>JAUMJM010000038.1:4902500-7735000 GCA_033558235.1 Neomorphus geoffroyi | reverse complement strand
TAGCACAAATGTGATACCGTGGGTGGTGATAATGTTTACACGTGCATGTGATACCGTGGGGTTCTCTCTTTTGATTCGCTGACCATGTCATGTGTCCAGTCTGTATAAAGGGAATATGTGGTGTAGGAGTTTCATTTTAGCTTTGGATGTCTAGATTTGATTATTTTGTGAAGTTGTGATGTTAGAATTCTGTGCAATGTATTTTATTATTTCAAATTAATATAGCAGGATTAAAAAAATTTGCTTTTGTTAATTCACAGTAAAATACAGTGAAATACCAAGAATTTCTTGTCTTGAGGCACTTGTTAATTAAAACTAAAAAACTTAAATGTCGTTAAACTAATGCCAAGTAATTTTTATAAATATATATGTCTGTGTTCGTGCCTATTCAGTTGGTAATTTTGTTTGTGAAAGGAGCAGACAAGATAATGCATCAAGAAAACACTGTTCATGTGTTTTTACTGAAGGTAGGATGGGGCAGTGTACTTTTTTTTAAACCTACGCACTACTTCTCAATTGATAAGGGAACAAGGAGTATAATATAAATTTTTGACTTAATATAGTGTATGCATTGCAACTGATTTCAATTTTTGCCCTGAGTTTGTATATTCACATTTTGTCTTGTGATTTAAAAGCATTGATAAAAGAAAGACAAAAGATTTCGTACCTAGTATTAGCATATATAGTATACGTACAAGTATTCTGCACATTATATGAGGAAATCATAGGCTGTCTCAAGGAAGAGACCCACTGAGTCTAAATCCCATATATATATATATATATATATATCTGTCTTCAGTATATGTATTGAAGGTATATATGTGTCATATAACTCTCTTTGAGCATTTAGGAAATATTTTATAAATTTAAAGTACTCTTATTTTTTGTCAGCTTTTAAAAATGGATGCTGTAAACAAGCTGGTATAACATAGTCTCAGTAATCAGTGCATCTTGGTATTGTCTTAATACTCCTCCCCACAATGAGGTCTTTCTATGTGGCACACACATTGTCATTCTTAATTTCCAGTTGCTTTTTATAAGGAATTATTACCTTACTGTGGAAGGATCTGTTTAGTTCCTGGAAAGTAGTTTGTAATGTTGTTACAAGGATACTGTTTCCAGTTCAAGTTCGAGATGCATGGAAAACCTGGGGGCAATGCTTTTTTTGTTTGGCTTATTTATTTATTTATTTTTATTGCCTGTGAGATTATCAGTACATTAGAAGGAAGAATTGTCAGTGATTGATTACTGAGCCTTAATTGTTTTTTTATTCCTTTTCCCATAATAATGTTAGTGATACCAAGTTTTGATATGCACAAGCCCTAAGAAATACAGTGCAACAAAACCACTGAAAACATTGCAGCTTGTTATGCTTAGAAGGGATCGAAGATAATTATTTTTAAATATGTGCTGGTTTTTATTTTATACTGTAACTGATCCTCTGAAATGCTGAAACACACTTAAAAGTGAAAACAGTAAATGTGAGTCCATTCTTTCTAACGTTCACGAATGCTACGTGTGTTCATCTGCTGTCAGTGAGCCTTATGTGCCTGTATCAAGTAACGCCTTATTTTGACAATTAGCTAGTGTAGTAGAAGCTTTGAAAAATGTCTTATGCTGAAACTTGGTATTTTTGTTTCAGTACAGCTGAACATTCATTAGTTTTGTTCTTTTTCATACTAAGAAATCAGGTCATTTGCAACAATAGCAAGAAATACAATTTTTGATCGAGCAGTTGAGCCAGCCGTGTTGCAACTCAGACTACAGAGGCAGAATAAAACTTTGTGATCTCTAAGATAGTATCATTTCTTGGTCATATTGGTTTTTAGACCCCGGCAATTATAGATCTGTCAGGTGATTACAAAGCTGGTGCTTGTACTCTTTATTGAAGTTGATAATCTAATGCAGGGTTATGATACCTAAAAAATTAGATATCAGTAAGACTGTCTCCAAATTAAATAGTAGGTGTTTGCATTTTTAATTGTGTTTGTATTTTTTTACTGCAAGTGAAAGTAACTGGGAATAAAATAATTGACAGGGAATAGTCCTGTAACAACTCCTTGAATATTTGTAATAGGTAGAATCTCTTCCACTGTTCATGTATGGAAAAGTATTGCAATAGTGTAGGTATTTCCTTCACGTTGTAACTGACAGATTTGTTTGTTCTGCTACCTCCAAACCATAGCAAATTTAGTGTATCTCAGTTTGCATTCACAATGTTGACGCGTAAATATCATAATCTCAGTAATCTGAAGAACGTATAGGACTGGTGAATGCAAATTATTTTTTTTTTCTGCCCCCATTTTTTAAATCATCTCTATATTTAACAGTTCTGTCTATCTCTGTATGTATCTAAGTGTCATAATCGTGGATTTTGTGCTAAAAAGAGATTCCTTATCCCGGTAGGTCGGTACTTGTGATGTGCCCACACTTCTAAAGACTACTGTTAGTAATTCCTAAACCTCTTAGAGAAGTGATTAGGGAGTCATGATTGCTCACAAATTGAGTCTTTTTTCTGCCTGACACTGATCCTGTGGTAGTCTCCCCACTTAATCCTCACTAGCAATTTGCCTATAGTTGCAGCTAACAGGAGGTGATTAGAGGGGAGTTGCCCACTGCCTTTTTACTCGTGTTGTAGTGCCATGTCAGACCGAGGCTGCTGAATCAAAGCTGTTTTCCTATTAACTCAACACCTCCTAATGCATTAGAGCCACTTTTATCTAATGATAGTGTTCAACTTGCAGCATTGTTTTAATGTTATTTGGGATTCCTTTTAAAACATCACAATAAGCATTTTCAAAATTAGAGAACAAAAAGCGTCAAGTGTCATACCCAAAGATGAAAGAAAAATAACAAAACTAACAGGTCTCGTTTTTTATCAGCACATGCATGTAACCCCCGATTAAAATTACAGAGAACTTTCTCCCTGCATCAATAGGCAAGTAGACTCTGCTTTCTCTAAACATTAGTTTAATTGCAGTCCTGGTGACAGGTAACTGATGTAATACTTTTGAAGTGATAATGGAATACATTTACAAGGGAGAAAAGCACCAATGAAAGGGAAACAATGAAGCGTTGACTTTTCTAAGTATTAGTTACAAAGAGGAATAATATGAAGGGCCTGAGTGAATTAGTAAATATTTCTAAATATTTACCACTTTTTATTTTGACCCAAGGATTAGTGGGCATTTTTGATTTTATTGGTACGATACAGATTCTTCACCCTGAAACTTATCTTTTCTAGCTTTTTCAAGTTTAATTTTACAAAATTAACATTTTTTCCTAACTACTTTATTGACAGAGTTCTTAATTATTTTAATTAGTTTTAAAGAAGCTATAGTAATGGGTTAAGTTTCACAGCATGTATCAAATACAGTGCATATATGTAATGATTTAAACACAATGCCTCGGTTTTATACCATCTACCACTGGGCTGCAGCTTAAGTGTACGTTTGTGTTGCACGGACTGTAACTAAAGTCACCGGTGAAGTTAAAATAGCTAGTTTAAGTGAAAAATACAAAAGTGGCAGTTAAAAATATCCAGCCAGTAGATTGGTTGAGATGTAAGGAACAAAAGTGGTGGCATCTCTATCCAGTTCACAGTTTACTTAATCTCTGTTTATCATTTAAACTTCTTGAGGCTCATTTTGCTGTTGGAAAAGGTATATTTCAGTAAAGTGTTAGTGCATATATTTAATTTTGTCTTAGAGTATGTAAAATGAGCAAGTTGTATTTTAACATGCTTTTAAAATTTGAAGTAGACTGCTAAAATTTCGGAAAACACGTATTGGTTAGGTGTTGGCTTGGACTCATCCAGCTCATCCCATTGAGAGACAGAGAAACCTCAAAAAATGTCGCCTGCAATCACAGTTCTGTATTTAAGTTGGTCCTCCAGGACAAGAACAAACAAAACTGGACAAAGTTTTCTGGTTTTAGATTGTTGAGAGATTATTTCATACACAGTAGACACACACATATAGGTAGCTAGATAAATGCATCTGTCTATCCTGAAATCGTAAGCCATGGGTCATAGTTTGGTGTGTCGTGTGTGGTGTCCGTACATCTGCAAGCACACGTCTCCTCTAAAGCCCATAAGCGTTTTTCTGCTCTGTCTCAGAATGCTATTTTCAGGCTCAGGCATTTGTTATTTGAGAGACGTACAAAGTATGGATCCAAAGTATACGCCTCTTTTTGTTTGACTGGTTTGACAGCAGACAGAGCAGCAGCGGTAGCCTGAATCGGGCCGCTCCAAAATCACTGCTCCTTGGTTTTCATTTCACATTCTCCTGGTCTGGAGCTGTCAGCTATACAGAAAAAAGCACCCCTGTTACATGGTGCTCCAGTCTGGAAATTCTTGTGTTAAGTCCTTGGAAGCACGTGGTTTGATCATTAGGGAGTCCAAGACGTAACTGAATTCTGTTATAGAACCCATTTTGCAGGGAACTTACTGATCGGGAACTCTGTTATCCTTTAGTCCTTACTTTTTGCCTTTAATTATATGTTATGTTTCTCATTTTTAATATAGCTGCAAAAATGTATCTCATAAATTGGCGTAAAGAAGCAAAGTAATAACACCTATCATTTGTCTTCTGGGAGACGGAAGGCATGACTAAAGTGTGTTCTGTTCGTATATTCATCTGTGGGTTTTCTTTATGTGGCAAATACTAAACATTAAAAATGAGATAAAGGCTATTATATAGAAGCTGCCGAGCTTCTGGCATTATAAAGCCACAAACAGAAAAAGCCCTTCAGAACTATTTCTGAATTGCTTTCCATGCTTTTTGAAGGAACTGAATGCAAAATCATAGAAAATGTCTGTAGTCCTTTCACAAGACACATTGCTGTAAACTACTGCCTGACAAAGCATCTGTCTTCCAGAGCTGTAGGACTGCTTAATATCCAGGACGTTGAAGTCTGTTGTGTTTATTTAAGTAAAAACTATGCCTTAGTTGTAAGGTGAAATACAGCCAATTCATCTTTCAAGGTGGTGCCTTTTTTGTAAAGAAAGGAGGCTTTCTGATTTTTCTGAAGTGCTGCTGATATAGCTAGAATTTTCAATTTTCATTTTTGTGCAAGCATAAACTACTTTTAGTGATGTGAATTATTAATTGTGATAGGACAAAGCATTATTATTGTATTTTTTAACATAGTAAAGATAACGGAATTATGTAAAAAATAGATTTTATCTTATATTAGCAGACTTAACTTTGTGACTTGGTTAGTTAAACTTCTGTCCATCTTTTCTTTTTTGGAGGGCTTGAGGTAATGGAGCGTTGTAGCAGAAAAGCTCAACAGTTTTTAAGTTGGTGATCGCAGCCCAGAAATATACAGAGTATTTGAAAGTGCCCAAAATCAGTGCCCTGAAGGAAAGAGACAACTAGTGATGTTAGTTAAGGTGAAAACAATAGTGTGAGAAGGACAAAATCTGAATGCATTCAGATTTCCTGCTATTAACAGCTTGCTGTAGTTTACCCAGGGAGGAATTATAAAATTGGACGTAACAGGATTTTATTCTTTCATCCTCGAAGTCTGTCATGCCTTAAGGAGTCTAATGTAAAGCAGCTTTTCTCCTGGGACGTGCTGTGGTATCCCATATTTAGGTGGAGACTGGAAATGGCTTCCAATTTCAAGTAACTGCTCAGGATACGTTGTGAGTCTGGGTCAAGATAAAAACTGTGCACACAGTCTGCTCTCCCACTGACTCTGGAAGAAAAACCCAGGTGTATCCAGCAGAAAGGGACAAGGACTACAGTGCTTTTCAGGACGCGCCTTCCCTATGATGTGGCCTGAACCACAGTGAATCACAACCAAAGCACAGCTCTATTTATGGCTGCAGAGACTCCGACTTCCTGAGATGGATGGGATTGCTAGGCAGTGCCTTTTATGTGTCTTTTGGTGAATCATCTGTTAGCACATTGATATTCTGGTTCCTTCAAAGTGCAGTTCCTTGCTTGACAGTGACTGTTAAAATACCTTTGGGATGTCATGTTTGCCTATTCTGTGATTTTGGCATAAAAGGTGAAAATTGGTGGCGGGGGTAGGGGGGGCTGCTTTGGTAATTTCCACAGGAGAAAATTCAGTTTGGTCTCTAAAATCTAAGAGTAAAATTGATTTGTGTTGTACTGAAGTATCATGAGTAATGCAGACATGGAACATCAAACAGTGACCTTCAGTGTTACTTGTGCTTCTATTTCCTGTAATGGTCAGACTTTGATGAACCTGATTGGACTTGGTTGTTACGTATTTTTAGAGTCTTATTTTTGACAGAAGGCTTTTCAGAATTGCAGTACAGTGAGCAGTTCTGTTATTGAGGCCCAGACTGTACTTCAGCCAAGTCGGGTCTGTAATGTTCATGTTGCCACAATTTTAGGAGTGAGGAGAGACCTCAGGCTTTGATAACTCCATCAATGATATCACTCTGAGTAACTGAGAGTGATATTTTGACTGATATTGTGGTATTTTTCTAGTCAGCTTCTAGTCAGTTAATTTCTTTTTGAGCAACCCTTCAAATTTACAGCAAACCAAAGAATTTCTAGCACCTTTTCTATCTGTAGTCTACAGAGGACAATCAGCAAAAGGCTAATAGTCATCTTCTTTTGTACCCCCCATTACTCTCTTGGCTGCTTCTGTCAGAGAGTGGAAAATTACAGCTCCACAGCTCACTCCTCTCCCAAGGGAAATAAGATAACACTACACATGAATAAGGAAGTCCTGCCCTTCCTTGTACGTGTGTAAGTGTTTGCACAGCTGCTCATTGAACCAAATCGTGAAACTCTTCTCAGTGAAGCTAACCGCTTGCTCTGGGTTAGTTTAACCTGAGTCAGGTTCCCAGGCCTGTTCACCCATTATTCGTACTCAGATTTGGGTCTGTACATGTGGTGGAAGGGCACTGCAGAGTTCAGTGGGGGCTGTTAGAAGCTGCAAGACTGGTACCATCTTTTGGAAACGGTCCCTTCCTCTGTAGAGTCATCACTGAGCTGTGGCATTATTAGAGAAAGGAAAGAAGACAAAGAAGTGTAGATAACTGTGTAGTTTTGGGTGTATTCTGCTGTTCCCTATGACCATACAAAATATTTAACAACTCCTGCTGTGCTAATATATATCCAAATCAGGGCAGCTGAGAACTGTATTTGGATCCTCAAATGTCACGTATGGGATATTCCAAGTCCTTTCTTACTTAAATGGCAAAGACAAAGTGTGTGGACAGTAGCCCATGCTATGGAAATTTCTACCCTGAAGCAATCTAACTAGCTGTTAGCGTAGAGTTATTTGTAGGGTAGTTGAGTCTAGCTTTGCTTAAATGTCTGATGTTGTGGGTATTTTCTTGTTGTCCAATAGCACTAAACATTTACCCTTTTTTTTTTTTTTAATTAAAAAAGCTGTGATGCAGAATTAGGTGCATTATTCAATTCTTCCTTATTATTCCTGAAATTATCTGTGATTTGCTTGTGGAAGCTGGTATACATAAAAATAAACCCAAAAACCTTATATAAGCAAGCAACATTGACGGTCTAAGGCAGAAGTCATTCTGGCGACTGATTTACTCTAAAACATTATTCAGTTTTATGAGAAGTTTATAGAGAACGTCAAGGATATTTTTCTTATTTGAATTTTATAGGATAGTTTAAAAACTCTAGAAATTTTATGGCATTTTTTTGTTCAGAATTGTAGCAACCTCATTGCTAGTATTTTAGACCTTTTGTTCTTCGGTCAAGCATTCTTCCTCCGAAGTGACTAGTGTCAGATGTTTCAGGGGCAAAGATCAAGTAATAAGTAGATGAGCCATACTATGCCTTTTGCAAAGGTTTTATCTTAATCTTCTGCAGACAAATGTTGATGTAAAGTATAAAATGTAATATCTGTACGATAACTGGAATTTTTTTCTTGTAAGAAGTGTAATTGTTTACTAGCTTCAGCCCCTCTGTTCCATGCAAAGTTCTTTCTATAAAAACATCTAAATGCTTCTATGACTTCTGAATTTTCAGGTATGTTAAACCCACAGTTCACTAACAGGAAATTTTCCTATCTGACAGTCCATTGTTACATATTCCTCTAAAGGTGGACACATAAAATATTTGCTCTTCAATGTTGAAGAGATAGGGAGAAACATGTATTTATGGCTTAGAGTTTTACTTCATGAAAATGTATTGCTAAGAAGACATTACCTTATGAAGAACCAGTCTAAGAAAACAGAAAATTGTGTAGAGTCAGCATGGCTAATAATTTTGTGAACTAAGGCATCATGATCTCAATTTCCTCACAACAATAACTCTATTTCTTTACTACGATAGAAAACACCAGATTGCAGTGGGATATCAAAGTGGGAGATAATCACATCTGAAAATGCTTGCTGTCTTTCCTTTCATACCTTGAAAAAGGCACTTGGTTTTAGTGAATCTGATATTAAATGTGCCACTTCGTATACAATGGTAAAAGGTAAGCATTTTTGATTTGCTCCCTCTTGCATCAGTTTTGTTGCTTTCCCAAGGAGCTATTTTGAGTTGTGGGAAATTTTAGAGATTTGATAGTGTGAAAGCTACAGGCAAAGATTGCTTTTCAGCCTTGTCCTTTGAAGGCTACCTAAAGATAGCAGGACTTTGGGCATGTAATTCACATGTTCAACTCTGAGACTGCTAGAGTTTTTGCCTTTAGAATGGCTGAATAGAGGTCTCTTGAATAGCCAGGACAACAGCCACAAGAGAAAATGTGTTGGTGTATCACAGTATCATAAGGTTGGAAAAGACCTTCGAGATCATCAAGTCCAAGCTGTGACCCAACACCTACTCCTACTTGTCAATTACACCATGTCACTAAGTGCCTCATCCAATCTCTCCTTAAACACCGCCAGGGACGGTGACTCCACCACCTCCCTGGGCAGCGCATTCCAATGGCCGATCACCCTCTAAGTAAAGAACTTCTTCCTAATGTCAAGCCTAAACCTCCCCTGGAGAAGCTTGAGACCGTGTCCTCTTGTTCTGTCGCTGGTCACCTGAGAGAAGAGACCAACCCCTGCCTGACTACAACCTCCTTTCAGGCAGTTGTAGAGAGCAATAAGGTCTCCCCTGTGCCTCCTCTTCTCCAGGCTAAACAACCCCAGCTCCCTCAGTCGCTCCTTACAGGGCTTGTGCTTGTGTAAACCAAAGTAAATTTGGTTTACAAACAGAGTCAACACACTCTTTGGAGAACTGGTGTAACGTGCCCATGAACAATAATATTTCAAGTAAACGAGTAGTTGTTTTTCATTTTCTGTTCCTGAATGTTTTTACAGTAGACCTACGTGACAATGCAATAGGTTTTATGTGTGTGACAAATGGACAATGCAGTGAGGATGTACAGTTCGGGAAAAAAATGTATCTACATTGTGCATTAGGAAGAGACTTTTGGCTTCTCTGAGCCATCGTGATCTCAGGGACAAAAAAAAAAAATCCCTCTAAAAAATTCCTGATAAACTTCCTGGCTAACACTCAGCCTAGAATAGAGGTAATATCAGGAGATTGTCGGAAGCACCCACTGGAGTTTGTCTGCCTCAGTAGTAAACATATCTGAACCTTGATATCAAGTATTCCTTTACTATGGGAGTACATACCGTAGCTCACATAAGGAAGTGTTTGCACCACTAGCTGTCTTATTGTTCTCTCCGCTTGAGAAACATAATAATGACAGCCTTCTGCTCCTGGCTGCTTCGCTACAGTGTTTGCATCAGGCTGATTTCTAACACTGCAAAACTCGAGGTAGAACCAGCAAGGGTTACTAAATGCACAGAACATGTGGTTCCTCTCGGGACGTTTGCAAGTTGAAACAGCGTAGGAGGCTTAATGGTTTTTTTTAAGAAACATCATATAGTTTTGCTTTCTTTCCCAGTTCTTCACCAGATTTACATGGAAAATCTAGTTATGGACAGAAAGGACAAGCAATTTGCACATAAAGCCAAGAATTTATTACTATAGTAATTGAAATCTTAAGTCTAGTCAAAGAATTATTAATATTACAGGTTTCATTTTTACAAAAAGAGAAAGAAAAATGAAGTTTTACAGAACAAATCTGCATCATAATAATAATAATGCAATTTAAATTATTGCCTAAGTAATTTTGGCCTGCCATTTTAGCAGAGAAGGACATATAAGCTTTTTTTAGTGATGCTGAATAGGATTGTGTCATCAAGTCTAGGCTTTTCAGAGAAGTTAAAGGAGCTTGCAGACATTGTCATCACAGAAGTGTGCAAAAATGTGTGACAGTGTTACCTGTTTCTTCATGGAGATGTGCTGTAAATACCTTATAGAAGTCTGTTCTGTGTAGTATCCTGTTATTTGGAAAATATGTCCTGTTCTACAGCAGCTTAGTTTGACCAGTCATGGTGTTCAAAGTGACATGTGTGTACTTTTTTAAGCACGTATATCCAATGTAAAAACTTGAGCTGCTTTTTCCTTCTGTTTTTACTTCTAAAGCATATTTTCTGTCTGTAAAATACCCAGGCTTTCAGTGCCTTAATCTCCTATTTGTTTTCCTGATCACATCAGGATACTAATGTTGGCTCTTTATGCAAAGAGATAGGAAGGTAGCAACATTTATAGTTGTCTGTTACACAGTCATATATTATCACATGCCTTCATTACATTTCATCAGAACTACATTTTCTGGGATTAGCTTTGATGATAAATGACAAGGCCTTTTCTGTTAAGGGGAAGCATTATTGAGTAACATGTTGAAGTTGGAATGGACATATGCTCCATGTTCTGTGACTCCTACGCCTTGATGTCTGTTGCCTGTAGTGTTCGGGTAACAGTTAGATTTCCATTAAATAGCAAGAAAAGTCTGTGAGCTGGTGCAAAACAAAACTGTATTTTCTCAGCCGTCTGTTCATTATGGGAAATGATAGCACGGTAAGTAAGAACTAAAACGTAGCCATGCTGTTTGATTTGTCAAAGGATATGTTTGATTTGCTTTGTTGTGTGAGTGTTTGAATTTTCCAAGTTCATGGGCTTGGAAGGCACCTCCTCATAAACTATCCAGAAGTTTAATTATCTTATTCTGTTAGGTTAAATTACTAAACAGCTTCTTCAAAGATGCTGTTCTGTGTCTGAATAAATATAATATGCAAAAATGTGAAAATTGCTCCTAGTATGATACCCAAGTGGGATGTGGTGGCTTTGTGGTGTCATATTTTGAGAAATTTTTTAAAGACACACAAAAGGACACTGTCACTCTGTTATTAATGTTAAAAATTGTGCAGTGTGTTTTTCTAATTAGAGGAAAGCTGTAGAGTACCATTTCCATAATCGACATGGGAACAGCAACTCAGAAAAATTTCATGTATTTGCAGTGAAACTGCTCCTCAGCAACATAAAATGGCTTTTATAACGTAAAGGCTGTAATTAGAATAAGTCAAATCAGTTGGAAACGATTAAAGCCAGAACAGGCTAAGCTGCCTTCTAAATATTTGTCTGGAGATTAGCCCTACTCTTACAGCCCCTGAGAAGCATCTTTGATTTACTTATAATGCTTGACATGGCAAAGATAATCCTGCAGAAGGCAAATGAACACAAATTTAGATGTGCTGTTAGGCTTTCTTTGTTGATTTGACAGGAGGCAGCATATTGGAAGTGATGTTGGAGAAATGAGTATAGGGTCACATTAGATAAATTGCTTAAACCCCCTTTCCCCCTCCCCCCCACCCGATCATCAATTCAAATTCTTTTAAAAATGTACTCATTCTTTGAAGCTTTTAGGATGCACTTTAGAAGTCCATGTGGAATAATTTCCTGTGTGTCTGTGCGACAGTTGATGTGACTCTCATTGTATTTAAAATTATAGTCCTGAGACAGAACTTACTGCTTGTTGCTTGTCTGACATCAGCTATTAAAATACGAGTAAAGCTTGGCAGGTATAAATTTAAAGAAGAAAAGAAATTATGTAAGAGCAGAATTGTTAATATTAATCAGCTAGGTGTGGAAGAACCGTGATTTACTCTGGAGAATAGTTCTGTTGAAAGAGGAAACAAACAAACCGACCAGACATTGGGTAGTGAGTTACCTACTGACACCCCTTTCTTCCACTTCTGGTAGCTCAAAAGGAAAAGAGCTACAGAACTAATGCAGTCGTGAGATTGTAAACACGGCCTGGCCATTGAGTTAACTTGTAGATTTAATGTCATCAGCAGGAAGTAACTGTTAGAAAAGCCAGCCTGTGTTTTAGGGTGATGAATATCAACGTTATTGTTAACCCGTGACTGCACATGGTGTAATGTTACAGAATGGTGAACATTTTTATGTATTTAAAGCTGGATGGTTCAAAATGAGTTTGAAACATTATTCGACTTCTTGCTGTAGATCAAATTTGTACTTAACGTAGCCTCATTTACAATCTCCACGGCATCCCAAACTTTTTGTTTAGCTGGTGAAAATGTAATCAGTCTAATGTATTCTCTTGCTGAATTTTAAACAAGACCATTAAAACTCCTTTAACGTGCTAAAGTAAGCTTCAGAGAGGGTTTCCATTTCATCTTTATTGAACTGAGGCTATAGCGCTCTTTCCCTTTGCACCACAGTGAGAGGCTGTCAATAATTCAATAGCCATGGCCTTGATGGGCCAAGGCCTAACTTAGACTTTAAACAGAGCCAAGCAGCTTGTCAAAGTGTGATGTGCTGTCAATGTCTGACTGATCTATACTGCATGAATTCTCCCTCAGCTCTTGATGTATCCCTGGGAATAAAAAGAAAGCAATTTCAGAAGTAGACCTAGTGTGAAGCACCTGTTTGTTTGGAATTTTTAATAAGGGAAAGTTGTGTTAGTAATGAAGCTCGACAAAGTCATTGCGTTTTTGCTTAGAAGACCCACATTCCTGTCTAATGGCAGTGGTGCATTTCCAGTGTCTTCAGGAAAATAAGTCACAACATTTGTAAATCTCTTAGTGCCTTAGAGCAAGTTCGCTTGGAGCAGTACTTAATATCTAATGACAAGTTACTTCGCTTAATCCAAATTACCTATTTACATCTTTCAGTTTTATTAATATTATACTGTTAACGCTCAGTATTGCAGTAATGAAACCTTTTTATAGCCATTTGTTTCAATTTTTTCCACACACAGTAAGTGATGTATATGATGCATTCATATCCTTTCTGAATTTGCATTTGCTTATATTTTATACTTTGCTTGGAAACCGAAAAACTACTTGTTTTTCTAAGAAAAGACTTTAGAAAACAATGAGATTATGTAGTAACTGGTTGTATTCTGGGTGTCTTACACTTTATACGTAAATGTAGAAGCAGAGTTATATCTAAGGTGCCTTTGAAGAGGTATAAGAGAGCTTAAACAAGACTTTACAATATTTGTCTAAACTCCAAAAAGCTAACATTGTTAAATGTGTACTTAGTTATATGTTAAAGCATTTGAATTTCAGTCCTTGTGTGGCTAAGCTGCTCTTATTATAAGATTTATTGGGGTTTAAAAGAGAGATATAACATTGCTGTATTCACTTTAAATGCATCTGTTTTGTCATTATTTTCTTTACAAATCCATGTTTTCTTAAAACTTCCTGTAGATATGGCAACTTACGAGACATGTAGGTCCTCAGCCTTCAGGTAATTTTTTAATAAAGACACAAGGGACTAATATAAAAATAAATGAATACCTTTTAATATTTTAGAAATGCTGAAACCTTGTGCTAGTGGGTTCAATAAAGACAGGTTTTTGGTAAAGCTTGTTATAAGTTTTACTTTTAAATAGTTTACTCCCAAAGTTCTCATTTTTCACAAAACTTGGATTTCAGTATTTGGTCTGTGTTGATGATATTGTAGCTGTCATCCATTACACAGGGAAGCAGAGGAAACATTATGTAAAACATGGCTGGTAATCTTTCTCAGCTGAGACTTCTAGTGGTGCACATGCCTCGCACTCCAAAATGTAAACTAATTGAAGCCCCCCCTGAAGACTGTTGGATGGAGAGACAGTCAGATTTTCACTAAAAGCGAAATAATTGAAAAAAGTACTGTTCTTTTCATAGTCACTAAGTTTTTCTCTAAACTACCTATTAAGTGGTCCTACTCAATTTTAATGCAAACAAATCAGACTGCTTAACATACAGCTAAGAATTGTGTGTAGAACTGTTGATCTGTGCTGGAGTCTGTGTTTGTGCTAGAGTAAGAAATACTGTATATTGAGCAATTAGGCAACGATCTTTGCACGAAACAAGCTTTGCACCCCATGAATGTGTTGCGTACGGTGCTCTATGCTCATTGCAGTGGACAATGTGGTAGTCATTGGTGCAACACTTTTTGTGCCAATAATCTTTGTTAGAAACATTGTGCTTCATATGCTTTGACAGTGTCACATAATGTGACTAAAATCCACATGTTAACCAATGATCTTCCAAATAGTTAATTCTTCCAGGTAAATTAAGTGCTTGTGACACTCTGAGTGCATGTTTGGAGGGAAGTAAATAAAGCAAAATAATAAATGTTTTAATTTTGACTTTGAAAAATACTGTAGACCTAGATGCTGTGTTAATTTCAATGATGGGCTGAAGACTGTGAATGAGATTGTTATGTGCTATCACAAGGTGAGCAAAGAAGGAATTTGCCAAGAATAAGAATGTATCCTCTATGTAGTGCTGTGTATGTGAGTGCAAGCAAGGTAAAAATGCACGATTGAATAATAACAAGCTTGCAGAAATGTAAGTTTAAAGTCTCTTCTCAGAGACTAGAGTGAGATGAAGGGCTTCTTCACTCTCACAGTCGTTTGCTTTCTTGTCTTAACTGCAGAAGGAGAATTCTGTTGGTTTTCAACAGATGATCTGTAGAAGGATTAGAACACACTTCTTGTCCAGACCATCCCTTCCTATCTCAAGTTCAGTAAGACACTCCTCAGATATGTAATATCTTATCTGGGCATATATCTATATCTGAATAGTTGCACCGTGCATAAAACAGCAACATTTGTTAGAAATAAGCTTTATAAGACCAGTTATAGCAATTGACTTGAGAATGTATACCCGTGAAGCCTTCCTCCTCCCCTGTATGCAAATTAACAGACATAGTGGAGCACTCAATAACTTCCGTTATCACAGGTCAAGGGGTGGAAATTTACTCTTTGTGGACCTTTATAGTTCCTCTTTGTTATGTGAGACCCAGATGACCCCACCTGCAGTACTGTGTCCAGCTCTGGAGCACTCAGCACAAGACATGAACCTGTTGGAATGGGTCCAGAGGAGTGCTGCTGCATCATCAGGGGTGGAACACCTCTCCTATGAAAAAAGCCTGAGAGAGATGGGGTTGTTCAACCTAGAGAAAAGAAGGCTTCAGGCAGATGTTATAGCAGCCTTTCAGTACTTAAAGGTGGCCTACAGGAAAGCTGGGGAGGGGCTGTTTTCAGGGAGTGCAGGGGTAGGACAAGGGTAATGTTTTTAAGCTGAAAGTGGGGAGATTTAGATTAGATATTAGGAAGAGAGTGGTGAGGCACTGGCGCAGGTTGCCCAAAAAGCTGTAGAAGTCCCATTCCTGGAGGTGTTCAAGGCCAGGTTGGACCAGGCTTTGAGCATCCTGATCAAATTGAAGATGTCCCTGCTCACTTTGAGGCAGGTGGAACTAGATGATCTTTAAAGGTCCCTTCCAACCCAAACAATTCCATGATTCTATGATTTTGACCACCAATCTTCAGAACTGTGTATAACCATGACTTTCTGAAGGTAGGCTTTTAAAATTGGGCTACTTATTAATGTGCCTGACTTCAGTCATATAATTTAGGAGATATTAGGAAGGTTTCCTAGCTAGCACGCATGGCAAAAGTAAGGATTGTTTCACTTAGGGACTTTAGCAAGTGACAGAAAAGGTAAACAGCATACAACAAAACGCTATTTTATTTAATCAATAGTTATTATGATACGCACTTTAAGGAGAAAGGAAATCCTTGTTAGTTTTTTTTATTTGTTTTCCTCTCTTTCTTTTTTCTTTTTTTTTGGATGGGTTTTTTTCATCGTTATTTTGGTTGTTGGGTTTTTTGGTGGGTTTTGTTGTTGTTTGGGGTTTTTTTACCAAATGTAAAACAAGTTGCGCTCATACACAAGTGAGTTTTCAGGCTTGTGTATCTACTAGGCTTAATTCTGCACATCTTTATTTCTCTTCGGATTTAAGCATGTGTTTGATATTTGTTATGCATACGTACCTTTTGATAATGTAACCAGAAAAGAATCCACTAGGTTTTCTGCTACTGCCTTTCGGTATAGAACCATCTAAGCCTTAAAAACGAACAGAACGATGTTAGCTTTGGTGTACAGAGGCAACTGCATTTGTAGAACCCTGGTTGTACCGTACGTTTGGAAACAGCCTTGCATTGTACAAAATCATTAGAAGCTCTGTATCTGGGAAACAAGAAGCTCGAATGGCTAGGTGAAAGTGAATAAAAATGAGGAGACTCGCAAACTGCTTTTGCTCCAGGGCTGGTTTTAATGAGCTTGTCCCTAATGAGTTGTCCCTGCAACTAGCTTCAGGCCTAAACAGATGAGGCAGGGGTTCTGCTAAATTTTTGATGGGATTTGCACTGGTTTTATGAGAAAGCAAGCAGTAGAGAGTGCAAAGTTGTGTCATGAATCTTTTACGAGACTGGATTGTTGTCCGTCTTGTCAATAGGGATTGTAAGACCTGATTGCTAATAGAAGACATACCACATGTTTGTTGTACTGACAAACTCGAATAAATAAGGTAGCATGTATGTCAAGGGAAGATTTGGGTTGTCAGGAGCAGGGGCTCGATGACAATGTATGATGCTTTCTAAAAATTACTATCATCATATGTTACTGATCAATGAATGGTGGTATTGCGAGCAGGTGTAGTCATTTACAGAAACAGACTTTGGATATGGGCAGTAAAGCTTATTATCATGGACCGTTTTCTAGTGGTTCTAATGTCAAGATAGATTAAAAAATTCAGTCCTCATTTGATGCTTTTATGTTCTAAACCTTGTGTTGTTAGTTCAACTTTATTTTTAATTGTATGGATTCCTGTGGGGTTTTTTAGCAATTTGTTAGCTCCAGAAATAAAAGATATTTTGAATTGAGATCCTCACAATTTGAGAGATGTTTTGATGTTTCCAATTCATCAATTGTTAATATGAAGAACTATCAATAAAATTATTTCTTAGGTTTGACCTATGCGACAAGATTTTCCTAGTGGCTTAAGTTGTTACAAAAAAACATGTTAGCGGTTTTTATTTCATATAGAAGAGTGTTGCTTTCCTCACTGCATTGCACCCCTGTTGATCATGTGACAGATGCAGTAGTCCTTGCTTTCACGGGCTGCTCCTATAGCATTTCATGTCAGATTTTGACGGTCAGGCTACAGTATGAAAGTCTGTCTTGGATCAAAACCTAGTAGTTTACAAGTTGTTTCCACTATACAAGTGTTGTTTGGAAAGTATGGGGAAAACATAACTTCTTTGAAAATTATAGTGCTTAGATTAATTGGCTTCTTAAGATTCTTGTCAAATTATATTACTCCTTAAAATTTCACAACTAATTAACAGTTGCATTACAAATTTCTCCTACTTTTTTTTATAAGTGTAAATAGCAGGAACACATTCATGGGTGAATTCAGAGATTGTCATGTTCATCTGTATTAATCTCTCTCTGTGAGATTTAATTAATTAAAATGCAAAGTCACGTAAAGTGAGACCAAGACGTAGTATGCCATGGTTTTGTTCTATCAGGTCTTTATTTCTTAAAACAACATTTTTCCTATGCTGTTTTTTGATTATTTTTGTCCCTGCTGCTACTTCTTATTTCTCCCATACATATTTTTGCTACTTCTCTCTTCTAGTCTAAGTCTCGTTTATTTCTTTTTCTAATACTTGATCTTTATAAGGTAAATAGAATGAGGAAAAAGTATGTTCACATGAGCGGAGAATGTGTAAAATCATTTGTCAGACACAGTGGGGAGGTCAGCAGAACTTGGTGACATAGAACTGTATGGTGTTGCAGGAGAGAAAATGGGTCAAAATATTTGCAAAGTTTATGCATAACTAAAGCAAACTTTAATAAATGAAGAGATTCAGAAATGTGGGCTCCATAAAAGGCACTCGATATGGCATCAAGTAGAAATGACAGGTCTATAAGTCAAATGAGATGATGAGCATCTGAATCAGAACTTAAAATTACTTCTTTTCAGTGTTAGCAATGAATTGTGTCTTCTTTGCACAGTGCTGGAGTACTCCACAAACAATTTTTCTTATCAAGATTCTAATGAGCAATGTTTCATAAAATATGTTTGAAGAGTAGCGGTATTTCATTTTGGTCTGCTCTTGAGGTTTTTAATAAATGGTGTATTCCTTCTGCGATCACCATCACACTTAGAGCCGGAGTCGAGTAGCAGACTTCCAAAAATATTATTTCCAGGTTCTATAATAGGTCACATCAGTTTGCCTAACACTTCCTCCTTAGATATCCCGAATACTTTGCAAGTCTTCAGCCTGTTTTGTCACTGTTCTTTCCACCTTGCTATATATTTGCATTTGTTTTTCTTACAGCTAGAAATAAAACCAAACAATTTCTGCTGAATTCACCATGTATGTGTGGTACCATAAACAGGAACTCAGTTTAGAAGATCTGGGGAAAACACTGCTTTTTTCATTCAGATAGATACTATAAACACTTTGAAAGGGAAGTCTGTCTCTCATTTTAGAACTTAGAATTTTCAGCTCTATCTCTAAATCAATGTTTGAAAAGCCTTGTGGGAATAAAGTTCTTTAAAATTTTTTCTAGTTCAAAAGCAGAATAGTGGGGACAGGTAGGTGTCGTCACGAGTGTATTTGACTCTCTCTTCAGAGACAAAGTAATTTCTTTTGGATTAAAAAAAAAATTCCAAAGGTAGGTTTTCTACTGGGCAAGTCATTTCTGAAGCAGACTAAAATAATAAGCCTCTGTTGCTTATTTTAATTAATGTAATTTTCTCAGTGTTTTCAGCTACTGCTATTAGTCAGCCCAAAACAGTGAAGTTCACAAGCACAGGGGAAGCGTTCACTACATTCCTCGGGGATCATAATGTCAGCTGCTCTGAAGGACATAGACTGTAACCATGCTTTGAGGAAAAATAGTTCTTCATTTGTGTTAAATTTATTTTTGAGAGGGATTGATTAAAGAAAAGAAGTGACTTTGTCTATTCATTTTAGTTGCATTGTTGCTTAATTTTATTTGTGCAGATGGATATTTAGAGTGTGGTAGATTCCCACTGCTTTCAGTAGTGCGCGCAGTGTGTTTGTGACTGACAAGTTTCTACCGTTTACTGGGGTAGGTGGTTCCTAAGTTTCTCTGTGTTTTTCCTGAGAGATCTGTGGAGTTTGCTTTTGGGCAGCTGTGTATAGGTTTTTCATTCCAGAATCTGTGGTTTGTAAACGTAACAGAATGTATGGAAAGCTTTCATTGAAGCTTTTGTCACTAATGAGATGGAATGTACCCTATTATTTTCAGTATCAAAAAAGAAATCCTCTTATCTTCCTGTAACAGTTTTCCTAAAGCCAAATTTACATACTGAAATATATATCCAAATTTTCAGAAGAGCTGATGGTTGTCAAGGCTCCTGTTTCTTTTTTTTTTAAGTTTACTTTTCAAGGGCCTAAACAGAAACTAGAAATGAAGCTGGTTTTTGAAACTTGGCCTTGATTTTGAGACTGAATGAATAAGAATAACTCCCAACTAAGATAGGAACAAGGTTTACAAACTGAGGATTATTTTCTTCAAGAATGAAGATTGTGTTTTTCTTGTTTGCTTGAGTTTTCTGTTTTATTTTTCCATTTGTGCCTTGTCAGAAGTGAACAGTCTTTGCCTTTTCTCGTTGTATCCTAAGATGCGGTTGTCATCAAGACAGCAGGAGAAATCAGCGCTTTGCTTACAATCCTAGTCAGTTTAGTCCATTCTTAAACTAATTAATAACGGTAAGAAAATACAAGCTTCTGTAAGTTACCGTATTGTATTTTATTTAGAGATGCAATAAAAGGCAATGATTTAATATTGACTTCTTGATGAACATTCTTTTCAATTGGCAAGAAAAACTGTTTTCATGTAGACTTGAGGACTGGAAAAATGACAGTAAATTCCTTTCTGTTCTCCCTTGATGCAGTAAGTCTGTAGCTGTTGGCCTTTCAGGCACACAAGGAGATTTCCTCTGTTCTGATCACGACAGAGTCGAGGAAAAGGTAGAGCGGGTACTTTCTTAGAAACTTGAAATTATTTTATATGACTCTATGAATGTCAAATAGACATAGTTTTTCGATAATTTTTAATATACTCATAATCCCTCTCATATATTTTGTTCCTTATTTTTACTAGCTCTTAAATAGTGAATGACTAGAGGATTTTAAAAAAAATATTTAAATATATATGCACAAATACACACACACGTGTGTGCTGCGTTGTGTTCTAGCTTGTATTAAATTCAAAGGAGTATAATTTTGGTGATGTCAAAAAAGATTTATTTCACATACTGTAGTTTTCCTTTTGTACATTTAAAATGGCTTATCTCAAACTCTTGGAATGACAACATAGAAGCATTGTTTGTGTGTGAAAGTAGGTTGGCCCACAGTGAGTTTTCTTCCTTCTCCAAACCGGCTTGGTTCAGTGTTCTCACAGGACCTCCTCAGTTAATCCCATTATGCTACGCTCAGTTGCTGGCTTTTCCACTTGGAGAAATGCATGGAGGAATTAGAAATTTATGTGTCTTTTCAAATGTCTGAGGGTGCAAAGAGAGGTCATCAGCCTTCCTGGAACTGTCAACGAGCTGGCTGATTCACTCGGTAGTCTGAGTGAAGCAAGAACATTGGTGAATTTGAATAAGAGATCTGAGTTTCTCTTGGTGACTGCTGTTTCCAGCATTCTTCTTTAGAAAGCGTCAGTTTTATGAGACATCACAAGGTATTCAAATAATAGTAAAAGTGGGTGTTGTAATGCTGATTATGAAATTAGGTTTATTAACTGTATTACCCAATTTTCCTTTCTTCCTTAGAAGAGGCTCAGCGAGCAGGACACCGTAAGCATGCTGAACACTCCATCAGAGCCACACACAGGCTGTACCAAATCCTTATCTGTTTCAGCTGAGACCACTGGCCAGACCTCCTCCTCACCTCCCAATTCCCTAATCTAATCTAACTCTGTGGGGTTTATGGGGGTTCATTTAAGCAGCAGAAGCTGTGCTATAATTGTTACATGTGCCAGCAGCGATTTGTACCATCTGGGTATGGAAAAAAGAGGCTAGTACTACCACGGAGAAAGATCTTTATTCTATTACTAAGCCAATATAATTCAAGAGTGGCTCAGCGGCTGCAGAGCAATTGGAAACTGAGAAATGGGCAGCTATGTAGTTACAGTGAAATGTCAAAGTATAATGAAACAAGGGAAATGTACTGCTTCATGATATGAGCCAAGTTACAAGCAGGTGGCAGCAGTAAATATGTATATAAATAACAATATGGATGAAATGTCAAGGTTTCCAGCTGGCTTTGTGAAGGCATTTCAGGAATATTATACTTAGAGTAATGATGTAGTTCGACAATTTAATACAAATATGTATCACTTCAAAATGTGTGTATTTACATTAAGGGCTTAGGTATCCTCGGGTTTTATCACACTTAAAATTTAGCTTCTGGCCCTACCTTTAGTTAAAACAGCCTAATAGTTTGTGAAGCCTCGAAGAGTACTGTGTGTTTTATGAGAGACTCACTTCCATTTGACATCTTGTTATTCCACATAATGAAACCTGCAGGGTTGCTACCTGTACCTTTTTGAAAATGGATATAGACTAAGACAATTCGTGTAGAATGTTACAGAACTATATGTGGAGACCTGTTTCATTGCCAAGCCTGTAACTTGTGTGATGAAAAATGCAGTCAGAACGTTTGCAGAAGATGATACAGGCAGACCTTTCAAACTGGAGAGCAAAATATTTTCAGTGCACTCTTTAGGACATTTCAGTCTCAAACCTAAAGTTCTTCCTGCCGCTACGAAGTCAATAATGCTATTATCTGTGAAGAAAGAAGTTCTCTATGATCAACATTATAAAAGTTTCACAATTGAGAGCATCAAAGAAAAAGAAGAAAAAGCATTTTAAAATAGGGTTGGGTTTTTTTGTATTTAACATGGCAGTTCACATTCTTTGAAAGTTCTGACAAAGTCAAATGCAGGAGAAAGTGCTCTGAAACGCATTTCAAAAACTTTCAATCCAAGTAGTCATAGTTAGGTTGCAAGTAGCCAGGATTGATTAGAAAAGTAGATAATAATGAAAATGACTCCTTACCAAAGCCTCTAAAGCCAAATGCATTAACAGTTGTTAAACAAAGCTTACCTTTTATTTGCTGAGTAGATCCTTTAGAGAGCAAGCACTAACGTTGCCGTGGGCTCCATTGCACCCACCTCAATTATGTCCTTAAAAGAAACTTATTACCTTTATGTTCCAACATTTTGTAATCATGAGATAAACACGAGTTAAACTGGTCATAGTGATGTTATAGGGATAAATTAGTAGTCTTCTGCCAAGAACTAGGACATAATGCTCTAACTAATACCTTTATCAGTCTAGATATATTCGAAAGTCAAATAATGAAAATATAAAGTCCTTAGAACTAGAGATTACCTGTCTGCTAACTGTAATTAATAGAGTAGAAGCTGATGGGTTACAGACTGTGATTATCAAAATCAACTTTAACTGGTTACTGAGATTTTATAACTAAAGCAAATCACCTTATAATGCATAGTCACTTAAGCACATCTGTTAGTTGATGTATCACTAGTTTTATGGACCTGGATTAATTCCAGAATAAACAGTGAGCACTCTGCTGAAAGGCTGTAAACATCTATGCAAGTCATTCATCTAGAAATCCCCAAGCATGATTTGCCAACGGGCTAAGTGCCTCAAGTGTTTTATCCTTTTTGATGTAGCAAGATGCTAATATTCTCCGTGCTGTAATACTGAGGATGATTGGAGAGAGTAGCGGTAAGCTTTTTTTTGTTGTTCCTTACTGCGGTTTTGCATCCCTCTAATAATGAATCATAAAATCATAGAATACCAGGTTGGAATGGACCTCAAGGATCATCTGGTCCAACCTTTCTTAGCAAAAGCGTGGTCTTGGCAAGATGGAGTGAAATGCCTGAAAGAGTGATCAGGCATTGATTGGCACAGCTGCCCAGTGAGGTGGTGGAGTCACCATCCCTGGAGGTGTTTAAAAAACGGGTGGATGAGTTCCTTAGGGACAGGGTTTAGCAGGGAGACAGGCACGGTTGGACTCAGTGATCTGAGAGGTCTCTTTCAACCTCATGATTCTATGGGGCAGCGTCCTGTCCAGCCGAATCTGAAGTGTCCAATTTTGGGAAATGCACCACTTACCTGGGGAGGTTATTCCAATTACTGATTGGTCCTACCGTGAAAAATTTTACTCGTGTCCAGTCAGAATTTCCTTAGCTGTGACTTGTACCCATTACCCCTCATCTTTTCCACGTGAACTCCTTGTAAAAACAGAGTCTCTGTCTTCTTTGTAGCCACCATTTAAGTACCAGACCATGGCGATGAGGTCTCCTCTAAGCCTTCTGTTCTCAAGGCTGGACAAACGCTGTTCTCTCATGCTTTCCTCATCTGGCAGACTTCCCAGTCCTCCGATCACCTTTGTGGCCTTTCTCTGTACCTCTCCAGCCTGTCTGCATCTTTTTATTTAGCAGGAACCAAAACTGAACGCAGTATTCCCGGTGTGGACTGACAAAAGCTGAGTAGGGTGGGATAATGATTTTTTCATCTCTGTTGGTGAGATAACCTTCTTGATGCAACCCACATCTTGTTGGCTTTCTTTGCTGCAGCAGCACACAATTCGCTCATATTGAGCTCTTTGGCCACCAGGACCCCCTGGTCCTTTTCCACACAGCTGCTCCCTAGCTGGGTAGATCCCAGGCTGTGCTGCGCTCCTCTATTGTGTTTTCCCAGGTGTAAGACCGTACACTTGTCCTTGTTGAACTTCATAAGGTTCTTGGAAGTACTAATAATCCTAGAGTTGTGCTACAAATTTATGACGTGTTATGAATTTGCTAACAGTGAAATCTGAAGTTTCACAAAATGAAAATCATCCAATGTACAGGTACCAAACAAGGTGTATGTATATATCCTAAAATTATCTACCATACTTAGACCTCCTTTTCAAAATGAGATGTGAATATCTAGATCAGAACGATCACATGTTCTAAAGCCATTAATTAGATTCAAACTGTATTTATGTGATTTTTTAGGCCTTTTTAGACTCTAAATCTTAAGAACAATTTGGTTTTCTTGAATTGAACCTTTCATCTTAATACCTTTTGTTTCATCTTGTGGCCTTTCCTTTGCCACAGAGAAAACGACTGATATTGTGACGATTTTACATATCACTTTCAGGTAGCAATACCTTGCTCTTTTGGTCATGGTATTACAAATACAGTTATGGAGGGCTTCATTTTTTGTTCAGAAATTCACAGACTGGGAACAGATTCAAACAGTAGAACAAGATTGTGGGGGGTTTTGGTTATTTAAAGCATTGTATTACTGAAAATATATCCTGAGATGTGGAAATGGCTACATCTCAATGCTATCAACTCTATTAACTTGTGGAGGGCAAGCCCTTTTCTTTTGCTCCTTTTTCAGTGTTCAGAGAGTTCATAAAACATTGCTGAGGTTTGAACTCTTTTAGTCCAAACAACAGCAACTTCATTTGCTGCTGGTACCAATCAAGTACAAGAGCAGGTAAGTCTTGTCTTTTCTGTATTCAGGCCCCAAAATGGTAATGAAGAGCAGCTATGCAATAAATGATTTCAGCAGGTCATTGCCACTGCACGTAGAATCTAACATTACAGGAAGGAGTTTTAAACTGTCCGATACAAAAGATGCATAAAAATCTTGCTTATCTAGAAATATTAGAATATCAGATATGAGAGGTGAAACAACAGGCAATTTCTACTGTGCACAAAAGGCAAATCCAAGTGAATTTCTAGAACTTATTTCAAATTTAAGACTAACCTTTTACATGTTGAAATAAATCACTGGATCAAGACAGAAAGTTAAAGGTGGCCAAGTGAGAAAGAGAATTAATTCTTATTAAGTCCAATGCCTTCTATAGAAGTAGAGTGTGGAAGAGCTTGGAAATTACACAAATCAATATGCAAGAATGTCAAGATTTCATTTCCAGGTGGCAAGATTGTGAGTAAAAGGAGTTGATGGTAGGAGAAAGCTAACTCCAGTTCAGTGTTATATGGGAATTATTCTGTCTTGGGTAAATGCAAACTTAAAATTCTGAGTTCAGCCTAGTAAAAGTGGAGGAATGACTAATTTAGGTTTAACTATAATGGCATTTTCATCTGTTGTTAAAATAATACAGATACATTTATTGTGCAACTTCCGATCACTACTTAACTTCTATCTAATATCTAGATCTAAATATAACAGAACTGAATCCATGTCTGAGAAGAAGAAGGTTTCAGTTTGGCTATTTTTGGCTAGGGATGGATGCAAAGTACAACCTTGCACCCAAACAATGGAAAAATTCAGATATCTTGTCAATTCAGAGTCTGAATTTGGAATCTGAATCTTCTTAATACTAGGTAGACTAATTCCCAGGAATCTAAAGATAGTGAACTTCAGGATAATTTGAAAAATTACTTTAAGTCCAGGTGTCTGTTACAGTAATTAAGATAGCTGTAGGTGATGCTGGAGTGTGTCCGGAGGAGAGCGATGAGGATGGTGAAGGGGCTGGAGCACAAGCCCTGTGAGGAGCAACTGAGGGAGCTAGGGTTGTTTAGCCTGGAGAAGAGGAGGCTCAGGGGAGACGTCATTGCTCTCTACAACTGCCTGAAAGGAGGTTGTAGTCAGGCAGGGGTTGGTCTCTTCTCTCAGGTGACCAGTGACAGAACAAGAGGACACGGTCTCAAGCTTCTCCAGGGGAGGTTTAGGCTCGACATTAGGAAGAAGTTCTTTACTTAGAGGGTGATCGGCCATTGGAATGCGCTGCCCAGGGAGGTGGTGGAGTCACCGTCCCTGGGGGTGTTTAAGGAGAGATTGGATGAGGCTCTTGGTGACAGGGTGTAGTTGACGAGTAGGAGTAGGTGTAGGTTGGGTCATAGGTTTGACTCGATGATCTCAAAGGTCTTTTCCAACCTTATGATACTGTGATACTGTGATGTCATAAAATATTAAAGAATTTTTGATTTTTTAAGAATTAATTTTAAGGTTATGTAACTTTAATATCCATCGTCATTATTTTAACTTATCCAAAGCCTTGTCTAGGGGGATGTGTTTTTGTCTTGCACTTGGAGGAGGAGGAGTGTTTATCCTTTCTGGAATTGTATCACAGGTCTGCAAAACCTAAAATTATTCTTAACAACTGGGAATTAATTGAATTGCAATAAATAGACTGATTTTAGTCCAGTTCTTAATGGATAGGTATTAATGAATTGGGACTGTCATTATCTTCTATGACCTACAAGATAGATGTTGTATGTGATTCTGATATGATCTCTGCTTTTAGGTACTGAAATTTAGCTTTCTAGGTTTCTGTAAATCATACCTATATATCATTTACATGGATGGTTAATATTATACTGTGATAAATATAATAATGACAATAGGGCACTTCTGCCTTTGCCTTGGCATGTAGGGTACGTAGCTTATGAACAGATAAATATCATGGTTATATTTAGCTGATATATAAAGTACTTGGTACTTCTGAGTGCAAATTTTGTAGTATATCAGAATTTACTTCTGACATCTTTCAAAATTAGCAGCTGAATCCAGCTGCTAATGTAAAAGGAGTGGACATTTGTGGGTGTCATGAATTTCTATCTGTTGATATGATTTTTTTGTAACTAAGTGTGAAATAAAGACACTAACACTTGGAATTCTGTTGAAATGAGTGTAATGTAAAGATCAAAAGAGAAAATGCTCTCCTTAAAGGACAGGTCATTGCTTTTTCCTAGGAAGTGATCAAAGCTTGCTTCATTGAAGCAGTGGTTAAACACTCCTGCAGCACACCGGTGCTTAGGTTTCTTTTCCGTGCCGTTTTGCTGTACCCCCTACAAGGACAGGGAAGGCAGAGACAGCTGAAGGACCCCCTAGAAGAAAGGACAGCATGTGTGGCGGAATTCCCCATGAGGTTCCATCACATTTGGTTTAAACATTTCATATTCATATTGAGTCTCTTTCATGCTGGTTTTATGCTGATTATACCCAGAGGCCATTAAATGTTATCAGATACTTTATATTTGCAATTTTGAATGCAATGCATGGTATGAAATTCTTTTAAAGGGGTATGTTTGACGTGGAGCAAGAACATATTAAAGTGAATGTACTTTTGTAAACTCACAGAGGCTGAGGGCATCTCTTTTCATTCTTTTAACTCTCAGCTGCTGGATGTAGCTTATGGCTCTGAGATGAGTGAGGTGGATTTTAAAATACCTATTCCTGCGACTTTTTCTTTTGCTGTTTTGAGTTATAAAAAGACAGAAATTCATATAGATGACCATGTTTGTTCAGGCTGTCCAAAATATGATTTTAAGGAGAATGCTTGGAGATCTATATCTGATGTTCTGTTTTATTACATTCACCATAACTAATTAAGTTCATGTGCTGGAGATGTGATGTTAAAATAGAAAGGAGTATTGAACAGAGTCTGATGTGAATAAACTGATGTATATTATTGAACTTTTGCTGGAGGAAGTTCTTAACCTGTTCATATGGAAAGAAAGAACAGCATGGTTGAAAAATACGTGAAAATAGAAAGAAAAATTGAATTAGAAGGATTTTAATCTTCAAAGCATTTTAGAAGCTGTAATCCTGACAACATACATGACAGAGATGCAGGTGACTGACATAATCTCTGTTTCTTCAAGGAGAAGAGACAGGTGTGTACTCGAGGCAGTGCAGTGGATCAGTGCCAGAAACAGTCTGAAAATTCTGGAGTCCTTCACTTATTCCATGCCTATATGACCAAGACTAGTCCTTCTTTAAAGTAAAGGATATAATATGCAGATACTCAAATAATGTATTATTTTCAGGTTCTTCTACAGCAGAAACCTTAAATAAAAATGATCTGAATTTTTTTTTCTCTCAGGTGGTAGGATACACTGTTAGACAAAATGATCATTTGGATGAGAATTTTTAGTACACTAACGAGTCCTGTTTAGGATTTTGGAACTGCTAAAGCAAGTCCTCAGGAGATAAAAACCTTGGGAAGCTAAAAACAGCATTCCACAAGTTACTCTGTTCAAACATATTCTTAACTGGTATCTTTCCTAGATGTAAGAGTTTGCGTTTCTCCCAGGTGTAGAGTTTACATTGCAATTAAAGTTAGACAGATAACCTTGTGTCACACCAGTTGTTTTTTTTAGAATTTGTCTTTGGAGGTGGTTAAGGACTAATTCTGATTGTTTAAGGGAATGCTAGGCTGTTAACTCTGATGTGGCTCCTACAACTGAAAACTTCAGTGCTGGGCATTTTATTTTTACCCCCATTTCTTCCCATTTTCTTCACAAAGTCCCTTCCCAAAGAGATCTTGGCACGCTTTCCAATAAATCTTTGTTTCTCTGGTGATTGCTGCATCTTCAGGTCATCACCATTACTACCCTTAAATGTAATGCGACCCTTCTCAAACGTGCTTTCCAGGATGCAGAAGTACCAAGCAAGCTGAGCGGTTCATTGATGGAGATGTATGTATGAACCCTCTGAATAAAGGGTGGGACGTCTCTATTGCAGTTAATTTGTCAGCTTGGTTTCTGAGACTAACAGTCTCCCACCATCAGTGCTGAGTTTTTGGTATGAAAGGTAGCCATCTCCTCAAAAAACCAAAATGCAGAAAATTAAGTAATTTTGCCATACCATGTGTCAGTCATACTTGGAGTTGTGTTCAAACCAGTGGTCCTGGTGTATTGCTCTTCTCTTTGATTTAACTATGATTTCTTGCAGTGTCTTAATAGTAAAACATATGTGTTGTTTATGAGCTAATCTGTGGGAGTGTTACCCTTTATAGAATTTGGCAATATTTGCCATGAAAACTTCATATGCTGCTTTTTCTACCACGATATATACAGCTCTTCTATTTGCAACCCCAGGTTATTACAGCAGCATAAGCCTTTGAAATGGTTAATGAGAATTCAGCTTAACTAAGCTAAAATATCTTTTTGTTAAATTTTGCCTTTTCCAGGCAGACCTAGTTTAGTCTCAGCCTCATAAATGCATCACAGAACTGTGTTGAAGTGGAAAGAAGGTAACAAGCTGTGTCTGAAAGCTCTAGGATTAAGCACAGCCAGCAAAAATACTTGACAGATCCTTTGAACGTACTGGTGAACAATAAAAAGAATGAAAATATCCCGTTTTCTATACTCTTCTTTTTACTGCATAGGTACATGAAAGAATACACATTTTGCAAATGAATTGAAATAAGATCCGTTGTGACCTACCTTAATTCTAAACCATGCTTGAAATGAATTTTGATTAAAATGGTTGACAGTGTGCCAGAAGACTTCCCTGCAAGTCTTCTAAAAAGGAGAAAATCATTTTTTATCTTTCTATACCTTTATAGAAAATATAAATGTCATGTCTCACATCGTGGCCCAGCTTGTGGGCTGAGAGATACTGGAAATCCAAACAGGAAATTTCTTCATTGAAAAAATGATTTGTAATCATCACGTTTGGGGCGTAGTATGAGTTAGGTCTTGGGCTTCATTTAGGCTGCTGTGGTGCCACTTTGTACGTTAGAGGACAAACTTGGGGCACTTGTGAATGTTTCCAGAATGCAAGAGTTAAACGAAGCTGTCCACATTGTTATGATGGCACAATCATGGATCTCAAAACCCAAGAATGGGGAACGAGTGTTTCTTATCAGTAGTCTTACCTCCCTGGTGGCTTTTTCAGTCAGGCTTTCTTGACTAGAAAGGCTGACCTGTCCCTCACAGGTGGAAGATTTCAGTGGAGCGCAGATTGGACCCTATCACAGCCTCCCTTTATGGAACTGAGACCAGTAAATTACACGTTCCAGTGGTGCTCTGAATGAACCTATCTCCTGCTGTGCACTATTTATAATTTGCTTGGGCATGCACTCACAGATATTTTTCAGTGATCTAATAATAGCTATTACTGATAGCTTAAATGATTTCAGCTGTTGAATCTGTTTACTATTAAGCAATAGCGTACTATTAGTGTTGACTTACCGTATTAACTCCACAACCTTCAAAATCTGTTATGTTGGCTATACTTCTCAGTCGAGATAAAGCAGTTTAGCTGCTAAAATATATAGAAAATACATAGCTGAAAAAAAGAAACAGTTTAAAGGAAAAGATAGTCGTATCAAAACATTTTTTATAATTAGTTGGTAAATATAGATATCTTGTTTATTATGATTTGCTGGTTAGGTTCCCAGAAGCATTCCCTACTCCGGTGACCTAGGTCAGCGTAGCTTTCTTTGCTTAGTTTATATATAGAGGTAACTTGAATTCCCTGGATGAATCTGTAAACTCTTAAAACATTCAAAGAAATATTCTTTCCTTTGCAACGCGTCATTTCTAAGGAGCATTTATGAGGACATTCATAAAAGAAGGGGTTTAAACTGGAAATAATTTTGGAAAACAGCAATGCAGTTCCTGTTCATCTTGTTGGGGCGTGAGGTAAAATTTGGCTTGTTGCCTGAAAATAGAGTTTAATGAAATTAATTCTATAGTAAAACCAGTTATTTCTCTCATGTTCCACCCTCCCTGTCTCCTGCCTGGTGTGTTCCACCACATAGGGTGCCAGCAAGCTGTGTTGCCTTTCATAATCGCGTAGTCCCTTACTCTCAGTGTGGTCGTGTGGCAAGCACTGTAACTGTTTATTTAGAAAAATGGCATTAAAAATGGTATTATGTCTTTCTTTGTTTGCCCTTTTTCATCTCTGTCTTTTATAGTGAATAAGCAGAGGGAAACAAGGAGGGGAGCCAGCTCCAGGTGACTGGCCAGCTGCCTGTGGATCAGCACCAGAAAGTGCTCCACAGATTGCAATTTGAAACCCATTAATATAATGGATAAAGTCTATGAAGCATTTTAAAACCTCCCTTGCTTATAGTGCTGCATTTTATAAGCTAGGTGACATCAAAAGAATTGGTTCTGGCTCAGACCAACTAATAAAAATGGATAAGGCTTATTTTTATGCTGAATATCAGTAAAAGCATGTGCAGAAGATTACATTTAACATTCTGGCTTTTACCCAGAGCACAACAAAGTCTATCTTATCCCCATCCATCAGAACAGAATTTGATAGGTTTGGAGACCCCAGATTTCTGTCTCCTGTTGAAGCATGAAGAAGCAGCTTGGACTTGCGTGTGGATAGTATGAACACGATATTGCTTACTCTTACAGTTCTGTTTCCTGAACAACTCTGAAAAAGATTGTATAACTAGGCACATCATTTAAATAGAGTATTCTAAATTAGCAATACTTCATGCTGCTGTAAAGCATTAAATGTTGTTGTTTTACTATGCAGGATGAATGGAAAGAAATGGAAAGTCTGGCTTTTTCCTGAAATCAGAGGCAGAACGGTGTTTTATCAGAGCCTATTAAAAATCGCATGTAGTCGGTTTTGTGCCTATACGTCTTTAATTATTGTTAATTTTTCTAGTCAAGCACATGTTTATTTAAAACTGATTTTTTTGGTTCAGTAGTCCAGCCTGTACCAGCATTAGCCTCCAGATCTCAACAGCATCCTGTTTATTCGGATCTAGCTTGCCTGACTGACTCCCCAAAGATAAAATTCACTAAGTGAACTTGACAGATTCCAGGCTGTCTCCATATGGCAGGGACTGGGCTGCAGCTCCTGAATCTGCCTGGGACTTAAAAGCTGCTCTCACCTTATTAAGATGGCAGCAGCTACACGCAAGTCAAGTTCACCGGGGCTTGTTTTAATTCTTTTGGCCTCTGCTTGAGTCCAATCCATACCTTTTTTGTGTGTATGGATTAGGCAGAGCAGGACCAGAAGGATGACCTTTCTTTTTCAAACAGTTCTTATAGCAGCGAGAGTTCAGAATTGAAAATGAATTTGGTCTTCAGTTGTTGATAATTTTTTAAGAGGAGTTTATATACAGCTTAGACTTAGCAGGTGTTAAACAGACCAGACCACGGGAGATTTCTGAAAAAAAAAAAAGTGATAAAACAGTGTGAATTTATTTGTTGCTGTCTTTCTTCCCTTTTGCCTTTGTGTATTAATTGCTTGTTTGTTGTTTGTTTTTTTAGCTGGTAACAAATCAGTGTTACTTTCCCATATTAAAAATGTCAAACCTATATTCTGGCCACATCAAAATATTGAGCTTTTCAAACTGAATTGCAGGGAGCGTTTCTGAGAATTCAGACCAGCTGAGGATCTTTCCCTGCATGTTTGAATCTGTGCTGTGTGTGGCAGATAGCCAAGATCAGTCACGAAAAGGGATTGTCGTGAAGTGACTGAATATTGCTGAAAGAAAATATTACTGGAAACACTGCATAAAATTAAATATTAATATTTGTTATCTTAATCGGCTTTAATAAAAAGCCTATCATAAGATTTTTTAAAAAATCTTAGTGTTAGAACCATTCATTGATTTTTTATTTTTTTTTTCTTTTTTTGGAGTGAGTTGACAGCATTAAAGTAATTTGTTCTGATAGATCTAAACAAATCATTCTTAAAATTACAACATTAGCAAAAAGAATTTAGAAAAAGCACACAAAATATCTAAAGTGGTTCATGCTTGTATAAAATATAGACACTGCAAAAAATAGTTTATTAAGAAATAAGTTTAAATTAGAATTGCTGTATGGGGACTGCTGAAATCGTAGAAATATTCCTATTTTTCTAAGAAAATGGAAGTATCAGTGGGGATTTTCTCGGTTGCTTCTGTTCCTACCTAACATTGTTTATCAGTAGCACATGCGTACTTGAGAGATCATGAATGAACCCGCCCTCTAAATTTGCTTTGTTATATCTTCACTGTCTGCTTTTCATGGTCCAAGAGTTACAATCTGATGTAATACTTTCAATTTTTTTTAAAAAAAATATTAAACTTTTGTGAGTTAAACTTTGTATTTAAATTAGAAGTCACTGAGATGACCAAAACAAGCAGTGGCATGTCATAATCTCTGCCTCTTGGTTGTATCCTTTCTTTGAGACATAGTGTTTTGCTTGGTTTTTCCTCCCCCTAAATACTAATAATAGATTTGGGAGGTGGTTTATATAGAGGCACCAAGTCAAATATCAGAATTTTCTGGCTATCTGTGGTCATGTTTGGTTCCTGCCCTTGCATCTTATTCACAGCAGGATGCAAGGATCTTCTCTTGGGACGTTTAATCAGTGCTATAGTCTTACCTTTTCTGGGAAGAGAAGTTCTTGAGGAACCCCTCTTCAGCATCTCGGCACTTTGTGTTTTATCTGGAACTGTGTGAATCAGTCTGTGAAAACTGTGCTTTTTCTTTCAGATACATTACCTATTTAGATCTTGGGAATCATCTGTATCTTCCTGAATGTCATTTGTAATTTTTTATTTTCTGTTAATCTGCATTTAGCTGCAAATTAATTTGCAGCATTAACTGACTCCTTATTTGCTTCTGAGGAATGCTCACTGTTACTTTCAGTATTGTATAAGTTAGACCTGTGCAAAAAATTGCCCATAGTCCCAACAGTAATTAAGCTGGGGACAACAGAACCGCATCATTGCTGTGTTTCTCACATTGTATGTGTGGGTCTGGTGAGCACATAAGAAATGTCAACTGAATCATTATTATATTGCATGCTCTTGACAGCAGATATTTTAAAGGCAAAACTTCAAGTCTAGGGATAAAAGGGCAAATACCCACTCAAGGATTTATAATAAGCAAATGAGTTAAACTTTTATCTTGGGTCTGGTACAATTATCTCTTTCCTGACATCCTGCTTTCCGCCTGTACGTCCTACATGAATGAAGGTTTACAGTCTAGCTGAAGCACCACGTACAGGATGTGTTAGTGGGTAGGGAGCATCTTTGGGGAATGAGCCTTTAATATTGTATTTGCATGAAGAGGCAGGTGGGTTTGGTTTTTAGTGGTACACTGTTAAATCTGTTACAAAATTCACAGATGCCCGACTTTTAAAGCAACCACATCAGGTAAACGCAGCGCCTCTTACAGACTCACGTTTTATCTTAACCAAACCTGGTTTAGAATGAAAAGCCATAGAGATACCTTTTGCTTTTGGTTTTTGCCTGTCCTTTGTGTGTCATTGATATTTCTTCAGACGAATCATTCGATGCTGCATTTATCCATCTCTTGAATGTGTGAAGTGAACATCTTTTCAGTATAAATTTTCTGTTGTATGGACTAAGCAGTAGTTTTTCTTAATGTTACTGACAGTAGTAAATTGAAATCTGCTATTTGACTGAACAATTAAATGGCTTCTCCACTAAACTTGGATGTTAATGACCATGGAATCAAATAAAATTAAATTATCAGGGCCGTCAGCTCAAGCTCACCCTGTAAACATCTAGATTTTCTGAGGTGCAGTGATCTATATTTACAGCAGAGCTGACAAAGAAAGGTGTGAGTGTTCTTCGACGGCATCGAGGCAAAAGCTTAGCTTAACTTGCTGACGAAGCTTCAAGTAATCTTGCATTTTTTCACAGAAGCTTGTGAGGGAGTGTTCTGGCACTTGAAGGATTGCATGGTTATATTGGTTATCATTGCACAGCAGAGAACAAAAAGGCCTAAAAGGTCTTCAGCACCTGCAGGTTAATCTGGAAAATGGCATTTGACCACAGCTTTGTGGGTTTTTATTCCTTGTGGAAAGGTGGGTTTTGTTCATGGGGATTTGTTGTTGTTGCTTTGGGGGGTTTTTTTGTTTTATTTTTCTTTTTAGCCAGCTGGCAATTTTTTGTGAGGTAGTAACAACAAGAAATAGTACAGTTTGGGCATTTGGTTGGTCACTTCTCCACTTTCAACACTGATCTTCCCAACATTATTGCAAGATGCAGCGTGACTGATCCACAACAGATGTATAATCGAATTGACCGTGTGTTTGTCACAGCAATTTGTAAGATCTGACATATTTCATTCCCCTACTTCTCCCATTATGTGCTATTTTTAGAACGTGTTAACTTTAAATAGCAATCACTTTATGTTCATCTGTTTCAAATTAAAAGGCAGTGGTACGTCTTTTATGTGATTATGACATACCAAATACATACAAAATTTATCAGATTGTAGGGAACTGGTTAGTAATGTAGAACACACAAGTTTAGGCTATAGTTTACTTTACAGACAATGTTTGTGAATGTAGTTACCTGTAAATATTACTTTGGCACATAATAATTAGGAGAAGGAAACATCTTTATATTTTAGCATGGCATGCATTTTGCCGTTGGGTCTGAAACAAAAACATAAAAAAACTAGTGTAAATATTACATAGGATTGTTTGAAAGCTGCCGTTTCTGTTCACAGGAAAGGAGCTTTGTAGGTTACGCAGATGTTATGTTGATTGACGTGAACTGAGATAATGATTTCACCTGAGTTTATGTGATCAGTGTTTGTTCCAAAATAAGATCAGGTGAGTGAGGAGAGTTGCTTAGCCTGTGCTCCTCCCCACAGAAGGTATCCTTACTGTGAAGGATGTCTTATATCCAAGCTGAGATTCTTTTTATTATACTAATACAATGCTTCTTTTAAACACCATAAGCTGGGATCCTTGAAGGGTCGTTTTCTGAGTTTGAAGTGTCTTCCAGGGGTGATCGATGTGTTGGGTGCACAAGTAGAATTAATCCTTTTCCAGGAGAAATCCATTTATCTGTTTCATGTGTAAAAGAAAAGAGAGAGAAATAAATCCCCTTATTCATACTCACCTTTTAGCAAGTCTGTATTGTCTGCGTTAGGCTGACGTAGAGGAAATACAAGATACACATAGCCCCTATTGTTAATTAAAAAGAATCATAGGCAGTAAATGGATAGTAGCTTTTTTAGATTGTGTGATGTGGCTTGCTAAATTTAGGACAGAAAGACCAAAGGATACTGATTAGGGAACCTTCAGAGGTTTTGCTTTCTGGAGAAGTAAGCCCAAGTTGTTAGTGCACACTGTACTAATATCTAATAAAATATACAGAGGAAGCAGAGCAGGAGTGTCCAGGAGAGCTCGGTCACTGCTTTGTTGGATGCCATTGTACTCATAGGTGCAGCAGGAAATTCTTAACAAATTGCTCTTTACATAGTCCCGGAGTCCTGCACTTACGTGCTGCTGTCCAGCAGAGGAAAGCAGTTCTTCATAAAATACGGGAAAGTAGGTTGGACCAGATTGTGAGTTGAGAAAAACTGGAGGATTCTCTTTAGAATCAGTGTAGTTGGGTGGATGATTGTGTCATCCAATGATAGTCCCCAGAGCCTCCTTGACCATTTTTCTTTTCCAGAGTGGTAACAATGTCTAATTTTCCAGCCAGGTGCATGGGTCACTTTGGTGAGCTCAGTTTTTAAGGAACATGGCGTTTTCATGGAGTGTTTCAGAGTGTCTGTTGCTTGAGAAAAATGAAGCTTTCATGTTGGCTTCTGCAGAGTAGTTTTTTGCAGGCTAGGAATCTCAAACTGGTTCAAAACAGAAATTCACTCTCTGCCAGTCCCTTAAGGAACTGGTCTTACACATTTCCAGAGAGAAATGGATTGCCTTCTGTTTTACATTTTTACTTCAGTTGTCTCTTCTGTAGAGATATTAACAAAACTGTTCACTATATTTGGAATGCTAATGGCAGTCAAGTTACATCAAGAGAGAGATCTATTATTAAATTGACAGAATGTCAGTGACAGAAATCAGCTATAACGTGTTCTGCATGTCGTTAGCTGAAAAAAAATTCACATGCAAATTTTTAACATGGATCAAAATTCCATTTCTCATTGATTTTTGCTGTGCTACACCTAGGACAGAACAAGAAATTATTCTTGGGCGTAGTCTGGTATGTAATAGAAATTGCAGTGCTTGAAGCCAATTTTTGCCTCATGAGTAGTTTGTGCATTCATTTCTCCCTTGGAAACAATGTTTACCTAAGTTAGTGGAACCTGGGTGAGGCCTTTTTACATTTAGAAGAGATTTCCCACATATCTGTTTTTGATTGTCATATCCTTCGGTGTGCTTGTCCAAATCCTACCCACATGCCACGATGCAAATGAGGCACTCCCACATAGTGAATGTTCTGCACAGAATCATGAAACGCCTAAGCAGCCTTTTTCTCCTTTTAACAAATAGAGTCCTAAAAAATATTCTAAAGAAAGTACAATTCTGCCCACCAGCTGAGGATAATGCAGGGGCACCTTTAAAGTAAAATGTTATATAAGTTTATAGGAAGAAATGAAGCAAACCTGCAAACTTTTGCCGCAGCTTTAGAAAGTTGGAAGCTACTTGAGATGGAAAATAAACTGGTTTAATTCCCTGAAGCCACTGATAATATTTAGGTCAATAATAAACTGACACAGGCTTAACAGTCAAACCTCTACGTCCTTGTCTGATGAAAACTGCAATGGTAAGACCAGGGTAAGAAATATTTGCTCTTAATACGTTTCCACAGCATCAGCTACAGTTATATTGTTGGAGATGATACTTTTAACAGCAGTGGTAAAGCTGATGTGTGTATTGTTCTTTAATTTGCAGTTTAATACAGTTTTAATTTGTTTTGCCAGATGAGAAAAGCAAGCTCTGCTATATTGGTCTGTCCCAGAAATGACCAGTGTAGCTCTTTGACACCTTCATGGGTACTTGCACATTGTATTATTTTGCCGTCTTCTGACAAAAAACTTTTGTCAGTAGATCCTATGCATTTGTGACTGTTTTTTGTTACCTGTTTCAAGAGCAGCTTTGTTTTAAAGGAGGTTCCAGGAGCTTCTGTATGTGTGTTTGTGATGAGAACACTGTTTACCAGGGGAGCTGATAATCTTTGAGGTTTTGAGGTGGCAGATGAATGTGCATCCATCACAAATTGTTATTTTCTATTGAAATTGTAGTCTTAAAACCTAAAATTTTAATCTATGCTATGAACAAAATCTAATACCGTAGCTCAAACAAATCTTTTTAAAACTGTCCTTGTTCCATGACAATTTAAACTAAACCGGTCATGTTAGAAGATGGATTATTTTATTTCTGTGTTGTATTCCTATATTTTGTTCTGTTGTTGAAAATGAATTAAAAATGACTGGGAACATTCTGCATGATTCTTCATAGTTCAGTGATTGTTTTCCATATGTTGAAATAAGTAACTATTTAAAGCCATCTGTTTCCTTTGGAATTAAAAGTGTTTTCATTAGTGTTAGGCGTTTAACTGATACTTAGAAAAAAAGTACATTTAGGCTACATTTTGGACATTATTCAAGTAAGACTATATGTTGTATTTAAAAAACTATAGGTCCTTTTTATTGTTACTATTTGAGGTATTATTTGCATTGGGAAATCACCTCAGGCTAAAATAAGTCTCATACACAAAATTGAACAAGAAAGCCACACTCTAAGCAGCTGAGTGGGATGTCAGCAATGTGTACGCCTTATTCAGGTCTTCTCTATAAATGTAAATATTAAATGTACTGACTAGAACAAAAATTGTATTTCCATTTTAACATGGCTAAAAATTAGGAAAACTGTTACGTTATTGCTTTAATCAGAAGTTCCGTCTGCTTCTCGCTTCTGCTCAATTTCACTGCTGTTTTGCATGTTCCTGATACCATCAGCTTGCACGGGAAAACTGTAAAATCCTGAGTCAGGTCACTTAGCAGTCAAATGGAAGAGAAAACTTTTTCAGCGATATGGTGTTGCTTTAAATTGCAAATGTCTTTGTATTTGCTGCAGGTTTTTTTGTTTGGGTTTGGTTTGGTTTTAATCCTGCTGTTGCACTCTCTGTGTTAGAATCTAAGATTTATATTTCTTTGACTGTTTAATGTTTTCTTTCATAGCCTTCATAAATAGTAATGACTAGCTTATGTATATCCAGGGAAGTAAGGCAAAAAGCCCTTGAGTGTGCCAAGTCAGAAAAAATTGAAATTACTGTATCAAATGTTAGGAAAAAAAAAGAATTAAAGCTCTTATCAGCTAACCATAAGCCAAGAATCTTTTAAATTCTAACAATAGCTTGGTAGATACAGCTAAATCTAGCTTTACTTATGAGAGACAATGGCAGGCGTGTGCTTCAAAGTAAAAGGCTTCAGCTTAATGAAAGCTATTTAACATGTTATTCTAAATCCACAGAAAGGCAAATCTTTGTTCCAAGGTGTAGATCATTTCTGTTAGGGGAATCCCACAATTTTTAATGAACATTTTTCTTTTTCTCATTTCTAATTAGTTTCAGCACTTAGATTCCAGAATAGTAGCCTTCAACACTGAGATTTCTAACGGTAATGAAGCACTTGAGGTGGTATTTAATTAAAGTAGAGTGGTGATAGGAGAGACCTGAGCAGGGCTGAAATGCTAATCCTTTTGTGTTGCTCAGTGTCCCCTTGTGATTGTGATTGATGAGTTGATTTCTCTTTACAACTTCATTTGCATCATGTACATTTGCATTAGTACAAGCTAATGTGTTAAATGAGGTAGGGGTGGGGTGAAGAGCTCTCTTAGCTCTTAAGGAACCTATTAAATAACTGGTTTATGGTGGGTGAGGTGACTCCCCGTGTAAATGCTAGTGCTTATAATACCTGTATCTACTTTGACCTTGAAAATATGCATTCCCCCACCCACTGTCTGGTCGTATCCTTTCCCTCTTCTGTTTACTTCAGTTATTCTGTTAAAATGATCATACCAGGTAGTGCCTGCTATGAGGAAAGGCTGTAGAGCCTTCTTTGATTCTTAGAGACAAAATACATTGAACGGGACTTTCTTAAAAAGTAGAATTCCTTGTTACTGAAAGTCTGACTCCAACTTGAAACTGTAGTGGCAGAGCTGTTTCTTGTTTGGAACCGAGAAGTTGTAGTGGGACTATCCAAGCTTCTTATGATATCAGCCTTCATTGCCATTACCAAATTTGAAAATTATATTTTTGTTTCAATTTCTTTCTGTGAGGAAGGTTTGTTTGCACCAGGAAGGTCAGTTCAAATCAAAGGAGGCTGATTGGATTAGAATAGCTATCTTGGAAGGCGCTTCAGATCGAGAACGTCATCTTAATCTCATAAAGGAAGCATAATTATATTTTTTTTTATGATATACGTAGCATGAAGAGTGTAGTTAAATGCTTTTAATGTCTATAGCCAGATTTTTTTTTTATTTTTCACAGCTGATACGTGTTGTCTAAAATACAATTTAATTTCTTACCATTTAATTTGGTAGTGCAGACATGCAAGTCTTTAAAGTGTTGGCTGAACCCTCTAGGCTGTCCTACCTGTTGCCTCTGTGTTGTAACTTCAGGAACAGCATTGGTCTAGCTGCACTCTCCTGTCTCTTTAGCGAAATGAATGCTCAGAGCTTTTTTGGGCTTTAGAGGTAGTATTTAACCTAAACAGAAGGAAAGAAATAGTTTAAATTTGGTTGTTAATTTACATACTCTTATGTGTGTGCTTATATAACCCAACATGTTACCAGCCCTTCTGTTGAGATTTTAGACAGATTTTAATTTTGCAATCACCACTAATTTCTCAGGTCAAGTATTTTTTCTTTTGCAGTCTTTCTCTTCAAGTCAGCATGTGATTTTAAGCTAGTAAGGCTGTTTGTTTTTCTGAGTTCACAAGCATGAAAATTTTCCAAAACTAGTTATCTCAGCTCACATTTGAAAATAAATGGGCAAATGAATGGTTCTTGCAAAAAGAATAGTTATTGCCTGTTTTCTGGATTACTGGTGAAAGGATGTTCCTGATTCATTGTTCCTTACCTTGCTTGTTTGTCCAGAGTCCCGCTTGTTAGAAGGAAGGAGTACCAAGACAGATCATTGCAGAAATGACCGTTACGCTTTAGAAGAAGCTGTCTAGCTGGAGGCCCACCATCCTCTGGTTGAGACAGCAGAAGTGTATTACATGCCCAGTCATCCTCTGATTCAGCGGAGAACTGGGTTGCATTTGCTGAACCATTTTGGGAGTCCAGAAAGTCAAACCAGCTGATAGTACAGATGCATGTAAAGAGCTCCCAAATTTCTTCTGAGCTTGCAGATGGTGACACGTTGAGCATTGTAATTTCCTTGCTGATCATCTGACTGCAAAGTGTAGTATATTCATGAAAACAGTACACATGCCCAAATTTAATCTAACGTTGTATCTCAGTAACTAGGGCAGACTTACTGCATCGTAACTATGGTTCTCCTTCACAGTTCTTGCTGAATTCAGTAGCTTAGAGTTAAAAAGCTGTAAGAATTTCTACAAAGCGAAAGCACTGATACGTGAAACGAAAAAAATAAGTTTAGCAGAGTATCTTCGTGGAAGGCATAAGGCATCTTCTAAAAATGAAATGCAGCTTTGTGTAAAGAGTCTGTGCAAGTTGCACTGTTACTTCCAAGTATTTTCAGTGCTTTGTCATTTACAGCAATGTGTAAAAAGTTTGAATTTTAAGTGAATATAAAAAGATTCGATTCTTCTGAACTTCTAATCCTAGTGAATTGTTGTTCAGAAAGAAGGACTTCCTTGTTGGAGGCCAAGCTCTGGGTGTCTGTATCTAGTTAGCTTCTTGAAACTTATCTGAAATTCGTCTTTTGTTTCCATGATCGCTGAATAAACGTTGCCGTTTCTGTAGAGAAGAGGCAGTTCTGTTTGTCAGAGGTGATCTTGGACTACCAATTCCACCACTATACCATGTCCAGAAGCTCCATATCCCTTTTAAATCCCTCCAGGGATGGTGACTCCACTGCTCCCCTGGGCAGCCTCTTCTAGCGCTTGACAACACTTTCTGTGAAGTAAGATTTTCTAATATCTAGTTTAAACCTCTACTGGTGCAACTTGAGGCGATTTCCTCTTGTCCTATCCCTTGTTATTTGGGAGAAGAGACCAGCACCCACCTCGCTTCACTCTTCTTTCAGGGAGCTGTAGAGTGCGATAAGGTGTCCCCGCAGCCTGTTTTTGTTCAGACTAAACACCCCCAGTTCCGTAAACTGCTCCCCATAACCCCTGTGCTCCACACCCTGGGCCACCTTCATTGCCCTTCTCTGCCCATGCTCCAGCCGCGAGGTGCCTCTTGTACTGAGGGACCCAAAACTGAAAACAGAATTTGAGGTGCGGCCTCCCCAACGCGAAGTACAGGGAGAAAACCACTTCCCTAATGTTTTGTACTGCTGGCTTTCAGAAATCTATTTTGATGACAGTTAATTGCCTTAACTAGACTGAGCAGACTGGAAGTGCAAAATCATGATGTACATCAAATATCGTCACCCACTTCCGATTATATTTATGGCAGATATTTTTATTTGCTCCTGAAAGTGTATGTAAAATCTGATTTTCATAGGAATTGTGTGGGATTTTTTTCTAGATTGCAGTTAATATGCAGCGGACTATTTAATGGTACAAACCTGGCAAATGCAGTTGTGGAGGGTTTTGTTAGGACTGTGTTATTTATTCTCTTAATTCTACAGTAATTTGTATTTATTTATTATTATAGATGAACCACAGATGATTTCTAACTAAAACTTGACTGTGATTATTCTGAAAACTTGCAGACAAATAAGAGAACACGAGGACCTGCAAGTTACAATATTTATGTATATGATGTATAAAATATGGTGTACACTATTGATGTTGTTTGCACCACAAGGTTGCATGGCTTAAAGGAAAGCTTACATTCACTGAGATTCTTCACGGACTGTTAGATTCTCTGTTTTTAGTTTTAGACTATTTGCCTTTTTTGCTTTGTGTATTTCCATTAAAAAAATTGATTTTACCTAAGGCAATGGCGACCACCCTTTTGCTGAGCTTTGAGGGACAGTGCAGGGTTTGTAGTAGCTTACCAATTTATTTATTTATAATTATAGTTTTAGGTTAAATGATGCAATGATATTGGTCTTTCAGACTGACAGAATGTAAGATATTAGCCAATAAATTATAGTAGCGAACTACACTTCTAAATTTCTGGGTTAAGTATGTAAGAAATGGAAGCAAAATGTTAAAGCTCGAGACATATAGAAGCTAGGAATGAAGTTCACAGCATCTTCACCCTCACTCCCACTTTTCTGCATAGAGCAATAGAGACTTTTACAATGTGTACTGCTTCTCTTGTTTGAATTAGTGTCATATTCTCTTTTTAATTGGAAATATTTTATATCATAATTTGTTTGCTTTTGCATTGTGTGAGAGGTCTTGAGTTCAGGTTGTTTAACTGGTGTTCAATTTGTGTTACTTGAATGAAGTTAAAATAATAATTTGAAAATTTTATTTTATAATCCTGATTAGCAAACAACATTTTCAGATCAATTTACTATGCTTCATCACTCCCCATTGAATTTGGTTCTTAGTTTGATACCATGAACATTATATAGATGTGTGTGTGCATGACACTAAAATTGAATTTGATGTGCATTGCCTTTCCTAATGGATGCTATTAGTCATTGCAGACCTCTTTACTGGAGGATTTGAATCTACTTTTTTTCAGCTTTTGTTAATTTAAATTGGTTCACTGCTTTGCTGGGTTTTGGTGGTTGTTTGGTTTTGCTTTTTTTCCCACTATTCTTTAGAACTGAAGGCAGTGGAAATATTAATAGTTGTATAAAAGAATCTACGTTAAACTTGGAGCTGTTTTGTTACTACATGAAGTTAATTGACAAGCAGTGAACCCTTTATGGTTATTTATACAAGGTGATTAATATACTTAACACTTCATCAAGATGAACGAATGGGAAGTGCCATAATTGTGTGAAACTTCAAAATATCTTTGCACCCTCCAAACTGTGGGTCAATTGGCTAAAATGGAATCTAGAGTAAACTGGAGCAGGCGAACAAATTGTGTAAATTATATTAGTCCTGTAGTCTCAGATTTCCACTCAAAATAGTTCATAATTAAGTAAGGTATTTTGCATGAAAGTTGAAGTATATCTGTGGTCATCCATTGCTTTCCATGTTCACGATTATGTCCAGTTACTGTGTTACCATGTCACTCAGATGGCATTTTACATCCAACGTACTCTCCATCGTTGCAATCAATATTAAATGGAAGAATCAGATTTTTGCAGGTAGGTGTAGAAAGAGGGTATGGAGGAAGTGATAAAGGGTGAAGATATGAAGGCAACTGAGGGAGGCAGAGAGAGGTTTGAAAGATAGGGAAAGTTAAATCAGGATCTGAATGAAAAAACAAGATAATTCACAAAAACGTATAGCAAAACAAACTCATTACATTTGTAGAGGTAGGCTTCTACCTTTTACATCCCTATTTTGGAGCCTAAATTCCGTTCATACAGTCTTCATATCTTCTGAGGTGGACCGGGTCTGCTGAAGTGCATGCTTTACGTATGTGCCACTTCACCGTTTCAGTTACTTTCACAGAATAAAATCACTGTTTCTACATTTCTGTTGTTAAATTTAGTGACTGGCAGCTGAAAACTGGATTATACAGTGATCGTTTTTCATCGTTGTTCAGATAAGTCATGAAACATATGTAGAAAAAGCACGTCAGTAAAAGCCGATGAAATTTCCGCGTTGCATGGCTCAAACACCTTTTTGAAGCACAGTCCTCCACATACCTGATTCCACAAATTCTGACAAAAATCAGTAGGCATTGCTTATCAATTATTTTTCCGTTTTAAATATTCTCTTAGCTAGTTGAAAGCGGATGATGTTGCTTCACTCAACACACATTGCACCTATTTCTGCTTCAAGGAAAAGGTCTTTCCTTTTACATAGGCAGACTTGGGAAGAGCACAAGGAATTGACAGTATAAACCAGGTGTGCATTAAAAAGACAATGGACTAGCTTAGTTTGAGGGTATAATACACATCAAAATTGTTCCATAAAGATATCAGAATATTAAATAAAAGGAAAAGTCTTCATAAAGCCTCACATAATCCCTCTTGGCATGGGTATATGAGTAGGTATTCTGTTTTTATTTTTTTTTTCTTTTAAGTATACTTAAATTTAACCTGACGTGAGTGATGTACTGTACCGTATGATTGTAATGTTTAAAAGAAAAACTACTTTTGTGATTGAATACCAACTAGCTGTCAATTTCTGTGGAGCAATATCTAATCTGAATTTCTTTTGCAGCTAGAATGCTAACGCATTTTTCTGTATTTTCCAGCTTGCGAGGTGCACACTCAGCAAGTACTGAACTGTTTCAGTGTTTTTCAATATCTTATTTAATCTAGTGGACTAGTATAAAAGACAGCCAGCTCATTTCACGTGGATTAAAAGCAGTTTTCAGGATATAACTCTTCTCTCCCAAAACAGTCTATGTACACAATGATTTTCACAAATTCTAGGGTTTGGATGCTGTGGCTGTGACACATGCTGCCGTACTGTATAAACGCAAATGCTGTTGGATGTGGTTGCTGTAAATTAGCCATATGCTTTTGGTAAATATGCCATAGTTTTCCTGAATGCTGTTTCAATTTTGGAAATACGCCTCCTTCCACCAGCCTGTCCTTCCTTACACGCAGAGACACAGGATAAAACTAAACTGAGAAAGATCAAATGTACCCCATTCCACAATCTTTATTATTTTAAAATGATGTATTTTACACAGCAATGGTTTTTAAGCTTACCAGGTTTAAGCACCTGTGGCAGAGGCCAGCAAGATTTACTACCGTATGTGTACGTTCAGTCTTGTGAAAAAGGGCTAGGGAAAAAAAACCCTCTCTAGGTGAGACGTGCAGAGAGAACCGATGTAGTTCTGCAGATTTGAGAACAGTTTTAGTCCTTGTCCTGCAGATGAGGAAATTAAAGTACAAAGACAAATTGGCCATTCCTTCCATAGTAACAGAAGCTTTTTAGAGATTTAATAAAGCAGAACCTACCAATCGCTGTAGTCTGTGAAAGTCGTTCCAATGCTAGAGGAACCATTAAAAGATTTTGTTCATTTTCGTCGTAACTGCACAGGCATTGTAGCACTCTATTAATAGATCTTTGTTTATTTTCAGCCAGCTGTGAATTCAGCGTTATTTAGAAATATATTTTGCATTGCATAGGCAAATCTTATTGCTATTTTAATCTCATCGGTGAAAAGAGTTTACCTTTCTCCGGTATTGTGGCTTAGTTTGCTAACGACAAATGTTGGAGTAAACGGTTACTTGTTAATGCCATAACAGCATCTTAACATAAACATTAACTGAAGTACACAAATGATTTCGGTGATAAACAAGCATAGCGAAGTGTAGCTTAGGCAGGAAGCCAAGCTGTCTATTCCTTGTGCCCAATGATATTTTGATAGTCATTTCAGTCTTAGAAGTAAATAACATTGGAGATCATGTTCCATCATTTCATCTCGGTGCCAAAAAATGAATGCTGCTTTAACTGGTGTTAAACAAGATGGCATTGCTGTGCTAGTTTGTCATTGCAGCTCAGGTCATCTATGTTCCGTCGTAAATAGAATTATGGAAGTTTAAAGCCTAAACAGAGATAGGAAAAGGGCATTGTCTAAAAGCAATGGTAAAGTAGTTAATTTCTACATATTTTTTTTCCTGAAAATTTAAAGAAGAGAAACAGCAGAATGGTGAATTTCTTACCTATAAAAATATATCCAGCTCTGTTGATATAACTTAATTTTAATCAAAAGTTAATGGGCATGAAGATCAAAATTCTTATCTCATGGGACTGATAAGTATGGTTTGTGCATATATTGAATTAATAAATTTTCTCCCAAATTTATTCAACATACTGAAGTTGGACATAGAAAACAAAAATTCTGCCTGCTGAAATGTTACAAGTAAAATGCAGAATCTATGTTTCCCACGTACATTTGCACACTATTGCATGGCATCTCCATGAACAATATACACATGAATTGTGGGGGTTTCTTATGGAGTGGAAAGAAGGAAAAAGAATTTAAAAGATTTGCAGTCTATGAACAACCTGCTGCTAAGGAGAAATAACAAGGCACTTACTATTTAGACGAGATTACATTTCTGTGGTTTTATACCTTATATACAGACTGAAACTGAACGGGGTCCAGTGAATGTGCAATGAACTCTTGTTACCTCAAACTCTTATTCCATGATGCCCATGGTGCAGAACTTTGCACTTTTCTGTACTGAACTACATAAGGATTCTAAATTCCCCGTTGTCAGGTTTATCAAGGTGTCCCTGGATTAAGGCTCTATAGTTTAGTGTTATCTGCAAATTGGCTGAGGGTGTAATCTTTGTCATTCTCCAAGTTGTTGAACAATGTGAGGCCCAGTATTGACCCTAAGGTATCCAACTTGCTACAGGTCATGAGCCAGACATTAAACCATTGATCTTGGAGTCTGACAGCCCAGCCAGTTTTCTACCCACCTGACAGTCCAGCCCTTCCTTTCTCAGCTCTCAACCAGGAATGCTATAGGATACAGCGGTAAAAGCTCTATTGGAGTTGAGGTAGATTGTGGTTGGTGCTTTCACCTTATTCATGTAGCCAGTGGGTTTTGTTTCTTGAAGGCAACCAGGCTGATCAAGCACTATTTCTTCCTGAAAAATGTGTGTTGATCATGTCAAATTACCTGAGTCTCCTTCGTGTGCTTGAAACTGGATTCCAAAAGGATATGCTTCGTGATTTTTCCAGGGCCTGTAATGGGGCTGGGTGGTCAGCTGTTCCCTGAATCGTCCTCTTTGTCTTTTAAAAGGACAGGAGTGATGTGTTAGCTTTTTAAGTCATCTGGGACTAGCAGAATATTTTTGCGTAGTTAACAGACCTTGGCCCATGTTCACAGAGATCTGCTTCTTCCACACCTTTTTTTAAATGCCTTAAGGCTTCAGCTATGTGAATACATGGAGCTTCACTAAGTAGTCCCTGACCTGCTGGATCTCTATTGCTCGTTATCCTTCTCTTTTGCCGTCCATGGTTTGGCGCAATGATTTAGGATCAGGCTTTATCTGAAACAAAAAGGACATGATGTACTTTTGTTGTATTATGATGATTTCATCACAAGGCTGTCTCCTTCCTGCACCAACATTTTTCTTGAACCTTCTTTTGCAACAAGCAGCCCAGGTACGTAGAATTCTTTCCTGTCACCCTTAATGTCTTCACTAGTCTTATTTCCAGCCACACTGGACAAAAAAAACCTTCCAAGATTTTGTTCTCAAGTACCTGAGCAGTACTTTTATACTTCTGTCTTGCGGCCAGGCCTTGATCCTATTGCTCATATGTTCCCTTTTTGTGTCTTCCTTCATTGAGAAACTTTCTGCTTAGGCACGTGGGCCTTCTGTTAAGTATCTTCCTTCTTAATGGATGGTTTGTTCCTACATGCTTAAGTTCTCTTCACTCAGTTGCTCAATCAATCAGGCAGCTACTTTAAACAGTTTTCTCTCATAGGTGAACCTCAGGGATTCCTAACAATTCCCCGGATAAGCTGAAGTCTCTTTAACTGATGCCAGATTTTCTGACTCTGCTACTTATCTTCCTGGTCTTCCTCCAAAGTTCCAAACTCAGTCATGTCATTGTTAAATCAGCTTAAACCAAACTCTTAAATTTACCTGGTTTAAAGGAAGAGGAAATAAAAAAGTGGTTTAAAGAAAATGAAGCAAACCAAAACAAGTACCACTAGGTTTTTTGGGGGACAGTTTTACAGAATCATTATTGCTTAACCCAGCTAGTTCAAGTGAACTGGCTTATCATGCAGCCCTGTGTACTTGGATTTTTGCAAACAAATACCTAAGGAGGTATGAACTTTAGTCAGCTTTGCTTCTTAGGACAACTCATGGCATTACATTCGCATTTCCCTTACTAGCTGACAATTTTCCTTGTTTTATTTCAGTAGAGTCAAGTAATGATCCTCCTATTTGTGATATTGAAACCTGGACCTGTTTCACCTGTAATGGATGAAGTGTGGTTATCAGGATACTGCCTTAGAAAATGATGCAGCACAAGGGATTATGAAAAGAGATTTCCCCTTTCTTTTCTGAGGCTAAATTGCAACTCATCAGTGAAAAATTGTGTCCCTGGTTACAAGAGGTCATTCCAAGTGTTTGATTCAAAGAGATGGCGTGCCAGTTTGTGCTCAAGTAGCTGCTGCTGTCCTTCAGTCTTCTTGTGTAACATTGCTGTCTCTGTCCCTGTGGCATGTTGGTTTACTACAAATCTGAATACCTAAGGCAAGATGTGTTTTGATGCAGTAACTTCAGGGGTGCTTTTGTGAATCATACAATCATCAGGTTGGAAGAGACCTCTGAGATCGTCGAGTCCAACCGTACCTGTCCCCTTACTAAACCCTGTCCCTAGGGACTCATCTACCCATCTTTTAAAAACCTCCAGGATGGCCGCTCCACCACCTCCCTGGGCAGCTCTTCCAACACCTGCTGAACAGTGAAAACATTGTCCTTGTTTACAGTTCTGTTTTCTTGGTTCCCTACGTGTAATCACTCATTCTGCCTAGTGGTTTCTTTTTTAATATAAAATCATTTATATGTGTGTGAAAAATAACTAAGTAGGTACACGTGAAACTCTGATATGTTTTCTCAAGAACAAATGGCCTTCAAACGTGTTGTGTCTACGAGTGTGCCACTTCCTATGGCCAACAAAGCTAACGATGCATTGCTGGGTTTTCATGTAGATTGGAAAAACAACTGAGAAAGCAGTTCAGTTAATATACTCTAGGTAAGGCAGCGTCTGCAAATTGGGAATAACTTTGTGTAACTATTAACCTCCGCTAGATTAAAATGCCTGATTTAGACGCTTTTAAATAACACAGCTGTATCCAATCCTAATCTCTTGAGAAATTCAGTTGGTTTTGTTGGGGGTTTTTTTGAGTAAATCACAAATGAGATGTTGAAGTCTACTCATAACAAATGTTAAATGAATTATTTTAGCTATGTTGCAAGAATTTCTCATATTTCTAGAAATTATTTAACTGTTGAAAGCCATACACCTACAACTGGATTTGATTGCTGTTCAGTTCTCTGCAGACTCTAGTGTTGTGCAGTGTTCAATTTTTGGTCAATAAGGTGGGATTTAGAGAAGCTGTTTGACTCAAATGATGGAAATGCTTATGCTTTCCTTCCACTGCTTGAGCTATGAATAATATTTTCTCCTGTAATTATAAAAGAAGGCTCACAGTTGTTGCTTTGCAGTCTTGCGGGCTAAATGGTTGCATGTTTCTTTCCTGTCACGCGCAATATCAGGTGTGGTACCTCTGAGATCCGTGCTAGCTAGATTGTAAGTACAGATTGATGCTTTTGCCATTTCCTGTAAAGGTCTGTAATTTACCACTTGGTCTATGTTGAAGCTTAAGATTATTAAGAAATGGTTTCTCAGGACAAAATTTTTTATGTCAATATAGCAAAATATATGTCTGCATCTTTGTCCTCTTTCTTCAGCCCCCATTGGTTGTTTCTTCAGTGCATTAACCTCTCACATCTTTTATCATAATTGCTTGGGAACTGATTTGGGAAATGATACAGCTTTAAAAACCCTGTATCTTCAATCATTATTGCAGTAAAAAAAATATGGGCTTTTTCAACCACTTTCTTAAATACTGAAAAATAAGAAAACGGACATATTAGCTGTACTACCATTCAGCTTTAGGAAGTGGCAGTGATTTTCAATGAATTAATATATGAAATACAATAAAATTTCATTTCAATGGAAAAATTACAGATAAAATTGGAAAGCTTACATGCCTGTAGTAGTTATTGTTTTAGAGGTGATGCAGAAGGCAAATAAAAATGCACCTTCCTATGGAGATGTGTTTGTCAAGGTAATGTTCCTCTAGGTGTGATGAAAATGGTGACATTTGGCAGAAAATTAAGATATGTCATAGTTCACAATGTTTGCATTGCTTGTGAAACTATGCTTGTCTTGCATGCACTATAATGATTACTGCTTCCATACTGCTCTGGCTGTGAATTAAACAAATATAAATACATTTTTCTATGAAAGCATTCCAAATCCATCTCAAAGAACTGAAATATTGTTTCTTGGAGAGAGAAAGCAGACTAGAAGTTTTAGCCAGTCTCTTCCTTGTCAGTAAATCCTTTATGAAGAAAATAACCAAATAGCATAAAAGTGCAAAATCCATTTTGAAGCTGTTGAAACCATATGGAATCGTAGAATTAATTTAGTTGGAAGGGAACGTCAGATGCCATCTAATCCTATCATTTTAAAATCAGGTGTAACTGCACAGATGAGGTTGCTCAGGGGCTTGCCCAGTTGAGTTTTGAAAGTCTACAAGATGCCACAACCTCCCTAAGCGGCGTGTTCCTGTGCTTAACTTCCTTCCTTTTCATATTTTATTCTTTATAGTCAGCTAGAATTTAACTTTCTGTAACTTTTGACTGTTGCTTCTTATTCTTTCACTCAGTACCTGGTTCTGTCGCTGTACCCATCCATTAAGTTGGAGAAGATGCAATTGAGTTGTCTGTTAAGCCCTCTTTACTGCAGGCTGTGCTAAACGAGCTCCTTCAGCCTCTCTGCATGTGTTCCAGCCCTCCAGTTGTCTTAGCAACCCACCACTGAACTCTCCAGTTCGCAGATGCATCTCCTGTCCTTGGGGATTCCAGAGTGGACACGGTGTTCCAGATGCTGTCTCACAAGTGCTGTGCAGGGAGAAATGATCTCCTTTCTCAACCCACTGACTACCCTTTGCTTCTGCAGCCCACACTGCCGTTACCCTTTATTGCCTCAAAGGCAGATGGCCGGTTTGTGCTTAACTTACTGGTCACTGGCATTCTCACAGGTCCTTGTGTGGGGGGCTTTCCCTTTCCAGTCAGTCCACAGCCTGTACCAATGCATGAAGTTAATCTGTCCCAAGAGCAGGACTTTGATCGGGTTCTTGTCAACGCACTTCCCTAGCTTAAGGCTCCTGTAACAACTCCCCTTCTTTGCTGTCATGTGCAAACTTGCATTATAACGTTTCATCCGCGTCCTTTTTGAAGATGTTTATAAGACAGTTCTGGACCTGGTATTGATGTCCAAAGGAAGCTGACTGACAGTTAAGACTTCTAAATGTCAAAATGTTGATTTCTGGTCACTTTAAAGGCCAGCACTCCAGGCAGCATTTGGTTTTTTTTCCCCTTCTATTTGGGTACAAGGGTACTGCATCATCTTCTTTAGTATGCTCGAGTAGAGGTGTAAAGTACGATTAAACATACTTTCCTATACTGACTTGTAGGAAAGGACAAGCTCTTCTTATGCCTTCCTTTTAAAATGTTTTAAGAATCAATTCTCATTGTGAAAATGGGTTGTAGATACACTTGCTGAAAGCTCCAGATTCTCTTGCTATATGGGTCTTCAGGCACTTTTGGAGACTCGTGTTTTCAAAACGTGATGTAAAAATCTTACCTTGTATTTGAAAAAAAGGAAAATATTGGTTGATTGAATAGACAGTTGAGCTGCAGCTGGAAAGACCTGTATAAAATACTTGGGAGTCAGAGTTGGAGAAAGTGAGGGACAGGTGGGAAACAAGTTTTAACAAAAAAAGGGAAAGATTTAGATGGTAATATAGAAGCAAAGCAAATCAGTGTGCCGCAGTCATGTCCATTTGGGCCATTGGAAACGGCAGGGGAAAGAATTGTCACATAGGACGAGGACAGCTAGTGTGATAAATCACAGCATCATAAAAGCTGAAGAAAGTTTCAGCAGTGACAGGTGGAAAGAATGAAGGTGTCAGAGGGAATGCTTTCTTTATATCTATACATGGATAATATTAGGTGGTCTTGAATGCAAGTAGGAATTCAGACTAAGACATAGTTTTTGGAAAGTTATTTGCTGCATTTTGTTAAATCTAAGTAAATGTGTATAACCTTCCTACTTTTCTTTAGTTAGTCTGTTCAACACTACAGGCACCAACACAAACCGAACATTTCATGTTCAAATATGTGTGTAGCAGTAGCAAGAGCACAGACTTTTACTGGAATACAGTATTTTATATGTGAAAAGGACCAAAAGGAAATGTAATGGTAGTAAAGAGATGGTACTTTATTGCTAAGGTAGTAAAGAAATTCTCTTTTGCTTGCGTGCTATTAACTTTTTTCCCTATCCTCTCTGAGAAAGAATTACTCTGCTTTATCTTTCTTACTTTTGAGGATGTCCTTTTGGAACAAGATAGTTTTTTAAATAAAATCTGAATTTGGCTCTTGACTGAACCTTCCAAAAGAGAGAATTGGCTAGAGAACTCATTTTGTATGATTGCAGAAGAAAGTGATCTGAGTCAAGTGTCCTGGTCAGATAATCAAGCTTCAACAGAAAGCTCACGAATTCAGTCAGTTGCGATTATCGGTCCAGTCTGATTGGATGTCTGATTCCTTCTGAAAAATTTGAAGTGACTGCTTTAATTATCATCAGTTGGGGAGTGCGAACAACAAATACAGAAGTATTACAGTACCTTTTTAAAGAAATTCAATACATTTCAATTGGAATATAAGTCTAATGATGAAGTGAAGGCTGTTTATCTGCTCTTCTGCCCACCCCTTCAAATCTGAGACTTTGTTAGAATAATTCCCATGTTACATGCCTGCCCTGTTTCTGAATTCTAGTGTCTCTAGGCAGTCTGTGACAGAGTGGCAATAAATGCGTAATCTTTGGGACTGTCTTCTTAGGTTGTTTTTTTATTATTATTTTTTTTTCTTTATTGTGTGATTTAATTAGAATTTTAAAACTACCTCCAGAACATCTAGGAAAGTTCCTTTCCTTAGCGAAGCATTAAGTTGCTTAAGGTGCCTCACAGAACTAAACCTTGGAAGTGTTCTGAAATATTTCCCCTGCTAAGCAAGAGGGATGTCATGAAATGAAACAAAAAAGGAAACAATATTTCATTTGCATGGAAGGATAAAATACGTTTAATCTAAACTAGGCTGGTTCAGTATTGATAGTTTACTTGTGCAGTTCGGCAATTTTAAAACAGAAATTTTATTGGTATTAACTCTGCCACGCATAAGACAAATCTACCACATAGGACAAATTAATGCAGATGTTACTGTACGTCATAGCTATCTAAAAGCCAAAGCACTGGTAGTTTAGGGGGTTTGGGAACTTTGAATAAAGCTGTCCTAATTTTAAAACAAAAATGTTCCGCTCCTGGCAACTTGCATGGTAGCATTTCAGATGTTTTTTAAACAGCTATTAATGTAGTCAAGCTGTGTTTTTTCTTCTTCTGTGTGTAATCATCTGCTCAGCGGTGCGCTCCATAACTGGTAGCAGGAGACAGAGGAGTGGCCTGCTGTGATTGATGGGGCGAGGCCCGGCACACTGAAAGAGTCCCATCTGGATTAGGTTTTGGGAGCAGTCAGATGGTGAGAGGGAGGTCAGTAAGCCTTGCGTTAGCTCCCCCTCCTTCAACACCCCTATCATCCACACTCGTGCACACATCACATTGCTCACACGCCCTCATCCATAATTGATGCTTGCTTTGGGCAGATGCTGTATGGCCTGGGACTAGAGCAGCTGCTAAGTTTATGGAGAATAAAGGGAGCAGGATGGTACAGCAGGTATTTCCGCTTTTATTTTTGCTTGAAACTCTTGATTTTAGTCAAGCCAGAGGTTTTCTTATAACCAGCTGCACCATTGCATGCAGGTCTTCTAATACTTGTTTTGTTGCTGAAGTCTGAAGGAGGGCAGATTACGGCGGTGATTATGTATCTCTGCTGTGCTTGATCCGTCTAACTGAGCCGTTCTTGTAACCAGCGGGTTTACAGAGTGATGTTGCGTTTTCCTTCTTTGTTTCTGTGCCCTAAGGATATGATGCAGTTTGGCTCATTTAACTACAGCAGGAGAAGCTTTCTCTAAATGTGCGGTATCCCTTGCCAAAGAAACAAAATGCACCCAACAGAAAAAAACAAACAATAAACTGTTAGTTAGACTTTAAAATGCAGGCAAGCAGAAAGTTTTTCATTGAATACATTTTATGCTGCAAGTGTGTTTTTAAAAAGGAACACTGCATAAGTAATCATTTCTGTACTCTGTCTTTTGTGTACAAACATAACAAGCTTGCTTTATTATGTTTTGACACTTTTCATGTATTTCTTAATTATGAAATCCTTTCAGAGCAGGAGATGCTGAAAAAGCATGTTGAGATCTGAGATACTAGGAGCATTTTAAATTCTAAGCTTTTCTTCAAATGGAGTAATATATGTGGAATAGGAATGACTTCACTTACCTACATCATTGGAATGCTTTCTTTTTGCGTTCTTTAAAGTTCAACATTTAACCAGAAAGCAATAAATTTGATTTTATACACTGCCACGTGAAGCATATTTTTGAGTTGAAATGTGGTTTTCATTAAAACTCAGACCAGAACATTTAGCAGAGCCTGACTGTCTGCCATCCTTTGTTCTTCCTTCTGTTGCCAACATCTACTTTATTAAAAACCACGCACAAAATGAGCATTAAGGGGTCATTTAATCTTAAAGACACTTGGAACTGAGTCTGAAGGGACAGTTTCTGCTTAGCCTCTCGTGCCTAGGTTGTGTTAAGCGATGTCTGTGTACTGTCATCCACAGGTTTGAGATTACTGTAATACCTGAGTTCATAGGCTAATTTAGGATAAGTATTTCCTGTTACTTTTAGGACCATTTCATATTTTCAACTTAATGCATTAGATCTCTTATTTCCTTCATTTGTTTTAGATCACTGTATTTTAGAGAACACAATAAAGGGACATTTCAGGTGATTATGTTAAAAGAATTTTTGGTTGTTTAAAATCTATTCAGATGTATTCGTTGTGTAGTTTAGAGTTTCCGTGAATCACATGTATATACAAATGTGTTTTAGTTCACACTGCATTGTTCTTGATATAAATTTATATTCTAAACAATAAACTGTTGGCTCGATACCCATGTAAATAGTAAAAAATATGTTTATACATACGCGCTTTTATACTGCATTGTAATACTGTGTCTACTGAATTCATTGTGAATCATAAATTCACACTAATTTTAAAGGCTAGGAAAGGTTACAATAGACACCAGAGATGAACAAGTCAGATTTATTGTTGCTATAATTTTAAACTTAGGGCCTACAGTAGAGTGTGCAAGTATAATTTCTTTACTGGTATATTCTCCAAAAACCCTTCCCCCCCCCAAAAAAGGAAAACCCCAAACCACAAAAGCTCCCACAGTTTAATGAACACACCATGCCTGGACTGATGACCTTGTGTGCCAGTTTCCTACTCTGAGCATGGTGGGGTTTTTGAGGTTTTTTTTTAATGGCAAGGCTGTAAGTCCCTGAATATGTAGAAATATTATATAAAAACCCCTCCAATAACAAACAAACAAAAAACCCCAAACCAAGACAAACAAACAATCCTCTGACCCTTTGTGGTTTACTTATTAATGAGGTCTGGGTTATAAATAAGCGATGCAGACCTCAGCCTAAGAAGTCTCAGCAATGTGAAGGTGCTGGAATTGCCAGTGCAGTTTGTCATCTTATGGTAAATCTAAAAAGTGAATCATTTGGAGTTGCTGGTAAAAAATAATATAGAAGTTCAACCTTCTTAATTAAATATTAGCTGTAATTAGCATTAAGTGTGAATGCTTTGAATATTAATTAGAGTCTCATGGAACTGCTGTCACCATAGAAAACAGCAGGGTGGGGGGGAGGGCTGTCTCAGCAACATCTGGTTTAGGACTCAAGGTAGTATAAAAACCTTTAGATCAAATGCACCTGGACATTAGCCCTTGTCCCTTTGTTGCTGTTATTGTTCTTTTTCAACAGCTGCTGCCTCTAATACTGTGTTTAGCATCTGACATGAAGGAATAGCTTAAGGACCAGCAGTAACCAGCTACCGTATTTCAAAGCCAGCACAGTGAAAATGCTCACATAGGCAGAAGTTAATTTGCTGTTGTTCATTCTTACCACTTGCTGAAGTCTCTCCTGAAACACTTGGTTAAATAAGTTTAAGGTCCCCTGCCTCTCCCACAACTTTGAAAATACTTGCTTAACATTTAATAAATGTCTCTGGTGTAATCCAGTCATTTCTGGGTTTTATTTCACCTCGATTTTTTTAATTAATAAAAATATTAGGTAAAAGAAATAAGAAAGGGACCTTTTTATATTGATGTAAGAGAGTATAAGTATGCATTTACAGGAGTTTTTAACCTCCACTGAAATGCGAACAGGGCAAGTTTCAGTGCAGCAATAACCTTGGAATGATTGTAGATATATGCAAATGAAACTTGCTGACTTAACCCTGTGAAGTAGGTAAATGTCACTGTTTTCATTTTAAAGGTGGCTGAATGAAGCAGTGTAAACTACTTGCTCAAGGCCATACACTAAAATAGTAGCCAAGATGGAACTAAAATTAGAAAGGGTTTGATTGCTGATTTTAATTTTTTAGGACATACTGAATGCCTTTTACGAAGGAACATTTATTTTTCCGTTGTTAGCCTGCCATATACCAAGGCTTATTCCTCTGCTGTCATTTTGCAAATTCTTTAAAGCTCTGGAGTTTAGGAGCAGTTCAGGTCAGAGAGCTGATGTCTGAATTAGTTGAAATGGGCTGGAAATGTCCTTAAGTATGAAGAGCAAAAGAATATCTTTTATTCATCCAACCTGTTTTGAAATGAGGAAATGAAGAACTGATGAGTCCCTTCAGTAATCCTGTGCAGGTACTTGCACGTGCTTTGGTGGAGAATGACAAGAGTATTTTAAAAAATAATTAAAGGTTTACTCAAATATTCATTTTTATATTACTGGGTGCTTAGAGGGATAGTTTTATCTTGTGAATTCGCTTCTCTGAGTTTGAGGTAGTCCCTGTATCAATGACCTCTAATGCTGTGTCGTCTGCAGCATCATGGTTTGGACTGCTTTTATATAGATTCTGAAAGATTGTTCTGTACGTTTCCACCCCTAGAATTATTACTATTTGGTATGAGCAAGTCAGAAGTCTTTAATTGATAAGTTAACATGCTCAACTATCCTTTATTATATCAAACATAAAGATGGATCTATCTATAAAAATATGAAGGCATTTGTTTTTAATTGTATAGGCTTATTGTAATATGAAAATAAAATACTATTGTCTTCAAATGTAAAGCCTTTGAAGTTCTTAAACCTATTTATTTTGACAACCTACAACGTAGAATGGGGTTTTTTATGGTAATGTAAGATTTTGAAATGATGCAATTTTAGATTCAAATATTTAATATTTTGATTGGATCTCTTTTTTTTTGCATTTGTTGCATACAGTTGCTCAATGCAGTCTACGTCAAAGTGTTTCTAAACATCTCGTAAAGCCTTATTTCATATAAATAGTTTCAGCGTATGGTTATGTTAACAGTATGCACCCAGATTCTGCTCTGTGTTTAGGCTGCATGTATTGTATTTTGCAGTGGTAGCTCAGGATGGATCACAGACCATGGGCTAACCTTATCAGAGCCCCGTTTTGGGAGTGGCTCTCAGAAGCCATTGCAGTAGGCAGAGCTTTGTCCCTCTTCATTGTCTGAATCGAGGCATTAGTTCAGGTAGATTGCACTGACCTTTCCCAGTTAAAGAATAGTCTACAGTTATCCAGAGAACAGTAGATTTGTTTGTCTAATTAGAATAAGATTTAGTAGGGTTAACAAAAGGGTTTCATTCAGATAAGAAATTTTCTCCTCGAGAAATAGACATTGTGCCCTTTTCAGGCCAGCAGCCTTAGCAGAATATTATCATCACTTTCTGCGTTACGGGTGTGGGGTCATCACTTATTTTATCTCACGCCACCTTTCTTGTTCCTTTTTTTTCCCCTTTGATTTCTACAGGGTAATCAGGAAGCTACAGCACCTCCTGACACAATGGCACAGCCTTACGCCTCAGCCCAGTTTGCTCCACCTCAGAATGGCATCCCTGCAGAATACACAGCCCCACATCCTCATCCAGCTCCAGACTATACAGGCCAAACCACTGTTCCAGAGCACACGTTAAACATGTACCCTCCTGCTCAGACACACTCTGAACAGAGTGCAGCTGACACAAATGCACAAACTGTCTCCGGCACAGCCACAGTAAGTCAAGGTTTCAGCTATTTCTAAAGCAGTATATTTCGAGTTACGTGTCTGTTTACTGATAACCCTTATTCTTACATTACGCTTAACAGTTTCGTACTTCATTTGTGTTCAGATTACTCACCATTTATTGCTCAACTTTGAGAATATCATTTTGCTGCTTTTGGAGCCTCTTAGTAAGTGTGGGGGCTTCGTAGAACCTGTAGTTTCCTTTTCTACAGTATTAGACAGACAAAATGATTAATAGCAAGCCCATGAATCATATAATAAAGTTGACTAAGTCCAATATGGAAAAACATTGCAAAAGAGTGTTTGTAAGAATTCATTTGGGAAAAGAAAAACCCAAGCCCAAACCAGGCTTATTTTGTTATTTTTAATCTCCTCTTCGTTTCTGACACTTGTGAATAGTTTTTAATAGAAGTGTTAGTTGAATGATACCATATTGAAGTTGCCTGTGGAACTGTGGTTGAGTGTTGCGAAGAGCGTGTTTTCTAGAGAACTTGTTTGTGCATCCATTACGGAAGTTGTGTGTGGTTCTGTGCCCAGCAGAGCAGAAATGATAAACTTTCCTTCTCTTTGATTCATATGTGAAGTTCTGAAGTGTCATGAATTATGCAAGGGACTCCTTGGATGGCCCTATCTTGTAATTTAAGTCACAAATTTCACAGTTTAGAGCTTCTGGTTTTATTCTAGATGGGGACCCAGTATATCCAGGGCCAGCAGCTGGCAGATTCCAACCATCTGTGTTGGACGTGTAGGGTCTAGCACAGAGCAGATAACACACTGCAATTTGAACATGTGCTTGAAACAGGTCTGCTAGTTGTCCTCATCCCTGCCGCAGCCATGCCCCGTATCTTATCTTACCTCTCCTTCCTCCCCTGGCTTACATCTAGCCTGAAAAGTTTCATGCATTAGGGCATGCTACCTTGAATGAGTTGTTCTGAAGACTTGTGTTTATTGAGACATCACTGATTTGTTTATGTGGGTGTGAACGAAAAAGAATAGCAAAAGCACAAAAGGGTATTCCTTGTGACTATCATGGAGATGTCCTTGTTAACTAATTACATGGTTTATGCAGTAAAGTGTTTCAGTCCTTTTATTTTTGACTCAGTAATTTTTATGCCAATTGGCCCTTTTTCTCTATTAGTGTGAGAAAATTCAAGTTGAAGAGCATCCTTTTGACTTTTATCTTGCAGTATTCTTTGCTAAGTTAATTTCCTGGTTCTTTCCAGCTTTTTAAATTGTCTTCCAAAATAATTTTTGATTGTTGCCAAACCCTTGTCATGTGCCGTTGTCTCTGTTTTAGCACAGGAAGCCTAAGCTGTACAGATCTTCCAGAAGAGACTGGATATTGACTAAAAACATAGCCTTTTCCTCTGTCGATGTTTCATTCTTTTTATATTCTACTGTTTTGCTTGTTCTTTTGACCACTGTTGCACACCCAACAGTCTACTGAGATGCCCGGCTCAGCCTTTTCATATTTTGAACCTTTTGGTCTGTTTGCCTTTCAGTTCCAACGTAAAAGACTGTCAGTGCTAAAATCAATGGTGAAACAGCTGTCAATGCGAGTAGGACGGGTGCTCATCCCTTATTGTTTATTACTTTCAATTTATTGTGTCTCCTCATCCCTTTATGATTTTTCAGTTTGAACAAGTGTTAGTCTGTCAGAAAAGTTGGATATGCATTTTTCCAATGTTTTCCATGGCAAAGGCTGATGCAGAGATATAATTTGGGAGTGTCTGCAATGCCCTTAATCTTCTTCAAGTGCTCTATTCCATTCCAGTTCTTGAAAATCCAATGATTCCCTTGAAAGTTTCCAACTTCTAACACGCTAATAGGCTTTATTGTTATTTGGTTTTGTATCCTTTGCTATCTGCTCTTCTTATTTCCTTTTTGCCTTCCTGATATTCAACTTATAGTTTACCTGTCATATGCTTTCTCCCTTCTGGTTCTGCTTGGAATGAATATCCATTCCCTGAAGGATAACACTTCAGTTCCACTAACCTTTTGTATTTGGGGAATATGCCATCATTATTTGCTGTTTATTATAGATTCTTTTCTTGCTTTTCTGTTTCCTTTCTTACAGAGGAATGTGCATAACTTTTTGAAGTAGCTCTCTGTGTGTCCTAGTGTTTATAAGGAATTAGATTTCCTTACTTTTTACTTTAGGGTATTTTTTGAGAAAGTTATGTGGCTTTGGGTTTGGTGGTTTTTTTGAAGATACTTTTTCTAAATTGTAATATTATATTGAAAGTTGTGGATACCATCCCTCTGTGGAGGGCAAAGCATTGAAAATACAAGTTTACGAGAAGTGTATCTCTATGGTAATTGACATTGTTCAAAGTAGCTTTGACATTTAATATATTACTCACCAGTTACAATTTTACACTCAAATATTGTTTGCACAATTTAATTATGGATACCTAGATCTAAAATGTGTTATGCTGAATCTCATTAACATTGCACTTAACGGACTGTAGTAGCATTATAAATAGGTATAGGCAGATCGATCACAGGCAGATTTATTGTGGGCTTTGTAATATTATGAAGGTCCAGCTGTGTGTGTCACTGTGTAGGTTTAACAATATAAGTTTTTATTATGAAATAGCACTGTGTAAACATTATATGTCCGTATGGTCTTCATTGTTAAAGGAAAAAAAGTTCCAGTTCTTGCTAGCTTTCTGAATAGTTAGTTTCCAGTCTTTAAAGATTTTTAAGTGGAATTGATTTAAGTGGAAGTGGGAACATTGTGGCATTTGTTTGGTAGGTTCCAATATTTTTACATAGTTTCAGTAAGCTGTTATAACATGCATTTAAAAGAAGAATAATCAACTGATCAATCGTAAAGCACTACTGTTGTGGTTAAAGTAGATTAGACAAGCCAGCGATGGCAAGATCAATTTTTTAATTTTCTTATTCACACGCATCCTTATGTACATGTGTAGCTGGATATAGCACTAAAAATGGATCTTAAATTTTTGCAATGTGAAGGTAATAAACTGCAGGGCAATTACCTAATTTTAGAATTACTACCAGAAGTGACTTAACCTCATCCATGAAGGACTCAATCCTTTCTCTGTGTGTCCTAGTTTCTTTCTTTTTGTCTGAAAGAATCATACACTGAAGCAAGAGCTCACACTGGGTCTACTGCAACCTAAAACCCAATAAAGAAATAAATAATAAAGATAAGAAATAAAATAAAGATAAAGATAAAGATAAAAAGCATCCATGCCAGGTCTCTTGAATCCTTCGTGCAGGGTGTGATAGCAGCTGAGCTGGGACCGCTGTCAGTAAAACCATTTGCTGCAAATTGAACAGAATTCCAGTCATCAGCTTTATTACAGGTTTGCAATTTTGTGCACAGTAGAGTGCTATTAACATACAAAGTTTATAGACTCGATTTCCTTGTGAGTAGGATCTAGTGGCTCCACTAGAGGTTTCTCGTGTTGACTTCAGTCATTAAGAGCCTTTCAAAATGGATTTAAAGCACTACCAAGCCAGTGGTAGTACTTGACAGTGCTTGCAGCTGACTTTGAGTTTGTGTGGGATGCTAATGAATACAGCCTTACGGAATATATAGTATTTTCTATATGCTATGAAAGCAGACAGATCTGGTCAAAAGAGAATATATGTTATTCTTTCATTAAAGCTAAAATATTTTTTTGAGAACTTAATATGACAGGATCCTTTTTTTCCTTTTGGATTTTACTTTTTAGAACTAAATATTGCACAAACCCTTTCATACCCTGAGCTTCTCCAGGGAGCAGGCGTAATATCTGAACATAATGCCCTAGGTATCTTTTGTCATTTGTAGCACTGACATTTTGAGGATTTCCAACTGGCTTGGGCATCTACACTGTCAAAATCCATGCCATTTTTCTTACACTTCCCTCTCAGTTAAATTCCAAAGATCTTCTCAGTTACAAAAGACCATTTTCTTGCTTGCTTTTGCTTGAATTGATTAGCAAACACTTTGAAAATTACAGTTAAGGAGTATGGAACGATCTGATATTGCTAAGATTTTCCTTTTCTGCATGTTATGCTTAGCTAATTCAAATGTTGTGTAATGTACCTTCATTTTGCGGTGAAGATGTGGGATAAGAAATGTCCCTGTGCTTCCAAAAAGTATATTTCCTAGAGACATTTTTAAACCTATTATTTTGTTAAAATAGCTTAAACCAGTATTCTGTTAAGATAAGCATTGGACAGAAGAGGTGCTCAGGTTGTACACCTAGAGATTGCTAACTTTGTATTTTGATGCTATGAAACACGAGAAAATGTACAGAATGAAGGGGAAGTAATTGCTTAAAGACAGGATGATTTAACTGAAATGATATAAAATCATCTGTAGGTAATAAAATTCCAAAACATCAAAAGTTACTTTAAGTCTTCTCTGAATAATATGGTTTCCATCTTCTTGGATCAATAAGTTTGTTTAACTTTAATCAAGGAAGTAGTCCATCTGAGTATGTGCATAATCAATACTCATCCCATACTGGGTCATTTAAGTGCTGGTAGACTTTTGCAGTTGCATAGCATCAAACATGCTTTTAGTCATTAACAAAAATAGTAAATTGCTTTTTTCAAGAAGTATGGATCAATGATAAGTGTGTTACAAAGTTACGGTAAAAGTAACAAATCTGATGATTTTGCAGAGTGGTTTGGAGTGTTACGTTAAACAGATTTTACAGTATTTTTAAATAAGACATTTGATCATTTTATGAAATATGAAATTACCTTTCACCTGTGCGCGTGTGTGTATACATATATATATGGAAACTTATTGTACCTATATAGTTCTTAGAGTAAAATTGTTCAATTTTTGTCTATTGTTTTTTATGCACAACTTTTATGTCACTGGGTGATGAGTATGTAAATACAAAGGGTATTAACTGGGCACGTGTGGGAAAGCAGGTAATAGTAAAGTAAATCTTGTTTCTTTAGTGTTTCCTATTCCAAGTGTATTTATACTATTAATGGGAGGAAGTGTCTTGGTATGGTGAAAACTGAGTTTGTAATAATGCTCTGTGTTATGTATGTGTGTATGTAAGAAATATTATGCTCTAAACTTAATTTTACTTTTACAGTAGTGAAAATGCGATCATTTTGCAATCTTTCTACTTTGAACTGTGACTTCACCAGATTTCAAGAGCTGAAAAGCCTTGATAAAAAAGCCTGGACAGGAGTCCTTTAGGGAAAATGCAGTTTTACTTGGAGCAGTGTTGGTGCATGGTGCTTTCTGTCAAAGGTGATTCTGAATTAATACCCAGCGTGACATTTGGGGATGCGGTGCTCCTGAAGTCCTGTAGAAGACGTGGAGCGTGGAGGTGGGGGTTGTCTGTGATCAGTGAATATGATGAGGTAATTTGTGTATAACAGCTCTGTTGTTGACTAAATTTCAGCTTGGTTACTACCAAAATTTCTCCTGTAGCATCCACTGACCTTGATATTTTTCTGTGTGAAAATAATTGATATTTTAGATACTAGATGTCTTTCGTGCAGCTGCCTTCCTTTACCGTGAAATTTTGTATGTTCTTTGAGATCTCATGGCTTCCAAGTTCCATAGTTTTGTTTCCTTGCTGTTGTGTCCAGGTTTCTACAAGCTGTTGTCATGTTGCAGAAACTGTCTCTTCATCTAAGGATTTGGGAAGGCTTTAGCAATAATCTGGACTGAAAAACTATTTACCAAAATAACTTGGCTGTTTTGGGGAAGAGAAAGAAATGCAACCAATTTTTTTAGTACAGATTTCCCTGTTGCACTTGTTAATTTGGGTAAGAAAAGGTGACAGTAGCGTGCATTTATAGTAAAGTGCTTTAGTGCAGTGTCTAAGCCTGCAGGTGGGTAGATTGTGTTACTACAGTTCTCTGCAGCACATTTCTATTTTTATTAGCTCTTTTTCCTGCTCTGTGCTTTATGTAAATTACTGGTATAAGTGATTTTTTTTTCCCTCCCTTTCTTTCTTTTTTCCCCTAATGCTTAGTTCTTCTCCTCCTTCTCTCTGTCCATGTCCGGGGGTGTGGGATGCATCAGCGGTTGCAAGAAATTCTATTCCATACTAAACAGTGGCCTGTATCTTACTTGATTTAGAGGTGTCCATCAGTTGTTCTTGCAGCAATGTGTCATTGAAGCAGAGATGTTTAAGACAAAGTTGTCTGTGATTTGCTGGTTCATCATGTGAACTTGTGATTGTGCTTGTTATTACTCAGGTAAGCTTCCTTACAGTCCCACATTTCAAGCGTATGCTTAACGAGTGGGATGCTTTTCAGTGCTGCTGAGCTCAGCTGGCGTTATCCTTCTCGCTGAATATTTTTGCTTTTGCCTAGTAGATTTTCATAATGCACCTGGAACTTGGATCCTGGAACTGCCTCTTGTGGCTTGAGAATAAGAAGTGACTGGCTTGTCTCTGTGTGTAGTTGTGTCTGGAAAACATACAGAGCAGGATTGTGGTGCGGATAATCGTGTCAATCATTTCTCTGAATAGTGCCACTCGCAGAACTGTGCTCACCTTGCAGACATGCTGGGAGCGTTTCACCATGAAGTCACTGTCTTGCAAGTGAACTTTCCCCATGGATATTTTTCTAATCCCAAATGCTATCAACGACCTAGTTTTTATTCTGTTTCAGTCCCATATTTTTGTCCATAGGTGTTTGCCACCAGTATGCTGGATTGTTGATAATACTTTTGACAGTTGTTGAATGGTGTTCACTCATCTCAATCACACCCTGCTGGTGTAGCCTATTGTATCAGCATGGCATGCTATTTCAGTCATACTACCTACTATATTTGGTCCCATCTGCTACTTTAAGAAAACATTTGAAGGAGCTTGGCTCAAGACCCCAAGTGCCTCAGAGCTGCAGAAGCAAGCAGCCTGGTCCAGCTTCTACTCTGTAGTGAAGAGATCAAAACTGACATCCCAAATAGCTAACATAATGCCGTGCTTGTTTGGTGAGGCACAGTAATGACTCGTGATCATAGGCATTATTGCCTCTAAAAGGCTTCCTTGCTGAGAGCCCTGTGTGCAGACTTTGTAACTATGCCCTGTGTGTGTTTCTTTGCTTATGCTAAGGAATAGTAGGAACACGTTCGGTTTAGCAGCTGTGTGTGTCATTGCTTGCTCTGAATTAAATTCTTCTAAGGTTACAAAGAATCTTAAACTGTTTTCTGTGATGTCATTTATAAAGTACCTGTTTGTGTACTTGGATGTTTTGCTTGGGTAGAAGATAACCACCGTTTTTTCCTGTGTTGCTTAGTTAACTTAGGCTTTGCCACCAGAAAGTGCTTGTCATTCTGCGATTGGGTAGGTGGTATGAGAAGAGCAGCTGTCACACTGAGTTGCGGCCAGCTAATGGTGCCACTTGCGTGCATATCAGCATGTCTTGCGTTCTTCTGAAATTTCAGTAACCGATCCTTATGATTTAGGTATCACTGCAGCTTCTTTTTATTTTTGATTCTCATAGCAAGAAGGGGCTGCAAATGTCATATTGAAACAGAAGACATCAAAATTATTATTCTGGGCTTTTGGAGATACTGTGATTTTAACTTCATCTCATGATTTTTGAGTGCTTGAAATTGGTGAAGTAGTAAAGATAAAAGCCCCCTTCCTCCCCTCTCAAAAAAACCTAGTCAAAAAAATGCACCAAAAAACCACCATGCAGAGATAAAGACAGCAATTACGCTCTGTCTTCTCTAGTCATGTTTGCTCAAACAAATTAGCCGATTGCCACTGAGTACCCCTCTCAGTGTTCATTACGGGGCTAAGTAACAGTACGTAGAACATTTGAGCAGGCAATTCCAGCCAGCTCCAAGATGAATTTAATGCATAAAGCATTGCAGGTGTCTTTTCAGTTGCATTGTCAATCAGAGATACAGTTGTATTACCCCAATGTGAAAAGTTTCTTCTAAAAGACATTACCAATTAATTTCTGATCTGCCAAGTTTAACTGAGCAATTAAACAATCTAACATTTCCTGCTTGGGCCTGAAAGAGTTAACAACATTGGGAGTTGGAGTTTTCTTGTACTTTTATATTGTCTCTTGGGCTCTTTACTTCTCCATACCAATTCTTCTACGTTTCATTATTGCCTTTTCGTCTCTTTACGCAGTCTAAGTAACCATGGCATCCGAATGCTTTGGCGGTGCTTTGGATTCTGATGTATTGAGAAAAACATTTGTTGCACTTTTTTTTCTGAATACACAGCATAAATTTCAAAGGGAATCTTGGTATAATGAAATAGCTAATTACAACTTGCTTCGTATTTGACCTTCTGCAGCTTTGCCTCACATTATAACGTGGTGATTAAAATTGATCCTTATGGGGAATTTTTTTGGTGAAAATTAGCTCTCATTTTCATTAAATAAAGAAGTGACTGTGCTAGGTTAGGTAAGACTAATGATGTTTTCCATTCTCTTGTAATTGGCACGCAAATGATAGCTAATGGTTTGCAACTTTATCAGAACTTGTCGATTCCTCCCTGCACAACTCTTCGTAATTGCAATATAAACTGCTATATTGCTTAGAATACTTTGTGCAATGGCATGGGGAGAATATGTTTGCAACTTCTTGGTTAACCAGCAACATCCTCAGGTCCTTACTTGCAAGAAACTAGCACTCAATCAGAGATTTCAGGTAACACAGGTAAATGGAAAACTAACGGGTTTGTAGTTAAAAGCTATGAAGAGCTGATTGGCTTCCTCACTTCTTCCTTAAGTTGTAAATCTGAATTTCTATTAATGTGACAGGCTTTCCCCAGGGTTCCACGAGATGTAAATGCACTCTTGTGTTGATTACACACGGGTCTCCATTAAGGATGGCTTGGTAGCTTATTTCCCACAATCCAGCCCCGAAAATATTTTTTGCAAATCCTGTTTATACTCTCAAGTTTCTATTCCTCTCCCACACACCTATCTCTTCAGCTTTCCCACACACCCACCTGCCTTCCACAGAATTACTTTAATTAAAAGTTACTCATATATGGGCTAACACTTCTCTCTGCTTAATCTGTTCCCTTTTTAGGGTCAGTAAGAAAACATGACTTGTTTCAAACATTTTAACTTTAATATTAGAAAGACAATAGCAAGGCACGTGGATCGGTCTCGGCTTCGATGGAAGCAGTTGAATCCATCTGCAAGTTGGGAGCTGCTTTAGGGTCTGCCTGTGACTTGGCAGGGTCCAACACACATCACAGGCAGAAGCAGACAGAGGACACTTGTCTTAGCTAGATGTGTTCAGGAAATTGTTAGAAGTTCTTCCTTTCAGACTTCCCTGGGAAAGGAATTAGACTGAGCTGATAGTCCAGCATGCATGTCATGCAGTTGGTCTTTCTCACATATGCAGAAAGATTTGGGTAGTCATTTTAAATTGCACAGATCTAGACATTAAATTGCCAATAATTTAACAATTAATTTTAGAAATAGAAATTCCAAATGAAAGGATAAGTAAGAGGGTAACTTGGTTTTGTTCTGTCTTGAATTAATCCTATGCATATATGGCAATTTCTTTACAAAACATGTGACACATAATTAGTAACCTACGTGTCAAGATACTGGCTGTAATTTGAGGAACACCAGGATAGTGGTGTTTGCTCTGTCCTAGTTCTACTGGAATGCAAGAATGCAGCTGGGAGGTCCGTTCCGGCCATTTGGCAACAGGAGATGGACTTGGGTTGTGAAAGCATGCACACTTCTGTTCTGTAAACTGCAGGTAGCTTGTGTTTAGAACTGTTAATAGGAACACAGGGTAACTGCCTTAGCAAACCTAAACTTCTTGGTGTATAATTTTCTGATTTTAATATGAACTCCACCGTTTAGAGGAAACTCTTATTCTTATTACTGCGCTTTTCTGATTTCTGTTAAAGCAATAATGCTTTAAAATATATTTATAACATCAACAAATTAGAAGAATAATACATGCACAGATCAGTATCTTTATTTTAAAACTTCGGGTAGTCTTAAAACTAAAGTTACTCTTGCTGTTACAGGTTTTGTCCCTAGTTAAGGCAGTTTATAATTTACGGTTGCAACTGGTAGATAGACACAATTTAAAATAAGGTACACATTTGATAATTTATTAAAACATGCATTTACAGTCAAATGCCTTTATCAAAATGTTTCATGCAGTTCTCCCACAGCAAAAGCAAAGCCTCTGTTCAGTTGCTCTTTCTGTGAAAGCTCCTGAGTTACTCTGAATAAGATTCAGGTTCTTTAATGTTGATATGTGAGCAGTTGTTAACTTCCAAAAAGACAGTGCCAGCTGATTAAAGTATAATGTGATCTTATTGGAGGTTTTTTTGACGTGTGAGTTGCTGTGTGCTTTGTGCTTTTTACTTCTGCGGTTAAAGGTGAACATTTAGTTACTTTGTTGGCACTACAGGGGTAAAGGGCAAATATTTTCTAATATATTGAGAAGGTTTTTTAGACATATATAAAATAATTGCTAATTTTTTGCATAAATGCAAAACCTGCCTCTTCTTTTTCTTGCTTCTTGCCTGCTTTTAATCTTTGTGTGCATTTTACTTGTTTTATCTTTTCGTCTCCACAACACTTCATTCCCTTGTTCAAGTCTTCCTCTGGTTTTCTTTTTATGCTATTTTTCAATACACCTGTTTGTCTCTACTTCCTCTTTCCAGTCTTTGCTCATTCCAAGATTATTTTGTCGTCTACTTTCAATTCTTCCCTCCTTTACCCCTCAGTAGGAGTTACAAAGGCAGCTACCATTGATTTGAATGTGGCGTGGAGACGATGTGTAATCTTCTGAAGGGTATCTATAGTTGATGTAAGGAACATATGTGAATTCTCTGACATTTTCATGTCTTGCTGGTTCTAGGTGCTTTTTCAGATGGTTTCCCACGCAGCTGTATTGCAGGATCAGCGTATCATGCTGCGTTTTTTGATTTGGAAAATCTTCTCAAGGGCTTTCTCAAGAGACCTTTCGGACCATCTTGCTCTGAGGGGCTTTTTGCATTTGCTGTTCCAGTGGAGACCTCTTTAAATCTCAACCACTGAAACAGTTGCCGCTGCCGTTGACCTTCTGTTCCCTTTCAGGGAACTGCCTGAGTCTTACCCCAGTACACAAATTTTGAGATGACTATTTCAAATGCATCTCCAAGGTTAGAAGAGCGTGCAGTACTCTTCAGGTCCTTCACAACCACAGCAAACAGCTCTGTAAAAATGCTTGTGAGAAGGAGGGGCTTGAAGAGCTTCCTTGTGGCAGCCTCATATCACCCCCTGTCACGAGATCTAATAACACCTCCAGGTGTGGTAGGCAAAGAAACTCTTTATCCATGGAACAGACGACTTCAAAGGTTGTTTCCATTGATGATATCTCAATCTTTATATATTGAATGATTGCAGACTCTATAATAAAACTTGCACTGCCTCCCAGCTTCCTTATACCTTGAGAAATAAGAATGGGGTGTTTCTCTTGCTGTGCTTTTTTTCTTTGGATTAAATTTAAAATACTTTGATTTTATTCTCTGATTCATAAAATAATAAAAAGCAGCGGAATGCCTTCCGATTCAATCAAAAGAGGAGAGGAGAGAGATTGCAATCGACAAGTCTTTTCTGTGCCAGTCTTCTTTTGTTGCTGTTATAAAAAGTGCATCAAAAGATGTCAACTATTTAATTTAATAAGGATTCACATAAGTTCCATCTGTTCCTGAATAGTATCTAAATATTTGATTTGAAAACAATATGTGTACCAAGACTGAAACATACTGCAGGCATGATCACCCAGCTATCCAGAAAGATCTAAGTCTGTCTGTGCTAATTAGTGTTTGCAGATGAAGCTTCTGTAGCGGTAGCTTCAGTTAATAAAAGATTGTGTGGGTTATAAGCACATAATATGTGAAATAAGAGATGTTTACAAAACTGAATGGAAAATATGTAAATTTACTGTTTTCAAAGTAATATAATGCTGGGACACCTAATTTTGCTTTTCATAATGTGATATATTTTGTAATAAGTTCATATTAAAAAAGTTATCTCATTGCTGTCCTTATTTAAAGAGACTTATTGCCAAAAATATAGCTATTAAATGACAATTTACTTAAAATATTTGAAAGAATTAATCTTAACATAAAATGATATTAAAAATAAATTCTGTGGGTTTTCACTTACATCATGGAAAATGTGATAGTTTAGACTGGAGAAATTTAACTTGTGCTTTTTCTTGCAAATGTAACGATTCCATTGCCTCTTTTCTCTGAGTCCTTATTCTTACCCCTTAATTTCCATACCTGGGTTGTGCTGAGGAATGTGGTTTCTCATAGTCACATACTTAGTTTTTGAGTACAGTGTCACCAAATTTAATGAAACAGGTGCTGAGTTTCACCTCTGAATATTTGTATTTCCTTGTTCTCATGCGGGAGCTCTTCCTTTTTTTTTTCTTTAAAGAAAAGCTGGCAGGGAAGGGTGACAAACTGTCCTAACCTCGAGCAGGATGAAGAAGTGAGCTTTGTTGTTTATATACGAATGTCACTTTTTTTCTCTTTTAAATACAGAATATATTCTAGCTTTGACAGTGTGTTTCAGAAAAAAAAAAAAATAAGATGGCATTAAAAAGTAAAAGATAAAATAAAGAAATTAAAATCAGATTAAAAGGTATATTTTTAAGCTAATTGCAAAACTTTTTTTGTTGTAGTCCCTTAAAGTGATGGACTTAAAATACATTACAATTATTTCTGATTTAGAAAAATTAAAAAGGTAAAAGTTGGAGGGGTAAACACGTTTGTAAGGTAGGCATTGAATAATTTCTAGTGCATGAACAATGTTTGATACCCATGAGTGAGTGGGTGATACTATATCCCAGTACATTTGCACCATAGTACGCAGTGCTTTAGCTACAAAATGCGGTTTTAACCTCAGAGAGAAGTCTTGCCGGCACTTATGCATTAATTAAGACATCAAGCTGGTACTGAAATGTCAGTACCTGCTGGTATGCACAAAGATATCCAATACTGGCTACTATTAGGGCTATTGAAAATTTTGTTTTGAAGGCAATCTATGACACATCCTTGTAATTAGAAAGCTTTGGAACACTGCAGGCTCCCCTCATTGTACAACGGCTGGAGTTAAGGTGCAGCTCTCTGGGCTGGCAGCGTGTGTACTTGTGAAATGGCTCACGCGTGCAATAAAAGCACTTTCGCACCAGCATCAAGTGTTGCTGTTGGCTTCTCCCTGTCTCCAGCAAGTGTTTCCAATTTTACACTTTTCTTCCTCTCATTTTTGAGATAGGCTCCCTCTTTACTTTTGTTTATTTCCTGAGTTGAAAGTGTTGCAGATCTGTTCCTTTGATCTCTGTTTGCTCTCTCCAAAGAAACTTGGAGCTGTTTCCCATGTTACTTTTCTTTTTGCATGTACAGCAAAGTCAATTTTCCAAAGATTCTGATGTGTTGTATAGACAAAACGTGTCCAATCAAAGGTACTAGTGCAGGGGTGTCAAACCCCCGGCTCCCACCGTTCACCTGCTCCCAACAGCGCAACACGCGTCACACGCTGCCATGTGCCCAGCGCTGGCAGGAGCACAGGGGCAAGGAGCTCGGCGCTGCCGCCAGGTACAAACAAGGTGCCAGGGCTGATAAAACAAGGAGCAGGGCCGGATAAAACAAGGTGGAAGGATGGATTCAGCCCATGAGACGCGAGTTTGACACCCATGAGGGTCTGAATCTGATTCTGTTCTGCACTTTCTAATAGAAAAATCCAATGTTTTTCTCTTTCTATGATTATTCTTACAGCAAGAAAACCTTCTATGGGGTTATTTTTTGGTTTTAATTGGGTTTGATTATTTTTCAAATACATAATTTCAGGGCAGCAAATTTACTACGTCTCAGGCTCCCATGTGTCCACCTTAAGTCCAGTGTAGCTAATTTTTCTGCCTAGATCTTTTATCCGGATGCAATTTGAGGACTTTGGATATATCTCTTGTGTTTTCAAAGTTAAGCCTCTCAAGTTAAAGCTTTTCAAAGTTAAGCTTCTGTGCTTGCCGTGTGCTAGATGATATAGATGATATTAGTCATCCTAACTATGCAAGTGAAGTAAATGTAGTCTGTAGTAAAAATAAGTACTTTCTTGTGTCGTGTTTCTGATTGAGAAATGTGGTAGCCCTGCGAGTCGCCTATGCCCTGCCCACCTGCTGTATGAAATCGTTTGCTATTATCATCGGCTGTTTAATATCTCTACAGACAATCTTTCCAGGTAGCAAACTGAATCTTGTCTCGGTGTCTCCAATTTCCTTAGCCTAAACTCTCGTAATGTATTGCCTCAGACTTGAGTAGCTTTCTAGTTAATTGAAATATTGATTTGACATGCTGATTTGATGTATTTCTGACATAGATCATTTAGACCTGCTCAGTTTAGAATCAGCTAGCTAGCATAATTCAGAAGCCTGGTATTTTTTATTTTGATTGAAATCACTGTCTCCAGTGCTTTTAAGCCTTTTGCCTTCAGTGAAAGGGAAGGGAGGGCTTACATTCCTGGATAGTAAAGCTCTGTATTTCCATCTGTCTGTGTATTTTCTTCCATGAAGAATACAACTTTGTCTTTATTACAAATAAAGGGATACTCTGAAGTAGGTTACTACATGCCTAGCATAGTCATTCCACAGGTAGCAGAGTAATTGAGTTTAGACTAAGCCTGAATCTGTTTTGCAATTTACAGTTCAGTGAGCACTACAAGCCTACTCCAGTCTCTTCTGGAAAGCTCTGTACGCTCACGTGTTTATTCTTGTGGCTGGGACCTCAGAGGGGCACGAGGCTGCCTGTCACTGATCATACTTTTCTGGTGAAGAAATGGGAATTAACTAGGAAATCCCTGAGATTTAGTTGAAAATTGTAATTGTTTTGGGGATGCTTTGTAAAACCTCGCCCTGCTGATCAAAGGAAGCAATCAAATGTGGTATTTGCTCAGCAGTTTTCAGTAAGAGTAGCTATTTTGTGCCAAGTGTTATTTGCTTTATTTACGGGCTGGCTCTTTAGTAAATTGAATAGTGCCTAGCTGATAAATTTGCCTCACATTTGCTAAAATACCTTTGTATCTTGACCTTTGTCTGATAAGGTTTGTGAAGATAATATCCTAGTGCATATTTAAGCTAATTTTGTCACCAAGAGAACAAGCTTTGAGTGCTATAAGGGCCTGAAAAGGTTTTTCTTCTCTTTTTGCTTCAGTCTCATCTCTGTAGTCATGAATTAACTGTCCACTCTGCTATATAGTAAAGACTGAGTAGGAAATACACGGAATATCTGCGGCTGATGTTAATGCTGCAGGAATATAACGTTGGGGGTTTGGTGTTGCACTGTACAAGCTTGTTGGTGCTGATGAATTACCTTGTCACAGAGATGTAACCAATGTTATGAAATCTTACTGTGGGTTTTTTTCCTTATAGAGATGTCACAGTGACTGAAGGAGGATGTATGACATGCTGTGTTACTGCCTTAGGACCAGAATGTGTTGTCTGCTTTGGTGCAGCTAAGGGACTAAGGGGTTTATATTACGAGCAGCTTGTCAGGGCAGAAGGCAATCTATTGCCTGCTCTAATCTGATTTTGAATGCAAGGCAACCCTTCTTTGTTTTCTTTAAAATTTCTGACATTTTACCAGGTGATGATTCCTTATAGGAGGGAAGTAAAATTGCACTTTCTACCAGGCTTACGGAGAACCAGAAAACAATTTGAGACAGTAAGCTTACAAGCTTGTGACCTCAAATGATAAAGGTATTTAGATTTGGGAGCAGAGTATAAGACTGGGATATTTCTGAATGTGACGCTACTGCTTTAATTTAGCGTGATTCTTTCTTGTTGAGTTTAGGGGATGATCCCCTCCAACCGTCTCATAAAAAGATTGATTTCATCCTTGTGACCGTTTTGTGAGATTTTGTTGCAATACAATTACTGTTTTTCCACCTTTGCAGAGGAGGAAGAGGGTACAAGTAGTTTAAATAACCTGCCAGAGGCAAATCTGTGGCAAAATAGATTGTAGCAGCCAGCTGTCCTGAGCCCAAGCGTCTAGACTGAGAGATAGTCTCTTTTCCCATAACAACAGAATGTTGTTGTTGAATTTCATTTTGAACTGGTGTGTGCTTTTGGAGCACTGAGCTTTGAAGAGATCGCAGTCTGAGCTGGATTTGTGTGAGTGCTATGATCCAGGTGTATAAATAAGAAAAAAGTAAGATACTCTGTTATTTAGGAAATGTGTATTTATTTTTTTTTAAAAAGGCCAAAATCTACAGCTTGTTCTAACTTTCAGATATACCATGCAGACGATGTAAAGCTAACATCTCGTTGTTCACCCGCACCCCTCCATGTGATAGGTGATGAGCATAGGGTCATGGTGTGTGCAAGAAGCATCTGATCCTTTAGCTTGGCATGGTTTCCCGCTCTCTTCCATAGCGGAATGGGCTTGAGAAGTCAAAGATGGGGCATGGAATGATAGGAGGAACGTGACCGCTGTCAGGATCAGGCAAGGGTCAGGTTACCAGGGTCTAGAACCCCCTGTTGCATGCTAGATATGCTGTGTTGTTTAGCTTTACGAATAAAGGGACCTGTGGTTGTCAGGAGAGACAGAGACTGAAAACTGGCCTTTGACTTATGGGGTTGTTGAGTTTAAAACCTACGCTGCGTAGTCTTGAGACAGCTGCAAGAAAGGGGGCAGGAGATCGTAATATGGACAAAGAGCACGACCACGACGTGGGTCGACTGGCAGCATCTTGTTGGAGGATGGCACAACGGAGAGCAAAGCACCTCAGCTGCTCCTTAATCTGTTCCATCTGTAACCGAGTTCTTTATGTTTGGGGTTTTTCCTACGCTAAATGCAGCAGGAGAGGCCGAAGTAATCTAGATCTCAGTATGGTTAAAGGCACGCAGGAATCTCAGAGGCTCAATTCTTGTTCAACCATTGTCCTTGCATAAGTGTGCAGAAGATGGTGATAGAGCAGCGATGCCCTTTTCCCATTTGTTTATTGGAGTTTTTTTTCCTTTTTTCTTTTTTTCTGTTTTTTTGGCCATCTCTCAGGTGCCTGTGGATAGGAGGACAGTGCCTTACCCTGCCACACGCCCCCAGTAGAGAGCGAAGAAATGGCAGGTTTAGGCAGGCATTGTTTCTCTTGGAGCCGCACTGAGATTGTGCTGTGGTGTTTGTTAGCCATAAATTTGAAGAACGTGTGTGTAAGCTTACAATTTTACCTTCCCCATGGTAGGTTTCAGTACCTACGTACTCATACTGATTTGCCCAGAACGTCTCATACTGATTTGCCCAGAAAAATATTTGCAGTCAACGCTGTATTTGTGCAGTATTTGTACAACACATGAATCAGTTGTGGTTTTTTTCTCCAGTGTGGCTGTGCACGTGGCATAGGGACATTTAACACAGCACACCCAGTGTCTGAATTGCTATATTTTGTGGACGGGATTTTTGTTAAATAAAGAGCATGATACATAGTAGGAGAATCTATGACTTCAGAATTGCAATGATTCTTGTACCCTGAGTACTTCCGTGTATTGTTTTGCTGCTGTAAGCTGTGGAATATTGCACAAAGCATAATAAATCTGTTGGCTGTTTCTTAAAAGATCTTACTTTATTTTAAAATTAAATTTGCATGGGAAAGGTTTCTTCACATTGGCATGGGACCATGTTTGAGGCATTTGGCAATTTTGTTTCTAATAATTTTCAAGGATAATGGAAAAATAGTTTTATTTTGCATTAATGTTTTTGTTAAAAATATGGACTGTATGCTAAAGTGATTTTAAATTCAGGCAAAAAGAAATTATAAATGTTCCTAAACAATGATAGCTAAAATACAGTGCTGTATATGAGCTTTCAGTTTGATAAATACTTACTTATGAGGTCATAAATACTTGAGGTACAAAAGGTTAATGTAGTGTGAAAGGCTGTAAAACACAGCGAGCAACCTGCTAGATCATAATGATGCATTAGAACCTTTCAGTGTGAATGCTGGTGCTTATGAAATCTCTGGGTTGAATTTATTCTGCAATACAAGAATGTACAGCTGGAGTATCTTCACTGTGTAGTTGTACTTATCTTTTTATATGTATTTCTTTTTGTAAAAAAAAAAAGGCTCTCATCTCCTAAGTGCCCACTGACTGAAAATGATAAAACTCTTTTTGACTAATATGATTTCTGAAGAGCATATGTCATAGATGCTGTCTGTGTACTCAAATGTGAGCAATAAAATAAAGTAATACTTGGTGATCTTTTTGCCTTCTGTGTATTAATAAGTTACCATGAGATAAAGTAAGCAATAATGCATAAAGGGAACAGAAGCGGTATAAATTCTGTAAAGCAGTAATGCGATTTACCTTTGAGGAGAAAGAAATACAGTGCTAAATTCAAAAAGTGAGCATTTACCGAATGATAAAATGGACTTTATCATCATAAGCTGTGGTATTTCTCAGTCTTAGACATCTTCTTCAGTTTATAGTTGTCTGCATTATGCTGATGCAGCTAATATTTCTCATGTAATATTTACCTCTGTGAAGTGTTAATTTTCATGTTTTGGTCATAATTGCTTTTTACGGAAGCAAATGACTTCCTCTTGCTCCTGTATCAGAGTTTATGACAGATTAGGAGAAGTTTACAGTAATTAATCTTTTGAGTCAGTTTCAGTCTTTTCAGTGAAGTGCCGTGTCTTGGCCAGGCTAAATTGAAGCAGTTAATAAAATCTGGAATCAAATATGGAAAAACTTTTCTTTGCAGACTGTTGATGCTTGCCTTCAGTCTTCTTTGCTCTCTGGTTGCAAAAGAAGCATTTCACTTTCAATTTATTCTCGAAGTACACTGTAACTGGAGGATATTAAATAGTTTTGAGGAATTAAACAAGAAAAATGTCTGTAGGATGATACATCCATCTCCTAGTGTGGAAGCCTGGTTATTTTTTTATTATTATTTTTACATGTTGAAAATCAACACATTCTGTTCTTAATAAAATACAGTTTAAAAGCTGATAGTGTTTGGATTGTGCAAATATATCTTTGTAGGTTATTATTTTTAGTTTAAGGCCATATTTAAATTTGCAGTTTTGGCTTTGACAGAATTAGCACAGAATACCTGTGAGAGAATAGCAAGTAAAATACACATCTTGTAAAAGCCTCTGTAAGGTCTCTGAAAAGAATATATTTCTTAATAAATTTTGAGAGGGGTTATTTTATTTTGGGACAATTGGTCAAGCTAGAAATGGTAATAACAACCCCCTGGTAGGCCTGTGTATCAAGTTATGGATATATGACTCACATGGTCAAATGTCGCTTCGTGTTACCGAACACAGGATTTTAATGATAACACAAAAAAGTATTACATATTACCAACTCATGGTTGTATATGAGGTTATGAAGCTTTCTGTATCATACTTCTAGACAGAAACTTAATTTGTTTATTTTAGTTTTTTAGGGTTTTTTTCTATAACAATCTCAGAATCTGTATTACATTCAAGCAGCCACAGCTGTTCAGTCGTTCTGATTGACTTGCTCTGTATTTCAATAGTCCCTCTTCCTTTTTTTATTTTTGAGTTAAATATCCTCCTCATGCTACAGTAATCGTGGATGTTCTTAATAGAATTGCACGGAGGAACTTAATTAACCTTTTCTTCTTCCTTTTTATTTAAAGGAAATATGAAAAAAGTCAGTGGTGTGGTTTCTAATGTAATGCCCGCACCCACAATGTCTGTTGGAGGCTCTTCACATGAGTAAGTCAGGTGAGACAGAATTGCTCATCTTTAGCTCACAATTCATTTTCTTCCAGCTGAAATGTTCACATGACATTCTAATCGAGGAAGAGTAAGAATCTGGAGTATATGCGTTAATAAATATATGTTCTTCATGAATTTATATAACCTCATAACTGCAGTCATTAAAACATATTGGGTGGTTATGCAAATAACTGAAGGAATTTCAAATCATACATACTATTTGTGAGTCTCAGATTTTGACCACCTTTTCTTTCTTTCATTTAAAAATAATAATTAGAAATGCTTGCGATCTCTTTAGCTGTTGAGCGGTCAGGAGATGCACAGTGATCTGGAGCAGATGAATTTTTTGCGGAGATGGGAATGAGCAGACAGTAAAGGTTATAATTTACAATTTTAGTTGTAAAAAACCCTTTCCAGAAGTCCAACAAAGAGCAATTTTGACAGTAGTTCCTTTAGAAGCAGAGGAAGGGATAGGTGTTACAAAGTAGATTATATGAAGTGTAAGTGCAATTCATGCCGCATTTCTGTAAGGTATTCTTTTATCTTTCTCTGGATGAAGTCAGTTTAAGTAATCTCAGTTTATTATATTTTACTCCCAGTAGCTGTTAATTATTGCCATAAATTCCTCTCATATTAGTGTCTAAGTTCTACTCACAAAAAGAAGATTCCTAGCTCATCCTGAATAAAGTCTGTCTTTATAGATTAAACTCCCCTGTGAGTTCCTCAGGTTCCTGAAGTACGGTCTGTACAGCATAGGATTGCTTGTCAAGGGTTGACATGGGGTTTTTTTCCTTGAAAAGCAGTAAATGCATTAGGAGTGTAAAGTAGAATGAAAATTCCATAAGTAGAAAAGAACAAAGAACCACCATGAAATGCTTTCTTTTGAGTATATGTTAGATTACAAAATGTTTTCTGTAACAGCATCAAAGCTAAATGTCTTAGATGTCCCTAAATCGCTAAAGAAACTACAAACCTGTTTGGCGGAGACTTTAGGCAAGATAGGGAAACAAGCTTGGGTTTAGAAGCAGGTTTTGAAAAAATAACTGCAAAATATTTTCTTTTTTTCCCCCTTTTTCCAGTTTCAATCCACTAACCTGACTTGTAAGGATTGGTGGGGCTTTCTTTCGCAGTAAAGATGTGAAATAAAATGGAAAAAATGGAAAAATGGTTCCTTAAACTTCATAAAAGACGGAGTTTGGGATACTGGAAACCCACATTTTTCCCACAGAGGGTGGTAGCTCGTGAGTTCTGTGATGGACATCTGGCAATGGTTTTCTTTTGTCGGTTTTCCTTCAGTTTTGTTCCTTTTTCCTTTCATAGTCTGAAAATAATGAAGCAGCCTTCAGTTGTAGTTCAAGGAACGTGGTGAGCATTACAGCCCCGGTCGCTATTGTGTGAAAGAAAGTGTGTATAGAGAGACTTCAATTCTGTTCCACAGGTTCAGGATAAATGATGGAAAGGATGCCATAATTTGAAAGGAATAAAAATGCTGTGAATTAACAGATGAGGCAGTAATCAATGATGAAAAAAAAATTATGTATGTATGTATTTTCTTAATTATTATTCTTTATACTATATATAAGTAAAGAGAGGAATATGGGAATCAGATATGCAAGTGGGCTTTAAAGGGAAAGTAGTTTATCTATGTAGATCAAGGCACAGTGAGGGGAGTAATTATGCCAGAGTGCATTCCTGTGGTGTATTAATCCTTCCTTTCTGGGGACTGGCTGCTTTATTTGGGTTAAGGCCATCAGATGCTGGATGTTGTAGAACACTGAGAGGAAAAGATGCTGTACAGTTGTCATTTACCAGCAGTGTGTTTACGTAATGTTTATTCTGCCATTTCAAGCAAAGGCGTTCAGTTCTTGTATCTAAGAGTTTGTTTCTCTTTTGCACAAAGTCATTGAAAACATGGTTCTCCGTGTGCATGGATGTGTTGTATACTTCAGGAAGTATCTTGGCACGCAATATGTCTTAATATTCCTGCAAGATCACTGGGAAGATTAGCAAGCTCTACAAATTTTGACTGTTTTTTAGTATCGTGAGGATTTCCATGAGGCACTAATCATGACAGTAGAGAAAGAAATAGGAATATTCTGATTTGATTTTTTTTGTAAATATTTTTTTAAAGTGCAATGCATGCAGGACCCCATAAGAGACGCAGGTAAAGCGTGTTGCAGAAGCTGTGTATGCCGACATAGCTAAATACTTTTATGAAATAACATATGTTTGGTGTATACGGTGGAGGAAGGAATGATGTGTCTTTAAAAATACATGAATATATGTAGCATAAACCCAATTAGAGTTAACTGAGTAGTAACATCACCTATACTGAGAAATGGATATACAGACAATTTTAAAAGGGAATCCTGGCATATTTCAGAAAGATTACATTCCCATGTGGGGTAATGAAAAGAACTTTTTTTCTGATGGAGGAGCTTTGCCTTTCTGGAGGGTTTCTTGCATCTTTTAATGGATGGCAGGTACTGAATAGAGATAGCAATTTCCATGACATTTGTGAACCTTGGTATTTGAAACAATATATTTTCAGAAGAAATAGTGTGTGTACAGAATACGAGATTGGCCCAATAATTGCAGTGAGCAACTCAGAGCTGTTGCTGATATTTTTAGAAATTTTTGTTGCATGAGTTGTTTCTTATAAGTAACAACTAAACTGATTTTGCTTCTCACTTGTTTAAAGCTCTGTTTGAAAAGTGCCTCCAAACCTTGTCATTATTATATTACATTATTAAAGTATCAATGGTATCAATAGTGAACGTTTTCATAGAACCGTGAAATGGGTTGGGTTGGAAGGGACCTTAAAGATCATTCAGTTCCAAGCCCCCAGCTGTTTCTTCAGTTAGTAAATGAGATTTTTTGGAGGTGATTTGGCTTTTGTTGTAATTCTTTTTCTTCTTACGTGCACGAGAGATTTGTGAACCAAGTCAGATGAATCTGAGCAACATTCTCAATACTGAGGCTGGACAGGCGCAAATGAAGAATAATCAAAAGAAAGTGGATTTACGTCATTGAATTGGAAGGCATAAATTTGGTCTACAGAAACTTTATAGTTGATAATGGTATTTAAAATAAAAGAGTCCACTTAATGCAGTTCTGTTCAATTAAAACATATTGAGTGAAGTGCGCGACTATGAGTGGGAAAAAGATTAACTAGTCTCTTATGTAAGAATAAAATACATTTATGTACATAATTTACAGAGCACAGGAGCACTAATTTCTGTCAAGCAGGAAATTTTCACCCATCCAAATGAAGTTTTTTCCCTTTTTAGATCTCCTTCCTTTGCATGTTTTTTTTTTTTTCTTATGATATTCTGGCATCAGCCTTTATGAACTGATCCTTGCCAGGGCCACGAGGGCACTGCTAGGTCTTGCTGACCCTCCTCAGCTTCCCAGCACACCACCACCAGGGCCCCCAGCCTCTGCCTCGGCAGCAGCACAGGAGCACTGGTCTGCAGCTCAGCCCTGCCCTGCCCGGCCACGGGACCTGCTGAATCGTGCTCGAACCTGCTCACCGACGTCTCGTTCTGACCTTGGACCTGCCCCAGCACTGTGGACCTGCCTGCTGATCACTGGGCTGTTTCCAAGCCTGGATTTGCTGACCAATCATGCAGGATCAACTAGAGGATGTTTCTTGGGACTGTGTCCGGTCGGGTATTGGGTACCTCCAAGGATGGCACTCCACAGTCTCTCTGGGAAATTTGGTTTAGTGTTAGACCACTCTCAGGACTTTTTTTCTATCATCTAAACAGGATATTGTGATTCAGCTTTTGTTCATTGCGTTTTGTCCTGTCATTGGGCACCACTGACGAGAGTCCAACTCCTTCGTCTTTACTCCTCCCATCAGGTATTTATGCACGTTGATAAGACAAACTCCCACTCCCATACACCCAGTCTTATCTCTTCCAGACTGAACTACCCCAGCTCTCTCACTCTCTCCTTGTTTGTCAGATACTGCAGCTCCTCACAGATTGCTGACTCTTTCCATTTAGCTTCCACGACTCCCATGTCTTTTTCTACAGAGCTGTTTCTGAGCCATTCACTCCCCTGTGCGTGGGGTTGTTCCTCCCCAGATACAGGACTCTGCACTTTCCTTTGTGGAACTTTCTGCAGCCTGTTGAGGTCCATCTGTGTGGCAGCACAACCCTGTGATGTATCGATCACCCCACCCAGTTTTGTTTCATCTGAAAACAGCATTACTAAACTGAGTCCCATTTCTGAAAAGTCAAGAGAAGATGACACGCTGTGGTGGTGGCTGAGGTAGCATGAGTGTAGCATCTTGTACTGATTCCTGAGGTGAACTACAAATAGCAAAACTGTTTGAAACTATTATGGCTAATGACTTTTCTGTACAGATGTTAGATGAAAATAGGTATATCTTGACACGGGAATTTCTGGTTGCTGTGCTTGAAGATGAACAGGGGAAGCGATCAGTTGGCAAGTTTGTTGTGAGAAGTTTGGAAAGATGGGAAATAGTTTTAAACTCAGTGCTAACTCTCTTGATGCAAAGGTTACTATTGGAGAAGGTTGTCTGCCCTCTTTCCAGCGAACTTCTCTTTCGTAGAAAAGGAAAGCTTGGTTTCAACGGCACCTAAGTTCTGTTTCCACTTCTTCAATAGATGTTTCCTTAAACCTGATTATCACTAATTAAAGTTGTTGCCCAATTCTGCAGTAGAAGCTGCATTGTTGAAGCTCTGTACCAAGCAGCATGTGTATTATCAAGCAGAATTCATCATAAGTTTAGCCTTCACAGCTAGATTTGAATTGGTGATTTAAACCTTTTATAAATTCATTGGACTATCCAGTACTCTTCAGATTTATTTTTTTTAAAAGTGGAAGAAAGGAAGGAAAAAGAGATATTTAGGGAAATTTTCTAAAACTTTAAATCGTCTTGCACGTTAATGAAGGAAAGATGTTGGATGAGCTTGAAGAGAAGGAGGAAAAATCTGCTTCAGGTTTACTTAAAGCATAATATTGCGTGACTTTGGTTGAGCTAGCAGAAAACTTTAAGGCATGTTCCAATGGCAGTGATAGTGTGTCTCCTGTTCTATAGAAACGATAGCCTCAGGGAACAGTATCTCTTAAAATCATGCTTGCATTTAGTTGCAACATGCTAAGGTATGACAGTACCAAATACAACCAACAAGAAAAATAAATCCAGCTGTTTTTTTCATGGAATGGTGATAAATTAAGTTTGAAAAATTACTATCCTGTGTAGAGGCTGATCTGCTGTTTAGGCTGGCGTATACCTCAGTATAGAAAGAGCGATGTGATTTAGAAAGCGTATTTTTGAGACATCGAGAACCCTCAAATTCTTCTGTGTTTCAGAGGGCACAGGAATTGACTCCTTGGGCTAAGACAAGCAAGTGAGCAAATGGAAAGTCACAGCAGGAATTCAGGAATAGGTGAGGGGTCAAACAATGAAAAACCCTTTATCATGCTGTCACATTTTCTTTCTTTTCATGAGCTTGTGCTGTAGTAATCAACCAGTCTCTCTCAGCATGAAACTCTACTCTCACAAGTTCACTCAGCAGTTGGTTGTGTCAACAAAACCCTTACAAAAAGGGACTTTACATGCATGACATAAGTCTAGTTCGGAGGGGAATTCCAGAAACTAGAGTACGTTGATTCCAACTGAGGATAAACACCTCCTCATAGCCAAAACTGCAAATGTTCCACCTAAAGGCACTTCTTCCCTTTCTTTTAAAGAAAGTAACGTTCTTTGAAGCTGAGTAGCATAGTATTTCATTAATGATTTTTCATTTGGACAAATATCATTAAATGTCACGGCGTTGTACAAGACAGTCAAAGACTTTAAATGATCTCTTTGTCCAGACAGAGTCTGTTGCCAGAACAAAAATGTAATAAGCTTTATTGCAGCTTTGCAGCCTTTTGTAATCTTGACTTCTGATGGATAATGCTTGCAAGAATTTTCAAGCTAATTTGAACATGTAGAAAAAGAATGTCATTCTATTTTTTAACAGGAATGCTTGTGCACGAAGGAATGACTGCAGGTAAAACTAGTCACCTTCTTGGGTATTGAGTTGTGTTGTTCTGTGAATAACGTCTTCATATAGGAAGGTAATAACGGAGTAGGGTAGGAGAACTTATTTAGGGAGAACAAGTGGATTTCCAGTTACCACTTTTGGAGTAAAACCAAGGCAGGGTGGAAGAAACCTGAGTCCCAGGGTGGCATGAAAGGCAGGACTTTGTGTTTGGTGTATTGTCGAGGCTTTAGCTGATTCTGAAACCACACCCTTAGCATTGTGTTTCTTTCTGAGAGAAATAAGATTAATTTATGATGTAAATGCGTTGAGTAATTTGCTGCAAAAATGACATGAGCAAGAAACTTCTTAGTGCTGAGGATACTGATACAGCTTCGTTCTTGTAATACTTTGATGGATTTATCAAACAAGCTTGTGCAATGTGAAGGCAGAGCTCCCATTCAGATGTTAAAAAACCTTTAATCAACTTTAATCAAGATTTCTATGTTTATTTTTGTGGTATTTTTTGATGCAGTTTCATTTGTTGCCTGTCTGAATTTTACATGAGTCTTTCAAGTTGAAACAAAGTTATTTTTAAACACTTCATTCCTGCTATTGAAGAATAGGAACAAGAATTTGCTTGTGTCATGCTTTGAAGAAGGAACAAGAATTACATCAGAAATAATAGTCTTCTGACTAACAGATGAAAGAGGGATAACAGAATTAATTGAATATTTCTTTGTGTCTATTTATCACTGCTTAAGATATAGCATTTGGATTAAATTAATACTTTTGTCCTTTGACCAGTAAAATGTTTCCTAGTGTGTCTGCCTAAATTTTTTTAAAGGATAAACTCAAGGAATTTATTTTTAAAGTATCCTATGAAAATATCACAATAATTCAATTTTTGTAGATGTAGAATGAACTTCTAAAAATGTGCATAGAGTGTATGCATTTCTTTTTTGGCTAATGGAGCCAGGATACAGCTAATTAGAGATGGTTTTGTTAATTGTTGTGATATTCATGGATGGGATCAGTAGGCAGTCAGAAATAGTTATTGAATCAATGCAAACAATAAATAATGCATTAAGGTAACCTACTATAATTTCTTCTCACATTTCAAGTTATTGATATGCTGAAGTCAATTCGATGTCCTGAACTGAACTTGGCAACTGCTTAGTTACTCAAAACTCTATTAAAACTAACCAAGAATGTTCACATCTGCTCTTTCCACAAGCTAATTTTGCCTAAGTTCAGAGACAACACCTTCAGAATCCAAACCATCTATGTTTTCTGGTCACTCCACTCCAAACGTGATTGATGTACTATTCCCTGATATCCCGCTGACGATTTTAGAAGAAAAATGATGAGCCAGCAATGGCAATGTAAAGCGCTGTGTAAGGGCTATATTCCATATTGTTAAGGGAGATAGATTGGGGAAATAATTAATGTAGCCAAGTAATTAATAACTCTTTGGTTGCCCTGCAGTACTAGAAGCTTAAGAAACCTATCTTATTACTCCTATCTGTCCTCAGAATTAATGATCTCTTATTTAGGCTGCTATCTTCCTATGCATAAGCTATCACAGTAATAGCAGTACTTCTCTTGTAGCCTGTAGTATCAGCATCCTGAACACATCCATCTAGAAATGAAAGAAATAATCAGTACTGCTTTAAAGTCCTCAACTGGAACAATATCCAGCACGCTGAAGCCCCAAAACATGTTCAGTGGTAGGAACCATAGAAACAGCTGAAGCAAAGCACAGAATTAGTTGAGTTCTTTTTCGTTTGTCTGTAAATTGGATTAAGGGGTTCTACTGGGGCGTGTTTGTGTGTTGCAGTCTATCTAAACCCAATGTCCCAGTCAGAGTCAACCACCTTTCATGGTCTTTCTGGTAGTAAATTGTGTTCATCTTTACTGATCAAGGGCATCTAACATAAAATAGACCAAAGGGGAGGTGGTTGTCTCTTCTCACTTCCAAAAGGCGTGCTGACACGCTGCCCCTTGAGCAGTATCGGCAGTGCAGACAGACTGCCGGCACCCTGCCTCTGACAAACAGACTGGTGTACGCAGGGTGCCGCCCACGCTACTCGTGGGGTATGATTCGCTCAGATCACACCGCTGGAGTCAAGAGGTGCTGCAACTCTCGCCCACGCTCTAAAAGCATTTCTACAATTTGCTGTTTCTGCCACATGACCTGTAGACCAAGTGTCCCTGGCAGCCCACCAGAGCCATGGCCACTCTAACGATCCAGTGTTTGCTGTCGCGGTTGTGTGAGCAGCTCTGTGGGTGCATCGTTGATCATCCTCCTTACTGCCCCAATGAAGCTTTGTTAGCGGACTCGGTTACTGCCCAGACCACACACGCTTTTACTGACTGTTGTATGAAACATGCAGAATTGCAGTTGTGTGTGGGCTATTCTGGTCCCCTGTGTTTGGGAGAAAAGAAAGGTGTACTTTCTTGCATGATACGAAAATTTTATGTAATGCAAATACTTCCATTACTTTGTTAGGATTTCGGATGAGCTCATACAGAAGAGCAGCTACCGTTAATTTTTTTTTTTGCCTTTGTCTCTAAATGCCATTCCTCATGAAGCAATTGCTTTCTTGTGAAGTACGATGTTATGAATAAATCTATTCTGCCTGTACGAAACAGTCAGCTTTGCTGGTCTGTCCAGCTGCATCACTTGGGTCACCAAAAGCCATATAGCTTGCAAGCGAAGTGTGCATGGCTCACGTTTAGTCTCAACTTGAATGATGTATTTTATTAATAAGAATGATAGGCACAATTGAACACCTAACGTACTTTTGCCAGTAGACTCATAGAATTACCCACGTTGGAAGGGACCCAAAAGGATCTTTGAGTCCAACTCCTGTCCCTACACAGGCCACTCCCAACAGTCCCACCGTGTGACTGAAGGGGTTGTCCAAGTGCTGCTGGAATGCTGGCAGAGTCGGTGCTGTGACTGCTTCCCTGGGGAGCTGTGCAAGGGCTCCACCACCCGCTGGGGGAAGTAGTAGTGAAATGGAAGGGAGAACGGCTCTTATGCACTAAAAGACTGCACAGCAGCCAGCGCGACAGCTCGGTGCTGTAGAGACGGGACAAGAGGGCCTCGCAGAACGGGGTCTTGGCTGCTCTGTATGTTTCTCTTTAAAACTGTCACAGGGCATGGTGACAAAATAATTCCTTTAGTTTGTTTTAGTTTGGTGCTTTGGATAGTAAAATGTTCTTGTAAATGAAAACAGGAACATTATGGCTTTTGTAATCTGGAAAATTGAGTGAAATTATTTTGTCAAGTATAATACTGGGGTAAAGTTCTGACCCAGCTTAAATAAAAGGGAATTTTACCACTGCAAACAAGAGGGTCAGGGTTTCCTCTGCAGGGTTTTAGTATCAGTGTCTCTGAAACCCAACATCCCTGGAGTACAAAATAGTCAACAGTTACACTGGAAATTCAGCAACATTGTCAAATGCAGTCATGATTGCACTGTTACATTCCTTTGTGCGTAATGGCAAGTCCTGCATCTATGTGCACTTTGCACTAGATCAGAACAAAGAACAGTGCACGTTGTCTTCAGAAATACGTTCTTAAGGGGATAAATTGATGTGGCCTGAGCTGCATGCCTTGCAGTAGGAAATACTGAAAATATTTCTATCTTTAGAACTCATTTGAAAAAATAATCTCACCTTGTAATATCCTGAAAGCAATGAGTCATTACTACTGATGTTTACTCCTGAGGAAAGGATAACAGGGCTGCAGTCGACAAGATAAGTCACTGATACTCCTGGTTATATTTATCACAGTTGTAAAAAAGCACCGTGACAGAGGGTTTTTTCGCGTATGCACCTTTGTGTAAACATTTAAGTACAAACAGATGTATCTGCATAGGTAACTCCTTTTCCTCTATGTTGTTAAGCTTCTGGGAAGCTCATTGTAGGGCTGGGACTTTTTGGAATATAAATTTGTCAAAACCAGTATGATTAATTAATGTGCCTAAGAGTACAGGAAAGATACAAACCCATTGCATTTATCAATACACTGGGAAACAGTATTTGTAAAAACTCGGTTTTGAATTATTCTCTTAGCTCACCTTTTTAATGGAAAGGTAACTTTTCAGAATCTAGACCCTTTTTAAACGGAAAGTGTGCAATATTATCCACGGAAAATATGAAGTTGATTTCCAATGCATGATTTTTTTCAGTTCTTTGTACACATTCAGTATGGTTATATTTTTGCTCAGGACGCATAAATATTTTTTCTGCTGAACTTTTCTCGATTGCTTTTTTATCAGGTTTACAAATCAAATCAAACAGGTATATTGCAGAGCTCTCTGATATTATTTTCTGCGCTTATAGCACAATGTATTGAATTATGCTTGCTCATGTATTGCGGCTGCTATTCTCTCCAGATTGAGAGAGAATGACTGTGGGGGCTGTAAATTCACTTGGCTTCCAGCACCACTGGTTAAATCAAGAGCCCTATTCAGGCTAGAGAAGAGACAGAGCAAGTGTTCATTACACAAATCAATTTGGTCAAAAGTACAGCACAGTGGGTACTCAACCATTGCTCACATAATATTGTCAACTTAATCAAATAATGCCTAGAAGACATTCACAAGCTCTTTTTCTCTGAGAAATAACTTGATTGGTGCAGCAGGAAAAAAGCAGGTGCTGTTTTGAGCACTTTTTTTTAATTTAATGAGCGTATTTTTAAAATTTAAAACTCTCAAGAGCTTTATCCTTTTGTGGGTACGTGTACATGAGAAACTCTGTATCACTAAGCTTGCCGTTGAGTATATTTTACAAAATAATTTATTACTTTTCTTCTCTTTCTTCTCTTCCTGTAAATATTTTACAGGTTATTCCTACTAGAATTAGTCTGTTCTTCCTCTAGACTTGGTGTGGGCTTAAAAATATACAACCGGTTTGTATTTATTTAAGGATTATTGAAGAATGATTATGATGTGGTGAAGCTTTTTTAAGTTATTCTAATATAAAGTTATTCTAATATAACGTATTTTCAGTTTGTCCCGGAGGAGATAATAGGTTTAGTTCAACATTAGGCAACTCCTATTGTTTATGTTCCGTATGCTTTTTAAAAGCTCAGATTGAGGACGGTGTCCTTTTTGTAGTGGCATGCAAGCTGTTCTGTGACAGCATTTCATTACAATCAAAACAGGGCTTCAGGGTGACAAATTTTGCTGCACCACCATTGTTTTATGGAAAATGAAAGAGATGAGTCAATGAGAAAGAACAGAGGGAAAGTGTAACACTCACAGTTCCAGTGGAAGAAACATTATAGGACTGACTGTCTTCAGCAATAGAGGGTAAGGAATAGAGATAATTTATATTTGCTAGGAAGTAGAAGAGATTTGGGGTTTTTCTGCCCCAATGATGTACACAAGGCGCTTTCTGAGTCGGGTTCACTGAATATTTTGTTTTATTGTGTGTGGTGTCTTTGCCACAAGTGCTGAGGATGGGAGATGAAACCTTTAAGTCCTGTCAGGACTAACCTGGGAAAAGGGCTTGTATTAGGCCTGGGTGATGGTTTTAAACCATACTTCCCTCTCTTCCTCAAAGAATGGATTTCTGGGTGAAATACATTGCAAATTTGGATTACTAAGGTGTTGTGCATAAGAATTTATGAAACTTTGCTTGATCAGCAATTTAGAATTTATTGGGGTAAGATTGGAAAATTACTATTAACACGTAATTATAACTTGATTTAAAAAGTGATTAAAACATTCGAGATTTGTGTTATAGTTTACTCTTATGTGTTACAATGACTCTTTTAAGGGTCACTTGCCAAAAGCAGCAGCAGCTGTTGGAGGATTAGCCACACACTGGTCAGGTGCCCCAGGAGCACCAGGGAGGCACTGCTGGCACTTGGAAAAAATCACTACAAAAAGCATCGTATTAAGAATCGTGCGTGCCTGTTGTCAGTTGTTAGAAGGCACCTTTTCAACTAGTAAACTTCAAAAAAACTGCAGCATGACTGCCACTCCTCATTTTTCATTGCATTTCACCTCCTCTTGGTGAAAATTGGTATTGGTGACAGTTGGGGGAAAACTAGGCTGGCCAAAGCAGGTGCATTGTGGTTGTAATTGGTTTTAAGAACTTGATTTCAGTGTGGAGTTTTCTAAGAACCTGAGTGAAGTCTTTAAAAGAATAGAAGATTTTTGTTTCTAGAAGTGAGATGAGGAGGCAAAAAATTAGTATTTTGGTAAAGATAAAGAATTTCTTTACAAAGCATTAGATTTTAACTATCCTGATGGTGAATTTTTTAAAAAGAATGCAATATATTTATACTGAAAGTATCTTATATGAAATAAGTTTTTGAAACTTTTGGGTTTGCTCACCTATACAAATGGTTTCAATTTTAATTGATTTTAACACCTAAGCCTCCAGTGGCTCACTGGGGTAAAGGGAGTTCATCTCCGTTTATTTCTGTGTATGAGAGAATTTGGTCTCCTATTTCTGTATTCTCTATTTCGAACTTTCATTGTAAGTACCATAGATTAAGATTATTTAATATTTTATTGCAAGTATGTGGTGGAATAGGAACCAGAAAGCAGCCTGTGTGATCTGGCCAGAAATGGCAAGGAATGTGCCAGCCCTGGGCTGTGATGTACTGAAAGAGAAAGCGAGCGTAAGCCAGTAAAAACAAATTCCTGTAAAATATGTATGAATATTGTAAACAACTGAGGCTGAAATACAAGTTTTATACCAGATGCAACTTACATTAGCTTTAGTAACAATGTTTTCTGAATGCAGACCCGTGAAGACTTTTCTTCTGTTTCGTGTTTCCTGAGTTTATTTTGGACGTGCTGATAATTACTTCAGATATTGTAATGAAACGTCATATACAAGGGCATCTGATTGAGTACTACTTTTCTTAAAATCTTTGTTGTTATCATTTACACCTCCACACACTCCTGGTAGCTGATTTGATAATTTTGGTGATAAATATTAATGTGATTCTATACTTAGGCAATATTATGAGCATATCAATTCCATTTAAATTGGTGAACTCGAGAAGTCGGTCTCACAGTGTTGGTTTCTCTGAGGGGGTTAGATAAATATCCTCATTTTTTGTGTTAAATAATTTCTCTTCAATATTTATGAAATGATTAAAATACAAAACATTTTTATTAAAACAGAGATACGTATGAATTGATAAGTTTGGGAAAAGGTCAAGAGAAAAGCGAACTATTAAGAAAACTATCAAAGAATAATAATAGCACGACACGGGCTAAAGATAGAGAGGAATATTTATCCTCTGAAATGATAAATTAAAATTGACATATGAAGACGTATTTCTGGGTAGAGATGTAGGCATGCCTTACATGATTTTCTCTGAATGTTGTCTGTATCTAAATTAAATTTCACCAAGATTAAACTTGTTTAGCTCATATATATCGATTGAGTTCAAAATTATTATGGAAAATTGAGCATCTCAATTCTGTATGAAGTGCCTGCAAATGCAATCAACAGTCATTAAAGGATTCAGGTTTCAGCAACTTATTTTAACATTTATGACATGAGATAGTGCTGGAACTTGCAATTGTGTGCAATTGTTTATTAATAAATATCCATAGCAAATTTTTTTTTACGTAAATAAAATTTCATAGAGGTGTCTATTGTTTTATAGTCAATAGGATGCCCAAGTTTTCATCCTGTGATTCCCTCCAGGCAATACGCGTCAATAATCTACTAAAATATGTAACTGTTTATTAGATTTTTAAAATTAGAAATACATTCCCAGTGGAACAAAAAAAAAAATGTCATGCAGCAAATTGGTGGAAATGACCTTTTGGTAAAGATGACAAATGACATCTTAAACCTCAGAGCTACAAAGTAACCTGATACAGTGCTGACTGACATACATAGGAAAAAAGCCAATCTGTAGTAATTTTTGAGGGTGCTGAGAACCCGCAGTTACCACTGATTCCTTATAGCACTAAGGTTCTACATCACTGGTGCTTTCAGCCCCCAGTGCTTTGTAGCTTTACTTCTTGGTTTATCTCTTTAGAAAAATAACGCATTTTAAAATTATTTGAACTTTCACACACTGGATTTTCTTTAAATAGCTTTAACAGTTACAAAGTGTGATGTGTGTTTTCAGAAATGTTTAGGAGGTTTACAGTCCTATAGAAATGTCATACCTTAAGCTTTGCAAATGCAAACAGCCTGATTTGAGGTATTTACTGTAATAAACATTGTAACAACGGTGTCTACGCCTGTTGCGTACGTTGTGACCACAGTGGACTGCGTTGTTCTCACCTGATGCTGTTGTGACCAGTTCTGTCACAATAGAAGCTCATAGGGTCCCATAACAAAAGTCAAAATTGTGGTGACAATCCATACCTGTAAAAACTCTGTGCTGTTGGAAGAGCAGGCAAGGATGGGTGTAACGTTAGAAAGTGCCTTATCCAAGGTCACAATTGTATAAGGAGAGAGAACTTTAAAGGCCTCTTGGTAGATGTTAGAGACCTCTTCATTCTGAAAATCGTCATAGACATCCAGTCAGTAAGATTGAATGGATGAGATCTTTAGTAGGCAACCAGTGGTACAGTACTAAACTCATGAACAATAGGGATTTCAGGTGATGTGTTGCTTCCTGCAGCCTGTGTGTCAATTGAGAGTGGTATTGGAACGTGCTGGTGGCAGGTGCTGTGACTGACTATGCAAAAGGCAGCCAGGAGAGAGGTTCTTGTAGAGGAGATTCAAGCCAGGATTGAGAAACTTGGTAGTTAATGCCAAGCTGGAGAGAATCTTTGAGGGGGAATGTGGAATGCAATTTGGGAAAGAAGGGGAAGTGAACTTTTCTTCTTGAACGAGTCTTCACTGTAGAAGTCAGCCTCAGCCAGGTGATTATTGCAACAATTTCCTAACTGTCAGGAAAAGTTGTCAGTCTCAAAGAGGGAGGAAACCAGTTGAAGAGAATTCAGGTAAGTCAGCTGTGGTGGATTTGTTTTTTTTTTCAGTTAGCCGCTTCTAATTAGCTCTGTTCCAAGGTATTTAAAGACTAAACTGACAGTACTTTGGAGCCATTAATGCCTGTCTCTTACCTTGTGGAGAATGAGTAGAGGTACTGGAGAACTGAAGTGGAGAAGACATGATGCCGGTTTTTTAAGGGCTAAAGGGATGCGCCTCAGAATTTCAGTCCTCGCAAAATACTGGGACAAGGAGATGCATGCAGCATTTTTAACACCTGAAAGTACAGGAAGAGTAGCCATCATCATGGATTTGTCAAAAAGCTAATCTTTTACTTCTGGAGGGAGAGGCCTTGTGGACAAAGGAGAAGCCTTGAATGTTATATTTCACTTCTTGTAGAGCTTTGACACAAGACATGCTTTTGAGCAAGCTGGGAACGTGCAGCTACAATAGGCTGGGTGGGAAACTAGAAACTGCGTTTCAAAAGTAGCTCACAATCGAAATAAGAAGATTAATTAGAAAGAGTTCTGCAGGGATTTGTGGTGACTCAGTGTTTTTCAGTATTTTCATTAATGGTCTGAGTCATGAAATAGAGTGTATACTTATTAATTTTGAAACAATACCAAGCTGGGAAGGACTACAAGTACATTGCAGGGCAATCTGGAAAAATTGTAGGTATTGTCTGGAAAAAGAAGATGCTATTCATAAACATCAAATCCAGGTTGTTTACACAGCAACAACAAACTGCAAAAATACAACATGGAAAAAGTTACTGATCAGAGAGCCATTCCATAAACAAGATTGTAATGGATTACAAGTTGTGTATGAATTCACATTGCCAACTTTTATAGCAAAAACCACATACATACGCAAGGAGAAGCAAGGAACACCAGATAGTGGATAGTTCCAATGGTAAAATGCGCTGAATAGTTGGTTTATGAATTGTGATTTCTTCACAAAGTTAAATTCGTGATTTTTTTGGTGTGTGAAGGTAACTCCATTATAGCCTTGTACTCCAAAAAATAGTGGAAATGTGAAAAAGCCACACAGACTATACTCCCTTTTACGTGAATTCTGTTTAATGATAAGGCTTGAGGGGGGGTGGGTATATTTATTTATTTATTTGTTTTGCATAAAGCATACTAATTTTCTTGCTTGAGTCAAGAGAGAGTATTGAAAGAGAGCAAACCCATAATAAATGACGACTTGTACTGATTGCATACAAGACTGCAGGGAACTGGGGAGGCTAGTGTCATATACTAACTTCAATTAATTTTTAAAGCAATATCAAACACTGATCTTTAGATCCTCTAGCAATGAAAATATTCTCTTGAAATGTATTATTTATTTGTAAGGTAAATTCCATTCTAGGTCTTTGAGTCCACAGGGCTTGGAAGCTTTCCTTTCTGGGATTTTTTAAAACCCAGCCTGTCCTCTGTCCTATCTGTATTTTACCTCCTTGGTGTTACTTGGCAATTTCAATTTCAGTTTGCAGTTATACTTCTCCAAAAGACTTCTGGATGGCAATACACTTTGTAAATACACTGTTATATTGTTATTAGCTCTCTTAATTCTGCCATGGACTTTTTTTAGGGCGTTTGCAGGTATGTATCTTTGATGATAGAGACTTTCTGAAGCTCGTGGGGTTTAGTCCTTTCTGTCCGGACTCTGAGACTGAAATTGACTCTGCTGAAATTGTAAGTTTCTGGCTTCTGTGAACAAAATGGTAAAATCTAAAAGGAATACCCAGAAAACAGCAGTACTTCAGTTTACCCACTTCACCCATATTTTGTAGCTCCTTCATTTCAACATCCACTTCAGAAACCTCACGGGCTTTTATTGGCAATATATCTGCTCAGCTTCTTGGTGTGGAAGTTGCTTTTAATGTTTCGGTGTGCTAATAGGGCACAGTTCAACCCTCCTACTCCTTGTTTCTCATAATTTATATTAACACAATGAACAGAAATTACTTTTTTCCAATTTGCATTTATACAGTATGCTGATTATATAATTTCTTCCTGGGGCACCTTTTGTTCCTAAAACTGAACAGCACCTTCAGAATTCTTAAATCTCTTCAGATTAATCTAATTGACCTTAAATTCTTTCAGAGTTTTGTATTTTGAGAGTATCCAGTCCTTCATCCCCCAGTTGCTCTCATATATCAAACTTCCTTCATATTTCTCTGCTATTAAGGCCTGAAGATGGAATGTAATCTCTATGGTGTTGATGGGTGGAATCTAAATTTTGAATTTCCGAATTGGTTTTAGATAGCAAGAGATCAGCATGTAAAATGATTTTGTCTCTTAATAGCTGTGTACAGTGTTTAGTATTTAAATCACTAAAATTTGGAAAGATGAACTATTTGGTTTGTCAGATCCTGCTTGTGAGTTCAGGGAGTCGCAGACTGAGATGCGGTGGCACTGACTCAGTTTTAGGTTTACACTTGAGCTGTTCCCATTTCCTTGTTTGAATCCCTTGAAAATCTTCCTTTAGTGCACAGAAAAATTTCTATTTGTGCACAAGTATCATCGTGTCCCATGAAATGTAGAGTCTACTGATGAACTGATGCTTCTGTAGAAAAGATAAGGACCTTTGTTTGTAGTGTTCTTAGCACAGAAGCAGGAAATTGTAGATGTTTGTACTGGGAATTTGAGAACATTTGCTTTTACTGTGGAAGATGATCTTGCCTTTGACTTGCTAGAATTTATATGTAGTTATTGCTGATGTAAATGGTGTTTTCTGTTTGAGGGTTTTTTTGCTTCCTTCTTAACAGGCTTATTGATACTAAAACTGTATAGTAAGGTTTTTTTAGCTTAATCATTTTTATTTTGCTTAAAACTGTTGTCTCTTAAAAGAAAGATGATGCTAGCAAGAAATAGGAGATTTCTGCTTTTATTTTTAATGAGAAAAGTCAGAAAGCGAAGTTGAATTGAACATCAGAACATAAGAGAAAGATGAGGGCTTGCAAGATGAATATGCTCAGAAGGAAGAGGAAGGGTTGAGGTAACAGTGTAACAATTGTAAGATGAACCTTGTAGTTTCATTCAGCTATTTTCCTACCTCTTCTTTCTTTCCAAGTCCTCTCTACCAGTGCAACAGAAAATAACTATGCTGGCTTTACATACCTGTGAAAATCTTTCTCTACTGAATGCGTGCTGTACAATCAGTGATTAATTAGGCACTGTATGGTATCATAAAAGAGCAGCCCAGAAATTTCTATAATATACTGATAGATTAACATGGGTTAGTTTTACTTTTTTGATGAAGGACATTATATTTTTTCCTAATCTTGATGTTCTAGGGATTTATACTTATGGTTGGTTGTTAAAATATAATACACAGTAATGTCCTTCAACTATAAAATAACATTTTAAAACTAGGGAACAATATCCCTGTAAGAAGTATCATGATTTAATCTTATTTTGGTGAGAAAGAAAATCTGCAAAACTTTGTTTCCAGGTCTCACTTTTGTTAGGCAACCTTCACCACAGATTAAACTTCTGTTCCCTTTCACAACTCAAGGCCTTTTCAGTAATGGTGACCATTTGTCTAGATAAAATGACCCTCTAGTGCCCATTAACACTGCTTATGAAATGGCAACTAGAATGTGAAGTGTTAGCTACCTGCTGTGTAGAAATCCCAGTGGCTTCTGAATGAAAGTACTGATCTTATTTGGAAGCGTACAGCTTGCTTCTGCAAGTAGGCTGTGACTTGGACATGGACATTTTGTTTCTTCCATTGGCAAACGCTGATGAGGTTGAAGGGGTTTGAACAGTCTTATGATATAAAGAGAGATATTTATTCATTATCTTAAAATAGCTAAGAAAATCAACAACTAATACTCTCCTTGTCTGCAGTTTATTCCAAATATATATATCAAATATCAGTGAAAAAGGTATGTTGCTGAGACAGATACAGAAATGTGTTTGATTTACATGTATTTCAACTTCTGGTTTTCCAGCACCTTTGTCTGAGGAGATTTAGCTCCTTTTTAGTCTTTTTTTTGTTTTCTTTGAGAATTTAAGGCCACCCCTTTATATTAAAAATGGATTAAATACTTAGTGTGCTTTACTTTGTTTTGCTTTACCTTTTTAGCAGACAGATGATGCAGCACAGACCGATGGCCAGCAACAGACACAATCTTCTGAAAACACGGAAAACAAATCACAGCCAAAACGACTTCACGTTTCAAATATACCATTCAGATTCCGGGATCCAGATCTTAGGCAAATGTTTGGTGTAAGTACTCATAGTTTGTTCATGCTTTCTTATCTTTGCATTGCAACAGATATTTTATATAATAGGTAACTGTGAGTGCGGTATCTCTGATTGAGGCTGACTATTTTCAGTAAAGTTTATTTCTTGCATTTATTCATAACCCAACAACTGATTTGCCAGCCACAGCTGGGGAAAAAATTCTGCTGATTCTGCCATATGAGATGCAGATGGGCGTATTCTCTGCATTGGGGTATTTTGTGTTACCTTAGAAAAAGTTAGCCACGTTGACTCAAAATATTTAATGGATATATATTCCTGCTGTACGCATATGGATTTATACACCTGTATTTATTGATTTTGGAGAATATGATATAAAATAGTCATTGATCGACCCTCATGAGGAAGGGACCCAAATCTGTAGAAGTAAGACGTGGACTGAACTTAAGCAGGGAGTCCAGGAGCAGGCACCCTCGCCCCTCTCCGCAGGTATTGTGGGTCTGTAAACTTCTAAAGTTTTTGCTAGTATTTGTCTATAAAAGTACCTTAAATTTTTGCTTTCGCCCATGCTGCCTTCAAGTGCAGTGGCTGCGTTTCGCACATCTCGTATGTGCCATCAAGTCTAGGCTTCTAACTGTGAGAGGTTAGACCTGGTTTCTTCTCCCTGCTCCAAGAACTCAGGCTTATTTTGAAGTATCTCTAAATAAATTCTAGAAATAGTACTCAATCAGCCATTAGAACCCAGCTTTTTGTTTTCCAAGTTAGTTCTCTTGGGTGTTTGTGTTCCTCTTGCTTTCTTATTTCTGACTCGCTTAAACTTAATTCTCTTCTGTGTTACAGTTTGTTATACAGTGCAGCATCAAGTGCTTCCTGACACTGTGCTTCTCTACATCTTTCATACTCGGTTCAGATTTTTAAGTTTTCCTAATGTCTTCATATGTTGGTTGAGACATTGTGTTTTTCAGTATTTATTTACATGAAGTAGAGGAAACAGTCTCTGGAAAAAGGATCCTGGTATAGTATCGGGAAATGAGAGTGACTGTTTTGCCATATCTGACTTGTTACAAGAAACCTTCCCTAAATGCAGCTTAAAGCGCATCAGCAAAATAGCAGAAAGCATAATAATTAACCCTCTAGAGAAAATTATGCAAATCTATTTAAATCAAACAAACCACTTAAAATATTTGGAAGCATATTAAATGAAAGTATTATTTTTAAGAGGTTGTCCTGGTTTATAAGTGAATAAAAACTACGTTTCTTTTCAATATTTCTAAGCCTTAGGTCTCACAAGACTAATGCTGGAGAATGGCTGGAGCTTTCCAGCTTTAGAATGACCTGGTAGCAGTCATCTTTTAACTTCTGAATTCATAGAAATATCAAATTTCTGCAAGTGTGAGTGGAAATACCTGATATGAAATATCCTAGCTACATGCTGACCGTGTTCTACACGTAGCAGGGACATAAATGCAGCAGAGGATTGTTTAAACATCTGCTATTGGCTAAAGTTGCCGTTAAAACATTGATTAGGTGATGAACGCACAATTGTTAAATAAGCCAGGGGATACCAAATGATGGTTGATTTTCATAACCAAGACTAAATACTTGAATAAGCTAAAGAGGAATATTGTCCTTTATGGCCTCTAATTGTTTATTATATCTGAAATCGCTGAGTTATAGACCCATTTCTTCAGTTCCTTGGACTATTGTTAGATTACTCTAGATTTGCCTGTCTCTAATTTCTGCCTTTTTGTTTAGTATCTTGTCTCAGTGTTAATACTGATCTGTACAACGTGTCAATGATATATGAAATCATAGAAACAACCCGCTGATACGTTAGTGTTGCATCACAAAATGTGTTATATTGGAAAGTCTTCTAACTAAACACTGCCCAAGTCAAACATTCATTCTCTTACGAAGTCTAGTAGAGCTTTTTTTCTTTGGTATAGCAACTATGGTCAAGTTTTGTACATCTAAACAATGCCTAAATGATTGTCAGTGCTATTTTAAGGTCAAAAGTAGCAACAGTTACTACTAATATAATGAAAGTGCAGTTCTGAGCAGGGAAAAATCCCCAGAAAGTATGTATCCAGTCTGCTTTTCCAGATTTTCTACAGAACCCTGAAAGGAGGCTGCAGTGAAGTGGGGGTCAGTCTCTTTTCCAAGTAATAAGTGGTAGGATGAGAGGAAATGGCTTCAAGTTGCACCAGAGGAGGTTTAGATTGGATATTAGGAAAAATTAGTTCACCAGAAGGGTTGTCAAGCATTGGAACAGGCTGTCCAGGGAACTGGTGGAGGTGTTGAAAAGATGTGCCGATGTGGTGCTTCGGGACATGGTTTAGTGGTGGATTTGGCAGTGTTGGGTTGAGGTTTGGACCCGATGATCTTAAAGATCTTTTCCAACCTAAATGATTCTATGATGCTATGAAATTATACTCTGGTAAGACAAGAATTGCTTAAGGAGTAATGGTTATCCCTTGTCAGCAAGGATGGATACGTATTCTCACCTTGAAGCCAGTGACGAATCTCTCAGGTGGTTTAATCCTATTCCTGTAAGACATGGATAACCAAAGTCCTTTACCTGTCCTGGAAAGCAGCTGTAAAAAGTCTTCAGAGACCAAGGTTCTTCAGAGGGAAGGATGACCAGAGGGCAACAATGCTCACGTAGCCATTAATCTTGTCTCGTTAGTCATGTTTACACTCCAAGCATAAAATCAGTAGTGGCATCTGGACTGGATGGGTCACAAACAAGTAACCTACTATGTGCAAAGACAAAAACTTTCACTTCCCTGTGGTCAGTTCAATGATTACATCCTCTTAACGGGGTTTCACTGAACTTAAAGTTCGTAAATGCGTATGTGGAACGATAATGACAAGTGTCAGGATACATACAATTAGTTGTGATATCGATCTGGCTCATTTTCAGTGTGTCTTGAAGTGCTCAACTATCTTTTTATGTTCTCTAACTTTTTTTATGAGATACAGCATTTTCTGAAACTAACACTTGTACTGTATATTACAGATTAGTTGAAGTGATCTTATTTTCATTAACTTTTCTATTTCTTTGCAGCAATTTGGTAAAATCTTAGATGTTGAAATTATTTTTAATGAGCGAGGCTCAAAGGTAAGCAGTTCAATTTACCCATGGAATTTTTTAATTTCTTTAAAATGCTTACATGAGTAAAAGGAAACAACTGCACTGCTGTAAAAAATAACATCTGAAATTCCATGTTAGTGAAAAACTCTTCTGAGCTGTCGTTCAGTTTAATAAGCCGCATGAAAATCATTGGACTCATTTTATATCGTTTAAAGGGGGTAATTTTAGCTACTCCAAAATGTCATCTGTTTTATGAGAACGTTGATTTCTGCTGTCTTTATTCTTCAACGGTAATTATCTTGTTTATTTTATAAGATGAGTCCATACTTACAGATATTTGTAGGCAGGTTTGTATTAGTACAGGTAGTCTTTTCCCCTATTGAAATGAAAGATGATAATGATACCCAATAACTATCCTCTTTAGTAATTAGCTGAGAAAATATGTGGTTGTTCCAGGTTATCTAAGTGCAGATGTTTTCCTCTTTAGTTAAAGCTTCGGTACACCAACCCTTTGAAAACAATCCATTTTAACATTTAATTGATTAAAAGACTTCTTATTGTATTGCAAATATTTAATTTTTTTTTCTGAAAATTACTTTGCCTTAAAAGCATACTTCAATTTATTCACTGTAAAGAAGTAAAGCAAGGCAGAATGGCTGTGGCTGAATTAGCATCATTACCTGGTGCAAAACTCCAGCCCATTATACTTCACCTATGATATCAGGTGCATTATAAGGGTTTATGTGTATAACATATGCTTGATATCTTTTTCCGTTTCCTCCCATATCAGCCACACTAAAATGTTTTATCTACCAATATTTCAGTCTTCCTCTTCCTCTTATATATCATTTATTATTAGCAATGGATGTCTTTTCCTGTTACAGACATACTGCAGTCCATCATTTTTTTTAAGAATCAGAGATATCATTAGTCTCTCTTAAATCAAATATATTTTAATTCTGTTATTTTTTCCCTTAACGTGTTTGTATTCTAAAGTTAAAGGCATCACATTTTTTTTTTTTATTAGAGTAGCTGAAATTTCCTGGTTTACATTCCAAAATTGCTCATGACATTCACTACTTAGTACCCTTGCCTGCTGGCCCAAACCCAGCTGGAACATTTACCAGCTTTTCAACAATCCAAAATGTATGGAATTTGGTGGCTTAGAATCTCCTACTCTGGCTGAAATTTATTACCATTAAATTATGGCTGTTTAGTAGTGTTTGCAAAAGATGTTGGTTGTCCATAACCTGCTTCTGCTGGATGGTGTGATAAATTTCCAAAGACAACCCACAGTTGCCACCTTTGATTGATTCTCTCGAGGATGGAGTGGAACTGAGTACACGAGTTATGATAGTGATGCTTTGCACGTTTGTTTAGCCATTAAATCTGAGACTTGTAGGACTTTTCCCTACTAAGTCTGCATTGGACTGCATAACTAGAAGGCTCTTTAAAAAGTATCTGGGGGATGAGGTCAGGAGATATTTCTGAATGGCTTTTTAATGGTAGGGAAAACACCCCAATGCCTTGTGCTAAAACCAAGCTCCTGGAAAGGATCACACAAGGAAGAGGTTTTTCTAGGTAGTCACTGCCTCAGTTACACATGCTGTATTAAAAACTCTAAGACCGATTCGTGTGAAACATTTCTGCTCTATCCAGTGCTGTGTTGCTGGATCCAAGCTGGCTCTGAGTAAGCTGCTGAAGATACTTAAAGCAGTTCTGTGATGCATCTCATTGCTTTTGCATGCTGCTTCTCATCTTGTTTAGGGTTATTTTGAGTATAGCTGCATTGTATTTTGACTCGTAGAAGTATCCTTAGTTTCTCTCAATTAAATAAAAAGTTGAAAAACAAGACTAGTAATAAGAGGAACATATTTTTATTTATTCATTTATTTTTTAATTTGATCGTTTCATGTCCATTCTGTAGGATTTTAGATGCACAAGATTAAAGTACCGTTCCTGGCAGTGCTTATCTATGTTTTCGTAAAATCCCACTGAAATTGAAAGGACTACTAAGTGGTCTCAAACTGAGTACAGGTAAAAAAGTTCTCAGGATCAAAATTCAAATATGTTTCTAGTCATGGTTTGGCATAAAAGAATTGCTCAAAATTTTTTGTTTCTGTTTTTTGTTTATTTCTTTTTATTCCAATAAGTAATGTTTAAAAATATTCTTGCAAAAACAACAGATGTAAGGCTCATTTTCATACCAAAATAGATAAGAAAAATGGAATTGTAGATTCAGAAAGTGTAACACCGCAAAACCACTATAAAGTATAAAGTCATTTTGTGGCAGTCTCCCCATAAGGAAACCCCTAAAACAGTGCAAGTCCCATACTAAAAATTTCTCTTTGTTTTGGGGCATAAGAATAATAATTAAGATGACTTTGCTAGAGTTCTGTGGAAACACTGACGGCTTTTGAAACTCTTCTTTTTGTAAGAATTGCAAGACTTTCAGTATTGTTTTGATGTAGATCTTTCTTAGAACCTGTGTTAAATGAGGCTTTCCCTTTGTCTGTTCGTGAAGCTGTTGATTAAAGGAACCTTAAGAACTGCTGGTAACTTAACTTTCTCTGTGTTAACCACTCATCTTAGAAGGACAATTTGAAATATCTCTTCTATTACCGTGCAGATTTTACCACTTCTCTGCTGTTCTAACACTCTCCATGGGAGAGCATATGGCTTTGGTCTTGGGCACAATTGTAAGGCTGCAAAGATACAGGAGCATCAAAAAGTACCATTTTTTGATAGCTGCAAATTAATAGTTTATGCAGCTATATACGACATATGTACTATCATTGTTCTGTTTCTATGCGTATATATATTAATATATATCTAGTAGATTATGTATTAACTTATATTCCTTCAAATAAGAAGAGCTCCAAAGTGTCTTCCAAATTAAAACAGAACCTTCTTAAACACTAATTTGGTTATTATTAAATCATTTGACAGGCTTTAAAAATAAAATACACAGTATGCTACAGAAGCTGTTGAGTCAGCTGCGTATAAAATTAATGTTAATGTGTTTGGGTAGGTATCTGAATGTGGGATGGATGAATTTCTGTTCTGTGATTGAGTTTCTATGTAGGCTAGGTAAAATGCAATATTTGCATAAATAACGTAAGCTTAATTTAAATAGTGTTACTTATGAAAATAAGTGCAATATAAAAAATAAAAAATTTACAATGAGTATTTTCAGAATCTTGAAGTTCTTGTCTTATCTTGGCTTATGGCTCCACTTTATGTCTTTTTTCTAATTTTTTAATGTAATTAGTTTTTTATCTTTCCCTTCAGTTATTTGAAAAAGATTAACTGGCACTGCTGTGAACTCAGGAGACTGATTCAAAATTTTGACTACACAGCTCCCACCCAGGGTCTGCAATTCTGAGAAGGGGCAGTTGTGCAGCAGGGAGGAGAGAACGGCCACAACTGAGGGAATTCTTGCTGTTGCGTGGTTAGAAAGATGGGTTCAGTGATGTGAAATTTTCTTAATCGCATCTTAAATTATGAGGGTTTTTTAAAGAGCTTCTACAAGATGGGAGGGACCAGTTGAAGAAGAAATAAAAGTTTCAAGTGAAGGATGGCTTTAGATATAAAAAAAGCTGGTGCAGGGATCTAAAACATAGGGATTAGTGCTGAAGAGAGGGATTTACTTCCTCACAAACACTCCTGTTTCTTTGGGGTGGAGAGTGTTACATCCTCAGAGTGTTCTGACGAGTGAGGGTCATGACTTTGTGCTAAAACTGTGGAGGGTAGAGTGGAGAAAGTGAGTGGCATCAGGTGTCTCGCGAGCAGCTTCAGCTACAAGTGGAACTGCTGACACAGCACTTCTGAGCTCCAGCTTCAGGGGGCCTTTCAAAGAGGGGAAAAAAAACCCCATCTGTGTTCTTTGGGTAGTAAAATAACCCACTAACTCGCATAATGATCCTGATCTTAACTCTTTTAGTTAATTTTGTAGTTCATCGCCATTGTTTTTCTCACTGCTCGGTGTCAGTTTCACCTTAGTTTCATATTCTTTGTATAAAATAAATGCATAAATATCTTCACTTCCTTTTTTTCCCCCTCTTTTTTCCTTTTCATTTGTTAATCAGTCACTGTGTACGGAAAGGGTAGAACTGCAGAGAGTCGGGGGGCGAGTACGGGCCACAAAACTTAGCAAATGGCCTGGAGAGTGAGGACACATGAAGCTTATTGCTGAGGAGCACGGGAAAGCTTTAACTCCACGCTCAAAGTAACAACAAAGAAGCAGCTTGTAGCAGGACTTCAAATACCTGCGGCGATGCCTAATGTTTATAAAGCAGCCACGTGTAACTTGCAAATGTTTCTTGTTCGGAAACACCAAGGATACTGAAGCTTATTTGTTCTGATAACTTTGGGAAAGTATGCAAAGGCATTCTAGTGCTGATGTAAGAATTCCTTCAAAGGGTTGGTGTATGTTTCTAAAATGGTTTTTGATGTCTGAATTGTTTGGTTTTTTTTAAAGAAAATGGCTATTGTAAACAATGTTTAATTTAACTTAGCACGACAAAAAGACTTTTAGTAGGATTGGAAAGTTTGTTTAGTGTGATATTATAAAGTGAGGCATTTGTCGTAGGCAGAATTTCATATTTGTTTAGTATTCTCCTGTCCCACTAATGTGGGTTTCTGGAGTTTTACCAGTTGCATGTTCAGTATGTGGAAAGTAAAATACAGAAATAGTAAATGAACCAGTTAAACTTATTCAAAACGTTTGCATTTTTATTCCTTTATCAGAGTTTCTTTTTCTATTCACATCATGTGATTTTATTTGATCTGTTAATACGAGAAAGTTTATACTTTGTTCTAAAAGTACTTTTGTTTTGTTGGTGGTTTTCTTTTCCTTTTTCTTTTATGAAAAAATAAGTAAAGGCTGTGTAGTTTGACAAAAGTTTAAGTTACCCTAGTGTTGCATGGGAACAGTGTTTCTTACGATCACAACGGCATGATTAAGTAGGCAATGTTTTAGAGTATATTGACATTCAGTGTTGAATTTTGTGCACATGTTTTTTATTTTGTTGAGATATCTGCATGTCATTAAAATGTGATTCATTTTCTTTTCTCATTAGTTCATTTTTTTCTATGTGAAGACACTGTATTTTTTTTTTAAATTTCATTTTCTTATTGTTAGATTTCTCTTCCTCTGTAGTGACATGTAGAAAGGTATTTTTGGTATCATTCTTTGAATTTATCAGAGGGTATTATCTAACTGATGACAGAAAAAATTTGTTCACATTTGTCGCTTATTTATTGCACATCTCAATACAACTATAATTTTTCTAATTTGCATGTTACAGAAATGAAGCAAGAACAAGAAAATATTAAATTAAAGAGAGAGAACATAAGCAAACAAGTGGTCATTGACTGAAATAATAATGTGCATGTTGTTTTCCCCCCTTCTCCCTCCTGCATGCAGGGATTTGGTTTCGTAACTTTCGAAAATAGTGCTGATGCGGACAGGGCGAGGGAGAAATTACACGGCACCGTGGTAGAGGGCCGTAAAATCGAGGTGCATGTTCAAAATATTTTCCTTTTCATCTTTTTTATAAATGTCTGCTTCACTCTCATTTGTTGTTTCAGATGCATCATTGGTGTCTTCTGTGTGCTCCCCTTTCCCCTTCCCATTGTTTATATATATATTTATATATAAAGAGAGAGAATCTGGCCTTACTTGGGTTTTTTATTATTATTTCTTTTGTAATTATTATTATTATTATTATTATCATTATTGCTGAAAGGTTGATGGCAGAATTGAAAAAAAAAAAATAAAGCTTTACTATTTTGAAGTTATTATCTTGGTTGTTTTGTAAATCAATGGGTGCAGTAGATTCCAAAAAACCAGCCAACAAAAAAAAGAAAAAAAATTGAGAACAACAAAAAAAAAGTGTGACAGACAAAACAAAAACAAACAAAAGGTTGGTTTTTTTTTTGTTTTGTTTTGTTTGTTTTTTTTCTGCAGGGTTGATGTGGGATCCACAGTGGCTTTCAAAAAAAATCAGATCGGGAAAGGAGCATCCAAAAGATGTACAAGAAAAAGAAACAAAACCAGACTAGAGACCGACCAATTTTAACATTTCATTTATAATGAAAACATCAGGCTGCTTTGGCTGGATGGCCTGAGCTATTCATTTCTATTACAAACACCCAACACAAATATATTTTGGTACCACTGGATCCCCTTCAATACTGCCTCAGTCGTATTTGTTAGAATAAAAAAAAATACCAATTGAAAATGCTGTCGTCTTTTGAGTAAGATGTTGCATATTTTGCCTTTTCATTTTCCCCCTTCGACGGTAGCGCTTAGGGCCCTCACCAAACTCTCAGTAACCATGGTAACTGTATACATACCCATGCTGGCGATGGTGCTGAATGGTAAGTGGAGAAGTCCATCTGCCGTTTCACGTATTTAGCGCTGATATACCACGTGAATTTTTTTGACTTGTTGTATTAAGTTTTCTTGATGCTACATTTTTTTCTATATTGGTACGCCTGTAATTGAGTGTACGTTTTAAGCAAGCCTGGGAGGCACTGATTGGATTGAGGATATGACTTCGTGCACATCTTACTCAGATTGTTAACTCCATATTGTGTTAAATAATGCACCCTCTTTTTATCCTTTTGTTAGCTGTGATTTTAAAGCTTGAATGATTTTGTTAATTCTTGCAATGAAAAAGGCTCTTGTTCCAAGTGTTGAATGCTAGATGTTGCTTTTCCAATGGTACTTCTCTTCTAAAGGGTTATGTTGCACACTGCTAAAATTCGTTTGTCCCTTTTTTTGACATTTTCTTTGTTTCCTTGTACCTTGTCTCTTTCCCTTCTACTCCACTGCATGTTCCTTCATATAATATTTTTTTTTCTGTTTTGAGTATTTATTGTATCAGTGTTATCATGGAATACAAGCATGCTCTTAAGTCTTAAATTATGCAGTACCTTTTAATTTGCTTTTAATGTCTTTTTATTAAAGTTTAAATGATATGATGTTGCTTTATTGAAATGATTTGTAAGTTAAAATGGTTATGAAAGTAAATGTAATTATAAATAGTATGATTTTGTTATGCACCTGTTGCCTTTAAATTAAATTGCATTTTATTTTTACATGACTAATAGCAGTAATAATGCATGCATTTAATAGAAACATAGATCCACCCTGTAACTCTTTCTAATCCGGTCTTCTATGTGCTTAGGTAAATAATGCAACAGCACGTGTAATGACAAATAAAAAGACCGTCAACCCTTACACGAACGGTAAGTGCATGAGATCTCAGTGCTCTGTTTCGATGTCAATGCATGTGAAACCCCACTGTTGTGCTGAGTAGGTGATCTCTGCTACTCAGGAAGTGTCAGAGCCCACATCTCCTGCAGCTCCTTGGGCTCAGGCTTTGTCCAGTGACTTAACACATGTTATGGCTGGGCATAAATTCAATCCGTGTAGAGCTCAGGTAATTCACAGCCTTGTGGGCGTAGCACGTGTCATTGTGCCTGGCGGGAATCCCAGTGTTTAACCACAGTGGCTTCGGCGTAGGAAAACGTACCCGATAGGAAAGCATTATTCTCTTCTAGCTTTGTGCAGTGTTTGTGTGCAGGTGGATGAACTGATCGAAGGATTCAGTTTTGCTTGGGTGATGGAGGTAGGGACAACCGTATGAAGAATGTCTCTGTCAGACATGGGGTAATTTTTAGTACCAAGACACGCATCTAGACAAAGATAATTTTCTGTGTCTTCCTTCCGCAATTTGTTAGAAGAAAAAGGCAAACTATAACTTGGTGCTGCCTTGGCTTTTTTACCTGGAAAAAGCTTAAGTACGAGCTGTCTAAAAAAATTCATTCTAATACTCACTTAGGTTGGTATAATGTACATCAATGTTGGAAAAATATTCCATAGGTATTTGAGGGGTTTGGAAGCAATACCTTTAAAAAAATGTTTCCTGTGGCAAAGTTTGATCATGTACTTGAGTTGTTTGCATTTGCTAGTTCAGAAAATTCTAACGAGTTCCTCACTCAACAAAATCAAAAAGTAATACATTAATTGAAGCTATTTGCAATTATGTTGTCTGATTTTACTAGACTGTGTAGTTATAGTTATTTGTTTTTCAGTTGAGTTTAGTTTTTCCCATCCAGGAGAAAGTAGATGAAATCTGTACGTACACCAGTACAGGTTTCCACAGGTAGATTAGACTCTTTTCCATTTTGAAATATACTGGACCTTATTTTCTCTATCTGAGGTCTCATTAGTGAGGTTTTACTAAACCTAGGACAAACGGTGGCTTTATTTTTCTAATGAGAGTCATAATTTTTCCCTACCAGAGTAAAAATAAAATGTGATGATGGTTTTCATTTGACATGTGATGACTGAGCTGGTTGAAATGATCTGGAGAAGAGTCTGAAAGTTCTCATGCTTTTTCAGAAACTGCTTTTTTCCTAGTTTTTAAATGTGGAACTTTACAAGTGATGCAAATGGGAAACTCTCCTTTATCTTTACTGGCTTTAAAACATCTCACTGAATCTAGTGCAAGAAATGCGAAGCTTGACTGGATCACATAACAAGATTTTGCTGCAAGAAGGAGCAAATTCCCTATATGCATATGATACTATGAAAGCTCTCTGCTATACTGTAATGATTAAAGGATAAAAGTACTTTTGTTATAAATTACGTGTATTTTTATTCCTATTAGCGTCTGGATTACAGAACTACTAATTATCAAGTGATGTGTTCTGTATTGGCACATTCAGTACTGAAGGAAGGAAATGCTGGAAATAGAGATGGGAGATTTTTAGGTATCTGGTTTTGGCAGAGCTTTACCTTCGTGTCCCGCATTACAGGATTGCTTAGGTCATATATTATCATTTGTTAATATCCAAAACAATAACGAAAAAAATCTACTGTTTAGTGTTTCCCACTGTCACGTCTGTCATTTTGCATCTTGTCCCATCCGGACTAGATCTCATCAAAAGTGTGAAACATTGTGTTTAGTGCATAAAAATTAGCATTTATCTTTGTGAGACCATACGTCCAAGGTGTTGCGTGCCGGGTGTTCTTTTGCACACCTTTTGAGGGGTACCTACAAAGACAAACTCTGGTTGTAGTTCGTACATTTTGATTTTTTCACTTTTTTTTTTTTTAATGTCTGATATCCCATAAAGTAATCACACAATAGAATCCTGTTTCTCTTGCATAAACATTGCCAGCAACAGAGACTGAAGTGTAGATGTGCAAGGTGCTTCATTCTGTTTAATCGGTACTCCTGTTATCAGTCATTCAGACAATGTGTGATTCTAGTTCTTTATCATTTTGTTTGGAATTAACTCATTTTATAGCTGATTATTAGAGATTATTGTCTAAATTAAAGGTCTCTTCTCTTAAACAAAATATAAGACTAGTTATTTCATTTTCTTGTATGAGCAAAATAACATTAAAAGATGCTTCTGATGCAGATAACCAGAAACTTTTTGTTTGCACGTGTCTGTCTCTTCTGAGCCAATTTCTCTTTAATGTGTGGCATTGTTTTTTAAGGAGTATGTGGTGACTGACACGTTATTGGCAGTTATTCAAAATGTAATTGGGGCACACATTGTATTATGTGAAAACATCAGGCACTAATATTTACTCTAATTTAAAAAAAAGATACACTCTGTTTTGTCTTGCCTCCATGAATACTGCTGGTTGTTTGACAATAGGGCTCGTGTTGAAATATGATTGCAAAAGTCAGTACAAAAGCACAAAACCCACAGAAGTACAGAAGGCACAAAACCCTAGACTTTTTTAATAGATGTAGCTTCATTCAAATAAGTGATTTGCTTTTGTGTCCTGGATTGTTTCTGAAATACGTGTGCTTTCCAGTGATTGTTGATGGTTCCTGAAATGAGCAGTTAATAATTCCTTAGTTGCTAGGAGAGATTTTTTGTGCGTTTGTTATCAGGCAGGATGATTTTGATAGCTGATCTCATGTTCTTTAGAGTTCGAACTGCCTTATTCTTGCATATAAACCCGGTGTCAGGAGATCTAGTTGTAGGCAAAAGTATTTTGGAGATATTTTTAGATGTTCCAGCCTATCCTGTTCATAGTTTTACTTTCTGACGCTCATATTGCAATTCAGAACGTTCATCCAAGTGTTGCAGGGAAAAGAGAATTATGTTTAAGTAGATTCACAGAACCGCAGCAATGAATGAGGAACATGAAACAGATCAGTAGAGGGATACATGTGTTTTAGAGTTTATACTTGCAGTGATTGGATTTGAGCCTTCTGTTGATCTAAACTGATAATTCAAAACCCTGGCTAGTGACTGTTACTACAGTTAAGTTCCCTCGCACTCCCCTTTCCTCCCCTTGATTTGTGAACAGGAAGAAGACAAACGGTGTCAAAGGGCTGCTTCCCAATCAAAGCCTTCCTCTGGCCACAGTTACCTGTCCGGCCGATGGAGTTGAAAGCAACCCTCTGCGTTGCCGTGCCCCACTTTCTACCAAAGCTTGTTACACTGTGCAGTGGGATTATTCCCTTCCCTTTAGCATGCTTAACCCATATTCCTTTCATTGACTGTGAGGGGTGGGGTTTGGGGGCAGGCAAAAAGGTTGCTTGTGTCCTTCTTTGGATTTCAGATTTTGAGGTTTTATAGGTTCAACATGAGGAGGAGATTAATATTGTGACATTAAGAAAAATGCACTGTTACACCTACTGGAGAGGATTTGCTCCGGCCGCTAAAGTAGGGTTACTTGGCAGCTGCTCACTTGGATACATCAACTCCCATCAGACTTGATTAACCCCCACAGCTATGGCCCAGCACGTGGGTAGCTGACAAGATAAAGTTAAGTTTAATCACTGTTACATTCACGATGAATGAAGTATTTCCTGTGTAAGCTTCAAAAAGTTAGATGAGACAGCAGTTGCTGTGAGAGAGGAAAGGAGCTGAAAGATGAGAGTGGCTTTCAGCTGTGAAGAGCAATCTGCGTCTTCCCAGATTTTTTCTTTCTCTCAGACAAATTGTGGCGCTGTTCGTGTAACTTAAAAGCTGAGAGGTGTCTGTCAGCTTCTTTGACAGCAAAAGCTGACAGATCTGAAATTCAGTCCCATCTTTCGTTTTACATGGCATTGATCAGTGGTCTTTTGAAGAAGTAATGAATTTGAAATATCAAATATTCACTAAGCTGTAAAAAGTTAGATTTTTACTGAAAGTCTCAGTATTTGGATGATTTTCTATAAGTCAAAATTTGGCTAAAAGTATTTGTTATACCGTGGCATTCCCAAATAGAATCCTGTAGTATGTAAAATTGAAGGTCGGGTACAAATCCTGTGATGTTTTCTGGAGGAAAGCCATTTTAGCCCTTCTCCTTTGGCCATTTTTCAACTTCTGTAATTGTCTTTTAGGGAAACATATAGCTATGTACCTAAAAGTTGCTGTATATAGTGACTTCAGTTAGTTTTGCAGGGCAGACTTATTAATGAGTTGCATTTCAAAAACACCCCTCAACTTTGTCACTGAACAGCTGATTACTGATATGTGCCTCAGATAGAGATAACAGTGTTTTTAGGGGTAGGAATAGTTTTCTTTCCTATTATTTTGTGTTATCACACTTTCTCAGTTTTAGAATCCATTATGGTTTTATGGTCTTCTGTTGTGCTTCTGCATTACGTGATCTGACCAAGGCAGAAACAGCCCTCAATAGAGTTTGCATTTAAATTCTTCTAATATTGGCTCTTCTGATTTTGAAAAGCCTTGTTGTCCTTGTCTTGATTTTATTTTGTTTCCAGCAGCATAGTTACAGGGTCTATTTAAAGCACCGTAGTTCTGGAGTTTAAAATATGCATTTCCTCGGCTTTTTTTCTTCATTCCCATTTACGAATGGTGCTTCCCACTCCTTTGATTCAAATCTGCTTTTGGAAACCCCCTAATTTTTCAATCCCAGTGGTCAAACTAATTGTTCAAACACTTAAAAACTACCACAAAACATTATATGGATGGGGGGATTTCTGTGGCATTTGGAGTTAACTGGGAGTGGATCCACCTGTGGCTGAGCAAAACACAATAATAATTGGAACTTCACCACAGCTGAGAATGCTAATAAGTTTGCCAGTGTTTTCTCCTGCTGTTCTCTTCAATTTCTTCCACATGGTTGTGTTCAGCATCACCTATGCTTTAAAAGCAGACCCTGTCTCTACAGTGAGCCTGTGCACACCAGGCTTACCTGGAAGCGCTGTATCGGGTGTAAGGATGTGACAGCAATCATTTGGAGTTTGGCCAGAACAGAGGATACAGAATACCTATTGGTTTGTGCTTTGGTTTTACGCCAGCTCTGGGAGGACAGCGATCATTTAAGACAAAGGCAATGACTGCATTTGTACCGCTCAAGAGCTTTGCAGAATGTGAGTGCAGCTTTTTCTTGCCTTGTGGCTGCCGTAGAGCAGCGCACTGACAGCATTTCCCAGCTGAAGCACAGGCACTGTGGTCGCTTTTGGTTCGTGCCCACGATTGCCCTGTTCCGGAGCAGACAGTCTGACGTACAAATGCCAAGTCTCTGCCATTTGACTGGGATCCCTCAGTGTGCAAATCTCTCGGGTCACAACAGCCGTTTGCGTGCAGCGTGTATGCTTTCATTTTTCCCACGGTAGAATCCAAACGCTCAGATGGTTTGGTTGCTGCGTAACGTACGCTGACGTGTGCTTAGCTGAAACGTGTGTCCGGCAAATGAAGTGTTTTGACCTCTCTGGGTCTTGTAAGCAGAGAGTTAAAGCAATGAAAAAGTCTGCTCTGGTACTAGGTGATATAGGGGTACCTGAACTGGTTCTGACTTCGTTCTGAAACTTAAGGCTGTAAGTCCATTGCAACTGTGCATTGCCGCCAAGATAATTCACCTGGTAATTTGCTCCAGTACCACGTGGCCAGAGAATGCTTTGTTCCATTACATATTTCCATACTTCAGAGTCTGATATTAAAGGTCAGTAAAATAAGATGCCTATAAAACTTTTGTTAAAATGACCTTTTTTGAAGTCCTTTAATCTGTGTACCTCTGTACAAAAATAAAATTTAAAAATCATTATTATTATTGTTATTATGACTAATTGCAATATTAACTCAATTATGTTTTTATGTTTGCTGCAGGCTGGAAATTAAATCCAGTTGTTGGTGCAGTTTATAGTCCAGAATTCTATGCAGGTAAGATTATGATATAGTTGTCCATGCCAAATTTTATTTAAATATACTTTTAAACATGCAAAAGTACAGAATATGGTGTGAGGTTTGGTTTCTTTGTTTGATTGATGTTATCTACAAGTCATTTACAGATTTATGATGGAGGATTTAAGTTACCTGGGCATACTAAAAAGTTTGTGTAGAAGATATATGAGTACCTTTTTCTTGGCAAGTCGATAGCATAAAATGAAAGGTATTGCACTATCCCAGTCTTACATGAGGTTTTATTTTATCTATATTTTATTTTTATTTTATTTATTTTATATTTCTGTGCAATTTCCTCCAGAAATTAGTTAAGCCTAGCGAGCTATGACAATGAAAAAAATCTATCTATAAAGACAGATTTTGTGTATATACACGTACATATAGACACACATAGGTATAGAGCATTTGTGTCCATAATTTTATTCTTGAACATTGTTCCTTAAATTTTATATTTCTTTTTTTTTTTTTTAATTTTAAATCTATATTATGACTCAAGTCTTCACTGAGACCGGATTCAGATCCTGGTTACGATCTGGAGTTAATGAGATACAGTCTTTTTCTACTGGAAGTTAGTCATGAGCAGGAACAGTTTCTAAAAGTGCCTTAAGGAACAGTATTGAAGACAAACATGGTTCTACTCAAAACCCCAGTTGACTTCAGAGGAATCTGAATCTTGCCCTTAAACCTAATCACCAGCAAGTCCAAAAAAGGGCTTTTTTTGCAAGCTAATAATTTACATCTAAGACAGTAATAAGCACTGTCAATCCTAATCTTTGTAATAGGTAATAAAGTTGCCTGTCTGGTTTTTTTGGTTCCATCCTATATGAGTCTTCCATGACTTTCATGGGAATCTCTGGGAATTTTTCAGTTTTCCATTTGGATCTGTTTTTCATTTGTCTGGTGTGTGTATACTGGATACAAATATCTAATCCTGTTTTAAGTAACAAAAATATCCTTTGTCACACATCTAGGTAACTGAGAAAACAGAGATATTTGTTAAATACATTCTTTACAGGAAGTAAAGAACTGATATTAGGAAAGCATTTTTCGCAGTTGGTGGTTAAACCTGGGAAGAGGTTGCCTCGTCATAACTGGGGCAATCTCCATTCATGGAGATATTCAGTCCTTCGTTAGAAAGAGCTGAAGAAACTTTCATTATTTCAAGGAAATTCAAGAGGTAAAATTGTTTAATACGACTACTTTTACAAACATTTGTTTTAAAAATAGCCGCATGTAACACATCCGGTGCCATCTACTAAGCTAAAAATATTCCAGTTAGAGTAAAAGTAGCACAGTTAGGGTAAAAGTAGCACAGTAGAATGAAAATCCCAACTTGACATTCATGGAATTGCAGTATTTAGTGTAGGCAGGATTTATTTCCTTCCTTGATGTATGCCTACATTGAAAACAGGAATTTAACATTGATCTCATTTGAGTAGTTAGTGAACCAATGCTGAACCTGCATAAATTAGAAAGTCAGAGTTATTACTCATTTTATATAAATGACTTTGTGTTAATGACAAATATAATAATATTCCCATAGTACAGTAATCAATTTTCTAATACGTATGCAGAATTAACAATCTGATTTATAATTGTCTCATGAAGTAGGGCATGAAGAGTTCACATAGTTTGTAAATTAAAATCAATATTTTCAATCTCTCCTGAAGGTAATTTTCCTAATTTACTGGACTTTTCCCTAACATTTATTTTGTCTTTTAATTATAAAATGGCAGGTTATTGATTTTTTTTTTTTGTATAACCTCCTAAAGTCCCAAGTGCATTTTTATTGCCAACACAAGGGAGGTGTTTGCCCTTCTTAATGAGAATCTTTAATTACCATTAGAAGAGTATTAATTTAATTTTATGAATTATGACATGCACTCCACCACACCTATGCGGCAAGTTCTATCAAGATACTTCATGTATTTCAGTTTTTCTTTCCATTTATTCATGAAGGCAGTTTGGGGCTTTTTTAAAAAATGCATATCAAATATATTCTGTATTGACTAAAATTTTTGATGATTTTTTTCTCAGACATTTACATTTTCTTTTAAGCAATTTAGTTTAAAAAAAAAAAAAGGCTCTGTGTGGATCTCTTAAAATCATTAGAAAATGAAACAGTAAAGGAGCAGTGCGGTTCTTGCATCCCAAAATAGAATATTGCAACATAGCTTCCCTCTTGGGTTCTCCACTGCCACCTTACTTGGAGAAGAAGAAGTTGCACTTTTGACGATTATAAAATTAGATACATGATTTTTTAAGACAGTCATCGTTTTATTTATTTAATTATTGCCTTCAACACTGTCACATAAAAATTGTACCAACTCTTTCATAGTTGGTGCAAGAAGTTCCTTTAGCCCCTAATAAATGATGAAAAAAAAAAAGATGATACATTTGCAAAGAAACTGTTGATTTAAAGTACCTTTAATCTTCATAAATAAGTAAAAAACCAGAAGGTTATACAAAGCTGTCAGGATGGCACTGATGAATGGCATATTCACCCGTTTCTCAATTGCCGGTGAAGACACACGCCGCAAGGCTTAACCGTATTGTACATCATATCTGCCAACTCATTTCTGTGATTAAATATTCCATCAGTGCGGGCTATAAGGCGGTAAAGCTTAACAAGATTCATAAGATTCACCACTTGAATACACATAACTCACTTCCTTGGATAGAGAACACCCTGCATGCAAAAGAAAATTAGAATTGAGTTAAATTACTCCGTAAGACAAGATCAATAGAGAAAGGAAAAGATCCCCTAATGCAATGCAAATCTAAGATATAGTTATGTCCTGACAACTTGAAGCAGACAATTAAAGTCAAATAGGGAGGAACGCAATGTAAATCAACCCTAAAACCCTGAAGATAATGGTAAACAGTAGCACCAGTGACATGATTGTTATAGCTCTGCTTTTTTTTCTGAGTGTACACGTCTGTAAAAGAAAACCTTTATTGAGGAAACGCGTGACAGCTAAAAATAAGATATATAGCAAACGTACAACAGACACTTTGTATGTAAAATATTACTTAGGGACTGGAAAATACTACAGATTTACAAAACACGATAGATTTTTCTTCCCAAGTAGCCCTTCTAAGACCGTGTTTCTGACTTTGGAATGCTCACGCCGTAGTAAATTAGAACACTCCAGAAATAGGGCTATTTAGGTCACGTGGTGGCATTAATATGGATTTCCAGTGACATGTTCATGAAGTGGGATTTTAAGATTGCTGTTGCAATTCCAAGGCCTAGCAAGGCTCCTAAACAGCTGCCAGCTGCAGGCACGCTGGGGAAGAGGCTAATGGGCACACATCCTGCCCTTCCCACACGGCTAGGAAGGCCTGAAGTGACATTTCAGAGAAAAGAAAAGGACGGGGATTTTTTTCATTTATAACTTGAAGCATTTCACAGAATTCCACTTTTTCAGACGTATATCATAATTGATAGTTATTTTTTAAAAATTTGACTTATGTCCACATAATCTCCTTCTCCTAAATAAAAGGATACCCTTCGCAGTGCTTTTTCTCCTTATGAGAAAGAAATGCTTAATGTCGTTATCGTTTCTGTTTCAGCTTATGTTTTCCAGCAAACCGTTGATGAAGTTCTTAGGCAGGACATGATGAGGAAATTTGTAAGAAGCACTGTGTGACTCGTTTCCCAGACCCTTCATGCTATCTGGGACAAACTTTTCATTCCTTTGTATATCCCTCTAATTTTAACTCCATCCCCTAGTGACCCATAGGGTCTGTTATCTTTCCCCATGTGCTCATCTATGGCTGGCAAAATACAGACTTGCAGTTTGGTTTCTTTGCTAGGAGTACACTGGTACCTTCTTACTGTGAGCTCTTACAGTCTTGGTTTCCCTGGTTTGTTATATTACCATTTTTACCCACTTATGTTTCCCTCTATAGCGTGTGTTTATCTGTAATACCTAGCTTTCCTTTCACCCTCAGGCAGTCTGAAAATAAAGTTCCGTGTTGTTCTTTTCACTTATTGCGGATCTTTCTTTTTTTCTTCATTTAGTTTTTGGAATGATGAATTTTTGAGCAATCATCTCTTGCACTGTCCTTAGTGGAATGTAAAATACTGTTGCACCGTTATCACTCCAGCAATCAGTCCTTTGAAGCAGGCAGTTTGAGACGCACTGTAAGGCCGTTTGAAAAGATCTTGTCCTTGTAGGTAGCGGAAAATAAATTTTAGAGTGCATACCTGTTGGAGACGCTTCTTTCGGGCAGTTCCAGTATGCAAGGTGAGGGGAAGGATGTTACAGAAATTACCTGGAAATATAGTGAATCTTCTTTCAGAGAACGGTGACTCCCATGGGAAAATATTCTTGTCTGGTCCTGATCGATAAACAATATTTCAGAAATGTTAAAATTTAAGTTGGCAGCAGAGAAAGAAAGGACTTAATATTAGTGAAGAAAACCCATTAGAACAAGTGATGGAGCACAGCTCAGGGACAAATAATAGAGATTCCATTCTTCTTTTACTTAAGCAACTAATTATGTCTTACCCCAGTGAGGCTTGGCAGTTATTAGAGATGGCTTGGTAAATTTTCCTCATCAGTTAAAATGAAAGAAAGGGGAAGAGTTGTGCTTTTGACTATTTTATAAGCCCTCAGAAGACAGAGAAGTTTTAGAATCCATGCTGTGAATTTGGAAGCTAGCATATTATTGTCTCCCACACTGGTCTCCAAGAAGTAGGTCTTCCTTTCACAAGTTTGTTTAAAACTTTGAAATATAATGTTCTATGTAATTAAGAATTGAAGAAATAATGTACTATTATATATATAAACATGTCCTTAAAAAAGGGAAATCCAGGGGAAGAGTGGATTCCTGTGTGTTTGCTAACACTAATTCTCTTTGTTCATGCCTTAAAGCATCTATTTCCGGAGTGTAAGAGCACCAGGGATTCATTTCAGCTTTCCAGTGTTTCTCTTTGAATTTAAATGACTCTTGCATAAGCTCAGCAAATACCCTAGAAACACTTCTTAGTGAAGGTGTTTGGAGTTTGTGAAGCTGAATTATATGCTTGCACAGCAATTCTAATCCTAGGGTAAAAGTTCACCATACCGTATCTGTAAAGCAAAATGTTGGAAAATTCACTGCCTGTCACTTTATAGATTAATTAATTTTACAATTTCATTACATGCACTTGGATTTGAAATTAGCCATTGGCTAAGCAGATTTTCCTAAATAAACATATTCTCAGTGGTGTTAGCTAAACAATTTGAGTAATTTTCTAACTATGAAAAAAATAAATAATTACTTTTAATATTCCATCTGTTATATAGAGATGCTCCTTTTCAAAGCATAAAACAAAGCTGTAACTTGTATCAAAAATCATAATGTTGCAAGTACCATCATACAAATGATACATCTTAGCTAGATTAACACCACTGATGACAGCTAATGCATTTCTAAAACTTCTATGGAGCTGTTACAAGCCATTATAGTGGAAATACTGGTTTATGAAAGATTAATAAAGCCAGTAGAAGAATGGAATTCAGCATCTGTACTAGCTATTTACTCAAAAAAATCTTCCAGAATTAATTATGCCTTATGCTACATTATAATGAGTTTTTCATTAAGTTGTATACCATCATGAAACTAAACAGGGATTGTTTAAAGAATAATGGCAATGACTGTTATTTTTTGAAAGATTAATTTAGTTAATTGCTTATACATTTAGATCCGGAGCAAGGTTAATCGACCTGTGTTTGTCATTGTATTGAAGTCTGCACATTTTAAAGAGGAAATCACAGATGCTATCAGTACTACCCGTTTAAAGATGTTTCTTCTGTTTGGTTTTAGATTTAATAACACAGTATGTGCTTAGGCTTTGATATTGTTCCTATATATTCTCTAAAAGAAATTCCATGCTCTTGATTATTTCATGGTAAATCTCGAAGTATAGCTAGAGCTTTAACCAGAAGATAGAGAATAGCTAAGAAGGGATTTCCTGCTTCTTCCGTGTAGAAGTTTAGGAATTTTGACCACAGTCTGGAATAGAGGAATCATTTGATACTGAATTATGATGAATTTTTGCACAAATAAAATCTGGAAAACAAGAAATTATGTATTTGCTGAAAGTTGGAGTTCTTTCCTAACAGGTGGAAAGAGGTGTTCGGTGGGTGGTGGTTGGATCTGTTTTCTTGTTGGTACATTTTTGCTGAGACGTAGGTCTTAAGTTTTCTGCAAACGCTTGCTGTCTTCTTGTGCTTTACCTTAGATGCACATTTGTGATAATATTGAATTTCTTTTTAATTATATCCAAGATGTCAAAATGCCACCCAAATGACGGCAAGGCAGTCGAGATTATAGGAGCAATAAGAAGGTCGCATTCTTTCGTTAAAAGTCAATGGCCACCAAGTTAAAAATATTCAGATTTCATCTTGACATTTAGTTTTGATAATCTGTTCTGCTGAGTTGTCAACTGCTCAAGTAATCCCTCTTATCTCAGATACCTTTGTTTAAAGGCTGCTTTTGCTTGGAAGAGCATTCTTCTATAGTCCAGTGAGCTGGTATGGTACATAGGGGCAGCCCACACACAGATCTAGCATCATCCTTGTGGAATGTAGTGGTGATCATACTCTAACTTGGACCTTTCACACTCAAGTTTTTCACACTGGACCAGACAGTTCTTCACCAAATCATAGATATATGTGTTGGTACTGAATTCTGGAGGTCATGCAGTCCAACTTTGTTTGAAGCAGGACTAACACCTAGATAAGTGAGCCATGAATTTGTATACATCTACAAAGACCAAGATTTACGGTCATCTTTGGGTAACCTTTTCCAGTGCTGCACTGCCCTTCTAGTGAAGAACTTTTTCCTACTGTCCAGCTTAAACCTCCCAAGCTGCAGCTGGTGGTCACTGACCTCTTGTATTATTGTCTGCTGCCGTTGCAACGAGATTTTGGCTTCATCGTCTTTGTAACTTCCCTTAAAGTAGAGAAGACTGTTAGATGGCCTTTAAACTTCCTCTTTGACCATCTAACCAAGTTCAATTCCTTCAGCCTCTCTTCAGAGGACGTGAGCTCTAGACCTTTACCCATCTTGGTTTCACTCCCACATAGCCTCTCCCATTTCTCCGATTTCCAGTTTAACCGAAGCAGCAGTAGGTTTCAAAACCGGCTACGGTATTCCAGGTACAATCTTGCTGGCACCAAATGTGTGTATGCTGGGGGAGTAACAACAGCTTTTGATCTGCTGGCTGTGTTTCCACGTTTCTCCTGTTTTCACTAGTATGCAATTTGCCTCGTTTCTTTAAGTGTTGCTTTAATAAAACAAGAGAAAACGTTCTGATCAGGCAGAAGCCGTCCTGTCCTTTCTTTGTTATTACTTTGCATATAACTTCTTGCATGTTTGTTCAGGTATTTCTTGTTGTGGGTACAATTGCTCAATTTTTAAAGGGCTGAAAAGAAAGTTAAGTACTGTACTTTACTCAAGAAGGGAATCTTTTGAACAATAATAATGCTTGGGCTTTTCTTATGTAAATATCATTCTGATGGTTTGTGAAAATGTGTTTTATGGCTTCCTGATTAGTGAAGGACCAAAAAATAAATTAAATAAATATTATGGCAGCCTAAAACTGTCTAATTATAAACATCATACAGAGATATATTTTTTCACAACTGTCTCCCTGGCTTCCTCATGTTAATACATTAATTTGCAGCATTAGCCTGTTTTTTAAGTAGATCTGACAATTATCCCCACTTGCCACATCCTGGCTAGGAGCTGGTGGAGCAGGTTTAGTACGTGTGAAATAGATTCTATTTGCAAGAAACTGCACTGGGAGCTGTACTGGAGGATCCACGTGCGCACAGACTGTCACCTGTCATGCAGACTGGCTTTTGGATAGCTTTGAACTGGGTGTGGTGGGGTTGCCTGCTTCAGGGGACAAGACTAAACCTGGTCCAGAGTAGACCCTCCAGACCGTGTGTGGTGTGAGTTTGGAGGCTGGATATAAAACCGGCCGTTTTATAGCTGCTGTTAGTGTCTCACCAAGTATTTGACAATAGAGGTTAGCCTGGGTGTGCACTGTCTGGGCCCAAGGTCTAGGCCACAATGTGCGTGGGGGTTGTGTGATAGAATAAAACTAAGAATGTAATTCAAAGCCCACCTATGGCTATATGCAAAAAGCAATGGCTTAGGAAACCTCAAGGGAAAATTTTAAGACAAACTGCAAGGTCACCACTAAAAAACTTGTTTGTTCGGGACCGGGGTGAATATTTGCAATGCTAGATAAATTAATAGCAGTTATGCAGAGGAATAAATTCCTCTGATTAGAAGAATAACAAAGTTAGGAAGATCAGTGCTTTAGGATGGACAGTCAGGCAGACAAACTATTCTGAAATGTAAAGTAATGAAGTAATATATCAAATGTAAAGTTAATACATTTAAGTGGAATGGAAAACAACTCTGCTGTGTGTTAAACCTTGATTACATCTGTAAATTAATGCTAAAGCAGTTTAAGATTGTGTTGAATTGTATTCCAAACAGATCGCTAATGTTTTCTGTTTCATCCTCTGCATTTTTTTTCCCCATTTTTGGGCACTGGGTGACAGAATCCCTGACACATTTGCATTGTAATTGCATTTCATAATACTTATTGAGGGTAAATTTCAAAATACTGAGCTTTCATTCGTTTACTCATTTGTGGAGGTAGCTGAGCTGGAGCTGTGCTTTGCAGTGCCACACAATCTCTGCCAGTCTGGCACTGTCAGATTTTCTTTGTGAAAGTTGCTTTGGGAAAATTCTCCAAGGATAGAGCTGCTTATAGTAAAAGTGGGTATTTGGGAAAGCGTGGAAACATTGCATTACCATTTTTGTAATGTTTTTTCATGCTCCTGAAATTCTGGAATCAGAATGGGCTAGGGAAGTAATAGAGTCACTAAAGCCAGGATTATGCATGATGATTCAATTTTTGTTCTTTTATGTTCTCAGATCGTCATTCAGAACAGAATTTATTTGTAAGTTAAAACCAGCATCCATTGGGGTAAGCAAATAGAACTAAGGGATTAGTAATTTGTATCTCTGCATCTAATTGCATTAGATTTGCATCTCTATCCTATCGATCTACTGAAATAGGTAATTTACACACAAAATAGTGTCTGGACACAATATGAGAGGATAAAGTATAAACACATCTACTTGTAATCCTTCCATGGCCATGGTGAAATTGTAGTGTTCCTGTTTGAGCAGAAAGGCTCCCGTTTCATTTATTCAGTGATTCTATTCATATTACAGTCTTTATTCATCAGGCAGGTGTAAGAATGTGACTCATTTTAGTTATCAGCAGAATATAAATGTATTTTTATATTCTCAATTATCCTATTTCAAGAATAGTCTAATACAAGCTCAGAGTTTATATTTATACTTCAGAACTTCTCTCGTGTTTTTTTCTCAAAGTTACAAGTGAGCAATTAATTCTCAATCACTGATTCTTTATATGTGCACCTGAATTTGTGTATACATATATAAATATCGTACATGAAACATTTAGTAGGGAAGTTACAATTATGGGTAATACTGACAGTACCACTCATTTTTTGCCTGATTACATAGTGTGTTTCCAGTTTTAGATTTTTTGATGACAGTATGTGAATAAGGATTTGGTTTTTGATGGCAACGATAATTCAGTAACAGGCACAGGTAAATTCTCTGGGGTTTTTATGTATTTTGGTACAAGCTGCAGTTGAAATTGTGTGACAGTGGTTTCATGCTGGTTACAAGACAAGGAAAGTCTGTGGGTGATGAATCATTTTTAAATTATATGTGGAAAAGGAAGTTTATTGCAACAGGTTTACATTATGAACGGAAACATTACATAAATTGTCGCTATGAAATACAGCCCAGGTTGGCATATTAGTGAAAATAGAAGTCAGTCACACAACGTGCCATTTTAAGCTGACATTACTTTGCCAAATACCAACAGTACCATGGCACAGCCTAAATTTGCCACTAAACCCCAGTGATTATGCCATGGTGCATTGTCAAGCTGTTCCTCCTGAAGCGTTCTTTGAGAATTTTACTGGATCGGTAGGGAATATACCTTTCCACTTTTCATTGATTAAGTTGCTGAAGCCTTAAAGCAAGTTATCATGTTGTGAGGCAGGAAAAGGATCCCATGCTATCCACGAGGTCTTTCCCAGTCTAAAACACCACAGTACATACTGGTAAGTAGTTCCATCAGTTGTGTACATTCTGTCAGGTCCTGGAGAAGGAGAGGTCCTTACTACCTTGCGATGAGTTATATCTGCTAGAGGAGGAAGAGGTGGAGAAAAGGGGAATCGGGACAATGTCACACAAAATTCTTAGCAGAGCTGCGGACTTTGTTGCTCATCTGGTTTTTGCTTACGTGATACCTACCAGCCCTGGTGTGTGACTTAGTATTCTGGATGCTGAACGTAGATAACAGAGGAGAGAGGTCTGTTTCCCCAAAGCCTGGAGATAGGAGCAGCGAAGAATATTGGAAGGATCTCTGACGAATTCTGTGTGCTGCTCCCTGCCTAAGTTCACTGGCTGTTTTGGTGATACTCTGAGAGAGGCGGTAATGAGGAAGCATGTGCTATGCTTAGAAAAGCGATAAAAGGAAAATTGATGCCCTAAATAACAGAATGTTTTACTAAAGAGATCCCATAAGATCTCTTGGAGATATACCTCCACTACCTCTGGCTGGCTGGGGTTTTGTTTTGTTTTGTTTTGTTTTGTTTTTGTAACTCCTTGCCTCCAATAACCTATGTGAGGTTATATGTGGGTAAGGGACTTATACATATGCAGTAAGTGTGTGTATAGAGCAGAGAGCCTGATTCTCATTACCAGTGGGAAGTACTCACAAGTTATTCAATAATGGAATGTATTTCAGGGTTGTTGTTAGAAAGTAATACAGATACCAAGTTGGACTTCGTGGAACTCGTGTTTGGACATCAGCTGCTGTAGATTCTTCTTTTGAGCATGCAGTTCTCTTGTTTCAGTGAAACCCCCTATACAATTTAGAGGGAATTAAGCGTAGGATTTGTTTATGTTTTTCAGATATTTGAAAAAAGGAGGTGTGTATTTTTTGGGTGATGCTACTCTTTTCCCGCTTCATAATGGATGAAACAATTCAACGTGTCAACACAACTATCTGTTAATAGTTGTGTTAAAAACTGAAGGGGTGTTATTCTATTTATAGAAAGAACCTAAATAACTGAAGGCACCCAAGAACCACTTTTTGGTGGGAATTATCAGCATATTTAAAAGCATAATAAGGCCATGTAATTCAACTACACATAATGAAGGACTAAGAGAATAATTACAACTATTATAGATTCAAGATGCTGTCTTTAAATTCCCCAGTCAGATGGGACAACAGAAGCTAACATACACTATTATTGTATAACAGTGTCCTTTTTAGTCAGGTGTTTCTGATCAATTTCTGTGACACATTTTGAAATAATCCATCATAGAAAAATATTTCAGAACAGAACAAAGATAATTCTACTTCTGTCTGGAAAGGCCAATATTAAATTACACTTTTAGAACAGGAAATCAAGAGCAGACTTGGATTGTTTAGGAGGATCTTTGATACACTAGCAAATCTCCTGATATGTTCATGAGAGATGCAGCCTTATAGTTTTCTTCATGCATTGTATATCGAAGAGGAATTGTGTGTGTAGGAATAATAGCTGCAAAAGGTACAAAGACAAACATTGATCAAAATGACCGAGAGAGGATCGGGCTATGTAACATCTGCCTGTATATGGAGAATGAGAAACTGAAATAACAATCACTGAATTTAATAAATAATGCAGCTTTTAGATTAGGGGTATGAAATAACGTTTTATAATCATATAGACAAAATGGGACACATACTTTTAACGTCTACTCACTTTTTCCTGTGTGTTTATTTGGGGGGTGTTGGTAAATCATTTTGTAGAATGTATGAACTGGTGCTTAGTTGAAAAGAGCAGTAAGATGCTGGTTGTGGTAACACAACACAATAAATATGTGTAAGGAAGAGCAGCTTTACCTGGGAAGCTCAGTGCACAATGGAGCAGAGTGATGTAATCTTCACTAGATTTCCTTGCGTGAAGTAACTTCCCGAGTTTCCCACATTGTAAAATCTCATTGTAGATACCTGTGCAATGATACCAGCGTAGACCAGCCCTGCATACTGTCTTGACTTGTTTCTGCCACTAAAAAAGCTTACGTAGTAACCCTCTTGATGGGGTTAGTTTTACATCAGCAGCGTAATTTTTCCTAATGGTGTGAATATCCCTCTGCTGAAAATGTTTCAATTTATGCTTCCACAAATGATGCCATAAGAGATTCCAGCTAGTTGAGCAAATTCTTTTAAACTTTTAAGCTGTCTCTAGTACAGGCTACACAGTGGTTCCAGCTAGAGATAAAAGCTACTTTTAACGGAAGTGATTTAAAAATACATTATAGTTTGCTGCAAAATCCTCCTGTTGGTGGTCCTGGGTACTACTTTGTAGCTACCTGAGTATTTGAGAAATATGGTGAACTTTGCCATATGTCATGTAAGAGCCAGTGAGTACTCTGTGCATCATCACTAGTACATTGATATTTCCACTTAGAATCTGTAGATGAATTTATATAAATCATTTAAATAAGAACTGTAAACAAAAGCATACTTTTGAAAGTATGAAAAACTTAGAAAAATACTTTTAGTCAAATATCTTGGAACCACTGGGAACTGAACCTTTGGTATTCTTGAAATGTTAATGACTTCCCATCATTTTCCTCACAGTCCTGAATATTTTCAGAGTAATTATTTTCTCAAAATAACTATAGTGCTTCTACAAAGGACCTAATCAAACAGTACCTTCTTAATCATGATCTGTAGGAGAAAACACTGGAGGAAGAGAAGTATGAGTAGGAATATTTTTTGATCTTGAAAGGACTGTTTGTGTCCATGCTGCCAGCCTGTACGCCAAGGATGAATCAGTGTGGGGGTGTCTGCAATGCTGCGGCGGGGCTCAGCTGCCACCCCCGTGCCCTGCCCAGCACAGCGCCCTGCTGTGTGCAGCACAGCCCGTGGGCTCTGCGGGCGGCTCTGCCCGTCACCCCCTGCAGCCGGGCTGCCTCAGCTTCCCTTCTGTCCCCGCTCAGCCAGTACCCTCGCCAGGTATACGTGCTCCTATTTTCCTGATCCTCTTGACAGAGTGAGGCAGGAGCTTTCTGCTGGTGATCTCTGTAATCCTGTATCACTGGCCACGTGTCTGACTGAAAAAAGGAGATGCTCATACTATAAAAAAGCAAAAAAGCATGCGGATTGTTCTAATGAGAAGATACCAGCCTTACATGTGCCAGTACAAAAGGCATTACAGAATTAAAGATGAACTCTTGCATGACTGCAGTTCATCGGCTCCATGGTATTATTAAATTACGGTTTGATCAGAAATAATTAAGAGCTTTGTATTAGAACTCTCTTCCTTAAAACCAAAACCAAACCCCATCCTTTATTCTCTTATGCTAGAATTTAGTATTCTAAAGGAAAAATGATGTTTTTTTTTCTTTAGGGATTTTATAGATTGTTTCAGTGTTCTGAAATTTATCTAGAAGATCTTATTGTAAATAATTCAATCTTTCCCCAGTTGTATTAAATACAATTTAAATATTTTTAATACCAAAGTTACATGCAGCAGAAATAATCTTGTCTCACAAAAGTAGATGAAAAAGTTCCATATTTTTCTAGCAAAATCTAATAGTGGTGGTTTAGGTATTAGTTTTAATTTTATGTACAAACTTGAAGGCAGATTGTCAAAATATAATTAGAAAGCTCTATGCAGCAAATTAAATACACTTTAGTAGCATAGATGAAAAAAGCAACTGTCTTGAAGTACTTCCATTAGAAATTAGAAGACTTGACTGGGGAAAATTAGATTTTTATGAGATTAAATCAGAAAATACCTATGGACCATGGAACAAACAAACTATCATCTGGAATTTATGTCGAACAATATAAATAAACTATAACCTTCAATTTCTGAAAACATTTATCTTTATATATTTACTAAATAGACTTGAAGTCGTTATAATTATGTTATTCTTAAAACCTAATGAAAATCCCTGTTTTAAATAGTTCCTTTCCTTTCTGCCTTCACTCAGCTGGATGAATGCCTCAATGCCTTCAGCTCACTTTCATTTGCTGCAGTAGTAGCACAAGTTTCGAAGCATCTACAGTTTTAAATACATCCGTATTCCAATGCACGTGTTCCTGGTGTCAGTCCAGTGTGTTGATAGGTCCTGTTTGCTAGCCTGAAAATGATGCTTGCCATTAGGATCTAAACAGATATGTGTTAATATAACAGCTTCCAATTGTGGACTTTTTGGAAAGGCTAAGAAAAATAGATATCGATACAGTCAACTTTATGAACCATCTTAAAGTAAGGGAATCTTTCAGGATCTTTTATCTTTCAGATTAGTAGTGGATGGCTGGAAAAAACTCAAGCATCTCCAGATCCTGTTGGTTAAGGGTTTACTCTTGTCTGGGAAGGTTAGAAGAATAACATTTCATGAGATTTCCAGTGCTCATAATCTTAGCTAAAATTATAATTATTTTCCTTCAGTATTTCCTGTATTTCTACTTCAACTAGCAACTGCAGTCAATGATCAAAGAACAGAAATAGTTTAAAGCAGTTTTTGAAAGAACTTTGGTCTGGTAACTGAATGTGAGTTGGGAATTGCTCTTATAATACTGTATGGAAAACACGCCTCCCATTTGTAATTCATCTTATCCTTCCAAACATATTTGACTCAAGTCTATTGAGTTACGTTGCTTATAAGTCAATACACAACTTAGAAAGTCTCACAAATCTTCATATAAATTTAATATTTTTGAAATTGCATGATTCACAAATCCTGGCAGCTTGAAGTATGTCAGTGTGTGTGTATATATATATATAATTTTGCCTGTGTATATACAGATATGTATACGCGTATATCTGTAAAACGGATGTGTCACATCCTGCTCTTTCTGGGGACTGTATTCCAGAAATGCAGAAGATTTTTTCCTAATCTGAAAGTATAGTTGTTTCTACCACTAATCAGTGTTCAATCTGTGTTAGGCTAAGACTGCGAAATTATGATTTTAAGACAGATGTTGAAATAGTAAGACATTTTATTTAAATTCATAATAAAAACCCCTAAACATGTATCATTTGTTCAAAATGAACATGCATTGTGAAAGTATGCTTTTAAATTTATTAGGTTATTACTTTTTTTTAATAATTTCAGTTCTTTTATTTGATTTTGTTCTTAATCCTGAATCCAGTTTATATGCTGGAAAGTAGCTTATGTGTATGTATTTCTCATTTGAGCAAAACCCACTGAAATCTTCAGATGTATTGGTAATATTTCAGTGTCCCTCGCACCAGTGTTAATTTAAGGGATGTAACTGGGGTCACGCTTGGCCTCACGTCCGTATGGGGGGCTGCCTGGTCTGATCTGTCTGCTGTGTTTGCTGGAGGAGCCTCATTTCAACCAGAGCTGGGGAGATGAGAAGGGAAGGGGTGGGTGGTGCGGGGGTGGTGGTGCCTCCCGTTAGCAGGAGAGCTAACCAGGCAGCTTCCGGGCCAGAGACAGGACAGAGAGGGAGAGAGAGCCCCCGGCACTGGGGTCCCTGCAAATGCTCGGAGCGGGCACCAGCTTCCCCATGTGATAAAAAGCGTGTTTGTGTTTTGGGGGGTGGCTCTGTTTTGCTTTTTCAAATGTAAAATTGTACATGTTTGCTGGGGCTCTTTCTGCTTTGAAGCCAAAGGACAAAGAGTGCCTCTGCTTCACTGCACTGCTCCAGTTATGACTTTATTTGTGTTTTGAGATAAAAATCGAGGTTTAGTTCGAGTGTTCCAAAAGCAGATACCACTCTCTCTCTCTTTCTTGTAGGCAGGGTGCTGCTGTGCCAGGCAAACCAGGAGGGATCTCCCGTGTACAGTGCCCCCAGTTCACTAGTATACACATCCACAAGTAAGCTAGTGTTACGGCTCGTTTGTTGTTCTGTTTTGTGACAAAAGCACATTGATGTGAATTAAGCCCTCTTAAAAATGTAAACTTTCCCAATAGTTCTTGTTAAGCTAAATGTGTTATTTATAAACGTATGTAAGAAATGCCAACAGATAACTCAGTGGTTTTAGTTGCATCTTTATCCTCAAATGATATTTTATTAAAAAAAAAAAAACCAACAAAAAAAGACTCTTATTGCCATATTGTATGGAAATGGTCAAAAGTTCTGCAGTGACACTGAAATCTTTTGGAATCCAGTACTGTTGTGCACTCTGTTTTGTGTAGAAAATGAAGTTGTGTTTCATTTTCCTAGTCACAATTGTGATTTAATAAACAAAAAGTCTCCTATCATGCCAGCATCCGATTGTGTCAGGAAGCAAATAGATATAAAGTCTTTTTTACAAAAGCAAAGGCTGGGTGCAAGTTGATATTTTTAATTATAAGAAGCTGTCCTACTAAAAATAACAAAGCCAAGCTGAAACAATGGATGTCTACCATCAGCCAATTTTCTGTACAAAACTTTGGAGTGGAAATGTGTCCTCCCAAAACCTGGAGCAGAGACGGAACTGATTCTTCTGAGAGTGTTTTAGGTTGTGTGGGTGGTACCATCGAAGCCCATTCTGAAATGTAGTCAGGTAAGAAGCCTCTGGCCAAATGAAGTAGTAATAATTGTTGCTTGCGGAATTAAGGTGCGCAGCAGCATTTGCAATGTGTTCTTTGCAGTCCTCTGTGCAAAAAATACTTCATGTTGTCTGGTCTCACATGATCAGATATGTCCTTTATGAAGATTGCAGTCAATCTAGAATGCAATTCTGCTCTTTTAAAGCTTATCTAGACTATTAAAATAATTTATTTCTTTTATTAATTAAACCCAGGAGTAAGTACAAGAGAGTTCCATAACGATCATCTCAGTAGCCATGTAACTCTCATGTCAAATGCTATGAATATCGTCCCTAGAGCTGATAGAGTATAAATATGGGTTCTGTTTTCAAATCAGGAGTCCACAAATGCATAGCGAGCTAATAAGAATAATTGAAGTCTCTTAAATTGGAACTGAAATTGTCAGTTAAACCTGCATTTGCTTCCAGATGCTCCAGGAATATTTTGTACTGTGTCAGCTTGCCCAAGCAGGTTTTTTAAGTTCTTGTAGAAACATAGAGACAAAATACTTGCTGTCTAAATCAGTGTTCCCTACACTGCCTAGTTAGTGCACTATTCCTTTTTGACTGAAAGTCTTCTGACTGAAATTGCCAATCTTTGACCGAAGGTTCTTTTCCAAAATAATCCAAACATTTCATTTCTCTCTCCGTTAGAGAGCTTCTTTAGCAGGAGCTGGGGTAGTGTTTGGTTTTTATTTTCTGGAAATTACTCTAAAGCCAATCTGAAGTTCACCCTGTTGCTTCTATTATCTTTCCAAGTTCTATCCTAGCAAATTTATTTGTGTTAACATTGTACAGTATTTCCACGATTATTAAATCCCTAGATAGTTGTATAGCAAGCTAAGCTCTATGCTGCACTGTTTCCTTTATGTCTCATGAGTCAATCCCTTTGAAAAATCTTATTTTGCGGTGGTGCTCCTTGAATAGTGATATCCTAACAAACACCTGTTTGTTTTCAATTATGCCAAATGCATAAGTAAGCAGACTTTGCCTATCTGCCTCCCAATGGGCAACGTGTAATACACAGTTTCATAACAGAGATTGCTAGTAGCCCTTGCAGTAGAAATTATTACGCTTTTGTTGAATCTGTGTTTCTGCAAGTTATGATTTTTCTTTTATTATGTATAATATTTCATATGGCCAAAATATAGTTTCTCCCACAGGATTACAATTCCTAATAATACAGAATTACTGCAATTAGTAATGATTGTAATTCGATTTTTAAATTTCTCCTTATTATAAAACTTTCAATAAAGACATAGAATAGTTCCATTTCTATAAAAAATTCTACAGTGAAAAGAAATGAAGCTTGAGCTTTGTCTCATTTTCTTTCTTTTATAATTTTAAGGATCTTCTCTACTTCATTTTTATGCACATTTGTAGTATTGAAGTGATAACTGATAAATCAACATTAATGTCTAGGAGACTAATACATTTACTATTATTCCAAGTAGACAACAATATTGCAGCCTTAATCTTTGAATAATTCGTTAATCATTTATTCTGTTACTGCCAGTATTGTAACCATGTAATATTTCAGGACAACTTAAAATGTAAGAATTAAGAGGTTTTAAATTTGTAATTGTTTTAACAGAAGGGAAAGAGTCAGCTGAGATTTTTAAAGCCGTCTGAGAGGTCTGGAGTTCATTAAATGCAAATGGCATTTAGGAATTTTCAGGTATTTGGAAGAGATTAGACCCCATTTTTAACTTGACTGTTCATATTTACTGTTCATATTTTGATCCCAAGCTGTATTCTATAAGGAATGAAGGACTGAAATATGGTTGTAACGTATATTTTTCTTAATTTGGCTAGCTTTATTTCTCACTTTTTGTGTTTTAATTGTATTGGTCACTAGTAGTCTCTAATGACTCAACACTTTTACTCCATTTTTCTGGCTAGCCAGGAAGAGTACGTTTCTTGGGGCTACTCTTTCCCTTCTGATGTTTTATTTCCCCAGGATATATTTTATGTATCACGTTGTACATTTCCCAGCACAGTGATTAGTTACACCTCTGAATATGTCAGAGGATGGGAACATGGCTCTGCTTCCTTCCATCACTTCTGGCCCTTTGCATAATACAGAAAGAAATGAGGCGTTTCTCCTGCAAGCAGTGGAACAAATCAGTTGCAATAGTCTCTCATGCCTCATCTGTTCTCTTATGCTGGAGCAGAAGATGGGACCTGGATCAGTTTTTCATCTGCGCATCTCTTCTGGGAATAGATAATTTGTTATGTGGAAAGCATAGTTTCAGCATGTAAATGTGTTCACTTCCCTTGGTGGGATAGGTTGTTCCGTTACTGACACAACCAAAGTAAGGAAGCTCAGGGTCTCACCTTGGTTGCTGTAGATTCCCATAGCATTGGCATCTTGAAGACAGAACTAATACAACTGATTTCAGTTAAACCCTTCATCATCATCATCATCCTAATGCTGGATTTGGCAAGAATTGGATGGGGAGGTATCCAGAAAGTAAAAATCCCAAGTCCTGGCAAGTAAGTAAGCGTTGACTGAAGGCTTCCTGAAGGCCCGAGACATCTCACTGAAACTTAGTGCATCAAGGATTTTAGCTGACAGTGTCTTTCTGCACACGCTTCTTTAGACTGGTTGCTTCCACAGGAAATTTTAAAATCCTGAAGAAATTTGTATCTGCTGTTAAATAAGAAATGTGCCAAGAAAAATTGGAGAACTGTTTTCAAAGTGAAGCCACTTGAGAATAGGATCTGTGAGAATGTTAAGACCCTGCAGGACAAAAGGAAGATTGAAAAGAAGAATGAGGTTCTGTTGCTCAGTCTCTGTATCGCTGTTCTACGAAGGACAGTAATATAGCTGGGTATGTATGGTCGGAAAAGGCAAAAATACTAATCTGAATTTATGCAAGGATTTTTAAGGACTGCTTACTACCTATTTTTCCCATTTTTCCACAATGTAGAAGTACCTGAAAATGTGAAAGAAATAGAAGTCATTGAAAGCCAAGACACGGGAAAGAACGAAGACATGAAATCATAGAATAATTCAGGTTGGAAGGACCAGGTTGCACAGGGCGCCTTTAAGGATGGAAACTGCAAAACCTGTCTGGGTCATCTGTTCCAGTGCTTGAATGTCCTAACAGTGTAAATGTTTCTTCTTTCAAGTTGTGTTTGTTGTCTTGTCTTCCCAGTGTTTGCCTCTTTGAAGAGCCTGGCCACGTTTTCTTGATGAGGAACCTCCTCTGCCCTTTCATGGCAGGGAATGGAAAAGGAGGTGCAGCTGCCAATAGAGAACTTGTGCTGTAGAATAGCTGGTCACCGTTCTCGGACTCACTAAGCCCTGGCTGGGGCAGCAAGGAAGCCAGCCTAAAGCTGTGCATTCCAGTTTTAAAACTTTACAGTTGTGCGTACACAGGTCCCACGGAAAGCAATGGGAGAGAGATTAAAAGTTTCAATAGAAGTTCAAAGGCAGCTCAATATTTTTCGCTCTTTAAATCAGAACTTTGATCTTTATAACGTCTGGGTTTTATTTTTCCTCCAAGTAAAACTAAAGATACCTGAGCTACCAGGTATGTAACTACCAGTAGATTTTCCTGAGCACATGCTGAAGGGACAGTTCAGTGGACTGAATAACTAACGTATATGGTAGACTAGTAAATTGCTACAAGCAATTACGCTCAGAATGATGTGCAGATGAGTGCCTATATTTCCCAAATGTTTTGCATGCCCATAAAAGAGAATTTTGCCTTGACTTCAATAAGGACATTTTAAACTGATGTCAATTTTGGCTTGCATTTTCTAAATGTTGGAGCTGTTTCATCTTCAGTAAGCATGCTTATCAGCTTCAAAATATATGTGCTCTTTTTCCATAAATTTTCATTTTTGATTAAAAATAAATCTTTCATATTGCAATGAAGTGATAGAATTAAAAGAAGAAAAATATGAAAATGCAGACATCGGATATTAATTTATTCTATGTTATCATACTTAAGGGCATATGAAGTCGACGGCCCATTTTTTATTTGATCTATTGATTACAATGTTGTAAGAAGTGGTGGTAGAATTCGGCAAAAGTGATTGAAGGTGGTACAAATGCTTATAAGTCTGTCCCACATTGTTCTTGTTCTTTAATTGTAATTGTCTGATAGAACTTCCATCAGTTTCTGTAATTAACCTAATGGTCTAAATGAATTTCCAGATCACTGGTTATTCATTTCAATATAGAAAATGTCATTACACTGAATTTAATTAATACAAAGTAAGTTCACTCTTCATTGTATCATTAGACTAGAACTTTACTGTTTTAACTGTTTCAATTATGAATATTTTTTTTGTCTCATTTTCTTTGACCTATTTATGGACTAGAATGTTCATTCTATAATCATACAAAAATAGTATGAACTCTTTATAATTAAAATATTTAAAGCCAATGCTCTTCAAGGTCCCATTCTCAAACTATCAGTATAGATATTTCTTGTTTTTATCATTTCAACTATTTTTAAACAGAATTCAGTCGGTGCCAAATTCGTAGTCCCATGACATACCCTAGAACATCTTATTTGTCTTGATATTCCTTTCACAGAAGTACATATGACAGATAAGCACTCACGAGAGAATACTTTTGCTTTGCGTCAGACAGATATTAAAACAATAAACTACGTTGCCCTGGGATTTTAGCTTATGAGCAACCAGAAAACAACAAGGCAAAGATGAGATGTTTTTGAAAGGTGGGAAGGCAGTTCTTTCAGAAAATTCCCTGGAAACCATTGGTTCTGTAATATTTTTGACAAGAAATGTTTTTAATGCTTAAATTCTTTTTAAGCAATTCGGGAAAATACATTTCATTACTTCAAAGTAGGCATTAGAAATGTTCCTAAATTATCTGATCCAAAGTTATGTGTTATATGCCAAGAGAGAAGGAAAATCTATAGCAGAAGCTTGAAGTATTAATTACATGCTATGGGAATTTTTCTTTTATATATGTTCTCTCTTAAAAACTTGTCAAAACTTATGTATGACAGACATGTACCATTTTCAAAAAGAAGTACTTTGGTCCTATGCGTCGAATAAATAAGGAAAATCATAAATGCTAAGTATAAATACCACATCCAATAGTAGGATTTAGTCTATTTGAGGACTCATTGTGCTACAGAAATGAAAATTGAGTAAATCTTGCCTATTCACTATGTCTTTTGAATATCCTCACTTAGAAGTAGGTTACTTGCCTTAGGAATATTAGTAAACTACCTAAAAAATGCTGTGTGAAGCTATTTTCGTGTTTCTTGTTTCAGTGAAGCCAATCCAAGTTTTATTTTTCTGAGGCATTGCTAATGGATTGAAGTAACACCTTTGACATGACTATTATATTCTGGGATTTTTCCAGTACCAAGCAGATTACATAGGGAAAATATAAATTTAAATATAAATTCTGCTTCTGAGCAGAATCGTTAGTGAAAACAGTTAGTTTAGACACTTCGAATCAATTGTTTCATCAGATTTGATCTGTTGCACACACTTAATTGTCTGAAAATGATATTGTACTGACAATAGTTTTCTGAGACTGTAAGGAAGTGAAGTTTTAGGTGCTCCTGGCATTTGGTATAATCCTTCCCTGGGTTTTGGATACAAAACATGATTGACTGTATTCAGTCCAAAGGGACAAATGCTTTATTGTAGTAACATCAATGACTAATTTGTTGAGATTTTATTGTTGCAGTCTTTCCATTTTTGCAAGGGAGAGACTGTTTTGTAAACTTGCCATTTTGAATTCGTGTATGGGTCAGAAAAAATTTAGAGAGTGAGTATTCGTATGGTATAAAATATTTGCCTATTTTACGGTACTTGCAAATTAAACATAAGAAGATTTCTGCAACTAAATTACTTATTGATGTGCTTAGAAGTGAAAAAAACGTGTCAATTCCAGAGAAAAATATTGATGTCATCTCTTGTTGAAATATCTTTGGAAAGTTTTTAAACACAGTTTTGGCTCATTGTATTGGACCATGCTTTCAACAAAGCTACACAAATCCGAATGCAGGATAACTACTGACTTCTAAATCACAAAGTTAATAGAAACGTAACAAAACTGAGTAAAATTATATTCAAAGATATTATGTTATATTCTTTATTTAAGTATCAGCCTTTTAAAACTGTAAAGTGAACAACCTTTGGGTTTTTTTTGGTAGCACTGCCTGAAATTCTTGTTACAGCATATTTTTGTTCTGTATCGCTATATATTGTCCTTCTGTAACTATTTTCAGGATAGCTGTCCTTTTACTTGCTATCTGTGTTTTTAATGCTGACCAATAACCATCACCAAGATGTGTTGTAGTTGTCCAGAATCTGTAAATATGGGTTTCGTTTCACACCTGTTAATCTGTTTTTAAGTGCCTTACTCTTTATCCTCCTTCCTCTGTCAATCTGTTGTGGTGTCCCAAGTAGCACGTTTAAGAGTTTTATAAAGACAGACAGATCCTGAAGTGTCTGCCACTGGCTTTTTTGTAGCTTGCACACTGTCCTGCACCTGGGTGATGGGAGATGACTGGAAAGGTGTGCACAAGATTTTTAATGGGAAATGGTGGTGAGTGTTTTTGTCCTTTAGTTCAAATAATAAAAATTATGTTTGGACAGGGACAGTTGGGCATCTCATGTGTCTTAACTCAGCGCTTTTGTGTTAGTGGAGACGTGGCACTTGGCGACTGGCCAATTTGGCCTTACCCCTCTCAGTCCAATGCTAAAGAGTGATAGTTACGTTTAGCATTTCTTTACATGTTATTGTACTTATTTTTACATATTATTGTATTGTTATTGTACGTAAGATCCTTTGTGTAGAGTCCGGGATGCGGGCTTCTGATGTTTCCTTAGATTTGCTTAATAGATGCTGTGTTACCCATTTTCAGTACGTAGGCACACACAGCTGACCATACGTCTCAAGTCATTGTCAAATGGAAAGTTGTTGATTTTGTGCTTTTCAGCTTAGCCTGTAAGATTTGGTTTCAAATAAAGATTAACTTTAGTGTCACTCTTTCTTGCATTGTCTAACAGTTGTTATTAAGTCATGACTGTTTAAACCATGTTGCATACAGCAAAATACCGCAACCTGAATTTCATAAATTGTAAGTACTTTTGAGGAATTAAAATTTTAATATCTCTATGACTCTGCAGGTGCAATTCTTTGTTTTTCTTCTGTTATGGCTTGGGTTAGGTTGATAGCTGGCTGTTTCCTCAGTCACTTGCTCTCTAAATTTTTCCCAACTCAACAATGATCTGAGAATGTTCTTTTTTACAGTTAATTAATTCTGTTGAGTTTCAGTAATCCTCGTGTCATCCAGACTGAACTTCTTGTCAGCACATAATTGACTTTCATAAACATTCAAATTACTGAATTTTATCATCTCTTTGCAGTAGTGCTACTCTTCATCCAGTTTTCCACAACTTTGTCTCAGAAACAGTGTTTAGCTGGACACAGGGGATATTTTCCATTTGCTTGGAACTTGTAGATGTCCAACAACCAGGAACACAAGTCATTAATCAGTTTGATCATGTATATTTGAAGATTGTTCCTTAATTTAAGGTCAGATATGGCTTCTCTGATCTCTACTGTTTCTTTTTCCTTTACGGCCTTTATGGTTTTTACCTGTTGAGCTTTTTCTTGTTTGTTAGTGATTTCTTTTGTGAAAAATCTACTTTCTTTCTATATGAACTTTTTTTTTTTAATCTTTGTACTATCAACTATGCAGTTCTATTATTTTGTTATTAAGTAACCCCTAAGTAATTTGACCACCAATTATAGCATTTTTTTAAATTCAAAGTTGTACATTGGTGTAATTACATAGCTTAACAAATATTTCTCAGTCATCTTATTTGTTCTTTTTTATCCATCCCTCCACATCCTTCATTTTTTTCTGCATGTTAAGAGAAGTCCCTTGATGTCTGAGGGATCCAGGTCTGGTCCATATACGTTCTGGTAAAAGAAGGGTGGGATATATGGGAATTTCTGATAATAACACAATCACCAAATGACTGAATCATGGAAAAGCTGAGGTTGGAAGGGACCTCTGGAGGTCCCCTTGTCCACCCCGCCCTGCCCAAGCAGTGTAACCTTGAGCAGGCTGCCTGGGACAACGTCCACACAGCTTTTGAATATCTCCAGGGATGGAGATTCCACAACATGTCTGGGTACCTGAGCCAGAGCTCAGTCACCCTCAAACTGAAAATGAAAGGACGAAAGGATGAGAGATTTTCCAGTCTTTGGCATCGAGATTTTGCTCCAACAGTTCTAAATTAATGGCATATAATTGTATCGATACACTTAGAAACCGATGGAGGTTTGTTTGTCTGTATATTAGGTGAAATGAAACAAAGAAAGGCAAAGAAAACAATAATTCTATATATACGTAAAGTAAGTATGTGCAAGTCATTGTTGAAATACTAGACCAATTAGATCTGGAAACAAATTTAAAGCCAGAGTGACCAAATAGCAAGTTCTATTGGAACAATTAAGTGTCTTCCTTAACACAAGAGGTTGATTTTTTTCACTGAAATATTCTATGCTTTTTGAATACATTTGTTGATGTTGGTTATTTGGTATAGAAAAACCTAACAAACCTTATTTTTCATATGGCATAGTTGAAAACAGTATCTAAAAGCAGCTGTCCTTGCATTCTAGAAACATTTACATATTCTTTTAGGATATCCCTTCTTACAAAAACTTTTGCCAAATTTATGTAAAATTTTGTGCTAATTTGGATTTGACTGGAAACTTAATGCAGTAGTGTTGTGTAAAGGGATTCAATTACAGTGTGCAGTGTTTTGTAAGTAACTGTCTCACGTAAAAAGTTAGTTAATCAGAGCTGTGTCAATTTCCTTGTGCCGTGTCAATTTGCAGGAAGGTAATTAATCACTAATCGCCCAACATGCAGCAAACTAAGGGACAATCCGTGAGTCATTTATTGTTATTTTTTTTCAAAATAAATGGCACACAGAGCCATGAAGAAATGCATCTTGCCTTTCATAATATTTTTATCGACAGTTTTGCATGTTGTAATAGACTGCAGCAACAAGCAGCTGTAGTTCAATGGAATATGAATATTAAAAAAACAAATGAGAGCAGATTTATAGGCCATTGCTTTTCTGTTATGTCAGTTTTGAGATTACACTGAGCAAATGAACAGTGAAAAATTACTCTTCCATGTGGAGAATGGTGATTAGACTTGTACATTAATTAGAGATTTTTGTTTTCCTTTTCAATGCATTTCAAATGAGAATGTCCTATAAGTAACAGTTTGTCCGAAATACAGATCTATTCATTCCAGAACAACAGTGTTTAATACTGACATATATTTTTGTACAATAGTAAGGAAGTCATTGTTCTACTAATTTTTGTTTCACAAAGTAAATAGGTTGTGAATGAAAGAAGTAGAAGTGACCAGTTGAGACTGTATTTGACATAAACGGCTAATTTCCTTTGAATTCAGTTAATTCACAATTAGATTCCAGGGATAATCATCTCACAAAAGTGACGGGTGAAAACATGAATTTTCAGCTTGCTGTTTTTAAACGTTTTGAACTTTCTAAAGAATTTTTTACTCTAAAATTTTAGAATCTGTAAATATATATGATTGGAAAACCTTTTTACCTTGAAATCTGTAGTAACAGACCTTAAATTTTACTTGCAATGTGCTATGGACTGTGTATTTAAATGAACATATCTGCACACGTCCTCTTTAACACAGTTTATATAATTATTTTAAAGAATGTCAAGTAATAATGCCTATTATTGTTATGGTGAAGTGAAAACTCGCTGCACAGCCTACATTGGTGTAAACTCCTGATTATGTTCCTGAAATCTCCGATAACATCATATAGATTATTCTGCTTAGTCTTTCTCAGCATGTTACCCATTCTATCTCTTTGTTTTTAATTTATTGTCCAGCACTTGTGAAGCGTTTCCTCAACAGGGATTCTCCTGAACTATGGGAATAATGTAAATGTGTTTCCCTACCTTTCTAACAGTTAAACTGTGTTGCAGCCAATTAGCTATAAACTCATTCATACATGATGTAGCATTAAAATTCTTCGCCATAAAACATTTGGGAACTCTTGATGGCGACTGACCTGATACTTTGTGTGAAGGAGGAGAGATTAGGAGTGATAAGAGGTAGATTTGTTGATCCATTTTCACGGCACACCTTTCTTGAGGCATATGGCACTCTCATACAAATTCAAACCACAGCACAAATGCAAAGAATAATTGCCCATTAAAATGGCTGTATATTTTTATGGCTTTGATACAAAATCTGCCCCCTGTTGTTTTTTGCATCTGCTACCCTTTCATCTATCCCAAAGCTTTAAAACTTTAATACACAATGTATAACCCTTAAGTATTTTTTACCAGGTTATATTCCTCCTTTTGGGAACTCAAGCTCTGTCATTGTTCCTTCAGTCTTTATTTTTCCTAAGGTATGTGTTAAGATACGGTGCCTAGGAAGCACACCCACCTGTCATGTTCATTTAATAAAGAAATGAATAAAACCAATGTTTATATCACATCTTTTGGGGGAGATTACATTTGATTTAATTTTGTCTGTGAACACAAAGGTTAAGTTCCTCATCTTTTCCTCATACTCAAATTGGTTTTCCGTATAAAATCATTAGTTACTTAAATTTTTCCAATAAGCTGACATGAATCCTGTTAATTCCAAAGGCTTTTTTATTTGCTTAAATGTTGCAGTTTACTGACCAGATTTAATTTTTGAGATCTGAACAGAAATTCGATGAAGGAGATACCCCGGCAGTACTTCCATGTTTACAAAGTGAATCCAGAAGAGAGAACATTTTTTTACAATATTGATTGTAATAATAGGATTGGGGTTTTTTATTTTTATCCTCAAATATCAAGATATGAAAAAATAGGTTTAAAGAATGAATCTTACCAACATAATATGTCTTTAAAATATTCATTTAGGCTGTAGTACAAGATGATTTATATACTTTTGGATAATTCTATTAAGCAAAGTCAAGCACTTCCATAGCATATTTTTTTCACTGTTCTTTTCTAATTTGAAAAAGTAAATTGCAGTTCCACTGTAGGAACTGATTTTTTTTTTGTTGTCGTTACCATTGTAGTCTCATTTATATTTGAATAGCTGATATAATAGCTTGGGAATTGATGGGGCTATTGGATGAACACATTTATTGTTTCTTTGGCTTTGTATTTGATTATGTATAGTCCTTAGAATTCTCATTCTTATATTATCACCTCATACCATGGATATGTGGTTTGAGAAATCAGACTTTTCTCTATCACAGATCAGCAGAATTCCCGTCATCAAATTACTTTGATAAATTTAAGGAATTTTTGCTTAGGAGTAGACTCCGATGCTTCCCTGCTGAGAGTCAAACACATTTTCAACCCCATTATAATAGCATTTTCACTGACTGAGTTTCAGCAGTCTGGCACTAAGGCTCTAAGGAAGGTTGACCTACAAACTCTAAGTGATTAGAATCTTTTCCCCTCCTGGCTAGTATATTCATTACTTTGGGGGCTATTTAATAGCACTTAATGCTTCCTGGTGGGAGAGCCCTTTTCATAAAATTGTTTTTATGAAGTCCATCCTTCAGTTGTGTTCTAATGGTGCCACTTCTGCTGGTTATTTTGGGGTGAGGCTTTTAAAAAGTTGGTAGCAAAATAAATTCTGTGATTATTACGTATTCCTAACCATCTGATTTCTCAGCTGGGCTGAAGTAGCGTAATTTGCTTTTGCTGAACCGACATGATCTTGTTTTACCTGTAATGTTAATGTTAAATATTGCTTCCTGGGAATAGAAGGCATGCTTTCAGATACTCTGATTTTCAGACTGACCTAAATCAGTTTTTTGGGGTGGATATAATTCTGTTATATATAAACTGTACTGTTAGACCTCACTTGATCATAAGACCTTGCAGTGCCACTCTTGGTTCCATACTTCTCAGGCTTAGTGTCCATCATGTTTTATCCTCTTTCTGACAGAACTCCAAATCATTGCTCTACCTTCTACTATTTGCTTCTATAAGCGTTTTTTAGAGTTTTGCTTTATCTCTAGACAATTTATGCTTCATGATTTTAAGGAGAAAATGCAAGGCAATCATAACCAAACAGTTACATTAGGCTTTTCATTCTAACACATCCTTTGGTTTGCAGATCCTTTGAAAATGATAGAAGTCACTGTCTTGTCTCCTATGAATTCTGAGCATCTCTTATGGGTTCTGGATTTGGTAAACACCGATGGGCTGAGTGACGCTTCCTGCTATCTTTATCTTCTAGATTTTTCTCCTCTGTCATAAGACAAAGCCTTCTTCCTCAAAAAAATGTAATATTTTTTAACATATTTTATGTTATGTGTATGGGGGCACTCTGCTTTTCCAGTGACATTTCTTTGTAGATAACCATTCACTGTCAAAGATTTTAAATCATTTGCTCTTGTAATTCTTTCCAAGGTGAGACCACCATGAAGAATGAAGAGTATGGCAGAGAAATGCTCAGTTATTGCAAAATATATTATTTAATATCTCTGTGTGAAAGCTGGATCGAATGGTGCAATGCAAAGGGAAAAAATGCTCGCATACCACATTAGAAGCTCATATTTTCACAGAGGTACTCAGTGTCCCGCCTACAACTTCTGCACAATTCCTCTTGGTTTTTAATAGACATGCATTTACACATTTCTTCTGAAAATCAAGAGATAGGTCCATTCTTCACGCATATATAATGTGTGTGGCTCTGTGGAGGAACTGGTGAGTTAATTTCAAACAGTACATTTTACACCAGAAAGATTGTCTGGGACTCTTCTTTTGTTCTTGTGAAATGTGTTTTCATATGCAGAGAACGTAGAGAAAGTGTGTTTTCGCGTGTAGAGAATGTGCAGATGCACATGTAGGTGAGAAAGTTGTCCAGACTGCTCCAAGGTTCTCAGAATTAGTTAATTTTTTGATAATGGCTTTTAGGTCAGAGAAATTTCCCTTAACCTTGGCCACTTAATGTTGTCCCTGAAGACTATGGTTTTTCAAAACAGGCTGCTGAATACCAGCCTTAAGGTTTATCATTTAAGGTAGCCACCATTTCCAATATCAATTTGCCTGGCCAGACACTCAAGTATGTTTTCCCACACTTGCATAAGCAAACTCCAAGCACTGTTTTGTTGGGATTTTTTTTCTCTTTTTATTTATTTATTTATTTGCATGATTTAAAGGAAAAAAAAAAACCCTCTCAAATCATTGGAGAAATTTACTTCTAGAAACATCCATCTACTAGGCGGAAAGGAGTAATTTTTCTGAAGCAGGCAGACTGCAGCTAAACATTACTCTGCTAACAAAGATATTCATACTGGAGTAGATTTGTTCTCCATCTACTTGCATACCCTGTCTATGGAAAGGAGAAAAACAGGATGCCTAAAGAAAAGTTCTAACACTAGAGGTAGTGTGTAGATATAAACGTCTTTGAACGTAGAGTTAGCTTTCTACAATTTGCAGTGGGTTTGTAAACCTAGATGTGATATCCTTAAGCTGTTTCTCTGCAGGAAAACATGTTTGTTCATCCTTTTTCGATCACATAAACTTTTAACATCTGCAGCATCCGGTGACAGAAAGTTCCATGGTGGCTTAATTAGAGGTTGCATGAAGAGGCACCTTTTTGCATATTTTCTCCATTATTCAATACAACCGGACAACTTTGTCGTGGCTCCCACAGTCACATCCTTTCTGTGCTGAAGAGTACTCACTCACTTTGCTGCTTCTCTTACTTCCTTAAGAGGCATTATTATAGCTATGATAATTACATAGTTATGATGATTTAAAATGTGTGTTGTGCTCATCACCTAATGTGAGCCAAGATGGGAAGTCTCTAGCACATGGCGTTCGCAAATACATTCTCTGTGGTACAGAAGTGAACAACAATGCCATGATGTTCAGCCCTCATGTTTTCTCATACATTGCTAACTTCCATCTATGAAATTTTGAGCATTGTACCTTTTGTTTATCTGGTAGTATGGGGAGACGGTCCACTCTGTCACAGCAACTACAGCACAGCCAGTAGGTCTTTTTATTATAATGTTTGTTTATATCTTCTGTCCACTGAAATTTATATTTTATGTTTTCATATGCATGTTTGTATGCAACGCTTTCTTTGAAAAGGAAAAGGACAAAAATTACGTGGTTTGAGCAGTAGGTCATGTTTGCAGCACTACTGTCTTTCTACTGTTCAATATTCAATGTTGTTACATGTGCAAAAGTACTTGCAGCATCCAGATTTCAAGTATATGATATATATATACCTGTTCATTCCCCCCAAAAAATGCTTTCCGTGACTCTTCTTTAAAACCTTCTGAAATGCAGCTGATTGCAGAGTTATCAACAGTAAATTGTCTTTGTAAGTTCATCCTTCTGATTTTTGGCACACTTTCTTTTTACAGAAAGAGGAATAGAAATATGGTATTTGTACTTTTTAAGAGACTGCTTTGATTTATTTGTATTGCCATTAAATTGTTCTATGTCATATCACAGACATGTCAATCTTTATAGAATTGCTGTGTAAGCCTTTGTCAGTGAGAAGGACCTAGCAAAGCCCAAAAGCCGCTGTAGTGAGGCAATAACTGAGGAGTCACTATAATTACAGTATTTCCCTTAGTGTTTTTGAGGAACATCATCTACAAGTTGTGAATTTTTCATTTTCTTCTCCAAATTCAAGGCTTCTTTTAAAATTTAATGCTCAAACAGATGAAAGACAAATGTGGGTTGAAATCAATTAATATTTCAGACTTGAAAAACTTTCTGGTTTTTACATCATTACTTTCATTTGCTTGCTTTTTATTAGGGCTTTGCTAAGCAATATTTATTTCTTTATCTCTTTATTTACATACTGAAAAAAATTAAACACAGCGAAGCACAACTGAAGCAACTTGAGTGCCAACAGAACTGGGTTTGATTTTCTCTGTCTCACTGATGAATTCTTCCAAAAAATGCCAGTTCTGGTATTTACCAGAATATATGAACAAAGGAGAAATGAAGTAAAGAAGTATCGGTCAAAAACCTGTCAGAGAAAGTGAAGTGGAAAGGTTTTTTTTTATTTTTCAATTTAAAAACTTATGAAGAGAGAAGTTTTGCAGACATTTTACAGAAAAAAAAACCCTTTAAGTAGTAATGTGTTACTGTTTAATATCCAATTAAAATATTTGAAATCTCACATGGAATGAAGATTAATGTTTACACTTAATTGCAAAGACAATATAAAAACATCTGAGGTTTTTTTTTATATGTCTAAATTGTTTCTATGAGGTCTGAATATTATCTGAATTCAGATATTTCCAAACTGTGCAACTTTTGTATTTCAAAAAATGATGGTAACAGTTATGAACAAGTACACCACCACAATCTGAGACACCTGTTCCTCTGTCTTTCTTTCCCTTTCCCCACCAAACAATTAATAATCAATTTGTGAGCAAAAGTAAAGCTCTGTTCAATTGTTAAAGTTACTGCTTAACTTCTATCAGTGGAGGTCACCTGGTCTAACATCTCACCTCCACTCAAAGCAGGGTTGACTTTTAAAGATAGATTCAACAGCGTAATGGAAATGTCCCTGGCATCGTGGATTTGAGCTTGAACTGAGCGACTTGGACCTCCAGAGCCCTCCTGATAGCAGTGTTGGCTAAAGCAGTCGGCACCACTTTTAATAGCGCCTTCTAAGAGAATATGATACTGCCATCTAAATTCCCAATTTGCTGTCCCCTGTTTGCATGCAAAGATTTTGTGTGTAAAGATGAGGCCTCTGGTTAAAAGACTAATAATTTACTTACTCAACGCCTCCCTCATCCCCTCACGGGCAAGCTTTAATATAAGCACAAACAAGCTGCTACCTGCCCCTTGTTTGAAAACGCTAGATTGATCGGAACCCGTTACATTCCTCTTCTTTTCTTCCTAGTGCCAGGATTTCCCTACCCTGCTGCGACTGCAGCCGCTGCCTACAGAGGTGCCCATCTAAGAGGCCGAGGTCGCACGGTGTACAACACGTTTCGTGCAGCAGCCCCCCCTCCTCCAATTCCAGCCTACGGCGGGTAAGGAGATCAGCCTCTTCTACCTCTTAGCATGAGTCTCCAAAGGCTACAAACTATTTGTGACTGTGGTGCATGCTGATCGTGTCTCACCGCAGAAAGCAGCACAGCATGCAACCAATCCCACTGCTGGAAGTGGTGCACCTTGCACGGAGTATTGAAAAATGACTGTAATTTGTACTGCCATGGTTGGTGGCCTTAAGCATTTCAGATGTCACTTATTGTTATGTAAATGCTCTTAGAAACGGAATGCTTTGGAACAGAGAAATTGTTTCAGCTAAAGATATATTTTTGATGATAGCAAACGTCTGGTTATTAAGGAGGTTGGATCAAGTTAACTTCTTTTTCTTCAAATCATCCACTGAATGTTGTCTCCGGACCTGGCTAGTGGTGTTTGGTTGGTTGGGGGTTTTTATATCATTGCAGTTTGTTTAGTTTTTCTAGTTGACATCTTTACCACAATAGAAATTTGGGGTGCTTCTCTCAGTGCCACATGTTTCTCAGTACGTTTATTTAAATAATACTTGAAGATTTCACTTTCAGTGGCCTACATTTACTGAAACCAAGTAATAATCTAAGGAGAGCAATTCGTAGTAATAATTTCTAGAAACTCAATAATCTTCTGTTATTTCAGAAGATGTATATAATTTTTTTTATATATATTTTTGAAGGAAAAAAAAAATTCCTGTAGCTCTGTAAATGCTGACACAGGAAAGTTTTGTATACTGCATATGAAATTTAAAAGCCCTAACACTGTCGAAACATTTTAAGCTGTTAAGAAATTGGGAAGTTTGGAAAATCAGGAAACTTAGCAGATCCCAGCCCAGAATAGTATTTTGTCATAAAAATCTGAAGAAGATATGGCAGTACCTCTCTATAAAGCGAGCGGATCTTTCTGAGAAAGGGTCAGAACGGTTTGGCAAAGCCTTTGAATGAAGACGATCTCTCTCCCTGCCCTCACTGAAATCCTGTTCTAGAACTCATCTGCTCTCACTATGGATTCCCCTTCTCAGGGAGCTTGCAGCACAAGATCGTGCTACAACCCTGACTGCCTGCTTCGTTATGGGACACGATGAGTGCCCTTCACTAGTTCACTCGGTTTCTCATGAAGCCTTTGTTCCATGAAGCCAAAAAGCATGTTCTTTTTCTAAACAGGTTTGCAAATCTTGTCAGTCAGCCACTGAACTAAATTTTCAGAGATATTTAGGACAGGCACTTTGAACGTTCGTTCTCATTGGGCAGTTCTCACCTCAGAGAAATAAGATGTTCTAAAAATGAATATAAAAATGATGCCAGAGAACCAGGTTACTTTGTAAACGTGAATTCTATTTTTGTTATTTGTGTTTTGTGTAGTTTAATAAGCAAGCTAATATTAATTTTATGAACAAAACAATTTTACAACTACTGGAGGAAGACACCATGATTTTTTAGGATTGCCAGAGTTACCTGTGGACAAGGATGATGTCCCACCAGAGTTATCCTGCTGTTGCTCAGCCTCTCCTTTAGAGTTATTCCAGGTATTTGTACTTGGCAATGGTGGGAATAAGCTTAGAATGCCTTACAAGAGCCAATTTCATTTTGAATGTTCTCATCTATGAAATGGATACTGCATATAAATGGACCCTTTCCATCTCTACTTAGTTTAAGAAGAAATTCTTGAATTTGAGCACAGTATGCAATCTGTAGTGAGATAATAGTGTGTTGTTACCAGTTTCATGATGTTACAAACATAATACCTTAGTTTAATACAAAGTCATAAAACAATATAAGAAAATATATACCAGCTATGGGTGATACAGCTTTTGAATTGGACAAGACTGGTTTTGTTAGTGATATCAAAATGAGTAAATACTTTCACATCAGTAACTTTAATTTGCTTTAATTTAAGGGGCCACATGCGGGTGCTCTGTATGCGTGTATATGTGTTATATAAATTTTTATGCTTTAGTTAGTACAGTGATTTAGCAGAACAAAATAGATTCCTGAGTGTTATACGTATATATTCTGGTGTAATTGCAGTGCTTGCTTCCAGCATCCTTTGGTAGTAACTGAGATGTATAAGCATTGTGAACTCCTGTTGTAGCTTAGTACAGATGTTTTACACTGCGGTCAGGTTCAGCAGCATTTCAGAATCGGCTTCCAAGAGGTCAGATCTGCACTCTTGCATTCTTCTGCAGGATGGATTGACAGTTAGGTTGGACACATCTCACCTACCACCTCCATGACCTGTTCTTAAAGCCAGCTTTGGAGGGAGTGATGTGTTGCACCAGTAAGAAGTCACACCTCATTGTTCTGATGGCTGTCAGATCTGGTGCTAGTAACTTCACCAATACAATAATACAATTTGGAATTTCTTTGCAGTGTTTTGTTCTGTGCCCAACCGTTACGTGATCTGAGCTGTCAAAGAACCAAAAAGGAATTTTCATCAGAAAAACACCTTAATCAATGACAATAAATTACAAGAATGTGGGCTTCAGTCACACTGGGAGTAGATGTCAAGGAAAATTACAAGGATAATAAAGATACCACAGAGAATGAATCAACTTATAGAAGGAAGCAAACAACTTGTTATATCTTTTGTTGATAAGAAAAATGAATAAGGTTTGAATGCTATTTTGCAATTAGTTTAGCAGCAATTTCTCATTTTTCATTCAAGGAAGGAGCTCAGCCTTAGAATCAAGCAAACAGTTTCATGCTAAAATATTTTTAATCATTAGAAAAAATATGTTTGTTTTGTATAACGACAGATATGATTTAATTATTAATTTACATGAAATTCCAGCAATAGCTAGTTAGAAAAACATTGCTTTTCTTTTTTTAAAAAAGAGCCCACATGTAAAATATGAAGATGAAGTTTGAAATTGCCTTTTTCATTTTATTTTATTTCATTACCCTTAGAAAGCTTATAACTTAAATAAAATCTAATACTCAATCTGAAATAGTCTTCTTCATACTTGTGTATATTACAAAATTCTGGAACTGAAAATTAATCATTTTGCTTTAATTTTGGAAATCAACAGTAAATATAAGAACAGGTATTTCTTAGTCTAATTTGACATGCTGCTTACTAGTGTTTATTTCAGCGGTGCTGTCTCTGGAGCAAAAGTCTTCTTTCTATTCAGTCTCCCTTGAATCTGTAGTTGTTCTTGTTCGCAGGTGTCCTGTTTGAAGCCGACTGTGACCTTTTCTTAACTTTGGTGATAAACATTTTCTAAGAAATGGCAATGCTTCCCAGGTTTTAAGAAAATCTAGAAGTTCTTGTGGTCATTAGGCAATACAAGTTAATGTGATTCATGTGAAAAGCTCTCTTTTTGCCGTGCCTCACCGTTACTGGAAAAAGCAAATAGATCTGAGGAAAACTGTTGAATATAGCCATATTTTAAGGCCATTGTTTTCTTATAAATCAAAGAAGAGCACACATGCTTTAAAATGTGTCACTTAAAAAGGAAATCAGTGTTCATGGGGTACATAGCACTACATAAATAATCAATGACTCCTTTAGTTGTGAGTGAGGCATTTCACTAATTCCTTGAGATATCGTCTTGTTTATTAGCTTATGGAAAATACTACATTTTTAGCGACTGTGACACTGTTTCTAATGCCATGAAATACTGCAATGTGCAGCTTATTCATGATTTGGTATGTATAATTTATTTATGTACCATAAATACATACTGAAACCGAAATGAGGGAGTAAAGCTTCATTTGTGTGAGAAAACTGAAGAGTTTAGAGATGTACATTGCATGGAGAGCTGAGCTTCTAAACTGCTGCAGGAGAAAGAAAAGCGAGAGATGGTTGTGTTGTGAATGGCAGGAGAGGTTCACATTGATCATAGCCTGTCAGCATGGGAAGATGTAGCTGTAGAGCTATGAGCTATTGCCTGCTTATCTCAGGAGGCTCCCCAGGAACTTCACAGCGAGATTGGTGTATTGGTTGAGGAGCAAGGCAGTTACTCTTTTGGGCCGATTAAAATCCTTTCATAAGATTTTCTTAGGACAGCTTCCACGTGGGAGGATTTGAGCTTGCTGCTTCTTTAACCTTTCTTGCAGGCTTCTCTCTCAGTACTACATGATGTTTTGTAAAAAGGAATTAGAAAAAAATTTTAAAAATACATCAATGTAAAAAAGAAATGTCGTGTTGGCTTGACCTGTGTCTTTCTAGCCTTATCTATTTTATTGACACAGTGCATACTAGTGGTGCAAGAAATGTCCTAATAAAGTAGAAGCCCCAAGTAAAGGTAATCTTATGACAGATTCGGTTGGCAGTACTTACATTACTTAAATAATGGAGAAAGAAGCTGCTTTTTTTTCCTCTTTGGCATGCTACTGAAAGTAGGTGATCTGATTTGATACTCGTAATTACTTTTGAACTCTGCAGCAACTAGAAGATCAGTATTCTTGAAAATAATTTACCAAATGTTAAAACATCCTTTTTTATAGTGCTGTCAAGAAAATCTTGTGTGACTGCGTATCTAGTAGTACAGGAGTTAAAACTAATGAGAAGCCCTTCTATTCCAGCAGTGTTTACCTCAAATTCTTCACGAGTTGAGTGTGGCTTGACTCTGTCTTCACATTTCCCCTCCACTCCTTCCAGTTCAAATGAAGCTAACAGAGAATTAGCTTTCAGTCCGTATCATAGTGTCTTTCCTGGGAAAACAAGGGGTTTTTTTCTTTTTCAAAAGAATAATAATAAATGCCCAACCCTAAATAAAACTCCAAACATTGAGGAGTGTGGAGGAGAATTGACAGACACTATTCAAAAATTGTTTCCATTTGGTAAAATAATTGTTTTGAAGTGCTGCATTCTGGCTGATTCAAAATGAAAAAGAAGCTTTATTTTCCAACACCTCATTCTGAATTTAAGAAAGAAGGATAATTGATGTAAGCTGCTACAACTACTACGGTGGTTATTTTTTTTTACAGTACATTTCTTTGGGTTCACAGAAACTTCCTCTTCCTTTGGACTCTGTGCTTTGTATATATGTGCAACTGTTAAAAGAAAAAATGTGTTTTGCCAGCGCATAGTGATTTATGTCTTCCAGCTTTGTTCTTTGCAGCAATGCCCTCAATTAATTTTCCAAAGCAGATAATATAACTTGTTTGTGGCAGAAAATGTTCAAACAGGAAAGAAAAGAACCTGAAATTAGAGAACATTCTAAAAAATTGAAACAACCTCATACAAGAGTTTCAGTTCTGTATTTCCAACAGTGAAAGCTGAAAGGTATCAATTTAATTATTAGTCTTTGTTTTATTTTAAATAAGGTTGTAATTGAATCTCTTCTATTATTTGTTTTATGAAGGCTTCTTTTAAAATGTTTTGTATAAAAGGTGATTTTCAAGACAAATAACTAGAAAATACGTTAAGAACAGTGAGGACAACCCTACCAGCAATCAGAAAACAGAGGACTTCTGTTCCTCGGATGCTTTCTCCTAGATGTGATGGAGGGGAAGTAGGAAACTGTAACCATGATTCCTATTGCAATGAGTGAAATCATGATTGTAATGCCTGTTTCTTACAATGAATCAATCACTCCATGCATTTAATCTGCCTTAGGTTATTTATGTTAACTTGTGCAGATTGTGTGTATGGCTGAGGGCCATATATACTTAGCTGCTCTGAAGTTACTGAACTAAGGTTTGTGCAGTCAAGAACTGTCTTCTTATGTCACTGATAGATTATTCAACCCAATCCTTTTGAAAGATGAGGATAGAAAAATGATAATGAAGACAGATGTAGTCTTCCCAGGATATTATAAAAGTGGAATCTAAACTAGAAAAGTTTGTCTCAATATAGTTACAAAAAAATTATTAGAAGACACAGAGACTAAAATAAAGCAGTTAAACCCTTGCAAAGCAGACATATAATAGTTGGTAAGAAAACAGTTTCATATTTATAGAAAAATAATTTCAGGAAATTATTGCCACATTTTTTTTAGATGCACTTTTTCTTACTAAATTAAGATTTATCTCTTTTCTGTTTTTTCTTTCTTAGCACTATAAAATCATAAAATACAACTCAATAAATCCCCCATATTTGTTGCCCTTATTCCAGTGCCTCTAGGTAGCTCATTAACATATCATCCACTCCTGAGTGAAGTAATTCAGATTTTAGTAATGTGGCTATTTCCAGACCCTATGTTGGTTTACAAGGAACTCAAGATTTATCTGTCTGCCAACACGATTTTTTTAATATAAAGGGTAAAAGGAGTTATGGTGAGATGGATCCTTGTGTGATGCATTCAGTATCCTCCCATGCTTTGAGGCTTATCATCTGTTTTCTGCCTACAGCCTCAGAGGAAAAGAAATGATAAGCAAAGCAAATTGCCCCTTGGAAAACTGTATACTGAAGAAAAGGAAAGTACAAGAGCAAAACACAGCTCTTGATGTTTTTACACTTTGTCCTTCAGCTGAAGAGAGCTGTTACAAAATACATTTGACTCCACTGGCAAGATTCAGTCACAGGAGTCAAAAGCTGACAAGGACACTGAATAGAGAAAATATACTGTGAAAATCTATGAAAATATAAAGAATTACTTTTCTTCAAACCTCAAAAGAAGAAGAAAGTTTTTTATTTAACTTCACTGTCTTACTGCAAGACCGTATAGAAGAAAATCAGCTGGTATCTTTTCGTAGCGCTTGTCCTGCTTGGGGGTGTTATATACATTTGCCTGTTTCTGTCATGCTTAACAAAGAAGTCATGCATTCACGTCTCATTTTATTGTTGAGTACTTCCTTCGATATAGTATTTATCAAGCAGTTGCATATGCAGAATCCAAAATAAGTCCGGCTGTACTTGACTGAGCTTTATATGTAAAAGGAAGGCCTGGGTGAACAAAGTAACCTATCCAAGGCTGCAGTCAGCTGCACTTGGCAGTTCAAAACCTATCAGCCCCTATTCATCCTGTGACATCTTCACGGTGTAACCACAGACCACCAAGACGAGGAAGGAAAAAGGTCCCCTTTATGACACGTATTCGCTCAAATGCATTATTTTCTGAATAGTGATGTTAATAGTAATTGAAAGCAGTATGTTTTCATGTACTCTGGTGGGTTGACCTTGGCTGGCTGCCAGACCCTCACCCGGCCACTCTCTCGTTTCCCCTCCCTAAGAGTATGATGAGATAAGATGGAAAAGATCTTGGGTTGCGATACAGACTGGGAGATTGCTTACCAATTACCATCATAGGCAAAACAGACTTGACTTGAAAATTGACTTAATTTATTGCCTATTAAAAAGCAATTGGATGGCTAGAAACAAAGACACAACCTAAAACGCCTCCCCTCCTTCCCCATCGTGTTTTCTCAGGCTCAACTTCACTGTTTCATTCCAAACTCCTTTGCCTCTTCCCAGCATGAGTGGCGCAGGGATATAAGGAACGAGGGATTGTGGTAGTGGGGTCTCCATCTTCAGTAAACTTGGTGTCCTTTGTAATATACAACTCACAGAACTCCTTCCATGTTGTTTACAACTGTGTACTTCTGCCTCACGGTGACATGCGATGTTGTATTTCTTATATGTAGAGAGGGATAGGAGAAATATGTAATACTTAAAATAATCAGAATATCAAAACCAAAATGAAGGTACATTACGATGTAAATAGTAAGCTCTCTGAACACTGCCAGGGTAGACAAGACTTGGCATATTTTGCTCTGCAGACATAATAAATGGAAAAATACATGAGTAGAGGTCTGACCTTACTGAAGCAAATGACAGACACTCCAGTTTAAGTGGAGCCGAGTTTTCACCCGTTATTATTCCGTAGCAAACTTTTGTCATCAATGTGGTTTACGTGCATGTATGCATATTTATGATTTTCTCAAGTGATTCTGACTTAAACACACGCCAGCTCAGCCCTGTAGGTTTTGGCCATTGACCTCAATAGATCAGTTATATTTCTTAAATGAAAATTCCTGTTGGAATTGCAAAACAGCTTAGGCCAGCAATATGGTAATAACTATCATACTATAATAGTATTTCCGAATTTAAAATATAGTTTCAAAAAACCTATTGTGTGCTCTCATATTTAGCTCTCAAAACAGCTCGTGTTGACTGATATTGGAAATACCCATTTTAAGTTGCAGAACTGCCAAATGAATGTAAAATTGCAGGGATTTCTTCATGTGTGTAGTTGATAGGTCAGTGTTGTGTGGTTCCAGTTTTATTTACTGCAATTATTTTAATTGTCTTTGTCATACTGTGTCACTTGCCCTGAAGGGTTAAGAATCTAAAATTTGAACTATTTACGGTGATGATTTGTCTTAGCTGAAACACAGCAGTCTCTGCGTAAATAAAATACTGTTCCAATAAAACAGTAATACTTTCTTTTCAGATAAATAGTAATATATTAAACCAAAACTGCAGGGGAGCTCAGAATCATTGGTATGTTCACTAAAGTTGTAAAATGATGAAGTGCAGAACATTAATACTTTTTATTTTATAATAATGCCATAATAGTCTTAACAGACCTGTTCCATTATTTGAAATGTGTACCAAGCCAACAATGCGGTACCTATGAATACTCTCATCTCTGTGTACATTGTGGTATTGAGATTTGGCCCAATGGCCGGTATAATTATTTCACACACTGTTCTAATATGTTTTGGTTTGTTTTGGTTTTCCATCTAAGTGGTGACAACTACCCCCTTTCTTTCAGAGGTTTAACATAATTGCAGGACAAGAAAGTTCCAGAGATATTTAAGATATTCAAGAGATAGCATTTTGTTAATGTTTTAAAACTGATTGTAGGATTGGCCAACAGAAAATTTTTATAGGAAAAATACTGTCAATATGTGTTTTCTAAAAAAAAAAAAAAAAAACCAACCAAAACCAAAACCTTATCAAAAGTATTTTCCAATCCTGCCAAGCTTTGCTTCTCTTTGACTAAGCATTTGGCATACTTTATAAGATGTTGTATTCGGTATAGTTTCACTTTTGATGATCACTACCAACCTCCTTAACCAATGTGAAGAGTGCCTTCCTTCCCCCCTCCCTGTGTTTTTGTGACCAGACTAACCTCAGCTGTGCAGGGGTTGGTGGCATTTGCATGTGGAAATGCACTAATATGGATGTTTTTCTTTGTGTGTGCATCCTTGCAGTGTTGTATACCAGGATGGATTTTATGGTGCAGACATTTATGTAAGTATTCATTGATGTGCATGCTGTCCTTGTACATTACCAGAGTCATTCTTTTTACAAGTTTGCTGCCTAGCTTGACTCTGTTTTGTCTATTTACCATCCCTTGCCTGTCAGAAAGAATTGAGAAGAATATCTCTCACATTGGAAGACCTTTCTGTTCATTACATCTATCATTGTTCAGTGGAGCTGAATTAACTCTTCAATCAAATGCTGAATGAATGCAAAAGATGTGAAAAATGTGTGTGTGGAGGGGTGTCTCCCTTCAAGTTCAAAGAAAAAATAAAAACAAAGCAGAAACATTCATCTGCAAATCCCCAAAAGCCCATTTCTGAAAATCAAGGCAAACTGAGTATTATTAATACAGTAAAAAGATACTTCATGGAGAGATATAGATTTCCCAAATCTAGGCAACATTGGGTATACGTAAATGCCGTGGTCGTAGTAGAGCTTTATTATGGAGTAAGCTTAAGATATGACTATGTATTGTCTGTAATCCAAGTAGACTTGCATCTTCTCTTTTAAAATCCACTTACTTGAGTTTAAATTAAATGGGGAGAGACTGTTCATGATATAAGAATTGGTTATATGTTTAGTAAGGATTTATAGCCCTGGATCCATCATTACCTTCTTCACCTCATTGTTCACCAAATCCATTTTAAATAATATTTTTTTAAGTTTCCTACCAATACTTAAGTTTTTACCTTGAATGTATGCAAAGAGGATACTTGTGTCTGAGTATGCAAGAAGTTTCAAGGGGTTGAGGCTGAATTTTGCTCTTCTAAAATAACTTTAATAAATAATTCTTATACTCCATGGGTGTTTTACTGGTACTCCAGTAATCTTTCGCATTTGTTGTTGTTTTGATAAAGCAATCTGGTTCTAAGTTAAAGGTATCATCTTTATTTCACCAGACAACTTTCTGTAAACTAGTCGTACTTCTTTTTTAATATACAAAGAGATGGATGAGTTGAAATTGGTATGAATATAAAATATTCAATAGGTAGTGCTAGAAAACTTCCCTTGTATTCATTATCAGCAATCTTTTGGAACTGCGTCCAAGGGAACAGATTTTTTTAGTAAGTTTTACATAAAGAAGGAGAACAATTTGAACTTATGGATTAAGAAGATTTTGGGTTTCTGATATAGGTAGAAAGAGGCTGATACTTATCTGAAAATTCATTTGTGTAGATTAAAAATACATTTAAAATAAATTAGTGTTGGTTAAAGTTCTCTCCCTATGTACTTATGTACTTGATGATGTTATCAGTAGCGTATTTTTCACAACACAAGGCTTACTCAGGTGCGGTGTGCTGCTCTAAACTCATCTAAACACATTGCTGCTGAATTTTTGAGCCATACAGGATATATGGTACAATGTGGAATTTTTTCTTGTGGTTTCCAATTTTCATACTTCCTCAAACTGTCAAAAGAATGTGAAATCCATTTTGCTCAGTTGACCAACCTGAAAATCTGAAAGGCAAAAAGACATCTTTCTCAGGACTGCTTATTGTGGTAATATAGGTGGGGACTAAATGTTAATGTAACTGTTCATAGTTTCAGAACCCGCTCCTGCTGAATACCAGGAGTATCTGTTTTGGTGTTTGACTGTATTATTTTTAGGTGGCCTCACGCCCTCTTACAGATTGTAACATTTTGTTTCCACATAGAAACAGACTTCAATGAGGAAGATACTGAAGAAATTAGTAACTTCTAGTATAGCCTCAGTTTTTTTGTCTGGGATAGTCATGTGCATTAGAAGTGGAATAACCATACTGATGCATTGGGTTTTACTCAGTTGCAGCTTTGTATTTCTCATTGCATTTCTTAGTATTTCTTGTATTTCTTAGTTCTCTTAATGCAGCAGAACATTTACAGCAGTTGACAGAATGAAAACACTCTTCTGGAAATTATTTTTTTATACTGTACAAAGCTGCTTATTTTGTAATTAATTTTTTGTCACATTTGTTCTTTCTTCCATATAAAATGCTGCAGGAAAGGGAGAGAGAGTTAGAGAAAAAATTGACATAAATCAAAAGAAAACTTACAATTCACAGTGTATTAGTTCTTAGTGTATTATTTTGCAGCGGACCAAGTTATTTATTAAATCCCAATTGATTATGACATAGCTCCACTCAGCTTTTCATTTTAAGTGCGGAGCCAAAGCTTTGTGAAAGAGCAAATGCTTTGTGGAAAAAAAAAAAAAAGAGAGAGAACAACATTTAAACAGTATAGGTTGTAATAGTAGATTGGAGAGAAAGGAACTTTAAAAATACCACAGAAAGCAAAACAAAAGGAACACAGTTCTGAAAAGCCAGACTGCATGAACAAGTATATCAAAGTAGGTTTCATTCTGACGTGTTTACATTGAGTACCAACAGTAATATGGACCATGCTAATCTTTTCAGAGAGAGTCATCAATATAGGCTTTGATGGCTAGATTTTGTGGAAAGGGGAAGGAGGGAAGAATACAAAAGGTGCTAGTTGGGTAAAAGCTGCAGGGTGAACCAAGAATGGCAAATAGCCAGAGTTTATTAATATTAACCAGAGGATCAGAAGAGAATAGGAATATAAAAATAGGTGGAAAGTATGATCTAAAATGAAAAATCAACATCCATGATTCTATGTAATATAACATATTCTATATTTCATATAGTTTTATATGGAATGTAATAATGCTTCTGAAATAGCTACGCTATTGAATTCCTTTTTAAATGTGCCTTTGATTAGGAAAAATAAAGGAGATGATTAGGAAGTAAGGAAGACCTTTTAAAATTAAGTATTGATTCACTAAGAGAAAAAGTCATTAAAAGAGAATTAAGGTTGCCTGCCAGCAAATATAGAAGTTCCTAGATAAAGATTGACACTTGTGAAAATAAGAAAATACACTGCACAAAATGAAGGAAAAGAAGTAGCAGAGACAGAAATATGCAGTTAGAATAATAGCTCTACTCTATTGCTCTGCTTTATCTTAAATCTGATCACCATTGTGATAAAGAACGTTTTCAGAACATGTCAGTCTTCAGTCCACACCTAAAATGTGGGAAGGCTAAGAAACATGGGAAACTTCCAAACTCTGTCATCACCAGCTTCACAGGTCCCTTGGCGATAGTTTAGCCACATACTTCCGTCAGACTTTTGTCGTTCACAACAAGATTTTCTAACCTGCTCTCAGGATTCTGGCCCTGTGATACTGCAGGTGGTGAGAGCCCATGACAACACATCAGCACCCAGGTGAAAGCTTTTTTTCCTGAGCACGCTGATCAAGAATAAGGCATGCTTTTGTGATCACAGATGTGGAATGAGATTAACAGCAACTACCGCCATCACCTTTAGCTCAAAGGCAGGATGGTATTGAAGGTGGAGAACATGTTTATTTCCCAAGGGAAAAAAAGATGTAATTATCCAAGCAGCGTTCCCTCCATACTGGGTAGAAGTCCATCAATGCAGATACCCTGAAAGGCCCTGTTCTAATATGAAGATACATGCAGTTAGCACTGAAGTCTTTCCTTTGAGTGCCAAAGGGGTTTTTATGTTTTCTAAATGCAAAGTTGTGCCTGTGACTCACAGAAGCAGAATGAGAAGTGGACAAAATACTTTTCCAAGGGCAAAAGAGTCCCCAGGGAGCAGTGAGTTGTTCCTCCTACTGCTCTATGTTCTGGAAAATTCCATGTCACTTTCTTAAAAGTTTTGAGATCTAGCTCAGTCCCAGTGATTGTATTTGCTTGGAATGAAAACAGATGGTATCAGTATTACCAAGAGTTCCAAAAGGAAGCATAGGATGTAAAAAATGAGGAAAAATAATCCTCAATGTTGATATACAATATTGAATACAATGGTAATAGGAAAAAACTAACGAAAAAAGCACTCATCATTTAGAGTCACTTAGTTTATCTGTATCTGCAATATACATGGTCAGTACACCTGAGATCAACATCAAAAACATAATTTAGATGTTTTAGGAGGAGGTGCACACATGTATATATGGTTTTGTAATCTAAAGATGTGTGTCCATATAACTTGGGGTTTTTGTGGCAATTATGCTTTACTACAGATATACAGACTTGATTTAAAAATTCAGATGCATTTGATTTTCTGTTCATTTTCATTTTATCACATCTTATCTAAAAATTCTGCAATTCCTTTCTAAAATTGATTAAGATTTCTCTGTAAAAATTGGCTACTGATCTTTGATGAATTCCACTGCTCTCCTTCAATTTGCCTGAATGACAGAGCATTGCAAGGAAAATTGTAATGAGTGGCTCTGGGGAATTTGTCTAAATTCTTTCCTTACATCTTTCTTTCCATCCTTCTTTCCTTACTCATTCAAATCATTACATTTCTGTTTCTTTATAGAGCAGTATTGCAAGAGCCTGTGTATGGCAATAAGTTACCACAGGTATGGCATACTGACTGATGGAACACCCTCATTATGCTGAATGTAAACTTTTGTGAAATCATACTAATACTCAATAATTATGTGAGAAAATTGATTCTGTGTGTATAAATGGTAAGAATAGTCTACCAGTTGCATTTTATTTTCTAGATTCTATCCCAAAATCACAGATATACTTCATATCCCATGAAATACAAGAGTTAGTGTTTCAAGTGTCCTATTCAGTGGTTTCTGCCAGTGAGATATATCTGTGTATTTGGACTGCAAATGTATTGACTATATACTTACTTTTTTAAGGCAACCTAAGCTGGTGTAACATTTGTTTTGAAAGTAGCAAATATGGGAGCACTGATAAGGCAGTAGACATTTTTTTCATGATTGTAGCTGAATCTATTATTTCAGCTGAATTTTCAAAATAAAACCTAATAGCCATGTACTTTGTGTTTGAAAGTACAGAGTGAGCGGGGAAAAAACATTCCTGAAACATTTATAAAACATAGGAACTGAAAAACATTATTTATTATTATGCAACTATTACAGAATTTTGTTCTAAATATTTTATTTTACAATATAGTGTAAGGCATGAAGTTAAATAGTTAATATATTATTCAAGAGATGTACATGTTGTGAATATTACTAGTGTATTCTTTATTTAAGATATTAGCCAGGTTCAAAATTAGAGAAAAATCCCAATGTGGAACTTGAGACAGAAGATTAGAGTTCAGGGAGCTGAATCAGATTCGCATCCTGATTCCCAACATGAAGTGTATCCCCAAGTATTTTGTTGCTGCAATAATAAATCATCTGAAGTAAATTGAAGTAAAACAATAAGAAAACTCAGTACCACACCAAAACTGCAAGACACAAACCCCATAAAAAGAATTTGTTTAAGAATGTTTTTATATGTCATTATATGGTAGCTCATGTTAAAAAAATGAAAATGTAACATGAGCTGGTAAGGAATTATGATTTTCCTGATAACCAGCATTTCCATTTTCCAAAGAACTGAGGCAAATTCAATAAATTTGATCACTTTTTATTTTTATTGCTTTAGACTCAGTCTTTCCAGGACTTATCATACTGATGGTTGAATCTGAAGCATCGTAATAAAGTTCAGGGTTGAGCTTCATTGTTGAGCAGCAATTCTTTGGTGAAAGCAAATCGAAACATAAGCCTAAAAGCAATGTAACTCATATTTAGGGAGCACGAAAGGGTCCGTCTTCACCGACTGATCAGTTTTTAGTGATAGTTAAGAAAAGAAAAACAATCCTCACAGAGCCCACCATCTGCAGTTTTAAGACCAGCCAGTATGTGAATAGCCTGTCTCATTTTTGTCTGATCAGGGACACCAAAACATTGATGCTTCTCACGGTGGCCCAGTCTCAGTTCTGTGGTGGGAGCCATTCTGTGCACAGTTTGATCAAATTGAAGTGACTCTCTCATTTAAATAAGAGGGCTTAGAACTGGATTACAGAGCAGATGAAGGAGTCACACATGTGACAAACACAATCATGTCGTGCTGCAGAATGAGTGGCAGTCCGCTACCCATTTTCAGGCCTCGATCGTAAACACGAGTTTAATATCTTATTTATACTTTTTACCATTCATACTCCCTCATATCAGCCCTCAGGGGAAGAAAAGGAAGAGGAAAAAAAGGAAAGAAAATTTGCTATATTTAGCTCTCAGAAAACAGAAGGGGAGATCTGATAAATATGTATAATCTCTCACCTTTCTCCTTGTAGCAGAAGCCAGCCCGAGTGTGCAGCTTGCGTTATCATCTCTCAGCCTCACTGTTAGCGGGCTCGGTTTGCACTTGGTGACATTATTTGACATCTGATTGCCTGTATGCACATACCTGCAAGCGATACGTGCCTATTATACATTTTTGACACTAATAGCCTTCTACTGGTTTATAAAAATCAGATGATCTGAAATGAGAAAGTATTTCTTCTCAATGCTTGCACAGAGAAGCAGCTTGCTGCCAAAGAGAGAGCACACAGAGTGTCATGAAAGCACCTCCCTTATTCCAGCAGTTGTGTGACACAATTGCTGCTGGCAGGGAGCTGACCAGGAGTGGGGAGGTAAATGTACTGTTCCCTGTGTAAGCACTAGAAAGAGTCAGGAAGAATATTCCTCAAGTATGGTGACAATTCAAAGCCTGGATTGTCTAATGAGCTGTCAGTTTATGTAGAACATGTGTTTATTCTTAGGGTGATGTGGCGTTATCAGCAGAATGATTGATTTCCCAAATCAAACTGCTTCAAATCTTCAAACCAACAAAGATTTATACCTGTTGGGGATGGAAGTGATTCCGCCAAGCCAAGCAGTAGAAGAGGAAGTAGCTTGTAAAAGTAGCTGAAATTACTTTTCTGAAAAGAGTGGATTTTTATTTGTAAAATCAGAATACCCATAGAAGTTCCTGCAAGAAAAATTGTACTGCTGTTACAGTAAAGGTTGACACACCGTAGGCAATTCTTCATGCTTCGGTATAATATCTTGTGTGACTGCAGCCTTGCAAAAATAATGATAATAAAATAAATCAATCTATTAAAACAAACACTTTAGCAAAAGACTGTATTTTATTCCTAGCTGTCAGATCTAATACTTTCTTATTCAACTCTTTTTTTTAAGGAGTGGGAAGGTGGGGAAAGAAATACAAAAGTCCCTTGTCCCATAGGATTATGGGGTGGTTGAATTCTAATTGGGACGTAAATCGTGTTTGTGTTATCTGTGGAGACTGGACTCTGTTTCTTAATTGGCATGCTGAGATCATTTTGAAATGGTTGATATAACAGCGTGGTCCATTGAACAGGAAGCTCTGCTGTTTTCACAGTTTGATAATCAATGCATCACTGCACACAATTCCTTTCAAATGTGTGTTTGTTTGTCCTGTTTGCTTAATTGAACAGCTGCAATTACTGTTACATACAACTGAATGTTAATTCATGGAAGAAGAGAATTTTGCTTCTTCATTATAATTTTATGTATAAATTGGGAACCTATGTAACGTTAAGTGTTAATTGAGTGCACAAATTCATAGGCTTAATCAACCAGACAAGATAAATTGTATTTTGTACAAAAAAAAAGAATTGATTATTAGCTGAGTTTTTCTTTTTAAGTTCAGTTTTGCTTTTTTAATACACATAAGCGTCATTCCTAAGAACAATTACTACTTGAAAACTTGTAGAAGAATACCGTATTATCTTGTAAAAAACCTTATGTTGATGAACAGAGTTCATTACTTTCTCCATATCTCTGGGACAAATCTTAACAAGTGGTAAATTTTGCTTAACAATTCACTGAAATATTTTTAATGTATTTAACACCTTGACTGAACTTACAGCATGACAGCGCTCTTTCAGTTGTTGCTAAGCTTTGCAGAATGTTGTTTAAGGTGCTGTAGCAATCCAGTTAGAGCGTGAGTTTGTGTTTCAGGGTGGTTATGCTGCCTACCGGTATGCCCAGCCTGCCACTGCCACTGCAGCTGCCTACAGTGACAGGTAAGACCTCATTTACTGCTAATACGTATTTGACCAGTGGAAGTTGAAGATGGTTCTATAAATTTGCCTTGTTGAAGTCTCATAACTGTCTTGTTGCTCTGCAGATAATTGTGATATCTAAAGCAGGCTGTTTTATTATAATCCATGAATAGCCATAAATTGAGAGATTTTAGGCCTTAATTGAGAGTCAGGCATGAGATGTGCACATTCTCAAGCTGTAGATCATCCAGTTAATGTCTGTGACCCTTGTACAATGTAGATAAATATATGTACAGCTTCATGATGGTCTGCTACTGAAGATCATTATTAGTCTTAGGAGTATTATTTCAGTTGATTTAGAACCTGAACCTATTGAGTGCCCTCAGTTCTCAATGACATTGTTTTAGTCAGTGGAAATTGAGAATGAACTGTGTAAGCTTGAACTATCCAAGGCAAAACAATATTTTTTTCCATTTGATTTCTTTCCAGATATTTGATTTTTTGGAATACTGAAAAAAATCAGTTATTTTGCTCTGTATTTTTATCTGCAAAATATAAATTGCATTTGGTGGAAATAATATCAGAAATAAAAGATTATTAAAATCTTCATATAAGAGCAACATACAAAGACTTAACTTCTGTAAAATAAAAGCAGTGTCAATTAAATTAATTTGTATGGAGACCCCTTTGAAGTCAATGTCTAAATTGCTATTGGCTTCAGTAGGAATAGGATTTTGTCAAATTGCATTAAATCACGTCTTTGTAGTGCGTGGACATAATTCTGTAATGAAAAGAAAGAATATCCTGTATTTTCTTCATGAACTGTACCCTTAACAAAATCTATGTTATCTTTAATACTTTTCAAGTCCTTGAAGAATGTACAGTCGTAAAGGGAGGATGTGTATCATGGAAGACAGATACGTGCATATATTTTACTTCACAAGAGCAGTGAGAAGTAAAGTCACAATATATAAGGTTCCTGATATAAAAAAAGTTTCCCTGGGAATCATGGAGATAATTTCTGAAGTCTTGAATATGTATTAAAAAAATTCTTTAGACGCTAAATTAGAGATTGTTTTAAGTGTTTCCGTTTCTTAAAGAAATCAAGAGATTAAGAAATTTCAGTCCACTATTTCTTAGATTGAAATGCTGTTCATGGATTCTGTATTTTTAGAATAAAGTACCATGGTATGAATGTTACAATGCTATGCATGCATATTTGCCTTTCAAATGCTTATTCTGGGTAATGAAGTGACATTTTTCAAAGTTATGTGAATAAAATAATTTGCATGTGTGGCTGAGGCATGCTGTGTCAGACAGGTAAGCAAGTTACTTTCTATTAATTTTGGATCAGCAAAATCAACTAGATATGTGCTGTATGCACTTTGTTTGGGATGTACTGTTTCTACTTAGGGTAACCTACAAAGGTGAAGTGCTACTCGGTAGTTTCATTTCATTTCCACAAAGGTATATTAGCATGTCACAGCTCTAGTATTTTCCTCTGAGCTTATAATGCAAAACAATTCCTGCCTCTAAAAACTTACTAAAGTGAAAGGACAAAATTATAAATAACCTCCTGTGGTTAGTAATTTTTTGCCAGGTATCATTCAGGTGTCCCTGGATTTTGATAGGGTGTTTATTCCTATGAATAAATGAATTTCTGTAAACCTATATGTTACATAGAGAAAATGAACAGTATAATGATTGAGTATTAATGCTTTAATTATGAATTAATGTACCTTCTCATAAAACAAATCAAATGCTGTAAGATAGAACATCTTACAGTTGGTCACGTCTGCTATGGATAGAGAGTCAACATCACCAAGAGCTATGCTGACAAAAAAAAGTAGAGGATCTGTCTAAGAAGATAACACTCCTAAATGCTGTAGAGAAAGCCTGAGATGGCATCAGGAGTAATACAGTTGTTACAAGCCTTAATTATTTTTTTGAAAAAATGTCTAATTTTCAGATACACTTTGTGTATAATTAGAATTGTAATAACCTATCTTTGTTCGCATAATTTTAAATATCTTAAATGAATTTCATATCTCTCGGATTTTTTTTAATTCAGCTTCTCTAAATGTGGTTAACCCTCATCTTCAATCTGCTTTCCCCAAATTAATATGATTTCTGGTTTTAATTACAAATATTGTAACTGAATTTCTTTATGGGAGAATTCTAAAACTAGCATAGAGAACACAACAAATAACAATCTGCTCAAACATTTCTTTGCATATGGGAAACTATGTGCAAGCATGGATACCTCTGATTACTCACAACTACAGTTTGCTTAATTTGATTAACTTTTCATTTTTAAATTAATTTAGCAACTTTTGTGAATTATTAATAGTGAAAGTGCTGAAATATAGTTCAGTACAATTGCTTGTATCTTTTCTTCCCTATGTTCTAATCACCAGCTGTCCTCTGACCAGGCTGAAGATCCCTTATATACTTCTCTTACTCAGAGTTGATTTGAGTCCCTCTTTAATTTAATTGCACATGAAATATTTTTACTGTTCATGTGTAACTGATGTCCAAAACAATGAGGTGAGGACCAGTGAGCATGTATTATTGAAGTAGGCACATATCATGGAAGTACCACTTTAAAAAATAAAAAAGCTTTATTTTTTGGTCACAGCTCCTATACGTGATGAATGGCAACGTTCCGTATTTGACATGCTTCTTAAGTCAGGAGGTGGATAGAGGAAATCTTTAGATTGGAGACATGTTTTGGTAAATTAAAAATAAAGGTTAACAAAGATTTGGGACTCCAGATCAATACACCAAGTCAATGGATAATGATCACCGTAAGAGAGCTCTATTGTGAAGAAATGTAATGGTATCCTTGTTTGACACAGCTGGAAAATACTGCTGGATATAAGAAAGAATAGGTATATAGGGGAGGATCAGGTGACAAGGAAATCTTTTGAAACAAATCAACACAACTCCCTAAGTATTTATTAAGTCAAATCATGTGCTCCTAGTACCAATTTCACAATGGAGGTAGAACTTGAAGATTTCTCCAGTCATTTCTTAGCATGGTAAACCAAAATCAACAAAATAATTAAAAAGGTACATTTTGCTTTATTTATGAAGCAATATAATCACTGAATACAACTTCAAAAAAATTATTTTCCTTTTAATACTGTGTGATCTATCATCATACCAAATTGCACTTAAAGACTTGAAGCTCTTTGAAGAAGTGGATAAAGAAAATAATGGTTAACTTTCCAATATTTAACTTATTTCTGATAAATTGTCCAATTCTTATAACTGGTAAAAGGGGATATATATGTTCTTTACCATACTGGAGCTTTGCCTGCAAAACTCTTTAAACTGAAAGTGATTGGAAAAAAATAAGTGCAGAAGACACTAAATCAGATGACAATAAGATGTTCATACAGATTTTATTCAGCTTTCATGTAATAATTTAAAAAATACATATAAAAATATAGTTGTTAGAATTCTGTCCAAGTCTGAAATAAGATAAACTGGCAAAGTTATCAAGTTTTATATTTATGATGTAGAAGAAGTCAAAGCATGGCAGTGGGGCGTATTGTCATTTTGTCATTGCATGTTCACTTGATGTTGCTAGTATGTCTGTAATGCTGTATTGGATTTGACAGATCCATCACATAGCTCAGTGAATGGCTTGCTTGAATTAAGCCTATGGGCAGACTTATTCACATTGATTGGCTATTAGTTTTGTGTTTTATGATTTGATTATTGCATCTTCGATCGGAGTAAGAAAAATGTTCCTTTCTTGCATATTAACTTTGTCAGCCATATTTATGAAAGTGTGTATAGTAGTGTAATGAAACAAAATCCCAATCACAGTAAACTATCGTTATCTGAAAGGCAGAGTCATTTCACTTGTACTGCTTGCTAACCCTGTTATACTTGATAATGATAATTGTGTGTTTATACATGTATGGTTGTGTATTCATGTATAAACACACATTCCCCATTCATCACCCACCCACAAACACAGACACACACAAGTACACAGATGCACATACATACGTACAGAGGTGTTTTGCTTTGAGCATGACCTCATTTTGCTAATACAGTATCAAATTTAAATCTTACTACAGACAATGGGAAGGCTCCTGTTGACTTCTTTGCTCTTTGGATTAGATCCCTCAGCACTGGAAGCTGACTTCTTTTTTTTTCCACTGATCCTTTTTTCAAAACAAATAAGACATATTCAAAAATTAACATTTTGTAATAAAAATATATTATTTTCTGCTTACTATCAGTTTGTGTTACCTGTTCTGTGGTCATACATAAGATTTTGTATGAAATATGAAACAGGAGATTTTGTCATATGGAAGTTGTGTGTATTCCAGATCTAAAACCTTACTTCCAGTAAAATCCTGATATTCTTAAGTTTATATTTTTAACATGCCTATGTGGAGTATTCATTTTTGCCAAAGTACTAGTGTCTACAGTGATAAAATTTAATGTATTTTCTGATTCTCTTTTGACGAGTAGTTGAAAGTGATACTTGGGGTTTTTTTCAGATTATCCTAAAATAGAATAGGTACAGATTTGATTTAATTAGAAACAGGTTCATTGGAGAATAAAAAATTTGAATTAAAAATATATACACAAAAAATAAAAATGAGCGTCTCTAGACAGAGGTGAATTTTTTTTTGTATATCGTAGAGTTTAAGGCTTATATTTTATGAATAAACAATGAAAAACATTATAGTTTTAAAATATTTTCTCTTATTGAGGATCTTACGAGTGATACATACTAAAATAAGGTTTTGAGAGCATTTAAAATATAATAACACCTTCAGTCAGAATTTAATTTTTCATTAAACAATTTTATAGCAGGGTAAATGTTTTAAAGTGTAGCACTTCATTGGTTTTGTGATCATACTTCTTAAGATTTAGGAGATGTACTCAGGTTGGAAGAGGAGAAAGAATAGAATATAGTGATAACTTTACTCTTCTACTCCCAGCTGGAATTTCAAATTGTTTTGAATTTTGCTAGAGAAGTTGAATCTTGAGAAATAGAGATGTTAGGGGTGCAAGATGATATATGAGCAAAAATCATATAGCACATGTTCTGAGCTACTCAAATGTTGAGATTTAAAAGAACCAGTTAGCATCTTGGCCAGGTCCGAAAGTTGTGTTTAGCTTTTGTACTGACAATAATATGGCATATGTTTAAGACTTTAGTTCTTCAAACGCTTAGGCTTGATGTGGTGATGTTTGAGTGGTCTAGTTTTCTCTGATTATCATGTGTGGTAGCCAAAGATTGTTTATTCTCTCATATTGCAAATAAAAATCAAATCATTCACTTTGCTGTTAAAGAGATGTAATGGATTTGGGCATCTACCAATAGGCTCGTGTGTCTTTATGTCTGTATCTGATCTGTGGAAGACAGAGGATCACTGTCATCGTGTTAGTATTTCATAATCCATATTCATCACTCAGATCACGGTTTTGTGAATGACTGGAATATATGACTCCTGTTATAGCCAAACGCAGTACCTTTTAGTGAAGGAATTAGAAAGTAAAAGTGGATGATTACAAATAAAATGAATGTACTACATCCCCTTTAAAAAAAATAATCCAAGAGTTTAAAATATTATGAACAGAGATATTGATGTAGAGAAATTTGAAAGTAATTCCCTGAAATAAAAATGTATTGCATAGAGCAGTTTCTAATGATTGAAACATGGTTCGTTCTAAAGCATTGTAGCCACACCACTTTTCAGAGGAGACACAGAAAGTCATGGTAATGCAGGAAAACAGGACAAACTATTACATTTTATAAAAACATGATCTCCTACCAAGTCTAGAAAGGTACTTTATGTACTTTGATCTTTTAATACATTTCTCTAATATTAGGGAGAACTAAAATGTTCTCTAATACTTTGAAGGCTTGATTCAACTGTGTGTAGTTTCACTATTCTTGTAATGTTCCTGTAACTATTAAAACTACTCAACTAGTCCAATACCATAGGAAAAAAATTAGTGTTCCTGGCCCAGAATGGTGGTAAACACTGATTACAGATCTTCTATCATGTCAGAGCTTGTATTCTTCATACCCTGCTTTTACTTCTCTTTCCTGTAATTTCCATTCTCCTTCACTGTAATATTCAGGGATATTTTAAGCATCCCCTTAGACAAGGCCAGGCGTGGCTATTACTGTAAATTCTGGTTTGGCATCCATGGTGGAAATTGTGAAGACAAAATTGAAAGAAAAGGCAGAGAAGGACAAAAGCCTAGGTGTCCATGCCTGGCTTTCTTAAATGTTCCATGTTTAAAGATGACAAGTACTTTTGCTGCCAATTTCTTCTTCAACATAGTGGGAGCTGTTAAATGCTTATCATTTTCAATAAAAAAGAAAAAAAATCAGTGCACCTATTCTGACATTTACAGATCACGTCAGTATCCTCATTTTCTTTTGGTTTAATACATCTGGCCTACACCAGATTATATAGCATGAGTTTTAACTCAGCGGTTTCTTACTCTAAAATAAAAGTTCATAGTAAATAAATGTGAATATACATATATTCCCTTGAAGCATTTTCATGCATAGGTTTCCTCTAAAAAGAGGGGGAAAAGGGGTTGGTTTACATTTTAAAGGAGGAATTATCTCTTTAATTAAAAAGTCCATACAGGCTTCTTCACTCTTAGAGCATGTTGAAAGAAAGTGTGACTTCAAAAAATTTTAAATGTGTTGTATTCAGCAGACTGGATAAATACGGAGTTAGGGGGTTACTGAAACATTGATTCCTAATCCAACAGACCAAAACTGTCACAGTCTGTTGCGTCAATGCCTGTGACATGATAGACCATAACAGTTCCTTTGGACGTGTCGGTGTCTAATTATACACTTTTCGTTTTCAGATCATTGACTTGATAGACCACAAAGAGGCAGATTAGGACATGCTATAAGTAGGGTCAACCTGAGTGCTTCCACTGTGAGTGCTTTAAGAGCAAGAAGGAATTAAGAACATTGTGAAAGAGTCAGAAGAGGAAGGAATGAGATGCTATTAATTAAATATGGAGTGAATTATATATAGTCTGTATGGATTGGCCATGTAATTTGCAAATGTGTAGCAGCCTCCAAACTTCATTTTGTGTTTCTTAAATGAGTTCTTAAATAATCCTACCAAGGTTTTCATATATATAGTATTTTTGTTGTAATATAAAAAAAGATATTGTCAAGTAATTTGTAAAGTCATGGAAACCTTAAAATAGTTTAAAGGGACAGAATCATTGTTATTCATAATTGCTAAAAAAGTTTATAATTATACCTCTGTATTTTGGGAGACTTTATTGTGGATAAAATGGTGTTTACTAGTAAACCTTAATAATCATTTTGAAATCAGAAACAAATATAAAGCATGTTTTGATGAGACTTTGTTTTAAAGATTACATGAGGTACACAAAGAATAAATTCCCCCCCCCCCAAAAAAAAATATTTTGTTATGTATTTTACTGGGTAAAATACTGATTCTTTACACACGGCTGACTTCAAAATGCTGTACTGTTTATCCTAAAGAGTGTGAAAAAAATGTCCAAACTATAGTAATAAAAATTTCCAAATATAAATATGAAATAGCCTTAATTTAGCAGTCCTGGATCATGCTGACATCAGTTTACACTGCTGACACTGAGCACTTCTGAAGTAAAGTTACTGGATTGCTTCTTGAAGGATTTACTTTAAGTGTATAGACTCTGTTAATCCCAATAAAAGGCAAATAATCTTAGAGAAGATATGCCACTGAGATCAGTATAAATTCTACAACTGATTTATGTGGTGTTCAGAATTTCACCTATTCGTTTTAAAGTTCACTTGAAAATGTTAAGAATCACTTAAAAATCATCTGTGTTTCTCTTGCAGATAAATGTGCATAGTTATACTATGTATAGTATTATTAATAATAAATACATTTATAGTATCTATCATATATTATGTAATCCTTCATACACATAAAAATTCCACTGATATAGCAGGTAATATGAATTAGAACCAACTGTATTGATATAGCTCTAATTTTAAAAGTAAATAAATCAGGGAATAAAATGTCTTGATTTAAAATGTAGGTGAAAGGGTTACAGAATTTTCCACTGGTTATAATGTAAAACGTTGTCCAAGTTTTGTAAATATAGTAAGCTGATTTTTTCACAACTGTACTTAGTATAGCTAAGTATAGCACAGATTTACTAGAAATTTCCTTTATACAGTTTTTGAGGAGTAATGGGGAGAGAGAGGACAACAGTTCATAGATAAGGCATCAGCATGGAAGAATTATATCTGCACTGTATGCGATATGGACACTGTCATTCCCCTAGGATGCTTTACAGCGTTAATGTTAGGCTATGCTCAAGGAGTCTCTCTCTTGTACTGTTTGAATGGGTTTAGTTAGTTCAATAGAATGGCTAAAAAAGATGCTGGGGAAAGACTGGTACAAGAATACAAATTATGAGAAAGCATCTTCTGTTGACTGTTTCTTTCTTTAGGTTTTGTCGTTATTGTTTGGGGTTTTTTTTCTCTCTAAGTAAATGGAATAATACAGGCAGATCACTGCTTCTAGGAATGAACATTTTCATTAGTGTCCAGAATAATTAAGGATTTCTTTCTTTTTTTCTCTCTCTTTTTTTTTTTTTTCTTTTCTTTAAAATGTTCTTTTCACAATCACAAAAGTGCTCCTTGCTATTAAAATGAATTATTCCTGTTCAAGAAGTTGTGTGTCTGGTAGCAAGGTAAAATTTAATAAGAGAGATTTCTTAACTTTTCTTTCTCCTGCTGCCTTTGGCAGTTTGAATTCTGCTGGAGAGCTCTTGTTGTCTAGATCGCCCTGAAGTGTCCTGTGTGCGGAGGTGACTGGCCCGGCGGCCACATTAAGGGCTCGGTTACAGTGCCTGGAAACAGAGGCCTGGTGCCGTCTGGGGCCCTTCAGGGCACGCGAGACAGCTGTGCAGGCCGGCTGGCACTGGGCCTTCTGCAGAGGCAGCGGAGTCCCTGCAGGGGCCCGGGCCATCAGGATGAACTTTAGTGTTTTCTGTGAGGGCTACTTGATTTGTTCTGGTGCAGGATTTCCCTCCGTACACTTCCAAGGCCTACCTCGAAATGTCAGAACGGAGCATTTAATGAAATGGGCAGGGATGGCGGAGGTGAGAGACGCATTTTCTTTTGACAGTGACAGCAGAATACCTCAGTAAAAGCAGAATACTTGTGTTTTCTTTCTCTTGGCATCATTAGTAGTAGTTAGGATGAACAAGCCATTCTGCAGAAAAAAAGAACCTGACAGGGATGAAGTGAGTCTAAAAGGAAAAATATACTTTTCTAATGTGTGTCAGGTGAAACAAGTTACTCTTAGTGTTGTTGGAGCTTGATACCACATACAGTAGTTTCTATTTGTAGTTTTATTCTTACTTCATTTGATATATCTTATAGGTATGGCTGTAAAGTTGTTTTAGTTGTCTTTGTGTTGTGATTCAAGTGCTACGATTATGATAAAGATTTTAGGGGGGAACTCTGAAACTTTGTCCATGCTTGAATATTACAGGAACTGTTCGAGCAGCCAGCTGTCAGTGGAAAAGTGACACGTTTCCATAGTGAAAAAGCCCTCAACGTTAGGTTCCTAACAAGAGTAATGAAGCCTTAGAGTTTAGAATATGAAGGAAAAATAACATATCTTTAATAATATAATGGCAAAATGTATAGATGTACCACATATAACACTTCTGGGAAAGAGCATTGCTGCACTATGTAGTTAGCACCAGATCCTCAGAGAATACCATTTGGAATAGCTCCAGTGAAGTCAGTGCTTTCAGTTCAGCTGCATCAGTTTTACTGGCTGAGGTTACAATCCGTGAAATCTAAATACTGATTGTGTTTGGAAATCACATGGTGGTTTCACCAGAAGTCAACTGATTATATATAGTTTAGATCTTCCCACTGTAACTTCTATTCAGTATTGTGTTTACCTTCATCTTAATTTCCTCTGTTCTGGGGCTCTGCGCTGTTTTCAGCAGTTGCTGTATTTTTGGGAGAGGGGCTGCACTTTTGTTAAGCAAAATTAATTCTATCTAGTTTTATGAAGTTACAAAGTTCAAGAACTCTGGTATATAAAATATAATCACTGTATGTCAGTGGACTATAATTTCTTACACGTTTCAAGTTTCCTAGAGTTAGTGTGATTGTTTTTAGGGAAGTCCTGATTTCTTAAAATCCCACTTGAGCTCTATTATGGCTTCTATTTTATGGAACCTCTGTGCTGCCAAGAAGAAGGACTAAAAGCTTCTGGGAGTGCTGGGTGAAATTATATGTGTGTCAAAATTTTGTTCCTAATTGTGTGCTGTGTAAAATTTAAATAGTGTTGAAAAGTCTTGACTGTCACCCAGTATTTTAGAGAGAAGACAGAACACAGAAAACTCTTTGTAGGGCAAGTGGGACAAATTACTAACGTAGGTTCTTACACCCACAATGTCCTAAGTGTATAAACTTCTCAGACTGAGCTGTGAGTGGTTTTATACATCTGGAGAATAGTGGAGCTGGTGACTGTAGGAGGGTAAATGAGGTAGTAGGTTGATGGTTTTTTAGGAATATGTAGTAGTGCAGACAGAGATGAGTGGAGGGGTGGCAGCTATGTGGAAACTTTTAGGGGGAGCACTCAGAGGAAGAGTCCTGTAATTAGGCTAGAATTTTTCTTCATGATGGGTAGACCCTTCAAATAATAAAAAGACCGTCTGAGACTGATTCTCTGAGCTTCTTCCTGCCTTCCACTTCCAGGTTCTACATTTTCCAACTATTAGTAAAGTAGCCAAATGTTGCATAGGTCAGGTTGGATCAGTGGTTAGGTCTGTACTGTACATCCAGTCTCTGTTATAAATTCCTGCCCTTTCTGAGCTCCACTCTATTTTAAGTTGAAAACAACTTTTAAAGTAATGTCTATTTAGATTTAGAAAATGTGATAAAAGTTGTGTATATTTATGTATTATTTATGTATTATTATATCATCAGAGTTTCAGTGTTTAAGAAAAGATTCTCTCCATTTTCTCAGTGAGGAGAAACTCCCAACCTTCCACATGTGAAGAAGCCTACAGTTCAGTATTGTATAAACCAGAATTTCTCTCTCTCTTCTGGTATCTATTTGATATTCCAGGAGCTGAGATCGTTAGTGTTACTGTTTGAGGATGGTAATTATTAAGGGAATTTTGGACAAGTTTGAAGGAAAGTCATAAACATTCATTAAGCAGAAATGCTATTAATACTCTAGAAGCTAATCAACCTCATTGGCATATCAGGTATCTCAAACTTGAAGCTGATTCTCAGAATATCTAGATTAAAAGCAGTTCAAAAAGAGAGTCAAGGCTATATAAACATGCTTACAGAAAAGATTTTTGTAGAAAGAAAAGCTAAATATATTACATAGTAATTACAAATTTTTCATAATTTTCCACTAAATTTCAGTTATGTAACCTTATCTAAGCTTAAAAAATCAGTGTTGATATGCATGTAGCTTCTGTTTAAGGTCAGTGTGCTTTACAATGAATATATAGAAGTTTTTCCATACTTTAGCACGCTAAAGGTGACTTCTGAGAAGCAAGACTGTAGAATACAGCTCTACTTGAAAAATAGGTAGAGGCAACATACTGCCAAAATGTATTTATGAAACATCTTAGGCCTCTTCATTAACTTGCAGTAGTATAAACATGCTGAAGAAATTGGACTATGGGATTTTAAAAACAAAAATTAGAAAAATTAGACAGTCCTGAAGACCTAGTTTCTTCGAGTAAATAACATTTTCTGAAGTTACTTGTAATTAGTAATATTTTTCATGAATAAGAGTATATAATGAAATATCTTAGTCAAGCTTCACTTAAATTCCTATTCTTCACTTGCTTAAATATTTTGCTTCAATACTTTATCACCTCGGTCTTTCAATTCAGTGGCTTACTTCAATTACAACAGGATAGATTTAGTTAGGTGGTGAGGTTAAACCTGAAAATGTTTTGCTGTACTCTTTGAAGTTTGATGGTGCAGAGTATGGTTTTGATTCTGACAGCTGGACTTTTCCTGCCCACATCATGCCATCACAAAAACTTTCCGACTGTATTTAGTTTTATAGTGCAAGCTCTGTCCCTGTTTAAATACTAATTATTAGTTTAATAATGACCAAAAGTCGTTCCTGAGGGCATGAGCCATAATGTCGCTAATCAAGGATCTTGTAATAAAAAGTCTCCTATAATCAATAGTGCAGTATAGAAAAAAACATGAAGAAAATCGTGCTGCCTCTTTTTTTTTTTCCCAAGCTCCCCAGTCAAAAAGATACTAAGATGGAAATGGTGGAAGTAGTGAAAGACTCCTCTCCTACATCTCTTCTCCATTCTACCACAGACAGGTGGACAGTTTAGCAAGAAGCAAAAATTCACATGTGCAGTTGTCTTCACAGGATTAGTTTTGTATATTGAACAGCCACAGTGAAGATAAGGTTTGGACTTTGGTCATTAAAGACCTTTTTTTTAAAAAAACCCCTACTTTATGCTATAGTGTGGTCTGTTTTCATCAAACTAACAGCATCTAGGAGAGAGAAAGCAAGCACCTAATGTATTGGATATGCAAAAGACCTACTGGGTAGAAATAGCACGCACTAGAACTGGTAGGGAGGTTTATGTCAGATTTGGAGCCTTGGAAGAACAGATTTGTTAGGAGTCTGCCAAAAGGTCTATGGGGAGCGGAGCAGATGAAATTAGAAAATATTTGGGCCTTTTGAAAATTAGAGTAGTGATGGTTCAGTAATTACCGTGATGTAAGAAAGAGCATCAAAATCACTTAATATTATGTTTGCTGTTCTGTTCTTCTGTCTGAATTCAGGAAATACATGAAATGTTTAAAATTTGGGGGTTTTTTCCAACTTTAAAAGTATCTTTATTAACGTACTGGTAAAGCACGGTGGTAGTTCTCTGTTCATTAGAAGAAATAAGAAATTGATTTATAGGCTTGAGGGAAGTAATAGTATGCAGAAGTGTTTGCCCTTGGGAAATAGCTGCTCAGATGCAACACAGCCATTCTGAGTCCCAGAAGTACATTTTCATGACCCACACTGTCTGGGTTTCCATCAGAGAGCTCAGGCTGCCAAAGGGTGCCACTCCAGCACTTAAAAGGATTGCACTTAGCCCAGGGTGAGAATATCTGGCAAGTGGAATATATCCAACTGGGCATTCAGATCAACATATTTGTCATTATACTCTTTCAATTTGTTTTTTTCTGCTTATCTTCCTTGTACCCAGTAACAACTTTTAAAATTAGAACAACTTTTAAACTTAGGAAAAAAAAAAAAGGTTTTCTGGATTTTAAATGTGTGTACCTTTACATCTGAAGTATAAAGCAATGAGCTGCAAAAATTTTGTTCTATATCTTCAATGTTAATAAACAAAATAAATTAAGGAAGCAATTCTGTATCCTAATAATTCAGCAGGGATTATTGTATAATGAAGATAGGTCCTCTTACATTTCTTGTAGCTTTTTGACTCAATCAAAAGTGTAGCAGTGCTAAGGAACATTAAAACAACCTAAAATGCATCATGGGATTTCACCATGAGTTTTTTAAGCTTTGTATGCCTTGTACTGTTAGTGCATACAATTGGTCTTTAGAGGGAACAGCGCTGTGTTTGCAAAGGACTGAGTTAGGTTAGCTGCCCTTTTCACGTCTGCTTATCAGATTATCAGTTCTCCCTCTAGTTCTATGCAACCAAAAGTATAAAATTTAACTAAATAAAAAACTACTGCTGTCAAAACTTTGAAACCCTCAAATTACTAAAAAACTCCTTGCAATCGTTACCAATAACACCTAATTAGTTGTAAAAAATTGAACTGGCTGCTTGAACTCCAGCATCTAGTCTTACTTTTCATTCTCACAGTTGCTATGCTGACCAATATGTAACTTTCTCCTTAGTTTTAAAATTGATTTATGGAGATATGAAATTAATTTTACAAAAGCAAAACGCAGAGAAAATAGTATCTTCCTCTGTAAACTGAAGCATTATAACAGGGAATGTTTATGGTAGATTCTTTAAAATAAATACCCGTATTAAATTTTTTAAAATTAGTTTTCTACCAATAATTAGTAAAAAGTTGTTAATAAAAAGTAAGATTTCAGTAATATCTGTCAATCCAAAAGATAAATAGCAGTTAGCATTCTGGGGTCTGTCTGTGAGTAACTAAGCCAGCATATTATACTTAGAGACAATTCCGTACTTTGGCATCTGAAGACAGAGACTCTGTGGTTCAATGCTCCATATTAGCAAGTGTTCTGAATAGAGACAAGGAAAAGGAGTGTCTTAGCCAGCCACTTCAAAGGCAGTTTTTTTAAGGAAAAATGATCTTTTCATTTAGGTGAGAGGGCAGTTTAATAAATTTGTAGAAATGAATAAAAAGGATTTCCATAAAGCAGTAGCTTGTAAGTCTGCATTGCTACTGGCTGAATCCCTTTTAGGCAAACATTCCATATAATTATCACAAGAGGTGATAATAAAAGAGGTGATAGCAGTAAATACAGTGACAAGTTGTACTACCTATTAAATACAGTGTAGCTCTGTATTTATAACGTTAAATTTATCCCCCTTCATTATTTTGAATTCATCTCTCTAGCTTTACATGCAAGATAGATCTCCTTAGCTTCTGAAATTGCCTTGGATGACAAAATGAAGAGCAAAACTGCGAATTTGTACATCCAATTGAAAATGAAAGGATATACACTTCGATCACTAAGTTCATTCATACCAAAAGGCAGGTGTTAGTGTCTGACATAGGGCAGAGGCAGTGATCAGATACTGCTTTTGATCTTAATCAATCCTCTCTCTATAGTATGGATTACAGATTCCTTGTTTTGTTTTTCCCAGATGTGGACTTCTAAGTAATGAGGTTCACAGATTTATAAATGAGAATTTCAAATCTCTTGGATTGGAGATGAAGTAATAGAAATAGATTTTCTTCTCTTAAGGTTTTACTCTTCAAGGTTCTGTACCCCTAAGAGATGTTTACTCCTGGACTGAATAGTTTTTAATAGGATCTTCTGAGTACTTAATGCTTGACAGAGCCTTTCTCATCTTGCAGAACTAAATTTTGCAGGTAGTCCTTAGTACGAGCTAGAACTAGTTCCTTTTGGCTCCTATTTGGTAGACTCTTGCATTAAAGCTGTGCAAAGCATAAAACCTCAAGTTTTTCACCGTGCCTAGCGATACAGGCTGGAGGAGCTACGTGCAATTTGGATTAAAACAGCACCCAGGTGTTAAAACTTAACCCAGGTTCTTTTTTAATGCTGCACAACACAAAAATAACTCAAGGAAGCTATGTATAAGTATATAAAGGAGTCATTTTATGTTAATCCTTTAACATGGTTTCCACTAACCCAAATCCTGTTTGCTTTGAATTCAGAAAGGACAAATCAGGATTTGTGCCGTAATGAAGTTTTCTGCAACTTGAAATATTAGTGTATTTAGCATTTCTCTTTTTATGTTACCCAGTTTAAAAAAAGAATTTTGCAAGAGAATGTTTATATTAAATTACTTATTTATATCTCTAGTTTATTCTCCTAAGATTCTGCAAAAGACTTTTGTATGTATTTTGATGACAGTATATGAGAATATACTATGTCATTTTTTATAAAGAGCATAAAATTAATTTTATGATTGCAATCATGTTAGACATATAAAACCCAAAATATTTTACTTTCAGTATCCTCCTTTCAGATGCACGAAGTTAATTGCAATTATTTTTTTCAAAAATGCTTTTTACATATTTTGCAGTAGTGCCCTTTAATACCTATATCAATTTAAATATTGTTTTATTTTTATTAGACTTCATATCTGCAACACTAAACATGAAGCTTCCAATGCAAGAGTTTGTACATAGTCCATATCCAAATGTCACCATTATTTCATTTAAAAGATCCCAGCATGTCTACCTCATGATCCTTATAAACTCTGTAGTACTGAAATACGTCAACACTTTTTCTTGCTACATTCATTAAAATTAAGCACCCTTACCCTACCCCATCTGTAAACATCAAGTCAATTGGCAGCTAGCACATTTCCCAGTCAGCAAGCAGTATTGTGAATTTTATCTTCTCTTGCAGAAATCAATTCGTCTTCGTTGCAGCAGATGAAATTTCTTGTAACACCTCTGCAGGTAACAATCATTGATACTTCTTGACGCATCCATCCAGGTCTCAATATCCTTTTTCACTTGCTGCATTTAATCGTAAGAGAAAGCACAGGAAAGTCCGTAGTATAAATCTTTGGAACAGTTTAATTAATTTACAGCTTGAACCTATAGGTTCTGCCATATAAAAGACATTAGGTTATTTTGCTGACTTTGGTGTGTTATTTCCAATTTAAATATCATACAGCCTAGAAAAGTAAGGATTCTAGTAAATACTTATTGTGCAGTTCAATCAAGATTGTGACTTTAAAACAGCCAAACCAGACAGAACTAATGAAATACTAAAGGCTTAGATGTATGTAGGACATTGTAAGTGCTATAGATTTAACAATTTTCTTTTCAACTCTTTGGGGGCAAATATTGCCCACAAGGGTACTGCAGACCCTAAAGCACTCACAAAGTCTATCCTATGGATAAGATAGTGGGAGAGAGGGTCTGTGTCTTCTGAGGATCGCTCTCTAGTAAGTAAAAAGTCTTAGCTGCTTTCTTTTTGTACAATCATGCTGTTAGCCATAGGTACAAAAGTATGAACAATATTTTAAAAGGTAATGTTAAATTATAAATATATTGAATATTTCAAGGGATTGTCTCTCTTTAAGCAATACAGTTTGAACAATCTTAGTCTTAATTCAGGTAAGGATGGTAATATGTCACTGCGTAAGAAATCGAAAGCCAAAATAAATAGTAACAGTACTGGCACATATTCTGCCAATAATGTTATGCAAAAAATCTACTGAGTTTGTAGAAGCTGCTTGCACTAAAGGATGAAAGGATATATAGTGTGACACAAAATGCTGATATTAAGAAGTGTTTATTTCTAGTTTTGCATTAGCAGAAATAAATGAAAGGTGAAGAGTTTTCTGTTTATGCCATAATGACCTACATAAAAAAAACCAAAGAACATTTATGAAAAAGATGATCATAGCTAAAACCAAAATATGCTGAAATAGTAATAATCTCTATGCTAGCCATGGCATTTTTGGTGGTAATCTGAAAAGTTCTTCTGTAACAAAATCTGTTTTAACATAGATTTTTCAAAGTTCTAAATCATTAAGAGAATACATTTTGGGAAGCCAAAATTTCACACTTTCTTGATCTCTCTGGGCTTGGATGTTTGGGCTTTCATTATTTCAGTTGCACTTCCTGCTCAGCTCTGGATTAGAGTGAGCTGTAGTAGAGAGGCTACTAATTTATAAATCTTGACTTGGCTAAATAAGAAAAAATATTTTTAACTTGGAATTCTTGAGACAGACATGTGTCTTCAATGTTTTTCTTGTCCTGAAAACAATTTCCTGTGTTGCAGAGTGAACCCATCTAATCAAATAATTATTTCTCAAACAAAACATTTTCCCCCACTGGTTCAAGGACAAACGTCCAAGATTGTTATATATGTTCCATACATCACTACTTTGGAATTCCAATCAAAACTATAGCACTCTTTTTTATCAGTAAATTCAGTGAAAGTTCACAGAAGGAAACGGATCTTTGTGTACCTTTATTAAAACTTTTCAGTTTACCAGCTGATTACCTCTGTTGAATTGATTCAACAATAAGGTATTTTTATTGGGTGTGGGTTTGACCATGTGATGAACATATCCATCATAGGTTACTGTAGGTGCCTTTTTGGTGATGTGAAGGAGAAAGCTAATGAAACCCTGTTTCTTCTGTTTCTCATATATCTAAGTTTTAGTCATAGACTTTGAAGGACTTTAGGCTTTATAAAAAAAAAAAAATTCTCTCACCCATATTCCTGTGGGAATTGGAAGTTGCCAAAGTTGCATTTGGTCTTTAAAAATCTGTAAGTTGACTTTCGACTAATTTATTATCTGATGTTTTGTGTTTTAATAGATGGAACCTGTGTAGAGATACATAAACTTTTAGAACCGAAGCTAATGTTTTTGGGTGCATGCAAACCACCACACCTACAGCACAATTTTATAGCGCTTTTGTAGTGCTTCTAAACTCATTTACAGTAATTCAACTGTGTTTGTAAAATTGATATAAAAATAAGATACTGATAATATGCTTAATGTTTGAAATATGAGTATATGTAATTTTGTATTGTTTCCTTGTAAAGAATGTGTGTGTTTGTGGATTCTAAATAATAATATAACAAGTAAATGTTGGGTCAGAACTTTATCATTAAATGGAAATGGGAGATCTTGGGTGATTCTGCTGGTAATATTCACTCTGCTCCTCCTGATAATTTATCATTCCTGCCAGAGGATACTTAGCCACATGACGTCTTTTATGATCTGGGAATTAAGTAATCTTAAATAAGGGCGTTAATGAACGGGTGGTGTGTCCATATACACATTTTCATTTCTGTATGTGTATCTGGTTTTGCATGTACATTATATAAAGAAAATCTGTTCAAGTGTCTGACAGAGGGATCATTCCATGGGAAATTTAAACATATTTCACTCTTGACTGCATACAGTGCATTCTGAGGCTAAAAATAATTACTCTCTTCAGAAGTTTGGTGCTTCTGGGATACAACTTCTCTGGCAGGCATGATTAAAGAGTTTGCGAACGGACCTGAACTAGAACAGAGGTAGGAAACTTATCTGAAATCTCAGATCGGTTTGATGATGGAATTTTAACAAGGATCTCTGAAGAATTTGCTCTTGCAAATCTCTGACAATGGGTACCTTAGGGGAGAATTAATCTTGAGCTTCCTAGATCATGGAGGCAATGGGCATCTTGGCCTGTGAGGCTCCTAAAAAAACCAGAATGAGACCCCGAATAAACCCATGGGGTTTTTTACATGTTGGTTATAGAACATTGTTAATTCTGAATCTTTTTCATTTTTTATGAATTTTTCAAATCAGTGCTCAATGTATTTCTTTTTTTTTTAGGTTTTGTGAGATCAAAATTCATAGTTTGTAAATTAAAAAACTATTGTGTAGTATTTTTCTCCACGTGCATTCTAGAATGTGCCTGCATAATACATTTTATGATTTTTGTGTAAATATGGGGCAGTATCATTATTCAGTATTTATATCACTCTTACTTTCTTCTTCCTATTTGTAACTGTTATCCAGCTTTCACATGCAAACAAAAAAATCCAGTGCACTTGCATTCCTGATATTATTTTTGTCCCAAGTGTATATGCAGTTTATGATTTTGAAATAACAGAGAGAGAGAGAAACAAGTGTATATATAAACCTGAATCTGAAATGAAATATGGTGGACGCAGATATAATATCTGTCCATTTCTGTCTGTATTTATTTACATATTTGAGTAGAATCATCCCCAGGAGACGGGAGTGTGTGTGCGTGTGTGTGTGTTTGTGTGTGCAAAAGAAATGCATTATAAAGCTGTAGAAGTTGACAGTCATAGATGAAGTTATTGACCTCCATTTGGAGAAAGATACAGTCTTCAAAACAGATTAAACATTCTTAAAGGTTTAATTTTATAACATTTCATAGAAGCAGACAGATTAAAGAAGCAAACATGAGAGTTTGTATTATGGAAATAGTTTGAACAAATATTGGCAATTTTTAACCAATTAAATCGCTCATGTCATTGCAATTTTCCTTTTTACTATTACTAACCTATCAACACTAACATTACCACAAATTTAATTAATGAAACAATAGCAAATATGGAGATAGTTATTTAAAAGGAAATTAATATTTGACAAAGTGCTTAGAATGGTTGAGGTGCCTGTTGTGATGTACCTGTGCTTCAGTACTTTTATTATCGTAGCTGGTCAAAATTTTGCCATACATACTTACATACAGCTCATTGACTTGTTCACGCATCTCATAGGAGGTATTGATCAGATTATACTCTTTCAAAGGAGTTTCTGAGAAGTGTATATAATGCAAATGCTCTCGAAAAATGCAGTTTCAGAGATATTTCCTCCAGCCTTTTTGAACTACTGTGTAAAGGCATATATTCAGTTGTGAGAGGTTCTTCCCTTTTAGTATTGCTGCCTATGGGTTTGACTTCATTTCGTGAACCCATTTGACTGTGAAAATAACTATTTTCTATGAGATTATTTTATTATTATGTTATGCTCCTCCACTAATCAGATAAAAAATGAAGATGAAGGAGCATCCGTAAGGTCTTTGTGCTAGTACTTATTTAAGACTGTGCTGCTTCTCCCTGTGAAAAATAGCAGATACTGAAGTTTCTGCTCTGGAAAGACTAGAAATGTTGTACTAATGCACATTATTAAACTACTTCTATAAATTCAAGTGTTCTTTATGTTGGCAGTTTAAACTTGTGTTTACTGCTGTTGTAAATAGTTGCTTCTATGGAATTCCATTTGTTACAGCTTTTACTACTTTTGGTAGTTGTGTGGTAAAGATGTTCAGCTATCGGATCATTTGATAAAAATCAGTAAACACTTTGATTATCCTCTTTTCTTCTTTCATGAAGTTTGATTAATTCCTTTTTCTCACCCAGTGAAAACACTGGCAGACCTTTTTGGCATCTTTGTCATTATCTCTTTGACAGCTTGCCTTCCTGGTGCTTACAGTTCTAGGTCAGTTCGCATGGCTAGTCAAATGTGACAACATGACAAGATTAAGTAAAGCTGAGGTTCTGTGATTTGTAAATGGAGGATTTGCAATGTGAAGCTCCTTTGATAACAGAAATTGTGGATAATCTGTGTTTGCCCTCAACAAGTGCATATAAGCATGTGTGCATCTTCTGTACTGTTTTTTTTTTTTTAAATCAAACAACCAGAATGTTTTTTCTCTGCTAGATTGAAAATAGTACACATGAAAGGTGGTTTGTGTTGTACGTGTACGTAGGGTTATATACAAGTACATTAATTAAACAAGGATTCAGTTTTAATATCTTGAGATTATCATATTACATTTAAAATATTAAACAAAGATAATATGATTGCATTCTAAGGAACCTTACACTCAAGCACAAGACTGCTTAAAATTTAATGAACGAAGTACACAGTATATTTATTATTGAACTAACTAAGAAGATATTCAAGGTTTATTGCCCCAAAATGTAACAGAAATGATAACAGGAAAATGCCTTACAGACCAAATTTAGTTTTCATTGTAGTACACCTGCTTTTAGGTGTCATCAGATGGCAATCCTCACTTTCCCCAGTGGCTTTTTTTATTGAAGTTTATATAAAATCTAACTTTCTCATACAGAGATTGGACAAAAAGATGTTGCTTGCAGCGTATAACTATGTTGGATTTTTAGCTAGGCATCAAGAAAAATCCCCACACTTTTGTAAATCCAGACAGCAAGACTGAATCTCGATAGAAAGAGGTCTGTCCCTGGCACTGATGCGTATCAGTTATTCAGCATCAGCTCAGGCAGGAAGTCACCTGTGCTGCTGCTTGTTGCACTTCTGTATTTCTGCAAATTAACCAATATCAATCATATTTATTTAAAAGTTTAACGAGGTGTTAGCTCAACTTTGGATGACTGTAAATATCTCAAAAACTTCAAAAGAAGATACAGGTTGCCATATAGTAATAAAAATTAAAATCAGATCTCAATACAAATGACCAAAATTTCTGCCCATCAATTAGCAAGAAAAATTAACTGGCCAAATTCAGCTGTGACATAAATATGTGAATAGTCAAGAATTTGAAATTCCTCTGTGCCTGTAGGAAAATCTCAATAGGCTTAAGATTTTTTCGTGCTCCTACCTGCAGAAAAGATTTCTTTTAATATTTCATCAATGACATATTTGTGAAGATCCCTTCATGGATATCTTTTATTATTACCCTGTCCACATGCTAGGCTCTGGTCAAGTTTCTTAATCTCTGAAAACTTAGGAATGTTATTACTGTACTAATAGGAAATCCCTCGTGCTTTCAAGGCATACTGGAGTTCAGCATTGCAGTGTACCTTGAGGCTTCACTGTTTTGCTGTGCTGTGTTTCTCTGCTACATCTTCCCAACTTTTTTCTGCTCCACATCACAAATCTGTAAATCATTATCAGTCATGAAAGAGGAAGACGATATGCAACAAAATATTTTATGGTAGAATGATCTTAGTGTTTGATACTGTGCATTTGAAACTTTGCATAGAGCATTTTAGCATTCTTAACATTTACTTTCAAGGAAAATGACTAGAAACTGGTTTTATCAGCAGATTTCAATCATTTTCCTGGGTCTTAAGTAAATATTTCAGATAGACATCTTTCCTCATTGCCTTCTGAGATACATAGAGAGGCTCATTGCTCATTCAGGTAACGGAAATGCCTAAAGTTTCCTGGTGTTAAGATCCAAATTAAATAAATAGGTTGATTGCACAGATTTTGAGCACCATAAGCAGATACCATTCTACTGCAGCAGAGAAATTTAAGTTAAAGGACTACCACTGCTGTATGGTCTTGACCCACTGAGGTTAAAATACTGCTCAGCTATTTGGTGTGTAACTGGTGCACGCATGAAGGAGCTCTGCTGCTCATCTGCTTTGGTCTCATCAGAGTTGTGTGACCAAGAGAAAGAGCAAGATGTCAGTTACTGGAATAATTTATCTGGATAGGGCCAGGTAACCTTTGTTTCCTTATATTTCTTCCAGTTCTTTACTAAAATCTTCACAACTTTGAAGTTCTATTAGAATTCTGCATTAAGATCTGACAGAGGAGAGACACGGATAACCCTTTCTGTGCCACTTGCCAGCAGCACAAGGCACACCCTACAGTAGTGCCCATTTCCTAGGTGAGCAAGCAGGGCAGAAACACCAAACCACTCTACGCTACCTCAGCCAAGTCTCACTTGTTCAGTCGCCTTTTTGTGAAATTTGGAAATTATTAGCTGTACAAGAATTTCAGTAATTTAAGGTTATTCTGGTTGAAGATTCAACACATATAGGTCAAAAGAAGGAGCAATTTTGTTACTTGCTTGTTCAATTATCGTCAAAGCTAGTAAAGAATGCATAATATGGCGGAAGAGTTAGAAATGGGAGCTTTCCAGCAATACATACACTTTTCTTGTAATATTGTGAATAACGGGGTATTAAATTAGAGTTAGATTTAGCTGACAAGGTATTTTTAACTTCTTTTTGTAGTTCTCAGAGTCATCATTTTCTATAGTTCTTCTAGCAATAAGTAGACTTTAAAAAAACGGCAGGAAATTATGATGATCACAAAGATTTGTGCATCAATACATTCATTTTAAAAATTCTCCTTCTATAGTTCTCAAATCACTTGAGGAAAACATTTTAACTTGGTTCATATTCTATACTGTAATTTATCCTTATTAATGTTCGTATTAGACCCTATAGTATGTATATTATTAAGGAACTTCAAAATGTCTCCAATATCAGAGCTCCACTCTCTGTCCTAGATGTGTGTGGAAATACAGCTATAGTATCAAAGAACTTAAAAACATAAAATGATGATTACGGTTAAAAAGGCACATACTTTTCCTATTTTTAGAGATTTCAGCAATACATACTACTGATGATTTAGAGAGAAATTCAGTGTCAAAGGCCCTACTAAAACAGATCTCGCAAGCAATTACCATTTTTAATTCTTTTTTGTTTTTAAATTTTAAACTCTGTACTGAAAATGATTGGAAAAAATGAGATATAGTTAACAGCTTGCTTTTTCAGATGTTAGCATGGCTACACTGCTTTTTTTCTTAGTTATTTCCCAGTAAGTTGTTGGTTCAGCTACTTAAGAACCAGTACGAGTATGGTGACAAAATGCTAGCGCACATTATTTTTTTCCTTGTTATGTCCTGAATAATCATTCCAAATATCCTGGAAGACGGTGAAACTTACCTTATTCTAGTTAGTGGTGCCTGAAAATTGTTCATTAGATTTTTCCTTAGACAAGAATTTGTGAGTTCACAGGTAGGTTTTGATGCATTGATTTAACATTCTGTAAAATACACAGATACTTGCATTGACTATTATTTATTCAAAATAGTTTGCCATTTCTATATTCTAAATTTTAGTAAATTGTTTACCTAGAATGATTATTTCCAGTGTAAATTATCACAAAGCATTTAAATGCTACAAATTTTAATGTGAAATAAGCATACTGGCATAATAGTGAATAAATGAACCAATGACTACGTGACTGAACTAGCTTACTGATTTTCAGTGTGACAGTATAGTTTAAATCCTTCTTGCTATTTTCAGAATGAAAATTAGAATCTATTCTGCTAACCTTCTGAGCTTCTAAATTTGGTGTCATGCAAGGGCGTGTTTAAAAATTAGCATTTAAAAAGAAACCCACTTGCTTTAAGTTTAAGCTGACACTGTTCCTTTCCTCTGTGGAAATGAAATTTATTAATCATAATAAAACCATCATATTCTGAAGGTAGAGGTCACCCTGAGGAGAAAAAAAAGTCTATTCATCACAGAAGAGTTTCAATGCATTTTTTTTCCCAGATAATATCTGAGCATGTATTCTCTCCCCTTTGGAAATATATTCTTCCATGTTTGTGCTTACATATGTTAAGTGTATTTAAGAGGGTGAAAGAATGAGAATTTTGCAATTAATTTTATGTACTTTGTTTTCTTTTACAGAAGATTTGCAAGAACGCTTTTTACATTTTATTTTATGTTTACATTGCACGCGTTTGTTCAAACGAGATTTCAGTATTCTGTAAAAGAAAAGGAAGCAGAATATCTTAATTTAACAAGAATATAAGCATTGCTAATTCTGAAATATCATTTTTATGTTAATATCAGTACAAACTTCAGCATTATCACAATATAAACATAATACGTTCTTTTTAAGGATCAAGAATTAACAGGCTAAAGTTTTCACAATAGGATTACTGCACAACATTTTCATTTTAAGGAAGAAACAGTTTACACAGGAGGATGAAAAAATAATGTAAAACACTGACAATAAATAATCACTGCTTTGGTGAAAAAGTAATAAAAATGTACTCAGAAGTAAATACTGTGTTGAGACAGTATTTTTTTCTTTCTTTTGAAATTGTTTAATGTGTTTGTTTATCCATATTTTCCTCTTAGTTGCCCAGATTTCTGAAAAATATTAATGTAATCCTATTAGCAAAGTGGTTTATTACATCAGTGCTGTAAATTTGATAGTTACTTCAGTAGCTGGGTGAAATATACTAACAATTTAATAAAGCCTGAGCACTATGTGTTTGGGCTTGTTCCTTCCTTACGAATAAACCTTGCATTTTGGCCACTTTATCCCCTGCCATGGATGGCCCATTAGACTTGCAGTTTTGTGAGACACTGTGACATAATGAAGGATGGTGCAGGAATGGGATGTGATGTGGAGTCAAAGTGCAGTCTTACAGCATTAGAGCAGCAGGTGAAAAACATGCTCCCAGAGTAAGTCCCAGTGTGGTTAATGGTTTAGGCTAGACAAAACTAATGTAATTCTTACAAATCTAAATTGACAGTCTTCACTCAGTGCTGTGGTAATACCAGTTAATCATAAAATTAACCAATTTGAAAATATACTGATTCCTACTGCTTTAAATACAGTAGTCGTGCCACTAAAGTGTGTATAATAATAGTACATGCAGTTCTCGCTCCATGTTCTTAGGGTTGTGAGGGAAATTTATAGTGCTGGTAACATGTCTAATTGTTTTACCTTTCTAGATGTTTTCTTATTGTTTAAGTGAGATTTGATTTGAGAGAATTAAAATTATAATTGTATTTAAAATGGATTCTCAGACTTTAAAAATGGGCATATAGAGGAAAATAAGGTATTTTCTTCACTTTGATGTAAATGAACGAGACATATAAAATTCTGTGATAGCTACTACCAAAGTTAAGTATATTAAATATTATAATGTTTGCATTGTAATGTGGAGTGTTACCAAGGCTGAGAATTATGGAAGTTCTTCCAAACAAAGAGGCTCTGGGGTACTGGGTCAGTGTCAAACCTGCCTGAAGAGCTCCTATGCCCCCTTTGCCAACTCAAAGGATCACCAAGTGTCATTTACCCAACATAGGCTGATGGGACCTGTGTTTCTTTCCATTTTTTTCAGTGGGAACTACCTGGTTTCTTTGTTGTTAACTGCCTTGGATAATTTCCAAAGAGGGGTATTCCTGGATACCAAATGTTTAAATAGAATTGATATATAATCTTTTGCTCGTCAATATATTGGATGCAAAAGAGGAACTAATATTTTTAATATAAGTCTTTCACACATAGTTTAATGAGTTTAAGATCATGACCGAAAGTGATTGCCCAACACGCTGCTTCCCCTGGATATTCATGTATATCTATATATAGCTATGAGGTCTTCTCTACCCATATCTACAGTAAAAATAGCTGTGGGATAAGAGAGAGAGCCCACATTCATTAACTTACAGTACTTTCATGGTTTTAGTAGTATTACTTCTTTTTAATGAATTATCCCTTAATAAAAACTTGAATTTACTTGAGTAAACAAGACAGCACAACTGAAGGCATTCGGCTACTCTGGTTTTATATAGTGAAACATCCAGGTTTTGCCACTGAATACTTTATAAGAACATGGATACACTTTGCATTTGATCAAAGTACCAGATTATTGCTGGGAAAAAAATGGCTTATTCACAGTACCGAATATCAGCCAATGTACACTTTGAAGTTGGTACTTACTGAACTTTTTTCTGCTTTTTTCATCAAGATGTGTGGTCATGTACACTTGCAAAAGGAAAAGCTTATAACTTCTGCAAATCTGTGACCCTAGGCTTGGTCAGAGACTAAGAGGCATTTATGTAAAGTCTCTGCTTTTTCAGTGCTGAACTCTTTCGCCTTTAGATAGCACAGTTGTCCCAGGAGGCAGTTTGCTGGGATTTCCATAAGCAGCGAATCCCTCACACTCATGCAAATGTTGGCTCAGTGAAATGGAGGATTAAAGACTATCTTGCCTATGGTAATTTCCGTTCCTTCCTCGAAGATGTCACTGGCTAGGTAAGAAGGTCTAGTTCAGATAGTTTGGACCTCTTCCCTACCCCGCATCCAGCACCCGCAGTAGTGAGTGGGGGAGGATTGCATGGGCCATGGAAACATTCCCTTAGCTCATTATCTAGGAATTGGCTAATGAGATTCTGCTTGTGGAGGAGCAAATGCATGATAATAAAATCAGACAAGTGTCCCTTTTTCAAAAAAGTAAGTTTATATTTGTATCTGGAAGTAGTTAGGCAGAATGAGACCAGTCCGGGGTTGCTGTTGACATAAGGCTAAAAAATAATGTGGGTTTTTTGAGATATATCAAGAGTATTCTTAAAATATAAGTTGTTTGCTACATTAGCCCTCGTATGCGAAACACCACTATAATTTTTAGATTGCATTTGCTGTTATATGTTACACCTAAGATCGAATGGTAATCCTCCGATTACGGAAAAATGGTAGGAACATTCAGTGAGATCTGTACCTAGTTGACATGTCCATCCCACTAGTGGTAATTGCATTCGGGCTCAGATTGTGAAGCAAAGCTATATATTTCAAGGTGAAGAGGAAGACGGGGCCAGCAAATCGACCAGGTGTACGTGTAATGAAGTGGTTTCACCTAGACGGATTTTGCATGGAAAGAGATTACAAAAATCTGATTTTCACATCACTGTCTTTGCCTGAAAATTGAGACTTCTGCTGTGAAAGTATAATGGTTTAGGATGATGCTCTGTCTCTTCCATGGGAAGAGCAGGAATGTGCAATAAGTACCTTAAGTACCTGCCGTTTTTCCACAGCCACTCTCCTTGCTGATTCTTAATAGTCTAGTAAAGCTAATTATACCTTTATTGTGGCTTGTAACCTTAACATTTCCAAAGGAAATCTGCAAAGTGAGTTAATTTGTAACAAATTTGGATAGAATGGAATATTTCATTACAACCATTTTGTTAGTATGGTAATACCTGATTTTAACTTTTTTTTTTTTTTCCCATTAATCTTCAACTTTATTTTCTTTTCAGTTACGGACGAGTTTATGCTGCAGACCCCTACCACCACACACTTGCTCCAGCAGCCACCTACGGCGTTGGTGCCGTGGTAAGTGACCATTTCCTGCTCTTCCTTGTCACTGTCTTCCCTGTCTCCCTATGCTCCACTCTCTGCTTGGATCTTAGCACGGTTGACATCTTCTCACTTTTAGTTAATTGAATTTGTCTCTTGTGCTAACGGCAGCTAAAATGCCACATTAATTCTCCCAGTAAACTTGATAAATGTCTTAATTTCTTGGCAATGTACTGCATGTAAGTTATTATATTTCTAATTTTGCAAGTATCACCTAGCTGAGCACTTACCTTAATGGAATAATTAGTCATTTTGATAATTAAATCCATCACTAACGGAATGCATTGTCAATGCAGAACATATTTTCTTCCTTTTTTTTTTTCCTTGCGTTTACATAGCCCCAGGTTCAAGCCACACCAAAGATTACATTATAAGACCTGTGCCAAAGATTTCAGCGTTCTTCTGTCAGTCAGCTCAGACCTTGGCTGCTTTTTTCTCCCTCTTCTTGATTCTAATATCTGCTGCCTCCTCCCCTCCATAAAAAAAAAAATTGCCCCAAAAGCCCCAAAACCAGCACAGAGAAAGGGAAGACCCAAGTGGGGAAGGGAAGAGAAAGATTCCTATGTGGCAGGAATTCAAACTTTGTTTTTATCAGGCATGTTAATGCCTTTGGCACTGAACTGTATTTGTCAAGAGAGCAGGGGAAAATGTGTGTTTAACTGAACTGTATTGGAGATAGATGACGTTCTGTGCATTAAAAAAAGAACCATTCTACATATCCAAATATTACAGAGCATTTATTTCAGTCATTGAATATATGCTACTCATAATTATCTTCTGGTTTTGAGACTCTAGAGCCTGAGCACAGAAATAAGAAATGAAGTTTTCATTTTCCTTAATGTTGAGTAAAATAAGGACAGTTATCTTCTGTTTTGGGCTCATTGTAAGAATAGAAAATTAGTGAACAAATTCCATGGCAGGGAGACATTGTTTTTGGTTAATTGTTCCTTGGTTTCTGAGGAAGAAAACATATAGATAATCTTCATTCTGTGCTAGACTTTGTCTTTAGACGGGTGCACTTAGTTTTTACTGACATCAGAGGGAGCTGCATGTGTACATTCAGGAATTAGATTCATACATCTTCTAGTTAATTTGTTTTGCATTAAAAATAATCTTAGGTAGCTTCCCTTGACCTTGGATTGCACTGGCACTGCAGCTGTGGGGTGTTCTGAACGTTCCTTGCCTTTTAATTTGGGGCAGTAGTCATGTCAAATGAAAATGCAAATCTAGTTGTTAAAAAAGTAAATTTAAAAAACAATCCATCAAATTGCTTTGTTTCAGAATGCTTTTGCACCCTTGACTGATGCCAAGACTAGGAGCCATGCTGATGATGTCGGTCTCGTTCTTTCTTCATTACAGGCTAGTATATACCGAGGGGGATACAGCCGTTTTGCTCCATACTAAATGACAAAACCATAAAAACCTTCCAATGTGGGGAAAAAGGAAGCTTTCCGAGGCCTGGGTATTGCAATACATGCAGTAGTGCATCATTTTAGCAACTCTAAAAAGAGGAAAAATTACATTTTTTATCTTATACCTCAGATATTTTGTTCTGTGTATTTTAATATTGTGGGTCTTTAATTTCTGAAGGTTACGTAGTTTGATTGCTGGCTGTAGAAGTTTTTGTGGTTGATCTAGAAAGCTGCTAGATATGAATAAAAACTGTTTTAGGGCCACAATCAAGAGTGCTATATCATGTAAATGAATTATATATGCTGAATATTAAGCTATCGGGGTTATCACATGTTTTGTAAGAGTGTAAGTGACTACAGTAGTCATTTTTTTCTGCATCTACATTTATTTTAGTTTATGAAAGGGAGGGGGGGAAATTGGGGACATGGGAATGGGGTTTGGCTAAAATATTAATTAATGAAGCAAAAAGGGACCCCACTGCACCAACTATCATATATCAGCTGTCTTAAATTATTCACTGTTTGTTCAAAGCCAAAGGTTATGTTCTTATTAGGGGTGCTTTTCTCGACACTTGTACATAAAAATCAGATTAAAAGCTGTCCGAAGGCACCCTTTTAAAGCATTCCACCAGGCAGTATTCAGCTATTTAACCATAACTAGTTATTTAGGCAAAACCTGCTAGTTAGACCATTAACAAGCATTCTTTTTATATTTCTTCCAGTAAAATAAATTATTGATATCATTGCTGACTTTTATATTATGGGAGAGAAAAAAACAATAATAAAAAGGTAATAAAAGCACTGTTTCTATTTTTTTCTTTTTTTTCCAAAAAAGAAAGTAATAAAAACTTAAATTCTTTGTACCAGTAAAATAAAAATGTATAAAATTTACATCTGTGCAGTGGAGTTGTTAAGTTCTAGAAATACACAGCCTATGATGCTTTAGATTTAGCCTAGTAGACCAACTGTTAGAGACAGACGTATCATTTTTATGGAATTATATGATAATCATATTCAGATTTATATAAGCATTTTACAAGTATTGCAATCATTGAGTAGAGATAATCATGGTATTTTCATCAGCTTGGTACTTTTTGAAACATGACTGTGTCGTGTAAACAATCTGCAATTTTTCAAGGCATGACAACTTGCCCCTATTTAATTTTCAAACCAAGGCCATTTTGCTAAATATCGGGCCCAAGACAACTTTTCAACTGGGACAAAAGAGGGACCTTCTTCTGACTGAGCACTGACCAGAGAAGGCTGCGTGCCCGGATCTCGGGCAGGTGCGGTCCAGCAGGTGCCCGGGTGGCGGTTTCAAGCATAGTTGAAAAATTGCAGTTTGTCTGTGCATATGTTTGGACTCTTTCCATGTTGTCCTGTTTACAAGTTAACCTAAGTTGGGGTGTTTGTCACGGGTCTTCTTGTTTTTGTATTTAAATAAATAAAGCAGAAAACTGTCTCGCTACAGTTTTGCTGCAGATAGTTATATCCTCATGTGTAATGTGCGTGCCTACTGGCAAGCACCTTAGTAAATTATCAACTCACCGCTGTGAACCTGCCAACTTGCTATAACAACTCTGCTTTAAAAAAAGTGTTTGTGATCAGGCTTTCTCTTTGTCATCGTATGTGCATGCAGTATGATCAGTTGAACAATAACCATCAATAAAGTTTCACAAGATTTGAAAACAAAGTTTCTGTAGCATTTATATCTAAGAATGAAAAATAAATTATCTTTAAAATTGAAAGAGAGAGAGAAAGAGACTATATTAATCAATGAAAAATGGGGCAGTAACATATATTTATACTGGTGAACTGAAATTTATTAAGAGTTCAGTCCCCACATTTATTATATAAGATATACGAAACAAGCCTCTTATTAAAAAAAAAAAAAGTATATTTCATTTAAACGTTACAATAAAAGCAACTTGAAAAACGTTTACCAAATGTTAGGTTTCCAATTCAAAGTGTGGATGATACATCTTTTTTTGAATTGCACACACAAAATGTCTGACGTGGGGAATAACAGAATTTATTTGCAATTTTAATTTTCATGAGGTGGCTTTACAGCTCCCACTCTCCAAATGATTATATGGCGTTTTAGTCTATTAAAATAATCTTGAAAGGTTGAGGGTGCAGCCCATATTAGAAAATATTTTGTTTATAAAGCTCCTACAGTACTCCTAGCAGTCATTTTAAAATGTATGTCTGAAATAGTTATGTAAGAAAAGCATTTGAAATTTTTTTTACAATATATATTGGGAATGTTTTCACTTATATAAATAATTACTGATAATATAACTTATGAAAAAAATTATTACTACCATTTGTGGAATATAGTGACTTCTAAACAGATTTAAAAAAACACCCTTCAAACCCAGAAAATATGTATATCTGTCTTTAGAAATTAGTGTTTATATCACAACCGTGATTTGTGAATAAAGAAAAATGGTTTGTAATATCAAAATAAAAGCTTAGTCTGAAAAGGTAAAAACACGTTGGTGTTCAAAGTCATTTTGCTTTTCTTTTTTTACTGTGTTGTTTGAAGAGCTATCCACAGTTGCACCATCCGTACTCTACACGAGGTACTTGCACACAGATGTACTCCTGGCAAGGTTCACAGCTCTTTTACTGCCTGGAAGTGGTGATTGCGAGCCTGGCTGGGCAGAGGAGCCCGATTTGGTCTGTGGCTGCCCTGTCTGCCCAGGGAGTGGGGCTGCTGTGTGTCTGCCTGTCTGTATGTATGTGCGAGAGGGGCACGGGCTTGGCTACTGCTGCTTTTTTAGCCGGAAGCCAGAGCGGTGAAATTCAGGATGGGTTGGGTTGGAGGTTTGCTTCCAGAAAAGGCAAGGTTAATCCAGCACCAGATGTGTTTTTCAGGCAATAATGCATGATACGTGAGAAAGAATTGGTTTTGCGTGTAGGAAGAAGAAAAAGCATCTTCCAAACTGACTGCATTTAAACAGGACATTTTATCTAACAGGATCGCAAAAATACCACTAAGATTAGATGTGCCAGTAGCTGCTTAGCCTGGTGCTGCTCGGGGGGCTCTGATACTGGGGAGGGACAGTTACTAGTAAATACGTGCCTGCTGCTCCCAGCTGGGAACTGCATCACTTCTCTCCAGGGATGGATATGAGTTAGCCTTCTGTTTAGCTGTCTTTTTCATGGGCAGCTTCTATTTCTGTGCACCTGCAAGTACAGGGGAGGAAGGAAAGGTAGCTGTTCTGGAAGGCTCCTTCTCACTCCCAGGTTTGTCATCTAAGCCACAGGAAAGACGACTGTGTGCTTGTAGGTGTAGACTTGCCCATCAGTCCAGCAGGTCGTGATGAGGCTGATGAGTTTAATGTGCCATTAATCACATCACACGCATGCCAACACAATGGTGTGACTGGGTTTCTGCTATACTGTAATGCAGCGGCGGGAGAGAAGGCATAAAGATAAGAGGTTGCATATTGCATGCTTTGCAGTTTAGCAGCAAGCTTTAGTCTTAAGAAGTAGTTGGATCCTTTTGGAAAGGTAAAGAGAAGAAACCCTGATGTTTGACAGGAATGGTGATTTTATAATTTTCTGTGAGATTCGAGCACTAAATGTTCAAGTGTACTCTCCTCTCCATACACGATGGATATGTTGACAGTGTTTCCTTCGCTGGCTGGATGAAATGACAAAGCTCAAATACTGAGTAGGATTTGGACTGAAGGAGGATGTGAAGCACTTGAATAGATAAATACAAGTGAAACACACAGAACCTTAAACACTAGATAATTTTCACGTGGTTAGATCATCTGTGTGTTGTCTGGTATCATTATTTGTGATTTAATGCAACAGTGATTCTGTTCTTGACCAAGTAGCCAACACATGCTAAATTAATAAAAACTTTGTATTTATTGAACAGTGGGCCATAAAATAAACAAACCATCATATGTAACCAAAAGTAAAAAAAAAGGAAAAATCCAGTAAGCTTTTCAGAATATTTTTCCAATTATTTAAAGTACTAATACAGATTTAATTATGTAGCAAAGATTAAATTGAACCTTTTTAGGAGATCTGTCCCTGTATACCATGTCCTGTACTACTTTGCCCTTGATCGTCTTTAAGGGTATCCAGGTTATTTATTAGCTTCCTATTTACATAAAATGTTACGGTTTTTACTAGAATTTAATTTTCCTTAACTTTCTGGGAAATCCATCTTTGGTTTCAATCGCTATTGTGCTGTATTGCTGTTTCTTAAGTGATTTTTTTGCAAGGTTGACGTGTTCCTATTGCCACATTTTTTTCAGTTTTACAGTACAGATGCATGAGGAAAAAAGGCTGTGCAAATGATTTTCTTCCTAAAGCAGAGCTGAAATATCATCATTTTGATAGGTGGAAGGGAGAGAAAAAAAAAAGGAAGGAGAAGGAATTAAAAAACAGTAAAAAGCAAAGCAACCCTGTTTTAGTGGGAAGAGAAGATTTGAGAGGAAGGCGAGATCAGAAGGGAAACAATGGTTTGGGGAGGTCTTTCTTTGAAAAATTTCTGAAAATGTCATCCAAACCAGTTATCTTACCAGTATTATGAAAGTTTATCATAATGCTTCATTTGTTCCTGAAGGCCATGTGCTTCACCTCTCACTATATGATGAGCTTTATGCCAAGTCTTTCCAAACTGAAACTTGTGTCCTACCAACACGTGACTTGGTTCATAAAACAATGGAAATGTTTGCATTTATACGTGCAAAGGAAATTGTTCTTCAGCAGCTTTTATGCCTAACACTTATTGAGTCCTCTGCATGCCAATAATTGTCTGGCAGCACTTCACAAAAAGCGCAATGGGCACAGAGTAGGATCAGAATACAATCTAGGTAGGATATGCCAGGATGTCATCAACTTGAATCTCTTCCCTTAATGAGGTAAGACTGAGATTAGTAGGGGCAGGGAAAAGATTAAAAGTACTTCTAGATCCAAGAGCTAGTCCTTATTTCCTTATTTGGAGGAGAAAGGTTGTTATTTCATGCTGGTTTGAATTTGTATGGGTACATTTTCTGTATCCACACAAAGGATGAATGTACTGCGATGGCAGTAGTTGAAACAGTGATGTGACTCCCTGGGTGTTGCACCAGTTGCTTTAGTTGGCTAGGCTATAACTTCTGCTATGCAACAAAGCAACGAAACACACTAACTACCCATTGACAAAGAGTAGATGCTTTGATTTATAGCCATGAACGGACTGGAAACATGAGTGTCATTTTAGGTGTCCAGTCAGGCAGCATTCAGGGCCAAGAGCTCCTGTTCAGCTGTTGTTCAGCTCTCTGTAGTAGATGCTGTCAAACTTTTCAGATTCCTACCTCATGTCATGCCGGGGTGCTCAAGGTAAGTTATCTCGGTTTTTGTGGTTTGCAGTATCCGCTTAGGCAGGGGTACTAAGAATGAGAGTTCTGTGTGAAAGGGCAGGTAGAGGCGATTGCCATGGCCACTGAGACCGTGTTCAAAGCACTCACAATTACATGTCGGAGATGGTTCTGAAATCTTTTCGTGGTTCAACTTCAAACAGGAATTGAGGGGGGGGTGTCCATATGCAGCTGTCCTGTATATATTGGGTCAAGACAGTCTCGGTTCTTCTATTAAAGACCTTCTAGTTTACTTAAACAATTAGTCATTGAGAAACACTTCTTCAGTGATCTGCTGGCAGAAATGGGATGATAGTGAAGTGTCCCTTCTCTTTTCCCATAAGATGGGCTGGCTTGCTGTAGGTTCCTGATTCCAAAAAAAGGATTTACAGCTGAAAATCTAAACAGGAGTTCCTTTTTGTCTCAGGTACTTTACAGCACTCCAGCCCGCTTCTCAGCACTGCTTAGGACTTGGTTTAGTTTGCTTTCAGTTACCTTTGATCTACCCATGCACTGAGCAGCCTGCCTGCCTAACCAAGTTAATGATTCCATTGTTTAGCAAAAAGCCTCTAAGTCAGGAGTTCAGTACATAGGAAAACTGTTAAATAAAACGTAAGTGAATGCAAAAATAATCATTTAATGGACGTTATGGAAGGACAGTAAACCAAACAGTTCAGTCCAATGGATGATGCACAACATCTAAACAAATATGACAACTAATTAAGGATTAGGTTCTGCATTTTGGATGACAGGCCTTATAAAAATGAACAGTTAGGTTATGTTGGGGAAAAAAAGCTGCATTTTGCAAATGTCAGGCAGACAGCTCAGTAAGCAGAAAAGCTCAGTTATCCAATTAAAATAAATGTGCAGTGCTCTCAATATAAAAAGCTGAAACATCCTTATGTTGAGGAGTTAAGATCCTGAAATATAAGTAGAGCAAAAAGTGCTCTCTATAAAGATTAATGTAATCTATCAAGATTAACATTTTGCATACTGGCAAAGGCATATAGTAATGTGTTTCAATTCCTGAAAATGGAAACATTAGACTAAAATCAGTACCAATTTAAACCCCAGGTAACCCCAAATATTGAATAGAATTCATTATTTACAACCACGATGGGCTAATAAACTTGCCCTAATAGCTCCTATGGGAAATAGATACCTACAGTAGATGCTATCCTGTTTCCCATAATCCTCTCTGATACTTCATGTGAAAAGTAATAATAAGTTGCATAAATGTAATTTAGGGAAAAGATTTCTGCTATAAGTAATTCCTGATTTATTCAGGAGTTTGATTCCTGTCCTAATAAAGATTGAGGATGTTTTTTTGAACATAGTTGTGTGCATGGGTGGCATAAGAGAGGCCAAAAAGTTTCAAGACCACCAGTGGGAGACACAGTTTAACCTTATTTGTTTGTCGTTGCTTTGAAACAAAAGGAGGTTATTGCATAACAACAGAAAGTGAGTGGTGGGAAGGAATCACAATAACAGTTCCAGTAGAAACTGAGTTGCGCTTCCATTGTAGGGAAGAAGAATCCATTGTCTTGGTCTCCATGATAACTGCCAGCAGAATATATCTTTGTTTTAAGCCAAGATGTAAGTGTGGAGCAGGTCTCCAGAACAAGAGTTTCTAAGTCTGCAAACTTATAACACAAATTTTCTAAAAGGATATTCAATTCAAGGCATTTGCAACAGAATTAGTATGAAACATACGGATTTTCTGGTGGTTTACAAAGCAGAAAGCAGAAAATTATTACTAGGAGGGAGGCTTTAGAGGCTTTACCAGGGTATTAAAATGGAATTCAAGTTTGTGAGGTGTCTGATTTATATTTATAAAAAAAAAAATCTGTCACATGTTGAAATGCGAGGTGAGAATCTCAACTCTGCGGTGCTTGAGGAAGCATGGGAGATCATGGCTGTAACACTCCCACCTCTGATTGATTTCGCCACCCACAAAATGCCACCTTTTTTGTGAAGTGAGCAGTTGCACTTGCAACTCTGAGTGCCTCTGCTATCCTCACTTTTATCCTTCTAGAAGCTTTGTTTCATATCCTCTTGGACACAACTTTTGATGTTCACTCAGAAGGGCAATGATCCAATGCCCTATTTTTTGAGAAGAGTGGTGGCCTGGAGAGACAGACTCCGTTTATTTAGAAATTCAGCTGATAAACTTTGTGACTGAGGTTTCACTACAGACTTGAGAGATCTGGAGCCCTGTTGCTCTGCAGTGAAAAAGCAAACAATTTTTTTTTCAGTAAAAAAAAGCCATCAAGAGGGGAAAAGAGTTTTATCTGTGAAGCTGAAATGCAGCTTTTATTGGCAGTTCTCATATACTGAGAACAGAGAGAGAAATATGCATGTTGCTAAAGTGGTAAATTCTGCTGTAGAGAGGAGCAATTCTTATGAGATGCTTGTAAATTCTGATACATGTATTTTTATTTTTTTAAACATGACCCACCATTAGGCCATGCTAGAGAAGTTTGACGTTGTCCCCTGTCTTCAGCCAACTTTGTCCCCTAATATCTGTTTGCTATGATAAGAATGTCTATATCCCTAGGTATGCAAAGATATAATTTGTGCACTGAGATTAAGAGGAAGGCATGCATCACCAGTGTGCCGTGCCAGTCATCCACTCTGAATCCAGTCTGAATTCTCTTACCTCTGGAAAATGAGAAGTGACAACATGAATATGATAAACAGAGCAACATGGCCTACTTTTTGATAATCTTCTTTTATAGCTTTATTCTCGGTGGCTTTGAGGGGAAGTCAACAGAGAAATCTTTTTGCCCAGTAATGAGATAATGGAAATATGTGTGAGTTTGTGCTCTCATGCAGTTGTCCATCTCTCTGTCATATAGTCAGCCTGATCCTGGCACCTCTGTGGAGCCCCTCGTAGAACTGGGGACAGGAAAATAGAATGGCATTACTGGAACACCCTAAGAATCAAATCCTCAGTAAAATGAATTATTGTAAGACAATTGGAGATTTGTGGAAGCAAAAATCAAGTATCTGGCTCTTACTGAAGGTCAGGAGGAATTAGGTACCATCAGATACTATGGTTAGCATCGATCTACCCAAATCCAGTGGGAGAACTTCAGAACATTTTCATCACACAGCAAGCTACAGATAGGATTTTTTGAAACTCTCAAATGCTGAGTGCCCTATTTTAATGTGAATCTTCTGGTGTTTTCAAACTGTTTGGCACAAAGCACGCACAGGGTTTTAAGTGGCTGAAGTCATCTAAAGAGGTATGGTCCATTTGCCTACCTTTGCCTAGGTTTTCCACAAAGGACAGTTCTAAGTTCTTTATTTACCATGAGACTTCTGCACTTTTCCCACAAGTTCCAGTGCTCTTCTGCCTTCTAATTTCATTCCTAAAAATAAACTTCATTTTGTTGTAATTAAAAGAGACAGTGGGTAACAAGTAGGGTTTTTTTCTCAATTTAGATGAAAAAGAAATTAAAACTTTAACTTGCTAATTACCAGATCATTGACTAAGAATTGTATTTTAAGAAGATTTGGTAGAGTGCTAGAATACTTATACATAAATATATATCTGGGATGACTTAAAATCTATATAATGTTTTCTAGTGCAGCAGCCACTGAGTTAGTGGAAGCAGCGGTCAATAAATATATTTTGCTTGAAATTTTCTAGACCTTACATGTTGCGTCTTTTTATTGTTTCTTGAGAAGCAACCATTGCATGGCATATTATAATAACTATATTTTGAATAATGCAAAAATTGTCAGTTATTTTTAAACTGTGTAGTTTCTTACCATTCTTAGAATCACGAAGGACACAACTGCTTGTTTTGTCAACTGGTTTTAGCAGGTTACTACTCATTGTCTCTCTCATGCACTAATAAAACTCTGAAGTTAAGCCTTACTGTAGCTTTTTCCATTAATATCTCCTGCCTGCTTATTGTTGTAAATGAATGCTCACATGCTAAGCCTACTAATTTTACTCCAAAAGTATCTTTCCTTTCCTCGTTGTCTTCAGTTGTCGAGAAGCTGCATTGCAAAAGGTAGATGATATACTGTGCTGTTAGCTGAGTAATCTGGATTACTTACTTCTTACTCATTGCCAGAATTACATCTAAAGATATTTTTTTAAAAAAAAAACATAGAGGAAAAAAAAATTGTTGGCAGTTATACAGGTATGTGGAGGGAACTTAAAAATGAGGTAAAGGAAGGCAGGTTGCCGAGTGAGCAGATCCTAGGAATTTTACATGACTTTAAGGCTGCTAAAAGGAAAAGTCAGAAGGTCTCTGGTGCCTGTGATAATTCTTCAGAAAACCAGAGAGCATTAAAAGAGAAACATTTCAATTAGCTTTTTAACAAACACAAGCATGCAACAATATCAATAGTGTATTTCAATCAGAGAAGAGGCAATGGCTTAAATTTGATTTTTTTTTTCCTGTGCTTATTTGCAGGGCTCAGCCCAGACCATAGGAGCAGCTAAGCTGACCTGTTTTCTGCACATTCAGAAATAGATGTCTAAAAGAAAATTGATACATTTTTCAAACTTAGAGAGATTTTTTTTTTTTTTACTAGGGAGATGGAATTTCAAGATTTTAGAATCAGTCAAGTAAAAGGCTGGTTGGGGACAGCTGCTAATATTTTTCATGTGTCACAGGCTAGCTTGTTTTTGATCCCTGCCCATCATATTTCATTGACCTAAGGAGTCATGGAACTAACCCTATGTACTTTCATTGTTAGAAAAAAGAGGTTTGAAGTAATGGAAGATATTTACTTTTTGGTTGAAAATTCCACTAAAGCAGGAGAATCCACAGCTGTCCTCCTCCTCCCCCCCCATCTCCTGGGCTCACAACAGGAGGTCTCATGGCAAATGGGCTTTAGGAAGCTGCATATTAGTACCAATAAACCCATCCCACAATTACTCCAGCCTTCCCCTGGTTTAGACTGAGGACTTGGAAAAGAGCTGAGATGAAGTCTCCAGCTGACGGATCATTACTGAAGGAAAACAGTAATGCATTAAATAGCTAACAATCAAATAGTAAATACATAACACGAAACACACAAATGCAACCCTCTCAGAATTATTAAGACATCACCATGTGTTGCCTGAGAAAGGAGCTCCAAGTTGTCAGCTGTACTCTGCAATAGAGATGAGTGACAGCCAGTTGCTTAGTGATGCAGTAGGCAGGCACAGGCTGCATACCTGGAGGGGTTTCAGAACAGTCTGATACCTTTGTGTTGTCTGGATGTAAAGCCACAATCACAACTGCTAAACCGTGGAAGAGAGCCATGGCAATGCTTTGCCAGCTGTCCTGGTAAATTAATAAGGCATAGTCCAGTCCAACGGGATTGTAGCTATTCTCCTATGGCTGCTGCCAGTCTTTCATTAGGCCTTCTGTGTGGTGGGGAACTGAGGGTGACTCACTCTCTTCTCACATATTTTCCTTACAGGAATTCTCTTTCAGCCTTCAAAGATAAATTTGACCTTGAAGAAAACCTGAAGTCGAGGCTTTTCTTCATCTAAGCTGCAGTCCTCCACATACACAGGAGAAATCAGTGAATTCTGTTTGACCTTATCCTTTCCTGAACATATAATAATGTTTTGGTTTGGTTTGGGGCTTTCTTTAATAATAATCCAACCTAGGTAAGTTATTTAAGTTATTACTAGTTGAAAACTCAGTTTTCCTAGAATCTCAACTGTGAAATCAAAGCAACTCTGTGAATCTGTTGTTAATGTGGAGAAAAAGGAAAAATACTTATGTAGGAGAAGGAAACCGATAGACTTGTCAGGAAGTTTAGAGGCTTAGCTCTTCAAGTCACTTTTCATTATTTCTCCCCAAGTAACAAAATCACCAGTAGCTTGTGACAACCCCATTGGATACTCCTTCCTTTCGTAACAATAAAAGCAGCATGTACTGAAAAGTTATTGAAAGCAATGCAGAAGACGTTTTACTGTTAATGAAATGTTCAGTGCCATACCCTCATTTATAACTGGCCATCCATCTTGCAGAAAGTTTAAATTAAAACTGAAAAAAAAAAGCTTCAGGATTGGTCATCTAGAGGTTTGGGAAATTTCCTTACGATGGAATCTGCAAAATCTCTGGGACTTCCCCTTGCATGTGGAGTTGCTGGTGACTAAGATGACTTTACTGGAAGTATTACTTAAGTTTTACAGATTGCTTCTAAAAGACAGCAACTGTGATTGCTCTGGTTTCAGCAGTAATTGCATTCCTACAGTGCAGCTTATGAAGGTTTTCTAAGACCTTATTTTTTGTAATTGATTCAGGAAAAGCAGTTTGCTTAAATAACTCAACTCAGTGGGGGTTTTGTTGTTTTTCCTTTTAAAGACTCTTTTTACAATTCCTAATATTAAACTGGAGGAGACCAAGAAGATCTAACATCAAGTAAAGATTTAAAAAAGGTAACAGAATCTGGAGCTGGGGAAAAAACCCAACCAAACAAATAAAAGACCAAAGGAAGTCGCCGAAGAGTCATGCTCTCTCAGTATATTAACCTGACTGAAAAGTCCCCTTGGGATCCCTTTTAACTAACTACAATAGCTACCTTTCAAGAGAGGTGAGGGCGATGAGGGAGAAGGACAATGCAGAGGAGCAGCCCCAGCACACTTGCAGAGCCCTTCTTCCCAGAGAGTGCCTGGACTAGTGCTGATGAGCTCAATGCAAAGCTATTTTACATGGTAATGGGGACCCCTCTGAAGCCACCTTCTCCTCCACAGGAAAGTTCATCTGTATTGTGAAAAGCACAAAGGCACTTGCGTTTCACTTTTTCTGTAGCAAACCTAGTCAGTCGGGTTTTAAAGCCTTTGTTCTTAGCCCCTGACTGATATATAGCACTGTGACAGGCATAAGTTTTCTCCTTATTCAGCATGAAATTAACTTGACGTGTTCAAAGAAGCAAAGCTATCAAGCTAGGATCATAATCAGAGTTAGCTTCTTCAGGGGAATCTTCACAGTCAAACACTAAAATGTAATCTGTACATGCAATGACTCCCACAAGCACCTCTGGCACTGCAGCAGTCGTTCCACACATGCTCGAGAGCAGACATGCTCTGGCTGCCCTTGCAAAGGGGTAAAATAAGGAATGAATATTCCTCGTGCCCTCCTCTTGTCTTCCCACAGTAGCCCCAAAGTTGTCACAAGCCTGCCCAAATGCATTGTTTTAAATATGCTTGTAATGAGTAAATGCATTCATAGCCATTTGGATCTGGTATTTTAAAAGTTTAAGTGCCTTTTGGGAAGCTTTCAGGCCGAAACGTTGCTGTTAAGACACTGAAATATTAGTAAATCTTGCAAACGACACAAGTTCTAATGTTCCTCATTTCTGTGGTGCTGCATGCTGTGCTAATGACCCGATGACTGGATTTTCTGCTTTTGAAAGCAGAGCTATGTGCTGTAAAACTTTCATCTAAGTTGAGCTGCCTCTCTCTAATGAATTTTTTATTTGTTTACTCGTTGTTTCACTAGAATTTAAAAGTAGCAATTAAAAAAAAACAACCAAGCAAACCCTCCCTCCCTAACAAAGAACTTGCCTTAATTCAAAGTCTGATGGAATGATGGGGAAAACGTCATGCTATGTCCAGTAAAGTAAAAAGAAGTAACGAAAGATGCATAAATATGCTTAGTATTTTACAGGCAAAGAAATGCATAATTCATGTGATGATGGTGTACATTCGCACCAGCCTCCACAGCTATGTTTGCCACGCAGCTGTGCCTGTGCTTGCCTCTGCAGCAGCACGGTGCACTGTCAGCTTGTCAGAAGCTCCTGATATCTTTTGAACACAGGCACATCTTACTCTCCAGTTATGATGTAGTGTGCTTAATCCGGGGTGCAAGATCTCTTGAGTTTGGGCTGTGGAGGAGGAAGGCCGAGTGAGCGCGTTCTGCGGCTCCACAGTGGTTTGCAGCAGACCCTCAGCGAGCCTTTCTGCCCTCTGTGCTCAGCTTCCCGTCGGAGGGAGACTGCTGACCCTCAAAATAGAGGCCAGGAATGAAAAAGGAGGAGTAGATGTTGAGAGGAGGAGAGCAAGCCAAGGCAACAGTGCAGGTAGTGCCTGGAGATATGGATGTCTCCCCCCGGGGGAGGGAGGGGGAACACGGGAGGTGCACTCTGCACAGCAGCTGACAGTGTCGAAGACCCCTTCTTTGCCGTCAGCTGGGAAGAGCTGTGTGAGCTTTGGGATGCTCTGTGCCAATCGGCTGGCACAAGCACAAGGAGCCTTGGCTGGAGGGGGCACGCTGAAGAAACGACCCTTCTCCACTGGCTGGAGAGACAACACACAAAAACCGTATCCCTGCATGCGAAGCAGAAAAGGAGAGAGGAGACATTAATGATTTATGGGGAAAGGGCAGCGAAATGCCAACACACTCACTCTCCTCATAGAACGGGTGACTTTTTCTCGTCTCGGTCCTCTCCATGCCAGATATTTGCAGCTCAGCCTCAACAAGATGGTGCTGGTGTTTGTAGGATATTGCAGCACGAGGACCAAAATGAGCCATGGGAAGAGGGGGCTAGGAGGGGCAGGAGGTTTTGCAGAGGTGTGGGCAAAGGAAGTGTGAACCAGCACCCCAAGGCATCTTCCTGCGATGCTCAGTCAGCCTCCAAGTGCCACAGAAACTCCTTCCTCATACCCATCTCTTTTTTTTTTTTAAGCCTCTCTTAGTTCCTAAAAGTCATATTAGAGCTTCCAAAGCAGATAGTGTGTTTTGAGAGCTGTAGGTCTTTATTACGGTAAAATTATAACATCTAAAATCCAATTCAGTTCTTGCTATAAATAAGTATAATGAAGAATTTAATGATATTTCCACTAAAATTAGTTAGAAGGCAAACTTTAAAAAATGACACAGATCATTAACTGGGAATATTTCTCAGAAGAGATTTGTTATATTAAAAAGGCACTGAAATTACTAGTGTTAATCAACTGTATTGTATTAAAAACTCCGTATAGATTAATTAAGTACTTTAAATATGAAGAAATTAAAAAAATGGGGGTGCAGGGGAATCTCAGGCTTGAATCTGGCTCTCCTGCCATGCTGCTCTTCCTGCTCTTCTTAAGCACCTAGTTCAGTAATATTTCTGATTATATAATTCTTCTTGGCTGGTCTAAGCTGTTTTTAATATCCTAACTCATAAGTAACAAAATTCCTGGCTATAGGAGTGACATCACTTATCATTTGCTTTCATCAAACACAGATGCTGGGCTCTTCTTCCCAGCCACCCTGGGCTGAGTCTCGTCAGTAAGGGCCAAATAGATTTAGCAAAATATATAATATAGAGTTTCTGTGATATTTGGCTGTTATTCTTTGCCTATGGGCATTTTTAGGTGGTCTCCCACTTGAACGAATCTGGTTTGTTTAGCCATTGACTTCAGACAAGAAGCATTCAGCTCAGTATACATAAAATTCGTATTTGCCAATGAGGGCAACTTACTTAACATCTACACTGCAGGCTCCCTTGAGCACAGGTCATTTAAAACAACCTCGGTGAAAAGTACCAACATTTCTTTCAGCAATACTCTCAAATAAGTAGGCTACAGTTTATGCTTTTGTGGGAGACATGGAGCAGCTCCTCTCTCATCTGGACTGAAACTGCCTTGCACGATGTTAGAAAGCAGGGCGGTTCTGCTGATGGAAAAGCAGCCGTATTAGGGCTGCAGGAACCTCATCGACACAGCCAGTAGCTCCAGGAGTACTTGTTCCTTCCTCGTACCAACCTGCCTCGCTGGCATATATATCATATAAAATATATGAGTACTCACTGTCAACTCTTGCGGAAAAATGTACTTGGCTATTATGGCACAGGAAATGTAAACCTGTATTTGCCTGCTTGAAAGTTGCTACATTTTTCCAAGCTCTTGCCAAATCCTTTCATTTGCACCAGCGATATTTCAAGAACCAGAAAAAAATAACAGAGGTGCTCCCTTCATATGCAGTGCTTATACTGTAAAGGAGTTATAGTATATAGTTATGTTAGAGAGATCAACAAAGCTGTCCTCTCCTTACCTCCAAGATAAAAGATAAAAATGTCTTTTCTTGCAGAAAGGCCTAAAATGAAATTTAAATGTGAAGGCACTTTAAACCAGTCTTCCCATCCTGCACATGCACAAATCACAGTCTGGTCTTCTAAACAGAGTGAGGTCTTGCTAACAGAAATTGCAGCTGTTGGGCATTTGCAGAAGAACCACCTGCATGCTGTTTCCAAGCCCACATGCACTGCAAAAGAAATTTCCACCAGAGTTGTCCCGGTTCAGTAACTGCTGTTGAAAAGGCAGCCCAGAAGTAGAACGTTTCACTGGTTTAAACTAAATATTCAGACTTGAAAGCTGGGAGACTTAGATACTTTCTTAAAACAGGCTTAGCATTAACAAAATAAAAAAAAAATCATTCTTTGCACTTTGTCTGGTTCAGTGCATTATCATATATTCTTGTCCCTCAATTTCTTATTTCAATTGTGTGGTGCTTTAAATGATGCTGGGTAATACAGCAGACTGCGTATCGGAAACAGGTCACCAGCTTCTTTTCTGCAGCTGCTTTATAGAGAAGTGTATTGCTTAAACCTCAAAAGCTCTTCAGCTGAGTCCCCAGTACTCAAGGAGCTGTTGTATATACAAGTTTTGTTATACCAAGCCTCACATTCTGGGCACGCTCTTTACTTATGTGATAAAAATACTGACATATATTCATGTAAAATGCAAGAACCTAAAATGTTTGTAGCCACAAACTATCACTCAGACAGAATGTGCTGCCTTCATTTATTTATTTTATTTTACTTTATGGAGAGAGTAAATCAGAGAATGCCTTCACCTGTGGAGTTCAGCCTAATGGATACACTTCTAATTAGGTTAATTGAAACATCTGGACACTGTCTTATACTGGAATTAGGCTTATGCTACATGCATATTTTTTTTTAAGTAGCAAAATAGGCTTTTTTCAAGCAGTCTTGGATTTTCTCTTCTTCCTCGTGTTTGTTTTGACTTTTTCCTGCTTTAGCAGTGGCCATTTTGCTATTGGCCGGGCAGGAAGATAAAAACCTGAAAGTAGTAATGGTTGTTTTTCAACTCCCAGGTGCTTTGCAGGGTGGATCTCCTAACCAAGCAAAGCTGCTTGCAAGGAACCAGGCATTAAGGAGAGGCTTTACCAGTGCAGCAGTGTTCATCCTCCTGTGAGTAACGCGGTGGCTGTAAGATCATTTCTTAGGCATGAGGAAACCACGGGAGTTAGAATGTGTTTGTCTTTTTTTTTTTTGGTAGAAATTTTTTTGTGCTTTGAAGAGGTTTGTGCATCAAGGAAAAAAAAAAAAAGTTATGGGTGAGTATTAGTGCAAACAAGTCCATGTTTGTCCTACTTCTCAACTTTCGTAGAGGCAGATGAAAAAAATCTCAGACTCTTAGAGCTGGTCCTGAACAGGGAAGAGGTGGAGTCTTCTCAACTCATGAGGGGTTTTTTTGATTTCCATTCCTCCTGTCCTGCTGAGGAGGGGGAGTAAGAGAGCGGCTGGGTGGGCAAGTGGAGCCATGGTGGTGGTGCAGGAGCACTTTGAGAAGAGGGGGTGTCATGAATTATGACAGATTCATCTGGAGAAAGAGGGAAAAGGGTTGTAAGACAGGGAACATGAAGGCTATGGTCTGAAGAAGGATAATGTAGTCAACAGGTGGAAAACGCATTTGTCTGAGGAAGATACAATACTTGAGTATTGTTTTTTTAAGCAATTTAATCAACTAACCCTAATGCCATGCAAGGTTTATATAAAATAAAAGATAAATGCCAATACTAGATGTGAATTTCAAAAAATTTTGGAAAAAAAGGTGTGTGAGTGTATGAACATATTGTTAGATCTTAAAAACAGGTGACTTCCTGATATGTGATTAGCTGACAGTAAAGCATAACCCTCAATAGCAAAGGTGAGGAGTACAGGGCACAAAGCAAACTCTTATGCAGGATTTAAGTCAGTTTTGATGGGTATGTGGTGTCTGTCTCATTCCGCTCAGCTGTGCAGTGTGCCCACTCATGAGCACTCGTCCAAGGATTTCTGTTTGGATCAGCTTTAGAAAAGAGGTTTTGTTGTTCGTTCAAGTCCTTTTCTAGCAGTACAGCAGAGCTGCTGTGCTAGGCAAGCAACCAGTGCTTAATCTCCCTCTCTTAATATTTGCCTCTTGCAGTATGTGACATATTAAAATAGTGCTATACTAAATTAGTGAGTAAATAACTCATGCTCTGCCCCTTTGTGATGCAGGCTCATTCAGCAGAAGTGAACAAGTATTATTGCAACAAACCTGCTCTGACTGGGGGGAGTGTCAGCTGAAGATACATCCCTTCCATGTTACTTGATTAGTAACTTAAAGTGATAGGTTGAGTCAAGAACCCACCTAAACTGGAGCACAAACACTTAATTGGCTTTTTCTGCCTTTGCTGGGAGATGCCAATTAAGCAGACTTTACTTCACTGAAGTTGTTTGAGGGCAGCAAGGTCAAAACCAAAAAGCTGTGAACTTGGAGGGAGAAGGGGACATTAAGGAAAATCAGCTGTGTCCCTGCATTAGGAGAAAAGTTCCTAATTTGTGAAGTAAACTCTTACAGCAGTAACAGAAGTGCAGGCTCACTAAACAAATATCCCTAGAGGAGTTACTGCACTCCCTTAGAAGAAATAGAAATATGTGTGTGCATATCCCCCCCACTGGATGAAAAGGTTTGAAAATTCCCTCCAAACTGCCCGTCTGTTTGCTCTATTTGTATTTGAGTGACTCTCAATCTTTCCTCCAATTTAGCAGGAACAGCTGGGATTTATCCTGCCATGTTCATGTCTTCTAGGTGATACCTAGCCACCAGTGTTGCTGAAAGTAATGCTAACAGCAATACCAAAAGAAATGTCTCAATTATAATAAAGAAGGTATTTCCTAAAGAAACATTTGACTACAGGCTGAATGATCTGGCCATAAGGGTACTCCAGAAAGGCTCGTTATGTCATTTGCTGCTGCTCACTAATCCTGGTCTTTCGTGGTAGCTGGAAGCTCTTTACTGAGAGGGTGATTGGCCATTGGAATGCGCTGCCCGGGGAGGTGGTGGAGTCACCGTCCCTGGAGGTGTTTAAGGAGGGATTGGATGAGGCACTTAGTGACATGGTGTAGCTGACAAGTAGGAGTAGGTGTAAGTGTTGGGTCATAGGTTGGACTCAATAATCTCAAAGGTCTTTTCCAACCTTATGGTACTGTGATACTGTGAAGAAAATCAGGGGTTAGATGCAGGAAGTGTGGGTGGGAAACGTGATGCAATGACATAAACATATACTTTCAGTGTAAACTATCAGAGTACAAGTGCCTCCTATTCAGATGGAGCCATCAGTGTGGCAGGAAAACAGGCCTCCAAGTTTCTGCACCTCAATGGCTGTTCAGGAACAGACAATTGGATCGTCAGGCAGTGTGTCTTCACAGTTCATGTTGTGTTTAGGAGAAAAAATATTAGGCAATATCTGAGTCGCTGTGATTTTTTTTCAATTGTCTGAAGTGATGCAAGGAACCAGTACTTCTTAATAAGGTTTTGTGGTTTCATGGCACGTGTTTCATTTGAAGGTAAAGATTATTCGCACAGACACTAAAATACAGTGGAGAAGAGCTGTGCAGAATTTATGCTGCCCCTGGGGCTAGGAGTATCTGCGTCTGAGGGTTTATGTCCATCTTTTTTTTTTTCCCAGAAATGTTTGTGGGGTGAATTTTAAGTACTTTATCATATGCGGGAGCTGGGTTAGGGCCATTGCGCTGTTAAGACAGTTTTAAGCCTGCAGATTTGACTCCAAGACGTATTGGCTGAACATGCTGCACTTGTACCTCCCCAAAACTAGATTTACTATGCAGAAACTGGGAATTTGCACGTTTCAATTGGAACTTTTGAAAATCACAGAAGGGTTTGAGTTGGAAGGAACCTTAAAGCCCACTGGTCTCCACTTAGACTTTGAGCCATTGACCACAAAGTTTTGAGTGCAGCCATCCACCCAATTCCTTATCCGCTATCAAATCCATGTCTCTCCCATTAAGAGACCAGAATGTCAGGGGGGACAGTGTCAAATGCTTGGCACAAGTCCAGGTAGATGGTGTCAGTTACTCTTCCCTAACCCACCAATACTGTAGCCCCATCATAGAAGGCCATCAAATTAGTTAGGCACAATTTGCCCTCCATGAAACCATGCTGGCTGTCACCAATCACCTCCTTGTTTTTCATGTGCCTCAGCAGAGTTTTCAGGAGGATCTGCTCCATGGTCTTGCCTGGCACAGAGGTGAGACTGACCAGCTTGTAGTTCCCTCCATCTTCCTTTTTTCCTAAAATAGGAAAATCAGAAATTGCTCCCTGTGATCACAGAACCAATTTTTTCCATTCTCTCGTTTAAGATGCCAGATTTAAATAAAAATAATTTTGAAAAATAAAATCGCTTCTATCCTAAAATGTGGACATTATCAAATGAAAAAAAAAAAAAAAAAGTTTCACTTTTGTGTAAAGAAGCTTAACTGGTGACTGTGACCAGGAACTTTAGTAAAATGTTTAGGGCGCTTATCCAATCAGAGTAAGTGTGCAGAAATACAATACAGAAATCTAACAGCAGTTTGCATTACTGGTAAACAACCATCATGATATTCTTAAGTTGTATTACAACTTAAATGTTCTGCGATGCAGAACTGTGTATTCTGCTTGGATATAGCTATTACTTCAAAGTTGGTGAGCTACTGAGAAGAATGACTTTCTAAATTCAGAGCCCTTCCCTAAAAAATGTGCATGTATCTCCTCTTGTCCCACACCTCCCTCTGGCTTTCTTTATTTTTTATTATTTTTTTATAATATTTAGGTCAAAGTTAGAGTTGTACCAAACCAGGAGTTTGAAATGAAAAAAAAAAATCATTGCCAGCATTGTGTTAATACTGGAGAATAAATAATAAAACAGAGCAGGTCAAAACCAGCTGGATCACTCGGACTTCTTGCCAGTCAGGCATTAACAGAATGTACATACAGTTCTGGTAATATTCTTCAACTTTTCTCTGTTGCATGAGAAAGTTGTGTTTACATCTCTGTGTATTTTGCCACTTTCTAATAGCAATATAAACTAGGGGCAAGAGAACTTATTCCCATACAGGGTAGACACTTCAACAAGAGTACAGCTCTAAGATCATCATTGTTTTGACCTTTCTTCTCGTTTTCTGCTCAGTTCATACTGTGATCAATCAATAACTGCTGTGGGAATCCTGGGTCAATGTAATTTAAACTGGTTAGTATGTCAGAACAATGCTACTTCAAATACTGCAACACTGAAACCTTGCTGTATAAATAAAAAGTACAGCAGAGAAGAGCTGGAGACAAGACAGATATTTCTCTTTGAAAGACCTGTTTAATGGGTTAATTATTTTTACCATGCAATATCGCTTTTACAATATTTCTAAGCTAACAAGACTGGATTTATGCTGATATAAATGATGCTAATAAAAACCAGAAACAGACAAAAAACCCCCACCACAACCCCCTAGGAGAACTGTTTACCCCATCTCAAGCAGATCATAAGAGAAACTAAGAAAGCCAATGTGAGAGGCTGGCTTTGTCTCTCCCTTACCATGTAGTTTGAAGTGCTCTGGTTCATTAAAGCTAAATATAATCCAGTGGCATCCCAGATTTCTGACTTGGAAAGCAGCACGCGTTTGCTACAAAACTCCCTGCCTGACCAAGGTTTTGGCTTCCCCTGTAAGAAAAATGTGTGTTATCTCAGGGATGGAGCTCTCATTCTCCTGTAGGTGGTGAAGGACGTGCAGCCACCACTTACTGGTTTGGGTGGGCCTCCGGTTCGTGGTACTTTTCCAAAGTATTTACCTTTTTTTTGTAAACAAAGAAAATCTTAGCTTGCAGACTTAATGGAAAACATGAACCATCTGTGAATGTTACTCGCAGCTCATTTGCTTCATTGGCAAATATTAAACGGTGTTGTAAAGATCCAGTGAAATTATGGAAATAGGTTTTAACATTAAAATCAAAGTGCAATTAGAACATTTCACTGCATAATTGTCTGGCAGACTCAGATAGTAAGCAGAAGATATCCAGCTTTCTGATTTATTGGTCACAGGTTGTTTCTTTAGAACTACAGATGCTGGAATACATTTTTGTATTTAGATTTTTTTAAATGATCTACACAATTATGAAAAGACAGTGCACACACGTCCTGCGTTTTATTTTGTATGACAGGTTTTTACATTTCCAACTTGTTCTTCCTGCTGCCTCTAAGTCCCATGATTTAGGGATGGGAGGTAAAGACAGCAATACCTTCATGGGTATCTCCTCTTCTGGAACTTACAGCATATTTGGTTTTAATTATCATTCAGATGTAAGAAAAAATGGTTGATCACTTGTGGGGCCCAGAGTGGTTTGTAAGTAAACACCATGTTGCAGCAGACATAATTCATCACAGAACATACTAGCTCATACCATTTTCAGAGATGAAGAGGTTTTTTTAAAAAATTATTTAATGTTGAAATTCCTAAAAGTAAATATTATTATATGTGTAAAATATAGATACAGAGTTATGATGGCAATTTATTTGCCAAAAGCCCGCTACAAATGCTCTGCTTTGCTGTTTTATATGAATCAATGAGGAATTATGATAGGTAAGAGCTGGCCAGTGATGCATAGTCTCCTTGTGCTTTTAATTTATGTACAGAGTGCTCAAAGTCAGAATATATTTACTGTCTCAAGCAGCTGAAAACTAGGAGCTCAGGCTGGAAATGAAATAACAAGTAGTTGAAATGACTGCAGAGTTGGTTTTAGTGTAAAATCTTTTCAGAGACTGTCTTTTTCATTCAGTGTTTGTACAAAAGGGTCCTATTTGTGACTAGGTTCCCAGGTGCTGTTGTAATGCAAACGATTATTTTTTTTTAAATGCACACTGTGAGCTCCAATCTAGCTTCAGGAGTAAAATATCTAAGTAACTCTAATACTGAGCATTTGCTGAATGCCTTAGTATCACTGGTATAGTTCTTTATTTATTTGTAGAATAATGTTAGGTTTGGGGGGAAAAAACATGTGTTACTGAGACCAGTGGGAGTTTGAAGTCCTGGGTACTTTTATGGATAGGATGAACAAGGAGAGGCGCAGCGGATGACTTCATCTCCGATGAAATTATATTAGAATATTGTTAAGTAAAGGCCCAATTTTGAGGCTTTTAAATGTACCAAAGAAATGATCATTTCACTAACTAGCCTCCAGGTTTTCTCAGTTGTGAAAATGCTGGGTTTGGGGTGGTTTGTTAACTGTAACACCTTTGACAACCGTACCTTAGGGCAGGGAGGACATGTTGTCAGGACTCAGTAATTTTGACTAGAGTTTCAGCAAATAGTTTCATTTGTTATGTTAGAGTTTCAGACTAGAGTTTCAGACTAGAGTCTGCTAGCAAATGTCAAAGTAAGCCTTTCACCTGGCTCTTAATAACCCTTGTGCCTATTGTGTGTGCGTGGCTCCAGGTTCCACCAAAGGCAGCTTCCACAGCTGGTGTTGTTGGGTGCAATCTTTACAAGAGATGAGCCAGGTGATGGTGATGATAAGGCAGGGTTTTGAAAGCAAAGCCATGTGCTTAGGATCTGAAGATGTGAATGGGGACCAGGTGGGACCTGAAGGCTGAGAATTAAGTTAGGAAAACGAGGCTCGGCTGACACCTGAAGCTGGAGGCTGTAATCCTCGATTTACACCCTGACACTGGCTGCATAGCTTACAGAGTGTGTTTGATGCTTTCTGTGACCTGAGCTCTTCCTGGCTTTGGACAACATTGTGTGTGGATCTGCCAATGAAAACAGGCTGACAAGGAGTTCTGCAGTAGACTTCCCTCTGTGGGCTCGACTCGGGGCCTCTACCACGCCAAGCGAGCTGAGATGTTTGGGAGCTAAGGTGAAAGCATTGTTTTGTGTATTCTGGGCCATTTCTCTGAATTAATGTGGGTTTAGCGTGCAGAGGCTGACAGGTTGCTTTTCTCACCACCGCTAAATAGAGGGATCAAAGAAAACAGTTCTCTAAACGTAAAGCGAGCTAAAAAAAAAGGTCTCAGCAAGCAGTATGCAAATGAATCTGCCTTCTCAATACAATTTCCCTGCAAACACCAACACAGTGTAGGTCTTTGTAATACGATAAATCAGCTGAAGCAGCAGGAATCTAACTGAAAGAACAGCAACTTTTTTGAGCACCTCTGGAGGTTAATTGATGAAAGGATTTTGAGTTGATAAACACAACAGGAAGATCTGACTGTTTTCTTTCAGACTGCAACCTCTGTAGTCTGTGCTGCAAGATATTTACTTAACAAGAATTGTAAATATGAACAGATTAGATGATCATTTCTCCTCACAAAAATAAAGCATGAAAAACAAACCCCCAAAACCGAAGACTGTCTCCATTTCAGTCTGAAGTATCCTGCTATTGCTGTGACATCCCAGATAATTTCAGACCTCTTCGTGGGCTTAGTGCTTAGATGTGCGTACATGCTAATCCACAAAGTAGATGGAGCGGGAAGATGACCTCCGAGCTGTGAATCCCCATGGACGGGAAACAAACAAAAAAGGAATGGACTAAGGAAACTTTGCAATATGAAGCTGGCACACGGTGATGATAAACAGTCAACACTGGCACAACGCTGTTGTTTAGCTTTCAAACGAGTTAGTCTTGCTGCTACCACTGGGAAAACTAATAACATAACAAATGAAACTATTGTTCAGTTTCATTAAAAAGAAATCTGATAAGATGGGGAAAATTGAATTAGCCAATCTCAATAGAGTTACCGCTTGTTGGAGCAAAAGCAATATCATCTCTAATAGAATATGTCCCAGATAGATTTGGCTGGTCCATGCAGCCATGGAGTATGAATTTTGTGTGCAGATGCTGGCACAGCCGTGCAGCACGCTAATGTTAACATTAGTAGGTTAGTGCTCTCCATCTCCAGCAGCAGCTCCATAGCCAAGGCTGGCAGTGATACTTTTGATGAATTGATTTCTCTTGGCAAAACAGTATAGGGCTTCCTTCCAGTGAGGCTGATGTGCCACTACTGAGCATCTGTCAGGTAAAGTGTCCCCTGGAATCTTGCAGTCTGAATCTCATCCTCTAGCCATCACTGTGGCTAGTTTGCCAGGGTGGGTAACTACTTAGATGGCTTTTTTAAAAAATTCAGTTTTGGAATCATAGAGCTGAAAGAATTTCATGCCTAGACCCCTTGATGCTATAGGCCAATGCTGGCTTTATGGTCACTTGGAGTGTCCTAGGACAGCCCCAGCAGAACATTGTTGTCTGTAACTACGTGTTTTCTGTAACGGTCCTTGCTTGAACTTGCAATATTTAAATGCTTGTATCTCTTTACAGTGACTCAGGATTATTATACCTAAACTAATCAGTACTTGCTCATTTTATGTTGGAAAACTAAGTGGCTGTGACCTACAATTAACATGGTAGCTATGCTAATGAACCCATTAGATTTTCTGAACTACCTGTGATGCAACTCAGTACTCTGGTCTGTAACTTGCTGCTGAAGTACGTCTGCAAGTACAAGGTGACTGAACTGGGATGCCCTATTTTGTATTTGTATAACTCGTAAAACACAAGAGATTGCATAAATTTCATTTGCACCTTTAGTTAAATGTGTGAGTACATCTGTCAAACCTGTAGGGTATGAGGCATTTAATTTGCTAAAGTATGTGAGGCCAGTGTTAGCTGGTAAAAGTGGGGGGGGCCTGAGGCAGGAGGGGCACGGTTCTAATCGAGTGATAGTATACTTCAAATAGGATCGATATATTTATATATAATATAAACACCTACATATGATGTTTGGCAATAAAAGGGATATTTAAGGCAGTTAATCTGAATTAAGGTTTGCAGAGGATTACCTAGCTAGCATTAAACCCCGTCGAAGTCTCAGTTCTAGAATGTCCCTAATTCATTTTACCTTCCCGATTTCTTATATAAATTAATGTTATTTAATTCTGAATTAGAGACTTGCCAATGCTTATTTTTACGCCTTTATTCTGCTAGAATTAATTTTTCAGAGCTGCTTTTTTCTTCTCTCTTTCCTCTCTCTCTCTCTTTTTTTTTTCAGTAGGCTTCTGGCTGGCTTCCACTAATCAAAACAGTGTTGCTATAGCGAGAACTTCTTTTTCCTTGGAATGGTTGTCTAGGGATTTTAGAGCACTGCAGTGGCTGTTTGGTAATGCTCTATTACTTGTTGCATCTTCTAAAATATCTCTTATGTCATCTCATTCTTGTAGAAGTGGTGCATTCTAACAGTTCAGGTTTAAATAATATGTTATCAGATTTAAAAGCCTACTGTCCTTAGATGATCAGAGTGAACTACTTCATTTTCAGTATGTGAGGAAATGAAACATTTTGTAATAGAAACTTAAATCTCCTGCCTGGGGAATGAAATGACCTTGCATGGTACAAGATTTACATTTAAGCCAATGGGCACTAAAACCTGCTATATACAATTTTGTATTTCTAGCTGTAACTCCATCTTGTAAAATCAAAATAGAAATTGTATTCTGAACACTTTCATTTTAGCAGATTTAAATATAGTCATAGAAATAAAACTATTATGTGACAAAGACAGACAAAAAGAGAATATTTGAAGGGGAAGATGTTGGAGAGAGGGAGGATGTGTGGCAATTCTCAGAAAGAAAATGTTCCTGCGCCACCACTGGGATGTTCTTGAAATGTGAAACAATAATGGAAGATGGAGATAAGTGGAAATTTGATGTGGGTCTGAAAACCCAAATTAGAGAACAGCTGGATACAGGTTGCAAGTGGGCTGCTTTTGTGGTAACCTATGGAGCTTGAGCAGCGGTAGGAGTGTGTTACAGTACCATGCATGCAAAGACTTAAGAATCCCCTAGACTTACTACAAAATAATTTTTAACTATGTTATTAGCTGTTCTGTCATGTGTTAAAGGGCAAGCTGAGTTCACTCTTTTGCATATTTTCTGCCCCGTTCGGACTGTTGAGGTGTGAATGACATAAATATGATTTAAAACCTGGTACATAACTACCATGGAGTTACTGTTAGTAATGAGGAGGAAAAGGTGTTGTGATGTAGACTTCAATTGTGTACTTGACAAAATAGCTGTTTGTAGTACAAAGAAAGTTCACTAAAATAGAGCACCAAAAGGTTTTATTCTGAAGAGAGAAAAAACTTATTTCTCTTGGGACTGCGTCCTGCAACCTGCGCCTCAGCTGCTGTGTCCTGACAGCTCCCCTCATTATGCCTCCATTGGGCATTACTGCCCGTTTACCCCGTTTGGCTGGGAAAACAGCAGTGTTTTGGTGTGCTGGTCTGGTCGTGTTCAAGTGTAGGGCTTGAATTTCCATCCTCAGAAAGGGAGGAAAAGGATGGGTAATAGGATACAGAACATTAATTTGGGTCCTTCTTCTCTGCCAGCCGGGAGCGGTGTAGAAATGTCACATACTCGGGAGATAAATCGATCTTTCCATCAAACTTTGAGGCATCAATGTTTTTTAAAAGTTATTGGAGGCATGCGGGCAGGCTTGGACAGACAGCGCTTGTGCGTGTCGTGACTTCTGAGACATCAGCCTGTCTCTGGTTTTAGTGTAGAATCTAGTATTTGGTTTTATTATAGTGCTATAGCCATTGTAATTTTGAAGAAACTGTTCCATTCTCATAGAACAGGAAATAAAGCAAGACGACGTTCAAAATAATTTTGGAATCTCCAGATTAGTTAGGTGACTGTGCTAAATTTATAGTGAAATGGCAGGAGGTACTGGAATTAGAAGGAAGCATAGTTGGTCCCTTTTTGATTGACCGAAGCAGCTTACTTAGTCTTGGCCTTTTGGCATCCAAGACAAAATTAAAATTTGATTCACAAAACTTCTCTTTCAAAATGAATTAATTTGAATAGAAATCAGGACATCCACACATGAGTCTATTCAGAAATGTATACCAGAGCGTAAATTTTCGCTGTCCTGTAGTCCAAGTTACCATTTAAGAATATGCAAGTTCAATTAAGTAGGATTTAACAGCCTATCTACATTCAAAACTTAAAAATCTGTGAAATACACATTCCAGAGAAAGTGTTTGTTGTTGGAGTCTCCATTTTAAGAATGAACACAGAAATCATTAGTGATGTTTTCGTTAGTATGCCTTTATCTCTCTATATTTCTCCCAATGACTACTAAAATAATGTTGAAGTGTTCTTCCAAGATAAATTCTATGAGTTAATGTAAGCATTTTGATATATTCAGTTAACTTGAAAGTGTTCATATTTCATATCAGCAGATTAACTTCTCGATAGTTCCATGGAACTACAATATATATTATTTTTTTTTTAATATTATTCAATAAAAAGTAAAATGTAAGGATAAAATTTAATGAGGATCCAGTAAAACTCTAAACGCAGCTTAGGGTCTACTGCCAAAATTTATGCATCTTTGTTTCTACAGAATTTATTTCTCTTATTAAATGAATACTGCAGTTTTATCATTTAAACAGAGGTGATGACATGGATGGTCAAAACCAGAGATGAGCAGAATGATGTGTGACCGTTCAATATTAATCTTTTATAAAAAACAGTGAAACACTACAGTGGAAAAGGGGAGAAAAAGACTACTAAAAAGTGGTCTTGGTTAAAAGGCAAAACACACGCAATTTAAGTGACCAGTGCAAGTGGGAGCCTGTTTTAAAACACCATCCAGACAATGATTTCTTAGGCATATGTAAGATAAAAATGAAAGCAATAAGGCAGTGACTTTCCTGTAAGGCTTCATGAGTACCACAGGTTTTTACATGCTTACAGTATCGAAAGGTTGTAACTGGAAGCAATATAAGCTTTATAAATATAATTTTCTCTTATAAAAATTCTTACTGTGACCGCTTTATTAATTAAGTGGGCCTGTGGCATCTTTGGGGAACACTCCCTAGTAGTATTCCATTTAACTGCCTATGGAGAAGGCCTTTGCAAAAGGAAGAATAAGTTATCACAGTATCATAAGGTTGGAAAAGACCTTTGAGATCATCGAGTCCAACCTATGACCCAACACCCACACCTACTCCTACTTGTCAACTGTTATGGCTAATATGTGATGATGTTGAACCTAAACTTTGTCTTAGCTGAGAGCAGGAAGAAATCAGGGGGGTTTTGCTGCATGTGTTGCATCCTTCCTTTCCTGTATCCAGTTTGCTTTTTCAGCAGTGTGATTTTAGAAGCTTTTCCAAATAACGGCCACATTCACATCAAATTGTGAATTCAAGGCTGGTAGAAACTGTGCTCTTGGCTTACTTCTGAATCTCAAGAAAACCCAGCTGCTGTTAGATAATGCTTTGTGTGCTGTGGGATATATCATCCTTCTGACGGGGAACAAACAATAGAGCCCAGTAGTGCATGACTGCTAAAACATTACTGAGCTAGCAAAATTCATACTCTAATATCCTGGGCTTGACTTCAGCATTATCGTTGGTTGAAACCTGTACCTCAGGTAACCATTTTTGCTGCGTGATTCATGCTGTGGCTGCCTGCTTACCTTGCATTTCCTGTCAAAAACTATGCATTTTTAAGAAACAAAGACTTTTCCAATAGTTGATACATATGAAACGAAAAAAAATCTACGTGCAAACTTCGTTTGTGTGCTGTACCTGTGCAACTTCCCATTAAGACGATAATGATTTTTGACAGTTCTTTTGGCTGGGAAGGATTAAGTCATTAGCCTAAACTTAAGCTTTGTTAAAACAGAGTTTATTTTTCTCGAAAGACGGGAGTTTTCTTTTTACTGTTGTGCTCTTGATAACCTCTCTGGCCAGGCGCTGTGTTTTCTGTCTCGGAGGCAAGAGTTCCTTAAGAAGGCGTTTTTGGCCTCTAGGCGCTTGGCTCGGTTACCAGGCCACCTTGCGCAGCCATCTGCAGCCCCTTGTTCCAAGCAGCAAAGAGGCATGATTTACCTGGACTCTGAGCACATTAGCAGGGCTTCATCCTATTTCTGCTTGTCGCCGTGGAAGTCCTGGCAAAACACAGCATCTGAGAAGATCTTCTGAAGATCCTGGGGACTGGCAACAAGAAGGTAGGGGGTTTTTTTTCCTAGTCAGTGATATGTGCGTTTAGGTAAAAGAGTAAGATTCTGGAATGAAGATTAAAGCACAGAGTTCTGCCCAGATAGTTACTTATATTCTGATTTTTTTCTTAATGCTTGGGAGTTGTTTTCTGATTAAGGAAGGACTGCTGCTCTCCATTCCTGAATGCTTCAGGCTGTCAATTGTCCCCTTCTCTTGTTATTTGGACTTACAGGAAAGTTTCCTTTGATGTTGCTTTCCTTCCTTCACCTCCTTCCACTCCACACACCCTCTTTAATTTCTGGAGACACGTGCCTTGCCTAGCTTTTAGGATCCATCTACGTGTTTCTCAAATTAATACTTCTGCAAAGATTTCTTTGCAGACTTTCACTATTTCAATGTACGCACATGCCCCCTCTGCTTTAACTCTTCGCTACTTTTCACACAGGCAGGCTGAGGACCACGAGACTTGAGAAAAACTTATTAAATAGTTCCATAACTGCATATACGGAAAGTGTATGTGTGGTTAAAATTTCTTAATGTGTATTGCATACACATCAACAAGATGAGAGCACACAGTTGCTTTAAAACTGAATACTGGCTTGTAGCAGACTAAAAAAATTCCCATGGTCACTACCTAGAAAATGTAGCAATTGGGAATGAAAGTGTTGCATGAAATAACACGAAGACATCTTGATAACGTGTCTGGTGTTACATTAGGGTACTGCACTAGAAGGTTTTGGAAGCAAAAAGAAACAGGGCACACGAATTTTCACAGCTATGTTTTGTACTTCAGGTAAGTCTAATGCAAATGAGGTAGAAATTGGTGACACTAGACTAATGGCACTGTTTAGACCTTAAAACACTGTACTTAATGATGAATCTGTACTTAACATTTTCAGAAGAAGGGTAAAAACAATTCACTCCGCAGGAGGCCTCATGGCTTTTTGTTTCCTGTTTTTAAAAAATGAATATTCAGACTAAGACAAATCAGGGAGTATAATGAAAAAAGATAAGCATCTAATGTAAATTAGTTTCAGTGAAAGATCACTCTATGTCATAAAATAGCATCTGCAGGCGGTGGTTTCTTGAAAAAGTAATGGCACTATAATATAATGACTCTGAAATTACAGCAGGTTGATGCATCTGTATAATCCAAATATAGGCAAATTTAAAGCAAATGCTTTGTGTAAAGTGAAATTTATATCTAGTGCATAGAGCCTTTTCCAATCATCTTGGGTGGAAATTAGGGCCATGACTGGGACTGATCTTCATTTTGTCAAGCGGGACTGCCAACACATCCAGCTCCCATTATTTCAGCGTTAGGGGGAAAGCCAAGAGATGAGTCAATATTTACTTATCATTACAATTCCAAGTTAGGGATTGTAATGACAATAATAGTAAAAGTTGAAGAATAGAAACTTAGCCCAGTTTGTCTCTACTTGATAATCTAGATTCAAGTAAAATAAACCTGGAAATTATATCAGCTCCTGTTGAATAAATGACTAGGGCTCGAATATATATCCTGCATGTGCAGTGATAAAATGGCAGCACTCTTGGCTGTCTTTCCGTTTGTGATTTGTCCGTACTGATGACAAACTTTTTTTAGCTGAGTGCACTGCTAAAGGTGCAGGTTCCTGTCAGTGTGAGTTTGATTCATTTTAACTTATTGCACCAAAGATTAAATCATGTCATTTCTATCTGTGGCTACACGTGGTTGATTTGTGGTATATGTCTAACTGGTGAATACATAAGGTAAGATTGATTACGATAGCATTTCTGAGAGTGTAATGATAACTTCTTATGGCTTTAAACTCCATCATTGTGCTGGTGTCACGCTGTTCTGAAATGAAAGGCAGTCTGGGAAGTGATGCTCTGCATGTCAGGCTATCTGAGCCAGGATGTGCGCTTGCAGTCCAGAAAGCCAATCGTATCCCGGGCTGCATCAAAAGAAGTGTAAATAGTAGGTCAAGGATGGTGATTCTGTCCCTCTACTCAGCTCTCCTGAGACCTTCACCTGGTGTACTGCATGCAGTTCTGGAGCCCTCAGCACAGCAAGGACAGGGATCTGTTAGAGCGGGTCCAGAGGAGGCCACAAAGTTGGTCAGTGGCAGAAAGGTTCATAAAATGTGTCGCAGTGGAAGTGGGTATTAAATACCTATGGATCTTGCAACAGTGAGGGAAGTCTAATGACCACTAGTTGCTTTCAAATTTATATTTCCTACTTGGCATCTTCACGTTTTGTTTTCCATCCGTACGCCGTCTTATTTCAGGGGACATGCAGATTTCGGCTTGTGGCCACAGTATGTTTTATTGAAGCCACTGGGCATACCTTCCACTTTCTTTTCATTCCAAAATGTAGGAGGAGTGAGCTACCCCTCTGCTTACACGGAGAGAGACCAAACCATGGAAATTCCTTTCCAAAGATTGTACTAAATATAAATACTGTGAGTGGCTAACTATGGTTGTAACTATGCACTTTTCAATCATTTGGAACAGGCAGAGAGCACAATAGAGCACCACGGCAAGAAATAAACTGCTTGCCTTTCTTGCAAGATCATGCAATGTGAAGAACATCTTATAGAGTGTTGGCTGTGCTGGCAATGTTGCAATAGCGACTAAGGAATCTGATTCTTGCCTTGAAATCTTGTACTCAGAGAGGTTTCTTTGTGTGTCCCCTGTAAACAGCCAGTGCTGCACCAATAGAACACTCGGCTACTGAATCTCTGTTTCTGGCCAGCTCATGGCTCCAAGTAACAGCAAACCACGTCGGCTAGCAAGATGTCGATCGTCAAAGGTCATTCAAATGCAATGATCATGTTTTTACTCTGTTAACTGGGCCCTCCTATTTGTACAATACTGTTTACAAGTACTGCTTAAAGGCTGGATAAGTTAATAAAGCTGTTCAAATACTGTGTATAATACTTCAAATTAAAAGCAGATTTGAGTTGTCCCTAACCACTGTATGAATGCATTAGGGATTGGATTGTTATACTCCTTGAAGACACAGTAATCAGAAAACCACACTGACCATTAATTCGGTGCTAATGGCAGATACTACTATCTGGAATTAATTGCTAATCGGTATATAAATATATATATATATTTTATCTTGCACCTCAGGCATTTCAATAAAGCGTCTGTGGTTTGATGTGTTCTGATATGACTTCTAAGGCACCTTTCCTAGTTGTGTCCTCAGGTTCAACAAAAAGTGTTTTCTGTAAGTATCTTCCTGCTCTTGGTGATGTTTTCCAATGAGGCACATTCAGTAAAACTGTCCCTTATGCAGTTTTCACGTTTTGCATATTTTTGCTGCTGCTCTAGTCAGTATGTAGCCGTTCACTTAATTTAATTGAAACCTGATTTTTGAAAGAGAAAGGGAACAGTAAAAATCTAATGTTTTCATTGGGTGTATCTCACAGTGACAAGCAAATTGAAACAATTGTTGTCCTGAACATACAAGTAGATCTGAATTTTGTGGCAGAGAAGTATGTACAAAGCAAGTATCAAGTCACTCCCGAGGAGTAATTGCGTAGACCCTGTATTCCTGGAAGCTGCAAGCCAAGGAGTCCTCTTACAGACTATAGTCCTCCTGCTACAGAAAATCACCTTTTCATAGTTCCTGTTGTTTAGAAGTTAAGTATAGGGTCAGATAAGAAGGCTGGGCAGAGGGATGGCTTATGGACAACTATATTCTTTCAGAGAGATCTGGGAGATGATGGTTGGTTTTGATTAAGCCCACTCACTCTACCCAAGGAAAGTTAAGTTCTACTTGCCCAAAATATTTATGGTATAGCCCATGTGCCTTGCATCACACACTCTCTCTAGTCATAATGGGTGATAAATCCATGTGATAGACGTGTCTAAAACGTGCTATAGTTGCAGTAGGAAGTGAAAAAGGAAGAGAAGAGACTGAATAGAGAAGGAAGTCAGACTCAACAAGAGGGATTTTGTTTGCTTGTTTTGTGAAAATAAGCTGGGGAGAATCACATGCAGTAAAAATCAGTTTTGCAAATATCTGTGTGATCTTTCACGCATCTTTAGTCTTGTGTGTAGTGTTTGTATACCTGCCTTTCCTGCAGGTCCCTTCGCTGGAATGCTGTTATTGCACTCTTGGGGACTGGTATTTTGTAGCACTCTCCAGAATGACTTCATTGAACCCTTCTGTAACTTCAGTTCTCTTTTATAATTACTGAGACCACTGGAAACAGAGTAGGGGGAACCCTCTGCATTTCAACTGACGAGCTTGGCTACTTCAAACTGAGCATCACTTCAGAGTAATTTTATTTTTTTTTTTTGGAAAAAAAGATGGGAGGGAAATCACGGTATATCTTCCCTTTAGTAAATGCAATGCTTTTTGTCTTATTTTTACTGTGAATGTTGCTAGAAAATTGAGTTCAGAGTACTGAGGACACAGTTCAGAAGTTTTGAACCCTAACGTACCTGCTTTACTGAAGAAAAATAATGAAGCAGAATAGCCACAAGTGCTGGAATAGTTTCACTCTATTGAATTGCATCAGCTTTAGACAACTAGATTTGAACTGTGACATGTGAAACAGAATGTTGTAAATAGCATGGCTGTGTGCACAGCACAATCTCTCTCTTTTTCCTGCATTTCCTTGTAAGTCTTTCTAGCTTGGAATTCAACGCAGGCTTCTTCCTCTCCAATAAGAATGAATTTTGATAATTTCAAAATGTCTGGACATCTGAACTTCAGTTCCAAGCTGAACCTGCATATCTTTTTTGAATTTCTATTCTTTACATTTAACGCAATCTATTCCATTCACGTAGCAGTTTGTTTCCAATTAAAATTTGAAGTTGTAAAAATGTGCAGGAGAATTAGTGTTTTTAGTAGGGATAGAGGGGTAGTTCGGGCAAAATAAGATTAAATTCAAGCGTGGGTAGACTTTATGGGATTGTAGGGTTTTAGTGGTGGGTGGTTGGGGTTTTTTTCCTTCATTCTCACACTCCTCTGTAATTCCTAATTTTGGACAGAACAGATGGACTTAAATTCTCTGTCTTCCCTAGTTTCCCTTCCGGGAAAAGACACATACACAGAGACATGTTCACTGGTATAACTGAAGTAGGGAACTGGCCTTTCTGACCAACTGAAATCTGAAATTGCACAAGAAAGTGAGTCCTTATGACTTTTTAGAAAATGAAAAAAATACTTCCATGGGAAAAAAAAAAAAACCTAAATAGCAAAATTGGTTATAAGGATCAAGTCATTAATCAAAAAGAAATTATGCATATGTGTCAATTAACGTTTGACAGAACAAAGAGGATCTCCTCTCTGAGGTGGCCTGGAAATACTATGCTGCTGATGTGTCTGTATCCCAGATCAGATTGAAATGGTGTAAGTGGTCTGGGTTTGCCTGAGCTCTGGCTACGGGAGCGCGCCACCCTTGCTGATCCAGGGACCTTGCTGCACAGCTTCTGCACCTATGCCATGAATGAAATTCAGGTTGAGGCAAGCACCGTAACTACTACGTACAGGGACAGATTAACTTTACTCTCCAAGTGAAGTAATGACTGTACTACTTATTCTCAGCTGGGGTTAAAAATGAAATGAAATGAAGCAAAATTAATTCACCCATGAAGATGGGCAGAATCCTGACAGGTGAAGTTGTAGAGCTGATGCCTCGGCAGAAGATGCCAAAGGAGCTGTAATACTGCACAAGCTAGAGTTGCAGACCTGAAGTCATACTGGTGGGGACATACAGACCTCTCTCGGGTCTGTATGACTCCATGTCTTGGCCGTACCACTTTCTGAGCCATCGCATCCAGTGCCAGTTGGGATTAGTTTGTGGCTGGTGACAGCAAAGACTAAGACAATCTCAAATTGTTCTTACCAAAGATGTCCAGCTTCTGTGAGAATCCTCTTAGTGAAAAGAGGCTTAGGCAAAAGTGAGTGTGTTTAGCTTTTGTAATGCTCTTGTGCAAGCACTCAGAAGTGACCTCCATTGGAGGGCTTTCAGACAAACTAAGCTGGGCACAGGAACTCTCTCCTGACATGAAAATAGTTGGAGACCAGGAAAGGACTTGTAGGAAGTGTTAGGTAAGTTGATATTGCTCCTGGTTTTGCCTGGCTGTCTCCTTGAGGCTGGTTTTGGAGACGATAGTCTGGCCTTGATGAACCCTTGCCTGAACCAGCACGAAAGATCTTTGCTCATCATTGCCAACTGGAATGAAGTTTACCAGCACACAGAAGGCAGAGAGCGCGTATAGCGTGATGCAAAGTACAGTGAAACTTGCTTGTAGAATCACACTGCCTTTAAAAATGCAAGTCCTTATCCCTGGCAAAGTAGTATGCTTCTGAAGTCTGCCCCGTGCCTGAAATTAGGGTACCTGACCAATATTATTGTCTGCTTGTGAAAGAAACGGTGAGCAAGGTGAATCAGGCTAATTGCCTAAGAACAAAAAGGTCATGCTGTAGATCTGTGCTGGGTGTTGCAGTTGCTTTTGTACCTTGCTTGTGTGCCATCTAGGCAAGAACGCTAAAATTTCCATGTCCTTCAAATAGCAGATTTTCTTACTGAATCTCAAATGGCTTTATGGAGGTGCCTTCCTTCACACTTGCTTTACAAGTGGTTTTACTTATAACTTGGTAAATCCTCAGAGCAGTGACAACAAGAATACATCCTACATTTTCTATCCTGCGCACTGAAAATGCCTTTAAATGTAGTAGTGTTACCTACCTAGCAATTGTCCCCAGCAACCTCTTGAGATCTGCACTATTAACTACCAGTGAATGAGTAGATGTGCTGTAGCCTTTAACCTTGACTTTGGGTTCTCATTTCTGATGTTTCTTTCAATAACTTTGCTGGTTTCTTTCTCTCTCTCTCTCTTTTTTTTTTTTTTTTTTTTTAACTGCCACTGAGGTTTTTTTTTTTTCCCAGAGCTGTGTCTCTCAGTTCTGGGTAGTATCCCCAGGATAGAAATACTTACCTTTTCTTTCATATCTCATGTGCAATTTGTTGGCTTTGACAATTCTTTTCATTCTGAAAAATATTGCGTTGGAGAAATCAGTTTTAAAACCTAGCAGCAAGCCCGACTATTTTTGTCTGTAGCCATTCCAAAGAAACTCCAGCTGCCAACTTGTCTTGAATGCTGCAACAGTAATCAGCACCTCCAGGTAATGGGTTCTGACACACTTTGGTACAAAATATTGCTGAAAACTCATGAGCTGGCTCTTCCTTTTAGGCAAACAAAGGAAAATCCTGGTGGAGAGAAAAGATTAAAGCATTTCCTCCTTCCCCCTTGGAATAAGGGCTGTGAAAAGGGAAGAGGAGATGTCAATGTGGGATCCTGAACTTGCTGAGGATGAGCAATGGGACGTTGTTGTTGTGTCTCTCCAAAGGAGCTGTCACCTTAAGTTACGAAGCTGTGCTGTGGCAGACTGCCACCCCCCCACATGGGTATACTTTGAAGTGAACAGACCAGGAGAGGCTCAGCTTCCCAGTCACAGCAGCTTGGATAAAGTCAAGGAGGGGAAAAAAGGAAAGAACTTTGCTTGTCAACGTTAAGTGAATAAATAAAAAATGAACTAAACCTTTCCCATCTGCTATGCCAGTAACTTGAAAACTGACCTAGTGTCTCTGAGCTCTCCCTTTCCCCCCCCCTCCCTTTTTTTTTTTTTTTTTTGGCAGGATTCTGAGAGTTGAAAGTTTTGAAATGCCCTTTAAAATTCAACTCGTGGAGGCAGGGATGCAGTCAACTTTTCTCCGACGGAGATACTGAGCACGCAGACCAACACATTACCAACAGTAACCGTGTGACTCTGCAGAGAAGGTGTTACTACTGACCCCACACAGCACGGAGGCCCGTTTCTCCAGGTACTATGTGTCACGTGGAGCTCTGGAAGTTGTGCTTCCCTTTCATGGGACAGAGCTGGTAAGGAGAGGCTGGCCACAGCAGACAGCTCATTTGGGTGGCAGAGCATGAGGCACAGCGGAAGCACCTGCATGAGGAGGAGAGTAGGCAGAAACTGCCCTTTGCTGTGCTGACGGCAGGTCCTCTGGAGCAATGGCAAAACTGTAGCTGGGCAGTGAGATCACTAACAGGACAGGAGTTTTCTGTTTGCTTGCTTGTTCCGCTTGTAAGGTGCAAGCCAGTATTGTGCCACAATGACTCCCACCTTCTAAACCTACAAGTCTTCAACTGTTTGATGGTGGTTTGAGCACAAGTGCTACAAACACAAATGATTACCCTGGCAGCGATGCCTGCCCACTGGTGAAGAGACCAGCTGGGAGCATTTGACTGTATATGCTGGATTTTCATCTGGTTTTAATAGCTCATGATTTTCAAATGCACTTGTAAATCAGGTTTTAAGGGGAGTGCATGCAAGAAAATCTATATAGGCGTGAAAATAAGCTGTTAAATTACTTTACCCCGTTTAGCACCTTGCTTGGTAACGCTAGATCAAACTAATATTATTCACTATGTCCCATACCCTGCAACTGATTTTGGAAAGACAAACCAATGTGTTCATTGTGCTTGGTCAAATATCAGGCTTGACTCTACCATGAAATGAAGCTGCCAAAGAGGTGTACTTGGATCTAGCACTGCACAAAGTGGAGTGCTTTTTCAGTAGTGGTCAGGTACTCTGCTATACATGGGATGGAAAAGGCCGTCGCTGAGGCTTACAGGAGAAATATGATATTAGTTAATATTTCCTAGATTCTTTATCTTTTCTTTGTAATTACAGCACAGCCGTGAGTCTTTGTATCTTTGCAACTTTCTGTTTCATTCTTCAATATGCCTACTTTTGCTTTTGGCTGTAACTGGTCTTTACTGCTGTTCCCACAGTCTGGAATGCTTTTAAAAATGCAGTTTGTTTCTGTTAATAAAAACTCTGGCACTCCACTTTTATAGCTAACATTAATTTTCAGGTATCAGATGTCTGTGGAGGTTTAAAATAATGTATTTGAAATTGAGTATAGTTAATAAGTCACTTTGGATATTAGGGAATGGGTGGCAAATACTATATGCGGTGAGAATATGCTTTGTCTTCTTTAGTTACATAGAAATGCATTAATACGAAGGAAAAATCACAGCACTCAATAAAGTTTAAATTCAGTCTTGTTTGTGTCTCATTATAACATACAGGTCTAATTTTCTTTTGTTCTCTTTCTTTCATGGGGAGGTGGGTTTTTTTAGGTTAAAGAACTTGCCATGCTCTCCCTGCCCTTGGCCAAATCTCTACCAAGCCAAGCAAACTCCTTCTTTTCTGTCTCTCTTTGGTACAGTGCTTTATAAGGGCCCAATGTAAAATCTTTCCTCCTACCCTTGTCACTTTGACATCTTAGGAATAGGATTTATCTATAAATGTTTGTTCTCTTCTATCCTCTGTTCTAACAGTGTAAATATTTGACTTCGCACTTGTGAAGTTAGTATAAACTTCACAGTAAAAACCTGGCTTAATTAAAACCATCAAAATAGGTGTCATCTTTGTGTATATACAAGAGGATGGGTTGGAATTACCCACCCACAAATGTTGCTGCACGTGTTTCGGTGTGTCTCTCTTCCTTTTTTGCAGAACGTCTTTCAAAGGTGGATTTTTGCAGCGGGTACAGCGACACTTAGGTAAAGATAGATAATGAGCACGAAAGTTTCTATTCTATTAGGCGCCTCTAAATACAGAAATTTAGGACTCATCCTAAAATTTCCTATGAGTATACTTTCTAAAATTAGTCTGTCACGTGTGGTATAAGGTACACTAGTACAAGTATGTCATAAATGTAGCTGAATTTTAAATATTCTCTTTTTTTTAATGCCTTCAGTCCGCAAAGCACAAAAAAGTCTAGAGGTCAAACTAGATGAAATAGTGACACAGTCAGTTAACGTGGCACATAACTTTTTCATCTGTAGTAGTAAATGCTTAAAGATGTACAAGAAAAGATCATCTTGAAAACTTTCTGGAAGTAGGAAATAAATGTATGGAGAAAAGTATGTGGATTTCTTTGATCCACTACTATTGTGTGTTTGATATTATAGGTGTCTTGGAAAATTATATTTTTTTAAAAAAATGTAAGACTATCTAAGGATAATTAGTTGAGCAAGGTGAAGGCTGCACCACAGGATGAGATACCCATTGGTACTAGAGTCTGAGTAAATAAGAAGCTGTATTGCAAAAAGCAGCATTTCAGATTTTATACAACGCATTGCCAGGTGCAACTTGATTTCATAAAACAATAACCCCTGGCTGATGGAGTGTAATATGGCACATCTTCAAGAATAAATGAGACAAAATATTCCAATTACAGACTAATCTTACCTCTTTCTATCCTGAGCCAAGTATTTGCCTCAATTGTTCAGCAACAAATTACCCCAGCAGCAGAGAACTACCACAGAGGATAACAAAGTGGTGTCTGCTCAGAGAGATTAACTGGTGATCGGATTCTCATATTGAGAGTTCTTGAAGGGAAAAAAGCAAACTAATTCACAGCAGATGAGACACTGATGTCTTGTTCTTTGTCTTCAGAGGAGCCTTCTGTGCTGTGCTCACTAGGATTTTTTTGGAAGCTGCTTTTTGAAGATTTGTGCTTGCCGTCTGCACAACACATGGTGCAATATAAAAAAAATCAGACCTACAGGAACAGTTTTATGGGGGGTGGGAAAATCTTAGAAGTGTTGAGCAGTGACAATTAATGCATGTATTCAGCACCTCTGAGAGATTTAATTAATGATTTGGCATTAACTCTTTCAGGTAGACGTGTCATAAGAATATTCTTTTGTCTGTTCTCTTGGACCGTGGTTTTTAGGCTGAGGCTGATTTTCCCCTGTGTGCTGCACAAGTGAATTTATAGAGGCAAAACTGAAATGTAGAGAGACAACCGATGGAGCTACTACTTTTAGCTGTACTATGAATATGAATCAATTATTGTGTTGATGACGTTTTAGTGAATGATATTAATGTATGTACTGCAGATGGACTTAATCAATTTTAGTCTGAACTTCAGCATTCCTCCTCATGCCCCCAAAATATCTGTGTGTAGCTGCTCTAATGACAGCCTTTCTGTGTTTTCCTCAGTCAACCACAGGTCCCTTTCAGTCATCTGTGTCATCCCCAGGGGACCGGATAGATATGCAATTCCTCGTTTGCTTACAGTTGATTAAATGAATGTTGTTGACCCACACAGACCGGTTGTGGGCTTTGAAATGCTTCACCGTCGGGTACCGATGCAGCAAAGGTCTATTGGTTTATAAATATTTTTCTACACCATAAACATATATCATGATCATATTGGAAACAGCCACTTGACATGATGAGTATATTTTAGACTATGAAGATCAGCTGTATTTTTAAATGCACAAACCCAGTGTGTTGCAATATCTACATGCGGATGGCAGACCAAATGTGACCAAAAACTGCAGCGAGTGGTTAACTGCCATTATTTGGAATAACGTAGGTTTTAACCTAGCATGGTATCTCAGTATAACACTTCACCTGCGTCTTCTCTATTATTAAACACCCAGATCTAGGTTAACAGAGCTGCTCAGCAAACGCAGGCTGTCAGAGAGACTTCCTGGCATCAGCTATTTCCTTGCTCTTTTGGAAATATTCTCTTAAGGGAGACCAAGCAGTGTTTGGAACAAAACCCAGCAACCTTACATGGTCCTGAGTTATTCCTGGGACAGCCCAGACAGTGATTGCTAATGATTCTATATCTGCTTGCCCCTTAGTTTAAAAATAAGGGTTTTGTTGACCTTGTTTCTGATTGTATGGAACAGCATGCTCTAAATTACTTTGGGTAACATTCACTGGAAGTTTGAGGTAGCTGGAAAGCCACAGCAACATATGGAGCGGTGAAAAACACTTGAAGAAAGTGATTTTCAGAATGTTATAAGAAGCTCAGAGATAAAGGACTTTGAAATGCAATGGTTCACTCTGTTTAGATAGTGGTTGTTAAATAATATGAATGTAGCAAGCAAGAGGTTTTAATGAGGGCGACTTGGGTTTTAGAGAGTGGGATTTGGGGGATTCAGCTGCTCAGCTCATGGGTATCTCTTGTGAGTAGAAATGAGAAAGCACAAGTAACATGCAAATCCAAAAGTGCTGATAAACCCCAAATCTCCGGAAAACTAGCATAACTAACATTTGATCAAGTACTGGACCTCCTCAGGAGGGCAGCACAAGGGAATGAGTTGCTATCAGCTGAAAATACTGAGGAAAAACACTTGGTTTCTTCAGAACAGCAAACAAAAAATGACTTTGCTGTTACCTTCCCCGTGCACTGTGAGTTCGGGTGCACTCCTGCTGCCACTCAGCTCCAGCAGAGATGTGCAGCAGCGTGTAGTGTGGGTCCACTGCCACCTGGGCAGGTTGTCTGTAACACTGTAACTTACATTACCAAGGTGTTTGCTTGTGTTTGGATTCTCAAAATGCTCATCGATCCTTGAGACATCTGCAATCAGCTAACTGCTATAGATTTTGCCAGCGAACGCCGTTTGGCAGAACGAAAGGTATGCTTGTTATAGATTATTTGGTTTAACGTACCTGCTCCGAAAAGTGAATGACTGTTCATTTCACTAGTGGCTAATATTTCAACAGGTTGTGATTTGGGTTTGGAATTATGCCATGGTAAATTCTGCACTTTTTCCTGAAGAAATTTAAAGTGAAATTGAGACTTTTTGGAATTTCAGTTATTTCAAAAGTCCATGCCCTCCATTTACAAACTCTTCTAACAATCCACATTCATGTGAACGTATGACTGTTTCGTTAACAATATCTAAAAGGCTCCTACTTGCTTTCTCCTGTCATTTAAGATAAAAACCTTAGGAGAAAAATAAAAGTACTTTTTTTTCCATGCTTCTTGACAGGAAATTATTTCAAATTTGAGCTTTTCTCCTGTGTCTCAGACTATATGTTCTCCTTTGCAGAGCACCCAGGATTCTCATTGAGATTGAGTAATTCTCATTGAGAAGGTATTGTTATTATGGGTCCAATGGGCATTGCATAGGAAAAAAGACCTGAGTACCATACTCCTGATAAGATACGTCCAGAGATGGGCAGATCCAGCACTCAGAAACCTGGTTAATTTAGTGTTCTGTGTTCACATGTGGCAACAAAGGGCTGACTCTTGTCTCATTTCCTTCTCTGTATCCAGGTTGTGTTCATGCAGAGGAAATACAGATCCTCAAGTCTTTGGCCAGGGATTGCCCTGCCCAGAGTTAGAAATGAACTGCGATATTTCTTTTTGTTTCCTAATGGCAAGGCTTCAAAACGCATTTCTCCTGCCTGCTGCAATTCCATAGAAAAGTGGGACAGACCAGGTATGAAAGCTTTGTACCTTAATGGGGTACAAATCTTTTATGTATAATGTGGGTCTTTTTAAGGCCCGTGTTTCCTCAATCACAAAGTTGTATCAAAGCAACAGAGGGAAGTTATATTACAGTATGGAAAAGAATGTTACAGCGCCGAAATTCCTATCGGAGGCCTTAAAAATGCATTTACCAGTACATTCACAGCAAGGAAGCAGCCTTTCTGCTAATGCCCTGAAATGTGTGCCAGGTCTTCAGGGCATGCTACATAACGTGGCCCTAAGAAGAAATGTCCTACTTTCTAAGATAAAGAAGTTAAGACAATGAATTTCAGAATTAGATGATGAGGAAATAATGAAGAAGACATAAGAACTAATTGCGGCGAGAGATGTCACAAAAGTATTTCTAAACTTGTACACTAGGGCAACAGAAGCGGTGCCAAACTAATTTGCACATGCACATTAAATGTATTAACCATCTTCTTTCCTTATGTAACACATCTAAATAATTAAAATGGGCTCTTTGTGCTCTACTCACATAAGCAAAGTATAAAGGGAAAGGAAAGGGTTAGAAAAAAAGATTTTCTGCCCCACTTAGAAATGCCAACCTAAGTATGCTTTTATTTATTCCCTAATGGTTTAGACCAAATCTGAGGGAGATGTGTATTGGAAAAGTCCTAATGAAATTCATGAGATCCTTTGCTTCTTCCAGGCTTAACCTGGGCTATGGGCATTGTCAGGTTTGGGGCAAACTCCATCTCCGGTGTGTTGGATTGGCTGCACTCACCACTTACAGTGAAAGTTCTCCTTTCAAAGGGAGACATAAGATCTCTGTTACGATGCTTTTGAATGTTTCAAAATCTACCCTATGTTTTGCAATGAATTGAGGGACAAGTTGGAAATCAATCCTGCCCAGGTTACATCTAAAAAAGAGTGAGGTAGCCCTACTGCAGCAAATGAGCTTAATTGAGATGCAGGTGTGTGCAATCACATCGTTCAGGTAATTGAGTGCAGCTGATAAGCTACTGGGCTTCAGTTCTCTGTGGGCCACTGTGAAGAAAATATTCACCGTCCATAGTAAGCTCTTTTGTTTTCTTGTTTTATTTTCTTTGTAACTTTGTTTCTTGTTTGCATACAGTTGGGTAGCGATGACGTTTCTGCAGCATGGTCTCTGTGTTGAAAAATATTAGGAGATATCAAGGTTCCTTTTTTTTATATAAGATCTTAGTTTTCTGTGCTAGAAACTATTGAACAGTTGGAAGCAGCAAACTTATTTGTACCTCCAATAGCCAAGCAGAGGCTCTGTAGAGCCCATATGCAAGACTGGAAAGCATGGCAGTGAGGAAGAGAATGTGACTTCTTACTACTTGCTGCAATTAAGGTTAGTTTGGATAATGAATCAGAAGTGGTTTATCACTGTTTTATTCTCTGAGTTTTAATTTTGGTTTCTGAAACTTTTAATTAGTAATTTTAAAAATGAAATGTTTTTAAGATGTTTTCCAATAACTGAAGCCTTCCTCTCCTGTTTGCAGCTATGCAACGTGATGTTTCAAAGTGCTTTTCTTCTTTTAGTGCCAAATACCTGTTAATTTTATTTGGCAGGCAGTAAATATTTATTTTTGTTCTCCTAGAGATAAAGGATTTGCATGTAAGGTTTTTGAGTTGTTTCGAAATAATATTTGTCTTGATAATTGGATGCATTGATCCTGTTTTGTTGCTCGGTTTTTTTGGTTTTTTGGGGGGGTTTTTTTGTTTTGTTTTTTTTTTTTAATGGGTTGCTGTTGTTCTTCAGTAGGCCCTATCCTTTAAGGACTTGTTTACTGAGCCTAGATTTTTAGTCTAAAATATACTAGGTATTATATGTTTGCAACATAAACTGTGCAGGAGGAAAGAAAACTGCAAAATTATTTCATCTACTCCATTAAGTTTTTGCCAAAATGGGAGGTGTGTTGGGAGTTATTTGTTCATTTTTAAAAGCTATTGCAACACCTGGTATTTACTCAGGAAGCCATCGAGGACTCATGTTGTTCTCAAATTGCTGCTCTTCTCTAATCTTCTTTCTGTAGCTCTTTGGATGAACATGATAGACTGCTTTGCATGCCTAGGAAGCTTTATTGCTCGCTAGGTAGAACCATGTGTTGACATCTCTCAGGGAGTCCCATATGCCAAGACACCTGATCCAGTCTTTAATGCCTACCAGATATATGCCAGGCCTGGAAGAACCTCTTTCAAACTTTTTATCCTGTCACACTGCTTTTTTAAGAGCTATCTTAGTAGCGTGCAGAGAGGAACTGACTACAGGAGTATAGGTTCTTATGTATTCCTTTCAAGCAATAAATAGATAATGCATTCCAGGTTGTGTTACCAGCAGATGTGTGTTCTTCTGGCATTATGGTTCCAGGGGTAGTAGTTAGTTCCAAAGTAGTTTTATAGTGCTTCAGCTACTGAGGAACAAAGAAAAAGACTTTGAAAACTGTTGCAGGTTTCAGTTCCTGGAAGGCAACTTCAAGATGTTGTTGTGTAAGTTAGGAATACACAGGTAAAAGGGGAGTTAAAATTATGGATGGGTAGAGTAACTTTCACTTAACGAGTGGACTTCAGCCTCGATTGTCCTCTAAAAGGTGGGTTCTAGGCATTAATAAGCAGAAAGTCTCAATATTACAGTTTACATTAGTTCCTCTTTGACAAGCTGAAGATGGTTGCTGACTGACTTTTCTTCAGTGCCAGTATTCTCTGACTGAAACAGTGTAATTTTTATTTTCCTTTAATGAAGAAGGAAAGGGATAGATTGATTTAACAACCAGGATTGCAGTTTTCAGATGAGGTTTTAAGAAGATGTTACGTTATTTGGACAGAGACCGAAATGGACTCTGAGTCAAGCCTTTCTCTGAACAAGGTAGTGAAACACCTATTGTACGGATTTGGCAGAGGACGGGCACTTTGCTGCTTATCCTCGTAGTGCCCACAGGCCTTGGGTGGCACCGAGGTTCCGTTAGCACAGTGCTGCACAAAGATAAAGGGGCTGCTGTGGCCCTGAAGAACTTCCACTCCAATGACTTCACATCCGGTGTTTTGAAGTGTGATAAATGTCTTCAAAAATACTCTTAGGAAACTTTTGATGGTTTTATGCAGATTTTCAGTAGGGAGCTTTATTGTGAATATATCCATGTTTTACATTAATTGTGTGATCATCCAGGTTACGTGGTTCAGTTGTTGTATGTTTCTTTTATGGGGCTGCTGCTCTGGCTATCAGACCTACTGTCGAGGTCTGCTTTGTCCTCACCTAAAGGGAAATATTTACCCCCTTTCCTGTAGGTTAGTGGGAAGATTGTTCAGTGGGATCCACTTTTCACTAGCCCTGTTTCACAGATAAGGCAAGGTCAAATTGTTTGGTTTTATTTATTTTATTTTTTAAATTTCATTTCACTGATTTTCTTTCTGTCTGTCGGTCGGTCTGTCGGTCGGTCTGTCTTCTGTCGGTCTGTCGTCATCTTTCTGTCTTTCTTGTAATGACTTACTGAGTTTTAACACCCCGTGCTATTAATTTTGGTTGTTTTCTAGGGTTGTGAGATAGTGGCAATATCACATGATGTACTGGGTGTATGTTTATGTATGTGCACAAACACTTCTAGAATTGTTATGGAATATTCTGTCAGTGGATATGGGTTTCTGGTTGTACATATAAAGGGATAACAATACTTAAAGGCGTTCTAATACACCCTTCTATCTGCTGCACCAGAAAGTGATCATTGCAAATGGGATTACGCAGCAATATAACAAATGTCTTTTGGTTTCTGTCCTCCAGCTGTAATCAAATAGAAAGAAAGTAGGAAGAACATTCTCTCATGCATATGGGTTTTTCCCCCATATTCTTTTTCTGTGCCTCACTTTTTTAATGCATTTGTTTTTCTTAAGCAAAGGATGAAAAATGTGTATGCTTTCAGGAAATGATGTTTAGTATGATGGAATTCAGCATTCTCTTATGTCAGTGATTTCTGCAGTTCTGCATTAAGTAGGTGAACTTAGATCTATGAGAGAGCTCTTGTTTTGACAGCATCTGCACTTATCCATGCTGTTTACATTAAACCATATTCAAGGTAAGTATTAAGGAAGTAAATTCCGGTGACCAGATATATGCTGAGTCTGAACTCTCTTTGGGAATCATCTACACTTAATGCAGTTAGATTTGTCTTTATTCTTAGTGTGGAAGTTTAGATTATTTAATTTGGGTAGAAAGCCACAAAATAACTGTGGGGATTCTTTTTCCTTTTGATTTATTCTGTTTCTAGTCTCATTTCATAAATAAAGTTTTTGTTTGGGAAAGGTTTCCCAGGCCACTTATGCTGAGAAATGATGCTCTTCTGCCAGCAGAAAAGGTTCTGTGGGAGACACTGGTTCTGGGCTGTAGTTGGCACCCAAGGACTGGTTGTAACCAGTGAAAAACAATGTAGCTGCCCACTCCTTTGGCAGCAGACTGGATTCTACTTCACAGTGACTATAAGCGCAGCAAAATGCTGTAGCAGGTCACTCAGGGGAGGTTTAGGCTTGACATTAGGAAGAAGTCCTTTACTGAGAGGGTGATTGGCCATTGGAATGCGCTGCCCGGGGAGGTGGTGGAGTCACCATCCCTGAAGGTATTTAAGGAGAGATTGGATGAGGCACTTAGTGACGTGGTGTAGTTGACAAGTAGGAGTAGGTGTTGGGTCATAGGTTGGACTCAATGACCTCAAAGGTCTTTTCCAACCTTATGATACTGTGATACTGTGATGTCCAGAGAAGATAAGCTTGCATGTCCAGAATGGCTGTTCTGGAGGCACAGGAGGGAAGCATTGTCAAGCTGCTTGCATAGTTGAGTACACAGCATTTGAACAGAGTGCTTTCTTTCCCAGGCCACCAACTCAAGCATTTTACTCCAACAGTAGATTTTAAATGCAAATCTCCTTCTTACGGCAGACAGGCACAGCTGTACGGCTGGGTGTTACTACCAATCCGTCTGCAGTGCCTGCTGCGGATCAGTTGTTCGTTTAGAGGAGACTGGGAAGGGTGGCCTTGGATAGCTTGGGATCTGGGCAAGGGAAGAGGAGGAACATCGCTGCTGTCTCTTCTGAACTATTGGCAAAGGCTACATGTCGTCTTAGGTGAAACTTTCTGGTGGATGGGGGGAGGAGGAAGGGCTGAAAGCAAACTCTATTTTTTGTTGGATATTCTGAGATTCACTGTCAGTTTATGCGTTTGCTCATTTTTAACTCAAGAAGACGGTACAAAAAGTGAATACCTGCTCTCTTTCAGTGCTTCCGCTTTTTCGGTTGCTGTGCCAAAGCATGAAAATTCCTGTGACGACGTTACCATTTTGCTAATGGTTCATGCCCTAGTGGATACCCTCCATTGCCCTAAAATATGCAATCATTTAATTGTCATTGCAATCCTATTATATTGCCATTATGGAACGTCTGGTGGGGAAAGCTATGAACATGTTATTAGTGCTGAAAGGGACAATTTACTGAATCTCGCTAAATGCCATCACTTCTCAAAAATGAATCAAAATTACTTTATTATGCATGTCCTACTTTAATATTCTGCTCAGATAATGATTGGGAGCCATTGATCATTTTCTGGGTTGAGATTCTTTGCACAATTTTCAGTTTGTTGCAACAGTAGGAATGCTAAGAACTTATTGACTAGGCTTCTTCCTACATTCACTGTTGTGGGTTTTTTTAAAAAGAAAAAGAAAAAAGGCAACTTCTGTTGAACTGGAGTTGTGAGTATGGATTTTGAAACCTTTTGTGTTTAGTAACCTGAGTAGCAATTGTCATGTTCCTGTTCATAAGTTGTATAGGAGTGAATCCGATCTCAGCTTTCTCCTGGCATTCTGTCACCAATTCTTTTTGTCTCCTCTATCTTTATTTTCTGTGAGCTGTTTTGTAAACTCTTCAGAACACAGAATAAATCTCTGAGCATTTGAAATAACATTGTGTTATGCTCTGTACAACTTCAGTTGAGGTCTCCAATTACAACCAAAGTACAAATAATTAACTTCCCACGTTTAACTCTTGGGCTTGACGAGGGTTAGTTGCATTTGAGGCATGTGCAGCACAGTTCTCGCTGTGGGAGAATGGGCTTATCAAGTGAGTCTGAAGTTATAGACTATTCCCAGAGACTGTGTTTGGGACTGGTGAAGTCGAACTTCTTAGTGATTCTAGAAATTGCATTTCTTTCCATGGATGGCAAGTAAGGCTGAATGGATTATTTACCTCATCTTTGAAATGACCGTGCAAAGAACTATGGGGAAGCCAAAAAGAAACACTTTTGCGGTGCACTACCGAGAGGATCGGGGTATTCTCCAATGTATAGAAAATGCTGGAGAAAAAGCTATTTTAATCATAATGAGAGAATCATAGAAGTCCTTTAATATTTTTATAGATTGATGTCTTTGTAAATGCACACAAAAAACCCTAAAGAGTATTACATGCAAATTATGATTAATAATTTGATCTTGGGGGGCATTAATCTTAAGGTGTGATAATTGTATCAGGATTAAGAATGCAGATGTATGCTTATACTGCAAGTGTGTATCCAAGCAAAGCAAGAATAGTTTATTGCGACTTTTTCATATTTTTCATGCATGTGGTATGTGTATCTATTTCATATGGATTCTGCAAACATCTCTTTTCATCCTAATTCTCTTCGTGGTAGTTTCAAATTTGTAGTTCAAGGCCAGCTGACACAACACAAATAGAATTATTACTGTACAACTAAGTTTGGAAAAGGGGTTTTGAAAAGCCGTTTTGAATTGGCTTGTGGCAATTCTCTTGTACATAAACTCATTTTAACTGCATAAAAACTCCTATATTGCACCTAGAAGCTGCAGTGAATGTGCATTTAGATGTTATGAATAACTGCAGTTAAGTAGAAATGAAACTGAAATAAATCTGAATTTTATTTGCACTTTCCCTTCTTTTTAATGCCACTCAAGCTGCTGCTACTTTTTTTTTTTTTCTCCCCAGTAACATAGCTGTTAAGGATAAAGAGTGTGTTTGTGTTTATCTGTGAAATGCTGAAGTACTGTTGGCCTACATGTAACATGGTTTATAACCATCAAGGCTATGCAATGAAATTTTGACTGCTGGACATTATTTTAAAGCTGTTTCTTCCTGTCACAGAAATGCACTGCGACTAATACAAGATATGGCAGAGAAACCTCAATAACCACTTCAGATTTTAAGATTTCTGTGAATGATAAGTGATACTTATGCTTTGGCAATTAAGATGTTGTTAAAAGATAATGGTAATGGGGATGCACACAAGGATTTATTTCTACAGATCCCAAACGGTTTGCTGCATTATGCTTGCAGTATGTCAGAACTCTTGGCTTTGTGCTGTGACAGTAAATGTCCACCCAGAGAAACCAGGTGAATGACCATAATCCCTCTGGGCTCTGCATCAACATTGGACTTGATGAACCACAAGTAACTGTGGGGGGGCAATTCCAGAAGCACTTGAAAGATGTAGTCAGCTTTGTCTCGTTTTTCACTGTGACTCACCTGCTAAGGAATCCCAGTCTACAGAACGTTCATGTGTTTTGTCTGCCAATGCAGTCAAAAGCTTCTGAAAATTTTACTGTGAAAATTGTGGATTACTGAAGGTTTTCTTGATTTATCAGGCTGTAATGGCTTTTATTGTTTGCCCTGCTCTTCTTGCTTTGAGTTGCCAACTCATTCATACCTAAACTTTTTGGACAATGTAACTTCTGTCAACTCTCAGCTTCTGGCATATACCACCGTACACAATTACCATCAAAGTAAAATGCTACAAAAGGTGGTATGAGCTTCTGCGTTGCCTGCCTTGCTTCTGCCAGCAACTAATGCACAATTCCTCTGTCCTGAACACATGCTGAAAAAACCCACCCAAATACTGAACACAAAAACTCTTAGCAGATCTGTTGTGCAGCTGAGGGCTTTGATCGATCATGCTGCTTTTCCACAGTGCTAATGCCCACCCGAGGAAGTGTGACACAGCCCAGGCTGTCCTTCTGTTGTGCAGTGTTGGTCATGATGACTGTGTGCCTGGTGCTTGAACTCACTCTGCCATGGCTGCACTCTGTTCCGCAGTCTGGATGTCAGCTGCTTAGTCCTGGCATTGTGCTGGTCTATGCAAGGATTGCCTCTGCTCTAAAAAAAACGGGAAGACAAGGACACTCTGCCCATGCTGTAGGGTTCCTGAGGAAGCATTAGATGTGTGCGAGGTGGTGAGTGATTGCCTTTGCACTTGCCTTGGGTTTTGAGCCTGTGAAAGAAGGAGAGAAGCAGATGAGGACCTAACATGCCATAGGCTCTGGTATAGTACTAGAGTTGCAGGATGCCTCCTCTCAAGGCCTCCTACATCTGCTACTGGGGAAAGAGGTCCTTGTGGTAAGTGCTACAGGTATAGGCATCGGATACTGAAAAGGAAGATTTGCCTCATCAACATTTGATTTGAAGTAACAGAAAACAGTAAAATATTGATGTTTTGTGTATCCTTACCTCTGCTATGAAAAGAAAGGCATAATTATATTTTCACCATGTTTTCTCCTTTGCTTTAGGAAACCAAATATCAATATAACGATACGTCTGCGAAATGATCTGAGTAGCCAAACGCTTGTTTACTGTTTAACGGCTGAGATTAAAAGCAGAGCTGACAGTAAAGCGAAGCTCATTTAGATGCTGTCACGTTTTACCACCAAGATTCTTTTGTTTCATTTTCTTCTCTTTGTATTTCTCATTTGTTTGTTCATTTAGTTGTGGAATCAACGCGAACGTGAGTTTTAGCTTTCTTCAGTAAAACAGGATTGTCCTTGCGAGTAGCCGGCTGCGAGTTCTGGTCTGAGTTGGCAAGGCCAGCTTGCCAGGTTGACTTGGAACAAAACTGCCTTTGCCTGCCCAGAGCCCTGTTTTACCTTGGCTTAGCTGCACATGCAGCTCTTCCAGTGGCCAGGTGGCTGTGCCTGATTTTTTTTCATGTTTGATTATCGTTGAGGGGTATAGCTGGTGGGTTTGTATAGACAGCAGTTAGCAGGAGTTACCCTGTGCAGCCCCAGTTATTTCTGAGTGAGGTAGTTGATGAGTAAGTGTAGGTGTTGGGTCATAGGTTGGACTCAATGATCTCAAAGGTCTTTTCCAACCTTATAATACTGTGATAATGGCATGGAGGGATTCGGGGCTGCTATGGTGGCAGGGGTCTCGCAAGTGGGGACACAACATATGTGGTGTAGAGGTGTAGAAGAATGGGACGATACTGGAGACACAAAGGTTATAAACAGCTTATCCATGGTCAGTTGAAGAATTGCAGACATAGAGCTAACAGAGACCATTTATGGGTGAGAAATAGAGGAAAGAACAAGTACCGAACCAACATAAAACACACCACCTGTGTGACACGCGGTTGCAGACCAATAAAGTAACTGTAAGATTTAAGAGTGTGTTAACATAAAAAAAAAAATAGCTCCATGTGAATCCAGAAAGAAAAAGTAGAAGAGGAAGAAGAAACACCTTCAACATTATGCTTTTCCTAGTGGTGAAGTTGGGACACCAATGATTTTCCTTGTCTGGTGCCTTTAACCTCAGGACCCAGAGGGGTGATGGAAGGGCAAGGTTAACAGTGGAAAAAGGCTGGATGTCAGTATCGCGTGCATAACCATTGCAACTGTACATTATTGAGAGTATGTTTCTGCAAAAGTATTTTCTTTCTCTTTTTTAATGATTAAATCTGAACTAATAATGATTCTTTGATTAGACTATTAATATTTCAATTACAGTACTCGCAAATCATTAGCTGGACATTTTCTTTTTGCCCATAACAAGATTGAGCTGATTTCTTTAGAATTTACAATGGCACAAATAAGAACAAAAGCATTGAGCAGTTGGCTGGCACGGAGACTGACTAAAATCAAGAGATATCCCACAGCGCAGTCTTCCTCCTCATTTTTTTCCTTAACTTTCAACTTGTTTTATCATGTCCATTCCCCTTTTCCCTTCTTGAATGAGTTATCTAAATGACTGAGAATTAGTACAGCCTGGAAAATTTTTAATTCATGCCCTAATTAATGAACATAATGTAATGTACACCTGTGGTGATGATACCTTTATTAGCATTGAAACTGAAGACATCAAAGCATTATATCGGGCAAACCCAGACATTTCTAATTTAATGGAATCACAATTAAAGTGTATGTTGTTGGAATGAAATCGCATCGTAACTGGAGTTCTGCATGGTGAGCAGATATCCTTCCATCCTGAATTGAAGATTAATAATATGGTAGGCTTTTACGTTCAGTGTGGGAACTGAAGCATTGGGTTTCAATACAAGTTTAACACCGGTGAACATTTTATGAACTCACTCTTAACCCTTGGCAAGCCTCTTAAGAGGCAAATGTATTAACATTATTTTTGCTTTATAAATAAGCTTGAAAAAGTGTTCTTACTGTAATGCGAACACTTTCAATAAAGAGAAAATGCACACCTTTCACAGCAATAATCCATTTCCTGTGTGAATAAATGGAGACTGAAAGCCAAGTAGTTTGTCTCTATCTACTATTGTAACCATATTTACCTTTTGCCTTTTAAAACTGAAACCCTTCCTATTAGAGTACAAGCAATCCCAAGCTTTCTTTTCTGCAGCTTCTTTTCTTTCTTTTCCAGATTTCTCTCCTGATAATCCTATTTTATAATAATCGGTAAGGGATTTTATTTGGTTTTGCTTCCTCACCTCTCCAAAGTGGGAAATTTGTTCTTACTGAAAAAAATATGTTGGAGATGTATAAAGTCTGCATGTGCTTTCTCTGGCAAAATTCTCCATTGTCTCATTGTTCTTTTTAAGAACTATGAAGAAAACTGGTCTTGTTCGATTTTTACCTGCTCAAGTAGAGTCTTGTAGGCATGACAACGAGAATGTGTTGTTGGAGTCGAATGCAGCTGGTTTGGGAACTTACCCAGTTCTTGAGATGGGTGGTAGAACAAGGGAAAGGTAACAATAGATTTGTTTTAAGACAAACATAATATGAATATTCCTATAAGAAGGGTAACAACCAATCAGACAAAAAAGCACATTCCAGTGCGTGGGGTTTGATTGTCATACTCTCTGGATCATGTTCATATTTCCCTTCAGTCAGGAAGGATGAAGGGACCAATAACAGTGTTTTCCCTTTCTCCAATATTTTTTTTTCCTTTTCCTCTTCATGATTCTTAGATTTATTTTTATCCTTAAAAAGCTACAATTTACTGGTATGGTCGGTTAGCTTTTATAGTTCTGAAATTTAGGAGAGAGCGATATGTTTACCATACAACTTCCGTGGTGCTTTCTAAAACCTTTATTGCTGTAGTATTTCAAATTCAGTAAGAATCCTTGACCTTTACTTCCTATGTTATTTTAAATATGTTGCATCATTTTGATTCCCCCATACTACCCCATCATTAAGACAAAATATCTTTCCTTATGGAAATTGTATAGCTTACATCAAATAAACAAGTCTTCCACTCTTCAGTTATCACAGTTGATTTTATAGAGGAAGACTGAGAATCTGACTGCACTTGCCCAGAGCAGTAGCTACTACTGCATTGCAGAACAAGTACAATTTAAGTGGACAGAAGATACCTAGAATGGGAATGAAGACTGTTCCTAATGTATAGTGATTACCTGTACAAAACCTAGTCTATATTAAAAAAAAAAAAAGTAAACGCCATGTCTTTGATAATGTGAACATAAAACTATTCCTATTCTTCAAATTTTAGAGTATACTCACTCTGTTCTAATTTGGGGTTAAGATCAACAATCCAGAAACTTCTGGTGCAAGTGCCAGAAACAGTGAATTCTTCCTAACCTTTTCACATCCATAAATATTAATGTTATCTCTCCTTAGTATTTAACTATCTCTGGTAGCTATAATCTATGAATATTTTTATATATATATATGTAGTTAAATATATACATGTAGCTATATATATGCAGTTTTGCTCACAGTATTTCTGTGCAATGGGAGAAAACTCTTATTCCCAAGTTGTTAACTGGAATTAAACATGGAAGATAAAGACATTCATCAAATGGCAAAGGCATATCCGTGGTACGTTTCTATAAACTCTAACCACCTCTAATATATGAGTGTAGGAGTGATTGTGAAGAGTTGCTGCTTGTCGAAGCTAATGATGTTGTGTGTTCTCAAATTTGAGCTGGAATACTGTCAGAAGTGCCCAGTAGAGCACATTAATTGTTTCAGTTTACAAATTTATTAAAATAATACGTGTAATATTTCCAGTTACCTTGCATGTGTGAAGGGACATAATCTTGTAGGAATATATTTGAGTCTTTCAGGAAAAAAAATCTAAGACGCATAAAGGGTACTGTAGGTGCAATTAACATGAAAGTCCCAGGAGTGGAGTTCCTTGAAGAAAATGTAGAAAAATGTTGGGAGGAATAGTTAGTTTATAGTTTTACACTGACCAACAACTCTGTGTTCATTAACTGGCACATCCCTTCTAATTTATGATCTCATTTGTACTGCGTCAACAGCTTTTAGCTGTGCCTCTCCACATTCTGTTTACTTATAAACATAGTTTCCATAATCAGAAAGAGAACTGGGAGCAAAATCAGCACTTCAAGACCTGTAGTCATCCTGGTTACTGCATGCCCTTCTGCTACCTGGTTGATTTTAGCTGGTTTATCCTGTTGAGTTGGTGAGGGTTTGTGGGTAAGTCCTTTCGCGTTCAGGGAATCACTACAAATTTTGTGACATCTTAAAAGCATTCAAGAACTGACCTTTTATTCCTGTATGCTATATCATCAAAGTAATCTTTTCTTTCACATTTTGTGATGTGATAAAAAATGACTGCTGAGATTTAGACAAGCAAACTTGGCAGTCTCTCTCTATTTAGTTGAACTGGAAGGTATATACCAACTTTGTACCTGTCCCATCGCGTATGTTATCTGAAAGAGTAGATAGTGGATCACGTATAGATTAAAGTGTTGCTGTTGTGTGTGCTAGGTATGATTTACAGTTTAAGGTGTTTTCCTCTATTTAATTTGCCTTTTTTGTCCATTTTAGATAGGTGCTTTGTAGTTCACTGCTTTTGTAACTGATACGTAACTTTACACAAAAGATGCTTACAAAGTACCTGAAAATATTTTCCTTTTTTCAGTTGTGGAGACGGTTGGTTTGTTTTTGTTTTTCCAGTCAACTGTTATTTTAAAAGATTTTGGAGCATGCCAACGTAACTTGTAACTATGCATGACCAGAATTCAAAGTCCACTTACAATAGGCACCTAGGCTAACTTGAGACATTGGCCTCCTTTTCCTTTTGTCCTAAACTCTGCTTTGGTTACATCTGAAGCTGAAGTCTTATGAAGTCTGGCCCTGCGCTTGTTGGCTGGGCCCACTGTTTCTTGACAAATTTAAAAACTATGATTTGCCTGACTGGTTTTTAGGTTTAGCTGTCTTCTTATTAGTGCTCATTTCTCTCCTGGGTTCATCTGTAACAAGTCAGAGCTCATTTATTAAAGAAACACAGGTAGAAACAGAAATTGTGCATGACACAAATATTCTTTATTCCTTAAGAGAGGAATGTCCTTAAATTATGAAGAATTATAAATAACTTTTGCTGTTAGCACTATTTTTGTAAAGCTCCCAATCTTTTTCACTAGGAGAATAAAAAGCATAGGTATCACCTGGCAGGGGGGAGGAATCTAAAACCAGCTTTGGCTGTTTGATGTTTTGTAAGTTTGCATGAGTTAATCCCAGTATCACAAGGTTGGAAAAAACCTTTGAGATCATAGAGTCCAACCTAATGTCAACCTGCTTGTGAAGGTAGCTTCTGATGTGGTGCTATAGTAAACGAAGAGGCATGATTTATGTTGTTTCTGCCCTTCACCCCGTGTTTTTGTATGAAGCATCCTTTAGAAATTATTTACAATCATTTACGTGTTGTGGGATGTTTCAGAATGAAAAACAACAAGAGAAACAAAAAACACCGTTGTGTAGTTGTAGCTGAAGTATCAGACAGAGGAGCTTGAGATATTAGTAACCATGGAAAAAGAATTAAAATCAAGTGATAGGGAGTGGAAGCAGCTGTGTGTGTATTGTGGCTGTCCACACAGCTCCGTGGCTATCAAAACGGCTCTGTGTACACTCGGTTAAAAGTTTCCCTTGGTCTTCATTACGACCATTTACTGTGATGCTCCGTATTCTTTCCTTCCTCGCTGTCAATAAAAAGGGAGAAGAGCTTCGGAGCGTTGCCACAGTGTGTGTCTTAGTAGACTTTTACAGTTCCTGATGAAAAGACAAGCTATTACAGATGTAGAGCGAATGAGAAGCCGAGCTGTTTCCTCAAAGCACAGCCTCTGCGAAATGGCATTTTTCACTACAGCGCCGTTATTGAAATTTGTGTGGGTGATGTCAGTTTGATAGGCTCAGCACTTTTAGGCGACATTGACAGAAACAAAATTGGAAAAATGGAACAAATGTTAGGTTTTAGCAGAGTATCGACTTAATATAGATTGAACAGGGGAGGAAAATATTGCGTGGTGTGCAACTTGAACTTCACATTGTCTCATTAAAGACTCTGCAATGGATAACGCTGTCTGCCTGTTTTGCCCTCAGCTGTAGACCTCGCAGATCTTTCACATAAGGAGTAATAATATAGCACTTCATGGCACTTCGCTAGAACCGCCATGAGGTATTTTGAAAATCTGTTTTTATTACTTACAAAAATCTACACTTCATTTATTTCTGTACAACTGTTTTTTTGCTCTCTTTCTCTTCCCTGGCCCCGCATCTATTTCTTATTCATTTGTTTGAAGCAAATTTCTTTCGTACATTCAGCAGTCAATCATGTATCCTTTGAAGCCTTCAAGTCCCCAAACCTGGCTATGTAGTGAGATGTATTTCCCTTTTTCTCCCCTTTTAATGTTGTACCTAAGAAAAATGAGTCCGAAGTCAATTAGTTTCTACCAACGGGAAAATTTTGCCTGCTCTCTGGATTATATTGATTAACTGCAAAATTGAAAAGTGGGTCAATCAACTTGGATTTTCACAAGAAAAAGCAGTAAGTCCCGCGATACAAGCACAACCTCTACTTTGATTTTCAGTCTTTATTCATTTTACATTATGTACTCTGAATATCTGATTTAGAAATGTATAGGCCATGGGTTGAGAGAACATTACTACTGTCACCATTGTGAAGCTTAAGCAGTTGAACCTCATATTAACCAAAATGCCTGGTAATCCAATAAGAACAAAGGTGGCTTTGCCAGGCTGAGGCGTGCCCACTTATAAGCTGGCAGGGACTGCAGCACATTCTGCTTGGCTGCCGTGACTAGGTGATAAAGAAGTTACTGAAGAGCAAGTAGGTGGTGGCTGGTTTGTTCAGGGCTTTTTTGGCTTCGTTGTCTTTCCCTCAAACAAATTGGTTAATATAATCCTATTGTTTATTCACCAGAGAATAAAATAGCTGGTATTTGTCAACTGCGCAAAGAGTAAGCTGTTGGCAGGAGGTACTTGCTATGTACTTGTGGACTGCGTCCACAATAATAAATAATAATTTTCACAAATAACAATTTAATAATTGTACAGAACTCATTATTTACATTCAGCATGTACAAAAAGCTTTCTTTTTTTAAAAAAAAAATAAAAAAAGTGATGATAAAAGTTTGTGCAGTAGCATCTGGAATACTGAGTTTTGCATTCCCGGTGCAAGAAAAGCTCTCCGCTTTCAGAAAGCGTATAGGTTTGACCCTTCATGACCAAAATTTAATGTGAATATTCAACTCCACCAAACTCGGAGCAAAAGAGCATTATTAATATTTCTCCAGCTTGTACTCTTTTCATGATTGCAACGCAAGAGCTGGATGTGATCTTTCTGTCTCGAAACAAACATGGCAATAAGTCTATCTGGTCTGCCAAGAGAAAATGCAACATCCAGACAGTTCTTGTACTGTCAAATGAAATGAGGCTATTTTGACTGGTGTTTAGGATATACAACATATGGTATGCTGCTGGTTTTTACTTGTGAAGGATCATATTGGATTCACGTATCTGCTGGTATAATTCTGACTGTATCCTGCAAAACACTGAAATGGTATCTCAGCGTTTTCTTCGAATGGTGTTAGAGCCATAAAAAGTTATTGTTGGCTCTGTTCCAGCACTTCCCTTCCTTTACTAAAGCTAATTTGTTCGCTTTTGACAAATCACCGTTGTCTCCAAGGACAACAGAAATACTTGTTGAGCTGATTGTTTTCTTTTTTAAGGAATCCAAATGTTTTGTGAGGCGGTTTTGCATTTTACCTTTCTGCTCCCTGCAACAGTCGTTGACTATGGTCTCAGTTTTCAGACAATAAGTAACTTTCAACATGAAACCCCATCCAGGACAGCAGTACCCATAATCTGCTGCCAAATACTCCCTGGGTTTTGGGGAAAATAGCTTATTTGTGATTTATTGCAGAGGAAGTTTTTCTGTTGGTGCTGAAGCCTTTGGTTCCCATTCACACTGGTGTCTGAGGGACTCAGGAGAGCGTGACGGCCTTGGTGTGCCATAGGTTTGATCGTGTACTTATCCAAAGCCACTGCTCGCGGACTTGGGGAATGAAGAGAGATCATTACTGTCTTATATATTTCATAGCGCAATGCTTTATTAAGATAAATATTTTTCTAGACCCAGCAAGATAAATAAAAATGACATAAGTTCGTGGTTTCTCCGTTTCATGATTTTCAAACTAATTTCATGTTGACCAGGCTGTCTTTCGGGGGATGTGAACATTATGATTTAAGATGTTTAAAACTTGGCTATGAAGCATTGTTTCATGCTTAAATAAACTTCAGGCTGTGCTGTATCCTTCATTTTTGCTCTACCTGTGTGTCTCCCTTCTGTTGACATTGCTAATTATTCAGGGAGATTGTTCAGTTCTCCAGTGTAGCTAGGAAAAAGTGGTTTCACGGGGTTCATTTTTAGATGGGGTGGAAAACTGAGCTGAGTGTCTGCTCGTTTTCTTTAACCTCAAGAAAACAGACAAGAACGCGCACCAGCTGAGCTGCTGTGCATAGTTTGTTGTTAGAGAGACAGTGAATACCAGCTTAATATGCACATTTTGATGTCTGGACTGATCCAAGTCCTGCAGTCTAAAATGATCCAATACATTCAGTTCTTGTTTGGATAATGCACTCAACATATATGTTAATCACTTAATTTAGGAAGCCTTTATGAATTCTTTTTATTCTATTCTGGGTTACTACATGTGAAGTTTTCACTTGTGCTGTGGTGTTAAGGATCACAAAGAGTAAGTGCTTTTTTTCATGTCAGCTCTGTGGTCCAATACGCGTGTTGTGATCTTACCCATCTCTTGTCTCCTTACACAAATTTCATATTGCAGCTACAGTGTTTTCCTGCAGTCTAATTTTCTAGTAAATTTAGATTTTTATAGGTTATAAAATACCTTGGGGAAAGAGCTCGTTGATTGATATTCAGGTTTGTGTCAGGTTTTTTGGGTCATCCCATCATGTTTCTGTAATGGCAAGTATATCGCAGGTTTTCTGCCACACAGCGCCTTCCAGCTCCTCCTGGTTTTTGTCCATGCTGCAGCATTGGTGTAGTTTTTGTGTGGGGAAGAAGCCCTTATTCTTGTGTGACCATTCTTGAGCATTTTCGTGGCTTCTAACACACCAATATCCCTTGTGATTTTACTGCAGCGTGGCTCTCCATCCCCTACTTCACTGAAATGATAGACCAAAGGATCTTGCTAGTACATCATCCCTCAAACATTGGCATACTATCTCCAGGCTTACCTCCAGCAAGCCTGGTTTTATCTCTTTCCTCCTTCAAATCTAGTTTAAAGCTCTTTCAATGAGCCCTGCTAACTCCTGTGCAAAGATCCTTCTCCCCCTCCTAGGCAGGTGTACTCTGTCTGTTGCCAACAGGTCTGGTGTTACCTAAACCAATCCATGACCAAAATACTCTTAGGTGCTTCTGGTGGCACAAGGCTAGAAGCCAGGCATTGATCTGCTGGCTCTTCCTTTTTCTTCCCTCATCATTTCCTATAACTGGAGTTATCCAATTCAAACCAAACGAGCATGAGGCAATCTGGGTTGTTAGTTGTCTCTGCAACTCGGCCCATGGGAAGACTGAAGATTAGATAGAGGTGGTATCTCAGAGGTTGTGCTGTGCTTGCTGTTATTTCAAGTTGTGTGACATAGATTAAGGAGAATATTTTTTCACAGTAGAGAGATTCTAGCACTGTCTCTACACACGTAACACTCTCAGCTACTTCTAAACTATTGCCATAATATTTTAAAAACAGTTGAAATGACTGAAATATATAGAGATTAATCTGAATTAAGGAAAAAATCAATGAATCGGGCAAAATATTACAAATTTATCTCCATTGAATATGGAGGAGGAGAAGCACGTGTTCTTGAAGGCCATGTTTTCCAGAGGCTCATGCAGTGGTGACTATGTTTCTCTTCCCCCGACTCTTATCACCAGCTCTCCCTCTCTCCCTCCTTTTGTTCCTTTCTTCTGTTTTTCATGGCTCTAGTGTGCATCAGATAGGATCCAAGTTGTGTTGTTTTGTCTGCTGCCTTGAGGGTATCAGACTGGGATCTGAACGGATTGGGATCTGTATTTTGCAACTTCTGCGGTTTTGGCCGTGTCCAAAATCAGTACTGATTCTGGATTTTGGCTGTGTCCAAAACATTGATTTGCTGTTGTCGCCATGTCCAAAACTAGTAGTGATTCCGTATTTTGGCCATGTCCAAAATATTGGCTTGTTGTTTTGGCCATGTCCAAACCGAATATTGAGTTTGCTGCTCTTGCCATGCCCAGAGTGTTGGTTTACTCTCTTGGCTGATTTTTAAAAAGAGTAACTGATCTGTTATTTTGGCTGTGCCCAAAATAAATACTGTTTGGATTTACTCCGGGAGGTATTTTGTCTCCAGTTGGCTGCGCAGACATCAAAGGACCTGTCCCCCTCCTGACTGAGCAGGTCTGAGATGCAGGGCGACCCGGGAGCGGGGAGCAGTCCCCGGCACCTTGTTTTGAAATGGCCATGCAAGTTACTATTATATGGTTATGAGACATTCAAGGGGGTTTCAGTAAGCCCAAAAATTTAAATTGTAGAACTTTAGATTTATTTGAAACACTGAGGTTCACCATTCATCATTATCTGATGAAGCAAATGTAACTTTGACATTTGATACTGTATGTTTTTGTAACCTATTGAAGAATTTACCCTTTAATGATTCCATAAGAATGTTAGGAAGAATTCTGTGCCAAGAGATCTAATTAAGAGAAGAGCTGGTTTATATTGTAACGATAAAGGGTAGAAACAGTGCTGGAATATATGGCAATTAAGGTGTTGATGGCTTTTCTTAAAACAAATTTAGGTCTGTGGTGAACTCTGAATATAGTCCAGCCTTATTGTTTGACAGAACTTTAAATATACACCTGTGGCACCATGGCATTCAACCCAGATGTGACTGTAAAAAATATTGACTCTGCTTGTATTAATGCTGTACTAAAATGTACTTTGCACAGGAACTGTTTGAAATTAGTTCAGTTTGCTACCCCTCTGTAACATATGACATTTTTCTAATTAGGGCAATGTTTAATTTACTGTCTCATGGCTTTTTGAATAAATATAAATTGTCATACTAAAGTGACAGGTGTAAAACCCTGGGTAGCTGTGTTAGAGAGGTTAATTTGCTCTTAATCAAATCAGTTCTGCTTCACTTTCTCATGGGGAGTGAGAGATAATAGGCCTGTTTAACTGGAGATTAGACAGCTTTTTTCCTGGAATTCCCAAAGGGTTCACCTGAGACTTATTGTGTCGTGCTCTCTATGAAGATATTTGAATACATCAACATTTAAAGATGTGTTACATCTACTCACAAGGGTATTTCATTGCCCACTTTTAGTTCAGCAGCACCGAAGGGGGACCTAAGACTAGAAGAGCTGCAGGGATCTGATCTTGCAGACAGCTGCAATTTATCACCCAAGAAGGGACCCATCCCTGCCCAGTGAGAGAACGCTTGGATTTGGAGAAAAAGAAAAAAAAGAGATTTTTTTGTTTTGTTCTTATTGAGCTGAAAAGGCAGAGAAGGTCCCCATCTTGTTTTTGCATTATTCGGTGAGAAAGGTGTCAATTTGCACTGTTTGGGGAGTTGATAAAAGAGTAAGAAACATATGTGAAAGTGCCTGCCAATCTGTAGGAAGTGAGAGCGACGTAGGGATCCATCAAGGGAACGTGTAAGCATCAATAAGAAGTTTGGTTTGTAGGATCAGTAGGTGGCGGCTCTGTGCCTATTGCTGCAGCCCTTGGCAGGATTGGATGGGAAGGGGCAGTCCCTGGCAAGACAACGGGGGTGCAGGAGGAGAGCCCTATAATGTGTAAAGCACTCAACAAACACATTTGTAGGAAGAAAGAACAGACTGAGGATATTTTGTGTGCTAAGGAAATAATCTAGTGTATTGAGGAATGTCTGGGGCTACAGATGGAACAATGGAGGCTTTGCTTGCCCGCTACATCTGGGATAAGAGTTTGGCATGGAATTAAGGAACAAACTGGCGTCTTATTTTCCTGATCTTAAGTGTGCATAACTACTTTGCTTCCAAATAGGGAGTGGTATGAAGTGATATTTCCCTGTACATTTGTTTTTAAGCAGTCCCATTTTGACTTTTGCTAATGGTATGAAAAATGGAATAACGATTCCTCCATGGGAATCTGTATATATGTCTAAACTAAGACAATTGGAGAAGCCAGAAGCTCAAACCTTGACAACTCCTTGTGCTTGGTAAGTGCGGCAGGTGAGGTTGTTCTTGGTTCATCACGTGCAGCACCAAGGGATGTAATGAGAGGAAAAATCTTTGTCTTCATTCTGCTGCGATGTCAAGGCACACCTCCCATGTCCTCCCACTTCCTCAAAAAGCATTCACCTTCACAGCTTATTGACGTTAATGTTGGACAGATTTGGGTCCGGAATTGCTACATGAGGAGCAAAAGGTATGTCTTGGCCAAATCTGTACATCATGGAGGATCAAGAAGAGGCGATATGATACAGTTCTAAGTAAATTTCTCCCTAAGCGATTGCATGTGAAGAAAAGTCATCTTCTCTTTAATAATTTAGGCGGTAGAAAATTATTTTTTTTGTAGTCCCTGGCCATAGATAAATACAGAGGTAATTAAGTGTGATTTTTGTCTGTTTGTGTCTTTTATTCCTGGGTTAATATGCAAAGGCAGACTCTCATCTGTAACTTATTTTCTATTTATTTGCATGAGTTTATAAGCCAAGTACTTGGAGAAATGTACGTTGTTTTGGTGGTTTTTTTCATAACCTATACGGTATGTAAAACAAGCAAATCCTCTGACATGTTTAGAGACCTATATTCTGGATGTACTGGGTAAAATAAGAAGGATAGATACTATCGCTCTTCTATTATTTATGGACTATAAAGTCTTTACAGTGGCATTGACAAAGGGTTTATAGTCAGTACACAAGCTGGTTATACCATAAATTGTAATGTTATATGATAAACTGGAAGTTTATAGCAGTAGTAGATATCAAAGAAAAAAATGAATTTTGGTTTGAAATGATCTATCATGGGAAGGGGTTGCTACACGTTTAAATATTCAACCATTTTTGTCTTCATTTATTTTGAAGTTACTGATAATTCATGTGCTACAGAACAAGGATTTATAGGTTTATTTAGAGACTGCTGTGGGGGGAGGTAGGAACAAGCCCTTTAAACTCAAGAACAACACATTCTGGTGTGGTAGTAAGAAACACTGATGCAATTAAATTGATTCAAGTCTTTGGTTTCCAGCTCTGGAGATGGCAAACAGATCTGTTGCTAAATATTTGGTCTGTTACTACAGGGCTCCCAACAATGCAATAAAATAGTTGGATTACTATTTCTAGGAATGTAAATGGAAACTACTTACAGCAAAAAGGTCTTAAACATAATTTAATTGCTTCGAGTTTACATAAAAACTAAAAGCAGTAAAATGTCAACAAATGCTAATTCCCTTTCCTTTGCGAATTTCATTCCTTCCTTTAGCTAGTGATTCTGTAAACAAAAAGCAAAATATTCTTAGTGTTTACTTACAACACTTTTAATTTCATTTAAAAATCTCTGGTTGTAATATTTCGCATTGAAAGGAATTACTATGCACTAAATTCTTACTCTTTATTTAAAATCATAATTTCTCATGGTTCTTTTCTTCCTTCGCAGCATTTCTGGTGTAGGAAGTACATTACAGATTGAATGACACTACAAACTTAACTAATATTTTGCAGGTAAAACCAGGTTTGATACAAGCTCTTAGAACTGGCTTGAAATATAAAGCGTACCACAGGAATTGTCAAGCTTTGAAAACTTTTCTGCTGTCTTAATTTGCAATATGTTCAAGACTTAGGTACCTGCAGAGTTTGGGGAGGATTAGAAAAAATAGAGGAAAAAAAAACAAAACACCCCAACGTTATATAAATGAGTATTGATAATTTGTTATTGGTTGGCAAGATCTAGATTCACCAAAAGAAAAAAAATCCTCTGTATTTGGCAGTAGGGAGACTCAAGGCTGGTGGTTCAGGTAAGAGCACTGAGTCCAAACAGAAAATAACAGTGTGATGGGAGGCAGGGAACTGAAGAAGACAGCAAGCCATCAACCCAGTGCAGTGGAGCACCTGGGCTGCAGGGCTCATGGCCAACCCAGCCCTTTATGGCCTTAATCTTTCTTTGTCCCGACCCAGATGAAGGCAGTTGGCAATGTGGGCGTCTGCTCTTCTGCCTTCACAAAGGCCATAGAGGCTTCAATGCTTCCAAACCAGCCCCTGAGCCTCTAGTCCACCTCTGATTGTTGCAAGTGTCACCCAGCACCGGCTTCAGCTAGAGATGGTTCAGGGCGGTTACTGGTGGCTTCTAACTTTGACAAACAAAATTCTTTTCGTTGCTGTCTCTCAGTTACTACAAATGAGCAAATGCTTCCATTCTCTTTGTCTTCAATTTCTTCTGGGGGCTTCCATTGCTTTTTGTAGTTGACGTACCCTGAAGAGATGAGTATATGTGCTATGGAGGGGGAGAGGTTTTAAAGCCACTTCAACAGTCAGCAGAATGCCATGAGAAATTACATTTGCAGAGCAAATTATGAGCCACATTTCAGTCTCTACTTCTTGCCAGGGGCCCAGGTAATGTTTGAGCGTATGTGATGTGCATATTTGGCTTCCTTCCAAGCTCTGCTCAAGTGTCAAGAGATAATGAATATGTACGAAAGGAGCAATGAGGGGCCTGTATGGGGTTTTGTTTGGGTTTCTGTTTTTTTTCACAAGATAGATATTTTTTTCTGGGGGGTGGAAAAGTAACTGCTTCTTTCCCTTGAACTACAAGCCTTGCATTGTGTACATTGTTGAAGTACAATGCTGAGGATGACAAGATGTATCTCCCCAAGCCATTTTTTGAGTTGTTTTTCATGCAACAGTTTTCAATTGTACCGTGTAGCAGTCAAGTGGTCTTGTTTGTTTTAGTTATACCCGAGGAATTCTTTGAAGAAACTTAAGAAAAACAACGAACCATTTTGGACTTAGACTCTCTGCTGGCTTCCAGCTGTGACACCTCTGCAAAGGGAGTTAAAATTGGGATGGGTAACATTTCCCCATTTGCAGTGCTGTAAACAAACGCGTAGCCTAAGACCTGTCTGATTTTTGACATCTACTTCCTCTCTGTCACTGATGCGTTGAATATGAAATAGTTCCTCAGGAATTTCAAATAACAGAGCTTTATGGGTGCGTTGACCACTGTTCCACCCCACAAACCCCAATAAAGTTGGCATTAGCTGTTACAAGTTCGAGATAGGTATGTGTTTTGGTTTTTCTGGTTGCCACTGCAAGTCAGCATTGAATGTTCACTTGGGGACAAAATCACCGTGTAGCCAGAATGCTTGTAGTGAATTGTGGGCTGCTTGGTGTGGTAGGGGATAATGATGGGAGAATGGATCTGCTCTTTGCCTCAGTGGGCACAAGGGCTGATGTATGGAAGACTTTCTGTGGCCATTCAGGCTTTGTCCCTAACATTTCTCAAGGCCCAGAGAGCTCTAATGAGCCTTAATTGTTCTCAGCAGGCTCGCCTGTCCCTCTTCTCATGGCCCAGGTGCCCTGTCTAATCTCAGGTTGCCCTGGGGCACAGTAGACTCCCTCTTGGCATAGGAATGCTGGGCTGTTCCCTGGCCCTGTCCCACCCTCTTTGCTCAGGTATTGCAAGACTGCACCTGGCAGGGAGCTGGGTCAGCCTCTGCGAGCCACCCTGTGCCTGCTGAATTCGCGATGGGCATTCCCAGCTGGATTTAAGCTGCAGAAGAATCGTATAGCTTTTGTGTAGCTTCCCTACTTGGCTTCTGCAGTGTTTATTGTGGTAGGTTATGTAGGTTTCAAGTGTCTTTATAGGGAAGTCTGGTTTTGGTTTTCCCACTGAAGTTGCTACCTGCTTTGTATAAGAAATTGCATAATTTAACTGCAGCTTAAAACTGCTCCCTTTGTACTGTACTAAGAATGACGTTTTCAGTTTACCAAAATTTTAAAAAAACAGATGAGGAGGGAGGAAAATATTTACGTGCTCCTGGCTTTTGTTTGGGTATATTTTTGTTTTGTATATTTTTGGGGATTTATGGATTGTTCCTGGTGCATTCAATAATGAAGGATGCTATGCACCATTTTAGTATGAAATAATTCTTCAGGTTGTAATAGTTCATTTTTAATTTCCTGAGCAGAGTACACTCTCATAACAGCAGTACCTGTATTAATCTATCGCTACTGAGAGTGAATAACTAAAACTGTATTTTAAGTTTTCGTTTGTTGTCATAGGCACTAACTTGCAGCTGTCAGTGAACCTAAGCTGTGAAATTTCAATTTGAATTTTGTGAGCCTATGCTCTCTTGCTGGTGGAAGAAGCTCATTTAAATTGGTGCGAGAAATAATGTTACTGTAGGTCTTTTAAAAAGCGACGCTTAGCTTGTGTCTCTGCAAGCTTGGTCGTCTTTCTTCTTTCCAGGTAGAGTTCCCATAGGGAGGTGGGACTTTTCTTAATGCTTGTGTAGAGTGGGTTGTCACTCCAGCCAGACGCGCTGCCTAAAGATCATGAAGGATATGGATATTTCTGCTGTGGAAGAAAACCACTTATTACGCTAAGTAAGATAACCGAATCTTTGGTATCTTCCTAATATATACTTACTGAAATACCTGTTTTAAGTACAGATGCTTTTAGCTCTGCACAATGCTTTGGTGTCTGGTAGTTTGTTCAAGCAATTGCATTCGGATTTTCTAGATAGCTGGAGGTACCTCTGGGTCTGGATTATTAAAGGCTGGCTGGTGTCTTGCCCTAGTCATGAATATTTTTCCTAATAAATGCAATAGGATTCAGCTAAATTAGTTTCTTTTGGGGGAGTGCTAAAATGCAAGTCTGTATTAAATCTTAACATGAAGTTGAGAGGTGGTGTTTTGTGCTCTTACTTGTGCTTGTCTTCAGTATGTTCTCTTTGGAAAGAAAAGGTTGAAGGTTTGCTTGTGCAAGCCTTGAGCCTACACACTAATTCACTGCTCTGGAGCACATCATCCCATAATGTGTTGCAGTCACCTCTTCTGGCTGCGCATAGTAAGAAGGATGCACCTCTGCAGCTGCAGAGAGGGCACTGCAGAGGCATTCCCCAGCTTTCCATTTCCCACTTTTCAAGAGCTCTCTTGACACACTACTTCAGCTGGGATTTTTAACTACGCAGTTATGCTGTCAAAGAGAAATATGGATCGTGATCCACATTTGAGCTGTTTCTATTTTGTTTACAAAATATCATTTTTGATTCAAGTCTAGACCTGTACGCACTTGGGTATAAGCAGAACTTCACACTGAAAAGATAACATCACTTTATCTTGCATTTTAAAACCAGAGTAAATGTTTGCTCAAGATATGTGCGTGTTATACCTTAAATGCAGGCACTCCTTAAGTTTTCTAGTAGCAATTGTGGCTTACATAGCTCAAAGCTGATTTTTCAATAAAATCTTAGAAGGTATGATATTTGGAAAATAAAATTATTCCTACATGCAGAAATTAATCCTGGCTGTGGAAGGCCCTACATACAACTTAAGCTTTCCATTAACAGCTCAAGTGATCCTTCCCAGTTGGAGGTAATTTCACACCAATAAAGGAGTAATACTGTGAGAACAGTCTAACCACTACAGAAGAGGCAAAAGCTAACTGGTTTGCAAGAGCACTGTGGCAAGCCCATCACACAGAGCTCAGGGACTATATGACCCCTGTTCATAATAAGACTCCAAAACTGATTTCAAAACATTTATTTGAACATTTTCCCCGCAAGAAGTGGAGGGTTTTCCTTTCTCTCTTCCCTTCCTTTACTTTATTGTCTACAGTGTCGTTCCTTCCTTCCTGAGATTCTAAATGAATCCATGAAATATATGAATTTATTCTTCAAAGCTACTATATACATAAAGAAACCTGTTTGTGGGGGAGAAACTTTCTATCAGGTTTGTCAACACACAGTCCTTCCTCAGACACTGTGTTAGCGAATAAATTATGACTCGTTAGATGAATAATTGCTTATAGTATGGATCCGGGGGTTATGAATACAGATATAAGTGGGGGTTTTTAACTTTTGGCTACATGATGTGATATTGAAGAGAATCCTTAAGGATGAATGGCAGCACAGTGTGAAGCTCTGCACTAGCTCTGAGTAGCAGAGTAGGAAAGTTGGCGCTCCAGAAAGGCTGGGCGGTCTCTGGACCTGAAGTCAGCTCACCGAATCAGGTCGCTGAATTCTACACAGTCCTGCATTATCGATCTCCTGCTGTTGATTTGCCATCTTGATTTTGTGGTATATTCTTTAAGTTTGCGGGTTATTTCTCTAAATAGTTGGACTGTTCAGGAACGCTTGTAGCACAGATGTGTGATGGTTAGCCTGCTGTAGTGATCCTTTGAGTTCTATTTGATATTCGACCTACAGTTATCTTTCCAGCACGTTTGGTTAAGAAGTGGCTGAAAGCATGAGATTATGGATGTATGTGTTTTTGACATTATCATAATCAAGACATACTGGATTGCTGAAATAAATTACAGTAAATGTGCTGAAGCTTTCAACTGGCATGGCGCAAACGTCTAGTGTTTACTTAAAACGTCTGCATTTGCATCTTATGCAACCACAGCTAAGAATCCTACAGGCTTTGTGTTTTCAGATTTTTAACTAGACTGAAATGTTCCCCTTCATCTATGCTAACCTGTTGCCTGAGGCAGAAAGTAGATTTCTGATTCTGTCTGTATTTCCCTCATTAGCAGAGGAAGCGTGACTCAAGTCCCTCTCGAGCTAATACCTTAATAGCTGTCTAGCCTTAAACATGGATGAACGCATCCTCAGTCCTGTGAAGCAAGGGTACTTAAGCAAGCACAAGGAAGGAAACAACCAGGGGCCCTTTTGCCTCTCAAGTAAGAGTAGAGGTCTACACATTATTCTGTGCGATGCTGGCTTTCCCAGGTCTGGAGTAAAGCAAGCGGTCTGCTCTGGGTGGTGGAGCCAAGGCCAGGGTTTCTCTGGCTGTACTGCAACAACCAACTTTCTACCTGTTCTCTAGGAAAAAGAGGCTTGTCCAATTCTGTTGCCATTTATCTGCCTGTTTTCTCTCAAAATTAGTCTTTTAACCATGTGAAACATATCTAAAAGAGAAGTTTCAAAGGCAAATGGAACCCTATGGTCCAGGAGTAAGCATCTGGTAGAGGAGACCCAGGGAAAGAACAGCCATGAGAGCTTATTCCTGGGTAGCACCAGTGAAAGGTCATGTGACTGAGTTGCTGGAAACAGCTAAATAGCAGGATGATGTTCAATCAGAAGTCACAATGAACTTCCAACACAGGCTGGTCAGGCTTTGTTATTCATGATCAGGGAGGTGATTGTATCCCTGTGCTCAGGCTGGTGAGGCAGCATCTCGAGTGCTGGGGTCACTTTTGGGGCCCTCACTCCAAGAAGGACACTGAGGGTCTGAAGCGTGTGCAGAGAAGGGCAACGAGGCTGGGGAGGGGCTGGAGAACAAGTCCTATGAGAAGACACTGAGGGATTTAGGGTTGTTCAGCTTAGAGAAGAGAAGGCTGAGGGGAGACCGCATCACTCTCTACAACTGCCTGAAAGGAGGCTGTAGTGAGATCAATGTTGGTCTCATCTCACAAGTGACAGCAATAGGACAAGAGGAAATAGCCACAAGTTGTACCAGGGATGGTTCGGTATAGACATCAGGAAAAATTTCTTCACTGAAAGGGTTCTCAGACACTGGAACAGCTGCCCTGGGGGGTGGTGGACTCTCCATCCCTGGAGGTGTTTACAAGACAGGTAGATGATTTTCTCAGGGATATGGTTTAGTAGTGGACAGGTATGGTTGGACTTGATGATCTCAGAGGTCTTTTTCAACCAGATGATTCTATGGTTCTGTAGGAAAGGTAAAATAAAGGAAAAGAAACAATATCTCCACAATTAGTAAGCAAGTGTAGATAATTATGTATTTTGTAATTATTTGCTACTCAGTGTGTGTGCATGATTTTTGTTGCCCAAATTGCCTGGAGATGATAGTGAAGCTTACAAATAAATAGAGAGTATTTCCAATATTCAGCTGTGTAACTCCCTGTAAAGCAGAGGAACACGTATGTGCATATTTTACAATACCGCTGAGCCCGCATTTTTCATTCTTTTTAAGTCTCAGTAGGTTCACGTGGCTGTGACCGTTGGGCCTTTGATCAGCCTGGCTGTTTGAAATCTCATAGTGGCTAATAGCTCCCTGTTAGCGAAAGGGAGGAGATGAGCAGTGAAGCTTACTATCACAGTCAGTCACTCGGTGAACTCCCGAACCAAAGTGTTTTGGAGTGATTTTTAAAGCGGGAATTTGAATTCGCAGAGTTTGAGGCTGCGGTACTGTCAGAGCCTCAACACAGAGATGACAAAAGCCTTTTTGAAAGAGTGGGTTAATGAAAGGAACTGGAGAAGTGCAGAGGACATAAGAGTACATAGCTACTCGGGTCCATCAGAAAATATCCCACACAGGCATGTTGATTTCTGTAAGGATGGTCTTTATTTGTCTTTCTTTGAAATTTTGTGCTATTGAGGATTAGAAGAACCTTCTGTAACTTCCCCTAACTGATAGGTCAGCCCGTTTTCTTCTCAAAGCCAAGGTCTGCAGCTGCACTCGGTCTCCAGAAGAGGCTCGGTAATGGCCCTAGCACTATTCTGCAGCGTGCGGTACCTTACAGGTACAAATGTGAATGCTGAAAAGGAGAAGTACAAACAGTGGCTTTGAGTATCTGTTATTTAAGATAACCAAGTTGAAATGTCAAAAGCTTTGAATGTAAAATTCTAGACGTACCAGTAGTATTATACATGCTGCTATTTTTGAAAGCTGGTGGTCATCTTCTGGTGAAAAAAAGATTGCATAGTTTGAGTGGCTTCTAGTTCAATAAATAAGAGTAGTGAAATCTAGAAACTAAAGGCTTTCCCCTTTTCAGGAAGGATTCTGAGTCCAAGGGGAAAAGGGTGATTAATTTCTGCCTTACTCAGAAGGGATTTTCTGTGTTTTCCCCCAAGGCTGGTACCAGCGAAAGGTGTGTTCTTGGCCTTAAGCAGAGTTATAATTTTTTTTATTATTATGAAATTTTAATAACGCCCTGGCGTGCTCAGTAACAGTAAAACTATTGCTTTTTGGAGATCTGTCTCTTTTAAGACCATAATTTGATGCTGAAGGTAGGTGGAAAACAGTAAATAGATGCAAGAAACACTTTGGAGGACAGTGTGTTCTGCAAATCCACAATTCTCATTATCTCCCCTCAGCAGTGTATCCGATCCGTGACCGTCAGATGAATTGGATCCTGCATTGCAAAAGGCATTATCTTCCATTGGGAAACAATGTTCAGGAGGCATCAAGGAGCACTCTGAGAACAAGAGCATCATTTAAGCAATGAGTAGCTGCTGACTCACCACAAGAAAATCTGCAGAGGCAGCTAATTTACATATAATGATACTTAGCTTTTGTAAACAGTGCCTTGCATCTACAGAGAACTGTGCAAACATCTAATCATATATCACTTACACAAACAGATTAGTTCTGTTAGCCACTCTGGACTCCTCCATTCCTGAGAAATCTAATCCAGTCTGTAGTCTCAATTGAACTTGTTTATCTTTCATTGCAGTGGTTTGTCAGGACAGAAAAAGAGAAGTAAAAGTCCTAGGATTTTCCAAGTTGCTTTGAGGAGTAAGGTATCCGACTCCTGCTGAACAGCAGGGGGGAACTGAGAGTTAATTGAGAATTAATTGCCTTTGAAAGTCTTTTAAATTGAACTTTATTCTCACCTACAAAAGATAATACAAATTTCTGTATTTCTTACATGTGAAACTTCTATTTGCCACTGTGAGATACTGTGTGATTAACAAGGGCCTCTCATAAACAACAGAGAGAAGGGGGAGAAAGAAGGCTGAGACGGCAGGTGGGGAGAAACTGAGACACTTGCATGAGATAAGCGATGTTGTTTTGTAAATTTAATATTTGGCATTTCAACCACTTTGCAAAATGATTGTGCTGCAAATTAAGTAGATTCAGAACTTTCTAGACTTTTTGCATTACATTTGATATCGTATTTGACCAATGCAGCTGGAAAAGCATAAAATAACAGCCATATTGGACTACTTTTTAAGTAGTTAGCTTGACGTCCGTGTCAAACCAAGCTAGAAATAAAAAGGTATACTAATTTAAAGACCATTCCCCTCAGATTTTTGAGGGAAATTAATTTTCTATCGTTGGGAAATTAATTATTACCCTCTACGCAGACAAAATACATAACCAGGTGAGAAATTAGTATTCCTCTAAGTATGCATCTACATATGTTTATTCATAATGTATGTCAAATCAATATTAGGTTCAAACACTCTTTCTTTCCTTCTCTCTGTAAAACTGAAACTGCTAACAGAGTGCATAGCATACCACAATGTTATGGCATATATTGTTTCTCGGTGAGCTCTGCCTTTAAGCTTGAGGATGTACTTTCTGAGCAGCTTTGACGGACAGGGTATTGGACTAAGCCTCGGAGATTCTGGGTTGGATTTCTGACTAGACCATCAGTTTTGTACATTATTTCTGCTATTAAATGATGATTTAATACAGTTCTGTGTATTTCTGAAAATAAAACTACCGACAAACTAATAGAATACAAGACTATATAGAAGTGTGTGTGTGTACAGGTAAAAATCAAAACTCCACGGTGTGGAACAGTTAAAGTAGAAGGGTCACAACAAGGAAACAGGTCAGCAGAGAAGTGAAGTGCATAGCAGCTTTGTAGTAGGTATAAAAAATACGCACATCTAGACCTTACTCCATTTACTTCTTCATGTGTAGAAGTTGGCAACAGACTACTTTAATACTTTTTCAAAAGCTGCCTAGGAAACCTAGCTACTAAGTCATAAAGGGAATGGGTAAGCCCCCAGAAGGCTTCCTTTCTTTTCTTTTATAAATAAGTAGGGGGGAAAGTAAGATAAAAAAAAATACAACTTCAAAGATCGATGTAAAATAATTTTCCTTTATCTATTATCTTGCCTGCTGCAATGCACTAAAGCAGTTTTCCAAATGTTATGGAATTTAACGTTAAACAAAAATAAGCAGAAACAAAAATCTGTTCTAATTTCCTTCTAATTACTTGCTCAGAACCAATCAAGCTGCTAGTCAGGGGAATTCAAGACAGCACACAGATTAACATTTTACTATCTTTGTTTTTACATACAAAACTTGGTTACTTTGTTAATGAACAAAAAAGAGATTGTTGAATTTGGTTTAAAATGTAGATAGCTGATTATTGCTTAAAAGAATACTTACATGATCTTGCGGTTTGCAATCCCGGGGTTGCTTTTTTTCAGCACGATTGGCTAAAGCAAGATGCCTTCAGATCTCAGGGAGGGTCTTCTAAAGCTGTTGGACAAAATCGTAAATTAAAGGAACATTGATGACGCTTCTGTTTATGGAAAATAAGGATGAGAATGCTGAGTTGAAGAGCCTTTAGAGCAAATACATTTCTGAAAATCAAGAAGAGTCCAAGACAGATTTCTTTTGCACCATCTGCACTTGTGTAGTTGTGTACGTGTCACTAAAACTCTCACAATTTCTTTTTCTCATATGAATGAAAGGAAAGCATAGGCTTAATATTTTCCAAGTGTTACCTGGACCCACAGGAAAAGTACAATATCTATTTGGATTATTGTATTTCTTTGTTATTGTATTTCTTGATGCTGAGTCTCAAGCATTATCCACTTCACTTAGGAAAGTACGTGATTTGTTTTTGGAGGAAAATCTGCTTCTGAATTCCTCTCTCACTATATCTATTATAGCCCTAATTCTTTGTAGAGATAACAAACAGCACATGTCTTTTCTATGTATGCTTAACAGAACTAGTTTGATTAATTCTAAACAACAGGCATGGCAAGAGAAAGAGTTAAAATGAATTTGTAAATGGGGAAGAAGGGAGAAAAGAATTAATTATTTTTTCTTTTTTTGCCTTGTCTTACTCTTTTCTTCTCCTCCTGCAGCTTTATTGAAGTTGACTGCAGGCAGGCAGGGAGGTTTGTATTTAAGCTATCAGTTTGGAATATAGAAGGAGTTTACATCTTTCCCTGCCTGAGATGTTTGTTTCTGAGTTTGATACTTGGTGGGTTTTACTTTCCTTCTGTGTTGGCATATTTCTGCAGAACACCAGTAGCGTAACACTTCTGAAGTTCTCAGAAACTAAAATGTGGGAGGGAAAGCAATGCCTACACAAACCTTAAGTTTTTCTGTAAATACTTGTGTAATAATGCTTAAGTGATTTTGGTAACTTACAAGAGCAGCAAACAAAACAAAAACAGTCCCAGGAAACCTCAAAAATTCAGAAACTCCTGCTTTAGCCCCTTTCCACTCCCTAAAACTTGAAACATTTTTATAGTAGTAAGGATGCACTTAACTCACAGAAAGATGCCTGGAGCCTAGATACAGCTTTTAGGAGAGGAGGGAAGGCCCTCTGATGTTCAGCGTAGTATTTACTTACATGTGGACCCATGCCAAGTAATTATTTTTTTTGGTTTTGCTCTTCTTACTTGTTTTATTGCTTATCTGTGTATAGCCCATCTTTCTTAGCTAGTACTTCTTTATTAAGTTTAACTTAGTTGAACATTTTAAATAATCTTGTTCCAGTTTATGATTTTTTTCATGAAAAACTAATTTTCCTTGCTTACTTTTTCCTTGGATGTGGTTATTTAGCTCTCTCAGCGGTGAGTTCTGCTTACTGACAGAATTACTGAAACATCTATAGAGAAGAGACTTTCAAATAGCAGTACAAAGATTCTCCTTGCAAACATGAGAACATTTGCATGAGAGAGATTTCTGAATGCCCACAAGGCACAGTCTTATTGTGCAAGCTTGTGGTTTGGGCACAAACTTTAGTTTTCTGCAGCATTATCTAGTTCTGTTTCACCACAGTGAACCCCTGTTTTCCTTGGTTTCCTCGTCCTGAGTGAGAACTATAAATGTCACAATATGCCGAGTTAATGAGGAAGCACCGGGCTGGGCTCTCCGTGAGTCTTTGCTTTGTGGTTTTAAATCAGAAAATCAGACCCTTAAATTTATCTGAACATAGCCTCTTTTTTTGCTGTGTGGTTTAATGTGGCTTAATTAACTTATGTCTTAAGTGAGGATTCAAGTACCCATGTAGATTAAATGAGCCAATTTAGGATCCTGCAGGAGCCGAGTCCCTCTGAAAATACATTACATCTCCTCTTTCACAAAGGAATACAGAAAGCACTTAGAAGGCATGAAAGAAAAACAGAACAGCTAAAGAGGGGAAATGCTGGTTTTCCTTCATTTGTTTCTGGTGTAAGGCCTATGACAACAGAGCACTTCGGTCTCACCCTCCAAATCCTTTGTCTGGCATTCCATAAAGTAGGAGCACATGGCCATGGGCACAGGGAGAGTCCGAGGTCCCGTTCTCACTTTCTTTACGCAGTGAGCAGAAGAATCGAGGGTCTGCTGCAGTAGCCCTGTTTCTCCTGTCTGATGTGCAGGGGTGACCATGGCTGCCATCCCCAAAACTGCGCCAGGCACTGCCCTTCATTTGGGCATGGCAGCCCTGCACGGGTCCCAGTCTGGGGACAGAGCTGCTGCAAGCCCTCAGCTGCCCCTGGTGAGGGCCAGAGCTGTTTCTGTCCCCTCCCCTGCTCACAAGGAGCCTGGTGTCACCTGGAGAATCAGCAGCACAACCGAGCTTACAGGCAGAGGCCAGTGATGCTCTCGTGCAGTGATTTGAGATGTGCTAACTGATTAGAGAGAAGACTCGTTAACGTCTAACATGAACGTTTGAACTGTTTTAGCTGGGCAAACAATAACTTCTTGGCTTGGTGTCTGTGTGGTGCATTCCCATCTGCCCTGGAGTAGGTTTTGGGGGGCCAGAGTGTTTATCCAGGGGGATGGTCCAGCATTGCACGTACTGTCCCAGCAGGTCACCTCCCACCTGAGGCCGCACCCTGCTCGCAGATCCTAGCAGGTGCTGACTGGCGTTTAACACTGCTGAAACGTCACGTTACTTACTCGTATGTGCTTATTTTACCTGGTTGAATATTCATTGCAACTGCAAAACAGCCTGCTATGCCAAGAAGCCAACAATTCCATATGTAGAAAGACTTCACAGAGCTAAACAGCAAGTCGAAGGGAGCAGGTGACTATGTTTAATTTCTGCAGGTGCATATCACACGGAGAACAAGAATGATGTACTTGTCAGTAGTGACCATGAAGGAGACACTGGGTTTAGAATAGTTAAATCTTTAGAAATAACTATATACTAATCAGAATCAAAAGACTTATTGGAATTTAGCATCTCAGACAACATTACTTTAGAAATAGGAAAAGTATTGTGTTATGGGTGTTAAATGATTAAGCTGCTTCTCACAGAATGGTAACAAGTTGTTCAAAACCGCGTTCTTTCTGTGAAAGGGCATTTATAAAAATGGCTCATCACATCTTGTATAGACTCTGAGGGAATTAATGCTGAATGCTTCCGGAAACGGAGATGAGATTTGCTCAGTAATTGCCAAGATAAACATTATAGAAATGCTGAGGTCCTGGTTTTAGAAGTGAGCAAGACTTCCAAATCGATCAGGTGCTCATAAGAATGTTGTTATGCATTGTATCTCTGCAGCGTGCTTAAGTGCCTATTTTGAGATACTTTGGACCCGATTAAAAACGAGTAATAATAGCTGAGCAGTTGGGATGCCTGCAGAATTCAGTGAGGCTCATACAAGGCTGAGCTGCGTTATGAACAGAGTCAAGATTGTCAATGACCACCTTGCTAAGTGTATTTTAATATATAAATAATAATTAAAAGGTATTTCCATGGCTACTAATACTTTTCTGTCTGAGTGCTGGTTGTCTTGCTGTGTTAGAAATGGACCATCCTAATGCCGCCTGTCCTCTGGACCTGGCTGCTGGCTTGAAAACCTGGATGAGAAGGGTTGCTTGCTGTTGTATGGGCAATACGGACTACACGTGGTCTTTAGTTTTGCCTGCTTTAAAAGTCTCGTCTTCCTCATGAGAAGTGGGAAAACATTTTAAATTTTAAGAATGTTTATGATGCAACAAAGAGTTTTCTGCTCAGCTCCGTTTACATCTATAGGAAAATAAAATATTTTGGTGGAGAAGAACTGGTAACCTTAAAATATTATTAGAAAAATATTTTTCCGGACCTTTAATACAAATAGACAGCTTACACAGACATTTACTGTGAATGTTGTTCCATGTAACTGTTTTTATGAAGCTATTTTGATGTTCCTGAATATTATGCACAAAAGAAACCATCTTCATCTTGTTAGTTACTACTTATGAAAATGACTTTATTCATCTTATTTATTATCTAAATGTAGAGTTGTGACTTTATCTTGATTGTTATGCTCTATTGGTGTAAAAATATAGTTATATACAGTTACACTAAAACAGCAACAGAGGAAAAAATCCTGTGGTATCTGTAGGTAGCTATTGCACATTCTGTTTTACTGGGTTGGCTTACAAGACAAAAATGTTCATTCTTTATTTGTGTGAACAGCCAACTGTAGCAGCACCAATGTCTGTAACTGGATTTCATTATGGAAATTCAGCTAAAGAGGGCCACAGGCACAAAAATCCATTAAAATGTTTCTATTGCTTTACATATTCTTCTGTGATAAAAATAGCCCTATATTTGAATTTAAGAAGCTTTAGCCTAAAGGGTAGCAGATGGATATTAAGAAGATTATAATAAAGAAGGGTATTATCAAAAAAAAAAAGGAGTGAAAAAAAAAAAGGCAGATGGGGGGAACCATTCTTTCATATTTAGGGAAACCATTTGTAACAGCAAAGGTGTTCCAAAATTCTGATCTCTTTCTAGGTAATCAATAATGACTTGTTGATTCTTATTGCTACTGCAAAAAGGCCTGATACAAAAATGGGCTCGTTCCGTAAAAAACTAATACGAATGGCAGCTAAAGATTTGGATTGATCGAGGACACTTGCATTGTTGTCGCTGCAACAGTGTAAAATGTGACAAACAGCTGCCATCTGAGCCTATTTTGAAATAAACAGCAAATGCAGTTTGGTTTATTAAGAGGGTCGAGGAGCTGCCTTCAGAAGTTTCTGAGAACGTGCAGCCATTGCCAATTCCAGACACAATTTCCCCTGCTATAAGTCTTGCTTTATATTTGAACTTTTCCCCTTATCCTTGCAAATTTGTCCTGAAGGATTTAAAAGGTTTCTCAAGTATTTTTGAAACTTCTTGGTTCCCTTAGAAGCCAGAGAGTTTTCCAGCAGTCAGCTCGGCGTTTCTGCTTTGAACACCCAAAGAAGTTCTTACGTACTGTGGGTGGACAGATCACTTGCCCTGAACAGATTCATACGTGTGTCACGTGTTTGGAACAAATCAGCATGACCTGCTGTGTTCACGCGGGGGGAAGCAAAACTCCAACGTGTCTGGCAGCTCCCAGAGTTGTCCAATTGAAGCACCGTGGCGCACAGGGCAAGCGGCAACAGCATTGTCCAGGAGCACTGAACAGTTCCTTCCTAGAGCTGGAAGGACTTCCTGTAGTTGGGCACGCTGCATCTTCTGGCCTGTGGGAAGGTTCTTGGATTGTAAGGGGCTGCTGCATCCAATGGACATCTGTGGTGGAGGGCAGAGCAGCTGACAGGAGGGGAAACCAAATCCACGCGTGGCTCATCTCGAGGGCTCTGGTGTTGTGGCTGTAGGTGGCCCTTTGAAGTCTTATGGGGTTAGCTGGCTTCGGTGGGCTTGGCATCTCTGTAAGAAAGGTTGGGTTTCCTCCAGTTTAGTCCGTCATACCTACCTGGCCCTACTAACGCTTCAATGATTGCATTCCCCTTCTTGCTGTTTCTTGGTTGAATATTGTGAGCTGTGTTATAGGGTCGTTGTTATATATTTCTCATGCTATTTTGGTGAGCCCCAGGACTTTTTCGGTGAAAGATAAGGGAAGAAAGGGACAGGGGAGAAAAGGAAACAATTGTAGGTCTTAATAACTAAGAAGGGTTAAACAAAGAGATGACTGCTGCAATGCCTAAATGTTTTTGGCATCCCTTTAATGTGAAACCTTTTCATCTGAGTTATATCTTCAGAAGTCAGCTCTTGCTAGACTCCCTTTGAGTTTTGTGCTTCCATTTCTGTCCTAATTACCTTTCTCAGAGTGAGATTGCTCTTCCGTCTTAGCAGAGGGGGATTTTTTTTTTTATGTGATGCTGTATTTTATACATATAGATATATATATAGAGAGAGTCACATTAAAGTCTTTTGTTCTTGGCACTCACCATATGCTACTGTTTAATATTTAATCAGCCCCACCTCATCAGAAACACTGCTGGCCTCATTAGATAATTAATGGCTGCCTGTGTCTCATTTGCTTCAGTTGATACATCTGCAGCCAGTAATTAGAGCAGGAGTTTATTAGTTGCACTGGCTTAGTTTATTTGTGAAACAATCTCTCCTTTGATTGAAGCCGCTGGGATTGGCATATGTGGACAGCCTGCCTCCCTGTTCAGTAGGGCTCTTTTGTTTACATTTTTGCTACAGTTTTGCAACACTGCACATCCTGGCAGCCCTAGGAACAGTTGGTGGTGAAGATTTGCCTTTTATAATTTAGAAGATAATTGGGTAATTCAGTGCAATAAAGCTACAGCAAAGCAATTCTGTAACTTTGGGGAGGGCTGAGGAGGGGAATCTGCTAGACAATTTGTTCATTTATTGTTTTGGGGTTTTTTTTCCTTTATTTTTAAGGGGTTTCTTTATTTATTTTTCACATATCTTAATAAAATTCCTCTGGATCTGTGAGGGATATATGTGCATAGCACAATTCTTGTTTGGCAAGCTTTTAATTCACATTTTTTGTCTTGATGTATTACCTAAAATCAAACCAGTGTTCTTAAATATTGGTGAGAGATCATGTGTCAGTATCAGGAACCCATCGTCCCTCATGAATTCCAGTGTTAAACCTCTCTCCTTGGTCTGTCTCAGTTACAAATGTGTAAAATGTACTGTGGTGTTTTCTTTTGGCCTTGTGAATTTGTAACAAGTCTCTCGCTGAGCAGTCGGAAGGAAAGCCCTCATACAATTGACTGTATTAAAGTAATAAGATTAATTGTTCCTGCCTCTGAGAGAAAACACAGATCTTGTTTTGTCAGCGTTCAGTCTCTGAAAGATCCTTCCCTGTCATTACACATCTTGAGGTACAGCAGCAATCCTGACAAAGTGGGTTTGTTTTCTCCAAGGAAGTCCTATGGCTGTTTTGCTTCCTCTTAAACAGGTTTCTCTACCAATGCTCATCCAGCCAGCGAGAAGTTTAAGTACAGGGAGCTGCTGCTTCTTCATCACCTGCTTTTGTCTTGCATCTTTGCTGAGCAACTTTCCTTGCCATTGTCTGTGTACGTGCAGGTATTGTTGTATTCTGCTCTAGAAGGGCATGTGGGTGTGTTGAACAGCCCTTAACAATGTGATGCACGAGGTAACCGCGTGGAGAACAGATCTGTATCAAATTCAGTCACCTTTTACCACTGTGACTAGAAAGGCAGAAAAAATGCAACAATATTTTTTTACATTTTTATTCTCTGAAGAGCCAGATTATTGAATTGGCACTGATTTTTCTATGTGAGAAAAGGTAATTCAGGCTGTGAACTCTGCCGTTGCCCTCAGTGAGGGTTCAGCTGAAGTCAGTAGTTCTGGTAAGGTTTTGTTCCGAGATTAGCCTGTTAGATCTAAACATCCTTACCTGTGTACAAGAGTTCCTTCAGTTAAGGCTTATTTCTCTTATAGTACCTGTCTCTACTAGCACACGTGCTCCCAACAGTGTATCCTATAGCTGCTGTGCTCTGGGATGCTCTTTGTGCCTTGTATAACCAGGCGAAAGCTCTTGTGGGGCTTTCAACACATCAATGATTTTTGCCTTCAGCTTGCTGCAAAAGAGACAAATTCTAGTCAAAATTTAAGCTACACCTGTGTGCCAACCCAGTAAATTATTGCAGATTGGAAGCATCCTCGGCCTCTATAGGGCTGGGTTAAAAGTGATCCTGGGTATGATACTCAGGTAAAGTAATAAACTGCCTGATGAGGCTTGGGGCCACCATCTCCCTTGTTCTTTTCAAGCAGTAGCGAAGTGCTTTTAGCTGTCTTTTCTGTGAAACATTCCTTCCCTTATTCTGTGCATCTGGGTGCTGGTTTTAATTGTTTGGACTTTTCCTATTTTATGAGCTGCTACTGAGCCCAGCTACCTTTCTCCCATGGCTGATTTTTTTTTTTGTCTGGTGTTGTTTAGAGATTTAACCCTGGAGAGGATCTAGAATTCATGCAAACCGCGTCTCTAAAGGAACAGTACCAGACAGTCTGGCTTCACAATTGGAAGGGGTGTCAGCAAGCAATAGTTTTGCTATAGCTCCAAGCAATGGTTTCCTTATCAGTCTTCAAAACATTAAAAAGTCTTTTCTTCTACTAGATAATCCTTTATCATGCCTCTGTAGCTCCACTTAGCCTACACTGACAGATTCAGTGTGTTTTGACAGTTCTGACCTGATGAAAAAGCTCATGCTACGTTTGTAATTGATTGTACCCGTAAATGACTCGCAGACTCTATTTTGTTGCTGTTGTTCAGTGTGTCACTCGAGCTTTTTGTTTGTGTTTCTCTGGTTCGATTTCTGTGCAGCGAGAAGAGCTTTGCAGACACAAGTTTAGGTTCTCATTCCTAAGGTGGTGTTGGGCTGCCTCTGGAAACAGGGGAGGAAGGAGAGACGGTCGTCAGTGTTTTCTGAGCGGAGCAGGAGTCTAATGATGGCTGCGTGCCCTCTGTGGGGTGCGCACAGCCTTCCTGGGCATTGCTGCCTGCACTACTGGCTCAGGCTACCTCGTTAATAAGCACTCCTCGTTTCAGACTTCTCTGATTGCTTTTGGTCAGTAACGACGTCCTGAATCCCAGTAGTGGTTAACTTTTACTTTACAATATTTCTGCTATCTACCAAACCACATTTGGGTTAGAAAGGCAGTACTAGTTGTGCCTGCACAACTGAATTTAGTATATACTTGGCTAGAATTGGAGGTATCTGTGTGTATTGCCAGTACTGCTCCATACATTCTCTATGTTTGAACTGATCGAGTATTTGCTGAAGTTCTCAAATCCCAGATCTTTTCATGAGACATTTGGAGGATTCAGAACGGTGCTTAAAATGCCAGGTTTTTGAGGGCTGATTGTTTCCTGGTGTCGCATTCTCAGTTCTCCAAAACAGCATTTGGGTATTTAACTTCCAAAGATGCTTTCAAAAACCCTAATTTTATTTTTTCAGTCCTAAACCGTAAGCTTTGTTCCTTGTTTTTGTAAGGGATTACATTTATTAGCTTACAGGACTCTCATTATTGTGTATGTATCTGGTTATATTGTGACCTTTTTCACCTCTGCGTGATGAAGTGATGAAGTCAAAGGCAAGGGCATATCCTAGCTGATTCTTCAGAGAGCCAAATGCCTATTTTTTTTTTTTTTTTCTGTCCCCCACTGACTTGCACTTTGTATGGCAATTTACTTTTGCAGATAATATCTTTGTATCTGGAAAGTATTATTCACCCATTTTATATACCCTTAACAACAGAATTTACAAGGCTAGAAAACCATTTTAAAATTTCATTAGGAAATGAAAATTTTCCAGACTACTGTAGTCAGTTAGAAACATAGTGTAACGTAATATATAGATGAAATCTGTTCCCACAAGCTGAAATGTAAGAAAAATTTAGCTGACATATCATATATATATATAGCAAAAGAGACACTAGAACACACACTACTTCGATTACAAAATGATGGAAGGTTACAATAAATCTTTTTTTTTTTTTCCCTTAAAACATTCTAATTTCATTGCTGTCAAGTTTATATATTCAGTCTATCTCCTTTCAGTAATCTCAGGCTCACCATTCTCTCCAAGGAACACAATTATGTTAGTTCCAAATAAGGGCTCTTTGATCTCTTTTTATTCCTGCTTTGTTTCTGCACAATGAAAGCCAGAGGAACTCAATTAAAGTGACTTAGCTTAGTCTCTTGACAGAAGTTGTTACAAGTGAAGGGTTTGATTCTCTCCTCAGTTAAACCAGTGTTTTGCCAGTGTAGCTACATTGACGCTATCAGAGCTGCATTGATGGAAAGCTGCTATAATGGAAGAAAGGATCAATCCTGAAGTTTCTCCAAATAGGCCATTTGAACAAACCACCACTTTCTTTTTCTCAGCTGAATTGAAAGCAATTTAATTGGCTTTCCAAGCAGGCTATTCAGTGAAAGATTCCCAAACTGAAGGTGACCATGTTTTCAGCAGGAGCAAGAGACTCGTGTTTGTAACAAACTTTTTGTTTCTATTAAGATCTGGTAATCTTATAACAGTACATTTTAAAAATAACGTGCCCACAGCTGGCACTGTTGCCAGACCCAAAGGGCAGCGTGTTACTCAGATTTTTTTCTCACATTAGACTAATGACTTAAACTCCCTTCTCACGTATCACGTGTTAGCAATTTCTCTTTTTGAGAGAAGAGGTGAATTTCAGGTAATATGCACTCAGCTTTTATTTTCAATCCAAATAATATTCACCATCCTTACTATAGATTTTTAGGTCTTCAGTATCTCTTGTAAAACATGAAGGTTCGCTAGAGCCTGCAGGGATTATGAACACTTGGTAACCACTGCAAAATAAAATACCTCTATTGATAGAGTGGAAACCTTAAACATTACTGCAGGTGGTGTGGTTCAGAAAGCAAGTTCAGGACAGAAAACTTCGCTGGAAACTGGAATGTTCCAGTGAAAATAGAATACGTAGGCTCTTTGCCTTTTGTGAAATTTAGTAATGGATCACTAGTGCTTCATAGAACTGTTGGGGTTTGGGCATAATATTTGACTTTCTGCTGTTCAGTTTCTAATTTGGATGGTAAAAAGAGTCTGTGCCATTGGAATGTGTCTTTGGAGAGATGATGTCTTTATAGATTCCACTTTGAAGAAATAAGAGTTAACCTGATAGGCGTAGCAATCTTTTCAACTGGGTTTTGGTTTGGTTTGAGGGGTTTAGACGCCTTTGCCCTCCTGGTTTATATGCACACATATTTTAACTTTTTAAATTATTTTTATTTTTTTACTGATTTATTTGGAAAATTTTATTTGCACATGTTGCTCATTATATTTGGGCAGCACTACCGTGGTTAAAAGAGCTCTGTTAATACTATAAAAGATATCAAATACTACTACTCCTTTATTCCTTTTATTTTGAGACATTGTTTTCTAATTATATCCTGGGAAGGGTTTTTGTCAGCTAGTGGAGTTATTCCATGCACAGTTGTGCACCAACCTTATTCATCCTGTAATACTGCTGCGACATTTGTGGTCCTTAGATTCTCTGGCTTATTAAAGGTCCCTTGTCAAGCTTTATTTGGGAAATCATCTGGTGTTTGCATCCTTTCTCTTCTCTCAGGATATACTTATCCCCAGCGTGCCAACTGCTCAAAGCTGCTTTTCCCATTAGCTCTCAGAGGCACAAGAAATATAGTTCATAGAGCCAGGTTAGTTACTGTCTCCTAAGCGATTTCTCCTGTCAGCCTCCCTACTTTTCTGTCCTGCATCTGTTTCCCACTCCTGGGTTAACCCCTTCCTCACCAAATCTCATCTAGTTGGAAAGCCTCATTATCCTTTATAAACTGCTTTATAAGGCTGCCTGTCTTGACAGGAGTTAAGGATATATTTTTTGACACACAGTGTTGTAGTAGCAGTATTGGAGGTTGCCATCAGAAAAAGATCTTGGAAATATCTGCTTTCTTTTTCTGGTATCATTCTTCCCCTTCTCTTATATTTCTAAGCAGTAAGGATGAAAACAAAGGCACTGTGGTTGCTACCTAGAAGACTGAAATTACAGGCAAGCAAGAGATGAAGGGCAAGCAAAGAATCGAGGTGTGGGAGGTATTTTACTTTCCTATCCAACCTCAGAGTCAATTTGGACTTGTTTAGAGTGAATCTAATGATCTCTGAGATATTTGATCAATTCTTGTTTAAGCAAATTCTCTCCTTGGATTCAGAGGTGATTCAGTGATTAGGGAATGCTTCAGACAACTCTATTTCTTCTGTGCTTTTTTCACCACATGAAATTTTTAATGTGAAGCAAGTATGATAATCTGAAACTGTGCGGTGAGAGATACTATTTAGATGATAAAACGGAGACAGAAAAATCTCAAGTCTTACAAAATATATTTCACGATGGTCTGGCTGCTGTTTCATGCTGTTCTTCGTAGGCTCAGAGGAACAAAAGTAACTAAAGAAAGCCTAGTATACAAAAGTTTACGACAAGATCTAATATACATAGCAAATTTTGACTGCCGTGTAACAATACTATTACATTTTTAATACCTGGCAGAAATGAAAAGGGTTCAATCCATGCTATTTACTGTGTCTGCAATTGAAGAACAATAGGCCAGTCAATTAAATTAATGGGCAGGAAGTCTTACAGTGAAAAGAAATTCAAGGTACATTGGTGTCTTATATGGCTACACATTCAGAATCTCAGGAAACACATTTTAAAATATTTCTGTGACTGAAATTAGGGGTACAGATAGCGGAGCTATGTATGAATTTTTTAATTAATATTACTTATCTATAAAATATGATCAGGCTTAATGGGATTGTTTGGAGATGTGAGGGAAATTTCCTGTACTACTCCTAGTTCTCTTGCTGGATTTTCCTGCCTAGGCTTCAGCATCCTAAATCCTGGGGTCAGGTAAAATGAGCCCCATCTTCAGGAAAGGCTCTTGGGATATTTCCATCATCCTAGCTAGCAATTTTTACCCCAGCTTGGACTGTGCTTGTGTTCTCGGCGTGCTTTTTCTTTTTTTATTTATTTATTTTTTTTTTTTAAAACCTCTTCCACTTCTGGGAAAAAATGCTTTAAAATTCTCTTTTTTTATGGCAAATATTTTTATATAGGAAGAAGAAGGTCAGCATGTAAGGCACCTAAAAGAAAGGAATGAAAAGATTTTTCAATCTAATTCGTTCTCTTATTAGTAAATCTAAAGATGAGAGATTTGTATTTCAGAATCTTGCATTTTCAGCAGTGCAGGAAAGTTACTTGCTTACCAAGTTCTGAATCTGGTGATACGTAACACTGGAGTGAAACATTAAAACCTCTGTGCTCTCTAATTCTGCTCCACTTATTTAAACCGAAAATACCATCCTAGAAATGACGATGAGGAAAAAGATGATATTCAGTTCTGTGTGTTTTTTTCTATATGCTAACAAGATGCAATTGGGTTAAGGTAAAGCCAAAGCATCATCTTCTACCCATTTACTTCTGCTTCCACCCATTCACCTGAGCGGGGTGTGTATTGGCTCTGTGCTTTCTTTTTATCTGCTCTGCACGACGTAGGTGCTGCTACGGAGCAACAAAAATCCTTTTAGTCGTGTGCAGCCTCCTATGTATTTGGGCCTTAGTGTACTACAGTTTTATCCTCTCCACGCATACCTTTGGTTTTACCAAGCTCTCAAGAGGAGGTTTATCTTAAGCTCAGTGTGAAGTGAAGGTTTAAATTCTGAGCTGTCTCTAAATCAATTCACTTTTCCCTGGTAGGAAGAGTGCTTTTCACACCTATAGCGTAGATACTGGCCTTTTCAATATTAGTTAAATGTTTTATTCCTTATTTATCTTATTTTAACTCAACCGTTCTAAAGTACTTTTCAAAGTAATCAGGTATAACAGTGCTGGGGTTAATTAACAGCTGGTATGCTGCCAACAGCTTCCCTGTGATGGTATTGATGATGATACTGATCTTATCTGATACACTTTGCTAGGAAAAAAATCCTCTAGAAAGAAGAAAAGACATTATGATGTGAATGTGTAAGGACAGTAGGTGTCCTTCCTGCTGTTTTATGAATGTGTCTGAAGGATTTCCTTTGTGAGAGAGAACAGAAGCTCAGCTTAACTCTTATCTGTATTACACCACAAAAATCTATCTTCAAATGACATCAAACACTTGTCTTAAAACCACAAAGCAAAGAAGTGAAAAGCAGAGTCTAAAAACTCATCTTACTGATTGCACTGAAGTAGTGTCTTCCATGTGATTTTGAAGGTCACTTGCTGTGTGACAACGTGAGTAGTTGCTATCCATGGGTGATGTTGGGGAAGCAGTTGAAATGAATACTTCTATACAGCCCATGTCCTGTGACAGTGCTTTATGTACCACTAGTCCTGTATCCCTTTCTCCCAACGGGGCCTTGTAATTTCTCTGCGCTGAGCTGACTCTCACTCGGGTAGTGCTCGCCTATCGTGCGAATTTTGCTCTGTGTGCTTAAAGGGGTTCCAGGACGGGGGTAGATCTTGAGTTTGCTATTAGTGTATGAAGACTCATCACACTTTAGGGATTAACATTACACAGAGCAAACAGTCAAAAGGTGACTGCTGTGTACAATGGAATTGATGTTCAAGACAGTATTACCAAGATGTTTAGTGCATCCAATTAAAAATAGGAAAATTGAAAGTATTTTTAAAAGTTATAGAATTACCTTTAAATTGTTGCAATTACTGGTTTTTTTGACTAGAAAAGTGGTAATGCCTGACCACAGGCCAAACCATCTGTTCTGTTCCTGGCAATTTTGTTGTTAACAGTGACCCAGGGAGCTGATGATGTTATTAGGGAGTTCTTTGTTGGCATGGATATCTTCAACTCGGTTTCCTGCTTTTTTAAAAAAAATCATAGTGGGTGTCAGTTTTGGCTCCAGTATTTCCATGTGTACCTGTCTGCATGTTTGAGCAGAGTGACACCACTCAGAGCCCTTTGCGTAGTGCCTTTACTTTGGTGTTGAAATCAAAATTTTCCATTTAGTATGGCTGTATGCCTAAGCCAAGGCTTCCAGGTTTGTTTGAAAGGGTGATTATTAAAGACAATATTCAACAGACCTGAGGTTTCCTTCAAAGACGTGTTTTTCTGTGCAGTTATCTCATTTGTTTTGGGCATCAGTGTTAACATCCATATTAACATGATTTTTGTTCTCCAGCAAGTCCTTGAAGCAACTGTAAAAGCTTGGAATTATTAGGGAGCTGAGGTGCACCTAACATTTGATGGCGCTTTGTTGTGGTAAGCTCATCAAAGAAGAAAACTCTTATTTCCAGCATTTTCCCAAACTTCATTAGCAAATCAAGCATTTCCCTTTCTAGTTGCAGAACTCTTTCTCTGTTGGTAGGTCAGTAAAGAAGGAATTTGACAGTTTGTGTTTTCAAGGTTCAGTTTGTCTTTTTTCTTGGGGATATTTTCCAGAAAAAGACAAAGATGTTTTATTTTAAAGTTTACTTGAGTGCAAGTGGTAAACTTGACTAAATAAAAAATAAGTGAGTTCATTTAAAAAAGAACCAACCCAAACTTTGGTTGTAGTTTGCCATATGATTTCTTGGATTCTGAATTTCTTGGAAGAACTCTTGTCAGCCATTGCACCAAGGATTTTTTTATTTCCATGTTTCAATTTGGCACAGGCTTGAAATGCTGTAGGGTGATTCAATATATTGATGGACTTGGTGCCAACATTAACTAGGGGAGCAAAGGAAAAAAGATGAGCTCGCAGCACAGGAATGAATCAGGTTTGAGTCATGTTTTTAGTATCTCATTTGAGCTATTGTGTTTTGTGGTGTTGGTTTAGACCATCCACATTTCGATTATAATGAGCAGTGTAAAACAAACAAGGAAAACCTTGACAAGAAGATATATGGTGTACACCCTTTTACGAATTCAGTTAAAATAAATGTACTTCAGTTCTAAAGGAACCTTTTCTTCTAAAATGTAAAGACTGACTACTTGTACTGTCATCTTAAACTCGACTGACTCTACTTGCATTGTTGTCTGTGCAGCAGCAGGTGCTGCCTCCTGCCACCTGACTGAGCATGCGGACACAAAGGGTTCAGGCTGAGGTTGTTCTGGCAAGGGTCTGTTGAACTGCCAGTCACCCTGGAGCCCCCAGAACCTTCCCAAAGGAGACCTCTGCATATGCGCTGATGCCAGAACTTTCCCAGCAAGACCACCCCTCATATGCTAATGGGGCATGGATTTGCCCTATAAATAGAAGCCCACCAAGAAGGCAGGTGTGCGGGAAGGCCATGTTTTCTAGAGGCCCACGGAGTGGTGACTATTTTTCTCTCTCCTCCCCGTTACTCTTTTCCTTTTCTCTTGCTCACTTCTCTGTCTCTTTTCCGTGGCACTCCAGTCTAGGGGATCAGATCTGAGTGGTGGTATAGTTTTGTCCAGCTGCCCTGAGGGGATCGGATTGTGATCTGGACAGATTGAGATCTGGTTTTACAACTTTGGGAAGCTGCAACTTGGAGGGCACCCGAGTGTCTGATTTGTTATTTCGGCGGAGCCCAGAATAAACGCTGTTTGGAATTTACCCTGGGAGATTCGTCGGTCTCCAATTTGCTGCACAGACATCAAAAGACCCTCCCTCTCCAACTGTGCACACTGGAGCGGGACCCTGACGTTGTCCCTCTAATTTGCTTAAGTATAAGGGAACGAGCTCACTTTTTGCTCAAACATAAGGTACTTTATCAAACTTGTATATAAATTACTTGATTCTTCATACTGCTGATATTCTTCCAATTGTTTTAATAGACCATAAAAATGGTAATACTGTGGTAAACCATTAAACGCTTAGCCATTTAGCCCAGCAGTATTCCTTGTTTAATAGTTTTACTCATTTAACACTTACGATTTGTAACAGAGTAAATCTAATTTTAAAGTAGGTTGAGGAAGTTAAACCACCTCTGGGGAATAAATCTACACTCCCTTACCTGGAGGGCAATACTAATTGCTATCCAGACCCAGAACAGGCTCAAATGAAGTCAAGCTCCAAGGATTACTAATGAGTGAGGCTTACATTGTATGAGCTAAAAGTCTTTGAATGCTATTTTTTACTTGAGAAACTGGCTGAACAAAAGTCTGAGAAAATCCATGCAGTCAGTAGACTGCTGGTGCTTTTAAGGATTAATAATTATCAGCCTTCCTCCTTGGGATGTTAATGATAGTAGTTTGACCTTACCCCAGCGTCCCTATCTAAATGTATAACTTAGCCATCAGTTTGCTTTAAATCAAACACTAAATCTGTCTGAGTGCCATTTCATATGGATATTAAAAAAACATCAGGGTCTACTTGGCTGCTTTTGTCAGCTAAATCTTGTACAATTGTGTGAATAAATTAATGTATGAAACAGACCTTTTTTATTTTATAAGGTTTGCATTGGCCTAAAGAGGAGCAAACCTCTGTAGTTAAGTGCAAAAGAGGTATTCACAGACATAATAATAATAATGATAATTCTTTATAATCATATCAGTGGCAAGGCAGGAGAGTTGCTTTCTTTGGAGACCTGCAGCCTGTCTATCAGTTTTCCACTCTTATTAATCTTGAGTTAGCTCTGTTCTGAGGTTGTTCTACTCCTCTTCCACTTTCTGCTTAGTTTCCTTTGTTCTGCTGATATATGGGAAGGGAAGCACCGCGATTCATTTAGAACATTAGCAAGCCACGTTTAGACCTTTTCAAAAGGAACTGTTAAAGTGTTTGCAATGATTAGCTAGACAAAAGTTAACGGTGAATAAATTATAATGTAAAATACTTTGCAGGGCATGAGAGAATGGGCAAAATAAAAAACCCCCTCGACTTAGATCTTTGTTCCCTCATTTAAACCCTGTTCAGGCCCAGAGGGTTTAATAGGTACTTAAGTGGTGCCCCAGAGAGCGTGAGTGGAACTTAACGCGGTGCAAATACCTTCATCTGACTTTCTGCTGCAGCCGAATTTTGCCCCCGACGGCCAACCTCAGTAAAACCTAGCTATTTTCTTTGAATAATGAAGCTGTGGAAAATGCAGCAAGTGTGTGGAAATCGGAACTACAGGCCCTAGAGGATTTTTAACCTAAATAGAAGGAGCTGTATCTCCTGCTCTGAAGGCTGTTACTGTTTCGCTATTCTTTCTTTTTGCCTCTGGGATATTCCTGAAACGTGTGCATCCTTGTTTTATGAGATGTACTTGGCTTCCTTAGATGTAGAGAGAAACAGGAAGAGCTGGACGATGGCATGGCCTCCAGCACTTTGTTTATGAGAACATCCTTCCAGCAATTTTATGTCTGCATGAGGCAGAAGAATTGTTTCCAGTCTGCCCTTGAGCTGTGGATCAAGCATTTTACTTCCTCTTACTCTTCTCTGTTTTAAAACGCTATATTCCTTTCCCAGAATCTTTAGGCAGAGGAGATTTTTGTCATTTGCAGTGGTTGAAGCACTCTCAGCTCCCTTTCTTTCTCCCAGCCGTGTTGCACGGTTGAGCACGCTAGCGTTGTGTATTTCTTTCTCTCCAAAATAGCTGTCCTGAGACCAGGCCCAGCATGCTCTCTCTTCTTCAGGGTACCCGCAGGGCAGCGAGATGGTGCAAGCGCTGCCTCAGACTTCTTCAGCTACGGCTTAGCCTCGTGAGATAGGGCTGGTGGGGCTGTTAGCCAGACTCCCCTTCTCAGGCTGCTCACCAGCTGAAGGTTACAACTGAGCACATAACGGTCTGCCTCCCTCCTGGAAAAAACCCAACCCGTATTTACCTGTTCTCCAGCCCTCCTGCTGCTAATGTTTGAAAAAGCCACCTATTGTCTTAAAAAAATAAAAACCTCAGTACTAGAATTTTATTTTTTTTTTTTTTTTACTGTTTTGTTTGTTTGGGTTTTTTTTCCCCCCCAATGAACGTAACCTAGTGAGAAATCATGGCACTGGTCAGCACTGTCCTAAGAGAACACGCAGGGCACCTTGGGCTCCCGGGCCCGAGGCTGGGTCCTTTCCAGGATGGTAGCACTGCTTGTGTGCAGAACTCCATGGTTTTGCACTTATGTCCGAGGTAGCACAGGCGAGTGCTGCATTCACAGCTGGAAATCAAATGTCGGCCTTTGCAAAGGTGCCAGACTGATCTTTTGGGTACAAATTATCATAGTTGTTTTGGTTTTTTATTAGCCTCTCATCCTCTCTGTGTGGTGCCTTAAGAGAGGGGATTGTCCAATACGTTAGTGCCATCCTCTGAGGAATTACAGGTGGTGTTGTGCTGTTTGGGTGATCAGCTGACACTGGGTCTAAGTCATACAGAAAGACTGAGAAAAACCTACGGCTCCGATAACAGTGTGTAGTCTCCTGGCAGTGCCGATTCCCAGACTGTGGTGGCGATACAGAATAGTGCCTTGTTTATCGTATTGCTAATTTACAGAATTAATTTCTTCATCCATTGAGCGTTTGAGACACATACGTGCAGTTCACTAGTTGTAACTTGCGTTATTAGCTCTTATCCTTCCACAACAATTTGCCAAAATAATTGCCTCAGCCACAATGACCTTGTTATGTGATGTTTCTGAGTAAGATGTGCAACAATTTATTTCTTACTGCAGGTTTCTTGTTTAAATTAGCATAATTTCTTCTTAAGAACGACCAGATCTGACTCCTCCATTCAGCAGTAGGCGCAGACAGAAATTGTTTATGCTGTTTTTACTTGGTTGTTTTTTGGGCTGAATTTATATTTTCTTTTGGAAGATAACTAATAATAGATTAGGAAGCACTGCTGCTTTCATGAAGTGATGTGTTAGCACATAACTTGCTTCTGTAAGAATTGCATTTAAAAAGCAAAGTGAAATTTATAATGGGCAACACTTCATTGTAGGGTTTGCTTTTGTAAAGCCTGCCTGAAAATCTGTGCAGATAACAATTTACAGGCAAGGGTATTTCCTAGCCTTTGTTTACTGTCTTTTTACCAGCTATTAATCTACAAGAGGACCTTCCTTCCTGTTCCATGACAGTCTATGGTGAAAGACTATGTCAGAATCCTTGAGGGGGGAGTACAAGTGCACTGTATTGATTGGATCTCCCTTTTTTCACTGCTCCCAGCCTCCCAGATGTTGACTCTTTCAAAATCTTTGATGTTTAATCAATGAGGTAAACATTTTAGTCTTTCATGATAGCTTTTACCAATTTACCCATTCCAGAAGTCAGATTCTCTGGTCTCCTGACACTGTGCTGCTTATCTTTTGTTATATCGGTGTTAACGCTGATCTAAATGGTAGGTTACAAACCACTATTAGGTAATTACAGATTTTCCTTCGGAACCACTGGGTATATACCGTGTGTTTCTATTCATTCTATCAGTTTATTCTGAAAGCCTTCTGTCGACAGGTCAGTTTGAGGAAGCATTTTCTGCTCACCCCATGTGGAGAATCTCTCCAGTCCTGAAATACCGATAAGCTTCTCTATGGCCAACATCAATGTGTAGGATTCATTTGCTTTGCCTCCCTTAAGTTCTTCATACGCATCCACCAGCTCCATACACTCTAGCCCTTGCATTTTATGCCCTTGCAAAGTGACTTAAAATTGAAATCTTCTGTTGTGTTTGTTTTGTTTATTTTTATTTTTTTTTAAATTCCCCTCTGATTCTGATTTCATGTAAATTTTGTCAGGGATGGTTATTTTCAGCTTTCTTGGGTGGATGCGACTTTTGCTTTATGAAGAATGTCTTTTCATGTCTAATAGCTTCTTTTACTCTGCTATTAGAGCACAGTGAATATTCTTGGAAGCCCACTTAAAGTTATTTTTTGATAGGTGATATACATGTACTCTGAGCTTTTACTGTGGTGCCTTTAAAGAGTCTCTGTGCCAGTTTATATAAAAAGAAAGCTTTAAAATATTTATATGAATATTTTAAAATTTTAGCTGATTCTTTTTAATTTATTTTTAACTAGCTTCTCCATTTTTGTATCATTCTTCTTTTTCAAGTTAAGCAAGCTAACCTTTCAAGTTAAACCTCTTGTGGGTTTCCTTTTGGGTTTCTTTTTGCCTTTTTTCCGCTCTTATACAAGCAGTTTTGTACTTGAGTTTGGAGTAGTGTCTGGTCCAGAGTTTTTCTTGGATAACTTCATATTAAATCTTGAGCTGATTCAAGAATTGCTTCTCAACTTGCGAGCTTTTTCATTAGCTGCTCCGAAAACCAGTTCTTTGTGATTTACAGTGTCTAACAAACATGATGTGTAGCCGAAGTATACTATATGGGGACTAAATAAAATCTGTCATTATTATTGTGCTTTATTTCTTCACAGCTCTTCACTCTCCCTGGCAATTTGTAGGTTTGCTATCCTAGTGTATTTTAGATATATTTTACATTTCTAGTTTAGGATGTCCTGCTTAGCTTTCCGAAGTTCTTTAGGGAAATGGGAGGCATTTTCCTAATGCTTGCATTAACAATCAGTTACCAATCCTTAGTCGGTCTTTGTGAAGCTTAAAGGGCAGGTTCACATGAGATGATATGTCCCTAGTCCTCCTATTCCAGTGACAATGGGTTTTTTCCTCCCCTTGAAACCTCAAATTGCAATATCTCTCCAGTAATTCTGATGATTTGCAGTTGTGTCTTGTTATATTGGTACCTTTTGGTCCCATGTTACGCCAATTATATTGCTGATTTATCCTGCATGCCAGTGCCATCTTTTAGGTCTTCTGTAACAAACTGCTTGTAAGCCCAACTGCTCTGTTCTTCCCCTTGAAGCCAGGTTAGTTGTGATTTTTCAGGACTGTTTCTCAAGGTGGAATACGATAAAAGACTTCAAAAATTTCTGTTGTTCATTAGAAGAAACTCATCATTTTAGATAATGATCAGTCAGACTCCCTTACGGGTTTTCATCCCATACAAAGCTCTTGTAATCTCTGGTGATTTCTGTTGTCAGCCGTCTCTTGCTTTCTGGGCTACTTTAAATATCTTATCTTTTTTCCAGTAATTGTTTGTTTTCTTTTCTTAATCTGTTGAGCCATTTTCTCAAACCTACTAGGAGTTCACTCTTTGCTTTCAATCCTAGGTTCAACTTGGAAAAATTCTTCCTAACTATACTTACTCTTTCTGAACTTCCCCTCGATTTCAGCTTTACGTGGCAATTACTCTCACTCTAATACGCTACGGACTCCATCACCCATTGTGTACATGACTCCTGACTAATTTGAGTTAATTGCAAGTTAATTACTATTTAGCAGATTTGATTTTCTTCATTATTTGCTGAGCTACGTGTTAAATTATGCTGTCTTTATGAGGAAATGACTTTCTACAGTTACAGATATATGCCCTGTTCAAACCATTTGGCGCTGTTAGATGTGGTCATAACATTTTTGCTTATGTTGTTCTTTTGTTTATTTGGAAACAATTCTAGAACGTAGATCACTTTTTCACTCTTTGACACTGCTGTTGCTATCTCAGAGAGTACAAAAAGCTCTCCACATACAAGATAATGTTTCTAAAAACTTGGATGTTTTGGGAAAGTGTAAGGGTTTTTTTCCTTGTGTGTTCTTCTGGAGGCGACACTCGCATTGTGGCCAAGTAAAACTTATAGAAAAGTTATGCAAAATTGAAAAATAAATAAATAAGACAATGACTGTGATGAGCAACCCAGCATATGTAGCAAAGCCCAACAGAATAATGTTTTGGTTTACCTTTTCTGGTATGGTTCCTGCAAAATTTAACATCACAGAAAACAGTAGTTAAAAACGCAGAAATCTTTTTGGAATACATTTTGTAACTGACCGTGAATCCATATCCAAGTACAGTGTGACTACTGGGTTAGTATTTTTAATTCTTGTATTATGCAGGGAGGGAATTCATTGTGGAAAAAGATTTGAACTGCTTGCATATGTGATCTGTGTCTCTAGATCACTGAAAATAAAAAAATCCATGATATGATCCCTCCAAATTTTTTGTTAAAACCTATACCTCCTAAAAATAAGAATTTATTTATTAGCTAGTCTTCTCTTGCATAAATTTTAGTTATGACTTGCTATTTTGTATTTTGTGCTGATACACATGATGAAGTCCTCCTTCAGACTTCTCTCAGGCAATTCTGCCTTTGACTTTGCATTTTAAATTATTGGGAGCTTATTAGAGTTTCAGTTGCAGCTTTTTGGAACATAGGATCACTGGCCCTTATACCAGGATCAAAATCTAGTCTGCCAATGTTAGATTTTAATCAAATCCAACAAGCTTATGTGATTTCCTACGATTACTTCCTCTAGATGTGACTGTCCTAGGTAATTTATTTACTAATTGCAGGGAGCGATGGTCCTTTTTCAATACGGTGCACACAGTATTATTTTGTGTAAAGCAGGTTACAGTACAATGTGGTTCCTTGGTAACTTCTAATAAGACAGCACAGCCAAAGACGGTATTTTTAGCTGTTGTTACATATGGCTTTTAGCAGTACTTCTGCCAAATGCAGCAGTGCATGGCCAGGGTTGTGTGCAGCTGCTTCGAAGTGTTAAGTACAAGATGCGTTACTGAAACTCATTAAAGACTAGCAGGGCTTTTTTCTGAACACTATGAATCAACATCAGGTACTACTCAAATATTCTACAAGTAATCTTAATAAAATACTAAATAAAATACAGTAGGCAGCAAGGAGAGGCAGTCACACACCTGAATTACAAAAATGCTCCAATTTCAAAGCCTAGGAGAGTGGATTTTTCTCTCCTTTTTTTTTTTTGTCTTTGGAAGCAAAACATGTCCATTAACCTGGTCTACTTTCTGGTTTTCATTTAACTTGGGTAAGCGTAGTGGTGTTAACTGTTCAACTGCAGTGTGATGGAGTTGCAATGGTTTTGTGTTACAAGAAATGCAAGGATTTTCAGGTAATTACGTTTCTCCTGAAAACCTGTATCTTCTTCCTTGAAAGGAGGGGAAATTCAAGTCCCTTGCACCTTCTCCTCTGCTCCACTCTGCCTCCTGTTGTATGAGATTTTTTTTTAACCATTAAATATTGAAATTTTCTCAAAATTTTGTTAGTGGACGTATCCATTTTGTTTTTATAGCAAAATGAGACCTCATATGCTCTCATTTTGTAACTGAAAACTGCAGTTTATAAACAGCCCTTAATTTTATCTGTATTAATTATAAAATTAACTTCATTACGTAATTGTAAATCTTCTGATGAGGTGCTTGTATATACGTGCTTTTGAAGGAACACAGGTTTCCAAGAGTTCTATGTTTTCACTGAGCCCCCTCCCAATCCATTTAAGGCCTGAATGAAAACTAGGTAGGCAAATTTTCCCAATTGTATGAAGATCTGTGTTTCTGAAATTTAAAAGTTGTAATTTTGGAAGAAGAAAATTTGCCTGTGCGCGTGCCTGTATGGTAATTCCTTCTGGTTGTCTTTTGCGTCTTGAAAAAGAGAAAGCAGACTTTTATATGCTGTGAGCTCAAATTGTAACTTGATCTCCGCAGAAGAGAGGTGAATATTTGTGGTAAATGTGGCTTTCTTAATGAGGATGTGCTGTTCTGCATGAAATGCTGTCACAAATAATAATAAACAGCGCCCAGCTTCTGCTGTTGCAGTAGGAATAAAAAATGGCTAGTGAATCTTGCCTCCCCAACTGTGTCAACAACAGGGCCGTGTTACTTGTCCACTGCAGCTGAAAGCTGATTTATTCCCTGATGGTCAGAATGCTGCCTAAGCCTGTTGTCTTTGTTGAATTTTTTTGAAAGGCAAAAATAAATATTTTCCTTTTCCTTTTCAAAATTATTTTGTTGGCACTCTCTGAAGCTGATTGTGCTACTTTTGATCCATTAAATTGCTAATGGACTTTCTGGACACTGAGCCTGTGGGCTGGAGGAACTGCAAACGCATGCGATTCCAGCTGAGCTCCCGAACTGACAGGTAATCATCTGATTAGAAGATGGGAAATCAGATCGTGATTCCTTTCAAAGAGGATTTGCCTTACTGTTCTTGCTTTTAAGCACGAGAGCCCGCTTTCCATGTGGAGAATACGAGAAGCTCTGTGAGGTTATGAATAACATCATATCCCTCAGTTTCTTCATTTTCCTCTGGAGTGACCTTCAGTTACTCTGGGATGTAGGAAGGAAGCAGAGGAAAATTAGAAGAGCATTTGACTTGAAAAGAAAGAGTTGACTCAAGGTCTGAAGAGGTTCACCACTTCAGGAAGACTATCTTGATAAAGGGAATAGTGGTGTCCGTTAAACATTCGCTTTTAATGGTGTCGAAAGGAATGGAGGCCTGGGTGAGAGGAGGCAGTTTTTAATCTGCCCTACAGTAGGGACTCGCAGATCTTCCCACAGGCGCAAGGAGAGACAACTTGAAACAAAACGTTTGGTCCTCTTCTCGTTGACCCGAGGAGAGCTGCTTGCTGCTGACTCGTCAAGTAGGTAGGTGGTGAAGATGGGCCTGTGTGGAAAAGGTGAAAGGCGATTCCACCTCACTTAGCTGCAGCTGTTTATTGCACTTTGTTTGGAGATCATGACCACACCAGAGAAGAACAGAGTTAGAGTTGCTACGGAGGCCCTGGAGACTCCTACTTCCAAGGCTCCATCTTAAGGTTGAAAGATTTATGTCTTTTATCTGACTCATGGCATGATATACTCAGAATCAAAAACCCCTTTAAAGGCCCAGACTTCATAAATCTTAAATTCTATAAACGTCCTGGATCCTGACGTACCAATTCCAGGAATATTTCAGGAAATACTACATTACAATAAGTTTGAGTCCTGTATTCCCCTTTTTTTTCCAGAAAGGAAATTGAATTAGAAGAGGGGAGAATTAGATGAGAAACCTCTGCTGGGACTAATTAGAAATGAATGGGGTGAGTTAGATGAGCAATACGCTAAAACTATGCAAAGCCACGCTTGTCCAGCTTCCAGCAGACTGAGTGAGAAAGGAAATGAGAGGCTGTCCCAGGAGGCAATGTCTTTTGGAAAAGGAGGGAAAACTTCATGGCTGGTGGGAGTCTGCTTTGTGCTATTCCTTCTCTGAAAGCAGTTTGTACCAGTCTAAGATTCAAAAAACATAGCTTTTCTGCAGCAAATCCCTCGAGCTGTGGATGTTAAGGGGGGGCAGAGGAGGACCCAGCTCTGTGCTGCTTGCCCTAATATTTGTGATTAGTGTCATCTACCACCAAAATCAAACTGAGGCAGTGCTGTATGCTGAAGTGAACACAGACTCTCAAGACAAAGATAAACTTAATTTTTTGGTTTAAGGTGGGAGGTTGTGGAATGGAAGTGATCGTTTTTATTTGTTACATTGAATTTCAGAGAAGAACAAAGAGCTTTTTGTGAAGAAACGTATGATTTCCCCCCTCAATATGCCCAAAAGGAAAAGTTTCTAGAGATACGCTTAGGATGAGAGCAACTTTAGGACTCCAAGAAATCTCAGTTGAAATGAATTTAGGCTCATGTCATCTGCATACATTTCTTCTGGGAGTCACTGTTCTGGTCTGAACTTGTGACCATATCTTTCTTTTACACTGCATGCAAGATGGGTGTGTAAGCGGAGTAGTTAATACTATAACGACATCTTGGAAATATTTCCTTTTAGAGTCCAAATTCATACTATCCTTATTGTTAAATGCATTCAGGCCTCTCGACCATCTGCGTCTCTGATTTGACTTGATGTCCTAACCTTTGCCTCTAAACCCTCCTAAAGCTGAAGGTTATGACTACAGAGTTTAGGCCCAATGTGAATGTTTTTGCTAGCTCGGTAATATTGGGCAGGTAAATGACTGTAGGGTTGCCTTATAAAGTAGTCACTGTACTTTGAACATCTGTAGGGGAATTCTTCAGAAAGCAGAGGAGATTGTTCCTTCTGTGAGGCATCAGAGAACTTGAACTGCAGAGCTTACTTTTCCATTGCTGCACAGCTTTGAGCATTGGCTTAATTTCTGTGTACTTTTATGTACTTTATTACACTTTGTGCAGTTTGCATGACACTGGCAACAGTTTAGGGAGGAAAAAAATTATCAAACCTCTTAATCTCCTAATAATATCTGCCTGGCACTCCCAACTATAGAAGAAAAAAATAAGAGAATAAAGAAATCCTGCATAAAATAAATGCAATGCATGAAGTAAATGAAAAAATACAAAGATGCAAGATCAGTTGTTCTCTCACATACTTTCAGTTCTAATAATGTGTTTTTAATACTTCAGAAAAAGAAATAGAGTTTTTATATGTGATTTTTATATTGACTCTTATCTTTTGTTACCACTAAAACACTTGTGGTGTTTGTTAAAGAAAGTCTTCTTACAAGTTATTTAATGTATTTATTAAAATGACAGTGCATTTCCATACTTTATTATAATTAAAATTCTCTTGGCTGGACTGTTGTTGTGTGACATCCAGTAAGTTTCTTAGCGTTTCCGCATCGGTGCGGTATGGGATTTGCAATAATGGATGTCTTAACCCTCCACTGAAGCTTTGGAAAGAGTTGGCCATCAATCATAACGTATAGTCTTTTCAGTTGTAGCTCCTAGTAAATGTGTTTTCTTCATTTATTTGGAAGCTATTACGCTGTCATTTAAAAGCACAAGAGAAAGGGGAAAAAGCCCTTTTAATAAGACTTTGTGTACTCTGGTTTTTAATAACCATGGATAGTTTCATGTTAAATTTAATGCATGTATTTCCTTAGCAAATAGGGTTTTAGTTGGTTCATATCATCAAAAGCACTAGAGCTGGAATATGAGCGTCTGTTTTGATCCTAGTTTTCAAACACAACCAAAAGAGCAAACGTGGGTGCTTTCCTATTTTATACTTTGAAAAGACAAAACTCTCTTCCTCATGTAATTGCCCTTGCAGATCTCATCCGTGACGGTTCACATGCTGTGTTTCACAGATCACAGAGATTTCAAAGCTTGCTTTCTGATGAGTAAGAGGTTCTCCAGTCGTCACCACCATGCTAGCCTTGCCTCCTGCATCTCTCTAGCTCTTGCTTTATTGCTTTTTCTTCTTTACTGACGTTGGGTTTTTGTACTGACATGTAGCACAGTAGGACGTGAGCACAGACCTTGTCGCAGAGCAGATAAGTTGTTGTTAGCCTCAGATAGTTCTTTTTCTTGCTTTTCAGGGTGAATGCACAAGTCTAGGATTATGCAATTGCTGTTTAACAGTTTAAAATTATGTTTGCAAAATATATTTTTTTTAGGTGACTTTAATCAATTGAGATAGTATGTATGAGAATTGTATGAATTTTGCTTAGAAGATATTGGCAATGGGTAATGATTTAGGCAGGAGGTTCCAGTGACCTGCTGAATTTAATAGAAACCTCACTGAACCGTGTGGGCTTGAGCCAGCCTTTGGCATTCTACGTGTTCTACGGTGTCATCAACAAATAGCATAGGTGCACAGCATCCCCTCTTCCTATACTTAGGTTTTGAAAGGGTCTCTCGCTCATTCACAGGAGGGAAATAGAAGGATGGGTGACTTGAGAGGGGCACCGCTTTTGCTGCCTTTACAGATGTCAACACAGAGGTATTATTTTAATGCAGGCATTTTGGAAACTGGGAAAGATGGCTCTGGGGCAGTAAGTGCAGAGAGTAGCAAAGTGCTGGAGGAGTTTCTCTGTGGAGAATTTGGGGAGGCAAAGGCTTTGTAAGCATAATATATAACATTTTTAACCACAAAATGTGCCTGGTCTCACAGGTAGGATACATCAACATTTGTAGATGTTTCTTGTATGTTAACTGTTGAAGAAGCATAGCCCTTTATCTGCAATTGCACTTGTGAAAAAAAACATGAGTTTATACCTAAGAGCAAACACATCAGTGCTAGTCCTTATTTTCTTAATATAGAAGAATAAAAGCACTTGTTCCAAATGTTCTGCATGATCTATGGCCAGACTGGTCAGGAATTATCGCGAGCGCTGTGTCGAGTGCCAAGCACCATCCTCCCCAAACTCGCGGAGCAGCTGAGCAATTTGACTGTGCTTTTTACAGACTGGCTGCCTGGGATGTAGCCAAGTTAGACAGCCCGTTTCCCAGGCTTGGTATGTAAATAAAGGAGGATTGTCTCCCTGAGTATCAGCCCCTTAGACTAGAGGGAAAACAACTAAGAGGGATTAATGAATGAATTCCCCAAACTACAGTGCGCTAGAAGAGGGGATGGGAAGGGAAGAATAAATTGTCCTTTTTCTTCCTTTTTTTTTTGAGGAGGGGACACTCATTACACTTCATCAAGTGGAGAATAATCTGAGAGTCAAAGGCCATTAATTATGTTTTCATTTGTTATGAGTTTTGTTTGTCTGGCAGATGTCTTTGGCAGCCATGAAAAGAGACTCTGATATGGAGACACTGGTACTCAGCATATGAACTATTATCCGCATCTCTAGGCAAAGAGTTCACACACAGAAATGAAAATTCACCTGCTCTTCTTTGAGGTGAAGGAGTCAATCCCCAAATGACTGCAAACTGTATGTATATATGACAACTTTGGATTGCAGAATAGAGTGGTAAATGCTGAATGTGCAGAATAGCTTAATTTCCTGTGTGCAGGGCTGAGCAAGGTTATTAAGAAGCCCTTTCAAGTTTAAGATTTTCCCCAGGGAAGCTCCAGAAACACAGCTGCTTAAAAGGAGAGAAGGAGAGAGCGCAAAAAAGTAAGACTAAAAAGGGACTGAAATGTGCAGAATGCTGGCTGTGTGCTGCTGCATGGGAGCTGGAGGCAATATTTTGTACAAATCTGATGAGAAGCAAGGTAGCAGCAGTACTGGGAGGAGGGACTGAGCTTTCATTAGTACTTGCTCTTGCTGCTGATACCTTATGCAGATGTGCTGCAGGTGTAGAGAGTTGCTGACACATGCAAGCGTAAAACCTGAACCTGTGCATGTTGAATCAACAGCTATAGCTAAGAAAAGGAAGAGAGAAGAAAGTATGGATTTGTTCTGACTAGTGATGATGTGGGGAATCTGTATATGTGAAGCTTTGATTTGGACGCTTTGCTCCAACTTTGGAAAAATCAGTGAGTGCTGCCTAGCGCACCCAAAGGCTTATTCTGGAAGGAGCAAGTTGCTTCTGGGGAAAGGGCAGCAGAAGTCCAAGAAATGCCTATGATAGTGTGTGATGGACAAGCCCCTGAAAAGGATAAGAAAACAGTATAACTGGACATTAAAACGACAGCTAGGATTTTTCTCTGCTGCTCTTGACACAGAGGAGGAATAGACTGGCCTTTCCTACAGGGCATCCCAGTGCCACAGCGTGACAGTTACTCTGTGCTTTGTTCCTGTGTTGGCTCTAACATGGTCCCCTCCAATTCCAGCATTTCATGTTTTCACTGCATGTGCTAATATAGAAATCAATGCTAAATTCACGCAAAGTCTAGAAAGGTTGTGAAACACTGGCATAGAATCTCTTCTCTTCCTTGATGATCTCTCTTCATGAGGATGCTATGTACCATGCAATGCCAAGATGCAAGTGAAAATGTTTCTTCTGTGTTTGGATCAGAACCTAAATGCTACCACACTTAAAATCCCTCTGACTTATTTTTACTAATGTGTGACGCCTTCCTGCAGTGGGATGCTCTGGAAGGCTTTAATATGAGTAGTTTCATCCAACTGCATTATGTCAAAGTCTTGGCTGATTTAGTTCCCCGACCAACTTAATTATTTTTATGAACAATGTCATGTAGTGTCGAAAGCAATGAGGTTCTGTTTCTAGAATAAGAGATTAAAATAGTTATTACTGTTGTGTCAGTTCAAAGAAAGACCCAAGTCAGTAAGTACCCAAGAAAACAAAGAAGTGTAAAATAACTAAAAATGCAAGTAGAGCACAGCTTACCAGTTTCAGCTTCAACGAGTGACTGATTCTATTTGCAAGGGGTAGGAAGATTTTTTAGGTCAAACTTTTTTGTGTTCAAGAACTAGACAGTTTGATAATTCACACTGTATTTTGAAATGTGTATCGAATGATATAATTTTATTTTTCTTTAATTCCTCTTGGTTTTTCATGTAAAGAACATTAAGAAAGAGATTATAGAATAGAGTCACTACTAAAGAGGCCTTATGAATATCAGTAGGATGAGTTCTCTAAAACCAGCTGTTTATCAGCCCACGCAGGTTTTGCGTGATACACATGGTTTTGGAAAAATGCTAGAGGGAAAAATGGAAGGGACGAAGGGGGTGGTGGTGTTGGTATTTTTTGGAAGAGGCTACATCCATAGATATGTCATAGGAAAACATGAGTTTTGCTTGGTTTGTGATTTGTTTATGTTTGGAGGGTTTTTTCTTTTGTGTTGGTTGTTTGATGGTTTTTTTAATGTTTGTGTGTGTAGTTTTATTATTCTTTTTTCACTAGGTCTACTTTTAAATGTTTTGAAAACCTGAAAATGTGGAACAGAAATATTAACAATCTAATAGTGTTTTTGTGTAGATAGTGGAATTAGATAAAACTTGTGTTAAGTCCAGTTCCTGCTGGCTCCATATTTTAATGCTGACGGTGGAGAATGATGCCTTCTTTAGTGTAAATGACTTTTAATCACTTATATGCTTTGTGAACTGTATTGTAGGTGTTTGTGCTTTGATTTCTGCTTTACTCAACGTAGGTTGCATATAGAGAAATCTTTCTTTCACCGTTACTATTCAGTCTCGTAATTGTTCTTATTTAAACCCGCTTGTTGAGTTCTTTAGCAGCTTTAAATAGACCAAATGGCAAGGGCAACATTCAGCAAAACTCAGATCATATGCCAGAATTTTAAAAAAACTTGTTATAATTTTTTTTTTTCTCATTTTTTGGATACTCAATAAGAAACGCCATGAGAAGGTAAAATTTCACAAAGTAGGCATTATTCATAATGAAGCATATTCATTATTGGGTTAATTAGGTTGTAGTCCTTAAGCAGAGTATGCTTTAGTTGAGCGTGGACATGCCAGGCACTTCTGGAAATGAATTAATCTTTCTGAAACTTCCAAACTTCAGGATAAAATTTTTTGAAGTAAAAATTCAGCTGTCTAATATGTGTAGAAATAAATCCATTTTCAGTCACTGGTTATGTGTAGCCGCTGTACTGTGATTACAGCCTACATGACCACAAGAAGTCATTCTTTCTTCATTCAAAATTTGTGCCCCCTATTTCTGTGTATCATGGCAAGGGTTTTATGACCTGTAGTAAGACTCTGGTGCTGGAAACCTACTTAACCAAGCGTTATAGTGCTATAGGACACAAGAAATTTCCAGTGGTGGCATTTGAAGACGCGTAGTTCTACCGTGCAGAGGGCAAGTTCTATCCTAGTGGGCTGCTCCACTTCTTGTTGCCATACCTCGAGATAGGCATGGGAAATGACACTCAAAAATCACCAATAGTTGCAAAAGCAGTTGTTCCTCACAGCAGAGGTGTATAACCAGGAGATGTTGTAGTATGCGTAGTTACCTGCCATATGAGTGACCTTCAGTTTAATATGCGGTTGTCTGTATCGATTTCATCTTACAGCATGTTATTGAACAGAAAAGCAAGATGAGCCAAATCCCCCTTATTGTTCTTGAATGCTGCAAGACTCTTTATGTGAATAAGGGGACCAGGAGGTGACTCTATAAAAAGAATATTTAGCCGGGTTTTTAGATCATCTGCCAGATTCTAATCTCTGTAGGCATAGAAACGGCGTTTTTTTTTTAATTTGACAGCCACACATCTGAAATTAGAGTTTAACTCCTACAGTTGTCAAAATAGATTTTCTGTGGTGTCAGAGCTTTTTCTAGCATCAAAAGAATATTCAGTTTAAGTTGCACTGTTGTCTTATGAAGACTTAGGTTAGATTTTTATACAGGTTGATTTCTCATCTCCTGTTAGGTGCGGCTTTGTATGCCCCCAATTATTATAATTTCTCCTAAAGGAAATGGAGTTGAAAATCAGGTGGTTTAGATGAGATATTGCCATTGGAGGTTAGGTCTGTATACTTACCCAGTCATAACACATCCGAGTCTTAATCCATAGCTGACATGCTAGGCATCTTTACCAAATTTCGACCTAAGGGGGCCACCAAGGCAGCTGAAAATGTAGATCAGAACAAAGACTGTTGTAACAAAAGGGTATGCTCATCAGCCCAGAGGTGGGCCAGTGAGTTTACAGTCTGAACAGGGATAAGGAACTTTTCAAACTTTCATCAATAACTTTTGATAGAATCTTTGCCTTTTTCTTCTTTTCCTCCTTCATGATTCCCAACAAAAAGCAGCTTAGAAATATGCATGAAGTTGACAAGTTGATTAAAAAAATAATGAAATCAACACAGCTAAGGTGTGCTCTCAGCACAGATTTTTATCCCCTGAAAAGAAAAACTAGCAGCTTGGTAAATTCCCATTGGGGGCTATGAGATGGAGATATATATTCATGTATATATGTGCGTGTCTATATATATATATATATATATATGATTTATTTGGTAGCCCAATAGATGTTATAGAGAAGAAAGGTCCTATGGAAATATTACATGAAAGAAAAAAATTTCTTCTTTCTCTGAAATTCAACTTTTTGACAACAATGTGTTTTTAAAAATATGAGGATAAAGACTATAGCTAACATTATAGAACTATAAGTGTGAAACCAGTTCAGACGAGGTAGGAAGACCTCTCATTTAATGCCTTTAAATGACCACTCAGAAATTATATTCTTACATTTGTTTTGAATTTCCTGTACATCTTACCTTTCCTGCAGTAGAACTTGCAGTGCTAGGATTTCTTATGCCCTTCACTGTAAGTAATTGAAATTTATGCATTAAATGACACTCACCTATCACATTGGGAGTCAGTCCATTTGAGATCCTACTCTAGAAAATCAATTTTTTTGCTTTAGAGGAAGAAGAGCAGGTAGACATCTTTGTCAACTTGTCTGTCATCCTGCTTCTTAAAGCAGGATCAACTGTACTTTTTTCATTCCTGGCAGATGAGTACGTAACTGCTCTTAAAGATCTCCAGTTAGGAAGGCTTTGCAGCATCCTCGGGGAAATCTATTCTGAGCTTAAGTGTTCTTAAAATTAGAAAGATTTTCCTAATATCTAACCTAAATCTCCTTAGCTGTAAGTTAAGCTCATTAATTCTTTTGGTATCCCAAGTAAAAATGGTGAACAGATTCTTTCCTTCCTTTTCGTATATTAAGACTATTATTAAATCTCCTCTCAGTCTCTGCTCTTTCTGTGTGCTAAGAATCAATGGTTTAGTTAAGCTCTTCTTGTAGGACAAATTTAAGACCGTTGATAATTCTTTTGGGGTTTTTTTTGTCATTAAAAAAAAAAATTTGCAAATTCTTCCACTTTTTCTTCAACAGCACTGATTAAAACGGGTACAATATTTCGGGTAATATCTGGATGAACTGTTATTTCTGTAACATAGTATAATTTTATGCTTCCCAGGAAATTGTTCCCTTTCCTGTTAAGGGCATGACATTTACTGAGTCATAAACAACTTATGATCCGCTATAACCTTCTGATCAGCTCTTCAAGATTCCTCGTTAGCTGACTGTTCACTGAATTTTCTTTGCGCTTCTACATTTCTTCGTTCCTTCTGAGTTACCTTCACTTTTCTAGGTTACTTCTCCAATTAGTCACACTTCTCTGGAGAAGTTTTGGGGGCATCTGTTTCGTTTGGACTGCTTTTGTGTCCTTGTAGAACTTCCTGCACTCCTGTATTTTTTTCAGAAGATGATGTGTACCCTCTATAATCCTGATACTGAAAACATCAAACAGTATGGGAACTGGTGCAGACAGGGCAGGAAGCTGACTTGACGCTCCCTGTCTAATGGTGGACACTCAACAAGCGTTAAAAATTGGTTTCCATTCTGACTTAGTACTGCATCAGTATTGGACTAAATCTATTTTACAGGGCATTTGGTGGCTTTTGGTTTACTTTCTTTCCCCTCTTGCCCATTAGAATGTGTCAACAAGCTTACAGGTATCAGGATGTTTAAGGTGTATCTTTTTTACTTTGGTTGGGGTTTTTTTTTCCTGTTTTTCATATGTCTGTTACTTGGTTAAAGAAGGGAATTAAATGTGTTTCCAATGGACTACTTTTTGCCAAATCTGTTCTGACTCTTCTCATGGTCTAGAAGTTTATAACTAGGTTGATTATTTCTCCCAGTATTTTTCCAGGAAAGTAATCAGACTTCTCTGTAACTGTCTGACCATTTTTTTTCCTCCATATATTTTTCCTTTTCTGTATGTCCAACGCTTCACCATTGTAATGAGTCGTAGTTAATGTTGACGTTGTGTCAGTCAGATCTTTAATGAATTAAATTCACTCTAGCTGTTTTGAAAATATTTAACTTATCTAAATACTCCTATATTGTTTTTTCTATATTTTAGAGAAATTCTACTTTGCCCTGATTCGTTGGTATTGTGTACAATGGGTACCTCCTTAAAATTGTATCATTAATGCAGATTGAAGCGAGAAAAGAATTAAACTTTTTGACTTTCTCTGTTTTCAATTTTCTTCTCCAGACAGTAGCAGATCAGTAACTTTTATTTACTTTTTGTTGTGTTTGAGTGCCTCTTACTACTAAATATGCTTTCAGAATGATTTCAGCTAACTCTTATGTCCGTAACTGGTTATGTCTGTGTTGGTTTTGCACTTTGTGCACGCATTTCTGCTATTCTTTTCCACTTGGTAATTAAAGACATTTTCTAATTTCTGGCCTTTGAAGTCAATAAACAAATTAATGAATTTGTAGTTTAGGGAAGTGACATCTTGATGCTCTTCTATTTCACCTGCGCATTTGTATAATCTGTCTTTAACTGTCCTTTTTTGTAAGGGAACAAATTGGTTCTTCTTTATCTGTACATAGTTCTCTCTTTTATTGTAAAATTTGTCAGTTGGAGATCTGCCTGGTGGAGGTCTGGCAGTTCTTTAAGCTTATTCAAAGTTTACTGAATTCTGCTTTCATGAAGTCTTTGGTTTAATTTAGACAGATTTTGTCTTTCACCGTGATTGTTCCTGAACTAAGTTCCTCTATTACAGGCAGCTACTGATCTGATTGTGTTTCTGGGAAATGTACAAGCACAGTAATTTCTGAAGAAACAGAAAAATATTTGAGAGGGATGAGTCCTGCAAATCATGGAGGTGATGCATGTGATGTGACAGAGGTTAAATCCTTCAATCTGTTTCTAGAATCAAACTAAAAATATATAGAAATTTTACATTGTGAATCACTTGGGAGGGTTTTTTTACCTACTTTAAGCTTTTAATATTTAATTTGGGTGTGTGTTTCCTCTTTGGCTGTGGAACGAGTCTTCTGAGGACACTACCGAGTTGTTTTACATCGTAGAGGAAACTATCCACAAAAGAAGAATGAAGGGAAAATATTAAAATAATATCCACTTCTACTAGAAAAATGTGAGCGAGTGTGACTGAGAATTATATTACTGATCTTCACGTGTTTTAAGGTGGTGGGGTTTTTTTTAAGGTATTGTTGTGTCAATTACTGCTACCTGTGACACAACATCAGATTATCCAATAGAAGCTAGTATTATCCTGTGATATATAGAAACTTTCTCTATGAAAAGTCTGGATACAAAAAGCAGGACTGACATTTTCACTTTAAGAAACCTTTGATTTCAGTATCTTGCTAACAAAAGGTTATACACACTGATTTTCCGTTTATGAGCATATGATTTAAATCTTCTTGGCTCAGAACAATTCCATTCTCTTTCCCATTGAAGTCTCTGTTAGACTATGTTAAATTACATGGGTAAATGAGTTGGCAAAATTACTACTGAAAGGCCATGGAGAACACACCATTTTTGACCATTACTTCTAGTTTTTCTGTTTTAGGAGAACACAGTAGGTTTTCTCCATAAAAGCGGAAGATTTATGTCATGAGAGTATAGGGTTTTTTCAATGTATTTGTCGCATAAAATATAATTCAAAAAGATCTCTAGTGGAGACTTGTCTTTTTGTTCTTCTTTCTTTTATTTCTTGCTTCCATCTGCAAAGGAGTATCTAGCTATGGTGGAGACGTCTGGAGAGGACTAAGTCATACCTTCTTTTCTGAATCATTTGCATATAGTAAATATATTTAGCAAACCCTGTAAGTTCCAGATATGCCAGGTACATCACAGATTGTATTGTTTCACGTAGGGAGAGGGGGGCAAGGACATGCAGTTTTCCCCCGTAACTTCTCTGCACTAAAAAATTGAAAGAAATATCTTTTAATTCCACAACGATATCTAGCATGTCATGTTTTTCTGTGCACAGTGTACTGTATAATCTTAAGATCAATAATTTTTCTGTTCTCTACTAAAGTACTATGTGCATCAAAAAACATGGCAAAAATTGATTTTATGCATATTTTAGATGCCTACTCTATCTTTCATATGAACACGATTATAAGCATCTGAAAGAGATCACTGAGCATAATAGAGAAGATCAGCTGTAATAGAAATGCACCATCTATGGTGCCTTTATAAGCATAAAATATTAAGAAACCATCTGTGTTGAATAATAACTTAATAACACCTTTTGGTAAATGCTCTAACACTTTTTTCTGCTTCAGCCAGATCACGTTGTGCTTCATATAACTTAGTCTGAGTATAGATTTTAATGCTTTGAATGTATGTACAGCATTCTCAAAAAGAATTTTACTTCATGTGCTTGTTTGCTTCAAGGATAGATTTATTGAGATGCGTTAAGATGAACATGCAATGTACTCGCCAAAACCCCTCTGTTGACAGCAGCTCACTCTCGTTTCAGAGAATAAGCAACTTTGCACATATACGCTAAAAATGTGAATGCCAAAACTACCGTAGCGCCGTCTCATTTAGCGTGGATACCCCTAATAATGTGATGAAATTGGCCCCCACTACCCATTTTAAAAGAAAATCGAACCAAAAGTAAACTGTATTCAAAAAATAATTCTTAAAGTGAGTAGAAACTGACTTGTGACATTTTAGGACACTGAAGTCACACAAACTAATTGTTCTTAGGCAACAACTTAAACTACAGTTCTGAAGCTTCACAAATGGCCACCCGCCATGAGAATTCTGACACGTTACTCTAGTGAGGCCGGACAAAAAAGGGAGGTCAGGCTGGAGTAAGGACCAAGAAGGGCAAAGCTCCAGGGAAAAGCAAGTGGTATTGAGGACCTGAAATCCACACTGTAATTATTTCTAGGATTTGACTTCAGGTTAATTTCAGTCTGGTACCATGGAGTTCATGCCCACGAGCAAGTGAAGTGCACTGAGTGAGGGTCATGGAACACAGCTTTTACTGGATGCTCACCTGGATGAAGTGTAGTCCTCGAAGTCTGAAACTGCTCTTCTGTGTGAGCAGTGGATGTATGGGCATTGGGAGACTTGCTTCGGAAGTGAAATCTTGATGCAAACTGGAATGCTGATGATCCCATTGAATGAGTCTGAAAAAGAGTTATTTTGCTGGAATTGTTATCTCCTACATTGAAAATTAGTTGAATTAGATCGTTATAATACTTTCCGGTTGAACGAGCCTTTATTAGGTGTTTCTGCTTTTCTGAAAGAGCTCTTTAATCTGTCTGTTCTCTATAAGGATCAGTTTTCTCTAAGAGAATTCAAAGAGAGTTTTTCTGTGTTGTGATGGTACTCTACAAAGCAATCTCATTACAGAGCCCAGGCAGCAGCAGTAAAAAAAAAATAAAAAAGAAACAATTTAGCTTGATATACTTAAAGAACTGGAGGAACAAGAGTATGTTACAAGATTTTATATTTTTATAGAAGGAACGCTTTAAAGAATATAGAATGGAAAATATGGATTAAAATTAGCTTCCATTTATTTTTCTGGAAGATAAGTTGCATATCTGTAACATAGCTTGAACAAACCTGTCCTTTAAGGTTGGAAAAATTCCCATGATTTAGTGTTCATTTTGACTCAGTGGACTTGAGTAATAAATTCAAATAACCCTTAACTTGACAAAAATTTGCTAGAGATTTAAACTTAGATGGAAGTCCAAGTCCTGGGGCACTTCGTGTGGGTTTGAGACTGGTACAAGGAAGACTGTCAGATGTGAGAGTCGGATGGAGGGCGAGCAAGGTGGCTGGGGTTGCATCGCAGGATGAATGAGTAGGAGCTGTGAGCGCTGCGTTTGCTCAGCCTGGAGAAGAGAAGAGCCAGGGACACTGTTACTGTGGTCTGCAGCTGCCTAATAGGAGGTGTGGAGTCCTGATGGAGTTGGGCTTGTCTTGGAGGCATGTTGCAAGGTCAAGAGAGAACTGGCTGGAATATGGGAAATTTCCCCCTTGATATATGGAAAACTTTCACTGTAGGAGTGATAAGTTTTTGTGGTGAGGCGCAGAGTGGATGTTCGTTCCCGGAGACGCTGAAGACTTCACTGAACGTAGCCCTTGGCATCCTGCCTTAACTGCTTAGCCTGGGCATGGGGATTTGGGCTGGAGACCTCTGCACATCCTCTAAAACTTTCTGTGGTTCTGAGCATCACAATCCAAATACAATTCATTCTGCGTTGTCACGTCCTTGCCTTCATAAGTTAAACTGGCACTGGAAAGGCTGGTATATCTGAAAACAACTTTGGAATGAAATACTCAGGAAGGTTTCTCAATCAAAAAAAAAAATGAACAATTCCAGGTAGCAAGGCAGATTTTTAGGTATTGAGAAATATTTAATCCCAAACAAACCTCAACACCTAGACTTTTGCAGTCTGTCCATGCGGTTCTGACCTTACCTTTTAAATCAGCCAGCAGCTTATAGAATGAATTTTAAAGGGCATAACTGACTCTAGGCCAAGAAATACAAAATGAGGTAGACTGTGTTCATAACTATATTAGTAAACGCATATGTTATATGATGATGAGTCCCAGAAGGAGCTGCTTATTGAAAACTGAATTGTCTAACCTTTGTATCCTTTGTATAGTCACTTCATCCTTTTATATGCTTGATTAATACCTACATCGCTACCTGCCTAGATTTTTTAATCATTTTTAGTATAATGCTCTAAAATATGGCAATAGTGTCGCATAATTCTTCTAAGGTTATTTATCTTTCTGTATAAATTTTCTGATCTATTGTAGACACACAAGACTTTTTTTTTTTTTCCCCTCCAAAATTAAATAAACGTTTAATTAAATAAAGATTTTTTTTCTTCAAAATGGAGCCTATGAATATCTAATCCCAAAGCTACTATTTCTCAACCTTCCTCCTCTTCTCTGAGATGTTGCTATGGTTATTACCCTGCTGGGTAGTGAAATGCAGTAATTTGTGTAGCGATTCCTCTCTTCTACAACACTGTACACATACATAGGAAGCTTGCATTTACTTAAGTGCATCAGAGTGACAAATGTGCTGGTTTTTTACAAATCCATCTAATATGAGTGGTGGTTTGTAAAGCACATGTATTTTGGGCTAGTAACTGAAATTCTCACCCTGTAAAAATAAATTTCTCTGGGAGAAAAAGTAAGTTTATAGAAAGCTGTTCCAAGTGTCTACTTTCTTCTCCCCTCACTGCAGAGAATTTGATGACCCTTTTCTCCGATGGAAGGGGCAGTAGGTATTATGTGTAATACCTTTTTGAATTTGTAGGATATTATTTGTTAGATAGTAAAATAATCAGAAGGTTGAAAGAAGCTTGAATCATAATCAAGGCCCAATTAAGAGCAAGAGAATTGCACTGAGGTCTGTTTAAGAAAAATGGTAAGAAGAATATTCTTGTTGCATCTGTTGTGTTTGCGTATGATCCAACTTGCTTCAGACCCTACAGCATGACTGTAATATGAGTATTAGTAGTAGGAAATTATAGTATTTTCAAGGGGTTCTTTGAATAAGGTATGTATCTTCAAAATTGCATGATATTTACAAGCTGCTTTGTTTACAGGCTTCTTGAAACAGTTGGGCTGCATTGAATATAAAATATTGGAAAATACAGAAGAACATTTTGTCACAGCAAACAGGATAAAAAGTTTGGGTGTTACTTCAGAGATGGTGGGGTTTTAAGGGATTCAGCTGCAGAGGAGCTGAATACAATCATTGTAAGTAAAGAAGGTGCTGCATTGCAGAGGTGGATTTCAAGGCTAAAGAGAAAGGAACTGATATTTAATAAAAAGATGCAAGGAAATAGGCTGCAGGTTACACAGGGGTGGGTTTTATTTAGACGGAAAACCCAGCAGGCTGAGCTTTGTGTAGTATAGCAGAAGAAGCTGGTAGTGCTCTCTCTTTTCTTTATTCAGAAATTCACAGTATGAGACCAGGCTCGATGCCACCTTATCAACAGCGCGTACAGAAGTAGATACCCTTTGCTACCATTTTTCGAGACAGGAAATGTATTTGCACCTGATAAAAGGTATAGACTAATGAGGCTTTTTGCTGTAGATTCCAGTCTCCACCTGGCAGCAAGATGGAAGGTGTTATGTGCTGCTTTTGTAAGTTCCTCAGATGCATTAGAGATTTAGCAAGATTCCATGCACTTGTCCAGTGATGCATCTTTGGCTCCAATATCTTGTTACGGTTGCGGTTCCTTTTCAGATTACAGGAATCATCCATTCTCTTGCCCAACCTCTGGCTATAGGACCAGGCAGACCTTTTCTTAAACATGCAGATTTCACTTTTCAACAAGATAATTTGACATGTACCTACTAGACGTCTGCTATACTACATTACCGAGTCATGAGATGTGGTTATTCTGCGGGGAGATTCTCCTTTGTTTCCTTCAGTCTTGTAATGTTTCAAGCAACAGGGAGACTGTTCTTTTGTTTGCCTCACGGTCAAGTGGTAAATTTGCAATAAACTGACTTCTCAATCCTCCCTCTGTCTTCCACACTGTTTCTTCCATTGAGGTGTTTCTATATTTTCATTTCATCTGCACTGGCTTAAACCCATGAGATTTTTCCCCAAGTTTGTGGATACTTATTCTATAATATTCTGCACGTTAGAATGTTAAGTTTTGTGGCAGTTTGGTTAGCCTGACACATTTTGAAATTACATTAGTTTCCATTATTTGATTTTTCTGACAATATTTCATAGCCATCTTCCCTGCCTTCCCAATCTTCCCTCTCATTTCCCCTCAGCCAAACAAGTTCAGTACGGCTTGAAGATGGGGATGTGTCCTTAACAGTAAAGAGTGAATAGCAGAGCTAGAATTTGGCCCACAACCTTTAAATTTTATGCAAATAAGAAGAATATTAAAGATTCTTTCTTCCAAAGTATTAAGAGCAATAGTCGCACAGAGAAAAAAAACCTTGACTACAGTCAACCAATTTTAATTGTGTTGTTATTTGTCACGTTATATGTTGAAATTATAACCATGTTGATTACAACCATCAGATTATAATTGTGTTGATGTTACGTTGTAAGATGTCATACCTTGATGTTGAAATTGTAATTGTGTTGATGATTAAAATCAACAAACTGTAAATCTGTTGTTTGTGAGTTGACTCAGGTTTGTCACGGCCTTGCATGCCTGAGTTTGGAATGCCTCCAAGGATAGAGATTCTCCGTTTCGCCTTCAGCCAGTCATCTCTATGCTTTCCAGTAGGCAGTTCCAAAAAGCAGTAGAACTCCTTTCTGTTCTCTTCCCCCTCTACCTAGGCTGTCTTCTCCAGGTGGAAAAAGGAACCCTCAGCCGCTCCTTGTATGTTGTGTGCAGCAGTGCCTGATTACGTTGGTAACTCTCCACAGAACTTAGTCTGGTTTGACAATAGCTTTCCTTTACATGAGGACTTGGATATGTCCCACCTCATCCCTTGGACTGTGCAGGTTCAGTTTGCTTAAATATAACTTCTGCAGAGTATGTCCCTCCTCCCTGCCCCAGGAGGCCTGTAAGCAGACCTTCAACTGAGGCATTAATCCTCATCGAGGCCTTTCTGTATTCCTTACAAGTGCCTCCTTCACCTCTTTGGGCTGTGGGCCCACATTTTCCTCAGTTTTCCTCTTGCTGCTGCTGTGCCTACAGAAGCCTTTGCTTACTGCGCTTTGCGTCCCTTGCCAGTTGTGTTTCCCCACGCGTTGTGTATGTTGAGCAGATTTGGCCTCGGAGCAGCGTAACTGGGAGTAACAGCACCGTACGATTTGCTCCGTGTGTGTGGTGTGGTTAGAGTGCCTTCCTGAGGACCGCTTGCCAGTCATCCTAGGCGATGAGCGGTTCCTGCTGGCTGGTGCAGGGGAGCTGCTCTATGCATTAATGATGGGCATCACGTCAGATAATACAATAATGCAAGACTTGTGATCAAAATCCGGAAAACTCTGCGTTGTTTCCTCTCAAATGAATTTCACCCTCAGCAGACTGCTTCAAATATGAGGCAAAATACAGCTTTACGGCTCTAAAACCTGGATCTGAGGTAGAGCAACTCCTTCAAACTCTTATTCAGCAATAAAACATTAGAAGCTTGTTTCATCTGTTCTTTTGACAACTGTGTCTTAACGACCCAGAAAAGAGGTATCCAAGCAAAAATATAGTAGAACTTTAAAACCCTGAAGGAACGCAGTCACTAAATTGTCTACAATTATTTGACACCCACCCATGCTGGCTGAATGTATTGCACTGAGAAGATGCTGGTGACTTCACCGGCAGTTTCACATTAAAATCGCTGAGCAAAGCGTGGAGATTTTACTTTTCACACTTTATGTGGGGAAGTAAATTTAATAAATATTTTGTGAATATAACTTTTTTGTGTTAACTATATTTATGTTGGTATATATCATTCTAAAAGGAACTATTAAACTCCGGCAGTAAGAAGTGAGAAAATATCTGTGTACAGTTGTTCTAGTTAAATAGGGCTGTGAACTGACTTCATCATCAAAACAGAGGTGTGCAAATGGAGAGAGAGTGCTAGTACAATGTTTTACAGTATCAGTGTTATTTTTCTGAATGAGTAAATCTGATTTCACCCCCTAAACAGTGTCAAATGAGGATAAAAACATCTTTTTCATACAAAGTTAAAGGCTGGATCTTTTAACCTCGATTAAAAAGATACTGGTTAACAGAAAAATGTTATTTTATGAATTTGTGGAGTTTAGTTTTAAACTTAGAATTTTTTTCCCTTAAAAAATATTTTTTTCAATAATAGCTTAAAATTTAAGCGAACTTTGGCTACAGTGACCTTGTGTCCTTATTAAATCTTACTGTATAAACAAGAAAATCTTTCAACCAAAATGAAGGTAAAAATTGCTGAGAGAGAGGTTCCACACAGTATTTCTGACTTCTCGACTTTGCTGCATATAAAGTCAAGAAATCTGTTCTATTTTTTTCACAGATTTTTAGTGTAATAGTTCAGGAAACGCAAGCAGATACTCTGAACATGGTGGAGAAATATCAGTTGCTTCGGGGAAATCTTGCTGTAGATCACAGAAACGTATTAATATAGATTGAAATTAAAACTTTTTTTTCTTTGACTATCTTTATACATTAAAGGAACAGGAATTTCCGGGGTTTGTGGAATATCCAAGCTGCAACACATTTCTGCTATTTGATGTTGGACAAGCTAATAATGCCTCAGTTTCCCTGTTCGTAAACGGAGATAATGATATTTATCTCCTGTAAATTGCTTTGGGAACTTTTGATTATGAAAGTTGAATATGATTATTCATTATGTTTGCTTCCTATGAATATTCTAGTGAATGTGTTTCGCAAGGGGATGATTAATTTTCAACAAATATCGGAGACTTGAGAAAATGAGTTTATATCCTCATAAATATAAATGTTCTGTTTCAGATATTGAGGAAATGTGACATATTTGTATTCCATACAGATGAAGCCAGTATTCTCAAATGAGGAATACTGAGCCCACACGTGTTAATCACATGTTCTTTCATGCCAAGAGCTATCAAGCTTCCCTCATGCCAAGGGGGGAATGATTCTGAGTACGGAATATACATGTAATTTTAGACAAAAGTAAGAAAGAGATGTAGATACATAATTTAACAAGTTATAGTTATTTCAACATGTTGCAGAGGAAAAACATGGGATGTTTACTCTGACAAATATTAAATATACAAAGAGATATTCTGTCCATCAGTTTGTATGGCGTGACGTTAGTCATGCCTAGCCTGTGTATGTCACAAATGTAATTCTAGTGTAACTGTAGGGAGAACACTGTTTAATAAGTATATATTTCAGAAGGGCCCGGAATGTCAAGAAATTAGAAATCTTGGATCTGCCTTTCTAGGTTTTTCCAGTGGTTGGTCACGCTCACTGTGAAGAACGTTTGCCTCACAGCTGAGTTCTTGTGTCTTGCTATTGTTGCTCTCCATTTTCTCTCTATGAAGCTGCTTAGATGATAGAATCGTGTAACAGCAGAGATTCCTTTCAGATAGGCTAAATATCAAGTCTTTGCATACCCATAACAAGACACATTTTTCTAACCTTGAAATAATTTGTTATGTATTTGCGCTTTTCCTCTAATTTCTCAGCTCACTTGAAAGCTGTGATAACCAGCTGTTATATCGTCTTATGAACTGTAACGTCATCCTGTTCCTACTCTTCGTTCTTTGTCAGATGTTGAGTCACGATTTCTTTTTGCTTGTAACTAGCATCATGATATAGTATTTAAATTACCTTTCCACTTGCTCTCTACTTCCTTGTCAGAATTGCAGCTTTTTTGGCTTCAATCTCTTATGCCCTTGGTAGGACCTGTATTCTGTTCTCCTTGGTCAGAATTCTGCCTTGTATTCACTTCAGTTCAGCTTTCTCAAAAGATAGTCTTTTGATAAGACTTTTGTCACTGTGTCAACCACAAATCTTATGAAAAGTATTTGTATGGGCATTCAGCTGTGTGATCAAAATGATTCTCATTTTGGTGGTGCTTTCCCTCCTGCTTCCACCTCTCACAATTACTGTGTTCTACCACCATCTTTTACCAAAGAACAATTTGTGTGTGGGGGTATGTGTTTAAAAAAATATCTTGATGGTGGAGCATTTCTAATTAAACAAAATAGAATAAAACACAAACATGAAACCCCACTTCCTAACGGAAATAAGCAAATCCCACAAACAAAATCAGAAAAGTATGCATTTGAGAATATCGACACTATTCTCTTCAGCTTGCTATTGAAAGGCAGCATGTAGACAATATATTTGTAATTGATTGAGAAACATACTTGCATAGGTTTAAATGAACATAATTGTACTCCACTTTGAGAACCAAGAATGAAGAAGTGAGAGTGAAAGGGACTCATTTCCATTTGTGCATAAAGAAAAACTGTTTTAATTACAACTTTAATCTCTGTGCCCAAGAAACCAGGAGCAAAATAGCAGGATTGGTCAGAATTGGGTTACATCAGCAGAGATGCTTTTGGGGCCAGCTCTGATTTTAGTTTACTGGTATTGGGAAATAGCTCCTATCATGAACAATGAAAACTCAGCCCTACCTAGAAAGGCAAATGTAAACCTGTCTGTAATTCCTGTAAGGAACCATTTCCATTTCTAGTGATGAAACACCAGAAGCATTATAGATATATGGGGAAGCGGAGCCAAGGAAAGGTTTCAGATGATCTGAAACAAATAAACTGAAGAATATTGATGCAAGATTTCTCTAGGAGATCTTTAAAAAAAAAGTTATTTTCACTTACAGGAGCTTAAATTAATAATTATTGCCCTGTGGGCAGACTACAGGTCAGCAAACACTTGCTCCAGCCTGCTCTAAAGATCTGAAGATTAATTGTCGTGTTTAAAAAGAGTAAAAAAATCCCAGCAGAAGCATGCCAACAGGCCAAAGAGCTTTATAATTTTGTCAACTTTTATTTTATTGTGTTTTATTTTTTCAGAGGTGTGAATAGATATTGAATTGTGCCTGAAATGTGTGATTGTTTTGTCACTCCTGCAGCACCAAGGGATTCTTTTTTTTTTTGGCAGTTATCGTTAAATAAAAACTGCCAGTGAAAGAGTTGAGCTAGAGGAACATATTTGAAAGATTCCTGCGCCAGTCAAACTCGCTTAGCCCCTTAATCCCTTACATTGGCAGCTGAATCCAAGAGACATGTAGTAGTGCACAGAGGAGCTATAAACAAACAAAGCTTGAAGCTCTTGGCACCTTTAAAAAAATTGCCTGTTTCTCGTAAATACATGGCAATAAAACAATAGCTACTGAACATTAGCAGAGAAAGAAATCAGCCATGAGAAACCTGAACAAGGTGGCCTTCCAGTTGTGGGGAAAAAGCATCGAGAAAATGGTTGAGAAATCCTGCGCGTCTTGTATGCAGTTTTTGAGAACTTATTAATAAACCACACTGGTAGAACAGATGCAGAAAATTAAATTGGTTGATTGTTTGAATGTTTGAATATTTTTCTTTGACACTGAAACGCTCAATCCCCTGCAATTTATATAGCTTTCTTTGATTACCCATTATACTACCACTGTCTTACTGCCCTTTCTTAGCCCGTAATTGCTCACATTCTACAACCTTTTTGCTACAGAACATGGGAAAGAATTAAATAAAATTAGATGTCACATTTTTAAAGTGCAGTGATGACAGCAAGGATTCGTTCTTGTAATTAAGAATTTCACTGTGAATAGTCTGAGTATCCTGTTAAAAATGCAATGCGAAGAATTTTTGTGCTGACTTAAAGTTGCATATGCCTAAAACTGAAAAAGCAGCATTTGAAATTATTAGGTTTTAGTGGATTGAAACTCTGCTACTTTAAAAATACTTTTCCCCTGTAAAATATAGACTGAGGTAAAAATACAATGTTAAACAATACATAAAACAGTAAATGGACAAATTAAAGTTCCTCGGTTGCCCCCTTTAGATACACAAAAGGTATTTATTGGTAGGAACAACTACATCTTTCTGTAGCCTTTCTTTACTGTGTGGGTTGGACAGGTGAGGAATTAGGAGAAAATTGTCGGAGGAGATGAAACAAAATTAATCTGTTTAAAAATTAATTTGTTACTTTTTGTACTGCAGTTTGGCTTTCTTTTGATTTAGCATCCTACACGTTTCTTTTTCTGCTCCCTGTGATATAAGTCTTTTTTCACAATGCTTTTAAACCATTTGATAAATCTTACATTGATATACTGCTTAATACCGCTTGATGAACAGGTTGGAGAACAGGTTTATGAATTTCGTCTGGGTATGAAATCTAATTATAAATGATTAGGATACATCTTCATTGGCCTAAAACTTTTATCATGATGGGAATAATTCTTTGCCTCTTTTTGTTCTTGCGCTTGAAGTGAGATTGTCACGAGACAGAGAGGCTCAGCCAGATGAAAAGCTATGGTTTAGGCCAGTGTTTTCAGTAGGTAGAAAAGGGTTTTTGTAATGAGTAGACCAGATGGAATCTTCCTCTCTGATATGACTCTCATAATTTCAAGAAGCAGTAGAAGGAAAGGCTCTAGAAGATAAGATGGCTATATCTGGAAACCTTGCAGGACTGTCTAAAACTTCAGGTTACTTCCCTATGCTTAGCTGACTCTGTGTGTGAGCACTAGGTCTGGTGCTTGTGTAACTCCATTTGGATAAAGCTACTCCTTGGAGTAGTTAGTAAAACATATGCCGGTATGCCTGTGAGGTAACGATTGCAAAATCGTGTCCCACGAGAGTGTGTACTACACACAATCTTGTTAGTAATGGAATTTAATAAATCCCCCGTCTCCAGGCTGCCGTAGGTGACTTTGCATCCCAAGCTACATCATTTCCAGAGCACAGTGCATCCTCCAGCATGGATTTATCAGGGCAGGGAAGAGGCTTTCTTTGTGCATCATCCTCTTCTCTGCTTCTTGAATAATGTGGGAACTGGAGGGCATGAAGGTAGCAACTTTCAGACATTTGTCTGCCTTACTAAAGTGGCTCTGCCAAATCCATGGCCTGTCTGAACAGTTTACAGGCTTTGCTAAGTCTGGAAGCAGCATGGGTGGCAGCAGCGTTTGTAAATCTGTGTAACTCTATACCATGTGAAAATAGCAGTGAGGTCTCTGATAGCCTGGGACGTTTTGTACCATGAAGTATCTATCCTTCAAGTGTCCAACTAATAATGCCATTTGAGTTGCCTCTCATAAGATACAGGATTTAACTTTGTCGTTGTCACTCTGAGAATGACCCCAATGGAAGTCGGTGCTGCTGGAGAGGTGTTAAGTAGCCACTGCAAGAGACCGAAATCCTCCCAGGCAGCTCACGTGCAACACGAGGCAACAGAATACAGACACACTATAATGTGCGATTAACGTACCATAATGCATTAATCGTGTGCCTTGCTGCCATCACCTCTAGAGATCAGAGAAATCCATGATTTGTTGTCTAAGTGTGAACTAAACAGATAGTCCCTATTTATTTTGCAATGCTTGGAAAGCCCTCAAGTCAGGATGATATTTTAATTGTACGTTTTCCATTCGCTTCCAAGGTTTGTTCTGTGTTATGCATTCGCTACGTCATAATTTTGTCCTAGAATTCACAAGGGGCTTATTTTCACTCACATGAAGATCTCTTCATGCTGTTCTGTCAGTGAAAAGGAGACTTAAAGTGGGAGTAAATTATACTAATATCCAGTGCTGTTACATTGTCAGAGACGTAAAACTGTATTATTGTAGTCGAATATTATGTCCATCTGCTCACTTCAGTTCTCAACAAAAAGAAATTGTCTCCTTCGCTGAGAAGGGTACAGCGGGAAGTGTTGAGCAAACTAACTTTGAATATAAAGGAATAGGCAGGAGCCCTTCTCGTTACATGTTTGATTTAAGCCAGTGGAATAGAATTTGGTACTATTACCAGTTTTGTAACCAATCACGTTCCATGGGATGAGTGTATTTGACCTCAATCTATCAGTTTAGTTAAAGTCTCACTGAGTAAAATTTCTGGGTGCTCTTCTCCAATATTTCAGAACAGAGAATGTGTGTGAGTGCCTGCACGGGCTGTACAGCACTATGGGAAAAGTTAATTATTACTAGTGATTGAAGATGGTTTTTTTAAAAAAAAAAATGTACTCACTTCAGACTGATAGGATCACGGCACGTTTCCAGTTTGATTTCTTAAAAAAACCAACCAACGGCCAAAAATAAAAAACCCAACCTCAAACCCACAACCCAACAAGAGCCAAAGTTAATGGGAGGGACCTGTGGTGTGTTTAAAGAGACTGGTTCGGTATTCAAGCACTGTATGGTAACAAGAGAGTTCTTTAAATCCACTTTGGATCTTCCTACCTGCTGGGTTTTATTTCAAAGTCCAGTGCCTTCACTAAAGGAGAAGGAAGCTTTTCTTTCAGGCTTTAATCTGTATATTCCACTGAATTGATTTTCATTGAAGCCAGCAATACCTTTTGTTTCATGAAGGATTACTTAACGAGGCCATCTTAAAATTTCTGATCTTGATTTTTGGTAGTGCTGATGGATAACCAATATTTATTTTATCAATAATATCTTTCAGTGTGACTATTGGAATTAAATTTAGTATAAATTATAATGAATAATATATTTTAAAACAAAAAGCAATCACTAATATTGTAGTATTTGATGTTCTGGATTTCCTTTACCATGTCAAAAGCATTCTCTGTGCATGCAGAGTTATATCATCTGTTTAAAAATATAAATACATAAATTATGGTTCTAAATATCTCACTCTGTCTTTTGCCCTACATTTGATTTCACAGCCTTATTGCAAGTGCTCATGCTATGGTTTTGACAAATTCAAATTAAATTCTTAGAGCAAGTGAGTGGCGTAGCTGTTGGTGGCGCTAGGAGTTTCAAAAGCCAGCTTCACAAATGAGTTTTACAACAGTTGTGTGAACTCAGAAGTCAGTGGTTGGTTCTCATTTTAATGGAAAGAAATAATTTAGGAATATATTCTGGCTGAGTGAATATTCAGTTTTGGAAGGGAAGGAAATTAAATGCTTTTGTGATACTTTTAAAAAGTAAAAACGGAGGTGCATGGAAATTAGACGGTTATGGAAATGAGAAACTTGAGAAGGCTTGTGCAGAGATTGCAGTGAGTGAAATAAAGGAAGACAAATTTTCCTCATATAAGTGAGTTTGGATCAGGACAGTTCTGGCCATATAAGGTTGTACATCATCCGTCACAGCATGGTCATTTAATGAGTACTCCTAGATATTCCCGTAATATTAATAACCTTATTCCTCTAAGTTAAATCATACATACAACATCTCCTAATAAATTAACTTCGTATAAACCATACCTCCAAGAATAAATACAGGTCTACATCATCCTGCTTTTGCCTTGTGCCTAATGGAAAAAAGATTAACTTCGTTATCTCTGACTTAAGATATGAATGTGCAGTGTTCGGGGTCATTAGCCCGACTCAAACTGTCTGTCTCCTTGAAGGGTAACCCTAAACAAGTGCAGAACAGGCAAAATACCCCCTCTTCTGGTACAAAGGAAGTGGCAACCTGGAAAAAAAGTTGTGTTTGCAGTCTCCTCACTACACCTGCATTTTTTGAGCCTAAAACACAAGGGAAGTCTATATATATATATCGGCGATGCCTCCTTTTGGATAGAGAATAGGTTTTGTAGACTATTAGTCTTATTTCAGAAAGAGAAGAGTCACTGAATTCATGTACAGACCAAGGCAACACTATGGATCTGTAGATTTTTATAGAATTCATTCCAAAACCAGGTAGACTCCAGGTCTACACCAAACACGAAGAGTAAGATGCCAATAGGGTGACAATGAAGATGTCTGATGTTTGATGCTGAAAAGATGGAACTACTGCAATAATTTTGAATGTGAGAAGGTATTAATGCCATTTACATGTCACTGTAATTTTACAGAATCAATAGAAAACAACAGCAAGGAAAATGTTTCTGATATCGGTACTTTCTTGTAACCCAGCAGTGGTGTCTAATGGGTTTAGACCTGGAAAATACGGACAGTATTGGATTCAGATTTCATTTGTAGCTGAAGGGCTCACAAAACACAAGATTCATTGCTGGCCAGCAAAATTAGGCTTTTCTTTAGATGAATGGCAAAAAGCAGAGGTACCAAAGAAAAAAGTAAGGTGAAAGGAGATGGGATTGCGGAGTCTGCCCAGGCGAGCTCAGTAGGGTGTACTGAGCATGTATAGACTGTATTATTGGAGTCCCTGGTCTTTAGCTTTTGGGAACCATGGCCAAATAACAATAAAAGTGAGTTCACAGGTCCTAGGGGTGCTGCACGCCATTTGTGATGACGTACTTGCCCCTTTCAGTCCATCCTTTCTCCTAGTGCCAGTGTGAAATTAAGTTCTCAAACCCAGGATATTGAAGGAAGAAAGTGAAATGGAAAGAGCAATTCCTTTCATTATTTTATTAACTAGTTGAGCTTAATTTCCGACATAGTTATTTTGGTCCATTAATTTCTGGCTTCACGCTTCCCTCGTTTTCCAGAAATTATCTCAACACATCTGTTTGGTTTTAGGAGTCGGCATTTTTGGTTTGGACTCATTCAGTCTTTGTGTCTTCAGTCTTTTTTGACTTCAGTAACATGTTTTTGTGCACCAGCCTGAACTTTTGTTTCCTTGGATAACTAAAGCAGATTTCTCTGTGGAACAGGAGGCATAGAAAACAGTGTTGTCTTTATTTCTCTGTCACATATTGGCTGTTTTAATTTGTTCTTTTTGCTTCAGCTTTTTTAGTGAGCTCCAGGAAACTGGAGCAACAACAATATAAAAAGAAAAGCCAGTTCAGGAACATATGAACCTTACTTTATATTCCAACACAAATTTTAGCACTCTGCCTTTGCTTAAGAAGAAATGTGGAGGAAGATTAAATTTACTGTGTATACTTAAACATACCACCCTTTCTAACTGCAGCAGTAGTGCCGAGATCTTGGTTGTTTGGTAAGCAAGCTTTCGCCTGCCTGCAAAATGGGGACAGGAGGGGAGAGGAAACACCCTACACCTTAATTTCACATGAGGAAATGAAAAAGGGGTAGTGGGAAGAGTCGTAAGTTTGGGCAGTTTAAAAGCAGCAAGTAGCAAAAGCTGTACAAAAGCAACTGGTTTTCTCTTTTTGTCCAGAGTCTGAAATTGTTTTTAATAGAAAGACTTGTGATATATTTGCGTGATTAGTGATGCTATTATGGCATAAAATTCAGTGGTCATGAGGAACAGCATAACATCATTGTCCATGGAGTCCAGATTACAAGTTGTACAGAAAATATTGGGCTCTTACAAATCAGTATTTTATCTTGTATAATATTCACTAAAGCTTTACAGCAAGCTAAGTCATTTGAACATGAATTAATGATGGTTATCAAACAAAAAATAATGAATTCCAAATAAATACTTATTGCATAATTGAAGTCACAAGAATTTTCTATGAATAAAATATATTTGTATTTACAATGCATAAATTCAGTTGTGACATTGTTGGCCATGAACAGCTTTCTGATGGAAGTATTGATGAGTTATGTTAAATTAGTAATAGCTTGAATAAATTTTTTTAATTATGTCACCAACTTCGTGTGCAGGAATGTTGTTTAAAATGAATTGGGTGCCATTTATTTTGTCTGCACTAGAAAAGTTTTTAGTTTTAAATTGTGATACACACTCAAGAGCCTCAGTTGGCAATAGCATGCTTTGCATTAGTCTTTTTCCGTGTGTATACATGCAGGGGATTTTATGCATTTTACTTTGCGAAAGACTATTCGGATAATTTTTTCATTGATGCAATAATTATCATAGATTCACATGTGTTGCCAAAAACATAAATATGCTACTGCAGACCTTCTTGAAGAACAAGACAGAACGTACCAGAGTCACATTCATGTTGCAATATTAGCAGGAAAAAGTCCTTAAGTTTTAAAAACAAAAAACCAAAGCAAACTAGAAGGATAATTTGGAGATACTTACGGGTCGTTCTGGCACTAGCAGAGTCATCTTCTGCAACTGCAACCAAGAGTAGCATTAAGAAAAGGGAAATCTTGTGTAATCTTGTGCAACTGGCATTAAGAAAAGGGAAAGTTCAGGAGAAGAGCAGCTTTGCTGTGTAAAGGCTTTTGTGAGATAGTGTTATGCGTTTAATGATCAGAAATTATTTCCAGACCTAAATGTATATTGTGGATGACTTAGTGTGGGATCTTTGTAAATTACAGCATCTTATTGCACATCAGTTTCCTGTTCATAAAATGAGAATAAGTTTTATCTGCAGAGCTGGGACAGTGTGAAGTTTATATAACAATTTTAATCTGTTGGTCTGAGCAATACTCAGTCGCTGCAGCGTTAGTTTTTGAACACTGGTTTGAGTGCTTCCAGTTGAATTAGCATCACAAGTTTCAATAAAAAGCAGGGATGGGAAATTTGCTTTTTAATATATGTTGAGCATAAACCACAATGTGCTTGGGAAGCAGTTTTATCACTGTTGCTATCCGGATCTGAGAGACCTCATTATGGACCATAGCAAAATCCTTCTTGCAAAGAGCTCTGAAAAGAAACAGATACATAGAAAAGGATGGGAGTGCAAGAGCACGATAGGCAGAAGCCTTAACAAGTCAGCAATCTTATTATTAATGTTTCCCTTTTTTTTTTTTTTTTTTTTCCCTTAGCAAATGTGCACTTCAGGGAGATAATCCTAGAACAAATAGTGAGTCTTGTAAGAAGGAGCTACCCCTAAGTGACTGCTTACCATTTGTACTTCTCTGATACCTGTTCAGAAATTGTACTGAGGCAGGTAAAAGAAGTCTGGAGGAGTGTGAGGCAAAGTGCAACAGATAGGAAAAGAATAGAGTCTGGGATTGTGTGAGCAAGTGGCAGAGACAGAGAGGTGCAAACACACTTGTGTGTGAGATGGAAGGATCTGGTGCGGTAACCAACCTGAAGAATGCAGACTAGACTTTACACCAGTCTACACCAGTATCAGCTGACAGGTGGCAGAGGGTTACACGCTCATGTGGCTTGGTAAGCCCTGAGGAACTTGGCCTGAACGTTCTTATTCAAGTGGGTAAATAAAGGGAAAAACTAATGCAAGGACTGATCTTCCTTATTGCCCTATTAGAATTGGAAAGCATTTCTGACTACAAACCATTATTTGGAAAAACTATTTGGATGAAGGAAGAGCAGAATGAAAAATTGCCACCTGTGTACTCAATCAGTATTTTCTAATCAATAGTGTGTCCGTTTTGTGGGGTGATATCTGGTGGGCTGCATGCTCCTCTTAGCAAGGTCAAGTGGCTTCAGTACTAAAATCCAAATGGCTTCACAGTGGAATTTCTGGGAATTGTGACCTTCTCTCTTGAAAGCTCAAAGCAGTAGAGCACCCTCTGCAGAAGTGGTGAAATGCTTCAAGCCAATGCTTTGGTCTATCAAGAAATTTCCATATCTGGTCTAAGGAATAAATACTCTTAAAAAGTGTACTCCCTCTTAATCTTGTATATTTAAAATCTACCAAGAGGAAGTGTAAGAACTGTACAATGAAGGCCAGTGCGTTAGTACGGTGTCCCCACGGTTTAATTACTTTTTTATGTTTTGAAAATATTATCAAAGGCATGAATAAAAACAATGCACCTTACCTGCTTCATCTTTACTTTCTGTTCCACTAGGTAAGAAAAGTTCAAAAAGGTAAAACAGAGAGTGATTTTTTGCTTTGAATAAACAGAAATCAGAATGAGGTTTACAGTGCTGCTTAAACTCCTGATCCCCACCTGGTCCTGGATTCTGTTTCTGACAGAGGCCAGTGCAGATGCCCGAGGGAAGGACTGGAGAGCCTCCCACTCGACAGTTCTAATACAATTCGTTTTCTGAGTGAATACTTCCAACAGTGACGTCAACTAACATGCAGAAACAGCTTCAATTTTGTCATGTGATTTGCAACACCTAACTCGCACATAGACCAAGGACAAAGAAACAGTAAGATTTTCACTTTATTACCCCTATTTCTTCAGTGGCAGGAATAGGTCAGAACAATTACAGTAGGTCTCGTAAAAATGTCTGCCTCCCTACTTGGCAACTTAATTATTCCATATAAATTTTCAACTGAAACGGTAAAATCTGCAATATTTATACTATGACATGGGGCTGCAGCAGTGTGAAACCTCTCCATTCGCTTATGCTATCTGTCCACAAAATAATTGAGATTTTAAGTAGTTTTACTCTATATTGTCTGTAAAAAAAAAAACAAAAAAAAAAACCAAAAAAAACCAACCCACAGATTTTACCCTTCACAAATCTTTTTTACTGTGACATCTTTAAAGTTACATAATATTTTGGTGTTACACCAATTTGAAAGAATCATTAAAAGAAAACCCAGCAATATCTGTGGGTTAGGTTTTGAGAAGAAAAGTGACACCATGCAAAATATTCTCTAGAAGAAGTTAGCAAGAACATCACTATTTTAGGACTTGAAAACAGCAAACTTTTACATCCTTGTGGCAGTGCCAGTTGTGTTCTGTTTTTCAAATGTTGTCAAAAATTATAAAGCATAAAAGCTTTCAAGCACTGAAGATTAATCCTCCCTCCCAGAAAGATATAGATTGTAGTCAAATTCTATAAACCTCATTTTGCTTCCAGCTACATATTTTTAAGTATAATTCTGAAGCAATATCAAAGCAGATGGTGCAACAGCAGCATTGAAAAAGCATTTGGTGTATTGTAAGTGTCAGGTTAGAATTCACAACCTGATGAATTGCCCACAAGTTCAGTGCTAAAACGGTGCCGTTTCTGTTTTAAAATAACTAAGTTAGAAACTATTTTCAGAACTAGAATTAAAGTAAAAAAGAAAATAAATAACCCATATGTCCCTTGTTGTTTTTAAATATTTAAGTGTCAACTGGAATTGTGAAAGCGGTGGTTATGTGTATTGTATTGCTATAAAGCTTTCCATTTGTTCAGAATTTTCAGGCTGTGTGAGCAGTGTTTTCAAAGACCTTTGCAGCTGATATTGTCAGCATATACAGTTGAGGGGAGTTTTACATACTGGAGCAAGCACACCCAGAAACACACTTTGAAAGAAACTTTGTTTTAAAGGTAGCAAATTCTCAACAACATCACTTACCGCAGCCAGGGAAATCTTCCTCAGGTGATGGATAAAAATTGACCTTTCTGATGACGAGTAATGTCAAGGGTGAAAGCCGTTAAATTTCAGCTCCCTCCCAACTATAAGGCTACATGATGTTATTTTATATTTCTATTCAGGAAAAAAAAAAAATTATGATTTGTTTCACACTATAGCAGTCAGCTCCCCTTTAGCTGGCAGTTCCCACAAAGAGAATTGAGGTTTTATTTCAGTACCAGAGGATTCATGGACCTTCATTTAGAAGCCAGGAAGACAGAGGGCTGTAAGAAACTCTGGAATAAGAGAATAAGAAACTGCTTATTCCAGAGTTTCTCTGTTCTCCTTGTTACAGGGAGAATCCCCCACTGGCAGGTGGGTGGCAGAAGACCTGTGCAAGTTTGCCATCTGACAGACTCTGACGGCATCGGTTACCTTGTCAGTGGTAATGCAGCCAGGGAAGAGTCTTTGGGAGGAGAAAGCCAAACATTGATTTGTTTCTGGAGCAATGCTGCTTCCTTGGCAGCCCTGTGGGCTTTAGGAAACTCGGAAACACAAAGCATAGCTTGCTTCTAAATGTGCTGCCATGCTGGAACAGATGCTTTTGTAATGGCAACTGGTACGCTGTGACACTTGCGTGTTCTACACTAGTGTCTCTGGTCTCCATGGGGGGTAACAATGAGGGCATGTGTATGTTTAGGCTGGCTTGACTGGTGTTTCATTTGTGCCTTTGCTTCTTCCCTGTCCTGGTAGCTCTTGAGGGGCTTAGTTGTAGGTTTGAGGCTTTATTATTCTCTTTCTTACTTGGAGATACTCTTTCAGAGAGGAGGACATCTACCTCTGCCGCTTTGGGCACGGTCAGCAGGGTGGGCCATCACATACGCAAAGCCACATTCAGTAACACAACCTCCAAATGAGTACTGTGAGTTTGGTGCGTCTTCAGCATAAAGAGGAAAGACAGTGGCGCTGCGAGTCATCAGGTGTATCACAGAGACAGGTGATGGGGACCAGTTCATTCTGCTGAGAATATGAGAAGCTTCCTCCTGTGAGGGTTTTGTAAGGCTTCCAATATGCTGACCCATGGAGAAGTCAGCTGCTTCTCGAGAGACTATAAAAATGCGATGCCTAGCTTGAAACGTTCCAGTATGTGACAGGTTTATGGCTATAAACAAACTACGTGGGGCACATTGTTTGAAAGAGATCTGAAACGCTGTTCTTAAAAAAAGAAATCAGATTCTGAGATGAGGAAAAGACAAAAGGGAGGGCTTCTTGTACATGAGTGAGGTTTTTTCATCTACTATGAAGCACAACTGATGTTTAATCAAAATTTCAGTGAATTTAATATACACTGTAAGTATTTTAGTACCTATATCCTTATTTATTGCTTGGTTTCTTGAAAGGAAAATAACCTCTCCTAGGATTTGTTTTTAATGAAATGTAGGTAACGTTTTCTGAGCTTCTAAGGGTGATGCCTTGAGGCTGCTCTGGGAGAAAATGAGGGGAGTCCTTTCACTTTTGTGCTTTAAAGATTCTCGTCCTGCGTTTCCGCTCTGTGAGCAGGTGCCTTTGTCTAGGTCGCTGTTGCTGGTGGGCTCTGCCACGCTCCAGGGCCGAGGAGAGAAGCTCTCCAGTTGTGGCAGTGGCGTGTTCTGGAGCGTGTGTTACCCCAAAGCCTTGCTATTTCTCCACTTTCCTTTGGGATAAAACAGTGTCATTACCTGCAGTGCTAAGCAAAGACTTAAAAAAGGAGACGTTCGTAGGTGCTTTAGGTATCTGCAGATTCCTGTAGTTCAGACTGGCAGCATCTGTGTTGGAGGGTTTGGTTGTTTTCAGCTGTAAATGGGCTGAGCAAGATACCCAGACCCAGAATCATAGGATTTAGGGTCCAAATCCCTTTTTGAGGAGTTAAAGCAGAAATGTGTATTGCTTACTGATGTGCAACTGTGAGCTAATAAGAGGTTTACATGTTTGTGCGGGGAAAACTACTTTGTTTTTTTGCAATGGAACTCAACCTGGGACAACTGCAGAAAGTTATTGGTAAGGTCTTTATGTTGGAGGGTGAACGACAGGTCGTTTGATGTAGGATTTGTTCACTTTACCTTATACAGCTGTAATTTTTATGGAATCCTGATGTTCTAACCTTTCCCTGTTCTGAGGTTAATGTTGAAAAAAAACTTCGGCGTTTACAGAAAACCTGAAAATTTCCAAGTGAACGAAGTGATTCTTCAGGTGGCATGGAAATGGGTAATGATTGGGGACTTTTTTTGGTGGGGATCTGTAATTATTCCCTGCCCGCCTCCTACTTTAGGTATGATTGTGGTAATGGAAAACTTACTGTCAGATGGCTGATGGATACCTTGGTGCAGAAGGAGTGGGCAGAGCTGATACCACATTCTAGAAAACCTGGCTGGTGTTAATTACCAGTAACGATAATATCAAAGTCAAAGGGTAGAGTGAACAAACTAATTATCCTTGATCCTCTTCTGCTACTTGAAGGTCCTGGAACAGGGCATGGCTGTTTTTTGTGCTCATTCATGTCTTGCAGGTGCTTTCTGGTGACAGGGGTGACTTTTTTTTTTACCTGTTAAAAAGAAAAAAAAAAAAGAAGTGAGGATTATGCCCTCACTATTCTTAGTTGTGACATCCCACATTATTTCTTGGGGTGAATTATTTTTTGAGGTGATGCTAATAGTTGATATGTAAACATGAGTTGATTCTGTAGTCCAAAATTGAAGAAAGAAAATGCTTTCTAGTACCTTGGCCCTACCACAAAATGAAAATCTTGAGAAGGCTTTGGTTAACTTCTCTACACCAAGCGTCTCATACCACTTGCGTGCTCAGGGTTAGTTGCCTTGGAAACAAGTGACTGTGCACAGACAGCACAAAGAGGGGCCGCAGTTCGTGGACGTGGCCCTTAGGGGCCCCATTACAGAATTTCTTATGTTTAGAAATACTTTGTAACAAGGCCCCTGGTGTCACTTATTAGCGGTAAAGTGTACAGCAGCCTTCATCAGCATCAACTGCCAATTTGTTTCTTATGGAAATGAATCCACACTGATATTGTATAAGACTTTTTGGAGATTTTATGCTGGACCAGAATTCTCACTTGCTCTTTTTATGCTGCCACTTGACACACACTTCTCTAATTTGCGTGTTTTTCTACTCGTTATATTGATTTCAGCCTTCTTTGTAAAATGAAGTAACAACTTGCAAGGGGAAGGTGGGCAGAGGTAGAGGAAATAAACTTGTCTGCACTTAAATTACAACATTGGAGTGGAGCAATGTTAATCTTCACTGTCTGACTAATATTTCTTTTTTGGGAAAGTTTCATGCTTTCATCTTTACTAAATATTGTTTTCATTTCATTTAAAACGCAAGCTAAAATATTGGCTTGTAAGGGAATGCCATATAAATGAATACATGCACATTTGGGTTTTTTCTGTTCTCGCATGGGAAGTACAGAGATGACTATGATATTTAAGAGAATATAAGCTAGCCAGATATCTGATGTAAAACTGATTTCAGTTACCAGGAAAGTTCAGGACAAAAAGCTCAGGCAGTCCATCCTCTTCCCCAGGGTCATAGCATCCGATTGTGGAGACAGAGTTATCTTTGGTGCTGCTGTGGCAGCTGGCACAGTGGCTTTACCTCTCTAAGGGGTGGGGGCTTATCAAGTATCAGCATCCTATGGAAGAACCAGCTGACATCTCTGTTGCCTTGTGCCGCGGACTAAAGACCACAATGACCAGAAGTAATGGGTTTTTCCATGGCATTCTTTTCCCCATCCCTTCCACAGTGGAAAAGCATGAGTTTCTCTTCAGGTCTGTCATCCTGCTGTGCTTGTGAAAGAAAAAGAGGGAAGGAGAGAAGGGCATTTGACTATTTGTGTTGAGTAGGTTTGTTTCTTTCACTGACAGTTGTGAGGTATTTGAAGAGAAGGACTAAAGACTTCTGGAGGGACCAGACAAATATGAACTTAATTTTAAACTCGAAGGTCTTCTGCTATTATCTTTCAACTAAAAATCACAGAAAATACAAGCCTGAAAAGCTGAAAGAAACAAGAGGCACGTGCTCAATAGATGGCCTTTTCAAGCAATCAGGGTTCTGGGGTCCTTAAGAGCTTCTTTGCTTCAGGGTTGAATTCCTATAATCTAAGCTGTGCATACACTACTATATACCAAGATCAGTATCTTTTGAGTAAACTGCTTTCTTGTCATTAAGACTTGACATTTTTGTTCATTGTGGCTGCTTCACTGCAATAAACTTTCCCTGGAGGATATACGAACTCTATTTTCAGACATGAATACCAGGAAGGGGCTGCATATGAAATAAGGAGAGGAAATTATGCTTGTTCACGGAAGATGACTGGAGAGGAACACAAATAACTGACACATGCTATACATTTTCAGACATTGGGGGATATAGAAATTGGAGAAATAAGATGGACTGTTAGGCTTCTGGTCTCACGTAATCCCTCACCGATGTGAGATCATTTTCCTATGGAAAATTCTCTTAGGTTTTGTACAGTCAAGTTTTAAATGCCTCTAGTGATAGGCTATTTGACACTTTCATTGTGAGATTGTACCAGAGCCAGTGTATTTCACCAGTCAGGTAACCTCCTAATATTCTATTAAAAAAAAGAAGAAGTTTCCCTATGGAGAAATACTAATGAAATACTGCCACTGTAGAAACCGTGCCTGTAAAGATTCTGCAAGAAAAATGAATGGCAGAACTCCAGAGACAGAAAAAAGATTAAATTCAAAATGGCAAACAATGGAAGAACAGAGTTCTTTAATGAGGACAAATCTAAATTGCTTCAACTTTATTGTGTAAAAGGTTTCAGTTTCTGAAAACTCTTTTTCTTCCACCATCATCTCTTAATTACAGTGAAAACATCCCTTGAATACCTGACATAATTTATAATTTTCTCATTCATTCTTTTTCATGATACTCTCATCATTAAAGTTTTTATTTATTTATATAAGTGCATGTCATTAATATTAAAAGACCTTGAAACTGCAAGCTAGAAGTTGTCATTAACTTTTTTCACTTCCACTTGAAAGAGGATATGAATAATTATCACTCAGAATGCCCACAACAAAAACCCCCAAACCAGTAAACATAACCAAAAGAAATCCTTCAAATTGTCTTTCTGGAAAAGAAGAGTTTGGTGGGTTATCAGTGTGATTTCACTCTGCCCTCTAACCTATCCTCATTTATTCTAATTCCCTCGAAGTCGTAGTTATGCTTTTATCTGTACCCTATGGTTGTCAGGGATGTCAACTGTGTTTGCTTTCCCATGGCCATATCCTTTATCCTGGCTACTGGGGACAGAAAGTAGGTGTTTGCTTCTCTGCCCAGCAGAGATTACTTTTTCATGAGAGGAAGTAAAATAATCAAGTTTCTTCCTTTTTATGCTTGGATCTTCCACACAGTATCTCAGGGCATTCTCTTTCCTAGTTATTTAGAACGAGGCAAGCTGTTGCTATTTCAATAAAAGCAAACTAAGAATTTCCCTTCTTACTGTTCTTTTTAAAACCTTGAAATTTCAGAGCTCTGATAACTATTTTTCATATAATGATTTCAAAATAAAGATACTAATTTGATTTAATTTTGTACTGATGTTTGCTATACTAAGGAATCACCAAAGAGACCACAGTCCCCAAGTTATTTGAAATACATTTGCAGTTATCTTTGTTGCCTTGGAATAACTCTTTGCCATGGCTTGGCAAGGAAAATATGCTCTGAGGAAGGTGGAGCTCAGAAGTGGCAACAAATATTCATGCTGCACATACTGTTCTTTCAATTAACAATGCTTATAAATAAATTTTCATCTAATATAGAATATTATATTTATTGGGACAGGATTGTCCTGTGAACCACTTGGACGTAGTCAAACTTTGTTATGCCTTGTTTTGCCTTAATGGTTTCTCTCAGAGCTGGATGAAGTCTGCTCATTTAATAATGTCAAAAATAAAGGGTATGGAGGAGCATTAAGAGGTCAAGTGTCAAAGTGGAAATCCTGATATTTTCCACTGACCGCTGTCTGTCTCAATGCTTTGCTTTTGTGCAGACAGAAATGCCTTCGCAGGACCGAGCATCTTGGGGACCAAGGCAGCCAGATCTGACTGGAGCAGGTTTTTCTCCAGCTGAGCCTCCCAAAGGCCACCTGCTGGGTGGTATTATCAGTGTACATGTCCCCTCACCCCATCACTACTTAAAGCTAAATCAAAACGGATGCTATTTTCTTTAAAAACTTGATAGGAATGGTTCCTCCTTTTTTATGTCATAGCATTAGAATAAAATTACCCTTAGTGTAGAATGTCTGAAAATTTGCTTTTAAGAAAACCCAGGCTTTTATAATAAGCATAATCTTCGTACCCAAAGCTAAGGAATGAACATTGAGAATCAAAGTTTGTCGTGTCCTTATCAAGTAAGTGAATGACAGCGTCCAGCAAAATTAGAGCAAGCGTACCTCACGCTGTCAAGCTTTCCTCGCTTCTGAGAGCACAGTGAGACTTCACATCCTGAAAATACATTTCGGTTAGCAGAGATGAAAAACAAAGGAACAAGCACACTCGAGCACTTTTCACATGTGCTTCACATAGCTGTGGTAGAACTTGGAAGGCTCCGAAGGGCTGTGTGAAGCCGGAGTGGTACAATGTAGTGTGTGACCTGCTGGCTTGGCCATCAAAGACTGACTATTCCCGTTCTCCGTCCACTTCCATCTGGATTTGCACCGAGCCATTCCTCACTGCTGCTTGTATTGAGGGGCAGTGATCTATCTGGAAGGAATTCCTTCTTCTTTCCAAAGATGCTAAGTGAACAAGGCAACGCTGTCTGGCTCAGGTGTGTCAAGGACTCCAGTTATAAAAGGAGGGATAGGTGCTTCAGTAACCCACTTGCCTGGTTAACGGCCTCCTTGGAGACTGTGCTTCAAAGGCAGCACATCCACTTGTGCAACTCCTCTGGAGTGTCTGCTGCTACGAGGGTCTTGATCCAGCTTTCTGACTGGAGGGGGACAGTGTGCTGTCAACAATGTCTGGTTATCTGATTCTTCCACTCGTTGTCTCCTGAAGGAGCCTCACCTGTCTCGTACAAATGATGTGCAGAATTTCCAGTGCCAGTGACGTTGGGAATCCTTACTTAGACGAGTCACTAGTGTCACTCGGTGTAGCTCAAAGTAGGTCTAAATCACAGTGATGTTTTGAATTGCCGGTGAGAGCCTGACTTTGCTCAGCATTCGATGCTGTCAGCATCAGTGAAGCTGAATCAGTGTTAGCGGTGGTAGGAAAATGGTTAAAAAAGTCTGGAAGGCTCTTGGCCAGGTCTTTTGCAAGTGGTTGGTGCCTCTTTCAGGGATAGGCCATTAACTCCTTTGTGTCCCACTGGTTTGTGTTTCTTATGCAGCCCTGCCTGGCTGTCACATCTCAAGCAGCACTTCACAGTTGGCTCCTGTTTGGGAGGTATTGATCAGCTCACTTTAGTGATTAGTCTTTTAATAAAAAATACGAAAAAGACGATGCCTAAATAATTCTGGGTTCCAGGTGCATGTTAAAACCTTAAGATTTTCTATAAGAAGATATGTGGGGATAGGGGCTGATTGAAGCGAGACCTTACTAAAGGTGGATATTGGTGAAAAGGACAGATCACAGTTACAAAATAAAAGTGAAAATATGTATTTTTAGAATGGACAGGATTATTAGGATAGTTATTTATTTGGATTCTTTGTTCTTTGAAAGTAATACAGTGAAATATTCTAACTTGTTTTTCTTATAAAGTTCTGAAAAATAAATATTTTAAAAAAAATAGCACTGCTTTTCAGAAAGGATTTGTTATAATCACAGAGTGTTTGCAGTTACGATTAGGATACGTGTTGTACTTGCTGCCAATTAGTTTAATTGAGACGAAAGTCTACGTGCATGTTAAAAGAACAAGATTTCCCTACCTGAGTAGAGCTGTCCTTAGAGACCAGCAGGAAAAGTGTGTGTGAGAGGGAAGGAGGAAGCCAAATACAAGAGAAAGGCTGTGTCTCTATGACACCTGAACAAGGACAGCACTGGATCTTGGGGTAGAAGTTGGTGCCAGAAACCAGCTTCATCATCTTGAATTTCTTAAAACTTTATTTTTTTAATTTAATCTGCTAATTATCCTCACCTGTTCCCTTACTAAGCAAAAGGTTTGCATCAGAATTTTAACTCAAATATTTAAGCTTAGTGCAATTTACGTTGAATGCGGTGTGGGCCCTGAATCAGTGTGGGCATTGTCTGTTTCTCCTGGTGTTACTGCAGTGTCAGAGGAAGGAGAGGACGGTGACAAGTATGACCAGTAGTTGCTGCTTTTAATCCTTTGTTTTGGCAAACACAGGGTATGATCCACTCCTACGTGATTGTAAACACAGATAGTTGGAGCTGTCAGTTTAGCTCTTCTTGATCTAAAAAGGGGGTTAATTTGGGGAAAATGTCTTTCCCCTCTGGCTTCTCCCACCAGTGAACTGCGTTCGGAGCTCTGTGTGCACACTGCTGCCTCAGCCCCCGCTGTGTTGTGCTCTCGAGTACGGATCCATGCTTAGGCAAGGAGTTGCACTGCCAAGACGACAGGCTGCAGCCAGGTGCCAGCTCCACAGCTTGTATCCTCCTCGTGCAGGGTTCCGCGGAGCCGCGCTCCCGTTGGCACGGAAAAGAATCTCTTAGCTTTGACTTTTGGCTAAGGTGAAGATTTTTACAGCAGCTGCCAAGCAAAGCAGAGCAGAGCAAGAAAAGAAGTTAGGAAAGCAAGACCAGCAAACAGATGGGGGAGGTGGATGGGGAATTTCATGCTCTGATGGCTTATTTGGCCATTTTTATTTTGGGCTGCTGTTTGGTACAGTGTTTGTATTTCCCCACTCCTGGCTTGCAGTGCGCATACTTAAAATTCATTCCCAGTTAAAAAAGGGAGACGGGGAAAAAAAAAAGAGAGGGAATTTAATTGCTTTAAAGAAATTCAGACGTTTGAAATTGTAAAATGCTGAACGGTGACCGAGTGTTGCACTCTCACAGTACCAGATGATTCCTTTATGCAGTGACATTTTAGAATTCCTGTTTTTATTTTCATTTGGATCAGTTCTGCTTGAAACTGTAACCCTTTAGGAATTCTCTCTTGAATGGGAAAGCTCCCATTCAAGCCACTGGGGATTTCAACAATCTGTTGGCACAGTCTTTTACCATGTTTTCGAGTTATTTATAGAGTAGATCTTGCATCACTGAAATATTTCTGCCATATTGTTCAAGATAAAGCCAGTAAATTCAATATGCTATTGTGTAGCCCTTGACTTGCCTCCAAGGCCTTGTTTTTCACAGAGCAAAAAAAATACTTCATAGAAGAGTGGGAGCTGTCTGACTATGAAATGGGTTTGAATAATAACACCAGGCTCTCGGCTGAAATTTTATTCTCTAGATGAATCATCAAGTGCTCATTAAACATCTATCTACTGTAAGAATGGATAACAAATCTTCCTCTTGATGTCACCCTTAGGATCTGGACAAAAAATAATTTTTTATTGGAACGTGAAAATGGCAAACTTGACCAAACCATCAGCAGTAGTTTCACTTCCATTTGATTCTAAGCTGAGAAACACTTGCTTTTTGATGTTGTAACACCGTTAACGTAAGAGCACTCGTTATCCTTGTAAGTCTTCATAGCAAAGCATGGAAAGGGCTGTATTGCATTCCATCCTCGTTGGATAAGTTGTCTTTTGGCTCAGATATCAAAGGAGCATCTCTTCATGTCAAAATACCAGAGGGCATCAGGACACATCCTGAAATCAAGGAAAATATGGTCTCTTTCAAGACCCTCTTTATTTCACTTTACATCTCCCTCTCAATTTCATGGAAGGAGGGTAGCATTTTGAATAAGAAATAGATATAAAGAGTGTGATTATGAGTAAGTTTGATCTTCTGCAGCCCCATTTTAGGAATGACAGTTGTGGATCAGACTTTGATCGAGTTCTTTACATTTTCCATTATATGACATCATTCTTCTTCATAAATAACAGCTCTCCTGTGCTGTGCAATGGCTGCATCTGATGCTGCAATGGAGGGTCTGCTATGCTATCACTGAATTTAATTTCCTCTTCCTAGTGTTGTATGACCCCTTATTTGCCCCATGTTCAAAACATGCTTGGTAATGGCTACAGTAATTCTGTTCATACTGCAATCTCCTTGTATTTCAAGCCCGTTTTATTTTAACCCAAGTTTAACTTGTTGCTGCAAGGCTTTATTCTATTTAATACAATGACAATACTTTGATTTTATTCTAGTATAGATGTGAGCTCTCTCTTATGTGGGAGCAAAAGAACAGCAGTGGTGTCTTATATTGGTGCATGTTAAATGGAATAAATTTCAAGCTATACTTAATGCTCCCCATTTATTTTTGCTCAGCTGCAAGGTGTGATAAAGACCAAATGCATCTAAGGAGAACTGGTATTATTAACGTGATGAGATTAACTACACTTTGCCAAATTTTGTTTTTTTCTGAAGTGATTTAATCAGAATTACGTGGCTCCAAACTTGTACATTTATTCCTGCCTTCATACAGGGTGTTCTTCATGTTGAATACCGTTCAGGCCTGAGTGCTGAATGGTCGAAGAGGTCCTCAAAATTCCTCTTTTACAGAGTAAGAAAAATATATAGGCTAGGCTAGCCCAAGATCGTAACGAAGAAAAACCAGTTGATCTGAGACACTTGCTGAAGAAAACTGAATGGAATTTGCAACGGGTTAACCATGAAACCTATTGAACGTCGAGGCAAACTCAGTCAAACAGAGCAATTCTCTCCTTAATCAACAATTTGTCAATTTTATGTTTTCACAAGTGCTTGACTTCAAATATTTTCTTATATTCAGCAAATAAAACCATGCCATAACCATCATCTGTTGTTTCCAGAAGATATTTTTTATCTCCTATTTAAATGAGAAGCCACCAGGAACAGTTTTTAGCCCTCTCATTGCTTTCTCTTATCTAGTAATTTAGATTGTATTAGTGTTTCAATGATATGAGAGTCTATAAATGAGTACGTTCATTAGCCATAAAAATGCTGTTTGTTTGGTTTTGGATTATTTTTTTAACAATCTAATGTCAGTTTTGGAATACTGTAAGGATGAATTGGCTAAAGATATTTTCATTCATAGCAAACTAAGATATCTCTGAAGTGAACTTAGTGGAATAATTAATTTTCTGTGATCAAATGTCCCTCAATTAAAACTGCTTTTACATTTCTTCAGCATTCTGTCATAAACTGTTAAAAGAAGTGAATTTAGGCTAAGTTTCTTTGGCCGTTCGTGTTTTGTTTACTGGACAAAACTTCTTGTCAAGTTTGTGTTGGTATTCCCATGGCTTGTGCATCCTTTTTTGGATAAAAAGGCAGACACTGAATGAAGCAGGTGGCCAGAGAATTTGTTAACCACTGACCTCTTCCATGTTGCATCTGATATTACTTCGCATTGTGGCATCTTTTCTGTGAAGGTGAAATTCAGCTGAGGCAAACCGGTTGTTAAAAGCATATGCCTAGCAGGGGTTAAGAAACCCAGGAAGTGTGTGAGCTCTGGATTTCATACCTCAGTTTGGCTGAGTTGAGTTTTCCACAAGTGACGTTAAAGGGAGAACTGAGAAGGAATGATTGATTGTCGTGTGATTGCGAATAGAAGTTACAAACCCCCAAACTTTTCCACACTGACTGGTAGGTCTCTCCGTGCAAAACTATCTGAGTTTGATCTCTTGCCAACATAATGTTAATTTTACCCTGAAAAATTTTAATATGTGAATCTAGCAATTATCAGTAACCCCGAAGCCCGCTTAGCTTTGTAAAATATTCAAGACTTGTCAGATCAAGATTGGGCAGTAGACATCTTCTATTGAACTGTATGGATTTCAAATATTTGATGAAAAGTTGAAAGCGATAAATGCAAAGGATTAGTGGTGGAGGCCTGCGTTTTATGTGAATAATAGTATTTTACTACCAACTTGCTTTTGCTGAGTTCAAGGCCAAAAAAGGAAGCAGAGGGAGAAGGAGCTGTGGCTGCAATGGGTGATGATACTGGTGAGATGTTAAAAGTTGCAGATTTTACAGACAGACTTCCTGACTTCCTGACTTTGTGCTTCATCCTAGAAAAAGCGCTAAAGCTTGCCTCTGCTTAAAGCTAAACAATATTTATTTTTCAGTCCTGTGTGTAATTTGCAAGAGGATGGGGCAGTGAGGAAAACGAGAAGTGAAGGGGGATTTGTAGGGTAAGGGGCTGGGAGGCAGCTTGCTTTTGCCCGCTTGGCTTGTACAAGGGAAAACGAGTTACAAAGAGCAGTTTCGAATCACAAAGCATATCCCGCTACTGTTTGGTCCTCTTGACCTACAAAAGAAAGGCAAAAGGCTTCTTTTTTCCAGATTTCTATTTGATGTCTGGAAGCAAAATCAGACTGTAAAGTAAGTTAAGGTTGTTAATGTCCCCCATGCTAATCCTTTTGAGCTGCTTAACAATGTGCACTCTACCATCCACAGTGTTACACTGCTGCCTTCAGAAATACTTTGAATTACTCTCCTGTTTTACTACGTTAATAAGATCTTCTGAATCTGAACCATAATAGAACTTACAGTATTAAAAACAAGAGAGATAATTTAGGTTCTGAAGAAAATGTGCATTATTGTATTTTAAACTAAAAAAAGTACTTAGGAGTCAAGGCGTATATTCTCTTTCATGTGGTGCTGCTTCTTAATGAATCACTTGCCTTTTTGTTCTGGATTCCATTATGGCCTGAATATCAGATCCAACAAGAAGTTTGTATTGAATACAAGATCTTATTTTTCAGTTATATGAGTACTCCAAAATTCATTGTTTTAGAGGATAATAATTACAAAGACATTCCCGTTTAGAGAGAGCGCCTTGAGCTTTCGAGGTGCTGCACAGGCATTAAAAAATGTGTGGTCAGCTCCTGCGAACAAACAGTTGATGGCAGTGGAAGGTCCTCTGTAAGGAGCTGCAGAAAACGGGCCTATTATCTGAATGTATCCATAACTTCTTGAATTCTTGTCCTCTTAGATTTTAGCACATCTTTTCAAATGAAGGAGGTGCAACAGAAGTCTTTTACCTGCTTCCCATGTTAACATGGAGTATATTATTTGATAAAGTCTGGACCTGTGTAGAAGACAAACTGTGTTTAGACAAGAATCTTCTTAGTAAATCTTAAAATTGAATTTTTTACTGATTAACTGGTGGCTGTTCTAGAGGATGTCCATTTGATGGCTATTTGGAAAGAATCTCAAGGAAATTTATTCAAGTCATTGGGTTTCTTTCATGAGGCAGGTTATACCAAGTGAGACAGATTTCGCGTGGTCCTTTATTTGTGCTTTCCCTGAAAAAACGGAGTACTTCTGCATTTCAGGCCTCGTGTCTTAATTGATGCAACCTTAATTTCCTAATGCCTTTATAATAGACAGTAGGAAAGGAAAGCCAATCAGTGGAGAGCTCTTAATCACATGCATATATTGCACTCCATAGGATTTTTCCAGCTCATTTAGTAGATTCTTGATGCCCCAGTAATTCTATCTTTCAAATAGTCCTTATTTTGATCAGCTGTTAAGTGAAAAGCCAAACATTCCTCAATAATTCCACATCAAAGGTAAGGAAAGAGGTCATGAAAACACGTGAGTGACGGTTTAGTAAAATATGAATGGTTTAAAAGAACAAATTATGTCAATATGTAAGGAATCAATAAAAAATTCCATCAACTTGCTACTTAAATAGCCCACAACATGTATAGTACAGTGCAATTGCATGTGACAAATGAATCTTCTGTAACTAAACTTTTCTGAAGGAAGCTTAATGATTTTCTTACTATTTTGTTATACACACTGACGTACAGGGATAAGATTTGCTACTAGTTTGATTTGAGCAAAATATTTATTTTTGTTTTACAATCTGCCTTAGATATGTTTTGATGTCTCGAGTAAGAAACCATATCAAATCTTCAGCAGCATAGATTTTTCACAGCCAGTGTTCATTTTTTAATATTTTTTGAAGGAGGGCTTGCAGTTGCAGCAATATTGATCACACATCTTCATTCAAATCTGCAGTAATACACTGGTGTCATCCCCTCGCCCTGGGGACCTCTTCTGTTTGGTGACTGCATTTCAAGAGGTACGAAATGCCGTGTTCCGCATCACTCCATAGTGAGAAAGATCATACAGTGAAACTTGGGTAAACAAGTTGAACCCAAACACACTGTGTGTAAATAAACCTAGGTATGACGGTTACTTACTGACCACCCAGTTTAAGCTGTACCTACGAACTGCTGGGTTTTACTTTCAGCTGGTGAGGGGGTAATATAGACTTTGTTTTGATCCCCCATATCCTCCCCACTACATAGTTGCCATGACAAGCGGTGTTAAGCTTTAGTAACTTGTTCTCACGTGCACTGTTTTGATTCCCGTGATTCCTTACACAATTATGAAAATAGAGTCAGAGTTCTCTTTCTTGTAGGTTGGAATAGCAACAAGTACACACAAACCAGAATTGTTGCTTGAATTTTAAAATGAGATTTCTTGTGTTGTGCTGATTAGGGCTGGTGCTCTGCAAAGTGTCAGGCTGCATGCAAATAGGTAGAAACACAGGTGCCCAAGAGACTGCGGTAATGTCATCAGGTGTTTTGGGCTAACTAGAATTTGTTGTGGTGCTATTAAGGTCTCTACATTTGTATCTGTTTGTAATTGCTGTTATGCAAAACTTGTTCTTAACTTCTGCCAGCCTGATCCCTTAACTTCAGGGTAGTCCTGCTGTGCTCGTTTATCACTGTCACCAAACCTCAAGTCAGAAGAGATCTGTCTTTTCCTGATGTTCTCCTAGACAGCCAGAGAAAATTTTTGCATGGATCCTTCAAATTCCAGTGTATTGGTGGGGTTCCCCTTGAATGGACCTTCTAGAGCAGATGTTGCTTTGTGACTGCAAGAACCCCTCGCTTTCAGAGCTCTCCTTCTGGAGATTTCCTTCTGCTGACAGCAATTTCCTTTTCTGTTGAATTATATGTAGACAAACAGAGAACAAAGCTGACTTGTGAATACAAATAGTGGCCCCCCATGCAGGTTGATAGCTCTCTTGTAAGGATGGAACAACTGCAGAAAAACAACCAAGAAAATGACAGAGAAAATAAAACCAAAGCAGTTAATCACCTTCAGTGCGCCTTCCACCGAAGCCAAGTGCTTCACTGCCCCCTTATGTACTGCGATCTACCATACAAACAAACAAACCAAAAACCTAACTGTCTGAACTGATGTGGAGTATTTCCAATGCTACAGTTGTGGGAATATTCTGTTGAAGCAGCCTTTTCCCTGGCAGGTTCGTTTGTCCAAACCAGAATGTGTTGTAAAAGGTTTTGGTAATTTTCTGGCGAAACGCGGATAGGTGTCGCAAAAATCCATTCATCAGGTCCCAGTTGGGATGCTCTGGAGGCATCTGAGGTTTATGTTGGTGGGTTATGTACGTACAGGCAGTCAGAGATAAGCATCTGGGAGGAGGAATCCCGCATTGCTGCCTAGCGGTGGGCTAGGGGAGGATAAAGGGTAAGTTGTGGACTGTCTGCCTGCAAGAGCAGGTTAGATGCATGGAAAGAAATAGCTGTAAGCTTTTAGTTGGCCTAATGCAAAATATGATGATTACTTTTTAAGCTATTTTAAACTTTTTTTTCACAGGCAATTCCAAAATGTAATTCATTCTTTTATATAAAGCTCAGTTAAAAAGAGATGAAATAGCTTCTAAGGAGAGGAAATTGTGTGTTTGTGAACAGAGCTTTTCATTACAATATGTTGCTGAGTTTCAGATATTTGAAATGTTGCATTTTGGAGGTAATTCCTTGATTCGAAACACCTGTTTGTAACAGAATGCTTTAGTTTTCTTTTTCTGAACCTTTCTGGCTTTTCAAAAATGAAGAGTGTGTCTGGTGCGTAAAATGCTTTGATTTATCAGAGGTAAGCCACGTTGTTAGCAGAGATAAAGGACCTTGTTTACAAAGTGTCTATATCCTTAGAAAAAAAAGAAGTTTCCAATAATTGAATAAGGTGTCCTGAATGTATAGATTAAACTAGAAGGCCAACAGCAAACATGATGAACTTCAAAAGAACAGCTTTTCATCTCTCTGGGGACCTTCATTAACGAGTCACCAGATAGGCAATTACTGTACAGTTCTTGTAATGACCAGGATCAGACACAAGCAATCAGCACAGTAGGCAGCAAGAAAGCAAGCAGAAAAAACCTGTGAAAATATGCCATTAAATCTTAATTATTCTTCAAAAGAAAACAAGCACAACTAGGGGGTAAATAACTGCAAGGAATATATAGAACTGTATCAAAACCTGCTGGCTCAGGGCAATGATATTTAGTTATTAGCATCACCAACGTTTATTTAAAGCTAAGCACTATTTTCACAGACCATTCAGAGATGTGTTTTCCACCTGTTTGTTCAAAGTCTGAATAAGACCTAATCTCTCTACCACGGGATTGTTAAGGACCACCCTCCTTTTTGTTGTGTTCTCCATTCTAATAACCTCTAGAAACCACAACAAAGGCCGGGGCCCCAGGTGGACACACAGATAATGAAAGACAGCTTTTCCCAGAAGAATGACTTAAATTGGTAAAGGAGAAAGGCCATTATAAGAAAATAAGAGAGGTCATCAGGGCTGCACAGCACCAACCAAGTTTGATGAAGTCCCAGTCCACTTAGACATCCTACAAATATTTGTATGCAGCCGTTTTTGTATGGTTCCGTGGGGCGTATTTACCAGTGAAAGCTCCCTAGGTCCTGAATTGCCAAAGTGGTTTCTTTGCAGCTAAGCAGTCCTGTTGAGCTCACCAGAATTCTTGGATGATTATGGAATATGAGTTTCTTGATGCATTCCTCCTCACGCTTCCTTGTAATAAATATGAAGGTATAAGTAAGATAGGCTCCATACACATACCGTTACCAAGGAGGAGTACCCAGAAAAGGAGTTATTGCACAGCAACACCTGTACTAAAACATTGTGCATCTGTCATCTGCCCTGAATTGCCTTTGAAACAATGTCTTATGCAGTGGTCAACACAGATCATCCTCATTGCTGTCTTGCAGCAAACAATTTCATTTTTCTTGTTTCTACCCTCCAAACTGTCCTCATACAAGAAAACTCACTTTGGTCTGTTTTAGGAGACATGAGTTATCTATATTTATTATTTGACCATCCTCACCCAGTAAGAGAGCCATTATTTCAGCCTTTCAAAAATTAAAGCTGTTTAGGATCAAGAATTTAAAAAAGCAAACCCAAAAAACATTCCACCGTCAGCAGAAGGTTCATTTTTCTCAAGTCTAAAGAACTCCGAGGCTGAGATTTGGGAAATGGACTTAGATGTATTTCTACTTCTTGCAAAACGTCTTAGCAAGAAAGATGGTAGAGGAAGTCAAAAAACCTAGCAAAGGGGTACTGGTACCTCTAATGGCTGTACAAAATTGATCTGTTTACTTGGCAAGCGCATGTGAGTTCTATGAAATTTACTGTGTGCCTCCACACCTGGGGAGATTTGACTTTAAAACTGATAACTCGCTTAGGATAACCTTCCTTCACAGAAGTACACTGAGGAAATGACTTATTTGCACAGTATTGTGCATTTAGCTCCAGAGTATTGTATGAGTAATTGTCTAATGACTTTTTCCTGAGTATGTTTTTCGTAGTGTACCATATTTTCCCTGCAGAAAGAATAATTATGTAAATAACTGTTATCAGAATATAGTGTGCAGCTAAAAAGTGTAAGATGCATTGTATGATCATATATTTGTATAATAAGTCTGGCTCTGTAAAAGATAAAAGTGAATATTGAAGCTGTGGTAGCTTATATTTATCTATTTCTGTGCACTTATTACCTAAGGTATTTTAACAATTTAAAGATTTGTTATATCTGATATGGGCTATTCAATGTGGGAAATTGCCCAAAGGAAACAGTAATGTTTTGCATTCAGAGCTCCCAAATATGGGCGTTGAAACTGGTGATACGTGAGTGCTTTTGATTTCAGCGTTGACTGTCACAATGATATTCCCTCAGTAAGGACTCCTTTAGTTTTCTTGGGAAATCAAATAAGACAACAGGAATAACTAATTTGTAGTTTATCATTTCTGATCTCTAAACCACTAAAAATAATTTCCTAATCTTCCATCTTTTTGTATTCTGAATCACTATTTAACTTGGTTCTTTAAAACAATACTTAGTTATCAGTCTAGACTATGTGACGTGTCCTGAAGTTAGTCTGGTGGAAGATGTATTTGCCACTATTCTGCTTTCATCAGCAACTAATGTTAAAAAAAAAAGTTGAGATAATGTGACAATAGAACCTACTGCAATGTAATTCAAAATACTTTGCTGGACATAAATCAAACTTGATCCTTAAAAGTTTTGGTCAGCATGCTGTATTGAAACAGTTTTAGGATGCCTGGGCTTATTTTCAGTACAACTAGATGCCAAAATACGATATTTAACTTAGTAACTATTCTTGTTAAATACTTCTGTTATTTTGATCATAATTCTTGCTCTAAATAGAAGTTATAGACTAAATCTCAATTCTCATAATTAATTTTTCTAAAGAGGAACTCACGGTAGTTTCCTGGATTCTGTCTTTATTCTGTTCAGCCTCAGCCTGGCAAACCACTCTAACTTTACCACAACTAGTGGGGCAAGGAATTAATGTTTGTAACATTTTATTTACCTGAAGTTTTATCCAGATTCATCAAAATTTTTCTTTTTTAACTGCCCTTTCTCATACCAACCCATAGAGCAAATGAAGTTTTTTATTGCTAGTATTCCCACGACCTGGTCTAACCACAAATTATTATTGGATCAATGCAGGTCATTCCCATGTCTTTCATTTCCGTTCACATCATTAGAAGTATATAAGTAGCAGATAAAGAAAAAAAATATACTGCATTCTGTCCAAAAGTACTTAAATTTAATTTAGAAGATTAAACATACCTGATTCAACAGCAGAAAGCATTTTGTTCTACTGAATTGTTAGCAATAGCTAGAGAAAGGCCAAAGGAAACATTTTTACTTGATTCGCAATGAATAATTCTGCCTTACTGTTAGTTTTCTTCTTGAAATATAAGCCAGAGGTATATTTCATCATTAACTTTTTGAACTGGGCCAAGTATAATTGGCAATTCTCCTGCAACGCCCATTTGTCTGTATTATGCTGTTCCTTTCATAGAAGAAATAATTGTCGTTCTTTCTGTGTACAGGGTATTTTTTTTTTCAGCCAACTTTTGTAAAGGAACAGAAATATTATAAAGCCCTCAAGTGATATCCTATTCCATTTAGGTTTGCCTAACAACAATTTGTGCTTGTATGTAGAAGTATTTCAGTGTGAAAGTGGAGTACAATTGAGAAATTCTGTTTAGCAGATTGGATTCTTGATACATGACTCTGTTTAAGCCTGGCGATGAGGTTCTTGGAAACGCTCATGCCATCTCTTAACATACCGTAACATGCAACAGAGGCTTCGAAGCTGTGCTGTGACACACACCTATCTTGTCTGAAATCACTTGCTGTCAGTAATAATGCCCTTTGTTTACTGAAGAGCTAATCAAAAATGTGGCCAGCTGTAACTGGAATCGCCTTTTAATATCTTAGCTGTCAACACACAAGTGTGTCTTTTTGACAGTATATTTTCAGGAATATATATGACATAGTAACAGATAACAGAACAGCCTCAACATCTGGAGAAGAGACTAGCTTCAATCAAAATGAAGGATGATATGTTTCAGTACTTTTATGACAAGTGGGACAAGATTTCTGAGAAGGGCTACACTAAGGTTTTTAATGGTCTTTACTTACCGAATCAGTATCTTTTTTCCCCTGTTGGTTGCTTGCTGATTGCTGAATATTTGTCCTTTGCCCCTAATCATTATTTAATACATTAAAAAATACACCATCAGGGACATAATTTTTATTTCTCCTATTAGTTATGCTTCTGCTGAGTGCACTGTTCACTAGTGGGTACTAGCATGCTGTTTCACTGTAGAAATGACTCAAAAGGGGCACACATTTTCATTAGAAATGCAATTATCAGGCTGGTGGTTGGTGGTTTACTGCTCCTTTGGCCCACAATTTATTATGTAAGACAGAAACTGGAGTTTTGATACATCTGCCTCAATCCAGCAAACTTTTAAAGTCCATGGGTGTTCTGCCCTTGACCTCCTCCTGAGCTGAATACAGAGTACTTAGCTGGTGGAGTATCACTAGCATCTTGAGATCTACAGATAAAAGCCATTAGAGTGGAACTGGATATTATTGCTTTTGGCTTTGCTTTCATTGCACAGTGAAATGCTCTTTTGGTAGTATATCTATCCACTTCTGATTTTTCAAGTCTCAATTAAATCCAGGCTAAATTGTTACTCATAGAAATCAGCTGTTATAAAGATGCTGTATCAGCAGCCTCAGAACTTTACAATTTTTTCTTAACCTAGACTGAAGTGACTTAGTCTGTCATGAGTCTGTCAGTTCAAGAATCCTAAATCTTCATATAGTTTCTGCTGAGATTTCAGGTTATTTCCCAAAAGAGGGCATATGCATCCAAAAGATATAATGCAATTTCATCATAGCTGACTTGGATCTCTTCAGTGATAACATCAACAGGCATTGCTTTGTATTGGATGGCTTTGGAGACAAGACAATTTCTGCTCTGACCTAATAAAAGTGGTGCCTATTAGAGTGTCGAGGAAGCCTGGGAGGCAACTGAATTGCTCATGCCCCAGAATGGAATTGGGAAGTGAATTGGAAGGGTAGAAGTGTGAAAACTCATGGGCTGAGATAAAGACATCTTAATAAGTAAAAAAAGGAAACCAAGGAAAACTAAACCAAGAAAATGCAAAAATCCCAAGTACTTATCACCAACTGACCAATGCCCAGTGAGCCCCCTAGCAATGGCAGCCCTGGCAAATTTTCCTCCTGCTTTAATGCTGGGCGTTAACGTTGTATGGTATGGAATATCCCTCTGGTCGGTTTGGGTCAGCTGCCTTAGCAGTGTCTTTTACCGGGCTGTGCATCCCCAGCCCACTCACTAGTGTGGCAGCATGAGAAACAGACAAGGTGGTGACACTGGTTAGGCACCGTTCAACACTAACTAAAACATCCCTGTGTCATCAGCACTGGTTTGGTTACAAATCCAAAACACAGCTCCATACAAGCTCCTATGAAGAAAATTTATTCCGTTGCAGTCAAAACCAGTACAATCTCTATACCTTATTCTATACCATTTGCGTCATGCTGAGCTCTCATGCTATCCCATACATCCTCCTTACCTACCATCTCCCTCAGTCTTTGGGCTACCCCTGTAAAATGTCCATAAAATACCCATGGAGTTCATTTAGTTCATCGTTTTGGGCTCCATCTCTTATGATGGTCACTCAGGACAGGAGAGGAAGTGTGTTGCGTGCAGTGAATGGGAAAACCAAGCCAGCTCAGGTTGGGTCACTGCCACATTTGCTCTGCTGCTTGTGACATTTACACTCCAAGGGCTCGGGTGGAACTCCTCCCCTCAGCCCTGCCTTGGTATGGATTAATCCATGGAGACAGCCCCTTAGGACCTGCTCCAATGTGGTCTTCTTTATGGGCAGCATCTCTCCAAGGATGTGTGTGGACTTATCCGCAGTCACTTTGAGGTGCATCTTCTTTGACATGACCGACAGGCACCGACACCTTGAGAGTAACAAGAAACACAAGTCTCGATTTAAAGTGCTGTCTCAGTTTAAGGAAATCGAAATATCTACCTTTGAAATTAGTAGACTTTAATCATGCCCCACTTTGTTCTTTAAAGCTGTAACCTGAATCTGCAAGGAATTAATTTCTGATATTAATAAAAATAGGATTCCAGAATTTTTATGGCTTCCCTTTTCAGAGGACTTTGTGTTTTGTATGTCAGATTACTTCTGTTTCGTGTTATTAGAGAAACTGAAACATAAAGACTTAGTATCAATTTTAGACTAGAGTAGGAATTTCAGATTCTTAAATTGTGATGACTCCTTGCAATAAGCTTCCATTCTCCTGCTTTGTGGAATTCCAGCCTTTTTAAAGGGTCTGAAATTAAAGCATTGGTTTGGCCAGTACCACATTTAGAGTCAATCACCAAATCTGGAAGACAAGTTCCTATCTTGCTTGTCTTCTGCAGACTTGATCATTGTTAGAAAGAAGTTAGTGTTTCAAAAATACTCTGTCAAATTTCTAAAACGAGAAAAATGGGGAAACAAGGCGTTGCCTTTGTACCTTGAAATAATACCTTGAAATATTTGGTTTCATGTTATTGTTTAGTTGCATCCATACAAGCATGATACAGATACATTGAGATTATTAATCCAATAGATATCCTACTGTGCTACCTGTCTGCAAACACCGTTTTATGCAAACGTAAGTAAGCAAGAAGTTATCAGGCTGCTTGCTCCTCTGCCTCCTAGGATAACCCTCTGCTCCTCAGCTGCTACTTACTAGCTAAAATGCTGTGATAATTTCTTATTGCATTATTTGACAAAGACAGAAACAATACTTTCAGAAAAGGCATTAGAAGATTTTTTTCAATGTGTCTGGTTCTAACACAGAATTAACTCCACTGAATAGTGAAAGTAATAGGGATCACTCAGCCTGCCTTAAGGCCATGACAAAACTATAATCTGTTTGTTGATAATTCTGCAGCCCTGTGAAGTGTTCTTATTAGCTCCATAAATTCCACTAAAGAATAGCCTCTTTTGGAATAACAATATACTAATTTCTATCTGTTTCAGTAGGGTATAAGTAGTTAAAATAGAAGACAGCCTAAATACAATGGCTTCTTATGATAATTGCACACCCATCAAAGTAAACTGGAACCCAACAGATCAATAGTTAAATACCATTAAAAACAGTTTTGAGAAAAAATCATAATTGACTTTGCCATATGCTTCATTTTCTTACTACACTATCTTCAGAGTGAAACACAATCACCGTTCATAGAGGAGCTAATTATCCGCTGTCAGTTAAGCCCTCAATAAGTGATCTCTTGACAGCTGGTAATAAGCCTCAAACCCCATTGCAAATTGCATTAAAATACATGTTTATCCACTGGAGAAAGATGGGGAGCACAGATCATAACATTCACCAAACACTACAGCTGGCAACAGTTGCCTTCTTCACGATAGCTTTCCTTGCACATTTCACTTCAGTTTTGGATTTTCCTCTGGTCTGACTACTTAAGGTTTGCACATTTCAAATCCCAAATGGTGAAAATATGGCTTTGGTTTTGTATTCCGTCTTCAGTGAATACATGAAACTATGCTCAGACAACTTGGTGATTTTTACCTGAACGTTTGCTTACAGTTACCTTTTTGCATAGTTTCACTGAGAAACTACGCAAATAAATTTTACATTTGTTAAAGCAGGTAACAAAGGACGTAGGAAATGGGGTTAAGAACCGCTTTGAAAGTCCAATAGCACACTGGTATCAACTCTTCCAGGTTATGAAACGGTTCCATCGCTAAGATTTAGACCACAAAGAAGCAATCTGGTTCCCAGGTGAGCTCTGTCTCACCTCCCAACTTCTGTTTTGCTCACACTTTGATCTGCCCTGAGGGCCAGTATATACTGTTCTTTAAGCTTTTTGCAATGTAGCTACTGTAAAGAACTACTTTGTAGATGAAGATTTGAAAGTCAAAACTCATTTGACTTTGTTCCATTACCACAGAAAAACTCCAAACCCAGAATCCTAGTGAAGGACAAAGAGAGGAAAACAGAAATATGATGGCTGTTCTTGAATATAAATAAATATATAGCGGTATTGCTTGATTTGGGACAACAAGAAGGACAAAATCATGTTACTTTAATTGTATAAAATCCTGTGGTAAAACTAAAAGGACAGGATAAATTCCGTGCAAGTTCTAAATGGAGGTGAATATAGAAAGACTTGGTCAACTTTCTGGGGACTAGTTGCATCGTTCCTGCAGTAATGAATTCTCTTGAATAGATGCACACTGCTGAAAGGGTTCCTCATTCTTACCTTTCCAATCTTGGCTCAGACAGTTCCTCATTATGAGATCTGAAGACCAATCTGCCACCCAATTCTGTAACAGGTCAGTAGAAAATTTACCATTCAGCTTCAAAGGCTGAAGAATCTAAATGTCTTGATGCCCTGATTTGTTCTTTTATAAAATCTGTTCTAATATTTCACAGGGATCGCGTGTATTGAATTAATTGCTAGGTACAAGGTAAATTTGTATCTTTGTATTAAAAGACCTGCTCCATATCTATCTGTCTATCTTGTTCTCCATCACAGAAGTATTCAAAGTCTTTGGCATTATTATACACAAAGGAGGAAATTAAAATGTTTCTGGTGATTGTTCCTCCTTGTTAGGCAACCACATTTTTCAGTGCTTTTGGCTAGTGATAAAGGCTTTTGTATAGCAGTGAATCAATAGATGATTGGTGTTGCCTTTTCTTTTAATTGTAACCATCTCCACTATAGATAGATCACACTTTTTTTTTCTTTTTTTTTTTTTTTTTTGTGATTAAGAAAGGAGTTGCCATGAAAATGGAACAGTCCTTAGTTCACTTCCTTTTTTACATTTCTTTTCTCCTCATCACCCTGGCATGTGCATCCATCTATCGCTATTGTAATGTGTTTTTGAGGTGTAAAAGCTTTTTTACTACATCTTCTTAGTTACTCTGCATAATAGAAGCAGCAGAATTGAGAGTGCTTTTCATTCTCAGAACAAGTTCTAAGTAGATGAATAAATGAGCTCTTTAAGCAACAACATCAGGAGACCCAGATAAGATAGTGATGTTATGAAAACCTTGAAAATAATTCCCTTAATGCTCCTTTTATATTTGTTTAATTAAAATATATATTCTGTTGACTGTAAATATTGAAGATATTTTTAAAGACTTGCTTTCATGATTTTTACAAACCACAAACTCACATACTTTACTTATCTCTGTACGAAGTGTGGTGCTGAACAGCAGATTGTACAGATAATACCAGTGTAATTCCTACCACCTTAAAATGTACAGCAAAATAACTGTGTCGGTTAAGTACTGGCTTAACAACTCTTTCTTTAAGGTCCGATGTGATACTAATAACTCCTCTAGAGCAGCCTATTCTACGTAAGGTCAAGTGGGTTATCTAATCTTTTCCTTTCCTTGACTGACCCAAGACAAATTTTGCAGTGCATCTGATTATTTTTTTGGGGGGAGTACTCTGTTCAAATGACAGAACCGCAATCTTTTCGTAAAAATTATACCCTATGAAATCAAATGTCTCAGGTGAAGATTTTAATCTTGCGCCCTGGGACCTCGGTAACGTCTGTCACGGGTTAGAACAAATGCCTACCTTGCAAAGATTGTGCTGACTCATTACACATGTGTCTGTGCACCGAAAGGCAGGCAGCTGTGCTCTTTGAACATAGTGCCAGGAGAGGCAGGGAGGGGCAGGAGACAGCCCTTCCATCCTAGTGAGCATTTACTATGTGCTAAGTATTTAGTATTTTCCTAAGTGAGATCTTCCACCCTCTTCTTCCCTTAGGATCAATTTAAGATGTCTAGAAGGAAACACCTTTTAATCCTGATAAAAGAAGTGCAGCCTTACAGTAAGGCTTCATTTTGCAAGTACAGTGCTGGTTTTCAGTGTTCGGGATATAAGAAAGAACTCCTGGGCAAAGACAACCAAATTCTTTGAAGCACACATTACTGTGATGCTGTTCTCTACAACTGCTATTTTCCTTTCTAGCCAAATTCCTTTGGTGTATTTTAGTGGTTTGTATGGCTTCTACAACTGTTTTATCAAAACAACGATCACATGGAATGTGCTCAGCCAAGAGGAGAGCCTGCGTGCCTGGTCTTGATAAGACCTGCCCAGCTGGGTGGCTGTGAGGAGCACCCTTCTGGGCTTAAGTTACAGAAAGAAAAGGACCAGCTTAAGAAAGACTGGTGCTACCCAGGCGTACCCAAGAGTTTAGTGCAGGGTGATGCGACCGCTGCCTCTCAATCTATTCGCCTTGAAATTCATTCATCCTGCAGCCTCCCAGCTCCTAATCTAGTAATGCCACCTGGATCTGTTTGTCCAGCCACAAAGGAAGCTTACTCTACTTCCCTGTTTGGCTCTCACCCTTACACACTTAGATGCACAGAGGTTGAACCCATTTCAATGAAAAATGCACTTGGTTTAAACTACACGCTTGTGACCGGTGCTTCAGTAGTAGTATCTTATACTTCATAAAATTTCTCTCATCTGGGAGGTTTTGTAAGCTGCCTACATCAGGAAGACTGCAAATTATTTGTAAACAAGACCTTACTACTTGCAAACTTAGATGTTCTTTTGTAAAGTAAGATAGATTGAATTATTACAGTCAAATCCTTAATGTTACTCTTGTTTACAGCACGCTTCCCTTAACAATAAATCTCCAAGCCCATGGGCACTTTCAATTACTGCATCTTCCTTGCTTGGCGAAGGAACTCATAAACTTCTCTTTCTGTCATACCATTCTGAAAGATCTTTGAATGTAACAAAGACTGTGTTGTCTGGCAGTGCTCATATTAAGAAAGACTTACTAAAAAGGTAAGTAGGGCGGTTCACTGTCTTTGCCGGTGACAATGGGAAAGAAAGGATACATAGTTTGCCTGGACCTTCCTTCAAAATTTATTCCTATGTCATGTGAAAAATGGCAAGGAAATAGAATAGAAGTAAAAGTTTAAAAATTAATATTTTTGTGACGTATAAAAGAATTATTCTTGGTATAAACTTTTCCAAGTGCACAGCACCAGATTTCTCAGTATTTCAGATTTTATGAGTCTCTATTAGAGATACCAGAAGATGCAGCTGTAAAGGGATAGATATCTCTCCCACAGAGGATTTTATGGCATTATATGAAAAGGTGTCATGTTTACATAGTTTCTTGACCTACACAGATGGCAGAGGAAGATTCACTCTCATTTTACAGATATAAAAATGAGATGTATGAAGTAAAATTCAACTGCTCTTCTTTTCTATTCACATACAGAAAACCCACAGAAAACACAGGAATCACAGCTCAACTCCTGACGCTTTGTCCTTATAATCTATGTGTTTTCATTATAGACAAAGATTGTAAGAGGTGTGCTGAGTTTTGAATAGAAATCATTATTATCTACTCACCACCAGTGAGTTAATAGAAAAAAAAAAAAGGTAGTATGGGAAGAACCCACAAAGCAAAACCTAAGTACCAAGACACATCATGGTCCAAGTTTTCTGAACACAGACAGCTAGAAGTAATTTCTGAAATTCCTGCTTAGAAGTATACATCAGTACAGTAAATAGACTGAGTTGCTAGGGGAAGCTGGAGATGTTCATCATTTCTGAAAATTGGTCCAGCTACCTAAATGTCTGTCAGAAAACTAATTTTGGGAATGATAGTTGAAAAACATTGATGAATATCGCAAGAGTCATATTTAACTGTTAAACAAGTAATAGCATATCATCTCTTTATGTCTCAGTGTAAAAATATTCCTTAAAATAAATAACAATAAAAATACATGAAGCATACAACTCTATCACAAAATAACTGTAATCCCATTTTGTAACAGTAACGGATATTCTGCAGCAGCTTCACTGATTGAAAATTTTGTGCCGAGTTTGACTCCTATTTATCAAATGGGAAGTAAAATGTAGACTACCTTTCCATTCGGTGAATTAAAATGTAAGCTTTGCTTCTGAAAGTCAGTCCACGCTCTTTCATTTGTTCAAGCTTCAGGGTTAAATATCTCCAGCTGTCAAAAAGTTAATTTGGGTCACCAACAGACCATGCCGCAAAGTCTATTCCTCTGACTTAGTACAAAGGCAACAGTATGTCAATAAATAGCTGTGTCTGTTGTAATCTTTGCCATCCAGATTTCAAGGTTACAGCATAAAAAGCCTTTCATTTATATTTGGCTTGCTTTAGCATATTATTGTAGTTTCAAAAAATCTAATGTGTCGTGAGATTTGCTATGTGCGTTTCATACGTTGTCCCCTATATTACTGCGGGTATTTAGTGTCGTATGATACTAGAAAAAAAAATAACACGTTAAAGAATTATGGTATTCTGTTATCTCTGAGAAAGCAATATTTATTGCTTTGCTGAAATTAAAAAAAAATAGAAAAGCTAACAAGAAGCTCTGGAATCTATGTGGTGGTAATGTTAGCAGTTACATCTGCAGTAATACATACGCACTTTGCCAGGTAGAACGTACACCTTCTTGTGCACAAGTAATATTGTTCGCTTGCTTTTAAAGATTTGACTACTATGAATGCTTCATTTTCCAGATACCATTGATACATTTCTTGTCTTTGAAATATATGGGCAGATGGGCCTGTCCTAGTAGTTACAGATTCCACAGGATATCTCAAATTAGAAGGGACCCATAAGGATCATTTGATACCTCGGACCTGGCAATCCCAGTCAGATATTCCAAATAATTTTGGGGGGGTTGGAAAGTCACGGACTCAGATTCTCAGACCTATTTGTGATTTGCTTTGAGGATCTGGAGGGAACAATATGAGAAAAACTGCAGCTCCAGCAACAGAGAATGCAAAGAAATAAGAGGGCAGGTCTTGTAATTAACTGTGCTTGAAAACATTGATGCCAGAAGCAAAAGGTTTTGTACAGTAAGGATTAAAGGCATATGAAGACCTGAAGAGAGATTTGCACTCTTCATTATAAAATAGGCCGACTGCGTAGTTCATCATTGGTGCTTTGGTGTCTATGGCCTATTTGTATTTTTCCCCTACTTTGTTCTGCTCTTCAGCTGCACTGTTCCGGCCTCCTGATAATTATAATCTAACATCAAGAAAAATTATGAAAGTATTAGGCTCCAGTCCTTTTGTCAGTTATTATTTATATTAGTGTTCCAATGAACTGAAATGAAGAAAAATTACTTTCTACTCATGTACAAAACCAATGTAGAGTACACTGAGCGAGTCCCTAGTCAGGGTACCATCTGTGCCCTAAAAGGATGTGGCGTAGAGCCGTGAAGAGCCCAGCCACGGGTGTCAGCATGGTTCCCCGAAGCTTCGAGGCAGTGCCGTGGTCTGCGGGCAAGGAAATTCAAGCACTCTTTCTTGTTCTTTCCTTTTCTTACGCCAAAACTGTTAAAACCAGTGTATCTCTAGGAAACACTGCCGTTTCACTCAAGTAGCATATTTTAGCAGAAGTTAACGTTGCTGAAATTTTCAACAAGTCGCTGTGGATTCACAGTCCCAGTTACTAAAAGGGGGCACAAGTGAGGGTGAGGGGTGCAGGATCTGAACCGCGAGCTTTGCAACGAATGCTGTTTCTCTAAGACATTGCTCGGAAGGGTGACTGATCTCTGAAATACTTTACTCATCTGCCTTTCGTGTAAATCCATTTCAGAGGGAAAACATTCACACATTCGCTGTTGCCTTTGGTGTTATGCATAGAGTAGGACAACAATAAATTTTCTCTTTCCCACTTATTTAAGAAAATTGATTTTGTGTAGAACTAACTGTTTTATGGAATTATTCATTGTCAACAGAATGTCTTTTATGGTGGACTACCTGAGGTATATAAACCTGTTGTTTTGGGGGCCACACCTGCTAAAAACTGTGTCCTCTTAAGTTCTTGGATGTAAAAACTGCTATTATCTAAAGCCAGCTATATGAATGAAAATGTAAAATTCACCTTAATAAGCAGATCACTTTATGATTGTTGAGGGCATTTGGCAACATTTTAAATTGAATGTTGGAAGAATTAAAATTCCTTTGATCTTAATTTTGATGGTACAGGTTAGGATCTATCACCCATTCTAGAAAAAAAAATGGAGGTGTTATTCAGTACTAAAGAAAATAACTTTGTATCGCAATAGATTTAATAGAATTTTTAAACAAACTAGCAAACTGGAAAATAGAGAGGAGGGTAAAAAAAAAAAGTGAAATCTGTTTTTGCCAGATGAAGCAAAATACTGAAACTTTTGACGAAAATTATAATACAGATAGTCTGAAAGGTTTTTGTTCATATTCACCCACAGCTTACAGCTGGCAGGACGACTGAATGACATAAGACTATGCTTCCAGCTGGAGAAAGCTAAAGTTAAACCTTCATGAATCAAGTCTTAGTCATTTCTTCTTCTTCTTAATACCCTTGTAAGGAACAGCAAGATATTTGCCTTTTAAAACAAGAAATGAAAAAACATTAAACAAATCGAATAACTATCAAATTAATGCAATTTCTTATCCTTAGGTTTGGTAGCTGAAGGCAAGTGAAACAGCTAAATAACTGTCTAATCTAAGGAGAATGGAAAGTAGCGTGTAAAAACACCCTTTAGAGAAAACGACTCTCACCAAGATCAGATGTAGTAGTAGAAATCAAAACTGAAGGAACTAATTTAAAATACATTCCAATTTATTCATATTAGGAAGTTAAATGTTCTTGGATTTCAGGGCTTAAGAGCACCTGAGTGTATGAGTGGTCAAAAGCAATTTGCTGTTGCTGTTACAGCATCAAGGCAGTTTTGAAGTCACATTGCATCTTTTTTCCCCGGCTTTAGATCCCTCCAGTGATCAACTATAAAGAACACTGTGGAATTAGTCTAATTTTTGATTATGCAGAAAGAAGTCAACTTGACTATGACAGTCTCTGTTGTACCTGGAGGGCTTAAATAGCCATAATTTGATTTAACCAAGTAATATAAACACGCCTGCCATGGTAGAGGGCAAAAAACCTACTTTGACAGCATCCTTTTTCTGCTGGAGGAGCTTTGCAAACTAATAGCATGGTTCTGGTCGCTTTGAGATTCACACTCTTATTGATCGACTTCCTCACTCTTTGTAGCTGTAGGTTACAAATTATTTTTTTCACATACTCAGCCTCTGAAAGTATGATAGCTGTATTTGATACCATTTCTGAAATGAAAACAAAATCTTTCTGATTTCTTAGAATCAGTACCTAATTTATCATGAGTCATGCAGAACCGCCAAGTTAAATAGGTAACTAAGTGGGCCTGAATCATTATTGTAGTGTTCTGGATGATATTTTCACAGATTTCCTGAAGTTTGTAGATATTTAAAATATGTTGAATATGATGTTTCCTTATTCAATTTCTAATAAGCTACGAAGCCACTGGTAATCATGCACCAGGCAAGAAACTCTTTGAAGAATAACAACATTAAAAGTGTGCCTCTGTCTCCAATTGATGGATGTAACACGGACAAGCAACCAAAATCTGAAATAAAGCCTCTTTCTCTGTAGAAAATTCTAAGTTATTTCATCAGCATTAGTACCCAAAAATACTGTTTACAGTAAAGATAACAAGAATAAAATCAGATTTTTATCCTGAATTGGCATCCTGCTGGCCATTTTGGGCTAACTCTTGGGGAAAGAGTTTTAATCCTTAACGCATATTCAGACCATTCATTTTATTGTGGTAGGACACAAATACAACAGGACATCAATATTATTTTGCCAGATGTTTGTTGCATTACGTGTATTTTGAGTCATATCAGTAAATAGCGTAGTAAATATAAAAATCATAAAGTATTCCACAGCCTCACAAGCTTATAGTGAACTTAATTAATATAAAATCAAAACTAAAGCTCGGCAAACTGCTCAACCACCAACAAGATCATTTTCATGGGCAGTAAGACACAGATGATTAGCTCATTGATTTTCTTTAGACAGAGGAGCTGTTTTCATTCTGGACCTTAAACCTCTTATCAGCCTTCTCACAGAGAGTACCTGAGAAAGAATGTAAGTGGATTTTCTAGGCCTTACATATATGTCGTCCAGAAAATACACATGGAAGGATGTGAGCTAAAAATCTAAATTTCTGAAAGCAGGAACCTACGTTAGTCACTCTTTATCACTTGTCTTTTGGGTCTCCTGTAACTATAAAACAAGCCTAGGGAAACCAAGCAGAACTGGGCAGGGTGAGTACCTCCAATTCACAGATTCATGCCGAGCTCAAATTTGGCCAGTAACCAATGGATTATTATTTTTTCCCTGGGTTTTCAATAAAAAATGAGACCACTCCTAGACAAGAAACAGAAAATCAGATAATTTATAGACTGGCTTACTAGGTCGCGCAGAAGCCTATCAGCTGTTTTTAACCAAGTAATAAAAGCTGTAAGACCGTTTGACTTTCGGGTGTGTGCTATCCCTAGGCAAAGTATCACACATGCATTCAATTAGCTTTTGCAGCACACTAATTTGAGTTTATGAAGCATATTGTCCCCACAGCAAAGAAATGCTGCAGGGCTATTGTAGAGTAGCGTGCGCCGCAGCCTTACATGATTAATGAGTTTTTATTATTACTGTTAGCCTACACAAGCAGATTCACAAATTATCCAGACTCAAGGTCCAGGAGGCCAGGTCTTCCTGTGCTTTATGTCAACACTTGAATGTTCCTTTATCTGATACGTGAAGTTTATTTGAATAGAAACCAACTTCAGTGTTTATGGGCAAAGGACGGTATGAAAGAGGTTCATGTAAGACTTGGAAATGGACAAGATGTTTTGTGAAAGGGATTCTGCAAGAAGTGTATTTTTTTTAATCATGATGAGGAAAGGTGTAATTTTCATTAAGCAGGTCTGTATGATGGGATTAATCATGAAGACAACCCCCCTTAATATTTATTATATTTATTTTAAAGTGAAGGTTCATACTATTAAACTGGTCTTCAATTGCTTGTTTCTTTTTTTTCAGCATTTCATACTTACTAAAGCTGTATTAGCAACATCTTTCAATTTACTTTTCAAACACAAGTTTAAAATATCTTCTTTGCTTGCATTTTTTTAAGCAAAAGGAGCTAATCTTCCATCCCTTTCTCTTGTTCCTAGACTTTTTCTGGATTTCAATAAATTGTGCAGGTCTACTAGGAAGAAAGTCTATTCTTTCCATCAGTAACAGAAGAAAAGCAGTTTGTATGCTCTTGTCATAGATTAAATATTTTACATGGCTATGATTTAACAGAAATTTATAATTTATTGATAATTTGAAGTAGATCAGATGGTTGGATTTTTAGTAGCACTTAATCATAAACTGGTGTAATATTTAACAATGTGATTGTACAGAATCTACTATAATCCAAACAGTGAATTAATTACAGATTCAAAAGTGATGAGATTCACTTATATCTACTACACGTTATCTAACTCATGACACATAGATACAAGCACAGAGATATATTAATACTTAAGAATAAAAGTTAAATGAAGGCCAAGTATGACAAACTCAAAAATTAATTCAAGGAAGACATCAGACTCTGCAGTGATATTGCTGTCATTTACAGTCATTGGATACAGCTCTACTGAACCCAAAATGCAGCCTTTCTCTTTTTTCCCCCTCATGTTTTCTTGCATATTGTTACTAAACTAAAACAAGATATGGAGAGTAAAATTCTTTCTCTTGATTATCTTTCTCTTCAACTAATGTGAAGAACTATTTTTCACTGGAGCTAAAATATAATTAAATGTATAAATACAGCTTGTAAGTGATATAAGCATAACATAAATGTAACATGAATGTAACATAAGCATTTTTGCTAAATATAGTTAATAAGCAGACAATGCTGAGTTAGACCGGGCAGTAAAGCTCTCTGTTGTTCCAAGCTAATCAGTCATTAAGTGGTTTTTGTCCCCACCCAGTCTGGGCCAACCACAGAAACCCCCCATTTCCTGGGTTTATATATAAGCCCTTCCTTCTCCCTGCCAGGGAGGAGGCGTTGATAACTCACATGTACCCAATTTACAGTGTCTCAGAGGTTTGTTTAGTTCTCTGAAAGCTTCTAAACCACCTAAAAGTCTGATCCTTTGTCTTTTGAAGTCTTGTCATTGATTTTGGAGATAGCGGTGTCAGGTCTTCAGTAGACGTTTAACTGACTTAGCTGCTCTCTCATTTATTTCTTCTGGCCACATTTTAGAGCTAAGTAAAAGCCATTCTTGAACACACAGAAAGAAAAGCAGAAAGGGAATGACAAAGTCTCCATAGTCCAGAAAAGAAGGACTTCTGGCTTTAAGGTTCAGCCACTTTGGTGAAAGCATGAAGTAAAGGGCTTGCTCATGTTTACAGGATAGATATCCCAGAGCGGGCTTTGCATCCCAGCTACACAAAAGAAACAGCTCATCAGTAAAAAACCTTCTAATAAATCTGTCAGGGCCTCTCGGTCCTTTCTGGTTTGTTTCAGTGATTTTTCAACCTATAGGAGCTGTCTAAAACCTGTCTCCCACCCCTTCTCATACAGCAATGCTCAACATCGCGCGGGAGAGTGCGGGTTGTTTTGCAGCCTTTTCTCTGCTCTGTGAGTCAGCTGATACAGAATCCCTGCTTTATTTGTCCCAAATGAACACCAATTGCTAGTGCAGGCTGGCTAATTCCTACCCTGAATTAGCTAATTTTGTTTCAGAACATTTTGTCTTCTATTATAGCCTTATCCTGCCTCATTTGTAGACTGTTACCCCTCCCCCCCTCCTTTTTCCCCCCATTCCTCAACTCTCAAACATTTAAGTGGCTACACAGCCAGGAATATAACGTTTCAAAGATATAAATAATAATGAGCTCCTTTAATAAAATCAGACATAAGTTATGCAGCAGACGTCAATTATAATGGATTTTAAAGGTTTTGATCTAGAACCTGGGTGGCATTACATTTAGACTAATAACTGTAACTATGATTTATGTGTTTGCAACTGAAATGGTTTCAGTGCTTCGATATATGTCCAAAGTAAAATTTATAGTCTGCTACAGAATGTATAAATAATGAACAGCCATATGTCATATTGCATTTAAAAATTTGACTTCTTCCACAGCCAGCATAAGGTAAAATGAATTAAAATTTTAAGTTCATTGGGGATCAAGTTACTTTAATACTTTAAAGCAGCTACACAAATACAAAATTGATTTAATTACTTTTCCTGCAGTAAAAAATAAGATACTTTTGAATTTGCAGTTGCATTCAAAGTAAGCCACAAAGAGCAAAATATATGCTGATAAGAAAGAAAAATGATCCACTTTTCTCCTAAAAATAATTGTCACTAATTATTCATTAGGTAGCAAAAGTAGGATAACAACTATTGACAAAGAAATGCTGCACACAGAATTTAAATTTTCAAATTAACCCCCTCCCCCAAATGCCCCTTTCATGCTGGAAAAAGATTTGTAATGTATTTTTGATAATACGACCGGCGTGTAACTATATGAATACATACTGCGATTTTCCAGTTGGTTATTGGAAAATTAAAAGTGCTCCTGTCTAATATTCAGGTATGGTTGGACTCTATGATCTCAGAGGTCTTTTCCAACCAGATGATCCTATGATTCTATGAATATTCATGACCTGTTTGCAGCAGAAAGGCCACCCAACCCTCCATTACAACAGGGTTTGCTATTAAGAATCTATCTACCTTTTTGGTTTACACACTTTATATCTTGCTGACCAAACTATTCCTGGCTTTTTTACCTTCTTCGCTATCTGTTGAAATTCTTCATTGTCACGAATGGGCTATGTACAAAAATCATATGACAGCTACTTTCCATTTTAGCCATAACAAGAGGTGAAGCATAACACGATTACAGTCCTACGGGAAACAAGGTGTGCTAAGATTTGACTGGGTTCCTGTTCTCCTTACATTATCAGATCAATTTTACACCAGGAAAGGTTCCTCAAAAATGTTAGGAGGTTTGGTATTTACAGCAAGCAAAGTGCTAAATGTTTAGCATTGCCCATGGCTTGAGCTTTCCTTTTCCTTTTATAGGGGAATACTATTTTCTTTTATTCCCTGGAGTGTTGGTGCTAGGACTGAGCTCAGCGAGCTCTCCAAGAAACAGGAATAAATAGATGAAATATTTGTAGTGAAGCCATCAGCAGAGATGACATCTATTCCTCAGCAGACCCTTCTTTTGTATTATTGGGAAGTTATCTAACTTCTCATAGAAAATGCTATTGATTTTTAGCCTGTTTTGTCAACTAGTCAATAGCTACACACAGAGACTACTTGTTATATGCTACAGGTATTTTTCCTGTTAGAAAAAGTGCAGCCGTACATTGTGTTACTGACGTGGCCAGCTTGGTGGTTTTTCTCTCTTGAACTTTAGGTATTAATACATGGTGCTTGGTTTATAAATGCCAAAGTCTATTTTATCATCCCTCTAAAAAGGTGTCTTAGCTGAGACAGGTGCTTTTGCTAAGAAGTAGTACTAGTGTCTTAGAGCTAACATGCCTCTGGGCTCCGACAGACATTTGGCAGCAGATTGAAACTGGGTGTCTGAAATGGTTACTGCTATCACCTTGTCTATCACAGGCTTAGTTTGTCTTGCTGCGCCACAGTGAAGTTGCAGAGCTGGCTTATGAGACACTCATTTTCTCAGAAATGGCAACATCCACCAGAGAAAGGGCAGAAGGCTAAGAACGGGGAATGAAAACGCAGGTAATTCACAAATTATAGATTAATTTTTAATTTCTTTTTAATAATAGAATCGGACAAGCAAAAATGTTAATACAAAAGTAGTTCAAATTCTACAATTCTGAGTGAACAACTCTCTTTTAAATATTGAAATATCTGTTCACCTGAAGTTATCACGTGATTTTAGTCTCGGGGAACATAACCTGCCATTCAGAGATCACTTTGCTTATAGCTATTGAATATTGGGTAAAAATATGCAGTTGTGGTTTTCAATTGGAGCAGTTTGAATCAGACTTTAATAACTTGTAGCAGATGAAAGTTTCATTGCTGGATGAAGTCGTGAGGCATAGCCATGGAAATGGATACTCCTCTCTATAAAATATTACTGATGATGAATAAGATTTGAAAATGTTGTCACCAAGATTGGGTTAACACCGCGCAATGAGTGAAGTACAGTTATTTAAGACATGACATTCTTCCATCAGATTGATCAGCTCAGCTTGGTGTCCCTTTTGTTTCTGGAGTTTACCCCTCTAATTCGGTCCTGCCATATTTAAAGAGTCCAATGTTGTCATTTTCTTGTCTTTTGGCAAAGCCCTAGTGGAGAAGATACCCAAGCATCAAAATTTCGTGTTAACTTGTGGATCTCACTATGAGTTTGGGCACCTGTTACTCATCATATCCGATAACCAGACATGTTGCCAGTTTTCTATCTACAGGAGCACAGGTTTTAGAAGGTATTCTATTTGCAAACAGATAAGCCTTCATTCAGGTGTATCTTATCCAAAGGGGCTGCTGACATTTTCTGATGATAAGCAAGAACACAACGTCTCAACAGGAGCTTATTTCTGTTCCGGTCGCTTTAAACTGTTGCCATAGCTGTTCAGAGAAATGGTTGGGGTTGGCTTTTTAGATTTTTTTTTTGAGATTTGTGACTAGAAAATAATTCTGGCAAAAGGCTAAAAGTTAGATGAGTTTAAGGAATATCAGGAGACATTCAGAGCAGTGAAGACTTGGGGAAATTCAGTAACAGATGAGATCTGCTCTCATAATTTAATCAGTTAAATGGAAGTATAAATACCTAGAATAATCTCCTGTATTCCAGACGTTCCATGACCTGGAAGTAAACTGGTAAGTAGTTTTTGAAAAGATATTGCTGTTGCTTTCTTTATGCGATACAATATCCTTAAGTAAATACTTTACCCAGGTGAAAAGAATTTTGTAAATAATGATACGATATTAGAGGCAAATCATGCAATACTTCTTGTGGCAAATCTACCTGCAATTTCCAACTTATTTAGGTTTATTATTCAGTAACTTCACCTTGAAAAGAGCTGTCATAGTTGAGTTGAACTTGCACATTCCACAGGTCTATGACTTCAATCATGTCACCCAGTAATTCCACTGTTGTTCTTCTGGTGCTTAGAAGAGGCATAAAAAAAGAGAGATCTGCCGCTCTTCACCTCATGGACAGATAAAACATCACTATATCTCTTTTCACCTGTTGTCACCGTTTGAACTGTTCTAGGATTTTTAAAAGTGTTTTGTTTCACCAGATCTATCCTTACAAACGTCAACATTTATTAATTTGTGACTCACAATCACTTAAAAGACTCCATTTCGTTAAAACTGTGATGATTGGACTTAAACTTGTCATAGAAGAAGAGAATTGTCCTAGTTCATTTAACCTCTACGTTTTTTTTCCTTGATTGCCATTTAAACTGGTTGAAAAGTGTTGGTTTTTTTTTTTCTCCTTCCACTTAACAAATCTGCAAATAATTAAGGATCTTCAGCATATGAATAGCTTTGAAGTCCTCATTGAAAGATCTTTAGGAGAATGTCATCTACATGACTAATGCTTCATTCAGACGTTACCTTCAGAGAAGAAATCAGTGTAAACAAATGTGTGTGGGGTTTTTCATTAATTCCCCTCTTGGTCAGTGTTGCATTCAGATGTTTCCTTTTGGGCAGTTATCATCACTCTCGTGTTCACTTCAATTTTTATGTTGTTGTTTCCATAGTGTTCTGAAGAACAAACCGAACAAAAATCTTTCTTTTACTCTTATATTTCCATAAGGCTTTCTTTTATAATTTAATATAGACACCTCCAAAGGATTTATGTTCTCCTGTGATATGATGCTGGTATTGCTTTAGACACTTGAAGGCTGAGGAAGATTCTGTGAGTGTGGAATTTAAGCTGCTTAAAACCCAGCTAATGATATGCAGTGTTTCCAAGAGTCTGATGACTTCATTCACGTGTGAATCCAAATCAAAACTCCAACAGAGCTACAGGTGTTTTCAGAAGAGTGATTTTTAATCAGGTTTATCTCAGGAATAGAAATGTGCCTTCCCAGGAGAAGAGGGGGTGTTGATTTCTTTTGTTCCCTCATAACAGTGAAGATCCAAGACCTATTTGGAAAGTTTTTTATTTCTCTTTTGTTTAGTAATTATGATGTTTTATTGCATTTATCCTTGAAAGCAGCAACATTTAAAGAATGAGTTAGATTGTGAGGTATCAGTATTTGTGGTTCAGTTTCTGAGGGGGATACCTTGTGATAGGGTTAAAAAACACCTGAACCTTGGATTTCTCTCATTTTTAAATAAGCTTTGTTAAATGAGATAGCGTAGAGTCATTGTAGAGGAGGAAGAAGTACTGCCTATGATTGACTAAAGCCTTAGGGCAGGGGGGTCAAACTCATGGCCTGCAGGCTGAATCTGGCCCTCCAGCTTCCTTTATCCAATCCGGCGGCAGTGCTGAGCTCCTTGCCCCTGTGCTCCTGCCAGTGCGGGTCACGTGGCAGCGTGTGACCTGTGTTACCCTGCAGGAGCAGGAGCATGGTAGGAGCTGGGAGTCTGGCACCCCTGCCTTAGGGGGTGAATGTGATTCATTGAATAAACCCCTCCAGCAGAAGAAAGCTCAGTGAGAACGGGTGAGGCTGAAGTGCCCCTGAAGCTGGGAGATTCATACAGGGCGTGCCTGACCACAGCTGTTGCAGAGATGCTGATAAAGGATGGCTTTTGGTTTAGGTAAACAGCTATCAGCACTTGAGTGGAAGCAGGCGGCAGAAATCCTTCTCCGAGTTAGCCAGACCAGCATGGGTAGAGTGAATAAGTAGTCTGGCCCAAGATTCTTTCTCAGCAACTGGGGCTGCATCGTCGTGGTGAGCATATTTTAAGGACTGGTATTGTGTTTGAACCGTGTGTGGTAATTGCTATGTTTCTCTAAGAGTATGTAGCACTTGTACTGTGTTTTCAGTATATTTCCTCTCACTCTGCTAAATCAGAAGTCCTGTGTCAGGGACATCAAATACGTGCAAATCAGTAAGCTTTATAGTAAACATTGCACCTAGCACGTGTGGAATATCTCAAAGAACACTATCAGAGAGTACTGAACTGTGACACTACCCCAGTTTCACACACGTCCCCTCAAAGAGGAAAAACTCACATGTAGATATGTTTGTGCAAAGACATGGGAGACACTTAGGTCGCATTCAGTTAAAACACGATCATGCTGCACGTACCAGCAGTGCCTCTCCAGGATCCAGCTTGGCATTAGGCATACGGGAAGAAGAAGAGTTCAACCAGAGTTCCAGCCTCTGCATTGAGGACGCCAAGTTATTCTGGTGGTGTGATTGCCTTAGAAATGACTGATGTGTTTTGATGGAGGCCTCACCAATATTTGAAAGCTCCCGTGTCAGTTTATAATATGGCTGTTTTGCAGCCTGTAATACTTGTATTTCATACTCCGGATGAATCCTTACAGATGGACTTAAAGTTCTTGTTAGGTTGAACCATTGACTTGAGTAAGATTATTAGCAATAATGAAAACATGCCAGGAAACACAATGACTTTGCTAATAGATTTTTTTTGTAGTCTTATTATGGATTCATTTTACCAAATTGAAATAAATATCTTAATGAAATTGTGAATAGTTTTCAAGTGTAGTTCATTATGTTAATTTGCTTAAAAATTAAATGATGCTAAAAGATTATTAATGCAACATTAGTAGAAAATGTGAAAGTAGATTTTGCCAAAATGAGTAGAAAATAATAAATGCTTTAAAAAGGATTCATAGTACAAAAGATAAAGAGTATGAAGTATATTGTATTTGCTGGCCTTTGTTCTGGACCTAGTACTTAAATTCATATACGAAATAAACAGGACTAAGATGTTTAACTTCATACAGAATCATTTATTGGATTTGGCCATTGCAGTAAAAGGAAGATACAGAATCGATTGCATATAGCCGTGTGCATAACCCTGTAGCCTTTGTCAAAGCACTCTCATCAAATACAATACTTGCTGTCCTGTCAGCGAGGCGGCAGTTAGCTGTTTTCACTTTTGGCCTGAGTGAAGGCCCACTGAAGTCAGCCGGAGTCTTTGCATTTATTTCAATGCACCAACTTCAAAAGTCTGTTCCATGGGGCACGCGCCAGAAACAAGTAAGCTTTTGGGCCATCTTTTCCCTAGCCTCATGATTGAAAAGATGAGTTGCTGAGTTTATTGTTATCTTCTGTTTATAGAAGCCTGAAAAAATGGTAGTTTCTCCTCAGTGTTGAGCTTCAGAAAATCTTAATTATGAGCTACATTTTGTATTGTCCTGGTTTTGCAACATTTTTGTGTATTAAACCTACAAACATGTGGATTATTCTTATCTTATTATTTATTCTCACATTATTACTTTATCAAGCATTGCTACCCAGGCCATTTGTCATGGGTGGGCCAGGTAAGCATGTTCTTCCCAGGTATTATCACACTAGAATCTTGTTGTGAATTGTGTAATCCTCACATGGAACACTGAATTCAGAGGTGGCGTTGGATTGTGGCTGAACATTTGTTTTGTCACCGCACGTGCTTGCTCAATGAGAGGTGTCCCCTTAGAGGCTTTGTGCTGAAGTGCAAAGTTAAGTTTCTTTGTCATGCTAGTATGGCTTGAGCTGGGAGATCCTTCCAACACAGTCGAAAAGACTAGAGGTTCATTTAATAAATATACCTCTCCGGTGCGCATAAAAATTTCTTTTTAAAATTGTTTTATTGGCATTTGAGAGGACTGGATATCTCCAGAAGTTTCTATAGAGTTATCAGGGTTTTAGGTGACCAATACGAATGCTACCGTAAGCTATGGTCTCTTCTCAGTTTAGGATATGTCCTTAACTGCTACTGTAAACCAGATGGCTGATGATATTTCACCACTAGAGTTTTTTACCTCCGCAGCCTCCTTGTAACTTAGAAGTTATGCCCAAACTTGATGTGAATCATGGAATAGAGCAAATTTATTTGTTAGAGCTATTTCGTTTTCTGGTGCTGTGACTTGAACTCTGCTACTATATGTGATCTGTGGGTATTAGAAAGGCTTCATATGCTTGGTCTGTCTGAAGGGTACGGGCAGGCAAGATAGTATTTCTTGCACAAAGAACCTACTTCAAATGTAACTGTAGGTTATTATTTTCCCTCTTTAAAAATTGATTTTGGAAAACATTAGAGTTGTGTGCTGATGTTAGATAATCAAGAAAATCCACAGTTTAGGGAAACTGTGCCATATGTCTTGTAATTCCAGCACACAGTGGGGTATCTCCGTAATGACTTCCTCAGTGCCCCCAATTGTATCTCGTGTTAGAAGACATATGGAGCCTTTTCCCCTTAACTGTGAATTTCTTTCCTGCCATTGTTTTTTTTCTTACAACCTTAATCTGCTTTTAATGTACTGCAGTTGTCTTTTCCTGCCAATAATCTTTTATCCCTTGTTAGGCAACTTCATTACAAATGACAGAACTAGAAGTTCTGCAGTTGGAGTGAGATGAATGCTTAAATTCAACTTTATTTCTCAATAACTGAGCAACAAGAGAGCTTTGAATTAACTTGGTAAACCATGTTAGGCTTCACATTGTAGAACTTGTGCCTGTTGGGTTGCTGATGGTGTAAATGTTTGGTGGTATTTGGTGTTCTGTAGTTTGTCTGTTCGTGTGTGTATAAAGTCTTCTAACATTTTGTGAAACCCTAGGTATAGGAATACACTTGTTTTGCAGTCTGATAAGTTTTAATATGTTTAACTGTATCACAACGTGTGATTTGGCTCTGGCTATGTAAGAAATGGCGTGAACTACAGTTGCAGTTCACAGGTTATCTGGTCTTTTAAGTCTGCTGTTTTACAGTAGTGAAGTATAGGTGTCTTTCTGAATACAAGTACAGCAAGGTACTCTGTGCAGAAGATCAGAAAAGAATTTGCGTGCGGTTTTTCGAATTAAGAAGAATACGGTTCGTATTCTGCCATAATAAATTTACGAAGGGCTAGTCTTACTGATGTATGCTTTTATTTCAAAGAAATATTTATAATTGGAAATGTCCTTACTTGATTCAAAACCTGAAGAGATTAACAAGACTTTTTATAAGGCTTTGAGCTTCCATTTAAAATGTCATGTATGAAAAAGAAGACGATAAAGGAAGGTGATTTGCGTTGTGATACTGAGAAATTGTGTGACACGTGAAGGCAAGAGAGGTGGTACAGTCATTTGCTTTCCAGGTCTCAGGAGTTTGAATAGAAACCAGTGTCCTTTCTACCGAAATGGAGAGAGCCTTGACCCTGGATTCCTCTTTAGTGCAGAAGCTTTATGAAATGAAGGTGGTCTGAGAAGCAGTATGTATAAGAAATGGAACTGGCTTAGATTGCTTTTCTGTTACTTAGAACAGTGCTAGAAATAAAATTATGACACTGATTCACAGCCCAGTTGACAGTCTCCTCCTGAGGCAAAGCAGATTTTGATGTGGCACGACACCCATGTCAGAGGTAAAATTCAGCTGTTAAAATTTGCAGAAATATTATTGATTAAACATGAGAAAATAACTGTTGATTGTTCAGGTTTTTAGTGCTTTAGGAGGGAGTGTATTCCCAGAGACAGTGTAGTAAGATTTTTTTTTGTTGTTAACATGAGTTTGAATATTGTGGTTGCAGATGAAATTTATGGAAAGCGAATGTGAGGTTCACAGTTAATGGAGATGGTAGAAAAAAATGATGATAATATAGTTTTTATAATTTATCTGTCATGGATATGGCGGCTTGTTGTGATCCTGTGGTGGTGGAGGAGTACAGTGAGGAACACTTGAATTAAAGAATTATCAATACCTGAAAAACTAGCCTATTTTCAAGTCTGAAGTCAAACCTGCAGTTGGTGAAATTCTTGCAGAAGAGAATCCACCCTCTTACATTTTGCATAGGGTTGTCTGGTTTCCAGCCACACTGCAGAAAACTCCTGGTTTCCCCAATTGTGTGAGATTTCACCATGCAGCAGATGAGAGAGGGTTGGTTATTATCCAACTGTGGAGTTTGGAAGGTTTCCTAGTGGTCTGCTGAATGAAACATTTTTAGATCAAAGCTGGGGAGGAGTTGGCAGGGAGAGGTGATGGTCCATGAAGGTAGTAAGCAGAGCAGTCTCATACCCCTCCCTCCTATTGCCAGTGGACTATTTGGATGAAAGCAAAGAACTGAACAAATTCTACAGATGTTTGAGTAAAACCTACCTAAAAATGTATCATTTATGAGAACTCATAAATGAAAGCTTGTGTGCTTGTATTTATCACATTCTTAGCGCAGGGAAATATTTCTTTTTCTGTGTGTGTTTTTTAAAAAAGGCTTTGTGGGTTGGTTTGGGTTTTTTTTCCTCCTCTCCCCTCCCTCCTCTCCTTGCCTTTTTATGTTTCTTTCTTTAGAATGGCTATTTTAAACGGTGGTGGTGCGGTGCATCTGTAGCTTATTGTTCGCTACAGTACTGTTTACTGAAGGAAATATATTTCCCTCCTTCTTAGTTACTGGCTGGTCATCACAATTACCAGATGCCAAGCTGCAGAACACAGTTTTCCAGAAAACGGCATCTGGCTTCCTGGCAGAGTCCACAGGCACTTGTGTTGATGGGTTTGGAGCTGCAGCTGGGTCTGGGGGACTGCTGAGGGACTATATGGGCCACCCTGTCATTCTAGATGCTGTTTACCTTTGGCTCACCTTTGATTCAGAATCGTTTAGGCATTTGTGCTTTTCTGTAATGCTGTCAAACATCAGTCTTTCCAACGGCTTTATGGAGATCCAGTCTCGGTCAGGAAGAAGAAAACCATTCCGCACGGTCGCTTATTTTCTGCATGTAAATGTAAATTATAAACCTGCTCATATACCAGCAGGTGGTTTATTTATCCACCAGGATGCGTAGTGCAAACACGTGCATAAAGTCATTCCTTTAAAAGGGAAAAGGAGAGAATCTAATAATCTCTCTGTGGATGCAAACCTGTAATCACACCTGGTTGAGTTCCACAGTGAAAGGATGCAAGAGACTGACCCGTTGTGTTAAAATTACTGCTGGTGCCGTTGTGTGGCATGGAGGCACAATGCTCCACTTGGGAACACCTGCACGATTTGTACCTGATAGGCACCACGCTAGGGCTGGATCAGGATTTTCCCTGTGTTTTACTGAGTTACCCACTACCCTCCGGAATGATCCAAAACACAAACACCTTACCAGAGGTCGATAAAACAGAATTCTTCTGATCCAGTTGCCAGCCACCTGTGATAGATCGGAGGAATCATCATCTCGCTTCGCTGTGTTTTACTTCCCCATTTGTTCACATCTTTGCACACGTCTCAGAGGTACTTTAAAACAGCAGTGGCAAGCACCATACATAACATAAATAGTATTGGTACCAAGCAGACTCGGCTTCTGGAGGCTCTCCCTACTGGCAGAGGAATTTATTTTGGGCTGAAACACTGGTGTTTTGTGTCTGCTTGGACGGTGGTGGAGACACTGGGCTGGGTATGACTGGCAGCACTTTACCCTTCTTTTCTTTTTTAGACTTGGGGCTACCAAGTTTCTGATTATAAGACATCAGTCTTTTCATTTTGTCCACGTGACTGGTACCAAGGTGGCAATTCCCACTGTGAAGTCGCTGGATGAAAATATGCAAACAGTCCTCATTCTCAGTTTAATGATAGCATCTCAGATGCAGAATTACTGCTGTTGTATCTAATTGCTAGTTCACACTGTGGTATTTAAAATGGAGTGGTGGCAAGGATTCAATGCAGAAATGTATTTATAACTGGGTGACCTTCTGTTCAGCGATATTACAGATTTAAGCTGGGAAGAGGGATTCAGCTTCCCTGCGAATGTCTGGCTCAGTGTTGACTAGAACATGGCTTTTGTTCTCCTGCTAGCAGTGACGAAGCCTTTGACAGCATCCTGGGGGAGACGGTGCATGCCTGAATTCAATTTGCTTGATGTCCTTTGACCAAGCTGCAATTCACTGACTTGGTATAATTTTTGGTAGGCAATGGCTGGGGATAAAATCCCATATGGCCTTTTGCATCACGCGGCTCGGTACCTGGGCAAGCAGAAGGCTGAATCACTGAAAGAATCTGCGGTGTTCTAAAGAACATGAAAGACATTAGAAATGCTGCACAGTGAGAAACCTTTCAGTGAACTTAACAATATTGCGTTTTATTTTTCTTTGGTTTTCACACACGTATGACCTTATTAAGTTTCTAAACATAAACATATTCCTTTTAAAATACATCTTCAAAGTATACTTGAATTCGAGCCCTATAGGGACTTGACATATCAAAAGAAATTTGCTGACATAAACTGGTATGTAGAGCTTGATCTATTCTAATATATGATTTTAATGTTTCTCATTTTCTTGCCTTGCCAACTCACATCTATCACACACTGTCACATTTAAGTTTCCTAAATTACTGCTTTTAACTTTTTGTCACTTATTCAGCGAAGAGATATATTCTAAAGCTCAGCTCAGCATTTTTTCCTTGTGATTGTATCTTAATATTAATAGTTTGAGGGGAAAATGGAAATTTTTGCTCAGTTAAGGAGACAGCACTTTCTGATAGATTTGGGATTCAATATTGTCCTGGTTTCAAATTCAAAACCTTATTTAATTTCCAAACAAAGCACAGAATTCAGTGTGGCAAACGGAACGATGGCATGTGCGAATGGCGAGGATGTTCTGAGCATTGTAATTACGAGGAAGACAAAACATATCTTCACTACGTCTGTTTATCAGTGATGGATAGATAGATTCATTTCCTATTGTTTGTAGTACATGTGTTGATGACAAAGTGCTCGGGCAAATTCTGTTGTTTGCAGGATAAGAGAAAATAATAATTACACTCTTTAATCAAACTGCTTTGACCTCAAGCTGACAACTTCAAAGTTGCTTCTTTCTACGCTTACAGCTGATCCTAAGCACATCAACCTTTTAGCCAATGAGTGTACTTTAAGAGCTGTACACCTTTGAGGATTCAGGAAATATGAAAATATTTCCAGATGTCCCAAGTTTTGAAATTACTTGGTTTTTCAAGTCTAGTTCTACTTCAATACTGTTTGTGATTTGAAGCTTGCTTCTCATTTAAGCAACATTATCTTTTTGCTTCTTATGATAAAAGAAACTTTAGCATCATTTCTGCTATGAGCTTTCTATGGGTAATGGCCAACAGCTTATCGTGCTGTAAACGGGAGTCCGACGTTCAGTACGGTAAAATGTGGAAAATAGTTTTAGAATTAAATAAAATGAATTTTCCTTTCACAGGGTCTCAGAGGCTGTTTAATTACACTTCCATATACTCTCACAAACTCTTAGAGTAATAAATATAAGACCATAGTGAACCCCTGTGAAATTCTAGTTGGAGCTCTGATGTGGCTTGGTCAAAGAGCCCAGCCCAAGTGCCAAGGCAAACCTGTAGCTTTACACGAAGTGATGATGTAACTTCTAGAACCGGTGTATCAAACTCGCGGCCCATGGGTGGAATCCAGCCCTGCCCCTTGTTTTATCAGCCCAGCACCTTGTTTGTACCCAGCGGAAGCACCGAGCTCCTTGACCCTGTGCTCCTGACAGCTCTGGGCACGTGGAAGCGTGTGACGTGCATTGCGCTGCAGGAGCAGGTGAATGGCAGGAGCTGGGGGTTTGACACCCCTCTTCTAGGAAGATATCCAGAGCTTATTTTAAAACATCAAATGATACAGAAACTTCCACATTTGTGCTGGTTTTTGGTTACATAGTAGGTAAAAAAGACATGGCCTTTTGCTCCTTTGAATGTGTCTCGTTTTAACTTGTGAACAACAAAACTCATTGTGCCCCTCTGTGCTCGAGTAAGAGCTGCTAATATAAATATCTTCCACTGAAAACTGCGGACTGTGATTAGCTCAGCCTTTAACTCTCTTTTGGATAAGCTGGGAGAATTTAGTTTCTTAATCCCCTGATCATCATATATCGTTTCAGACCCGAGTGCATTGCAATTGCACTTTTCAGTTTATCAGCTTAAGCAAAGAGTCAGCCCCCCAAAATCCTTGTTTTCAGTTTGGGTGATAGCTCAGTAAAAATGGGTTGAGTGCTTTTTGGGGGTTGGTTTGTAAAACACAAAGGAAAAGTAAAATGAAGTAGAGGGGTGGGAAGATGGAGAATGAAGTATTTTAAGTTTGCCATTTGTCTGACTGGTAGAAGACTGAATTGATTTGTAGACTCTGGCCCGATTATTTAGAGGTGCATTTTCAACAGGAAAAGGAGGCATTTATGAATGTGGATTAGAAGTCTTGGCATTCTAGGAGCAACATGTGGTTTTTCAGGAGTGTTCATTATACTCATTGGGATTATATTTCTTTTTTATTGATAACTTCACATGTATCCCTGTCTGTATTCATGGGTAAGGATTTATAATAGCAACATTTGCAATGCCTTTATGAGAGGTTGTCGCTATTTTCTTTATAACAGGTGTATAGGTGTCAGAGGCCCATCATTTGTAATCAGTTTTACACTGCCAAAACAGAAAATGTACTTGTGATGGACAGCAAACAGATCAGTGAAACTGTGGTCTGAGTTTTTGAAAATTTTTTTGTCGTGAAAGGTAAGAAAATACATTGTTAAAAATTGTTGCAGGTAGCTTGGTTTCCTTTTTAAAATTAAGGTTTTTCTGCCAAGCAATTGTTGTTTTACTTGTATTTAGATGGAATAACACTTAAGATTCAGTATACTTAGTTATGTTGGATATCCTCTGCTGCAATTGTCTTTTTCAAGGGTATCATTCGATCATCCAGAATGTGAAGTGTTTGTACTTCTGTTCTTTAAGCGGAGCAGCACATTTATATTACATAGAAGTCACACTCCAGTGATTTATTTTCCTCTGCAGAAGTGTGTATGCAGCACCAGATTAGTTTGCAATAGGATAGTCTCATCTTCCTCTGGTCACATAGGGCAAATGCATATGCATTTGCTAGAAGAGGAATAGAAATTGTAATATAACTAATCTACATTTAAACAAACTGTCCATCTAGCCAGCAGAACCGGTCAGGGGTCTGAGCTGCTACAGTGAGCTCGGTCCTGCTTTGCCTTTTCTTCCTCTGAAACCCTGGGTGTGAATGATTCTTGTATTCATACTGCATCCTTAAGTGTTCTGTGCTGGGACAGTCAGCTCTTTTTCTGTGCAATTGACCAAAGAGAATCTAGAATTTAACATTTAATAAGTTTAGCTTAATAGCAGCTATCAAGACTTGAAGGTGACGCCGTTTGTTCATCATCATCGTAGTAAGGTATGGATGAAAAGCGTGTAAGATGCTGGCTGGGTACTGTTCCCTGTCCTTTCCTAACGCATCGTTCAATACGATCTTTGGCAAGTCCTAAGGTATTTCAGCTGTTGTTGAAATTACTTGGGCACCTTAATAGTGTGCTTTTCAGTTTTGTGGGAGTAATTTTTTTTTTTTTAATAACCTGTAGTACTTGAGTAATTTAAAATAGGGCAATAAATGAGACCATATAAGTACATTGAATGTTCTCAAAAATGTTTGCCTTAACCTTTTTAAGGAATCTTTACCTTTGCATTGGAAAATGCTCTTGGTTCAGGCTGGATCATGTTGCTTGTTATGAAGGTGAAGTCAGTTTGTTATCCTTCCTTATTTCCAGCTGAAACTTCAGCAGAATTGTCCCTCCATATACTCCACTGTAAGGAGAGAAGTGGATCTATGAATTTATTTCTGATCTTTGAAAGAAATTTAGAGGTATTTACTGGGACTGTCATGATGTCAACTCCAAGGAATTTGAGCCTTAAACTCATGAGAAATTTAGAATTTTTGAGGAACAAGAATACTGAAACTTCTGAATCAAAAAATCTTCTGACACTATTGCATTATGACACTATTTGGAACAATATTTATTTAGTTTAAATGAGCTGACAGTGTAGTGAAAGCAACATCAGGCGAGAGATAACAATGACAAAGGGGAGTATGTGCTGAACAATTAACAATGAAATCTAAAAGCCTATGTGAGAGTGGCTGTCAGTTGAACTCTCTGTAAGGATGCAGTGCATCTTTGGATTTAATATCCTTGACCCCTTATCTACCCCTACTTAATCAAGTAAGTTTCTTACTGGTATTTTAATGATTGAGAACCATGTTTGAGTCAACCATGACTTAAATTATAAATCTTTTCATCACATGAACTTTATCATTCCTTCTATGATTAAAACCCTCTGCTGCTTACCAGGCTTTTCTTCATCTTTACCATTGCTACAATGTGATGCAATATGGGTATCCTTGATGTATTTTATGAAACGTGCCACAGAGTAATTAATTTTAACTTCTCCTTCCATGAGCTAATTTAATTTTGACTTAATTAATATGATGCATTTAATTAATACAAAATTATCATAGAAAAGCGCAACTTAATATGTAATCCATCACTTGAAATTTCATCTCAATTAGTAATGCGTTTACAGTTTCATGCAGAATGAATGACAGTGGACTCTCAGTGAGTGACCTCTTTGAGAGAACGACTGGAGAGAAATTTTCAGCAAGACTAGGATGTTGAAAACCACAGTAATTCTACCAATTAATATCGAAAGCCATTTTTCGTTATTCTGTGCCAAAGTAGAGCTCTCTTTTTTTTTTTTTTTGTTATTGTTGTTGGGTATTTTCATGAACAGATATATATGAAAAAGGCTTCAAATCTAATGTGTTTAATGTAATGATTGATTGATAATGCAGCAAACCAAACACTTTCATTTTAGTTTTGTGCAGTGGTCTTTGTTTTCTATTGCTAACTGTTGGACCTATGACTAAAATGCTTTATAGAACACAGAGCTTTTTAATTTCAATTGTTCTGCCAGGATTTGGGGAGAAGGGAATAGGGTAATACGTTGCAGCACTTATACTCTAAATAGGAAGATTTTTCTTGAGCTCAATGGACACTGTGGCTCCCAACAGGAAGAAAAAGGTTGATATTGAGGCAAAGGAGCACAAATCCTTTATTTTCTAATTTGGAGAAATATTATTTAAGTAAGTAAATGGCAATTACAATTCATGAAGGGATGACTTTTAATTGCTACCACTGGTTTTCTTTAACTTAAAGAGGGGACCTAGTTTCCCCTAATAATGAATTGTGATACTACGTCAGCTTAGGAAAGAGTTTCATCAGCCAAAGTTTTGCAGAATTAGTTCTTAAGTGTTTAAGACTGTGGAGAGTACAATCCGTATAGCTTGCCTGACCTAGTTACCCAGATCTCAGATGTGTTTTCTGAGATGCTTTCAACAAGGTCTCTTCCTTTTGATTCATTAATTTCATGACATCTTTTAGAAGCTAATTACAGATCTGTCAATGAAGTCATAAAAACATCGTGGCAATTTTCCTGTGTAACAGTCAGAGTAAATACTGTGACTTCTTTTTGTTTTCAGTTTTCGGAACCAGTTCTCCAGCCAGAGTTACATGGTCACATATACCTATGAAGCAATCCAAGTCAACATTTAAAGTCTCCTTAATTATTTGAAATATATGCAAGCCTATCAAAATTCCTCACAACTTTTTTTACTTCCATTTTTTTTCAGCTATGCACTACCTTTATATTTATATTAAAGCTGCTGCCTTTGAAAATCATGTTGGTCACCTCTGTAGATTGAGGAACAAGAACTAACTAAGGGGATGTGTGTTCCCTGCTGATTTCCTTCAGCAAAGAGGTGGATAAGAAAACAGAAGTTCAGGCTGAGATATCAGTTGAACAACTTTCTTGTAAATTTCTTTTCTGTCAAGGAGATCTTTGAAAATACCTTTGATATTTTGGCTGGGGTAGTATGAGAGCCCTGTGCCATAGCAGTGTTACATCATTGTGTGTGTGGTACCTGAGCAAATAAGGACAAGTTATCATTATTCTTCCCCTTTCCCCCAGCCCCGGCAGGGAATACTCTTTGTTTGAAATAGTTGGCTTGAAAAATAAGGTAGATGGTGTGTTTTGATACACGGACTGATACTTCCAATTTTTAATTAAATTAGTTTGGGTTGTGAAACCGTTATTCAGATGAAGTAAAATAAAGCTAAAATACTGGGCAAGGGTATGGTTTACTGCCTCTTCTGTACATCTGGAGCTGCTGGTGATCTCATTGGCTTTAACTGTGTGGATTTTGAGGTGGTAGAAGATAAAACACAGTAGTATTTCCCATTGATACCAGAGCTTTGGACCTGAGCTAGTTTTGCTGCCTGGGCAATGTCAGCAGAAGGGGACAAGGCACAGCCCTCAGGTTACCGACCATCAGATTTTCAAGGATTCTGTCCTTCTAAGCCAATGTCTGAATGCTTTCTTCTTCCTCTTATCAGTAGAGTTGGAGTCCAGATACTGAGTGTAATTTTTCTTTAGTTAATGATATTTCCCGAATATCAGCATTGCTTGAGGCTAAATGATTCATTTTAGTAAAGGGTAATGTTAGTAGCTATATGAGATTAAATTATTTAGCCAATTCTTCAGAACTTTGCTCTTTAAAAAAGGAATCTTTTCCCTTATGCAGTAGCAAGGGATGATTCAATTATCAGTTCTTCCTTGTGAAGTGTTTTAAAGCTGTAAACATGTCCTATCAGTGTCAGTTTAACAAAGCAGATAATGTGAAAATATTTTTGTTTGTGATCACCTCCTTGCAAATGGAAGCGATGTTACATTCAGATGGGTGCTTTGAACACAAGCACAGTTAAAGGATCGTTATGACTCTGAGTGGTTCAACACTGTATAGAGCAAAAGGATCACCATACGAGTGTGCTCTTTGAATATACATAGAATAAGCAAATACCATTTTTTTGGAGATTTCATTTTTAAACCATGCTTCGGTACAACTTCTGCACCTCACTCATACAAAAAGACAACTTTGAAACTTGAAGTTTTGGCACTATTTGCATAACTGTGAATAGGGTAATCAGAAAGAACCCCTAGTATCCTAGATGAACAAATCTCAGACTGTAATCGTAGATACTAAAAAATATATCTTGAAATATAATTTAAAATGTGAAGAATAAAAAAATGTACCCTGTGTTTTAAACTGCTCTAGAAAATGTGGAGAGAGAATGGTCCCAATTCCTTGTCTAATAAAGACAACCCCATGTTTTTCTGTCACTTCTCAGATCTGGCCTGAGGACGGTTCAGGCTGTGCTCAGAAGTGCTTCTATAAAGGATGCTTAGCTGCCTACCTTGTAAAGGACCTCTGCAATCTGGAGATCTCAGTAGTCCTACAGTTGCATCTGCCTTAGATCTCACCTTTCCAGGTGCATCCCAGGCATTCCTGTTGTGAACTAATCTAGCTTTCGGAAATTGTTAATAGGTAATGAATGGTTGTATTTATATCACCTCAAGATATGAACTTTATTTATTTTAAAGCAAGCAAGAAAGATGAAAAAGGCAGGAAAATAAAGAGCATTCTGCTAGCGAAGATCTTGTTAATAAAAATATTAGTTTTTATAATAACAACCCCCCCATGCCTCCCCCTTCCCCTGCCAACCTTTGGTTTGGAATATCATTCTTTTACCCTTTGGAAAAATGTCTTTGGCCGCCGTAGAGAGAGATCTTAGGTTACTGTAGGTAAGCACCCTCATATTAAATGCACACTGAAGTTTTATAGCTATTACTTTACGGATTCTATTTCTGCTTCTATTAATTAGATGGTTAAAAACTGTTTAGCAGTTCCAACTTAATCAGGAATTATACCTTTGTTGCCCTTTTGAGGTGGCCTGTAGTTTAACAGAAACTGCCACCTCCACACCGGTGTTAGATAATTCTGCAGTAAGAATCAGAAATTTACACGTCTGAGCTGCAATGCAATAGCCAGATATGTACGGGTGAAGTCATGCTCTCTTGAAGAGCAACACTTTATAACTTTAAAGTGGGAATTTTTTTCATGCAGGCAACCCTAATAATATGTAAATAGCAGTAAAGACATATTTCATGCCCTGGTCAGAGAGTCCTGATGTTCTTACTTTTCACATGAATATAAAAAAAATTATTATCACTAAAGTCCTATCTATTTGCCCTCAAAACCCAAGAGCAAAGCTTGAGCTGAATGGGATAAGGCCGTACTTTCCTCCTCTCCAGCTACTCTGATATCTTAATGTGACTGAAAATGGAAACCAAAGGGTTCTCCTGATTTCTGAAGTCTTACAGAAGCTTGCAGTAACTCAAACCTACAGTTTTCGTGTAGCTAGAAATTGTACATAGAGCATGAATAATAACACTGTGACATGGATAATTGTCACCTTCAAAACTTCATAAAAGCTGTCAGCATGTTAAAGATGAGGAACAGAAATAGAGAACCTCAGATAAATTGACGCACATAACTTTCTTTTGTGTGGCTACTCATATCTGTCGAGAAGATATCATTACTTTTAGGTGAAGGTTGTTAGTAAAGTGGAATTTCTCACTTTATACAGCCCAAGTTTACTTGTCTAGGTCTTTCAAAATTTTATAACAAATGAGAGGATGACAATGAAGAAAGTCTTTACGTTTTGTGATTGTTCATCCATACTAAAGCCCTAATCATTATAAGCAGTAAATTGATAATTATGATCTGATCCCAGGCTGCTTACCAAAGATCTCCCATCTTTTTCTTTTTATGCTACTACGCCACAAACACAACTTCTGTTGTGAGCTAATAACAATATTAAATTTCTAAGCAGTCTTTCCCAACAGGAATGCCTGTTAATATAAATAAAGTCTTTCCTCATTGATAGGTGACAGTGAGTATGATAATACTTGAGCTAATTAAAAAGTGTTGCAGGGGTAAGGATAACAATTCTGTCTTATAATCACCAAGTAAATGTTGTAGTAATTCCAGCTGCAGGTATGATCTCGAATTTCAAAGGACTAAAGAGTCCATCCCAGGATGAGCTTTGTGATAGACTGCAGGTGAGCAGGTCTTTGTGGGTGTGATACTGGCAGTTTGGTTCCTCTTAGCTGGCAGCTCTCACTTCAGTTACTGCAGTAGGGTACCGCATATTACAAAAATAGGCAAGGATTGCTAATGAGAGATTTAGTGTGGGAAAGCTGGAAGGTAGATTGTGAATGGAAGAGGAAGGGAAAGGAAACATTCTTCTCCTGCCTTTATGTCTGGAAATGGGAAGAGATTCTCGGTAAAGACCCCCGCATCTCTGTTTTGTAAACAGAACCATCTACATAGGCCAATATACCCCAGATGCTACCAGAATATCCACTTCTTATCCTGAACCTAGAAGAAAATTGTAGCGACAGGTCTTATTGCTGTGCACTTTCTGGATCCCCACAACTTCGCTATTTTTGAGTAAATATGGCAGAGCAGGTGAATTACAGAGCATCAATACAGAAAGGAGACCTTTTTCTCTTTTTAAGCCACTATGATACAGTAGGTAACCATTTTGTTTGAGTAATAGATGAGATTATTCTAAGATTATGCAGGCACTCAGCTTTATTCAGCTGAGTAGGAAATCTCTGCTTTCTTATCAAAGGGCAGTAGATTAAAAGCGACGTCTCCACAGATCATTACGAAGGTAGCCTTGTATGAAGGGACCACTCATCTCCTCTCTTTCTAACTAGAACTGCTACTGAGGGAGTTATGTACTGGGTGAAAATGCCTTGATGAAAACAGACTGAAATCTAAATACAATTAGGCTGAGGGGATGCAGAAATGTTTTATATTCATTGGGTACCATAACGAGTGCATAAAGTGAAACAAAAACAGTTGGGGAAAAAACTCTTTCCTGATGAATTGTCCAAAATGACAAATAAAAACAAATCTGTTCTTATAGCCACTGGATGGAAACTTTTGTCTTTTTGGATGCCCACATAGTCTACGCAATTAAAAAAAAACCTAATATCAAATCACTTGTTCTGGTAAGGAACTTTTATTTCTTCCTAAGAAATCACATTTTCAATTGATGGGGCAGAAAGAGATTTTAAAAGTCAAAGCTTTGTCTTCTCATAGACACAAACTATATTGCAGTACTGCTGCTGCATATGTTTATTCTGTTCCAACACTAATCGGAACCTTTACACCACATATTTGCTCTTAGAATTGGACAGTCAGATCTATGGACACAACTTTAGGGTCTGTAGTTGAACTAATGTTGAGATAAAACATTAATTTGGAGAACAGACAATATTATAGACAATATAGGCCAGAGAATGTGTATTTTCCTAGTACTGTTAGTTTTGGGGAGGGAAAGGGGCATAAGAAGCCTAATGGTGTAAATGTTATGATTTTAAGCCCAGCTCTGGACACTTTCCATGTTAAATAATGACAATTTTTCTATGATACCAAACTGCTGCCTCATAATTGTTTTTTTCCCCTTTCTTCACTTTCATTTGGGTAAGACAAATTCTATTTCAAATTATATCTGACTATATACAGTAACCTCACAGCAGTTTCAAAATAATACCTCTTTAAGTGAAAGCATGTTTTTAATTGTGTTTTCTTGTGGTCCTGATGTCCTTATCTCTGGGTGATTTCTCTACCTAGTTGACTTCTTTATATTATCAACAGCTACAGCTTCTTGTGGAAGAGTTCTGTTGACCAAAGCATCAAACCTCTTGTGCAGTAAGAGTTGGTAGCTGCGGTATGTCACACTGTCCTATGGAAATGCATCTCCCGTGTCAGCTGGGTCCAGCAGCAGACGCAGGTGCTGGGGTCTGCAGCTCCTGCTGTAGTCATACACCCCAGTAGGTTGTGCTGTGGGAGTATTTTGGAGCCTTTATTCTCTGCCATTCTCCTCCAGGCCCGGCGTGTGTCCTGTGGGGATATAAAGAACTGATGTCCTGTGTATGGGGAGGCTTTATGCACTTACATTGCTGTTTTATTTGCTGAAGGACCAAGAGTATTTGTACTAAAGGTTTAGGTCAGGGCGGTCTTTTCTTAAACACTAGAGAAGAAAGACATTTTCAGGACGGGGACAAAACAACACCGTGCAGCTCCAGGCTTGAGGAAGAGTGGCTGGAGAGCTGCCTGGCAGAGAAGGACCTGAGGGTGTTGGTTGGCAGCGGCTGAACATGAGCCAGCAGTGGCCCAGATGGCCAAGAGGGCCAGTGGCATCTTGGCCTGTGTCAGACACAGCGTGGCCAGCAGGAGCAGAGAGGTGATTGTGCCCCTGTGCTCAGCACTGGTGAGGCTGCACCTCGAGTGCTGGGGTCAGTTTTGGACCCCTCACTACAGGAAGGACATTGAGGGGCTGAAGCGCGTCCAGAGAAGGGACATGAGGCTGGGGAGGGGCTGGAGAACAAGTCCTACGAGGAGAGATTGAGGGAATTAGGGTTGTTGTGTCTGGAGAAGAGGAGGCTGAGGGGAGACCTCATCTCTGCCTACAACTGCCTGAGAGGAGGTTGTGATGGGGTGGGTGCTGGGCTCTTCTCCCAAGTGGCAGCAACAGGATGAGAGGAAATGGCCACAAGTTGCGTGAAGGAAGGTTCAGAAGAGACCTTAGGAGAAATTTCTTCACTGAAAGCTTCTGAGGCACAGCTGCCCAGGGAGGCAGTGGAGTCGCCTTCCCTGGAGGTGTTTACAAGACGGATAAGAGAAGTTTCTCAGGGGTATAGTTTAGTAGTGGACAGGTACAGCTGGACTCGATCTCAAAGGTCTTTTCCAAACAGGCAATTCTGTGATTCTGTTTCTCACTTTTCTGGTTGTCTCTGCACCTTCTGTGATAGCATTTCCACTCTGAAAACAAGTTTCCTCAATCAATATATTCTGGTTAGAAGATGTTAAGTGTGTATTGTATAGCTCTCACAGCCAGCGCAGCAGCAACATGAGAAAGTGGACTCTAGCTCTGCTTTCTGTGCAAATCTGAAAGAGAAGATTCTTTTTTTTTTTTTCTACTACGTCACTCAGGTAAACCACAGTTGTACAAACACCAGAGCAAATACAACTGTCATATTCCAGAATAAACTGAAAATTATGATTTTATTCTAAATTGTCAGCTTCACTGTAGTAAACAATAGTTCTCACTGTGTTTATTTTCTGTGTTTAAGCATGTTCTAAATAATAGTGGTATCTACAGTTGCTGTTGTTCCCCAAAGACCTAACAGCCACCACTGCCTTTTCACTAAATACCCCTAACTTCTCTTGGTATCTCTGAGACTGATGACTTCTTGGGAACTGTTACGGAGTCATGAAAATCACGTTTAGGAAACGTCAACCGTTTCAGTTCCGCTGTCTCAGAATGTTCTCAGTGAGACACTGGATGCTACCTTTTACTTCACATCTTCACATGGATCAGGGATTCCCATTTTGTAACTTGTACTCCTGTGGTGACAAGGCTTATGAAAACAACTGGACGGAGGGAGCCATGAAAAGATCATTTTTATTTTCATTTATTTAAACCATATAGCTAAACAGGAAAGCTATCAGTTAAGTGGTGGGTTGACCTTGGCTTTCTGTCAGATGCCTTCTCCCCTCAGCCACTCTCTCATTTCCCCCTCCTCAACAGAAGGAGGAAGAAAATAAGATGGAAAAACTTGTGTTCTGGGTAGGTTTTCGCCCTTCTATAATCATGCTTCCCCTGAGGTGCAACCAGCCTTGCTGAGGGTCTCAGCCATGCCTTGTGTTATGGTGACTGGAACCGACTCTGTCCAGCACATGACAGCCCTGGCCTCTCCTCACAGAGGCCCCCACGGCCCCACTCCCAGCACTGGGCATTTAATGCAGTTATTTAGCCATAGTCATCTCTTGAATTCAGTTTCCATCCTTGGCAGCCGTACAAGAGGCCGATCATTTGGCAGGCATAAACCTTCACTTCGTCTGGCTACTTTGGTATTAAAAGTTTACAGTTTGCACAGGGCACATCTGTTGCACGGGGGCTTCCTTGTAAGCAATGCTTTTGCTTAGGCTATAGGCTGGACACACTTAGCTTTGATGTATTATTTAATTAACCTACCCTATAAGATTTCTGAAGAGCTGCCATTTGAGCAATTGCGGCCAAGGAAGTTTTCCTCTGTGTCCCTGGCAGTATCTCATTCCAGTGCTCCAGCCAGACTTGTATACGAGGTAATATTTCATTTCACAGGTTCCATAACTTGCATTGTTAATGCTTCATAATGTAGGATGTGCTGTACCAGCCTACAGCTAATGAGTTATACGCCACAAACCGTGAATCTGTGTTGAAATGCCAAGAGTGAAGCAGCGTGCCATTGCAAACGCTTGCGTAGATCTTCTTGTATCTTATGCAGAGATCGTAAACAAGCTGTGTGGATACGTTCTGGAATGCCAGAGGAGGAGTCATTAGCTTTTAACAGCAGGGCCTCCCATCTTTGAAAAGAGAATTTGAAATCAAGTCTCTCTGTCTGACTCTGGCTTGGCTTTGCAGTGAACAACAGCTTTACTGCTTTTTATGTGTTTTATCGCTGTGAAGATGCTTATTTTTGCTCTCCCGTTCAAACCGCTACAGCGCTTTCAAACAGATGACGGAAATAATTGCTTCGGGCATTAATTTGGTAGCTTAAGAAAGAAATTTAAAAAATTTCCTCCCGTAATCTAGGGACAGGGCAATCTGCAGTGGAACTGTCAGAGTGGAGCAGCACACAGGGCTGCAAGGTTTCGGGGCCCTGTATTGCTGTTGCATTCCTGCAGCATATTTATGGGCTTCTGATTCCCTGCAATGTCTTGGTACAGAAGCGTTTCACTTAATAGGCAGAGATGGATGGCAGAGTTTTGGGACTGGGGTGAGAGATGATTATTATATGGTTTACCAACTGACATTTCTTTCTCGCTAGTGATAATTGGTGAATGTTTCTGCAACCTTAAAGTGTAGTCATTCAGCTCCTACAATAGGGTGTCATTTCACTGTAAGTGGCAGGGTGAATCATGGTAAGTACAGCATATCCAACGGAACGAGTAATTTGCTGACTTAGTACTATCTGTATCTCATGAAATGCAGGTAACTAAGGCAATCTTTCCTGAAACAAGGAGTAAAAAGCCAAAATTGCTTTTTCTTTATTCCCTTCCTCTCTGTCTTCTCCCTCCTCCCCGTTCTCTCCATATGCTGATTAGACAAAAGCCGAGTAAAGACAAGAAAAATAATCATTTCTGGTAGACTTCATTCTGCCTAAGTTATCAATCCTTCACAAAGGCCTAGGGCCCACTTCCTTTTCATTTTATTTCTTTGGCTTTTAGATTTATAATGTTGTTAGGAAAAAGAGATTCAGCCTCTTGGTCTATAAGAACCTGTTTAAACATAAAGAGGCATTTACTTACAAATAGCACTGTATTGCCTATGCATTTATCTTGACAGTCCAGTTTAATTTATAAAGCATAATGTACTTGTAACTCAGCCTGAGAAATGTAGTTTAGCAAGTACTATTGACTTACTAAATCTCCCTTCTCCCTCTTATTGTAAATCTGATAAACCTAAAGAAGCGTTCTGGATCCTAGAGAATCTAAATATGAAAGAGGGGTTCTTAGAGATGATCTTGATAGGACTTCAGTTAAAAGTGCGAGTTGAAGCAATAGTTTATCCTATTGTGAAGTGCTTTAATCTTGCCTTGATCATTTCTCAAAGATGTGGATGTGCTGAACAGTAAAATTGCCAGATTTGTGCTGAATTGCAGCTTTAGAACCCATTATTCTGAAAAGGTTATCTAAACTGAATGGCTTTAAGATGACTTGTAAAGTCATTAGAAGACTTCTAGCTAGCCCTTTATGTCTTTGACCGGACAACCTGATGTGATTCATACGTACTCCGAGATGCAAGCTCACTAATTTGCGAAATGGAAGTGCGTATTTTCCTATTTCTCACAAAGGAGCAACGTTTTATTTTAACTTGGTGCTTACATACAGATCAGTTACTTAAATCCATAACAATGATCTATTTGACATATTAATAGTGCCGAGAAGAGAGAGGGTTGTAGTTGAATCATAGGTTATAAGCTTAAATACAGTCTCCACGCTTTGAGTGCTTGAATCCTCTCACTCTAATGTTTTAAAGCACTTTTCAATTCCCAGAGAAAATGTAGGTTCCAAGTTTCAAAGAAAGCTGGTTCCAAAAATATATGTATTTTTTATATATGTTATATTTCTCGTGGCAGTTTGAGCAACAGAATTACATTTATTTGTGCCTTGTGTTTGTTTGGGATTTTTTTAGCATGTTTGGAAGCAGTTTAAAACTGATGCCCTCTCTTATTGTGCTTTGTGATAGAGCAGCAGCTAATGGCAGGTTTTTTAACAAGTGATTCTGGCAAATACTTTCCTCAGCTTTTCTTACTAGGTCTTATTTATACTTGGATAAATTTTCAAAATTCTGCAAATGTTTTGTTTGGGGATTTTTTAATATTTTACTTATTGGTTAACTAATAAGAGATGCAGTCATTTTTCTGTGGTGTTCAAAGAAAAATTTCTAGCTGTACTACCTCATATAAATATGTTCTCGCTCTCTGAGTATGCAAGAGATTAAGGAGGGACCATTTGTATCTGTCTCTATACTCTTGGCATCATAATATTCTCTCCTGTGACTGTCTTCACCAAGATTTTCTCTTAATAACTTTCTTCAACATGACTTTTATATCCAATTCTTTCAGTCAGTTTTTCATTACCAACCTTGATCTAGCAAGATGTTGCAAAGAGATTATTCCAGCACGAATGGGAGAGGATGCTATCTGTTCATGGACAGATGGTTGAACAATACTCTGCACTAAATAATACTGAGTCCCAAGCCTCTCCTTTCTCCAACTGTGCACCTTCCACTAGAACAAAGGACAAATTTATTTATTAACTGTATTTATTATGGTAATATCTTCTTCATGTTCAGGTAAGGCTTTTTTATCATTGTGATCACAGAGAGAAATGCCCTCAATGTTGTACACAATTTTTCTTCAAGCTCTGAATTTTACAACTTTAAAATGTGAAAGCAATTTAATTACTATGATTTTCTGGTGTTACTCTTGGTTAGATTGCTGTAAATTCTGAAAGACTTGAAAGATCTTAAACGTGCTGTTCATATTTACACAAATGATGATGAGGATGGACTTTGTGCGCTTGACCAAGAAAGCAAATCAAGTTCTAATCTTTGCTATTGATTTCAAGCACATACCAACTGGCTAATTTATAAATATTGTTTTCCAGGAGGCCACGCAAGTCAGCAATTTTTTTCCTGAATCAAGTAAACAGTAGTCTAATTCTCACAAAAATCCTGTGCTGTATATAAGTAGAAAAAAAATCAGAGGATATTCAGCTTTATTGATCGCCTTATGACTTTTTGGGGGAATTACAGACAGAATTTTTTTGTTGACTACAATGTAAGAAATGCTCTGCAGTATAGAAAAGGTAGTTGCAGATGGTAAGAATACCATGTACAAACACAGGGCTTGTGTGAAGAGTGATAAATCCCAAGGTGTCTGAAGCCTTGAAGAAAAGTCTGTGGCAGTGGTTTGTCATCTACTGCTCAAGACATCCATAGCGATTTGTAATCTCAGTATGGAAAGGAATACGTCTTGTTTTTCCTCGAATTCAGCCAGGCAGAGAAAGAAAGGTAACAAGAAAGCGATTATTCCATTAAAAGTTGTCTTAAAGGAAAAAATATTAGCATTTTAGAAAGACTTAAGTTTTGCATTAATGGTACAATAAAATCTCAGACAATTTCATATTGGGATTAATGATTACTAACAGAAAAACAATTCAAATCTGAATTGTATACAAGCAGATTGTAACCTGTTTGGAGAGTAATGTGCTCTAAAGAATTCAATGAGAAGGGCAGTTGCCATGGGATAAACTGTGACTTGGATCCCATGCCAGCAAAAGTTAACTTCTTGCCTACACAAATGATTCGCGTCAACACGTAATTTCCTCTGCAGTTATCGATAAAAGATGAGCTTGAGAAAGGAGTATGAAGAGTATTGATGTTAGGGCAGTTGCAGATTGGCAACACCCCACCCAAAATCCTTTCTAGTAGGCTGGCTCCCTTGCATTTCCCCAACTCTCTCTGCAGCCAAAAGAAAGAAACTCTGAGATATAAACATATTCATGTACCCATGGAGTATCTGGTGACCTGCGCTGGCTGTAGTTAGGGGCAGAACAAAGATGAATTTCTGACTGGATATTTATGCAAGGGCTGCCCCTCCCCTGAGACTTTCATTAAGCACCACAAACTGGACAGGCTTTTGAAAGCAATCAGCTGATTCTAAGGGATTTGCACATGGAGCAGGGATAAGATTGACCAAAGTTAACTCTTGAGTAAACTTGTTCAGGCTCTAGAAGGCCTTAGAACTACATTGGTTCTCAGCTTTGTGTGGGCTAACTGAACAAGCTAAAAAAGTGTTTCTCGTGGAGCCCACCATGGTTCAGGAAAGCTGCACGGCACTGTACCCTGCAGATACCTAAATTAAATCAATGCATTTCCAGAAGAGCTCGGTAGCGAGGCCAGCAAGAGCTGCTGAGTGCTGAGCACTTAGGGAAATTTGGTCATTTTATTTTAATGTGATTTATTGGACTCAAGATCAAGATATAAAATAAATCACTTTTATGTTTCCTTAGCAGTACAGCTGGAATCTACTTGTGCATGTTATCCATGGCTGCTCTCTGACGTTTGTGTGTTTATTATGCACAGCAATTAAACACTCCTTTTTCCTAGACAAATTAGGGCTGTGCGGGTTTGTGATTCTGCTGGCAGGCTTACAAATCTTGCTGTGCAGAGCTCACTGTGTTTTCTAATTTTTCTGTGTCATGATGTATCTTGTATGACTAGGGCTGTTTCATTTTCATAGCAAAGCTGTAATGATTTCATACTGATTAAGTGGAAATAATGCCAACTTGGGTAGCTTCGTTCCTTTGCACGCTTTGCTCACTTTTCAGAAGACTGCACTAAAAACACCTCCTCATGCGAAAGAGGATAAAAGGTGTTCTCCAAACTTTTAAGCACACGTGTACAAGGGTGCACATATTGGCATATATTTTGAGCAAGAGTTTGTATAGAATACGCAAGCTGTAATACCTAGATAATTGCTGGTAGCTGTCAGTTTGGGATTGCGTCTCTTGCAGCAGGAGCTCCAGCGTAGTTTTATGCTGCAGCCCTTTGCCATGTGCACTTCTGTGCACAGTTACATAGCAGCTGCCTCGAGCAGGGCATGAAACGTCTGTGTTATGTGCCAGCAGGTTTAAAAGTGGAACAACGCTTTTTGTTCCCCTGTGGGTAAGGAGTACAGTGGGTTTTTTATCCCCATATACAACACGCAGGCTACTCGGGAGCTTGACTTTGGAAGGCCACCAGGTAGGCAGTTGTTGGGCTTAAACAACAGTCAGGCTGGAAGTACATCAGATAGGAACTGGGCAGATTCACAGCAAAAACCTATCAAAAATACATTAAAATCAACACATCTCCACAAAATGTTTTAATTTTTACATGCAGAGTGCTTTTCCATCAGAAAATCCATGGGAAGTGTTCCAGTCTTTTTCCTTCAGTTAGATTTCCTAGCAGAATGGAAGTGAAAGTGAGTGTTTTCTTTGATAACGTGTGAGATGCCTCAGAGGGAAATTGTGTGTGTTGCAGAACAATGATACTACTCGATATCACAGATAATCCTCTTGCAAGCTTTCAGTATCTCTTAGAGGCCACTTTGCATGCTTGGTTCCAGGACTTTACTCCTATAACTGAAAAAGCTTTTCTGATGAAGTTGTAGGTGCATCTCACATAGGTGACAAAGGCAAAATTCCATGTGTTGCAATAAGAAATTAGGTCCTCCAGACCAATTGATAAATTCAACATAACACAGAATATTTTTGGAAGCTGAATTTTGCCGTTTGATGTGTATGTTTATGAGGGTTATCTTCATCTTAAAAGATTGTATAAGAGGGAAAGACTGGAAGGAAAAAGCTGCAAATGAGTTATTGGCAAAGATGGGAAAGTGGAGAGAAAAAAGATGATGAAAAAGACATTTTCAAAGATTAAAGCCTGAATTCAGTTATCTCCTTGCCCCCACTTCAGATCGACTTGTGTTAGAAAGTAACAGTTTGAGCATAAAGAGAAGGGATTTTTGCAAGCTAAAAAAAAAATTCACAAAAGGGTAAATGAAAAGGGGCAGTAACTATACCAGCACTACCAATTACATCCAGGAACCTGTACGTAGTGCAGTTTAAACTCTCAGAGGCAAACAAAGAGGGAGAGGGAAATATGCTATGTTTACATGACGGGCAATGGAATCAGCTGTGGAGGGGCTAGAGCCCGTGTGGGTAATGGCTTGTGAGGAGCACCACAGTCTGCAAAAGAACCAGCAGAGTTTCTCCTTTTTCTTCTTTCCCAAAAAAATAAAAGCCAGCAGCAGAGAGGGCAGATAATCTTCTCCAGGCTTAACGCTCTGGAGGAAAACACTATTTTCCTTTCAGTAATGCACCAGCTGAAAAGCTGTTTGTATTCTCTAAGTTGTAATTATATATGCCAGCGTTACAGAAAATATCAGAGCTTGACTGAAATATTTTGGCATTAAGAATTGTGGCAGGATGGGAGTTTGGCAGACTGTGCTCCTTCCATACCAGAGGAGCGCCAGCTATGTGGGGCTGGGAGGCTCCCACACAGGCAAGGTGAAACCTGGATGTGACTACCTGACTGCTTAGCTTTTAGGCTGTGCGTAATAGGGAAAACTGGTTACTGAAGACAAGATATGCTGAAGCTAATAATGCGGATTTGGCCAAAGACCTGAGGAAGGGGAAAGCGTGTACGTATACTGCTTAGAAAAGAAATAAGTCGTGGGTACCAGTTCCTGATAGTGAAAGGAAAAGCACAGAGCAGAGCCTTCTGCTGTGCTTGGAGGAAAGAGCTCTTCCTCTTCCTAGAAGGTCAGTCTTTGGCAGAGATTACTTCAACCAAACGATGGTGTCCGTGCTTCTTCCCTGCCTTCAGCTCATGAAAGAACACGTTGTTGCTGTTGCTGTGGATTCACCTCCCTTCTCTGCCCTGCCTTTACTGCTGTCAAAATCACCCCAAATAAAGTGGTGAGGAAGGGGCAGGAATTGCTTGAAAACTTTCATTCATTGGAAGACCAGGTAACATTAACCCCCCAAATTCCCTATAGTTTGTGACAGACTGAATTTGAGCTAAACTTATGATTTAGCATCAATATAGATTCCTAAAATCACATTGTTTTGCCTCCATTCGCTTCTGGTTTTTGTGTGAAAAGAAAATCCAGAATAAAATAGGCAAGTGTACCACACAACCCCCAAATACAGTTATCACTGAGGTGCCTGTGAGGATTATAACAATATTTGGTCATGTCAATATTTATAGAGAAGGTTTGATTGAAGTCTGCTGCCTTCAGAGCCATAATTGTTGGGGGGAAGGAACAATGTTACTTTTCCAGTGAGGCAAGGCAAAGGCTGTCACTTTCATGGGCATTTTTAAGGAGTTTTTTATGGTTTCTGTGAATCACAATGCCCCCAAACCTGCAAATGGCTAAAATGGAGTTTTCCATTTTGTAACTCTTCAATGAGATGAAAGTAACCTATAGTGGGCTTCAAATCCAATGAACAAATATTTTGAATGTGAATTCAGCAAGCGTGAGACTCTCATTTAAGCCAGGATGGTTTTTTTCCTTTTACTTTTTCCCAGTGTTGTTTTGGGTTTTTGCTTTTTGTTGAGGGATTTTTCAGAAAGACAGTTTCCCCTTCTTGGAAATAGTATTTTCTTTCAAAAGAAACATTTAAGCTTTCTGCTAATTCCCAGGGATACCGAGGGATATTCTGCAATAAGCTTCCCTCTGAAAACAGGTTGGCTGCTGCCCTAATGTTAAGAATGGCAGGATTCCTTGGCTGTGGGGAAAATGAGATGGTCCAGCTGATTGAGGTTATGACTGAGCCAAGATGAGTCAATTACCTCGATGTGCTGAGCAGCCATCCAGAGTACAGCAGAGAGGAGAAATGCCAAGGCTCGTACTTTCTGGTCTGACAACAAACAGCTGCAAAGGGCTATGACTGGGGAGAGAAGCTGCAGTCGTCACCAATCTGGGAGAGCGGTAACTTTGGTTCATTTTATTTTACTGTAGTTGGTGCCATTGGAACTGTTTTGTTTTCACGTCTGGTAATAAAAATTTGGAGGAGACATTTGAAATGCATACATTTTCACACTGCGCCTTTTCAAATGTTTGTGAGGAAATGCAGAAACTGTTGGTCGTTTGCAGACATAGGGATAGGACACAGATGCAGAAGGCCTTTGGCATTCATCAGAAACAGTAAACTCTGAGCACTGAGCGTGCTTCGTGCCAAACATTTAATGGGTTCCCTCTACAAAAGGGGGTGTTTAACAGCCTCATCCTTTGTGGAGATTTTATCTCTTTGTCGCATGGACTTGAGGCAGGCTGTACAGCCATCGCTTCAGCTCACATCTGTGGGACTCAAGGCACACTCATAACCATCTGCTGTCCACTGTTCACCATGATGCCACTCTCTGTAGGACCTTACTTTGGGTTGTTTTTCTGAACAAAACACAGGCATTGTACATTGCATTTTGTCACTTTGTGCTTCCCCTTGCAATCATTAACAACCTTACTATCTATGACTTCTTGTGTTACCTGAACTGTTTATGTCTTTTTTAACTTCAGCAGAAAAAAACCACACTTAGCCAAGAGCAATATACAGAGGATGAAGAACGTTTTTGGCTGACTACTGTAAAAGAAAAGTAAAAATTTGGATAATTACTAATAGCTCTGAGTACAATTACATAAAAGTAATATTTTTAGTTTTACCTTTAACATTCAATAATAAGTGACTGTGTAAATATGAAGCTATCAGATTTGGGGGTTTTGTTGAAAAATTGCTTTATAGAACTCTAGAATTCAAAAAAAAGAGAACAAAAACTATAATCTTACAGTCCCACCTTAATTCCATGGAAAATATGATTTTTACCTTCAACTTCAATTCAGAATTACAGGTGGAAAACATTACAATTTACTATGCTACAAAACCTGAAAAATGGGAATTAAACTAGATCTTAATTTTTTTAAAAACTCATAACTAAAAAATATATGATGAAGTCAGGACTAAGAAGTACACAGGTACTTCTTTCACCAGCATAGATCTTGTCTAGTAGCTTTGCAAAGTAGCTTTGCAAAGTCTTCCATTCTCTCCATCAAAATATTGAGCAAATATCCTTATGACTTGGTGTAATCGTTGTTTCCATGTGTGTTAATAAAAAATTGGAGGAAATATTTGAAATGCATATATTTTCATTCTGTGTCTTTTCAAATATTTGTCAAGCAATGCAGAAATTGTTGGTCATCATTGGTCAAAAAAGAAAAGACCTTTCACTTCCACTCCATCTGATGCTAAACTAATGCTTCTGTTTCGAGACGTAGTCCATCGATTTAGCCCAGCCATCATCCTCTTACTTGGTTTCAGATATTCAAATAGTCCATACTTAAACCTCTAGCAAATGAGGTTTTCCTGATACTCTTGCATCCTTTTCTGTGTGAGATCAGCTTCCCAAGCAGATCTATTGGAGACCAAGCTGAAAAGACCAATGTTAAGATGATAAGAACATTCAGGCTTGCTTTTGGTGGGCTGCCAAACCTGAAAGATGCTACTTTGTTGGATAGATAAACTTTTGTGTATCAAATGATTTCAGATCTGTGGTTTTCCAATGGCTTTAGGGTAGTGTTTGTCTCTGCAGTGTCTAACTTTCTTCTGTAGTCAATAGATGCCAAGTTTAGCAGCAAGTTGCATTTGTCTCTATGTTCTCATTAATGTGATGGATGTTATATAGGTGCATTTATTCAATTCTTCTTGATCTTGTTTTTGTAGTATTTTGTAGAGTATGGTATCATTACTCTAGTCTTTCATGTAGACACCTTTGCCAAGAAGATAAATACAGACCTTAATCCTGACTACGAACATCATTTTCAGCTGCCACTGTGTTCCTTTTGCATACAAGGTTATTGAGCAGTTTTGCAGGGCTGCCTGTGTATTCCACTAATGCAGCACAAAAGCCCCAACTGACAGAGCTCAGCCACGAAAACCCCGTATGATTTAGGAATGGGAAAATCCTTCTTTCCTCTCCTCTCCTTTGGCATTGCCTGCATCTCCATAAACGTCTGCTGGCTTAAATTTTCACAGTCTAACCTAAACAAGGCAATATATAGGTGTTGAGAATTTTATTCCACATCAAACAGTCACCGAGATTAAACATTCGTTATTTACAAATCTTTGGAATATGCTTGTATCATTCAGTACTTTGCTGCTGGTGAAAGAATAAATAGTCTTAGCAAAGAGACAAATAGATCAGTATAAAACCCTGCGTTAACCTGTGTTCATTGTGGTTTGACAAGATTCACAGTCCTCTCTTTTCATGACAAGAATAAAATCAATACTTATTAAAATTCCAGAGTTGTACAGTTAAATGTTTTTCATCAGTGGAGCATCAGCAGGACATAGACACATGCAAGTTTTTCTTTTCATTGTTGAAGAGCTGCCGCATTATGCAGGAGAACTGCTGTTTTTCAATAATGAGTGAAAGAGCCTACTCTGTGGGAGAGTAAAAGACGACTATGACATGAATGTCAGCAAGCTTGCTCCAACGTCTCTACCCATAGCAGAGGATGTGGACCAGGTCAAAATCCATTTCTTGCTTTACTTGGATGTTTATGACATCTTGTTGTATTGCTCTAATGGAAGTTGATTTTGGCTATATTTTGACTTCAAAAGTTGTCAAACATCCCTTTTGCTAGAATAGTATTAAATATTAAACAATCAGTGAGCTTTGGAAAACTCCTTTCATATTTTGTTGCTACCTTATCGACCTGGTCTAGTATTTTTAGGTTTTATTTGTCTTTCTAACCTGGAATCTTTTCCTGGGTATAAAATAGCACAGCTTTTAAGGAGTCATTTTTCAAAATCTTGTTTCCGAATAAAGTATCAATTATTAAATATCAGTTATGAAACTAAACAGATAGTTTTCTGACACTTATTTATGTGTATGATTACAGTTGTGCATGTAAACATCACCACTGAAACTACAGACTTAGATTGAATCTTACATAAATATTTACAACATTCATTTGTGCGATAAAGGAAAATTCAGATATTAAAGAAAATTGTCATTAGATGGGTACAGAGATAGCAAAGTTTAGGGAAAAATATAACGATGGAGATGTTGTTTGCTGTACATTTTTGGGTGTTTAAAGTATATATGAATATTTTCTTATTCTGTGAGAACTAACACTTTCTAATGAAAGTTCAGAGTCTTACGCGACCCAAGTGTAGTGACAGTTGCCACAATGATGAGAGATGAAACATTTGGGTACTGCACATCTCATGCATTTCATGTCTTTATTTGTATTTTGGTATTAAAGGCAGAGGAATCAATAATTTTCTGTTACTTTGATATCTTGAATTTTTAAATGAAAAGATTAAAAGATGAAAATCACATGACTCTAGTAATAGATCATTCCTACATCTGATTGGGGAAAAAACCACACCTAAGTCCTCGAAAATCCAAAGGCTGAAAGCTGATACAGTAACGGTCCTTTCTTGACTTTAAAGCTGGAATGTGTCTTACCTTCTGTCTGTAGGAGATGTTCATCTCATGAGATTTGTATTAATCTCGTACGAATATTGCTGCCTGAAGAGAAAGTGAATTTGGCTCAGTCTTTTGAAAATTGATTTGATTTTTCACTGCATGACTGCGACAACAATGTCTGCCTGGTGCAGCATGGCCCTGTGAAATGTGGTTTTAGGTTTGTTAGCACTAACGGTGGGTCCCTGCAGCAAGATGCACCACTGTCTTCTAGGCTGTTTCAGCATGACAGCATCGCACCCCACGCTAATGATCTTCTCGTTTCAGAAAGACTATTAAGTACTTGGTGTGAAACTCTATATTCATGCCGCTTTTGGTTCTAAATGGTCTTGATTTGGTTCTGTCTGTGCTCTGCTCTGCTGTACCCAGCAGTAATGCCCAAAGACTTCAGGACTATGGTACTTGGAAACAGCGTGGGTGGGGGGAAGGAAGATATTTTGATGCCCAAATTGCAGCCTTGTGGCCACCCTTCAAACTACCCTCAGAATAATCCACAGATCTGTGACCATCTATGAAGAGTAGTAAAATAGATTGACTTGTACCCCACTGGTTCTGATCTAGTTCAGATGGAAATACAACACCAGAGAAGCAGAATTCTCAGATTTAAGGAAACCTTTTCTAAGCTTCATTTGGAACAGTGCACAGCTGAGACAATAACGTGGTGTAAACTTGGGCTTTTCATAAATGTCTCTGTGTGTCAAAGTGAAAATGGATACAAGTTCCTTTAAATCAGAGCTACGCAAACGTGAAATGCTTATGCTGCTGACTTTACTGGAGCCTCAGGAAGCAGATGGTGCAAGCCTGCCAGTGAGTGCTGTGCATCCCAGGTGATATTTCAGCAAGAAAGCTCTGTTAGTCAGGAACATTCTCTTTCCAGTCTGTGGGGAAGAAATTTATGGAGCAATGTGTTATGAGACTGCTGATTTCTGAAACAGAGGATGGCCTTTTTATTTATTCATTTGAGATTTTGGTTTTATAGCTTTGCTTGCTGGTTCATCTTGGTGTCTTTCAATGGAGCTGAGGCTCTGGAACAGATATGTTTTCTGAGATTGGTTAATTTTTTATTTTTTTTAATAATTATAATGGCAATGAGATTTCTCTTCTCAGAAAAACATATGTATTCCTTTCTGCCGATTTATTTCTGACTTGTTCCGTCATAAGGATTCTCCCAGGACATTTGTTGCATGCTCAGTAATTTAAACTTTGTGAATTTCTTTAAACTTCGTTTAAGTTAAATCCCAGTGTATTTTGCTCTGAATGATTTTTTTACACTCACTCCCTGAAAAACCGTTTTTGCTCTCTTTATTTATTTATTTATTTAGCTATCTATCTATTTATTTATTTGCTGCTATCTTTTTAATTCCACTGACAGTTTTCCATCTCTTGCTAACAGCCCTTTGGTCAAGTGTCCTTGGAGAAAGGCAGACAAAATATTCTGTGCTGAAATATTTTTGAATTTGGAAGCATACTAATAAATTCGAAAATTTAGCATTCTAGGGAATAACTGCTGCAGAAGTTATTTGAACATGCACTGTTTTCAATACCATTTTCCCAGTCCTTTAATGCTGCTGTCTCCATTTAGTGTACCTCCACCTGTGGGAAATACTGTCTGAATGCTTTCTTAGCATTTTGGTCACGTAATTGGCAAACAAGTTTGAAAGCAGGGGGAAAACTTCAGTGGAGAATGAGCTCCTCTAATGTATAACGTACCTGAAACACAGGAATCGGGATGGATCTCTTCTTCCTGCTGTAGCGTAATTAGGCGTATGTTTGGGCTGTATTCTGCTTTGATGCAGGGATGTCAACAGAGAACTTAGAACTGGATCTTAAGACTGTTATTAGCAAATGTTCTTAATAAGCTGATTAAACCTATTAAATTATGTTACAGTTCCTCAAATCGCACGGCCAGTATGGCGCAGCCAGTTGTATACTGAAAGTAAGCGGAGATTCCAAATTAGCTTTGTGCCTTAGGAGCTTGGTCTTTTCTTATTTCTTTCTGGTTTGCCACATTCGAGGATGGCGAGGCAGCCGTCTCCCTGCTTTCCCCAGTCAGCACGGTGCAACCAGTGCAGCACAGACTACCGGGCTGTGGTGATGCGGTACTGCAGGAGCACGCTGCATGTGTGCTGCAAAAGCGCGTACTGTCCTTCTGTGAATCACACAGAGTAGGAGTAGGCGTAGGTGTTGGGTCATAGGTTGGACTCGATGATATCAAAGGTCTTTTCCAAACTTATGATACTGTGATACATGAGTTGGTGTTACGTTTATGCTAAATATTGCACTATACATTGTCTTTGATAGAACCACCATAATGAAAGAAATGAGAGAAAACATTTTGTAGCAATTAGTAAACATTGTGAAACCCATCCTTGTAATTCCTTTCTGGAATTGTGGATGCAACTTACGGTGGTCTTTAAGAACTGTCTGAGTGTATTGCGAAAGAAAAACTGCGGTGGACATAATGTTTCCCTAAAGCTCGGCAAAGCTGAAGAAATCTGTGAAGAACCTCAAAGACAGGACACGGTCAGAGCTGCTAACTGTGGGGACGGTTTCATGCTGAGCTTTTATAACATGGATGTAATATAAATACAGAATATATACAACAGCTGTGAAAAGATTTCTGTAGAGGGCAAGTTTTAGATGAGAAGAAGCAGATAACAGTAACGTAGGTAAGAGACGTAAGCTGTTTCCTATAAGAACATTTTGAGTTTCATTTTTTTGAGTTTCTTTTCTTTCCTGGGTGTACAGGAAGCCAAAAGCTAGATATTAAATCTCTTAGAAGATAAAGAGTGATGCGTTGATTTGGTTTGGGAGCCTTGCTTCCTGCAGGATCCTAACTTTGAAAATGAAATGGTTGAGATCTTTCAGTGCTATCAGGAGACACCAATTTTCAGAAACCCTACCTCTTGATAAAATTATTTATTTTAAAATAGAAGTAATAATAAATGCAAGTTAATATTAAATCCTAAGTTTGTTTTATCAATTAAGCATATAAAAAACCCCAAAAGGCCACCCAGGACTACTTTGATTATCTTTTGGTTTGTGCTCGTAAGTGAAATATCTGGCTCCTTACTGTTGATGTGAACTGGGTGCACTGAAATGTACGGAATTGCTACCTTTATTATTCCTGCATAGGATTCATTATATAGATATACATTGGTGGTGGTGGGATACATTTTTTATATTAAGCTGAAAATATGGTATAGTCTCCATGGTCATAAATAAAACCAAACATGTCCCCAGAGATCATGGCAATAGTTAGAAACCCACAACGAGTCCCTCAGCTGCAGAGGTCTCTTCCTTTAGAAGGCACAAGATGACTGGAGTTTATATTTCCAAAATTAGATTTGTCAAGCCTAAAGTTACCAGAAAGGTGTGTTTGACATAAACTGAGATCGCTATCTGACCCTTCCCATCAATAAAAGGCACAAAACTACACTCCACAACTACATTTTTCACGAGTCTTCTTTGCTTTGCCATCTGTGCCGCCAACTGTTCTTCTACTGTATGTCGTCTGCCTGAAGAAGTGCTAAGCAGGTGTGGCACATGTTTGGCTCATTCCTGCTTTGCATGCGTAATGTAATTATGTTTGACAGACTTGGTTTGATTGAGAGAAAACTATGAACTGGATTAAATGTTTTTTGTTTAGACTTTATTAGCTAAAGATGCCATTGCATAATTAATTTGTGAATAAGCAGCAATCTTGCAAATGAGGCAGTGAATCAAAAGCACAGGAAGACATTATAGCCTCTTCTTAGGATGAGTTTACACATTTCTTATTTGTAGTATTCATTAAAAATACATAAAGGAAGGTTAACAAAACATTGCAACAAAGAACCACAAACAAACCAGCCAGCCACAGAAGCCTTCATATATGCATAAGTCAAAAAAACTGAAAGCAAGCCAACTAAAAAATACGAGCCAGTGCTAGACAGTAGATGCTTTAACGATATTTGAGTTCTATTCAAATAGATGCTTTCTGTTCAACCCTAATTCTTTGGAGCAAGGATGCTGGTACAACCGTATGTGTCTAGTTTCAATGTGAAAAATTAAGAATATTTTTATGTAAGGAAATCTTTAGGTGAGTTGCTTAATTTTTACTTAGAGAAGTTGTTGCTCTTCACACTTTAGGGGTGGAAACTGGCAGCTTTAATTCCAATGCTTCAAAATATTTGCATTTGCATCTGTTTCTATTTTATGTTTAGGTATTACAAACCACGCCAATCGAAGTGAAGAAAATCTGCAGGATGCAGTGATTTGGTTTAGAACACACTTTGCTGCAAGTTATTTCTTTTTATCTAGGCCTTCCTGCACCGCAGCTCAAGGAAGAACAGGGCATAGGCCCAACCTTCACGGTTCTCCTGGACCCTTGGGCAGAGGACGGGGATGGAGGGCCCTGACTGCTCAAAGACAAGAATGTGTCTTGGTGCCCTCCGAGCCCTGAAGCTCAATCAGATTATTTGAGATAAATCCATCAGTTTCTCTACCTGATTTCTTGTTAGTTAATGCTTGTCTTTGAGCGTGTCTTCTTATCCTGGACACGTGCTGTCCCAGTCAGTCGTCTTTCTCTGCTCTGACGCTATCATGCATACTTCATACATTCCCTTTGGGTGTAATATAGCTGCTTATCTCACTTCAACAGGAATAAATATATCTAGTTCAGATACGTGAGGACATTTTCACTCTAGGGTAGCAAAGATGTAGGCTTTGCTTGAACCAATGATGATAGGTTAAAGTGAAGGTGTCCTAAGGAGCTCTTGAAATAAGAAGGCTGGTTTATGGGCTTCCTTATTTTCTTCTCCTTCTTCTACTGTTTCTCAGTAGTAAAAATCGAATTGTTATTTCAGGTATTTTTCATATATTCATTTATTGTGTTGTAATCGTATAAATAATGATTTACAACGTTGAGGTACTAACTTTCATATTAGCAACATGTATTAGCAAAAGCTCTTAATCTATAAGGCAAATAAAAGATTGGTTCTCTGAAAGTGCGGATTTGGAATCCGATTAATTTTCCAATGAGAATTCACGAGCCTTATAATGATTTATATTAATTAAACTTTAGCATTATTTTAGTTGAACATATTCCTTTGTCACCAGCACACGAGAGTAAAATCATCAATGCCCCACATATAGGTTTAGAGATAAAATAGCTTTTTCCAGAACAATCGTGTTCAAATGCATCTCCTGTAGCAAAAGGAATAAAACAAATGGCTTGGAGAATTTTTGATAGGTTTACATATCTAACTTCTTCCAGCTGCCTCTTTTTTAGTTCTTCGTGAAAGATTGTGCTGCCTCTGCTTCCCAGAAGTATTGTATTTCTTCTCTCAAGAGCAGTAATCATAATCTGGCAGGATGGAAGATTGATGCAGGGTCATTTAGTAAAAATTTTTCTTTTTTCAAATGAAGTTTTCTTCCTATGCTTTTCCAAGGATTGTGGAGTAGTAAGATGGTTGATCTCCGTTTTTATTCTAATTCTTTGACTGCTGCTCAAACCCTGCCTTCGGTCACGTGCTCTCTGGTTGTTACAGATGTATTGCTTTTGCTAGGCCTGATAATGGGTTTTTATTCGTTATGTCTGCTTTGGAATTTTCCATGAACTTCCAACCATCTTGGATCTTTCAGAGAAGATGCTCAGAACATTAAGTGCTATGACAATGCTGTTGGTATTTCCAGAGGCTCTAGTCTTTCAGCAACTCCATAATGCCTAAACACTGTTTTCTCTCCTTTGTAATTTTTATCACAGAATTCTTCTCTTTGTTGAGTTTCAATTGACTCCATTGCTTTTCAAATACTTGCAGCCTTCTCTCAATTTTATTTACTTTAGTCTCAAAGGAGGCCACGGAATCTTGAGGGTTATCGATTTTTAGATGAAGAGATTGAAGAAGCTTTTTTACTGAGGTGTCTTGTAAAGTGTTTGAAGGTGGAGAAGCCGCACTAGGCATGGAAGGCAATGTTGTGTCTGCAGTGTGGGCTTGCTTGACCCATTATACAACAGGTTTTATTTAATCTGCATGCTGCCTCTAAGCACCTTCTGCCACATTTTTGTTTGGTTGTCTGTCTCAAACAATGTCACCAACACTTGAGGAGACTGTTATCGTCAAGGTTTCAAAGACATTGGTGGGCTTTTAGGCTTGTGAGTGTGTAACAGGAGCTACGACCTTTGCAGCGACGCCAACAAATGATCTGTGTTGTTAGAGTGCGGCACAAAGCCACTGCGGTTGGCACGTGCTTTGTGTCAGGATGACTTGGCACAGCCTTTGTCTGTCTGGAGTCTTAATGAGACACTGGGCAAACAGGGAACTTGCCTCCTCAACTCGTTCAGCAACATCCAGGAACAAAGTGGGAGGAGGAAGGGAATCACAAAATAACAGTTGGGAGCCACAGCGAGAGGCAGACGCCTTTGCTATCAAAGAGAGTTTGTCACCACATAAACTTGCTTAAAGCAAAGCAGGCAAAGATGTCTCCTTTTCACCAAGTTGAAAAAAGTGTGCTGCAATTATAGTCTGTTCATTTAGTAAGCTGTTATTTTCATCTTTCTCCCAGGCTCTGGGTTTTGAGTCAGGATCCTCTGGGTCACAAATAACCAGGTTGCTTCCAGAAAGGGGACAAACAAGAGGGTGGAGAAGACTTTTGTTTTGCACAATAGAGATACATATATATATAGATACATACGAGGGGCAGAGAAAAGCCATCTGGAAACAGGTGATGTTTTCTTCTCTGCTTTTCTTAGAACTCCTTGTACAGGTGTCTTTTATATCTCTATTCTTCCCTGTTTTAGTGTTAACTGAGGTTTCAGGCGAGGCTGCAGAAGACCAATAGTGCATTTTCTCCGTAAAGAAAAGGGTTCTATTGTGCTCATCGCAAAGAACCTTAAACATGATTGGCTTCTTTAGGCAATAAATCAGTATAAGGAATAATAAGTAACATGTTTTGATGCCTGACATTTAGGTTTTTTTACTGTTGGTCATACTATCCATCTCATTTAAAAATCTGATTATAGTGTTTGATTGTGATCTCCTGAGTCACTGAAAGCTATAGGATTCTTTGAGATGTTTAGAAATACATTTCCTTGTTTAAAAAAATAACCAAACTTTCCTGTGCATCTGTTTCAGACAAGTCATCTACCTACTAAAATGAGAGCACGTCTGTATAGAATACCTGTTTTCTGCCTAGTAGTCATTTCTTTTCCCAAATGAAGCCAACCTTGTCATCTTGTGGCACACAACATAACTACAATAGATCAAATTTTGCTGTCAATATTATTTTCCTGGATACACTGGACATTATGTGTTCTGTGGATTTTTTTTTTTTTATTATTATTATTATATGCCTGAATGGAAGCCAGGATGTTATTGTATCACTTTGTTTCATATCAAATTACATTGTCACATAATGATATAATTGCCAAACACAAGCAGATGCAATTGTTATAGTGCAATAAAATGGCACAACTGAGAACACTGTTTGTATTTTCATTTAAAAGTTTGGGTTTCAATATGAAAGTTTGTAATACAGTTAGAATGTGAGTTTTGAGTTGCCTGTATATGTCTTCAACTGATGCAGGTTTATTTAGGTTTCAGAATTAAGGAAAACATTGAAAATATCAGTACTCACGCTGTAGAAAATAGGTAGGTTGTGCCTGGGTGTCCTCTGTCGAGCAAGCACTTTGGCTTTTCTCAGTGAGGACTAATTTTGGGGCTGGGGACCCTTCCCAAAGGGAAGCAGAGATGCGGCTTGAGTAAATTTCAAATATATTTTGTATATAGCAAAATCATACATTGCACTGTAAGCTGCATTTTCATTCATCAAGTTGATCTTTATGAAAAAGAAAAACATGGTACGTTAGAAAAAATTAATCTATATGAAATACAAAACTACATTTCAAATTTATGTTTCATCTTTTTTAAAGTGCATGGAAAGAAAATTCCAAAAGAAAATATTCGGTAAAAAAAGGGGCCTCCAATTTATTTTTTATAGCTATATAAATATTATGACTTAAATTAATATTTTCTTTTATTTTTTTTTTAGTTATTCCTTCTCTTTTAGTTGATGTAACTGCAAGTAGAGAACTTTTGAATTTCAGATATTTTAATGGATACAATCTCTTTAATTTTTTTTCTCCCCTATCCTGTCTGTATTCATTACAGGCAAATCAATGAAAATTGATAAACCCATCATGGAAAAAAGGGATATATTTGTATTCATTACAGGGGATCGGAGATAATAATAAAATAAAATGTTGTTATAGCGAGATATAAACCCAACCTAAGGAACTGTTCAATATGTGAATAGCTAGATACATTTCATTACTGTGATATGGAACAGCTTGATAGCGGAAGCCAATAATTTAAAAAGTCTTGAGCACAGGGTTATGCTGACTATACAGTTCAATACGTTAATTGACAATAAATCCTGCTTGCCTATAAAAAGCACTTGACTAGTCATTTTCAAGATGGTCATGATTTTTTATGATGCGGAACTTTTAATTTACAGGGATGATAAAAATAGATTTACTTTCAGCCACTTGTATTTGATTTAATTACCTAATCAACTATAAATCATCTACTATTGAAAAAGTAATTTAACAGAGATGATATTTTGTCGGCATTTTTTTGTTAAGTAGAAGAGAGTCTTTTGTAAAGGAAGGTGAAATAGGCTTCAGAGGAATTAAAAACGTCTATCGTTTTTAAGAAAGGAGTTAGAACTTCAGAGCCAGGAAGTTTCGGTTTGCTGAACAAAGGCCTCGATTTTTTTGAAAGAATCGTTGATGGTTGCCTAATCTGTTGAGAAATCACATAGTGAGCTGCATGGCAAGGCACTACCTGTGGATAGCGATCTGAAATGGGCCTTGAGCGATGGAGCTTCCCTCTGTTTGGGATAATATTGTACCTTCAATGATGAGAAACGTGCAGCACGGCCGTGGAGAAAGGAGCTACTGTACCTTGTCAAGAAAAGCAACAGAGAAACCACTCCAAGTCAGAATGGGAGGGACTTGTTAGAGGATGGTGAGGCTTTCTATGGTGAATTAAATTGTAAATTTTAATCCCTAAATGAAAACAAGATAATTTTTTCCATATTTTAATAACTGTCAAACAAAACTTGACATAGTACGTGAACAACTAAAAGTGCAGATTTAAAAGGCAATAATACTTTGAAGGAAGAAGGATGAAGTTTTATAAACCAATGGTATCAATATTTAGAGTTTTCCATTTACAGACAATCTTATTAAAGAGATAAATTATATACAGCGGTGAAATTATTTCATCCTATAAGATGCAGGCTCCTAAAATCTAGCTTGAAAAATACTGCAAATCTCATAAATACCATTAACAAGAGAGTGGGTGTGACATCCCCCAAACAACGTTTATACAATGCTGATAGTGCTCTACGTGGAAAACGTTCCAGATAAATGCTTTTGGAGTGTATTCAGAGAGGAATTACTTGTGAGATGAATTACAGGTGTCAAAAAGGGACTCAAAGATTACAAAATAAGAATTTATTGGAAAATTTTTGCTGTTTAGTATTCTTGTTTGGCATTATTTTAAAAACAGATAAAATCCCAAATTCATTACAGAAAAATCTCCTTCTTTTGGGGAGCAGAGGGCGAGGAGGAAGGGAAATGAAATGCACGTAGCATTATTACAAGCAAAAGAATTACGTGGTATAAATGAGGAAAGAAATAGTGTGTTGCTATGGCATTATGAAAATAGCCAAAGCTAAGGAAGTACAGAAAGTAAAGATAGCAACAGAAATACCATTAACATTATGAACGAAAAAAAAAAATCAATGCTAGACAATTCTCCCGGAGAATTCGGGTCACTTTATGAGTTGGGAATAAAGCCAGCTTATACAATAAAGGTAAAAAAATCATGTGAAATAATGAAAACTGAACTGGAAAGTGGAGATTTGAGACTAAATTATCCTGATAGCTTTATTAAATTTAGGGAAATAAAAACAAAGTATGTATGTTAATAAAAAATTGTGCAATTTTCTTATGGGTAACACCAGATTTTGAAAAAAACTGAAGAAACAGATGTACTACAAATCTTATAACTCTTCTTTGGAAAGTTCCTTAGGAACTTCTCATTTTAATTTTCCAACCAATGTGAAATTATATCTGCCTTTGCAGAATTCCTCAGAAATACCATAGGTAAATGAAAATTGCTGTATTGAGTTAGGTTGGTACCATTTTATCTGACGAGGCTGAGATGAGGTGCTTGGAAAGCAGTATAAGAAGCCCTGAATAGGATAAGTAGGATACAGCTTACCTATACAGAAAAGGTGTATTTTCCTAGTCAGTGTGAGCTTGCATTAGAGAAACGTGAAGGTTATGTCTTCTCTCACTGTTCAGGGATTCTTTTTGACCCGCTTTTTACTCAACTGAGAGTTGAAATTCATGGGGTATTACAACAATTATTTAGCACAGCTACTCACGCGTGCTCCTAGGGGTGAGATTTTGAATTATCAGCCTTGTTTCAGCTCTCACTTACTTCTCGTATTTTGGGGTTGGGTCTGGATATTAATTTTCTGAGAGCAGACTGATGTCTCGACTGTATAGAGGTGTTGACTGCATGGCTTTGCTCAGCATTGGAAACTCTACAGTGAAGCTGTCCTGATGTCGTCCCTTCTGTCTGCTGCCTCGGAAACGGACATGGCCCCAGCATAAAAGGAGATGGTGGCACAAATTGTGCAGTCACACTAGACATTCCAATGGTTCTGTCTAGAGATGGTGGAGATGATGAATTAAATGGCTGGGACGTGAACAGGAAGGGTGACTAATCTGGATGTATCAGATTCGCTGTGAATGGGCTTGCATATACGTAGTTGATCTGGACTGGTAACCTGCATACATTTTCTTTTGCTGGAAACACGTGACTCAAAATTTTTGCACAGGACGATACTAAAAGCAAACTGAAAAGATGTAGAATTTCAACAGCATTTTCTCTCTCTTGTAGTTACGTGTTATTACTATGCCTGCAGTTTTAATCTTCTGTGATTAGTAATAATTTTGATATTACTTTGCTCCAGGAATACTTAAGTTTATGAACAAGTCCATTTGATACAAACATGTAATTCTCAAGGCAAAAAAGAATCAGTTTCCAAAACTTCTTTTTTTCCTTGTCAGTGCTGGATGAATGCTCTTTTGGCCTAGAAAGTCACCTAGATAACAGAAGTCTGAACATAATGTTGTGACTATGCTTTTAATGTGCTAAGTCCTGCCAGATTTTTGGTGTGAAATCTGAACACAGAATGTAGTCCCAAAATAAAAACCATGGCGAGAGATATGCAAGATGTGATCACCCTTTGAAATATTGAAGAGTACTTTATTCCCTGAGTGGATATTGGCCTTGGCTAAACACAGAAGTACTTTTAAAGGTGACAATGTCTACTCTAAATTTTACGGACAGAAAGGAAGCAGTGATGTTACCTGTTCTGGTGGTTCAGACAGTTACCTGCATTAATTTGCCTGATTTATCTGTTAATTTCCTGGGAGCTCTTGACAAAAAAGAGAGCACTGCCAAGTAGGTTATCTTACACAAAGCAGCTTCCTTACTACATCTACCTTTCATATTAGTTAGCGTATAATCGCTGAAAGGTGAAGGATACTGCCATGCATTAAAGGAAGTAGGAATGGGGTTGCAGCGGAAGCAGAGCAGAATCCTTTAATGTTCGTACTACTCCGAGCACGAGGTTGTTTATGATATGCTCTCACAGGTTTTAACCAAAAAACTTTGAATTCATGTATATGAATGTTTCTGGAAGATATGTTAAGTTTCCCTTTTCCTGACTTCACAGTGCAGGGCAGTTGCTGCCCTTCCAGGAACCAGAGACCCAGTGAGCCAAATGTACAGCCTGGGAACGGCAGCTGTATGGTTCCCATAGCAACAGGAACTCTATGAACACCCTCAGAATTTTCTTCCCCCTTCAATATTTATTTTGCGTTTATATACTTTATCTGGCTACACGTTTTATAGACAAAATGTTGATTAATTCTGCTTAAATTCCTTTGGGAAGGAAAAATAGTAGAAAATGGGAGAAAGAGAAGAGAATATGGTATCTGTAATTACTTTGGCAACTGGTTGTTTTGATGTATTCATAGGTAAACATGATTGTATTTATTTTTGGGGTAAATTTTTGCCTTAAAATAGTCTTTCTCTTCCCAAACATTCTATGATAAAATATACTGAAGCCAATTTTATTGCCTATAAAACTGTTGTTAGGGGGGGAAGCGTAAAATATAAGAGAGCATAACCAAGTCGTCAACAGTTAAGATATTTGTTTAGCCTTATTTCTACCCTTCTTGCCATCATAACCTTAACAAAAATATCCCTATCACACGTTCTGAGGCAGAAGCATTGCAGACAGACTAGAGGAGTTCCTTTGAACAATTGTAGGTCATAATACTTTGATTTTTTAACGGTATGTTTCCAGGTATTTTGCCCTTAAAATGCGCTCTGTTCCCAGATAAGGGCTGTGAATGATGCTGAACTACCCCTGCTTCCATAGAATTAAAGTAGAATTTTGTTATGGATTTTTTTGAGGGATGGACCGAGTCTGTTCTGAATAAGTGATTTTTTTTTGTTGTTTTTTAGACTGAACTAGGCATGAAATAAGTGTCAGATAACCAGCAGGTATGGTTACTTTTCCTTTTTTATTGTCAGTTTTTATTTTTTAAACAGAGAAGGAACAGTCAGGCTTATTTAGGGGCTACTGTTGCTAACAGCATGGCAGAAATGATGATCCTTTTCACTATTGTAAGAAGACATAGATTGTCTTTCAATAAACTTACTCCTTCCCAAAAGCACTAAGTAAAAGCTAATCCAAGTATAAACTGGGAATTGACCCAGATAGCAATTCCTTTTGTTTTAACCTTTCAAAACCTGAAGAGTTGTATCTTTTTCTTCACTCGGTGTTTACTAAAAATGGTGATTCGTTATTTTTTCACAGTGATCAGGATGTTCTCTGAACAATCTTTTCAAGTGTTTCCAGATTTCTGACTTAGTTCTCCAATACGGATTCCCTAATTCCCTCTCCCAGAGCAAGTTTGTGTGTCATACCCGTAGTGTTCCTAAAGAGTTGCTAATGAGGCTTTGCAAGTGCGGAGGCGCAGACAATGAGCAGTTGGTGCTAGGAGGCTGATCCAGAGCTGGTTTTGTAAGCAAGGATTCGGCATCTCTAAGAGTTCAGTCATTGTCTCTCCCATGCTTTTCCCCATGTAACTCTCCTGCCCGGAGCTTTAGGAATAAGATTTCTGGCTCTGCTCAGATGTTTTCTTTATTCGATTAGCACTGCTTTGGATATCCTACTCGGAGTAGTCTTGTACTTTACATTGCTAAGTTCTGTAGCTGAAAAGGGAAAACAAAATCCTCACTCAACAGTAAGAGAACGCCTGATTTACCAAAATTAGTCTCACATTCAAAATTGATGAGGATCACATTTTGAATTGGTAACAGATGGAGAAGTGCTGAGTTTTGCCTTAGTGTCTATAATGCTGCTTATGCTAGAATGTGTTTTTATTTCTTGCAGAGTTCACTTGAGTCTTATAATTCTAGTACAATTCCCCATAAACAAAACAAAGCACTTTTAGAGTCTACAGTGTCTGCTAATTCCCTCCTCTGAAGAACAGTGTCCGACTTTGATCAAATGAAATGCGAGCTAATTAAGGTGAAAGTATTGAGTGCTTTCCATCACTTATTTTTGTTTGTCAAAGTACGTTAGTTTAATATGCTTAGTCCAAAGTACCTTTTTTCACTAAAAATAGTGAAAAGGGTGGTGGTAAAGAGAGCAAGTTAGCTGGTGAATACCCCATTCCTCAGGAAAATGAGCAGAACTGAAAGAGTTCAAGAGTAAGTAGTTGGTGTGCTTGTGTTAATGACTTTTTTTTGTATTGCCATTTTGGATCACATTAACCTTTTGGTATGCGTCTCGTATGTAAAATGCGGGAAGCTACATTACTCTGGGAACAGTGTATCATCTGTTGTCATTACAGAACATGACCACGGACCATTATTCAACATTTCTGCAAGTTAAGAAATAATTTTAATATGCTTTCCTTTACTGCTTAAGCGGCTTACTTACCAAGTTCAATCTTCTTTCTAAAAGAGACTCTTTATTGGTGAAAGTATTTATACAAAGAATACTGGCATTATTTTATAGTGACTTTCTAAAGAACCAGACAAGTCTATTTGAGGCTTTTCTTTGGTATTAACTAGATATTTTATCATAAGTGAGCAGGGCGTTTCTGGTTCACTAGTCTTTATTGCTTTCTTGAATGCACTTCAACCTCATTCACAGTTCAAGTCTATATAATCCTTATGCTTTTCATACTTTTAAATCCTCCACAGTGTTTTCTGTATATCTGACTCTGCTAATATCCACAGAACCCGGGTCTTAAGGCGCTCTCCTGAGCTAGCCTAATTCTGCGCTGAGAGTGAAATACACATTTCCACCAATCCCTTTACTGCTTATAAACAAGGGCAACGTTTAATTTAATGCCAACATCCCCCAGCCTCAATTTTCCCCTCTGAAACCCCAAATCTATTCCTTACAATGAAAACATGCACTGTAGTTTGCTCATTCATTTATCCTTGCTCTGAACCCTATTTATGAATCTGCTGCTCAGTTTTCTTGAACTCGGTATGCTGTCAGTTTGATGCTCGTTACTTTCTTCCCCTCAATACTTTCTCCTTAAACTTTAAATGCAAGAGGAATTTATTTTGCGTAAATATGTAAACAAACTTGATCAAGGCCAGTCAGGTTATAACTTCTTTTCTGGATTGGTACAAGCTTGTCTGCCATTATTGCAAAATAACTTTACATATTTCGCATCACACGGGTGCGCAATTCACAAACCCAGTTAGATTTATTGGAAATTATTTGGTGTTCTCTCTCATGTTACTGGTTGCGCTGTGTTTATGTTGATTATGATGAAGCATGTGTGTAGCTACAGCAAAGTCTTCTCTGGCTGAATACCTATCTTGGAATAATTTGGGGTGTTTACCAAATCTGACTGGTTTCACATGCACTTCTTCATGCTACGTGGGATCCACTATGTGGTATTTGATTCTCTGAAACCATAAATGCCAGTTAAATGATGGGACTGAGGTGCAGGCCTTTGTCGTCCCAATCCATGATGAGCCAGGACTCATGTTTTGTTAATGAGCAGTGGTAATCATCATCACTGATGCCTCTTGCATCAGTAGAGTGTCATAGAGAACAATCTGATGTCATTGTTTTCTGGGAAAGCAAGCACAGCCCAGGCCTATCAGATCTGCAGCTGATGTGCTGTTTGATTTCACTGTATTTTCTGTCCATGCCCAGGAGCCTGTAGGGGCTTCTTTGAGGAGAGGATGGGGTTGCCCTGCGCCAGGGCTGGTTCCCTAAAGGCTCCACCCCAGGATACAGTGTACCCTGTCAGTGATGCTGATGGTGTCTCTGGAAAAGGCAAAACCTCACCTGGTAGAGCGAGGAAAACTGTAAGAAATAGCCCTGTGAGCACCCAAATGAGAGGAGAAGGAAGACGGGAAGGAGATGCTGCAGGTACTATTTCTGTCCAAAATGGTGTTAGCACATCAGGTAATAAGGAGGGTGTGAAATGAAAATTCTTTTGCTGATGCAGACACAAAATAAAATAGAACTTTTGTTTTTATCCTTTCCATCATTCTTTAATCTCACAAGTTTCAAGCAGTATGAGGCATTAGGACAATGCGTTAGGAAGGTCATGGGACACAAATGTGTATTTTAAAAATGAGTTGTAAGGCACTCTACAAGGGTGGGTTTGGGCTACTCAGAGTAGCCTTGTTTTGGTGGAACAGCCGATTTGCAGTCCTTACAAACAAGAATTTAAGTTCAAAATGATTTCCTGTGGGTCACTAAAGTAATTGCAGAACAAAGCCACGTTCCCTGCTCTGCTCTTACAACTGGAGGTGTCTGTCTGTTTTTCTGTCAGCTCTCTTTGCTTGGTTTGCCATTTATTTTAACAAAAAGCTGTTCAACTTCAGGGAGCGCAATCAGAAAGCAGCCAGGTCTCCTCTTTTGCTATGCAAAATGTTCAGCAAATCTGTCACCCTCCATTTCTCACCAATCACAAAATTCCTTCTCTGAGGTTAGAACATTGTGTCAAACCAGGAAAGCCTCAGCTAGATTGATTTAGAAAGCTAAAAAGACAACACTTTCTGACTAGACTCTGAGCAACAGCCGTGTTCCTCACACTATGCTATTTCAACCCTGAAAGCATCGGGAGTTTCTGTTTAGATCCTTAAAATATCAGTAAAAACCCAGTACCTACACATCACCTTTCCCACACAGGAATCGGAATATTTTAGCATGCTATCACGGCCGTTATGTTTAAAAGTATTTTTTGTGATTTTCATCCTCCCGGTTAGGAATATCTTTCTTCCGGGGGCTTAAGTGTGGCATTAACTGTGCTGGCGGACCTCTACCTTGGAATAAATCTGCTAACCTGTTCTTTCTAACTCCTCGCCCTTTGAAAATTCCTTTTGCAGGTTTTATTATATTGATTTAAAGAGTTGTGTAGTTTCAGGCTTATCTGAGTTGCAAACGTGCCCTAATTTTTCTCCTCAAGCCTTACTCAATGAAGGCTGATGTCAGAACAAGCTTAACATGTTGCTCTTTTTGTGGAATCCTAGTGTTTACACACGGAGTGAAGGGGATAGCTATGTTTTATAGACTTGCTCATTACCAGGAGCGATATCACATGGACTGTTATTCAAAAAGATAAGAAATATTGCAGTAAATATGGATCTTGAAGCTGTCGTGCTTCACGGGTCAGATGATGTGTCAGATTTCAGGGTGGGTAGATCCCTTCAGCCTTGCATGGTCTCAGGTGCTTTAAGGGAACGTGTTCCTAAAAAAACATGGATAGATTTATAATGCCAGAGTGTTTGCGAGGACAGAATCTACTTAGACAGCAGTTCAGAGAGAGTCAACACTGTTGTTTGGTCATCTATTATGGTATAGATTTTGCCATCACTTTTCTATCCCTATTTTGAAGTCTTTGTCAAAATGAAGGAACTGTTTACTATATATATATTATATATGATATTAGGGAGAAAGAGAAAAAAGCAGAAATGCCATACAATTATTGTGAAGCTTGCTGAAAATCTTTTTATATTGCAAAGCACTTAAACAAAAAAATTAATCTTTTCTTCTGTGACAAGTTTTGTCATTCAAATAAATGAAATTGTTTTGGCTTCAGGTTTTAAAACTAAAATGGGAATAATTTTTCTCCTCTCTCAAATAGCAACTGGAATGAATATGAATGTTACTAATCAAAGTGCCTAGACCCATTCTCATTCTCACCCTTATAACTTCAACCTTTCCTGTAAGAACCTTGTTAGCTGAAGTACAAGGTATTTGGAATAACTAGAAAGAACAGAGTGAACATGCATTCACACATGCCTTTTTCTCCTGTCTCTTGCCGTATACTAAGGTGGGAATATTTTTGCCTTTCCTTACCTGAAAATTCTGTCTGCTACACTACTCTTTTAGTTGACTATTTTTAGCTGAAAAAAAACCCTTTTGGATAGTTTACTTTTCAGACCTTTTAATGAGATCAGTGAAGAGCATACTTTTATTCAGGTGAACAGCGTGCTATTTTTTTCTTAGGTTTTATAGATTATAACTTTGTAACTATACTGGAATTAAACAAAGAAGGGCATGCAATAAAATATCTTAATTGTTCCCCATTTCCAGGCAGTAGGCTTGATCATGCGCTGGTGTGTTACCTGCTCTCTTTAATAGTCACTAGCTGGAGGAGAGACGTATATGTTTTATAAGCCACCTGTACAAATGCAAGACTATCAAATTGCCTTCTGTTGAGAGTACGTCACATTTACATTCAAAGTTGGAAATGGATTCTACACCCAAGCAGTATAACTCTACGTTTTTGCACCACCATGAGACACTCTAACAGCAAACCCTTGTGACAAACACGGGTGCAGAAGCTCTTTGTCACAACTTTGTGTCTCGGTCTTGGAGCCCAAGAGGGACTGAACTCAGGTGGAACTCGGCTGGGAGATGTAGAGGAGGCAGAGTCTTCTTTTTAATTCTTTTTTTTCCTTGTTTTCCCTGCTTTGTGGGGGGAGAAACACAACGGTAGGAGAAAATCAACTTTCAGTAACAAGGCCTGGTCCTAAAATTAAAAGTAGATGCATCTCTGAATCTGGCTAAAGTCCTAGTAATTTTCCTAAAAGTCAGCAGTAATGTATGTGTCCAGCTACCTGCCTGATCACTCAGCTGCAACTGCCTTTTTCTTAAAATATCTCACAACAGTGTTTTCAGTATTGATTACTTTATGTGGTCTAGCAAATCCTGAATCTACCATTCTATGCCATAAACTTGTTGGGGAATGGCTCAAGGAACAGGGACATGGGTCCCTGGACGAGTTAGTTTGCAGCATGTAACAGCATCAAGTCTGAGCTGGTGTGCCTAGGCCTCCGTTAGCATAAGCGAGCTCGGTTAGCATAAGGGAGCTATGCAGGAGGCCCATGAAGATTACGATAACCTTGAGCAAGGAGTAAGCAACATTCCTGGTAACGAGCCAGCATAGAAAGGATAAGCGGCCTGGAAACAAACTGCGGCCGGGAAACTAACTAACTGCGGCTGGGAGACAAACTACGGCCGAGAGATGAAGTCACCAGTAGCCAGTAATGTTATAATACGAATGCATAATTAAAGTAAAGGTAGCCAATTATGTTATAACACATGTGCATAATTAAAGCAAAGGAGCATAAAAGAAGCTGTGTCACATCAATAAACTTGAAGCTTGCTTATCACTCATATTGAGTTGGCCGCATTCTTCCACCACCGTCCGGGACTCGTGCCGCGTCGATTCTTGCGCTGCGGCATAAACTAACGTAAACAGTCTGGGAAGGTGGGGAATTTTATATTTTTAGTGAAACAATGTACATTCTTTTGCTTAAGTTTTTTAATATATATCATTATTTATAATTTTATATATAATGAATATTACAAAGAAATTTAAGTATGGAGCACATTTTTTTATAGTTATTACAATTATATTTTCTGTTGCAAATCAGCCATCTACAGTGTGATGCAAGGGATTTGCAAGACTCGCTACTGATAATCAATGAGAAAAAGAAATAATCGAATGGTTTGACTTTGGCCAGGTCTTTTTGTGCTTTACGGGCTTTAGTAGGGAGTTCTATTTAACTAATGGCTTGGATGGTGACCATGAGAGAAGTGGGGTGGGGAATATTTTCAGTTACATTATTGGCTTTGGATTGAGGCTAACATTAGCTTTTTTATTTATAGTTTAATATTAGACACAGAATCGGAGAAGCTGCAGAAGTAGCGAGTTCAAGGAGTAGAACGCTCCATATCCTAGCCAAAAAAAATCAAGCACATTAGAATTCTTCAACTAAGAAGTAGCAAAAGCATCCACCAGGATTTCAGCGTGCTTCTTGAATAAGGTTGGGTGAATTTAATGAGTGACTTGAAGGAGTTATATGATAGTTACCTCCTGAAAGTGAATGGAGATTAATTCAGAATCTGAAATTACACCAGAGTTGTAGAAATTAACAATCAACTACATAAAAAAGAATCATCTGCAGTAGATGAAGGGACCCTTAGTTCTTTGAAAATGCCTGGTATCTAAGAATGGTGAGTGTGGTTTCCTATGCTTAAATCCCCTGCATACCTCTGTTTCAAACACTTTTCACGTGTGCATTCTCCTTGTATTGCAGCCTCCTTTCCCAGCTCTTTCTAATGCTGCCCTGTCCACTCACACTTCCCTCAAGAACCTGCTCATGTGCCCAGTGTTCCCCTTCCAAGTCTCTCCCTCTCCTCTGTGGTCCCGACAGCACCCTGACTCCCTCTGCACTCTTTCCAGCATTTCAGTCACAGCAGTGAAAACCTCCTTGTGTATCCATTGGCAAGCGAGCTGCTCCTGGCAAAGATGTCTTTGCTTTGACAGCATCTAACAAGGTGTCTGTTCTCTACTGGGATGTTAAGCTTGGTTACAATGCATCAGGGAGGGGCCAAAACCACAGTGACTCTCTGAGAGAGAACCGTAGCTAGAACACGTGGTGTCACTGGATCACGTACTCTGCCTTCTGCTAGGGGAAACGCCAGCTCACATGGCTGGGTCCAAGCAGCACCTCAAACCTTCAAAGACCCACAAAAAAAATGAATAAGCAAGTCCTGGCTCCAGCAATGCTACACTTGGCAACCCCTGTCACCAGGACCCCACTGCTCGTATCTCCCTGAGACTGGAGCAGCCAACAGGAACCATCCAGGGCTGCAGTTTGTTGTCCTGATTGACAGCTACAAACTAATATAGGCTATGATATTTCTTTAAAAAGCACCTGTAGAACCACTTTTCGCTGAGGCAGTCTCTGGTAACAGAACAAAAGCGTATCTTGTGCTTTTCCTGAACGGGGCTGCTCTGTGAGTACACATCAGGTGATCAGATGAGAGGATAATGGCTACGTATGCGTGTTTTCCACAACTCCACACCGTTCCCCGCACCTCTAAGTTCCATGTGGACAGAAGTGCGGGAGATTATATGAATTTGAGGTGTATGATAGCCTTTTTGTGACAGCAACCTTGGACCTGTTGTGTGCACTCACAGTGACTCTGTGGACCCGCAGATGCCAACAGCAAACATGTGATAAGGCTGATGCGAGCAGCACAACAACCCTGAATATCAAAGGACTTTGTCAGCAGAGGTGTTTTTACGAGGGGCAAGTTAATTCTGTGAACTAATAACTGGTTAAAAAATAGAAACAAAGGATAGGCATAAATGCTAAGATTTCATGCTGGAAGGAGGTTATTAATGAGGTCTCGCAGGGCTCTGTGCTAAACTTTGTGGTGTGTACTTAGAGTTTCTCTGATAAAGTTTGCTTGATGTAAATTTATGCAGGACAATTTAATCTGTAGCAGACATGGAAAAGTTACAGGAGGATCACTTAATATTGAGCTATTGGACAATTAATTCAAAGTATTGTTTATAGAGAGGAAAGTAATTCTAACTCTGCTTATGTCATTATGGGCTCGAAATTAAATATTGCCACTCACAAAAGACATCTTAAAGTCATTGTGAATTGTTCTCTTAAGACATCAGGTTAGTGCTGATTTGCTGCCAAAACACTAAGTAGAACATTAGGAATTGCTAGGAAATCAGAAGAGAACACAATAGAAAATGCCCATATGAGGAAAGATTAAATAAACAAGGACAGCAATATAGCTCCGAGAAGTTACTTGGGGGAAAAAACAACTTCTGTATTGGGGTTCATTAATGCTCTCATCTAGGGATTTTAATGCATTTTCTGTAATCAGACAGATGTCTTGGCATTTTCCCTTAAACAAAAAATAAAAAGCTCAAATAATTCAGTGTAGGATGACAAGACAAAAACCAGAAAAATCCTGTCTTTATTTGGTTATCAGCTCACTTCTGATTTTGTGTGAACAGTTAAAGACTTTTAGTTTCTGCAGTGAACCTAGCACTCTGACAGCCAATATTTCCAGTCTCCAGACTATGAAAATAGACTTGTTATTCTCTGAGAGCTAGATTTACATAAATTCTTGTATTCCTAATGTTGGTATGCTTTTGCATTTCTCACAGGTTTGTAGTGGTATAGCTTTTCAACCTCTTACCAAATGTTTCAAGATTTTTAAATTTGATTTCACAAGCATGTCAGTACCATGTTCTACTCCTCCTAGGTAACTAAATGTCTTTTATTTGTCTCAATGTCAGTGAAAGTATATTTGGTAGGGTTTTTTTCATTCTATGGGAACTATTACATTAATTATTACAGAAAAAACAAGTCCAGAAAGTTCTGGTTTACCACTGCGTAGAGTCAAATGATATGAAAAGATCCAGATTTTCAAGTATAGAGAATATGACCCACTTACTTCCATGGCAAACAATTTCCTCTAAAAGTATTTGTAACCTTTCTTTAAAGCTACTTTAAAAAAAATGATAAATGGTGTAAAGCATGCGATGTGTAAAGTAAAGCGTTCATTGTAGCAAGGTCTCTTATTCCCTTTCCCTTTTAGCAACAGATTTTGTTTTATAAAAACACACCTGTTTTACTCATTTTTCTGTTGCACCAGTGATGGTATCATTTGCTCTTTCCTGAGGAAAAAGGAAAAATGACTTGATAGTGGCTCACACGCTGCTTCTGTTGAAGTCAGTGTTGTTTTCTTGCCGAGAAGATGAGACAAATGCTTACAAAAGAGAAGAGCAACATGATTGTAAACACCACTTCTGTTTGTGGTCTGGATGTTTGCTTGCAGCCGTGCTGGTGGGACTGACAAGCAAAGGGCATGATCTCACTTACCACTGCAGCACCCGGCTGGTAGGGCTGCAGAACGAGAGAGCCAGGAGACATTCTCTTTGTCAGGAAGAAATCCTTCCTGACACTGCTGAGGCCTCTCCGGTGCTTTTCCAGCACAATCAGCATGCTAATGCTGTCATCTTTCCCTGACATTGCACGCACATGAAAATCTTGCTCTTTATCTCTTATTACTGTGCTAGCAAATGCAGTTATATTGCAAAATGTCACCACTACCAGTTTGTGTTACTTGCAGGGTGGTTTTGTGCTCTGTCTTCGTTTGGAAAATGCTTTGCTGGCAGATCTATATTTCTCTCCATAAAACGTTCCTAGCAATCTGAAGAATAACAGTTTGATCCATAGCGCTGTGTCTAGCTGACAGTGCAAAGAGAAGATTCTGCCACGTGCTCATGCACTATGCATGAAATGCAATTACTCAACCCCGAATGTGATCAGGGCATTAGGCTCCTCCTGTGAAAAATTTCCTTGTGTCCTTAGTGATCCCAAGGGTCTTATTTGGTAACTTAGAAAGTAAGAGGAAGGGAGAAGGTTGTCTTTAAAATATGTTTGTCACAAACGGTTAAATGGAGAAAGCTGATTTGCCAAGCTAGAAATGGGTGAAGGGATTTAGAGTAACATTTAAAGGCAGTTAAGAGAAACCAGGGAAATGCAAAATCATGTAAAGCCGGAACAACCCTAGAGGAATAAATAATATTCACAAAGTCACAGTGAGCAGAAAACATTGGTTTGTGCTTTTTTCCATTTTAAAATCAACACAACTGGATGGGAACTAGGTACCCTAAATGCTAATTCCTACCATATAATCATTCAAATAAGAATTTGAAAAAAACCCCCACCAAAACCCCCGCAACCTTCACATGCACATATAAGAGCTCACTGTTCAATAACACCACCACCAAGCCCAAAAGATGTCTAGTCTCCTTATTCATGGATCTGTTGAGTATGTGATTTCAGATTAATGGAATGAGCACAAAGCAGATAGAGAGCCCCTGGCTTCATGCAGAATCTATTCTGTTTCATCTCATCATGCTGACGTCCTGAACTCCTTGCTAACATCGACTCAGTAATTGCCTCTTTGACTACTGAATGGTCATTATGTCGCATGGATCAGATCTTCTCTACCGGCAGATCTTTCAGATTTTAAAAAGATAGAAATAAATTTAAATGGAAACATTTAAGCCAGCTTCATAATGCAGTTTGGTCCTTTAATAACTATCAAGTTCATCTAAACAGGTATGAAGAAATTGACTAAAATACCACTTTCAGAAATTCTGAGGTAAAACCAGAGAAAACTCTTTTTCTGTGTCAGGTAGATTAAAATGTCTGTACCATACATAGTGCTTAATAATGCAGTCAGAAAATGCAGGTCGGTGAAGCAAATCATGGCAAATGCACCCAAGTTATTATAAATAAACTACTCTTTTGGATCCTGGACACTGGAAAAAATTAATTCTATCAAACAAGTTTCAGCTTTAAGAAGAAATACGTCGGTATACTTACTATCAATTTTAATATGTTAACTAATAGTTTCTTCAGATCCAGCTTAATAAATGAACTGTAATAAAACTATGATGTGCACATCAGTTGGAACCTAAAAGGTAGTGACTGCAAATCCTTGAAAACAGTGCCTGCCCGAACAAAATATTATGAATACCTTGATAACAGCAGTGTGACAGACTGAAATATTATCCATCATATTCAAATAACAAAAATATATTTGATTAATACACGTTTTTAACCTCATTTAAATTCAGTAACGTATTTATATTGCTTGGGCTGCCTTCTGTGAGTATTCAGACAAGTAAATTTAATGGCTGCAATGTTGCCCAAACAGTAAATTTTAAGTGACTATTAGAGAATGTTCATCAGAAAGTTCATGCGGAACTTAGAAGCCTGAGTGGTCACAGTAGAAGTCAGCTGCCAAGAACTCTCCTCACCCAGAGGAGAATTGGAAACAATAGGCTGAATATCAGATACTCATAATGTACGCTGTTGGTGTCCAATTAATAGACTAAAAATTGGAAAGAGTTTGGCAGATAAAGCAGGGATGAATAAATTAGAGTTGTAACTTGCCAACAGATGAAGATGCAGAATTTGTGAAATAGTTTCCCACTCCAAAACGTTCACACAGCATTTTTAATAAAACGATCTTTTAGCAGGGCACCTCGCATTCCAGAGAGCCTTCCCAGCTGCAGTGGCCACAACTGCAGGGAGTTCAACCCCAAAGCTGAACTTCATTTTAAGCCAATTTAGTTCTGAAGGCCCAAACTGGACCCAAACTCTCCCATCTGTAAAATGAAGTTTTGTAGGTCATAGCGCTCTTGATCAGACTCTCGGAGGACGGTTGTCAGCCAGCACCACAAGCAGCTTTCATAGTTATTCATCTTGGCAGTCTCAGCAAAAGGGCTGATGAATATGCAGACACAAGGCCTCCATTAATTGTCCTTCCTGAGAATCATTGGCAGTGAGGTGGCATAGCAAGGGTTCTCCCTGCTGCTCACTTTTGTTTGCTTTATGTTGTAATGGAAATCTTCCTCTCCACAGCTTTTAATCCATAAAACTCTAAATCCCCTCCCCGTGATGAAGTCTGCATGCTCGCACATGTGCTGCTTTCCTTTGCAAACACGGGGGCTGCAGGGCTCTGAGGTCCCGCATGGCACCAGCAAATCTGGCGTGCACACCCTCGCTGCATTTGGGAACAGGAAATATCCCTAATCTGCCGTTCCAGAAAGTTTGTTTCCCTCTTCTGTTTCGCTGTGGATGCGCTGCTTTGAAATCCATGAATGTATTTAAGATCTATGAAGACAGGTGCATAAACAATTTTGAAGATGAGGGCCTTGGTGTTTTCGTCTCTCCAATTCCCATCTGGAATAACACAATGTCACGGTCTTACCGCACACTTACACTGCAAGGTACTTGCTCTCCAAGTAGGTACGTGACTGCCAAGGGATTATCTGGGAGGATGTGAGCTAGCAGGCCCATGAAGGAAGAATACAAATAGAAAAAGTGAACCATGTCTTTTGTTATCAGAATGAAATTTCAAGTTTATAATTGCATGAATATTTGTTTATGAAAAGAAATTCAAGGAAACCGCCCTTCTGTTTGAAAAAGGCTGAGTTGCTAACATATATGGTTACTCAAACTGAAGTTTAAATAGAAAATTCAAGTTACTATTTCCAAATGTGTAAAACCCACAGAGAAGTCTTATCTTAAACAAGCGCTTCTGGATAGAACCTTGACTTCACGTCTGTTCCAAAAGGCATAACCAGCACCCAGCTGATGCTGACTGTAAAGTCGCACAACAGAGAAGCGTAGCATGAAAACAAAAGAATGTTTTATTGTTGTGTAGTAGAAAACTACTGTGCAGTCTGAGATGATAACTACAAATGCTGTAGTGGATTTTCACTCTGTTTACGGGAGTGAGTAATCATATGCTTTCTTTTTTTTAGAGAAATTCATAAGTGGCTGCATCTACCACTGCTGACAGGCCACTTGTCCCTGCAGCACTGATGCTGCCATGCTGATAGGTCAGAATTTCTGCAAGTGGTTTGAACTTAGTGATTGACAGCAAATTCCCGGAATGCCAGTTCAGCTTGAAAAGATGTAGAAAGAAAGAGATGCTATAGAAAAGTCATAATAAAAGGGGAAAAAAAAAGAAAAAGGCAATTAAGGAAAGGATGCTCTGTTGCTTAAATCTGTCTCACATTGGCACTGAAAATCAAATTGAAGGCATTTTCGTCACTCTCATTCAGAGTTACCAGACACATGAAACCCATGGAATCTGTCCAGCAATACAATGCACTCACCTGTAATGCATTGAGGTATAAATTATGTTCTGTTTCTGAAAGTAAAAATGGTTAAAAGGAAACTAGGAAACTAAAATCTTGGTATTTGTATTCTAAGACTCAGTAAACCAGCAGCGTTTCAGATCCATTGGACATTCAGTATTTAAAATGTTAATGATCACAGAAGATGTAAGGGAAGACAATATCAGACCCAAATGATTTAGACTCTAAATCTAGTTTAATTTATGTCAATAGGAAAGCTTCTGCATGTTTCAGGGGAGCAAACTGAGCTTCTGACACGGTATTAAGAGTTTGTATTCATGAGTTGTACAATTTTCTTTCATTTATAATAATATCTGAGTATCTGTAGTTTTAAAGACTCGGCATGTGTGATATTTCTCTCTTTGTATGAGTCAAGGCAATCTTAATTTGCTATGATTAGAACAGGCTTAGAGAAAATGACATTGAGCTGATTTATTTAATAAATGTATACTCGTATGTATAAGCAGGTTTATTACTCTCCAAAAGCCAGAGCAGAGCTCAGGAGAAATGAGGAAACCAAGCCCTTGCACTTTGTAAGCAGAGAGACATGTAAACACACAGCGTGACACATCTCAGAGAGGTACCATCTCTGAAAATTAGAATCATGGGTGTAGTACAGACTGTTTCCGAGCTTCTTGTGGATCACAAGGACTTATTGCCTTTATCAATAACTCTGCTGCCGTGTGCTGGCTTACAATACTGTGGGTGATGCCTGCACAGAATGGTTTAGCAGGGCTGCTTTTGTTTAATTGTCAGTGTGGATTTGTCTCAAATCATACTTTCCCACTTGTCTGCTATGTTTAATTGTTTGTTACTCAGAGGAACGCTTCCATCTATCTCAGGCACTAAGCACTTTAATATGCTGAAGGTTTACCACTGCAAAGTTAAGGGGTTTTTTTTAATGAAAAAGGAAACCCGTATCTGCTCCTCGGGAGGGCTTCCTCCGCAACAGCCAACATGTATTAGCAATTATCCTTCAGAGGGAAAAGCTGTCTAATTACTCTATTACCTCAAGTGCAGAGCACTCACCTGGGAAGCCACCAGATCAAGGTTCAGGTCCCATCACTGACTTTAATATTAATTTATGACTCGGCATGTGCATCTGATAATAAAATAATGTCTGTTTTACAGAGCTAAGATAGCTGTAGATTGCATTCTAACTTGTTAGGAGAGTACTCTATGTATGAAATAGCGCTTCATGATTTTTCAAACTTTTAGGGTGTGAGGTAGCAAAAGATGTTATTCAAGCACTCCGATAATGGTAAATACAACTTCATGTCAGAAAAAACAAGCAAGAAAATCTTGGAGTTTCTTTTTTTCTTCTTTTAAAAAAAAAAAAAAGTATGTAAAAGGATACGTATATTAAACTTGGACAAAAGTGTTATGGAAGTTTGGGATAATTTTTTCAGGAGCGAGCTCTTATCTGATTAAAATAAGTCCTTTCTTCCCGATCCATTTACAAAGAAAGTTCCCCTGTGCTATGCTGGCAGTAGTTACTAGTTTGCTAGGGGGTTCTGATTTGCCTGGAGAAATAGAGCTTGAAGTTCTTTCAAAGCTACTTTAGCTCGTACCTGGACAACCTTGCTATTAAACATTTTTGCCTCTAAAAGATTCATTAGCCCTTAAAGCCTTTCTTCCTTGTGCTTCTGCCTAGTGGTTACAGATCTTCTGTTGACATGTCACACAAACTTCTTCCTCTAGAGAAAAATAGGTACGTCTTCACCAAGTGAGTCACCGCCAGTGATTTCACATCTGTGGTTATTGTGTTCATCTGTTAACTTCACGTTCGTGTAACTGAGTTGCCATTCAGGTCTCTGGGGTGTGATGTGTGTTTGAAGAAAATAGGGAAGAGTCCATTTGCTCAGAAATATTCTTAGAAGCGTTTAGTTTCAAATTTCAGCTATGAGAAAAAATTGAGGAGCGTGCAATCTAAAGGGTTTAGATTGATATTCCTGTGGTCCTTTGGTAGTGGGACTTCAGGGCAATTCTTGCTGCTCGTAGCGTTTACAAGGGGCAAGTCTCCTGGGCACTAACGTGATACAAAAAAAATTGTAACCACCACAGAATAAGTCTTGCATGAACAGGGCTGCCCCTTCTCTTCCATACTGAGTTAAATATCAGCCGGGTATCGTGTACCAATTATTATGGGATAAGCGAAAGCTGAGAAAGAGGCTGCATTGGTGATACCTATAGAATTAATGTTTTTAAAGCAGTTCAGGCAGTGTAATTAGTATCATCTTTAAATGAAAGACATATGTTCAACAAAATGTTTGACAACTGACGTTTCAAAGGCAAAATTCTTGTTTATGGTATTTAAACCATAGGCAATATCCAAGGCGTTTTCTCAGTTTTTATACCCACAGTGTTTAATAATTAAAAAAGGAATTTCCCTAAGTTTATTAAAACATAAGAAGGTCAGGTATTAAAACAGAATTACATTTTGCGAAACTGTAAAAAATTATTTTGTTATTTATGCAGTCATTAATATTACTGAACAGAACTGCTCTATAAATGATAACTGCATAGTCCAAGCAAATTCTTCCTGTTGCTACTGACTCTTTTAAGCAGTCCTGCTCAAGTGAAGGCTTGAAATGACACATTGATGAATAAGGCTTGGAGAAAAAAACCCCGACAACCTGAGTACTTTGGGTGTGTGACTGAGGTGGTGCAGTGACTGCTGCAGGCAGGTGACTCGCAGAGTGTGAATACTGAATAACATCGACTTCCCCCTTTCCTGTGAGCTGATAGGCATCACCAAAAGAAGCTATATCAAAAGCCATAAAAGCTAATGCCTCCTACTGAGGAATTGATCTTATTTTATTGACAGACTGAAGCCTCAATGTATGCCTAATTAGTAGGCATCAGTAGTAACTATGCAGTCAAGAAGTATACAGAAAAATCTGAAACTAAGAAAAGTGCCAACGCTGATAGAAGAATGTGCTGAGGTGGTAAGTAGTGAACTGACTAATTTTATATAGAGAAACATCATGGATCATAATCTATAAACTTAGGTTACTGAACAGATGGATTTCTCAGTTTGGCTGAAAGGTACCTTTTGAAAAACTCAGACGAGGCCAACAGGATTTGGACTGCCCTCACTACTTTAATTATCTACTTAGGGGAGGGATATTGAAACAAACTCATTTGCACATCTAAGTGCTGCAATAATGCTCATTTATGTCATTTTGTTCTTTCATCTGGATTTCAAAATATGTGTTTACAGTTGAGAACTTAGCAGCTTGCAAAAGATGAACTTCAGAGCTCTCATGAACCATCTTAAGCCATATGGGAGTGCCAAATCACGTACAAGTGAAAAGAAAACAAACAACCCCCAAACTCGGAAATTCAAATTAAGAGCTTAGAAAGTCTTTATCTAATTAATATCTGCTAATGATTGGTAAATCAATTTGATCTACTCAGAGGAGATCTGAAGTATTTGACGTATATTGCACCCAAGTCTATAGTGGCGATTAACTATTTTTTTGCCATAGATTACATAAGCATTACAGCAGGAGGCACAGTGAGTCATCCGTTACTTTCAAGGAGAGGGGTGGCATTTTCATATAGTTATGATCAAATTAATTTTAGATTAAAGTTTTCTATTAAAAATATTTTAAATCAATATTTTTCACTTTGCCAATGCTTTCACACAAGAGTGTCAACCAGATGAGGCAAACCTCATCATATACCTGAATCACAGGTTATAAAATACAGAAAAACAATTTGTACAAGAAACAACCATCTTGACCATCCTGTCCTCTTATCTGCATTCATTCCACTTTAAATGCTCCCACCAGCTGTAAGAGACAGCTTAAATCAGAAAAAGCAAAAAGGTGAGGCACGGTGATTCTTTCAGATACCTTCAGCCTTCTCCACAAAAAAAAACATTCCTTTTTCTTCAGTCAGCACGGATTATGAATTACAACCCAGAAGAAAAGCTAATTATTCTCTTCCTTCAAATTTATCTTTTCTCCCAGAAAGTTTAGCAGTGGGTTCTGTGAGAAGCTGGAGGGTATTTTATTCTCATCTTCCGTCGTGTTGCAGCTCAGTCAGGTGCTCACAAGACACGGCTTGCCTATGCAGCTAATCCCGTCCAGGGTCAGTTTTCTGGTTCCTTAGAGCTGCTGGTCTGTAAAGACGCTCCTCTCTGATGCCTTGAAGGATCCATCTGGATCAGCTTCTTTAATTTTGTGATGTGTTTGACGAGACAAGCTTGTTTAAGGGGTATTTTTCCAGCACTAACCAAGTGACTAAGGTTAAATCCAGTTAGTCACCAGTGCGTTTTACACCTTGGGAAGTACTTATGCTACTTCTGTTATCCCAAAGGTTTTATTCAGCTGTATTGGGTTTGCATGGCAAGGTTTTGATGGGGGGAGGGCTTCCAGAGGGGGATAACAATCCATGCTCTGACTGTGTAAGTCCCTACAGCATAAATTCAGTTAACTCACTAGTAAAATGTGTTCCCTAAACTCTGCAATTTTCACAGATTTTACTTCCAGAATGGCAGAATCTTTCAGGGTCAAACTGATTTTCATGACCTTTGTTTTTCAGTTCTGAGACCCGTTTGTTCTGACTGGACCGTTGATTCACCATAGCGCTTTATTTATTGATGAGAATCTCCTTTTTCTGGCAAAAATTACTAAAATACGGTAAAAGAAATGTCTTGGTTATTGACAGTACTCTTGCAAAATACGGGTGTGAAATTTAGCTGTTAAATAGCATTGTGGTTTTAGAGAAATTTTTACTCCCCGTCAAGCCTCTTTGGCTTTATGGTTAGTAGCTTAGTGCAAATTGCAGAAGTAGACTGGAGATTCACACGGATGGCAGGCTAAAATATTTAGCCACTACTATGTTCATTGTCTTTACACACTTAGGTGAATATGCTGGAAGCTCATACTGTGTCACATTTCTGTTGCTGTGTTGATAATTATTGGCTGATTACTTATACACTCACTTAAATGCTCCCCTGTGTTAATTCAGTCCTCCTAATTACTAATTAATTGCACTTTAAATGGCTCATAGGTTGGTTTAGGTTTGGCAAAGTTCCCAAATGTTTGCCTGTAAAGTTGATTTGAACTAAAAAAAAATAATCATTTGCTGATAACCTCAGTTAAGTAGAACTTCTTGGCAGAACGCAAGTTCTTCCTGTGATTGGCAGGAGCCAGAAACGTTTCAGATTTCCATTTCTTATACATAGTCCACCCCGAAGCTGAAGAGAAGGTTATTAAATTTAAATGCTTTTCTTCTTGTCTGATATGTTGTCTTGACAGCTGTGGAAAATTATTTTGTCTATTTATCCACATAAGTACTGCGTCCACACAGGGGATGAGTGTCGGAGTCAGGAAGATGCTTTGCCCTCCATTTCCAATTTGTCTTTTGTGTATTGCCGAGTGCAGCTGCAAGGTGCTGGCATGTACTTATCTAATACCTTAAGAGACAAACAAAGGACCATTACATTATAAACATGGGATGGATCTGAAGAGGATATATAGAATTAATGGTCTTGTGGGGGCTCTGAGCAGCCTGCAAGGCCCAGCATTCATTCTCTAACCTGATATTGGCTTCTCCCATTTCTTAGGAGGCCCCAAGAGCAACTGCCAATGGATCAGCAGAGGCTCGACATTCAAACCTTCTCAAATCATTTTAAATAGCCTTCCCCGAGTTGCACGTTGACAGCAACCCAGGTGGAATTTTCCGTTTTCTTTCTAGCTTCCCAAATAAGAACAGTCCTACTTTCTTTTGACTCTGGTTTTATATAACCAACAAAAAATGACAGATAGCTTTGGATTTGGAAGATTACATTGGCCTGTTCTCAGCTGAAATGTTCTGTCATCGTTGACGTATGTGTTTAAATGAGCACCGAAGTGTGAATGGCCATCTGTCCAGGAAGTACGAGAGATCCTGATTACTAAAAAGAAACCACAAAAAAACCTCAGTGCTTTACAGCAGCACTGAAACACAGAGGGAGAGAGTGCCTTTTTCACACTGCAGATATTTATAGTAGATGGAAGCTTATAACTCAGCAACTGGCCAGACTTCCTCCCTCATTTTTTTCTAAATATGTTCACTCTCCATTTTTTTGCAAACATTGAGCTTTCAATATTTGCATTTTTAAAAAAAACCAACCAACCAAACAAAAAGTAGCATAGCTACTTTCTCAGTCACACGCAGTTGTTTTCCGAGGGGATGTTGTTCGTTTTCTCCTGAAGAGTGATTCTCTGCTCTATAAGGGCCTTTAGCTAGAACATGCTCTGACTAAATTCAAATGAAGATTTGAACCTACATTCCCACATGGCTGCTCTGCAGTAAGGCTGGAGGCTATTCCTAGGTGCATCTCTTCCTCTGTAAACCTGAAAAACTTCCCAAGGAAAGACTTTTGAAAAATCTATAGAGATTTTGATCTTTAGAGGGTTGTGGTATGAGATTCAGCTCAGGTTTTGGCTATAAGTGACAAAGATTCCAGCTACAAGCATTGGAACTGGGTCGGGGTTTCACGCTAATTTAAATGTTTGGAAAAGCTCATTAAGGAAGGTTGTGGGTTTTTTTAAATTACACCTTCTGATGTGAAACCAGCTGTTTTATCAAACAATTATTTTTTGGGACAGCCTCCCATAATATTTAATCTTAAAAATTCATGACCACGTTGGATGCTTTTGATGTTTTCTTGTGATGCTGAGCAAATCACCTACCAGCTGAAATGAGAATTGGATGTCTTTTTAGAGCACTCACATTGACTTCAATCAGAGCAATTTTTTTTCCCTTTCTGTATTTGCATTTTTAATTGTTTCTTGTAATTACTTTTCCATTATGCATATAGTTATGAAGATACATAAAAGGTCAGGTTTTAAACGAAGTTGTTGGTTTTCTGAGACTGCACACACAGTTTTTCTGTTAAATTTAAGCCACAAAATATGAACACGTAAAGCAACAGATATAGGTATGTGGTGTTTGTAGGTAAGCCTCTACAACATCTTCACTTTCATTAGAGCATGCTTCCTCATAGCGGGGTACTCTGCAAGTTACCAAGTCTCTGTGGAAAACTGAAGAGATAATTAGACAGCAGAATATAAATGCAATTTATTTCCTTTTTTACTTTACAGTTTAAAAAGCACCTAAGATAGAAAAATACGTAGGAAGCCAATTAAAATAAGGGCATTATTTCCTTCTTTTTGTTTGGTGAATGGTTCAGAGAACACAGCAGCTCTGTGTTCTTATTTATTTATTTATTTTGAGTGTAATCTGAGGAAATGAACCGTGAAATGCAATTAATGAAATAGCTGTGCTGAATCACATAAACTGGTGTCTGCACAGCTGCCACTCATGTCACAAATGCATCTCTTGCCTAATGTCCACCAGGAGAGTCATTAGCCAGCCGCTTTTGTGGAGGGCCTCCTGTGCTTTAATTTCAGTATATAATAGAGCAGGGAGCTGGCTGAGTAGCCTTACGACATTTTTTTCCAGCAAAGATAATGTAAGAGAGAAATGGCTGTTACAGGAAGAGTGGGCTGAGATGGGGAGGGGTGCGTAGGCAGGGTTCAATGGCTAGAAGAAAAGGGAATATCTGCTCAGGTAGAAAATATCCAGAGCAGTGTCGGAGGCTGTTCAACCTGAAACGTAAAATGACTACCTGCAGTTCCTTGATATCAGATGGCATTCCTAACTCTAAAGCTGTTTGTTTCTGTGTGTGTAATTATGTTACCTTTATTCCATTTAGTGGCTAGGTATTCCATGCCAGCAACAGAGAACATCAAGAAGTGAAAGCCAGATGAGCTGGTCTGACGAGGCTGACCCAGGTCAGCTTCACTCAAGTGGCTCAATGCGAAAAGCCTCCAGAGCCTCCGGATCCAAAATCTTCTTTTAACTTGCTGAGGAATTAAGGAATGGAAGAGGCTGAAGGACATCTCTTCTCTGAGCATTTGCCAAACCAGCTGAACCCTTTCAGTGCTGTACACTGTGTCACTGCTGATAGTGATTTTAACAAGATAAATCTAGTCTTGCTCAGGAGGATATTAATAAATTATCTGGTAATGAAAAATGTGAGAGGAACCACACTCTTACATCAAGGCCTGATGATTACTTTGATAGATGCAGTGGCAAGATTTTCCTGACAAGGCAGAAATGAAATACATGACACATGGACCTTTAAGAGTGACCTCAGAGGAAAACGCGAGTTGCTGAATGATACAAAAATAGAACAGGAAAACAGAAGCTTGAAGGGGCTCAATGTCAACAGCCAGACAGATAGGCTAGACTGATCAACTGATCATTGAGTTTAGTGTCAAGAGCAGAGAGAGAGAAGCCTTGCACTTGGCAGGACAATAAATGCAGCAGAGGCAGCTTTGAAGAAGCAAGCGTTAAGAATTTTAAGAATAAAGAGCAGGGGTGATGAAAAAGTGAGCAATGATAAGCAGTGGGTTAGTCAGGAAATAAACCCAGAGAGTGCCATCAATAAAATTACCCACTTCTTTTACAGGTATTTTGGAAACGGTAGTAATAAAGAAATAAATGAATGCAATTGGAAATGTGCTTGCATTGGTTTAAGATTTGCATTGGGGGATAAGGAATTAGATAGCTTTTAGAGAAACAAATTGCCAAAACCAAGGCTTGTTCAAAGTACAGATGTTACATATAAAATTGTAGAAGAGTGAAAATGTGTATACTCCAAGTGTCACTGATGCTGGGTGGCTGATATCCAAAATAGGCCAATATAAACCATGAATGCAAAGTGATGCCAAAGTGGGGCAACATTTCCAGTACTAATTCTTTTAAATGTTTGTACTTGGTACCCGTTGCCATGTGTGTCTGTTCAGAAACGTCTGTTTAGGCTCGAAAGGGCAGATCTGGTTGTCTACCTGCCCTAACCCCTACCTATTCAACAGCTCGATTTGGAACTTTCATTTTTGAAATGTAGTGAGTAATCTCTGTTTTAGAGAAATTCTCACCTTTCCTAATAAGTAACCCCTGAGGTCCACAAACAGCAAACAAATTGATTTCAGATGGGGAGTGATCGGTGAAGGTGCTGATATGATCTTTAAGGGCATGTGTGGATTAGAAGATGTATAGAAATTGGTTTTGAAAGGCAACTTGCTGAGTGTGTGTGTGTACATGTGTGTAAGGAGTGTTTGGCGTTTCTTTCCATTTTGTACTCATGTAACTAAGGGGCAATCACTTGCCAGATGTCAGGAAGGTCTAACATCTGATCTTGAAGTGAAATGTAACAGATCTACTAGGGGGTTCAGCAAACATCACCTATAGCTTTAAACTGTTATTGCAGTAAAAAAATCGAGGAAGGTGACATTTGGTGACATACTGGGTGACATTTGAAATGACAGCACTTGCTTTCAGACGTAGCATTCCCTCCTGCTGTGAATCGAGGGAATCTGTACTGTGGCTATGACTTCTTTTATTGATGACCTTAATTCCTGCAAAATGCAGGCAAAGAAACTGTGCAGTCTTGTTGGTAGTATCAAGTGAGAACTGGTGCAGCAGGAAAGGGTGACTGGAGAGCATTTACTAGGCATTGCATGATCTGAACGACCTCTCTCTGTAAAGGAGTTAGAAGCTCTGCTCCTCCTCCAAAGAGTTGAGTGAGGAATGAATGAAGAGCAGCCAAAAAAGCCCACTAGTGTATACCCTTTACTCCGTAGACTTCCTGGGATTCCAAAGTTTCCTGAGTCATAAAAAGAGCAGTTCAGTAGTTGGGTTTCACCAACCCCCTGCTGCTCTCAAGAGTCATCAATGAGTGCTCACCTTCCAACACATGTAAATGAGCTGAACGCTTACTTCAGAAAGCTCTCGGAGCTATGGGAAAACTTGGATAATTAGCAACTACCTGAGTTCTTGTTGACTGCTTCCTTTTCTTGTTGCATACCAGTGAACCTGAGTTTCTTTTGATTGATCATAAGGGTTAAAAGGCCTCTTTGCAGTACTGTGATCACTGGAATGAGGCCATCTTTGGGTATGTTTGGACTGTAATCTATTGAAAATCTTTGTAAACTTGAAAAACGTGTGGAGTGTGGGGTCTGTTTTGGTTTTTCATTTTGTATGGTTCGAACTACAGGGAAAAACTGATCTGGTTTCAAACAGCGTTTAAACCTGTTCACCAGGTTTGCATGAGGATGTTTACTTTCCTGAGCTTTCTGAGTAAGTTTAGAGAAAGCTAAGGACGAACTTACAGAAAATCATCAACAAATGAGATGTATTATTCCTGTTATATATTGTCTCATTACTCAGGCTTGTATATGAAACGATTTCTTGAAACAGAATTAGACTTCTGGGAAGTTATTCTACATAGCTTGTTATCAACATTATTTTAGATGCCATTAACTGAGCAAGAAAATTTGAATACAAGTAATTTTAATTGTTCAATATTATATTAGTACATAATGGCTCTAATCATAAATATTTTTCCTGGTGTTTAAATAAAACTGTTGTACTTCAATAATTTTGTAGTATTCAAGAAACAAGTGTTTGATTTTCAGTCTCTGAGGCAGAGGAAGGGGCACGATGAAGTTGTGAGAGCTAGTACTGTACCCCTGTAAAGGGCAAATTACCTGCCTAAACTCTGTAAAACTCCTTTTAGTAGAAAACAACATGTAGGATGTTAACCTGTGTAGGTGAAATGAGTTTGTTATTTATCTTTCTTGCTTCTTTTAACCTACTGTAGAGTCTATTTAATGATTGAACAAAATCCTGAAGCGCCTGGCATGTGAATGGTTTAAACGTACATCCGTGCAGCGTAACAGCTGTAGGGCTTAGAGGCGGCACAAAAGCCTTATATTGGTTTTCTCCACAGGGGACGAATTTTAACTTTGTTAATGTGACTTTCCAAGAACTGGTCTCCATGAGGAACACAGGAATCACCTTAACAGATTAGCTGGCAGTCTATCTAATTTAGTGTCCTGTTTCAGGAGGCTGATATAAGATACAATATTTCTGGTTTATGAAGCAGGTGAAAAAAGAGTAGATATTGGTTTTGGGGAAAGGGAGGAACGACTATAGGTAAGGAATTTGGATGGAAAGTGACAAATCTACATTCCTAACACTACCCTTTGGATAACAGTGGCCAGCTCGGATGGGTCTCTCTCCTCTTCCCTCCTCTACCTCCCTGATTCTGTATCAGGAAGATTCTCAAAAGGAGAAAAACAAACCTTATGTGAGAATCCTTTCATTCTTAACAAATATCTTTTTAACAAGCAAATTTCTGTTAGTCACAATTAAGGTTTCTAATAGCCCTTTTTTGCTAGAAATGAGTTTGTTACGTCTTTCAAAGTTTTCTCTGGTATTTCCATCCTTCCCCATGGAGACAACAGAGCAGCATGAAGAAAACTATCTTAGGTCTCCTGTAGCTCTTGGCCTCAATAACATCTTGTGTCAAAGAATTACACGGGTTGTTACAGCTTGGAGATTGCTACTGAATGCAAGCGGTGATATCCATGAGGAGGCTGAAAACTGGTTTTCTTTAGAACAAAAGTAACTGCAGGATATTTCCATCAAAAGATTGTTGGGTTTTTTTCCTCCTGAGAGGTGGTTCTTCTCTTATCTTCACAAGCCTTGGCTTCTAATTCTTGTAATGACAGTAAAACAATAAAAGTAGGCACTGTAGTTTTCCTGGCTAGTGTGAGAAAGGAAATAATAAAGCTAATTCTTTAGAGAACCTGGGCTCATTATCCCACACTACCACTGTGTCTTCTGTACTTGTTTTCCAGTTGTTCTGATAGTCCAGCTGATGAGGTAGGAGTGAGGCTTAATTTCTAATTGAGTGATGCTTCAGCAGAACTCTGTTCTTTTTTATTAAAATAGTTCTCAGATGTCCTCAATTACAGAAACATTAACCAACTCACTATTTTTTCTCTCTCTAATACTGATGCTATTTAATTTTCCCTTTAAGAGTAAGAGAGCAGGTTTGTTAAACTTGCAGATGTTACCAACTAGGAGATATCTGAATGCTGGATGGAAGGAGTCTGACGATTAGATATATGGTTTTGTTATCGATGGATGGTTCTGTTTCACAAAAGCAAGAGGAAAGTGCTGAGCTTACACAGGAATAATCAAGTGCCTGAACACAGGATAGAAAATAGCTGGCTAAGTGGAAATGTAGTCAGAAAGGATCTTGGGCTGGTGCTCTGGAGATGGTTTACTTGGTAGCAGCAACACTAGAAGGAGTTTCAGCCCTTGAGCTGACCTCCCAGTGTTTTGCTGCCATCGATCTGCTTAATTTTAATTTATTTTTTTTTCATTTCTCAATTCATTTTCAGGTGGATCAGCACCTCATCTGACAGATCCTGAATCACTGAAGACATCACAAGGGGCACAACGGGGATGTGCAGCCAGAGTCACCGGGATCACATGTTTTGACAAAAACGTCAGCCTGGGTAAGCTTAAAATAATGGCGCAACCGCACATATTCTCCCTGCTGATGGCAGATGGGATAAGAATTTCTTATTAGAGGAAAGAAAATTTAGCTCAAGTGTCAGGAAAAGTTTTTCCTTGATCATGAAATGTTGGAGCAGGGTGGCTAAGGAAGCTACAGAGACCCTGTCTGCAAGTCTTTAATGACCTCAGATAGATACACATCTGTTGGGAAACCCCATGTCTGATTTTTCTGCCTGCAAGCAGGAAAACAGATTTAGCTGATCTCTGGGAAGTCTCTTCCAGCCCTCTGATTCCTATCCCTTAATTATTCCTAGTGCCAAATGAGTGAAATGAAAGGTTTTTCTTAAGGTACGAGGACTGAATTTTGCAGAAATAGCTCTTTTCTTGTTAATCACTTCAGTGTAGGCAATGGGATTAGCATGCTTCTGTTTGATCAGTGGAGGGAAAAAGGGAGGAAGAAAGAACATTAATCATATCAAATTTCTTTCTCAGCATTTTGACAATAAGATAGCATTTACGAAGAACCTAGGTCATACAATATATATCTGTCTGTCATTAAAAGAACCACTTTCCAAGCAGTTTTATTAATCACAGAGCTTACTACAAAAAAGTGTCACCGTGACCCCACCTACGACATTAATCCAACAAAGATACTCTCGATGGTTATCTTTATCTCGCTATCTCCCAGTGGAAGATGCCAGTTTTGAATGAACATCCCTGTCTATTTTAATAAAAATGCTAGGACTGGGTTTTTTAGGGATTTTTTTAGGATTTTTTTTTATGACCATGATGCTGTTTCATACAAGATTATGCTTAACTGTCCATTTTAATGCCTGGAATAACTGGTGAATACTGATGGAGGAAAGCATGGAGAAATCTGCAGTTACTGACTCTCCTGAACATTTTATACAAGGCCAACGTCTATTCTCATTTGATTATGACAACAATTTATTGTAGAAGTTATTAATTGAAAATGGTTTTCCTTAGCCCATCTTTGAAACTGTGTGGTTTCATTTTGAGACTGTGCTAATTTTTTCCTCTGTCATCTTTGCTCTACAACTTTATTTTCTAAAGCTCAGAAGTGACACCAAAATTGCCAGTGCTTTTTGTGGTTTCATTTGGATAAAGAACTGAGGGAGCTGTAGGGTAGCAGTAAGGGCTCTTGAAGTGTATATGCCGCTGTATTTTACTACTTTATATTTAGCACAGATGTACATTCCTCAGCCTCTGAAATTAGAAGTGCAGCCCAATAGATCTTACTGATTGGCCCACAGCACCAAGATCTTAAGTGCTTGCTAGGAGAAGTCTTGCTCTTAGCAGGAATAATTTGCTTGGATAACTGTTTGGATTCCATGGAGACTGATGCCTGGCTGGAATACAGAGGCAAAATGATGCTGCAAAAAGCCCTGCAGGTCTGTTTATTCTCTTTTCAGACAGAATTGATAATTACTGCTCCTAGCGCTATAGCACATTGCTCTCCTTTTAATTCATCCAATAAAACATGTTTTGCCTCTCTTTTTTTCCTTTTTTGTTAATGAATAAACAAATACATTTTCTCTAGGTCATAGTGATATTAATTCATGACATCTTGTCTATGCATCTCCTGAAACCAACTGAACCGATAGCATTCAGCACACAACAGACTGAGACATTTCAAGCACTTTCTGATAGAATTTGGGAGGTGGACAAACTCAGACAATCAGGAAGAGGTTATTGCTGTGAAAATCCAGAGAGGCTGCAATGTCCTGCGTAATAGTTAGAGGAACTCTTTGAAAAGGCAGTAGCATGTAGCTGATGGCAAATAGACCCACTGAACTATGAATTTTGAAATGCAATATGCAGCACGGAACAATATAAATCCAGGAAGACTGCAATTTATCTGTACTTTATTGTCTTAACTCATGCAAAGACAGCAGTGTTACTTCATATAAGGAGGAAAGTTTGGTTTAGTATTTTCTTCCCTGAAATCTCTGACCAAGAAGCAAATATTCTTTAATGATAGCAGTCCAAGTAATTTCATTATGTTCACTTAATAAATAAATAAGGTGAGGAAATTTGTCTGTATGCTTATTGCAATTTTGTACATTTATAGATTTCAGTAAAACTAATTGTGCGCTTTGATGATACGCTAAATTGTTAGACTCAAGCAGTTATGGTCCTACTTTACTGAAGTGGATCCAAGAGGTGCATCTTTTGAGAATATTGCTAGAAAGCAACTGTAAAATATTTCTCAAGTATAGGACAGAATTAGAGGCTGCAAACATTTGAGAAATGGGTAACGTATTTAATGTAATCTATCTGGACTTCTGTAAAGCCTTTGACACAGTTTCCCACAACATCCTTCTCTCAGGATTGGAGGTAAATGGCTTTGGTGGGTGGACTGGTGGATAAGGAATTGGTTGGATGGTCACACCCAGAGAGTAGTGTTCAGCAGCTCAATGTCCACATGGAGACCCATGACAAGTGGTGTCCCTCAGGGGTCTCTACTGGGACCAGTGCTGTTTAATATTTTCATTGATGATATTGAAACTGGGATTGAGTGCCCTCAGCAAGTTTGTGGATGGCACCAAGAGGAGTAGCACAGTGGTCACACCAGAAGGATGGGATGGCATCCAGAGGGACCTGGACAAGCTGGAGAAGAGGGCTGTGTGAACCACATGAGAATCAAAAAGACAAGTACAAGGTCCTAGACCTGGGTCAGGGCAATCCCCAGTATCAGTACAGGATGGAGTGTGATGTGATTGACAGCAGCCCTGAGGAGAAGGACGTTGGGGTGCTGGTCGAAGAGAAGCTCAACAAGAGCCGGTGATGTGCGCTCGCAGCCCAGGAGGTCAACCGTGTCCTGGGTTGCGTCAAAAGAAGTGTGGCCAGCAGGGCCCCTCTTCTCTGCTCTTGTGAGACCCCACCTGGAGTCCTGTGTCCAGTTCTGGAATCCACAACTTAAGAAGGATATGGAACAGTTGGAGCCGGTCCTTAGGAGGCTACAAAGGTGATCCGAGGGGTGGGGCTGAGAGAGCTGGGGTTGTTCAGCCTGGAGAAGAGAAGGCTCCGGGGAGACCTTAGAGCAGCCTTCAGGTACCTGAAGGGGCTCCAGGAAAGCTGGGGAGGGACTTTTTACAAGGACTTGTAGTGATAGCATGATGGGGAATGGCTTTAGCCTTGAAGAGAGGAGATTTAGATCAGACATTACGAAGAAATTCTTCACGCTGAGGGTGGGGAGGCCCTGGCCCAGGTTGCCCAGGGAAGCTGTGGCTGCCCCATGCCTGGAGGTGTTCAAGGCCAGGTTGGATGGGGCTTGGAGCAGCCTGGGCTGATGGGAGATGTCCCTGCCCGTGGCAGGAGGGGTGGAACTGGATGGGCTTTAAGATCCTTTCCAACCCAAACCATTCTATGATTCTGATTCTATGATATTTGCCAATAACTGAGATATCCTGGTGGAAAATTGGTCTTTCTCTTATTTTGTGTTGAATAAATTTCACTTTCCATGCAAAATAAAATATTAGGTCAGGTGAAGAATAACTATATAACTTCATTGTTTCCAACATTCAGGAAACTGTTCAAATAAGTGCCGTACCTGGTGCTTACGTGTTCTAGACATGAACTTACAGGTCTTGCCTACCACAAAATTCAGAAGGACCTACTTTCTTTTTTCTAGAAATGGAGGGGAAAAGCTAAAACTCGTCTTTTTGTGTGCATTGTATTAAGTAAGATTTTTCTTTCCTGTCAAGCCCTATTAGATATGAAAGCAAAGATAAATGAGCAAGTAAGAAGTTAACATCTGTGCTTATGGGAGTGGATTCTTGCCCTGGGAATCTGAGGAGTCAACATGCCACTGTTGTGCCCCTAACAAAAACAGCATACACGTTTCCAGTGGCTTTTTATACTGTCTAAGAAAACATTCTGGTTTTATGTGTGCCTGAGAGAGAGAGAGAGAGAGAGAGCAACACACGAGCTTATTTCGTTGTGGTGGGAAGCCGTGGCCCCCGTGAAAGTGCATTAACAGAAGAGCGGAGAGAGCAAAGCAGCACGAAAGGGATGGGACCATTGCAGTCATGGTGGCAGTAAGACCGAGGCAGGAGGATTTGTTTGTTTAGGCACAGTCTACGAATTTACCTCTGCCACTTTAGTTTAAAGAAAATAAACTGTGCTTCTGCCCACAACTACGTAATTACATTGTACTCTAATATCTCTCGACTTCAAAATGACAGCTAAAGCAGATTAAAGCTGTTTACAGCCTATGGGAAGTAGTATGGTGGCTGCTGGCAATATTTCTTTCTCGCTCAGTAACCAAAGTCCGGTCATAAATCTATATTCTTCTTCAAGGAGGAAGGCTGTGATTAAAGGATTCCTCCCACAGCTGTGGCTTGGTGATAAGAGCTTTATGTTCAGACCCTCCTAAGCGACAAAAAGAAAAAAAAACATTTTTCATTAAGTTAGCTACTCTAATTTGGGGGAGGGGGGGGGAGAAGCAGACAAGTAGTTTGGTCAATGACTTGCTGTAGATTTGGTAGAGAGCATTGTATACAGTATTTTAAGCAGCAGCTGGGATTTGAGAGATAGACTACAGCCCTTGCACCACCTCAGCTGTGTCCCTGCACAGCGATAGTTTTCTCTGCAAGATAGATAGTGTGAATTTAAAGAAGTTTCTTTTTTGAGTACTTGTCAGCTGTCCTAGTCCTGTGCTAGAAATACGGGCTTACCTGCCCAAAAAACTGCAGGCAGGAACCTGTGAATTGTCCTTCCAAAGCAAACGTCCACATGGAAGGAAAAGACACCCTAAAACTCAGTACGGCTGTTGTGCTTTTGTCTTCAGCTGAGGCCTTCCCAGAGTACCTGTAGAGACCAAAGGAGGGATTCCTGGGGAACCAAAAGGGCTTTGAACACAAATTTTAAGTGCTCAGAACTGTACGGTGCTGCCAGGCATCATTCTGTCAGGCAGAACCTAAAATGAACGTTTTTGTGATACCTTTGCCACTGCAAAACCAACAAAACTGAAACCAGTAACCCAAAACGCAGTAGTTGTGACGCGTATTTTGCAGGGTTGGAATGTTTCTGATGACAGAGCACAGCTTGATTATAGCAGGGAGGCTAATTAAACTGTACACAAAAATCATTGTGGGAATAACGTGATGCCTGGTACAAGAAAAAAACAGGAGGAAACTCTAATCCTTCATCAACTCAAGACATGAGTTATATCACTGCGGCATATGCCCCCAGTTCTGCTCTTTAATTTGGCACAGACAAAGGGTGCAGTCAGAGATCCGATGGCATGTTTTTATATTTCCTTAATATTTAAATTACAATAGATTTATATAGGAATCTTTTGCTGGTACAAAGTTTACCATGTTCCATGTTTAATTTGCATAATAGTGCTGTGCAAAATAGTACGAGGGTTAATCAAAGGGTTTTATCACTCTTTTTAATTATCTTCATTATGTTGGAACAAGATGTAAATTCTAATTTCACCTTGTTAGCTAACGTTTTACACCAAAAGTTTGGATTTGCAAATCATCTGTCATTTTTAATAGGAGCAGATGCTAGTGATTTTGAAGAACCTAAATGCCTCAAGTGTGGTAGACATTATTAATTTGATTGATACCCAATTTAATATAACTTAGCAATTATTAATGTCATTTAGCATCAGTATCAATATTCAGAAAGGTAGCCTATAAGCAAGAATAGCAACGCAAGTAAAGAGAAGGTTGGTTTTTAGCCCTAGATCTGCCTCCTTTTAAGCTCACTACTGTAAACACTCTCCTCCTCCCCATCAAATTTTTAGTCACAGCTATCACCTGGAAGGTTATTTTCTAGAGGCATATAGTTATCTCACCTTCTGAGAGGCAAGCAGTAAGCTTACTCTTAGCCTGAAGACATTTACCAACAGTGTTTTATATGTTACATTTATCAACTCTTCCAATCGCAGTGAAGCCAACTGAAAAACATACCTGCTAATGGAAAGGAACTATTAAAGCACCGCTGTGCGTTCACCTTGCACTAAGCCAGCTGCATATAGCTCTACCATAAATCACAGCTAAATGATTACATTCCACCAGAATAACTGCCGAAAAGAGGAAACTTCCAACCAACAGGGAGACTATGCTAACAGAATGAAAACTCTGTTCATTTGCAGAAGAACGCTGTTCTGGTGTATGCTCTGGGTTCATGTTAAGCAATGGAAAAAGGCCTTCTTGATACGCTGAGCTTGGCTGATTTTCTTATTCTGGTTGGGGACAAGGTCATTGTTTTCCAATGCTTAGGTCTCCCACTGCCAGCGCCTGTGACTCCTGCAGCAAGGACTGGCCTGAGAGTGCCGGGCTTCAAAGTCAGGGTGAGCCTGAGCAGGAGTGAGTGGTGGCTGTGATTGACACGCTGGGGGAAAGAGATGCCATCCAGTGGGACCCTGACAGGCTTCAGAGGTGGGCCTGTGCAAGGTCAACAAGGTCACGCGTCCGGGTTACGGCAATCCCAAATGAAAATACAGGCTGGGTGGAGAACGGATTGTGAGTAGCCCTGCAGAGGAGGACTTGAGGGTACTGGTGGATGAGAAGCTCAACCTGAGCTGACAACGTGTGCTTGCAGCCCAGAAGGCCAACCGTGTCCTGGGCTGCATCAGAAAAAGAGCGACCGGCAGGCTGAGGGAGGTGATTCTGCCCCTGTCTCTGCTTTGTGAGACCCCACCTGCATTCAGTTCTGGAGTCCTCCGCACTGGAAGGACGGGAATCTGTTAAAGCGAGTCCAGAGGAGGCCACGAACATGATCTGAGGGGTGGAACACCCCCCATCCGAGGACAGGCTGAGAGAGCTGGGGTTGTTCAGCCTGGAGAAGAGAAGGCTCCAGGAGACCTTAGAGCAGCTCCCAGTACTGAAAGGGGCTCCAGGAAAGCTGGGGAGGGGCTCTTGATCAGGGAATACAGGGACAGGATGAGGCGGAACATTTTTAATCTGAAAGATTAGAGTTTGAGGTGAGATCTTAGGCAGAAATGTTTTCCTGTGAGGTTGGTGAGGCCCTGGCCCAGGTTGCCCAGAGCAGTAGTGGCTGCCCCATGCCTGGAGGTGTTCAAGGCCAGGTTGGATGGGGCTTGGAGAAATCTGATCAAGGGGAAGGTGTTCCTGCCCGTGGCAGGGTGGTTCAAACTGGTTGATCTTTAAGGTCTCTTCCAACCCAACCCACTCTGTGACTGCACGAGGCTCCCAAATGTGGTGGCTAAGGAGCCCCTGCACAGCCACTTCGGTTGATATGAACTCTTTAAACCATCACACTAAATCTGACAGAGCTTGTCTATCAGGAAAGATAGCGCAGCGATCAAGTGCTCTCCACTGAAATTTAAAAGACTCAAATCTCCATCTCTGATCCAAGCACTGCCTTCTGTCGTTGGGATCGCAAAGGTGTGTGTCAAAGTGGGAAAGGAATAGCTGGTTGCTTTCCTTTCCCATGTTCCTCGGGGCAGATAGGTATCCTGCCCTTTCTGTCTGGTTGGGGAGCAACCAGAAAGGCTCAAGTACCTAATTATAGTAGATCAGATCTTTGTGTGCTGCTGCCTATACCTTGGTCTGTGGCAGCTCTTAGTGACGTGGTGTAGTTGACGAGTAGGTGTAGGTGTAGGTGTAGATGTTGGGTCATAGGTTGGACTCGATGATCTCAAAGGTCTTTTTCAACCTTATGATACTGTGATACTGTGAGCTGTAACAAAAGGAGGGTAGCAGTGAGTTAACCATCACTTTACAGGCAGCGATGAGAAGAAATTACAGGGATGGTGGGAAATGTGTGCCCATTCCAGTGTGCTTGCAGCAGACCCCTGGGGATGAGCAGAGGCAACAGGGAATGTGAAATGCAAATGGGTAGTGGGTGCTGCTGGGATCCCAGTGAAATTTCGGAACTGTTGAGTAAAGCCAGAGGAATGCAGAGGAGAGGAAATTGCAGCACTTGCATTTTTTTACTTGAGAAGGACTTGCATAGACCTGAATTTGGAAGTAAAGCGGAGAACAATTCCTGACATCAGAAAAATCTAAAACTGTTAGCAGATGAAATAGTTTGCTAAATGAATCCATTTGTTTTTCTTCACTCAGGCATTTCTTCATAATCTGGAAAAAATATTAAATATTTGCAATTGGTAAATAAGTGCTTAACAGCTGCCTGCTGAATACTGTGATGGAATTGATCTGAATGCATGCTGGGCTTCATCCAGGAACTGGCACATCTTCTCTCTGTTTTGTCATTCTTTAGCCAAATTCAGGAGGATGGTTGCCTGCTCAGAAGTGAATTTTTTTGTGTGTGTAGAAAAACAAGCTGATTGCTCTCCTGGGATGTAGCCTGGGTAGCAATAAGGGCTTGCCAATACATCAAGATTTGCAGAAGCATGGAATAAGAGATAGGCTGGGGGAGGAAGTCAGTGGTATCCGCTCCGTTCTTCCCAAAAATATCTGAGAAAGCAGGATCTGTATGGTGTGAATGCAGGGGAGAGGAATAAATCAAAGGATTTCAATGTGAAATGAGAAAGTTTACTGAAGATATTTGAAGCTTTTGGGTTCATGGAACACAAACACTACTAATAAGCCTTAGGGAAAAAAATGCAATCTGTGGGTCCCGGGACACTGAATACCCAGAGCGAGTCCTGCTCCACCTGAAACTTTCTTTTGCTATTGCTTAGCAACCCCAGCTTTAGCTTTCCTTTGCAAGCAATGTAATTGAAATTTGCTGTGGCTTTTCTTTCGGTGTGCTGTTGTCCCTGTCACAGCCAGGCAACGATTGGTACACCAACCTAGCAATGTCAAAAAAGAGGAAATAATGAAGTTGTTAAAGCTCAAACCCAAATGAAGGATGAATAGGTGAAATTTGGGGGTTTAAGTGTGGACAGGTACTTTTTTTCATTATGCTTCAATAAAGCATTTAAAGATTGTCATGAATAATAAGTAAGTAATTTTATGCTGAATGACTGCAAAGCATAGACATGTTCCCTGTCTCTCTCTTTAAGTGTAAAAATTTCTTCCACTAAAGGCCATATATTCCTGAGATGCAGCTTCCATTGACGTCAGTTTATGGTCCTGAAACTTTGGCTGAAGATTAAGAAGGAAGGCATGAGAGAGACCTTTATGGGTTTTTGTCTTCTAACAACTTGAATCAAATACTTTCCCAAGTATTTTACATGTATTTTAAGTGTGCCTGCTTTACATGTATTTTAAGTTCCTTCTTTCACAATAATGTCTCTTTTTCTAAGAAACTTGCATTTTGAAAATGTTAGGACATAGTACCTTAATTGAATATACGGTCCCAGACACCCGGGAGCACCTTTTCCATTGCCCTGAACGCATCTGAGCAGAGTAGAGGCTCGCTGTGTAATTTCCAACAAAGAGAGGAAAGGAAAAATGTTTTCTCATTAAAAGCAAGATCAGCTGCACAAGAAAGCAGCAGTATCATTGTCTTCTATCCATTAAATGAACTCTTGTCATTGCAATTCCAAGAGTTCATGAAAGAGAAAGCTTAATCTGACAGGCTATTCCTGTTTACAGAGCTGTACTTGATTTCCTCTAATTATAAACCTTTTTGATAGTTATTATTTTGGAGCGTAACTATGACATAAAGATATGCGTGGGAAAAGATGCACATTAAATCATTATATAGGAATGATCCTTCCTAACTATTTCTCATTGATTTTTCACCCTGTGAAGTTCTTTTTTCAGCTGACCACAGATTACAATTTACGTCCCCGTCGGGCATCACTCTTTCCATGAAGGATATGCAGGAGAACATATAGCTCAGCTACGTTTGTAAGACTCTTATGTCTCCTTGGGGTGGACATAGGGAACTCGATCACAAAACCAGCTTTTAGGTCTAAGTTAGGGTGCAGATGTTTGTCTCCTGCTATTTGACATGGATGGTGAAGTTGGACTGACAGGTCACCGCCATCTAGTAGGGTGGTCCCACTCCTGTCTTTCTGACTGGCGCTGGCACTGCTTCCCCTCTGCTGGCTCTGACTCGTGTGCTGCTCCTCTCTGACCTCAGGCTTAACCCTCTCTGTAACGCTGGCAAGCAAAATTCTGAACATGCGCTTCTTCAAAGATCATGAAAGACAAACGATATCTCAGCAAGATACTTATATTTGCAGCAATGTCATCTAAGTGAAACATACCTCTGGTCTGCAATAGCTCAGTAAGAAGTGCTTCATTTTTTGTTGTGAGGCTCTGGCAATGAATGAGCTATTTAGAACCTTACTGACAGCATTTGCATAGACACAGTGGGTTCCAAGCTTGCAGTTTGTCACTTGGTGTGTACATGTTGGGTTTTTTTCTCTTAAATCTGTGACAAAGTAAAATTATGAAGTGTTGAGTTTCCAAAGCTTTTATTAATGATGGGTTGTGGAAATTCATCTTTGCACAGAAGGCTCTCCTTAAATAATGAGACAGGCAGAAAACTAGAAAGAATTTTTCTACGTTCCTTCATCCGATTCCATTCCTTCTTTAAGTTTAAACAGAGCAAAGCCCTCTAATATGGCAGTGAGATTCTGCTGTATGACATGTAATTATTATACATACTGAAGCCCCATGTTCCAACTTAAACACAGAAGTACTTGGTTCTTTTACACTGATATTCCTCAGCTTCTAGAAAAGTAATTAAAACTGATCTTTTTTATTGTTTTGGGCACTGCCTGAACGTTATTTCTTTTCACCTCAGTTCTCTGGTGAAGCAGCGTCACCACCAGCAGCTTTTTAGCAGATGGACTGGAGATCTTTCATCAGGGAAGCTTAAGGAAGAATAGGTTTTGTTGGAAAAAGGCTGCATTCTTTTTCTGTACTATCAGAGTCCGACCTCTCAAAACACGGGACGATGAACTCCAGTCAAAAAGCTGCTATTTGCACTAGTGTGGGCACAAAGCACAGGACCACTGGGACATATTTCTTATTGATGGTTCTCATTTGAGTACTCTGCTTATAAAATGCTTTATGATCACAAAAAGAAAGGTGTTATACAAGCGCAATTTATTATTCCTTCCTTTTTCTGGAATCTAGAGCTGTGTTCTTATTTTATAATCCTCATGAAAACAAGCTTCCCCTGTTAGTAAGTGAAATAATTGCTGACTTAAAGCAGGCATGGCAGGGCTTGTGCACTTGAAGCACCTGTCCTTTGCACAGTTTGCTTCACTTGACATGAAGTTCTGCGTGGGAAAGTAGATTAATTTTTCAACATCTATTAAAATTATTTGAAATAAAATACAATCTCTGGTGCCTAACAATATAAAATCATAGTCTAATTATTGATAATTCCTTTTTATATTTATGATACTATATTAATAATGAAGACCTCATTTAGTATTAATATGAATGTTCTAAATAGTATTTCCTCTGTAATTTATTGCTCATTAATGTATCATTATTAGAAAGTATTTCCCTCTAATGTTTTAGTGTTGCTATAAAGCTAAGGATATGGATGAAGTTGAGATAAGAATTTACCTTTGCAAGTAGCTAAAGACAGAGTAAGGTTATTTTCATATTTTAGGTCTTACTTGTTTTGCAATTTGAAAGGGTATAAATGAAGAGCAAAATCTAATACTTTTCATAAACGTCTGACACTCCTGGTAGAAATACAAAATGAGCAAACCTCATATTGACCCTGGAATGAATCTGCACTGTAGAACTACATGCAAAATAGTATACCAATTAAATTTGCATTACAGTTGCTATACAATAGCTCCTAATGTCAAAGAAAGTTATTGAATTTAAAATTGTGTGTATTTTCTTAGAATTTTAAAGTAATATAATCCCGTATTTTAAGCAAATGATTTGGCTAATGTACCTCATGTTGATGTCCTCTTCTCTTCAATGGCATCCACTTTATCATCTTTGTGAGGGACCGAAAAGAAGTCTTCATTTAATTTTCAGTTCTGTTGTGGCTGTGTGCATGTTCCAGGAGACTATAATAGTCCTATGTTTTGGAAGATTAACTGAAATACAGAAATGAATATTACTTTTTCCTGTATTCAGCTTGTTCCGATACCGTTCCAGTTTTTCAAGCCAAATCCCCTATTGTTAAGCCCTGGGTGAGTGGCAGTGTAAGGGGAAGTTAAATCCTTCCACCTTTAATGGTATTATTTAAAACAGGTTTTAAAACTTTCCAACTGTTTGTAGTGCTCTTTTCACTAAGTAAGGGAATCACCATGAATTTCTATCATGAAAACAATGACACTGTCCGGGACATTTGAGTCTTTGAGGGTCAGTAAGGGCTGGGAACACACACTTGCTGGAGAGATCAATGTGTTTTGTAGGAGCTGTTAAAGTGCTGAGGTTGGTTTGACTATAAAGCAGCAACACTTAGAGCAGCCATGGGAGCCGACAGCAACCACACGCGATTCCCAGTGCAAACAAGGATGCTGTGAAATCTGAAGCACAAGTGTATGGTAATAGGGTGCGATACAAATACATCATTACTGTCCCTAGGACCCATTCACGCCTATCTCTTTAAACAGCACCAGCACTACTCTGAGTTTGCAAAGTTCAAGAGGACGCAGTTCGTCTTGCCTGGGTCAGAATCTTGTACGAAGGCTGTTCATGATACCAGGATGTGTGGGGGTAGTTTAACATTAAGAGAACTTTCCTTAAAACTGGTGGTATATTGTATTGATTTCTGGGTGTTTCTGTGACGATTATAGATGTTGCCTTCTCAAGCTGCTGTCGCTACAAGCATGATGGCCTTAGCTAAATATTTTAGGCTGATGCCATCTCTGTAGCACTCCTTAAGGCCTGTTCGTCAGGCAGGGTTTGACTGAGTCCCTTCCACAGCCATGCCTGGAAGTAGTTGATATTTACCATCACACTGTACAGGAATAACCCTCAAGCTGCTTTTTAACCCCAGTGGCTCGCTGGAAGTTATCCATTCTCTGGAGCCTTCAGGTTATCTGGATGTGATAGCTCAGATGCAGTCTTAATAATATGGCTTGTGAGAGGCTAGTCAAGACCTAACTGAGTAGGTTTGCTGCACTTACTATGCTGGAACACTCAAAGATCTTACAATATATTCCCTGTAGAGAAGAGTTTTGCGTCTCACTATAAATGACTTATCAAACGGCTACGTATCATTTATATCTGTGTGGAGTTTAGTATGAATGGTTTGTAACACACTTACACTTTGTCAACAACCTCTACAAATGCATTTACTTTTAAGTGTTGAACATTTCATTATAAATGGCTTACAGAACATATCTATAACCTTGATATCTCCATTCACTTTGTTAATAATGGCTCCTTGAACACTTAAAGCATAACAATAGCCAAAATGTGTATAAATATTTCATCACAAATCTACCGTTACTTATTTATAACATGCTTACAAAAGGCATTACAGAATATTTATTAAACATTTATAGATTATTTTTGCTACAACGGGTATGTGATATAAATGCATTATTCATCTCACAGTAAATCACTGTTGGGTATCCCTTAAAAATAAAGTGGTACCAAGAGGATTTGGGGTCTGTAGAATTTGAGGAGATTCATTTTAATCCTGTGCAATTCATACTCTGCTTTGTGTTTATTTTTGTCAAATTAAATGACAGAGGAAATAAGTAAGCAGAAAAATAACTCTTAGTAACCAAAGACAGAATGAGGAAGTGGTTGCTTTGAAACCCCTGGCGATTTAGCATGCTCTGTTTTTAATATCTGCTAGCGATTGCACACCAAACTCGTGAAACTGTGTTCAACACTTTTCTCACAGCTATTCCAGTGGATTAGATTGCGTATTTTCTGGAACTAATAATTTGGAAGGAAGGCTGTTCTCTGTAGCCATAGTTTTTATTTGATCTGAATTAGTTTCCTACTAGTTTTCAGTACCCCAACCTCTTTCACTTAATGGAATAGTGGACAAAGTGCACCCGCTTGTCATGTGCACATGAGCACACATGGGTGCAGATCAAATGAATTTGGTAATGTGGTTGGGTTTTGTTAAGGCTTTGACTGATGCCTGTGGTCTACAGTCAGGAATCAGGACACTTTTAAATGTCATCATGTGGTAAAGAAATTGCTCCCGTCTTACAGAGAAGACAATCCAGAATTCTGATCCAGAAGGCATGTATAATAAATATGAATAATTCCTTTTTCCTGTGTAAAGTTACTTGAATATTTAAGTAAATGCAAGAACCCATCTCAGGTTGATGATGAGATGCTATCAGCATTTATCTAACTACTCTCTGACATAGTTTCCTTTAGCAATTTGCTATCTAATAACTATAAATAGATGGAGTAATTTAAACTCTTACCTAGCTGTCAGGAGAACTGGATATCCAGAAAACAAGCACATCATTTTATTGAAATGACTGTGGATGTATGAAAGGCAAAAAGTTTTAAACCTTTTAAATTACTCCTTTTTTCACATGCTTCTACCCATCTATTCTCAAGTAGCATTTCCTCATTAAGCGTGGCTTTGTATTACCAGTTATTTCTCCCCTTTTGTTCTAAATGATAACTTATTTAATTTATTTTGCTCTATTATAAAGAGAGGACATAGCTGAGTGTTTCCACAAATGGGGGCGTGTAAGTAAAGAATCAGAATAATTTCTAAAACTCCTTTTCTCATGGCCTTGTGATGTTTGCAGAACATTTGATTTGTTGCTAATATACTTGGATACAACAGTGCTTATTTCTTTAGGGGAAGATGTTAAGAATATCTATGAAGTCACAGCAGTACACATATTCATTTGGTTCTCCAAACTCATGTAAATACCTTGCAGGCTTGTCTTGGCTCACTTGGCTCACCTATACAGCACTGAAACCTAAGAGAAAGAAATGGGGAAGGCTGAGAGCAGAGCGTAGACTATGTAGACCAAAGGAAATGCAAAATAGTCACCATGAAACCAGCTCCTTTGACCAGCGTATGAGTGCATTTTACATTTATTTTCTCAGTGTGTTTTACAGATACAGATTTATGTCATCACAACAGGAATTCAAAATACGTGGAACAAAAACACAAGTGGAAAGTAAAACCCACTTTTACTGAGGAGGGAAATTCAGTAAGCGCACGGTTACACAGTCTGTGATTTCTCTGTATAGCTTCAGAAACTCCATGGATATGTAGGTCAATGCGGGGCAAGAAGTGCAGTGCCTGCCCCTTTTGTAGCTGACACCATTGCTGCTTTCTGTCAGCGCAAGGACAGATCCGCTGTAATTTAGGAGGGAAAGCCACTTTTCCATACCCTTCTTCACTGACAACTGGATTCAGGGGATCTTGGAGAAGGGGAAGGAGTTACTACTAGATTTTACAGATCATTTGTCACTATCTATCAGTTTGAAGTTTTTCTGGTTTGGAAGTGATATTTGCTTAGGAATTCTTCTCGCTTTTCTCTTAAGAATGTAAGAGTCAGCACTTCGTAAGAAATCTTTAGTTTGTCTTTCAGCATTTCAAATGTCTATTTAAATGTTTGTATTTTGGATGTGAGAATTTGATGTGAATCTAATAACACAGCCTGGCACAATTTGTTGGAAATATCTGTTGGTGCAATGGCCACTTTTAACAGGTGTTGTTTTTTCAAAAATCATGGAAGACTGTTAGATGTTTTTGGCATTTTCAAATGCTCATTAGTGTCATCCTCAAGGGTCTAAGACAGTCATTATTAAAGAATGAGTTCCCAAGAGAAAAAGGTTCTGCCAACAGAAGCCAACAAGTGACAGAGGTTCAGTAGTTGCTAGGCGAGTACTTATTGAGGTGGTGCATGGATAAATTAGCTTTCAAAGTCTTAAGCTGAACATGTAAAGAACACAGGTGTCATGTGGTATATTCTCCAGAGGTTAAATTTAGGTTCCACGGCTCATACTGCCAATTTTAAAAAGAGGGAAATGTCAGCTAGCGCAGAGCTGAGGTTGAGGGTTTGTTGCTTGTGCAAATTCCACTGACATTGACATTAACTGACTCTGGAAGATAAACTATGGATCTGCTTCAGCTGTCCATGATTTCATCTGTATTGCTTGTTAGTTCACCAGTTTGTTCCAGCACAATACCAATTTGCTCCAGTGACTTGACAAGCTTATGTTTTGTGCCTCTTATTTGTCAGGATGTAATTTACAATCCCAGCTACATCCCCTGTGTGATTGCACAAACAGACAGGTATTATTTGTGCTGTTTGCCAACACTGGGAAGTTACATAATACTGAAGCAGTAAGTACATAAACACGGATTTTAGCAATGTGAAACTTAGGGACAAGTGTTTGTAATACCAATAAAAATGTTAACCTTCAGAATAGTCACAGATATTTTATTTTTTGAGAGAAAATTCGTCAAAATCAACATAAAGATGAAATTGGGAAAAAAGCATGTTTCTTTTTTACTTAAAGCATTGTTCTCTTTTTACCTAAGTAGAACATGTATCTGTGTTTCGTTTAGATAGATGATTGTTTGGAAAATAGGAACTTCTTTGTAGGTGACACAAGAAGATTTTCCTATAAAGCTGATAAGTAAACCTCTTAATGCTGTTCTGAATGCACCTACTGCTTGATCCGCTCCTTTTCTCCTTTGGGCTTCGTCCAGCTCCCAGCTTAGTCAGTGGGAGATGTCACATTTGCTCAATTAGGCATTGGAGCATACCTTGCCACCCACACCACTTGCTGTTTAAATTGAAAGCATCCCTAGAGCTGCTTCCCATGAAGGATATTCATTATTGTGCTGTTCTCAGGAACAAGCAATTCTAGTGGTTTAATTAAAGCAATAGTAAAATAAAAAAAAAACCCTCTATGGAGTGTTTTGGGGCAGCTTTTGATGAACCCTGTGCAAGTGTTCAGCAGTGACTCGGGGTGGAACTCTTGCTGTCCTCTTTGTGGTTCTGTCACCAGGGTAGCCAGTGTGGGTCACTGCTGCCTGCTCCGCCAGCGGCACCATCGCAGAAGTGGGATGGGAGGGCTGTCCCTGGCCTTCTGGTGTTGCCATCAGCTAGCTTGTTTATATGGCCTTGTGTGTATATTTTCTGTGTACTTCCAGGCTTTTTAACTCCTTTGTTCTGTATTTACTGTCATGGGATCATAAGAGACACAGCCTGTCTCGAGCACAGAGTCTCTGTGGTGTGTGGCTGAGGCAGTGTGGTCCTGGGTTCCCCACATCCCAGCTTGTGGCACATAATAAAGCATCAGTGGCATTCGAGTAAGTGAGGAGGGACAGAGTCATACTAAAATCCAACAAGCTTGTACGACAGCTATCTGGATACAGCTGCCTCTTCCTCTCAGTCTGAACCACACTGAAAGCAATTGTAATATGGCCTTGCGTTCTCCTAGGCAATCACAGACCCACGGCTGCCTGCAACCCAGCAAGCACCAAGGGAGTGAAACCTATTCCAGTATCCACAGAGGTCATCTTTTTGATAAAAGCGCAAACCAGCTAATTAAATTAATGTAATAATTGTACCTAGCCAATCACTTATTTCCTACTTTTACTGTGGCCTTAATGAGCTCAGCTAATGAACTGCGATGTAATTAATACCTGGGGAGGGAGGGGGAAGAATAAAAGAAACAGTCGTTTTCATATATGCCAGATCCTAAAGTCTTTTATAATGGTGAGGGGTGGGAAATGTTAAAGATTGTTGAAACGAAAACCTTTAGTGAGGAAGGGAGGTTTCAGGCTTGAGTCCTGCTGAGGCCCTGCCTGGAATTCTGCACCCAAAAAGTATCATTGTCATTAAAGACAGAGTTAAAAAATACTCATTAACACTTATCTGAGACCACCTTTATAAAATCTGCGAAGGAAAATGATAATTGAAATGAAACCACCGAGTAGTACATTATCATAAAGTGCATTCTGGAAAACCCTGATCCAAGTAGGGAATATATTGCAAAGGCTGCTCGGCTTGCCAGTTTTGCTTGTGGGTTTATGGCATATTTAGACATATCTTGGCCAGTAAAACCAGGCTGCCCGCAGGCAGTGGTGAAGCATGTGGCGTGTCTTTTGATTTCCATGAGGCGAAGAGCAGATTGGGTGGTTCTTGGCAGACATGGAGCTGTACCAAGGCTCTGACTTTTGTATCCAATGACACGTTACTGAACCTGGTGATGAAGCTTTTGTGTGGAGACTACTCGAGTAAAAGGCACAGGGAGAAAGTAAAGTAAAACTGAGAATCCTGCTGTGAAAATTCAGGATGGTTTTCTCTGAATTAAGTTATGCTTAAGGTGTGAGGGAGACAGTGCATTAGATCTATTAACTGTACCATTTCAGAACTGCTGGAAAGCAATTCACATTTCTACTTCACTGTCTTAAAATCCAGCTCAAGTTTTAATTATTAACAGGCTTCATGCTATTATTATTTGCTTGCACATATACATTAATCATTGCATAGGTTTGCTAATTTTTCTTTTCATTCAAAAATAAATAAATAAACCAAGACAAGATGCTCAGAGTCCTCGAGAGATTATGTTCCCCTCTGATGGGCAAGTAACATCTGTGGGCATTTTGCTGGCTTAACAGCACGTCTGTCAGAAACTTGGTGATTCAGAAAATTTACTAGCACTCACCTAATGATTAATTAGCCTTCTCTGTAAGGAATGAGGTCTCTTCATTATGTATATTGTCACCAAGACTTTCATCTGTTTGCTGTAACATGTATACTAGAGACTTAATAAGAGGAATTCCAGTAGTTAAGAAATGAGTTAGGATTGTTTTTGTGAGCAGAATTAAAATTCAACTGTAAATAGTTGAGGAAGTCTCCAAGGATTTTAATCAATACTTGTCTTTTTTTATGAAAATGCATGAGGTCTGACATAAAAAAGGGAGACTGTGCCTGTAACTATTTAACAAATCAAGAGAGTCAGCTACAATCACCCTTACAATAGTTCCCTTCTAAGTTGACGCAAAGCTGCATATGATGCTGCCAACATTCAAAGCAATTCCACAGATCATTTTCTGAAAGACTGTTGAGAATCTCTATCAGTTTTGCTTTCACATCTTCTACCAACAAAACATGGTTTCCCCAACTGGACCTTTGAGATCTCTTCACCTTAAGCCTCAGTCAAGAATTGAAAAGTTTTTGTCACGGATTTCTTCATTTTCACAAGAAATTGATGTTAACTCGCTGTTCACTTTTGCACACTGACAATTTCTGACCGAGAGTAAGAAAATCTCTATATTTGAACACACATCCACTCGTACTGAGTGAAGCAATCAAGTTGAACCTTGTCTCACTGTGACAAGTTAGAACATGTTCTATAACCATCTCTTTGCCTCTATCCTCCCAATCTTGGTTCCCAAGCTACAAGGTTAGTTTCAGGTTTCTTGGAGTCAGACCTTGTATACTTGCCATCTCCTCAATTAAAAATCTGTAACTTTTAGCAGATGAATCACTTCACATGTGTCTCATGAGCTCAGTTAAGATTGATTGTTCACATTTCATGTCCACAGCACAATTCCTCCAGCTCAGGTGGGTGGGAAGCAGGTATAATTCTTGGCTGTAAATTGGCAAAAGAATTGCCAACTAACTTTAACTGATGGCAGCTGCTCAGTTCCCTCAGGTAATAGCAAGTAATGATTACAGCAATCATAGCTGCTTTGCGCTCCTCCAGTCCATACGAGATGGTCTGCTGCCATCTCCTCTAAGAAACAGTAGGTAGTTGTCAGCAGTTCGTTGTTTCTCTTTGAAATATTCTGTGCTCTGATAGATTATTATTTGTCATCTTAACTTCTCCCTTTCTTTTCATCCTAGAAGGAGTGGAAGAGAACATCTCCCGTTTACAAACAACAAAAAAGAAGAAGAAAGATATGTTCAAGGTAGGTTTGGGGGGGATTTTTTTGCTGTTGTTAGATGGTGTAGAGGAAAAAAAATTGTTTGCTCGGCTACTGGAAAGCTGAAAGGCTTTTTATATATCTTGTCTCTGTGCATATAGATGATTCCCTAGCCAGGTTCATTGCTGTTGACTGTGTTCTAGTTGCTGGTTGTAGTTACCTCCCATTCCATTCTTCCTTTTATGTTTGTTACCATCCCATAAACCAAGCGAGATCAGGACTTCTTTCTGTCCCTGTGTCTGTAGCTATGGAACAGAGGCCCCGATGGCTGAATGACCTGCCTGACTGCCACTGTAAGGAAACAGTGAACCCACTGCTGAGGTGGGATTTGAATCAAACAATAAAACTTACTCTGCATGGCCTTTTTGTTCATCCCCATAAATATCTTACTTTCCTCCGGAAAACAGAAAAAGCAACACATAGCGTCGGTAAGGTCTTCCCTACAGGCTGCAACACTTGGCCATGAAATGACCTTCTCCTTGCGTGAAGACTAAAGAGGAGACTTGGACATCCCCTTGGCTTTGTTTCTATCAATAGCACCGTCACTTTTCTCTTATCCAGGTTCAGTGTAGGAAGCTGTGGTGGAGTTTTCAGCCTATATATCTAGGGGAAGCTGAAGCGTTTAAAGAACAGGGGCACGGGAGTTGTGTTTTACTTTTCTAGTTTAATGTGCTCGGTTTACTATTTTTTTCAAAGATTTGGACAAAATCATTCTATACTATAAAATGAATATGTTCAAGAAGTTTTAATGCAAATAAATGTCAGTTGTGGAAACGATTTGTTTGCAGGAGGTATCTGTGGTGTTGTGTTTGGTGGCTTGTTGGGGTTTTTTTTGTTTGGTTTTTTTTTTCATATAGCCAATAAGGAACTAGAAAAATGCCATGTGACGTGTATGTCTAATTAAAACTATTCAGCACAGCTTGAATTTACAATTTTGATTTCTTGCTGTAATCTGCTTGTGAACAATCTAAAGGCAAGGAGTTATTCATAGAAACTGTTGAGTAAATAATTTTCAGATAATGAAAACATTCAAAAAAGTCAAGATAGTTAATTAGTGAGCAGAAGAAATTAAATTAATTGAATGAATAATTCATAATGAATTATTCACTCAGCTCTATTTTACATAATGTGGAAGGTCTGAAGAAGAGCCAGTGTCTGAATTAACTCCAAACGGAAAACCACATCTCTATTTCTGCCATGTTGAGGTTATTTATTGATGTGTAAAAACAAGCTGGGTGAGCCAGTCTGTTTAATCATCTTACTCTTTTTACTCTGTAATGTGAGTCATGCTGGATTTGAGACCATAGATGCTTTGCTTGCAAATGTGCATTAGGGAATATATGTTACAGGGCTCTTTGTTTTTTAAAATATGTTTAAATAGTGTGAGAGAAGCACGATCAGAGCTGAAAATGCTCTGTGAAAGCTATAAATTAGGTATGTGCTACAGGACTGGTACTTGCAGTTGACATATGTTACAGCCTTGGCAAAATACTTCGGGTTAATTTTTATGTCTCTACTGAATAGCCCTGTATCCTAAAGATAGTTTGCTGAAGCTGTATTTGTTTTCTTAGCATTGGAAAAGAGGTTGTTGGTGGGTTTTGTTTCTTTCTCTAGTCTGCCCTCCCCCCCCCGCCCCCAGCCCCAATTTCTTACTGTGCCACTTATCCTTTGGAGGAAAGAGTTCGAGTGGCAATGATTTAGTGAAATGTTCTAAACACAGATTAGGGCTGAATGTGGTTCTTCGCTGAGCTACAGTGGGCAGTCACTGAGATACAGTGATTAGAGTTCACCCATGTGTCCTTTTAACCTTGTTTTCCTCCCACTTTGCAGTGGGAGGAGAACAAAACCTGTTGTAACAACAGTATTGCTGGAAAAGAGAAAGGACTTGCAAAGTTATTTCAATTCTTTGTACAGCCATACCAAGAGCATCAAACTTTCAGTGTTTGATGTGTAGGATGATTAAACATCAAACTCTGCGTTTGATGTGAGAATATGTGGAGAAGTGAGGAAAATAATTAGATAGGACCTACCTCCTCTCCGAGTTGTAAATTCTGGTCTCAAGGCAAACCGACTTGTGGTGGAACTGCATCTTGGTGTGTCACTGCTTCGTGTAGCAGTGATTCTCCTACTCTGAGATGAGTCTGATCCAAGATTATCCGAGAGAAGTTAGTACTTCTGTTATCATCTCTGTGGAGGAATAGGTATAGATTAAGTGATCTGTTGGCCCACGTTATCTGAGCAGGAGTGGAAGTGATTGAGGTTTTTTTGATTGAAACTATGGCTGTGCAGGTAGAGATAAGATAATTGCAAAGCTGAGTAATACTATCTAGCGCTATCTAATATTGTAACATAGTCCTTTTTTATTCAGTTTTCTCTGTAATCTGAGAAATGCTAAATTACAGATGTAAATACCCGGAGAAAGAGCATGTGTAGATATTGATAATATACACATGGATGTAAAGAAAGGAGGAGACTGCAAGTTTCGTAAAATATATACAAAACATTGTTGGGGTTTTTTTGGGGATACTTCAAAATGTTGGAGGGACCTAATTAACCCTGGAAATCACCATTGTGTTGTAACAGACAAGGATTTCTGAAAATGGCTTTCTGTTTGGGTTCAAGATAATTAAAGATAGTTCCCATTTTACCCAGAGTGGCTCATCTAAGTCACAACGTGGACAAATGTTATGTTAGAATCACATCTGACATTTTTCTGCTTTTCTCTATTTCACACGATTCTGGCTAATCCAAGGCTAGGCATGGGCTGCGGCACAATACTGGGCTAATTTCTGCAATATTAGTACATTTCATCCTGATTGTGAAGTGCTGAGCACATCTAACATAAAGGTAACTGAAGTGCCAAGTCAGAAAATCTAGGTCATAATGACTAGTCAGAAAACAAAATGATCCTCACTCATGTTTTGTTTCTATGTACTTCCAAAGACAGCTGTCCATTTCCAACATGTTTAAACTCTTGAAACTCTTCTTAAAGCTTATTTGGTACAGGAATCAAGTAGCAGGTTGGTTGAGTTATCCATTTCCTTCAGGTCATCTCCACATCGGCAGGTTCAGAGTATGAACTGATTGGATGAGGAACACAGGTTCTGACTGCAGGTGGTTGCAAGAGATGTGGAAAGAATGAAAAATACAATGGTAAGTGGTTGTATCAGAGAGACAAAACCGGTTAGAATTTAGAAGAAGAGGTCGTGCATCACTGAACAGCTGTTTAGATTTGACTGCAACAGTACAGAGTTTGTCATAGTGATTTAGTTAATGTGTTCAGCTCTGATGAAAAAGAAAGTGTCTTTGATCGCTCCACAGAGTGAATATTTCATATATGGAATTGAACAGGTATCTTATTCTATAAGGTCTTGCTGTTCAGTATCCCTCACCGTTGCAAAGTTGCTGAGTAGAGCCAAACCGGAAATCCCATGGAACTAGAGAGAGAAAAACGATTAAGTTCTTCCAAAGAAAACCATCTATTTCCTTTACATTCAGAATTGTGGATTCTGCCATCCTACTTCACATGACGGTTGCGTAAGAGGTCACCGACGGCTCAGTGGAGGGAAGAACATACTAAATTGCTTTAGATGGCACAAGACTCACCAAGGTGAAGATTTCACAGCCCTTTTCAAACCATTCAGCTCTTGAATTATAATATTTCAATGTTATCTTTGAATGCTTTGTCACTTTTTACATGACTCGTGCAGGAATGAGAGGTCAGGAGGAGGAACCCTACAGAAGGATTTGTCCAGCCCCCATCAAACACAGCTGGAGTGATTCCACTGACTGTTGTCTGGTTGGTAGCATGGCCTTAACTCCCCACACTGGGCAGCCCTGGCCTCTCTGCACACATCAGTGGCAGAACGTGGTAACAGTAGTGACACTGACGTTTTTAATGACATGGACACCTGGCCTACTTCACACTGAAAACACACCACTTGCAAGTCAAGAAACAGCTGTTGGATGGTGACAATCACAGTTATTGGCAGCTTAATCCATTATTGCTCTGTAAATAACTATTTGGTGATGCAAATCACGTAGTTGGGTGAGCTTCCACTGAGAGACAGAAGGTGTCAAAGCAAGTAAGGGGTCATTGGAGGAAAGCTTTGGTAGTCACCATCGGTTTACACTGGGTAAAAGAGAAATCATCTTTTATTTCTGAAGACTGCGCTGTCCCTTGACTACATAGCCTTCTCCTGTAGTTATGCACTTGCTGCTCCTCCTTCTTGTCTGCTCTTACTACAGTTTTTATTTTCTGATTTCAATAGTGCCTACCTGCTCAAACATGCTCACCTCCTGCAGCGCAGAGCCAAAGAGATGCCGAATTGTGTGTGACATACTGAATCCAGAATTTATGATAGACATGAAAGTAGAAAATAAGCTTGCAAAAACCCCCACGCCTGCTGATGTCCATCCTCTCCACTTTTCTGCACTTACTAAATGCTGGGTGTTCGTGTAGTTGGAAGGTCACCAGTGTGGTGGCATAAAGTGATAGAGTAGTTTGAAGCCACACACCTCAGAAGAATGGACAGGCTTTGTTTGTGGGGAAATCTTGCATCACTGCTTCTCAAGAGACGATCTTGGACATCTTCACGGACCAGGCAAATTTTGTGGTGGTCATAAAGGCTGTTCAGAAGGAAGAAGAAGGAATGAGAATTTACATGCCTACAATGATATATCTTCAGCCATGTCTGCAAAGAATATTGTCAGTCTTAGTAGTAGTATAATTGACCCAAAGGGAGGACGTTGCTTGGGTTCTACTACTCTCAAAATTTGTTGTCAGCATCTGGTCTACAACAGAAACCAACACTGCCTTTGTTTGCACCTAACTTTGCAAAACCAAATGCCCAACCCACCACCAGTAAATTCTAGCTGCATAATTTCTAATATAAGCAGATAAATGCCAAATTGATTCCCTTTCGTGTATTTTTCTGTTCTTTTTATCTCTTTACTGCTTGTATCAAGTCACCAGCATGATTCAAACTTAATTTTGTTTTTTTTTTTAAAAAAATTGACTGCAGGACTAACCTGTAAGAGAGTTTTTTGGGCTGAATCGAACTGTTGGGAAGGAATACCTAAGCAGTGTTTCATGGCTTATACCTGCCAATAGTACCATCAAGCATTTCAGGATTTCTAGTACACTGAATAAAGAATCTATCTACTTATATAACATTATACTTTTATTGTTATTACTACAAATGTCTTAACAATAGTGCAACAAGAAAAGTTGACACATTGTACAGAAAAAGGGGTATTACTACGGGTTTCTGTTTTACCAGGAAAGCTCAGAACTGCATCAGGCTCTCAACATGCATAACTATCATAGTTTTGCTCTCACCTTGATACACATCTGAAAGAAATATCTGTGCTTAGTATTTCATGTTCTGTCTTTTGGTTTTTTACGACCTATATTGATTCAGTAGATCCCATAGAAATTACGTATATTTAAGTTGGGGTTGTTCAGCCTGGAGAAGAGAAGGCTCTGAGGACATCTCATAGTGGCCTTGCAGTACCTGAAGGGGTACAGGAAAGCTGGGGAGGGGCTCTTGATCAGGAGTGGAGGGACAGGACGAAGAGGAATGGCTTTAAACCGGAAAGCGGAAGGTTTAGCTTAGACATTAGGAAGAAATTCTGAATGATGAGGGTGGAGACACTGGCACAGGTCGCCCAGGGAAGCTGTGGCTGTCCCATCCCTGGAGGTGTTCAAGGCCAGCTTGGATGGGGCTTTGAGCCCCCTGATCCAGTGGGAGGTGTGCCTGCCCGTGGCAGGGGGGTTGGATGATCATGAAGGTCCCTTCCAACCCAAAGCATTCTACAATTCTATGAAATTAGAAGGGCAAAATTACAAGGGCAATAGGATTATTGTGTATTTATTATCTTCTTTTTTTAAACAAAATCCTTTGGTGAGGTACATTTTCTTGAGGAAGTGCAGCCATGTGGGATGGGTAAGCGGTGGGCTTGCCTGGGTCTGGGGCAGCTGGAATCTGACTTGGGGTTTGGGGAGGGGAACCGCTCCTCTGTGAGGCACCCAGCCACAGGATTGCCAAATACAGGTATCCAATACTATTTCAGGTGCTGCCCGGTACTGCTGCCATGCCAGAAAGCCATATGGTACCTCTAGGTCCTATATCCCGTTCAGTCCTGGAGAAATCTCTACCATTTCTCAGTTGTCCCTGTAGCCTGGTACAAAGCTTTCTGCTGACAGATCTACTGCATACCCACCTTGCGTGGGCACTTCTCTGACAGACAGATTTTTCTCATTTGTTCCCATAGCTTCAGGATGGGTTTTTTTGTTTGTGATTTTGTTGGTTGTTTTTTTTTTTTCCTTGTTCCTTCCTGTTTGGATGGGACTGTCAGTTGCAGCTGGCTACAGTTGCAGATCTGCTGCACAGGTGAATGGACGAGGGGGTTAAAGTGGCAATGAGTCAACAGCTGGTGTTGTGCCTAGTTCACTGTTCCATAAAGAGCATGATGCTAAATCAATTAAAGAGAATTTCAAGCTGGTTTTTGTGAGTGATCCATGTAGAGAGATGGACTCTGGAGATTTTATTCCCCCAGCCTGGCAAGTTTTGGCTATTTACCTCATCCCTCTTCTCCCTAAGATGTGTGAGACTATAGCATCCCAAATGCTGTACTGTGTATGTAGTTCATATGTGCTCTTAATAGCTTTGCTACCTTCTTTTGCTATTTGATAATCAGGCTTTGCTGGAATGTGTTTTGCAATTACAATACGAGATTTAATGTTGTTTTGAACTCTGCCAAAGTCTGATTAGATTTTCTGTTTTGGCCTGTGTCATTTCTTTGTGCTTGAATTTTCTTTATATAAAATGTTTAGATTGCAGGGCTTTAGATTGCAGATCCTGGTAATTAACTGCAACTCTGATTTTTAGTTCAGCATAAGGTTAACCAGCTTCCATAAAGCAAAATCCTATTTATTCAGAATGAAAGGATTATAGAGAAGAAATAAAGTAAGAGAAAAGCAGTTTACGTACAAGTCTGGATTACTAGGAAGTCATTGGCACTGACATGGAGCTCCTAAAAGGAAAACAGTATATAACACCCCCTCTCACTCCCAGACCATGGAAGAAACTTTTCCTCATAGGTGAGAGCAATCACTGTCTACGTTTATCAGTCTTTGTGCAATTTCCTGGGAAATAAACTCTGCAGTTGCCTATGTCTTTGTAAAAGAACAGTTTTATTAGTTAAATTGCCACCTGCACTGGTGACCTGAATTCCTGCAGGATGTCTTCCTTAGCTGAAGTGCTTAGCTAGCACTGCAACATCTAAACAAAGATACCGGTATCACTGCTGCTGGCTTGGGAAGTCAGTGAGCTGCACAACTAAGTTGGGAAGGGAATATTTAAGGAAATACCCCCAAACGCTTGCACTGTGCTTGTGCCTCTCCCTTGACAATTACCTTTGGCCACAAGGAGATCAGTTGAACCCTGTGCTGGGGTTTGGTCTCACCCTGTATGGACATTCTTAGGCTCTGAGCAATCAAGGTATATCTAATACAGTTGTTTATCAGTTTTCAGTGCTTCTGCAGATATCAATATTTTTGTAACAGGGTGCTCAGAAGACCCAATCAAGGTTGTGCTTGGTACAGCATAATAAGAAACAAGCCCTGGCCTGAAGGTCTCTACGGCCAACTAGACAAGACTGACAGAGGTTAGAAGGGAAGGCAGAGGCAAGAGAAATGATGCGATTTGTTCAAAAAGACACAGCAGGAGCTGGGAGAAGCCTCGGGGTCTTGCTTGATTGTTTATCCTGTAGGTCAAATAGCTTAGATTTTACTTTTCTGTTGTGACTTCTTTTATATTTATTTAGAGCTTTATTTCAAAATGTTAATGCTTCTCCTCATGTAGTCATCACTTTTTCACATTTATTTGCTCTCTCTTGTATTAATGAAAGTTGTATAGTTCATATCATCTCAGTCAGCGTGGGTGATACATTTTTTGTCTCGACTTGGACCCTGATGCAACTCTAAGTACCAGCGTGTGCTTTAATCCTAATATTGCTCAAATCCAATATGTTTTCAGTGCTTTTTCTAGATAGAGGGTTTTTTGTTAAATGGAAGTATTCTGGTGTTTGTAGGACTGAGCAATTTCCCAGGCTCACAGTGTATGTCAGAGTGCTGAGCCCTGGAGAGGCTGAAAACTTGTCTCTTCATCCAACATGAACATCTAATTCTTCAGGGGTCCATCTTTCACTGCAGAGATGTACAAACATTTTCAGCAATTCTGCAAACAAGTATCGAATAGATTGAAACTTTCTAAAAAATCGGACAGGTTCTTTTGTTAGTCTTTTTTGTTCTTGTCTTGATTTGTTTCTATTCTCCAACTACTTGATTTTTCTGTTTCTAATTCTTCTTTTTTTTCCCCTCCTCCTGTGAAAGACTACCTGTTCATCCCCTGGTAATTGTAGAATTTATGCCAGAAGCTGATACTTCAAAGATATATCTATACAAAAATTCTCAGGTGGATATTGCTCTCCTTGATGTGTGTGGTTCTTTCTGCAGAAATAAGAAAATCACACTCTGTCATTCCCAAAGACCAAGTCAGATCTTTCTATTTTTGAAGAATATATTTTAAATCACAGTCACTTTGAATTCCTGTATTTCCTTTATATCTGCACACTCCCCAGTTCTCCCATTTGACAGCAGCAGGTAAAGCTTCCCCACTCTAACCTGTGAAGTTAGTCAAGGAAGAAATGAAGATGAGAACTGAGACAGTGATAGGAAACAGGAGGAATGAGGGGAAAAGATGGTTGTGGTTTGCTTGGGAAACTGTGAAGATATAAAACAAGTCTATGACCTAAGTCTTGTTTTCAGTGGAATTCAAAGCTATCCCAAGCACTGAACAGCACTCCACACAAAGATGCCAAACGTTCTCCTTTTAGGTGAGAAGCAGAGGTCTTTGTGTCTTGGAATGTGGACAGAGCTGGTTCTCCCTATGTGGGGAAAAAACCCTGGGTATAATTTCAAATGAAGACGTGGCTGTCTTTCCCAGGTGCTGTTCAGTGTCATCATTGTTACTTAGATGAGAAATAATAGAGAAGTAATAAACCTTCATGTTTTTTGCAGATGTTGTTGGATTGAATTGAATTTTACCATGTCAGCATATCCAGGTGAGTTTTTTTTGTCACTGAATTAGTATATTCTGTTTATCTTAAGCAATGAGCACGTGAATATTAGGTATATTTTCTGTAATACAAATGTCACTTTTTTCCTACCAATACTATAAGTATACACAGACTAGTAAAAATTTAGAGTTGTCTTTTGAGTGTGTGTGTATTCCAAGAGCTCCTCAATATGGAGTGCTATGAAGATGTCACTGTTGGTAAAAAAGCTAAGAGCATTGTTTTCGTCATTCATGTTCATCTAGAATAAAACAAGAAAGCAATGCATTTATACTTTAATATTGTATCATATAAATAGACATCTATAGCTCTGCATACATTATTAATACGGGTTTATTGCCTGCTTTATTGGTTTCACTACTGTTTCTCCTCTTGGGAAGCCATGTAAAATACGAAGACTGCACAAATGCCCACGTTACAAGAGCCACTATATACAAAGCAAATAAGATAGCAAGAGTGCAAATATTCACTTGAGTCGCTTCCTGCAATTCACATAACATAATAACAAATAGGCCATAAACACAATCCCCCTAGCTACTACTATTATTCCCAGTATTTCGTGGTTTTTATCTAGGACACTTGTGTTGCTATTAGAACGCAGAACAAAATTTTATTCCTGCATTTTCTGACAGGAAAAGAGAATTCTTGATGAGAAGAAACAGAAAATATTAAATATTACTCAGAACCATCACAACCACAAAGTGGATGCTAAGCAGGTCTAGTACTGAGTTTTTCTGGTCCTAAAGAACTGGGTTTCTTCAAGTTACACTTCAGATATAAGTTTAAGACTTCAACAAAAGAGACATAAGAAGTGTAAAATCAATGCAAAAGGGGAACAGGGGAGGCAAAAATTTCAAAAGTTAACCTAATGCAGGGCTGTGAAACTCATGGCCCACGGGCCAAATCTGGCCCTTCACTTTGTTTTATCCAACCTGGCACCTGGTTTCTACCTGTTGGCAGAGCCGAGATTCTTGTCCCCACATTCCTGCCAGCGCTGGGCACGTGGGAGCGTGTGACACGCGTTGTGCTGCAGGAGAATGGCAGGAGTCAGGATTTGACACCCCTGACTTAATGTTAATCACTGACATATGAAAACTTCCTAACCTACAGAATACCAAACTGACATCGTACAGCTTACAAGATCATTAATGCCCCTTCCCAGCACTTTCAGAGGGTGAGTGGGGTTTATTTTTTGCAAAATATAACAACCGTAGTACTTCTCTAGATGGTGAATATATGGGAGTTGGTGATTCAAACTGGAAATGTACAGGCTTATGTGGGTGAGGGAATAAAAGAAAGAAGAACGGTTCTGCAGCATATGGGGGTACCGCATGCAGACACCTCCAGGCGGGCTCACGTGTAGTAGGGTGCTTCTGGGCTTATGCGATTGAAGTTCTGAGCGACAAGGCTGCAAGCTCCCATTGTGCATCAAGCTGGAAGAAAGTCAGTGTGGACTATTACTATTTCTGTATTTCAGGTGATCTTTTTTATTTTTTAGCCCACACAAAATGACAGCTTCTCTTGAGTTTTTCACCTGAAATTTTTAAGAAAACAAACCTCTGTGGTTGAAGAAATGAACGTGAGTATAGAGGACGAAAGATGGTTCCAGGCCACTTACATGTAGAAAGACCTCCGAGTCAAATGTGGGTGATTTAATACTAGATAATAACAGTTTCAGATGATCCTATGTGAAGCAACAGTGCCAGTGAACACCCTGGCTTCCCACAGCACTCCTGAGGTAACATCAGCTGTCCATCTAAGAGAGGCTCCTCTGCTAGAGCGTGCTGTGGGTTCCCTTGCAGCTGCTGCGCACAACGTGTTCCTGTTAGGGGGCCAGGATGCACCAGCCGTTTCTGTGACCTCTTCGCTCTAATTTCCAAAGGCCACTCCCTCCCCAGTGTTGCCCCAGGATTTGTCTCAATGTGTAGAAATGTATTTTTGTTGCTGGTTTGGTGTTTGTCCAAACAGTTTCACATCTGTTCTATTTACTTTATTCCAGGTGCAACACTGATCATATTTCATCTGAGTTTAAACTTTCTACACCAGACTTAAATGCAATTTCTTTGTGGACAGTTTATGATGCTTTCAGGACCAGCTGTGCACAGGAAGTCCACAAGCCTTATTTTTGATAGCTCTTCATTCACCTGGCTGTCCTTTGGTTCTCTTCATTCCTGTTTACCACTTCTGTGATGATTTCTTGCATTTCTTTTCTGTGCCGTGGCCTGTCCTCCTGTGCACCAGCCCAGGGCTGCTCCCATCGGTCAGTGCTCCCTTGCAGACCTCCTGCAGGCCCCACAAGTTGAAGGGCTGCCTTGTGAAGTACCCTGTCTTCCGAGGAACGCTTCAAGGTGCTGCTCTCTTTGGTCCCTTTGCTATGGCAGCTGTCACAGCAGCGTTTCCTATTTCAGTTACCTTGTTTTGGAAGAGCAAACCACTGCCTTCCTCAGGATGTGGAAAGGTGGTTCCCTTGCCTGGCAGATCTTTCCACATAAAAGGAGATTTCTGTAACAAAACAGAAACAGAAAAGAGCTTTATGAAGGTCTCGGTGAGGCTGACACCTTGTGCTCAGGAGCACATGTTCCGACTTCTCTATTCCTACCCCTGTCAGCATTGATAAGCCTCTCTTACCTGACATGAGCTTTTATTGCCCTTGACTGCTCTCCATTTATATAAAGGTTAAATCTTCTCCTCTGTCTGTGCTTTATAGAAATATACTATTTAGAAAACAGTGCTTCCATTGAACACAGTAAAGGCAGGCAAATTTGGCGTGGCCGTTGGGACTTTCAGGGTTTCTCCCCCCGGTTGACAATAGGCCCTTGAGTAGGTGCAGCTTAAACTTTTTCACGTTCTGACATGCTACAATTACCACCGTAACAGGGGAATTACAAGAGGTTCAGCTGTTTGTCCCTGCTTAACGCAAAGACAGAGCAGCGCAGGCCTATTGCGTTCAGAGTTCTGCCTGCAAAAACACAGGAAAAATGTTATATTTTTTAAATCAAGTAAAGGGTGTTTTGGTTTTTTGTCTTTTTCTTTAAGTTCACTGTTGCCAACTTTTGAGACCGTCAGATGGTTATTTACCATCTAGATGCAAACGGGGACTGTCTTATTCCTCATTGCAGGTAGAACAGAAGACTTTGGCATTCTTGGAAGGGTAAAAAAAAAATCCTCTTGTACTTCCCCGGCTCTTCCTTGGGTGTAATCCTGAAAGGCCCGGGTTCGGTTACTTTTTGTGGAAGGTTCAGTGCTGCCTCTTCACAAGCGCTATCAGTGAGCTTAGTTATTATCCCAGTTACAGTCTCATATTGTTGTTCAGGTCGCACTGGTTTTGTATGCTAGAACAGTTTGTCTTGTGAGAAGGCAAGGAGAAAACCTTTTTGTTCTGTATTTTTTTTTTTTTTTTTCTCATTTCAAATTACCTCCTAGAGACAGGAATTATATTAGGGTATTTGGAAGACTCTCCCTTCTCTAACAACACACCGTGTATGTAACTTTACAGCAATATTCTTTCCTTTTTCTGCTCCCAAAAGTCTTATCTGCCCTGCTTCTTTTTCTTCCTGCAGGAAACAGGATCTTCAGAGGGTTTTCTGAAAGCTCTTTGTAATATTAGCGAACATGTACAGGAAAACCCTCAGGTTATGTTCAACTCCTGGTATCCTTCACTTTAGATTTAAGAAATTCCCTTAAACTCTCATTAGTGGAGACCTTCTCATTCCTATAAAAGTTTAAAGAAGATCTTTGTCTAATCAGAGATTTAGCACAGCTCCTCAGTGTGGTTGGAAAAAGTAGGTTCTTTGTGCTTCTTTATTCAAAGCAAAGACAATTGTTACAAAAACGTGTCTTTATTGATGTGACCCTCCGGTTCCCTCATCACTTTTAGACTTATTGCCTTTTCCTCTCTTCTGCCTTCTGCAAATCTTTTAATTGAAGGGAGGGAAAAGTCAGGGTTTGATTAAACACTGATGAATCCAGGCAGGATTATTTAGTTGTCATACGCAGCTGTGTGAGCTGGTATTGGTAGATGAGCACTCTCTGTTCTTGCTGGTTTCTCACCTTCTCTGGCCCGCTGTACATTAGGGGAATTTTATTTGTGTATTTTTAAGCAGAATGCCATAAGGGAAAATATTTGAAGTATCTGTGTTCAACAAATTTTTTTCTGTTTATTTTGTCAGACATTTAGAAATATTTTATGTGGGGTTTTTTTCAAGTTCTCTTAATGAAACTGAGTTATGCAACTTCCTTATAGATCATTAATACGAGGAGAAGCAGGGACACATGTCACAATGAAAAGTAAAAGACAGCATGAAGTCAACTGTTACTGTTTTGGAAAGCTCAGATTCAAAAATAAAGAATTTAGAGGGCCCATTATTCTAAGGTTCTTGAGTAAGTCGGGTTTTTTCCTCCCTTTCATCCCCTCTGACTCCTAAATTAACCATGCTCCTAAAACAAGAAACAAGGATCCCACCCACCTCTCCAGGTACACTTGGGTTAACTGGAAGTGCTGTGACCCTTCCCATATGTTATTCCTTACTTAAAAAGCAAACAAAAACCCACAACCGCCCCCCCTCGCCCCCCAAAAAAAAAACCACAACCAAGAAACCATTTCTTGTTTTGTAAAAGAAATTGGATGTAGACATGGCTTAAAGGTATTGAAAACGCACACACAGAATAAACAGTACCCCAGCACCAAAACTGATGTGGTGGACTTGTTTTCTCTAATTCAGGAATATGATGGCAGGGGATTTCTCAGAAAACTTTTAACAGTTAGGAGTCTTGAAGTTCCTGCAGCTGAATACACATCAACCCATCTGCATCTCACGGACAGCGTGTATGAACCTCTGGCCTTCAGGAACTGCTGGACAGAGCATAGCAGTTCATAATCTCGTTTGAAAGCCAGCTTTAACCTACTTATTTTTACTATGAAATACTAATTATCATTAGAAAACTCGAATGTGTAATGCTAGCAGATTCCTACAAGTATTTTTAGCTATGTTGAGGTCAGGATTTAAAACCAATGGTTCAAAAATTAACGATGAACTTTATTTTGGTTTGAATTTCAATCACGTTATGACAGTTTAACCTAAAGAATGAAATTCATGACAGAGTTTTGGGAGAGAGGAGGAGGCTTCTGAAAACTATTCAAAACTTCTAATGCTGGGAGAAATTCCACTAATGCTGGTACTCAACTCAAGGAATAACATATCAAAAAGGATCAGTGCATTTTACAATGCTTTGTAAGTGATGGGATTCATCGTGTGTGGGTCCAATTCACAGGTAAATAAATCGGTGCAAGGTTAAGTATCTAGTTTGGAGATCCAATAGATAGATTTGTATTATAAAAATGAACTCTTATTGCCTGTGAATTTCTTACAAAATCCTTTGCTTTTCACAAATCCTGTTTTTCAGGATTACCTCAAGAATAACACAGAAATTTGTTTCTGTGGTCTGACGTTTTGTGGTACAACCTAAATGAGATACAACTGTGTTCAAATGTGCCATTTCTTTTTCATATGAATTCCAAAATATTTCAAATTTTACTTATTTTGGTTTTCTCAGCCACTGGAGATTAGCTGCTGATATATTTATTTCTTTCTTTTTAGTATCACGTATATTTAGCTCTGGGTTTGCTCATGAAATTTCTCTCTGTTCCATCAGGTCTTATTTATTTTATTTATGTAGACCCATTATAAAATTATGTAAAACATGGAAGTTTCCAAGGGCCTTGTTCCCTTAATTAAACAATTAACTTGCCATTTTGGATTTGATCAAGAAATGATTTAACATGACAGATTGTCTCCCCTCTGGAGCTCATAACTGTGTCAGGGTCAATCATGTTTCCTTTGGAGTCAGAGGGAAAGGGGCTTTCTCATAAATCAGAACGCACTGCTGATTTACAGTAGTAAATACCATACATAACTGATTTTGTTAATGTTCTTATAGGATTAATAAAATAATCTGGAGACAATTTAGTGTGTCAGTGAGGTGGTTATTCAAAAATCAAATTGCAACAAACTGAGAAGGCCCATCAGCTGGGTGAAATTTTTCAATTATTTAGGAAAATGAGGAAGTCGTTAACATGAAAAAGCCTGGAAAGAGTGATGGAACTGTAAATCTTTACTCTCTACCAGGGAATCAAAGCTGCCTTGTCTTTTGCCCTAAGTCCTGTGCTCTGGGAAGGGTGGAATGGTTGTTAATGTTTTGGAGGCTATGGAGGAAATAATTTCCAATCTAGCTAGCTCTCCGGATGTTGAGGAGTGCTCTGTCTGGGGAGGTAATTAACTAAGACTCTTTCTCGTATCTTAAGACAAGATTGTCATCAAGCCAGTCAGCTGCACTGGTCTGCTGGCCTGGGTTACTGTGCTTGTCAGTGTCACAAGATCATGGAAAACAAAATTAAAACTAAGCAAGGCAAATTATTAGAACACTTCAAAACTCAGCAACCATGTGGAAGCACCACATGCAGTTTATTGCTAAGCATCCTTTGGCTTATTTGCTTTTTATTCCTTCGTCTGCTGATGGCATTGTTGGTTTTATTCCCAAGTTTATTATAACTTCATTAGGTTTTTAGACTATTTGCTAGGAAAAAAACCCATATTACAAAATGAATAAATATTTAAAATAATGCTTTTATCATAAAACTAAGAGTCTGCGTAGCCACTTCTACTCTATTGGAAGGACACCCATCATTTTGGCAGTAGTCCATCAGATGTTTGCAGAAACTGAGTTATTTGCGTATTGGAAACTGTTCACAGATACATTAAATAATACTTTATTGTGGACATCTGGTCTACTAAAAATCTGCCAAAGTTTTTATCTGATAACTGCAGCAATTCAAATTTATAGAAGGAATCTGTTCTGAAAATATGTTAAAACTACTGTCCCTTTTTCATTCCCTAGATTTTAGGCAAAATTGTTTTTGCAAAAGCTGTTCTTGTTAAGAGTCTGAATCTTCCCTGCAGAATTTCTGCTTGTGTTTGTTTCTAGGAAGCTTATAAAGAACAAAGAAATATCTGCATCTCCAGCTACTATTACCCAGTGAAAAGAATAAGCCTCTGCTCCAATATGCTAGGGCTAAAAAGTAATAAATAAAAATTAACTTTTCACATAATCTGATGTATGGCTGTGCATTTTGTAAAATGACTAAACCAACCACATATGTTTGAGTCTGCCTACAGCATCAGTAGGTTATGTAGGAGTAATTTAACTTCACTCTCTCCATTTCAAATATTCATCAGTTTAGAGCTGTGTATTTTACATTAGAATAGATTAATGACTTGGTTTGCCAATTTATTTTGTTTAGGTGAAATTCAATGGCCTGTTCTTTTATGAGAACAAAAATGTGACTACACCTCCCATAAAAGGAGGCTTTTTTTTTTTTTCTCTCCTTTCAGTTGATGTTTGACGATGCTGGGAGTACGAGGCCAGATTTGGAACGCCTTCCTACACCCGTGGTGAACTGCGCCGTGACATGTCACTGCCAAAGGACCTAGGGTTTCTGTCAGTCCAGCTATATAGACTAGTAATTAATCTTGTTATAAGAGTGTCAGCGTCTGAGAATTTTCTGAGATAGGGCTCAGCCTTTGCACTGTCCTGGGTTGATTGGCACCGCTTCCCTTTTAATAACACAGAAAGGATGCTTGTTCTGTGTGGCTTTTGGATAGTACAGCGCAAGTTGCACTATTGACAGGGAACAAAAGGCCAAGTCCTACTGTGATATACACATAATAAACGAGTTAAGTTTAATAGGGGGTGGTGGGGATGTCATTCTGCAGATGTTTCTGGGAGAGACCTGCCCATAATGAGCCCTAACGTAGATTTAGCCTGTGGATCCACAGAGTGATTTCTTTTACACTAAATCTGGCTCAGGACAGGAGCCTTTTCTGGCTGAACCATTTCAGAATTGTCCTGTCAGCAGATACGATCATACAGTCAGATTCAACCACTTGAACGGTTGTTTAACGTGGCCGCGCACCAGACCCACTCTGTGAAATGATCTTTTTGTTTGGGCAGGTGTGCGGATGAGATGGGGAGGGGGTATATTTTTAAATAGCACAGCTGGATCACTTCACAAACCTTTTTTCAGACATACCCATAGAGACAACTCAATCAGCACAACTGATTTTTGAGAATAAGCTGCAGTGTTAAGGAGAAGAAGCCACTGATGAAGATAAGGATTCCTTACACTTGATTTACTGTAGAGCAACTGCAATGTATTTTTTGAATACTGTGCTATTCAGCCAGGTGGAACTTTCTGCTTTCTACTTGCTTAACAGCTTTAAAAGGAACAACACATGCACTTTGTGTGTCTGCTTTTTACAATTAGGTTCCTCCTGCCCAATGGAAAATAATTTAAAATGTTACTGTTTTTTGCTACCTTGTCACTTTGATCTGAGGAGCCTAAATCATTTTGTAAGAACCCGAGGAGGTGAGTCAGGACGAGAGCAGAGAAACAAAACACCCTCTTCCCATCCCCCTAAAGTTATAGTTCTTGGACAATTTTTCAACTTCCCTTACCAAAATTACCACATTTAAATATTACATGAACAAGCTTTATGTGTTGGGTATCTGCAGAACAGTGAGCAATAGGAATTTCAAAACCAGTCTGACTTGGTTTCATTCCCTTTTCATGAAACTTAAAAGGATGGCACCAGAAACACAAAATGGCCAGTGCTTCATGTTTTAGAAACATGTCATTTAATCCCTCATCAGACATCAAACAGGGCTGAAAGATTCCTAACTAGAACTATGCAAACTATTTAAAACGCAGTCCAGACACGGTGTCGAGTTATCGAGTTTCAGGCGTTATTTCAGTTCGAACCCTTCCATGTGTTTTTTAACAAACTGACAGTGGTGTGAAAATGTACATCCTATTTCAGGCAAAGCCAGGCTGATCTCTGACTCTCTATAAAAGCCATAGAAAACCCAAATAGGAGCTCTGCATTTCTACTTTTGTTTTGTATGCCGTTTCTGCATCCACCATGTTAAACTTAAGACCCTTCTAGTCAGGGATAATTTTGGGGGTTTTTGCCAGTGGTGGTATTCCAAGCTTCATGTTTTTCTTGGCTTTTGATTAAACTACGCATAATCTGAATTAAGAAGCTTTATGAATATCCCATTGGAAAAAGAATCAAACTGTGATTAAAAGAACTATGGGATTTTTTTGGTTTGGAGTTGGGTTTTTTGGTTGTGTGTGGTATTGGTGTGTTTTGGGGGGGGGACTGGTTGGGTTTTTCTAGTTGATTTATTTTGGTTGTGTTTGGGTTTTTAGGTTGGTTTATTTTTGGTTGCTTGTTTTGTGGGGTTTTTAATTTTTAAAAATTTCTTTTCAGTTTTACGGAGTTTTTTTCTGTCTTGGTGTTTGGTTTTAGGTTGGTTTTTTTAAAAAAAACCTCACATAATCTGACTCAACTCTTGCTCATTATATGGGTTCTCATAAAGCTTATTCTTCAATAAGGTTAAAATGTTTTCAGTACAAATACATCTTTCTGATTTTAAGAGTAGAATCCCCTTAAGTGCAAACAGGAAACTGGTTAGGATGAAGTTGGCTGCTTCATCACAGATGTCGGTAACGTTCCATTGCACTTGAGGTAGGCTGAGGGCATCTAGGAAAGGAAAAAGAGAACTAATACCTGTAACTGCATTTTCATGGAAATAGAGGTTGGTGTTAGATTTCAGGGATCGCTTTTGCTGACCAGATGTAATATTAGCCATTTACAAAAGCAGAAGTCTGTAACCTCATTTTTGATATTTTTGAGGACAGAAAAACATTTTTGTTGGAATTGTCCACATAGTTAAAAAAAAGAGTTCAAAAAATGCTACTTAATATTTCTGCCTGTTTAGACAGTTTATTTAATGAGTTATATAGTGCATGTAATCTGTTGTAAATTTAACTGAAAATAATCATTGGTAGCAAAATTCACGTTGCGTCTTTTGTTTTCCTTTATTCATTGTAATTGATTTACCTTATTTTTTCTGTGTCAAATTATTCTGTTGTCCTCATCAATGACCAGTTCCCAGCTGATGTCTCACGTACTACGCATTCAAGAGGAAAACAGCACTCTTTTCAGGGTTAACAATCCACAAATAACTTACAGTTTGAACTTTAGTCAAGTTTACGCTTTTCCATTTACATAGCAATATTTATGAGCAACCTTCCAGGGTACTCACGATTAGCTCATCAATTATTTGCTAACTGAATACACCAAGTATTTTACAATTCGTTGTCAACACTTTTTCCTCCCCCTGCTTCTACAGGCTCACTTAGAGCAATTCTCAATATCAAAGCACACACCGTCACAAGGGTCTCGTGTACTTTATTACCCTGCTTGACGTAACTGTTGGTGAAAGACAGGCTGGTCTCCAGCAGTTCCCTTGCCAATGCCATCTTGGTTCATTTGGTACTTCTAGTGAGTCACAGATACTCAGAGGAACAGTGAGTGTTGTCTCACTTTCATCTTCTGGCAATGACAGATATAAGTCTTTGTTCATAAACAATAAGGACTGCCCTGAGTTTTTTGCCCTTTTATTTTGCCTTTTATTGAAACCTTTGGTTAGCACTGTGTCTTTCATTCTTCCTCTGTTGAAATATCTATGGGTTCTGATTATTTCTTTCCTCGCTCTAGGGGTTTTTTCTGGTGCTTAATTTGTTCTCTCTTTTTGTGAGTTGTACAGCAGGCTTTCAGGATCTCATGATAGCTAAATTATTTACTGTACAGTTGTTTAAGTTTTCCAGCATGACTGAAAAGTATTCATGTATTTTAATAATCTAATTTTTCCTGTGCAGCCAGCTGATTTTTCCCAACTTAGCTCTGTGGCAGAGGAATGACTGTCATTTCTGTGTCTCAAAAACAGGAGCAGGAAAATCAAGGACCTTTCAGAAATGTAGAACTGAAAGCACAGTCTTTAGGCACATGTGTAGGAGAAGAACGGAAATTCTTTGCTGTATCCCTGACTGAGCACCCAACTAAACCTATTGCAGATTCTTCTTCTCTGGTCCATGGGCTGGAAAGGTGTAAGTGTCTCATTTTAGAAAGAAGGCATGGCACTGCCATAGCGTCTCCAAAAGGAGAGTGGAATCAGAAGGGCCTATGCACACTTACAAAGTTGAATAGGACTTGTCATGTACAGTAGGAGCAGGCTAATGGGGCCTCACGCTCAGTAGCTCACAATTGTTCTTTCACCTAGAACTATGCTGGAGGCAGTTCAGTTGAAATAGCTCCTGAAAATATAGACGTCTACCAAACTACTTCGTGAAAACCTGCCTCCAATAAAATTTACTCCCTGTAGTTCCTGTCATTTTTTCTGTCTGGCGCTGTTATTACGCCCTCCTTGCCTCCGAGTATCTCACTGGGCATTGCCGTTGAAGCATCACCAAGAACAACAGAACATCATCTTGTGTATCAGCTCTGGCGAACTTGAAACCTTACACAGACTGTTCACAGCCTGCTCATGGATTTAAGGTTTCTTTCGTGATGTTAGGAGCTAAAACCTCCCTTAATTTTAATGAATGATGAGATTCTGTAGGATGAAGCTGATACCTATATGTCAGTATGTTCTTTTATCAAAACCTGATTCATTGATAAAGATGGGGGGGATCAAATAGCAAAATCAGCACGAATGATGTACCCTTGCCTCACCTTGCCCTAACATCGTGTAGCCTAGAAACCTGAACAGTGCGTTGAAAAATTAAGCAGACAGGGTTTTGTGCTGAATAAGTATATTGAAACCCTTGCCAGTACCTCCAAGTGTGGAGACAAAGGGGCAGAATTTTACATTCAACATATGAAAATGGACTTCTTGTAACAGTTAATTCTGAAAGTTTTCAGTCTTAATGTAAAACTGCCATAGAGTGGTGAGTTTGTTTATTCTTCACTTTAAATTCCACTGCAAGTTATGCAAGGGTGGTCAAAAAATTTCCGACAGCAACTTTTTCCATCACAAAATAGCAATTCATTCAATTACAATATGTGCTGGGACAGGGTTGAATGGTTAAGACATGGCTTTCTGTACTCCTCTTTTCTCAGAGGAAGTAGCCCTTGAGATCCTGATGTCAGGCTGCTGTTACAGCAGGCTCTGAGCTCAGCAAGCATTTCCAATTTTCATTCTCCCACTCCCTCTTCCCCCTCCACTGAAATTGTGCTCCCTCTTCACAATATTGCAGAGCTGTCTGTAATGATAAATGATGTGCCTTTCTTTAAATTTCCTTTCTGCTCAGTACTAGATATTGGCCGGCTTGGATGTGTGTTCTGGGTGGATAAATTACTTTGGCAAGTTACAGAGAATTTATGCACATGGCAACAGATGTACCCTGTGTGGTAGAATTTTTCTTTGTTGTTCTAATTTTGTAAGTTGATTTTACCTGAGGCAATTATATTTTCACGAACGGAGATTCGGTTGCTGGTTTGGGGTTTTCTTTGTTTATTTTGTGTTTTCTTTGGCATGAAATATGAACCCCAGTGCTGAAAGGTATTTTGGTCTCGAAACTTTTTGTAGGCCAAAGTGGAACTGGGGCATCACTCAGCTAGCTGCACGTCACCCGTTGATAAGTATCGATCTCTTCACACACAACTTGTGTTGCCAAGAGGGATCTTCAGAGGTTTGGAGAATAGAGGCTGGGTTTGTTTATTAACAAGGATTGCTGTTGTTTGGTGGGGGTAAATTCCTCCCAGATGTTGTGCACAGTTAAAATGTGAGGAATGAGGTAGCACTAGAGATGGTTTCATTTGTAATTTAGAAAGCAGTCTACCTTTGACAGTAGGAGAGGAACTTTTCCTATTTCATGCTATCTTTGTGCTCTTCATTGTTTCAAAGGAGCTTTGAAAATAAAGCTTTCAATGGAAAACCAAAATAATTTGAGGCTTTTGTGCCCCTTTCTGCTGTAAATTTAAATAATTCCTAAAAAAATTGCTGGGCTTCCATAGGAGCAAATACAGAGCGAAAGCCCCTAAAAGTTGGTTGTGTGTTCATAAACACATCTGTTCAGCCTGTGTCTCCAACGTGGTTTGAAAAGTATTTCCATAGACAGAGTTTGCTACATGTACTTACGTTTTCAGGCACAAGTTTTTCTAAACTTTAAAGTAGTATGTGATCTTGCTGGTGGACGGAAGAAACGCACGGTGATGCTGTGGTCTGTCTGAGCAATGGTGAGAACGAGGTGTAGAAACCGTTTTAATTCCCTTTTTTCAATGCCTACTTTTTATGAATCTCTTACACTTGTAAAATCTTCCCTATAAGGTCACACAGTCTCTGCTTTACAGACAATACTGGCTGGAAAACTCCACTCCTCTTCTCACAGAGATGTGGAGAAGGACCAACTGCCATCTGCCCACTGAGATACTCCAGTGTAGAGCAATGTAATTCTTTCTCTTCAAGAAAATACATCCAGGTGGAAATAGGGCATTGTATGGGCTAAAAAAACTCCCATGAGCAGCAGTTGCTGTATTCTGAGGAGATTTGTGAGGTTCCCACAGATGTCTGAAGGGGTCTGGCAGGTTTCGTGGGAGCTGGAGGAGAGCAGAGCAGTGCCAGAGGTCCTGTGAGCAATTCAGAAGGAAGGAAGCCAAGGGAAGCAACACCTGCTTCAACCACCACCACGTGCTGGGGCAAGCGCGGGCCTTGCAAGGCACCCAGGGGTGATTTAGCGGGGTCTGGGTCTCAGGCACCTTTGAGCTGGGGATGGGGAGGGACAACACCCTTCAAAGGAGCAACATGGAGGAGACAAGGAGCAACGAGTACAAGTTTTACTGTGATAGCTTCCATCTCGATATAATAAAGAATTTTTTTATAGTGAGAACACTCATTCACTGGAACAACCTCCCCAGGGATGTGGCAGAGTGTCTGTTGCCGCAGGTTTTCCTTATATGATTGGACAAGATGCTGGATAATCTTATCTAGGCTCCTTTCCCCAGGAAAGGTTGGACTAGGTCATCTGTCCAGGTCCCATCTCACCTGGGCTCCCCTGTGACTCTGTGATACTGTCCAGTGGGTTATTTTGTGGCATCAGAGAGCTGGGTGAACAACTGAACTGTGATTCTTGGGTTGAACTGAAGTGTTGACTCTTTCAGTTACTTTATTTGCTCTTTCTTTATAGCATGTTTCCATTTGTGGTTTGTTCGTGCGGCTAACTCCAAGAAACATTCCGGATAAAGCCTCTGCTCTTTTAGTAAGGCTTCTGTAGTATTTGATGCTTGAGCTATTCATGTTCACAAAGAATTGAAATAACTTTTAAAGAATCATAAACAGAAATTTTATTTCCACTTGTGATTGACTTCCAAAATCCTTTGCTTTCTCTTTTAAAGCCTGAAAGAATACGGGCAGCGTGACTGACACCGAGGTTTGAAAATGGAGAAAGGAATAAAAATGAGGGCTATTTCTTCAGTCCATTGTGTATATTTTGGACTCTCTTGCTCGGCTAGAATAGCTACATTGAAGCTAAAGGTTGCTGGAAGAAAATTATCTTTCTCCAGGGGAATTTCTAGAGATGGATCTGAGCTCAAGGCAGGAAGCCAAGTCCAAAGGTCAGAGCTGGGATCAGCGGGGAACGCAGCCAGGCACAGGCATGACTGCAGCGCAGCTCAGGCAGAGATCAAGGGCTGATGGCCTGAGTTAAATGCAGCTCCGAGGCAAATGGGGCCAGACCCCTGCTTCTCACAGTGTTTTTCACAGCAGTCTGAGGTGCCTTGTCGGCGCTGGCCGTGAGCGCAGGCAGTGAAGTCCTGGGGGAAGAGTTGTACTCGGGTCTCTGACCCAAGCTCACTGGGAAAAGGCAAAGCCCTCTGTGTCCATCTTCTGGTATTGGAGGACTTCTTAAGGACCTCGCATGCTTGCTATCCAAACCCTCGAAGAAATGCTCTGCAAAACAGAAAGCTAGTGAACGTCTCCCTGTGTGTACCCAAACCAGCAAAAATCCAGTTCATGCATTGCAAGTAATAGTTTTCTGATTTTTTTTTTTTATTATTTTTCATTTCCCCAGTAAATACTCTATTCAAATGGAAGGTATTATGCAAACATATTTCTATTTGAGTAATATTTCTGTTACACTAGGATAGCATGTGCCTGTAGCTCCCCCATCTCTCGATATCCACAAGAGTTGCGGCAACACAGTTCTTGATTGAAACAGTAAATCCCCACTACTATAAATCCTTCCCTGCAGCTCCCCCTCCCCTGAATATCAGTACTGTAAATAAGTGGCTGGTCTAAAAAAGAGTAGGTGGTGCATAATATTAAAAACAGTAGCTTGTTGAGCAAAGCTATTTAAAAGGATTCCAAGTACCACATAATAAAGGTACTATCAGCAAATACCAGACTAGCATCTCAGCTCGCTTTACTGGGCTGTGAGTTATTGCTGTGGTCAATAGATCTCTTTTCTGTAGCATTCTGCTTATGTAGGTGATAAATCTTACAGTCTTATGGGAATAGGGTCAGGCTGCTGCTACTCTGCCCCATTATTTTTCTCCTACATCATTTAGAAAACTGCTGGACTGGACCATTTTTGGTGCAGTGACTTTTTGTTCAGCTACATAGTAAATTTTATTGTGCATATTAAATTTTAGCTCAGACCACATTTTAAAGTCCATCTTGATAGAAGATGAAACTGAAATAAAATCTTAAGCAAAGGAGCAAATATGAGCAGTAGAAAACAGATGTTATTTTAAATGAAATTTTCAGATGCAAAATACGAAAAAGATAAAACAAGTTTTATTTTTGATTATAGGGGGTTTTTTTTGAATATTTATCTAATATGAAAAGTGGATAATCCAGCAGTACCGGCCGGCGCTAAGAGAAATTTTCAGTAGTTCTGTAAAGGCTGGGAATACTTTAAGCAATGGGTGACTTGAAATTCTTGCTCTTAAGAGAAGCAACATAAGGTGATGTTAGGTAACGATGGACAAAGCATTTGAATCTTTCATTATTTTGGTGGTACTTCAGTGCAGCCATCTGCCGGGAATCCTAGCTTCCACTCCTATGTATGGTAGCTCTATTCTTTCATTTTCCTGGAAACAGAGAGATACGCTACTGCCCCGTGGGGCCAGGCAGCAGGAAGACTAGGACAAGGAAGCTCATGGCTTCCTTTTAGCCCTTGTTGTGGGTGAGCAGAAAAAACACTTCCATTTCATTGGCTGTGTTCAGACAAAGGGAGAGAATAGGGACACGGCAGATTCACGATGTGGAGGGCAGTGAACAGCAGAGCACAGGATGGTATCACAGACATCTCCATGTAGCATTAACACCTGGTGGTTTTAGCATCTTGTTCTGTGTCAAAAATTGAGTTGCATACCTGATACCTCAATAAAACATCACATTCCATAGTGTACGAGGTCATCATGTCACTGCAGATTCTGCGCTGTTGTCGTGGCTGAGCAAGTGTCTTTCTTTATTCATTAGGCCATATGTGCTGCAGCAAAATGTTAAATTGCATTTATGAGAGTTTGTTTGAGAAAGCAAGGTCATCTTTAATCTCTAACTTTTAAGTCTGAAGAGTACCTAAGGACAAAGTTGAAATACATAAGAAGCTGCTGGAAAGAAGAAAGGAATAGTCTGTGCTCCACTTGAATGGCAAAGAAGTGAATTTTTGCAAGAACATTATCAACCCAGCTGTTAGGGAAAACCCCACGATATGAAGGTTAAAGGAGCAACGCAATAGGTTATGAGTCAGGATTTCTCCATCAGTAGACATCCTTGAAGGAAACGTCAAGGCTAAGTGGGGCATGTGCAGGACCTCAGCATGTCCCACTGAAACCTACTTTTCTTTGATTCTAGTGCAGTGCCTGCAACGTCAGTGATATACGTATTTTTCTCACGTATGGTTTGTTAACTCTAAGAAACTGGTTCAAGCATCTTTGATCAGTTTTCTTCTATTGCCTTTGTCAAACAACTATTTTTCCTTTTTTTGACTACACTTCTTCCTTATCTTCCTCACAGGGTTTTGTCTTCAGTAGGCATTCTGCTATATTTTCTATTCCACGTTGTTATTGTAGTGATGGTCTAGCTTGGAGAGGACAAGTACTTCTGTTGACAGGTTTTTTTTCAATACCTGCAGTAAAGTTTTGTATTTCTGTGGGAAAGCTCTGTGGATTTAACAACAGGTCTTTGACCATATCTTTTTTTCCTTAGTCCCCAGAGCCAGGCTAGCTTTTCAGTTAGAGATAGCTGAGAAGCTGCTGCTCAGCTGTGGGAGAACGTCAGCTACTCCTTCCATAAAGGAAAGGTAAACAGCTGCTATGCCACTGGATGAACAATCTGTTAATTTCAATAAAGAAAAGAAGATCATGAACTTGGTGTGGGGGGTTTGTTTGTTTGTTTTTATTTTTAAACATGCTGGCTGAAAGTATTTAGTCTGGGTACTTCGCTCTTATCTGTAAAACCTTCCTTCATCTGCTAGGTCCAAAGCCCCGTGTGTGGTTTATATATAAGCTTTTTATATGCAAGGACTTTTTTTACATGATTACTACTACTTAGAGGTTTTTTCTGTCCTTGGAATAGAAAGGTACGGAATGATGCATGCTCATTCTTTCTTAGCAACCGGCTAGAAAATGAGCAGCAGTCTCTTTTGTCTTGGACTTCAATTGACCGTACCAAAACAAAAGAGAACTATTTTCCCCAAGTGTTGCGGTGCACAGACTGCATAATGTCTATCTGCTGTGTGCTAACAGAAATAAAGGCCTTAGCCATGAAAATAGCTGCCCAACCAGAAAATAAAGGAATATGTTAAGTCTTTTGGCTTTAAATTCCGTGCGCTATAATCACTCCTTAAACATAGACTTTGATTTAGCCCCTTGATGTAGTTGGGCACGAAGCATACGCTTTGATCGGGGCCTCTTTCTGCTGTACGCAGTTGCAGAGCTGTCAGAAGCGACAAAATCTGGAGCCTGCCTTGTACAGGGCACTGGAGATATTAGTGTGTTGCTAGCCCCACTCTTAATGTATTAAGTTTCCCCTTTTAACTGCCTCTTACCTTGACTGGCAGATAATGTCATCATTTTGACTGGTAGTCCTCAGTCAATCATGCGTCATATTGTAATGCAGATTTCCCTTGATTCCCTGAAGGATACACTAGACTGAGAGTCCCTTGCCAGAGGCTTTGCCTGTTACTGTACTTCTCAGTGATGAGTATTTCACCATTTGTTTGGATTTGGGTTTTTTTTGCTGAGTAGTGGTTCTTTGGGTTCTGAAGTTCTTCCCTAAACAGGCAGGGCTAAACTGAAGACACACACAAAAATAAACTCTCCTTAAAGTTTTTCAAAAACATTGACAATGGATTTTCAAGTTAGAAGGCCCTGCAGTTTATTGTATCCAGCAATGAAACAGCTGTCGAAAAAGATACATTTGAAAATAATGAGCATTTCCAGTAGAAGAATATCTAGAATTTGCTGAGATTTTCTGCCTGACAATGTCATCGTAAGTCATAAAGAATTTCAGACGCTTTCCATTAGGGTGTTTGAATACTAAGCCAAAATCACATACAAACCTAACGTGTCTTTTGTTTCATGGAACTGCACGGTTCTGTAAGTGTGAAAACTACAACAATTATTAAACTAGATCAGTGTAGGAATTGTATCAAATAGTTTCAACCAGTTATTGGACAATATAAGGAAGCAGATTGCATATAGTTATGGGTGACTCAGTGTTCTCTTGTTGGATCATAATGTACATATTGAAAATGATGGCCTAGTTTATTTTCCTAACCTCTGATCACTCTTCTAATAGCACAATGCAAATCATGAAACAATTACTTCTTCTAGCGTCTTCGCTCTGAAAAGAATCCAATGGACTGGGTTTTTTCAGACAGTTTCTCTCTAGAAGTGATAACACAGAACGCTGGTATGCAGAAAGGCCGATGTTTATAATTTATTCCTCTAGTAACTGAGGCCACCCTTGCACTGGCGAAAAAGGCTGCACTTGCAGGGAGGGATGGACAGGACAGGTGACCCCAAACCGAACAACAGAGTAGTCCATCGCATATACATCATACTTACTATAAAGTCTAGAGATTATGAGGGTCTCGGTCTCTTCTGCGATGGCCGACATCCAGTGAGAACCTCGTTTGCCTGATTGTTCCTGATCCCAGATCCATGCATCCCTGACTCCAGTTCCTGAGTTCAGTTCCCTCCTACCTGCAGACCCATTTCCTCATGCCTGCTCTACAGCATCTGTGGTGGCACACGGTCATCACAGGGTGGTGTTGGGGGCACAATCTCGGATATTTGTACATATTTCATTGTTGTTGTTTTTGTTGTTATTATAATTATTTTTATTATTAGCGTTTTTTTAAAGCTGTAGTTTTAGTTTCCAATCTGCAAACCTTTTTCCTCTCATTTGCCTTTCCCATTCCCCTGGAGGTGGGGTGGAAGTTGGCAGCCCAACTGCATGGTTTTAGCTGCTGAAAATTTAGCCAGGTTGAGGCTAAGCCGTGACGTGTATTCTTATTGTCATTTTGACATCTAGTGGTGTGAAGAATTGGGGTGGGAAGGTATAAAAAAGGGTTATTTTCAGGGTTTTTTTCCTTTTCCAGAGAACCATCCCATCCTTGTTCTTTAAGTAGCAATACAACTTTGTGTATTGGTTTTATAAAGTCACATTTAGCTGCTTGTTCTGCCTTTGGAAAGCGAAGAACACCTATAATATAAATTAGAGCAGTCTTGTTTTGTCTTGAGGCTACATTAATTTCTCCAGAGAACAACTGCATCTAAATGATGATCAGATATTGTCAGGACACGTAGAGATTTTTTTTCCCTATCACTACATTAGACTATGAAAATATTAATTGAATAAATAATTTAAACCTAGAAATTGATGAAATTTATTCTGCTGATTTAAGTCAAATTATATGAAGTCTTTTGTACGTAATTTTAAATTTTTAAAGTAATTTTTTATAGTTCTCTTCTTATTCACTGACTAGAGCATGTGCAAACATGGAACATGCAACTCTGTGAATTAGATAATTTTACACTGAGAGAATCAGAGAACACCACGGACACACCATGGTGGGCAACGACACTGGAAGGAACAGATGGGCTCGGTCTATTAACACACAGCTCCATGGCTGCTGTCACCACAACAGCTTTGGGGTTTTTGGTAGTGGAATGGCCTACACAGCACTGGGTTACAGGTAGGAGGGTCTTTGCTCAGGAGCTTGCAGGGCTCATTGACAGAGTTTTAAACAAGATGTGAAGGGGGAGTGGGATGACATCAGGCTTGTTGATGACCAGCTGCAGGTTGACACATTACATTTAGAATCATGGGGTGTTACTATGGGCCCTTCAGCTGTTCCCCTGGGGTGTGCTGGGGACGCTGCAGCACAGCTGGAGTCTTGTGACGATGAGCTGAGGGCTCCTGAGACAGCAAGAATCAACAAGGAAACCTCCATGGAACACCCTAAAGGAAATAATGGGTGTTCCACTAAGAAGATGATCCGCCCAACTGCCCAGCTCAAGTGCCACTACACAAACGCGTGCAACCTGGGCAACAAACAGGAAGAGCTGGAAGCTGCTAGAAAGCTATCGTCTGGTTGCAGTTACTGGAAATTGGTGGGACAAATCCTGTGACTGGAATGTGGCTGCTGATGGCTACAGGCTGTTCAGAAGGGCCAGGCCAGGAAGAAGGGGTGGAGATGTTGTCCTCAGAGGATATTCATTGAGTGTGAAGAGCTGAAGAATAGCTGCGAACAAGTCGAAAGCCGACAGATAAGAATAAAAGACAGAAGCAACAAAAGGAACCTTGTGATCGGTGTCTACTACAGGCCACCTGATCAAGGGGAGCCTGCACCTGCCTTCCTCCAGCTACTGGACGTGCCATGCTTGCAAGTTGTCTTCCTGCTGGAGGACATCAACCACTGTGACATTTGCTGGAAAAGCTGCATGGCAAGCTGTAGGCAATCCAGGAGATTCCTGGAGTGCGTAGAAGGTAACTTTTCACCCATTTAATAGAGACTGGATCTGACAGTCACCAATGCAAGTGAGCTCACCAGTGATGTCAAAAGAAGCATTTCCAGCAAGTCCCGGGAGGTGGTCCTCCTCCCGTACTCCGCTCTTGTGAGACCCTACCTGGAGTATTGTGTCCAGTTCTGGAATCTCCAACGTAAGAAGGATATGGAACTGTCAGAGCAGGCTACGAAGATGATCAAGGGGCTGGAACACCTCTGCTATGAGGACGGGTTGAGAGAGTTGGGCTTGTTCAGCCTGGAGAAGACTCCAAGGGGACCTCATAACGGCCTTCCAGTACCTGAAGGGGCTCCAGGAAAGATGAGGAGGGACTTTTTACAAGGGCTTGTAGTGATAGCATGAGGGGGAATGGCTTTAAATTGGAAGGGGGAGGAGTTAGATGAGACATTAGGAAGAAATTCTTCACAATGAGGGTGGGGAGGCCCTGGCCCAGGTTGCCCAGGGAAGCTGTTCCTGCCCAATCCCTGGAGGTGTTCAAGGCCAGGCTGGATGGGGTCTTGAGCAGCCTGGGCTGGTGGGAGGTGTCCCTGCCTGTGGCAGGGGGGTTTGGAACTGGATGGGCTTTAAGTTTCCTTTCAGTCCAAACCATTCTATGATTCTATGACCAACTGATGTTTGTTTTTAATGGTAGTAAGTACTCACCTCAGTGGTTTCTTTGTTAGAGGAGGCTTCAATAATTTTTTTCAGCTCAAGAACACCAAGGACAGAAGTTTCTTGATTGTGCTTCAGTTTGCTGATTAATAAGTCCTATTTGGTCAAAAATGTGCTGTTGAAACATCCTTTCTGCTGGTCTGTACAGAAATAATGAGGCCTATATGGGTACGTTAATTATAGATTGAAACTATATCTCAGATCAGGAAGTGTCTTTTGTTTCATAATACAGTCTGTGGGCTACTGTGCTCATTTCAGTTACAGTAAAGCTGTGAAGCACTTTTATAAATGGACACTATATTCAGCCATTAATTAGTGGCATTTTTCTGTTTGTGATGTTTCTGGTGTTATAAGAGGCAGAGTTTAGGTGTGAAGATTGCCTGCCTATCGATAAAGCAAAACGACCACAGATGAAACACTGGAACAAGTAGCTCAGCATATGTAAATATTCAAGGTAGCTTTGTTGTTCTTTTAGCCTGCTACATTCCTTACAGTTCTAGTGCAGTTGCAGTGCTGCAGTAGTAGAATAAGATGATTAAAGTTGTATAATCTAACCATTAGAAAAAAATTTCTTCAAGCATTTTTGTATTCCTGATCCTTTCCTTCATAGATATCTTTAATATTTCATCAAAAAGACTAACAAAATGCTCTTACTATACACGAAAAAAAAAAAAGTAAGGAATGGAGTTAGCCCTTTTCAACTGTCTGGCAGAGTAAAAATAGTGTGTTTCAAGCACTTTTTTGAAGTTGGATCTTTAAAAATCTAATCTTATGAGTGCTGGTGTTTCTTAATCGGGCAGGTAGCTAGGCAGATAGATACCTGTGCAATGGCATGAAATATATGAGAGAATTACAGGAAGAAACAAACTGGGGATAAATCAATGAACCTTTTGGACTTTAAACACTGTGAAAATCCCTCGGTTTGCCTCTCATTGCCTACTCTTAATGTTTTATTTGCTTATCTGTAAGCTATTAATGTGCGGAAGGAGAACATAAAATTATCATAATTCTACTTATCAAATAAATATTGTTCTTAGTCTAGCAGGATCTGTTTCCATTGAATACAATACAGTAGAGTGAAAGCCCAAAATATATTAGTGAAGTACAAAATGTCAAATTAAAGGAAGTCTTAGACTCTAGGGAACCCAATTTATAAAACCAGAACCTTACCTTTTGTATCTTCTACCCAGCTACCCTATTTCTGAATTCATGGGTGTATTTAGTTGTCATCAGATATCAGAACAGCCAGAAGAATTACACAAAGAATGATATGCCCCGTTCATTTTACAAATTAATGAAATTCTAGACAATATCTCACTTCCTAGCACGGAGATTTTATAAATAGGTGTAGCGTAATACTATGTTACAGCACTTGTGGCATAGTATCCTGTTTGTTTGAGGCTGTCTTCAAGACTTTAGCATTGTTATTTCTCAAATTGCGTAAGCACAAATAGCAGGTTATTTCTATGTAGAAGAAAATGGAACAGTATGGACTTAACTAAAGAGAGCCTCTCTAATGGTTTTTAAAACTAGTCTTATTGTCCCCCCACCAGGTTTTTCTGAATCTCTCTGTCATGATCAGATGCAGACTACTTGGAAGAGAATATCCTCTTCCCTTAAGTTAGGCTGTAAGAACAGAGAAGTTGAATGTTAAATAGGGGGAAAAAATTGGGTTGCACCTTTAAGAAATGGTGTTAATATTGTGTAAGACTCCAGATGCTCTTTATCATATAATCGTTATCATAAAAAGTCTTAATGTAAAAGATCCTAATAGAGTCCCACAGTGTCTCAGGAGCAACCTGGATTGGCCTTTGCATTTAAATTAGAGAATAATTAGATCCAGGAGGAGAAAAAAATGAAGTGCATTCTTGTTATAGTCTCAAAATCTTCCAGGGAATTTTTCTCTCCCTTGCCAACACAGAGGGTTTGGGAGCCAGGACGGGTGGCAGGGGGTGGTTGGTGCTCTCAGTTCCAGTTTGGTGGCCGGGCAGGGGGAGGGGATGAGAGGCTTCTTCCGGTTGGCACCACTTCTGCACGGCGGCTGCTGGGAGCGGGAGCCATCGTCTTGCTGGACTGGTGGAGGCATCTTGGAGGGAGCTCCCCTGGCTCAGCCCCCAACTCCACGTGCCCTGTGCTGTCCTTTGGAGAGAGAGCCGACACCACAGCAGTGAGAAAGTGCTGCATGGTCCTTCATCAGTTCACAAACTGTCTTTAACAGCTGAGTAAGAGTCAGTCTCAAAACACGTTGGTTGATATGAAAAAGGATAAAAAGTAACCCTTCTACTGCCAATGTCTTCAGAAAGTGGCATAAAAAGGGGTACACGAGATGAATTCTCTGGGTTTTCTTAGAAAGAGTAATAATTCTGTCTGTGAAGGAAAAAGTTTGTGATAGAAATTCTCAGTTTAAGACTTCTGTGCATGGAGAGTTGACTAACTGCAATGAAGGCAAGGATTTATTGTTTTCTACAACTTCATTTAAGATTAGAGAGTATTTGTTAATATGCAACAGTTATGATTTTTTTCTAAATTATCTTTGCGACAGTAAGCATGAAATCCTGAATTGTTTGAAGCCAATAGGAAAAAAAAAAAATATTAATTTTGAGGTTTCTCTGTAATTCCTTACAAAATTATGTTCTTCACTAGTCTTGGATGATGCCATCTGTTACCTAAGCCCTGCTAATATCTATTGCCTTATCATTCCTGTTTGATCCACCTGCTGCACGTTGGCCTCATGAGGAAAGGGACTAAGAAGTGAATTGTGACAGAAGAAGGGGTTTAGCCCATTGACTCCTGTAACGAGTGCCTGACATGCTGAGGATGAACCACTCCAAGTCCAAGGCTCTGCCTCAGCAGAGAGTGTGCCAGTCTGAAGCACGGTTATTCCAGGACGTTATGTTGTACTTGAATAAGGACTAGTGCTTAAGAATCTTAATGGTCCATAAAGGGTGATCTTTACAACAGTTTTTCAAAGAATTTCTGCTTGGCCCCCATGGATACAGACCCAGCAAATTTCTAGTGACCACAACTGTATTAAAACCCAAAACACAACTTTCACATCCCTAAGCGTAGCTCACGGTTCAGTATCTGTTTCAGTATTGGTCCTTGGAGAATCTGCTGCTCAGCCTTTCCTGAGATCAGGAGTTGCAGGAGAGACTTAAATATTTATGGCACCTTAAAGCACAGAAAAATTACTGCCTATATCACCACCTCTATCCTATTTTGAGGAAGCGAAACACAAAATCACAATACAGTTGCGTATTTTGTGTGGTAATACATATTAGAAGAGTTTGTTTTCCATGTAGTTAGAAACGAGGACTAATGCAGAGGTTGTTACCTCTGTTTTGTAAAGCTGTCTCTATTTTGTTCTTTTCAAAGCCCTAATACTTTTAGATATTCACTGGCTTTCCTGAAGGTTGGGAAATAGTTGGATGTAGTCATCTGGAGCTGAAATATTTCCTATTACTTCCCTGTAAGAGATTTATTTAGACATTCTCACTGTAGTGAGAAAATAGCTTGTGTATGTGCCCTTAAAAAAAGCAGTCCACAGAGAATATACCTATCTTTGTGTGACAGATAAATAGTTCCATCAGGATGCAGCTGAGGCTAACCTTGTATTATAATGGGTTTTGTTATTCAAGCTATGGTTTAAGCCAAACAAACTCCTGAAGACCTCTAGAGGATGGAAAAGTTTTTATCCCTGTGCAATTTTTGGGAGGGATCGTCAGTTACCTGAAGCAATGGCCAAGTCTCTCCTGCTTTACACAGGGCTTCCAGCTTAATGACTTGGGATGGGATACCTGGTCTGCTTGGTACAGTGGAGTTCAGGATGAATCGGGACCTCGGGCTGCCCTGTAGACAGTGCTGACACCTCTTGGGTATTCCCTGTACTGCTAGACCTGTGCTTTAAACACTGAAGTTGAGCCTTCTCCCTCTATTCAACTTTATTACATTTTACAGTGGTTTAGACTAACAGAGAATATTGTAACGAGTGACTGTACCTCCTGAGTTTGGGAACGCTTTATTGGGGCTGACAGAAGCTTTCATTTCAAACACATTTCTATAAAGTGCAAAAAGTCTGGTACTCTGTATTTGGCAGTTTCCTCTCATGCTACTGTTTTGCTCTAAATGAAATATGACAACACTGTAGTTGCAGTAATTACAGTAATTGACTTCAGAGTTCAAGATGATCATGTAATTAACTGCTTTATGGGAGAGAGATCACCACCATCTCCCTGTTTCCACGCTTCTGTGGTCTTCAAAGGTATTTTACACAGGACTGTAAACCAGAGCACTTCTACCTGAATTTTGAATACAGTTCACAAGATGGACTCGTGAATTTAAAAAAAAAATTAAACCACTCTAAGAAAGAAACCCATCGCCTTTTTCCCTGACTAGGAAAAGCTGTCAAGTTGGTGCTCTTGCAGAGCCAGCACACGATGAGAGATGTTGTAATTGGCGGAGAGATAATTCATTTAAAAATGTCTCTTTTACTAAGGAATTGAAGGTAATTTCAAGAGAATAAATTAGATGCCATAAAGGATCTTTGCTGATGTCTTTTCAAACTTTCTGTGGGAGAAAGAGAGGGCAAATAGTCTATTGAGAATTTTTATATAAGCTCTGAACGAAACACATAAAGTTCTAATTGTTAGGAAGCCACTGTGCTCTAAACGGTTCACGTATAATAAGATCATTTCTATGCTGCTTCAATAGAACATTCTCCCATTTTCTGGAAAAAAGACTTGTGGCATGGCAGACATTTTGTGTTTCCTTGCCTACAAAGTGATTTTGCAAAGAAAGACTGTAAGAGAAACCGAATCCTATCAGATTTATACAGTTGATGATCAGTTGTAAAAGGAAAACAGATACATCTGATACATACAATGGTAGTAAATTTTCAATTCTGTAAAAAGTTAAATAGAGAAAATCTATCCAAATAAGATTATTACCGATATATGCAGCTTTGGAAGCTCAAGACACAATGAAATTTTCCTTTTCACCTTTTGTGTCCTGTTTTGAAATAACAGACATAAAATTTGGGAAACTTCAAAACATATGGTTAATCACTGAAAGGGCAACACAGACTCTTAAAACAAAGTATGGGATAGAGTCAGGTCTTTTACTAAAACTACTACATAGAAAAGATGATCTGAAATAGAAATTCTAATTTAAATCCCTTGATTGTTTATACAGAGTTTTGTTCTTCGTTAGGGCCTGCAGTGAGCTTATAGATTATTAACTTAATCCTCAGAGAAGTTAAAAACTTCACAGGAACAAAGCTGAGCAATTTTACCTAACAGTGAAGTTCACCCTGCTTTCAGAGGGATAGTGCAGCATAATGACCTCTTGAGGGTTCCCTCCAGTCTGAGTTATGTTATGGTTCTATGGTTAACTTTGTTATCCTCTTCATTCAAGATTATATCACCTGAATTCAGACTGGAGGCTAATAGTCATTAAACACTTTTGTGATCCACGGTAACTAATCAGGTAATCCTGAGGCAGCTGACTCGGTAGATAAAACGCGTTATGACAACCTCTAGAAGCTGTAGATGTCTATAGTGGGATTACTCTGTACTCAGAGAGACTTTCCTTGCGCTAGGTGACACTTGAAGGGCTGCCTTATTCTTTGATGTGTACTTGGGGAAAAGATGTGGCGTAGAAAGGGAAGATGGGAGTTGTCCTGCTTCTAGGTGGGAAGCAGTAGGTGGGTGATGGACATGGCTATTAATAGCACGTAGGGCAGCTCACTGCTGAAAGCTGTTAGTTGGCGTGCACGCGCATGTTGAGACTGGCTTGTTCTTTCTGCAAACAAGAATAAACATCATCTTACAGTCTGCATTAGTTAGTAGAGATCATAAGAATCCAGATTCTGATGGATCTACCTCAGCATCTGTGAACCAGTTATGCTTTCAGATCATGCAGTATGAATTAGCACTTGAGCTTCATAGGGCTTTACAGAATTTGAAGTTGTAGTAGAGTCAAAATTTCTCTATGAAATATGTAGCAGAGCAGATAGCTAAGCAAGAACATCCGCAACTTTTAAAAAGCTACACCTCTAGAGTTAGAAAATTAAAAGTGAAATCCTCTTCAAAGAGATAAATGCACTGAAGCCTGTATTAAATAACCTCTCAAGGGACTTCCAAAAAAAAGGGTCTCTCAAGGGAGGGCGGTTGATCTTATCCTGCATGTTATTTAATGTTGCAGTTGCCTTCCCTGGTGCTTTAAGTTTAAAGTTTCAATGATGCCTTGATCTGTTGATTAGGATTTTGGATGATGTGCTAGCTGTGAACAACTACAAGTGAACATTTTCCAGATGGAGTTTCAATTGGACAGCTGTTCAGTACAAGAGTAGAAAACCAGCATTCTTTGGTCATCTTAACTATTTAAATAAATTTACATAGCTTTTGCCCAAATGATCTTTTCTTATTAGTGCTGTAAATGATCTGCAATACAATCACATCATGTTTTTTAACTATGTGAGAGTTAGTGGCTTTTTTTTTCCTCCTTGATTCTCCTATGGTCATGTGACTGAAAGATTATTTTTTTCCTTAGCTGTCTGTCATCCTGAGTTCATTCTTTCTGTGTATAAAGGAATAGTTGTTATCAGACCAGACTTATCACTATTGAGGAAGAATATAGCTGTTATGTTATGACCAGCCATTCCTACGTAAAGATCATTTTATTTTTAATATTATCAATCACAGTATCACTTAAAATCAAATTACTTTTTCTTTAACTTGTTTCACGTAGGTTAATTTCACCTGTAGCTGTTCTGTTTCAAAGGAAAAAAATTAAAACTGTTCAAAAAAAAAAAAAAGGAAAAAAGATTTCCTGGCTTAAAAATACTAGATAATAAATTTCCCTTTTACAATTGCAATAAAAATAATAAAACCTTTGCCCATCTAAAGCTTCAAGCTGATACTGAGTTCCTGGCAGTGTTGCTCAGTGATTTCTGGCTTTGAGTGTATGAAATTCATGGAGAAAGCTACAACTACTGTAGACTGAGGGCCAGGATCAACACGTTCCTAACAAACTATGCCTGAGTTTCAAAACTGCTTTAGTGACTAATGCATTTGTAGGTACCATTGCTCTGAAGCAAAAGCAGACGCAACGTCTGAAAGGAAGTAGTTGTGTCAGAAGCAAGCGTGTGATGGTTGTCTGGATGGGATTCTGAAGCACCAAAACCAATTCCACTTGATGAATGCATTTAATTCATTTATTGGATCCTCTGGTGACATCCCAGACTATGAAGCACAGTGATGTGTTGCTCCAGATAAGAGCTCTATGGTAGAGAAAGTTCCATATGTGAAAGATTTTCACATTTCAAAATTGGCTCAGTTCTGCATTGGACTGAAACAAAAAAAATTACTGAAATTGTGTTAAAAAACCCCAACACAACAAATAAATAAAACAAAACTTCCTATTGAACAACAAAAATGTAGCAGAAAAACACACTTTCATTCCCTGCAATCCTCCTCCACCTCTCCCAAGGATCATTCAATGAATTTCACTGAATTTAAACATTTGAATTTTGACATTTAAGGTTTACTGTGCATTGCGCTCAATATGATGTAATTTTAAAAAGAATAGCAGAAATAGTTCTTCCTATCAGAGGACTTTTTCAAAACATCTGCAACTTTCTGTAAGGTATTTCAGGGGAACTCAATTAATGCTTTGATTTTGAAGGAACTTGGCATTCCGTTATAAAAGAGTTTGAGTAAAGTGCATATATTCAGCTTGTCTGGAGACATTTTGAAGGGGCAGTTTAAGGTTGCATCTCCCGGCAGCACTGGCGGGAGATGTAAACGCCTCCTCAGGAGTGCCAGCTTACCATTTCTCTACCGCCCTTCACCGAGTTCTCTTCCTGTTTTGCTGTGTAACACATCTGCTTGTGTTTCCCCGTTATTCCGGTGGTGTTTTCCAGGATGAAGAGGGAAGCCAATCAACTTGAACTAAACCGTTCATTATTTTACATACCCCTATGGAGTCCCTTTCCAAGGAAACACAAGTGGTTCTCATTTTGGAGACAAAATATTTTCAGCCATCTGAAAGCTACACTTTAGTGGGAAGGGCATTTTTTGTTTGTAATAGAGTGCAGAAGTTCCACACGTCTGAATTTAAAGCAGTTTTCAAGGAGGTAGCTTGGCAGTGCTCACAGCTGGCAGTACAAAACCAGAGCCACTGTAACAGGAGGCAGTCTGTGTAAGTCTAAAAAGGATTAGCTTGAGTGACTTCCATTTTCTCTATTCTGAATGAATCTGGTAAAGCAGTTATTTCCTGTGGTTACATATTATATACAATTATACCACTTGTGTGAAGTATTATTTTTTTTCCTCCAGGAAAGCCTACACAGCTTGCTGGGGGGTTTTGTTGGTTTTTGGTTTGTTTGGTCGGGTTTTTTACACCTCATAATGATGTGTGACAGGAGCTTGTCTGCTTTTGAAGAGACTACAGGTTGCCAAGCTTCAAATTCCTTCTGCTCAGGAAAATGTTCATATGTGTTACGACAGAAATAAACCAGCAAATATTTTGGTCATATTCTCTAACAATCTTAGAATTATAGAATCATCTGGTTGGAAAAGACCTCTGAGATCATCGAGTCCAGCCGTACTTGTTCCCTTACTAAACCCCATTCCTAAGAAACTCATGGTCCTAGGTGAGCTGTGGTGTAGCTAGAAGTTCAGTATGTTTAAAAACTTAACCTTTGTCTGAAGTCGTTTTCAAAATTGCATATGTAATGATTGAGTACAGTTAAGTTTCTTTCATAGGTGGCACACGCGTTGTTCTTTTAGTTATAGAAGGAAAGAATGATCAGGAAGCCTTCTTGCACAGGTACTCTGGTTTGACACAGTGATTAACTGCCCAGTTTGGAAGATCTCACTTAGTCTTATCTCTGGATCTTGGTCTCAGCTATTTCTTTAGACCTTCTCCCAGAAACACACAAAGGAACAAACCAGGCAAACAAAATAACTCAAAAAAATGTAGCACCTCTAAAGCGTTTGTGGCCATATCTACAGGGATTTGGTTGTTCCTTCCACAAAGTCTAAAAGAGGATTTAACCAATCCATTGATATCAGCTGGGTCGAGCAGTCTTAGCCCTTGCAGCATAATAAATGTATGGAACTACATCAAAGACACAACACTTCCCTTTGATTTTGGTTTAGCTATTTCTATTTGAAACAAATGTTCAACACAGCACATTGCTGATTGCTGAAATATGTTGATCTATAATGCAAGTTGTGGATGAATAACAGCGATATGAAAGAGTAGGTTTTGTCTGATTTGTTTCATTATGCAGGTGTGAACAACGTGGATTCCAATTGCCTTTGGAACAATACTATTAGGAAAAAGCCTTTCTCAGCAAGAAACGTGTAATGGGATTTTGCTGTGGATTTTGTTTCATCATCAGGGGAAAGGCTCTTACCTCTTAGTTTCATAGATATTCTACTGCTGGCCTTGATAGTCGCTGTATAAATTGTGGCTTGGGTGGCAATGCATTTCCACAAGGAGACAAGGTGATAACTCTTCTGACTGGCTATCGTTTTTTCAAGAATAAATCTAGAGGGATGGATGCGAAAAAAATATCATTGGATCAATGGCAATACAAGCAGAAAAGGAAGCCACTGCAGACAAGGATGGCATTTTGCTTTTCTTTATTTTGGCAAACATGGTCTTTTCATGTTTGTTGTAGATTGCACCGGGCATGTGAAGTGAAATGCAAAGGTGGAAGAAGATAAAAAAAAAATGCAGCAATCTCAGGAAGTGGAGTTTTGAATTATTGTGTCTCATAAAAGCTGCAATAAAGGCTGAGGCTCTCGTGTAAAAACACAGGAAGGAACTGTCTCTTTCCTGAAGAGATTTTAATATAGGGTCCCAATCCTGTAAAGAATTACACCACTCCTAAACTTAATACATAAGTTATTGAAGTCATCAGAACTCCGGGACACTGAATTGCAACCTTTATTGCGAGAATGCTACATCTATGGAGATGAATGTCCTGTTGAAGTTAATGTGCACTCATAGTGTAAAGAATTAATGTTAACAGATCTTGCACACCCGATCAAGGCTACAAACACCAGTATGTGGACAAAGGGGGTAGAATTATATATGAGGCAGCAAAATGGCTGATACGATTCCAAGTTAATTCCTTTTTTGTCTTGCCAGTGGTACCAATATTTGTCTTTTCAAGGTTTTTGTGCTTGAATTGCCCTATTTTGTTGCTTTACTTGGGCACCTCATTTTCATTATTGTTAGTCCCCTTAACTAGGCAAAACTAGGGGTTTACAGGCTGCTCAGTTTGGGGGAAAAATTGGTGATGAGGTCAACACTCTAGATTGCAGTACTCAACTTACAAAGCAAAAATTAAAGCCTACTTCCCCAACATTTCATATGCTGACACTCCACCAAAAAGTCTGTCATTTTCATTTGCTTGTTTTTCCATAGGAAGGAGTTGAATGGATTTCTTCTTTATTTTTTTCCTCTTTTCTTGCAAATTCTTTGATGCTATTCTTGCATTTCTGTCTTCTGTTATATTTAAAACAATAACCAGAAGATCTCTGCCTCATTTTAACTCCTAACTTGCTTTTTATTTTGAATGGTAACAGGTTCCTCTGTTTAGCTTGAGGCTCATATTTTTCATTAAATTTTACTGTGTTTGCTGGCACTGAGATTTGATCCAGCCTGTGACTCTAGGCTGTGCAGTTACGGTGTCTCTCTTTGCAAAGCTGAGTTTGGTCTATACAGGTATATTCTACATCACATCAAAACTGTTGAACCTCCAATTCCTTCATTGATATGTCTTGTCATTGAAGACTACGTGTTTCATACTTGATGAAGAATCATTGCGTTCTGTACTTTATTTTGGTGTCAGGGCCAGGGTACAATAAAGGTTACTGCGAGCGGCCACTAGCAGGATCCCCGAGAGAGGGAAAATGCTCAGTTTTCCTTGCTCTTTCAGTGCTGTACACCCCATCGCGTCACCAAGTGCATAACACGCTTGCAAGCAGAATGCCGGCACGTGAAGGCAAAACTGAAATAATAGAGCAAAGCCAAGAAAAGGAAGTATATTTGATCTAAAAGTCAGTTGCCTCAGATGTGTTGATATTGGAGCCTTTCAATACAAATACCTGGGGAGAAGGTGGAAGGAGAGTTATAGCAGAGGGGGAAGTCATCAAGTGAAGCCTGTAGGACTTGCACCTGCTCTTGCTGTTAATCAGCCTTTGAAGACTGCAGGAGAGGAGCTCCAGCCTCGTGGCGCTAGCTTAGAATTTGGCAATGTAAGCAGATGTTACCCTGTACCTAACAAAGAGAAGATTATGAATCTGACAAGACTGGGCATATGGGATAAAGTAATCTTATGAAAGGCTGTTATTTGCTCTCTGAACAGGAAAGCAATGGTTGCATTTTAAAATATTTTTTAATCATTTTAAGCAGCTGTTGAATTTTTGAAATGAAACTTGATGTACACTGCAGTCTCTTTAAGAACTCTAAACAATGTAAAGTTAAAACTCAAAGTAAATGAATCATCTTCAAGAAGCACTTAAACTATTAGTGTGTTGTAGAACGTGGCTTCTCTTTTTGCCTGTGGATTTGCATTTTTTCCCCTTTGCACATCCTAGTTTTGATGCTAGGAGAGTTCATGTAAAAATAACATACAGAATAGTTCTCTGTATGCTCTGTAGTGTTACCACTGGCAGGATTAACTGATTTGTGGAAGTGTAGGGCTCTTAGAAAACAACTCTGATCTCAAATCTGGAGATCTGTTTCTTTCTATTTAGAAAAGGATAGAATCTCATGAACGCTAATAGAGAAGTTGTCAAGTAGACTGGTACTTCACGGCAATGCAACTTATTAGATTTCATGCTATTTACAGGCACCTATTTACCTTGTGAAGAAAAAGGATAAACTCCAGAATATAAAATTCAGTATAGGAACAACAAACCATACTAAATTACTTAGTTTTAGTTGCTTTTAAAATTTATCCATTTCTTCTTAGATCCTTTTGCATGAAACCCAGCTCTATTGTTAGCCCTGTTGACTTCTGCTAAGACTGCTTTCATGGTAATTCTATTTCCTATGTAAAGGCCTTCAGAAACACGCTCCACAGAATTGTACTATATATATATAGCTGGGGAGGGAGGAATACAGTTGCTGCATACCTGTCTTTTTTGGTTATAGCTAACAGATCTGTGAGCTAAACAGCATGTCTTTTGAGTCATTTTCTCACAGTAGAATGGTTCATCTTGCAATAACAAATATTTGTTGAAATTTCACTGAAGCAGTTCTGAATTGAAAGAGATTTGTTAATTTTTAAAGGTTTTGGCCGTGGTAGACCAGAGGACCAAACTGAAGGCATAAAACTTAGCAGTAGCTGCCATCCTAAGAGATGAATCTGTCTCTCAAAACCCCTCCAAAGCAAGTGAAAATAGAAGGGATTACTTTGCCAGGGCCCTGGGGGTACCAACAGGTTTTAATGGTTGTAAGCAGCATAACCCCTAGCCTTCATGCACCGCCCACCATCCCTAGTGAAGCTCAGGCCCTCGCTGGAGCTGTGCTGCAGGGCACGGATCTCCAGCCCCATTTGAAGAGTGCAGGGCATTCCTTCCTGGGCCTTTACTTGACATAAGGTTTCCCGCAGGAGCTGTCCTGTTCCCACCAAACAGTATCTTCTCTCTTTGAGCAGCCTATTGATCTTTCTGTAGTGTCTGATTCCTGGTGTCAAACTCATTGCGTGAAAGCCAGCTGCTGGTCACCGGTGAGGCCAGACCCGGTTCCTGTCAGAAGATGGCTTGTGTTGTTGCCACAGTTGTGAAGCGAGGTTGGCACTGTCAGCACAGATTTTACATTTCTGTTTTGACAGCTGCTTCTGATAAGAACAGGTTTTGAGGTTGGCTTTGGTCTCATGTCAGCACCATTAACAGAAGAGAAAACTTTTTGCTTAGGAAGCTTGGCTTAGTTACAAGTAGATAAGCCCTTTAAATACTGCCTTGCTTTGTGACAGACCTGCTTATTCAGTTATTTCAGTTATCAGTTTTACCCCTGTATAACAGGAGGAGTCTCTTTAATTATGTGATGACAAGTAGATTTATAAGGGTCCGAGCCATGGTGGAATTTTACACCTGTTAAGTGCAGTCTGTGATAATTTGGGGAGAGTATTAACCACTTTAACATGCATAGTTTCTATTTCTTTTGTTACACTAATAAAATATTTGTACTGGTAGGGATAGTGCTCTGCGTGATACTCTACAGCCTTCCATCTCTAGATGATTTTTCAGAGAAGAAAACAATAAAGGAGTGTGAAGAGAACAGGAAAAATAGAAAAGGGAAAGATAAAGAGAAAAAATGTGGCAGATACGTTCTAATAAAAATTGTAAAGTTTGAAGGGTAGGCATTGCTGTAGACACTTCAGTAATTGAATTCTTATTTTTGTTGGACACAGGGAGAATGCTGCCATTCCTCCTTACTTGTGCCATCCAAACAAGCATTATCCCACGTCATATTCCAGATTGTGCCTAAGGACTGTGCTCTAAGCAATACACACAGTTAAATAAGAGAGGAGAACAGTTAAAATCTAAAGAACTACACTGAATCCGTAGATGGTCTAGAAAAATGCCAAGGTCTGGGCTGCTACGTACTTTTTCTATACAGGCTCTTCTTTGGTACAGGATGAGCTTAAAGATGTGCCTAAAGAGCAGCTGTTGTTTATCATTTTTATCAAGAATACAGTGTTTGTTGAGAGGTCTGAGTATGGCAAACACTGCAAGTGGAAGAAGGGCTCTTGCTTTTGCCGATACAATTTTGCCTCATTGATTTGTATACATCATGTGGGAGTATGTGTTTGTGCTCGTTGAAATGATGAATAGTGCTCTGACTCAGCAAAGCATACTTTACTCTAATCTTGATGTTGTAAGACTAAAACAAACAGTCTTTTACCCCCCTCTCGACTTAGAACAGCCGTATCTGCTACATCCGTTGTGTATTGCTTGTAGTTCCTCACTGGGTTAGCAGTGCTTACAACCCTGATGTCAATGCAGTTAAACCAGTCAAATTTCCTACTAAGATAATTGGGTTTGGGGTGGGAAATAACTTTATTATAGCAGTACAGGTCTTCGCAGACATCAGTAATGTAGCCAAATTGCCTAAAGGAGTACAACCAGTTTACTGCTATGATAATTGAGCATCCAAGAAATATAAAGTAATCTTCTGGTTGACGTTGCTGTAGATAGCTCAGCAGTTAAATTCCAGACAGCATGTTCCAGGCCACTGAAATTATCAGTCCTGTAGATAAAAGAAGGAGCGATGGTGTAATGTGCGTAATGAAGTCTTCAAAAGGGAACTGATGCACCAGAAGAGACTCAGTAATGTGATCTGTCTGTTACTGAGTTGGGCCTGGAAGCACGGTCCAAAGATTAAAGCAGTCTATCTTAGACTTTAGACACCACATTTGCTTGCTATGACCTTGAAAAAACTTTTTCTTTTGCACGTCTACTTCCTGTTCTTTAAGCTTGCCTCTCTGTTAGATTCTTCCAAAGAGGGACTACCCTGTCTGTGTGTAAAGTGCTCCAAGAAATGAATTCAAATCAAAAACTATAGATTTTTTGCGAAGAACTGTGCATATTTTGCTTTTGAAGGGAAAACTCAAAGCCTTAAATTTTAAAAAAAGGGTTGACTTTTGACTCTTTCGCATCCCTTAAATAGTTGGTTTTGTTGTTGTTATTAAAATGCTTTGAAAGAATCATTTTAATAACCCACAAAGTTCCATAACATGGGCAAAATATTGATCTGGAAAACGTCTCCCAGCTCAGCCTGCAACAATACTAGCGGTGAGCGGTACTCTCTGGCCCTGCTTTGCTAGCTGAGGTGAAATGAGAAGTTTCACGGGGAGTTTCATTTCCCTTTACTCTGTGTGCACTTGGCTCCCTTCGTATTGTTGGGTAATCCTGGCACATTCGTTGATTGAGACCAAGCTGCTTCTACTTGAAATGGTTACAGGTATTATTTGCTGGAAAAGGGGTGCTCAGAGTCAGTACGCACCAAGGCAGGATTTTTTTTATATATTTAAGATAGCTGAAGTTCATCCATAGCAATCCTATACATTGATCTTAAAAATTCCAATAAGATGCTAAGAAAGAGGGTAATTTTCATAAAGTGTAATGCCTAACTAAACATCAGGGCCCTGAATTGCCCAAATCTTTGTTTTATCTTAGGCAAGCTTCCTGTAGGTAACAGGGAAGTCTTGGCACTAGATTTAAAAGGAGACATCAATCCTCATTTTTATCCCAAAGGACTACAGTAACATACAGCCTCATTTCATACCCTTCTTTTCTTTCTGGAATCTCATGCAATGTGTTTTTTTCTCTACTTCAGGTAGATACTCACCAAGTCTAATAAGAAAATATAGTTAAACGTAATTCTTAATACGCTAACAAGGGCAAGACTCTCTTCTTATTAATTTACGCGGTGACCTTGAATCCGTGTTACTATTTATGCTCAGATACGTTTTGCAGTTTTATCCCCTCCCCAATTTCTCTTGATGTGTCTGGCACTTTGCACCTCTGCTGCAAAGAACAGAGCTCCCATTTGAGCCGTCCATTGTGGTCAGGAAGGAAATGCAAATCAAATGGGTTTTGATACCTACTGTTTCCAGATGTCCTTATTAGTCAAATATTATTTGATTTAGCAAACGTAGCCCTGCTACTTTATTTAATACCATTGAATCTGGTTTTTAATCCCAGAGGGGGCCAGAAATACCCTGTTGCTATTCCCTCCGCACATTTTCCACTCACACCTAAAATTGCTTCTGCACATAGAATCGACAAGATTAGGTTACAATTAGCTGCCTTGGTGGAATTTGACTGCATCTGTGTGAGAGGAGAAAAAAAATCTTTCTCCTTATTCATAAGTTGGCCAGTTTTGCTCCTGTATCTGATGTGCAACAGTTATTTGTGACTTAGAGTATGATTTTAATAATTCAACCAACATTGATGTGTTTAGACTTAACACAGCAATGCAGAACACACAGAAATGTTAGCACTAAAGGGAAGAAATTTCTGTAATCTTTTCAAATTTACTGTCAGTACGGTGAAGAAATCGGCAGCACATTTCATGGATGAGGTAGAGAGCAAATGTATTTTCCCTTTCTATCCACTTCTTAAAAAACAATATCATTAAATGGCTTTTAATCACATTTTTTTTTTCAGTAAATAATTTCTATTTCCTTTCAACCTATGGGGATCTGGAAAGCAATTTTATTTAGCCCTGCCATTTTAAAACTTGGCTGTTGAGTGATTTTTCTCCCGTTCTACTGAGAATTTAGAAGAGATCCACTCTGGGGGAGGATTATCTGCTATCTGCCTAATGCAAATTTTGATGCTTCTCCAAAAGTGTTTAGTGCTGAGGGCTGTAAGAGACTTCTTACTGAAGTAGATGGGCTCCAAGTCCAGACCACAAGAAGCATCCACCTATATTCTTATTTGTTGCAGTCTATTACACAACATTATTTTCTTGTTGAATTTACTAATCAGTAAGTGATAGGTACAGGAACAGATCTTGCGTCACTGCAAGTTCATCCAGTTGTGGAATCAAACTCATAGCTACCCCCTCTCTGCTGTACAAGATAAATTGTGGAAGGGTTCACTAGTGAGTCAACCTTTCATGCAAAGAAGACATATCCTATTGGAATGCAGTGCTGTGGATATTTTTCTCCGTGCTTGGACCAACTCAAAAGAATGATGTTCATTTCTGAAAGAGAAAAATACCAGTATTTTACAAACTGCGTGTACCTGAAACTTTGGTGGCCTATTTTCTTATTCATGCTAAAAGCAATCATTGTATCATTCATATTCCAAAAATATGGAACCGTGATGGTCAGTGAGTGAGGTATTAATACTCTCTGTGCTGTAAGAAGGCTGTCTAGTAAGCTTTAGATTTAGGCAAAGGATTGTCTCTTTCCTTTCCCTACTCCTAAAAGCAATTCTTTTCAGGCACATCGTGAGTGGGACAGGATGATTGAAACTGGCATAAAGATGGACATCTATGGTTTATGCAAGATCTTTTCTTTTCATGTTTATTGTGCCTTAATTCTTTGTGTTTCGGGGCTTCCCAGCTTTTTACTCTGAATTCCAAGACTTGTTTATATTTGTGCCTTAAACTTAATAGTCTTCAAGACTTAATAACTGCTTCTATGAACAGTAAAATTTTCCTTTTCTTCTGTCAAATCCTAAATCCTCTGAATGCCTGAATCCCTCTTTAATGACTCTTAATGCTAACCTTATATACATATTTCCTTTAAGATCTCAAAAGAGATGAGTAATCACTGAACTAGAAATTAATAGAATTTTATCTGTTATCAATATTCTAAAAGTTAAACTGCTGCTGAAACCTTTAGAAGAAAAAAAATAACCATAGACTCTCATGACTTACGTTATTTTGGGCATTGAGTTACTTCTTCCTTTTTCTGAAAAAATTGTGATTTCCTTATTACTCTGTTATTTTGCTGTGTGAAAGGAGGTTTTATTGTTCCTGGCATACAAGGATACAGTCTTTTCTGAGGGGGTATTTATATCGCGATGTAATGCTGCAACTCAATTTAAGGGGAAAAATTAAGGGGGGAAAAAGGAGCAATGGCTGATCAGACAGTATGTGGCTACAGAAATATACTGCTGTTTTCACTGCAACCTGTGTACATGCTGGTACCTTCAATCTTCTCTTGGGTACGGTTATGATTCGTAAAGGAGAGCTGCTTCTAGGTTAGTGGTTCAGTGAGGACCAATGCATGTTAGGACATGAGAGATTTGCTAATGTTAAAAAAAGTGTCTGCTGTCCCTAAAGACAAGTTTTCATTCTGTGTCTACAATGGAAAGGGGTGGGTGACTTTTGAACCGAGAAGGAAATGATCTCTGGCAGTACAAGTCTTCATTGCATCAAGACACTGTGATTCTAAGAATACTTACTTTTTCTTACCAGCGTATTCCTATCCCTCCCCCCCTTCTCTGGGATTGGATTAGAACAGCTTGGGCTCAGCAGAGAGGTGTGCGGAAGAGAAAGCAGCACAATGACAGGTATTTCTTTCTCTAAGAAGAAGCTCCACAGTTGATAGGACTATGGGAATGCAGCTGCTAAAGTGCTTTTGCTCCTCTAATCTTTCTGTCATCTGGAATTGCTGAATCCAAGAAAAATATGCAAGTGCTTCAACAGATATGTTCAATAGAATGTGTAAAGAGAGACGATTTAATTCAGCTGATGGAGGAATAAAGTAAAAAATGAGGACAGTAGTTTCAGTAGACATTGCCAGTGCTGCTTGATTTTTTTTTTCTTTTTTTCTCCTTTTTTTTTTTTTTTAAGCAAATGCTATTAGTGTAAAAGGCAAAGCTGATAGATTTACTTTCTTTGCTGTTGCAGCTTAGGAAAGTTCAAGAAGTCAGCTGTCAGATTCTGGGGCCCTTGCAAGCTAAGGAATTTCAATTTCAAAGTACAAGAGATTGAAGTCCTGAAACAAAAGATCATCAAACACTAATAATTCCTGACTGCTGCTGAAGCTGTGAAGTGGGTAGGAAAGAGTGCCTCTTTTTACGGGGCAGTGAGTGTGACAGTGAATCTTGCACCCAATTAATTCTGTGGGGCCATATAAGGATGATATGAAGGAACTCAGATGCGAACGAACAGATCGTTTAAGGCCGCTGAAAAGAGCCACCACGTGAATGCCCACGAAATTGCTTTCAAGGTAACAGGAGAAGTTCTATAAGCACTGCTGATTCTCATTTCCAAAGCACCTCAGAAAGCAGAATTGTCTTCCTAAGTCTTGTTATGGAAGAAAGCGAAATGTGCTTCAGGCTTCAGCTTCAAGGCAGCATGGGAAATGTTAGCTGCCCACTCAGAAGTATATTCAGTTTAGCACGCGGGTACTGTTAAAGGTATGCATAACACCTTATAGATGGCGTGCATGCATTTTAAGATTAAACTACAGAAAAGTGATATTAGGCCGACCAAAAATCTGAATTTTCACCTTTAAATGATATTGAAAATACTTAAGTAATTCAGCCTGAATTACTGAAAAAATTTTACTCTCTCTAAACCACACTTTAAGTGTGTTTTTCAGCAAAGAAACTATTTGTCATAAAACCAGCAAAACTTTCTATATTGTGACCTTTAAATCTTCTTGTGTTGCTGCTTTCCAAGACAAGCTTTTTTTTCAGCCTGTAGATTTACTTTGCAGATTTCTTTGTAGATTTAGTAGATTTACTCTGCTCTCAGATGTATTATGTTGCATTTGGCTGTATTAAAATGCATTTTTTAGGCTGCAAGTGATTCAGATCTCTCCGTACTAGTAACCTTCCTTTGCTATTTATTGCTCCACAAACATTTGTAGCAACAAGGAACTGTACCAGCAGAAAATTCATAACATAGTCTTACTGCTGGCAAAAATCTCCAATGACGTGAGGCCAAGATCTTTTTGACCCAAGCCTGGAAAGGGACCAGCTCTCTGGTTTCTTCTTATTAACATCTACATCTTCTAGTCAGTCAATCAGTTGTCTCGTTGGTATGCCTTTTGTACACATTACAGTGCAGGTTCTTAATCAAAAGTTTAGTTAACAGACTGGCTATATGGCACCAAAGTTGCTGCCTCCATAGCTGACCCAAAAATACTTAAATCAGCAGACTAATAAAATAATAGATTTGCAACCGCACCTACATCCTATGAAAGCAATGCTAAGTGACTTCTTTTCATTGCTGACAGTGTACCATTCAAATGCTTTCACTACTGTTAACCAGAAAGGAAAAGCATGTCTAGCTCTGGTCCTCCAGGTAATAGTTAATAATTGTAATGATGATGATGTGGAAATCCCGTGACAATCCTTGAATCTTGTAGAGTATCCTCAGCCTGTTGACATTTTAGCAATAAAAACAGAAGAGAAGCCAAAAAATGAGAATCTCTAGTTCAGAAACCTGTGTAACTACTTTCAGTCATTGGTGCACACTGTCTAGGATTGTTGATACAGAATAAAGATTGATGTTTAGCATTTCACTAATCTTCCGTTGACAGAAGGTAAGCTGTACGTTCTATATCCAGCCATGAAAGACTCCTGCTTTTCATTGCAATTTGATAACGTTGCCAAAAATACTCACAGAGCTCCCCAAGATTTCTTTCAACCAGACCTGAGCTTGTTGAAAACTAACCCTTTTCCTCAGATAACGGTCTTGAGCGAGATGGCGTTAGCTGATACAGAAGCAGGTGGGAATGTCGTTCCCCTAAAGAGATGAGGCATGTTTAGCTGGCAGAACAGTGGATTTCTACATGGGGAGGATGGGGCAGAGATGGGGAGACAGAGCTAGCGGAGGTCCTGCAGTAGGACTGTCCTGTACTTTGCACTTGAAGGTGGAAATCAGAACGAGATGTCCCTGGGCATGGGGGAGGACCTCGCAGCATTCATTTTAACTTGAGCAGTCACCATACTGAAAGCAAGGTTTAAGAAACCGACTGGCCCTACAGGGATAACATGGGCACTTGGTGGCTTTGTTTGCCATTTCTTTTAGTCTATTTCCCCTAGTATATCCGAGCTGTCTCTATTTTAAGTTATTATTGACTTAGTTCTACTTTGTGATCTTGCAAAGCCTGCTCAGTGATTTTATAAGCCAGTGGTGTTTGGTGTGCTTGCATTAAGACTCCAGATGATTCAGGATCCTACTGCCTTGTGTGACTTGTTTATATGTTAACATGTGGACACATATCTGCAAGATACGCTTAGAATTAATGAGACCTTGCACTGAATGATGATTTGGAAGAATTTATTGCATTTTCTTCTACGAGCTGAGTGTTTGGAATGGCGATATGTACGAATCGATAGGAGCTGCTTTAACTTGTGGGAGGCAAGTCAAGTCCAAGAGTGTCCGGACAGAAATTACAAGAGCAGTTACTCAAGACATACGGCTTTAGCAAAGGCCAGTGGATGTATATCAGTAGGAATGCTCTTTCAGCTTGAATTGTCTGTGGTTCATGGGATGTGCATACGTAATTATGCAGACATACAGAACAGTAGCGTATGTGTTATACACACACTGACACACACAGGGTGTGTTTTGCTTCTCACTCGGAGACTGAAACTAAAGTGCCAGCTTGTTTGACTGTTGAGGAAACAGTGCCAGAATGCCAGTGAAGCTCCTCTCCAGCACATCAGTAGCAGGTTGCTGTGAAGCAAAAATAGGCTGGGCACAGCGCTGTGCTAATCTGGCTGTATTGCTCCCAAAATGAAGTTAGCTTGAGTACAGCCGTCAAGGCTACAGGGAGCTTGGATATATTTCCATTGTATTGCAAGTACAGAAATAGATGGTACCCGAAAGAAAAGAGAATTTACGTCCTGTATATCTCTAGATTTCCCCAAAACATCGCAAAGGGCAAATTACTCAAGAACTTTAATCAAGTGACTGAGTTTGTTTGGATTAAAAACCTTTCAGCTCTATTTTCACTCAGCTCCCGTGTTTGTGTGATTGCTTCAATTTGCATTTATGGGACTAACATATTGAAGCATCAGCACTCACATCTAAAATCAGCAGTGTTAGGACTGTGCACTAGGAATTTTTATTTAATCAAAATACTAATTCAAAAAAAAAAAAAAAAAGTGGAATAATGAGAGAATGCCAAGGAGGAAACAGGCCACTTCATTTTTAAATCTTCCCCTGCTGTCTGTGGGAGATGTTACATCCATTTCTTTTCTTTATCAGGTTATCTCTTTTGCTTTAGACTGCAGGGAAAAGCAAACCCTCAACCTTACATGGTTTTACTGAGGATAGCAGCGTTCATTGCTACAATGGCTTTTGGGGACGTTTTGTAAATTTGTTTAAAGGACTACTAATAACGGAAGAAATAAGCCGCTTTTTCAATTCTGTTCAAGTCAGAAAGGAATAGTTTGTAGGATTGTCTACATGATGCGTTATTACCCTCTTCCATTTCACTGCAGTTATAACGCTCACGCACGATCCACGCAGCGGTGATACAGATGCTCTATGAAAGTGTAGAAGAGGAGATAAGGTTTTTATTTTAGCCAAGCATCAGAAAATGGGGCAAACAGCTCCTTGGGGCCATTCTGGATGTCAAACTAGAGGCCACCACAGCATGGAGGAGCATCTCTGATACAGCCTTTGCAGCTGAGTCGCCAAGATACAAAGGCAGACTACAGAGAAGCCTGCCAGTGCTCGTCCCCACCCTCAGAAACGGTGAGTCATGACGAACAGGAAGTATCATCAGTAGCAATGGGTGCCAAGATTTATGAAGAGCTGTTTTGTCTGTCTAACGGTGCCAAGAACAAACTCCTGCTCTCCTCAGTTATCCCAGGGTTTATCAGGGTTTATCAGCTTTCGAGCTGATGGATTTATAATACTTCAGCCACTGCCTCTTCTCCTGTTATTTTTGATTTACCTGACCATGGATAATAGGACCCATCTTCTTGTGTCCTGAGAAAGATTGGATTTAAGGGAATGCTGCTGGTCCTTGAGCCGAGACTCCTGTCTTAATAATGCCTTTCGGAGGCTGCTCAGACTGGAATAGAAGAGAGTTTTGCATATCGAAAATGTGAACGGGCATTTATTCGATAGAATATTTATTTGTATTTTATCTGCACACTTTGTATCATTTTCTGTGAGTTTATAGGCCATGGTTATGTTTTAGTACAACTGCATTTAAATGATAAGCTTCTGAAAACTTGGGGTTCGTTCCTTCGTGCACCAGCCATACTGCTGTCCATTGCACAGGGAAGCTTTCTCCAATATGGAGAATATGTAGCAAAGAGGTTTTCTAGCCCTTGTAGTGCATCGAGTGCTTTCTAGCACTTTAAAGCACTGTATATAAGCATATTACAAATGAACTCTATCAAATCCACTCTATCAAAACCAATATCCCCACCTCTGAGAGCTTTATGAAAAAACCCCAAACCCCAGTGAATTTCAGATGGATTGCATGTGTCCAGAATGAGGGTTTTATCCCAACAAAAGGCCTATTTATTATTCCTTTCGTCATTCCAATTAACACAACTAAACTGAAGAAGGCATAGGTTTAAGAAGAATCGCCCCCTTACCACAAAACGCAGGTCTCTTGTTGTGTCAGACTTTATCATCACCATGCATCCATTTCTATTACAATAAAAGGGTGATTAACTTGCTCCTAAAAATCTAGTGGAGTCTTAAGATTTTGAGACTTTAAAATTTGCTGAGGATCACAGGGTTATAATTATTTGTAACATCATGGTAAAAATATTTTTAATTATAAATTTTATTTTTTTCCCTTCATAAGGAATTTTAATTTTTTTGCTGAAAGAAATTTTACTTTTTTTTTACATTAAGAGTAAATGTTCCATGAACCCCTAGAGGAGGTATTATTTTACTTCTGAAGGTTTCATTAAACCCCAAACTCTCATGTCTTCTATGGTGATAAGACAGCTTGTCTCATTCACAGTCAGCCATTAAAACGTTTTTGTAACCCCTTATGTTGGTGTAACACCACAGCACACAGAGCTAAAGTCAGATTCTTACAGTGGTTCTACTGTAATATTTGTATTGATTGCTTTGGGGATTTTTCACTGGTCTCTCTCTACTTGCATAAATTATTGTCGGTAGGATTAACAGAACTAACAGCAGAGAGGAAAGACCCAACCATGCATTTCCCAAGCAGTTGTAACTTAAATTGCAGTCAGAGCAGCCTGGGAAAACCCGGTGCAAAGCGCCTACCAGTACTTGCCATGCTGTTAATCAGCCTGCCCTCATAATGGAAGTGACCATCAGAGGGTGCAGGGGCCCATCTCCTTTTCTAATGTCCTCAAAAGGTTTCAAACATGATTTAAAAATACTAAGAATAAAAAAAAAGCAAACTAGAAAATCTTGGAAGGATGTAGAGAAGGGGAGGAGGAAAACTAAAGATCCTGCACACGGGCTCTGACAGAGTGGATTTGCAGGCAAGAGTCAACAGGACGAGAGAGTCTTGATCCATGGGCAAAGTGTTAAACTGGGATTGAGACACACAGGTTCATCTTTTGGCAAAGGTTTCAAGAGTGCAGTCAGCTCTCACACTCTGTGCTCGGCGTGCCTCTGCAAATCCGAGATAATAAAGTTCCCCTCCGCTCACCCTTGCCTGGTGTTCTCTGCCAGGAGACTAAGCTTATTCAGAGACAAGCTGGTTTTCTCTGCACGTTGTACAATGCCATGCACGGTGTTATCCAGATTCCAGAACGGTTAAATCGGTGTTACCACACCATGAGATTCATACTGGATATAGTTTGGATCAGTAATTAATCATAATTTTCTGGGATGGAAAAGAGTACCACCAGATTTATTTCTTTCTTGAGGACAGAGATTTTGATTAATTTTTTCCCTTCTCTTCAGGGTAGGCATTATATATATTATATATATTATATATATTTCAAGGCAGGGAAATTACTCACTTGACAGCTGTGGATAAAACATGAAATTTTAGATAATGTTTTAAATTCACCGGGGACAAACTTGCTTCAAGGTAATTTATAAATTAAACTATATTCAAAGATTGTCTCCTGGCATGTATCTGTAATTAGAAAACTATCTCGAAGAGGAAAGAAATGGTTGGTATACAAATTATTTTGCAACTAAAAATGGAATGTCTAGGGATTGGGTGATATCAGGCAAATCATGGGTGGAACAAGCTTCCTTCATTTTGTTTAAAAGTTTTTCCCAGCTCACCAGCTTGACCAGCTTTCAGCTTGCTATGTAAAAGTTAATGGGGATAGATTCACAGTATGAGGTGTTGAATTATTTGTGACTGTGCAGTTTCTTCAGTGTCAATTCGATTTCAAAATTCCCTCTTTTCCCACTTCCCTTGTTTCTTTCTGTTTCCCATCTTTTAATACCTGAACGAGGAGAGGAGAAGTATTCCTTAGAGAAAAGCTTTGTATGCTTTGGGAAATGCTATTTCAGAGTTGTTTTATGTTTGTTTCCTTGAATTTGATCCTTCTGGTATCATCAACCCGCCTACTCATACACAAGAGCATGCAAATGCTGTGTTGAGGCCATGCCTTCACCAGCGCTGAAGGATGAGACCCTCTGGACTTCCCTGCATTACTGAGCATGTGGATGTTGGCCTGCTTTGCTTTTCCTTCTCTGTTCTTCCCCTTCCAAATTATTCAATTCGGCGCATGCTATCCTGTTTGCGTTCTTGCCTTTCACCTGTTCCGCTGGTTGCTTCCATTTGAAGGTGCTCACCTGTTGCTGGCTGCACTGGCAGCCTTTGCAGGCGTGGGGAGATGTAGGAGAGGTCGCAGGAGGCGTTTCTGTGTGTTTTGGTCACAAGCCTCGTAGTTCCATCTGGGCTCATGAACAAGGGCTACGCTGCCAAGTAAATGCCACAGGCTTTCCCAGTTTTACAGTTCTGATAATTCTCTGCAGTGAAAGATCATTCATTCAAACACATGAATCAGGAAAGGAAAGAAACAAAAATATCCTTTGCCAAGTAGTGGTGTGCGGTAACATATCTCTAGCAGATTACACTTTTATTCAATTTCTTTGTAAGGGGCCAAGTGTCAAAAGGCTTTTTACCCAGATCTGCTAAAATGGTATATGGAAGGACAACATATTTTCTTCACCTTTTACCTTGGAGCAGTAAACACTGTTGCTGGAGACCATTAAAACCTAGTTGTGTCAGCTCCATTTCTAACTCTGGCGCTCTTTCAGGGTTAAGTAGCACTGATATTAATGGGAGGTGACATCAGTCAAAAACTGTGCCAAATCCAGGTACTGCAGGCTCCAGGGCAACCTGCATTCAGTAGGTTTCTCATTCTGACCTGTAATTGCAGTAATTTTCAGAAGCTTAACGCTTTCCAGCTGAGTTTTCCTTATTCCACTGCACTGCAGAAGCAAAGCTGCAGTTGTGTCACAGCTAAAGGATATGAGAAAAACATTTGGGAAAGTCTCCTTCTTACATAAACAAGCATTTGTAAAATTTGGATAGCTTTCAAAATGGGAAATGCAGTATTCCTCGGTATTTTAGAAGAATTTCACTATTTGGTCCTTGGAAGGACGTGAACCAGTTCATGTGCCTCTGCTTGTTAAGAGACTTAGCACACTCAAATCTGTATGGAACAGAAATCCATTAGTAACTACATTTATAACTGAGAAAAAAATAGCACTGCTAACTTAGTCACCCCAAAACACAGTCATCTTCTTGCTAAAACTCTTTTGCAGGGTTGTAGTAGTTATGAAGGAGGAGTGAAATGCTATGGAAATGCTATTAGGGCTTTCCATTTTGAACAGTAATATTAAGTTTGTTTCAAAAGTTAAGTGAACTAGATTACATATTTTCATGTCATGTTGGAAAACGTGAAGGCAGAGCCATTGTTCTTATTTGGATTGAAAGGTATATATTCTCCAGAAACTAAAAATTTTCAAGGCTTTCTGAGTTAAAAATTATTTTGAAAATCACTGCGCCATAAAGATTCAAACAGAAAGAATGTATATTTTAAATGTAAGTTGTGTAATGCAATAACAAATGTAACTTCTTGCTCGAAAATCCAAATGCACTTCAAATATCACGTTGTCAAATGTTTCATCGTCACTTTAATGAATCCACAGTCACCAAGCATTGCTGATGATGCTGCGCTGTGAAACACTCCTCCCAAATTAGTTTAATCTCTCTTTAATAAGCTTTTTACTTCTCTTGCCAATATACAGGAGCTACCTTGAATGGTTCTTTTTTGTCCTTTGTGTTTCAGTGCATTTGCAAGGTAGTTTCTTTTCTCTGAATGCTACGAAATGGATTTTTGTCACGCGATGATGGATAAGCCCTTTAATATTTTAGCAGAAATTACTCCAATGAACTAATTACTTTCTCCAGTGTGTGGTATCTGTACTGAGATCACAGGCACAAGAACTATCTGATGAAAACACCTGGGTTTGAATGTTTATTTTTGCAACACAGCCCTCAGCTGTCGGTGTGTTTTCAATATCTCGTCTTAGGAAAAAGTTTTTATTTCATCATCTGAACTGTTTTGCCCTTAGAAAACAGAGCTTCGCCTGCTGTGTTGACGGGAAGTCCTGGAGGAAAAATGATCCTGCTTGGTTTACTATACAGCAATCAATTGCTCCACGAGTTACCAGCAGACCCACGTTGGTGGACCAAACGTATAAGCATATGACAGGTAACTTACATTTTAGACAAGTTTCTAAAAGTGCCATCAGTGGCTGCTCCCATTAAGCAAGCTCAGCATGACTCCAACACAGCCTGAACTTTACTTTTTAATTGCAAGGGAGGGTTTAAGCCACTTGATTGTCTTGTTCTTCTGTGCTAGAGATAGCGGGACTGTCTTCCTACTATGAGAAAATGGGACCTGTTTCACTCACAGACCATATTTGTCTGAATATTGAGGATCCTGATAGTTTTTCATGCCTCTCAGTGATTTTTAATTTATATAGAACAAATTTCTTATATCTTCAAAGACCGCATTTTTTTGATTCATTGTACAGGAAATTACTGCAAGCTGTTTTTTCAGTTTTCCTTCTAATGCCTAAACAAAACTCAATTAAAGCTAATACCAATTAGCTGGGAATGACTTCTGAGAACCCTATTAAACCAAAAATATGAGCAGATGACAACTATTTAAAATATGGGACCATGTCAGTTTTAATATCCGTTATGTTGCTGTATTTCCAAGCCATAAAAATGACAAGAATGGCATGCACTGTGTAAAAGAAATTTGTTATAGTCACTTAAAAAATTGTTTTTCATTATTATTAACTACTGGAAAGTCAGATATGGATAGTAAATATTTTTTTATATGTAATATGGGTTTTCATGAACTGATACTTCATACTGTGCAACTTAAAATATTTATTCCCGTTAGTAAGTGTTTTGCTGGTGCTTACAAAGCGCTTGAAATGTTTTTAATTGCTGTATAGGTTTGTGAGATGTATGAAAGTATAGCTTGCTCTGTGGAAAGGTATAACTTGTGCAAATAGTTCTCAATGCTGTATTCACAACATTTACCAAGTGAATCAGATAGTGGATTGCCTAGATGACGAATATTAACCCATACGGAGGGTCAGTTAAAGGTGTCCTGGGCAGGTCTGGGACAACTCCCTGTGGGGATACCTTCAACCCTAAGCCTAATCAGAGCTCCGGAGAACTGGACTCGGAGAGTTGTCCTTTCTCAGTCCGGGGCAGAGAACAAGAAAATGTCAAGCATAAAAAAAATGACCTTTTAGGACACTTCCCCCATTATCTGCGACTTTCGTATTTTTGGATGCTTATAGTTAACCCTGAGTGAGATTTTTTCTTTTGTTCTGAATATATGAATATACTTAAGTCTTGAAACCGTGTGAAATTTCAACATCAACAGAATCCCACGGGAAGAAATTTCAATAGTTCTTTATAATGAAATATATCTTTTAAATGGTCTCATCACAGGTAAAATAGCTTTGTTCTTTTGAATTTCAAATTCGCATCTGACAATGGTTTTCTGTGAACCAACTCCAGTTGGTTCTCTTATTGTAGAAAATGTCTCAATTGCAGTTTTTGCTTTCAAATCCAAGCTTAGTTTATAACTCCTTCCTGCCTCCCCCCGCCCTTTTTTTTTTAATTCCTCCTTGTTTTTTGCTGCTTAGTAGTCAACTTAAAACTGAGCAAACCTCAAGTTTGAACTTGCTTAATGGAAAGCACGTGTGTTAGAAGCATCTTTAGACAGGATCGTACACTGCAACAGCCAGTACAGTAACGCATAAAAAAGACATAATAGATGAACTGCAGAGCAAACTGAATTAGATACAGTTACAGCAGTGTAATGAACTGGTGCCTTTAGTAATTAGCCATGGCTGAAGTGATCTACTGTGGATTATATTCTTTGACTCTCTCTATATAATCTAAGTCACATTTCCCCTGGTTGACATTTACCAAAGGCCTCAAGTTAAATGTATTTTTTTCTGGTGTTTCATAGTTCGCTTTTGAATCCTCAAAACCTGGATGTTAATGTTGAGAGCTTCAGTTTAAATTGTCCTTTCTGCAATTTTGTACGCTTCTAACTTTATTACAATTCTGTCCTTTAAGTCAGATATATCAGACATTACAGCAGTTATATTAGAATATAAAACTTGTCTGGACTCAAAAATGGTAATAAAATTTAGGTCTTTTTCCCTGGAACTGGGTCTTTATGGACTTATTCTCCCAAAGGAATATCTGCCAATTTCTTCAGGGCTTCGATAGTGTCCAGGTCTCTATCAGGCATGTGGGAAACTGGGTGTAATTGTTCTGATTCTGGGCCTGTCAAAGGTACAGCTTAGGTGCACCCAAAGGTGGCGCTTCACCCATGCTCTGTCAGCTGGCTTGATGTTCCCAAAATTGCTGCTTCTCCCAGGCCTCCCTCTTCTCCATTTTTGGTTGGTTGGTTTAGTTCCCTTATTTGTTTAGATTTTACTTTTTTTTTCTCCAAATCAGAAAATATTGCGCCCCCCCGTGCACTCTTATATTACTACACAATGTAAAAGTCAAAATAAGGAAACTTTAATTAATCAGAAATCATATAAACACTTAAAGGCTGAAATTCACATCTAGTTTTTGAATATTTCATGCTTCCTTGTGAGGATTTGATGATCCCTGGACTTTGGAGACGTTTCTGAATCTATAGTTTCCAGTTTTATTTCATAACTTTGAGGCCAGTGATCTAACTTTAACGAAAGGGATAATATTTTGGTAATTTGTTACCTTTGAGACCTGGAGCTTCAGATGAAAAAGTTCTAGAATCATAATATTCATGCCAACCTGTTCATATTTCATGGTAAGGGATCACGACTGAGAAATCCAAACATCACTCTAGTATAAGTAATCAGCAACGACACATACTTAGTTAAATGTATTTATAGCTTTGTATTTCTCTCTTTTAAGGCAACTTCAGAATTGTCATCTCGTAGGAAACCCTCGGTTGATGTATGTCAGGTGTTTGCATTAGGATTTTGAAGTTGAAAAACAGACGAGCAGTCAACAGATTTTGTATTTTCATCTTGCTCGAAATATGCATATATTGATAGTATTTACTAGCACTTATTTGCATAGGGAAAAAGCCTTTAAATGCTGCTGCTTATCTTGTCTTTAGCCCCGTAGCATTTATAGCAAAGATGCTGTTAGCTGAGTTGTGTTCCTTAAGCTGGTGTTCAAAAGAAAATGTCAACCAGACCGGCTATGAAAATTAAACTATTCCAATGCCTTTAGGACTTCTTTCTTCCGTTAGCTTCAAATGAAAATAAACATAGAGATTTTTCTATTCTTTACTAAAATCCTTGTGTCCCTGTTTCTCATTTTGTGTGATTTTTGAACCACTGCATCTGCTTTTCCTCGCTCCTTTGCAGTATCTCTCGTTGCTCTTGCTTTCTGTTGCATTTCATTTCGGTCTCTCTTCTTTTAATATTAAAATTGTTCAAACCACCTGAATTTTTATTCATATGCTTTTCAAAATCAACCAGATACCTCACACCGTTGGGATTTCCTGTTGGTTTGCTGCAAGTATCCCTCTCCTCGGTGCCCATTCCATGACTTGCCCACAACATCAGAAACCTGAAACAAAGGTTAGATCATCTCTCTGGTTGATCTTTGGCAACTTGGAAGGAGTCATGATCAGCAATTAATAAATACCTCTTTCTGGATGCGTATTCTTTTAAATTTAGCTCCTGGAATGGCAACCAGCGGATTGTGTTACAGTTGAATTTACCAACTATTAGGAGTGCAAAACCTTAGAGCTCAGCTCTTTTTTTTCCTTCTATTTGTACAGTTGATTGACTCTTTCATACTGAGTTCTTTTACAGATGAAGTTGAGACAGTTCTTGATTATCTGCGTTAGTTGAAGATATGGAGTATTCCGCGTAAAGCAAACAGCACTGTTATTGCAAACTCGGTGTGAGCTCGTGTAAAAGAGCATGGTATGAGAGAGGGATTAAGCAGAGAAGGATACATGACAAAACTGACTGGAGAGCTTACAGACCCCCAAACTGAAACATCCACAGCTGACAACTGTGCCGGGCGGTGATACTGCTTTCTAGGCCTCAGCTGCTTCACTGGCATCTTTATGTGTACAGTAGTTACCTGAGCCCAGACACAACACCTGAAGATACTTGAGTTACAGTTGGTTAGTTTCGGACTGCAGCGGTGAACGTAGCCGTGTGGCCGTATCACTTGGTGCTCCCAGCTGAAAGAAGAGAGGGGAACGGAGAACGACTGAAGCATATGTGAAGGGAAAAGACGAACGTGTGTGATCTCACAGACCTTTCTAAAATACCAGTTTTTACAATATCAAGGCTGTGAGCAACAAGAGGGCCAAGTGGCTCCTCTGGTTTGTGGCCCTGCTGCTGAGGGTCTGGGCTGTCCAGAAAGAGAAAATCAACAGTTAAGGGAGTTGGACTATCACAGGTCCATTCTCAAACACATTCCTTAGCAATGTTTTATGTCATGGTGTAAACATAACCTGAGTCAAATGCACGCAAACTATCTCAGCATAACCAAATGGTCCTGTGTGGTGGTGGCACACAGCACAGCTGCATGGGGTGGAGGCAGATGTGGGACTGACTTGCTCAGAAATATCTTTTGAGAGCTTCCAAGTTCCCGACTCCCTCCTGTGATTTTTTGGGGGCAGTGCCTGAGATGTGTAATGTGAATTATTGTATTTTCTGATTTGTACTGTCATACAGGACTATTTGAATTTTTTTTGAGTTGCTGCTACTTGAAAACAATGCAGTGGAACCTACACTTGTCTTTCTTTAATTGCTTCAAGCAGAAGGTGTTATTAAAAGAGATTTTTTTTTAATCCCAACCTGTGCTACAGTAGAGTATTTTATTCCATTCCCATCACAAGTGCTTGAACAGGTATCCTGGGGAGACAGATCTCTCTTCCTCTTGAGCGCTATTGTAGAGGTGTGTAAATGAAGAGTAGGGATTTTATTAGCCTCTTGCACAGCGGTAGATAATTTAAAATCCAGAAACATGACCATCCAGATATTTTGTAAAAAGGAAACCTAAAAGATGTATAGGAATGAACTGAACTTTTATTAAGCATGAATGAATGCTAACAATGACTGTTTTCTTCTGGAAGCCTATTCTCTTTTGCTGTTCTGCTTTTTTAAATGTAAGCAATGACAATGCAAGGCTTTCTTTGTTTTGCAGAATGGGACTTACCTACTAAGCTAAACAGCAATCCAGATCTCATATGAAGCTATTTTGGGGCAATAAGGGGGGATTTCATGTGGAAAGAATCTCATCTTTTTTAATGAGAACAAGGTGTTTTTTCATCACATTGGAAGAATGATTGATATTGTAGTGATCACTTGTGAACATGATGTACTATTCCACTTGCTAGCTTGCTGCTAACTCGCGTGGCATTTGCATTGCATTTGTATACACGTTAGCGATGGGGATAGCCAGGCCACCTGCTGAATATCTGCAATGAGAAGTGCTCCATGAAAGAAAAACAGAAAGTCTTATTAGTATTTTAGAATATTAGCTATTAGGATATATCTTACTTTAAAAAGTTTGAATTATGTTTTCACTGCTTAAGTTTTACACCAGATTTAAGGTGAAAACATTTTTGTTTGATGAGGAGTGACTGAGGGAGCTGGGGTTGTTTAGCCTGGAGAAGAGGAGGCTCAGAGGAGACCTTATTGCTCTCTACAACTACCTAAAGGGAGGTTGTAGTGAGGCAGGAGTTGGACTCTTCTCTCAGGCGACCGGTGACAGAACAAGAGGACACGGTCTCAAGCTTCGACAGGGGAGGTTTAGGATTGACATTAGGAAGAAATTCTTCACTGAGAGGGTAATAGTTCATTGGAATGAGCTGCCCGGGGAGGTGGTGGAGTCACCATCCCTGGAGGTGTTCAAAGAGAATTAGGATGAGGCACTTAGTGCCATGGTGTAGTTGACAAGTAGGAATAGGTGTAGGTGTTGGGTCAGAGGTTGGACTCAATGATCTCAAAGGTCTTTTCCAACCTTACAATACTGTGATACTGTGAGACTGCTCTCACTTCTTACAAAGCTACTACTTCACTGTGGACTGCGCTATTCATATTTTGCCATTGATTTTCAGTGCAAAAAGAGTTTTGCATACACCTCTTCTTGCTTTAAACATAGTTTCTGCACATCACCATAATACATTTTTAAAGTCAGAATTTTTGTTAGCCAGGGTTCAGAAATTTTGTTGGAAGAATCTTTGGAATAAGGCAAAAGTTAAGATGATCATTCATCCAGAACTCTAGCAAAACTCTAAATGAGCCATTCTTTATCTCCATGTAAGTTCAGATCAGTTTCCTCCCTTTCTTCTTGTTTAGCTTTGTGTGCTTTCATCTGAGACTAAATAAAAAGACCCAAATTCTGAAAAGATACATATAGCACCTTTTCAGAGACTCAATAGAGCTGGAATAGCTGGGAGTGTGTCTTGGGCATTTATCCAAGCCTAGACAAATCTCTACATAGTCTGAGGAACAAGAACAGAATTGCTATTACAAAAACTGCTTTCAGAGTTGAAAAAGAAAACAGCTAGCAAGCGCGATAGGCAGAGTAAAACAATTTTGCCTTTCCCAGCTGAATAAGAAATAAGTAGATTCAGCCTCTAGTCCTTTTCTTTTCCACTTCATCCATGAAAGCAGTATTTTTCAGGGCAGTATATTTTAGCTTAACTTAGAAAAAATAGTTAAAAACATCGAATCACCCCAGACAGTCAGCGCAACAGTGGGGCAGAGCTTAATTTGTTGTTCAAAGCAAGTCAGAAAGTGATTTCTACAAATCAGTTCATGGTCTGTAAACTTGGTTCATTTTGTTGTATGCAGAAGCAACATGATGTGTTGCTTTTCCTCGAGTCTGTATATGCTGTGCGATTGTGTGCTCTTGGAGTGAATTAATGATTTTCTGTGTGCAGACATTTTCCATTATTCATTTAGAATCTTCTGTTCTCGTTGTTGTTCGAGTTATAAACACTGTGAATGCGGTCCAAGTAAGTTGTTTCAAGTATGTAAATACACATACATAGAAAATAGTTGGCACTTTTACTATCACTCCCCTCATGTAATTGATGGCTATCTTAAACTTACCTTGTCTATTCAGAGAGCATTTCTTCATGCCTGTACAAAGACCATGGCTTCACTTGAACAGGCACCTCAGAAATTTGTGTCAGTACAGAGAATCACGTGCTCTGTGTGTACGCGTGTGTAAAATGTAGAACCTCGTGTTTAAAATCTTTAGGAGACATTTTTGTCGGTTTAACAAGTATCTGCTGACATCATGGAGATGCTCATTTACACATAGGGAACCGATGTTTCTCCTCATAGTGTGGTGGCTGTTGCTTTCAGTGTCCTCCTCTTAGGAGAGCCTCTTACCTGTGGGCTGACACCTGAACATGCAGGAAAGAAGGATCCCTGTTTCTTTGTCCTACGTTTTGCAAGGTTTTTGCATAAGTGCAATGTACTGTCCCTTTAGTCTGTAGCTTTATATATCTGTTTTTAATGCTGAGGACATAATAATGATGACTTCACTTCGTAAAAAGAGAGAACTTGTTTCAGATTTATTTTTCCCCTTGAAGTGGCTGTTGTATCTGGATACTTAGAGTATGCAGGAGGAAAATCTCACACTAGTCAGTCTGCCATAATGGCTGAAAGAGGTATAGATACAGCATAAAGGTCAAAAATATTGTAGCTGTAATGGAAGTGTTTAAAGCTAGAGAGAGATTTATGGAAGAGGATGGCTTGAATAGGCACTGGAACCATTTTTTCCCATTACTTCTCTAAATGACTCTTTTAGTAGTGTCGAAATCAAGATAGTCAAGTTTGAAAATTAATGAGAAGGAACAGCAAATAATTAGGAACGATGCTATTAAGTAGGCAAGTAGTCTGCTTTGACTACTGGCATACCTAATCCCATAACTGCAGTGAATATGATATAGAATGAAAATAGGAGTAGATTGCCTTTCCATCCACCTCTCCCCTCAAATATTAGTGCTCAGCCCCCTTCCCCCCAGACTATTAGGGTGATACGGTAATGTTATCTAAGGAGTGGTATGGGCCTTAATTTATTTTATTGCAGTTGAGAAAGAAAAGATGTCTCTATTTTTCTTAAAAGTGAAGCTCCAAGTACAAATTGCCTGTACGAGGAAGCTGTAGAATTGAGCTGAGGAGGAGCTCTGCATTGGTTTGAGGGTGTCATCATAGCCCTCTAGCTGCAGTTCTCCAGCACGCAGAACACCCCGCCATGGCATACTTTGAATAGCATATCTGAATATGATATTTTTATTGTTTTAAGGAATGTTTGCTGACATCATGGAGAGGCTTTGGATTTGATATTCAGAGTTGTGAGGCACACAGACTTACGGGACACAGCTGTGCAGCTGTATGTTACAAAGCATATGGGCCAGATCCTTGGCTCATTTACGCTGTTGCGGTTCCAGTGATTTCTGCACTCTGCCACTAACGTCAAGTTGCAGCTGCTCAGACTCTGCTTGCTTAACTCTGCTGTAACTTCAGATGAATTTTCTCTTCTCCAATGAAAGTGTTTGGAAAGGGAGCAAGCTCTGTAAGCATCTTTATGGTTCTTCTACAGAAATTTTTGAAGGAGGCCACTTTAATGGGGATAAAAGTAGTCTCTGAAAGTTGGTAGCTGTGTCATGGGATATTTAAAGGGTGCCAAGGCTGAGACAAGTATTGCTCTTGGTCCCTTAGGCCTAGCTCTGAGACTGCACGTTGGAGGAGGGAAGTTCCGCTTCTGATCTGTGAATGCGAGCTGACAGGACCTGCCCGTTCTCCATCTCCAGTCTTACAGAGCTGAACTCGTCTGGTTTGGGCATTCCTGCCTGAGCAGATATCGGGGAGAGAGGAGAAGTCATTTTCTGAAATAAAGAAATCCAAGAGCGTGGACAGCATCAAAGATGAATAGGGTAATCTTGAGGAAACTTCTAACACGACTGTTAAAATGTAGCTGTGATCTGAACTTTCATATCTGGGGTGAACCTGACCTTCCTGAGTGTGCAAGTCCGAGACTTAACTGGTGGTGCTTAGCAAATATTTTGTATTACACAGCGGTCAGAAAGGAAGCATTTCATTTTGCTATTTAGCAAACTGCAGAAAAAATGCTAGAGGGTTTGAAATAACCTTGAATGCCCTGTGCTACCACTGTGGGTGTTCAAGGATAGCAATCCTCCCGACACATTGCTCTCTGGCACAGGGCAATTCTCTGTTGCTGACCTGCTAAACCTCCAGATAATCTTTACCCGGCTATTTTCATTGTCACAGGTACACGACATTACATTAGTGCATCCCTTAGTTTGATTGCTAAAAGTGGGCTGCAACTTGAAAACTGTTTAAACCCCCTAGAAATTCTTTCTCTGAAACACAGAAGAATAATTTGAATGCCTGGGATCTTCTGTAAATCACTGAATAACTTTATAACCCTTTACTGAGAGAGGTGAATCCTTCATACCAGGATCTTCCTCTAAGTAACAAATTTTCATTAAATGTATTGGGGGTTGATTGGATATATTTTATTTCATTAATTTTATTTTATTTTTTATTTTATTTTGCTTTGAATGAGTGATTTTACTTGGAGAAGAACACAAAGAGTTATGGAGGGGGTAGATATAGATAGATATATCTATAGATAAATGCAAAGCAACTATTATGCCACATAGCCTGCCACTGTTTCAGAGACTCCCAAGTCAGATGGCCATTTCTAATTGATTATAAAATTAATAACATCTTTCAACTTTATTATGTCTTTTTCTTTTTTGCTGTCATTAGAATTTTTTTTCATTTGGAAAAACCTTCACTGATCTGAGAAGCTGTGGGAAGTCAAATAGATCTTACAGCTTTGTAGTTTTGAATGCATGTTCCACACTGCATCAAGTGGACTGTGACTGTGTGCCGTGATGCAAAACTTTTTCTCTGTATTTTACATTTTTTAGAATGCTGAGTTGCTCTCTTGGGACGCTGTTTTCAATTGCGTTGCCAGTTTTTAACTTTGTTAGAAACACTCTTACTCCAATTGGATTACTAGTGTAAATGGCAACCAGCTGAGAAATCATTTCAGCCTTTTGAGTGATTTGAAAGGAAATCTTTCATGGCTCTTTGTATCCCACATGGCACACAAATTGTAGTGTAGCCTGCTGCAAGTCATACGTAATAATGGCCTCTGATCTAAATTGGCTTAAGAATACAGTTAGGATCCACTGATAGTGTGGAGGAGTTTGAGAGAAAACCATCTTCCCTGTGCTGCAGTGCAGCGTCTCAAATAGGTTTTATCACACCTGTCAGCGACACAGAAGCCTAAGTCCTAGCCACACCGCTATTTCAACAGGGCAAAACAGGCAATGAACGCAGCAGAGGTAAAAGTCTGAATCTGCTCCTTTCTGTATTAACTTCAGTTCTTCAAATAACTTCCTATTTTTAATGCTGATGACGCTGTTTTCTTTATCACCATAAATCATTGTTTTATGCTGATGACACTGTATTTCTCTATTGCCATTAATCATCTATGATGCTCGAGAAGGAAATGTTAATGAAGAATACAATTTATTAAACGTCACCCAGTGGGTGGGAAAGAAGGGTGGATTAACTGCAAGCCTTATTATAAACAGGGCCGAAATAAAGTAAAGACCCAACGAGAGACGTGCGAATCTGGTGGGAGGCCTACTGGAAGAGGCGAGCAGGACATGAACAGTAGCTGGAGGGGCAATGAAGGGGTTAATACAGCCGGTGAGAGCCTGGGGAAGGCTGGGGCAGCCTGGCAGAGTGGGGAAGAGCTGCTCTGGAAAAGCAAGGGTGTACCTTTATGTATTTCACAGTGTGCTTTGGAAAGACATGGCTCCCAGTTTGGAATTGCTCTGTTCCTCCTTGTGAAGCCACGGCAGACATAGACGGTAATTGAAATTTAGCTTTTCTGCCCCTAAGGTCCCCCTGCTCTTTGGCAGCACAGGGTACCCTCTGATATTTCCCTTGCCTGATCAAAGAATAATCAACTCTTGCAAATCAGGGAAAAGGACTTGAGTTTAATGGCAGCAAAGACTGACAAAACAAATGCCTCAAGCCATAGCTATTCCTGAGAGTGTTTCAAACCTTAATTCAGATAAATCCTTGATTGGCTAGTTCGTCTGTGCTATAAACTTTAAAGACCACGTTAGTTACCTGTCATTTTCAGAGATTGTTTCTATACCCTGTCCACTTGAAGTCTGCATGTTTCCCAGAGGGCACAGATCTCCTTTTTTTTATTTTTAATTTTTAATTTTTACCACACTTTGATTATGGTGATATTATATGGGGTCAGTGCTCAGTCAACTGTTAAATAAATTGCAAATTCCACAAAACACAGCCAGCAGAGTCATTACTAACTGTAATGCTGAAACTTCAAGCAAAATTACATCTGGCTACAATGCTATTCAGATGCATAAATTATACAGGCTCTGATTATCTTAAAGAAAATTCAGCCATTAAACTTATTTTACGAGCACAAAACAAGGGGAACTGCCAAAAGGAATCTGTGCATCCTAAAAGTCACAAGAAGAAAAATAATTGGCAACCCTTTTCCGCCTGCAGTTTTATAGAACGTTCTCTCTCCCTCCTGATGTTCAATCAGCCTCCACCATTGGCATAGATAAAATCATACAATGGCAGAACTGGTGGGGGAACACAGCCCATGTAGCTTTCGAGCAGCGGGTGGGTCGAACATTTCAAATACGACCCCAAACAGCACATCTTCACATGGGGATCTAGAAGGGAGACTCTCTCTCCAGGGAAGAAAATTGTATTTCAACGCAGAACAAAATAAGGATGCTTAATAGAGAGCTGTTCAGTGTGCTGCAGAATTCTTTTGGAAAGCTTTCCAGCTTCCATTGCGCACACGGGGAGGCAGCCCTCTTCCCCTACAAACAGGTCACTGATGCACTTGCACTGTACCTGTATCAAGGCTAGAGAGGAATAAAGGACAGACCTGGAGTGGCTGATTGCACAACAGCTCCAACGACTTACAGATTCCAGACCACATCTGTTCCCTTGTAAGCTCTGGGGAAGAGCAAATCACTTCTTTCCTTGTTCTCCCACACCAAATTTTATGTCAATATTGCCAGTGTTAAATACAGAGCTATCTTTGAAGAATAAGCGAGCATGGTGGTTAAAACAGTGCTGTCACCACATTTGCTGAGTTGCTTCAATGTATTTTAAACCATTCGTGTATTTGACAGGTAATTGCCAAAATAGGTTATGTGTCACTGACCTTTATCAAAGTCTGATTTTTTTCAAGTCTTGACTCGCAGTTCCCTCCTGTAAAGACATCCTGGGAAGATAATTGCTCCCTGAACTAATTGCCTTCTCTGGCATTCCTTTCTGGCCTTCCTGCAAGACAGAGGAAAGCTTACCATTAGTTTTCTTCAAATAGGCTTGAGCTCCTCAGTCTGGAAATAAGAAGAGGTACCCCGGTTCTTTATTTTCATTTCCTCCCCTTTGTAGCAGGAATTATGACTCAAATCATAGAATGGTTTGGGTTGGAAAGGACCTTTAAAGGTCATTTAGTCCAACCTTCCTGCAATGAGCAGTGACTTCATCTGGATCAGGTTGCTCAGAGCTTTACTGCTTTCATTCTGGAGCATTTTTTTCCCAACTTACAATGGAAATCATTACTTTATAATCCAGTATGAAGTATAAACTCTAGTGACAGGAGTCTCGGAGAGTTCATGTACTGCATAACTATTACTAACATTATGGAACTTGAATCTATTTTTTCCTCTCTGATTTGTTACAGCTATTCAGTATTTCAATCTAAATTGATCTTTGAACCACATAGAAGTGAGGATTAATGTTGTTTTAATAAAGCATTTCATTTTAATTCAACAATATGATAAATTCTGACTGATTTAGTCAGCTAGCAACTCATTGGTCGAGGTATATTGATAGCTATTAAATACAAACAAAATTATTAATGGTACTGAATCATATCAGGGTTTTATGTAGTTAGTTGGTGTCAGAAAACATAGAATCCTCATGGTGTTGCAAAAGGAGATTTTCCTTTAGTCTAATTTTGCTTTTGGAGAAGGTTCCATCGTACGAATGTGGTTATCAGAGCGCAGTGTGACGCTTGCGTGCCTAATATTTATGAACAGGTTTGAAAATAAAGCACTTTATGAGGACTAAATGTTTCTATTTAATCTTATTTAGAGTTAGATACAATCAGTTTGTTTGCACCTATGTTTGATTGTCTGTTATGCAAGTAAGCTGATTGCGACAAGATATCCTGGAGAGCTGTTTTAAATGCAGGAAACAATGGTAGTTCTGGTAATGTCATGATGAAACATGGTGGTCTCATGCCGTGAAAGGATGGTGCGAAACAGTCTTTCAAGATTACTTCTGTTAAGTAGAATCACTTGATTTTTCTAAGGTAAATCCCAAACTACATTTAGTTGTGTGTTTCAAGTTCTAAAATAAATTCACATATTTCCATAGGAAAATGAATGCTGAATGAATGTTTGACTAGGCTGTGTCTTGGACAAATCAGAAAATCCTTCTGTTGAGTGAATTCCATTGGCAATAGTGAATGACTTCATTACTTATATGAATATATTGCCATAATTTATCAGAAATAAATAGATTCCTTTCCATTTTCAGCTGCAAGGAATACAAGATCAGATCTTCCTAGGAATCTGCTGCACTTAGCTTAAGACGATTTCAGCCTTTCATTTTAATTGTGCTCTATTAATTTTAGAGTACTTAGGCAGAAATTGCCATTTCTCAAATTGGTGGTTGTGTGAGAATCTGATTTCCCCTCTTTGTTTGACCCGATTCCATGTAAACCAAGTATGGAAGCTGGAGAAAATCAGAGCTGGGAAAAGGAGGAAAGAGATTTGGGGAGATTTTTTCCCCTTTTTTTCCTTTGCCTATCATAATTAGCCTCTTCTTAAGCGACTGGAGCGTGATATTCAGAGAAACTTTCTACGTATTATGTAAAAATGTTTGAAGTCCTACGTGGCTCAAGTAGATCCCTTTGACTCGTTAAGAATAAATAATATTAAAAAAATAGAACATATTTAAAATGTGAAGATAATATTTTTTAGGTTAACAATATAGAACATGTGAAAATCTGACTTACATAAGTAGTGGCAAGTAAAAATTAAAAGAAGACAAGAAAAGGAATTATTTTTATGCAATGAGAAAGAAAGGTAGTGGTCGTGGCTACTTGTGAGGTGGTGATGGGTGAAGTTTCTGCTTGATTTTTGTCCAGTGCTAGTGTGGGTGAAAATGTTGTGGGGCTTCCCCTTGTATTTCTTGGCTCTTTCATCTGCAAGATTGAGTTTACACAGTCTCTTTACTCTCTTTTCCAACTTCTCTGAGGAAAGGACAGTGTCTTTGGTGTTCAATCCGTATACTAAATTAATTTTATATGCTTCTTGGCTGTAGCACTTGGTTTCTACGCTCTTGTGTGCTCCAGCTTCTGAGCTGAATCTTGTTGGTGCTGTCTTTGAAAGACATGTTGTCAGAAGTGGCACTGGCTGAAATCACGTCCCCTTCTGGAAATCTCTACTCAAAAATACCAGCCAGTTTGGAATGTGCAATTTTGGAATATATTTCCAAAACCTACAGGTTTTAGTGGAACGTCAAAACAAAAATTGTGTTTTATTTGCGTCATGGTGATATTCTGCTCTACAGAGCAGACTTCATGGTCAGGTTTTAAACCTCATGATGCTTCATGCTGTGGGGGACAAACATTTGTCTGCCATGGGAGCAATTCACAGCAGTGCATGGTGGGAAAGAGTCTCCATTTTGCGATTGATAAATTCATAGAAGGTAGGCAGATCTCAGCATGAGCTATGAAATTATTATCATTCCCAAGAGACACTATTGCTGGTTTTCCATATCTAAATATTTGAGACTTATTTTGACAGTTCTTTCTCAGCTCAAGGAAAACGCATAGTTTTAATGAAAAAGTGTTGCATTGTTGAAAACCTTGCTGTCAAGTAAACAAACAAACCAAGAGCCCTGGCTTTCCAGCCATATTCCTTATCTTGAAATATTCATTTTCTGAAAAATGAGCTTTCAATTTCATCACCATTCTAGGGAAGCTGAGGACCGAGTCTTCAGGGTTTATAGAAAGATTTCTTGCTTTTTATAGGAAGAGAATAGTAGTAAGTTCAGAAACGACTGGTCATACCGTCTCATTTCTGACTGCCGTGGTGGAGTTCCAGTAGGGTTTTGGACCACTAAGCCACAATAAATGAGAGCTTTTGTAATTGCAAGAATCCACCACCACTTCACCTCGTGTTTGAGAGATGGGTTCAGCTCCCTTTGAAAGCTATTCAGTATACCATATTTCTTCTAAATATTTTCCAGTGTTCTGAAGCTGAAAAAGTTCCACAAAGATAGCTGCTGCCCTGTATCTGAGAGCCTTTCCACTTTGCAGATTTTAAAGCTACTAAATTTACACTGCACATGTGGGCTTTTTCTGTGTGTGAATGTGGATTGCAATATTTCAGGAAAAAAAAACAAAAAAACATTCAGAAATTGAGAAGCTATCTAGGAGCACAAATATGGAGGGTTTTTAAAACAGTAAAAATGCATATATTTCTTCTGTGCGTTTATTGTAGCTCCTAATCTTCATTTTTGTGACCTCTAGCAGAATTTTAAAAGGAAATTGGGAAAAAATATTTCTCTCCATTGAGTGATTAAAAAAAAAGAATCTATTTCAAATTCTGTAAGGAGTGGATTATAATAAATCAAATTTTGTACTCTCCCTTCTGGTTGTGCTTTTAAGGAGCGCGCGCACATGGAAGGCAGGAGTAAGGTTGTCAGTTTTGTGTTTTAAAATCTGCTCCTAACTGTGAAATGTGTCAGCTAGGGAGCATATAATTTCTTCTATTAAGACGCTCTGTGTATATAACTTAAAACAACACTGCAAGCAGATATGCCGCTGTTGTGGCGTTTCTCATTTCAAGCAACTTAAAAAGAGAACAATCTGTTTGCTTGGGATCACAGACTGCTAGTCCTTCTCACATAGAGCAATACTTTATTACTTAAATGCCCCTACCAAGATCAATAGCTTTACTGAAGATACAAAGTACGGGTCAGGTGAGTAAAGTCACAAGGGTAGCGCCCTAAAGAGTAACAAAGGCTCATTAGCAATGCAAGCTCACTGACCATTGCACACACAAATGTTGCCTCCCCAAAAGTACTTAAAATTCTACCAGTGTAGCACAAGACACAACAGTATAAAATAACTTGGTTTTTTGGTTTAGTAAACTGAATTAAATTTTTCACCTGTATGTGCAGAGGTGTTCAGAAACAAATGACAGATTTCGGTATGAACTCTTGGCAGCCTTGCAGATCCTGGCTATATCAATTTAAGGACTGTTCTGTTGGTGCGGGTGTTGGCAGAACGGACGTCCCTGCAGGTGCAGTGATGACTGCTACAGCTGTGCCAGCTGTGGATTGGGCCCACTGAGGGTTCATTTATTTGAGACTTGCATTATTAGAACGTGCTATTTAATTCATTAGGGAAGCTGCGCCAGTTTAGAAGTGCTAGCAGCACTTAGTAGTTTATAATTTCCAAGAGCCCAATAAACTTCATCTACTTCAGTTACACAGCGTAGCAGTTTTAGATTGCCTTGCGCAATTATGCTGTCCTTCTAATTAAATCAGACTTAGAGATCCGAAATGGAATCAATATGAAATACGTAATAGAAGACTGTAAGACGTTTAAGACCGGAAGTGTGCTTAACTACCATGGAACCTGCCTGTCCTGTCGTGTGATTGTGTCCCACTACAAGATTCTCTGCAAACAGTTCTAATGCTGGTTTATGTCGCTTTTTATTTTGTAACTTTGTTTTTTAAAAGAGATATGACTTTTCTTCCTGTAGTTCTGCTTTAAAAGAGATGACAGTAACATCACATCCTCAAATCTGACTACTGGCATCAGCATTGAGAAGGAGAAGTGAATGACCCATAAAAGCATCCTAAAGCTGCTGAGGCAGGAGAAAAGATGACACTTGGAAAGGAAACCATTTCTCTAAGGAATAAAAAACACGTGTTCAGAAATGGGTATAAGAACTATTTTTGGATAGTAGCACTACTTTGTATTTATATTAAAATGGATGATAAAGGGAAACAGCAGATCGAACGTACAAGCTCCGTTCACATCATGGCTGTGCATTAAAGGTAAAGACGACAGACCTTCCAGCTTCTCCAGTCAAAATAACCAAGAAAGTAAATTCTATGACAACAATATCACTTAGGAAAGAAAAAAACCACGAACACCTCTGATCACAGTGTAAGACACATGACATTGTGAAAATGGCAGCTATGAGTCAAAAAGGTCTAAGGAGGACAAGCAGTGCTTCAGATAAAACTATGAAACAAGGATTACTTGCCGCGTCAGGAGAACAAGAAGCATATCCTAAGAAGAGCTAAAGCCTCGGGCAGATTGCCACAGTTGTTGAACAAATAATTAGAGGAAAACATCCATTTTTTGTAAATATTTCTCTGTGTCTTATAGTTAAAATTGCTTATTTACAAGCTTCTTACAACTTTTGAAAGATGTACAGGAGCCCATGGCTTAGAAGATTTTCCATAATGCACCAGTTCGTGTGGGACATCTTAAATATTGCCATTTTGCAATGCCTCATTTCAATGCCATGGAAGTCCAGTATAAGCAGACGAGCCATTGCTGTGATACATGACAAAGCTGGCATCCCAAACAACATAATTTTGTATGGTTTTGATTAAAACACACATACTCCTTGCACATTCAACTGAAATCGTAAGCGGTGCCCAAATAATTCATCACAAACTGAAACACGGCAACTGGTAAAGCACAATAAAATAGGTTACATTTCTCGTATTAGTGTTAGTGTAACGCAGAGGTTAGCGCACATGCTTAGTGCAGCATAGTTTTAAAGATTGCAACAATATCAACTTTGGACCACCTTTATCCTTTTGAAAGCATTTTCTTATTTCATACTCCTGTAATCCTTTAAATACATAGAAATTGTGCTCAAGTTATAAGGTAGAATGATTTTTACATGTATAAAAATATGTTGACTAGTGCCTAAATGCTAGACTCCACAGCTGTCACTGCCTATTGTATATAATTTTCCTAGACACACAGCTAGCCTTAGGCTGTGAAGGTAGGAGCTCTGTGTCAGAAAGACTTTTACAAAAGATATATAGCTTTTAATTTGCCCAAGGAACAGAGGCAGCAGATTTATGACCTAAAATACAAGGCTGAGAATTGGCTGTATACTTTCAGCTAATGGGTGTAGAAATGAGGGAATTCACAGTGGCTACTTGATGCATAGACTGCCTTTTTTTTGCATGTTGTATAAACAGTCCAGAAAAATTTACAAGGCTGTAATTTTTTAAAAAATAAGGTAAAAGGTAGCCCTGTGAACGCATTCTATATCTGCTGCCTCTTCTTGAGCACACCATTTCTTGTAAAATTATAACTCTAGCCTGTTTTAATTGATTACTGTGTTCGCATGTGTATCAAGCTAGATTATTAGCATTTTTAAAGAACGATTTATGAGGAGGTGTGTTTTGTTTGTTTATTGAATATTTTTTGTAAGGGCCCTTGCAGACATTAGAGTGTCACAAAACCGTGGAACTTGCACTATGTTAGGACCAGTTCCACAGGTAGTATAAAATCCTGTCAGCTTTATCTGAATGGAGTTGCACTGATTTATGTTGGCTGAGGATTTGGCCCGCAGAATTGATCTTGGATTGCAGGAGAGAAACTCCAACGGTGTCCTCTGTTCTTAACTCTTTTGACAAAGATAGATTTAGAAAACCATTTTGATTTTGTGGATTTATCCTTTGTCCTGACTGTCAGCAGACAGAGCAGTTTAAGATCAAAGGGGAAGAGATTTGAAGATTAAACGTCTTTGAACTGAAAATGTCCTGCAGCCCCATAAATTCCAACAGAGATCACTAAATCGAGAGTGCAATCATCAGCTGATTTGTTTTAATGATGCATGGATCGAAAGCTGTCTCAGAGGTGCTGTGAGCGCTGTACACATACTCAAAGCACTAGTGAAGGTGCACCGTCGGGGAGCCCATGCAGGGGAGTTCTCTGATCACCGGTACCGTCATGTCTCCAGGAGCCACTGGGAACAGCCTCACCAAGGCCGTGTCTCCTCCGCTAACCTCTGCACAAATAGCACCGACCTCATAGGATGTCTTAAATCCGCTGGTGTCTCCTAGGTAATACAGAGCTCCCATGTTCACAGATGCTTTATAGTGATATTAACCTCATTGTTATTGTTAGATAAATGGGTGCAAGGAAGTGGATTTAAGCTTATGACTGCAGCCAGGAGAGTATGTGATGAGACACAGACCTGCAGTGCAACAGAACAGATTGGAGATTGGAGGAGGCACTCAGTGCCATGGTTTAGGCGATGAGTTGGTGTTGGTATTGGGTCATAGGCTGGACTCGATGATCTCAAAGGTCTTTTCCAACCTTGTGCTACTCCTCATTTCTGTGAAGGCTATATTGTCTGCTCTTTTGTCTTCAGTTGTTAAAGACACTGAGCAACAGAAACCCTACCTCATCTTAGAGAGTTTCTAGTAGTTAAATATCTTAACAATCAAAAATTGTTTATCTTTTTTATCATCAGCTTCCAACGGCTGAATCTCGTTATGATACGTCCTGTGAAAGTGCCTTCTACCAAAACTGTAACTGCTAGGTTGAAAGAAATTGTTGGCTCTAGTAGTGATGGAAGCAGTTTCTTTGGAAGCAGTTCTAAGGAATAACTACTGCGAGTGAACACCTGCAAAAGACAGAGAAACAATGAGTTGCTACATTCTTTAATTCTTCAAAGATTTAGGAATATGAAAACAACATAGGAAAAAAACTCTGGTAGGATTATTCTGTTATAATCCCTATTTATTCTTTTGTTTCTCCATGTAATATTAGTGTTTGCATGCTAATTAGTGATTAGAACTGAATTTTCTAGGAAGAAAATTATTTTTCTATCAAAACTTATTTTGGGAGGTAAACTTTCTACCACATCTATTTTTCTTAGATAAACAATCCACTTAAGCCCACACGCCAAAGGATAACAAAGATGTTATTTGAAAATAAATTACTGCCTCAAGTAGCTTCGGTAGTGTATTTGCAAAATGCCACTTTTAGAAAGGCCATGGGATTATTGACTTAAGATAAATGGCTAGAGATGATATAATCATGAATCCTATGAGGAGCCCATGTCACTAGAAAGATATAGATTGAAATTTTGCTATTTTGTTTTTAGTTGTTGTTTTGTTAGCATAATCCATATATTAAAAAAAGAATTGAGACATCAGAATGACAGTGATTCAGAGAGCTGAGTATTACTTGTAACTCACTAGGTTTTAACAAATGCTGCATTTACTGAACTGCAAAACTGAACTGCATTTCCTGAAGTAAAAAAATAAACAGCCATAAACCCCAAACCACGCTTTTGAAAGCAAGACAACCCTTGGAGAAAATAGCAGCTTTTCGGTGAAGTCACCTTGAAGTTTTGATGGAAGAAAGAGTAAAAATGAAATTTGTAGTAGCCTGTACCTGACATGCCCAGCCATGCAAAATATGCTTAGAAGGCCAGGTTTGGTGGCATCGCCCCATATGGTTTTAAGCAATTGACACCTTAAGGCTATAAGCCAGAAGCTTTTCAATTTACTGCCTAAAATCCCTCTAACTTGACTAAGTTGTTGTAACAGTTTCTAGAGATATCAATATTATTTTTCAGATGAAATTTTTCTCACCTGTCTGTTAATGCTAGAATTTCATTTTTGCTGATATCTTGATATTCTGGCAGTTTCTAAGTGCTCAGCTCATGAATTTGGTCCCATGCTGGTAGGTTTCTGTGAACAGAGGAGAAAGAAGCTTATTTCAGTTTCAAAGATTTTATAGACTAAGCACTCTACATGTAAAACTATTGCATTTAAGTCGGACTCCTCTCAGACTTAGGTCTTTCCAGCTAGTTCTGTGCTCTGCATGCGTTGAATCATTGTGATGAAATCTAACTTGGTGCATGTGTAGAAAAACTGATTCTTTCTTTTTTATTTTATTGTACGTTCGGAACTTTCTCACTGATACAGATTTAATTTGTAGACACAGAAATTGTTCGGGGCCCAAAGAAACATTTTTCTGGGTTTCCATGAAAGTGTGCAACTGGCACTACCCTCAGGAGATAAATGTCAATGTCAGTCAGCAATTAAATAAGCAAAAGATCTCTTGTATGTTGGTAGAAGCTTGGTGTTACAATTAATCAAAAAAGAGAAAAGCTTTTCCATGGAACAGAATACCAAAAGGTATATCAAGATGACCTCAAACTAGAAATAAATTAAGAAATTTAGTAGCCTCTCAGACTCTAATGAAAAGTAAGTGTAAATTAAGCACTAATCAAAATACAGTTTAAGTACTACATAAAACTAATATCCCAGTCCTGCAGACCTGCGTGACTCTATTAACCTTGCACACTGACATCTCAACTTTATTAATTGCTTTTTTTGTTTGTTTGCCATCTTCATGCGCCGAGTAATTCTGCCTTAACTTTGGTGACAAGCAGAAGGCCAGCCTCTTAGCAACTGGGACCTTAGTTTTTAGAGAGACTGAAGCTTGACAGATAAGAGCTCGGGTGGCTGTTGGCACCCGTGGGGAAGGAGGTGTCAGCCACAATGAGGACGCTTAGCACAAGGCTGAAGTCTGCTGGGAACACGCCTGTCTCCAGCCAAGCTGCAATGCACACAGGTATTTTTTCCTTAGCCACTCGAGTGACTACTGGGCATTATTACCTGCTGGTTGTGTGAAGTGACATCCCTCTGGTCCCCACGCAAGCCCTCAACGAGCCACCACCAGAGAGAACTACTCCTCAGCGAATGTTCTTCCCTGTTCCCAATGTCCGTGACCACCTAGTGTTTCTGCTTCTTGATCACCTATGTAGTTCTTGCCCAAAGGCTGGGCGAAAAGAAAACAGAGCCAAAACCAAGTACAGACCAGACTCTTAAAGAGTTTTCTTTGGGGTAAATTATTTTTATTTTTTTTTACTGCAATGCATCTCTCAAGCTAACATCCCTGCGGATACATCACACACACACGTACGTTTGTCCCTACCTTCAGAAAAGGGAAAAATTTTCTAAGATTTATTTAAGTGCCCTTGAAAATCCTTAGGAAAATGGATGGGCAATTTCCCTCCCAGTGGGAGGGGAGTTTTCATTGCAATTGGCAGCTTCTGAACACAAAATACACGCATACACAGTCTGTCTTTAGAGTCTAGTATGTCAGGATGGTGGAGGGAATAAAGATTTGCTTACTATTATTTTTGTATACATATCCTTCCCATTCACGGAAGACTCCCACGGCCCCTTTGTGCCATTATGTCTAGAAGCAAGAAGACATTTTTAATAGCACTGTCGCTTTTTAACCAATCCAGTGACAGATACAAGTGAATAATATAAATTCTCTAGCCATTCCTTGGCATTTATTTCAATGTAAGTGTATTTTTTTTTTCAAGTAGAAAACCCAATAGTAATTTATCAAGGGACAAATCATTTTTTCTTGGCAGTGGAGTCTGCAAAATCCCCATTTTTAAAGCACTAAATCTCCCTCCTTTGACAGGAGTAAGAAAGCATTAAAAGCTTTGATTTAGCTGGATCATACAAAATAGTTTCTCATAATTATCCTTTTGGATGATATATGCCTGTCTTTTTTCCCCTTCTTATTAAACCTGAGGTCTCCATTTTTCATCCAGCTGTATTACTAAATTAAATTGCCTTTTGTTGTATTCAAGTTAAGGACTTTGCCAAAAGCTTTCCTTGTTCAGGGAAATAACATTTACCCAACGTGCTCCTAGTTTTACTGTTTAAATTTACTGTTTGCAATTGTTTGGTTTGCTAAGCAATTTGAGTTTAATGTTTGTTTTAATAGGAATAATGAATCAGTGTAATTTAGTGTTGTATCTCAGAGTACAGTATCCAGGGGAAGAAAGCACAAAACCCCACAGTTTGCAAGGAATTCTTATTTCAAACGGGAATGTAGATAGCAAAAATTACAGAAAGTTTCCCACTTGTCCAGCTTTAAGATCTTACTATTTTTATTGCCATCTGAAAAGAAAGTCTCGTTGGCTATGAAAGAGTTCCATGGGGGATGTAGTCACGTTGATTGACAAAATAGTAGAAAACAGTCCAACATGCCACCTTTCTTGGATAGTTTGCATCTGCATGTTAACAAAATGCTGTGGAAGTTTTAATTCTGTTCTTGCAAGGAAAAATCTAAAATTTTGCTGGAATAAATTATATAAAAATCTACACCAAAATATAATAATAAACTGTCCATGATCAGCATGGCAAAATAAATTGTTCATTTAAGGATTTATGAGATGCTGTTCAAGACATTATACAAGAAAATTAATGCAGAGGCCACTGTTCGTCATGTAGCTCTTTCCAGTGAACTTTGACTGAATGCTCAAAGAGCACAGTGTGTGTGAAACAGCCTCCCTGATCGCTGTCGTCTTCTTGCTCGGGGTATTTCAGACCAGGCCATGCCCCCGGTTTCTCACTGGGAGTCCCATTGTTTGCCCTTTGCTCACTTGCAGTCAATGTCACTGTGTTGGAACTGATCTTTCCTGGGCTCTACCTGCAAGCCTGCACAGCCACGGTAGCCAGATTGCGGTCGATTGAGACACAGGTTGTTCTCTTTAACACTAATCCCAAAGTTAATAATGGAATGAATTATACAAGGCTTGATAAATGTAGAGTTGAAAGTGGTTATACAGATCAGTGCAGCTTTATGAAAAATAGATCCTGCCAGACTCGTGATTGGCTGTGAAGAAATTCTAAATATCACTGACAAAGACTGAAAACATTAATGTAGATCTCTCTGTGGTTTTGATTTCCATGGCACGGCATCCTGGCCGACACCATGGTGAAAGATCAATATAACGCAGTAATGGATCTAAAGAGAACTTATGCGTGGTCTAAACTTCACCAGGTTTTCCTGGTATGATCAAGTGAAGGGAAGAACATGTAGAAAGGCAGGAGCAAAGCAATGAAGAGTCAGAGATCTGGAAAAAAAAGAGCAGCAATCCATATAAAACAAGTAGGCGGGGCTGTGGCAGGTGAAATTGCCCAGGCAAAGATCGGGGTTTATTAAGGACCTGAGGCATTCCAGCTGTTGAAATGTGACTACTAATTGTGGTCAGGCACAGCCTCGGGGTATGTGGGCTCCCAGCCAAACGGAACTGACCACAGATCAGGTTTGACTGTGGTATAAAATGGGGTCCCGACAGAGAGCTGATTTGAGTTGGTCCCTCCTTGGGTTTGCTCGTTGTGGCTCTTCCCTTGGATTGTAATGCTACCCAAGGCAACTTCCTTGGGATCGAGAGTCCTCATTTTATAGGTGAGTGACTGTGCGTGTTGTGGGTTATCCTTCTAAAGGATTGTTTGTGAAACTTTAGAATTCCTAAGTCAGTTTTGTAGCAATATTCTCACCTGACATCTGAATTTGTGGTTTATTTTGGTTTGTTGGAGTGCTAAGTAAGTTTCAGTGACTGGTTGTCTGTTTTGTGGGTGCTTCCGTGACAACGGGCTTAAAAATTGTACCTAGGAAGGTTTGCTTTGACTGCTGAAGAATGCCAACAGACACCTGGAGGATGTGGAAATATTCTAACTTGAGGGGTTTTCAAAATATGGATATAGATTATCCTGACTTGGAATAAGAGAAATGGAATTGATTTTTGGAAGTCGTGTAAGATTTCAATGATACAGGGATAGGTAAGAGAACTTGCAGAAGACACAGGAGCAAGGAAACCCAAGGGAAAGTAGTAACACATGTTGTATGGGAGTGAAGCCCCGGAGAAAAATTAAGGCACAAGAAACTGGTGCTCTGAAGGAGACTGTCAGAAAAGAGGTTAGGAACTCGGAAGGTACAGGCGGACAGATGGCTCAAGTGTTTATTACTGTCTGTGTAAGATTTTATTGAAGACAGTAGGAAAGAAGTTATACGACAGAAAGAAAGACTGAGAACTTTCCATGAATGCCAAAAGATTTGTGGCGTGTGCAAATGCGGAACGTGAGTTTTGGCTTGCTGTGCAGGAAGTCGTGGTTGTGGTGGTCTCATTCAGCCCTGAAAATCCATGAATGTGTACTTTCCAAGCTGCCTTTGAAAATCTCTTCTACAAGGTTCTACTTGCCCTTTGTATGTTTCATAATAAATTGCAAAGACAGTCCTTTAGAGAAAAGCTTTTTCTTTTCAGTCTTATACTCCCCTTTTTCCCCTGCTTTTCATCTAAACTCTGCTGCTGTAACAGATGCTGATGTAACTTGTGTTGCAAATTTGTTGCTACTTTAACCATCTTTATGTATTTATTTTAAAAATTAGTAGACCATGGTATTTGGGGTTTTAACGTTTTTCTTGCCCCATGGCGCCCCTTATGGATGCCTTGAAATGGGAAACAAACCCTGGTGATAAAATACTGTAGGAAGCATCCAGCTTATTGTATAGGCTAGACTATAGTTTGCCTGGGCGGTTTCTGATATACTTATGATATCACTATCAGTGATCTGCAAGTACCAGAAAGGTTTGTGTGCTCCACCTGTGGGCAGCTAGTTATTGCAAAACAAGTACTTAGATTTATAGGCGCTTGTCAGGAAAGCCTGGACCTATAAAGCAAGGGAAAGGTTCAAATTTCATAATACAGCTTTTTGTTTGGGGTAATTTGACATCACAAGTTGTTCTTTCTTTTGGTATTTTGGGTTTTGCCATTCATGTTATAATGTTGACAATTAGAAAAGTGTGGGCTGAATTAGTCTTTTTAAAAATCAAACAATCAGTCTCAGGACTTCTGCCAATGCTGCACGGATATTTGATGTGATTAAGGTACATGAACAATAAAATTTATCTCTCAGATTCTCTGAGTGTAGTTAGTATTTTTCCTTCTTCCAAGGCATTGGAGCATATAAGCCATGCAGAGCTTTTCTGGCTTTTTTTCTGCAAAAAAAGCAGCTCAGATATTTCCAAAATGGAATTTGTCTGCAGTGCTCTAGACATATGCTCCTCCACTAATGATCACTTCCTGCTATGAGATTAATCAAATATTAATAAACTAATAACGAATGCCAGATCTACAGAACTGTCAAGCTTTCTTTTGGATTAACAGCACTTTTTCATTGAATTATCTGTGAATCCACCTTATGGTCCAAAGCTAGTTATTAGTTTCTGAGTATTTTGAGGTATCAGCAAAAAGGCAGACATGAAAGTAATAGTTTTCTTTATTGAAGTGTGCTCCATGAAACATCTGGTTTCCAGGCTCTTAAAATAAAATCTTTTTGCTGTTTTGAATCGATTATGGCTGAAACTTGCATCAAGTCTCCAGATAGGAAACTCTAATTTGTTTCTAAATACTACAGGCAAAATACTACAAAGATCTTGTGTGATTCTGCTAATGGTACATTCTACTGTATATTTTGGACTCAGTCATGTCAGTAAAAACATTTAATTACTGATCATAATTAGAGGTGGGGGAAAAAAAACCCATACACAAGTTGAAAAGCTCTGCTAGAGTGTTTTGAAAATTTTGAATTTGAGTGAAACTAGAGACATGAGAGACCCTGAAGTTCTTGGCTTGCCAACGTGTTGTCAACCACATGGCAAAATTGCAATGGAAGGGTGGATTGTTAATTTGCTTGTGTGGTAAAAAGATACGGTGGCAATCAGAAGATGTATTACAAATAGATGAGAGCTTTCTTGTTACATTTGCTATAGGCAATACAGGGTCTTCTTTGGCTAAGCATGTGCTAGTATCGGCCTTCAGACTTTAGGTGGGGTTGTCACTATATAGAGGCTTGTTGAGCCTTGAGCTTACTTGAAGACTATCTAATCTACTGTGTCCTCTCAAGGGATGTCTCTAGTCTATCCAAACAAACTTGAGAGCTCTCTAAAAGTGGAAAGTCACATAAGAATTGGGGATCCAAATGATTCTAGCAATGAAAGATGGATTGCAGTAGAGAGACCTTCATCTGGATCCATCTCAAGACTTTGAGGCTTGTCTACACTGTGTCCTATAAGTTGACTTTACTCTTGTATGGGAGACACTACTGTGCCTGACGCAGGGCACAGGGCATGGTACTCTTTGTTTCAGCCTGCAGCTTTGTGAGGTTTGCAGAAGGATATTGTGAAGAGAGGAAAAAATTCACCTGTTCAGCCAGATTGACCAAGTCGGTTGCAGTGATCAATGAGGAGACAGCCTTCCACTCTGTTGGCCCAGATGTGTCGTTAACATGTTAATGAGGCTCTGATAGCCTTAAGTTATTGAGAACTGGTGTCCTGGGACTTGTTTCAGCTATCTTCTGGTCATCCAAATGAATTGTCCCTATCTGACTCAGTAGTTAAGAAACCTGAAAGGAGTAGCTGGAACTGCACTCACCAAAGGAAAGGTGGTAGTGCAATATCGCTTGTTATTAGAAGATGTTGACAGACCCTCAGAAGCTTTGGCACAGGATTTTGGCTTTACTGTGGGCGTCCACTAGGTATATTTTGTAAGAAGGTGGTAGTTGTGAGGCAGGCATTTTGTGTGTTCCTAGTGGCTGGCTCTTCTGGTATATGCTGACATTTAACCCACTTCACTATGTCTTTGAAAGCTCTCTTGTATGTGATACTCTAAGTACGGTTAAGTCATGTTTAGCAGTGATGCTGATCCCCTTTTTGCAGACCCAGTGACACAAAGGCACCCACTGTATTAGGATTTAAGAATTTTCGGGTCTGGACTCCCTATTCAGATGGTAGTATTAGGGTATGACAGTGATGGAAAGGGTGGATTTAACTGTAAGTAGTGATATTTGTCTGAGTTAAGCTCTCAATCTAATTTTATTGAGGTACCTACACCTTTGGAACATCCCATGAGCCTGAAAAGGGCATTTGTTTGTTGGTTGCAGCTTTAAGGGCTCAGTATTTTTATTGTTTTAAAAAATAAGGTCATCTTCTCCTTCATTATTATTCATCTTAATGCCTTTCCGTTATATTAAAAGAAAAACAAACAAACAAAACCCCCCACAAAACCAACACCCAAACAGAACCCCCACTTCAAAGAAACACCTTCCAGAGTCTGCTGAACGGGCTTCTACAAATGTAATATTTAGATTACATATATCATGCTTGTGGTGAATAGATGAGAATGTCAGAGGAAGATTGAGGGCTGACACACTTGCTCTTGTTTTTACTGAAATTATGCATGTCCAGGATGTGTTATGGAGTGTGTAAATTGACTCAGATTCAATGTTTTTTAAGTACAGATAAGAGATGAGCAAAAATCAATACAGAATGCAGTAGAACTACAAGGCAATGCAGATATTTATTGTCATGAAAGTAATTTCTGGCTCCTTTGTATCCCATAGGTATAAGCTGAGGGCTTCATTCATTGCCTGCTAGGATTTAAAGAGAAGCCACAAATGTTTCCCTTATTCATTGGGCCTGTAATTTAAATAGAAAAATCACTAGGCATTATCATTCTTGGCAGTCTTTTATCTAATTATTTAGGGCAGTCCTTTTCTGTAACTGAGAAAGTTGTCCTGATAACAAACAGGCAGGTCAAGTTGTAATTTCAAGAGACATTAATAAAGTAGTTGTTCACCCTGGTGGTTCTTTATGCTGCTAGAGAGCCAACTCTGGATCAGAGGAACAGTTCTGAAAGTTGTTATCCTGTTCTAGAGAATAAGCATCTCACCTCAGCTCGTGTCATTGGAAGGCGATGGGAAAGGGAATCCCAGGGTGGGAGGGTAAGAAGAGAAACGGCAAAGAGACCGCATGGGATAGGGGAAGGAAAATACCGTTTCACCGTAGGTTACACCAGTAGTTATACAATCTGGAGATTATACGATACTGCATTAATAAAACGATTCATGATGAATGTGACTATTTAGAGCTTCGGTCATTTTTGTCAGAAACAGTAAGTTTATGATCTATGTGAAGGTTCTTCAAAATAGGATACGTCTTTGTGGATACGTATTCAGGAAGAAGCTTCACGAAGGCTTACCGTTAACCTTTGGCAGTCTGTGGTAGCCCTGGGCCTAAGCTCTGCTTTCCATAGCACCTGGTACCTGTTGAGCAAACATCATTTCCTACTCCTAAACAGACCTTTTACTCATTGTATCAGCGGAAGAGGATATTCTCTTAATAGATACTAGTAAGGAAGACTCAAAGAATTTAGCTCATGTATCTTCTCATACTGTTTTGTGGAGCATAGGGAGTAACAGAATGTTATTCAGAGGCAATTTGGATTTTGTTTTCATTATGTGTGCTTTCAATGATTGGTTGTGCAACCATGAAAGAAATTCTGTTCCCTCGCTTGCGATTGGCGAGGCGCAGGATGGACAGCAGCAAGTGCTGTTGGGTGTCTCGTTTCTATCTGTGTTTGGTCTGGAATACAACAATGGTTTGATTTGTCTCTGCAGTGTCATTTCCTGAAAGTCTGTGCTGTGATAGAGATTGGGGTAGAAATTGTGTCCCTGTTACTGTTAATAGTACAACTTCTATAAAACGGAATCCCCTATTTATCTCCCTCCTTTCACAAATTTTACATTATCCGTAATTTTTTCACATTGTTGCAGACATACAGGAACAGCCAATCAATTAGGCCGTGACCTCAGCTATTTGGCCAAGAGTTTTTCGTTGGTACTGAGCATGGATTAGGTCCACCTATTTTCAAGGTAAAATCTGGCTATTAAAGAACAGGTTTGCCATCTATCTGTGATAGAAGTTAGGGAGATACTTCCATGTTGTGGGTTTTGTCTCTCCCTGTTGTTCTGATACGGCTTCCTATGGAAGATCCAGCTAAAGTTATAAATTGAGAATTTGCATGCAGAACAGCAGAGGGTTCAAATAATTTTAAGCTATGTTGAATCCTAATAATTTTGAGTTGTTCTTTGTGTACTGGTTTAACAGATACCTATAACTACAAGTTATGGTTGGTTGTTCCACTGTATTGTAATTTACGGTGCAGGCATATCTAGGCAGCAGCACTTAGACCAACACATCTCTCTGCAGGAAATGCGGAAAGGTCTCCTGAGGACAATTTTAGGCTTTCTGACATTATAAGCTCCCTCAAGTTTACAGGAGAATTTTTGTATCTCACAATATCTTTATATTTTTCTTTGTAAAGCTGTTTGCACACCTAACTCCTCTATCCCTTTGAGTCTTTGTGCAAGAGCCTTACAGTATGTTAACACAATTTATACTGAGTAGCAATAAATGCTGATATTGAAGATTTAATTGCTCAGGGTTACTTGTGTTTGATTGCAATAGCCAAGTTAAAACCAGAATGTGTTATGTAGTGCCTGATTTGCTTACCTTTCTTATCTGTTTCAACATAGGGAGTATAAATTTTATACACCTAAAAAAGACAAAGGCCAGAATTATACCATAGTACTCTTCTGGGTGCAATAGCCTGTGTATTCCTATTGTTCAGCAATGCAAAATGTGCTCATCAGGAGATTACTTCTTCTGGAAATACAACTTTCTTATTTGGTTTTGTTTTCTAAACACCTTTAAAGTTGTTGAAGTTTAACAACTTCTAAAGTTTTTACTTTCAGGCCACCCCTCTTGTCAATGTGAATATAACATTTATAGCAAAAATAAATTTGTTCAGGTTGTCTCCTATCTCGTTATTGTCACTGAAGATTTGACCCCTTAAGGTGAGAGTCTGCTTTTCCTCTGTTTTTGCAGTGTGTAATACAAAGGCATGACAAATAACTAACGACCCCCAACTAACGCAAAGTCACTGTGGCCTTGGGATTTTGTGCATCCCATAAAAATCTGTTCAGTTATGTGTTTCGAAGATCTGGATAGATACTTCTTTGACAGCTACACGATACAGTAAAATGGAGAATGTGTATTTGGCCAGCAGAACTTCCTTCAGATTGTATATCTCAGCAGTGTTGCAAGAGCTATGTAAAGGTAATTGATAGTTTAAGACCTTAACAAAATTCATCCTGTTGGACTTTTTATAGAAGGCTGGGGAATCCAGCTGCTCTGCACCTTCACAAGTCCTATAACATACTGTCACTGTTCTTGCCTCCAGCAAAGGCAACTTGAAAGAAAGGTAGATCATCCATCCAGCCCAGTGAACAGAAGAAAAATAGCAATGTGAATTTTGCCTCTTCAGTAGATCTGTCTTACTTCTGAAACTATTTTTTTTTAGTATTTTTTCTATATTCCTTTAATCCAAAGGAAAAAAATCCAGTAAAGATAATGAAACAAAACAGGGCGGGGGGGGGGAAACCCTTTAGAATGCTCCCTGGTCTTTTGAATTAAAACTAGTGAGCAATCAGTGTAGTGTGCATCTAGAAACGATACAGACTATGCTTTTTTACAGTGCTACACTATTTACAAGAAGTAAAGCCTGGAATGAGTTATGGAAGTCATTTCCTCATGTATAGAAGTGAATTTTATCACATCTCTCGCCAACTTTATGTCTTCTACTTTATCACTAGAGTTTCTGCTGGCTTATATCCGCGGTCCCTTTTTAATAGAGAAAGGAGAGAGGGCCTAATCCAGAAAATGTTTTAAGTCCATATTTAATTTTAGGGCTACTGAAGATTTGATGGCATTGGTGGAGATGTTCATGTTCACATAAAATGTACTACGCATATGTTTAAAGGCTTAGTTGGATTTATCCCAAAGAGGGCTGCTCAAGTCCTGCATGAGTGTTCCAAGTAACATTCTTCTCAACATCAGTGAAAGCTTCTCAGAAAACTCAAGAACTTTGGTTTGGGTAAAACACAGCATGATTTGTATTTGCCAATATGTCTAGAAATGTTAATTATTCGTATTTGGAGGTGGTGCCTGCAACAGATGGTATTGTTACACATTTCGTTGCAAAAACCAGGCCATTTAGTAAAAAGTGAGGGAAGGAAAACCTCATCTGTTGGATATTTCAGGAGTTGGGCAGAAACGCTGAATGAAGTGTACATTTTGAAGTAAAGCAAGCCTTTCTTGAAAACCAGAATGAAAAGAATAATATCTTCTACTTTTCTATATGATAAATTAACATTTGGAGGTGTAAACTGTTTTCTTTGTAATTAACAGTAGAGCTTCAATTTACAGACATAGATAGAGAGATATATATATATACATATATAAGAATGTGCCCAATGTTTCTTAACAACTTCTGGTTTGGTTTTGTTTCTTCCTTTGTGTTGCTGCCTGCAACATAGTTCAGGTGGGCTGTGAGAAAATCCCAGACTAAGCCTGCCTTTTTCTCTTTTCACATGCCCCATCTATTGTATTTTGTATGTCAAATAATTTCTCATCTTGCTTTACAAGAGCATTTGTGCATGAATGATGCTCAGATGTCAGACTTAGCATCATGTTGGACTCATTTGTGAATTCATTGTAATAAAACATAATACCATTTTGATGCTTCTGGATGCAGAAAACATAGCTGCAGAAGTCTCAGAAATACTGAGCTGATCCAGTTTGTTGCCCTTCTACCCTCTCATTATTCTGCTACGAATAATGTGGGTTTCCATTTTGCTTATGGAGGGTACTGCATTAAATATATTGTTCTTAAAGTGACATGAAAGCATTCTAGAAATGAAACAAATTCAATGTCACTAGATTATTTTGAATTAAGTTGTGATTAAATCTGCTCGGTATTGCACTTTATGGCTTTGTGAAACAGGATAATTTTGTAACTGCTGTTCTATTCTTAACATAGGTAAGTGAATTACTTTTTAAAATGCCGCATATACTTTTAATTCTTTATTGACATTGCTAGAACTCTGGTTTCCTTTTAGAACATATGCTACAGGGTTGTAAAATGTGGTAGTTCCATACACTGTACCAAATTTCATACTGCTGAAATAATTTGATGAAGATAATATTTTTTCCTAGTATGAATTGTCAGATTGATCTTTGTTATCGTAAAGTCTAAATAATTATTTGTATAGGGTTTAAGTTCATTCTGAGTACCAAATGATCAGAAATTGAGGACTTTAATGAATGTATCTCCCCTTGTACTTTTCCCTCTGTATTATGAAGAACTAACTTAGTATAGCAGTGTTTGTCATCATCATTTCTTTAAAGGAAATTCCAAAGAAAATTAGGTTTAAATATTCACACTGGAAAACAAATTCTAATAAGAAAGGTTTTGAGAGAAAAGGCTCATTGATATGATGGAGACAAACATTTAAATTTGGCTTCATGTTGTTTGTTCATCTGCACAATGTTGAAATCTCATTCATTTGGATCTTTGTCATTGGGAACGTTAAATATTTTGCCATTATCTGTACGTAGTACCTTTACATTTGCAGCAGTTTTCCTACCAATTTTCTCCCAAAAGTATGTGAAGATGTATGAGGTGGCATAGCCAGCAGTGATTGTCCTCAGTGTCATCAGTTTCTATATCTTGCTGCTCACCATTCAAAGTAGGAATAAACTAACTTGAGATTTTGTGTTTGTTTGGATCTCCTATCAGTTTAAGTTAAAAAACACGTGACAGATGGTATCTTCAGTACTTTGCTGAGAGGCAATGAGCTTTATAAAGAAGGTTTAATCATCACAGTTACTGCCTTAAAAAGGACATAGGAGCTCTACTTAGCCTGTCAAGCATGGACGAAACTGCTGTATGTGAAATCGCCTCTTACCGCAGGCGAGACCAGCTTTTTAGCGCTGTATCAGTGGTCTCGGGCACTAGAGAGAAGAGAATATAAACCCAACATGGTCTTAGGGAAGGAAAAACCCCAAGTCTTTAGAATTGCCTCATTGTGTGTTTTCAGTGCCCCTGCCCTACTGCCTGGTGTGGTATGGTGCCTCTGAGGCTGAAAAGGCTCGAGGAAAAGTGTTGGGATGATGATTAACTCCAAAAGAGGCAAAGGGAAGTGTGAAGGTGTTGGCAAATGCTGTTCCCTTGGCCTCTGTTCCCTGCTGGGTTGCTTGCTGAGAGCACAGTCAGTGGTGAGGAAGAGGACCGCTTGCCATGGATTTGGGAGGCACGCTGGGCATTCCCTCTGTGAAAGCAAGAACGCTTGTCTGGAAATCGGGTTTCCTCAGGAAAACTGAAATCAATGCATTAAACCAGACCGAAGGCAGCAGACCACCATACTGTGCTGGGGTGGCTGGGCACAGGGTGGTGACACCCATGTTGCACCTTAAGATCAGAGATGGTGCAAATGTGGCCTGGATCCTGAGGACTTTAGCTGAAGGTGATGTGATTCCACATCACAGCACCTCCCACCCACTGGGTGAGTGCTGTGGCGCTAGGGTGCCCCTGTCCTGTGCCCGGACACTGCCAGCAGGAGAAATGCAGGCAGGGAGAGCTTGCTTCTGACCAGCCTGTTTAAATAACCTCAGGGCCTACTGTACCCCTCCACTCCCCACTGGAATAGAGACCTGAAAGTGGTTTGTGCTAACAAGATGTATCTGCTCACACAGCCCAACACCTGCCTCCATCTGCGGGGGGAGGTCCAGCCGGGGTCGACTGCCCCAGCCTGTGGGCATTAGGGTGAGTGGTGGCCAGGGCAGGGCTCTGCTGCCACTGGCAGGGACCAGCTCTTCTAGACCTTTAACCTGCTGGTGGCAGGGAGGGTGCCCAGAAGCATCATCCTGAGATCCCTGAAGGCCGGTAAAACCCAGACTGCGGGAGGGGCCATTGTGACAGTATTGCTGGATGTGGTACCTGGCATCAGTTAATCAGATGATCATGGGAATGTAAGAAGAAAGGCTGCAAGCCTGGAGGGATCTCATCTGCCGCATGGTTGGCAGTCCAGCAGTAGTCTGGCTGCCGGCAGGCACAAAAGCCGAGTTCCCTCAGGTCAACAAGTTCAGTGAAGTTGGTGCTGTATGCAAGCATTGGAAGTGAAAGACGTAAAAGGTTTCTCCGTCTCCTGTGCCTGCCCAAGAATACTTCCCTTTTTACTTTTGGGGCACGGGTTTCCAATTATGATAATAAAAAAAATGAATTGTTCTAAGCCTTGTTTCATCTTTCCAGACAGGCAGCTTTTGTTCTTCTGTAACTAAATCTTTCATGTAGTAAAACATAGTAACTCGTTTCTAAATTAGCGTGGTTTGACCTCTCTACATCTAACCAAAAAGACACCTGGCCTTTGTGTTCTGTCAGGAAGATCAGGAGTTGTCTGAGCTGGTGGGGAGATGCATTGCTACTAGAAGAGTAGGTAGGGGTAAGTCGGTGGTCATCAAACCTCAGAAAAATAATTTTAGGCCCCACAGACCATTAAAAGCCATTTTAGTCACAAAAGCTTTTGAGTACCTGAAGTTAACAGGTACTTGGCTTAATAGCAGTTTTATCCATTGCTGTGGAAGACTTTGTTTGTTTGCCAAGAAAAAAAGAATGTTAAAACAATCTTTGGGGGGGAGGGAGGAGATTTAGAAGGTCACATGGGATAAAATTTATAGCGCAGCCACTGAGCCATTAGAGAATTAAATGAACAACCTACGTGGCTGGGACGTGACCTGTGGACTCTGGGAACAAAGGTGAATTTCACCTGTTCTCAGAAAGATCAGTTTCTCAAAAAGCTGCTCTGCTATCACTGAAGATTGGGGTTGTTGTGTTTTGTTTTTTTTTTTTTTTTTTTACACAATACAGTCCTGCATGTTTTCAGCAGGTAAAGAGCAACATGTTTGCAGGCAAACCATAAAGATCAGTGTTTTTCCTTCCTTCTAAGACTTCCAAATATCCCAGTTTGATCTCAGCATGATTTTGAAAGCTTTGATCTTTTAAGGTTTAATTTAGTCCAATGACAACATGGTTCTCCAAGGCAATTCACCTTTCCCTGACTTGTTTAAAAGAAGAAAAAAAAAACGATGAAAAAGACAGACAAAAACCATTTTATAAGTGAGGAATAAAACCTTCATTAGAGAGAAAGCATCTGAAAATCTCCTCTCCAGCAAAGTAACCCTTTGCAATCCCATTAGCCTGCCATCAAAAAATTGTTCTCTGTGGTGGTAAACTCTCCACACACCCTTGCTAATCCATTTTGGGATACTAAAAAATAAAAAAGAAATTCAAGTAAATAGTTTATTTACTGTTTCAGTTCAAAGCTAATACATTTAAAAAGTGTAAAATTGTTTCACAGTTGTGTAGGACAACCCTTGCTAAACTCAAATGGAAATAAGTAGCAGTTCATTGTACCCCAGCTGATTTTTTTTATTTTTTTACTCTCAAACACTCAGATGCAGCCCTCTGTTAAAAATCTCATTATATCTCCCATCACATGGCTGCACGTTCAGTTTAAGTTGCAACAAGAATTGCCTGCAGTAGCCATCTCTCCTGTAAGCTATGACTGTAATAATGAATGTAGCTTTGGAATCTAATTCTCTTTCTGTTCTTCATCCCTGTATGACAAAGGGAAGGTGCTGGTAGGAGTCCTGAAATATGCTTTTGCTTTTGAGTTTGCTAGTTGTTTGGAGGAGCACTGAGGTGTGTTATTGTAAGTGTGGTCTGTTTCGTGGTTGTTTGACGATTGTCAAGGCGCACATATAGAAACTAGGTGCTATTATTTAATGGATGAAATTAAATGGAGTAAGAGTAGTGTGGCCTGGATGCTGCTAATGTATTTATTTTGTACCATAGGATGGGTAAATTGCATTGTAACGAAGACCGCTAGTCCACATACCCCAATAAAAGTTATTGCTAGTTGCCTGTACCAAGGGCTTAGAAAGAGCTAAGAAGCCGTAATGTACTTAACTGATTATGTAATTCTGTTCCCTAGAGGGGAAAAAGAGTTTCTCAACACAGTTGGTGATGAGCTTGTTCCCTAAAGCGTGAAACATTAATCGACATTCCTAAAGCCTCTTAGCTGAATATAAGTTAGCGGCCTGTGAACCCGAAAAGGTTCAGAGCAGGGTGGATTGTTAGGGGGTGATTGGTGCTACAGATTTAGTGCTTCCTTTCAGTCACTGCGATCTGTTGTTGTACACACTGAATGTTGTTCAAAATCACAATTGAACACATTTTCTTAATTGCTCGTAAATTGTTTGCTTTCATTTACATTCCATAGCACGTTTCTCATTCTTTTTGCTGTCTATTGGATGCAACAGGAAACACAGATGTGACTTACAAACAGCATCTCACCTTGCTGTCACAACAGCAAAGTACAATGGTGTTTCATCTTGCCATCGTTTTGGCGAGCGCATGGAAAGGATGGTAGAACACAAAGTGTATGTTTTTAGAAGGAGAAAACTCAGTGTGGGATGTGACTTCTTGGGCACTCGGGGTGTTGGTGTCACCGGTAGGGTTTTATGAGACTAAACGTCCTTTTGTCTGCAATACATGACATTGTGTTAAGCCCTTGAAGTCTGCAGCGTATACTCAAACGAGCAGCAGTCAGTAGGTTTTGGGTTGACTTTTGTCCCCTCCATCCAACTCTGAAACACTGAATGCTGACTGTAGCTGAAGATAACTTAGGATGACATCGCTGATGTGATGTGCTACTACGCCTTCTGCTATTAAGGCAACCATTTGCTGTGTTGCTGATGAGCTAAAGCTTAAACTAATCCCTGCGTGTGGGATGCTTACAAGGTTTACCTAGCTCAGAGCAGCCGTACCTGTTGCAGGGTTTTTCTGTTCCTCTACAGAAAAGAGGGGCAACTGAAGATGATCTGGAAATTTTGCTTTCTAGATCCTCTGCTGCTGCTGGAATCTAAAACCCTGGTGACACATTTGCCTCTGCCAGCACTCAGTCTGTGGCATTTTATAATTTCTATGCAATATTAACTATTGCTTGTTGAATATTGAATATTTCATTTGAGGATTCAGTCTGATGTTCTTCAACAATAGTTAATATCTATTTAGTATTAATATTCTTCATCAAAATCACAATTTTATTTAAAATGGTTTTTCTCATGATTTTTTTAGCCATCGATCACGTTATTATGGTTCTGTACTCAATATGACAGCTTAAAAACTTTTATTTTCTAATAATGAAAACTAAAGTTCTTAAGTTATCGCTGGCATCTGAAAATGATAGTTTTAGCCAGTGTCACAAGTAATGAGGCTTTCAGTTTGGTCACAAGAGATGGTAGAACTATTTGTTGTAACACTTTCAATTTTTTACCCAGGTGAGAAATACTACAAAACATATTCTGATGGCTTTTGACAGTATCCTCTGTTTCCTAAAGGATTCAAGAAACTCCCTTTTGTATTAACTTAGAAGGAAAGAGTTGGGATGTTGTTTTCTCTGCTACATTTTGTACATTTCAGTACTCCAGGTCTAAATAATTTGGAACTCCAGGGGTATGTGGGATATAAACTAAGCCCAGTATTGGTAATGGCATCTAAGACAAATGGATTCATACCTTTGTTTTATGCCATGTCTTGTCAAACAGGTAATGCACTCACACTAGCTGATTCTACAAGATTTACAGCTGTATGTACCCACGTATCTAACACAAAAATCCAATCCTTTATCTTTTCCCATCATTTGCTAGGTAGCTCTTGGTTTTTTTTTTGGTTTTTTCTAAAGGGACTTATGATAACTTACAGCTTTATATAATCACAGAAAGTAAAGAAGAATCCACATAATTAAGATTTTAATTAATTTTACGGCCCTAATGTTCTCATTTTGCCTATATTATCAAAGTGAAGGGAGAAATACCCAATTGAATTATATTAAGTTTGATAAACTGTAAAGACAATTTAAAGTGTTATTACTCAAGAAGACGCCTTGTTAGATCTGTGGATCTGTTTGTGGTCCTTTGTATGGTACCCTAAAAAAGGTTGATTGAAGCTGGATTTTTAACAGATTTTGTGTATTTTCACATCATTAAAAATAAAAACATGACATCATTCAACTCTTATCTTGAAGTAAGACGTCATGGATGTATTCAAGTGTTAAACCAGAGCTGGTTCTTCCGGGTTTCCAAGAAGGTGCACTCCCATGAGAATTCTATTGAGCGTCACATCAATAAAGCCTTTGTGAATTACTTGTCTCCTGTGCTTGGTGAGGAGGCCAGAGGCAGCCAGCCACTGTGATGTGCCAATAACCTGCCCAGCATCACAACGTTTAGAAGAGGAAGGATGTAGTGCCTCCCTTTCGAAATCCCCATTGGGTAAAAAGAATGACAGACAATGGAGTAATGTGCTGAAAGAGTGGTCCGGCACACACAGTAACAGTGGGAGTCAGAAGGGCTGCAGAGGCAGTTTGACAGCTGTTATTGGAACTGTGCACTCAGCACCGATTACACAGGTAGAGCTACTGGCCTGGGGCTCAGGCTGTGCTTGGGGATGAGACGGGTGTGAGGCTTCTGAGAACAATAAATCTCAGACACGTACTAAGACCAGGGAACAGAAGCTGTTGCTGCAGCACAGCAAGAGTGCAACTAGACCACTCGATGAAACAATTAAGTCCAGGAACTGGGGAGTCCCGTGGCTGTTGTTTCAACCTACAGTAAAATAAGGTGTTTGAGAAGCAGAAAACTGACTCGCACAGGAAGAGTGTATTTGACAGGTGGCTGTATGCACCAGCAGATGTGCTGCCTGTGTTTTCATTCACTGAGAGCACTGGAGTGTTGCACAGCTTCAGTTCAGCATGTTGTTTGGATAAGGTTGAGAGAAGAAGGTATGGGAGCCCTGTGAAAGGAGAGGGGTTCAGAGATGTTTCAGATAGTTAAGTACGGGTTACTCCTAGACAATATTTTCTGTACAGTTTTAGCCTTGGATATTGCCTCACTACAGATGAAAAACAAACCCACAAACCATAATTTTGACGCTTTATATTGGAGGAATTAGTTTATTTTCTTCTTCGGGAATATGATGTTACTCAGAAGTAGTGTTCTGAAAAGGGTCAGTGTAAACCCTGTGGAGGAGTACAGTCATTGCCTGTATAGACTTGTATCTCTTGGGTTGTCATTGGACTTGTCTTACACTTAGGGTTCAGAGAAGGAGCAATGGGAGTTTTATAGTCAAGCTGACTTTGCCAAAGTCAGGTGAGGACTGGCATATATTTATATACAGAGAGTAAATATACTCTCTTTGCAGCCTTAGAAATATTATCCTGTGGCTTTAGTCTCAGCTCACAGTGCTGTGCTTGGCACCACAGCACACCTGAACTGGTGGTATAGACCGGAATCTATAGTATGCGTGTCAGATGTACACTGCAATTGCACGTAGTCCTCTGGAGATGAGTTCTGCCATTACGCTAATTTGTCTTGTGATTTACTTAGGTGAATGTAGTTTATAACGTCCTTTTTTATCGATGTTTATGTGAATTCTGTGAAATGTCACCTGGTTTGGTTTTCTCAGTGTTTATATTGATTATGTTTTTTTTCTGGTTTGACAGTTTTTCTTGTTAATGTCTTTTTAATAATAATAATAATAATAATAAAAGGCTTTTCCTCTGCACATGCCTTCAAGCATGAAATTGAGAGTTGCATGTTTCTGAACCTGTCAAGGGTATACAATGTGTGTCAAAGATCCAAAATGCGGCACAAGCACTACTGAGGTTGGGAAAGTGAAAAGTGAGAACCATTCCCCTAGTAAATAGCTCTTTCTGACATATAGCCTATCTTAATAATGTTTTATTGTGGATTGAAAGTGTTTTCAGTATGAATTTTTGTTAACACTGGCATGAAGTACTGGAACTTTGAGGATAAAATAAATGATGTGTCTTGAACTAACCCATACATAACATTGTTAATAGGTAACCACAGGAAAAATTACTGGAGTTTACTATTCTGGGGAGATGAAGTGGGACAACACCAGCAAGCGCATTAGAAAAACAAAACGTGCTACCTGCTTTCTCATCCTTCAGAAGTGTGAAGTGGGCTATGTGAATGTATTAATTCATGGCAAATCATTTGCCCAGTTCTGACACTAACAAGAGTCTATTTCATATTTTCAGGCCCCCAAACCTCCCATGGTAGTTCAGTGCGTCTCAGCATGATGGTTGATCAGGCCTGCACTCTGACACATACTGCACTGATCATTTATCACAGTCATATATGATTTATTTACTTCCGACCCTTCCTGAGTCGGCAGGCTGCCTTCAGGATAATACGGCTTTTCTGTTTAGTTGTGCTGTAAATTAATAGCTTCATTTCACTTCACACTCACGGATTGCACTTGCTTGGGTTTCCTTTCAATTAAAGATATAGCTTCAGAGTGTTCATTTTGATCAAATTACATTTGAGTGTAACTCTGACTCTGGAAGAATTTAGACTTTTACACTTCTGAAAAACTTGGTGTTTCCTTTCCTGTTCTTTTGCTGCTTTGTCAGCTGGTACCATTGCAACTGCCGTGCTCTTTAGAGCACAGAACAAGTTTTGTCCCACCACGTTCTTTTATGAAAGTCAGTCTAGGGGCATTTGGGATGAAAAATTATAGAGGAGCTAGAGGCAAATTTCTTCTAGTACCTTACTGAAGTGAAAATGGCTTTACCAATGCCATAATGTTCTCATTTTGAATTCCTGCATGATGGATATAAGGGATTTTCAGGCCTGTTCCATGAGACGTTATTCCAGGGCTTCTGTACAGTGAGGTTCCAAATTACAGCTGCATTATCTTGATGGTGGGCATTTATTTCCTCCCATGGAGGAGTACTGACAAAAGCATATCTGAGCTTTACAACGATGTCTAATTTCATTTTTGACAAATTTAGAAATGCATTGGCTAATTTTGAAGAGATGATGGAAAAAAATATCTGCCTTGTTAGCACGCAAGGACACATTGGTATTTAAACCTTGTCAGAATTTGGGGATACCATGAGGGTACTTTGCTTTAGCTCTCCTTTGACTATAAATGCGTGCATATTCCTGTAGGCATCTGTCATAAAATCCTTATGTGGTTATAAAGCTTTCCATTCTGCTGAGACTCCAGGCGAAGCATCACAGGCAGCATCTTCACTGGAACCCATTCCTTTGAAGTAAAAACTCTGCCAGTCCAGCATTAACAAAACAGTATCAAAATGTATGGCAAGTCTCTGGATCTTTGTCACACAGACTATGCTTTATCTGTAATAGGTATGAGGTTAGCTCATCTTTCCTAAAATGAGTGCAGTAGTAACACAGATCAGTAAATGTTGCAGTCAGTGCTGCAAATGGGAGAATTATAGATCATATGCCATGTATGTGCTGTAACCTTTCAGAGTGAAAAAGCAAATTTATTTATATATCTTTCATAATTCTCTCTGTTTGCCCGATCATTGCCCTTGCTGTGCTGTGTTATAGCTTCTTATTAGCTTTCCCCTTTGTAATGGAATATTTTATGTTGGATACTCAAATATCCATAAAGACACTAGTAAAAAAGTCTACATTTACAACTTAACGCAAAAAGGGCTGCTAAGATGTCTGTAACATCCCTGTATTGGTATTGGGCATGGATTTAGTAGTAGAGAGATGCAACAAAGATGTTCCAGCAAATGGATTTATTCCAGTGTCAGTTAGAGATGCGGATGTTTACACCAACCGGTTAGCAGCTCTCCCTGGTAACCCTGACACCAGATCTCTCAAGGCTAGGGAGTCCTATGAATAAATGTGGTGTAAATTTCAGAATGCAGAGGTAGGTAGGCTCATTAAATATTTATTTGTCTTTCAGCACTTTTCTTTTCCTTCTGCAGAATCATCTTGTCTTTCGTGAGACATGGGTGTCAGACTCTCGGACACGGCTCTCACTGTAGCAATCCATTCTTTTGCTCCTGGCAGCTCCCAAGCCCTTCTATATAACTTACTACTGCGGGGTATTTTTTTTCCCCTATATTTCTGTCTGAAATATGGTCTGAGCTTTAATCACTTGTTTGATTAAGCATAGTTCAAATTTATCTGTGGGCTTGGGAGGTTTTGTATCACTTTTCACATTCAAAAGATGTGATCCTGCCTTGCCTCTACAGCTATGGCACGAAAATCAGTGCACCAATTTTCCTAAACTTTGACATAAAGTTGATGATCCACTGACTGTATAATTATCTGCAGTACCATTAAATTAAGCTAATTATTCATCCTTAAGTGAACAGATATGTCTAGCTTTATCAGTTATCCCTCACCATCTTTCCCTGAAATTCTGGTCAAGAGCGTAAGAGCTGAAGATTGGGCCAAAGAATCTGAATAAGCAGTCTGAAGTTAAAAAGCTGATCACGGAGCAGCTTGTGATTAATTGCTTTTTAGTGTTAATTGGTTTTGAAAATCTTTTAGAAAATCATGTTTTTTCATTTAGTAGCCAGAGTTTCTAGAGTCATGTTCTTGAATGCTGGTATCTGTCTTTTTAAGATCAGCAATTTCATTCGTCCGATTAGCTAACTGTTTGTTGTCGTAAGACACATCTAAGTTATTCAGAGCCCTTCTTGACTAAAAGTATTCATAGTGCCATACTTTATTGATTTGGTATTGAAAAGCCAAGTGAAATCGAATACTTCAGATTCATTCCTTTAGAATAAAAATATTAAGCTTCTGACACTGGATAAAATATTACATTTGAAAAGATGCGTTTTGATTTAACTCTAAGCAATTACAATAAATTATCAGTGGGATAAGTCTAAAATGCCAAAGAGATTTCTCAAAAATATGTTCCAGTTAAATCATGGAGTAGAAAACAACCTTACCTGTATCAATATTTATTGTGAAATTATTTCTGTAACAAGGAATAAAAAGGAGGAGGGGGGGAAAAAACCCTACAAAATAACTCGTAACTACCGTGCCTCAGAAAAGCAAGTTGTAAGAGTTAGTTTACTCCAGCAGAGATGGAGGTGCGAGTATGTTAGGTGTTAGGCCTTTTAGTGTGGGAGTGGAGAGAGTCTGGATACCAGAGCAATAAGGGCGGTATGTAAAAATACATGAAATAACCAGCACCCAGTAACTTACACTTTCCTGAGCTTTGCTGACCCCTCAAACGGTCGGTCTGCAGCCGACCAAAGAGAGCCCCTGGCAGGGAAGGGTTCCCAGGACAGTACGCGCAGTTCTGTTATCCTGCGCAGACGTCTGGAGCCAAGCAAGCCTCACACTGGGGCTCGGCTCAGGCACTGAAGCTCAAGCTGTGTGTGTGTCCCTATCCCTGGCCTTTATTTTTTTTCTTATCTACTCAGGTCTCTGCCTTAGTCCTGGTCTTGTTTTAATCAGACATTACTGCTGCAGTAATCAAGCTCTGTAGAACTGGTAATTATTTATCATTTGAGGCCTTTTCTCCCTCTAGGCTCTGTCTGCTTGATTTATTTACCTGGCACCTCCTTTAACAGCTGCCACCCTGGTATGTATTTATTTACAACTGAAGAGGGAAGATAGTGTACCAAGTTCAAAGCCTTTAAGCAATCTGAACATTAGAAGAACACCACATAGAAATAAGGTATGAATATGTAGCAAGGCAAGCTTGGGAAACTGATAAATGCAGAACATCTTACCTTTCTCTGCAGGAAAAGTAACGTTCCAGTTACTAAGTCCATTTCTCAGAATAGGAAGATGGCTTTAATTTAGTGAACAAGTTTTAATGAGGTAGCTTTGATGCCTAAGTTTTCAAGGGAAGATTCACATAGGTTATTTTGAATATCCCATCCTTGAACACAGTTGTGATCAGTGTGAAATGTGATAGTGGTCATCAACAATAAGTTCTCATACCTGGGCAGGGACTAGCAAACTCATCCTTAAGTACTTCATACCCCTGTATGTTCCAAGATGAGTTAAAATCTGTTCCTGGCTGCACTCGTAGCTGTACAGGTGAACTCACATTTTGAGCATTGTGTGGAACGACTTCTGTTCATACTGTCAAAAGACTTCTGAGTGGAATACCGAGGGGTAGAGGCCATATCCAGAAATGGGTTTCATTTTATTGAGATAACTAGGTGGATAACCGCTCTCTGTCAATAGGCAAAATTGAGCAGTACCTTTCCAGTGATGTGTTAATTCCTCCTCAAAATAGCATTTCCTCAGTAATGGGAGGGGCTCAGGAAATCCAAGCAGAACCCCCTCTCTCTTTGTACTGCCCCAGTCTTGCTTAATCCCATTCATGATGGGGGACAATTCAAATGGATTTCTTTCTCCGCCCCACTCTTCCCTCACTGTGCAGGCTGCTTATTGAGACAACCCTTCCTGGATGCATCATCGCTCAGCAGCTCTTTGTGAGCTTCGGGGAACTGGGACCAGGAATGATGAGCAAAGGGATCCTTCCATCTTTAAGTCAGTGTTTCTCTTGTCTGCATCGAACGTTTTGGTTGGATAGAATACAGATTTCTTCTAAGCTGTTTTTGAGGGTGGGTTATATTTTTTATTTTTATATTGGTGTCCTTTTATATGTATGTAGTTAGGATTAGGGACCTCAGTAAGGTACCATTTTGAAAGTTTAGGATACTGTGCCCTCTTCCTGTTTAATGATCCCTCCAGCAAAATGCTGAACTATGCATTTAACCTAACTTGCATGCAGGTCCAGTCCTTTTTGGACATTTACTTAACAAGCACACTGGGTAAAATCTCAACCCCACTGGAACCTAATGGCACTGCCTTCAGTGGCTGAACTTCCTAACACGATTTATTTTAATGGCAAGTGATCATTCACGTATCTGTCAAAAGATGACAAAAGAGAGAATTTAAAGTAAATACTATATGAAGGCGTAGTAGCACTTTAAAATTGTAATACAGAGTAAGTAATGTGGTAGCAGTGATCCTGAAAACTCTGTGGTAACTGTGAAAGAGAAAGATACAACTATTTGGTTGAAAATTATGTTTACAATCTTAATAATTTTTTAAAATAGTGGGAATATCTAAATAATCAAGAAAAAAAGAAGATTGGTTTGGGGTATTTTTTTTAGCTTTGCTAGAGGTTATCCTGCCATTAACACTCAGAGCAAATCGATTGGTAAAACAATGAGGCAGCCTATTCAGATGAGAGTTCTAACCAACTTTTACCTAATCAAAAAAGTGCAGTCAAACTTAGGATATTTTACTTCTCTCTCTCATAGAAGATTTTTCCTGGCAATGTTTTGAGAGCTCAGCATTTATTTATATCATCAGAGACCTTGAGTCAAAATCTCGTCTTTTGTAATCAATATAGTAAAGCAAAGACAACAGGAATGTTAAAGACTGGTTTCTTTCATCCATTAAATGAGGCTTAAAAGCTTTCCTTTCTCTCTTTCCACCATGCTAGGCCTTAAATCTTCTATCACATTAATGTCATTGACTCAATATTGTGAATTTTGTAACCTGTAGCTCTAGCTACTTAACAAAATTAAGAGAATGCACTGCTCTAACACTGTTTGAGCTTGAGTGATCGATGATTCTACTGACCCTGTTTGGACATCTTTTATATTCTTCAGAGTCTAAACCTGTCCTTTAGGCTCAGTTCTGCCTGTGGGAAAGGTTACCAGACTCAGTTCACGAAGGGAGAAGTCTTCCCTCTCCCACCCTCACTCCCCCCAAAACCTAAAAAAATGCCAGGCAGATGAAAATAATTACATACAGGACCAAGGCATAGCTCAGGTGAAAAACAGAATAGTTTTGGTTGGCTTTTGTCTAGGGCTTTTTGCATATATTGATGGGGTGGGCTTCAAAAACATGGAAAAATCTAAATTAGGTTGTGTCTCTGGAGCTTGATTTGGAGTCCAGGTTCGACACACAGGAGAACTGCAGGGTTTCTCCTGCTTCAGTAATATTCCTCCAACAGTTGTCTCTTTTAAACTTGAGTATTGTAGTCAGGGTTTAAATTGTTTTCCAGGAGAATTGCTTTATTCAGCTAAGATATTAATACAGTGGCAAAAATATAAAGAGGCACTGCTGCGTAGAACGTCCTTGATCCACACTGTGTGTAATGCCAGTAGGTTAGAAATTAAAAAAAAATATTCTGTAAATGAGAGTGTTGTTAAAATTTGGTTTAGTTCTGTTCATCTGAGATTGTTACTTTCAGTGATCAAAAAGATCGAGTGTTTTAATTTCAGAATCTGCTTGGAACAAGGTATCTTATAACTACTAAAAAAAAAAAAAGAAAAATTCAGTGTTTTAGCCCTAGGATAAAATTTCTCTATCCCTGTGTGGTTACATCATTAAATAGATTACCTAGATTTTTTTTGCTGTGAAGATTTTAGTTGCTTACATTGGTCAGTCTTTAGTCTCTCTCTGTGTATTCACACAAACACCTTGTGCTAGAATTTACCTGAGCATGATAGGGAACCAGGGGCTACACAAGCAGTGTCATGATTTGGGTGAAGTCTGAAGACTGACTGCTTGTGCAGTCTTAAACCCTGACTTGAGCACTGTGACTCCTGCTGGGCTGCCTGTGCCGCTGCAGAGCAGGGGGAGGAGGTGCAGCAGCAGGTGCTGGGGACCCAAAGAGTTCACACATTATTCTGGCAAGGGTCTGTTGAACTGTCAGTGGCTCTGGAGCCCCCAGACCCAATTCAGGGACCTTCCCAAAGGAGCTTCTGTGCAAGCCGCGATTCCAGAACTTTCTCAAGACCACCCCTCATATGCTAATGGGGCATGGATTTGCCCTATAAATAGAAGCCCACCAAGAAGGCAGGTGTGCGGGAAGACCACGTTTTCCAGAGGCCCGTGGAGTGGTGACTATTTTTCTCTCTCCTCCCTGTTACTCTTTTCCTTTTCTCTTGCTCACTTCTCTGTCTCTTTTCCGTGGCACTCCAGTCTAGGGGATCAGATCTGAGTGGTGGTGTAGTTTTGTCCAACTGCCCTGAGGGAATCAGATTGTGATCTGGACAGATTGAGATCTGGTTTTACAACTTTGGGAAGCTGCAACTTGGAGGGCACCCGAGTGTCTGATTTGTTATTTCGGTGGAGGCCAGAATAAACGCTGTTTGGAATTTACCCTGGGAGATTTGTCGGTCTCCAATTTGCTGTGCAGACACCAAAAGCCCCTCCCTCTTCAACTGTGCAGGCTTTGGGGGCCCGACTGCTGCTGGTGTCAGGAGTAGGACCTTAACAGTGAACACTGTCCTTCAAAATCGGTAGACAAATATAGCAGTTAACCTGTGTTGAAAGTAGCAGATGCTGTAGGTATTACTTTTATTTACTGGGAGAAAACAAATGAACTGACTCTCCAAACATACTTAAAACTTGGGCACTATAATGTTTTCAGTCTGTGATGAGTTCTCTGGATGATGCAGCAGTACTTTCTCCTAATAAATTCTTATTAAACTGTCAGAATATTCAGCTGTTCAGTCTTCCTCTCCTGATTTTGCTAGTCACGTTGCAATAGCATATCTGAAGAAACGCAAACATTTCTCATGTTAATTAGAAGGCTGGGAATCCTTTGTTACTTACTGCTTCCATCTTCAAAAGTGATTGCAGTTTTCAAAGAACTGGTGTGTTTGCTCATGTTATGATTTCTGCAGAGAGAAACTCACCAAATGTATTCTATCAGTTCAGCTTCCTGTGGACCAGAAAAAAAGGGCAACAAGCTCTTTTTCTTGTTTATTGCAGTAATCTGGAACAGATATCTATGCGAACACCATTTTCTTCTTTTGCTAATCAAAACAGACTGGTACAAAGAAGGGCTTAGCTACCACTGAGGATTGCAGGCAGACCCATGATGTATTTCAGGAAAGAGGTTGGGCAATAAAATCAAGTAGCAGACAGAACCGTTGTTTGAATGAGGTGGCTGTGTTAGGAGAAAGGTTGTCTGCACGTTACCTACCAGCCAGCGCTGACACCACGTGAGACTGTTTATAGCGATTTATTATGTTCCTTCTCTGTACACTGGCAAAATAGTCTTAATGTTGGGCTTCAAACATCTGGAGTTGAATTCCACAGCATTTTGAAATATAATCTCCATTTGATTTCCTGCTTAGTAACACCAAAAGTTGGTCAAGATTTTCAGTGGAATTGCTAGAACGGACACTGTAGTTGCAAATGCTTGTTGAGATTATCAAGGTTTGATGATTTTCAGTGGTGGGAACTTTGGAGAATTCCCACTAGCTTGGAGTTGGCTCGTGAGGCATTAGAGAGTTGAATGCATTTCCGATAACTCTTCTCCTGGTCATAACAGATGAGCAACTTCCAGACCACTCAGTTGATCAGAACAAGAAAGAATCCATGTAGCTTATAGTTAGTATCTTGTTGATGTCTACGCTCAGATATTTTTCTTGTTACATTTCCTTCCAATCAGCTGAATATGTAGCAGGAATTTGCCAAGTTTGTCTTCAGGATGAGAGTTAAGGACAAAGTTTATTGAAAATGACATCTTGTAGGCTTGGAATTAAATGTGTTTCACCTAGAACTAATGCACAACTGTGTACCAAGCCAACCTTGCAAGGTAGTAAATTATTGCTTAGATGCTTTTACAAATTCATATTTATGTTACAGCAAAGAAGTTTACCTTGGGAACAATATATTTAAACTGTTTTCTGAAAAATTGCTTTAATGGATTTTTCACATGGTAAAATGTATGCTTCACAGATAACGTCTTGTTTGTGTCAGGTAGTGCTGTGTAAATAATTGTAGGTAATGTTTTTGAAGTAAAACATAAATCCCTGATATTAAGGAACTTAGTAATATTTTGTGTGTTTTGATTGAGAGATTTGACACAGAGGTAGCTAAATAAGCTCGTTTAAGATTAAGATTTGGGCAAACTCCTACAACAATGATCAGAGCTCTCAGAAAAGGTATTATATCTATGTAGCAAGGGTATGTGGAACACGTTTTGAATATTTTAGAGATTTTAAATAAAGTTTGTGGACTACTGTTGACACTAATTGTCTTTACTGTCGCAATGCTAATCTACTGATTCTGTGTCTAGGCTTTACATCCCAACTGTATAGGAACACTGGGACAGATTGATCTTCCTCAAAGTAACTGCATTACCTATAATAATAACGGAAGGTCATTGAGTAAGAAGTGCAGATAGGTATAATATTCTAGAAGGGCTGGTGTGAATGGGATTGCCCAGAATTGAAAGTTTTTCATATGCCTTCACTAACCAGAAGTATGTACAGCAGTGAATTTATTAGATGCGTGCACTGGGACGGCCACAGTCTGTAAATATCCAATTACTACTTTTACCTTTTGGTTTATCAGAAGCAGTTAAGAGCCCTACGAATATACTGGTTAAAACTGGAATCAGTACATCAGGACATGTTTCTTCCTATTTTTTGGTCATCAGAGGATCCTCTTGGGACTGTTTTATCAAGACCGACCAAGTGTCACTGCTTAATTACTTCCTTGATAGTGCATGGAGTAGTTGTGCTCTGGGAAATCTTCTGGTACTGTCATACGTTTGGTGTGGAACCATGAAGATTGCGTTGGTCAGTTATTAAGCTTCTGTAAAACCCTGGGAGAGTTTTCTATCAGAAGCAATAAAGTTAGTTTAGCTATTGATACTCTATAATCTCCAGGTTTTCCTCTTGTCACTGTTACATATCTCCAAAACCACAGAGCTGTTCAGCAGTCATGGATTGTGGCTGAAGCCAGACACGAAGCTACGGATCAGAATTCTGCTAAACTTGGTCTTTCTAGTCTGAGGAAGCTTTCATTTGGAAACTAGGTTGGAACTTCTAATAAACATCATAATCTTCATGTTTCATTCTGGTGACATCATCTTTATGTGAAATCATTGCTGTAAAACAAGGTGAAACCACAAAACACTCTACCAGGGAAAAATCTGGAAAATAAAGTGAACAGAAAAATCAGGGCTAGAATGTCGAATCTTGTGAGTCTGGCTTTAAGCATCTTAAAGGTTAAGTATAACTAGAGTAACAATAGGAACAACAGTTTGAAAATGTAGCCTATATTTTAATCCAAAAATGTGTATTTTAAGTGTTCTTGAACCTAATGATGTATTCTATAGTAACTGGAAAGTCTTTCTTTGGTTTTATTATGTAAAATCTGTGGTTTAAAGAATGATTGCGAGAAGTGACATAAAGTCTTGGTTGAGGATGTAGGGTTTCTTTATGTAAGTAAATTGCATCTTGATTTTTTACGTTGGGTTTTTTTTGCCTTCATTACACAGGCTGTTGTTCACACCTTCAGTCTGAGACTTTTTTACTGTCTCAGAATAGTCAAAATTGTTTGCAGTTGTAATTTCAGTAGGTATTCAGTGATCTAACCTGGCTGTTATTTTAGCCATGTTACAACATGCTCATTGAAGATTAGGAAACCCTTTCCACTTTGCCAATGACAAATGATCTCCTCTCATATATTCGGACTAAATGTTCAAATGTAACTTTTATTGCCACAATGCTTTCCCTTCATTTGCAGAACTGTGTAAGGACAAAAGCGATGTTGAGCAAGAAGTAGAAAGCTTCAATACCAGCTCCATTAGACTTTCTATTCTCCCCTCGTGTTATGAAGCACTAATAGCTCAGGTATGAAGTTACTCCGTGTTCACTTGAGATCTAATTGTAAGTGTGTGTGTCCAAACACCTAGAGGTGCTGTTGGAAATGTATCATATGCAAGTAATCTTTTATCCAGTAAGACTGTAGCTTGTTCACCTCACCAGACTTTGGAGTTCCTTACAGTTTTCAGACCTAACTGGGTTTGTTTCACGTGCCCAGTTTTACAGAAATGGATGTAAATAACAGTTTTGGACTTAAGCAAACAAACAAAACCAATCAGTCCTCAAACCCTGAACTGAGTGAGACTTAGGGATGTCAGATGGTTTCCTCTTTTGATGTCTCTTGTACAGTCTAAATCTTATTTTTTTGATTCATATTTGGTGGATATCCTGAGGTCAGTATCTTATTCTCCTTCAGCTTTTTATGTAGACAGGCTTAAAGTGGAGGAGCTATTTGAAGTAAGAATTATTTTGATTTTTAAAAGTAAGTATTTTTAAAAGTAAGTATTATTTTGATTTTTAAAAACTATCTTGACTGGTTTAGAGGTTTAAAGACTTCTTGATTTATTTTTTTTATTATTTTATTACATAAAGAAAGAACACTTGCTATATCGGTTCTTGTCTTTGTATTAGTTTCTTCCCTTTCTGACTTAATTAAACCTCCTCATCTGCCCAAAGTGCTGTTTTCAATAGTGAAAATGAAATTTGGGCACCATGTAGAATGTTTGCATTTACAGCAGAAACTAACTGACCTTTACATAAGGTTCAGCGAATGCTGTAGATTGATAGTTCACATTCCTCACTTTGAAATGGGTATAGCTATTTCGGAAAAATACCAATTCACTGTCACACAATGATCTAAATCCACCTGAAATTACAGTATTTTAATATTTAGGCAGTGTCTGCAATGACAGAGAGGGAGGCAGAAGTCCTTGTTTAGAGTTCAAGGATAGAAAAGGTATGTCAGGAAGCTCTCTCACTATATCACGTTTATTGTGTTCTTATGCTTTGTTGCAAATGTCACAGCACTACGGTTGCATGGTAAGTGAGTCATAGCTAATAAAAGGCTTCACCTTTCCTTTCTTTCTCTATATAGTACTTTGTAATAAATATCTAATAAACCAGCATTTGTTATTTCCAAGTATTTCTGAAATACAGTGAGGTTCTCTCATAGGGGAAAGTCTGTGTTCTGTACAAAACTGTTCAGCATTAGGAAAGAACTTTCACACCTATTTTTCGTATGTTAATGTGCCTTGCTTGTGGTTTTGATAATTTAAATTTTGCTGAGGGTTTATTTTTTTTTTTAATGAATTCATTTGACATTTGCTGTAACTCTAACATAGATCAAGAGGAAGTCGTAGTATTTAAAGAAAAGAAAATGTGTAACTAGTTTTGCAGGTATTATCTGAAGATTTAGAAAGCTTAAATATAATTAATCTGATCACTGAAGTTGATTGGTGGCTGAATTCATGCAGTGTATATGTATAAATTACTGCTATAAGTTTCTTCCCGTGAAATGAAGTTCTTTTAAAGCAGTGAATTGCGTTTTTCATTGGATATCTGAATACAGAGAATATAGAACAAAAATTGAGAGCAGAATTAAACAAGGGTACTACTCATATTTTGTCAAATATTTTTCTGGTCTGGAGATAAGCCTATGTACCTCTCTGAAGTCAACAAAACCAAAAATTCTAAATCAAGAAGGCTTAAAGATACATGAAAGATGCATAAAAATATATACAGTTCTGTAAAATCCATTTCAGGGTCATGGGACAGTGAAGAAACTGTGCAGAGTCTTTGAGATTGCTTTGTACCAAGGAATCGTTTAAATGGAAAATTACAAAAAAAGTGCTGACTTCCCTGATGAGCTGTCAATAGGAGATTTAGGGCTCCCCGTGTGCCATCAGCGTGCTTTAATTGATTACAGTGTTACTGTCCTGGAGTGTGCTAGAATAAAGGTTAGAGAAATCCTGAGGATATCAACTACCTTTATCAAACTGCACAATTAAGGCTACAGTATGTAATCTGAGACCAGAAACCATCACTCAGAAATAAGCAATCTGCTTTACTTGGAATGAAGAAAGTTTTTTCTAAAAGTCATGAAATAGTCTGCAAAATGTGTGCTCACAAGAGTGGACTTCAACCAGAGCGTTATATTACAAAAACACCAACACGGTAGATTACACACTATATTGCACGTAGGACTCGGAAAAAGGCACTTGAGTCAAATCCACACAAGTCTATTCTAGGACTTTTAAAACATTAGTTTTCATCTCTGAAAAAAAATCAAAACAAAATTTTGAAATGTTCTGATGAACAAAAGTTCATTTTTCTTTAGAAATAGCACTAGTGTATTGTGCCTTTCATGAACAGCTGCAAGAAGTGTGGAAGTGTAGTACCTTTATCGCTATGGTAAACTTAAATTTTTACAGATGCAATATTCTCTTCCACCCAATAGTTAATATTTTCTAATGCTTAATTGTTGTACTTAATGTATTTGTATAAATATATGATAAGAAAAGGAAAGAAAAGGGCCTAGGAAGATATGGTGTTTTAAAAAAATCCATTCAAATTTTTAAATCCAGAAAATTAAACTACTACTATTTATGTGGCTTTTTCAGAGAATATAAACAACATGGAACTCCCTGTAGTACGTGACTAAACCCACTTTTGATGGGAATGTATGGTAGCAATCATTAAATATATCATGTGTGGTGACACTGGGAAAGGCATTGTTCTCCATTCTGCTCAATGGACCATGCTTGAACACTTGTTTCATATCTTGAAACCATTTATGATTGCTGTTAAAGAAGTCAGTGCTTTAGCAGTGCCGATGAATCAAGCAAAGCCATCCCATTCATCTGTCTGTTAAAAAAAAATATCGGAGAGGATAAAGACAACACAGACCCTAACCATACTGAAAGCTGCATTAAAAATGCCCTTTTTCTGTTTGTCGGCAAAACGTACCAGATCAGGGAGGAGACAGTCTGTATTTTGTTCAGGTTTTAGGGTTTTGCCTCTACCTCAATCCTTATTTGTTAAAGTAATCTTGATTGTAGTAAAAGTTCCAGAAATATAAGCTAAATTTGTCTTTCCGGCAACTGCCCACCTGCAGATTTGGCTCCTCGAGTATCAATTGCGGGTTGGTTTGTTGTTTTGCATGTTTATTCTTTAATGCGACCTCGTCTTCCTCCTTTGCAACAGGGGCATAAAGAGGAAACCAGTTTTATCTAATCTTATTTCCCGTGAGCAATCTGTGTTCAAGGAGAAGCTCTTTGTCTTTCACTGACAGGCTTGAGCAAACTTGTTTGAACTTCTTTTCCAAGTAGGCAAGTTATTGCATATTCAGCCCTCATACAGAAAAGAATAAATTCTGACCAAGGAGGACAGGGGTTTTTGCTTCATTTGTGAGTAGAAGAGGATTGCCTGGAGGATTCCCTCATTAATGGCAGTGAAAGCAGACCACCAGAAAGAAGCTCGCCTGCTGGCAGTTCCAAGCTGTAATAAATGGATCACCTCTTACTGTCAAACAGGACCACATTTCCAAATATACCTCTGAAAGGCATGAAGAGGCTGCCAGAGCGGATTCACTGCAATTCTTCAATCATATTCTGCAGAGCATTCTGGAATATGTGTCCATTCAAGACATTCAGACATGAATTCTGTCTTGGTTTTAAGCCATTTTCTACATTTACAACATTTATTTAGAGCCCCTGAAGCAGATGCTGTACTCATCAAACTAATTTTTAAAATGCTCTGTGTCCATTTTTTTTGTGTATACCTTGCACCGAACTAAATCCTATTCCTGAGGTGCCTGCACTGAAATACGGAATATTGCTAAGTGAGGAGAAGAAATTTCTGTAATCACGGGGAGAATGTATTCCAGATCAACTTCCACCCATTGGTTTACAGATGCCTGGCACATCTGATGCTTTACAGTTGAGGAGAAATGAGAATGGAAGAACTTTAGTTGCATTGGTGTACAGCATGGAGACCTGCGGTACATCCCGTTGCAGGTACTGCTGAGCAAGGTCTGAACTCAAGTGTGCAGCCCGCCTGGTGGTGATGGGCAGATGTGCATAAGCACATCAGTAACAAGTCTGGCTGCTGTTTGGTCAATAGCTTCTTTTTCCCTGCTTGTCCATGGAAGGAACCTGTATAGTTTGGGATCCTGAATTTTATCTTTCGAGTAAAAAATGTCAGATATTTTATTGGAAGAATGGCTTGATGATATTGATTTCTAAAGGACACAGATCTTTCTAGAAAGTGAGAGAAACCCATCTTTCTCTGGCAGTGAATTTCAAGAGTCAGCTGTTGGCTGGCAGCATCTTTCACCGCCTTTATCAATAATAGGGGAAAGTAGTGTTATCAGCTCCATATTAACTGTATGTTACTGTATCTGAGAGTGAAATGTTCTTGCTGTGCGCGTTATATTGGGTTGTTTGATATTTGAACTTGGCACGCAGCCTTAAAAATCAAAATATGGTCTACTAAGATTGCCTTCAAGGTTTCTGTTCCACAAAACACGCAAAACATTTTTATTGTGACTTTTTGGTGAGTGTTGGGAATACCAAGAAAATGAATGAAGGGAAATAACGTGATTCACCTGAAGTCATCAGGATTGAATCTGGGTTCAAATAAGTTTTATGATTAATGGCAGCAATGACTGTAACAGAGATTTGGAAGCAGGAATCTTCACATAATTGGGTTATGTTGTTAACTGATGGGACCTGCCAGGAAGGAAGGAAGAATTCTTCAAAACTCCGGGCAAGTTTGATTATTTTTTTTTTTTTTTTGTCGGTTTTATTTGTTTTTTTTTTTTTTTTTTTAATTTTAGGTTTACAAAAAAACCCCAAACCAAACACAAGCCTGTTATGAGTTTAGCAGTGTCATTTCATCTGTGCCTTTTATGCTAATCCTTCTTGGAGATGTAAAATTTCTTGTGGTATTTCCAATGTGTTCTTTGGGTATTCCCAGTGAAGCTGTAGTTTAGAACTGCTTTTGGTCAATAGTTGGATATTGGTGCTTTACTACATTCTCATGAGTACACTGTTAGATTTTAGGATGAAGGACCATTCAAGGTTTTTTTTTGTTTGCACAAAAAATTAGTGCTATAATTAGTTTTTTATTTCAGGCTAGAGTTAAAAAAATTCATGATGCTCTGAGCAGTAATATTGATGTTCACACTGAATGCAAATAGAAGAATAACAACAAAGGCTTTTTTATTTCTTGGTAATGAATAACATTGCTAACACCAACTAGAGTTTCTCTCCTTAGACAGCAAGAAATGTCAGTTGGTAAGAAAAGGAGCTGCATATAACATTGTGTGGATGTGTTAATTGTTACCTATTGTATTATGAGATTTCAGAGTGGGGAAAGGAGATAGATTGCATTGTGCAGATGCAAATTGTTACATTAGACAACATTCATTCCTGTAAGAAATTCAGGATAAATAAGGCTTATTCCTGTTTTGGATATAGCTGCCTTATTCAAATATCCATTATTATGATCTTTCTGGAGATTTAAGAAACTCCTTTCAAAGCAGGTGTCAGAGGAACAATGTAATCTCTGTTTTATATGGGCGATATCTATACCTGTTAATGTCAGTTGAACGCCTTCAATAGCTTCCACAGGTTTTGGATCAGGACTTGCATATCATGTAACAGCAGGCAACGTCTTATGTTCACAATCCCAAAAGAATGATTGCTGCAGAAGTAAATACAGCTAACGAGAACCAATTCACTTCTATTGTCATGTCATTTTATTTTTATCTGAATTTGGGGATCTGTTTAGTTTTCATTGAATTTAGTGCCTATGAAACATGTTAGATTCACAGGCCTTGAGAATGCAGCTTTTTATTTGCCCAAGGAGAAAGTATAATGCAAGCAAATGCGAAAGAAATGTCCCCAGAGGTCACTGCCAATAAGCTAACCTGGAGAATCACCAATTAGTGTCAAAGATTTTTATAGCACAATTGACCCGTGTCCACTGAGACCACGGCAGAAACCATCAATTGTTGCTTGGAGTAAGACAGTGTCTTCTTCTACAATCAATTTTCAATATGTTATCAAATCATTGGAGTTTATAGTGGATCCTTGGATGTATCTAAAATTTTCATATGAGCTGCTACATAGGAAAAATTTACAACTGCTTAAGCAGTGCCCTAAAAATGATGCAAATGCTGCCCTTAGGTTTTAACTCAGACCTGTGCATCAAATAATAATACGAGTTATTCTCTAATAGATCTTATTAGCTAATCGTAAATAAACTTTAGCAAGAAGAGTGCAAAAATCACATGAAATGGATGGGTTTCATCCATCTGTTTAGTGAATGACTCTAGTGGTCGGACTGTGAACTAAGGGACTTGCAGACTGATGTTGCATTGTTCAGCCTCCAAGGAAAATGTCTAGGTTGAAGGACGTATATGCAGACTGAGTGGCTGTGCAGAACTGCACATTACCAAGAAAAAAACATGTTTACCAGGTGGCCCTGGATTATTCCTTTGCTTTAAGGCTAATTTTGTGTCTGAAAACAGCGCTCAGCCCTTCCTTGGCCCCCTTGGTTGTCAAGTTCAGTTCAGTGGTCTTCATTCACAGCGAACAATGGAAAAGCAGCAGGTAGAGACTCCTCTTATGTGCTATAAGCTCAGCTGCTGAATTTGTTGCTCACTTGAACATCTGAAGCTCGGTGCCTCCTTTCGTGAAAGACAGTGGTTTTCACAACAGTTCCCTATTTATTCAGTTATGGATAAATGCCTCAATTCCCCTTTTTATTTATTTTCCAGCTACCAAAATACTACAAAGTTTTGAATTAATTCAGCAGTAACCCTGTAGACTGACAAAGAATTCTCTGAGGCCGATGTGAGCTTTGCTTCAGTTAGGGATAAAGGATTTAGCCAGATATGTAGGTTACTTATGTAAAACATTAAGATTACTCATTTTATTTCAAGTATCATACCATATTAGGCTGAAGTCTACTTGTTTTATACTATTAAACAACCCACCTTGTCATATAGGGAAATGATGCCTAGTTTAAGATAAAGTATTTTCTTTCCTAGGTCTGTTTATGCTTGGAAATTATCTTGGTGTATCCCCGCATTGAAAATTTATGAAAGATATTAACATATTTCTCACTATATAATTTTTTTTCTGGGCGCACTTTTGTAACTTTAGCTTGGTTGTGAAAACTATTTCTTGCCCACAGCAAGCAGGAAACAATGATTTCATATTTCCCAAAGTGGAAGCCAGTCAACAGCATTCCTTTTTATTGTGAAGAGGGGATACAATAATAAAAAGACATTTGCTGGTGGAATATTGCCAATAAAGTAAAATAATACATTAAAACAGATACTTAAAGTTGAAATTTATTAGTTTGTTTTGCTGTGCCAGTCAACGTATTTTCATATGTTAACATCAAAATGCAGACTGTCAGCAAAACCTTTACTAATAAAAACAGCAGCAGTCGAAAGCAAGTGGAGAATTTTAACTTTCTATATAAGGAGTTTATCTTGTGATTTTGTTTTTTCCTTTTTTTTCCCCTGGATTTAATTTTATTTCTGCATACGTTTTTTTCCTAATAAAATATTCATCAGCTTGATCCTTCATATAACCTCTCAGACCAATAGTGCCTCTGTTCTTACCCTTCTTTTTGCAGAAGATTAATTTGGAAAGTGCTTCATTTAAAGAATAGCAAAACTAATCGAAGCCAGTGAATAGTGTTCTTTTTAATGAAGGCAAACAGTTCATATATTCCACGTGAATGCAGGGCGAAGACCATAACTAGCTCTGCTCATTTTCTAAGAAAAATTATCTGGTATAACTTTTCCTTTCTTATGGTATTTTTTTTGTATTTAATAAACCATTTTTGTACTGCATACTTTCAGAAACAATTACTTAGAGTAATCCCAAACAGGCAGTGCAAATCATCTAATAGTTCCATGGAGTTAACTTTTTGTCTACCCTATTGTTACTGAAAACTGGATCTAATCCAGTTTACTGGACTCAGTGGGTATGCGTGCGTGCATGCACAACACGGAGTATTCAGAAATGAAGGATGCTGCTTCAGGACCAGAAAAGTAAAGTCAGTTAGGGTCAAGTTGTTAAAGTACTCACTAATCTATGCATTTCGTGCCAATCAATCCCTACTTACAGCCAAAGACACTGTATTTCCTCTAACATGCTCAGAAGAAGGTAAGGTAAACTTGTTTTTATCCTTGCATAAAGTCATCTGGAGCCTTATGAAAGATATAATTATGTTCCAATAAAATTACTTTCAGGTATCAAACTGGCAGAGTCTCGTGACCAAAAGGGTGATGACTATTTACCAACCTGCAGAATTCTGTTTATAAAATGTCACCTAAAAACAGATCTCCTAGTGATTTCCACTTGAGTTGTGTGCAAAGACCGGAGACAGCATGCAGCCTGAAGCTCATCATGGAGAAAAATCATATAGGCTACTGCAATGTGTTCATATTGCACCCATTCAATTGGTGCTGCCTGAAGAGGTGCGTGCAGGGTAACTAAGCACGGTGAAATTAGGCTGCAATTTCACTTTTCTGTGACATCCGTCTGATTTGAAGACACGGAGGAATGTCTTTTATTGAAAAATACATTAATGTTTCATGATTTTTCTTCTTTTTGAACACAAGCATTGCATTCAGTCATACCTGTGAGCATACCTGCTGGCCAGGGAGAGCCATGTCCCAAATTTCAGGTGCATGGCTTAACCTGAGCACCCATGCAAGTTGCAACTTAGTGATGTATGTTACGTCTTAGTTGCATGCAAGCCTTAGGTACTTCGAGATTTTATGAAGCTTTCGGAATTAAACAATAGGTGAAAGAAGTAACAAGCTGCAGGTCCATAGGAGTCTTTCTGAGGAACTGAAAATATTAAGAAGTTGACAGATTTCCTGTATTAGAGAGGCAGAGGACTCAGAGGAAAAACATCCTCTGGTGAGCTATTGGATAACCTAGGAATACAACTCGGAGAAGACACAGTTGCTTTTTGAAACAATAAGAGACACTTTAGTTAATATATGAAGACACATGTATGTGTGCAAATGAACACAGATCCAAGCTGTTACCTGCCTAGAGTGAATGGTTTTAGTTTTATCCACAGCATCACTTTAATTGACTGAGTTTGGACTTGGTAGATGAAAAAAACCCCGTTTCGTGTCACTGCAGTTGTTGTTAGAAAGATTGTGTTGCTTTCCCTTGCAGAGTTGTGATACTGGGGACAGATTTACATCTGTTTATAAGCAACAATAATAATGCACTTAGGTGCAATAAAAGAGTAAAGCAAAAATATAGTGAATAATAACTTCCAGGTAACTCAAGGTAACTTTGAGGTTTTTGGTGGGTTTTTTTTCCCTCACTTCTGAACCTGTTCAAATTTATATCATAGTAAACAAATTAGTAAGTCCCCAAAAAATGAAATAACTTTAAAATGACAATTAATGTAAATTGAGTGTTTCATTAAGTATCTCCTTAGCAGTAACTGCCTGAATCTGGCTGTTTTTTCAGCCAACAAGTAGTTTCTTTTTAAGAACTGTTTTTTTCCCCATATCCATAATCTGATATTGCTAAATAGTACTAAAGGAAAGGATACATTTCTGCAGGAGACGGACTTGTCACTTGGTGTATATATCTCTCAACATCTATTTTGTGGAGATCTGGCATCTATCACCTATCCATTGTGACGTTTGAGATTTCCTTCTATCTGGTTGTGTGTCATACGGTGAAAAGATTTACTGTCTCTTGTTTGAATATCTAGTGGACAAATGAATGGCTTTTGTCTGTCACAAATACCATTTAGAATAGACTTCCATTCCTCATCAGATAACTTCTTTTAAAAGAGAAATTTCAGCAAGGAGACAGAACTTGACCATTTGCATGCACCAATTCTCTCTCCCTCTCTGTTTATTTTTCTAAATGTTCTTTGACAGCCACAGCTGGTTTGTGGTGCTGGAAGTGCAGGATTCTTACCACCTCTCTCCTTTGAGGTGTTCTGTATTTTACTGGAAGTCTTCCTGCACTATGTCACGTAAATTCAGCTCTAACCAGAGCCTTTCCCAACCTACTGCATAGCACAGTCCTGCCAGGAATACAAGAACACATTAGTCGAGTCTTCTTGTTTCAGGACATCTTGCAACCTGCAAACACACCCTGTACAATCCTTCATAATTGTAAAGTTCTAGAAGAAGAAAGAAATGTTATTTGTGTAGGGAAGAGGGGAATGGATTAACAGTACCAAATATAGATACAAGTCAGAATGACACAAGGGAATTCATATAAGGCTGCAGTTAATGCAGAATTAAAAATCTTGTTTATAACCTTTCCTGGTTTTTGGAATAAAAGCGATGCCTCTCTTATAGTTACTTAGCAGTTAAAAGGAAGAATTTGAAGTTTTACTGTTAGTGCCTGCTGGTAACCTAGAGCTTGTCTCTGTGAGCATGCTCACGTGGAGACCTTAGGAGGTTTGGGGAGGTTTTTAAATAGCACGATTGTATTGTTCTCCGTGTCGGTCATCCAATAGCCTCGGTTTTGTCATGTGACTACTCAGACATTACAGTTAGGTTGGTCAGCCCTGCTAGTTCAGTTTTTATATGAACAGGAGAATATCTTCTGTCAAGCTGACTACATCCCAGAAGAGCTTAGGCCTTACTGTGGTCCGCATAAGCAACGGGCAGCCTTAAGGAATCGCAGACCTCTGGGACACTGGGAAGAAAATCAGTGCTGAGAAGTGGCAGCGGGAAAGAAAAACTCTTCACTAGGGAAAGAAGCTTCAAGGACTGGGTTGGGTTTATTTTTACCTTAGTAAATATCTGTATCCTTCATTTATGGGAAGCATAAATCTACCAATAATAACAAGCAGCGTGTATTAACGGAACCAATTTATGCATGCGTGGAAATCATCACGCTGTGATGTTTTCCTGAGTGTAGTCATCTTGACCAATATGAGATTTGGACCACTGTGAACTGGACACTTGAGTCCCATTTTGCCCTCATCTTGTTTCCATTTTGAAGCTGAGTGTCTTTTTTAAGTACTTTTCACTAGAGGCTTGATGTACATCACAGAATTGCGCTAGAATAAATACAGATGTAATATTGAGCTGCTTCATTTAAATCACTGTGCGTCAGGAGCTCCAGCCTACTCAAACCTGACTTGTTAGTTTAGATTCCCTTACTGAGGTATGGGTCCGATTTAAATTAATAAGTGGTAGCTGCAAAACCTTAATTAAAATAAGACAGTTTTGCAAGTAGACAAGCATTCTTTAATTCATGTTGCGGTGGGAATATCTTCTTTCTGATGGTAAACCCCTGCTTGTAAAGGTGTCAGACTAAATTAATTTCTGTGGTTAATATTACTGACTTAATTAAATTACTAAAAATTATAAATATGACCTTTCAATCAAAACTATCTGCAATTGCTTAGGGAAAAATTACTTTTTTAGACTATGTGTTTTGTTTTCTGTTTTCCAATTGAATAGCAAAAAGATTAATGATGATTTAAAAGAACCACTCATGTTGTTCAGTTATTTCCTTTACGTAGGACTTGATTCTGCGCCACTTTGCAGTTTTTGTGGTACAGTGGCAGGGCAAATGTAATATGGCTCTGAATTATGTTTTTAAGAACACGATGGCTTTTCCTACACATTTGCCACTCACATCACCAGTGTAAAGTCTTAAATAGTGTCATGATAGCGTCAAATGAGATCCTCAGTCAATCTCATCTCCTCACACTGGAAACCTGAGGAATTGTGCTGAAGATGTCAATGTCACACCATTGCAACCGAGAGGTGCGTTTTGGCCTGCTTTGCATAGGTGTAAGCGTCAGGTTGTATGATACACGAAGGCAATAAAGACACAGCACCACAGGTTTGGAGGTTTGCTCATTCTCTACTAGAATTCTAGCTCTCACAAGTTCTTGAGTCACCTTCAGAGGTACTGCACTGAATATAAAAATTATTGCTAATCTCCATACAGTTCTCCAGCAGACAGAGGCAATAAAACTCAGGTTGCTATTCCTCCCTCTCTCCCCTCCCTTTTTTTTTTCCCCTTTTTCTCCTTTGTCCTCTGCAAAGCTGCTTACAAGTACAGCTGGGAAATAATATAATGTCTGGTCTAAGAATATATTGTGGAATCCACTTTTTATCCCAGGAAGACTTTTTTATTTCTTTGCAATAACTTCTGTGGTAGGCACAGTCTAGATTCATTACGGACACGCAGAGGAAAGGGATTGCATGAGCCCCTAGCATGACTCTTGCTATTCTTTTGTCTCATCCTTTTGCCCTAAATAAGTATAAACAACATGAAGACAAGACAAAACCTTAGCAATGAACAAAAGCTGCCTGCATGTTATCCATCAGTATTATTTAAGTAGGACATGCTGGGCTGTTCATGATACACTCATACTGTAAGTGATAAGCTATAACGTATGGTATTCATTTACTTCTCCATTCCAACAGTAATATAGCAAAGACAATAAATTTTCCTGTTTGTTCTCTGACCCACTGTTCTTGGGTTAAGCAGCATGTTTTGTCTACATTTGTCAGTTGTTACAAGCTTCTAGCTGCTGTGGACTAGGGTATTGATGAACCCTGGAAAATGGAGCCTTGAATAATGTATAAAGCATTAAACATGCAACCATTTCACTGGGAAAAAAAGGGGGGAAAAGTGTATTATATGTTTTCTCTGTAGCTCCTTCATTTACAAAACATATTTGTCAAGTCTTTTGCTAAGAATAATGCCAGGATGCAGTTTCCCATCATTCTTGTTAATGGGACTGTCTTAGTGTTACAGTAAACAACCATAAGTCTTGTGTTTCAGCCATTGTGCGGCACGCTTAGTTTTTTCAGCTTCCAATTAAGGGTATTTTAAATTTGCTGTCTACAATCATAGGGAGTAGTTTTGCAGTTTCTGGTCTTGCATCAGGAGAAGGGCACTAAGGATAAAGATGTTTTAAAAGGCAACGGTGTGCTTGCAGGATTACTGTGTGACTGAAGTACATATATTATTTGGTTCTTTAAAAGCTCAAAACTCATTCATACCTGTTATAGCGATTTATTACTAAAAAAGCAGTACTGATTCATGCATTTTGCTGAATAAATTCATGTGATAAACCATCAATATATATTTACATTAGCAAATGGAACTTTCTATCATATTTGTGAGACCAGAGTCCAAGACTTCAGTGGCTGTGAATCAATGCAGCCGCATTAGCTACAGCGGAATGGTGCTGATTTGTATCAACTGAAGCTCTCATTTGTTAAATTCTTCTTCTTTTGGAAGCATGTATCAGAGCAGAGGATTTAATTTAGCCCCTATTTGACATTCCACAGACTGCACTGGGAAATTTCAGTAAACATGTGAAGATTTTATTGACGCGAAGTTTGAATTACCCTCTTACCCTGGACAAGGTTGAGAGATTTTGGTGAACTGTGTGGAGGACAGTCGCTCTGCTTCCATTTGTCTGGTATCAGTTCTGTAGGTAAACGAGAAATGCGATGTTTAGAGCTGGCAGCCTGTTTCCACAAGGACTAAATTCATGGGTAAATTCAAAGATCTCATTTAAAAAGAGGAAAATTACATCCTACATTTAAGTGTGAGTTTTCTAATGTGAAGTATTTCATGATTTAATGTGGTTACCTCTATAAACCAAGAGCACTGTGTTATCTTGCCACATGTAGGTTTCTGCATATAAATCCCAAGCAGAGAAATCTGGATGCGCTGAGATGAGAATATTACCAATCAATTTCCTCGAGTCTGACAATCCTGAAAGCCTAAAGCACTCTACAGAGGTGAAGAGTCCATCCATGCACAAAGGCGTAGCTGCAAGACTCCCATTAGTTTTAATATAATCACACAGCTAAATCCCTGCACTTTGTACTAAATATTTGCCCCTTTGTGTGTTCCTCCTCAGCAAATTATTTGTCACAGAGAAATAAAAATGTTTATGACACAGGAGAGGAATGTGCAGAATTGAAGGCAGAAATAAAAAATGCATAGGATGTGAATCCTCTTTTTCTACCTTTCTTGGATTTCTTCACAGATGTGAAAAAGAAACAGCAGCTGGAGCAGAATATCTGCTTCACATAGCTGATGGGATTGGTATACAAATTATTTTGGAAGGGGATTCATCAAGAAAACAGAAGCTGCTCTTAAAATGTTTATACAATAAATTGATACACGTACCACGTATTACTAGTGAATTATTTCAATTAAACAAGATCAATAATGCTGGTTCTAAAGGTGAATATGATGACTTTGAAGAGTTTTTATTATGTTTTTAGAATAATTCTGCAGATAGGCTCTTCTTTTTAGAATGAGTCATCTGTGTTTTCCTCCACATATGGACTGAGGGTGATTTTGTTGTGTCTGGAAGTGCAGGTTTACAGTACTTCAGTGTGTGGGTGTCTAGGATAGGCAGATGTTTAACCTCATGACTTCATTACCAGACTACATCATACCTAGTATCTCAGGATTTTGTCAGTCTATGATTTTGAATCTCTGGCATTACTTTCAGTTTTTGATTTACTGACTATGTTCTTAACATGAACCCTGCTAGTTTAATTCTCATCAGTGCTGCTGTCCGCAATTCATCTTCTGAAGAAAATTATGGATCCGCTGAAAAGCAGGAGGAGATATATAATTCAAGAAGTTTTCAAGATTCATTTTCAGGATGATGAAGTGCCGACCACATTATATGCTGAGTAGGGCTCTTTGAACAGTAACAATGCCACCTGCAGCACTAAACATGTATTATGAATAAATGTTTTATTGCAAGCAAGCTGGGACAAGAATTGGTCAATTGCTATCACCATGTCTTTCCTAGAAGAATAAAGATTCTTCTTTTGCAACTGTAATGACTTCAGCAAAAAAGGACATGCTAATGTAGAACTGGGTTCCATTTCTGCAGCTCTCACACATTTACAATAGGTAGCACAGTCTGCATTTCTGGAAGAGAAAAATAGAAAATACATAAATACGAGGCTGTAAAAGAATAGAAAGCACATTTGCACTGCTGCAGTATGCAGGATTAAAGTGGTACATTCTCCAGAGGGAATATACAAGGGTACCAGTAGGTGCTGCTACGGACTATCAATAACACTGGAATAACGTGGTTTGTTCTCTACCCTACCACGTAATTAAATTAACGGTAGGCCAACTTTACATCATAGATGTTGTGCAGTAAAACAGAATGTGAAGGGACAAATGCTGAGTATTTAATTTCAAAAAAGAATCTACGGCTAGGTGACAGTGCTGGATGGAGAAATAACAACAGACTTGAATTATGTTGTATACATCAGGTTATTGAAACTGTTCCCAGTGGAACCTGAAGAAGAATTTGGCCTAGGGTACAAGACTTTGAAATCCTGATATTTATACTACTTTCTTGCCACTTCTATGGGACTCCATCAGTTTCAAGACACTCTATTGATGAAAACAGGGAGTGGGAAAATAAATTCCTGAAAAACAGGGGTGCTGATACTGTTCCTGTGAAATCAACAGCAATGTTGCCAGTTTAATTTTGGTAGGCTCAAGGAGAATTAAAACATGGTAATAGCGTGTGGTATGGCTTGCGTGAAAAGTTACCTGAAACCTTTTTTTTGATTCTGAGATAAAATAAGAAGTTAGGAATTTCACACTAAAACATCAAAAATTCTGTGTTTTTCAAAAATTGTCTTCTAAAAGCAGTTGTCTTCCCTGTATCTTTGAGCTGCTGAATAATTCGTAACAGGTGAGATACCTAATAATCTTTTCTTCCCCTTCCGAAATTGTCTGGGAACACTTTAAGAGGCTTTCAGATAATCTGCTGGATAAGAATTATTTTGCTGCTCTTCTTTTTCTGACCTGTGGCTTGGCTGTAGATTGTGTGAATACTCAGTGGAATACTGAGCGGAGCTGGGAAGGGCTTTGGGAACAGGAACAAAACGGCTGCTGTAGAGGAGAGGCTTGATGAAAGAGCCACTCTTCTGAAATTCAGAAGTCTAAGATAGAGATTATTAAAATAGTAAATTAAATAGTAAATTAGAATTGAGTGAATTTGGGCTTCTTAACTGACATACAGAATCCACGTTAGTTCAGCAAATTTATTGTTTATTTTTCAATTGCCATTTTCATCATTCTTACCTTTCCATATATTTTCTTTCTTTCTCCCTGTGAATGTATCTTTTTGGGTTACTTTAACAGTATGTTCTCTGCAAAAAAACTACAACAAAATCCTTTCTGAACTTCCTTTAGGGGCTGGCTTTTCTTTCATTTTGTAATTTTTCTTTAGGTAGAATTTTTCTCTTTTTTTTTATTAAGCATTAAATAGTCCATTAATTTATACTGTATATTGATGTTATGGCCAAGTAGATTGAGAAAAATAACGTGAGATTGGGCTGCATATTCCTATTGATTGGGATACATATTTATATTGTAGATGTATGTAGGTTTTTGCTTTTGCAGATGAAGTTTTGCAGTGCATTTCGAAAAAAATTGCTAAATGTTTTCAAAATCCAATGGAATTACCATCTATCTATAAAGATAGTTGGGAAGATAAACAAAAAGTGACTGAAGCAAACAGTAGCTATAAATACACAAAAATTTGTATATTAATACAGACGAAAACATTTCATTAGGCTTCCAAAGTTTCTCTTGGGTGCTTTTCCTTTCCTCTCTTATTTGTAAAATTAAGCAACTCAGAACAAAAATTATGACTTTTGGAAGAGATAACACTTGGTTTGCATATAACAATAAACTGAAAAATCCTTGATCTCCCCATGTCTTTTAAGGAAGGTCATTTTTAATACAGTCATGATTGGTTATTTCATTCACTTGAGATCAAATAAGATGTATTGATCATGAGTAATTTATTTTTAAATGGGAACCTCCCTTAAAAGTTCACATTACTTCTTAAAAAACAAAATGCCATTCTTGGTACTTTCCCATTCCAAGCTGCTGGATGAAAATGAACTTTTAGAAACAATCCAGAATCCATTTGTCAGGATAATAACAATTTTCTGTAACAATTCTTTCTGCCTCTTCTCGCTCCCCCTACCCACGTTAATTATAATGCTCTAACAGAACAGAGCTTGATTCCCTTTTTTATTAAGGTTGTTTCACTCTATTATTGATTAAGCTTATTTCCCATGATAAATAACCTTCCTGTCAAAAAATGATTTATGAAAGCCAGTGGTCTTTCTTTTTTCCAGTTTGCTTTTCCTGTGGTTACATATTACATATTATCTCCTGCTGACTGGTTTAGGCAGTCTTTGAATCTACAATTACTGATCCTCTTTAAGAGAACTGAGTTTCAGTGCTATAAAAGGCTTGGAGAGTTATCAGGTGAATCATTAGATTTCAGGTTAGAAACACAAGTAGCTGTCTAATGTGAGTATATAGTCTTGTGATATGCTTTTAAATCTTCAAAATGTTAATAAAGATAGGTCACCCTGCAATGGGCTTGTGACGACCAGCTCCTTGGAAGTGACATACTTCATTTATTTTTTTCTGTATCTTCTAGAACATAACAACCATTGACCACGAAGACACAAAACCCACTTGTAATTGAAGCCGCACACTCTGGAATGCCAGCAGTCCAGTTTGGATGGCAGTCTTTTTTTTCCCATCATATTTATTTTCCACCATGTTATTTTCCACTGATGTATATGTATATATATATAAAATGCAATAGTTCTTTTTAGGAGACAACAGTTCTGTTGACGCAACTCTTGAGATGGAGTAAGTGTGGCTTTGATCTGATATAATTTGTTATGTTATGGGAACAAACCTTTTACCTTCCTAATTAAGACAAAATGCCAGGTCCTGTGAGTTCTTTTTTCTAGGCGGAAAACCTGAGAAAGATACAGGGTGCATCTAACTTGTTCATTGTACTGGCTATATCTAACTTGTCTACCAATGAAAACTGTCGAAAAGTTTGTATCTCGACTATATCAAGAGCTGAGCACCTTTCCAGGCAAGGCTTTATCCAAAAACTCTGCCTGTACCTTCCTCAAATCAAAGTCTTCATCTGTGTCTGGGCTTTCTCCACTGCTTTTTCTAATTGCGTTTGTGTTTTCTGTTTTCCATTCACGCGGTTCCAATTATCCAGTCCTCTATTTTAACTACATGTTTCAGGACAAATAGCTCAAGTCCAAGGGGAATGTAGCTTGTCTTTGGGTTGTGGGCCGGTGACGGTGACTGGCTTTTGTGCTGTGTCTGGCACTGCAGAGTTCTGATCCGCAAGCAAGTTTTCTCTGTCATAGGATAGTACAAATGAACGGTCTTAAAAAACATTCTATAAAGGAATGTCACCGCTTTTCAAAAATCCTAAAGAAGGCTGACTGTACAACCCCAGCTTTAGTAACATTTTCACATAATTCACATTACCATTCTGTATAGATATTGCATTCGACAGACCTCAAAAAAGAGATTGCTCTTACATAGCCTTGAACAGTCCCATCAAAATCCCAGTGCTTATAAGTGGAAAAGCATAAAGCAAAACCTAATGTTATCATTGCTTTAATTCTCAGTCTTTGTTCCTTCCAGTCCGGGCTCTTAATAGAAACTAATGGTAACTACATAATCAGGATATTTTCTCTTCTGAGTCAGTAGCAGAATTGGAGTCCTGAAAAGATAGCAGGCTGACATTTGATGTTTTTAATACCTAAAGCCAGCTTCAAAGAGAATGAGTCAATGTCACAAACCTAACAAATCAGCAGAGACAAATACTTTATACCTGTAGTAGCTCTGTCCTCAGAATTAATTTTGATAAGGAGCATTTTACAAATGCGGTATTTTTTTCTCCTTGTAGCCTGCTTACCTTGCAAAGAAAAAAAAAATTAAGGTCATTTTTCTTGTCTAGTGTTGTGAGGCCATAATATTTCACCTCTCACAAATTTTGAAAGGACCACTTGATCCTGTGACAGGTGATAAAATCAAAGGGGCCAGTAAAGGACAGACCTGTCTCGCTTTCTTTCAGAGAGTGGTTTTTCTTAATGTGATATTCACTGCTTGTGGACAGCAGCTCCCTGGATTTCTAAGATCAGAGGTTATCCTCGATGTCAAAGATGTTTCTGTTCTCACATTTTCCACAGTAACTGAACTCCCCAGATCTCGTCACTGCATTATCCCTGTTTGAGAGACGGGGAACTGAAGTACAGAAAGCCCAACATTACAGGTAGCCTTTAGAAAAGAGTTTGAAGGAGCCGAGACTCTGATGCTGTTCTCTAACACAGCCTGGGTGGTGGGATCTTGGTTCACTGAGATGGTGAATGTGCTGTAACAACTCAGTGATGGATGCTCAGATTAAAAGCTGTGCAACAACCACCTCAATAGTCATTTTCTGGGTAACTGAATTTTGTTACATATTAAAATAAATTAGTTCATGACTTTTAAATAATGACTTGAAACTCTAAATTTCTCAGAATGCTGTCTTCCGTAGCTAACAACAACTAAATCCAAAGAGGGGGCTTTGACTCTTTGAAACAGAAATAAAGGGTCTTACTCTGTCCCAAGCTGCTGTTCGTTATACAGAATATTCTGTAGAAAGGACCTGGATTATAAAGGTGCACTCGTAACCGATTTGAATTAGGTAATAGCGGAATGATTATGAAGTAAGTGAATCAAAGAAAACAAGTTGTGTTTCAATACGATAAGCTAATAAATTAAAGAAGTGTGGAACACATTTGATTTTAACTCGTTGTTCAGGTTTAGCCACTAAAAAGTTATTTTACCTGCACTCCCTTATTCATTTTAAGCCTTTCTGGTCTAGGTTCCTTTAAATCTATTCAAAAAGCTGTAAAAATGACTTGCTGAAGTCACTGTTGGTCTGGTGGGAGATACGAATTAAACACTGGATTCTGAGATTAAAAGGACTGACTGCAGTAGGCTTTAAGGACTTAAATCCCAGTGGAAGAGAAAACTATGTATCTTTAAACTGTCTCGTCTCACTCCTGATTGCAAAGTGCTCTGGGGACCGCAAAGGCCTCAAGCATTATCTTGGATGTTCATGATGTCCTGTTTGAGGCACATTAACTTTCCCAGGCGATCCTACGCACCATGCAGTACCTCTGGAGCCACTGCCAGCATCCTGCCTACCCCGAAACTTGTGCGTTGGTTGCTCTGACTGTGCCTCTTTTGGGGAAATCTTCTGGAAGTAGACCTTAAGAATTTTAAGTTTTGCACCTTTGGCAGGGATGGGGATATTACATGCTTTGTAACACACACTTCCAAACCAGCAGCCTAGGGTTACACAGGTACAAAGCCACACGTGTGACTCTGGACTGTGACTCCTACTACAGTTGTCTCACTTTCAAATTCATTATTTCTGGCTAAGAAACTTTGTCATTGTTTCACACTTGCAGTGAATGTGAGTCTTTATCTTTTAAGTAGGTCTGTTCTGGATCAACCCAGATCTTCACTGGGTTTATTCGTTGCTCTTATGTTGCAAATCACTTGACAGTAAAAGCATATACGCCTCTAACCATTCAGAATTCACCGCTCTTTAAATAACCCATTATCGTTGAAATCATGACAATTGATATGTCCTTTTTGTTCATTTCTTAGGAGCTTAAAGTTGAACAGAGAAACAGAGGGATTCAATTGCTTCTAAACTTTCAGTTTGAGGTAAAGCCTCAAATGATGACATGTGCAGTCACATTCTCTCTCTCACCCTAAGGCTGTCTAGCCAGTGAGTTTCCTAGAATTTCAGATTTTAAGAGTTTCTTAGTTTGCTGGGATTTGTTTTAAATTCTGTCAACAGAACAGAGCCAAAAATCTGTATTATGCATGGTAACCACTGTCTTACCAAAGCAGAAGTAAGAAAAGGACAATTACACTGTTTGGTTTTGTCTTCCCGAAATGGATTTTGTTCTTAAATCATCTTTAGATCATTATTTTTCTATTATGCCAAATTTCAATGATGTCCGCTATAAACACCTCCTTTTGTTTTAGAAGAAGGCGTAACATCTGAGAGAGGAGCTTGATATTCCAGAGGCAGAGGATTGTTCTCATTTCCAGAAATAGCCATGCTAGGAAGTAATGCTGTGATTAGTTGAAGTGTCCGGCACTAGGGATTTAACCATAAAAAAATGGGCAAGGAGGAATCAAGAGGCTCTTCAGGGACACTGAAGATTCAGGACATGTACATATTCCACAGTTTTTGCAGAGAATATATTGAATTTATTATTCAGAAAGGATGGCTTCTTCTTCTGAAAATAGATAGGAAGGTATTGCCTAGGGCATCATGTTCTGACCCATCACCATGCAGTAATTATTATTGTTGTGCTTAATCACTCAGATTTGCTTTGATTTTTTTTCTTAATATCTGGGATTGACTTCGTATTTTTGCTATATTTTATCTAGAGCCCTCTAAAATCTGATAGTCTGAAAATAAACCCTGAATTAAGATAACTGTGGAGAGATACCTTGCAAAATTGTTATCACTGAGTGGTCACTTGAAAATCATTACTGTGTCCATGAAAGAGCTTTAGCTTTTTGAAACCTGTAATTTTAGATCCTGCAGAAAACTTTCCTCCCACAGCTCTTGGTGGAAGGACAGGAGTAAGCCCAGCGCGCAGATGAGTAAGAGGGATTCTGCAACAGGACTTATTTTGTGCAAATCTAAACAGGATAGACTTATCTGAGAATTACACTGTTATACTTTAAAGGGGAAAGTTGCTTTAGTTTGAGTTTGAAAATCGCTCAAAGACCTATGTGGCAAATCATTATCATTCTGGTTTTATATGCTTATGCTGGTTTCCTTTTGAAATGCTTTGGGTTATATAGTACTGAACAAAATAAAGTCCTAAAGAAAATTCTCTAAAAGTAAATACATGAGGCATTTCGCTGCTAGAAGAAATTTTAGATAAGGCAATTCCACTACATTGCATCTCCAGTCATCGGTTAAATAGCAGATACATAGAATGGATTAAAAGAATTTACTAGGAGAGTGGAATAGCCACTTCAGATGCACTTGGCAGTTTTATTATGCAAGTATTTCATTGCGGCTGTGTGCAGTTTTGCATAGCAAGGAATTTACAGATGTTATGCTCAAAGTTGGAGCACCATATTTGTCTCCTTGGCCATACATAATAAAAGGCCTAGCTCTACAAAGAGATCGGTAAACCCTCTCAAGAATGGCTCTTCTCTCTCTGGGCACGTACGTGGTGCCTTATTTTCAGATATTCTTTAGGTAAGTGCTGTAGTGTTCTCATGCGGTTCAGCTGCTGAAGAGCAGAGCCCCTCAGGAGATGGAGGACAATGAAAGAACTCCTGGAAAACTCTGCTAAGTCTCAGCTCTTGGAAGCTCTTTTCCTCTTCTTGGCTACACATACGTAATGAAGAGTTGGATCATTGCATTCTGAACTTATAATGCCTTATAATGTAAGGAGGCACCTTACATGCTCTGCTACCAGACATAACAATGCAGAATCTGACTTGCGTACAGGGCACACTATGCACTGTATGGAAAGATGTCTCTTTATCTCTTCTATTTTTCCTTCTCTGAGAAATTAAAAAGGCAACTGAGGGGAGAGATGAAATAAATATTGTGAGTACGCAAGCACAAACGTGTGCATGCAGAGGCAGCAGTTCAAGCAATATGAAATAATGACTTGTGACCTTGGTTGTTACCATTGATGCACCTTTTGAGTGTTACTATATTTAGAAGTCTATTACTATCTTGTCTTGTTGTCCAGAACTGCAGTAAGCACATTTACCAACCAGTGTAAGAGAGAATAAGTAGAGAAAGAGATGATATTTTCAAAATATTGAGAGGTTATTATACAATCAATGGAGAGTAAAATGCTTACATTAGAAACCATATAAAAGCACTTGACAATGTCCTTTTACTCAGTTTCAGTAACGTGTATTAATATTATTATTATACTACTTGCAGTCTAAAACATGATGCCATTATTTAATCTGTAAGAGCAAGGTCTTGCTGAAAAATACTGATGAAAAAGCTTCCACCCATCCATTGTGTTGGCAGCTTCTACTATCCAGTTTCCATCTACCTCCAATCACGCTTACCTTTGTGGTATGATATCTGTATTTGATATCTGCTGCACGTGCACAGGGGTTTTTATGAAATGAAGTAGAGCAATTGATACTTCCCTTATTCATTGTCCCTTAGTCAGATAATTCAGCAGCAGAATTAAATCAAATCTTCTCATTTACGCAGGCAAAACTGAATTTTGTTGCCCCACAGACAAAGACAAAAATGAGCCAGCTTGCCTTCACTTTTGGGTTTGTAGCACAAGATGCTCTGGTGATGAATAGATTTCAGAGATGAGACCAAGACTGCATGAGATCATCAGCTGTTGGGGAGGAATGAGTTCACCGAAGGCTAAGAGATATTGCAGGTTTTGGTTAGGGAGCAAGGAGCCATCAGGCAGAGGTCCAGAAGCAAAGTATGAAGAAGTTTTAAGGAAAGACAGGACGAGAAGGCAGATGCAGGATAGAAGTTGTCTCGGTTGATTTTTGGAAGGCAGTCAGTGAGTTGCACCAGGGAACTATGAATAAGTTTAATTCTTTTCTGCCTTACCCATCTCCCAGCGTACTGACTCTCCATCACCTTCTTGGGCCTGGCAGCCCCTACTCCAACACAAACACATGTGCGGAGCTAGATGCCTTTCTCTGCAGCATCTTCTCCCTTGCCGAGCCTCACCCTCTTTGCCACAGTTTAAGGTCTCCCCTCACACTCTAGCAAAGAGGTTCTCAGGAGCAGGCTTTATTCTCCTTTCTGCTGTTTGTGAATGACTGCTCAGGGTGAGCCAGTGCCTCATCTGGTTGGTGTAGGAAAGAAGTAGGGGCAGAATACAAAGCTGTGTAGGGCTACAGAGGGCCTGGGAAGGAAGTCTTCCCGCTGTCCTGCATTGAAAAGGATGATGCAAGTACTGCAGCGGCCAGGGGAACGATCCACCACAGTCAACTGTCTGGGTCCTGACTTCACTTACAGTGCAGGACAGAACAAGCAGCAGAGAGGCTGACTCTGTTAAGCAGCCACCTGCTTTGCTTCTTAATGTCTAATTATTTTCAGCAATGCATATTTTTGCATAATGAATATGACAATATTGTCATGGGGTTGAATTGATATAGTTTCATAGCATCAAGACCATTGTATCTAACACCACCGTGGAAACCCGCTTCAGCAGTGGGACCTCATATTTCTCACCAATCTCACAGTTAAGGGGCAAACTTTCAGGCAGCATAAGCTGAGTTGTACATCGAGTAAATTTTTTTTCTTTTAAAGCATTTTTGGATCACTTGGACGGAAGGTACTAGGAGATATTGTTCTATGTAACCATAATTTTCTTTATTTAACAAGCAAAATTATAGATATTTTTCACAATTTCATAAACATTTTACATCTCCTTATATTGTTATAATTCATTCCTATTTCTATTTAGAAAGGAAAGTTACAGTGTATTTTTTTTTATTTTCTCAAAGGTTTTCAAACAGGTCTGTTGACCTGCCTTTAAATTTCCATTATCTTGACAATGTTACCCTCTATGTGAGCCTTCTTAACATGTATAAACAATCAGGATGAAGGAGAAATTGTGCTCAATCAATTCTGTAGTAAAGTGGTTTGCAGTTTTTAGTGTGTAATTTGGTCTAGATTGAAGTGACATTCATATTATTAATTTGTTTGCAACAAGGCAAGTAATAAAGCTCCATCCATGTTTTAAGTAAAACTTAAATTTATAGGTATTTCTGTCCTGGAGCTTAACAGTTGCCTCCCCATTTCCACTCCAAAGAGAGAACCTAATTAGCATCAACAACCTGGCTGTGGCTCAAGTGTTTCCTTTAACAAAAGTTTTTAGGAAGTGTTCTAGAATTATCAAAACGGAGGTCAAGCAATGGCTTTATAACACTCCACTGAGCCCTTCTGTGTGCCAATATACATTTTTCATCCTTAACTTCAGGTTGTATTAATAAAGAAGAGGTCTGCTGCACATTATGCATCTCCTGATCTTGGCTGTTTCACAGGAACAGTAAGCTATGAAACTTCAGAGTGATTTTTTTCTATAATAATCTGCTTCTGTTCCTACTGATGAGGATCCAGTGCTCCTCTTTCTGACCTTCCGTGTTTGCCAGCCAATCAAGCCTGAACAGTTCTAGCAGTGTTAAACTTCACAGCTATTTCTGTTACTCTGAGGTCTGTCCCCATCGATTTTTAAAAAGTCAGCATGCCAGGAATTCATGTCAGATGTCAGCAAGCTTCAGAGTCACCAGCGATAACCTGCTGTCTCAGCACATCGTAGCAGAACAGAGCATTCATGTTGTGCTGTTCCTGATTGTCTAGTGAATTGGGAAAACATTGTGCAAAATACAGAAGCTTCACTGGTGGGAAAAATTGCTGAACAGCACCTGCATAGTAAAGCAAGACCATCTGCTTATTTTCCCTACCCCTTATTTCTGTATCTTGGTATCTGCCTTGATTTTGTCAGGCAAGATCATGCAGCTGTTTTGATGAAAATATGTATGTATCTATGTAAGGCAGAGAGAAAAGAGAGCGAGAAATCAAGAGCTGGACTGTGTTTTCATACAGCATGGAATTTCTCTGTGGAACTCACTGCTACAAGATACCAGCATGGACAGGAATTTACCAGTGCCCATTAAGATGACTGGGCTAGTTATCAAGAAAACTTACACACTAATGATTTTATGTAGTTTTAAATCCATATACTTTAACGAAAAAGAGTTGATGAGATGTAAATTCTTTTTTCAGGGCATAAATCTTTTTGCTAAGGGAGACGGGAAGAGATAGTTCCTATTATCTGTCTTTATTCTTGTTCCTATGTGTGTGGCAGTTTTTATATTTTCCTGTATAGCCTATGTTAGTGATTGTTGTCACAACCACTCTATTAGATCAGATGAGTTTATTCCAGGTTAGTAATTTTACACTTTAATACAAGTACTGTCCTTGGACAGTAAGAACACCTTCTGCATTTTCCTTTTGTTATATGAGACTTAAGAAAGTAACACTACACTAAAATTTAGCAACTTCTGCTGTTGTGGGAGCAATTGTGCTCTTCCCTACTGGAAGCTTCATAAACCTATTCACTGTAACATTCTGGTTAAACTGAAGACAGCTTGTATTGATTTTTTTATTCCTCTTCCCCTCCTCCTTTTTTTTTTTTTTTTTTTTTTATGTCTTGTGCTTATCCGTGTAGAGGACAAAGACAGTATCTAACTAAGTATTTTTTTCTTAATCAGGCTAAGAGAAAAGGAGGGTTTCAAGGTCACTTACAGTGCAAGATGTCTTTTATGACCTCCATCATCCTGTCTATTTCTTCTGCCTTAAGAAGAGAGGGTTTTTTCCACGGCACCAATTATGATACACTCTCACACGCAGGATTTTTCCATTCGGGCTTGTATTTGCTCTCTCAGTGAAGTCTCAGTTCTTCCCCAGTGTTGTTTTGGTGATGTGAGCTCCTGACCTTTGGGAAACTATCCTGAACTTCATGAATTCCTTCATCCCTCACTGCACTTATTACATCTGGTGGTTACTATTTGTCTTACGCTGCGTTAGCAAAACACTGTGCAGATGGGGAATATAGATTTCTTCACTGAGGCTAAATTGGCAAAATATATAATGCAGTTTCAATTGCCCTCGGTGCCCCAAATTCCTGCCTTTGTTAAGTAGGCTGCAGCAAGTGTTGGAGTTAATTCGTCCACTGGCTGGGGAAAGAATGTCAGAAAAAGTGAAGGTGCCTGTCTCAGGTTTTATCCAATTTATCCTTTATTTATTTGGTGTAGTTCCTGACTGCAGTGTTATCTGAGGTGCTTGTGTGTTTTAAAGCAGTTATCCTCATAAGCTCCTCACAATGCAACGTTGTACCGTATTCATCATTTACATAGAAACATAGTGAAGTTTCATCATTTGTCACATTTTCCATGACAAAGGCATGTGAATCCAGACTTCTTGGCTAATTTGGTGCTGATTTTCCTAATTGGGGACATAAATATGCATTCACTTTGAAAGCAGCTGAAACACTTCAGGACTTTCCTGCTTTGTGGCTGTGTTTTCAGCTGAAACTTGTGAACAAAGCTTCTTAATTTGCCCAATTACTGAAGGCAATAGGCTTGATTGCCTCAAGCTGTGGGGATGATGGCTTCTAGGTGAGGGTACTGTGTAGAGGAGGTGGGGTGTGTGTGTTTTAAACCACATCTTTATCTTTACAAGACGAGGTGTTGAAGCATTCGGAGTTTCTTTTTCTACTTTATGGACAATAAAATACAAAGTTCTTTCTGGGTTGAGGTAAGTAAAAGCAGTTCCCATTACACAGAAACATGAAGTGTTAGCAGGGATGTGTTGGAAACAGCAAAAGAGTTCCCTGTGTGTTTGTAGTTTATGTTGTCATCTCCTTCTCTACCTTAATGAGTTACTTTTCCATTGGTTTTTCTTTTCATCAAAATTCAGCTTTAAGCAGATCTCTGTGGTTGTCTTTGTGTGTCTTTATCTTGGGAGTCTCTTGACAGCATGGTTAGAACTGGTTCAAGGTTATTTTAGATGGTAAGTTTAATATTTTAGTGAATTAACAAAAAAAGAGGCACTATCCTGGTCTTCTCTTTTCTGTCCAGTGAACTGACATTTCAGCTTACTTGTGACACTAACAGTCATTAATGCGGTCTTTCCTCCCGACCTTTCTTTATACATTTAAGAAATTTTACCTTTACAGAGTTTTAGAAATTGTATATTGTATGGGATTTTGTATTAATTGAAAAGTTTAGCACAGTTATGCATACAACAACATTTTGTCTTTTCTTTCTGGTCTCCGAGATGGCTGTGTGCACGCACTATCCCAGTTCTGAAACATTGCTAAAAGACAGACTGAATTTACAGTGAGAGGGAGGAGGAGGAAAGTAGTTGCAGGGCAGAGACAAATAAAGTGAATAGGAGGATGGAAGAAGGTTTCTTTAAAGCTTTCTAAAGACAAATTAATAGATTTACCTTAGGATGAAAGTGAATTTAGGCTCATAATCTTTCACCATGTACAACATTCTGCAACTATAATTCAGGGCCTCTTTATATTACTACCATTATGAACAGAGTAAGACAGCATTTATCAGGATATAGCTCCACTTCTAAGATCAGCTGGTGCATATCTGTAATATTTACATTCATTACACCACTCAGGTCTAAATTCTGAAGTGATTTTACGAAATTATGGCTTTCCTTTTTCATTATTTATGTATTTCAGGAATAATAAATAATATTTTCTTTTAAAGACTACTGCATTGCAGCAGCGCTAGCTATCCAGAGATAACAAAGATTAGTACGTTCAGAATTAAGCATGGGATATTAAAGTAAATTCTTCTCTCAGGGCACACGCTGTTAAGGGGAATTATACGTGGTCATAGAATAGTTTTCATTGTTTCCAAGTTCCTCAGTTAGCTCCGGTTACTGCAGTGTACTCTGCAATGCTCTTTGCAAAAAATTATGTCCTCTGGTGAGGTAAGAAAGGACCACTGCATTATGTTGGTTATTAAGTATTTATTGTTCCTTTATTCCCCATAGTTTGCAGCCACAGCAATAGTTGAAAGTTAGTTTACAAAGAGACTGACTGCCCCAAAGCTCTTACTTGCACAACCGTGCAAAATGAGAAGGAATAGAGTTTTCTTCAAAGGCCTCCCAGCCCTGAGCTGCTCAGAATGAGGAGCACGGCTCTCCAAGAATGGTGTGGCTTGTCCAAGAGCACGGGGCAGTCGGGACAGACATAGGATGTCTCTGCTGCTTTGAATGTTTGGGTCTCTAAAAGGGATACTGCTTGCGCACCAACGACAGCAGGAGGGCACTACGTGGTGTGGTTAAATACTGCTGCCTGGCTCTCAGGACTGTGCCAGGAAGTCATCTCGGGAGCCCTGGCGTTTAGCCTTGCCCTTTACTGCAATTGCTCGTGAAGGGTTTCGGTGGAAGTGCTGTCATCTCCTAGGAGTGCAAGACAAGGTTTCTCTTCCTATTTGTGACAGCAGCTTCTTTGGCTGCTTGAAAGCTTTGGAACTGGTTTTCTTAGGGGAAAAAAAAAAAAAAAAAATAAAGACAAAGAAAAAAGAAAAAAAGGAAAAGAGAAAAAAGCTCGGTACCATCTGGCCATAACCTTGTACAATATGTTACATTTCAAACTGTAAGAAATTTTTTATGATCAGGTTATAATTTGTCAACCGCTTACAGATCTTTAACTTAAAAATGTACGGTGCAGAATAAAGTTGCTCTGTATATTGTTTTCTAAGATGAGTGGAAGGAGAAGGGAGGAAAAAAAGACACTTGAAAGTGTTTTAATTGCACAGGGATGTCATTGCCTCTAGCAAGAGTTCTCCTGCTTCTGTCATAAATTTTTCATATTGCCTCGTGAGAGTGAAAACTGGAAACTTTACCCTCTAAGTGAAAGTCGATGAACCTCATACCAGCCTCAGATCCCAGTAGCCTTGCACTCAGGAATATTAATTTAATTAAGATCGTTACAATAAATTCTGCGAGGGAACTCTCCTGGCACCTAAGGTAACTCGTGCAAAGAAGGAGGGAAAAAAAACATCAGAGCCAGATCTGATGGAGGGAGATACAGTAGTACAATGTCCTCAGAACATTTGTAGCCTTATCAGAAGTGACAGCTAAGAGACATGTGAGACCTCCTAAAATAGATGACAGAGGTTTTTAGTTGGGAAACAGCACACGATCACACATCGTGTAATCATTTTATTTTCACACTGACCCATCTGCAGTCTGAGAACACAATACAAAATGACTCTAAAAATTGCTTTTCTCCTGGGAAGCAGAAAGGCTGTTTACAGGACAGTATACGTTACGGCTCTTTGCCCCCTCCCTTAACAGTCACCTATTGCTGTGACACCAGGAATATGCTGCTTCACACTGGCATCCACAAAAGGGAGCTAATGAGCTCCCTTCACTCTGCAAAGGTTGTGGAGACAAGAGGGATGGAGCTACAGGCCAGAGTCCCACGGTCCTCTGAGGCTTTGGACTAGACCTTTTAATTTCCCGTGTTATATTAGGGAGGTAAGAGTAATCAGAATTGTAGGATGTGGGTGTACGGGGTGTAAGACAGAAGTTGTACCACTGCAGTAGATGGTACTGTATCTTCAAAATCATGCAACTGAGATCACCTGGAGCTCCAAGAGTGGTAATGATACCACGTGCTGACTATTATTTAAAAAAAAAAAAACACAAAAATTTCTTTTTTCTTCAGAAAATGGAAGCTGGGCATAAATCAGAATGAATTCCACAAAAGATATAAGGAGTCTGCAAAATTCTGGGCAAAATTATATCCCAAAGTTAAACTATTTCACATTACTGGCTGTAGAAATAAAACAGCTCCCTGGGAAGTTCAATCTGAAATGATAGGCACAATAATTGAGCTCATTATGTGACTTTAAAGGCTGAGATTTGCTGAAGAGAGTCCCTGTGGCAGGGGCTGGACACAGTGTGTGTCACCAGAAAGGGAGATGTGAGACTTCTGGTTTCAGGTTTGTATTCTAAACCCAAGGTTAGATATTTCTTTGTATTAAAATAACATTTAATGTACGTGGTTACTGTTGTATTTTCTCAGAAACATTTAAAAAAATTTTTTAATTATGAAATTTTGGTGTTTGCTCTTATGAGAAAAACAAACTAAGAATGTAGCTTTTCTTTGCTCCAGGGCTTTGCTCTTATAAAACCACTGATATCTAAAATTATACAAACGGCAGTGCTTGCTGAAATCTTTCATGTATGGAGACTCAGCTCAGCATGGCACTCTTGATCTGGGCTTGCTTTCCACTTTGCCTAGTTTGAATCTTGGTAGGTCCTTTTAGCTCTTCCTAATTTTTTGATGGCTTCATTTTCTTTGGTAGGAGTACTAATGGTATGATGGGATCTCTAGAACAAATTGAGGTATTGGAGCCAGGCCTGTAATTCTTCCTAGAATGAATTGTCTCCAGTGGAACTAACCACTCGCTTGCTGGTAAGAAACTATACCATGTGCTCCGAAGAGTGGTGAGTTTGAGATAGGCAGATATGTTTTCAAGCTGTAGATCACCTGTGAGGCAAAAAGGATTACAGAATATAATAGATAAAGTCTATTTTTTAATTCATAAATAGTTCTTTGAACGTGATTTGTATTTTATTCATGAGATCTAAAAATTCAGTTGAACAACTAAGCTGACAGACCACACAATGGCTACAAGGGCACTAAAAATAAAACGGCAAGAAGTAGAAAATAGGCAGTTACGTATCTTGGTGGTGATTTGGAGTTTTTTTAAAATTTTAAATTAAATAAGCTTGGATGTAGCATGATTTTTTTTTTTTTTTTTTCCTTGCCTATTCTATCTGCCCTTTGCTAAATGGCACAGTTCAGTAAGATGCATAGATTGGTGTTACTGCAGGCATTGTAGAGCCCTTAACTACAGTATCTGTTCCTCATATTCCTTCAGGGTTTATTTGCAAAAGGGCAACATAGCCAAATGTGATATTTAGGCTCTGGTTCCTATTAAAAGAAAACAAATGCAGTGCTACAAGAAGGCTCCCTTCTTTCAAGGCAAGCTGTGGCTACTTCAACAAGTAAAATAAAGGCTTTTTCCTTATTTTTTTTAGATTTGATGCATGAAGATATTAAGCAGAAACTATAGAAAGAAAAGACAAAACTAAGCATTTTCTCAGATAATCTAGAAGTCACTGAATATCGACAATAAAAGCCAATGATTCCTGGTCAATGAAGTAGCTGCCAGGTTCAAATAGAATTATCTCCTTTTTTCAAAATCCTAGGCTTGTCTTCTAGTAGATTTGGATCAAACCTTGTTGCAAGGAATAACAGTAACTAATTCTGCTCTTGTTCATGTTGTGATAAGTTTTGAACAGCTCTTCGAAGCCACATATATGCATACTGTCTTGAGATAGGTCTAATCTTCCAACTTGTTTAAGTTGTAATCTTTAAAAATTCCTATTTGATATGTTTTGTGTGGACTTGGGACTCAGTCCCCCACCCCTCTTGTTTGGTTTCCTTAATTCAACCTATCTGTGAGTCAGGTCCATATGTTTGGTGCCTATTTCTTACCTTCCCACCAAAGAGGAGGACATTTAGGTTATTCTTGTAAGGGAATGCATGCAGTTGTATTAACTGAAAAAATAAAGATGAAATGCAGGATTATAATAGAGTTTGAAACTCTTATGAAAGACTGAGGTGTTAATCTTGCCTTTAAATGTGTTATTACTGGAATCATAGTATTGCTAATAATGATAGGCACTTTTGAAATGAATAAAGGGGATTATGCGTGACCTCAAACATTCAATATTCTGCTTCCAAAACATCAAATAGGATAACACCTTTTCCCAAGAAAAGGAAGTGGGAGGGTAAGCAGGATTTATCATTGTGGCAAATACACAGTTTTATTTTAAAGGTTATTCTGGGAGGTTCCTGGACCTTAGTTGATACTGTTAGGTATTTCTAAGCAGTTATTTCATGTTAAAACCTCACAGTGCTTTCTCAACAAAAATGTTTTCTTTACAGCATTTACTGTTACTCTGAGTATCTTAAACACTCATGTTCAGGATCATGAGCAACTGCCACTTGTTACTGGAAGTGAAGAAACCATTACCAGTCATGTATGGCTTCTCAGGAGCTTTCCTATAGCCTTTTCAAGTTCAAAACTGTATGCGTGACTTTTGGTCTTTTGAAACTAACTCTTGTCTCTGTCTTCTTTCTATCCACTTTAAATATTGCATTTTGAACAGAAGCTTATTGTCTAGTGAAGTAGTTAGCAACCACCCTGATCCGTGTGCGTAGGTTTGCCAGATGAATTATGCAGTACTTACAAGATAACAAAGTTACGGAGTTGGCTTTGAGTTAGTTTTCAGCCTTCCATGTGTGTACCCTGTAATTTCATGCATTACCCTGTAATTTCTCTGTAGGACATGGAATCTTCATTATAACTACTAACACCTATACAACTTTTCTTTATATCTTTTTAATATAATCTAATAAGATTCTAGGGTCTTTTTCACTACTATAAAGTTTTTGCCAAAATACATTTCTTCTTACTTTTGACTTTGATCAATTATCTACCTCCCCCCCTCCTCCCCTCTGATCTAGTGTCTGATTTCATTTCAATATTTTTAGTTTCTTGCCATGCACTACTATGGTATGGAAAATGATGATGTGATTGATCGTGAAATACTCATACCATGAGGACTTTTCTTTCAATAAGAAACAATAACTTTTGTAGAAAATAAGAAAAAGAAGTCAAGGTCTCCAGATGGTATTGGTTAACAGATTGATTTTGGTCCCAGGGGCCAATCTTACTCATTCTGTTCAGTTGTGGGGGTGTAAGCAGCTTGCTGAGGCAGCACACTCCAGCAAGTATAGGTACTCTGCTTTCTGCTACTCTTCTGATGCATTTGAGTTTTTGTAAAATTTGAAGCTTGATTCACTGCAAATGAGAATCTCGCTTTCTAATACAAATTCAGATCAATTTTTAAGATGTACCTCTTTTAGAAAAATGTCAAAAAGTGTATTCGCTCGGGCTGAAGTTCTGAATGGACGAAGTTCATATCTTAATGCTTTTATTTATAAATGTATTGTTTGGAGTAGGAAAAGGGAAAAATGTCCTGAATTTGGGCCTTTGGCCAAAGCTGAGCCCCAAAGGTGAATTATTAAAGAAACAAAGCAAGATGATAGGTTCCAGTAAATGCAGTAGCTTTTTATGAGCTACCATACTGAAGCTGAACAGTGCTGTCAGAGCTATGAGCTGCCTGCCCTGAGGGCACTAATGGGTCTGAATGGCCCTGAACAGCCTCACCTGACCCTGTGCTCAGGAGCCCCAGCTGGCTGGTCTGAACCCACCACCAGCCCTGCCTATGAGGTGCACAGGACCTGCACTGCAGCTCCTCTCTGCTCCTCCATTCCTGCTGCTCCTGATCAGAACTCCCTCCCCAGAGGGACCAGGAGCCTGGTTCACCACCTTGTTTGGGGCTGTTGATGGTCCCTACTGGTAGCGGGGCACCCAGCTCTGCCTGCAGTGGGCAAAGATGGTGGTACTGCAGCCTGTCAGGGAGGGCATGGCTGGCATCGACGTCACCCTCCAATCCCAGCTCCTCAAACCCCTTGTCCAAGCTGAAGTTTGCTTACAAAAACCTCCTCGTAGTAAGCTTGTCCTGAACGCTGAAGCCTTCTTGCCTCTGCCAGTAGCAGTGTGAATGGTGACAAGGAATGGCACAAGTGACCTGGAGCCTTCTGGAAGTCAGTCCGGTGTGGGAACAGCATGTCATGGGGTAAGCCGGGAGAGAGGGTTTTACGCCATCTCAAGTTCTGCCACGTGTGCAGGGAGTCGTGCTATACAGCTCTTCATCTCGGACACCTTGGCTGATCAGGAAGCCACGTGAGCTATGGGATGCCCACACCACATGCTGTGGGGCAGGGGAGTAAAGCATAGCTTCTTTCTCTCTGCTGTGTGAAGGCATGGTGAGGGCTGTTAGATGGTGGCTACGGAGGGGCCCAGTGGGTGCCAGGAGCTGTCAGTGCCCACCCTCATCCTGGTGGATGGGGAGATTTCCCTTCATCAGGAGACAGAGCACAGAAAGCAGGGAGGAGATGGTCAGGCCCGCTTCCTCCAACAGCACTGGCACAGCCTGCCCCTCACTTCAGTGAGGCTTTAAAGTAAATTCAAACGTATGGCCTAGCTGCTGTTTTGAAGGTGGAAGGCGTCACACTTTCAGCTTTCTGACAGGCAGCCTGTGGCTCTGCCTGCCCCCTCCCTCAGTTGCGCCTGCCATTTTGTTCCCCCTCTTCCTCAGCTGCAGGTAAAATGCTAACAAAGCAGCCAGTGTCTTCTCAGATGGGTCTTTATTTTTCCCCTCATGTTGCTGTTGTGTGGGCAATTCCAGCTGCAAATGTTGTGTTTGACCTTCAGTAAGGAAGCCTGGTGATTTGAATTCATTTCAAGTGGTTTTCTGACAGCAAACCTTAGCCAAAGCCCTTAAGGTTTTCCCTACAAAAGCCTCATGACAGCTTTGCTTGAGGCTTACAATGGTCAATGCAAGTGGAAGCAGTTTGTAAACTGTAAATGGCCTTATTAACTTCCTTGCACTCCTAGAATGAAGCCGGGGCCTTTGCTAGGCTAAATCTCGGGAGCTGAAGCAGGAACCCACTTATACTTCTCCTCACAGCAAATCCAACAGTGTGGGAGATGTGTCACCCTGCTTGGGCGCTCCTGATGTGAGACTGTGGTGGAGGATGGGAATATTTGGTAAACATGTTAATTAGTTTGGGGCTCAACATTTTGTTTGTTCATTTGTGACGGCCGGAGCCAGACAATTTTCAGTTTTCCTGTCAAAACCAGGTGGTTGCGGTACTGACACACTGCTGTGCCGGGCCACACGCTGTCAGTACGGTGATGCAAAGGGCAGCTTCCACTCTGCCCTGCTTTTGGTTCACGGGCTGCTTGCTGGCTTTTTGAGTCCAGTTCTGCAGCCACGGCATTAGCACAGTTTCACCAGGAAGTCCAGGAGCAAATAAGTACTGTTCAGACTCCTTTCTGGGTTAGGTGTTGGGATTTGGGAGTTTAGCTCTAGGGTATCAAAAGGCCACTGGGTGAGATGCTTATTTTCTCACCTCTGGATAGTTCCCACCTGTCTTGCCTTTCTTTTTGATTCAGACCAGATGCCTTTAAATACCAATTATGGTTGCTAAAAATTCTGTCTTACTAACCATAACATTAACCTCTATGCTGCATGTTGTAACCGTTACTTGCCAGAGGTGCTATGAATGCATATGACAACTACAAAAACTCCATTCTAGGCTCAGGAATAATTACACTCCTTATAAGAGCCAGAATTTTATTCTTAGCTGCCCAGGTAGGCAGTGACAACCGTGAATTGTATGTTTCTGAGCTAAATTACGGGTGATAATCTGGAACATCTAATCACTGGCCTGAAGTTGTAGGTATTTTATATCTCCTTGTCCTCCTGTAAGTGCCTTCAGATGTCAAATACTTCTTTTGCAGTATTTACACTTTTCTTGTCCCCTGTATGTTTGAGGATCTTCCTCTAAACTATTATCATTACTTTTTCTCCCTTCAGAACGTGTTCAATTTTTAGACTTAACAGCTTGCAGTTATCAAACTTGCTTTATTTTTTGCTTTTTAAATTTAACATTTGCTGTTCTCTAGCTGTACAGTAGCAATTCCAATGTCGAAGGTTTATTTAAAATGCCCTGAAGTCAATTGAGTGACTTTGGAGTGAGCAGGCAGATCCAGGGTTTTACAACTGATGCGAGGTCAGCATTGAATCTTTTTGTCTATCACATTTTATATTTCCTTGGGTTTGTGGGCTCAGAGCAAGCCATAGACGTCTTCTAACTTATGTTCTTCATGATTTCACTTATTTTATTTTAAAATTATTGTAACACAAGAATAAAGTTGGAGATGGGACATTTCCCTACAGAGATCGTTACAGTCTGTGAACCTGCTTCTATGTTTTCAATTTTGCTTTGGAAACTAATTCACTAGTTTCTTACCTGGTGTAGGAAATTAATGGTGGAAATTCTTGGGAAACGACAGAAGGATTGGCACAGTGTAGTTTTATTATACAAAATAAAAGGAAAGTTCTCATGGGCAGACATATTTTTCTTTGGAATTGGAACCAGATGAAATACTGGACTTCGACTTTGGCAGAATTCCAAACCCAAACATTTATCTGGAAAGTTTTTGGGAAAAAAAAAAAAAGTCATCTGCAGTGGACAGCGTGGTCTACATTGCTCATAGCCTCATTTCTTCTGGAGAAGAAACAAAGCAAACTTCAGGGTCTTCAAAAGAAGCCCGAAAGGCTTCAGCTTACCCAAATATAGTATTTTGTTCTTAAAATTGTAGATAATATAAACTATGTCCTGTAAGGGTTAGTTAATAATTAAAGTTTTAAATCCATGTTAAATACACGTTCTAAGCTGAAACAGGTTCAGGTATAGAAGTAGATTGTAAAACCACACCAAAAAGAGAGCAAAGAACAGGCTTGATTAATGCGTACTCATTTTTTATTATTTTTTTCTGTGTTTATAGTACCAAAGAGGTTTATCCTGTTTGCTGTTCAGATAGGAGCTCTAGGCAGACCTTTCTGTTCTGTTCTAATGTGGCATATGCTATGGCTCCACCTGCTTGATATGTTTGTAAATAAGCCTAGAATTATTTTGGTGCTGCTATGTGACATTTCACAGAGATTTTGAGTGAGTTCATGGAGCTCCTTGTGGGCTGTCCAGTGACAGCACTATATTTCACTGTGAGTGCCAATTTCCCAAAGTGAGCTCCTAACCTTTCAGAAGTGTGTCCAGGGAGACCTGTCAAAGATCTGACTGTCCTTCTTCCTTGACTCCTTCTCCCTGTAATTTCCCCTTGTGGATATTGCTATCAAATCCAATACGGTTTGGGAAAAAAACACTTGCAGCCTGTTCTATGGCAAGAGAAATGTCTTTTCAGAGGAGCTTTGAGAGTTGTAACTTGCTACTTTCCAAGCAGTTTGGAAACACCTAATTTTGGATGTTTTATTCATAATGCAGGAATTCTGGATTACATTTTCTGGAAACATAAGAACATTTTACATACCTTGAGAACTTGGTTTCAATGAAAGATGTGGGAAAAAAAACATTGAAAGCAATGTTATTGTTGATATGGGAACCATACCTTCTGGAGAATCTGTTTTCTTTCTCTTCCAAAATCTCTGCAGAAATCTCGAAGAACGACAATGTGGCTGACTCCTGTCAGACTGGGAGTGCAGGTGATATGCACAGTGTGCTTGTCATCTGTCATTTCCGGAACATTTGGCTTTGCACGGGAATCTATTTCTATTTAGACACATTGACCCATCGACTATGGTTCAGATCTCTGTGCGCTGGCTGACTGGAGCCCATGGAAACCTAGGTGCTATAGAAAGGTGAAAACAAATAGGTGTCGGATGCAAACCTCTTCGTTCAATTAACCTTAAGCATTCACCTACCTGAATATTACACATGCAAATTTAAGACGGCTTTTTAAACTTTAGCTTGATGTGTGACCATGGCAGGGTATCTTGTGATATAGGGTTAACCTGGGCTACTGATTTTTCTCTCTCTTTTTTTTAATTAATATGCTGTCATGCAACTGTATCAAACAGTGTTGTGTAGAAGTGTTGAATTATGAAAGCAAAGTTGGCTTAAATCTGAACTTCCTAACAGAAAGTGCACTTAAGAAATCATTTCCTCCTCAGTGGAGTGTCACCCCACAGGCAGGAACACTATTTTTCTGTTCTCTTTCATCTTGCTCATACATCCAATGATAAAAATCAGAGTTTGATCTGTGCACTCTGTGTGATCCTAGGCAAAGTTCTGGTTCTGCCACTCATGATAAGAAATTGGAGTCTGCAAACATACTTAATTATCATGTTAAAATATTTACTGTTCAAAATTTTAAGAAAGTAGCACTGCTTTAATGCTCTAAGAGTAATACGTTTTCTGTCGTTGTTGTTGTTACAACTAAGTGGATAAATTGCTTAAGGCACCACATGCTTGGAGAATTGAGGTTAATGGAATAACTTCAGTTCTGTAGTGTTTCGCCAGCTAGTAGAATTAATCTAGAAAATGCTTTTAAGAGGCAGGCTTTGTTCGTTGTTGTTCCCTCTGCCTTTCTTTGGCGGGGTGGAGAATTAAAATGCTTACAGAGCTCTTATATCGTTCTTAAAAATACAACAGAATTTACAAAAAAATGCATTAATTTCAGAGAAATTAGTTGCTAGATACTAGATTTTAGAAAATTTAAGTAGAGGGAGAAAGACTTATCCGTGTTCTCTTTGGAGAAGGAAATATATTCTAAGTTAATTTAGGATTTTGAGCTGATGCGTGTGTGTGACAAAAGTCTGACCTGTATATGTGAATTTTTATTTCTTTATTTTGGGTGACTGGATCTGGAACAAACTCTGAGCCTGTGACATAATTAGTACAATAGTGCAAATCAGCCATTTTTGAAAAGAGTAATTTACTCCATATGCAGCTTCTCAGCAAGAGCCCTCATTAATCCAAGAAGGCCATGTACATCAAAGTGTTCCTTGCTTGCTACAACAACATCCATCATACAGCTAGTAAATGTGCTGTGACAGGATTTGATAAATATAATGCCTTTGATGTGCTGATAATTCTGTGTATTGGCATACTGCTGCCTGGAACTCCCTGGGTATGCATAAAAATCTACACCAGCCCAGGTCTCTGTTCTAAAATTGTACCTAGGCTCACTCCTCTCTTAAAAGCCAGCTATGTCTGAAGTAGAACTCCAGCACATTTTCACTCTCACTTATGATTCAATGGGGCCAATCTTTTTAATCTATTTATTTTTAATCTATGTTCCCAGATGCTACAAAATTCCTTTGTGGATATATTTACGTATAGATGCAGCTTTAGCTGACAACAGCTTTTGTTTGTTGAGGCACTTGTATTTAACATGGTATATTGATTATTCTGTATGAATGCGCAGCAGAGATTTAGTGCAAAACTTGTAAGAGACCTCGTATGATATGAGAGTATAAAGCATAAAGTGGTAGAGATTGGAGGGGGTATGGTCTTATGGAGAAAAATCATAAATAAGCTTTGTTAGATGAAAGTGAATTTGTTTTTAGGAGCTCAGTCCTTCAGGCACACAGAACATGATCCATTCATTTATATTAATTCACTACTTTACAGTTTGTCTACTGCCAAAGTGAATGACTGAAAAACTCATCTTCAGCAAATAACAAAAATGATTACACGTGAAGATTTGTGACATGTCAGAGAGGGGAACTTAAATTTTTGCTCTGTTTAATGCAAATTGTGGCGTTTCAGATCTGAATCCATAAAGAATAGCAGCTGTGCGCTGAAAAGCACTACTGGTGCATTTTCAGTTACGCTGCTTGCTGAATTATAGTTTAACTGAAGTACAAATTACAAACTGGGCAATTTTTTACCCTGTGTTATAGGTACGTCCTTATGTCAAGTTCCTATTGGTTACTCCTAACCTGTAGAAGCTTGCTTTCCTCTGCTTCTCGTATTTTGTCCTAGAGCAGAGTCCAAAAACAAAGGAAGAAAGTGGTTCAGAGAAAAGTCTTTGCCCCTTGGGTGTAGCAGAGTGTTTTGCTATCCGCCACTTCAGCCCGTGGTTTAGAACAACATGTGCCATCTTCCCCTCTTCCACCATATGTGAGATGTTGGGTGTTACAAGACCGGTATCAGTGAAGATCCTAAAACCCTTTACCACTTTCTAGCCTGCTGAGTCCTCTCTATCTGCTTGGGCCTGTGGTGGCCCTTAAGTGGGATGTGTGGAAACCAGTGCCACAAACAGTTTCATTCATCTGAGAGGTATCTGAAAAGAAAAGGAGGGATGGAGAGAGTGGAAGAGAATTTCTATAGAAGTCCTCAATTGGCTGCTCTCCTGACAGGTTTAACAAACGTTTCTTGGCACCTCTAGGTACTTTTGACTGGGCAAGATTTTTCTGCCTTCTGGTCCTACAGGAAACTGGTGAGGAGGATGGGAAGCGAGACTGACAGACAACAGGTCTTTGGTGTTTCTGCATCATCAGAGAGCCCTGATCCTTTTGTTAGGGTTTCTAGGGGTTATTGCAATGTGATTAACTGGAGGGAAGAAGAGCACTGTCTCGCTGTATAGTTTTACAGTCATGTCTTACTTAGGGTGGGGAAAGTCCTGAACAAAGCCTTTTGCTCACTGGCACGTTCCTGTGTTTGGTTCAGCAACGTCTGCTAAATGCCGCCCTCCTGTGAAAGTATGAGGGCTGCTGAACACCAAGAAGCTTTCCAATGCATCTCAATTATGATGCCAGCTGTGCTGAGCAACTGTATGCTCCTCCATTGTTAACATTTGTAGAGTGTTCAATCATCCCCTAAATGTGTCATTTGTTATCTCTGATAGCTTGCAGTAAGAAAATACAGAAGGACTTCAAGAAAGAGTGCATGTGGTTCTTAAGCACACGGAATAGCTCACTTCTTCTTTGCTTACTTTTTTTTATAGTTAAGCAACAATTAAGATACAATTTTTGTGTAGTTTATGTCACAGCAATTAGTTCATAGGAGATTAAAATTTAAACTGAACAGATCTTCTAAAAAATGTGGTAGAAATTCTACAGGAGGCTTGACTGGAACATACTCAGTTTATATTCCAGGCAAGCCAATAAATACATCTCAGTGGAAACTGCGGTGCTGATGGAGAAAGGTAATCTAGACTAGTTCATAGCCTGAGCATTATTGACTGTGTGCTTACTGCATGTTTGCTATGGTTGGAATATAACCAGTAAAGCACAAATACTAATGCTGTGACTCTTGCATTTTGTATTCTGAATATGGATATTTGATGTGTAAAATAGGAAAAACTGAGTACAGTGTGCTGCTTGCATTATTGCTTCTCTCTAAGCTAGCTCTGCAATTAAATATTAAGATACTATTAAAGTAATTCAAATAATCAGAATGAGGGTTCAGTGGAGTCTTCTCTGGATTCTCGGTGTGATTTCTGGCATTCTGGGATAACAACTTCGATATTGATCTTTTTAATGGCAACTGACTAAGCTTCTCTAAAATACTCGGGCATCTGCTGAACAATGTGTTTATATGGATATCTGATAAACATTATGTATCTTGTCTGACTGCATCATGTAAAGGAAATCATGCACTATAATTCTGTCCTATGTGGGTAGGGTTACCAATACTAAATGCTATAGCAATAGGTAGTATTGGGTACAAATAAGGAATTTTTATCTACAAGATGACTAAAGCCCAGGTCTTGCACACCTTCAAATAGACTGAATAGTCCCTGCATCCTGTGAATAGGATGGAGATCAGCTCCTAATTGTAGAATCATAAATGAAATCAAATATGCTTTTATCAGCTCTGTTCTGAAGACTGAAATGCTGGGTTTCTTTTATTTTTTCTGATAACAGAGTAGTTTAAACATCATACCAGAAACACCTATCTTACCCTTTCCTATTCTATTATCTCTCATATGCTTGTAAATATCTTCTTGACTGGCATTATGGTTTTGAACAATATTAGGAAAAGTCAGGTCCTTTTTGCTTTAGACTCAACATCTGAAGCTACAGCTTGGTCTTTTGTCCTTCCAAAGAAAGCTGCTGAATGACTTAACACTTGCCTTAAAGACAGTAATAGGTACATTAAAAAGGTATCATTTTGAAACTGTGTAACATCAGGAGAAAGATATTCATTTTAATGGAATCATCTACCGCAACCATGATAAAGGTAAAAATGTTCCAGCCTACCTTCTCTTTTTCAATAAATTCTAGAAGCATAGAAATTTAATCTTACTCTGCAAATCATTCAATTTAAACAAAACACAGACTCTAAGATTTTGAAACACTGAGGAGCCATTCAGTGTAGCCATGTAAATTGTTCAAAATTGACAGTGCCTTTGCATTATCCCAACTAGTTCAACAGCTTCTGAGACCAACATAACAATCTTCATAAAAGCCAGGTGCGCAAGTGGATTCAGTTAAGCAAAGGTGTCATGTAAATATATAAATAATGCACTTTATGGCTGAGCTTTTCAAAAGTGACAGTTGGTGTTTCTTTTTCATTATCATGTTTTTGATCGATTGATTAGCAAGGATAGCTGAGTATCCATCCTCAGAAGCTGGGTCTGTTTCAGGATGTGACCTACATCATGAACACAAGAGACAAATGATTCTAAAGCACTTGGTTATTTTTGGAAATCTTTGCTTGCCTGCCCTACCTTGTTCTGTAATATTGCTGCTAGGACTTGTGCCGTCATTTCTCTGCCCAGCTTGCAAAGTACAGTTCACATGTCGAAAAGTGGCCTTTATTCTGCTTTATCACAACCTGAAGAGAGAGAAAATCATTTATGATGAGGAACCAACTAACTGTGAGGAGTAGTGGGCTTCTCAGAGGAATGTGAATGCAGACTGAATGTGGGGATTGCACTGCTACCTGTTTCTTGCTGTTGTAATATTCATAAGGTGAAAGATCCACTGAAACTTCTATTGAATTTAAAGCTGAGCTTTGCTATACACAAAGATATACAACAAGGAAAAAATGTAACTTGAACTCATATATCAAGATAGGGAATATGGTGGCTGTGCTTTACTAATTTTAAACTGTGAACAGTGGATTCATGAACTTGAAGAAACTACTGATCACAGCGTATTATACCTGGCACTTCAGTGCCAGATTCTGGAGATGCCAGACAATCCCAGACTTGTGTGTAATGAACATTCATTATTATTATTATTTACGTGTGAATGAGGATTCTTACACTGTAGGGGGAGAAGCTGTGGCATCAACACCTGTTGTTTATTCCTAAGTATTTTAACAGCGTGATTCAAAATCTTCTAATCTTTTATTGGCCTTGAAGCATTTTGAGTTGGGCCACTGAGACTGCAGTTACACTACCGTTTTAGTTCAGATTGGGGTATGCTTATGAGCACAATAGGAAATCTCAGTTTCCTTATTGAAGCAGTCATGGAATATGTGACTTGGATACCTTACAAATAAAACTTCACAGAAGCGTAGGTAATGCACTGCACTGCGTGGGGTTAGGCTAAAGCTCCTTCTGAGGTTTGCACACACACACGTGTTTGGGCCTCAGTACTGCTTCACTCATGGATCTGCTTCTGCTCATTTGTGCTACTTGCTAATGTAAACAAAGTCTAAAACCCTGAGATCTGAAGATCTAGAATTATGTTTAATTTGTTCTTTAGAATATCTTTGAAATTCACACAAGGTAAAACTAGGTAGAGGTGAAAATGTCTTATAAATTACCTGTCTGCAGTTCAGGTAGCATGTAACCAAGCAGTGAGAATTCAGTATTGTTCAGATCTCGCTTGAGTCTATCGCATCATATTTTTTTAAAAGAGGATGATATTCTGAAATATAAAGGGAAAATAAATTTTATGAAATGCATTAGTGGATAACAATCTCACAGAAAATATTAAAGTACAACTCTATTTGTCCAACTGTAACTGTCAACTTATTTTGCCAAATTACATTCCACTTGCATGAATTTACGGAGCAGGAGACTAAAGTTTATGGCTCATTAACAATAACAGTTGTACACCTACACTGTAATTCCTGAAAATGTATTTTCTCCTTTAGTACTGCATATACTGTGTGGAATGACAATAATTACAGAAACTAATTGAATGAGATAGTCATAACTCTAAAAGTCATATTACTCATTTCAAAATGGTTTATTTCCTGAAATAAACAATCTTCACAGAGCAAACAGACGTAACATCCCTTTAAGTTTATTAAACTCATTAAATTTCCTTAAATATGTTGAAAAGTGAATGTTGTGCATTTAATAGAGGGTAGAGATACGTGCAAGTATGACATTCATAAAAATTAAAATCCTCAAAATGAAGTTTCAGTGAAGCAGTTTTTCTCAAAAGTTTGTTTTGCCATAGCTAATAGAAAATAGGATAAGTTTTCAGAATTTAATAGCAAAAGTTTGTTGAAAAATGAAATCTGTAATTTTTTGTCCTTGTATGGGCACAGGTGATATCCTCACCAATGAAGTTTTAATGATTGTGTGGTCAAAACAAATCAATCCTTCCTCATCAATGCAGGGTTGCACTTCCCCTGCAGTTGTCTCTTCAAGTATGCAGCTGCAGGTTTGAGGCAAACCCCCAGGTTCTGAAAACACACGTGCGTGTGCTTCACCCCTTTCTCTTCCCAGACCTCTCAGGAGCCCATAGGAAACACCTACAAATGGTAGGTTTGATGTTCCTCTATTGAAAGATGGAGGGGGATTGACTGCAGTGCTTCAGCAAAGGCTCAGCGTGGCACGAAGCATCCCAGGAGAGCCTGCTGGCTGGGGGATAGGTGGGCCCATTTTATAGTCATGATATAACTTTGAAAGAAACAGCTTCCGAACATTTCATTTCACTGTCATGTCATGGAGGCCCCTTCGGCCAAAAGCCAGAATCCTTTTCATGCCCTAGAGGCTAACAGGAGTAAGAGGGGAGATGACTGTAGATTGAGGTTTTAATGAAGAAGAGGTAAAGATGTAGCATTTCACGATGTTGTAAGGTGGAATGTGAAGGACCTATTGTATCGGTGAGTTTCTGTGGTGCTGTGTGCATGGAGCACAGAAACCGATACCCTATAGTTAAAATATAAATAATATAAAAAATATAAATTATAAAATATATTAAAAGATGAGTGTGTAATGGAGCATTGCTCGATGAATGCGTGGTTGGGGTTGGATGGCTCCAACATCACTCTTCAGTTATCTTCAGAACCTTGGGGTTTAGACAGCTTTCCTGCTGAAGGGATGCTGCACCAGGTGTTTTTCATTTGAGTTGGTTGGTTTGTTTGGGAGAGCAGGTTTGGTGGAGATTTTTTGCTTGTCTTTTAATTACTGAGCATTGCTTTTTGTTGTTTTAATAGACAATGATGGGTTATTTATAGGAGTTAGTAATGATTTCAACAATTGTAATTTCCAAGAGTTGTTTTCCATTCCATTTGAAGGTGCTATATATGAACGCAGATTCTGGTTAGTTGAAAACGCTATGGTTTAATAAAAACAGACTACTGTAAAACAATGTAATGTGTTTACATATAGCACAGTCCTGCTCCTCCCGGTATACGCTTCTGAAGTTATACTTCATCGTTGCTGTAGCGTACTTATTTTACATTGGCTTTTTTAATGCCTCTATTGTTTTCAAAGGTTTGGGTCTGATTGCTGTGTGCTTATCGCAGTTGTGTTGCCTTCCCTAAACAGGAGTCCACATTTGAAACACAGTAAAAAAATGATCTTTAATCAACAGTTATCTGCTTTGCTCTATTTTGTAGGTTGTTTATTTATAAAGTAATCATGTGAATTTCCTCCTGGTGGAGAGTCTTTTAATACAAACTCTGTTACTTGTGGAATTGCTTTCACTGACAGATGCTGACAATCTTCATCAACATTCATCCAGAGTGTCATATAAAACAAGGTGATAAATGTACCCTCACACCCTAGGGTGTTACGCAAACAACCATTTTTCTCCACTTTGCTTTCTTTTACCAGTCACTATATCGCTGGACTGCAAAACCTAATTGTAGTATCTTCTGCTCTCCTAAACAAGCTCATTTTTCTCCAGCCTAACCCATCAGAGATGCTGTCAATCAATGAGAAACAGGTCACACAGATCAGGGTGGCAAAGGGCTGCAGTGCTTAGGCTATTCACAGGAAATACTTGAAAACAGTGTGTGTTAAACCCTAGATTTTTCTATTTGCAGTCTTATCAAATGAATCCTAAATTTTTATCTGCTTTGTGTTTTCAAAAATAAATTGTAAACAAAATGGATAAATGCCAAGAGGAGGGCTGAATAATACAGGAGAAAAAATCCAAGGCTGAGGATGAATTTCCTCCTAATAATTTCAAATATGGTACCTGGATACAGCAAATTTCTCTGTCGTATCACAAATGACTATAATAGAATATAATAACCAGTGGAAATTATATTATTCTGCACCCTCCCTGTGTATGAGGGGGATAGAAACCTAAAAGCAAGTGGATGGGTCAAAATAGGGTGACTTTGACTCAAACTCATTGGCTATAAGTATTCATTATAAACAAAACCTGTCAAATCTTTTCACTAATAAGGGTGTAGATCTTATTACAGCCTCAGGACAGTAGTAACTTATTCTCTGACATATTATGTGAATTTTATGTGCCTACTCTATAAAAAGTGCACAGTTTCCATAGCAATTTTGATATTTCTACGATACATGATGTGACAGTATGTACCATTTTTCCTTCTTCCGTGATAAATTGTTCCCACCACTCTCACTCACACACTGGATTACTGCTAGAAATGAGAATTTCATTTTGATGTCACGAAAAACTAATATAAATAATTAGGCTTAGATGTTTGCTAGGGCAAGAGTAACTTCTTTATTATTATTGCATTTCTTCATTACTTAGATTAGCAATTTTGAAACCATAAATCAAGAATGAAAGGATGAAGTCTAAGCGTTGTTACAGAAAACATTAGGAATAATCTCAGATTTATAGAAGAGATCTCATTAATTTTGAGGTTTTGGTGATGGGGCACAGGTCATTTAAGAGTATCTCTCTACACTTCTTTATCTCTACTCAGTCTTTACACACACCTAAACAAGAGGCATGAAAGAAAGGCATGAAGTAGCTCCTTGCTATGGATGACTAATGTCATCTCGCTACGGGTCTGAGGTTTGCTCCAAACCGCTTAAAAACTTCCCTCCTGTTAGATTGGGGTGTAAAAATGACTGCCTGATCACCTCAGCTGGGAAACTGAAACTGTTGGACGCAGTGCTATTTATTTGGCCCCTTTAGATGCATTCAGCGACAGACAGACGTGACAAAACTGTTTGTTAGTTCTAGCTGCTGCTGAGACTTGGCAGAAGGAGGTAGAATGCTCTAGGTAAGACTGGAACATGTTCTTTGAGAGTTTACCATGTTATTCTTGTTTGGTGGGGTTTTAAACATCGCCATTTTCTATAATTTTGGTTTTGTTGTTGCCCTAAAGCTGGTGAAAACTGATTTAGTGGCTGGTTTAGTGAAAGCACCAAATGAATACGGGCTCTTTGAGATCTTGGGAAGGTTAATTCTGTTCCCCATGCCCCAGATTAATCATTTGAAAAAGTGATACTTAGTTAATGTCCTTGGACGGTATTCTAAGTGTTAACTAACATGTTTTTGATGATTATATCAATGAATCAAAATATATTTATCAGTAAATAAATAACGTCAGCATTTTGGTAATACTTAGCTAATTTTGATAAGGGAATATAGTGACTGCCTGAAGAAATATTGAGATATGTTGTTAATATAAAGTCATTTTGGCAGAAAAAAACCCTATTCAGAATATTTCAGCTTGTTTGTTCTATGCATATTAAAGTATCACTTCTTGAGTTTCAGTCTGGTGGACATTCTGAGATACTTGAAATGTACCCCAGAGGACTCTTGACCTAAGAGCAGGATAATTCATTGAACGGTCATTATTGCAGCTTTTTGTTTGGTAAAAGACCTTTCTTTGAAAGCCTCTCATGGCATAGGCAGCTCACTGGGTGAGGACGGGGTAACTGAAACAGAGACATAATATTCTTACAGGCTTGTAAAACTGGAACCACAGACAAGAGGACACTAAGATACCTTTAAATATGTTGTGCGTTAAATTTAATGCCAAACCATGCAGCAGTGTCTCTAACTGAGCTTAGATCCTGCTATCTCCTGCAGTAGTTGAAATTAATTGTTAAGGCTATTTTTTCTGGGAGAAAATTTTTATAAATGGAACAGACTGTAGGTTGCCAAGCACACCCACTGTTGGTTCACTTTTAATTAGTTTATTGCGTACATGTCAAAGTGGGTAGAGATGAAGCAGGAATAGGAAAGACGTTCATTGTTAATGAATGTGATCTTAACCTTGGAGAGGAGAGTTTATTGCACTTTCTTAGTTCTTTTGTCTGTTTTTCTGTTATACGACTCAGTGTATCGATGCATTCGAATTTTGAGTCTGTTCAAAGCTTAATTATTTTTAATCTGTGAGAAATGAACATTTGTTTTGCTTTGTGTGGTGACTTTAGCTGCAGCATTTTTCTAGCTCTAATATTTACAGCAGTATGGAAAGTCAGTTAGCCAAGAAGTTCATTAGGTAGATGGCTAACGCAAAGGACATCTGAATCCCAAAATAATGACTAGGACTGCAATAAGATACCAAAGTTGCATAGGAATCATGTACCTACTGTGTGCAGGGTTGTATTTCTTTTCATGTAAAGTAAATTTTAAAAACACGTTTAGTGCTTTTTATGTTAGTACCCAGTGTTCTGGATGGATCAATGTTTGTTTGCAATAGATCATATTAAGGGTAAAATATGAGTTTGCATAAAAATATCATTGTTAGATGTTATTAAATTCTACAGTATAGAAAGTACATTGATTTTCACATGTAATGTACTGTTATGTCAGAGGGCTGTATTGGTTTCTGTTAAGTATATTTTCAGTGAAAATTACTCATTCTACATAAATATATGGATTAATATGTAGGGGACTTGGAAGCTTTAGATTTATGTTGATTTTTATGTACCAAAAAGTGTATCCGTAGCGCATACCAGTAATATGGGTTTACATTGTTTTTTGTATTAAAAAGAAAAGAAGTTAATAATCTCTCATTTATTGATTTAGCAGTTAATTGTATTGCTTTTATGAAAAAATAGGTCTCAAGATAGAATGCAATCTTTTTCTGATAGACTAACACGGATTCCAATTTATGAAAAGTGAAATAGGAGGAACTTGTCAGCATTATTATTGCTTTTATTATAGTTGCAAATATAGACTTGTCATATTATTTTTCAGTAGAACAAATGTTCCTAGCAAAACAAATTTAACATGACCTTGCTATTTCACAGTCTTAACTAGCTAAACTTATTTTGGGATTTCAACTACTGATATTTCAGTTTCCTGGTGACTTAGAGAAAGCGGTTGAAAAGCTTGGCAAATCTCCATTAACCCAAAAGTTGGGAAAATTGAGCTTTGGGAATACAGTTGGCTCATTATATTTTAAAATATTCCTTATTTCTTGTTTAGTTACGTGTGATTTTATAGATATAGTGGGGGGATGCATTCTAAGTCCTATCTCTTTTTGCTGATGGTGTGGGTTTCAAGCTTTTGCTATTCTTACAGCCTTTTCCGTAAGGACAAGGCAAGCATAGAGGTAGGGGACGGGGAAAGAACAGTGACAAAGGACTGCAGCCTCTGTCCCTGATGCTGACTATCATTTACAAACTTGGTATAGGAGAGACAACCCTCTGTCTAGTCTGAGATACCACTGCCTCTTGGGAGAGAGTCTTGAAGAATACTCTGAGAGCCGTCCGAGAACACGGGAGTTTAGGGGAGGAGGATGTGAATAGAATACGGGTGTTCTGATTAACTCTCTGGCAAGACTTTAAACTTTTGTGAACTTATAACTAGCTACTTTACTTGATTCTTTTTCCTTATTTTGGTCTGGTATCATAGCAATGTAAAGCCTGGGAAAATATCCTGCTTCTGTTTCTGTTACATTTTTTGTTTTATTTTTCTACAGATTTTAATTTTTTGCGGGTAGAAAAAGGTGAGACATTGACCAATATTACTCTTTCTAATCCATTGCTTCTTGGTAGCAAAAGCCCTTCACCTTACCTTGTTTGCATTGTATTTTCTCCCAGCATTTGTGCTAACATGGTGGCAAGATTTTTCCTCTGCACCCTTTGCAAATGTAGTTTAAAAGAACAATAAACTGTATAACAATAGGTTGCATTATCTGAGAAAAAAATAGCCTAGACGGACAAAGGGAGCCGAGCTACACTGAATACCCAGTGAATTCCCGAACTCTGCTTTGTTAAGAACAAGGGCTACACCTCAGTGGTTGGTGTTGATTTTTACCATTTCTCTTTTTCTGTAGGAAGAGATTTCGCTGAGACGCAGTGATCTAATCCTTTCTGACCTTCTGCTTGCGCCTGCCCCACCACTCTAATCATCTCACCCGGGGAACACAGCTATGCAAAGCAGATGATTATTTAACAGAGTTATTAGAGAGCTTGTTCATTATTTCATGGGGGCTTAATGACACATTTCATCATGGGTTATTTTCCTGTATGTAAAATCCCAGGTTGGTATGATCTTTCAAATTCAACCAGGCATTTGGGTTAAATGGGAAGTTGCTGAGAAATTTTGAATAAAAAGTAGTTTGAACATAAGAAGACTAATTTGATAGAAATTGACCTGTTTTCTGAATTCATTTAGATTCATATTTGCTTTAATAATGTAATCTCTGTCTTCAATGGGTTAGGTGCCCAAGAATTCATTTTGTTTATAGTGCAGTTATGGATTAGATGCATCCACTTAATTATCTTGGTAGTTTTCAGTTCCCTGTTATAATGAATTATATCTGCAGCTATCGAGAAATGACAAATCAGAAGTGACATGTATTGATCAAATATTTTCAGCAATCAAATTTTTTCAAGCAAAACTGCAATGTGAAAACTGAAGTGGTTTACTGGATCATATCTCTTTTCAACAAGTTTTCCTATGGAGAAAACTCTAGAGATTGCATTTGGTCTCTCTGTGTTGTGATTAATTTCATTTTGACTTTTTTGTAAAGTGAAATCAATACAAATACCTTACAAATCATTATAATATCATTGAGTGTGCTACACGTAAACCAAATGATATACATGTAGATCAGGGAACTGCACAGTAAAATCAAACCCAAGCAAATAACTGTAAAGCAACAGACTGGTAGAGATCTCACATAAACCACCTTGTTCCATTGACAAAGTAATATATTTAGTAGACAAAATAATACGTAACTCTAATGAGGTGTTTAAATTCCAGTCCATGTTTCACCTTGTAGTATTTCTATTTTATGACTGAACAGAACCATTAAATTAAAAATGAAATGAGGTAGTACACCTTTGATTTGGTTGTATGTGAAGTTGTCGCATGCCTCTGGATTTTTCTGCAAGGAAAAAAAACTTGCAAAGCAGTTCTACAAGTGTTGCCTTCAGCTTGATTGTTTCCATTTTATTTAACCAAAATCTCACTCCTCCTTTACTTTTTAGTCTCGGAAATCAACAACAGAAAGTTAGACACTCTAACGAAGCCAAGTCTAACTTAATGATCAAGTAGCTGAATGCTGGAGCATTGGTTACCTTATTGCTCTGATAAGGAATAGCACTCACTAGTATTCCAGAAGTCTCCTGTATTTTGCCGTGCAGTGGTTCCAACTATTTGAAGGCTTCTGGCTGCTTTAAAACAAGCAGAATATGAATTTTACAATATTGGGCAGATCTTTACATGTAATTAGATAATCAAAGTGTTGCTTTATTTGCAAAAATCCTAGCGCAGCGCTGTTTGTTAGCATGGTAGAAAAAAAGTCTTTAGGCCTAGGACTTAATAACTGACTTTTAACCTATTTCTTCAAATATCTACTGTTGTGCCAATATTCTACTTCAGTTTCAGCGCTTCAAAGATAATGTGCTGGATCCCGTTACAGTAGGTGACACTGACAGGAAAAAGCAGCGTGCCATTTCTTTGGGCGACTGAAATTTTCTCCTGGGAAGTTACCGTAACTCTTTAATAGTTCCCCTTCAACCTTCAAATCTGTGTCTTGCTGAGATCTGTGTCTTCGAGGCATCTCTTAAATCAAACGTACTGTCAAGGAACTGAGAAGTTAAACCAAGAAACACCTACTTCCTCTGAAAAGTGGTCATTCTCTTCATCTCGGTAGTGGCCCTAGGTGAAAATCATTGAGAAACCTGTGAGTCCTAACAAGACTGTTATTGCACCCAGCTTAGTTATCTGTCTTCAACTTTAGTTCAGAGCTGCTCAGTTGCCGCCAACAGATCACGCACAAATCATTCCATCCAGGTAATTATTCTTTTTCTGCTGTTAGAACAAAGGGATGACACTTCTCTGCAGTTCTAGCCCCCGTGACATTTAAAGATTTCATTAGGGTCAGCAGCCACAAAACTGGTCATGTTCATATGAGTTGCGATGGCCCCAAAGTCTGCAACTGTCACCTTCAAGGAAACAGAAACAAATGGTACTGTCTGACTGCAGAAAATTTTTGATGGGCGTAAGGCATAAAAACCAAAACCTCTTTCTGCCATCAAACCATGGTAGTATTTTCTTCTTTAAATCAAACCATGGAAGTCTTTTCCTCTCTAAATAGCTTCCAGTATTGCAACTGGGGTGGGCTTTGCATTTGAAATGGCAACCGCCTGATAAAGTTCAGACTTCATGGGGATACTCTGAACTTCAAGGTTTTACTTCTTTTTCCATAGAATCAGATGTATTAGATACTCCCTCTTTCTGTTTTTTTTCGTCTAATAGACGATACTCCCTCTTTCTGGTTTCTTGAGCACTAAGGGGTTTTCTGTCACCGATACATTTAGCTGTTGGTAGTAATATTGATTAAACATATGGTAAGGATTTTGGTGACTGAATTCCTACAGATGAGTGTGCACTTGCATTTCAGATTCCTGAAGCTGAAGATCTCTTTGTTTTCACTTTCTCTGAGCAACAAGGTCTTAGTTTTAATATTCAGCATTCTGGTTTTGATAAATAAATCGTCAGGTACTGAGTTGTGGAAGGAACTGACTTTGCCTCTGAAAATCAGGTGCTCTCGATTGTGTCTAAAAGCAGTCATTCTGGGAAACCTGAGCCTGCAACAATAAATCTTTACTGATACAGAATGACCTGCGAGTGAGTTAGCGTTGTGTACTCAGTCGTAAAATGTGTTGGATACATAAGACATGACATTTTTGTTCTTTCTTTTCCTGATTGCATGATCTATGTACTTTGCTGTCACGCTAAGAACTTCAAATATGCACACGCTAAATGGTACATTCTATTCAAATAAATTGCAGAGAGGATTGTGTAATTTACTGGCACTTTGTAACTAAGCAGTCTATGGAGAGAGAATAATTTGCTGGAAGAAAAAACGGGTAATTTTAAGTGACAAAGTCAGGAAAGGCTCTTTTGCAAGACAGTTAATAAACAGAAAATGACAAGATCTGTTGCAAATCTTCTTGGCTTTTGATTAATGTGAAAAAAACAATTGTGTTTTTCTGAGTTGGCAGAGTTACCAAACTGATTTCTGACTGTGTTCCTCAAAGGCTTAGAAGTCTGGTAACCTCTCCTCATCAGGAATTGTAAAAAGGAGGGACAATGAGATACTTAATCACTTTCAAAATTCCGACTGGCTGCGTAATTTCTGACTTGTATGTTCTTTTCCTAGAAACCTGCTGAAAATCTAACCCACTGAGATTGGTGTACATGCAACTGGTCTTAAGTTTTGTAGCACAGAAATGGCCCAAGGTTCTTTTGTGGAAGTAGTGTCTGTCTCCGGTACCACTGAGCCTTGTCATTGACCTGATGCAGCCTGGACTTGCCAAAAGGGGCTGCTAAGTTACCATTTCTTGGTCATTTTTCTACGGGAGGTCACTCACAGCCTTTTTTCCCTCCCAGTGTTTGAAAAATGCTTTTCGAGTCTGTAAAGAGTCTCTGAAATGAATAACAATGAGGTCAAAAGAAATAAAATGAGCTTGTTACCATGATGGCTGTTAAAAATTATGAGACTTGCATTGTGCCAGCCAAACAGACTCAGCTGCTTTCTGCCTATCTGCAAGAATAATGCCCTTTATAAAAAAAAAAAAAAAAGCAATCCCAAGAAATCTTACATTGTTTAAGTGCAAAGGTGTGGGAACTTCCTAGCTGGAACAGCTGTTACCTTCTTCATGCCTCAGTTTTCCCTTTTTCTCAGAGAGTGTTAAAGAACTCTTTCTCATGTGGGTTGTCTTTTTAAGGAAGCCTGTCCAAAAATCAAGCAGGATCCATTCACTCATTTCAGGAGGAGAGTGGGGTGGAGGGGGAAACAAAACCGACTTGCACTGATCCTGAACAAGGTATTCTGTGATCAGTTAATCTGTGATAATCCATTGATATTGTGGAAATTGGGGCTTTGCTGTGTGAAGGACCACTTATATTATCATAGTCCCTGTCCTGAAGGCAAAATGAACGTAGAGGAATGGGAGGAAAAGGGTGATTACAGAAGGAAGTGTACAGACATCAAGTGACTTAAAGTGGGAGCAGGAATCTGTACCAGAGCTGGGAGCTGTGGACTGTCTGAACTGTGGTCAATGTCTTTGTCCTGGGGTATCTAGTTCTCTGAAGATGTACGTTTCTTAGTGGAAAGGTATTATTTATACGTCAATGTGTTTACTCAGTTCTGTTCATGTTTACAGCCATTTTAAACCTGTTGAGTGGATCCTTACCACATTGTTCAAGATCCAAATTATCATGAAAGCATTTTTGTTTTATCTTCCTTTGAAAAATCTCTTAAGGTCAGGGTGAAAGTAAAGACAATCCAGTTCTGCCGTTGCTTGTGCCACACCTGGTTTGCAGATAGACTGCTATATCCACAATACCTTTCCAGGGGTTTCAAATGAAACATAAAGAATGGCAATGTGCTTTAGAAATCTTGAAGGTCAGCTTGCTTCAGGGATCACCCAAAGAAAAGTGTTGAGATAGTCTGTAGATGTTAAGGAAGAGTATTATACTGACTCTGAATTCTCCATACAGTTTTAAGACAGTGTTCGATGCTGCAGCACCTCACGTGTGCTGACTGGTATCACAGAAATATATATACCAGGCGTGATTGGGATGACGTTAACTTTCTTCATAGGAGCCTGTATGGTGGCTGTGTTTCTGATCTTTTGCCAAAAGAGTGCTGATAATACACCAGCATTTTGTCTGTTGATGAAGAGTACCCACACAATGTCAAGGCCTTCTCTTACTCTGCCATCATCCAGCAGCTGAGATGTGTGTGAAAGAGAAGTTGGCAGGGGACACAACTAGGACAGATGACTTGAACTGACCAAAGAAATATTCCATACCACATAACGTCACACTCGACTATAAAACTGGAGGGAAGGTGGTTAGCTTTGACCCACAGTTTCCTCTCTCTTATTGGTCAATGTGTTATTGACACTGTTTTGGTCACAAATGCAAGATGCAAAACTATGAAGAAAGCTAATTCCATCCCCAATAGCTTCAGTACTATTCCTGATCTCAGCTTGGTTTTGCTGAATGCAAAGTTCTGGGATAATACCCCTAGGTCATGTGAACAACGAAGACATACACAACAGGTACAAGCACAGGACCAGTTGGGGAGGGGTGGTACAACAAAGAAACAACTGTGCATATTCTGTTAAATGAAGTGTCCCAAAACTAACTTCATGAGGTATATGGGTCTTCATTTGTTGATTACTGTAATTCTACTTCATAGCCTAGAACAACCCATTTGTTTTTTAAGCCTAATTGCAGAAATAAATTAGAGGAAAGGATGGAAGAGAATGGGAATTTAGACCTGTGAAACAGATGTTGTAGGCAAACTGAGTCTTTTTTTGGTATTATTTAATACTGTTCCACTCGTGATCAAATTTCTCTCTAGCCGATGAATTTGGTTTCAGTAGAAATTCAGTTTTCTGAAACCTATGTCACTTTCTCTTCACCTTTGAAGCTTCTTCTTAATATAAATCAATTACACGTTTGACTGTTTATTTTCTTCATTGTCCTTTTTATCTGTCTGCATTTCGTTCTCTTGCTGAGTCCTAACAGGACCCATTTTTCCCCACAAGGTCTATATCAATAGAGTGCCACCAGTGTAAGACATTTTAGTGATGTATTGCACCTGTACATCATCAAAGCAACAGGGTTTTGATAAACAGCTTTCTAATACATCATTAGATCATCACTGATGGCACTTTGATGATGTATTATATTAGTACATCATCAAAGCACTGTCATTCCAGTGATGTATTTATAAACAGATGGTGCTGTCATGCAAGAAAGAAGGGAAAGCGGAAGAGAACATTTCACTGTGTTGCAGTACAGAATGTGTCCCCACTGTTCATTTGGTGAGATTCAAGACAAAGATCTCGTGAAGATATAATTGCCTTATTAATTGTTCTGGCTCTCAGTCCCTTGACTTCTCTGTCCAGCACATCGTAAACAGGCAGATAACCCTTTTTGGCCAATAGCACACGGAGCTGTTTGAAGCAGATTTTCACATTCATTTTTACTCCGTCATAAAATTAGGGTTATCTATAATTTTTCATAGTTGTATGTTTACATGTATAATTAATACATGTTTCATTTTTTATTGTGCTGAAACAATCAAGCTGGACTCCAGCAGCAACAGATGCACTTGACAAACCACTGGACATTGAGTGTTTACTCTGTAAGCTCACTAGAACGTTTTCCCCTAATTCTGCAGGATTATTTTTTCTCTTCAGTGTTGTCACTTTGAACAAGTCTGAAGCTGCAAGGCAATATATTGATGAATCTCTCATGCTTCTAAGATTAATTCTCTTATGAAATAACTACAATTATTAAGTAATCATCCTCTGTAGGAGGGGCAAAAATTTTTTAGGTAAAAAGGAACAAATTATTATTTTCATATATAGATATAGATCTTGTTCTGTGTAGTATCGTATCTGCTAAGATAATTATTGAATTTACAGTCAAGCGTTTTGAAAGCTAGCTGTGTAGATAAACACTTCTGTTATTATTTCCCTTAAATTAATAGAATCATCAGCACATTAATTTGCTGGGTTTGCGCATCTGTTGCTCTCGTGTTGTCTTGCTAAACTGTACCAGTTAAACTCCTTTTGCCGAGGAAGTCATGTTTCTTTTCTAGATGAGGAAACTGAGAAAGACAAAGATTGGTTGAACTGAGCAAGTCACACAAAAGTTTATGCTGACCCTGGGCTGACAGACTCCAAATAGTCTCAACCTTAGTCCAAAAGCACAAATGATGCAGCAGGTGAGCCAGTTTTATGTCCTGATGTATTTACAAGGCTATGATTTGGGATGATTGTGATGAAATGTGACCAAATTTCTTGTCTAATGTTGTTGTTGAACACCTGTTTTGGACAGTTGATTTTTTTTTTATACACTTTGGGTAGATCTCTCTCTTTCTCCAATTAAAAAAGTAAGTATTTTTAGGCATACATTTTTCAAGATTCTCGATAGCATTAGTCATGAAAATGAAAACTGCATCCTCAAAAATGATACACTTGCAAATATATAATATATATGAAAAAAATTATCACAAAACCATATTCCAAATGTTTGGCTGTATTTTAACAAGACAGGAGGTGACATGCAGTGAGATTTTAATTCCTAATTGTATCTTATTCTATAAGTTAAGAGTAAAAACTTGTGGTGCAAGAGGAATTTCAAGGTTAAACGCAGTTTCATTTTGCACGCAATTTGCCATGTAGACCTGTAGATAAATCTGTGCTAAGAAATGACATTCCATCATAACTGCATATATGGCAGTGGATAAGGAGAACAGACACATGTTTCTTTCAGTGAAGATTCATCAAAAGGACCATAAGCATGCTTCCCAATCCAAACAGTAGCCAGCATAAGGTAGAACCTAGCTAAAAGTTTATAAAATCACTGACAGTGTGGGGCAAATTCCCTTCTTTGTATTAACTGCCTTGAGTAATTGTTTTTCTAATTCTTGTATTCCAATATGCCTTGTAAAGTGACAGAATAGAAATAATTTCAAGACAGTGAATTTCGAAATTGAAACATGAGACAAAAATTATGAAAAAAGGAGGTATTCTTTCACTAACTTTAAAGGAAAGGAAGCCAAGGCAAAGAAGCTTAAATTTATAGCTGTACTTTCTTTAGTGTTTTGTTGTTGGATAAAAAAGTCACGATCCACTGTAAAGAATACTCTTTCCAAGTGTTACATTGACATGAACTAGCATTTTCTACTCATTTGAAATGTGAAGCTTTCCTTTTTCAAACAGTGAAATTTAAATAGGAAAGGCCCACATTTTTTTCCAAGTGGAATAGAGAAATATCTCCAAAATAGATGTATAAGTATGCATGTGAAAAGATGGAAAAGGAATTTTTGTGGAAAGCTTGAAAAGATATTTTCATTTTAAGTATGCGGAATAGAAATCTGAGATATTTGGTGTCATGGTAGGATTTGTCAGCTGCAAGAGACAAGTATTATTTAATACGAACTATGAGGAGAATGAAATAATTTGTTATTCTCAACTGGTCTCATTGTTTATTTTTTATCCAGCATAAGATGATTCCACGAGCTTTCAGCAATTATTTTCTATATTGATCCAGGCTAAGGAAATAAATTCCTTCTGCTTTAAAAGTAAAATGAAAGTCTTGGGGTACTTAAGTTCTTTTTCAGATACAAAAGAACATTTACATCAATGAAAGAATAAAGGAATAAATCTGAAATGTTGGTCAGCCAACTGTGTGTGTTGAAATTATTAGTGAAAATGGAAATCATGCGATTTGTTACTGGAAATGGGACAGACAAAGGGAATTCAGGCTTTCTGTCAGAAATGTGAAATGAGATTGATACTTGGTAGTATTCCATTATTTCAAGATGCCAACAGTTTTGACACTCCAATTGCAATTACTGGAGATAGTGGCTCAGCAAATTGAGAAAGAAATTAGGTTTGATTGCATGAGAGAGAGAGACATCAAGAGCCCTCCCTCCTCCTTTTTAAAGGTAGGCAGATTTCCCAGTACACTTTTCCTCAAGGCAGGAGCGAGGAATTAAAAAAAAATCAGAAATCAGAAAAATTTCACAGTATGGAGATTCAAGTGAGTTCATCACCTCCCTACAAATCATGTCGATTTTTTGTTTTTCTACTTTAGAAACCGTCATCGTTTCTTTCCCTAATTGACATATGGAGGTTTGATACAGTTACTAGAGAGCTCTTTACAGTTAGCTGTTTTTCAGAAATTTCTTTGGGAAAATATAGGAGGGGTTTACTCCATGGTTGAGTTAAAAACAAAGATGACATACATAGCAAGATAAATTAGGCAATTTCAAATATTTAGGAATCTAAGTAAGCCTGATACTTTGCGCTAGGTCTGTAGAACCGGTGGCAGGAGGTTCTTCCCCCTCGGCAGTATCTTGAAAGATATTTTAATTGTTTTGATACTGGCATTGGTAAAAATGTATGTTTGACGTGGAGAATGCGTGAAACCCTGCAAGCCAAAATTCAAAGCTGAAGCAGATGCTGTCCTTTCCAGGCCAGCTAAATTTAACACTCGTTGCTATGTATTTAGGGAGGTTATTTTGTTAAAGACTCGCTAAGTCTATCATACTGCCAAACAAAATAATAAACATTCAGTTGTCCAAGAAGATAAATACACGATATTAGAGGTATAAAAGTACATGGTTTCATAGTCACATCTGAGCTGCTGCTGTTGTGATTCTGTAGCTCGTATCATTTGCTGGTCAGTTGCTGTACAAACACATTTTTGCACGTTATTTTAAAGTCTGAATGTAATGGCTTTTGAACCTAAGTGTTGATGATCAATATCTAACATGTGCTTAGATGTATATGGTTAGCAAACCATTTAATGACTCTTTACTTCAAGCCAGGATTCATACATGGGGCTTGATTTCATTTCATAAGTCAGCAGAAGATCTAAATCATGTACAAGTGTGTAAATTCCTCTGCCTCACACCACTGGTACCTATGTAGTCCCCAAAAGATCTTTTTTGAATGTGATGAACCTGCCATGGGATTTAGGTTTGTAATGGCCAAATTTCATCTAATTTTACTTGATCTGTCTTGTGTTATTAATTATGGCTTTACAAGCACAGCCTTTCCTTAATGTGATACAGGATTTTAAAAGCTTATGCAGTTAAATAGCCATACAGTGATCAGCAGATACTACGGTTTAGAAGGATAATATTTAACTTGTGAAAGTTAGTGATTACAATCCCAGTCAATGTTACAGAAAACGTGGAAAGTTCTGGCTCTGTCTTAGCTTTAGAGGTGAAGGGCTTCTATGCTTCTGTCCACAAAACACAGGAGCTCACTATCTTAGAGCACATTTATTTTCCTCAGTATTCTTCCTGAGAATTAACAACAACAAAAAAAATCTAGTGTGCCTCCTCAAGATGCAGCTAGCAGAAACAGCAGATGGGTGTTAAACCATGAAGAGAAATGGAGCAAACATTAACAATAGTAATGTTAACTGAATTCAGCAAGATAGCACTGAACCCAGAACACTATTCTCTAACATTCCACCTGTCTTTGGAAATGTGGGCCTCTGATCATCTCCTCGTACTACAAGAATAACTGTCTGATGAAAGAAGTAGGTTTTAAATGTAATTAGGCACAATAGAAAGGTAGTAGTCGTGCAAGACATCAAAGTCAGAGGTGGTTTGGCTCTAGCATCTATGTAGCCTCTGGGCACCATTATTCTTCAGGAACATTCTAATTTATTACACTGTTAGCAACAAGTAAGCTCCTCTGTCACCTTGGCAGTGGGGGTACCTTGCAGGTAGTTATCTTGAAGATTGAGAAGTGTTGTGTGTTTTTGTATGAGAGTTTGGGGGGTGAATTGGCAGTCAGTGCCTGCCTTTGTTCTTCTGACCACATATTTTTCTCTGTGAGGAGTTAAACTTTGATTTCTGAGGCAGCAGGCTACTGTGCTGTGAGGTGGAAACAGAAATTTTATCTTCACCAGAAGTGAAAGCAGGCAGTGCAAAGCAGCAATAGTGGGTTTTTGTTGTATGAAGGCTGTGAGAGGGCTTCATTTGTCTTGTGAAGGAATGGTGGTGCAGTGTACCCTGCTGCTTTCAGAGTTCCTATCTCTATAGGAGGGGGAACTGCAGAAAATATTGACAAAAATGAGTGCATTTTTAGGGATTGGAAGAAAGTTAATTCCTTATCAATATCAAAAGGCGTGCTAATTGATCCATTACATGTATGCATATGAAGATAAAGCTTTTGCAACTGTGTCAGGCTAACTCCTGCTTGTTGACCTTTATTGACCTTTCTGTGTCAGGGAGTTCCCTTCATAACCTTTTCATATTTATCTGCCTGCCCGCTGCAGTTCCCTTCTGTAGAAATAAAGCAGATAGTATTGAATGTCTCTCAAAAGCCATGGATGCACAGAATAAAGGTGGTACAATAAAGGTGGATTTTTGCCATCTTTAGGTAAAGGAGGAGAGACTTTAAAGTGTGCAGTTGGGGTTTTTTGATTTGTTAATACGGGGTCAATTCTATTTAAAGGAATCTATCAGAACCTTACTAGGCAAGATTTATACACCGTATCAGTGAGAGGTTTGATTTAATGACCTCAAAAGATCCTTTCTGGAAATATTTCAGTGACACCTGACAATCTGCTCTAAAAATGATCAAATTAATGTTTTTTCTATCAACATGGTACACCTGTAGGTTTCTAAAATATGCAGAAGGAATAAATGTATTCTAGACTAGGAGAATTAATAAGTAAATATTGAGAAAAATACTACTGACAGATAGCATTAGACATTTTCAGGCAAAAATCCTACCAAATTTTGGGTTCATTGGAGAATTTAAACATACAATTTTGTTCCCATAACAAAATAGTTTTAAAGTGGCAATTACTTGTTATCGTTATTTCCTTTTCGCTTTACAATGGGAACGCAAACAAACCAAATTGGCAAATTGCTAAAAAAAAAAAAAAAAATCAGAAATTTCAGGACTTCATTCTGTCTCTTGTGAAATAGTTTCTCACTGGGGGGGGAAAAAATCATTGGTACACAAAAGCCAATTTATTGGAACAAAAAGCCCAAAGGCATCTCAGACACAAACCATAGATGGCATCTATGCATGTACGTTTGAGAGAGAGAGAATATTTGCAATAGATTACCAAGAGACAAGATAATTTATATTCAGCATGTTATGGGTTATAATTTTTTTCAGAATTCCTTAGCACTACCCATGTTCAGAACACCCAGAGTTACAGTGTGGGGAACTACAGTTGAGTCAGCTTCACTTTGGTCTTCCACGTACACACAAAATTATGAATAGGAACAGTCAAGTGAATTTACCAGGGGCAAAGCATGGCTGGCAAACTTGACTGCTTTCTGTGAAAAATGACTGAATTTATGGATGAGGGAAGAGAAAAGATACCATATGCTTTGACTTTAGCAAGGTGTTTGGCACTGTTTCCCACAATATTCCAGTACCCAAGTGAGGATATTCCAGTCTGTATAGGTATACAACCAGAAGGGTAAAAATTGGTTGTGTAATCACGATGGGAGTGTAGAGGTCGGTGTATCATACTCCATCTTAAGGCCGGTATCAAGCAGGGCACTGCAAGGTCTGTATGGAAAACCTGCCCTGTTTAAGACGTTTATTAGTGACTTGACTTTCAAAAAGTGATAAATTGCATTAATGTTTCCAGATGACACAAAACTAGAGGGGACCAATTAATAGAGCAAAGGCAGGTTTGCTGTCCATAGGGACCTGGATAGAATGGAGGAGTGGGCTGACTGGAAGTTTACTAATTCTGTCAAGGAAAAAGATGAAGTTTGGCACCTGGCAAGGAAGAAGACCTTGCAAAAACACTGCCTAAAGAACAGCAGCTCTGCTGAAAAAGATCTGGATGCCTTGATGGACAGCAAACTCATTACAAGCCAGCAGTGTGTCTTGGTAGCAAAGAGGGCTGAAGGGATCACAAGGCATATTATGAGGAGCATATCCACTAGATCAAGAGAAGCAATTGTCCCCCTCTACTCACTTCTGGGTTTGGGTCCTACGGTACAGGGAATGCACTGGAAAACTGGGGAAGTTAAGTGAATGGCTCCACAGCCACAGGGCTGGAGCACATGAGGAGAGACTGGAGGAATGGGGCTTTTCAACCCGGACAGTAAAAGGTCTATCAGGACCCACCAGCAGCAAGAAAAGACTCGGAGGTCTATGGTTGGTGGAAGACATTGACAGGAGAGGTTCAGACCTGAGACAGGGAAAACAGGTCCACCCCTACAACAGTGAAGCGCTGGAGCAGGTTGCAGAGAGATCGTTCAGCCTTTGTAGGACCTGGGACCACAGGAACACCGTGTACCGATGACAGTAGCTATAATCCTCTTTCTTCCCTTTCCTTTACCTTTTCTTTCCTTTCCTACCACTCTTTCTGTCTATTGTGCGCTGCTTTACGGGCAAAACAATAACGCTGCACAGTTAGATTGAGGCATAACCCCTTGGCGTGATTGCCTTGATTTCTGTGCTTTGAGATCAAGGTAAACAAACCATCACCCGTCCATCGAGTGGACCGTGACACCAGGTTATTAAAAAATAGAGCTACCTAGTTTTCTCTTGTGGTCTTTTGTTTATTTAGGGAGAAATTACTTGAGCACTTCTAAAACACCCACACAAAGAAAAGAAGTATATATTGATTTATTCTGAAATAGAATGAAAAGCAACATACAGATGATATACAGAGGGAGGGAAATTATGATTTCTTAGCATTCTTATTGGCTACTGATGATGTAATTGTGCATCATTAAGTCGTAATTGTTTTATTATGGTGTTTTTACAAGGAGACAAATTGTTCATGAATCAATGCACTTGGAGACCGCAAAAGAAGTTGCTTATTGATCCACAAGCTGTTTGTGTCAAAGTTTGCTGCTCAGAACAGAAAACAAAAACAAAGTACTCCAGGTGTATTCATAAGGAAAATAATTTTGGAAGCACGGAGTCTGAATTTATATTTGAAATTGGCTCAACTTTGAAATATGCTTTGTTCTTTAAAATATTGAATTCAAATACACATGCTGATCCACAGAAAGCAATTCATAGTCTACCTTTTTCTGCCATTGACTTCTATCAGCCATCAGGTTGCGGAGGTTCAGTAAACTCCCATTTCTGTTTCCTCATTTATTTGTGTCAGAGGTATACATTGTCATTATTTTTAAAATATATTAAAGTTAAAAATGCTTTCCTAAAAAGATCTGCTTTTCTGGAGATTGGATGCCTTAAAGGTTGATAAAATCAGATTAGTAGATGGGCATATTTCCACCTTTTGAAATTGTGGAATATTAAAGAACATAAAATTGTTAGCCTACATAAACAGAGTGCTGGATCAGCCCTTCAATCTCATGCACACAACTTTCATTAATTTCAAGAGTACTGCAGTGGAATACTCTACCAATGTAATATATCACAGAGCTTCTGATTTTGTAGATCAGTGTCTTTAAGAATTCATATCCACAGACAAGTCTCTGAAGCTTAATCAATCGCTATCCATCTGCTGAATAGACAAAACTCCATTTACAAGGTACCGCAATTTAGCTCCTATGCTGGAAAGCCTTAGAAAAGAGCTTCAGCAATGTCAGTTTAACTTGCAACTAAGATTAAAATAGGCAACTCAGAAATAGATATTGAGCTTAAGCAGGGTAATGTAGTGAATCACCTTAACTCAGCAAAATGTTGGAGTCTTCATGGCTTAATAATGCACTAAAAAAATCGCTCTTCTCTCCAAAGTCATATTACATTCTACATTGAAGAAAAAGTTTGTGTGAAACTAAGCCACCTGAACACTTTTGGTGGAATAGAAATACTTATATTCAAGACTAAGGAGTAGCTGTGTTCCTTCGGTGTCTCTGTTTTTTCCTTTCTAAGAATCGCTCACGTATTTGAGGGTCTTCACAAACGGATGATTGTGTTCCACAGCTTGATCTTGTCCACGCTTTTTGTAGGGGCTATAAAAAACCCCCCTGTTCTATTGAAATGTCTTTTCTGTTTCCTTTAGGGATGTTTATAATGTAAGCACAATTTCAAGGAATGTGTGAGCAGATTAGATAGTTGCTAAAAGATTGTATTTTTTCTTATCTGTTACTTTAGAATTAAGTGATAAATATCTTGGGTTTAATTGTATATCAGTATGAGATGGGCCTTTATAAGATGCAGATAATCTCACAAATATGTATTCTGTACCCAAAACAGAAAGGATTTGAATAGTGTGATCACGTACTGATCATTATATCCTGCAAATTCTTCATTGCAATCAGCAGGAATTTTAGGAAGCTTAAAAAGACAATATGAAGCTGTAAATTTAAATATGAGATGAAAACTTGGGTTTTTTTGCATCTTGACACTTGTGCGTGGAATCTGAAGCATGAATAATTTTACTCTAGAGTCTTTTATTTATTCATGTGCATAAGTATTTTCAGAATTGAACCTTTGATTTCATTTTTATAGGTTTGGGGTTTTGTAACATACATGTCAAACCTGGTCAAATAATTCTAACATTTTGCTTCCTAGTGAAAATTCAAATGTTAAGTGTTACTTTATTTCAGTTTATTTTACTTCAGAATTTTATTTATCTTGGTTTTATTTAAACCATATGAGTAATGCTACAAGAATACCAAACACTCTTTGGTATGTTTAGACCAATTTGCAGAAAAATAACCCAATTAGGGAAACTTTTCTAACAGTCTAAAAATTCTAAGTTTTAGCTCATAAATACAGTCTTACCCTACCTGATCTTGGGGAAAATTACTGTTCTCATAGAACAGAGGGAATAATAGTGAAGTGTATTAGGCTAAGAGCTACGGGATTAAAAACATTCACTTAAATAGAAAAAGAAACCAAGAAAATAAGAATCTCAATGTTACATCCTTTGCGAGAGCGGTCGCTGTTGCATTTTCTTGGTCTGTTTTACAGCTACTTCAAACCTAAAATTCCCTCCGTAACATAATATGCAGTGAGCATGCTTTTCCCTTTTCTCCTTTGAATTTCAGAATTGTTGAAAGTCTTGACTGTCTCTGCTAGTAGAACAACTTCTTGTCTTCATGCTTTTCTGTATTCCCCAGCAAGGGTGATTTAGAGCCTCTTTCTGAGAATGTCTTAAACAAGGCCTGATCATTTATTTATACACTTTGTTGTATCTTTTTAGAAAGACACAAAGTGTCAACTCTCTCTATATAATATTTTTATAGACTCACGAAATGACAGAACAATTGAAGTTGGTAGGCACATCTGGAGATCATTTAATCCACTCTCCTGCTCAAAGCGGGGTCAAATATGGCAATTTGTTTAGGGCAGTGTTCAAATCGGTGTTGAATATCTCTAAGAACGGAAAGTTCCCAGACTCTCTAGGCAGCATGGTCCAGTGTTCAATCACATCCCAGAAAAAAACCCTTTTTCTTGTGTTTAAATAGAATGTCTTATATTTTGGGTTGCGTCTGCCTTCTCTTGTTCTTTCACTGGATGCCACTGAGCTCCATTGGGCTTAGTCCACACCGCTTGTGAATACAGAATTGATAGCAAGACTAGAAAAAGCCTATTGATTATTTATTAAAGTCTGCAAAAGGACAGTTCTTCAGGCAGAGGTCAACTACAGTAGTGAGAAATAGATATCAAAATGAATCGTACAGGACTTTCTGGTACCCAAGTTCCGTGTATTCTGCATGGTAAGGACCAACTCAAGGGTGGAAAATAGATCCCACTATTTGATTTTGTGCTTACTGAATTATTTGTCAGGATGTAAAGATCTAGTTTACAAACCTCTAGGACCCCAGATGCATGGTTAGAAAGCCAATTCTTTTTGTTAAATAAAAGCCTTTGCTACCAGACTAAGCCATAAACTTATAAAAATTGTTATGCTGCTTTTTTCATTCACCTGTGGACTGCATTCTCTGAAGCACAATCCTGCAGAAACATTTTTATCAGATTGCAGCCTGCCTTCCATGAGACATGACCAAAATACCTCTGCTGCTCTGCTGTTCCATCAGTAGTACATCAATTGTACCCAGCTTTTGAAGCATTCTCTCATTGATCTTCCCTCCTTCAAGAATATGTGGAGAAGCTGCTAATAACATCATATCTCTAAAGGCTTTTGTTGACGCCAGTTCCAACATTTGTAAAGCGAATGACATGCGTTTGTGGGTATAATATTTTAAAATCCCAGTAATTGTATGACTGATGGTGTTCTCTATTCTCCCCTCTGAAACAGACTTTTGTAGTAGTAATAAGAATCACAAGATCTGCTCAGTGCAGATATTTCACTGAAACTTGATAGCACTAAGCTTGAACCATTTGCCACTCCAGCACATCACGTAGTACTCAGGAATGCATCCATTCACAAATGGATCGATTATATTAATACATTATAATTTACTTCTAAATCATTAAGGTTATATTACTTTTATGCAGGTCTACAGATACATCAGTAAGTAGTAACGACATTCTTCTCATCTGAGTGCATCCTTGGACATCTTTCGGCTTTCATCAAACTTCAGTAACTGTGATAAGCCTCTTTTTTTAGCAGGTGAGAAAATCAGAGGCAGAATTTTTGAGACCTTCTAATGCAAAATAACTAAGTTCAAGGACTAGTCTAACTCGATAGGTGTTTGTGGTCATAGTAGGTATCCATTTTTTTCTCTCTGTTAGAGGTTTTGGTGGCATGTTTAAGCTTTTAGAGATTAATTTGCAGTTTCCATAACACTTTTTGTATACTCTATGTGGCAAATTAGATCCATAGCGATGGAGATCTATCCCCTGAGTTCATGCAGTATTCATTATGAAATCAGCCCGAGTATGACTCAGTTATAGTTTGTTCACGCATTTTTCTCATAGATGCACTGTTATTTATTGTACTGGTTCAACTCAGTGTGTTGTCTGAAATTGCTGTTGACTATGGCATCATATGCAGGTGTGTCATAGAACTACCTATATAAACTGGATACTTTTAACACAGCAGTTCTATGTTTATCTTTCTTGAATTCCTTGTCTTCTTTTCCTCTTTAATGTCATACTTGAAATTCTTTCTGTGCTCACCTCGTAAAAAAACTGTAGCAAGTATTAATTATATTAAGCATAGTAGTTATTGTTTTTTCACTCAGGAATGTAAGCACCTCCTCTATAGTAACCTCCAAAAAAGAAAAGCTGGAGCTATTAAACTCTTAAGAACACTGAAGAGTGGCACAATATACTGTGCCTGTCTCTTAAATCAGACTCTACTTACTATAGTGCCTTTCAAATTATGGTAGGGCTACAAATATTTTTCCAAATTAAGTTTTGAATAAACAGTATTGTAATAATAATATTAAAATTGCATATGCTCTGTTGGTGAAAACAGGAATAGCTGGCGTTAATCTGCATATTGACTGGAAAAATGGAATAATATTTGATGTTGACTTGAAGAAGACAAAAATCATTTTCTGACTACATATATAAATATATATACGAATGCATTTTTTTCCCTCCTAGCACCTAGGTTAGGTTAGGTTTCTGTAACATTCCTTTTTTATTTCCAGACCTGTGTGTCTCTTTGTATGTTTAGCAAGCTGTGAGCTGCATCGTTTGCAGCAGGCTTTTTCCCAGAAAATTGTACTGAGTTTCAGCAGCAGCAGAACATTCAGTATTTTAGTACTGAGCCCTGTGACTGGGAAGGAGAGAAGGGGAGAAGCCATGGCTGAAATGCATTTGTAAGGGCTCTTTTATCACCTCTACAGCACAAATGTCAATTCAAGCCATTTTTTTTACCTGCTGGAAACCTTGCCTCCGATTACACTGCTTGCCCAAATGCTTTTGCAAAATGAGTAATATTTCTGATTTTCTGATTTAAATTAAAATTTCCTTCCCCTGCAGTTTTTATTGTAAGCAGAACGCAGAATATAGTGTACTTAGAATAGTGCTGTACAGAGGGGCTCCCCCCTCAAATGTTTTATGCATGCTGATGCCTTGCACAAGGCAAAAACAAGTAACTTAAACAATACAATAAATTTTACTGAGACACAGATACAGGTCTTTTCTGGCTTGTCTATAAAGTGAAAAATATGGAATGATTTGCTTCCCCTTTAAGGAGGTTATTAGCTTGCTTGTATCTACCAGAGGAATAGAGGTGCACACAGTCTCCCATTATTCACCGGGTTTTTAATCTTGATCCCTGGCTTGTGCGATAAGTTATTGCTGGGGACTAGAATTGCTTGAGGAGTGATGCAGGTGCCTGAGGGCCAGCAAGTGGCTCTGTTATGAGAACTGGCTCTAATGATTAATGGTAGGATGCAGTGCACTACTGCTGACTTCATTGGGAAATACAACATTGTTAATTTTATCATTATAAACTCCCAGCACTCCAAGAGAATGTGTCTGCCTCCAGGATGGTGAATTTGATAAGAAGGCTTTTCTGATAAGATATCTCGTACTCCCAGGGAAAAACATTCATGTTTAATCAGGGAGTATTTAACTTGCAATCCAAATGTTACCAAGTAATATGTACAGGTCATTTTAAATTTGTGCTCTACAGTTCAGGTCGTAACATTATAAATGAGTTTGTATACACACTGAAGAAAGAATCGATACAGCAGTGCTCTTTACAAAGACTGTCATAAGCCAGAGAAACTAAATATTTTTTCACTCGAAAGAGGGACAGACTTTTAAATGAATAGCAGTACCACGGACAAATAAACACACACACAGAGCTCGGGAACCATCCTGTGAAGTACTCTGCAACTTCTATTATTGCCGGTGTCAGTGTCTAGGATTTCAAAGCAAAACGCTGAGGACGAGGGATTGCATTCTCTCCCTATTGAATGCATGAAACAGGTCACAGGATTAGCCTGCAGTATTGGGGTAAGGAAAGACTGTAGTCCTCGGTGTGCCAATTCCTTGTTTAGGTGTTTGCAGGAGCAACATGCAAACTGCCATCTTGTAGAGACATTTGTACTGGGTTTGGCTGGTGTAGTGTTACTTTTCCGCATAGTAGTTTATACGGTGCTGTATTTTGAAACGGGTAAGTTCTCCCAGGATGAAATCCCTCCTCAGTCTCAGTCAATACCTAATTTATATTGAGGATTTTGTAAAGTCTTGGCTCAACCTCACTAGAAGTGTTCCTACATCTTCATTTCTCTTTACGGTATCTTCACCCTGACTTAGATCTGTACTTTCCCTTCCATACCCTCATCTCCAACACCAACACCTCCGCCAATACCTTGTACTCTCCTAGCTCCCTTTTTCATTCCAAAAGCTGCAGAATGATCGGTATTTTGTTCATTATGTTTGTGTGTTAGATGTCTTTTTTTCTATGTGTAGGGGATTTTCTCTCTCTTTAAATTGAAATTCTTCAGGTTATGTCCTTTCTGTGGTTTTGAACATTGTCTAGAACAGTTTGGCTGTTGTTCAGTAGCTCCTTTGGCCATGCTAATTCATATGATGAAGACTTTATAAAATTTGTCAGATTTTCTGTGAAGGTGATAACAGATATAAATACAATTTTGAAAAAATTAATATCTTTCTCGTTTCATAACTCCAGTCTAGGAGTTATGTCATAAAGCAAGAACAGCATTTGAAGGTAATAAGCTGATTTTTATGGAAAACATAATGGAGTAGTGTCACTTAGTAGGACATTTTAAAACTAGGCTTACTTGCCTTGAAACTGGAATAACTTTATAAAACTGCATGTCTTGCACTGTGACTCATGTTCTTTAACTCCATGTAACTAATTATTTGATCTAACTGGCTCTAACAAAACAGATTTTTATAATACTGTACTTTTGTTTGCATGCAAAGTAGAATTGTCGTGACTCATTTCGTAACCTTGTCACACTGTTTAAGCGACGTATTTGGTACATGGATGGGGAAAGCTGTTGAATCTGAGAGTCCTGTCATTCAGTGGATCAACTGAACAAAATACTAGAGTGAGAAGAACATGCCTAATTGTCCCATTGTGGTTTAGATCTACAGCAAGCTGGGGGCGGTTGTGAGGGAAAATTTAACGTATCAGTACTGAAACAAGCAATGGTTGCCTACTAGGACCCAAGAAATCAAAATTATAGCTAACCAATTTCAAAGCTTAGGTTTTGCCATTTCAGGTTGTTCTATAAGCTCTAAGCTAAAAGCTGCATCACTTCCTGACTTCACATCCTCTGAAAGAGGGAGCAATGGCAGTTTGATGTCTAACAACTCCAGTATTCATAACACAGAAGTAATGGCAGCTGGTAGTATCAGCTTAACTTAAGTAGATGATATAGTAAAAGCACGTAGCTAAGTGGATAATGGGAATGCCATCCTGAATCTCCAGAGAGACGGTAATCCATAGCAATCGAGATGACTCAGAGGCACAGAAGTGCTTAGATGACTTGGATGTTAATGTGTGCAGACAGAAACTGCTGTGCACTTTTCCTGATAGCCTTGAAACTGTTGTATTATCTGTGTTGTATATGCATCTGTTTGTCAGTCTTGAAGTATTCTTTGGCGCATTGTTGGAAATTCAATTTGTGCGTTTGCACAAAAGAACTTCAGGGTTTAGTAAATGAGTAGCAGAGAGAGACAGATGACTACTTCAGAGGAGAATCACAAAAAGCTGAAGCTTTACAAGCCAACACGGGAAGAAAGAGTTGATCCAGGTCTGAAAAGAGAACAAGCACTGAACCAGACCAGATTTTGAACTGGCTAACATCGTGTGCAAAAATAAACAGTAGTGTCTTGTGGCTGTAAACAATTGTATCTGATCAAAACAGTGGGGATGTTTTATTTTTACTGGTGTATTATACAATATACAGAGCCACTGAGACTCGGGCTGAGATTCTTTGCTCAGTTACTCGTGCCTTAGTCTGCTAGAGGCAGTAGAAGGGTTTTTTCCTCCAGCTTGTATGTGGCTATATATATTCTGTTTGGTTTGCTCCCTTCTTCTGAAGTAACAAAACTCAGCCATGGCTGGGAACAGAACCCCAAACCGTACAGGAAAGTGCTTTGAAGCAATACAGAGAATTTTGTATCCTCAATGTCTGAGGTTAGCAATGAAGGCTTGTTTGGATTTAGGGGGTGATCTTGGTTTTTTTTTTCTCCCCTTCTTACCCTCTCTCGGGCCCTAATCCCCATCATCAGAGCACTTTGAGGGAGATTTATTCTTATGGAAGATGGAGAGTAGTTTAAAAGCTGACTTCGTTTACATCTATATCTCTCCCTCAGAGTGTGTCTAGTGTCCTTAGGAAGAAAGCAGTAAAGCAATATTTACCTCTGGCAGCTTTATTAAGAGGTTAAACATTAACTTTTACGTGATTGTTATGAAACTGGTGAGCTAGGGAGCAACTTAGTCCCTCAAAAATGCCATCCCCTTGGTTAGGGCTGCACTGGTTGTATGGTTCAGGCTAGTGCAGTGCTCAGGGCAGACCTGTGCTGGGGGACAGTGCCTTCCAAAAGCCTTGACACTGAGGATATAATCCAAGACAAGTGTACTGGCATAAAGAAGGACTGGACGTAGTAAAGAAAAACTGGGATAAATCTGAACCATGTTATATGCTTTGTTTCTCTGTTAAAAAGTTCATTTCTTTTAGGTTTAACTTGGTTTAACAAATGAGAATCTGAGCAGAACACACTGGTTAACGTTGAAGTTCTAACTTGGGAACTAAGCAGGCTGCAATGGCCACATCGTCTCAGGCAGTAAGGAGTATCTGCCCTTATCACTTACCTACCCACTGTGTGCTCAGATATCCAAATCCTTGTTGTATTTTTCACAGCAGCTGAGCTGCGGCTCTTTTCCTGTTTCACAAATATGAGAAATAACAACTTAGGCTCAGCCCATTCATTTAGACTAATGTATTTAGAGGTGTTTTCTGCTGTAGGCTAGAAATATGAAAATAGCAGAGTTCGAGCAGTGAATTGTAACTAAATAATGCATCCTGATCCTTTAGTCTTTCTGCCTGTGCCAAGCTGCTTAGTCTTCTGAGGACTATATAAGTTTTCTGGAATAAGAGGACATTTTTACTAAACATGACATTTGGAGTGGAGGGTCAGTTTCCCTCTCTAAAACACAGCTTTATAAAAATCCACGTATCGCTATATGGCCTGTAACCCAGTACAAACATTGCTGTGCTGTTAGTGTGACTTGCATACGTGCATTGTACTTCTGAGACGTGGTTGACAGGCCTAAGAGAGACAGAGGTCTTATAGTATAATAATGTGTAATAGCAGCATTTCATCTTGAAGGTGTCCAGATTACAGTGTGTCTTGATTAAACATAAGCACTGATTCTCTTGTAGCTTGCATTTTCCCATATCTACTTACAAAACACATAATCTGACAAAACACTACTATTATTTGTAACCCTTTCCAGAAGACAGAAAATTCCATCACCACAAAGCTGTGCACTCTGATTTTTTGAGAAAGGGAAGAGCAGAACTATCTGAGGGTTTCACAGCCAGCATCTGAATTAATCCTGCATATAGTAATTCCACTGTGGTTCTCGGGGCTCTGTGCTATTAGAAATACTATTCTTCCCCTTGTTTTCTTATTCAACTGATAAGATCTGCCTATTCAGGAATGCTCTTGATGGCTTAAAGCATAGCTTAGAATTTTTACCTTTAGCAGATGTTATTGAATAGTCTGTTCAGGTGTCAGAGTAGTTACGAAGTGATACACTTTTCAGTAGAAACAAATTTGATCCAATTTAGAAGAGACAATATATATTGAAACACAATTTCAAAGCCCCCTTGGATCCTGTAGGCTGCGTTCTTTGCCAGCTCAGGTATTCATGTACAGCTATACAGCTGGGAAGTTGACATGGTGATTGGCACAGGCAGGAACAACTGCACAAAGGATACAGCAACGGAGATTCAAACTGTGAATTTCTGCTAAAAGAGAGAATCTGTATTTTTGTGTAACATTTTAGATTTGATATGAACACTGAGAAATAGAACCAGGCATCCACCTCGAAACAGTCACATACTTAACCTATTCTTGGCAGTCAGGCTTTGTGATCAATAAGAGCAGCTTTCTCACGCTCTTTTACACATGGGTAGTTACTGTAGCTATGCATGAACTGGAGTGCAAAATAGAAGTAAAGCATGTAGTGGAGGTTTTTTCTTTTTCTGCTGGAGATAACAGTGTGAAGCCAGGAGATTGCTCTCTGCTCTGTGACTGGTGTGTTCTGGACTGATGTGTTTGTCACATTGAAGTTGCAGAACAACAAACTGAGGTAGCATTAAGATTTTGCTGTTCCACGCCTTGTGGTGTATGGAAAATAATCTGCTTTAGTTACTGACACCCTTCCATTTTCCACTTCATTGTTCGAAAAGCCCTTACACCTCTCAAGGCATCTTCTCATCCGGAGTTCTTCAGAGAAAATGGAGAAAAATGATTTCATCTAGACCGCGATTCCTCTGACCTATTTTAGACAACGCCCTCTTCAACAAGATGATCCATGCAGAAGTGATAGTTGCCTTCCACTGGTCATACAAGGCTAACTGACTGAGATGTCAGGGTCTCAGTGGATAGTGAGTACCTAAGGCTGGGTGAGATGAATCCCCTTGTGGTTGAGTAACATGTTATGAGTCAACACAGCACTGCTTTTAGCCTAGAGAGGAACACAAGTGTTGGGCTTTTCAGGTGCTAGGTAACAACTTGCCCCTGGAGGCATTTGTTCTCTCTCTTTACTTCGGAGCTGCATGCTCGGTTTTTCTACTCCCATAGTGAGAGTAGCTATATAATGTGGCACCTAGCCTAGAGTCTTATTTGTACAGGCTTCTGTGTGAACTTAGGACAAAACTTACTTGCCCTGTCAGCATCCTCTGTGCTGCTGAGTGTGTAGAAGCAAATGTGATAAAGAAAGTAGAAATGCAATTAACAAAGACCAGTAGATACAAAAGCCCAGAGCTAGTTTTAGCTACTATTTGTCGATCCAGGCTGCCATTGTACCAATGCTGAGACACGGAGTTATTGCAAAGTCAATAGTAGTGGCATGGCTTTCAGTAATGATTTCGAGTCAGTTGTGATATGCTGCAGAAACTACTGCAATCAGCTCGCAGTGATCATCCTTGCTGTAAGAAGTTTTGAAGCAGAGTCTTTTCTCCTTGCTCTGGTGACACAGGCTGCCTGAAAGCTTTGTCGTCTACCAGTGTGTGCCACATATCTCATCATCTGCTTTTCCCACAGAGGACAGCTGAGAGGGGGGAAAAACATAAAAGGAAAGAAAGTCTTGACCACAGTACCTGTGCCTCTTTGGACAGAACTTATCAATTTACTTCTCACCAGTAACTGTAGACATTTGTCAACCCCTAGCCTTAGGGCCATTGCTGCCCTTTACGGAGATCTCATTGTATTTTACCTACAATATTTTGAAGATTTTTAGAAAAAAGTAGGTTTCCGCTTTTGGTTTCAAGTGCTGAAATGTTAGGGTAATCCTTGTCGTACAGCGTGACTACGCTGTGAAGATTACACAGTCTTTAAAGATGAGAGGAGAACATCTGGCTCTATGTTAATGCCCTACAGTTGAGCTGAAGCTCCGTAAACAGTAACAAAGTTGGAAAGCATCTGTAAGGAGCACCGGGGACCTTGTGGCCTGAGGGCTTAAAGTTTTCACTTTGTGTATCCCAAATACCATTTAGTGTTTTGTAATATTTACAGTGCTTCTGGTGTGCAGGAGATACTCAGTCTCCTAAGACTCTGTTCAGTGTGCTTTAAAAATGTCTTGAGGACTCTTATCATGTACTTATCGGGGGTTTGCAAACAATATCCCTGTTGTTTAGGTTGCTGAAGTAACTCTTCAAAAAGTCCAACACTGTGACAGAACAGAACTGTATGCAGGTCTTCTGTAACGATTAAGCAAAGCAACAGAAGAGAGAGAATCTTGTAGGTATATGTGATTCTTTTTTCAATGGTTTGTTGCTCCATAAAAATACAAAGGGTTGAGGTAATGCTTGATGTGAAAAATATAAAAGCTGAGAAAAGCGGAGCTGCATAAAGAAAAAGAAAGCATATTTTGATACAGAAAATTCGGGATAGTTGTAAGTGTTAGTGGTATAATTCGTACTTTACCACAGTCACCACAAATAAGGATTTTTTTTAATGCTGCAGTATGCTTTCCACAATGGCAAAAGGAGCTCTCATAACAGAGGTTGGGTCAAGGTAACATATTTAAGGGTGGAAAAGCAAATTGCTTATTTACACTGCAGAAAGAGGTCAAGTTGAACACCAAGCTTTCTTTTAAGCTAAGATTTTTGTACGTGGCAGGCTTTTTCACTGTTTTACTCATTACAATTTATGGAGGTAATGTTTTACCACATGCACAGTCACAGCAGAGGAACACGTGAACCAGAATCTGCTCTTTGGCAGAGACCCTTGGGGATGTGACTGGAAGATATTGAACACAAATTTGGGAAATATCCTTTCTTCGGTTCAGCTGCTTGGCAGACCGACGTGCTTGCCAGTTAGCCTCGCACCTGAATGCCTTGTAGTAGTCAAAGAAACGCAGTTCTTAGTTCCTTCACTGATTTTACAGAAGCTGCTTCAATGAAGGATACCAATAAATCCAGTCCTGTTCAGAGTTCTTATTTGCAATCCTCTAAAATTGGGTAGAACTAAATTTAAAGCAAGAGAGATACTCAGTGTTAGAAATTTTTGCTATAAAAACGAAAATCCCCAAACCTCTGTACTTGGCCATAGTCCACATAAGGTAGAAAGGTTGATCTAGGATTGAAAACTGCAAAGAATAAAAGAATAAGGGTTATTTATTACTTGTCCTTTCCTGATCCACCAAGAAACCCACACATCAGGGAGTTTATAATTTACAAATAATAATCAAGATAATTATTATTAATAATATTACCTATATTAAAGACAAGGTACATGTAATTCCTACAAGTCTGATCTACACAAGATTGTAGACTCCAGTTTAAAATCAATTTACTATTGAGAGGAATTGGTTCTTCAGGAGAAAACTCTAAGAGCTCTGCCTCTGGACGATAGCTTTTGGGTTTTTAGCCGTAGGTTGTAAAATTAGCTGAGAGAAAGATATCTTAAATTGAGATGAGTGAATGTGGTCAGCATGGAAAAAAAGGTTTTTTAGAGAGGGGGTTGACTCGTAACCAAAACAGTAGCATTGATTGCATGGAGTTGTGTGGCATTGCATCTTAATTCTTTTCATTTCAGAGTCTTGTTTCTTAAGGAAATGTTCCATCTAATGATTACTTTTATTTATTATGATGAGTAATGATCTGAGTGCATCAGCCTATTTCAGCCAAGTCTGACGGAGAATAAATAGTTTAGACATATTCACTTCCTGAAAAATGCTGCTAGAATCAAGAATCACTTCACTTTCCCTTCCTTCAAAGCAAGATTTTCACCAAAGTTTCGGAGTTTACCCTGTATTACATTTCAGTAGAATCCCATCACAAAATAGAAATCTACAGGAACGCAGCTTCATTAACTCTCCTGTGCACTCAACTACTTCTTTTAAAAAGAAACAAAGAAAACCTCTAAAAAGACCTTGAAGGTTAAAGGTAAATCACCCACACTTCCTTGGCACTGTACTCCCAATAAAATTACTTTCTTGCTTTACCTGATCACGTTTCCATCTACTGAGAAGGACACAGTCTTGCAAGAGAAATTGTGACAACAAAATGCCCAAGCTGACCTTTTTTTATTTTTTTCTTTTTTTCCCCCTTCTTTTCTTTCCCCCCTTTGCTACTGTAAAGAACTACTCCACTTCCAGGTTGCCAAAGCCAAATGCTTCTCCCTCTCATTGGCCCACAATTTAACATTTATCTTTTTTTCCCCTCTTTGTTCAAATTGGAGCCAGTATAGCTTAATCTCTTTTAAACTCACATCTATGTGAATTGCAAGTGAGAACACAGGTGCGAGTGGAGCTCTGGCTTAAAATAGCAAACAGTAGTAAAAGTAGCTGCTGCTCATTTGGGAGAAGATAACAAATGAGACCTCCCAGGAGTCAGCAGTGTGATTTCGCACTGTTTCTCATCTATATAAACGATCTAAATAGAGATAGCAATGGTAAACAAGCAAATTCTACTGATAGCAAAAGTATTGGGGAGTAATAAGCCCAGAGCAAACATCGGAGTGTTCAGGGAATTTTGGTCTACTACATCTGCAAATTCATAATTGTCAGTCATTCCTATAAAAATAATAGCATAATGTAATAAGTACAAATAAATGTCACGGAACAGCAGTATGTTGTACAGGCATTTTAGTGAAGACCTTGAAATAAAAAAGCAGAACCTTGATCTGAACTTTAAAATGCGACTGGAGTGCTAACAGCCAGCCACGATACCACGCAGGTGGCTAGAAAATACTTAGGTGTGAAGGGCTAGTGTTTGCAAAATGCACCATTATAAATAGGGGTCTTTCTGAATATAAGAACCATTACGATTAAACAGCTTATCAAAATGAAATGTAAGTTTTCTTTCCTTAAGCTTGTTTATTTTTTTCCTGGGGTTTAATTTATTTAAATTATTTTGATCAAAACACTAAACTAATTTAAACAACTGTGAACGAAAGACTGTTCATCAAATAATATTTTTCTCCTGTGGTTTTTTGTTTGTTTCATCTCTTTTATAACATTACCAGACAATCAGGTATTTTCTGATGACCTTCCTGATGCTGCTTCATACTGTAAATGTCTCTATAAACTCTCTCTCGAGCAGGTGTTTTCCTGAGTCTCTGATCATTTTCCTTTTACTCTGCCAACCTGCCTCTCTTCCTGTTGTATGTTTTTGTGGGCAAATAAAACGAAGTGGCTAAAGCATCCAAGAATACTCGCATCTAGAAGACTCTAGTTTGAATTATTGCATGGCACTAAGTCATATGAAGGTATATTGAATGATCTTAAGAAAAGCTGTCTATGTCATGAATCGTGGAGTACGTGAACAGGTGGGTAAAAGAAAACAAATCTACGTGCATACTTTTGTGTGAGGGGCTTTTATTTCAGAAGCAAAAGAGGTCTCAATCTCCTGCTGAGCTGTGTTACTTGGCTACATGTTCCTTCTCATTCTCCTTTGATGGAATGCTAGTTGGTTGAATTTGTGTGGTTAGCATTCTGGGAGCCCTTAAAAAGGGAGGGAGGATTGTTTTCTTTGATGGAAAGGGAGCATCTTCATGGATATACAGATGACAAGTGGCTTGACGACTTGTTCCTTAGGAGTGGAGTGAACTAGGCTGAGGAGGAACAGAGGAGAGAGTGTGCCTGGAAGGATAAGACCAAAATAGCTGGCACAGTAATTCAATGATTCTGTGCTCAAAAAGATAAAAAGAAAAAAGATAATATTATGCTCTGCATTTGTTATCTGGAAGTGGGTGAAGCTCTTGGGTGTCTGAACAAGAATTAGATTTCAGGATGGGAGAAATCTGTGGATTTCTCGCAGGAAGAGAGAAACCTGAGCGTCCTGGCCAACACAGGGGGAAAAGATAGGGAAGAAAGTAAAATATATTTTTGCTGAATACCAAAGTATTGATCTGCTGGTATTTCAAGATTTTTTCTTTAAGTATCAGACTCTGCCCTCCAAGATGAAGGTTGTCACCGTTTGATACAACGAGGAAAGTCTGAAGCATCTGTGGAAGCCCTCTGACAGGGAGTAGATCTAGTGCGGAAATCCACAATGCCGGGGACAAAACATGATGCAAAGGAGGTTTTGGAGTTTCATTTGGTTGGGGTTTTTTTGTGGTTGTTGATTTTTTTGTTTTGCCTTTTTGGGGAGTTATTCTGAGACGCTGTAGGCAGTCCAAGAAAGGAGGTGAAATGAGAGGAGGTGATTTTGTTGTTAATTGGGGGTAAGGGTGGGGGCCCTTACAATTTCAGAAGGAAAACTATAAAAACACCCCTAGATTTAGAGCTTTTCACTCTTTTCAGTGAAACAGCACCTCATTAGAGTATAAGGAAAGAGGATATATACTTGTGCAAAATTATAGTGGTACTGATATGAAATATTGAATGGGCATGGTTCATCCTTCAGTTTTCTTTAATTAAAACACATGTATTGAGGACAGAGTGGTATAATTCATCACTGGATTAATGGGAAGGAGAAAACCTTCAGTCCTAAATTCCATCTAAGTACACTAATTTTCCATTTTATCACCTTCTGATTTTTACCTAATTGTTTTGCGGAGATGTGTTTTCTCTTCTGCTGATATGAGGATGTGTTACAGAAGCCACGTGTTGAGCTTGTTGGCCTGATTCCAACATGCCCTCTGCTTTGTTGTTATGACATTTCAACAAGCAGAGGAACAAAATCCATTAGCTGGGCAAGTGTGGAGTTTTACTTTACAAAACTTCCTGAGAAACACAAGCTGCAAAGGACTCCTGAAGTCTGATGCATTTTCTGCTGGTGTTTGGTACCTCCGTGAAGTCTTAGGAGAAGAAACAAAAACCTTCGAAGAAATTGGAACATTTCAGGAAAGTTTTCACTTGTAATTTTTAATGACTTTTTTGAGGAGAAAATAACATATCAAATCGCAAAATTTCATTAAATGATATTCACAATTTTTCTCAATCTTTGTAGGTTTATAGTCTTTTATTAAAATGATTCCTAAAGGGTTTGAGCTGCCTATTTCTATTGGTCCCAATGCTTAACTAGAGCAAAAATAGTATGATATGTAGCATAACTAATTAGTGGCTGTAAGATAAAAAGGTACATTTGTGCTCTACATTTGCATCACACAAGGTTAGGCCTTGTAAATTAGATGAAACACCATTAATAATCAAACAAATGAGGTCAGATTCATTGTTCTTTTCATTCTCTCCACTTCTGTTATGATAATTTTACACTTCTTGTGCTCCACAATTGAACAATGATTAGTTTCCTAAATACTACACTAGTTTTGACAAAACAAACCCCTGCAGAATCAAAATAAGTAATTTCTATTCGGTAGAAATGATTTTCACATTAGCCTGCATGGGATATTATACAACCCAATTATCACAATATGTGGACATATATAATAAATAAGATACGAGGATCTAATATGCTATGATGCTGCATCAACAGTGTTTTGCAAAAGACATTTGTAATAGTCCTAGCTGTATCCAGTTAAATGTGAGGTGTGAAGCAATAAATTGCTTCCCCTGGCTGAATTTTTGATACCTAATGGTGGGAACATATGTCACCAATCCTGCCTAGATCTTCTGGTGTTTTCTATATGGCAACGTTCTTGACCGAAAGGGATATGTGATGTTTCCTCTAACAGAATATTCATGGATTATTAAATCTAGTCTAGGTTCTGATTGGGGTCTTACGGGGGACTGGAGAGCAGGAATGACTTCTAATTAAGGGAGAGGGAAAGGTAAGATTTATCACAGTCAATAATAAATAGTTGTTTCCATTTGTGAAAGTGAACGTGAGTATGTCCATGCCCAGCACTGGCAGCGGGGCTGTGGGGGCCTCTGTGAGTAGGGGCTGGGGTTGCCCCATGCTGAACACAGCATGCTGTAATGTAAAGAACAGTTATAACCTGTTGCAAGCCTGGGCTCTAGTTCACGTGAGCTTGACGTCTGTCTGTTGAGTAGTTTACAATTACACTTGAGGAAAACTGAAGGTAGAACTACTGCATAAAACTCGTGTTAGATTTTTTTAATTACCTGTGATAGATGGTTTGGTTTGTATGATGCGTTGGTTTGGGACCCTGAATGAGGCATTCCTTGCCATGTCTCTTCCAAATGGAATGATGTTACATTCTTCCTTTACTAAAGCATAAGGCAAACCCCATCTCCCCTTCACCAGCTGAATACTTCCGAAGTTTTTGAGGAAATGTAACACAGTATTTTCTTCTCACAGTTAGGTTTTCGTGGGTAGCTTTATTTTCACCTGAGAGCACATCAACTACAAATCTTCAGTTTATGAAGCTGTGGGTTAAATATTGTTTGATTTTTTTTTTTTTTTTTTTTTTTTTGGTGGGAGGAAATTCCATAGAACTGATTCATCTCAAATATTCAGTTACCCGGATTCTTAACTCATTCTGCTTTAGCCTCTAGCCAGGTCAACAGCTAAACTGGCTGCTTCTCCCTATTTTGCCCTTAGACTTATGGCATTCCATTGACTCTAGGATCGTCTCGATTTACATAGGAATGAGTAATGGTCTCTACTTACCATTGCCCCATTACCTTGATAAGAAGCATTATCACTTCTAGAGGCAGGCACTGTCTGAAAAACAATAGACCACTTTCAGAAAGTGAAGTTACTTTGAAGAGGCTTAGCTGAAAAGTTAGAGAATGGGTTCTGCTTTAGCTCAAACCAGAACATAACGGCATGAGAAACCTGTGAATGGGCTGTACTGAACTCTGCAGAACTACTTACCTGGCCCTAATTAGCACAGAGACCCAGTTCTGAAGGACGTGACACTTTACTCACAACCAGTGGCAGAAGAACGGCATTATTTCCTTTTATGCGTCGGTATATAATTTTATCTGCATAGATTAGACATGTATGAGGAAGCTGTAAATTTGTTATCTCTGCCGTTCCTTTGCCTTTCTAATTAAGCCTCGCTCATGCTCACCTTCATCTTCCCATCCTATTACTATTTTATTTTCTAGCTCTAAAATGCTCTAGTAGTCCATCCTCCCTTTCTGGCTATAATTATATTTGCTCCACATGTTTCCACTTTTGCCAGTTCAGCACCTCTGGGAGCAAAATCAGCTGTTGAACACTTGAGACTTCTTTCTTTGAAGTATTTTATTTAGCGCAGTTGGACAGCCAGAGGACAACTGGAATGTCAGGATGAAACCAGAAAGAACTTAACAGCCAAACAATTTTAGGCTAAAAGTTCTAAAAAAAGCTTTGCTTTTGTTGCATGTGATGTAAAACAGCACTAATGTTAATCTACTTTCCTTCCTCTTTTACCCAACCTCACGTTGTGATTCTTTAAGTATCATTTTTTTTCTCTTAAGAATGATTTTTGTGAAAGTATTACACCAAGCTTGCTTTGTTTTATACTTGTCTTCAAATCATTCTTAGCAGTAATTATCAATATTTCTTAAAATTTTCGCTGCGCATTCAAAACCAGGCAAGAAAAGCAAATTAATCCAGAAACTTATTTATAAAACAACTGTGACACAGCACAGTATTATTTAAAGATATACATTTTTAAAAAGAGACTTTTTGAACTCTAGAGCTCCTAGAAAAGCAATAAGTATCTAGATCTTAATTTGCTGATTTTTCTGCTGATAAAGCTGTTCTTTGTTGATAATACTTTGAAAGCCTTGGAAAGTGTGTTTGCAGTTAGTCCTAAAGGGAAATAGATTTAGCAAGGAATTAGTTTTAGCGAGTTTCAGCAGAAGATTTTTGGGACAATGCAATTAGGCTGAGATGAAAAGCATTACCAGGAAGTAATATACCTTTGTTATGGATGTTTTGTGCGTATTATTGAGTAGTTTCACACTTTAGAAAGTTTGCATTCCAAAGGGAAAGGAATCTCATTTTCACACACATTCATTTTGTATTGGGGCTCTCAGATACCTTGGACAAAAGTTTGGTGCTTATCTCTAATCAAAGCCTTAAATTCTTGATGCATTTATTTTTAATTTTGGTTTCTTTCATACGTCAATAGCAACAATTGGCTAAAAAAATAATAAATCAAAATTGTCTGATGAAAAATTACTTTTGTTTTCTAGGGAAGTAATACTTGTCAAAATCTTAATTCATCAGTAAGGAGGAGAAAATAAGTCTGAGAGAGATTGGAATTCAGGGAGGGCAGGGGGGAAAGGCGTTTCATTCGTCTATTAATTTTAACCAGATTATCTACCTGTCATAGCAAGTTTACGTAGATATCACCAGATGGTTAAAACACTAGTATACTCAACCAATTTTGTGGGGATTTTTATATATAAACAAGTTTACCTGAAACAAGTGTTTCTGTGAGGAGAGCTTTTCTAAATTTGTGTGGTTTGTGATGGGCTGCATTGCAAGCTTCAGCAGATTCTGTTTAATCTAGTAGTGCGTACCTTAATTGCAGCTTCTCTCTATGTTTTGGTGTGTACCTTCTTTACCTAATAACTTGCACCCATAGAACATACAGGAAAATAATCATCTTTGCATTTTTTGTCTTAGTTGAAATTAGCTAATAGGCTCCAAAATCACTTGGTTAGGCGCTGTCACGCCGATGCAGTATGCAAGCGCACCCTTTGCTTTAAGACTTATTTCTATATGCAACCTGGCTAAAAATGGGTTCTATAATGTGCTAGAGACCTTGCTAGTTAAGTCAAGTCCACAGAAACCTTTTCAAGTTTGAGTTATAAGCCCTCATAAATTGATTTTTTTATTGCAAGTACTGAGACAACCTTAATGTAAAAGCCTGAACAGCATCGTTCTAATTATTTTACCTTTTCATTTTATCAGAATTCAGCTCCCAGGAACTTTGTGTAAAGATTCCAAAAGAAACAAAGGATTAAATACTCATATCACAGCTTAAGGTCCCTGCAGAGGTTTATTGACTTGTGTAAGTTCACATACTGTGGACTTGTTAGAGGATTCAGAATCTTTAATGACAGCTACAGTAACCAGTAATTCCCTTACGGGCTGGCTGCCCCAGCGAAGAGGCAGTCCAAGAGATATAAGGTTGATTTTGTCAAACGCTATATTCCACAGGACAATTTCATCTGTGCTGAACATGATGACAAAATGACACAAGGGACAAGAATAGGAGAGAGGGAGGTGCAATAAGGGGAGACCACTTCAAAATTACATTAATTAATATAGCTAGAGATTACATTACATCTGACACTAACAGTATAACTCCATTGCATAATAATAAGATTCAGTGATCAGTAGAAGCTAAAGCCTTATTTTAATATATCTCCCCGAGAAGCAGTGTCTTCTCAATTAGAGATGCGAATGTTTTAAGAGAAGTGGCCTCATGTAGATCATAAAATAGATAGCAAAAATTGATTGCATTGGGTAGACTGTCCTCTTTCGTATAACCACAGAACATTCCTAGCTTAATTGAATAATATTTGTTTGATTGTAAAGAACTAGTCTTTTTATGTAACTAGTTAGTTTTCAGAAGTGTTTGGTCTTGGGGTTTTTTTTATGTTATTGCCAAGGCTTTCCTTCGATTAAAGCATCAATTAGAGCCTTTGTTTCAAAGAAATTTTAACTTACTTTCAATTATTGTCTTTTTGTTGAAAACTCTTAGAAACAAATACAAAATGAAACGTGTTTAATAATTGACTGTACAATACACAATAAATAGAAACACTTTTTCTTCCCCTTACATAGCTGCGGTTTCCATAACCAGGTAAAAAGGTATTGTTACAGACTATCATCAATTTTTCAGAGGGTTAGCATTCAGCTAAACTGTGACTTACACTGCAGATTTTATGTTCTCATGCTCTTAACACATCTATCTTTCTCTCTATTTTCATTTATCCTCATAATCTGACTGATGCTTGGATAATTTGCCCAGCAGAACTAAAATCAGCTTTGAAAAGTGATCAAGGTTGGGAAAACTTGCATGGGGAGTTTTGTGTCCTAAATCGCATTAGAAGATGGGATTTTTATCCATAAATTCAGTATAATCCTACTTTACAAAGAACTCCAGTGGCTTACTCTTTAGCAATAAGCCAAGGTCTATATTTCCTTTTCTTCCGAGACATACCAGACAATAATTCCCAAATAAAGAGAGATGCCTAAGCATGTCTGACAAATTGAACTGTTTTCTTCCATTTGTAGTAGCCCATTGTGTGCATACAAGGCTTCCAAGTACCTTCATAATCATATCTTTTGAGGCATACCTGAAGGTGGTTTATGACTGACTTCCTCAATTTATATGCAGATTTATACTAAGCCAGTAAATAACTTCTAACAATTCATAGGGTTTGTACTCTTTGCAGTCCAATTCTGTTCATTTGTAAACTGCTGCTATTCTTGTGCACATCAACAGTAATAAGATTGCTAATAAAAAGCAGTTAATATAATGTATAATGGGAATCCCAAGTGTAACTTAGAGGGGTGATTTTTGACACAAGAGCTTTTTCAAGCTTTGGGCAAAAATAGATTAATACAATTTTATTTGCTCTTTTGTTTTGCTTTTGCGGTCTAAATACAGCCTTGTGGCAAACCTTCTGTTTCTAATCCCATTTCTGTTTCTCTTCTCTATGTTATAACCCTCTTGTTCATTTCAATATTTCTGTGCTTTGACAGAGTCTTGAGGTCAGGTGCCAAAATGAGTCAATTGTACACTTCTGAAAATGTTTGAAGTGTTTTGTTTCAAAGCAGAAGCTATTGAAAAGGGACCTTCTCTGTACTGTTGCCTCTGAGTATAAACAAAACTTGCAGTTGTAGAGTATGTGTACGGGGACTTCCTTAGTAACAGCGTCATTAATGGTGCCTGTGCAATCTCTGCAGGTGACTCAGAATTATTTTGCTGTCTATACAGCTCCAGTCTACAACAACATCAACAGATGCATGGAAAGGAAATAATATCTACTGTAAAAAAACTCACCTCCAGTCTTCCTCCTCTGAGGCAGTCCAAAAACTAGTTTACTTTTAGCCTTCTGTTGGTCTGATTTGTAGTGTCTAAGGACTAAATTGTATCACTGTACAGATAAGAGTGCAGCACTAAAACTTGAAAACCTATTTTCTTTCTAGATAGCACAATGCAGCCAATGTGTGCAGGTTGTCTTCTGTCATTGCAGCTGCTTCCTAGCTATTGGAGTTGTGTCTCTTCTCACCACCACCACTGCAGGCATATTTGTGGCATTTTAATTGCTATTTCTGTGACCTGAAAGGCTTGAACACTGCACACTGGTTTCTCAGAATCCTCTTCACATCCCAGCACATAGTGAAGTCACAGAACTTCTCTCCATCTAAACCTTGGAAGAATATGAGAAAACTCATCAGTAATTGATGTTGTGTGGTTCTGAGATAAGGCTTTGTCAAGGGCAAACTGGGAGAACGCATAATTTTTTCAATTTCTCCTTGCATAAGAAGAAACCTTTTTGATGAAGTACAGCCCAATGATTTTGGCTGCTACTTTCCATTGAATTTAATGCAAAACCTTTCACAATTGTTAACGTTTACTTAGAAAAGACCATATAGCCCTGTTCCTGTGATGACATCTATATGCTTATATTTGAAGATCCCTTCAGGAACTCGGGGGCTTTAAATGGAGCCCACTTTCACAAACATAATTATAGGTGTGGGCTTCAGAACATATTTTTGTTCAGTAGCAAGATATCAAGAGACGCCTACACTCTCAGTTTTTCTGCATGGATCCGTGGTTTAATATTTTCATAGAATAGGGAATGATTGAGAGTGGGAATTGCAGATCAGAGGAGAGGTAGTGAAATGTCATTTGTGTTGCATAATTTGTACTATCACTTGTCAACAGTGATCCCCTTAATGCCATCCCTTTGACAGATGAGCAAAGCAAGCTTTTAGAATTCTAAAGAGTAAAAGCTGGGATAAAAAGACAAGCATGTTTGATTCCCTTTTGCAGTTCAAAGGATTTGAAAGTCATGACACTGGTTATTACTGTGGTCTTTCAAGATGCACAGAAACTTAATCTATCTAATCAAACCGTCCCCAAAGATAAACCTAATCAAAACTTTTACCCTCACAACTTTTGCTGTGTTGTGGGGTTTTCTCTGTAGTATTTATTATTAGCCAAGGGAATAGCACATTTGGTATATTAGCAACATTAATTAACTGCTTTGCTAAGTGCATTAGGAACGTTCACCTGATATAGACAGACTATGCTTCTGAGGACCTCAGTGGCATAATGGGCAGATTTTAACTGCAGTGAGAAAAACCACCTTAAATGTCCTGCAGGAAAGGTAGAAAGTTTGATTACGTTGTCAGATAAAAGGTCCTGTTTGATAATGTCATTTATTCTAGTAACCGCATTTGTCCAGAGCAATTGGGAGTCCACTAAAAAATATGTTAATGATTAGTTGAAACTTTGGGGAACTTGGAGGTCTTGGGGATTTTCAGTTTTTAGTGTTAGGTAGGCAGGTTTTGAGAATGAACTTGAAGTGCTGAATAGTTTGGCAAGTGGAATGATAAATGCTGCAAAAGGATTCTAAAGAATTTCTAATTTATATCATTTTTGATTGGTAGTCATGAGGGATATTTTCAAAGGTCAATAGAGAGGTGGAATGCATAATTAAATACAGATTATTCAGGGGAAGATTGGAGGTTGAAATATGAGCAGGTTAAATTTGTATCAATAAATACTAAACATAGGATGACATTATTTAATTTCAGTCCAGATCATATATCACTCCTCAACAAATGAAAATGATGTATAACTGCAGTTTCAGAGCTGCATATTAAATGTAAGAGAAGGAGTGAAGATTTGATGCATGTGATTTAGAATACGGAAAGACAACAAAGTTGAGTGTGAAGAGGACTTGCACGGTACATTCAATCTTGATATTTATACCTGTGTGCTAAGTAATATCTTAAATAATTGAAATTTATGGAAGATGCAGGAGGAGGCGTAAGACAATTTATATCCCAAAATGGACATCTCCAGTGTATATTGACTCCTATACAACAAAAATAATCTGTTCTTTATGAACCAGAAACATCTGCTTAGTTTGAAGATGTTTCACTGTTATACAAAAATGATGTGAAAACAGAAATATGCTTCTAATGTGCCGCAAATCAGAGATGTCAATGCATATTTCCAATTAGAATTCATTACTTGGAACAAATTCATTAATTCATTACTTGGAATTCATTACTACTACATACAGTAGGAGAGGCCTTAAAGAACATATAAGACCAGAATCCAATTTTAAATGTACTGCATTGTTTAATGATTAAGTCGTTTTGTTGGTGAGGTTCTTATCTGATTCATCCAAACAACAACGCTCATTTATGTGTAACAGTATTGCTCTTGTAAACACAGTGCTTTAAGAATATAAGTGAGATGGAGTTTGTACAGAGAGGCACTATCTTTTATTGGAATAACTGATGCGACTCGCCTATGTGCCTGACGGCTTGACTGTTCTTTCCTTGCTATTTTAGTTGATCCAACAAGTAATCTTACGTTCATAAAAATGAATTGAACTCGTAAGCATTTAACCTGAAAACTTAGCACTTTCAATTATTTTACAAAATTTTGCCTTAAAAATCTTTCCAGAATGGTGGCGGGAATGACAGTGGCAGAAACTCTTACACACTGATGATTCTCTACAGAACCTTCAGAAAAGCTGCTGCTTCACAGTTCTTCTGTATTAAAACCCCTAGGAAATGATTGAGATGCATGTTCAGGAGCACATGAGTTAAACTTTCTTATTTGATTTTTTAAACTATATTTATCTTGTACAATATAGTACTCTGGACTGTGTACGTGGTTTGCTGCCTAAATATTCTTTGCTGGACTGGAATCTTTAGGTGGCGCTTGCAGAAGCGGTCTCACGAAGTCCAATTTGTTTTCTTACTGAGAGCTTAATTTAAGTCATTTGTTAGTCCTCTGCTTGTGAAACCTTGGATAACTGATTTACCCATGACCCTAATGTTGGAGGAATATGTGACTCAGTGTATTAAATCTGTGTTAAACTGATACATCCAGCTCTAAGAGGTTTATCTGGAGTCTGGAGAGCTGGTAGATTTCCTGTGGCACATCAATGGAGGATGGCCCAGTACCCTTAGGACTGCACTGATGAGTTGCCATCACCTGAGGCTTTTTGTAACTATTGGAAGCTGCAGCGAAGGGCTGAGGAGTGTTGTTCCCAAATCCACTTCAATCCTATGGCAAAGCCTCATGATATGTTGTGTTCTTGTCTAACTTAATACAGATTAATTCAGCTTTAGCTATGTCTCTCATCCAAATTTTTACAGCAGCTTGCACCTTCTCAAAAAAAAAATTAAAAAAATAATTTGAAAGATATTAATGTAGCTAATAACATAAAATGTCTTCTAACGAGGTCTTGTAGAATTTTCTGAATTACATTAATATTTTTTATGGCTCTTGGCCTAAGTACCACCTCATCATCTTTCATAGTAGAAATATTTTTATCTTGCCTAAGCTTGCTTAGGAGGCAACATTTATTTGTACACTTTAATAGGAAAGTTGTCTTAATTTTTGTTGAAAAAGGTTGTGTGAGATATCTAGTATAGTTAATTTTAGTCTAACATATATCTACTTTCTGAAATGAATATGGGTCTTTCATATCCTTTTGTTCACTCTGCTTAGATAATCAGGCTGTTTGTCTAAGGGTTATTCCTGTGTTCTTTTTCTTAAAAGTAACATAGCTAAATATCCTACATGATTTATAGAAAATTATGCACATAATTCGCAACACATATATACATACTCTTAATAGACTAAGATTGTCTCAGTCCAATAATTTACATCTTAATTTTGTTTCCTTACTAGTGATTTTTTTTTTCTTAAAAGTAGTTTTAGAATAACTTTATAAACATAGAATAGAAGGTTGGACAGTACAAGATGTGCAAAAAAGTAAAGCAAAGAGTGAGTGTAAAGCCCGTTGCCCGAGGTAACGTGCCACAGCACTGAGTGTCCATGCCCAGGCATTGGGAGCGGGGCTGTGGGGCCCTCTGTGAGGAGAGGCCGGGGCTGTCCTGTGCCAGACACTGCTGATTCCAGCCACCCCAGTGCAGAGCACGGCTGAGCCTCTTAGCAAGCCTGGCGGCACCTCAGGGAAAACGTGTTTATGGGACGTGATATGGTTTCAGCTAATTTGGGTCCATTTCCTGACTCTGGCTTAGCTTTAGTCTAAAGTAACTTCATTTTCTGAAAGCATACTCCATGGTGTTTTTTTCAGACAGTTTCTCTAGAAGTTTATACTTACTCCTCTAGTAACTGAAGCCATCCTTGAGCTGGCGAGAATGGGGTTACCTGTCCTGTCCATCCCTTCCTGCAAGAGCAGCCTAACTGACAAACAGAGTATTCCACCCAATACACTTCATACTTACTATAAAGTCTAGAGATCCTGAGGGTCTCACTCTCTTCTGTGATGGCCGACATCCAGTGAGAACCTCGTTTGTCTGTTTGTTCCTGATCCCAGATCCATGCATCCCTGAACCCAGTTCCTGAGTTCAGCTCCCTCTTAGCTGCAGACCCGCTTCCCTTTTTTTGATTATTTTTGTCCTTGTTCCTCATCTTCAAATCCCATTTTAATTAGTGATAAATTAAATTAATACCCCACACTACCTGAGTGTGTTTTGCTTATGATGGCAACTGGTAACCAATCTCCCTGTCTTTCTCTCGAACCACAACCTTTTCCATCTTATTTTCTACCTTGGTCTTGTTGAGAGAGGGGTGGGAGAGAACGGCTGGGTGGGCACCTGGCAGTCAACCAGGGTCTTCCACCACCTCTGAGCAATATGTCCATCTATCATTGCCGCAGAGATTCCTCAAGGAAACTGAATTTTGAGACCTATATCTTTTTCTGTTCTAATCTTGTAGTCCAATCCAAAAGCTATCTTGCTTTTTTAAATACGTTTGTCTCCCATTAGCTGTCATAATAATATAAATCATATGCCATTACCTTTTTATTTTGGTCCTCTCTTTATTAAACATGAGGACAACAGGAATCACAAATTGGACTGTACTAAACAATTAATTTCTTTGTGCTGCTCCTTTCTCTTGCTTCTGCACTAGAAATGCATGTTCTTGAACTGACTGTGACTGAGCTTTGTAATGTGCGTTTTGTGATGTCCGTTATGTGCAGTGTCGTGAGTTGTCATGTCTCTTACCTTTGACTCATAACAGGGGGTCCCAGTTTGGAAAGGAGCAGGGGTTCGGTTGATGGCTCCTGCTCAATACAAGATAAGCATGAGGAAGTCAACCATCAATTTCACATTCCATGAATTATCCAACTGTGCATTACATTTTGCGCGGATTTCCTAGGCAGTTAAACACGGCTAGGAGGTATGTGTGTCCAGGAGGCAAAATCAATTAGTATTTTTCCCTAGTTAGTAAGTGTTAATAAAATTATTAGGTGGAATAAAATAGTTTAATGACATACTTCACTGGCCATAGAATAAGTTCTGAAATTAGAAATATTCCCAATTGTCTGTGTGTATACATACAGTTCCTCCATATACTCTCTCTGTGTTTTTATTTTAATTTTTAAATATAAATTCATGAGATATGCAAGAACCCCAAAATATTTGACCAGATTCATCCTGCATATGGATAAAATTCATCCCTGCTGGACTACCAGAGCCATTCAAGTTAGTAGAGGGATTAATGATATTAAGTGACTGACTTAACCGGTCACAGTGGAGTAAAATTCTGTTATGCTGAATAGTGAGAGTCAACTCACAGGATAAAGTATTTAAGACTAGTTTGGAAACGAGTGCTTTCAAACTCTGCAAGGCTGGAGCCGTCTTTTTGTTATAGATTTTCAGGGATTTATAAAATCAGTCACTATTTTAAATTAGTAGTTGCAATAGAAAGAATTTTTTCTCTGTAAGGAGTGTTGTAAATAGGAAAACATGTATTTGTCTTAATTTTTAATAATTTATTCAGTCTGTATTCTACTGGATTGCTTGATATGTGTATATTTTTATTTACAACGTTTAAGCTGTTTTATGATCTTATCCTGAAGTTATCCTCAATCTATTTCCTGTCAAAGTACACTTTCTTCCTTTTATTCTTGAACACGTGATTACGTTTTGGCCCTTAGTCTCATTACCTCACATTCCCATACACTACATAATTCGGTTTCAGATCATAAGCCTAATTCATCCAAATAATTTCAAATTCATTTGCATTATTCCTCTTTATTTCCTGTGTGTCTGACTGTATTTGTGCTGTTCAAAGTAAAAGCACAAAATCTGAGCGTCTTGTATTCTTCCTCTCTTCTGCCTTGTAATCCTTTTCCTGAAGCTTGTTCTTCATTAGAACCCTGATACTCAAGTGTAAGCAAATACAGGAATCAAATGTAACTCCTCAGTTAAGGTGTTATAATGGTTGACACACACTCAGCTGCCTTTATAATGTTTGAATTGAACATAAAAAAATTGCTTGAGCTTTGATCCTCTTTTTACACCATCTAAAGCACTAATGTTTGCTCCTTAAATCATAATTAAAAAAGAATACATAATACTAACAATTTACCTCTAATGAAATGTTCTTAAACATTTTATATTCATTACTATTTTGCAACATTCGCATGGTTTTGTGAACACATATGGGGAAAAAAACACAAATCAAGAAACAAATCGAATAACTAGAAGAAAAGGAAAGACCATAAAGCACACTATTAAAATGCTGTTATTACCATAAAACATGGAACAAATCCCTTCAACTGTTTTTTGCTCTGATTTACTTTTGTGTGTTCTTATGCTGCTTTTTGTTTATTTCTGATGAAAACTGACTGATTAGCGAGTGGCTGAATGGAGCCCAGGTTTTGAGCTTCTGCCATAAGATGTTGAATCACGTAATTCTCAAGAAAATCACACTCCAACAGGCTATTCAAAGAGCTTGCAAGTCATGGACTGTGTAAGACAACCATCGAAAAGAATTTCTACAACATCGGTTCTTTAGTCAGTCATAACAAACCCTTGGAAAACACAAGGCCACGTGAGACGTAGAGTCCTTTCTTCTTGAAGCTGTCCTGGTGTGTTCGCTCCCATGCGACCTCCGGAAGTTAATGCGGCAAAGCTCAGCTTGCTTTTGTATCTTGATCCAGCAGCTGGGGAGACAGATACTCTCTAGAAAGGATAACGTTCATGCACGGCACAGATCAAAGTGGAACGTGCTCCCAATTACACTTTGGTAGGACTTGCTTGATGATATCTGAGCGGTGCTACTCAACAGCAGATTTTGTGTGTTGAAAAAAGATATTATTGTATTAATATTACAGTACCTCAATAGTTCCATCTTGTTGGGGCGGCATCTGGTTGGCTGCTGCAGCACTTTGTGTTCTACTCTAAGGCTTGGTCATGGCAGGTGTAAACTGCTGGTACCCCACTGGAGTCCGTCCTTCACAAGTCTGCAGAAAAGCCGGCCATAGACTCTCATTTTAGTGGTATTATTGTGCCTTGTTTATACTCATTCTTAATCTCTATTATGAAAAAGGTGTTTTGTAGAAACATCTGAAGACGTAAGGCTCCAGAGACATTAAGGATTCTGATTCCCGTGGAAGCCAATGGAGTTTGACATCTAAATGATGCTGAGCCCTCTAACTACTTTCAATGATCTGGTTTTAAGATACTTTTCATGCTGAAGTGTCCAAACCCTCTTCTTTTCACTGCTCTTGAACAGTATTACAGAACATACTTCTGTCTAAAGATGATGAAAGTCTGCTTGCAGGTTCAGGGTGGGTTGGCTCTTTTTTGTGTATTTATTCTCACTTTGTGAACAGAGAAAGTTTTTATCAGGTAATTAGTTTTGGGGAAAAGGGCTAATTTTGAGAAGCATGTTCCTGCAATTTTAAATATTAGATGGAGGAGGAGAGCAGGGCTAAAGAATTCCCTTAAGCAACTTGGGATCTGTAAGCCTGTGGGTGATTTCATCAGGTGGAGGGGTAGGGGAAGAAAAAGCTAGAGGAATAAGTTCTCTTATAACTTTGTGATTTGGTTTACTACTACAAAATAATGCTGATGTTTCTTGGTAATCACATTTACAATTCTTAAGGAACAGACATTTTCACAACTACCACTATTTTCTGCCTCTCCCTCAATTTTACCTGTGAGAAAAGGATCCCTCATATACGCCTGGGGATGAGTTCAGCCTGATCCAAGCCCTAGCCAGAAGGCGGCACAAAACCAGCCTTGGCTGTCTCTGCCCCACCTGGCATTCCTTGCCGTCGGATTATTCTTATAACAGAATTACCTTACTCTGCTAGAAGTGCCACAGTGAATCTCATCATTCGCTGTTGGAGGAAAGCAAACAAAAATCACACACTGGGTCATGTGGTTTTCCTTTTCTGTGGTACACTAGAAGCTTTTTAAACCAGCTCACGTCGGAGAGTTTAGGTGTGGAGGTCTTCCTGAACCGTGTGTTTCACTGGGGAAGAGGAGCTCTCGCAGCGCTGTGATGGTGGTGGCTGTTTGTCAAAGGAAATGCAAGCAGAAAGTGGTGCCAAAGAGCTACCTTGTAGTTCGGATGGGAAAGCAAAGCCATGTAAGAGAAATCTGTTGGAATGTCCCTGTTATTAGACAGGCGGACAAATGAGTGGATGGGTCCCGCTTGTTTTCTTACCAAAAAAAAAAATGAAATAGTTCTCATCAGTGTTATCAGCTTAGCCTCAAAATGACTTTCCTCCCCATTATTGCTTATAAACAAACCTTTATCACAGATAGCTAGCCTACTGAATTAAGACGCTGTATTAAACAGTATATTGCTTCTGTCAGGGCCGATCGGCTGTTTGTGCAGATAATAATGCCAACTGCAACAACAACAATCAGCTAGTGTAAATTAACTTAACTGTGTGAAATAATGCCTCCTATATCAGATTAGCTTGCTGAATGACTTTATCCTTAAATTAAAGCTTGCTGGGGCGTAATAGTAAATCATTTAAATGGTGCTGGGCTTTTCAGGTAATGTCTTCATATATTACTGTAATTTCAATTCGCCAAGGCATGCAGATGGCTGTGGTCTCCAGTTCCTTGTCTCCAAAGCCTCTCCCGTGCTGCCATTTTGTAATTACAGCGCAGGCATGCTGCCTGCCTCTCTTAGATTTCCCATGGTGCACCTGCAGCCAAGGCAATGTATTTTAAAATTATTATTCTTGTGTGGCCCTCATAACATAAATGTAAATCTTTTATGCTAACGCTGTCAGGGGTTTAGCACTAGGGCTCCAAGGTGCTCTGATGTAGAAATCACCTGCAATCCATCAACCAAATATCATTTGGGATCCCGCAAATGACTTGCATTTTGGGAGGACTGTAAGCAGAGCATTATTGTAAGGTTAGAGAGTGATTTTGTTACTAGGTGCTTGGAAGCCTTGAAGCTGTTCTTTATTTATTTATTCTGCCATTGTACATGGGTGTTTAAGTAAGAAATTCTGCCCCAGCTCAAATGCCCGGCGTATGACTTGATGAAAGCTTACTGTACTTAATATGCTGAAGATAACATCTGAGCAAATAACAGCCTCCAAATTGAAAGCCTTAAAATATATCAACAAGACCAGACTAAGACAGATAGCTGTTATAAAAGCAATATAGAGAAAGAAATTCTCCTGGGTCTGTAGTGTGAGAAAGAATGGGATTATTTAGTCCTTCATACTCACGTGCACAGGTTCAGTGATTGCTTGGTATTAAAAATTCAGATTTTTATTGCCTACTGTTTCATGATTTTTTTAATTTGCATTTTATAAAAGGGCAACAAAATCAAATAGTTTGAGAAAGCCTCAGGATCGCTGTTAACTCTGTGTGCAAGATATCGTCGCCACTGAATGCTCTGTGTGTTAGAGCTCTTCCCCAGTCAAAGGTGGCATCACCGAGTGCCACTTTCTGGCTGAATGGTTCTGGAGCACAGTAACACGGGAAAAATAGCAATGAAGGTTCACCTCATAAATATGTAGTTGAGTGCAGAACGAAATTGATGTAAGACCTCGAAGGTAAAAAGCTGGGGAGCAGCATTGTGTCTGTGCAGCCACAGAGGGGTCGGTGTTAACTCAGGTGAAGGCTGCACTGCTGGGTGATGTAACTCACCCAAATTTCTGTTCTCAAACCAGGGGGGTTTGGGCACCCCTATTTTCCACATCCATTTTTGGCAAGGGTCAAGAAAAGAACCTGCTCGCAGAAAGCTTGCAGGCCTTCAGGTGTCCCGCAAACCCGTCCTCTTTTGGAAGCAGAGGCTGGGCTGCCTAGCTCTGAGGTTTTTCCACAGCGTTGTGCATAAATCAGTCCCAGATTTTTCTGATACTGTTAGCCTTGGTTGGGTCTGTGTACAACTAAAGATTTAAGAGCATCGCTTCTCTTGCAGGGAGCAATAAAATCCAGCTGTTTCCATTTCTTCTACCTGAGCACTTCCGAACCCATGCACTAAGTTTTTCTTCTCCCATGGTAGTTGTAACCCCCTTGCAAATTGCAGGTCAAAGCACATTAGTCTCTTTACACAATGCACAGGTAGAGAAAACAATCCTAACATTTGTAAGCAATTGTGGCATGTTGTAGCTCTGCTATTCCCAGGAAAGAACAGAAAAGTGCTAGGTCAATTGCCTCTTGTCTTTTGGCTTCTCTCCAAAATTTGCCTCTCGTCTTTTGGCAACCATCCAAACCTGCTTGGACAAGACAGAATCCAATATTTGAGGGCTGGGCACACACGCTGCCACAAAGTGGCATTCCTCCAGTTTTATGTGGATGCTGTATGTGCAGTCTGATCCTCATGACCAGATCATTCCTCTCCCAGACGGACACTCAAGACAGAAGACTCTTTATAAGGTCCTGCTGAGCCCCATCTATTTCTCTTCCTGCGCCAGAACATATTAAACTTGCAGCTGGATAAAGCAGTGGGCTTTGCTAACTGACTGATGTATTCAAAAACAGAGATGAACAAACAAAGCTTCTTAGTGTTTGTAGCTATCAAAAAAATAAAGAATGGGGATAGAATCTTGCTGGTTCTGAGATCTCTGTTACAGATGAGAACTCAATAGAGTCTGGTTTTTTGAGGGTGCGGAAGGTTAACTGCTAACTGCAACAACGTAAACCCCCTAAAAACTTTAAAAACTGAAGAGCAGAGAGAAACGGCACAAAGGAAAAACATCAGACAACCAATACACCAGACTTTCACAGCAGAACTATACTGCTCATGCTATAGATTGGTATTACTTCTCCAGATGAAAAAAAAAGCAGAATTTGTTTTTAGAAAGCAATAGCCTGCATTGAATTAAAGTGACGATATTGAACTGAACAGCTTCCATTAGCTGTACCTGAATAAATTTAAAAAGGAAAACTTGTATGATTTAATTGAGAATAGAGTATAATGCATCAAAAGAACGATAAAAACTCCTGTTGTATTAACGGTGATGGATGGAAATAAATACACAACAATAATAGGGATTAAAAAAATACACAAACTAAAAAATATTACATTAGCATGCGTGATGTGCTGCCTGACTGTGTAATTGTTCTCATTAACATGATTCTGTCATTTTTAACTGGAGACTGAAGTCAGTGGTCTTCCTGGAGAAGATGGTGGAAGATAGGATTGTGACCTGAAAAAAGTGTTCTACACTTCTTGCTTCAGAGTCACTACTCGAGAGGGATCATTGAATATTACGATCTGCTTTTCTTCTTTCATAAGCTCTAGCCGAGTGCACTATAGGTTCACTGTAATTTAACCATAGCTAATTAGAGCTGGGAAGATGGGAGTTTTGCCATTGTTTTCAGTGGAGCCAGGATTTCTCCCAGCCTGTTTTTTTGTCGAGATTTAATACTCCTTCAGTGGGCTTAAGATTTCGATAATGATAATGACATAGCTGTATTATATCTCTAGGGGAGGAAGACTGCTAATTGTCAGCCATGACAAAAGTGTGATTACTCTTTAATTGTGTTCTTATAAAAAGGCATTATATGTATTTCCCGTTAATTGCATAAGCACAAGAACTTTGCTCTGAAATATGTATGTTTCTTCTGTTGGAAGGCCATAATAAAGCAATTAATTTGGGATCAATTTTTTGTCACAGCACAAAGAGCCACCTGAGGCTCAATCATCACAAGGACTCTACCCATAATTTCGTTAAAAGTGATGCTCTTAGGTATTTGCCACAGACAGGTGGGACCGCAGATGCTTTTTACAGCTTGATATTTTTGTAGTTAAGATGTTATCGTAATTTCTGCCATAGAAAGTGAGTTTATTGACTCTCTGACAGGGCTGTGAGTTAGCCATAGGCTTTCATCCTGACTGCACTTTTTACTACGATCAAAAGTTACTTAAACTTTTCAGTCCGGCTTGTGAGATGGGAGTATGCTTTAGATCTTTCTCAAATTGCTTTCTGAAAAGTTTCCATACAATACAAACGTTGCATTTGTACGTTTCACAGGATTTTTGGATGAAATGCTGCATTTTGCAATTCTCTTTCTGTGCAAAGTGCATGCATCTGTTGTTAGAGTCCATGACACTTCCTCTTGTGCTATGTTTTGCCTTACTCAGCCTTACCATCGCCTGACCTTCAGTACTTAATTTTCAGTAGTCATTATTCTCTATAGGAAGTCCAATGGCAGCTTGAAACACCCATGCAAAATTTTCTAGGGCTACCATTTCAATTTTAGAGTGTTGCAAACTGCACTGAAGTCAGATGACAAAAGTTACTATCTTTTATTAAAGTTATTATCTATTATCTTTTTATGCTATTAGGAAAGATTCTGGATATAGTCTCAAATCTAAATGTAGAAACCTTTAAATATCTTTTTCTTTATAAGCTTTATGTACTGTATATGCAATGGAGAACCGGTCTCTATTCCAGGTATGTGATTTTTTAAAAAACATTAAATATAAAATCTCCTTACTTTCAGCAATTTAAGATGGCAGGAAATGTCTGTGATAATATTTGATAATATAATCTGTAAGAAAAGTTAGAGTCCTTGGAGAATAATGGAAGGCTAAAAAAGTAATTTAATTGAAAGTTGTGTTAAATGAGAATTATGATAAAAAGAAAGTTGTAGTGCTGAGAATTAGCCTTCTCTCCTTGAATTTGCAGGGCTGTGGACAAACAAAATGCTAATACTAATCTGTAATCAAATATCATAGTAGGCTTTGGTTTATACCCCAAAGAGTATCTATTTTGAATCTAAGCAGGGTGCACTGAAGAACATTCCCAGCTGACTTTTCAGTGTGAGCTGACTGATATTGTCTCCGTTCCTGTTAATCAATATTGTACCCTCCCAATGCAAGTGAAGGTAATCAGGGCTTTCAATGGAGTAAAGGGAAGAGTGTGATCCTCCATATTCATGTATAATTTACTTAATATTTTGCTCATAATTTTCTAAACCACTTTATTTTTCTGTAGAAAATAGGTTGGTTTTGCGTGCATGTAGCTTCATCTTTTCCTGGTTATTATTCACCATCTTCCCTACCGCTCTTGCTTGACCAGAACTGGGATAAAAGTAGGGAGAGGAGAATCCTGTTGAAGTGTGTGTGCGTGATTTATTTACATCACTGATTGCTAGGGAAATAGATGGAGCAGTTAATGAAAGAACACCTGCTATTGGGTATTCATACGTCCTTAGTAAGCTTTCAGAATCCTAAAAAGATTTTTTCATCATTAGCTAATTGAAACTGAGTTCAAAATAAGAAATAATGACCATCAGTTTTCCCAGCTCTAAACCTTGGATTCCCTCCCCAGCCATTGTTTCTAATTGTAGCTTCATCTGTTGATTACATTTGCCTTCTTTTTCATAAGACCTGATGAAAACGCTTTCATACGTAGTGTTAATGGAGAGTGGATCAATTGCAAGTTACTGGAAGCTGATTTTCCGTAAGAACAGAAATCATCAATTCCTTTTACTTATTAAAAATTAGACCTTTCTGGACACACGCCCCTCCTCCTCCCCACTCATAAATAGAATTTGTACAGTTATGAGTCAGTAGAATTTGACAGAATTTCTCCATTTACTTAAATGGTGCCAGAATGTCATCTTTGCTTTTTGTGCAGATTTACAAATTATAATAAAGAAGCAATGTTTTTCTATCCTTTTTATTTGAATCTAGGACGGGGACAGCTGCCCATAAATGCTTTTGCTGCGTGGACGCGTTCCTACTAAACTAGGTAGAGATATTTGTGGATGGCAAGAGTCAGTACTGTTAATGACCAGTTTTGAACATCAATCACAACTCTGGCATTTTGTAAGTTTGATGTGCAGCCCTTTTTCTTAGCCTCAAACACCATCTTTCTTCTTGAGACTTGGTGATATTTTACAAAATCTATCATATCACCTCAGCCACTCTGGACATTTTCTTCTAGGTCTGGAATGCAGGAGTCAGCAGCACACTACTATCAATTGTGTAAAAGATACTGACAAGTCATGTATTACGAGATTTGACCTCTAGCCATGATATAAGAAGTCTGTGCAATGTGCCTTGAATTTCTGACCCTGAAAAGCAAATAAAGAACAGAGCAAGTGTTTCTTCAGCTTTACTTCTTATAGGAATGAGCAGGGAATAAGTGCCTTCTGGTTTATTGTGGGAACTGGTGGAACTTTCTTTTTCTCTAAAGTCTTAAAACGTGTGTGCCCAGACTACGAAGAAGCAGAGGGCACTGGGTGATAGAACATGAGAAACATAAGGAATCTTTATATTCATCACTAAATCTAGATGAATGTTTAGAGAATTTCGAGAGTCTGATGAATAAGAAATAGTCCTTGCTTCAGCTTAAGGTTAATCTTTTCACAGTGACAGGGTGTTATAAAAATGGTTTAGTGAGTAACATCAAGATAAAAAAAAAATCCTACGTATGGGTAGTCTTTCACAGCATGTGCTGCAAGTCTGTTGCAGTGGTCTATTTGGAATAATTGGTTTTGAAACCCTCACAAACCAGCATATACCAGAATTGGAGAAAAATCAAAGGTGGATCTATTGTGTAGAATGGATTAGCTTATGTGAGAGAAAATTCCAGTATATATTTTTGAGCAATGGCTCTTTGATCTTAGGGTTGTGCTTGTCTGGCAACACAATTTCCTTCAGTAAGAGGATGAGGGGACATTTGGTACAGACTCTGCCTTGTGTAGATGGATAGGATGTTGAGACCCAAAAGCTCTGGCTACTTTGCAGGCTGCTTTTTTGATTTCATTGCAAAGAGGGGCTGCAGAGACTTTTTCTCTGTGTTTTGCTTTTCCTGGATAAATTGCAAAATATGCAATTGAGGTCTTGGAGCAAGATTTGGATGCAATCCTGTAGACTATGTAGAACAGAATGGGAAGGATTCTGCCCCTTATTTAACAGTACTGTATGGTGAAAATGGGAAACCTTCACTAAGCAATTATTACAAGTAGGTATTAATTTTCTGTAACTCAGGCGTTGCAAACAGAGTTGTGGTGCACTAACGGCTTTAACAAGCCTTCAAGTAAGACTATGCTAGACTACATGGAAAGGAGGAGGACCTGGTGACTCTTCAAAAAAATGTGATGAAGAGTAATTGGACTCTTTTGCAATTCATCTATGTGAAATATGGGAAAATGTCAGATGCTTGTAGTTGCAGCTCATAGTATCTATATTCAATAACTTAGCATATAATAGTGCAAAAGGGTTACTGCTCTCCCCTTCCATCCTTTCCAGTGTGCATTCCGTGCTAAGTTAGAGACAGAGCATCCTTCTTTACCAGTGTGCTTCTGACAGTGTGCTTCAAATTGTTGCTGGAGCGTGGCTTTCGTGTTCTCAGAGATGACCAGAAAGCCAGTGCCAGCAAGGGAGACAGTCAAGGTTTTATATTTTGTGTGTGTTTCGTAGGAACGTGGTTTCAAGCTGATCCTCATGAGGAAGTGTAGCTTCTTTAGCAAGCGCTGCTTTCTTTTTCTTTCCCAACATGATCATCTGAAACGAAACGACTGTGATCTACTAAAATGAAGTGACATAACAGACTTAGTAGGAGGGAAGTACTGTACTCCCTTACCTTTACTGCTTCAGAAAAAGTGGTTTTATGATCTCTTCATATAAAACCTCACTATAAGATATGGCTTCTTAGTGTAGTTGGTAAGCAGCCTGTCTTTTAGTCAAGCATCTTTAAAAATATGATGCATCACCTTAGAAAAATAGTTGAAGATTTTTCCACAAAAATCCATATCTTTTCCTATAAATAAGAATGTTAAATGATGAGCGCTTCCTACATTATACACATCTCTGGATGTGATGTCCTTCTTGGTGAATTTTTGTTAAGAAACAAAATACAATTTTTATTGAGATCAATAAAAGATTAAGGTGACGAAGTGATTTATCGGCTGTACGGAACGCTCATTTTTCCCCAACAACAACACAACCAACCAAGGAAAGAAAGAAGAGGATACCATAAAGTGTTTCGTATTTAGCTTTGGTTTTACCTTGGGTCCTTGGAAAACTGGGCAAACAGAGCGAAGTCATCCATCAAATCTTAAAATAGTGCTTAGAATGAGTAACTGCTGCTCTATCCCTCAAACTACAACCTATGGAGGAACTTATTATATGACACTCCGAAGTCCATGGAAATACTACCGTTAACTTCAATAAGCATAATTCCAGTCCTGCATAAAGAAAGCAGGAGAGAAATCAGTTTAACTGTGCATGAGAGATGGTGCTCACCATCAAGTCTTTCTTTTGATTACTGCAAGGCTGCAAAGCCAGTTTTCCTCCTTGATGTGTGACTTGATGTGCTTCCGAAAAAAACTTGATTTAAAAACTCTCAAAGAGGGGTGGATTAAAGGTCCCTGTAAAAAGATACCTTGAATGCACTTTTTCTCTTAGCATGGACATCTCATATTGGTTTCCCGTGTGCAAATCTGTAGTCTGTAATGAAGCAGTATTAAAATTGTTGGTTCTGATTCCTGTAGCTCCTCCCCAGTGCTGGCAGAATTTCTTTCAGTGACCGATCCATTTGAATTAGGGTATAAGAAGTGAAGTTGTGTTTTGCTGTGTTGTTGCTGAGTACGGCAGATGAGCTGTCACCACCGGTGCTCTCAGATGCTCAGGGCTCTGCAGGGGAAGATTCAGAGGCACTCAAAATTAGTGTAACCTGAATCTTACTGCAGAAAAATTTTGCACCATCTATTGATTAAGTGGCAAATGTCTCCTTTTGTCTAGTTTGGGAAGTAAAATATTAGAGGAATTGATTTACACCCTCAGCAAAGTCGTTCACACTGTGCTTCTGCCTGTTCCTTGCTTACCACCCGACCCAATAACAAAAAAGAACGCCAGGGTGAATATTAGCTCTCTTGTATTTCTGCAAATTGCCAATGACTTGAAAATATATTTTGCATATATGTCAACAGATAGACCTCAGTGTGCTTTTTTCAGTGTGCAAAGTGAAATGAAATGCAAATTTCAATTATTTACACTGGAAATGTTTGGTTGAGAAGTTTTGTATAAAATGATATTGTAACAGATATATCCTAAAACAGGACCAATCCCCTACCCCTTGTGTGAGCTGTAAAGTGTAAAGTTTAGCATAGTTTTTCATAACATGAAAAATAGTAGTGAAATACATCTGAAGTCTTAAAAATGGGATACCAGCTCCAACTATAAGGATAATTTACCACTTATAAAAAAGCAATTATCCACACCTCGCTAAACACGAGTTCAATCAAATATATGTAGCATAAAACCTAACCATTCATAGCCATTTGTGAATGTAGTCATCACTGTTCTCTGCTTTTAAAGAATATTTTAAATTTGTACATGTTTTATTGTGATATATTCTTTATCAGTTTCTCAGAGCACTATCACAACCTTTTATATTAAATTCAATATTAACTGTAATTTCATCTTAAATTTTAACATCAGATCCTTTCCATTAGTTAGTATTTTGTGCATATTTGTTGCCACTGTTCTAGCAGTGCACTTGAAATTGTTGATGCCATTGATTGGAAGGGAAAACATAGTATTTCAAGGGAAGTTTTGAAGAAGGCATGTCGTAAATTAGAAAGCTCAAGCCCATTTTCATTGTTGTAAGCTTCCCTATGAGTGTTACAAAGTGTTTCTGCTTAAATCCGTCTGTCTTTTAGCAGTGAGATTCCCAGCCTTGTGAACCTGCACCAGTCGATTGTCCCATCCATCAGCTATTCTTGTCTCTGCATGAGCTTGGCTTGGCTTATTTTGCTTTCCTACTCCTTATGCAGGTTACAACGGGCTGTAGAATATATGGCAGGAGGGACTGTGACATGCGAGCCTGGCAGAATGGGACACTGGGTTCTCTGCCTAAACTGTTCCTAATTTTCTACGCGCTGTCTGCTCCTCTGCCATCCCTTCTCAACATGCAGCAGAATTCAATGAACTTTAAAAGCACTGGTGCACTAGTTTTTTCATGATGGTTGTTTGGTGCACCTAAACAAAAAGGAACTCGTATACACTGCAGATACTGAGCATCAAAACCAGGGATTTGGAGTTTAGGCACCAATTAGACTTAATCCCTAAAGAAGGTATGGAGTTGAAGAGAGTCCCTTATGTATGGAAAGCATGGCCAACTAAATACCAGTGAGAAGTGCCTGGAGAAAGGACACTAGTGCAACACTGAGATGTCCCACTGCTAAGAGCAAAATAATGTGGGAGATGTAGTAAAAAATTATTATGCATAGAAAGTACTTGGTTATAAGCTGCTTATTCTAATCTGAAATAAATGGAGACTGGGTTTTTATCAAGTTGGGTAATTCCTCAGACTTCAGAGTTAGAGCAGCCATCTGTAGGTTGCTTTGAAACAAGAATTGACTTTTCATCGTGCACGTTTATCCATCTCTATCAGAGAGAAAGAATATGGGAAATACGTAGTGTATCTCTGAACTAGAAAAAAACTCAGCTGGCAAAATAATCTTCTGGGATGATACTGCTTTTGAGCATTCTGAATGTTTAGAACAAGATAGTTTGTAAGTGCTCGTATGTACCTACAGCAGAAAAGCTTGCATCGGCCTTCGTGCTTTTCAGAGTATTCCTGCTATTTGACACATCTGAGACTGGTTCAGATAAGTAACACGGTGTGCAAGTGGAAAAGCTCACTGCAGTTTTCTTGCAATGGAGAAAGAAAGGAAGTGGGGCAGAACAGGATGGTCAAGTCCAGTTGTTAATTTGATGTTCTGGAGGCCAGTTTCTGCACTTAATCTTCCTGTATGACTGTTGGTCAAGTTATTTACATTTCTGACCCTCTGTTTCTCCCCATTAAAGGAGATTTGGGATTTGAAGGTAAATGGAGCTAAAAATTCAATTTTTAGAAACTATGTGACTGATACAATACTGAAATAAAAACAGCTTTATTGTAATTATTGAACAATTTATGTCTTTCCCCTGAGGTAACTGTATTCGTTTAGCTTAGCTGTGCGTATGACATTGTGGGGATGCAAGCCCATGCCAATGCTTATCCTTTCTTTGTCTGACATATTAGTCTGGCCAAGAAACTCTGTAAAGCATGTTTGTGAAATATATTTCCATGTCTTACAGCCATCTTGGAGCACAAGCAGGTAAGATTCTATCTTCTTCCAAAATTTTTTGTACGTCTTTAGCATGGATTTGTGACATGAGCTGTTTCTCCTGCATCATCCTTTGTGGGGTGTTACCTTTCGGTTTGGTAGAAGTAGTAGCTGCCGGTCTAAATGTGCTATTTTTTTAAACCTACCTACACATCTTCCCACTGGCATAAACATTTTTTCTTCTTCATCTTCTCTTACTGCAGAGACAAAGGCATATCAACATCATTTTCTCTTTATGCATCCTATGCACGTTAATGAACATGTGTTCTGTATTTGTTCATTTTGTGATGCTTTCCAAAGGGATAGTAATCAAAAGTATGTGTAGCAAAATGTGACTGACAGCATATGAATTGAAAAGTCTTTGCCCATAGATGGTCAAATGATTTTGTGCGTTGTTTTGGGAAGAGTAAGAATAACTCCAGTGTTTGACTCTGATTCCCACAGAATTATTCATAGCAACTTATGTGCACATGTAGACCTCTTATCTATAGATATCTTAACATTTATTGGCTGTTAATTATTTGAAACTATATCCTTCTTAAAACAAGATTGAAAGTAAGTCATAGGCTGCTTATTAGTGTGTATGTATTTTACTGGAGGAGATCAGTAAATAATTGCTGTTTAAGTAAGGCAGATAAGACATTCAAAGTAGTACTACTGTTAATAAATGAAAGTTAAAGCAAATGTGCTACAATGCTGCCAGGATTTCAGAAAACAATAAGTCATACATTCACTATTTTAACTGATATGATACAGTCAGCAGGGAACTCTTATTTAGAGAGCTGGTTAGCGTCTGCTGTGCTGCTTAAAGCCAAATCCAGGGTGTTTGTATTATTGTAGCTCATGGAATAAGACTAATGCACAGAAACAGAGGGCAGGGAGAAAGAGAGCAGTGTGAGGTTTTATATATATGTGTATATATATATATACTTCTTTTTTAGAAGCAGGATACCCCTGCTTTACATCTATTATTTGACTTGGTTAAAGAGCACTAGTGGAGGGTAGAGGATAAATAGAAGTCACTTTCCTAACAGAGCTGGGTTTTGCATTAATGCTGGGCAAGGCTAGTTGTGCTATAGGGAGGTATTTAGAAACAGGACAACACCTCTATGTCCTTCACGCAGAAGTCATTGCAGGAGGATATATCTCTTATATGGCTGCCTGAGAAGGGGAGAGTAGTAACAGGTAACTGTTTAAGATGGGAAGTGAAATTGCAGGTGTGCATGCTCTCAATATTTATGTATTAATTACTCAGATTTGCATAAAAGTAAAACAATTTAACTCGTGTAAAAAACCCTATAAGCCAAAATGTCTGTTGATATCAAAGATCCATCCGCTTATGGTCTCTGTCTGCTCCTTTCTTCCCATACAAAATTCTACCGCCTCCTCCTTGGGGAAGGAAGCTGCCATCGTAAAAAAGATCAGATAAAGAGAGGAGAATAATAATGGCAGCATTAGCAAGAAGCTCTGCGTAATGCCATTGCTTCTGCCACAGTACCTCTGTCCTCCCTAGCAGGTTCCCTGAAGCAAGATGCAATATATCTCTTAGCTTGAATATTTCATTTCCAGGGATACATCTGCTTTTCTTTCATGTTATATTCAGCGTTACCTATTTATAACACTTTTTAAAACCGATTTTCCAGCTTCTTGATATGGTACAAGAGAAACAGGAGCCATGTATCAGCGTAACGATAAAAGACATGAGGAAAAGGGGAAAGTAATAATTGGTTGCAAATCAAGTTACGAACCTCAAGCAAAAATAAAAGTGGAAGAAAGAGGGAAGAGAGTTTTATAACCTCAGTAAATAGCAGAAATTACAATGTGCTGTGTACATTTTGTTTGTACTTTTATACTGAGTTAGTGGATAAGGATATTTATCTGATGTTGTTTGCTCTACACATAAACTTTCTGATTTAGGTGATAGATAGAAACCATTTATACAGATAAACACAGTAGGGGTCTAAACATGGATCCCTGTGGAACACCAGATGTGAGTAAATGAACATTTGATTTTCCTCTTGTCTGCTTCTGACAACCTGATGGATAAGAAACCCTCTCCTGAATTCCCTTAAAACCTGGTATCACTAATGCAGATAATAACATAGAGTGAGATATGGTATTTATTAAATCTGCTCTCTAAATATTAATACGACAGCAGCTGTGATCTTTCTACTCTTTAACTCAACTCTTTAAGCACTGTGTCACTTGCTAACAAAGATAAATGCACAGGGCTGATGTGGAGGCTTTAGGACCACAGGGGTATTCAAATACTTAAGATTCATGCAATTTAGAAATTAATATTCTACATCACAATTGATTAAATAAAAGGAATGTGAGGAATTTACAAAATTGCTTTTAAAATGGAAACAGATTGTGTGAATGGAATAAAAAGCAGCTATGTTAATTCTTTTTTGTCCATTGTCCCAGGTGGATCTAACGCTAACTACTCAAGAGTGTATTAGTAGAAAGGAGCTTTAGTATTTCATAAGTTAGAAATATCATCTCTGAAGTGTCAGCAGTTTTATATCCATTTTTCTCTTCCTCTCCATTTCCTCCATATCTCTGAGACGAAAGTCTTAGAGAGGAAGAGGCCACCAGGGGCCATGTCTCAGCCAGATGCTTTTATTCACTATGTCATGTCTTTTCCAGAGTTAACCGTCAAATGCACTTGTAGTTCAAGCATTCTTGGACGGTGGGGGGTGACTTCCAGTGCCGTGACTTCCAGTGTCATAACTTCTCACCTAAAGCTAAACTCACCGTCGCGCCCTTACTGGGAAAGCCCATCAGCCCAGAACCTCTCCTAGGTCACATTTGCTTCTCATTTATTAGTCCAGTTTGATTGACTTTGGCTGAACTGGGCTTCGCATTTATCAGTGAAAGTGTAGCAAAGATCAGTACCAACTTTTGCACAGCTGGTAATTCTTTGTTTTATGCAACATGAATTCCTGTCTAAGGGAAAACTGGAGCCAATGTCACCCAGACTGTTAGGAAAGCTTTAAGCGGTTGGTTTCTTTATACCTCTGGGAGAGAGTTACGGTGTCCAAATGTAAACTGTGGAACTGTGCCCCTGTTTGTGTGGAGTTTAAAGAGCACATTGTGTGCAGCCTGCTTTGGCTACAGGCAGAGCATGAGGTCAGTTTTAGCATCAGTGTTCAGGCAGCCTTTTGGAGTCCCGCCTTAACTGCTTGCATTTAGCATGGTCTTTGTGTTCAGTCGCACCTGTGTGTGGAAGAGGAACCCCCATTCATTCATAGAAACTTCTCTGGAAAGAAATAGTTCACTTGTTTACACCAAGACTAAATCGCTGAGATGAAATGCTTAAGAGGGAAAAAAACTCCTTAGAGATTTTTTTTTTTTGCTACATTCATTAAGGATCATTTCAGCTCAGCTTTGTCCAGCTAACTGCCCCGATTTGAGCTGTTGCACTTGGAGGCACTTCTGGTTAATGTCCTCAGTCTGCTGTCTCTGATACTGCAGTTTCTGTGGATAGTGCAAATGAGCTATAGCCACCTTCTCCTCCATAGCAGCATAGCCCCGCTCCTGATGAGATAATGCAGCTTTATAGGCTCTTCTGCATCACATCTATCAGTCCACACTTTAACATGTTGATTAGTGATTTCATACTGGATTCAATAAACACAGTAGCGGGTACTCAGAATAATTCTGCTGTTAGGAATGAAAAGCTAATTGGCTTTGAAGAAAACAACCCACACACAATTTGTACCACTCCACCGATCAGAAACTGGACCATGGATAATTGAGATGATATGAAACACCTACTGCCCCATGCTCACAATTTTTGGATCCATTAATTCCTACAGTGTTTTGTGCCTACCTACAGGAGGACGTTACAACATCTTAGTTCATTATAAACAATTCTGCCCCATTTACTTTAGAATTTTGTGGTTGTTAATCCATAGATGTGCAGAATGCAAATTTGCAAACAAAGGAGCTTGGAGATAGTGACTGTTCCTTGCAATCCACTGTTTCAGGAAGATTAACATTTTATTAGAAAAAAAAAGGGCAACATTTTCACATAGGTTCCAGTATAGTTATACTTGAGCCTAAATGTGAAGAAGGTTTTGGATGGTAGGTGATGTGGAGGATTGATTGGATTTTTTTGATTTGTATTACTTTGGGGTTTTGGGGGGGATGTGAATCACGAAAACATAATGCAAACTCATGCGTTCAATGCCAAGAAGAAATAAAATTTTGATGTGAATTATGGGAGCACAGAGTTTGTGGCCAGCATAATTACATTTGATTCTGTACAAAACAAAAATTTAGCGAATTTTCCTTCACTCAATAAAATAATGTTCCTTAACACTGTCATTGCTGCTCCTGTTCTGCTTTTTACAATGGGGAAGGGAAGGAGCATCGTGGTTCTTGCCACAGAAAAATTCAAACTGTCATTGAGCATTGTTATTTTCAATATAATTGTAATGTCAAATGTGGGTCAAAATTTCTCAGCTTTAGAATTTAGTCTTAATCCAAATAATATATCTTGAAAAAAAATGATGAGGAGAGAGCCCCACTGCCTCCTGGAATGCAACATTGAATCCTGCTGCTGTAAATATAACCGCAACGAAAGGGCAGGGATAGAAATTAATTAGTTTAAAGGTTCTGGTTACGGTGTTGCTGTTTGTTCTATTCTGGTTTTTGTTTTATATATATATATTTGTACTTAAGAACTGTTATCCCTTTCTATACGTTTTCTGATTAAAGTCTACTGATTTCAAAGGTTGTGGTGGTTTGGGGGAAGAGGCCCCCTGTCTAGTCCAGATAGACATTTTAGTTTCCTTAAACTGAGACAAAGTCTTTCTAGCGCATTTCAGGATGGTAATTCATAGTTGAGATGCCTTTCTCAAAGAAGACAACAAACTCTCTAGCCCGCTGTAAAGTAACCATTAGATTTAACATCATATTTTATACATGGTCTTTTCCGAGGTCAAATTTTTTTCCGACTTTTTTGATATGTGGTTTAAAAAGATTTCTAGTCTGAATATCCAAACTCCTCGAAGGAAATTTAAAGCTGCTGATAGTAGTCATGAGTTTCTTGGTTTCCTTTTATGGGTATCTTACAAATAATCTTCAGATGCCTACGAGTAAAGCACTTGAAAATCACTGCTATTGTTTAAAATAGTCACAACAGAAAAAAATATCTTGTTCAAAAGGAAAATTTATTTTATCAGATCTGGTGAATTCATGATAACCTCAATTTTTCAGCCAAAATAGCAACAGAGTAATTGCTACAAAAGGCAATAACTGGGATTCTGATATTAATATTAAAAGGAGAAACCTTCTTAGAATTTTGAAATTCTATTTTCACCTGGCATTTGATTTTATTTCACTTTTTTCACTAGCACAAATCTAGCTAAGAAATTGCTTACTGGAAATGCTATCCTGAGTGACTAACAATTTCTGTGGATGAATTGGAGTTCCCACATTTTTTTTGTCTGGATGTGCATGAAGCTGATCCAGTCTAATGGGTAGAGAGAGCAGCAGCATTATTCATAGCAATATGTAAAGTACCCTCTTGGGTTCACCATGCATTTTATCTCTCATTATCAAATTGACACTCCTGCATGGGTAGATTCATTCTCTGGTAGGGAATACCACAGGCTATATTTCTGTACTTTTTCTTCCTCCATTCAGGCATTCTCTCAGTGCCTTGGCAAATCATCATGTTAAATCATTAATAGTGAAGAACGGCATGCTACGTAAGCAATTATGTACTGATTAATGTCTAAGTTAAATCCCTCTCTTCAAATATATTGCTGACCTGCTGACTATCTCCATCATATTCATTTTCTTTGTTCTTTAGTGGAAGCCAATGGCTTAGCAATCCAAGCACAAAGGCAGGAGTATTCTTAGGTCCAAATCCTCATGCACAGCATTGACCATGAACAGTTCTCTCTCCATATCAACATGGGGGGATGCAAGGACTAAATATCTTCAGCAAAGCTTTATCTAGCTGGTAAAACTCTGTGCATGCCCTCAAAACTCTCATCCTTGTTAACATCACAGGTTCCAGTGTTACTAGTAGTGACGGGAGCTCTCACAGAGATGGGCCATTAGCGCTGGCAGTACTGCATCAATTCAGCCTGCTGTGAGTAAGTGTGGATGACACAGGGCTTAAAATGTGGGCAACCGTAAGCGCTTTTCTCCAGTGGAACTCCTGGTGTTACTACTAACGTGAGAACCAAACAGGCGTTGTAGGAACGTTTATGTAGGAAAGAATTGAACCAAGTCTATACAGCACAGGCAGGGAAATAGAATAAAAATCCTGAATGGTGAAGCAGAGTGAGTTTTCCTGCTGATGAAAAGTAATGTATAAAATACAGAACCTGTTGGAATTTCCCGAGATGTCTATGACGTAAACACAACAGTAACATCTGTAAAGTTCATTTTACAGGTGAAATTTATTCGGCAACAGTACTATTTCGGTCCTTATGTGATTTACTCTAGGGTGGCCTTCCTGAGCAGATGAGACACCTTTGCTACAGATCCACTGAAGCCACGAGCCTCTTTAGCTGCCTTGTGCTAACAGGTCAAATGTACTGACTTCTTCTTGTTGTAAGTGTAAATGTTTAACCACTGATACCCAAAAGCGTGCTCACAGTAGTGACCTTATGCCACAGTAATGTAAGTCTATTAGCTCCTTGGGATATCAGTGTTGCTTTCTTTTAGTTCCAAGGGGCAAATTACTGACAAACAGCATTTGCGTACTTAGTAGCTAAAATGAAGACAGAAATACAAGTATGGTGTATCTGCTGACAGAAAGGAATATTTCCAGGAGATTTACACTGACAGTGTTTTTAGACATTTTCTGTTTCTAAATCAGAAAAAGATATTGCAAGATAATTGACAAGTTCAGTCTCTTCTAGCCCAGAAAATTAGAATCTAAGACCAATCTCTCTTTTTCTTTCCCTTAGCCGTGCTTCCTATTCCTTTGCATTGGGATTATGTGTTCTCTACCAGATTAGGTGCAGATATCAACCTTTGATTGTTGGGAAGCGTGTCCAGCTTTCAAATGGGGACAGACACTTCCCCAGTTATGCAGCAGCAGTGAAAAGTATACCTTTTAGCATGATCAGGGGTATGCGTTTTGTCACACTGACCGAGGTGAGAAGGTATCGCTTCAGAATTGTTGCTTAGTCTGGGGTTTTTTTGCTTTTAGTGCTAAAATATTCATTGTATATCAATTTCTGATTATACCAACATCCTCTGCCGGGTTCTGCTGTAGCCCAAGGACCACACTGGGTTGTAGCATTGAAATAGAAGCTGAGTGTACCTTCAAAGGTATTCAGATGCCGTACAGAATGCAAGCCCAGCAGAAAAGGATCCATTCCTTTTGCTTTGTACAATGACTTCTTATTGTTTCAAACATACAGCTCTGCACATATTTAACAATATTGACTCTGGTGTTTTACAGGTACCAGTTGTAATGTCATTTGTAAAACAAACATTTCTCTGGAATTCGACCTTTATGCTACAGTATTTCAGCTGTTGTAGTCCACTTTTTTGGCAATGCTGACCACCAGTAAATCTTCTTACCTGTTTTTCCAATTAAAGTTATTCAGCTTGTGAAAATCTGGCACAGGGATTCCATGAATGTTCTAGCTATTAGAAGTTTTTCTTTCTACAATATGTTACATCTGAGTAAGAATTTTCAGTAAATCATGAAGCCCTGTAATAGATTGTGCTAAGTCTTTGCTTCTTGAAAGTGCAAGCTTGACTGTACTTGTAACAAGCAATGGAGTTATCACAGGCAAAATCAAGTACCTCTTGGTAGGGCTCCCAGACGCACTCCTTTCCTGCTCCAAAGAGACTTGTATATTGCCCTATAGTGTCCTTATAGATTCTACCCAACCAGCTGGATGAGAAAGGTCCTGCCCATGCACCCTGGGGCAAAAGCTGGTGTCCCTGCTGAAGGTCCACCCCGATCGTTCCAGGGGTTGGAAGGAGGTTCATGTATGCTCTTAGCCCAGTGCAGACACACATGCAAGATAAAGAAGAGCATTAACTTTCTGGATGAGCGCAATTAAAGTCAACAAAGAGCAGAAAAGCAAGCTCCTGAAGTGCTACAGTGATTCTGGGGCTTGTGTGTCTGGAATAAACAAAAGAATGGAATATTCAGTTGCTGCAGAAAGACTTTCAACTAAGAACATTTTATTGCACCTGTTGTTTCTCTCTTTCACATTCATTCTTCCCATCACCATTGTTTATTTTCACCTGACCCTTTAGGGTGAAAAGCTCCATTAAAATAATGGAGTTTTATCTTTTAATGTATTTTTCATCCCTTCTTTCCCTTTCCTTCCTTCTCTCTCCCTCTTTATCACACACATTCATGTATTTCAAAAGCATGGACCAAAAGCACGAACCAAGTTCACCCACCTGATGAGGTGTGTTGAACTTCTGACTGGGTAGTTGACATCACTCCTGGTGTTTTTCAGAGAAAGCTGGCTGAATTATAGGAAAACTAATAAGTTCTTTCAGATTTGCAATGAAAGGTGAAACTACAGGGAAGTAGCAATAAATAAGTAAGATTTTAGGGGTTCCCTGTATTCTTGAGGGGAAAATGCAGCAAGGGAATAGAGGAGGGAAGAGAAGGTAGCTCTGCTTCAAAGAAAAAGCAAACAGACTATAATTCTTACAGGAGGGATATTAAATTAGTAGAAATTTGAGGCAAAATCTTCTCTCCTAAGCAATGTTTTGAGAATTTTATGCCAATAAAATCATTGTCTTTTTAAAAGTCTAATAATTTCATCAACTTCCTCAATGATTTTTGAAACAGGATGACTCATAGATAACAGTGGAGCTCAGGACATCTGCAATTTCTTGGGTTTATTGTCTTTGCCTTTGACTAGTTGTTTCAGTCCTTCACACCTCAGTTTTCCTTCCCTCCCACCCCCATTTTATCCTCTGTCTTTTCTACTGTAACTTAGCTTGTGCGGAGTTTGGGAGTCAATAGTTTAGCTGCAATATACATATCACACAGGGCTTGATTTCAGTTGGTGCTTCAGAACGTTATTTTAAATAAAAAAAAAATAATCTATATATATCTTTATTAGGATGAGTAAGAGACATTCTAAATTTTTGGTTTACTGGTGTTCACTTTCAAGCTTACAGACAGTTGCCCCCTTCCTTAATAAACTGTTAACATTAAAAGAGAAGTACTCTTTCGCATTACATTGCATTTGTTCGTGGAGCAGAAGTTATTAGTGAATTCTGAGGACAAGAACTGAGGTTTAGGGGAACCAAAGCTTGCTTGTCTTTTCAGAAAGGAGAAAAATTTGACTGTAGTTTGTTTCATGAAACAACGTAGAGAAGTGTGTTTTAAGCTGTTCATAATCATGCATTAACTTTTCTGATCATGCTGGAAATACAATAGACTCTTGTCTCACAAGCTCTCTTGCTTTCATGGATGGATAGTGTTTACAAGCATTTATATATTTCCCTGCTAGATCGAAACTCAAAATATCTTCTGGGCTGAGATGTAATTTATATTATCAAAACAGCAGGACCCACAGAATCGAGAGCAAATGGAAAAGAACTCGAGTTTTATTCAGAGATGCAGTGCAGAGCAAAAATAAAACTTAGATTAACAATGGATGATAGGCATTGAAGGTAATCCTGTGCAGCCAGGACCAGAACAACCTGTCACAAGGGTAGAAGGAAAATGAAAAGGCATGTTATTTGGTAAGAAAGTAAACAATTACAAATCTTTAAACCCAAAGTACTAAACAATGAAAATGACTGTGCGAGTGATGCAGCAGTAGAACATGGCAAAAATTTGTAATACACCATTAGTTTATCTCAGGGTCCTGAAAATCCAATTTGATTATTGCCACTGTTTTATTACTTGTGCCCAGTAATGTTTTTGATAGGCAGAATATTTCTCACATCTCCAAGGAGCGGTCCAGCCTTCACAGTTTAAAATAGATGGGGAAGATATTCAAGGAACATTAACTTCAAGCAGGACTTTCTGCTCTGATTGACAGAATTCATTACAAAAGGTATGTTAGAGTTTTCGTGCTCTTGCAACTGCTCAGCTGGACTTCAAGCCTGACTTCTCCAAGCATGATTCCGCTCAGATCTCCCTCCACCCTATATTAGTAATTTTTTTCCTAGTCTTTATATGGCAACGCAGAAAACTGATTTTGGTTCGTTTCTTAAACAAAACTTTGCTAGTTCCAAATTCTCTGTTAAATTCCATCCAAAATATAACCTTGTCTAAGAAAGGGGGCTGTCCCAAGACAATAATCAAAACCATAAAATCAATCACTAGAGGAGGCAACACTTAACAATGGCAAAGTGCGTACAGGAAGATGTGGTGTTTGGGGAGGTCTCCAAAGGAAGGAATTTGCCTACTTGCCTAATAAGATACATTCTGCAGCTTTCCTGGAGGGCTGGCTAGGAGTCTTAAGTTGTTCTTCATTTAAAGGCTTTATTTTAAAAGGGAAGCAACAAGAAACATCCCCAGGCATTTCCGGATGCAAAGATTCCTGAAGCCTGGGAATATTTCAAAGATGTTTGAAGCTGACAAATCTTCTCAAGTGCTTGTGACCCACTTGCAACTCAATCCTTCCTAAATGGGAGGAATATTGTTAGGTATTTATCCATCAGCTGCTCATACCAGACTGCTCTAAGGTGATGTCCAAAAAAACAGAAAGCTCACACAAGCTAATGTTAATTTGGAAGTCAGCCTAGAAAATTGTAAATGTCCTTATTGGCCTTAAAAATCTATTAATTGATAGCAAGTGCTGGCAAAAGGAGACTGGTCACAGATGAAAGGCCAACTACCAGACCACCTAACAGAGCTACTAACACTCTTTTATTACAAGAAGGTTAAAAAAAATCCTACATTTTCTTGTCAGATATTGTTCAGTCACTTCTCTTCCCCTTGAATGGTTTCATGCAGATGTTTTCTACCTGTAGGCTGCTTCTGAAAAATTACCAGCTCCTCCAGAATACCGTATAGAGCCTCCTGTGAGCCTACCCCCAAACATTTCCCACAATACCGTGCAACGAGCGGTAGAGCAGCTCCCCAGTCTGAGTGCCTTATGATTTATGAATAACTATGGTTTCCATTAAGCTGCAGAAAGGGGATAGTGTGTTTCACCCTGTGCTGAGAACCCCATTTGTTTCCGTTCCTGTCAGCAGTTTGCATAACTGAATGATTTTATTTCATGTGAGAGAGAAGGCAAACACACAAGTTATCCCAGCAGTGGAAGATTTGTCAAATAAAGCTTTTAATAATGGTGTTATCTGACAGTTTTATAGTGCTTCAACTTTTGAGCAGTTTGAAGGTGGTAGGTTTTCAATAAAAATTAAGTCCTTATCCAGAAGAAACTCGGTCCCTGCTGTCTTAAAAGAACTTGTCTTGGCTGCATTGGAGTACCTTAATCTACTATTGAAAGTAAATCTCAATCCTTTTCTGTATTAATATACCTTGCAATCCATCATCAGTAGGTGTTCTGTGTATTTTTTTGCCCTACTATATCAAGGTGGCCTGATAAACCACCTTCCTAACCAAACTTGTTGGGTGATCATTATGTTTCTCACAAGAATAAATTATCCAGTGTAGTTCTCTGCGGCTTACTTAAATAGTCCAGCAGTGTTTCCAGTCACTCTTACTTATTTCTTTAATTTGTTTAAGGGGCCCAGTAAGTTATTCAGTCGAGGAGAAAAGGAATAGGGAAGTTGCTGGTTTTTACAAGGTCAGAGTTAATCCTATCTGTGTTCATAAATCATTGTACATCATAGGATAACCATGTAGCCACTGAGAACATGTCAATAGAAAGCCACTTCTGCGTTGAAAGTTCCCTTGCTTAAAGGAGGGATTTTCAAAAGAATCTAAATCTACTTGAAATTCCCTGCCGGTTAAATAAACGTAAGTTAAAGGGTTATATTATTTATAGATCGGCTGCTTTGGTTACAAAAGTTGATTGATCTTCACCTTCCTGCAGAGCGGTTACACTTTGGTGCAAGCCAAAACCATTTATGTGAAAAAGGGGACTCTATGACGTTGATAAGTGCTTGATTTGGACAATTAGAATAATAAATGCTATGAGTAGAAGCGGCATATCTGAAATTTAAATTCTCTGCCCGAGTTCACATATAAAAGTATTGTGAGAGCCAAGATCTTATGCAAAGAGATCCTGCCTCCAAACTGTCTTAAAAGCTAGCCCCGAGCAAGCAGTATAGACACAAACCAACTGATATATACCTGGCAAAATTGATTCCCATCCTTTGTCTGCGTATCAGGCAAGAACATCCTGTATCCCAGTGATTTCAGCTAAGTTTCAGGAATCATTAGGTTGAAGCCTTTCTACTCAATATTCTCATTAGCAGTGTTGATAAAACTAAGCGCGTGTGGTGTATTTTCAAATGCAATGCCACAGGTTTTGTTCCAGAGATCTTACAATCTGTTCCAGCAAACAAAATGAGTAGAAGACAGGAGCTGGAGGGAGAAAGGACAAAAAAAAAAGAGCAAGATTGTTAACTGAAGTGCAGAAACTCTTTTTGCAAGCTGATGTCTGCCCTAAGAGGACTTAAGGGAATTTTTATTTTCTTCTTTTGGCTAGAACTTGCTGAAAATCTCTTGAAAGAGCTTGTTTTGTTCAAAGACCTTGAAATTTTACAACCTGCTCTGGAAAGTGTTACTGGTTAGGTATGCTCAGTCTTATCCTTCTGCCTTCCCTTCCACTACTCAACGAGGGTGTACCAGCACGGCATGGGGAGCACCTGTGTGGTTAAAACCAACCTCTGTTCAGTTCCAGGGGAGCATCTTTCACTGTTACCTGATGACTTTGGTTAGCAAGAATCAGACTGAGTCATTCTGTGTTCAACAGCCCCTTCACATTGTCAAGCCCAGGAGAAAAGAGGGACAGAGACTGGTTTTATTTAGTGACGGCTTGAGGCAAAACCACCAGACAAATTAGAGGAGTCTTTCCATTAACTATGAGAAAGTTGGACTTGTGCTGCACGTATTGGGTTTTTTTATTTTGTACACAGTCAGCTCAGAGTCTCCCTCATATCTATTTCTCCCACAGTGTTCAACTCCCCTCTCTCATCACAGAAAGGTCTGACAGGAACTTTCCTCTCTCATCTATCTCTTTCTCTGTGCTCTCCTCCCCCTCCTTCTCATTCTTTACCTCCCTCGGTCTCTCTCGTTCTCTCCCCTGCTGCTCTCAGATGGCTGGCTTTGCTCAAGGTCTGCAGGCTGGCATAGAGTATGCCTGGAACAGTATGTTCCGATTAAATTTATCCCCTCTCATTGCTTCCTGAAATTAAATTGAATTTTACTCTCAAGTTTGTTTGTTGAAATCACATAACAAAAACATCCCTGAATGCAATCACATTTAATCAGAAAGCTTTCCAGCATTTATAATTACAAAGCACTATTTAAACAAGACTTGTTCTAGTGTTTTACCAAAAAGAATAAGCATGGGTTTGAGTCTGAGTTCCCTCCATGGGTTTACTTCCACAGCTTTCACACCATTTTAGCCACTCCAAGATCATCAAGATAGACAAAAATAAAACTCAGATGTTTTCCGTCCCAGACTTGAGCTTTATTTTGTAGCTTGTTAAAATTCAGACTAATATTAATTCCTTGTGACTGATACTAATTTGATCAATATTAGTATGCTCTGCATTTGTGCTAACGGCTGCATCGCACTTATTGTAAGACTTAGGTTTGAAACCAGTCGAAGGCCTCACAAAGAGCACGGTAATGCTGTTCAGGGTTGGGCTTTTAAATCAGACAAGCACGGATCACAGATTTTGGGGTGCTCGGCCACTGTATTTGTGTCAGCAGAAGCAAGGAGTTTTCAGCACTTCAGAAACACTAAGAGTTTGCACTTTTCAGCATCAGATTTGTGACAGCTGGACAAGGTAGCGTTCAAGGTTTTGGGAGATAAGCATATAGAATAGTACGCATTGCACAGCTTCAAATTGCTGCGGTGTTAAAAAGCCATAGGAATATTTTATTGTTTCAGAAACATTTTTCTTTGATTTGACTACAATTTGAAACAAACCCCCGCAGTATCACCACGGTAGTATATAATAGGATATATTTCAGAGAGAAAATAAGACATGTAAAAACTGCAGATTGATCACCCTGGAAGGTCCTGCAGGTTTGGGCCACTCGTTGGCAATTTCAACATCTAAAAAAGTAGAACACTGCCACAAGAATATGCAAAACTCCAGAGACATGCTGTGCTTCTCTCTTATGTAGCCTGCACTTGTTTTATATGCTGAAGACATTTTGACATCAGTGGGGTGTTTTCAGAGCAGAAAATGTTTGAAGTCTGTAATAGAAATCCATTGTAGAGAGAAGAGGAAGATGTGAATGTTGGCAACAGTTTGACAGATCTTTTTCCAGTAGTGCTTCAGAAGATCCAGAGCTCAATCTTTTTTTTATTTTTTTATATTTTTTTTTTTTTTTATTTTACAAATGGCAAATCAGACTGGTGAGTCTCTGGCCAATTACAATTTTTTCAGTTGTTTGCCTCGAGTTGGCATTCATTCCCTTATTAGACAGGGTGGGCACCCCAATACAAAAGTATCTTGCACCGGGCACGCAGTGTGCTGTACACACACACTGAGAGACAGACCCATCCTGGCAAACTTTCAACATAAAGACTGTAGCAGACAAAGGGTTACAGATGATACTCTGCCACATGATCTTGATCTTATTGGTACAGCTTTATTAGTTATGTACAGGGTATTTTACTTGCGAGTAGTCAAGAGAAGAAATACAAATGAGACTTGCTGCTGTTTTCAGGCTACATTATTAAGCTGACAAAGCAAATCTAGTGAGTTACCCAGACAAAGGTAAGTGTTGAAGGGATAATCTGAAGAAGCAGGAAGTTATAGCAGCTGTTGACATTTTAACCAAGAAGCAAAGTGAGAGATTGTGGAAGGGCAGTGAGATGAAACAGCAGAGAAAGCTGGAAGCAGCAATAGAGGAGAAGGGAGCACTGATATCTAGAAACTCTCAGCAAGTACCTATCGTGTATTTGTACGGCCAACTTTTCCTCATTAAAATGGAAAACTTTGACAGGAACTGGTTACTGCTCCGGAAACATCCGGATAGCTGCTTTTCTCAGCTACTAGAACAAATGTCCTTAATAAAATTCCCAAACAAAGTAACTCGCAGTAGCTAGGCAGCTGGTTTCCATTGGAAAGCTTTTATAGTTTGTTCCTATTTTGAGGGGAGATGGTAGCTAACCTAGGGTTATCTACTTGCACAAAGATCACCTATAAATAGGAACGAAGGCCCTAGTGTAGGCCCAATAACTGCTACATAAATTGAGAATAAGCTGAGCAAACCTTTGCTTGGAGAAATCAAAGGATATAATCATAAGCTGCTGTTGCAGGGACAGGCTAATGATGTGCCAGTGATTTTTATTGCCTTGGGTTATAAGACCTTGAGGGACCTTACGGTCTTCCCTTGGACCTGAAATATTTCCACAGTTCAGTGCTACCCAGTAGATATAGAATGGCAAAAGATTACTTCTCCATCACCTTAAAGATAAATCTTGAGATCCTGGCAATCTTTTGGAGAAAATATAATTGTCTTCCTAATTAAAATTGATTTTTTCCAGTGAATGTGCCCTTCTATTGCTATCCCAGCTGTATAACTGACTGTATCTCCCTTATTACAAGAGAGATTTATGGTCACCAACTGACAGCATGCTCAGCACGGTATGCAGTGCATATGATACTGGCTTTGGCAACAGATCACAGACCTTTGGAATATACACGTCTCCCTAACTAGCGTTAAGAATAGCTGTGTGATGTGTTCATTGGGCTGTACCTGTTGGTGTTTCAGGTGGCACGTTAAGTAAAGCTATTGACCAAGGGACTGGATTCCTCAATCCTATTGTCAAATGGCATTAGGTACCTCCCTCCTTCAAACGTCTTTGAAAATCCTGGGATTAGTAGCTTCAGTATGACTACCAGTCTTGAATATAAACATTTGCAGAAGTATGATGTTAGTATTCTTTGTGGGTTTCATTGCTTTATTAGCTCTCCCGGGGTATAAAGCCGTCTTCAAAACAGTCTGCCTCGTGCTAGTGCTTCTGAAGAAGGTTGTAGGGGTGTGAGTGATGTTGTGGTTTGTCCTTCAGCCTCAACTATATTTCCTCAAAATACACTGTAAGCTTAAATGTGATGGAAAATGCAACATGAGGAGAAAAAAAGCCAGAAGAAAATGCTTGCAAAAGATTCATTCAGTAAAACTAGAAAGTCAAGTGACCTAAAGAGGAGTTTTGCTTTCCCCAGACTTTTTTCTGTACGCTTCGTGTGTAGTACTTCTTCTGCCAGGTTGTAAATGTAACACGAGTCACCAGCAAGGATGGACCCTCTCATCCTCAGTACTAAAAATAAAGATCTCCCTGAGCACAAGGAGCAGTTCTCGATCCAGTAACAGTATCAGCTAACGGAGCTATACAGAGAGAACACTCTGCTACTGATTTATTCAGCCTGGAGGCCTTGAACTTGACATAACTAACCTTAGTGCTGTAAATGGGTTCAAATAAATGCTGGCATTACAGAAGACACCGTGTTTTATGACATATGGGATTACGGGTCCAAGAGCTCCAGGGGCTGGTACCTTGGGCTACTAGTCCTGAAAATTAAGAGCTCCATCACCATCATTCATGTTGTTGAAAACTGAGCACAAGAGACAATGCTGTGGAGTGCACGCTAGTAGAAAGAGATGCCTTTTCCTTATCCTTTATTGTCTTAATGTTCCTTTTTTTAGCATGACAGTAATTATTTAACTACCCTTCCAGAAAGTAGATTTGAAATCTTCTTTTCAACTTGTGGTGAAAGCTATATCAATACTCTTAGATGTAGGGCAGTGGAGGTGAGGGAGAAATAACTCAAGTAGCTTGGCTTAAACCTAACTGAACATATTAGTCATGAAATATTTAAACCATCAATATCACACATTGATGTGCAAAATGTTTAATTATGTATCATTTCAGTTATTATTCATGTTAGATCTTAGACCTTAAGATGTACATACATTTAAAAAATAGCTCAGGAGATGTATCGGGAGTGTTGAGCAGCATGAAAAATCTGAGGACGGGCTGCACACTTTTGTCTTGAAAGTATGTGTCAGGCTTCCTTTTTTATAAATCTAAATTACTGACTCTTTTCTAGGTCTCAGTGCAAACAATGCTTTTGCCTTTAGATGTCTCTGGTAAAACAGGACCATTTCAAAGGATAACCTTCAAAGTTTTAAGCTTAATGCGTGTTCTGTTCTATTTAAGTCCATATGTTCTTTCCATCACTGTATCTTAAGTGTGTGTCTTCCACTATTGCATTTAGCAGCACAGCTACCATCTGTCACAAACGGTTTGTTCTCTCTTCCAAACAGTACAATTGTATGTGCAGTGTCATGCTTCACAAATACATATCCACCAGGTATTTGCTAGAGAAGGCAGAAATGAAGTGGATTCCTCAGCTCTTGTGTTAGAAAATGGTGAGGGTTGCATTTGGTGGTCCTTGGTTCAGTGCCCACTAATTCCAGGTGGGGCGACGGGATCTTTGCCTTCCAAGGGCATCTGATCACACCCGCAGTGCTGACTGCTTGGAAAATTTCCTTGCTATCTGTAGGACTGTTCATGTGAATAATAATCGTGATGAGGGAACAAGTTATTTGGGTTCTGGGCCTGAATGTCTTATGTTGCTATATTTTTATTGCAATATTTTTGGAGATGCTGCTGTGAAAAGCACTCTACCTGTTTGTTTCTGTAGCTACCCGTGGTGCAGCTGCATACCACTAAAAATTTGCATTGCCAAACCTTATGCTGGCAGTTCATAAGCCAGATGAAGATGAGCGGCTGAGCAGCAACGGTGAGGAGAGCACAGTTTTGAGATTTTTCTTTAGTAGATTTTTAAATAGTAGGATAAAAGTTGTCAGACATGTTCACTTTTATTACTTGTACAGTAATAAAGAGTAAAAGGTGTAAAATAGCCAACTTCCATACTCTTAGGCTGGGGATTTGAATTTTTTTACAGAGACAGAATCTGGTCCTGCTGTATTAGCATCTTTGTTCAGTTATTCATATGCAACAGTAGTGCCACGCAGTGACTACTGAAACGAACACTAATGAAGGTATCTTTTGTTTCCGTAGAGATTAACACATTACTTTCTTCTCGTCTTTAGAAAACACTCAGGAAGACTAGATTGCCGATGCCTATATCCAGTTTCATCTTTCAATTAGCAATTTACCTTTTCCTACAATCCAAGTGATAGTGGAATTAACCTAAGCTAATTATCACTGATGGACTGATCTTTCTGTGAAGCCTGGAAAGCAAGGCTGTCATATTTCATCTGAAATTTGCATATACATTTGCTTTGTGATTGGACTGCTCAGTTTTGGAAGTCCATTTTAAGTTTTAAACAGGCTCAGCTTCTCAGAAGTATCACGGGTTTTTGCTGCAGCGATAGCAGCTGTGTAAAAAACCTTTAGGTATATTCAGTTTGAGACCTAAACTGTGAGTTACAGATGCTTGTGGGACATGGTTTGAGTTTTTGAGAATGGGATGATGATTATTAGTCTGGTATTGCAATTTTTTTCTTTGAGAGGGTTCTTAGTGGCTGTCTAACGCAACTGCTGCTGCTGTAGGTTGTACACCTTGAGCAGAGCAACAGTGCAGTGCCTGCATGTCTTCCTGCTCCCCGTGTAGGTCCAGTATCTGCCATAGGGTAAAAACTGTGCTATTACAGACTGCTTGCACTGCAGCAAAGTCTCGACTCCTCCTACCTCTATGCTGTTTCTCAAGTTGTCTTCAGAATCCCTTTGGCTTTTGTAGGGACTTCAGGCAAAAATACATACTATTAATGGGACAAATTAGCCAAACTTCAGCTCTTTATTTTCTTCTTTTTTGTTATTTACCTCATTAGAGCAAAGTAAATCTTTCCTTCTGGGTGATTCAGTGCTCAGGCAATGACAGAAGTGAAACGGTGAGCCCGCAGGCTGCCTGCAATGCAGTTCTGCAAAATATTATTTGTAGATTGTATTTGTAAATACAACCTGTGTTCTCTTGCACAGAAGATCTTACTTGCACATTGCACCGCTTTGAAGTATCTGGTAAATTCAGCAACATTAAAAAGTAGTGGTTTAGGGAAATTTACATCTTACCTCTGTAATTTACACCATTTCCCAGTAAGATGACACTTTCTACTCTGCCCAAGCAAGATGTGCAGCTTCTAAAATCTATTCAGAATTGCTGCACTGCATACTAGTTGCCAACTTGTAAAGCTTTTCTGAACACTCTTGTGGCTCCGAAGGATTATTTATTGAACAGTCGAGCTTGTGAAACCTTCCCAAAAGCTGCAATGCAAAGCTGTCACAAGCATGACTCTATTGAAAATTCTTCACAGAAATGCAGTCCTCCAGGAACAAACAGGGCATTCAGGTCCCACCAGCCTTGTAAGAGCGCTTTCCTTCCCCAGGAGTAAGATGACTAATAGAAACACGCTATGCAGAAAAAATGTGATTTTCCATTGCCTTGCAGAAAGTTTTCTTATCTACTGTGGTGAAGTGCAAGTATAAAACATTTTTGTAACAGGGACAGTTATGTCTGTTTGTGCCCTGTCTACTCAAAAGTGTACCGTGCACCGAGGAGAAGACACTGGAGAAAACGGCCTCAAAGCTTGCCTTGTGAATTCGTGTGTGCATGATACGTGATGGACATGCTCAACGAGCAGCAAAAGCAGCACATGCTGGTAATAGCTATGTAGGTGGTTTAACAGTTCTCTGTTTTATTTCAGATGTGTTAGTGACAGCTGGAGGGGTTTTTTCTCAAGTATTAACTGGTTAAATCTGCTCCTTCTTTTAAGGACTCACTGCAAACTAGTAGACAACATAGGTAATATTAAACTGAAGCCATTTCTGTATTTTATTGTGTCCTTTCTTTGACTGATCCTGAGATCAGATTAATTTATACAAACAGCTTAAGTTGGAATGTGGGAAAGAAAGTATTGTGAACTGTGCCAGCCAAGGGCATTTGGTGTATCTTGTTTGCTTTTTTCTGCCAACAAATGATGTGATAGAGGTCTAAAACTACAGGACACTGGTGTACGTAACAAGAACATGGAAGGGGGAGTGTGGCAGGTGACTACCTGCTGCCATTTGTATACAGGATGGGTGGAAGGACCAGTACAGACACAACTGTGGGTTTATCAGGTATGTGCCACCATAAAATCCCCAAAGCACACAGACCTGTAAAGCTCCATACCACAGATTTTTCTCTTGGTGACCACTTGGTTGCGTGCCCTGCTCATTGATGCTAGTTATAAGATGATTGACAATAAGTCTACGCAGCAGTGCCCAACAGTCAAACTGGAGCACGAGATGGCCTTCGGGTCATCAATGTGGCCATAGGACCATTTTACCCACAATAAAAAGTCTCATTTGTACTTCGGGAGATCACAGCTCTAGGGATTGTGGTGAAAAAAAAGAGGAAAGAGGAAGCTTGCTGATATTTTTAAGCATGCTAGGCTAAGAAAAAAAAGCATTCTTATGCATAATCTTCATTTTGCAATTGTAGAACAGGTTCCTTTATTAGGAAAAGTCTGGAACTTAATATGCAACTCTTCAGGAATAAAACAAAACAAACTAAACCTAAAAATCCCCAATAAATGACAAGTATGTTTATTCCCGGCACCCCATCGCAATCAAACTGACTTCTGTACCTCTGTACGCATTTTAAGTGGGCAGTTTCAGTGCCGGTATGGGGTAGTCAGGGCACAAAACACAGCTGATTTGCAGCAGACCATCTACCAGAAGGAAAACTAGGTGGGGGAAGTGGCAAAAAGCCTCTAAGCTCGTGGGAGGGATGGAACTGGAACGTTGCTGGCTTGCGGGAGTTCAGAGCTCTGGCAAACAGCATACGCCGCGGTAGCTCTTGCCAAAAGAAGGAAAGGAGGCAGCAGAAGGGCAGTGAGTTGGATGGCTCAGAGAGTGACATTCTTTTGTGTCAGGAGTGGTCAGTATTTTACCAGCTGAGTTCCATAAATTGGCCCTGGGCTGTCAATGCTGGTGCCAGCTGTTAACTTTGTAGCAGCCATAATCTCAGCAGGGACAAATAGGGAAAGATGTATTGACAAATGGCACTGAGCATAATAAACTGCTCATCTTTATGAATGCTGGGATCCAAATGATCAAAACAGATGTACAGTTTCCAGATCTTAGCTGCACTGTCAGAATATTCCTGGTTTCCTCTTGCATAGCCATCCATACTGAAAAGAAAACAAGCAGATTTGCCTTTCTCTTGGGTCTTTCTTTATTGCTCACTCAACATTAATTACAGAATATTGTTGGAATAGCAGACTAGCAGACACCAGCACCCTGAACAGAGCATCTTGCTTACTCTTGTCACTTCTGCATGTAGCATACAGCTAAAATTATCCTCAGCACAAGCACAGCATTGACATGGTCATGTGGCAAAGCATCGTTTTTGTCTATCCCGCTGTAAATCTAAGTTATTCTACAAAAAATGTGTCATGTTGTAAGGCGTGGGAAAGGAAAATGAGTGAAAGCTGCCATTTTCCCATTGAAGCCATAAAAAATGAGGTAGAGAGACAAAGTGAAAAAATGTTTCATTTGGATCAGTTAATGCCATGATTTCTTATATTTTCTTGTCAAGGGAATTGCAGAGGGCGAAAAAGAGGACACAATGGAAATATATGTCTTTAAAAATATTTGGACACAAAAAATCTCTCCTGATTTATATGTGATTTTGAAGGTTCATCAGAATTACTTATATTCTTAGTGTTGCCTGAAGTGTTTGGTGTCATTAGGGACCTTTTATCTTATCAAACATATCCTGAGTAGCCTGCCTTGCTGTTTGACTATAGCATTTCTTTAAAGATTTGTCAAGTCTATGGGTTACAACCTTCCTAAGGTGTTATGGTTAGGGTTTTGGGCTAGGCTTAGGGACATTAGGGTTAGGGACGTTAGGGTTAGAGGGTTGGAGTTAGAGTTAGGGAAATTAGGGTTAGGGTCATTAGGATGAGGATTAGGGTAAGGATTAGGTTTTAGGGTTAGGGTTAGGCGTTGGGGATCTTAGAGTTAGAGGGATAGGTTTGTGATTAGGATGAGGTTTGGGGTTAGGGTTAGTGTTTGGGGTTAGGGCTAGGGTTAAGGTTTTAAGGGTTAGGTTTTGGGTTAGACTTAATGTCAGAGTTAGTGTTAGGACTAGGTGTTAGAGCGTTAGAAGATAGCGTCAGGGGTTAGTGTTATGTTTAATGTTAGGGTTGCAGTTAGGTTATGATTAGGGTTCGCGGTTAAGGTTAGCGTTAAAGTGTTGTCCTTTGTTAAGTGAAATATCGAGTGCTGAGAAGAGATTACAATTCTGAACCCGTAAGTGAAAAGATGAATTCTAGCATATTTCCGACGTACAATAGGCATAAGAAATTCAGAATATTTCCCATTTTCATTCTGCCCAAAATGATAAGCAAATTGCTTATTAAGTATTAATATTATCAAGCTGATGCATTAAGTTGCAAGCAAAAGTGACTCAAAAATCAGAACATTTTGAATCTTAGAATTCCCAGTTAATTGAAACCTACCCTCACACAAATGGTATGACTAGCATGATTTCCTCGTAGTCTTCAGTCATGTTCCAAAGGATTTCAGACATTCTGTTTGGCTCTAGGCTCCCCAGAAAATACTCGTACTATTGACACGGACTTCATGCATCTTCTGGTGCCTAGGGCCATCCTCAGGAAACCGTAAAGCTGGCTGCCACAGAACTAGGCATTTTTAAAGCCTTAATATCCAAGGACAGAAATCTGCCTAATCCTTGCCAACTTCCCTTCTGCCATTCATTGAGTAGCACTGATGAATCTGAAAATTTCCAGATCCTTGCCTTTAGGTGACTAATGTTTAGTAAGTAGCCTCAGTGAAGCTGTCAAGAACTGTGTATCTCTGACATCTTAGATCTGCAACGAGAGCATCCTGTAGCCTGCCCGGTGAATGGGAAGGTGTTGGCAGGCACGTTGCAAGTCAGAAGCCCCAGTCTCTGAGATAAGGCGTTTGTGTGGAAATGAAATCCTCTGATTTTCAAGGGGCCTATGCTAGGTTTTTTTTCCATAAGCCAATGAGAGAAAAAGCTCTGAGCTGCACAAATATTTCCTTTTCTCCAATTTTTTTCCTTTCCATACAGAAACCTGACACACTGAGAAAGTGATTTTAGACCACTTTTCTCTCCCTCCAGTATCCCAGAACCAGGAGCAAAGTAGTAGGGAATCGAGACACATGTTCATAAACTTTAACATCCCTGTGCTTTGTATCCTCTGGTTGGGAATGTGAAAGACATTTTAACACTGGAAACAATTTAAAATGTGTTAAATTAGAAATAGCAATTATACTGATCTTTTCTGGGTATCTGCTGGCTCAGTCTAAGAAGTAAAATCATTAAAACTTACTCCTGCAGCCTGTCGAGAAAAATAATATTTAGAGGGTGTTGAATTTCACATGATTCAGCTCAGTCTTGAAAATTGGCAAACCTTTTATGCTCAATTAGATTTGAAATCTGTTTTCAATACCTCGTTCTTCATAGACCTGACTTTTAATAGAACTCGGAAAGAAAGCAAATACTGACCTCCTCAAGGAGGAATAGCTGCTGTCCTTCTTAAGTAGCAAAAGTCTCACACAGAACCACTGTCTTTGTGATTTCAGCTGTGCAGTTCAGAAGAATGAGTTGGGTTCTTTTTAGCCCAAAATACCACAAACAGCATTACAGAAGAGTAACTTAACTACCATACTGTTCAAGTCAAGCGTGCATGAAGTTACATGGAAATGCCATCAGACTTTAATGCATTCTCTTAGTAGCTGTGTAAGTAAGATAAAGATTATGTTAAGGCAGTGCACAGAATGATTATTACTTGTATTTTTGATATTCTGCCAAGTCAGGGTATCCTGCTATGAGGTACAGTGAGGTTTTGGCTGTAAGTGTCTTATTTTTCTCTGCTTTCCTTTACTTTTATTCTAAAGGTAAATTCTGGTTCCTTGACTTCCTCTGCTGCATTATACTCAGTTTTACCATTTCACTTTTTGTCCGTTCGGCCTTATAGTCTGGCACCAACTCAACTAAAGCACTCATTTGACTCTTCAAGGCTGTGTGATTAAAACTTTGGAACTTCAGTTAGTGTCTTTTATTTTTTTATGGCCTTGGGACATGATACTCACTTTTAACCTCCTTCCACCTTTATTTAAGTTTGCCCAAATCGAAGTCATTGGACTGTCAATAAATTTTAGCTCCTCTAACAAGAAAAATGTAGACAGAAAAGATTTGAAGAGGGTTTGGGTAGGTATATGATGTGAAAGTGTGGAAATTGAGTTTGTGAAAATTGTTCTAACTTTTTAATGCTATTTGATCTTCTCCAGAGGTAATAAATAACACATGGGATCCTGTAGAGATTAAAACCTGGCACATCTAGATTTTACTCAAGACCAGAAGTAGAAAGTACTTATCTCCTAGATAAAGCTGTTCTCACAAGGTGTCCAGCACAATTTTAGAAACCTGAGAAATTCGATTTAGTACAGCTACACTTTTAAAATGCATCTTCAACTTATAGCATTTAAAGGATATTTATTCTGAGAGTATAATCTTAACTGGCTCTTTCTACCATCAAAAAGAAACAAGTCTTATCTTGCCAATTTATGGTCTAATTAGAAAAGAGAGACAGAAAATGGGAGAATATGAACATTAGAATCCCTGCCTTGCAGGCAGGGATGTAACAGACAGCTTTCTCTGCCCCTTCACGGGAACTGAAGGACTGAAACCTTAATGTTCAAGACTAACTCAAGTGTCTTGAGAACAAACCTATTTTGTTTTGTTTATACTGCCAAAAAATTCTCAGTATTTTTCTAGAAATAATGATGATACAGTAGCATTCTTATTTTTAATTAGCTAAGTAATAAGTCACATTCAAAGAAACCCTGAAATGTTTAGAATTAATCCCAGTCTGTTTTCATTGATTGTAATGAGTGTCCACTACTAATTTTGCAAGTTACTGCACACAAAGCCCAGTAAAGTTTAATTCATGGACATGTTTACTCAGAAGGCTTTTAGGATATTTAGATGATTTCTAAGCATTTGGCTTTCTCATTATATTTCCTGTAAAATGAAACCTGTTCACGAGCATTCACTTAACTAGTTCAGAAATCTGATTGCCTAAATTTAATATCTGAAATTACCCAGGAAATCAAATCATTATATAGTTATTACAGTGGATTTCTGCATGCAGAGGATAGCCTTCATCTGTTTTGGGATTTTGTTTAGCCTTATTGAGAGGTCTGCATTTCCCTGGCGCATTTTCTGTATAATTATAAAGTTTCCGTGCTATTGAGTTATGATTTGTTATATGGCTTTTAGTTATTAATGAAATATTGTTGCTACTGGAAAGGTGAGAAAACATAAAGGAGAGAAGAACTCAAGAGTGATTCAGAGATGCTATGTTTCTTACTGTCTATGGTCAGCTAAAACCTTTTTTCTAGAGAGCATACAGTTATTGCATACAAAATAAAATGATGCTGGAAGTCTAGGATCAAATTTGAGCTCCCATCCTTTTGGATCCTGTGGATCCATCCTTTTTTTCCTTAATCAGGTACTCTGGGAAATTCAGAGGCCAGACTTGAGCTTTGGAACCACTCCTTTCCCAGTGGTCCATAACCTCTAGCTGCATTGTGCACTGAAACCGCTTTCCTATGGAATTGTCCTTTGGGGCTGAACTGTTGTTTAGGCTGAGCTCTGCCTTGAAGCTGCTTAAGCAGAATTTTCTGGAGTTGAATGATGTGTGGACACGCTCAACAGCTGCTCTTCTTGGTGGGCCTTCTTTCTCTACTTGGATTTCTGAGTCCATGAAACATTAAGATGCAATCAAACTTGGTTGAAATCAGGCAAGATGTCCAAAATTCTTTAAGACAGAGGCTTAAAGACTGCGTCAATGTACGTGGTTTTCCCCTGGGAGTCAAAGCTATAACGCTCTTCCTGACATGTCGTGAGAAGTTAAGCCTATCATGCTGGGGTTATAAAAACGCCATAGTTGAAATTCACAGTAGGCTTATGGTACAGACTGTGCAAATCAGATGAAATACCTCTTCAGCTCCTTTAATTCAAGAGCTGATCATGCCCTGGGAGTCTTCTCCCATCATCTGGCTTTTTTTAATCTTCATGGTGATCAGCTCTATTATTATTGCTCATCGATTTCAGCTGTTTCATTTTTGCAGGGTTTTTTTAAGTGACAGTTTAATATACTGCAACTTAAAACAGTAATCCTAAAATACAGCAGAGTAGCTAAGAGTGGGGATTTGCCTGAAGAAGTGCATTCATTACAGAAATCATATTTTGTGTACAAGGATGACATACCTTTATCCTGTCCTTGTGCGCTGCCACAGAAATAAGAAACCACCCTGGGAGGAGAGCCAGGAAATACAGGCTTTGGGGTCTAAACATGTGAAAGAGGAGGAGGAAAAGCTGCACACTAAGCAAGCACAGATGGCATAGCACTGTGGGACAAGCAGGGCTTGTTGGAGGCAGTGTTAAGTAGACAGTTTGGGAACTGGCTGAGAGTTTTAGCAGCTGATTCAATCAAGCCACCTGCGCATCGCCTGGTTCCACCATATTTTGCCTACTGCAAATTAAGAAGTAGAATGGTTACACTGGAAGCTTGTATCTGAAGTATCTGTGCATAGCTGCTAATGTCACGTAAACGCATGTACAACACGTATATGCGCAAACAAGTGTGTAAAATATACGACTAAGGGTATGTTATAGCAACATAAATAAGGAACTCAGTTTGTCTCCTTTTCCACTCCACCTTCTAATCTGAATCCAGGATTCTATTTTTAACATAGTGACATAAAACCACTCAAGACAAAGAAATTTAAAAACTTTTAGGTCATGATTGTACGGATTTTGGCTTTGGAATATTAATTACAGACTGGTAAGTTAGATTTGTGAGTGGTATGATCGTAGAACTGTAAAATGTCTTAGATAAGATCAGTGCATTTTGTTATCTCTGCATGCATTGCTGAGTTTCCGAAGGAAGGAGAAAATAATGATCTGTATAAACTGAGCTCTTCTCTGGTAATTTGGATAAAAATTTAACTTCTTCCCTCTTTGTAAGCTCCCAGGTGGATTTTATTTCTTATAGAGGGGTGCCGAGGATTAAAGGTTTATTTCTAAGAAGCTAAAATTGGCTTTTGGGGCACTTAGTATGCTCTAGAGACACTAATATCTACACCATTCAGGGATAATTGCATTAGTTGTCTTTTCTCCCAACTAAATTATTTGAGTACATTAACAGTCAATTTTGTGTTGACAGGGCATGAATTTCTACTGATGGAAAGAGAAAGCTTTGTATTATCTCAAGCAAAACATCAGTCTAAACTTTCAATTCTAAGAGTGTATCATTGGATCAGGGCCTTTGTAGATGATATATTGCAGATGGAGAGAAAGATCTCGTTTTAGCAGTAATGGGAAGCAGTGGATTTAGCTACAGATAAACTATATTTCTAGCTGGAAAGGTCGCTTTTAACCCAATAAGGCCTCAGACCACAAGCCACTCCTTCAAATTAGATTGTTAATTTTTAATGCATGTAGCAATTACTGATGTGACAGCTAGCGGATCTGATCTTGCTCCCATCAGACTCTGTGGGAGTTCAGGCATTGATTTCGCATGGGGAGGCAGCAGGTACAAACGCAGTTAAGTTAACAAGGCATGATGTATGCCGTCTAGGTGTGTTTTCATCTGTGTGTCTGAATGCCAGTAATGTGTACCTTGTGGCTTTTGGCAATAGAAAGTCATTTTGAACTGGTCTAAAAAGCAGTTTAAGAAAGGATAAATGGTTTCTTTTATAGAAATCATAGAAGCATCTGATTGGAAAAGACCTTTCAGATCATTGAGTCCAACCGTACCTGTCCCCTTACTAAACTACATCCCTGAGAAACTCATCCGCATGTCTTTTAAACCCCTCCAGGGATGGCAACTTAACCACCTTCCTGGGCAGCTGTGCCAATCCCTGACCACCCTTTCAGTGAAGAAATTTTTCTTGATGTCTAGTTTGACACAGCAGTTCCTTATTTCTGATCCAACTGCATGAGAAAGTTTCAGTGAACTATTTTTTTGTTAAATATAAGCAGCAGGCAGTTAGGAGCAGATCTTCATGCTGCCTATATTCTTCCATCTCTTTGACAAAGTTGTTGGTCTTTCCTGGAATAATACTCTAATTCATTCTTTCACAATTGTCCCTTCTTAATGTCTTCAGATGCCAGTGGCAGCTCTCCGCCTTATAATCTACTTCCCCCTTTTTGGAATATAGACAGTGCTTCCTTTCTTTTATACTCATAATGATCTCTCTGATGTCCAGAACACCAACCCTTTCCTGACTTTGGAGGTTCATCACCCAAAGATGTCATTCAAATAATGCATTTATCTGTCAACAAAGTGAATTATTCTGTGAGAGCTGTTATTTGCTATGCAGAGCACCTGCCTATCAGAACTTGAAGTGATAAAAAGGTGTGAGTAGCCCCTAAGTTTTGCTCCTCCTCAACTCCCCATGTCCAAAACAGGAATGGAGAAAATAATATAGTATTAACTTAGTTTCTGTTTGCTCAAAGCAAAGGGAAAGTGAGAAAGACCACTCAGCAGAAAACACACCTGACCCTTAGAACAGAATTCAATATAGAAAGGTACAAATGCTCCATGTTAACATAACTCTGAGGAGAGACTGGCTGCTGTGAACCTGTTTAGATTCATCTGACACTGATTTTTTACCTGTTCTTTAAATACTGCTGTACGAAAACCAAAATTCAAAATAGCCATTTTCCATTTTGTTAAGGGGTCTTTGCTCTTACAAATAAGAGGCAAAAATTCGGGAATATCACAAGAGTAGCTGACATGCTTTGTTCGAAACCACAATTTTGTGCAATAAGAATGAAAACTAATTGTATAATGAAAACTCTATCTTCCTGTACTAGGAAAAAGAATCGGTGTTGTGTGTATCATTTGGCAAATTCCTGTTTGGAAGCAATCGGGATGATTCAACCCCAAGTGGGCTAATTGTTTGTACTCCCTTCACAGCCAACAAGAAAAAGACACTGCCACCTCCACCCTCTTCTAATAGACTTTTTTAAGGTACAGAGAGGTTATGAAGCTGGTAATATAGCCAGTTCTCAACTCCTCAGTATTTATTTATTGCCAAATTTCTGCAACTCTTGGTCAAAGTGGTTAATAAATCTTGAAGATGTTCTCCTAATAGTTTTAGTATTTTTATAGACTGGGATCATATTGTTTGCAACATCATATTGGATGGGTAATGGCAATGGATTTTAACTATGATTGCTCAGTTTTTAGTTGAAGGCAGACATAACTAGCAGCTAACTGATACGCAACAGATTGTCAGCTTCTGCTTGTACATAGGGGAATAATATAACTTTTCACGCTCAAGTAAAATTTGTCATTCAAGATACTAGACAGACTGACATTGTTTCATATGTGAAATTTACTAAGTGAGCTTCCGAGAACTGCTAGGCAAGCTGTTGCTTCACCATATGTAAAAATTCTGGACATGTGGATATATGGCTGAATGCAGCATATTGGTTCTGACCAGTGTAAGAGTAAGGAGCTATTATAAATCCTAGATCTAAATTCAGATCTGGATGTGAGTGTTTGGTGGGTACTTGGGACTGAGATTTCGTTGCGGACCCCATCCTACACTCGTAAATGAATGATAGGATTTAGAGCAGTGTTCCTCTTTAAGGACTGGATCTAAAACCCTGGGTTTATGCTTTTATAATAAAAGGTAGGGACGTGTTGTGGCAGCTCTTTTTAGGCATTAGTCACCATTGAATTCACTGTGAAATTCTGCATAAAACATGATAGCATGCTGTGGCATACGGCAATTGCTGTGATGGGATAGAAGAGTATGGAGAAAACATATTAGAAATGCAGTGGGTAAATGAAGTTGACATGCCACATGGGATATTTTGAACTACATTTCACATTTCAGAGTAGAAAAATCAATGTAAAGGGAAAAGAACTTTTACAAAATGAGTATCAGGGGCTGATCACTCTCGGAACTTCTTTCTGGTCTCTGTTATCTAACTCCAGAACATAGTGAGGGTTGGTTTTTCTGTCTGTAATGTATTCTGCTGCTTTCTTCTTAGTGAAAGAACAGCTGTTGAGCAAAAATTCTGCCTTTGGCAATATCTGTTAATTGATGTGTTTCCTCAAAAAAAGACCCAACAAAACTGAAAAAAAAAGAATGGAGGGAAAGTACTACAAGGTGTTTAATTGTTAAATATATTACGTGACCCAAACCTGTTAAAACTGTTTAAGGAAATAATTTTATTACCTGTATTTGGTAGAGGCACAATCCAGTTTTTGGGACTAAATGGGTCGTAGCAGCCACTTGGGTTCTGTTGATGTCTGAGGCCACAATGGCAGTGGCAGGATCGTGCTCCCTGGGAGCTGCAGTCCTTCAGCGCCTTTCTCTCTCAGATAAAGCTTTGCCAGCTGGTAACACCTGCGAGCGGCTAGAGATGCTTTTGGTGGACAGAGTCATGGGAAAGGAAACCAGTGTTAACTGGGCATCTGATTTTTCAGTTGTCCGCAACTGTGCTAGTAAAAGCCATTTACTGTGGGGGATTCAGCATTCTGGAAATGGATGCTTGCATTAGGTCATCTTATTTACCCTCCAGTCAGTTCAAAATTGCCCTCTATATTCTGTTTACCAGTGGTTTGTTTTGTCCTATTTTAAATGACCCAAATAACCAGGCTTTCATCTTCCTCTATTTTTCAATCCAGTTGGTGTTAAATCTTAGGAGTTATTTCTTGTACCTGATCTGAATTTGCTTTTTTCTTAAATTTGTGATATAAATGGGGAAGAAGGGGGATGGGTCAGGAGTTCAGAAATTTAGAATTTTAGAATTTAATATATTTTGTACAGTTTTCTATCGTTCTAATTTTTGCCTAGAGATTAAGAATAGCTTTATTTATTGCCATCTTGTCACAGTGCTAATTTTGTATCCACTAAGGTGTCTGGGAAAACAGATTAAATAGTCTGATTTGGTTCACGTTCTGTCTGGAGCAAGAGAGGAGGCCAGGTCATGAATGCAGCAGCAGACAAGCTCTTGCAATGCCTAATCAGGAAAAGGAAGAACCAGAAAAGCTGTTCTTGTGAAATTCCCATCACAATTTTGCTGATGAAAGTTGTTCAGATAAGCTCCAGATAACCATCCAAGCTTATAAGTGCTCATCTGCACCATCTCCAGGTGGTTTGGAGGTTCAGTCATCACTAATGAAAAGATGTGATTGAAAGCAAAAGAAGATATGAAATGCCCTCTCCTCTAAACCAGTAGCTATCACTCACTGTAACAAAACATTGCAGATAACACTGCTGGCCACTTTTCTTTATCCTTTGCTTCAATACCAAGAATAAAGAGTAAGCTATCTTAACTGATTCTGCTCTTAAAAATGAAACTAATTCATTTTTATCATTGCTAACGAATAATTATTCATTTAATTCTTGGCAAAAGAGGGTTGGAAAATTCCAAGCTGATGGAAGAAATTCAAAGCTTTACAGTGTGCCATGAAATCTCATGCAGAAATTACATCCTGTGAAATGTTTGGCCATGGAAAGTTCAAGTGTCACCCAGCTGTAATTATAGCCTTGGTTTCTGAGAGGTTTATAATTCAACAGCGCAGTTGATGCCAGCGTGAACTGAGCATGCTGTACTGGGCATGACTCTAAATAAAACCTCAATATTTTTCTTACAGATTTCTTCCTAAGGATGTGTGGGAACCTTTTTATTTGGTTAGCTTTTAAATGATAGTTACTTTCTTTGGTATCTTTTAATACCTGCTTGCTAGAAAACCCTCTAAGGAAAATGTAGGCACCTGAACCTGGTCTATATTATGCCTGTAGGAGATAAATGAAAAGTCATCTAGTGTCTTGAAGTCACCTTTGTTCCTTCTGGTATCAAATGTTTGGATCCGAAGTATAAAAGTAGATTTCTAGTTGTTTCCTTAAAAAAACCCCGCTTTTGCCCTGCCTCTGGGTTGTGCTGCAGGCAGAGTCACTGCAGTGCCCTGCTTTGTACACCGCTATATTTCTTTCCATGACTTACTGGGACCCTGGAATTTGCTGTAAAAATAAGATCTCCCAACTCTCTGGTGTGCCATGCCCTTTCAGCAGGGAAGGAGAACATCCTAAGCCAACTGACTGGAGTCTTTAGCCAAGAAGAGACTACAAAGAGTAACTCTAAAGGCGTTTGTGAGTACCGTTGCTGGGGATGTTATAGCCCCTAGAACTGATTTACTGAAGGAAAAGCTGTAACCTTTGTCCTCCTTCTGCAGTGCATGCTGTAGAATCCATATCCCGCTCTTGTCCCGGTCTCTCAGCCGTGCAGAACAGAGGTTAGTGCCATATTAAACCTTGTTAAGGGTGGACTCCTTCAGCTATGACTCAACAGGCTAGTTTTATGAACGCATTAAATAGCAAATAACTCCCGATTAATTTTTAATTGGTTTTCATTCTTCTTCTTGCTGTGGTTTTGTGCCAACAAGTTATTAGATGAAGCCACTTTTTGTGACTCTTCTCAGAGTCCTGTGTGGATCCTTTTTAACATCAATGAAGTAAACCAAAATTGGGTTCCGGTTTTCTTAGCAACTAGAGTTAAAGAAAAATATTTCCTTATATAGGCCCATCCATCCTATTCATGTTACTTGCCACTCTTCCTCCTCCTGATTTTCTTCTAATGAGAATGGAGTGACAGCTACTCCTTGTGAGATTCTTTTACTACAGTGACCATTCTCACTCTTTGCAGAGCGTGACCATATTTTCCAAGTGGATTTTCCATCTGAAATATTTCAACCAGTATATACACTTGGGGATTTTGAAAAAGTCTCTAAATGAGTCTGTAAGATTGGGGGAGAGGATAGTTATCATCAATTGCGCACCCCTATACTATGGTAAGCACTACTGGAAGAGTCGTGCTCCACACTATCATGCCTGGGAGACTGGAGAGGGTCAGCCCTTCTGTAATACCTGTACTCCAAAGCACTGGGCACTGAGAAACCATGGTGGAAAGCATCCGTCTTGAAATCTTTTCTTTCTAAATGAAACACCATGGCTCTTGATCAATAATTTCAATGTTAATTATCTAGTGTAAATGATAACTGTGAGTAAGAAGGTGTGGGGGTTTGTTTCTCTTCAGTTTGGATTTTTGGTCCAGATTCCTGATATCTACATTCAGACAGAGATGCTGATGGAGGTGTAAAGGTGTTCTGCCTCCTTTGTCTTTCTCTGTTTATCTGCTCCTGTTGGGAATAGTTCTGACTTCAATATGAGGTTTGAGGCTGTTCTCAGTAGTGTTTGGATTTATTGGATCCTTAAAGATTGCTTTGAGAGAAGAGAAAAAGCAGACTGCAGCGGATCTGTAAAGGAACCAGTTGCACAGGAAGCAGATTCCTGAGCTCCTCCATGTTATTGTTACAAACAATTTCTCTAATTATGCTTTTTAGGTTTTGGCCACTGCTACCAGCGTTCAGCAACTGAAACCTATAGGGTGGTTTGTTGATTTGAGTTTCAGATTTTGGGTATTTTTGGACTGCGTGGGGTTTTTTAACATATGACTATAGACATTTTGAGCATGACTTTCCAGAACAAATCTAGACTGCAGAACTTAGGAACGATTCCAAGTACCATATCGTTTATGTAGCAAATAGTGTAAATATTTAGAATTCTACCCACCCATGCATAAGAGCAGAAACAAATTATAAACAGACATTTTAGGTACATTCTAAACTCCTAGTACTCAGATTTGTGAAAGCAATGTTTCAAGAAGAATTTGCTGACTGGTTAATGCAGAGAGACATATATTAGATTAATGTCACAACTTGTGCTCAGAAATACACATCACAAAAAAATAACAGTACCAGAGTTTCTTCAGACTCCTGTATTCTTGTGCCAAAAAGAGAATATGTAAGTGGATTTGGATCTGGGCAAGAGATGGTATACTATGCCATGAAAATTGTTGTGACTTGCAAATGTTCCCACTCTATTTTAGTATGAAACCTTGAATTTCAGTTTCCTGTGTCCCCCCCAAAAAATAAAAAAATCACCTGGTATCACCTCCTGTGGTTCTGGCTATTTAAGAGACAAGCCCATATTCACAGAAAACTTTTAGTTGTGCTATGTTATAACCTGGTGATTTCCGAAGGAACACAGAATTAAAATCTGTATTCAGAGGCACATGTATGCCTCCATGGAAAAGCAGGAATAATAATGCTTCTCAGACTTTCTTATATAATTTTTTTTACCTTTATGAGAAGATTCTTTCATTTCTACATAATTTATTTATGTAAAAGCCTTGCCCAAATGGCATACAATCGAAACAGGTAAAAGCTCCTATTTTTCAACTGGAAAGCAGCAGCAACGTCGGCAATGCTATATAATGGGCATTTGCAGACAATGCCAACAGAGTACTTTGTTAGGAGGGAAATGGGATAGGTGGCAATTTAAGTTAGGAGTTTAGATACTTCTGAGTGTGTCCCTGTCTCTAAGTATGATCGAAAAATTAACCTGTACTTTTTGAAACCTGGTGGTATTAACTGGTGACAAGGAGAATCTAGCAGAGAGCTTCTATTACAAGGTCGCTGTGAGACTGCAGTGAAACTTCTGGTAGCATCAGGCTACGCATTTCTGGTACACCTAGGGAATGGGTTTAGCACTGGTGCCCAAAGTACAGCTGCCACCTCAGCAGAAACGCTCCCTGTGGCTCTGGTCTTCCTTGCCCTCTAATAGAAGATGGAAATAGCATAGACCCCAGCTTTTGGCAATAGAGCAATCTTGTGCATTGACACTTTTAAAGAGCAAGACTTTGCTTCGGCCATGTGCAGTGGGACTTCTTATTAAGGTGCAGCTCAGATTTGATTGTTTTTCTTGTTGTTCTGAAGAATCAATATAAGTTTTAAAGTTTAGTGAATAGCTTTACATAGAGTCAAATAATTTTAAAATGAGTTTTACTTCACTATCTGATTTACAGCTATTATGACTTAGGTGAGGTGCGAGTGATATTGCGGGTAATACCCTTCTTAAAAGAGATTAATATTGCTTTAATTACAAGTAAAGAATGCATATCTAAAATGCTTGCTGAATATTACTCAGCTTCTATTGTTATGTCTTCACTATTGCTGACCAAGAGGTACCCATTGAATACAAAATGCCATAATCAGCATAAAGATGAACTGAGGAGTTTCTTGCACTGTAATATTACCATAAATGAAAAGTAAGATTGCAACTAAAATAAATCCTGTCAAAAACTTCATTAGTACTTAATTTATCTCAGAAATAAATTACCTGTTTTGACTTGTATAGTAAAAATAGACCTGGAAACAATTCAAATAATTTACAAAAATATTTGACAATGACACCTAAGATTTCACGTAAGATTTTCAGTGGTGGAGCAGAACTGGAAATAGTTCTACAACATGTATTTTGTTAAAAATCTTGTATTTTCAAACATGAAGACACAATTTATATTTATACAGGGACATGTGCAGGAGGACATACGTTGCTTTTTGTTGCACTTAGCCCAGTCTTGGGCAATGGTCAAGTTCCCAATATACATTAGATCCCTCCTAATATAAATCATCTCTTAATAGCTACAGAGCTCTTCTGGCAACCGCAGGTCTGTTGGGCACCAGAACACCTTTTCCCCTTGTCTGGGATTCCTCCAGTAGACCCTTTCTGCACTAGGGCAGCTGTTGCGGTTGCAGGGGGCTTTTTCCCACCAGAAGACTGGAAAGACAGAAAGTTTAGCTGCACTCACAGCCCTTTTCAACTTAAAAGACGCACGCACATGTGCATGTGAGCCTGGCCTAGGGCCAGTTCACCGCACACCAACACAGACAACAGTCTCTGTAAAAAAGAAATAATCACCCCGCAGTAGATGCTACCTTAGTATATAAAGTATAAGAAGAGGCTGCTAAATCCGTAAATGTTTCTATAGCAAACACTGAAAAAACTCTGATATTTTAGTGGCTATGGCAGTCATTCCAAACTAGTGCCACGCTCTTCTTCTGTAGTATGAAGAAATTTATTTCGCCCCTCAGTTAATTTCTTTTACAGGAATGAACACTGCCTGGAGGGCCTGAGATACCCTCAGTGATAAAGCAGCCAGTCTGAATGCTTAAAAGAGAAACGAAATGACAGAATTCCTTGATTTTGGGGAGACAGGTATGGTTGAACTCGATCTCGGAGGTCTCTTCCAACCTTATGATTCCATGATTTTGTTCTGTATTGTGGTTGTCTCTGTAGGAAGCTCCCCAGCATGCACTGGCAATTGTAATTCACGATGGACTGAATCAGCTTTTGAGAGCTTCATAATCAGCCAGAAGTTAACACTGGTACCAGGGAATCAACAGCTATTGTGTCTTTTGGGGAGACCACCCCAAGAAGATGGTCAGTTAAAAACAGACAAGTTGTACGTCCAGTTTTAAGTTGCAGGTGATCTTCCACAAGGACAAACTTGAAGTTACCTTGCGAAGACCAGCCTGAGTCTTCTCTAGATGATTATTTCATACAGACTCCTTTTAGATAAAGGTCAATGGTACATTTTGTACATTCTGTAGTTTGTCAGAATTCATTGCCTCTTTTTTTTTTTTTCCCCTCAATTTTGCCAACTATTCAAGCTCGGTCCTTTTTCACATTAAGAGAAGAAAGAGGTGACTGGCTGCAGCTATTCAACAATATTAATGTTTGTCCCATGGGATAGCTTTTATATTATAAAGTGGATATTGACTCTCATGGAGGTGAATGTTAAGGTTTATCAACCCTAGAGGTATGTATTGACCAAGACAAACTAGAGGTCACTGCAACATCAAGAGTAAATAAATCTTAATGCTGCCAAAACAGGAAATCAATATGCATATTTTTCCACTTATTTTGAATGTCATTGAAATATCTGGAAGAATCTTGATTGTGTACCTGAATTCCAAGATAGTGGGGTTTTTATTACTGTAAGTAACTCTCTGAAGACAAGGGAGAAGTCAGGCAAGGTTTCAAGAAAAACAGTGACTACTGTTGTCCCTTTCCGAATAAGACAAGAAACGGGCCTTACTTTTTTAAGAATATGTAATTTTTTATTTAACTGATGTTAAAGGAAGGTACTCATTTGTACTGATTTTCATGTCATAAAAATATTTTTTTTTCCTATGGTAAATTCGTTGGTAGTGAGATTGTCAGAAATCCAGTTCACACCGCAAGCTGTAGTGACAAAAACTACTTTGTACCATTGCAGTAGCCTGACTCATCTTCAAATGAATAAAATCTAAAGTGGGCTGCTGAGATGTAGCATGACACTGTTATATGCTCTGACTTTCCTGGTGATAGCTTTTGTATTCATGCACTCTGAGGAAATCTAAGATCCTTTGTAATTTTGTGTATGGGTAGACACTGTTCAAAAGCCATAGGCAGCACTCCTTCAGAATCCTGAGCAAACAGGAAGAAAGATGGATTTGGTTCTTGCTAAGTAACCAGGTACTAAGATATGAATTAAAATTCAGAACAAGAATAAAATGCAGTTGGATAAGTAGATAAAGAAAGGCAATGATTTATGTTAAATAAGAAAAACATTTATGCTTTATTTATAGACACGTGAGTCCAAAAGGCTAAGTCAAATAGATATAATTAATACGCTTTTAAGCTCACACATGGGTGAGAGAGAAAAAGAGATAAGGAAAGGGGAAGTGAAGGAAAGATGATCCTAACTAAAACATGAGCTCTGATAGCTTTTTTTCTGGTTGACCTTTTAAACTGTTACTTCAGGTAACGGTGTGTAAATTCATGACTGAAGATTTCAGACTGACGGCAAAACCACACTGACAGAAACTGAAGGTTGGTAGCACAAGGCTCATCAGGGCTTTTGGCTTGGCCCAGGATTAAAAGGAAATGGGAGGTGGGGAAGAAACTTGAGGAAGAGTATTTGTTCGGTCATCTTGAGTGAAAACATAAAGCCAAGCTCATGGAACCAGCTGTCGTTATCCCATAGCACAACTCCTAATAGTGAGTTTTTGTTTTGACTGGTTTTGCTTTCAGGTGTCTACAATTATTAAGAGGCAAATTTCAGCAAAATATTCCAGGGTCAGACCTGAAGAATTTGTGTGCATGTGCTTTTGCAAACACCTATGCAAATATTTCACTTTCAGGCTGCGTATTGTGCTAAGCAGGACTCTTCATCCTCTATTTCGATCCCACAGACCGTATCGCAACAGAGACTGGTGCTTTAAGAGAGGGAGCTGCTGAGGTTTAGTCTATATGCTTGAAATCTGGTGTGTTTGTTGTTTGGTTACCTAAGGCAAAACGTTCATTGAAAGTAACAAATGAGCAAGCCTGACCTTAATTTAGAGCCCAATGAATCAAAAAGCAGCCTTGAATTAGGCACTTGGCACTGAAGGATTATTTACACCTCTGCATTCGAAGCCAAGGGACTGCTCCTACAAACAAGGCGTGGTTGACATTGCAGTTGCTTCTCTTCTCCTGCTGCTTCCTTGGAGACAGCACTGTTGCTTGTCTGACCTCGCAATAAACCGGCGCAGAGAACTAAACTGGCAGCAGAATAAACATCTTAGAAGTAGAGAATACTTTTCTGCCAGCACAGTCCCGTTCTTCACCTAAAGAGAGAAATGTGTGACCAGGAGAGGCCCTGAGGTTGCACACGTGCCCCTTTCAGTGGCAGCTAGATGTAAGATTGTCTTGCTTATGGTGTGAAGTGCCCCCAGGGGCATGGTTAGAAAGTCGTGTTAACCTGACGTGAACCTGTGCTGCTGCTGTCAAAGGCTGGTCCCATCACATTCTCGTGCTTAGCCCTTCTTGCCATCGCTAGCATTAAGTCAGCTTCCCCCCAAGTGGGATGAGGGAGCTCATCCAGCTCCCCAGCTGCTGGCAGTGCTGGGAGCAAGCAGAGGGCTGGAATGAAAGAATGGGAACATTTCTTTTTTTCAACAGTTTGGATTCATGGTGGTGTTAAATGGGTGTGTAACTGTTATCTGCCGTTGGCTGTAAGACTCGCTAAGGTAGGTGGGGTTATGAGACCCAGGGGATTGCCTGGATGACGCGAGGGACAATCCCATACTTGACTTTGCCGTAACAGCAGAGAGAGTGTCACGGGGTGACTCTGCTTGCTCAGACTTGCTAGACTGGTGGTGAAGTAAGGCAAAGAACAATGAGCTGTGGAGACCCCCCTCCCTCACCCAGCTCTTACTGCTCTCTCTAAGCCACACTGGATACTTTCAACTAAGAGCCATGTATCTAGTTATTTACACAGTTTAAACACAAACTAAGCCTATTTTTTCCCCTGTGTATATTTTTTCCAATTACAGCCTTGTGCTACGAAGTACAAGCCACGTCTCCCCGGACTTGAGAAGAATCTTTTGGACTGGGAGAACTTATTTTTAAAGCCGAGTAATAAGTTTGTCAATCACTTCTTTATTATGAGTCCCTCTCTGATGAACAACATTCAGACTTTAATATCAGCAGAGAGACAATCTGAGGAATGAATACTCAAGTAATAACGTGTAGGAGTTTTTATGGCCTGACTCTGTTTCTAAAGTGTGTACACAATGGCCTAATTTAACATCAGTGAATGTAACAAATTCCCTGTGGCAAATGCGGCAGATGGGAATTACTTTTTATGCTTTTGTTGAAGTGCACAAAACTCCCGTTAGCATCACATGTTACGTATCAGGAGGGCGGAGGGAGAAGGACCTTAATTTGTGCTAGATTTGGGGTAGAGGTTTTTTGCTGGGTTTTTTTAGTGCAGTCCTACATGCTTCTGGATTAATTCATGACTATATTGAAGGAAATCTCGTGACTATGTTATTGCAATGTAGCTGCTGGTAGAGGAAAATATTCCTTTTAACATTTATACTTAGATATTTTAACAGTTCGGGCTCTCAACCACCTTTTTCAGCAACTGATTATTAATTTGTTGTTGTTGTTGTCTCCTTTCTGGGTTTAAAATAGGAACCTGTCCATCGCAGCCATGCTGTGCAGTGCGAGTACTGAGCTAATCACAGAGCCTGAAATATCTGTATAATTAAAAAGGACCTCCGGACAGCCTCAGAGGTGTGCTGCCTTTGTTTTGTTGAACTAGATACAAGGCAAAGTTCTTTCTGCTGAGTTCAATAATTGGCCTAATAAACTATAGGAAAGAAATTTCTTGCTTGAATTTCTTGTATTGAATCTCACTGGAATTTTCCACAAATCCTATTTTCATTAGTTGGGTTTTTTTCATTAATCTGAAGACGTAACAAGTGAATGTAGGGTACCATCGTGGCTCAGTACTCTTTTTGCTTTTGGGGTTTTTTAAGTGGTATATAATCTGTAGTTCTGTGAGAAACTGAGGGTATTTGTGGGAAAATGTGGTATTGGAAGAAAAAAACGAGTTTTTGTCTTGTGAATAGGGTGACACATGGTTTAAAGTATATTCTCCTGGATTTCCATCAGCTGCATCATTCAGAGGCAGGAAAGCACCTCCAGTGCCTCGGCCTTTTCTCTAAGGTCTGAACTGAAATGAGTTTGACCCAGGTAGATGATATCGTTCTCTGATACAACTACATCCCTAGCATGCATCATGTTTAGATTTGATCTACTCATGCTTGCTTAGGAGAGTGTTGAAAAGTATTAAATAAGTTACCTGTGACAATCTGGAAACAGGCAAAATAATGGCATAAAAAGGGTGTTGCATTGGTCACAGATTGAAGACACAATTTTTACACAGTATCTATTACATCTGGGTTTTTAGTACCTTTTAAAACTGTTTTCAAAGCTCTGAGGAAAACACATATAGAGAGTCTCCTCATAGCTCTTCTTAGAAATGAGGACTCTGACACAGAAATTGCAACTGCAGGGAAGGTTTAGTGAAAGAAACATCACAGATTTGAAGACTGAGCCCAGAAGCATCACAAATTTGAATTGTGAGAAGTATCTATCTTCAGTATCACACATCTTTCACATGAATCTGTAAAAAAATGAGATTCTGTTCATGGGAATTAAAGATCCGTAGAGTGTTTAGTAGGACTGGGAGCTTAGCTTCAAGTTCTCTGGCCAGATTTTTCTCTTCATTAACTACTTGGCAGTGTGCTAAACATCCAGAGGTCACATTCAGCCTTTCGGAATTTGTGCAGTTGGTATCCTCTATTTAACTGTAATGTGATTTGAAGCTCACAAAAGTCTTGTGGGGTGTTTTGGTCCTTATTTTCTTTCATGATTTATTCAAATTAGAAGATAATTGTTTTCTTTTAAACTGTATACAATTTAATTTTGGGGGTGTGTATTGACCTCTTGTCCAAAGAGAACAATTGTCTTCACATGCAATCAAATTCTGAATATGCAGAGTAAGGGCTGCTGCAGTAGTTAATATAATTCTGGCTTTATGGACAATTTTGTAAGGCTTTTCCAGACTCTCTCTGTATTTTTAATGTGCCTTTAGCAATGCAAGTGTGATCAAAGGGAATAATTTGTGCCTGTTTCTAAATGGCTGGCAAGAATTTTAACAGATATTTTGAGTAATAATTAATTAGGGATATGGTATGATAATTACTACAGAAACACAGGTCTTTTATTTAAATAGGATAATAATCATTGCTACAGTGAATGAGTTGTTTGGATTATTCAGAGAATCTCATTTCTCAAGTAGAAATTTGTTTTATAGAATTAAAAAAGTAACAAATGGGTTTGAAACCTTCCGTTGTCAGAGCGACGTTTCTTTTTAGTGCCTATTTTTTGTAAGCATATCTTTCTATTTCTGAGTTTCTCTCATTTGTTTTCTATGCCCCCATGAGGAATAAGTACCCAGTTTTCTACTTTTTGCCATCACTGTAACTCCAGTACAGGTTTGGTGGTGTTTCAAAATCAAGCTCATACGGAAGATTCTCATCTTCATCCAAGGGCAATAGATCACGTAAGAGAAATTCTGGAATCAGTTTTCTGAATTCTCAGTTTCAAGCCAAAAGGTTTCTTTAGTGAGTTACATTTGTAGATTACATGCATTTTCCTACTTGCTGCTAAGTATAAAGCAAGAGATTTCAGCCTTGCTGTATATTTATTGTAAGGTGCTTAATCTGCCAGCTAGGACTAAGCTGGAAAAACCTTGTTAGGGCCATTTTCTGTTGGAGTTTGCCTTTCCACCAGAAGTAAAATGGTTGTTAAGTTATCAATTGTGCTGAAAGCCTGCATCTGCAAAAAGAAAAGGAGGACAAGGGAAATGCTGACAGGGTTAAACCATCTTGTTTGATAATATATAATACTTAGACTTGAATTTTGAGGTTGTAATCTCTTTACAACTGTGATCTGCTTTGGAAGAAGTGGAAAAGGTGTAGAAGAAACCGTTAAAGTTAAATATTCCTCTGAGTACAGTTGTACCCTCTTGCTCTAATGAATACTCTTCTTCTGCAATTGAAATTTTAAATAAGAGTTTCATACTGCCATACTTAAATTCCTGGGCTGATTGGGTGTCCAGCTGCAAAGTGCTAAGGTATTGCTCACATTCAATACATCATGATGACAATCACCTACATAACATTGTCACTTGCATTGGAATTAAACAGTGTAGAACGTCTTCAATGGAGCTTTTCCTTTGACAATTTTGGAAAAATTCCAAAACCCTGAACTGTCGGAGCCAAAGGTTTTTATAAGCCTAGAGTCCTGCAGATTAAGCAGGTTTGGGTTTTCAGTTGGGTTTTTGCTGGGTTTATCCGTGTTTGGTTAAAACCTAAACAAATTAAAGGTAAATGCTGTAATCTCAGAATCATTTGCAACAGTACTTTTACATCTTTGGCATAGGCCCACTGGCAGTGCCATGCTCCTCATATTCAGCAGAAAACTGCTTGCTTGGAGGTCAGGGGCACAGACAGGATGAAAAATCTTTGTCACTCCTTCAGGAGAAATGACTACACTGTCTTCTCCCTAGAATGAGCCTGCTGAGTATTTTCTAGCTTTTAAATTGGCATCTCATAGCCTTTGTATACTGCATTATGAGCCATAATTTCCATATCTTTTCCAAAAGTTCCTCTGTGACTCAATGCTCTGCTATTTTCCTTCCCTTTTTTGAGTAATGAAAGGGGAAAAAAAACAACTGTATTGCTTGTGGGTTTGTTAGGAAGTGAAAGGAAATGAAGTAGCACTGCTTTTAGGGGGCTGCCTTTGTGACTTGGCTGAAGACCAGAAGGAAAAACAGTCATTGTGGTCAGAAGACTAGAACGTTTTGTATGAGTCACTTTAAATCCATAATTTCTATCTAGGTTTAGACATCTTGGTTTGTCCCCTGCTCTGCTTAGATTCAAGGTCTCTTAAGACCCTCTTCTCAACTGTTTTAAGACCCCAAAATCTATCTATGAGTTGATGTGAGTAAGGAATTCAAACTGACGTTTTCTTGCTGGCTCCCTCATGTAGAGAAGGAGCATAAAGTGCTTCCTTTTTGATTGCTGGGTAGAAGCAAGTGCAAGCTGTGTTCAAACGTAAGCTGCTTTATTTTTCTCCAATCTGAAGAGACATTTTTCCCTATTTTGCATGAACCAGTAGTCTGAGAAAAGATGAGCTTTCTTTTAACATCTCGGCAAATTTAAGCATCGCAGAGCAAGAGCTGAAAAAAGGCAATCTTGAGCAAAGAATATTTTGGAAACACTAGTTTAAGTTGGTTGTTTGTGGGAATGCCCTGCCCATTCAGAGCTGAATTCTTAAATCACACAGATTTTTACAATTTGAGAGACAGTAGCTTGTGCGTATGTGTGTGTAGAGGAGATTCCCAGCTCTCAAAGTATGTTATTATGAGGCCAGACTTTCTTTGAATGCTGCCTGATGCCAGTGGAGATGAAATCAGCAGATTGTAGTGTAATATGGCAACTGCTTACAGAAACTGGTGCGAACAGGGAGGCAGCAGCTAATCGGATTAAGGGAAAGTCTATCACAGCCGCAGCTGTCAGTGGATTTTAGCAGATTTTTTTATCGCTGCTTCTGTGGGAAAACACACGATAGAGGGATTCTAATGAAGGAGATAGAACTAATAAACAGAAGTACTTTTTAATCTGATAGTTGGTTTTCTGAATAAAGCACTCTGGAGAGGTTCAGGGTAAGTTTTGATGCAACGCTTATGTAGAAGAAATAACCTGGAGTCATTTGGGGAAGAGGAAGGTGAAGTGACTGAAATGTTCCTCTCACATCTCAAAAAAGTTAACAAAAAAAGGTTATTTTAAAGTCCAAAAGCTCTGCTTTAGAACCTAAAAAAAAAAAAAAATCCTTAGGAATAAGGTATACGTGTTGTTGTGGCTCCCTCCCACCACACAAGTTCAAATATGTTCTTGTATTTTCTAGGAGAAAGAAAATATCTAAGTAGCAAAGGAATGGCTTGGAAAGAAAGCATATGAAGATAAGTATTCAAAGATAAGTGGTTAGGATCAAGCACGCCTCAAATGGAGCAGAGATGGACGCCACGTCTAAAACCTTAATAATTTTCATCTGACATGACTGTCCCCAGTGCTTCCTGAGTCCAGAGCTGAGATGGGGCTTGGGCAGAAATGAGTCCAATCATCCATTTGTCTTAGTTTCATGTTTAAAAGAGGTTAATGGGAGTAGGTGGCATACTATGATACAGAGGGGGAAAAAAAGTCCTTTGAAATCTGACTAAAACTAAACTAACAACCAACTTTATGTTCCCAGTTGGAGATCTTCAGGGACTCATTTTTCAGGGCATATGTTGCACTGAACTTACATTCAGAGCACATACACTCCCCTGCGACTTCAGTTCCTAAGAAAAAGGAATACACCATCGGTGACCACCAAGAAAAGTTGGTTCCAAAACCTCTCTTTCATCTTGTAGGAGCTCTGTGACAAAAATACCAAATTACAAGGAGGAGCTGTGTTTTCATGGACACAAACCCTCGGTGATTTGCCCAGCTTCCCTGCAGGACTGCTTAGCTCAGGCATAGCTCCATGCAGCGACAAATATACATTTTCCACTCTTAGGAGCACTGCTTTGAGGGGCTTAGTATCACTTTTAAAGCTGCATTGTAATAAAAGTTGGTTCTTTGTTCCAATTTTATATCATAGGAAAATACATCTTACAACCAAAACATGCCATGATTCAGAAAAGAACCACAGGATATTTTTCAGGTCCTCATTTAAAACCAGTGGTGTTACCTCTGATATGAATCAATGTAACTAAGACAGGAATCAGAGCCTACGCTTTAATAATCAGATCATGACAGAAAAACATCAAAGTAACATTTGCGGTTTTGTTGGTTTAAGTTGTAACTTCCATAGTGAAGTACGGGTTTATTTCAGAGATTCACAGCCGTATGCAGGTTGGGGTGAATGTCCTTTAACCTTACAGTTCCTCTCTTCATCGTATCTTTGTATCAGAATCAAGCAGTAACTAATTGACGTTAATTGAGGCAGAAAAGCACTTTGGATTGGCTGGGTACTTGCTGTGAATGAAGCTTCTAAATTCATGGCAGAATCCTTTAATCTAAGGGGTTTTTTAATTTTTTTTTTCTCCATACATACAAAACAAAGTGCTGTATTAGTGTGTTCATTCCAGGAATTCATTGAAAGGAAGAAATTTATTCTGAGCTACTAGCGAGTTAGAACAGACCTTGTAGAACATGTGTATTGTTTTTTGAAAAGAGCAAGACCAATACTGAGGAAATACAGTTTTCTAAAGATTGCTGAATACTTCTGTTGTTTTGCCTGGATGGTTTATTTATATTTAAAGAAAATAATTCTAAAACATTGTCCTAAGTATTAATAATTTTACCGGTATTGAAAGTTCTGTTTTGTCCACTGTTCTGCAGAGTCCATAGACAGAGGACAGTCTCTTAGATGATAATGAGATTACTTTGTGTTATTCTATTGAAAGTACAGAAACCTCTGTAGGCAGAGCAGTGCAGACTTTTAGTTTCTTGGGAAAGGTTAGAGCTGTGACTGGAATGGGAAAGGCCTTTCTCTATACTCTAGGTGTCACACGAAGTTCCTGAGCAACACTGCACTGCTAATGCCAAAGAGCAACAAATGGTAAATCAAAATATTGCTGTGATTTAAACTTGGACGTAGAAAAACACATAGAGTTTTTTTCTCAGTGGTTGTCACCTGTTTGCCTCTTCGCTGTGATGTCAACACCAAGGTAAGAAGAAAAGCTATAGCTCAGTATGTTCAGATCTCATTTTAATCCAACTCCTGTACTGGCTGCAAAACTGGAGGAGATTTTTCAGACATTTACGTCAATTATCAGTACCCTTTTCATAGGATTTATTCTCAGGAGTCCAATTCTTTGCATTGAGAACGCTTTATGCTGCCAAAGTGACATAAAACCATCTTGGTGTAAGACCTGCTTTTCAAAGATAATATTTCTTTGCTCAGTGGAAGAGTCCTTTGGCCTTGAGGCCTTTCTGTCTGTCTGTTCCCTTTTTCCCTTGTATGCACACTCATCCTCTCGGACCTTTTCTTCTGTTCCACTGTTCAAAACAAGAAAATTGCATATATGTCATCTAAAAAATGTATGAGAGTAAACAACAATTCACAGCATTCAGTGTCTTTTTGATAATAAAATAACTAGAAATACATATCTGAAATAACCGTATGCATTTTTGGTCAGAAGAAGCAAGTGGAAAAGAAGGTAAAACCAGAGAAGCGGTGAAAGTAGGGAACATCATTTTCATTTCAAATGCTTTAGTGCTCGGGTTCATTGCACTTCCATCGCAGCCCCACCTTCACAGTATTTAAGCTTTAGCAAGTACTTCACCAGACTTTATTTGCCATGAGCAAAGCAGAAACAGTGTACAAAGATGCTTCTGCGTGTTGTTCTTTCAAAACACGGGCTTTTGCTTTCGAAATATTCGTTTCATTACAGTAGCCATGTATGTGGTGGTAAGATTCACTGAGATAAGAGCAGGACATGAAGGGCTGATTGCAGAAATGTTGCTATTATGGCTTGTGCTGAGTCAGGAGATCCTGCTAATGCTGAATGATCCAAGACAATGTACTTTTCTTAGAATTTATACAGCCAAATTAGTAGAAAAGAATTTGTACAGCCAAATAGGTCTTCATGAGATGCTGACAGCAAAGGAGTATCATGCAACTGCTAAAATAAGCAGTAGTAACAGATCTGTGGTTTGGTGGCTTCAGCTGGAACTCAGCAACATCTGTGTTCAACACACAAGAAAGAACTGGAGTTGATAGGCAGAGGCTAACAAGAATATTGTAACTAGAGAATGTTTGCGAAGTGTCATATGACTGTTAAATATTGGGTTTTATTCAATTCATCTCCAAGTATAAGCAACTTGAACTTGCCATTAATGTCTCGTACAAATAACGTTCTTGTCAATCTTAGCTCTTCTAAGAGAAAAAGGTCTCAGATTCCTGTGCTTTTCTATTCTGCAGGATTACATAGAAAGCCCAAGATAACTTTTTCTTTAGTAAACAGTCTTGGAGACTAGAAATCATGAGTTGCACCAGCCTCAGATCTTTAAGACATTGCTTTGTTTGGGTTTGAGGGCTCCAAGAAGCCCCTCATATTGCTTGGCTAATTGACTGACTATTGGATCAACTGTATCTCCAAGTTAGCTAACTTCAAGAGCACCTGGCCCTCTGGAAATACAGAAATTAAACTCCTGGGAGCCCAAAGGGTGCCCAGTTCTGGTTCATTCTCCAGACGTGCCTAGGAGAGAAGCCATGCAACGAGAGAGTGTGCTGGTAGGAAAAAACTTTGATGAACTTCAGTGGGGCTGGTGAAAATTCAGCTGCTCCCCTGAATCCCTGCACTTTTGGAGAATAATAAATATGATACAACTTTTCTAATCTTTCAGAGGTATTTTCCCAGCCAGTTCCACTCACCATTGAGTATATGTGCAAATTATCACACAGCAGTTTGAATACCTGGCCAAATCGTATTAGTTTGGTTTACTAAAATCTACCTCCTTTTCTCAGTGGAGTCAATGCCAAAATTCCTTTTACCTGTAATGAAAACAAGTTTGAGCTTTTCGTGCTTTCAGAGGTATTTTCCTTTAGGTATATTTTGAACAATACTGACTTGCTGTGTTTCACTTATTGCTACAAATTGCTTCTGACACCCCCCTGTTATCTCTCTCATCTTTCATCACGTTAGACATTGCATCCTGTGCTTCCCAAACACACTGGAAGGAGCCCAGTGCTGTACCTGCTCTGTGCAGCTCAGCCAGCAGCAGAACTCAAGTTTCCAGCTGCCAGGTGACACCGGTACTGCACAGTGGGATGCTTTGGCGTGTGCCGGTGAGGGGAAGGGAGCCAGCCCGTCTGGTGTGAACATGCACGCGTGCAGAGACTGATGAGAACCACTGCAACAGGGCAACGTGTGTAGCACACTCCAGTGCCAGGCCAGGGGCCAACCATGCTCACCTTGACCAGACTGAGCCTTTGGTGTTTCCTGACAAATCCTCCCCTGCTATACCTGGAGAGAAGTTCTCCGAGGATCTTTCTGTCTCAATTGTATCCTGAGCTGATAGTGTGTATACTCTGCCCTGCCGTGAAAGCATGTGAAGATTGTGTATACGCTACAGTGGACACAGGTAATCTTATACAAGATTTCAGAGAAAGTGGTAACTTCCTTAAACTTCCAAAAAGAACATCTCCTGGATTCCTCTTCATGTTTTTGTAGAAGAAGAATCCAAATAGCACATCATCGCTCAAACAGGCTGCATAATGCACAAAATATGAACCCCAAAATTCGTACTCCACACAAAGTAAGAACGTAGGATCAATTTTTCAACCTAATAATATCACATGGAAATACTATTCCTCAGTCTGGGAACAGATACATTTGTTTAAGAACTTCTAACCCCCTGCTGTTTGTTACAATCCCTGTTAGTTATGCCACCATAACAGATTGTCAGACTGGATTAGGTTGAGCCACTTAAGGAAAAAGTGTAAAATAAGATGCCTGACTTTGCCCAGAAAGACACTGAGAGTTCATGCAGGCGGCTGGCAACAGCTTTAGAAATGCTAGGGCTGCACAAGTGCGTCTGTCTTTGCCTGATGTGACACAGATACTTAAGCCTTATTTTCAAAAGTGATTCAAGGGTTTTCAAGCCTAAGTCTCATTTTCTCCTACAGATCCAAATTGCTTTTCCCACTCCTCTCTCTAAATAAATAAATGATCAGCTCTGACTGCCCATGCCAGAACAGATATCTGCACTCTACATGCATTCCTCACTAAATATTTCAGGAGATATCCTAGAAGCTCATTGTTATTAAGCAGTTTTGTCATTCTGTGAACCATCAGTTACCAAACAGTAACTTAAAATAAACAATATATCTTCTACGGTAAAAAATGTAGCTGTTGTTTTAACTCACAGCTGCATTGCCTCATTGTCTTTCTGGAGACTTCACTCTTTAGTCAGTTCTGCTTAACTCTGCCAGTGAAAGGCAGTTCCTTCTCTATGCCTTTCCGCAGAGCATTTGCATCCTTAAGTGTTTTAAAAAAGAGCTCAAAATACATCAAATTGAATAATATACCAGCCTGTCCAATTGCTTGATTTCTCTCCTCAGCCAGTCTAGTTCAGACTCAGAGTTTTCAACTCCTTTCTCCACTGGACCCTTAACAGGGCTCACCCCTGTCCTTTCCCCATAACTCTGTCCCCACTCCTCAGACGGCATCAGTTGGTTGACAAGGAAAAGCCATTCAGCACTCTGTAATCCTTCAGGGCACAACTGGTTCAATCAGGATGGGACAGATTTATGGCTCCTACACTTGGTTCCCAATTTCCTGCTCTGACATCCTGATTTGTTTCTGTGACATTAGGGGGTTGTCAGAAACGGTGTTTGTTCACTCTCGAGGTGCATGAAGGAGGTTGTTATGCTAACAGCCCAGGACTGTCCTGCAAACGGGTGGGAAAAGGCCCTGCCACAAAAGAACCTGACTGAATTTGGGACTTCCTTGGGTTTTAAATGCATTTTCTTACTCCGTTTTACCAGCTTCTAACAGAGCACCAATTGCACAATACCAGCAAGACTGTTTTGTTAGGAGGTAACATGAAACTAATAATAGAAAAAATCTTATGTGCTTTCTAGTATCCATCATGCTTGTCAGATGTGTGTAAAGTATATGCCATCTTGTGTTGACAAGCCCAAAAAGCAGCTGTGATTTTGCAAACTAAAGTTACGTCTACAGTTCGCTGTTCTAAAGGCAGGCAATGAAAAATCCCATAGAAAGGTTTGATACTGCCTAAGTTTCATATGCAAGCTTTCCCTAAGATTTCCTGGGAGAAATGTGAATACATAAAAAAAATCTGACTAACATTTCTGCTCTCTAGGGCCATACGGATAAGAAAAGGGAACCACAGTTTACCAAGAACTTGTATGTTAAGCAATAACAATTGTGAGAAATCTTGCAAAAGCATAATTAGGAGGAGTTTGAAATGACCTGACTATGAAAGAATCTCTCACTTGTCTCCATAGAAGGGCTTTTTTGAGAGATTTGTTCCCTGGAAGTTTATCAGACCTGGCAAAGCATGAACAATTTTGGTGCATGTATTATCATCTACATGAATAAATGTTGAGTGCTGAAACAATACTGTCAAAGTTGGCCAAAGTTACCACGTGTGCTATTGCTCTGAAACACAGATCCTGTCTATCTGAATACAAAAAGCTAAGCCTAGCCTAACTTTGCTGGCCAAGATGGTAGAGGATTAACATAGTCGGTTGGTCATTTGCTCCCAAACCATTATTAACCCTGTCTTGGGTTGATGGGAAGCTCGAAGCTTAGAAAGAACTGTTGTAGTGATCTGACCTATGTAGCCCTGAATATAGAACCTGATTGAATTAATGTCTGTCTCCACCCAAGCAGTTGTGGTTGAACCAAATCAACAAGACTAAATCAAAATTCACTCAAGGCAGTTCTCCAGTTCCTGAGACCATTTTTTTCTTTTCCTCTTCAAGTCACCAGCAGATGCATTAACAGCACCCCCTACTTTTTCCAGGTTCAAAAGGAAAGTACTGTGAAAGAACTGAGGAAAGGAGGATACTGTTAGATCCTGTTATTGTGAATCAGGGCTTCCCTTCTTTTATAGTATTTTTGTTAGTTTGTTCAGTGGTTTAGCTTTGGTTTAAATATTTAACATGCGGTATCGTGCAGCTCACCTTGTCAAAGTGCTTCTGAAAATACAGAGGGCAGGTAATAACTGCAGCTGCAGTCCTGTTTCTTGGTTAGCAGAAGAGGCACGGGAGGAGGCATCAACGCTGTTCCCAGTGCAAACAATAGCTGAACCCACTGCTGGCTTTATACCACAAAGCTGGGTTTGCCTTCTGTGTGACTTACCATCTTTCCAGAGTTGCTTCAGTTGGAACTGGTCCCGTGGGTGATGGCCCACACCCTAGCAAATCTTCACAGCGGACAGCATTTCTGTGAGTGTTAATTTGGGGTAGAAGAACAGAAATGCCTCTGATAACTAGGTCAGTTAAAGGATTCTGATTTTTGGAGGGGATTCCTTTGGATCATTTCCTATGACACGCTGGGCAACTTAGGTACCATTAAAAGGGACGGGAGCTGTGATGAGAGGCCATAGTGAAGGCTGTGATGGATTACAGGAGCCGTGAGCTGAGGTTTTGTTCCCACTGTTGCCAGTTTTCCTGCTGCTCTCCCAGTCTTTACTACTGCCCTAGCTTTGCTGTTTTCTGGGTCTTTTACTACCCGCTTTCCAAACACTTTCTCTATTTAAGCATGATGGAGTGTCCTGAAGTAGAGCAGTCTCACCCTTCCTTTCAGGCCAGGTACCAAGAAAGCATCAGTCAGCACAAACGCATTTCTCAGTGCCCAGATGTGCCTTTTCCCCCACGTTTATAGTGTGACATGCTGGGAAATGTCCTCTGCAGTGTGCCTGATTCTGGTGTGGAAGGTGAAGGAAGGGGAGAGGGTTAGAGGCAATGGCGCTTGGAGCAAAATGGCCAGAGCAACGGAGCGCAACAGGGACTCAAAGTGTTCCTGCAATAGAGGTGGAGGCAGAAGTTGGTGAGGGGTTGAAGCCAGGTTGTAAGGAGGAGGGAGGTGTGAAAGAGCTGTGCTTTCAAAAGCAGGGGGCTTTGCTCCCTACCCTAAAAATTTTCTGCATCTCATAGAGAGGAAGCTTTCCACCCCTCTGCCACAGGTATGCCTGCCAGTCTCACCTGGAGTCTTTAGGGCTGGGTCTTTGACTCACTCAAGACAAATAGGTTGGCCATGAGGGCTGAGAATATGCTCCCTTGTGAGGGAGACGAGAGGGCAAGGCCTTTTATTGGCAAATAGGGCTGCTCACACTCAAAATTATCAGTTGCTCATCCTCCCATGTGTAGCTAAGGTGCACTGGTTAATCCTACATGGGAAGGTTTCCCTCCAAAACCAAGTATCTCCCATAGCCTTAGTCACTTCTTTAAAGCGAACACTGCACAGCTTTAATTATAATTTAAAACCCAAGTCTGATATCTCTTCCAACAGAAGTTTCTTTTTGAGTTAAACAATGGTGAAGAGATTAATAGAGCTATGTAGGAAGATGATTTTGATGAAGATGAAATACTGTCTGTGCAATTTCAGATGATTGATTTTCGTTGATTAGGTACCCATCAAAGTGCAGTCAGCAATGCTCAGGGTATGATCATAATACACCGAAGAATGGGGCAGCTCATTAAATGGAGAGAATCATCCTGCCATCGCATCGCCGACCCCCCCACACACACATTCTCTATTACTGCTTAAGGAATTCAAGCTTTCCAAGGCTTCTGTGCTATTTGGAAAAGGGTGGGGTCTATATTCCAGACTGCAATAAGAGAGAGTCCTTGGCAGGTAAAATGAAGCGTACAAAGATTTCTCTTCATTTATTTTATTTATTTTTTAAAGTTTTGAATAAGCATAAATTATCCAGTGAATGTTCCCTACTTTGAGTAGAAGCAGCTCAGTATAATCTGAAGAGCAGCCTTCAATTTGGCTATTCCCAGAGTAGGAGTATGCTGCTAAATCATCTCTGTTATCAGTGGAGCTCTAAAAGCAAGGCTATTGACCATGAGATGAATTTTGTCACGAGCTTGATGTAGGAGTCAGTTTTGACATTGCTCTAAATGTTCTTTTCTCAAAGAAAAGCTCTATTGAGAGCAGATGTAGAAAAGTTAAGCGGGAGATTTTAGGTTGCATAAATGTGAGACATCTGATTTACCCAGACTTCCACTGAGAGTTGAACATCTCACTGTCCTTTATGCCTTTGAAAAATCTTGCCTTTAACCTCCATCCTACAAATGTGGTAGGAATATAGTAGCAGGATAAGTCAGATTATATCTTTACAAGTTTATTGATTTTGATATAGCAATGCACGTTCTGAACTCTTCCAAAGGACTCAAATGTTTTCACGTCGTTTGTCCTGTGCTATGTGATCCCTTGCTTTTGCCTGTCCTATAAGAAATATGTGGTTTATTTCCTTTAAGGGTGTTTTGATAACCATGGAGAAATTCTTTGAAAGAAATCTTAGCGCATGTCTTTCTGCTGGTAGAAAATTTTGTCATTCATAGCAGTGAGGCCGTTATGCACTGATGTTACTTCAAACCACTGGGATCTACCTTTGTGCAAGCTTTGAATTTGGTTTCGCCAACTTCATTTTGGATTCATATATTAGAAGTGTAACTCCTAACAAAAGTGAAAGCTTGTGTCGACTCAGCACTACTGCTGTGGACTGGGGGATTTGAGAATTTATTACAGAAATGAATTTGTGTGAATATTTATGCTTCATTAGTTACTCATTGGTGTGGAACATAGTATGGGAACTTTGTACTTACTGATTTTCTCAAGTTAAACTGCCAAACTGTTTGTGACTGATATTCCCATATTAAGTGTGTGCAGCTTTTAACACTTGACTTAACAAGTGCCTTTAATTTCACCCAACATAAGTTATTGATCACAGCGCTTGTTGCCTGGAAGCTCCATTCCTGATTGTTAATTGGGTCATTGATTTTTTTTAACGCTATCATTAACAAAAGGGTGAATATTGTACTGCAAAGTGGTCTGCTTAGAGTGGGGAGGGGAGCAGTGTAGCTGACCAAAGAAAATGTTTGGTTTTTTTAAAATGTATCACAGCTGAGATCAGTTCAAAACCTCCTGTTGACTTGAATGAAGAGACAATTTGACTCAATATAGATTTGATTTGGCAAAAGTAAGTCAATAGGAAAGTTCTATAGATTTCAGGGATGCCAGTTCAGACCAGAGGTTTGGTACAAGTTCTGTGTGTCAGCACGCTTAGGATGACACTAAATCCAACTCAATAGGCCTTGCTGAGAAGCTCATCTGTATAAGCTCAGGCTTGGCACCACATTCGTACAGCCAGATAGCTCCCTGTTCAGAGCTGGCTTACGGCCAGCTGACTTGCAGCTCAGGCACAAGGAGCTTGCCTGTCTGCGAAAGACTGTTTAGGCTGTGCCGAGGTAGGCGCAGCCACACTGATTTACCATCTTAGACGTGTAACCTGTGAACATGGAGACTTAGTGATAAAAAGGATAAGGTTAGGATTTATGACACATAATGATGCCACTGGTGGGATGGGCACAAGTTAATGTACACATACATCATATATATGTGTGTCTGATGTTATGCTTATGACCTATACCTGAATTTTGTACAGTTTCTGGTGTACAATGTTGTGCAGTATGCAAGTATTTGTTCAATTACAGCTGCCTCATCATCTTGGAATGATTATTACTGTCCATGAGTACCCACAGGCTTAGGAGAAACTATGTCATTTCACTACAAGCCTTTTGCTTGTATTCTGTCATGTGCCATTTTTATAATTTTTAAAATAGAACAGAAACAATGTTTCTGTCTCAAAGGATGGAATTCGTTTTGCTCTTATCCTATAGACATTGTTTTTAAAAGCACATACCACGATATTCAGAGGGCAAACTGTTTCTTCTGAGCTGTCTTTCTTCCATGGTGATTTTTAATTGATATGACTAGTAGAGGAAGTCTCGATAGTTTTGAAAGATTCATTATTTCTCTCCTTGTATAATCATATCTAAAAAATAAAAATACCCATTCGAGGCTGCTGCAGAGGTGCTCATATTAAAGAGCCCCCTGCAAGACATGATAGCAGTTTGACAACTATGGTAAGAAAGTATGCATGAGTTTATGACTTTGAAGGGTTCAAGTTCTTTGTAGTTCTCCAAACAGTTTCCAGAAATCTATTTTATGACAGTTTTAAAAGACTTCAAAGACTTTTACTCTAGGGTATACCAGTTTTCTCTGGAAAACAAGAGTGTGGCAAGAGGTCTAAGCAGAGGTAGTAATGATTCAGGTGGCATCAGCTCTCCTCATTTCCTGACCTTGTGTGGCTGACAGTTTTAGTGAGGATGGAAACAATGCTGATTTCTGAAGACTGTCAAGTGCGAGCAGTTTTCTGCTGAGTTGTAGGAGGCTGGAGATCTATAAACCTTCTTAAGTGCTAGGAGAAACGAGAGGGCATTGTTTTCATTGCAGCTGGTCTTTGAGTCAGAAAGAGAATAGTAACTATTGAGACAGACCTCTAGAACAAGGCTAAGCTTTTTTTATTAACTAGTAAAATTTCTTAAAAGGAGAGTGAGTAAGCAAAAATTTCTTTCTTAGCTCTGCTTCTGTAGACAAATAAATAAGAATGCAGGAATTGTTATAATAACACTGCATGAATTTATATTACTAAGCCAACACAAGTTCTCCCTTTTAGAAAAATCAGCATAAATGTGAATATCTTTTCAGGACTATCCAACACTCAAATACTTGCTACTGGAAAGTAGCACCCTAAAAACTTTGAAGAAGGCAATGTACCAATGATTATTGGTTGCAGTTCTTCAAAGGATTTGTCTGACTTTGCCTGAGATGTGTCTGTATCTAAATCCTTGATTCTATTCCCAGCCCAACCAGACAGATTTTTAAACAAGTTCAGGATGTGTTTATTGAAAAAAAAAATCAAAGACTAAACTGGTAGGGTACCCAGTTGCCCTAGGATGGTCTGAAAGGTTGCCCGGGGAGTTTAGTGTTGTTTAGCCCTTATTTATTGTCAGCATTTCAGGAAAATCCATCAAACTAAACACACTAAGCCCTACTGAAGGTCTGGTTACTTTCTTTATGCCTGAAAGGAAGATGAGGATGTGAAAACGTTCAAGAATATGCTGTATATGTCTTCCTCTGTGCAGGACTCGGCCGTTGACTTTTAATATGTTTGGTAGCGATGCTTAGCAACACCAACTGGGATAAAAGTGTGTAGTACACCTCCATGATACTTTGTTCATAATCTCAATACTTTCTGAGATAACACTTGGCTACTAACTTCCATGAAAAGGTGGATGTGTGTCTATCTGGGGTTTTTTTACAGCTGAGTGAAAAGGCACAAAGGAAGATTTTTAGGGTAGCACATTACAAAACAACACATTCTATTTCCAAAACACTCTTTGTTTCCAGGAGGGTTTTACCAAGATTGTGCATTTTCCGAGTGCTTTGGCTCCATGATTAGACCTGACAGTGCAAATAGACATAATGATTCCCTGCCTTCTACACGAAGAGAACATGAAAGTGTGTAGATCCAGGTGGAGGTCTCATTTTTTTCTTGAGGGAAGGCTTTGGTACCAGCTGTGTGATAACGATACAGCCAAATCCCTGCTCCGTAGAATCAAAGAAGAAAAGAAAGCCGCTGACTTTGAGCTGTTTTCTTCCATCTCCTCCTGCTCCTGGTATAGATGGTGTTAGGACTGTCCATGCCAGGCTTGGAGAGCAGGAGGGGAAGTCTTATTTGAGTGTCATTTTCAGCTTGATGGCGATATTGTAACCTATCATCTCCCAGCTAAGAGTAATGACACACTGTGCATAAAACTGCATGAGGTACATCAGCTTTTCAGGGAACAAGTCCTTCATTAAGCTACAATGTAAGCTTAATTTATGGTAATTCCATGAGACGTTTCCTTGCTTTTATCTCGTACAGTAACCTCCCAGTAATCTAGATCCCAGGACGCCTCTGAATAGTTAGTCTACCCAAAGACCAGACAGGATTAAGTAGCAAAGGCTCTTTTAATATCATGGGGGAGGTTTTCCCTATGTTTTTCCTCCTCTGAACGTGTGTATACTTTCAGATTCTGCCTGGAAAAATCACCCCATCTACAACATTCACAGCTACTTTGTTTCCTCCATCCTGTTGTGTTAAAAGGGATAAAAGCTTTAAAAAAAACCAGCTAGTCTGAATCAGTTTGATTTCTGTCCATATAACATTATTAATTGAACCTGAAGCCCAATTTTGAGCAATCCAGTGAAAGGCACTGGCACTTTGATCCTTGCGTTTGACCTGTCCAGCTAGAGAAATAAGTTCCAAATACTGTCGCTGCAGTCAATATGAACAGTATACAGAACTTCAACCCACCAAAGGGATTTGTTTTTAAGCTTCTCTGAACTCCAGTATCTGGACGAAAGCTCTGGTGTTTATAATTAATGATGTCTTGGGTTAGCTCACACAGCTTGCAGCGCTCTAGGTACTGCGGTTTGATGACTGTCACTGTTGGTTGGGTCAAGAATAGCTGCCACAGACATAATCAGTGTGTTTCCTCATTTTATCAGACTGGTGCAAGAGGTAGTCATTTTTTCCAGGGGACAGAATTAATGGGTGAATGTGCTGTGGGGCTGGCACATGCTGCCTCCAGTTTAATAGCTGAATTAGAATCTTTTTAAACCCTTGGCACCACGAAATGTGATTTCCCGATGCTTAGGGCTAATGCTGTGGTAAGTGCTGGGAAATCTTGACTGATAGTGCTAAGAGTTAACAGAGACAAAAAATAAAGCCTAATAAATCTTACCTGAAGTGTCGGGCTATGTATGAATTACATATGTGCATATATGTATTGGTTTGAAAGGTATGAGCGCACGCAGAGAGATTAATTATAGTTTAACCTGCACTTAAAAGGATCATCAAATCTAATATTTTTTCACTCAATATTTCAACATTGCTTCTGGTGGCCAGGCTTGGGGGGAAGAAAGATTTATAGCCACTATGTAAGAACTGTATCAAATAAATAATGGGGCCAAATTAAACACATTGATTAACTATCATTCACTATCCTGTAATCTCTTAATGACTAAGGTCTAATTTAAGACAGACTAGAATCAGGATTAAATTCTGAAATGCTATTATTATTACATGTATTCATTAGGTTCTAGAGGAATTCAGGAGAGGTTAAAAAGACACCTGTGAATTAAGAGCAGCTATTAATGGGGAAAGTTGAAGAACTTATCCATATTAATGGCAGTTTTCTTATTCAGATAGCCTAAAAATTGGAAGCATTAAACTTTACAGATTGTTTGTGTATTCATGGGTTTCATCAGTCTAGTTTATTGTCAGAAAATCTGTAGAGCATCTGGAAATATAATAATGGCCACAGCCTTGCATTTACTAATTGGAGTAGCAGAAAACTAATTAAAGAGAATTTCAGGACAGTTGAAAGGAGTAAGATTCAGTCAGTTCTGCAGACAGTCCAAAAAAATAAAATGGAGGGAGAATGGAAGTGGAGGGGAGAAAGGCACTGTTTGTTTTAATTGGCCTGGGTTTGTATTTAGCACTGCAAGTTTCAAACTGGCCAAGACGTGCCAAAGCCAGCAATTTACTGACCCACTGAACTAAAGAGTGCTTCACTCAGTGTGGTGGTGTCATTGACAGGGCTTCCCATTGTCCGTTGCTGTGAGCTTGGTGGGCATTACTCCTCCTGTTGGAAGAACTTGTTTCCATTGACAGTTCTACAGAGTAGAGAGACAAGTGGTTGCTCAAGTCCAGGTCATGCTCAAGAAATCACTTTAGTACCTGTACAATTTTCTCTGGCCTCTAGAATGCCTGGAATTAAGTTATTAACCTTATGTGTTTGTGTTTTGGAGTTGCTATGAAAAAAAAATACCATTCATTTTTCCACTGTGAGGAAAAACTCTGAAGAGTTGACTTTTCAGAATATATATCTTCATCTCCTAGTTGATAATCTTTTGTTAGCCTTTACTTTCTTAAGTATCTTTTGCTTTATGCCAATATGAGGATTGTCTGTCTTTAATACGCAGGTAACCTTGCAAAAGTGAATATAAAATGGGGAATATTTGATTCCATACTTGTTAATAAAGCACTAGCTGTCTTCAGTCCCTCCTCTTTTACCATTTTTAAGCCAGTTTTCTGATGTTTTCCTTCCAGTAAAGAGGCCATTATTCCTGCAATCTATCATTATAAGGAGTGCTGCCTACTTCAGAGAACCTCTTGCAGCCTAACTGGAATCACTCCATGATTTGGATCAGTAATATATTGCAAAACGACAATAAGAACAGAAGTGAGGAGGCAGGCAGACAGAAAGTGCTGATGAAGATATATCTGCTCTGCTGTCAAAATTCCACTTACAAATATAGGAGCCACCATTGGATTTCTGTTAGCTAGAAGGTGAAGCTTTAACACGCCTGAAGAGTATCGATTGTTAACCCTGTTGGTCTTGGTTTGGGAGTAGACTCAGAACCCTAAAGTCTTCTGCTTTCCTTCAGGTTTTTGTTTCTGGATTTTAGTGTGAGATCTTTTAAATCATTCTGCTACTGATATGTTCTCCTTTCTTGAAGCTTTGCTTATTGTTATGATGTCACTGGAAAAGACTTCCTTTTCTAAACATTTTCCGTTTTTGCACATGATTTTCTGAGTTCTGTTTCTTCTCCTTTTCCGACGAAAAATATCTTTCTCTTAATTAGATTTCACAGTATCAGTTCTTTTTTTTTTTAAAGGATACAAGCCTAGGAACAGCAGTAGTTCATCTCATCTGCAGCAGCAGCACTAATCTTGTACACATTGGCATGCACACAGGGCAATAAAAAGTGACATGATGTAACATTTCGGTGAAGAATTGTAGGCACTGGAGCCAAGTTCTGTCATTTAAGACTTTCTGTGAGGAGTGATTTATTCTCAATTTGCCAGTGTGGGTTTTTTTGAGAGAGAGAGATTGTGTGAGTGTTGGGAATTATGCCTACACTTGTTTAGCACTACTACTGACTTTAGGTGTCTTTAGGTACCCAGCCTGACATTCCAGAGAGGCTTAATTCTTGGCGTAAGGGTATTCAGCTTGTTTAGAAAAACTCTATCTCTAGCAGAACACCCCAAATCATTGGTTTTGACTACGTTACCTCTGTTCTGAAGATGCTAAAGATGGTGGCTGTAAGAGACAGTGGTTCAGATATTATGCTCTGATACAGCAAGAGAACTTCCAAAAAGTAGCATTTTCTCCATCTGTATGGACTTTTGATAGGCAGAAATCTTCTGCTCCTAGAGCAGGAGGTAGGACAGAGGCTGATAGGACAAATCACTTCACTTTTCACGTTATTAGTCTTCTGAAGTCATAGATCAATCGCCCAGAGCTGTTTCTTCCATTTTAGAGACAAATATATAATCTTATTAATGATAATGTTTTTTCGCCAACAGCATGATATTCTGTATTGTTCAGTTTAATAATCAGCATGAAACCTATTAACTGCATGAGATATGGTGTTGGAAATCTAGGGTAAAATCTTTGGCACTTGGAAATATTAACTAGCTTGTTTGCAGTACCGTAATCTCCCACGGTTAACATTCTGGCAATTACAAAGATACAAGCTCTTAAAGATAAGCTTTCTGTTTTGTGCTGTGCCCCTGCTTCACCCTGTAGTCAAAATCCAAAGTAAACTTTTTTGGAATCTGTAAAAGCTTGGAAGAGTTTAATCTAATTTAATTTCTTGTGACTGTAAACATTTGGGTATCTCCTGGTTCTGACTGAGTCTAGCAATAACTAACTCAAAAGAGCATCTCGTCTTAAGCGGTATCGAATTTGGGGGGAAGTAAATCAATTACCCAGGCAAAGTTTTCACAGCAATTGTGTTTTGATGCTTTTGTGTTAGATTTTGCATTTCTCCATTGCCATTTCACTTTTGGCAAGCAAGAACATGGAATTAAGCTGCTTTTTTTCAGCGACTGTGAATGTCTCATTTTAGAGTTAGTTTTCCCTTCCTTGCATGTGCCTGTCTCAGTTGCTCAATTTTGCTGATGAAAGTTTGAAACTTCCCCTTCACAAGAGGTCAGCAAAGCTTGCAGTTTGTCACTTTGAGACATCAGTTCCCATAGCAAACCTCTCATTAAATTTTCCTTGTGCATACCAGAGGTTGAGGTCATATGGCCCCAGGTTGTCTTGTCTCTGAGAGAAAAGCTGGTATTGGAGTATTTGATTGTTCCACCACAGCTGTGAATTTGAAGAAGTCAATCTTTTCTGGTTTGCACACCCTCTAGGGCATATTTCCTCCTCCATACAATTTAACAGAGATTGCCTGTTTTAATAGCTTTTGAATAAGTTTGTTCTTAAATGTGTTTCCCTCCTTTCTCCTCTATGCACAGTATGGAGTTTGCACTCTGAATAACTTACTGGGTTGTCTTGATGCTTTCTGTGCCCTCTGCTCCCTCTAATCTTCTTTTTAAGTATAGCAATAAGTAATTAGAGAATGTCATTTACACTTTCCACTTCTGATGCCATGAAGAGAATTGATGCTTATCATGATGTCTAGAAGTCCCCTCATGACTTTCCTCTTAAAACTGTTCTGCTACCTGCCAAGACCTGAATCTCTCAGTAATTACTTTCCCAACATTGTTCTGGTAGGAAGACTATCTGTAATCACTCTATGACAAGTTTCCTTCTCATCCTTCCTGTAGACTTCCATTTGCTGGAGCCCGTTGCTTTAGATTTCTCTACTTTTCAGAAACCAGGCAGTGAAGATGAAGACTTTCCATATCCATTAACCATTTCCCCATTTACTGGTTTTCTCGGCAAACTTCAGAACAGCATCTTTCAATGAAAGGCTATGGCTAGCGTAATTTTTCACGCACTTTTTATTTCTTTGGCTGAAGTGGAGAGATTTTAGTAAGTGAAATTGCTCCACTCTTTTATTTCTTATGTGTGGCATTTGAATTCACTTTTCTTCACAAAGAAACCTGACCTGTCTAACACCAAGAACATCTATGATGACTTGGATTTACTAAATATCATTCACACAAACAGCAATGTACTCTCAAAATATTAACTCATAATACTTTATATCTGTTTTAATGGCAAATAAGAAATACAATTCTGACTTATGTAACAATACTGTGTTTATATCTTTTTTAGCTGGCATTGCTTGGATCCTCCATGCCCACTCTGGCAGGGGCTGAATTTGCAGTCAGAGACACTTCTGTTCCCTGCAGAAGAAGAGGCTGTAGTGAGGGAGGATAGGATTACGGCTCAGCTACAAGTCACTCATGCAAATCCACAAAGAAATTGGGGCTTCTAACTCCCATTGCATAACAAGGGATTTGGGCACTTAAATCCTTCTAAGAGGGCAAGTGGGAGGGGAGTTGTTACAAAATAATTAGTGAACACTTTGGTCTGGAGGAAAACAGGACCTCGAGCTTTCCCATGTACTCTGACTTGCAGCAATTTCCTTCCCTTTTAAGAACAAAGCCAATGTTACAGGTGAGTGGTTCTTACTAAGCGACCAAACGTATTTTGTTTTCTTTGGAAAAATACGTCCTGTGGCTTTTCGTTATGGGGTCTCTATGTGCTTCCCTGCACAAGCTCTTAACTGCACGGGCTCTTAACATAAGCAGTGCCTTAGAAATGTAGTTAACAGTGCAAGTCAGCTGAAAAGAAGAAAATTTGGAGAGAGGGGAGGTAGCCCTTGAGGGAAGGCAACATAACCTGTTCTGTTGTTTGGGGTGTTGAACTCTAAGGATCCAACAAGTGGGTGTAAATGCCTCTGTGGCCAGAGAAGCAGACAAGGGGGCAAGGACTGGTTAAAAGAGAAAAGCACTGCACCGCTGGTGCTAGAGAGAGATCATTCAAATTGATGATCAGGAAAACATTTTGGTGAGTGCAGTGACTGGTGAATGAAGCTTCAGACCCAAGGTGGAGACACTTCAGTGTGAGAGGAATGATCCTCCCCATCACCAACGCTGTAGCATGAAACATGAAGAGGGTGTATCAAAGCCCACACCTATTCTTGCCTGGCTGTGTTATTGTGAACAACCACTGTGTTGCTCTCACAACAAATGTGTCCAGGTGATTGAAATCACCCTTGAGGACCAGGTTCTGTTGCCCTGAGAATTCCTTGAGCAGCCAAAGTAAGGTTTCAAGGTTTCGTCAGCCTCACCATCCTGGTAAGAGTTACAAATACTGAACATAAGATCCCCCTTGGTGATGACCCTTCTAATCTTCAGCCAAAGGCATTTGATAGACTTCTTGTGGTTTCAGCACTCCTCCATACACTCAGTTTTCTCTTTTACATGAAGTGCAACTCCGTTTCCTCTTCTTCCCTTCCTATTTTTCCAAAAGAGCTGTACCTTATGGTCTTCCAATGATGCAAGTTTTCCCACCAAGTTCCTGTGATTCCTATGACAACACCACTCTCAGACAGGCTGTGGAACTCAATTTCCTCCTGTTTGTGCCTTGGTACGTGTGCATTTGAGGTGACTGGACCAAAGATTCTTCCCTTGAGAAGGGCACAAAAAAATCATGAACAAAGCATACAAAAAGTCATGAACAATGAAAGGCTCAGTGGCCTGCTTAGGCACTGCATGGTGATTTTCCTTATATTTTGTAATTGCAATGTAAAGAGTTAATTTCTGTCCAGAAATTTTTCATGATCTGCTTGCAGTAGAGTATGGGAGAGACTGTAAGGACCCTCTGTGCTCATCCATAGCTCTTCTAAACGCATATACAAAGATCTGTTCGTCGTGTTGTTGGCAGGCGTTATAATCGTGAAGAAGAGAGGGTAATTCTCTTTGGCCTAATAGACAGGAGCTGAACTACTAATGCCTTCAGTTTCCTTTGAAAATCCATGCAGTGCAAGTGCTCCTGTGAAGTGTGTTTGACTGAAGAGGTTGCATAGTCTTTCTCTCCTCGTATTAAGAAAAGAATAATAATTTAATAGTATTTTTTAAAAAAGCAAGTAACATGACATCTGTTGCTAAGCAGAGAAACAAACTATTTGTGTTTCTAATAGGAGCCACTGGGAAAAGAGAAATTTGGGGGAAAAATGAGCCAGAGGGAATAGGTTGATGAAAGGTATAAGTTCTAAGAGGGTTTTATTTCTTTGTTGCTTTGTAGTTCCTGTGGGTAAACTAGTAAACCTGACAGTTCAAACTGCATTTTCCTCAATATCTCAAAATTCATTCGACCTCCCATGTTACTAATTATTTTTCCACCTGAAAATCCACTATTTTGTTTCAGGCTACAGGAAGGAAAAAAGATGCAGCTTTATTACCAGAGTCAAAAAAAAAAAAAAAGATAATTCTCTGCATCCTTGATAGCATGCAGCATTTTGTAAATAAGAATAGCGGTTTCTCTGTTTCTGGTGGTTACAGTAAGCTCTTAGCACCTACAGGGTGGAGAAAGGAGGCAAATCCTTTTCTTTCTCCTCTTCAATGAATAAGCTCTGTTGCTTTAAAATGTATTGATTTCTGTAATGTTAGATACGTAACACATTCAGGACATTTTAAACAGCATAGAATCCGTAGACTGGTGTTGAGAACTGTGGAAACTATGAGTAATAATTTCACTTTTTTAGAAAGCATCATACAGGCACTAATTCTCTAATTAGTCATCTTATTACATTTTTCTTTAGAGAGGTTAAAGGCTTGGCACACGCACTCTGTCAAATCAATGGGAGCCTTTGTATTGATTTCCACGGGACTTGGACAAGTCACAAAGGAGTGAATTAGATTCCAGATATCTGACCTACTCCTATCTTTTCTTTTCCTTTGAGTCTTTGATGTTTTCTGAGAAAATAAAGGTTGGAGTAAAAATATGATGTAAAGAACAATATCTTAATGGTTCAGTTGATCTGTGCAAGTTCGGTTGTCATTAAGCAAATAAGAAATTTAAATGGATAATTCATAAAATGGATAAAAACTCAAGTAACCATTAGTAAATGTTTTGGATTTGTGGTTTAGTAGCAAAGATGAGAGACAAGAATTGAGGTGGGCTGAGGACAGACCTTCCTAAAGAATAAAAGTAACAAGCAACTTGCAAACAGTAACTTGAGAAATTATTTATAGATATAATTTATAACCAACCTTCAGAAATGCAACCTTGCAATAATGAAATGGGATTATTCATAGAGCAAAAGCTATACAGTAAGGTCAAAGCTGAAATATGGAAATAATATATTCTGTGGTTTTACAAGGTCCTAGAGCACCGTAAAATATAAATTCACACTCACTCTAACCAGCCTTCTGTGGAGCTGCCACTTTCACTGCCTTTTTCCTGGAAGACTATTCTAGTCCTTTGAAGAAATGAGCGTTGTAAGAGCTAGGCATTGGGGGAATTGGTATCAGCCACGGGGGTTACGCCTCAGGATTTTCACAGAGCCCCAGAAGACATCCACACTCTACAGATATTAGTGAAGACTTGCGTTTATTGTCTCATAAACCTTGAGGCCTGGACTAGTAAAAGAATCTGTGAAGCTGGGCCAATGTTCAGAGGGTTTGGGTTTTTTTATATCTCATTCCTGTTATCAATAAGAAGATTTGATGGTTAATTTGGGGGAAAGACAATTGTAAATCAGGACAGCAATTGTTTTATCATATATATCAAGCACATTGTGTTTCCCTTAACCTATATTTTCAAAAGTCTATTCATATCATCTCAAAAGAAAAAATCAATCAAGCTTTCACCATATAATGTATCTTAGTAATAGGTTTAGTGCCTTTCTCTGCTTCATTACATCAACGAAGGAGTTTTGGAAAATAGTTGACTACATTAGGAAATGTAAAAAAATTGTTCTTTTGTTCTTTCAGAGGGCAGAATGCCAGTTCAAAGTCACTTATGCTGAAGGTCTAAAAACTTAGTCCACAATATGAAGCTTCTGAGACGCAGAGTGCGGAAGTGACAGCTGAAGATCATCTCTGATCCATCATTGAATTGTTTGATATGCCAGGTGTACAACTTTAATCCACAGGAGCAAGTGAGCCTCATAAAAGGTACCTTTGTAGGTAAGAATTAATTTATTTAATTCTTTCCGTCATCTGGGAATAAGAGAAATTGAAAAAATCAGTCATGAAAAAGTTGAACAGAGATCAGGTTCTGTCATTTCATTATGAGTATCTGTGATTGGACGAATATTTCTTATTGCAATAAATGATTGTAATGTATGCAAGAACATCAGACAGTTGACAACTTTGTCTCACCCCTTGTCCACTTTTGTGTCCAGAATTTCAGAGGCAGAAGACTTGCTACTGAATGTACTTCCCAATATGTAGTGCAATGTCAAGTCAAAATCAGCCTCATCTTCAGCAGGTATAGAAAAGAGTTGTCTGTCCATCATAAAAGGAGGTCAGTTTATACCAGAGGATGATCTGCTCACAGATGTTTCTGTGTCCTTGCTTCTGTCCACATTAGCTGGCTTTAGAAAGTGCTTCTATATGATTATGTGTAGTTAGCAAAATAATAATTGTATAAGTTTTCTTCAGTCTTCTTTCAGCAGTGAGAGGTCAACTGAGAGTATTTTTGAGAAAGGAGGTGTTACTCCTTATTAGTTTCCTCTTATTTTTTCCTGAGCCTAGTCTGGCTTGAAGGATAGGCCAAGATGTCTTCTCAGAAACTTCCTTCGCTCAGGTATTTAGCAGCTTACTGTAATTAAACCGTGTTCTTGCTTTTTCAAGCGATTTGAACTGCAAAGATAGAGCAGCCACTGGGAATTTAAATGCCAAACTACATTAAAGAGAAGGGTGTCTGCAGTTCGTCGAATGGGTCCGCGTGGTTTGTGTGCTTAGACTGGGCGAGGGCAACGACCGATGCAGTGAAAACAGATCATTCTAACATTTCCAAATAAGGCTTTCTGACCAGACCACGTAGCAATAGATTATTAAGGGACTCTCTGCAGAAATACGATTTTCTCTCTATTTTCTGTTTCCTGGAGGAAGGTGAAAAGAGGGGAGAGCATATCTAAAGCAAAATACTATAACTTCATTGAATTAATTTAAATTGCTGCCAACTTCAGTTGACGGAAGGAAGACCTGAATCTGTTTCACAGGAACTTCTTCACTACCATTGCATTAAAAATATAATATGAAGTCATGACTTGGGGATTTTTTTCTTTTTTTTTTAGAATTTAAAATGTAACAGCCCTTTAGCTGCTTACAGTGTGATTTAGATAACTTAACCATTGCACTGCATTTTCTCAGATATTTGGCATGTTTAATGAATTTCTCAGACATTTCATTTTCTTTGTAGTGCCAGTTATCAGTCTGAGGTAATGGAATATGGTTTAACACGAACTGTCAAGGAAGTTTATGAAATTATCACATCAACACTGTACTCTTCCAGCAGAGTTAGAGAAAGATTACAAGAAAATGATATTGTCATTTAATTAAACAGTGTGCACATTAATATTTTTGCTATTACTCATTACTTATCCTTCACCCTGGCAAGTACTAGCTGTCATTTTATGGTGTCATCAGTTTCTTGTGCTTGGTGATGGGCAATTTCTTAGGTGGCCTGAAAACTTCAGGCATTAAATTCAAGAATGGCCTGCATGTAGTAGAAGTGGGGATTTTTCTCTCTGTCCTTACGCTCCCCTAATGTGATGACAAACAAGATTTCAGTCACATTGACTGTGCAAATATTTTAGCTGTGACTTCCGTTTCCCACTTTTTCAGCCATCAGTAGACCTAACATTTTATTGAGGTATAGTTTCAAGTTGTCTGTACATGCAGGGTTCCCACCTTCTCCCAAATCATCAAGGTTACCTGTTTTTGGGGGTTGTATTTAAATTTAGATCTGAAAGCACAAACTCCTGCCACTCAGAACTCTGCAGGCTTGATAAACTAGCAAAGCTAGCTTGGATGCCCACACTCATTTGCACCACATAGCAAAAGCAGCACCTGTGGAAACCATGTGGCTCTCCTGCAGTAGCACTAAGAGTAGATATAAAACATCTTGCTGTAGACTAAGAATGCCAGTAATACCTGACTAACATGCAGTTGGGCAGATGGACTAGGTTCAGATTAAGTCAACGATGTCAATCCCAATTTCCACCACTACAAGCTCCTTTGAAACTAACTTTATATTTTAGGTCAAGAAAATGAATGTTTCTTTCTAGTAGAATCATAGACTTGTGTAGGTTGGAAAAGACCTACAAGACCATTATGTCCAACTGTTAACCTAGCACTGGCAGCTTCACCACTTAAACCATATCCCTAAATGGCACATCTACATGTCTTTTAAATACCTCCAGGGATGGTGACTCAACCAATAGCGTTGACAGGTCTTTGGCTACGCTAATTAAAGAGCATTCAGTTCCCTGTGGTAACAAGAGATTTGCTCTAGACTTTTCAGGTACATTTTTGGCCTCTCTTGTGGCCACCCTCAATTATTTTTTTTTATTCTGAGAATTTTGTCAAAATAAATCCTGTTCCCTCCAAGATACATAAGGGCTGGCAGAAGTGTGCTTTATGTGATGGTTCTACTCTCTGTCATAAATGCTGTCAATGATTTTGGCTTTTTAAGTAATCTCACTCCTGCAAGTGACTGACTTAAATTTACAGAGAGAAAAGAAATTTCATTGGGAGATGTAAATGCTTAACTCCTCTATAAATCAGACCATATGCATCTTTTCAGACCTAGAGAGGAGTGCAAATGTCAATTCCCATTTCTGGAAGGCTGCTTACATCTGGTAGCATTTGGTCTTCAATTTTTAATTAATTTCGCACTGGAGATTTTGTGGTGTTATGCAATGAAGAAGAAAGTGATGTGTTGTTGCTATGTACTTAATATACCTATCATTACAGGCAGCAAAAATTAGTAGAAGTGATCAGAATCATAGGATAATTTGGGTTGGAAGGAACCTGAGGACGTCATCTAGTCCAGCCTCCCACTTAGAGCAGGATCAGTTATGAGATTAATATACTTCCAAGTTTTGGGGTTTTTTAAGCTTCCCAGAAGGTCACAGGTTAATTCCAGCAAAGTGATAAATGCACCAAGCGTCAATCATTTCTTTAGAAATTCAGCCATTATCACTTTTATATGCTTTTAATTTATGGGTTAACTATGGGAGCTCAGTAATATATAGTGACAATTCTGTAGTCTTTTAAAATGATATGCTCATTATTATATCACCTTCTAACTTTCCATATAGTTCCAACAAGTGCTAGAAATACTATTGTTATGATAAGTTATGGATCCCCAATGGAGGCGTTTAATTTCACGGCATGTTAAAGGCTATAACAGCCTATTAAAATGGGGGAGGGAGGGAGAACCTTACTTTGAAAAAAAAAAAAAGAAGAAAAAAAAGAAGCAGAATGAAATGCTTAGTGGTACTTCTCCAAGACAGCCATCTATCAAACACCAAATCTTAAAATAAAGTATTTTTCAAGTAATACATTCTCCAGCAGCCAACAGTGAGAATGGCGTGGCCATGCTTTTTAGGAAATATTGACCATCATTTCTAATTCAGAAGAGATATCAGTGGCAGCTGAGGAGAAACTAAGTTAATACGGAAGTGTTTACTATTTTCCTTTCGTTCTTCTTACTAAAATGGCCAAGAAATTAGGGCAAAGAACGATTCTGCCCATGTGTGTGATTATAATATTTGTGCACAAACCTGTAAAGGCTTGGTCAGTACTTAACTTCGGTCACTTTTGGCTTAAAAGATGGATAAGGCCCTACTTTTTGTGCTGGCCTTTTGGAAGCTTTTAAAATGAAGTTACCCCTGTGTGAACCTTGAACAGCACTCACAGGTTTGAGAATCTGCAAATATGTCCCCATGCCAACGGAAGTGGCAGAGCACAGCTGCTTGCTTTTCAGCTCCAAAACCTTTGGGTTTTGTTTGCAGTTGTCTGTCATAAGTACTTGCTTTGGAGAGCGTAAATAACTAAAGATGAAAGGTGATTTTTGTATAAGGGAAAATGAGGAAATAGATGAAACCTTTACTAAACGCGCTGCTCTGTTTAGTTGTCCAAGTACCTGTTTCAGTGCCCATTGTAGCCAACAAGAACCTTTCCATTGGCTCTAGCAGACACTGTGCTGATCCCTGGAAATGTAGCTGTAAGTGCAAATGAAGAATCCTACAGAACTACCAGAGCTGAAGGATTCAGGAACCTGGAATAAGATTAAATATTGATTTTTGCCTGGTTGGTATCATCTGGGACTCCGTCACAGAGGGCATTAAAGAACAGGTTAAAACAAGAAAATAAACCCACATAGCCTGAAAATCACTCGAGTCCTTCCCTATGCCTTCCCCAGGAGTACAATTATGTTGTTCTTCATTATTAATGCATCATAACAGCACCAAATATGTGCTGAGTTTTTTACAGGAGCAACATACATGTCAGATATAAATGTCAGATAAAATTATAAACCGATGAGGAGAGATGCTGGAGAAAGCAGAGAGGTGGAGTTCACAGGTTGTAATCAGAAAATGTCATCACCTCAATAATTTTTTAACACCGTGATGTCTTTGAGGTACTACAGAGGGAACAACAGTTAACAATGGTTTGGCAAGTCAAGGAGTGTTCTTTCTGTGTTGGTTGCTTGGGAGAAGTTGTAAGGAAACTTGAAGATAGGGGTATGGCAGCTAGCAGAAAATATTGAGCTAATGTGAAAAGACTTCGGTCATCTCATTCTTCGGTAATGGTAAGAGCCCTGAATATTTGAAACAACTCGGAGAGCAAATCAAAGTTTCAGTAGTTAAGGTGGGAAATAATTAGCGGCTTTATCAGTGAAGCAGCTGTATGTAAAGAGGGAACGTAGGGCTATGAATTGGAGGCAGAATGATTTAGTGCAGCAGGATTCTTTTGAGAATATAATGAGCTTCTGCCCCTAAATTAAAACTTTTCTTTAAAGATTTTGAATCCAAAAATAACTATCAGGGGAGTTTCACAGAAGCATTAATTACTTTCATTCCTAAATCTGACGGCGATCCAAATTCATGTTCCAGCTACCATCCCTTTTCCCTTATAAATTAAGGTTGCAGAGCTAAATTATTGGCTTCAAGGACTGCAAAGGCAATTTTCTACATCATATCTCATTCCCAAGTTGAATGTTATACGTAGATTATGCACAAACAATGTTGAAAACCTTTATAGCAGTATCCCTTGAGCCAGTAAACTCTTTGTCTACTAAACAGAAATTCCTAATGACAGTGCGAAAGTATGTGACTGCCTTCTGTGGGATTACCTCTTCTCTAACCCTCCAGTGCTCTATCTTTGGCCCATATAACTGTTTTTCTCCTTTTTATAAGCCTGCAAGCACTATGATTTTACGAGTGGTATTTCCTCGTGGTCCTTAGTTACCCTTTTTCTCCTGGCTTTGTGAAGTATATCTGCTTAATAACACAAAGAGATTTACACAAGACATAGACGTGTCTTTCAGATGTGTCTTCTCTTTCAGTTCTCATGAACATGTATTGGGTTTTTTTGCTGGGTTGGGAAAAAAACCACAGGTTGCCTGCGGGGATTGGTTCCAATAAAACAAGGAATCGGTATTGCCATAATTCAAAGCAGAGTCTGCGTACACCCACATGCTGTTTACCCTGTCCATTGATTGGAACGGGGCATGTTTTTTCAGACCAAGATTAGCGCTTACACCTGGCGACTGCTGAAGTTGCTCCCTCCTCCTGTCAGGTCTAAAATACCCCGTGCTTGTCTCTGTTGTAAGATTTCAGTCCAGAGATCCATCTGGCTTCCACTTGTTTCTTCGTCGTGCTGAATGCTGCTCTCAGTTCAAGTACAGGGACAAAGAAGCCACAAAACGTAACAACTGGGCTGAAAGGAGGACCCAGGAATACATTCTTGTTTTTTCTGTGGTTGAATGGTGAAGCATCTCGCTGCTTTTGGCAGGGACTTCTGGACTTAGCTTGGTGAAGCCCCGGCTGGGCTGGTTTTGTAGGCCTAGGTCTGAGAGATAAATTTCCTTTCTAGAAGGTATGGAAAGTAAAGTTTGAATTTAGCTGAGTTTCAAGTGTGCACAGATAGCAAAGCAGGCGTTCTTGGTTGTTGCTCTTTATGATATGGGGGGGTTTTAAGCCATCAGTTGGTGTCTTGGCCTACCACACGTTCTTGTGTCTTGCAGTCACTGTTTTTTTTTTTTAATGCAAAGTGTCAGGGAGAGGCTTTTTGGTTTTCTGCTTTGGTTGTTTCAGCAGTTGGGAACAGATTCTGGATTTTGTCTTTTTTCTGGTTGGTGTTGGAACAAAAGTCAAACTCAATACATTTCCCCCCGGACTGCTGGTACGGTCTGAGAGCTGTATCCCTGTTTTCCTGCAAACACAGCAGAACAAAAGTTAATGTTACTGCCAACCTCTTGGTACAGCATCGGTCTCCCAGAAATGTATGCTCAAATATAAGGCCCCGAAAAAAATGTCCTCTAATTCTACAATTGACATATTTTGAAACTCCTGAAGATACTTTGCAATCCAGAGATATTTAAATTCTACCTCAGTGGTTAACTCCCGTTGAAATAAGAGGCTCCTGGAATACCTTGAAAATCTAGGCTGTATTTTTAAGTAGATATTTTTTGGATAACACAATGAAGTTAAGGATTTAACAGGAAACGTCTTGCGTCTTTCACTTCTTCCTGACTCTTTCGTCTTGTCATTAAAACATTTAGTATTTAAGGTTTACGAAAAATGCACCTATGTTTCTCTGTAATCTGGGCTCACTCTGGCAGGCCCCCAATACCACCAGACTGGTAACATAAACTCACATAGTAAAGCCAAGATACGCACATCAGAGGCACTTGAGTCAAGGCTACCAAAATACATGGCACTATTTTCCTGTTTCAATACAACTTTTTTTTCCAGTCCAGTGTTCTTAGTAAGGGAAATCCGTTGCAGCCTGCTTTCCAAATTGTCTGGGAACCCCTAGGCTCTTCTGGTCATTGAATTCTGATTTTCCTTGTTTTTTAACAAACTCATCACCCTCTTCGGCATTTGTTCTGCTTTGAAATGTGTAGATGGGAAGGCAAAGCAGATTTCTGCAGTATTCATACTTATTTGGGGACCAACGGGAAGATGAAATAACTTGGGATCTTTTGCAAAGGACTAGGGAAAGGCTTGTTTACCAGATCTCACATTTCTGGCAAACAGCTGGCTGTAGTTTTAATAATGAGCTGCCCATAATTGGAAGGTATTTAATCCAAGTTAACACACGTGCACTAAACTTGCTAATTGGGAATTTCTCTTTATAATAAGCACATTACTCTTGTTTTTTCAAGTAATGTTAGCTTGCTGATACAGCAGAGAGAATGCACCTCGCTACATGAATGCAGCGAGCAGGCCCCAGTGCATGGTAATTTTTGATGAAAACATATGGTAAGAGTAATGGCTGAAGTCTGTAGACAGCTTGCCTAAATTACAGTGCATCCATTGAAACCAGGACACATGCTAAGCTGCTGAAAGCAAAGAGATGTCATTAAAAAATGATTCATATACCTTTGCCTTAATGAGTGCTCACACTTGAGGATTGCCAATTGCCTGATCAATAGCTTCACTGCTGCACAAGGCAAAATTCTTTGTACAAGTGAAACATTTCCATTACAGAAGTGTGTAACTTCAGCACCTACACTTTTGCCTTACAGGAATTTGAAAATAATACTTTTTCTTTTATATTTCTGAAACCTGCCCATATTTGAATCCAGTGAATAAACAATCATGCACTACCATATGGAGCAATTTCATAACAGCACATGGAGAGGTTCTAATGAGTTTTACCATACTGTGCCTGACAGGTGAATTTTCAGCTTTGATTACAGGAGGGCAAAAATAATTCATCCAGGCCAATAAAGTTTGATTTAGATAAGACTCAATTATTTTTGCTATCAGCCATTAAGAACTGTTCTATCCTCATTTTCATTTTCAGGCACATAACCTGGCAACAAGCAATAATGGATATTTATTGGACTACCAAATCCACAGAGACTTGTTTACTTATCCGAATACCGCAACTGTCGATACTTTGTAGTCCACTGACTGCTATCTATAAAAGGTTTCATGTTTAGGAGTTGGTTTCAAGCTCAACTCTAAACTTTAATAAAGTACTTTGAAGTTATTATTAGTAATGTACTGCCTAGAGACCCCGTTATGCCAGCTAGGGTACAAAGAGAGCGAGAGACAGCCCTGACGCACAAAATGTGCAGACAGGCTTTTGTGTGTATTGACGGGCCCAAACACCTCCGAACAGAGACAGCCGGCCCTGGTCCTGCTGCCTGTGGGCACCTCCCAGCCTGAACTCCGTTAACGAGGCATATTGTGCTATTGAAGGATTACAACGTTAAGCGATGTAGGTGCTGCCGAGCTCAAATGGGGCAGGGTTCTGTCTACTGCAGCACCGCGTATCTTGGAACAGACAAAAGCAGGGCTGATAGAGGAAGGCTTCGAAATCTTGTGTGAAGCCTGTGTCATAAGCTGCTGCTACCTTAAGTCTCACCTTCCTCTCTTGTAATGGAATGTCTTAAGCCCAGAAGCCCAAGTTACAAGACAAAGGCAAAACCACAGAGTTAGCAAATAAACACTGTTTTACACCATTTTTCACCATATGAGGACATCCATGTTACTACACCGTTTCAGATAGTCCAGGTTCTCTGGTTTTCCAGCAAACTAGGGTATTGAATTGTTCACAGAAGGCAAGTGCAAAGGGAAGTGCACTCCGCCCAGACCTCCAGCAGCTGCGACAATAAGTGTAACCACGTTGTGGCTCTTGCCTTAAAATTTGTAAGAGTTTCTTTCTTGGTGCTTCCCCAAGTAGCTTAGTGTTTCTAGAAGGCAGATAGGTTCACCTTAGTACTAACTACTGTTCTTTAGATATCTTGGTTAAAATGCATTCTGGATGTCATCTTGGTCTCTCAGAGGCCTTATGTTCTTCACTATTTTTTTCCTCTTTCACCTTGTATTCAACAAGTGAAAAATGAACATTTATGCCTTTTCACAAAACCAACGCGTGCAATTCCTGTGCAGTGCGTGACATTTTATGCAAAACTTTTTCTCTCACCTTTCTTTTCTTACCCTTGGTTCAATTTCTTTCTGCCCTGGGATTTGAGACAGTGAAAGTTAATTATGACTCCTTTTAGGTCCTTTGGGGGGCGACTCTTCAGAAGTCTACACAAAAAAATGACCTTAAAGGTCCTTTTTCAACAGATGTCCCCTATCAAATTTCATCTATTTTTTTCTTCTTTTCCTTTCAGCAGAAATCTTAATTTTCTGTTAGGTGAGGTTCATGTAAGAATTGAGTATGAATAAAAATTATATCAAATGAAATTTTATTTATTTATTATTCTTTAGGGACTAATAATTCTAGGATTCCTGATCAAGGAATTCAGAAATCTTTGCCTAAAATTGGGATTACCTCTGAATCCCAAAGTAGAAGTCTAATTTGCAAATGTATTCGCAAAGATACTGACATTCAGGCAGGTCCCCTATTTAAAAATGAAATAAAAGAGGCTTCTAATGGTTTCCAGAATTAATATGAGAATGACTTGAGTACCACTTGGAAGTATCACCAGTGGCTTGCAAATACTTTTTCTTTGCATTTGTGAGCCGCGTTGCAGTCTCGTGTTCTACATAAGAATTAAAAACTTAGGATAAGCAAGGAGCTATGAAATTAAACCAGCATATAACTGAGCCAATCTTAGGTAGTATCTCTGAGGTAATTAAGAATGGAGCAACACAGTGATCAAATCAAGGTTGCAATTAAAATTGAATCAACAGATCAATGGGTTCAAATGAGCAAATCATCATATTAATATAGCAGGTAATCAAATAGAATTAAGAGGTTGGCACTGGAGGGAATTTCTGTTAGTTTGAGTCTTAAATTGCAGGGAGAGATGGGGAAGAACCCTTTTTCTTTTAGCCTAAGCTTCTATAGCAGGGGTCACTGACCTAAGAAAGAAGCACACACATGATCTTTCTAATCCTAAGTTTACATCTAGTGTTTTCATCCAGTATTTGTGACAGTTTGATTTCGGTTTGTTTTTAGAAGGTTCAGCTTATCAAACCAGTTTTCTTCTACCTCAAGGCTTTACACAATTACTTATTCTTAACAATTATTTATACTAGAACACTGCAGAACCCGCTTGTGTTTTTAACAATCGTCTCTGTATCTAAATCAGGAGAACGGCAGCATTTGGACTGTCTGCTGTTAACTTTTGTTGAAAATGTACCTTGAAGTCCAGTCCTAAGCCAGAACTCAAGGAAAGAGAAAAGAAGAGGCAATCCTTTTTCCAGGGTCTTACCACTAGAATATAATATAACAAAAAGTGATCAGGAAATCTCAAGAGACAAGATAACTGATTTAGGTCTGTCAGTAGCCAGAAAATGCTCAAAATCACAGAGTAATTTGGGTTTTCAGATCAAACAACCTCCAGTTTCGTTTTCAGAAGGAATTTGTAGCAATCAAGATGTTAAAATACTGTAAGTCTAAATCATGAACATACACAGGCTTCAGGCTCTAATGAGAGATACGTGGCGTCTGTTGTGCGAAGACTGAACTTGATCATTCAGTTAAGAAAACAGGTTTAACTCATTAATGTGGACGTGCTAAAAAATACAGTTTCATGAAGAGCCTTGCTTATGAAATTACAGTTTCTGTAGTAGTTTCCTATGTGGCTTCTTCATCATCTCGTACTGTGCTGGAGTTCAGAGTCAAACTTGTCCTGCAAATAGAGCTTTTCTGTGGGTCACTTTAGTCTCTTCTTTCTAAACCTTTGGGAATGCCCATCTCTGGGATTTCCACTATCCTACAAATTTAGTTAAAGTACGTTGTTATTCAGAAAAGTTATTAAAGGAATACAGACAGGGCAATAACTAGGGCTTGTCTCGTTAGGAAAGAATAGCAAGACCTTTTCACACTTTATTGTAATAAATTTTCTTCTGGATTGAAGTATGAATCTTCCCAGACTCAACCAGAATGTGAGCATTCTCTACAATTCTTTTAAAAATATTTTGCCAAAGATGTTAATTTCAAGATTGTCACGTTTCTTCACTGATATAAAATAACAGTAAACACGGGTTATAAACACAGAGGTAACTCATATGTGCCTGTTTGGTATGATAAACTTGCTTTTCATTTCTGGTGTTAATGGGGATGGCCTTCGGAAAGACTGCAAAACTATGATGTGAAAAAGAGATTGTTTAAAATTCAGGATTATCTGGGGAGTTGGGCTATGCTTCTCCAGTCAAAACGGATGCCTACAAATCTTGCCATCTTAATTCAGAGACCACATGCAACACAGGTCAATTTAATTTCATTACTGTCAGAAGGTCTTCTGGAAAGATTATAATGTTTGCAAGCCACTGCCCACCGCAAGGTGATGCCACATGAGGAGAGTTCATTGGGGACCACATGCTGGAGTGAAATTAATTAACCCATGTTAGCAATGGAGAGTTAAAAGCAGGCCCATAACTTCTCTGATTGCTTACCAAAGGCAAAGCAACAATCAGTTTAAGTTTTTTATACTGTTAAGAATCAACATGTGAAAAGTTAAATGAGTGAGTCTTTTAAAAATTGGAGAGCATTGTAACAAAAGGGAGAGGCTGAAAAAGTAAAAGTAGGCATATTTTTATTTTCTCTTTTATGATAAATGCTTACTAAGCTTAAGTTAACGGAAATGCAACTGCAGCACTGGATTGCATGTGATATCTAATTTTCAAACAGACATAAATACTACGGAACAACTTGTCATTTTAAAAGGGTAAACAGAAAAATCATATAAATTAAGTGACATTTAAGAAGTTCAGGGTTTATATCACAGCCACCAGGGAAATCAGAGACCTAGGGAAGAAATGTTTCTTTAGAGCATTGATGTAATCAGGCTTGGAAGAGATTTTTTTTTCTAAATGATTGTCCAAATAATTTAGAAGCACAATTTTGGACTCAGATTGTCACAAAAGATTAACTCTGTTTCTTTTTAATTATGGACCCTGCATTTAGAATTCATTTTAAGTTGATTGAAAATTAGTTCACTAAGGCAGTAAAGGCTAAATGCAATCAGGTGACTGTAAGAAATAAAAAGTGCCACCAAGGCTCTGTTTTTTTGAAAAGAGAAGAAATAATGGTACAGCAGCAAAGTTTATTTCACTTCAGTCCTTATCTAAGCATTTGCAAGGCCAGCAGAGCCTGCACTGAGATAGAGGAACACTTTGATCACGTCCTGAGGTCCATCCAGAACATTTGCTATAAGGCTAACTCTGTCAAATGCTAATGAGCATCTTTGCAAAAAGACTGCCTCACTCTGGAAAAGCACTCACACCGCACTGTGGCAGCTGCAGTGCATCCTGGGCTGCAGCCAGGTTCTTGCTCAGACCATGTCAGGCCTGAAGACCCCTGCTTGTGCCATGTGCCTGTGCTGGAGGATGACAAAAACACCCAACCGTTGCTGTCACACTTTAACCCCAGCTGGCAGCTAAGCCCCACCCAGCCATTCACTCACTTTCTCCCAGTAGGATGGGCGAGAGAATCAAAAGATTGGAAGTGAGAAAACTCCTGGGTTGAGATAAAGGCAGTTTAACAGGTAAAGCGAAATCAAAACAAGGAATTAATTCGCTGATTTCCATCAGCAGGAAGGTGTTCAGTCATCTCCAGGAGAGCAGAGCTCCATCACGCCTAATGGTGACTTAGGGAGACAAACACTATCACTCCTAACGTCACCTCTTCCTTCTTGCCCAGCTTTATAGGCTGAGCATGACATCCTATGGTCTGGAGTATCCCTTTGGTCAGTTGAGATCAGCTGTCCCAGCTGTGTCCCCTCCCAACCCCTTGTGTACCTCCAGCTCACTCACAGGTGGGGTCGTGTAAGAGGCAGAAAAGGCCTTGAGGCTGCAAAAGCCCTGCCCAGCAGTGACTGCAACATCCCTGTGTTATCCACAGTTTCCAGCACAAATCCAAAACATCAGCCCATACTAGCTACAATGAGGAAAATTAACTCTATTCCAACGAAGAAACAGCACACTGACTAAAGGCACCCCTCTGGTATGGCTGTGATCGAGCAGCAAGGCATCCAGAGCGGATACTTCTTGCACAGCTTATTGCGAGTGCCCGCTGTAGCAGCTGCTGTTCCACGGTGTAAATGACGTTTCTTTTCAGTCTGCAGCTGGATGCTGCTGTATCAACCGGCAGACGATGAGAAGAGCGAGCAAGGGGAAAGGTCGCCTCCCATACTGTCACAGCACATCAAACATCCACCCACAAGTGCAGGAATTCATAGCGCTTATCTCAGAACAATGTTCTGCGCATCAGACAGCAGTTAGGGCCTGTCCTCGCTGCTGGCATTTATCATGTTAGAAGATGACCTTCGAAGGATCAAGTTACCAAACACCATGCTGGCTGTGACTTTGCAATATGAATAGCCAAGAGCTAGCTGTGATGCAGTGCTACGAAAACTTGCTTAGCCCAAATGGGACCAGAGCTTGACCTCGATACACAGGACCCATTCTTTGCTGTATTATCCAATTAGTCAGAGTCATTAATTCGTCTCTTTAAGGTCTTGTTCTAACAGGAGACAGCCTTATTGCCGCGATAATCCCTAACATTTTACAAACACAGCATTATAGACAGTTCTGATGAAAGGCAACCTCAGGGGGGTTGACTAATCCTCCCCCTATCCTAAGGCAGGATCAGCAAGACATTTAAGCTTTTCATGAAAGATATTTATCTAACCCATCCTTAAAGAGAACCTATAATTCTGAAGATAGGGCTGGGTTATAAACCCTTTTCCCCTATTCCATCTTTCTCTACAGCTTCTTTTATGGTTTGATTTGGGGTGGGTTTTGACTCATTTCATCCACAAAGCGGCTGGTTACACATAGGAGAAGGGATGAATTTATACCTTGCCTAGAAGTGACTTATTCTTGTATATCTCAATAAAAGAATAGTTAATGGCTTAGAGTTCATTAATTAATCAACTGAGGCAATCTATAGTAATGTCCATGGATGTATTAAGAGTTATCTGTATGTAAAATCACACGTTCCATTCTGATGAATCGTATACATATAACATTTCACTGTTCACTTAGAAATCAAGCCACATACACATTTGATAAGTACTCAAATAAAAAAAAAATCTTTCTTACTATTTAACCATTCAAACTTGGGTTTTATGAGTTTTACTTTTTTTTTACATGAATTTTACCTCTTTTTTAAAGAAGTAAAAAAAGTGCCTTCGTATTTTGTAGGCTGCTGTCTGAAAAACAGGCTACACTTCCATTTTTCTCAGAGGCATTTTACCCACAGATTTTGTGCACCAGCTCTATTATGATGTTTGGGAGATAGAGTGACGGTCTTTTCTGGTCCTTGTTTGCTTTTTATCAGTGACGTTTCTGACTTAGAAGATCTGTAGTGCTCTCGTACACAAAATTATTAGTATGTTAGCAGAGAAAACACAAGGTTTTTCTGTCCTAAAGGGTTTGATAAAATGTTATACAAGTGTCTGTTACAGATGGAGTTGGTAGCGTTGCTTACTCTTAAAGTAGTCCAGCATTTGGCATTTTCACTTGCCAGGTTTTAATTATTCAAACTAAAACTTTTTATGCAAATATTTGCTTCAGGCTAAATGTTTTATAGAACTTTCAGGAAAAATAGTTCAGTTGCATCCAGGAGCACAGAAATCTGAGGAAAGGAGGAGGCTAGCTTTTCTTCATGACAAACAAAGTATTTCAATGATTTAATTAGAAGGATATGTTTGCTCTTTGTTTAAAAATTGGCAAAGAGATTTACTCTAACATCAGAGCTCTCTCTTCTCCTTGAAAATCCAAGATGAAGTTTCTGAAAAGCCTCGACTCAACCGCATTCAGAGGCCGTGCATTGGAATGGAGCCACTGAGTTTCCCAGGTGGCTTCTGCTGTTGGCCTTTGAGGGACTGTGCAAGGTCGTGGCCATCTAACAAACCTGTTTAATTTGCAAGAACAGCCAAAGGAAATCAAAGTAATCCTCTTGTGCTTTCTGTCTAGCTTGCCGATACCTCTAGCACTCGTTCTTTCTCTATTCCAGCCTACAGATAATCTGGTAGGAGTGAACACTGAGGTTAATTCAGCATTTCCTGAGGGGCAGATGTGCTATTGCCAAGCATCCAGGTGGCCCCTAACTGAGCGGGCTTGCTAGCGTTCGTGCTGTCTTAAACTGAGAAGCGTGTCATACCTTGTAAATCAGCTGCTGGTATTTTATATATATATAAACACACACAAAAAAATGAATGTCGCTGCCGAGATGTCCAAACTGTTTGCTCTTGGCTGTTAGATCTTTGCCCACCTGACCAGCAATCTGCAAGCAATTGGCAGTGGTAGCTTTAATTAGGATGAAGTGTGCTGGCAATAACTTGTGGAAGGGTCTGGTGAGGATAGAGCAGGATATGGGCAAGTACTTGCAGTGGTGTTGAGCCTGACTGTGCTCATCGGATTATTCTAGTGTTCACTTGAAAGTAAAATCAAAGCTCTCTGGATTCGGTCCAGAAATTGTCTGTGTTGAGCATGCTGCATCACCAGACTGCAGGGACTGCGCAGGACTTACCCTGGCAGCTGGAAGAAGCAAATGCAGAGACAATTATGGTGTTAAGCACTGAACCAGAGAATGGGGAGACAGTGAAACCTTCCCTGCTTTAAGTACTTGATCCCTTGTGATGATAACAGTCTGCTTATTGTTGCCAGGCATCTCATCACAGCCAAGTGGTAGAAGTCTGTGCTATGTACCCAGGTCTCTGAAACTCCAGCTTGAGTAGTCTTTCTCGCTTGATAGATTTTGTGATAAGTTCTTTCATGAAATTTAAGACTATTTTCTCATTATGTGTATGTATAGGCAAACAGCCTCACTTGGGTTTGAAAAGGAACAAACTTCCTAGTACCTCCAAACTTTTCCACGGTGGCTGTAGAACCTTAAAAACCTTCTGAATTATTTATTTTACAGAGTCTCATATAGCTCTCAACATTTGTATCAAATTGGAACCACAGGGGAAGCTTGGGCAGTAGGACATAGTACCAACTATTCCCAGTGCTTTCCAACTATCTGATAGCTTAGCTGACTGGTTTTTGCTTTAGCAGAGTTCGTACTGCCTAGTGTTGCTTCAGAAGCTTGTTTTTAACCTTTGGTTGTGCTATTATGCAAAAACACCACCTTCAAATCGAACTGTTTGTTGCTGACACATAGCAAACTCTTGACTCATTTGTAGTCTTGTAGCACGGAATTGCATAGCCTTAGGCATCTGGGTCTAGTTGAGGCATTCATTACTTGGGTCCAAATTTATTCTCATTAGATGAAGGGCTATTAATTAGCAGTTAATTCTGATAAAATAGCAATGTGTAAGTTTTTCTACTTAAAGTGTGATAGCAATGTATTTGGAGTGGAACCCACTATATCCACTTTCTTCTTAAACTTGAAAACCAAAAGCAATTACTTTGTAATCACTGTACATCACTGTACAAACACTTCTTTTTAAAATAGAAATCATAATGAGAGCTGTTAAAAAGGTGAACAGACTGCTGCTGGTTTTACTTGCAGGAATTTGAGGCTCTCTGGGAGTCTGATAGCTGGTACTAGAGCATCCATCTGTACAGCTGAAGGATGTAAACTTCTTTAGAAGCTCACTGCTGCTAGGAGTTAGAAATTCCCCAAATAAGCAATTCTTTTTTTGCTGTTCTTCTGTTGCACCCAAAGTGGCTCTGTTTAAAGTTAAGATGGGAGATATTTTCAGAATTAGGAGCTTATAAGGAAGCTTTTCTGCAACTGAGTTCTGAATCAAAGTGATTATGTGTGGTTCTCACAATGCAAAATTAAACACATTAGTTTAAGTAAATTGACTTTCAATTTAACTTCGAAAACCTATGGAATTTGGGTAAACAATTACGGGGTTGTTTGGTTGGGGTTTTTTTTCTTTTAAAAGAAGAACTGTCTTGTACTATTAACAACCAAAAAGTACTTCTATTATTGAAGAAGTACCTTCCAGAATGTAGGAAAGGCGTCGTGATGTGCTGGATGATAAAACAAGGATTTTTATTTCAATATATCTGTCTCCACAGTGTAATGTACGTTAGTATGTGTAACGACTGCAGGGACCGGTTAGATGTGTGATAGAACACATAGTACTGTGCCGGTACCTCGTTTTAATTGTATGCAACATTTTTCTTCAAAATGAAGAAAACAATAGAGATGATAATCTGTGAGCAAGCAGATATGTGGATGCAAAAGAGATGCTTGCAGTATTCCTCTGTTGATAGTACCAAGAAGAAAGGTCATGAAAAGCCCCATAAATAGCCTCTATTACCCAGAAAGAATGCCTCAGTAAGTGTCTGACAGAGAGATCCCCAGCTCCCAGCAGCCATTAAAGCAGACTTTCACTTTTAGACATTAGAACATAAAGCTCCTTAATGAAGGAAAGATGTTTTTAGTCAAATTGTTTTCCTTTAATATTTGTTTTCTCCACTTGAACAAAATGTATATGACAAATGACTGGCTAATCTTACAGGAAAGATCATTGTTAAAATGGACAGTGAGAGTCAAAATGGGTAAAAAAATTCCCATTACAGTATTTAAATGGAAAAAAATCCAGACATCATTAAAATAAAGTAGGATTCCTTCAGGGAGAAATTATTTCTGGTTTGATTTCTGTCAAAATGACTTTGACTTTCAGAATACTTTTACAAAATGTTTTCCTGAGGCTTTGCCTTTGTGAAGGGTTTTTAAACAAAGGAACTACTTGCCACTAAACAGAAGTAATCTGATAAAAGATTGAATTCAAATTAAGTATGCTGCTTTTTTAATGGAAGAGGTTCTTTATTATTTTATTTTGTTTTAAGACATGTCACCTAATCAGCACATAAATCTTCATAGAATTCATCTGACAACCTCATTAATTTCCTGTGAATATTGCAGTGCGAAGAAAAGACCATAATTTCATGAAGGTAATTTATTCTAAAATCAGGTGCCTCGTATTTTTAGTTCCATGGGTTTGTGTTTTAATGAAGCTAATCTCAGTCATAAACACATCCTTGTGGACACAGTGTGGTTATATACTGACTCTGGAGAAGGCCTGATCCTGCTCTCACTCGTGTGGCTGTAAATCAGGAATAACTCTAGTGAGAATGCATAAGGGTATGAACAAAAGCAACCTGGATGAAACATACCTCAAGGGGCCGTAAGAGCTTCATGTAGGCTGCACTGTGGCAAAAGTGGTGTAAGGGACCCTAATAATGAATATGAAACAACTTGGCTGGCAACATTATGGAGTTAGAGCAGCAAAAACCTGAACTGATGGAACCCTGGGTCAGGTCTCCTATGGATACTAAAGCCCTGGCTCTTCCCCAGCCTCTCCCTCTTAATTTTGAGTAATTCTTTAAAAGTTCAGCCAGCATCTCGAGAAGGTGAATTTCCTGCTGAAAAGCACATTGTCTGGGGCCTGATATTCAGTTCCTTTCTGATACGGTCACTTATATTTGAGCAACTGAATCTGATTTTGTTTCCAGTCATATGAATAGAAGAATTTGGCATCAGATTTACTTTCTTTTTGTTGTGCTTTTGTGTTTTGGTTGGTTGTGTCTAAGCGTAAACATAGCAACAAAGAGCTAATGTTCCTCTTGTCCTTCCAGCTTCTGTGGGAGTGAATTTGACAAGAGGAGGCTGCTGAAGGGGGTCATCAGGTTCTCCTGTTACCGTCCTGAGATGAGGGTTACACCAGAGCCACATAAAGCGTGGAGATATGATAGCCTCTCCTTGTCTGTTTCTTCCTGCCCTACAGTGAAAGTAATCATGTTTTGAACTATCACTCCCTAGAATTTGTGCAAATTGTCTGTTTAGCGTCGATGTTCTGTAATGGCCTTGATGATGGAATTGCTCGAATAATATATATAATACTGTTGTCATAAGTAGAAGCTAAGCTATTCATAAAGCACTGGAGCTTTGATATAAATTGATATACGTTACTAAGCACTGACTATGGGAAAATCCCAGGTTGTTGCTGGTAGCACGCTAAGATTTTGATGAAGCATAGTTCGTACCATATTTCTATGACTTATGCTCCACCTTCAAGGTTCTGCCTCCTTTTCAATGTTGTCATTCTCTTAGTGCTGTTTAAAGGCTTAGTGGTCTCAAATGCAACCAGTAAAAATGAGATATGATTTTGGAAACAAAAGAGCAATTGTGTGAAAGTGGTTTGGGCTCTAAGGAAATGCAAAGAGACTCCTTTTCATTGTCAGAAAAGTTTCAGAAACTTCACATGCAGAGTGCCCAGAAAGCGTCTTTCAGACATGATTTTGAAAATTGCTAATATTTGAAACCAGCTGGTGTAACAAGCTTACTGAGGTGAGGAGAGAACTGCTGCCTGGAGGACATGTATTAGAGACATCAGATGTTGCAAGCAAGTTTCAATATCAGTAGCTATTTTTTACAGTAATTTCATTGCAACATTGACCACTGAGAACCACCACCCATCATTTAACCAGTTCTGCAACTTCTTTTTCCCCTACTTTTTAATCTTCCAGTGGAGGCAGCTGAATAATACCTTTTTCAAGGTAAGTGTCTGATGTGTTACATCAATCACTAGAATTTCTTCTAAGATCCACATTATACTTTAAACCTTGACCTTAACAGCCGTATCGGCATAATAATTTTTAGGTATCTGAAGGATTTAATACTTGATCAAGAGAGAAGGTGTTGGGGGCTTCTTTTATGACCCATAGCAGGTAGGAATGTGATTCTGTTGCTCCCCTTTGCATTATTCTCCATCATCAAGCTTTTAAAGGCAAATAGCTGGCTGCATGGGTGGAATCTTATCTGTGTGGTAATGCTTTATTAAGAAATAATAACCAGTTGAGATGAATAGCAGGTAAACTCTTTTGTAGAAAGATGTTTGGTTTCCAGGCCAACTATAGCAAGGAGAGCAGCAATAAAAATTTCATCCCTGAGCTCCCTTTAACGTGTTATAGTATTCCAGGCTTAAAAGCGGTTAGATGTTTTTTGAGACTGAGAAGGAAAACGGAGTAATGATTTTGGGGTTTTTGTATGGTGGTTTCTGTAACGTGAACGCAATAAGTGAATGGTAACCAGCTCATTGGGTGGAGGCTACAGAGCATCAGCTTTAAGGAGTTTTGGTCCTAGATGTTTCTTCTGCTAGATCCATTGACTACCCACTCTTGAGAAGACATCTCACTTTGAAGCCATTTTTGAACATGCAGAGGTGATGGCGTTACTTGATAAGCTGTCTGGTATTAAGTAGCTCCCGTTTCCATTAGAGGTGATACATTTTTTTAAAATATTTATCAGTTTTTTATGATTTTTCTTTTGAGGATTGGGATGGTCCTCCAAGTGTTAATATATTTAACCAAGACATTTTATAAAGAAAAGAATAATTTTGAAAAAAGATAAAGTGTCATTTTACTTTCCCAGTCAAAGGGAAATGACATATTAAGTCTTCTCTTATTTGCCATCTAAGACATGCAGGCTGTAGCTATAGTAAATATGGTTCAGTAACAGGGACTGTCAGTTTGACCTCTGTCGTTCCAGGCCAAGACTCTCTGGTTTCAAGCTGGCTCTGTGTAAATGCTCTTTGAGCAAACCGCAAAATGTGGGTTAAGGCTTGCTCATGACTTTAGTGGGTGTCTTTCCATTAGCAACAGTGAGACACTGGCCAGGCTTTGGTGTCATAATTATATTCTTGCTATTGTGATAAACGAATTTGTTTGCAATACTTATGCCGCTCTGTGAGGGACAGCAAGTTCTCAACGAGAACAGTCCTGTTTGGCTACAGGTTAAAATGAATATGTAATAGGTAGTTAATTCCTTCTGGAATTTGCGGGTTACTAGTTCAGAAGTTAATTCTAAGTACCACTCAGCTTGACACAGAGTCAGGCTTTTTCCTGAGCGATAGCTCCGGAGTTAGCCTGCAATATTGCTGTAGCGTTAAAAATGGATGTTTGAGTAGGGATTTCTATAACAGAAAAATATTCTTTCAAAGCTTGTATAGATGTGCACTGCATGCACTTTATAAAAGGAAATGCTTTTCTCTTCTTCTAATCCCCTCTACTATTTCTAGCAAATATTCATTTGAATTGTAGGTTGAGCCGTTTCCGTAAAGCTCCGCTGTCCTTAACAATCACGTCAGACGACTGTCAGAATCCCTTGTTTGTGATGAGGCATCGTTTTCCTGAGCTTTATCTTGTCACAACCACAGTAAAGCATCAGACATGCAAAAGTAGATGAGTTGTGAAAAGAAAACCTTTGGTGCAGCTTTCCATTTTTAAATTTTAGTGATTAGGAAAATTATGCAGTGTATTTATAATGGCATATTTCTGTGCTATTTAAGTGCCTTTTTTGTGCTCTGAGACCTGTGGGGTTTTTTAAACAACATGAAATATTTCAGCACAGGAAAATTTGAGGACAAGGTTGATTTGTTTTTACATACATTTTATGATCAGACTGAATCCTAATTATCCTTTCTGTTAATTGCTATGTGGACGGTTTGAGTATACGTAGTACAGCACACATAGTTCACGCGACTTCCTTATGAACATTTGTACAAAGTCATTTTCTTTGTGGCCAAGCTGTGAGGAGGAAGACATGGTATGAGCCGTAGCTCAGCACTCTTACACACTGTGTAGGAAACCATAGGATTCCTCAATGCATTTAATAAATAACACATGTCATCCATCTATCAGCTGAATTATAGTGCACTCCGTAAGCCGAAGCAGTCAGCTGACCTGTTTATCTTCACCCCCCCACCCACCAGCTCGATTCAGTGCGAACAGAGTTATAGAAGTTTTTTTTTAAAAAAAAGCCATTAATAGAAGAGAGGCAGAAGATGATGAATTAAGGGAGCCTCCATTAATTTTTCATTTTGACAGATTATCGTCTGTCAAAAGGCAGAGGAGATGTTTCTCGTACACAGAGCCAGGGAGCTCGCTCTTTGTAACACAGACTTATGTTTTTCGCATGAATTAGGTAGTGGGCACCAAAAGGATGAAAAATTCATTACAATCTATAATTTACATGCTAGAAGATAAATAATGAACTAAATCCTGTCATTAAATTGGTCTTTCATTTTTTTCTTAACCCCTAGGGTGATGAATCTGATTCTGCAACAACATTTAGTATAAATTGATTTTTTTTTTTTTTTGGTGGGGGGCAAAGCTGTTTAAAATACTTTTTGTTATAAATAGCTCGAGCAGCATAGTACATTGCCTTAGGCTGAATGATACGCCAGCCTATTAATGTAACAGTACATTAAGATTGACGTTAATTAATGTCAATATTAACATCACCTTTTCTAAACCACATTGAGCTACAAAAAAAAGAAGTCATAAATATTGTAGGGTTTGGTTTAATTAACTTGGAGTTTCCTTCAAAAAAACTAACGTATTGTGAAAAACTAACGCATTGTGAAACCTCCTTTATTCAAATGGTATTAACATGGATAAATGGACGTTGGAATAAATGGGGGATTTTCGCATCACTTAATGTATGTCAAGGGACATGACCTCATTTCAAAGAAGGGCGGTTTTTTTTTCAGATAAGATGTTAGGGTGTGTGAAGTTTCAGTGTGTATAATGAATAATAAAACCACATCCCTCAGATGAAAATCCTAACAATTCTGGTTGTGTTTTAGGCTGCTTACCAAGGGTTGGTGGAAATGTTTATCTTCCTTTGTGTGCTCCTTACAGAAGGCAGAGGGGAAAAACACAGCTTCTGCGATATGGATATTACAAATTAGTTTCCTTTTATTTTTTTTAACTCCCTTGTCTCTTTTTTAGACTTTTATACAAATACATGTGTAGAAAAAAACCATGGTTTTGTATATGTACACATGTAGATGCACGTGTACGTATAGGATATAAGCTCAATCAGGCTCCAGCGCTTTCTACACTAGCGTCTGATCCAATGTTCGCAAAACACTGCAGAGCTCTCCACATGGGCTGGACTGTATTCCTTACAAATAATAGAGACGCTGATCTTTAGTATCCAAATGCTCAGGGTGTCTTAACTATCAGCGCGGGCCAGATCTCTGCTGAAGTCAATGGTATTTTCAGCTGAGGCAAGGGTTTACTTGGGTATATGTGTCTCTCTCTACAACGTTGAGAAATATTTTGACTCACACCTCACTGACCTGCATTTTGAAGGACAACATCCTTATTGGATAATTCCTATTTCAGATGTTTTCCACACCTTTCTGATAACTGAGGCACAGATCAGCAAAAGCAGTAAACGCAAGGGTGAGTCCTCCTGTTCAATAGTACCAACTGAATTCATTGAAGCGGAGCAAATCCTGGTTATGACTGAGTTTGTAGCCACAAAGGTTCCTGTTGTGTCACACTGTGTCCCTGCCTTGTGACCGTTGTGTGCTGTGAGATACAGGTAAGCTCTGCAGAAGAGCTGATACTCCATAACACGTTATAGCTTTTGTCTGTGGATGTTCTTTGGGCTTCTAGCTTGCAGGATATACCTCCTAATGAGTTACTATAAGGAAAGCCAAGCTAATGCCAAACCAATTTAATGCAAGTTCATACTATTAATTTCTAGGGATTGGCAGATTGAATGATGTTCCTGAAGAGTATAACAAAATGTTTCAGTGAATTCTAGCCATTATGTGGGAGTAATGAGCAGTAGATTCTATACATGGCCTCCTTCCCATCATGTGGGGTTTGTGATGCTGTACCTGAGGCTGGGAGGCTTTCCGCATGCAGCGTAGCACCACACCACCTTCTAAGACCTAGTGTCATCAGGAATATTGCCTCACCAGCCGTCTTTGCCCACGTAGAAGTGGTAGCAGTGGTACATGTCCCAGGTGTCAAGCAGAGGCTCTGGCGGGAGCGTCTGGCTGCCAGGGAGATGCAAGCTGCCAAAAGAGTTGTTCCCTTTTTCTCCCAAGGATATTGGAGACAAAGTGATACAAACTATTCTATGGATCAGATTTCACTTCTGAGTATGTTTCACATAGTTCCAGAACTTAAAATTTCTGTTTCTTTTGCCTATTAACTTTACAGAAAACTAGAAAAACATATAAAATTATTAAAAGAACTTTATTTTCAAGAAAGGGTGAATCCTGGCAGGGAATCTTAGGCTCCTAAATCATTCTTGTGGCTCTGTCCTTAACTGCTCAGAAAGCTACTCAGAACACTAGATTTTGGATTTCTTCATAACATTTTTTCCATTTTCATCTAATGATAATCAAGATAATTGCTCTCTCAGCCAGATGCTTACCTGTCAGATATCTGCCCCTATTTTTCTGAAATTAAGAGGAAAGGAGGAGGGAGGGTATCTTCCTGTAGCTACTGAGCCGACTGGAGATTAAATATCATATTTCCCCTACTTCCAACTCCAAGCCTCTTTCCAAGCACCACATTGCTCCCCAAACATTTGAGGTTTTGAGAGACCATGCTGCTGGGACTTCTCTTGCTGTCTGCTACTGGCAGCTGGGCTCACTGCCAGAAGCTCATGGGGCTGCCCATCAGCACCCAGCTTCGCTCTCCAGAAAGTGCCCTCTCCATTCCAGCCTAGCTGCCCACAGGCATTTCCAGGGGTTTTGGCATAAATCGCATAGTTTGCGTTATCTTACTGCAAAACAGAGCTTGACTGACTCCCTCCTCTAGAATGAAGGGCCTTTTTCAGCCCACTGGGTTCAGAAAGGTTTAACTTGGCCAATGTCGGAGCGGTATATTTTGGATGGAAAAACCCCACATTTTTGCTACGTTCAGCCCATGTAAACATCATGGACTTGTCATGTTCCAAAATCCCCTGGAAAGCTGAGCCAGAGGGAACATCATGTTAGTTTACACCAGCTAAGGATCTATCCTAATTCTGTATGTACAGCAGTCGTTTATTGTGCTGATTAGCAATGCCAGTCATGGCCTCATGATGAAACAAGACAGGAAGAATCTCTTCTTGCTGAACAAGACGTTATGTAGCTTGTGCTGTCTATACCATTGGGATGAATGGGGTCTGAATTTCATCCTGAGAAAGTCAGTAGGATTTTTTTCTGCCATTGATGTCCTTCTGGCTAGCATTTCACTTTCAGAATCTATAATATATTTTAAGACATCTGGGCTTTATAGCTTATTTCCTGTAACAAATGTGTGGGAAATATTGGTGGGCTTTCGGTGCAGATTATGCTTTTGTAGCTGTCCAAATTATCTTGGCCTATTTAAACACATTTAATGCTATTTTAGGCTTGTTGTTATTCACATTGCTCACTGCTTTAAATGTAGCCTCGGGGGCCCTGCGAGCAGGAGCTAGAAATGAGGTTCTCCCAACGGAAGCCCTGTGGAGTCATATGGTAGATAATGGGATTGATCCAATTTCCATTGAAGTCTGTGGTGGCGGGATTGAGTCCAGGGTGTTGATTAAAATTTTGTGCTTGCTCATGAGACTAGGTACGCGATCAATAAGTAGAATGACATGAAATATCAGAGGAAAATTTATGCAACACTACTGCAGAAAAATGTACACGTTGTTTCAGGACTCCCTCACTGTCCCGCACGTATTCATTGTTTTTGAACCTGTGTTAAGTATCGCATTTAAAACTTAATGATTAGTGCATATTATCTCCTGACTCTCTTTAGAGTCAAATTTATTTGTCACATGGGATCTGTATTTAGACTTTACAGGCTAATGTGCTGTTGACATGGGAGGCAAAGCCCGGATACTTCACCTTGAATCCCAAAGCAATGTTACAGTTCAGGCCTTTAAAACCCTTAAGATGTGTCAAATTGTGAGATCTCTTTTCTTCTTGTCCTTCCTGTTGCCTATTCTTCTCCCTGTGTTAAACACATCTAGGCTAAGAAATCATCCCACTATAAAGGTACTTTTTGGGTTTATCTTCTTTTCTATAAATACACACTGAATATCAATGTCTGGGGAAATTAATAGCTTTTCCATTTGATCTTCCTTTTACTGCATTGACTTTAATAATTTTATTAAAGCCTTTGAAAAATCCAGTACTTTTTAGGTACTAATGTCTTTAATTTTATTTTTTTTTTTTTTATCCCAAGTAGGAAATACCTATGATTGCAGCAAAAGAATTCTTATTAAATTCTTCAGAGTTCTGGTAATCTTCATTACCTCTCAAGAACAGTGAAAACCAAAGTGTTTCATAGTGTTTTTGAGAAGTTTTTCCTGAATTCAGACAGAGTTAAAAAAGAATACTTAAAATTGGTATTTCCAAATTCTCTTTCTCTCTCTTTCTCATTTTCTGCAAGAAAGAGCACCCAGAAAGTTTTCATTTTAGTTTTCTTAATGGAAAGTTTTTATGTGTACATGAGGCAATATCAGATCTTTGCAATTAAAAAGAGCATCATTCACTGCAGTATTGAAAACTGCCTAGCACTGGAAAGCAGCTAGCGACAGTCAGTGGATAAAGTCTCTGCAAGGCTAAGCTTAATGATGAAACACCCACTAAGTTCCACAGATCTGCATTTTCACTCTTTGGCTTGATATCTTTAGCTTATACTTAAGTTCAAAGCAATAAGTATTTTAATTTAAATAAGTCATTCATAAATCAGTAAATCATCAATCAAGTCTACAACTTGTGGTGAAGGGTTCTACTTTTTTGGTGCTTCATATTTTAAAATTATAGGAAAGGAATAAGCATGCTTAATATGTATAGATCGATTATATATATGTATCCTACTGAAATCAATCACGAAGGACTGGATAACTTTTTTGGGGGGACAATACACAGTTTAGTGTCCCAGAATTTAAAAATATACCTGTCAAGACATTCACTAGCTTTTCTAAATGATAGTCTATTACATACATTTTAGCACAGTTCTGTATGATATATAATTTCCCTTTTATTGTTGCTTAAATTAAGCCAAGTGATTCCTAGAAAGAAAAAAAATGCAAGAATTAGTAAGAATGGAAAACGAGGGTCTCCATTTCTGCAGTGTTACTCAATGAATTGGGACATCTGAATAAGAAACATGGTTAAGATATATGGTTGTAAGGCAGGGAAGGGTCCATACAACATAGAGAGGTCATCATAGTCTCATCTTAAGAAGAATGAAATTGTGATCATATTGAGTACTGGGGAAATACACTCCTCTGTAACCTCAGTGAATAATATTTTCAGCAGTTAATTCTGGTCTTACATCTGATATAACCACTGTTGAATTTGATGGGGATGTTTGATGGGCATGCATTTAAGCCAAAGTGATTGCTTCTGAAAATTCCAACCTTATAAAGTCTTAGAAAATATTTAAATAAATCAAACCAAAGTAATAGACTGTGCCTCTCAAAAAATGAAACTACTATGTATAGGGAGCAGATCTCAGGTGTCCACACAGTTATTGTCACTGTTTGTCTGTAATATGATTGGAACCTGGAAGCAAGCCATAAATCAGTTTTCCTCTGTATTATTGTAGTACAAAACCAGAAAAAAATACCCAAGCAGAAATAAAGAAAACTCCGTTTGCAGAAAGTGACTGCGATTTGTAACAAGACTAGATGTAAAGGAAAATTATGCATTGAGAAAATTTCAAGACAAAAAAAAAGACCCTTTGTTAATTACTGAGTGACAATGAGCATAATCAACTTATTGTGACCTTACTGGCAGGACAAAACTTGTTTACTGTAGAAGCAGTAAGAGTTGAGAGATACGTGTCCAGGCTGACTCTTCCAAAGAAAAGAACAAAGTTGGCAATCTCGTTTCCAGTTTAATGTTCTAATAACTGTCCCTGTCAGCTGCAAAGGACTGCTTCTTCAAAGATATCAAGACTTTCTGTGAGCAGCAAGATGAATATTCAGCTTGCTTAGCACAGAAGGAAAAAATACTGACTGAAGAACTTTGGAAAGACAATGTGAAACTGATGAAAAATGCACCCATGATCAAGCACAAGCTTTAGAACTGTAAAGCAGAATGTGTGAGGCAGAGGAGCTGTTTGTCATGTTGGAAGTAAAGCTGCACAAAACCTTTGGGGTTTGCTTGATGGATACTGTATAGGACACTTGGAGGCTTTTGGGACACTCCATTAACTTTGCATCCTAAAATTTCCTTGGGAGCATATTTTCTCCTGGACACAAACTAATTTTAATCTAGTGAAGGACAACAAATGTGACCAGCATGGTCATTTAGAAAAAAACTCATGGAGAAACCCATATAAATGAAATGTGATCATGACAGATGACTAAGCATTTCACTTTCTGAAAACCAGAAAAATTTAAGCTTCTGCAAAACAGAACAAAGAAATCTCAATCTTATAGCAAATGAGAATTTTGTTTAATGGGAATGGGACCTCTTTCTCTGATTTTGTTGGAATGTAGTGAAGATAGCTGGAGATTTTTAAGGGGTTTTTTTAAGATTTTAGAAGGAACAAAGTATTTTTTAGCTTACCTGTTAATAGTCTTCGCTGGTCTAAATATATACGTTAAAGGACGAGTCCTGCTCCCGTGCCAGAAACCCCTGCATTCTGCAAGCTCTGACTATGGTAAAAAATGTCACAACAAGGCCTACTTTATGTTGTTTAGAAAGTCTTTTAGACATGGGACTCATCTTTGCTTGACAGATCCTCCTCTGCATGTTAGACCATCTATAGCCTCCTCCACCAAATGCTTGTGACATTATTTGCAGTATAGGGACTGGAAAATGCAAAGAAATATCTTTAAAAGAACCCATTACTGTTAATATACTTTACTTTTTGAGGATTTCTTTTAGCTGGAGAAATCCAACTGTAAGGTGGTTTATGCAGCTTGGGCATGAAATTTTCAGTTTTTTGATTGTAAAGAAACTTATTTGATTTGTGGAAAGACCAAGGAGACCTGAAAAAATAAATAAAGAGAAGTTTATTAGATCTAGAATTGCATTTATTTGGGATGGAATGTGTTAAACTGTGTTTATCCTGTGCTAAACCCCCCACATCCTTCTGCATGCAAGATCTGCCAAAATACGCTATTCTAAAAGAAAATTTTGAGGGTGGCTAGGAATTCTACATGAAAGTCTGTTTTAAAATATTTTTAAACACAGTGAAATAATTATCTTGCAGAGGAGAGAGAGTCTCAAAATTATTCTACAATTAGCATATTCAGCCTTGCATATAAATGATTTACTTAAGTGTCAACCTGCAGACTAATATAGATATATTTCAGTCAAGAAGAAGGGCAAAGAGCCTTTATCACAGTGCTATGAATCTGGACCCTAAAAGAGTTTGGAACAACAGACAGCAATTAATTTTGGCCTTCAAGGATTATCAGAAGGCTTCACATAAATTAAGAAGAATGCTGTGGAAGTTAAGAAGGTAAGGAACTGTGCAGTGCTGGAATACCAATAACTGTCCTTGTTTATTATAAAATAAAAGGCTTGGTTATAAGAGGAGAACAATGAATTTATATAAACATATGAAGCTAAGCATTTGCCATTATTCTTAATTTGCTCATAATAGAAGCAGACAAGATCTTCCTTTGTATTTTGAAAACAAATACTTTAATATGGAGGTCAATAGCAAAAAAAAACCCCAGTGTTCTGATATAAAAAAATCTAGCACAGCACTGAATTTTCAGGCACCCGATAATTCAAGTGGAAAAAAGGAAGAAATATGCAGCTTTAAATAACACCAACTACATTTTTTAGGTACATTCCAGAAAACCACCACTGAAATAGTTTTCATCACAAATGAGCAGAGAGATCCAGATCTGAGCATACTAATGCTGAGATCAAACCCTGATTCTGAGTACATGCACAATTTGTATTCATTTTGTTAGTGTCCACGTCTTCACATACTTAACTCTAAGGTGATCCTTAGGATAATGCTGATATTATTACTCGCCCTATTAATGTGTTGGGAAATCCATGACAAGAAATCACAAGACAAATACAAAACCAATCTTCCAAATTCTGTATTTCTGTTTTGACTTGATAGGACTCCCTTCAAACAGTGAAAACAAGCATTATTGCACAGAAGGAAAAATGAAAGAACTGGGTAAAAGACCAATCAGATACCCTCTGGACACCAATTAACTGGTTTTATGCGATCTCTTAAGAGATACTGAATTATCCTCCAGATTTTGTCTTAAAATTAGTATTAACAATAACATCTTTCCATTGTGGAGCTGAGCTATCAGTCTAAAGAACTGTTTTTGTTTGGGATTATTTATTTAAGTCTGAAGCTTATATTCTCCCAACACTACATTCCCCTTGGGGTATTGTTATTTTTGCTAAATGAAGAAGAAACAACATTTCCGATAAGAACATTTCATGACAATAAAGTTCTTTCTTTATGGCGAATTAAACTGCTAAGTGTTCATTTTATGTTCTGATCTCAACATTACAGAGCAGCACAATTCCAAAAGTTAAGGAGCCGAGCTGTGTAGTTTTTGTACATCACAGTGCTACTAAAACTAGTAAATTATCTAAAACATATTTCAGTGGAGCAATGGCCGCCCAATTGAGCCCTGTAGTCAGAAGTGTAGGCAAGGAGAGAACTCGATGCTCTGCTCCAGCCCTAAATGCTATAACCAAGACACTGAACAGATTGAGCCTCTGTAGAGGGGTAAGGGTGAAGCAAGAATCAGATCTTGTTGTCATCACTCTGGAAGTCTGACTCATTCCTGTTACAACTAAAAATGCTTTATATTCTTCTCTGGTGTGTAAGTTCTCAGTAAAATATACACCACTGAGTCCTTATGGAGTTGGCCGTGTGAGGGCAGGCTGGAAGTCGAGCAGCTTGTGGCAACAAAAGCTCAATCCAAGAGGAAGATTCAGAAATAATACTGGAATATTCTCCCAATTACTTCTGTCTCAGAGCTTTGTTTGTGTTTAGAATTTGTTGTGGCTTTTTTTTTCCATGAATTTCTCTGATTTTTGAACTCATATAAAGAATCACCAGCCCAGAATATTTTGCTTTTCCTAAACTTGCCTTAGTTTTTTGTTATTGTTGCCCGCTCCCTCTTGCAGTAGAAGAGAGATAGAGCAGCTGTTAGCTCCCTTCGTGATTTTATAGCCTTCAACCACATCCCTTCATTCACTTCTTTTGCAGGCTCATCTGAGTCTTAGTCTCTGTAGCAGTTCTTTGTGTGGAAGCTGTGCTTTGAAAACATTTGGGACGTTATCTGTTAATTTTCTGGGTTTACTGTATTGTTTGGGGGATGCAACTGAGAATTGGCCACTTTCATAAAACCAGTTTTTCATAGCTAAAGGATCATTTTCTTGGTGAGAAGGAGTTCAGTACCTATTTCTGTGTATGTAAAACAAGTTTTTCCTACATGCATTGCTCTATGTTTATCAATATTGAAATCCACTTGCCTTTCGGTACCACTAGAGGCTTCTGCTTCTCTTCTCAGATGGCTTTCAACTTCACTGAAAAAAATAAAGTTTTACCCCCAAAAACTTGGTATCCTGAGAAAACTTTGTCAGCTCACTGTTCTTGCCCTTTGCTAGATCAGTTTTGGACAAGCTTAGTTTGGCTACCTGAGGGAATCCCCCAGTGACATCCTGACGCTGTGAAAACTGCCCCGCTTTTGTCCCCTGTCTTTCAACCTCCTCTTTATCTGTGAGAGAACATTCCCCTGTGTCCTATGACAGCACAGTTTCTTTAAAAGTCTTTGATGAGAGACCTTGTCAGATATCTTTTGGAAATACAAATAGACTGTATCAGCTCAAACTCCCTTACCCCCATGCTTGTTGTTTTCTTCAAAGAGCTCTTAGCAAGGAGCTTTGAGTAGCAATAGCTTTGAGAGTCACGGCAAAAACTGCACTGAATTTTCCACAAAATATCATATTCATTCATGTATCTGGTAATTCTGTTCTTTATTATCATTTCTGTCCAAGAATATAGCTATTTTCTCTTTTATTTTCTTTTTTAAAAATATTTTTTACTTTAATTTTACTTATTGAATTTGTCATCTGTCTCAGATGACCATGGATAGCTTTCAGATTGAACAGTGCAGGCAATGAAAATAAATCCTTGGTAATCTGCACTGAATCAGAGAGATGAAAAAAAGTCATACCTGGAGAGACATAGAGAGGTACGTGTAATCAGAAGAGCTCAAAGTTAGGAGCAGACTTTGGAAATCTGACTAAAGGCAGGGCAAGGCTTTGGCATTAACTATTTGTGTTGCTTTTGCATATGCTTACATCACGTATATAAACCACCCTTCTCCCTCTGCACTTCTCCCTGTAGGTGAGAAAGAAGTGACATAAGCAATAACCTGCAAGATGTAAGTAGGATAAACTGTAATTCTTTTAAATACTGACAAAATAGTAGAATAATTACAGACCTGGGAGCAGCAAGTGTAGCTGCAGTGGTTACACAGTGGTGCCACATGGGTTCCTTTTTGCTGTGTCCACCAAAGGCATCCTTGGTTGAATAACTGCACATCTGGGTCAACGACTTTCTTAAAGAGCTTGATCTCATCCTAATTTACAGCAAGTGCATCGATATAAAACAACGTGGATGTAAATCATGTACATGTTTACTAGATATTAAGAATTCATAAAAATAAATGATATTGGAAGATAAAGCAAGTAAAAATCAATCTCAGCAACTGGACAGTAGATCAGCAGAAATCAGACTGGTTCTTTCTTTGGATGGAAGATCTCAGATGTGGTAATGTTATAGCTGCAGAGTTGGGAATTAAAGATATCCAGAACAATTTTATCTTTGTAGAAAATACAGTATTTTTTTGTCTTCATAGAAGACAGTTTTTACAGTAATTTAGTATGTCCAAATAAAATTTAGATGTGGAACTTAGCTTATCAGCATTTTGAAAGTAGAGAGAACTACTTGAGAAGTGGGGTGGTACAGAGTCTGTCCCTGAGGCTGTGTCTCACCTACATAAACCACTGAAATAGTGAAATTACACTTGAGGGTTCTGAAACAGTATTTGGAATTTATGATTGTCATGATCACCTGAATGCACCAGTTCCAGTGACAACTTTGTACTCCCCACTGAAATCCCCACTCTCGTGCCATGAACCTGCAGGGAGGTTTGGTCTTTTGCATCAACTCAGCTGATTTAACCTCCTGCAAATGCAAGGTTGTTTCTCTAAATTCATTTCCTCCTTCCCAAGCTTCCTGACAAGCATTTCTGCAGGAATTTCTCTATGCTTTTCGACCCAAACCACTGCAGTACCACACCAGCCATTTGGCAGTGAGTAGATTTAGCTCCTCTTTTGTGTTTTTCAGCTAAGAAATACATTTTCCTTTTTCATCTTCTGAGCCGGGAAATCTTCTTGTGCTGCATAAACATCAGAGAATAAAACCGACCTTTTATTTTCTTCTAGAAGTAGAAATTACAATGATGCTTTCCGTGTTCAAAATGAAATGCAACTGTTTGCATCATGGCTCCAGCTCTGTGTGTGTGCACATGTGTTACCAAGCATGTTGCTCTTTTTTTTTCCTATGGTCTTTGATAAGATTGAGTGGTTTGTTTGTTTTCTTCTAAACCTTAAAAGCTATTTCCTAGCAAGAGATGTAACTTGAATTGGTGCTTAGTCTTTCTCCTGTGCCTTTTGTGAGTGTGTAGGTTGGATCAATGTGTTTGCAAGCCCACACTTACACTCTTGGTCAGACTGAGGAAAAACCAGAACTCTCCCACTGTCATCAAAGCTGAATGGCTGTAAATTAGTACAGAGGTGCCTGGCAGCAACAATAAGTGCTGTGTACTGGAATGAAAGGGTTTCTCATCTTGATTACTAATGCACCAAGTTATACCTGCCACCGCTATTCTCTGTATGCTACACGCATCAGTTAAATGAATTCAAACCTGATGTTTGCATCCTGACAACAAGGCAGAGCGGTTCTCAAAGTCCATCCACTGCATTCAGATCCTCCCAGAGCTAGAGGAATGAAGGTAGATGCTAAAGCATGTATTTACAGTACAAGGAAATTAATGTTTGGGGGAAATCTTGCAACCACAGATGCAAGGGTTGCCATTAGGATATTGAAAACTGGAAACACACGAAGATCACTAGATAGTATCTCTACTATGTCTTTGATCTTAGGAGAATTTTAAAGCAGATACACTCATAGTACATAACTTTGAGAGTTATCTCACTGTTTATTGGTTACAGCAAGCTGGTTTTATTTCTTGTGTATTCTGAAGTGACACAGGATAACAGCGATGAATAACATCCTTTAGATCTGATACAGGAGGGGAACTTACTACGAACCCTGTCTAGGTCTGTAAAGAAAGTACTTACTCTTTTAGAAATCGTAGTGTGCATACAACAGTTTTATGTGAAATCAGATTTGAGTGAAGTAGTTAATCGTAACGGTCTATGCATCTCTGAGGGTTCCTACAACCTCCACCCACAGTATAAAATGTGTGGTTACTTGTAGGTATTTTGTTGCAAGATTTAAGCCTGCTATGACATATGGACGAGTAGGTTCTCTGTTCATAGGACCAGTCCTCCCTCATGCCACGGTCTCCAGGGAATGCACAGGCTCGTGCTTCTGCTTAAACACGGGAGCAGGTCTGTACTTCCCTTGTTTGCAGGCAATGTGGCTCAGTGTCGGGGGATCCCAGCAAGAGTGGGTTCAGTGCAATTAGCTGTGTGTGTAAACGGTTTGCTGAAGTGGGACCTCCAAACCCAACGAGTCCCTTGAAGTTCATGGACTTGCCCAGGTATTAAAATGGAGCAAGTAAGAGGCTACTGTCTTTGGGCACCCTGAGAAAAGTTTATTTTGTATGATTCAGTTTTTTCATCCCTAATCCACAGATCATAATTGTCTTGATGTTGGGTTTTTTTTCCTACAAAGAATGTATTAGAGTGCTCATTTATAGCAAAACAAATGATCTGAGCATATTCAGCAGCACATTCAGAAGATGCCTTTAGTCTTGTGCTCTCTCTTTCTTCCAACATACTCCCATGACTACACTATTAAGGCCTAATAGTTATTTTTACACAATATTTGTTCCTAATTTTGAAGTCCTTGGTGAATTTTAGTGACCTTAATTGTGTGATCCCTCCAACAAATAAATATACGCAGTTTTCCCTTCGCACGCGGAAGAGAAATTAGCTATTGAAAGGTGCAAAAGGTGCACGTATCACTGGCTCTCAGGCTGTATTGCTGTGAGCCGCAGCTCCGGTACCGTGCATCAGCCTGCTTTGGGAGTGGGTCTGCAACAAATCGCTAGTTAGAACCTTATACCATGGGTTTGGGAGCAGCGATATCATCTAAATGCTGATCACCTTTGCATGTTTACTCCTCTGGTTTCATTTAACATCACCCAGATCATTAGTCTGACCAGGCTAGATTTAGGTTTGGTTTGTTTTCTTTTTCCTTTCCATTAATTTTTATGACAGTAGCATTCATGCATTCTACCCCTGGGGAAAAAAAGGAAAATAAAAATTTGATGGAACTATGGAAAGTCCATGTATGCTTTAAACAAGAAAAACTACATTTATATCTCAGAAAGAAAATACCTTCAGTTAAGGGAATATCATTGCCTAAGAGGAATTAAATTACATTGATATTCTACAAGTTCTGTGTAACAGGCCTATGTGTGCCTATTTATATGCATACACAGATTTTCTCTGTATAAAAAATGGGAATCCAAACTCTAGTGTTTGTGTGTGTGCACCTATTGCATGTATTTTATGCATAGCATGGATAACATTTAGTGTTTAATTACATGCACACACAGAGATTTGGGCTGTAATCTTTCTTTATCAATTGAATCACATAATACAAAGGAAAGCTGGCAGATTTATAAAATAAAATATAACAAGAGGGATCTTGCATCACTTACTCCAGGAAACTCCCACATGAATGAGAAGCCCAGACTAGAGGATTCATCCAGCTCTTGGGCAGGAACTGCAGCTCACATTGTCCCTGCTGTGGCACAATTACAGTGCTAGCTTACTAATTTAAACACAATCACGGGTGGATAATTCAGATACGGAATCAAGAATAGATCAGATCACTTACGAAAGTAAGTTCTTCCAGGAGAGTTTGTATTCCTGGCCTTTCCAGGAGCTGAAGTTTGCTCAGGAGGTGCTGGCACCTGCTGCATTTCTTCGTTGTGCTGGTTGCACATCTTCTCTAATCACAAGTTTGCCATACAAGAGACCTACATTTGTGTCCTGAGCAGAAGAGTTTGATGAGGCTGAAGTGATCCTCTAGACCAACAGAGGAGAGTCAGGGGGCTTCTCATAGTTTTCTGAGTTATATTTGATTCTTTCTAATGAGAACTAAAGTTAGATGCTTCCTTCTAAAGTTAACATTTCTGTCTCTGCTTAATCTGCTCTCTCATCTTCCCTTCCTTAACATGATTGATTGCTGTGTTCTGAAAACAGCAACAGAGCTCTTTGGCAGCTTGAGATTTTGAATTGTGCTGTAGTGGCAGGAACAGTTGGCAAGGGTTTCTGAAAGGTTAATCCACTGAGGATTTATGGGTTTGTGTGGGAGAGAGAGCAAACATTATTTGTGTTGTCATGCTATAAAACTATAATCTGACATTGATGGTTATTTTGATTTTGCTTATATTTCAATGAATGGGAATTACATAATAGCAACTTTCCTAGGCAGATCATAAAGTGGCTGAGAAAATACAGTGAAACTCTTTCTGCCAGAGGTAAGAAAGCAGAGAGGCGCTCAAGGTCAGACAGCAAGCGGAGAAGGGAATCTGTGTGCCCGGTTTTGGCATCCATCGAGCTGCTCTCTGGCATGCACTTCCAGATCTCTCTGTCCCTTTTCCCTAGACATTAGATACTATTCCACCTAGCCAGAGCCAGGGAACACCATTTCAAATGTGTTCTCTTCCTTTGGTCTCTAGATGTTTATTAACATTCAACCATCTCGTTCTTAAAAAGCATGGTGAATTTGCAGGGTACATATTAGTCCCTTTATTTAAATCTTCCATCTTCTGTTGCAGACCTCAAGCTCCAGGGAGGTGAGAGTCAAAGTCAAGAGGCTTCTCAGCACTAAAAAACCAAAGAAATACCCCTAATACAAGGGAGTTGTTTCCCATATTATTCTCACTTAGAGGAATTCTTTGCAACAGATTATCATCAATGCCAGGAGCATGAGTTGACACAGAACTGGACATTTAGCTTAATAACAAGAATGTATGGAGTGAACATAATTTCAAAGAGATGTAGTTGTCCGTGACACGGTTGAAAACAGCTGCTCACCGGTGAACCAAGAAATCTCTAACCATGTATCACAATAGTTATTTTTTAACACGTTACTGAGCAAAGCAGATGGGTGTTCCGTCCCCAGTGTGTCAGACCAAAAAGGGTTCAAAAAATAAGTGAAAAGTCAGAGATCTCTTTGAAAGAGAGAGAAAAAGGGAAGTTGCAGAGAAATTAATTTCCTTTGATAATAAAGAAGTTCTCTTCAAGCTTTGGTTTGAAGCCTGGGCTGGTTCTTATTTAGCTTGAAACACTTTACTTAACTCTAATGAAGAGCATTAGTTGGCCACAAGGCCAGTGGAGAAGTTTTTGCAATTTGTGCTTGAAATTTAAGTTCAATAGCTTACCCCTACCTAGAAAGGGGGAAGATACAAAGCTCAATGAACCTAATGTGACAGATAATAAAGGCAACATGCAAGATAACAGCATTAAAATTTGATAGGTTAATTTAATCAGTAAGAAGGTTCTGGTCATTTTGCAGGAAAACAGAAGCTCAGCTTCTGATCGTAGGTTCCTGTGTTCTGCCTGTGAGGGAGTGATTCACATCTGTGCAGCATAATAGTAGGGAAACTATCAGAGGACTCATATTCATCCAGATTTTGGTGCAGTTACCACTTCTTACATAAGAACATATGCACAACTTTGAGAGACTGCCTTCCCTCACTCTTCCCTGCAAGGCCACAATGCGCTAGTGCAGTCAGTTACATATTTTTTGTTGCTGGTCACGTTTATTTCTCACTTAAACTCTAAGAACAGTGATCTTCAAATTAGCTGTGATATTGGTGTACTAACACTACATTAAAGCTAATATATGTGATCTGGAGCTATGAATTGGGTATGTATTCAAACCCATGCTTCATCCCTACAAGTCTAAAGCTGTAATCTTCTGCATTCAGCAGGGAAATATTGGACACTTGCTTTATTTTTGACATAATGTGCTGTCTTTATTTTTGACATAATGTACTGTCGTCTCTCATGTCACAGCAAGTTTTCTCGGTCTCCTCTGTTCATCATACACTATTGCATGAATATCAGGCAGAATATATGTTGATTTCTTCCCCCGTACTTTGGAAGCAGTGTGCTTATTGTCTTGCTTAAAGTGGATGTGAAAAGGAACTGATACGCTTGTGAAAGATGATAAGAATTGTTGTATCATTGACCCTGAAAAGAAAATAAAGAAGAATATTGCTGAAAAGCAGTGGGGAGCTGAAGGAGGAGCTGGGCATGATGTCCATTTCCTACTTGGCTCTGAGAAAGGGGTAAAAATAACAATATTTGAAGAACAGTCACTATTAGCATTTGGATATTTGATGGTTACCAGAGAAATGCCATATTCTAAGCATATGGAACAATTGCAGCCTACTGGGTTGATATGTTGGCAAACATTGACTTCCTAATGGCAACTGCTGTGCAAGTGACAAAAATGCTTCTGTGCCTTCTGGTGTGAGGAAACTATTTAAGCAGCAGACTCTTGCCATGGCTTAGTGTGTCAACAGGAGCCACTCTTGCACTTGGCAGAAATGAAGGTGGCTAGGGAGCAAAACCCATCTGCCACCTGGGGTGAAAATCATGGTTTCCACAGTAGGGAACAATATGACCTCAGCCTGTTGCTGTCACCGGAGTCAGAGCTCTGACTGTGATCCATATAAAACAAATACAGTAAGCATTTCCCCAAATCTACCTGTTTCACTGTTCTGAGTGTGGCATTCAGTATGTCTCAATTTGCAAGTGTCAAAGTGGCTTCAATTAGCATTCCGGCATTGAAACCATCAACTGCTACTTTATTTCTGAGACATGTCTGTTCTTCAGGCTCTTTTGAGCTTTGTCGTATCTTTCTGTTTAACTGTTTGTCTCAGGAACTTTAGATTTCATAGGATTTCTAATAACAGTGTTTCCTGTGATTTCTGTAGGTTTATCTTCACTCTGTCCTCTACAGGAGAGAAATGAGCAATGCTATTCTCATTTTTCAGGTGGAGAACAGAAGCATAAAAATATCTAATAGTCTTGTCAGAGCTCAGGGAAGAAAACCGTGGCAAAGTAGGTCCATGTTTCAAAAGCTTTCAGGTATTTCAGGATTCTAGTTTGCCTTCAGTCACTGCCAGAAGTAAGTGCTTCCTCTCAGCTCCATCTCCTCCTCAGTTTCCTTACACTCAGCTGGTGCCCCAGATTATATGTGCTCCGGTCCATCCAACTGCATCAAACCAAAGGATATTGTGGATTGCAAAATGTCACTTTCCTTTTTCTGGCTAACCTCAGAAAACCTTAGAACCTAGATCTAGCTTTAAATTTTTTATACTTAAAAATCATATAAACTGCACAACTCCATCAAGTAAGAAAGCTGCTTGCGCCCTTAATTCTTAATTTATTTTTATAAAAATTTGAAAGAATCTAAACGTGTAAACGGAAAAGATGGATATCTTTTGTAAAGAGGTGGTGCTTTCAAGTTAAGATAATTAATCCCAAAGGAGTCATTTCATATCTGTAAACAGAAAGGGCCACACCAATTGTCTAAAAATGTTAAAACCTTCATAAAGACTAGCTTGAACTTTCTAGTTTAGTTACAAGACACACAATGCCCTCTAGTTCTTATTCCTGGTAGTATCATCACTTTAGAAGTAAAATTCTAACCAGTACAGCTATGATAAAATCTAGAGTCCAATAATATTATTGGGTACCAGTTATTTAGAGGTCATTTGTTTTGATTTAGTTGAAATTATTTTGAGAGGCTGGATGCATCAATTAAAAATTGGAAGCCATAAAAATCCGCCTCTAGATTTAAAACTCACGTAGACTGAACTCTTGACCTCATTGTCTCCTGCCTCCATTCAGCTCAGAGATGCTTGCAACTTAAATTGAAATTGCCCTTCTACATAATTAACTTCTGTCTGCAAAAATTTTGCACCTTTGTAGGGAAGTTCAGTAGCAGAGCTTTAATGTCATGTTGTGGTTTAATCTCAGAGAGGTAATTACTGTTGCTTGGTTACTAGTGCCATTGCTAATTCAGATTTAAACCAAAACCCAGGATGAGAGTACACAGGTTTAGGTTTAAGCATCAGTAGACGGTACGAGTGAGGGTTGAGTCTGATTTACGTCTTTGAACTCTTTTATCCAAGACTTGGTGTTTTTCTGCTCCTGTGCAGGTACAGAAAATATTTTTCAGTGGGCTGAAGTTTGGGGTTATTTTTCTGGTATGTTATTGTAACTTCCAGGGGATTTTTGCCAGTAGGATGAAGGGCTGATAACTACGAGGGTTCCAGAGCTGACCAGAAGCCTGATCCCTCTGAGTTCAAGCAAAAACGAAACTTAAAGGTTATGAACATGTAAGAAACAAAGTTCACGGAAAAGGCAGATAATGATCTTGTGAGCAGAAACTGGTGGTTTTAAGGTTCTGCCCTGCCAGAAGTAACTGAGTCCTTTTTGGCAGACAAACATAATGGATTTCAAAACCTTTCTAATGTGGATTTCAGCAACAGGAAGAGAGGAACTGCTGGTCTTGGATTGGAACAAGGGAGACATCCCAACGAATTCATTGGAAATGTTGTCTAAGGATTATATGCCAAAGGCTGTAATACTAAGTCTTAATGAAGCTAATGATTATTTCTTGTCTTGAAGGGCCACCTTAAATGTTCAGATTTGTTCTTGTGTTAATTAGAAGGACATCAAGATAGCCAGTGCATATTTGACTCTAATGTTATTCTGGGTAGACACTCTTTCCTTCAAATAGAAATATTCAGTAGTTCAGATCTCGAACTGAACCTTGGTCAGCAAACAGACATACTGGGAAACTTGTATTGCTGGTTTTGAGCGGAGCATGAAATCGAGGTAGACAACCATAGTTGTTCTAAGCCACTCTCATTAATTCATCTTCGACACATATTTCATGTGCAGCACTGCTCTCCCTGCTGTATACTTGTCAGTCTTCCCTTATGTAAGCGAACAGTTTAACTGGGCCGTTGTTGTTTTGCTGGTTGTAAGTCTCCCTGTCTTTAGGTAGAAAACTCATGAGCACTGCAGATTTATAATCAAAGTTATTCCAGTATTCTGAAACTGTAAATTGTGCCTCACTTCCCAACCTCTCCCCTTTCACAGAAGACAATTTTAATACTGGGGGAATAAAGTGTTTCTCTCATGAATAAGGCTATAATAAGACCATCAGTAACCTAAGGAAAAACACAGGCTCTGAGCATGGTATATATGATGAACAAGGCTTGAAAAGAGAGCGAATTCAGGATTATTGCTGCAACTGAAGATGAATGACATCCTTAACCCTGCCACTGTAGAAAGAATTTTAAACTTCACTTAAAGCTGAAATATTAACCATGATATTTTTCCCCTGCTATGGATTTTTCTCCCCCAGCTGCAGTTACCATGGTATTTAAACTCTTGCAAGAATTTGCAGATCTCTCTAAACAGAAGGTATTGAGCACTTTCATTTTGCTAAATGTTCTAAACTTATAATTTTTCTTTGTTTTCTGGTCTCTCCAGAGGCTACATTCGAGAATTTAAAGCTGGGACCCAGCATTGTGCAAGAGATACACATGTACTGCTGGTACTGGTGTGATGGTCAGAAACTTCTTGCATGGAATCATAGAATGCTTTGGGTTGGAAGGGACACTTCCCACCAGTCCAGGCTGCTCAAGGCCGCATCCAACCTGGCCCTGAACACCTCCAGGGATGTGGCATCCGCAGCTTCCCTGGGCACCCTGTGCCAGGGCCTCCCCACCCTCAGCGTGAAGAAGTTACAGTATTACATGTATCCAAATGCTGAAAAAATTTATTGTAGATGAAAAAGATAGGCTTATAAGACAATTTCACTGCAGTCTTCTCTGCAGAAAGTTTGTACGTACAGTTGACTGTCTTAATTGTCCAAAAATATCCTGTCCTTAAAAAGCACTGCATTAAAAATACAGCAAAACCCAGAATAGTTTGGAAAATGGAAGGACGTAGGGTTGCGTGACTAGGCTGGAGCCTTTCTCAGGATATGGTTGTGTGTTTGTCCGGAGCAATGATCAGTTTCGTTAGTATTTTCCTGTTACCCATACAAATAAGCTTTAGCTCACGTTCGTCCAATTAAATAAAAAAAAATAAAAATAAAAAAAAGAGACCTGCTCTCATGATGGCAAAACACTCAAGAATTATAGCTTTAAAATGAAACTTAGTTCTGCAAGAAGCAGCTGGAAAGCCTTTTAGAGCAAGTTAACTGCAAGGGTGTTGCTCTGGCCCTGTCCCCTCACGGCTGAGCGGAGCCAGGAGCATGCAGTTGCAGCACGTGGTTGATACTGCAGGTGCCCACCCGTCCCAGTGCTGGCAATGTAAAATTTACTCCTGCTTTGCCCCCTCCTCTCAGCTGACTGATGATTTAAAGTTGGCATGTGAAGCACCCAGATGTCCAGCTCCAGGAGGAGTCTCTTCAGTAGAATCATCTCCTTGACAACTCATTTTTCTTTGTCTGTTTCTTGGCTTTGGAGCAGGGACCTGCCTGCGTGTCTGGTGTGGAGTTTGACTGCTGCAACTCTGCTTGATCCTCCTTGATGTATTTTATTTTCCCTTAACATTCTGAGAGATGCTATTGCCTACAGTACTGGTCTGGGGGGGTGAAGTAGTGGGTCATGAATCATACACCTGAAGTGAAGAGAAAGACTTTCTACTTTCCAGAATGAATTTGGAGGGTTTTATTGTGAATATCTATAGAAACTCCTACACTGCCATGCATGGAGCAGGTGAAATGCAGAAAAGTAACCTTGTTATCCCTCTGTGTACAAAACACAGGAGTTTTATAATTCTGCAGCACCAGGTACACGACAGCAACAGATTCACCCAGGTGAGCAGAGTCCAGTGATACTGTCCTGCACAGCAGGGCCCCAAAGTAGTAATGTGGAGTCAGGTAAATTGAAGTGGAGGTACCTCCAGAGGGCTTTATTCTCTGAAGTCAGCACTTGGTGCTTTCCAAAGCAACCCAGTGGTTGCATCTTTTCTCAAACTGTTCACCTGAAGCTACTAATTGCATTTAAAAATGTGTCATCCCCTGTGCCATTTTGTACTGAGTGTTGACAAATTATCTCTCTCTCTCTAAAATTACAGCAATCATTGTACTTTCCTCAGTCAGTAGCTGTGCTTTTAATCTTCATTCATTACTACAGATGGCCAGAACGTGATCTACAGTTATCCCTCCCATGCACTCAACTTTGTGTGACAGTCCTACCTTACTTTACGTACTTCTGAGTGGAAGCACTCTGACTCCAATGGCATTGATTGGGTATTTCATTCATTTATGTGTTGCAGTGATAATTTGCATTTTGGTACTAATAGGAATTTATCTAAATGTGCTTAAAATGGTAAATGCCAATGACAGTGGCAATATTTTTGAGGATAGAAAATATATTCCTTCAAAGGCACACTGTATTGAAGAAACCAGGACAGCACACTGAAAGCCTACTTATATACTTTCTATCCTAAGCTTAACCCTTTTATCTGTACCCAAGAAAGACAGTTCTTTTGAATGGGAAGGTCAGGTTGCCCCTCAGATCATGGCGTGACTCTGTCTTACTGCCTTTGATCTCTCACCTTTCCCTGATGCTCCTTAGGCATCTCCTAAATATGCACTTGGTACTCTTAAGTGTGAGGATGGTCTGTTTAGACAGAAGGTAACCTAACAAGGGAGCTCTTTCTTACATTTCTCCTCATCAACATAGATACTGAGAAAGAGATTCTTTACAAATCCGTGGTGCACAGCTGTGATGCATCTAACGTGTGATGAATTGTGCCAGTCAGACTGGTATGCTGTGTCCTTGGGACTCAACCTCGCCTTGCCAATCATTTTGACTGCATGTCTTTAAGCTGAACTGGTCCAGACTAAGATATTTTTTGATTCAGACAGCTAAATCCCCATAAACAGTGGAGAGCACAAAAGTCTTTCTAGCAGTCCCAAAATATCATTGTGATTTGGTTTCCATACTTCTACATTTCATTGGAAATATATATCCTATTGGTAAAACTGCACACTAGCTCCTCTCTCTAGGCAGTCTTTCAAGCCTTCACCTTCTCTCCTTGCGCTGAATGTCTCCTGCTTTCAGCAGGACCTCAGGAGTGTGTTGTTCCTACATAATACCTGGGCTGCTTACAGTGCTCTTGCATTGCCTGGAACAGCCTTACCACTTTTTGTAGCTATGCCACACTGTGTAACTGTGTAAGAGAGCTGGTAAACACTTACACCCTCCTGAAGCCTCTCCTGAGGGCGGTACCCATGCAGCAGCACAGCACACACGAGCGTGTCGGGTGTTTTCTGCTGTGCCTTGTGGAGGTATGGCAGGGGGCACAAGGCAACTCTCTTTTGGGAAGTGCAATTCTGTGGAGACCTGAGGAATTACACAGTCCTGTAGAAGTAAAGAGATTCTCCTGGCACCAGCAGAAAGCAGATGTTAACCTGATCAATTATCTATGAGGCAGAAGGACAATATGCAAATTGTAATAGACTACAAGCAGCATCTTGTATGTGGTGAAAAATAGAAAAGGAGAAGGAGCGTTGGTATATGAAACAGAAATAAAAAGGGTACAGGCATATGAAGCTCTCTGTATTTCAGGATATATTTCTGAAAACGAGCAAATGAGCCACAATTCACTATTAAAAATGAAATGCATTTTGCTGGCTTTACTCAGCCCACTAATTGCCCATGAAAATTCAGGTCTGGTATTTGACACATTAATTACTCAAAAAACATTTACACTAGCGTTTGCAGAAAGGAACAAAGGCAAAATGTAACTGAGAGAATAAAAAGCTGGAAAGCGAGGGGAGGAGGATTTTAAGACAAGTCTTTTAATGCATTAATCACACAATATTCTCTGGGGCCAAATGCTGACCGCTGTAACACATTGTGGAAGTGAGCAAATGCCTGTTAGCTAGACCAAAACTGGGAGAGGAATGGCAGCTTCCCAGCAGGCATGGTCACTGGTACACCCACCCATGCCACGTGTACTCAAGTAGTTTTTGGATGTAGAGGTGAAAACATCTTGGGGCGGGGCAAGACCTTCAGAAAGTCTCTACTCAGCCACTGCCCTTATCTAGGGATGCAAGGAATAATCAATGTTATAGCATGTTCCCGGCTCTGGGTGATCATTCGCTGTCCTTGACTGTCCTCTACAGAGTCACTTCTTGGTAATATTGACTCTTTTAATGGGATCTCTGGTATCAGTGCATTGCCTACAGCAAACTTACCACATCCTAACTCGTTTGAGATCACAGACACTGGTGAAGAAACTGTGTAGTAAATCTAGAGGACAGGAAGAGAACGTGAACGATGGTGATTACACCTCGTACAGTACTAGTGCCATTTACGTAGGAGTAAATAAGAGCTTTGGGGAATTATGGACTTTACGAAGGCTCTGAGGAATAAAAATGGGGATTTTTTTCTTCTTTCAGATTCCATTGATTGTGGCGTAAGGAGTATTTATATTGTGTGCCAGAAAGAAGGGAGAGAGCTTGTTTGCTACGAGGAAAATTAAGGCATGAGTTACTATTGAAATTAGTACTCTATCGACTCAATCCAGTCATCTCCACTCATTACAGTTTTACAGAAATGTTAAACTACTTTAAAACTTTCATTTCCCCTTTAAAACTAAATTACTTTTGTGCTTTCTCCAGCAGTAGTGCCACCCTAAGGCAAGCTAGTTACAGTAGAGCAAACATATAAACAACAATCAAGGCATAATTTCTAAATGCGAATAACACTTCTTAATGTTGCTTCTCCCAGCCCAGCTCTGTGCATACTGTAATGGAAGCTCTCTCCTGCTATTTGCAATCGAGTTCTTCAAGCAGATGTTGGATATGCTTGAGCAGTTTGGGATTGTCTGGTTCACTGATTATGCAGTTCAATCCAAAGCTCTTTTGTTTTTTCTCTCAAAGTAAGAAAAATCCTTTTTTAGGGATAGATAGGAAACTGAATAAAAAAATAAAACGCATGAATATTCCTCCAATTATCTGTAGCTTTTACTGAAAATTGAAATCTTATTTTGGATTCCAAGATTCACTTCCCTCAATTTCCTACTATTACCTAATGTTTCTGTCTAAGTCATGAGCATTAATCTAAATTATTACATGCTTTCTATGGAATGATGCGACCAAATTCATCTTGGGGAAGAAAGACTATGGTCCCTTAAACTCTGCTTTGCAAAATATGAATTCTGTTTCAGTTTCAGATAGCTTTTCAAAATCTGTGGTGCGTATCCCATTAGAGTGTAGGTTCTGAACTTTCTGAGATTTATTCATCACAGATCATCCTGTTCCTGTTCATCTTTTGATATTTGTCCTTAGAAAGAATTCACAGTGTGAGTTTGAAAAACTCAGAAAGCTACAGTAAAGGATTGCAAATCACAAGAGCTGTCAGATACCTCTAGATACCATAGGCTCATAGAGGTTCTATCTAGACATATATTGGGTTAAACTTTCATTACAGCATTTCAAACTGTCATCACTGCAAAATACTGAATTACATACTTTTAGTCCCATTTATTTCTATTATTATTATTATTATGTCTTAAAACCCTAATCTAACACCAGCATACAATTTGGCAAGACATTGTACAATATCACAGTATCACAAGGCTGGAAAAGACCTTTGAGATCATCAAGTCCAGCCTATGACCCAACACCTACACCTACTCATCATCTAAACCACGGCACTAAGAGCCTCATCCAATCTCCCTTTAAACACCTCCAGGGACAGTGACTCCGCCACCTCCCCGGGCAGCGCATTTCAATGGCCAATCACCCTTCAGTGAAGAATTTTTTCCTAATATCGAGCCTAAACCTCCCCTGACAAAGCTTGAGACCGTGTCCTCTCGTTCTGCAGCCGGTCGCCTGAGACAAGAGACCAACCCCTGCCTGACTACAACCTCCTTTCAGGCAGTTGTAGAGAGCAATAAGGTCTCCCCTGAGCCTCCTCTTCTCCAGGCTAAACAACCCCAGCTCCCTCAGTCGCTCCTCATAGCGCTTGTGCTCCAGCCCCTTCACCATCCTCGTCGCTCTCCTCTGGACACACTCCAGCATCTCAACATCTTTCTCAAACTGAGGGCCCAGAACTGGACACAGCACCCGAGGTGCAGCCTGACCAGTGCCGAGTATAAGGGGATGATGACCTCCCTAGTCCTGCTGGCCACACTGTTCCTGATGCAGGCCAGGATACCACTGGCCTTCTTTGCCACTTGGGCACACTGCTGGCTCATGTTGAGTTTCCTGTCCACCAGCTCTCCAAGTCCCTTTCCTCCAGCCACTCTGCACCCAGTCTATAGCTCTGCATGGGGTTGCTGTGTCCAAAGTGTAGAACCCGGCACTTGGACTTGTTAAACCTCATGCTGTTGGGCTCAGCCCACCTCTCCAGCCTGTCAAGGTCCCTCTGTAGGGCCCTCCTACCTTCTAGCAGATCGACACTTTCTCCCAGCTTGGTGTCATCTGCAAACTTGATGATGATGGACTCAATCACCTATCCTCTAATACAGGAAGGGGAACTTTTCCTTTTCTCAAAGAACTTCAGATTTGCATTTTAAGGGAGAAACAGAGAAGAGTAAGAAAAAATTCTAGGCTGTAAGAGACATGCAATGGTATCAGGGCACCAGCACACTACAGCGGGATTTGAGTTGGTTTTGCATTTGTTTAAGTTCTAAGGGATAATTTCCATGCTGAGAAAGACAGGGTGACAGGGTCAGTGGCTGCTCTGCTGTGAGCCAGTGGACCTAATCGCTGTCACAGCACGTACCATACACCGCACTTCTCTGCTGGGGGCTTGGATTTTCCAGGGCTCTTACCTAGGCAATATAAGCAAATTAACCATGGCTGTTTTCCCATCTTGTCATTCTGCTGCCCTCTACAATTACCTGCTCTGCCCACAACAGGCACTGAACCTGCCAATTGGAAGCTCCTGTGGTCAGTAGTCATAGTGCAGGTCTGGCATCTTCAGTGCCTGTGTAGTACAAGCTTGGTGGGTGGTGGAAAGCGTTCAAAACACTGAGAAAAACATTATTTTGTTGACTACATTCCATGTGGATCAAACCCTTTGCTGTTCTCAGCTGCTATTTCCTGTTCTTCTGGATCTGGTCTGCAGTTATGGGACTGGGGGAAGGGAGACGTTTCTTTCCTGATCAGTATTTTTCGGTGGATGAAAAAATTTTCTGGGATCATAATCACTGACTAAATATTAATTCACTTTAAAAAAAATCAGCTAAACATTGTGAACAATGGAGCCCAGAATTTTCAAATGCTGGGTTTCACCTTGTAAAGACAGATGAAAAAAGCTGAATATTTTTGTTCTTCAGTTTCTTCTTAAATTTCTGTCCCAAATGCAGTCACGCGTAATCATGATGCCAATACTTGTAATTTATCATCAAAGTCACAAATAACCATTTGTCATAGGTCAAGAAAAAGAGTGTCAGAGCCCATCGATGTGCCATGCAAGAGTCCTTACGCAAAGCGCTGGCACAGAAGCATTCCTTGATTAGGCATTGCAGTGGAATAACTCTGACTTGACTTCCTTGAGCTTCTAGTCAGAAGCACTTTCTGTGAGGGAGAGTGGAAATGTACTCTCAGTGCTTGCTGTATCTGTGACAGGAATGCTTCAAGCAGTAACACAGAGATGTTAAAAATAAATTAACACTCATGGAAATCAAGAACTGCAGAAAGGCACCAATCTGCCCAGAAATGTGAAGATGAGTGAAGCTGTATTCACCCCCCAGCCTTTGTCTGTCCTCTGCAGAAAGTTGTTTAAAAGCTTTAACGAGAGCTTTGCAAACACTTAGGCATAACACATGACAAAATAACTTTATCATTTTTTTTTTTACTTTTTCAACTTCCAGAAAATATTCTTGTTAAAAGTGAGCATTACTTCACTGCTGGGAGTGAAATGGTTGCTTCATAAGCCCTCGTCTAACAGTATTTTATTCAACAAATGAAAATGAGTCATGTTCAAGGGCAGTAGAGAAACCCAAGCAAATGTGCAGCTGGACGTAGTGAGATGTAGAGGGAAACTGTTTATAATTTATTTTGCAGTGTAATTGCTGTCTGATAGTCTCTAAGGATCTATGTGTACTTTGATCTCTACAGTTATGAGAGCCAAACCTAATGCTGCACATATATATGCAAATAGATATAAACTTTAATGTTCAGGGGCATTGTGTCATTCACAAAACATAATGAGCCAAATTATCCTTTTCTTATAGTGTGAGGCCAAAATTCAGCAAAGCATGGCAGTACACACTTAACTTTCACTCTGAAGGCAATGACACTTAGAGGCAAGCTTAAAGCTTTGCTGAATCAGACTGGACTTAAGCATTTGCTTACACTGAGGTGTGCACTAAAGAGAGTTGTTTATTTTGAACTTAAAATAGTCTGTTCAGACTAATGGAAACTACAGTCTTCCTTTCCTTTCTGTCTGAAAAAGGAGTATTGAGGAGGTGGGGGAATCTAGTTTGTTCCTCAAACAAGCTCATTTCATAAAATATCAAAATGAACCTTGCCAAACTATAAAGTACCACCCTTCAGAGATCTCAGATGCAGGGGACAGCGAGCCAATCTTGGATGTAGGGAGTAGTGAGCCAGTCACTTGAGCGGGAATGATCGTGAACTTGCTTTCCTTTTTGACAACAGCAGTTCTTTTTAATTAAGCTGCAATATTGTGAAAGGACCTAAGGGACAGGCAGGACACATGGCAGCAGTGTGCTCTTGCGGCAGAAGCGGCCAACATCATCCTGGGCTGTGTTAGCAGGAACGTGCCAGCAGGTCAAGGGATGTGATCCTTCCGGCTGTTTGGCACTAGTGTGGGGACATCTGGAGCCATCCGTGCTGTTGTGGGTACAAAAAAAGACGTTGACAAAATGGAACAAGCCCCGTGGAGGGTTTCTGAGGTGGGCAGAGGCTGCAGCACACAAGGTATGAGGAGAGGCTGAGAGAGACGTTTGTTCAGCCCAGAGAAGAGGAGGATCTGGGAGGGTTTTACTGTGGTCCACAGCTGCCCAATAGAAGCACACGGAGAAGGTGGGACCAGGCTCCTCCCAGAGGTGTACAGTGGAAGGTCAACAGTCAACAAGCACAGCGTGGATTTGGGAAAAGCTATCCAGATGAGCTTCTCCCCCATATAGGTGATCGATGAGGGCCCAGGGAGGCCACGGCCTCTCCATCCTTGCAGGTATCCCAAACTGGACCGAACAGAGCCCTGGACAACCTGCTCTACTTGCACCTGCTTTGAGCAGAGGGTTGGACTGGAGACCTCTAGCAGTCCCTTCTGACCAAAATTATTCTGTGGAGAAACCCTTTTTTTTTATGAAAAGCACCCCTACAGTCTCACATTTCTTTTATCTTCTTTAGTGGTGTTAAATCTGGGTTGCACACATTTGCCACAAGTCAGCATTTTCATCACTGTCTTCCTGTTTAAATGAAGTCTTCCGACCTGGAGCCATTTGGTGAGAGAGCAAAAGTAATTATGCACCAAGCTCTTGTCGACTGCAGATTTCCCGCTCATTTTTATCTACCTAGTCATAATCTAACTCTCATAAAATTTAAGCACTACTGCATTGCTAGCATTTCCATTTTGCTTGGTGATTTTTTTTTAATACTGTGCTACGAATTTACTTGAAAGAGAAGTCAGAGTCATTTTTTATGGATAACATGTCTAAATTTTTTTTTATAATATGTCTAAATTTTGGGTTGGTGCTCTCAGAAACAGTAAATTAGGTGGAAAAGTCACTGCATTTTCTTTTATTGTATTCCTCCCAAAGCAATCAGTTGCATTATTGTTCATCTGCTGACTTAAAAATAATGTCACCCCCTGAAAATCCTTGTTCGGGCAAACTGAATTATTTCTGACAAGGATTCATCTCTGCTAGCACTGGACATTGAGCTCTCATTGGAAGAATATGTGGATTTAGCTACTACTTTTAACATAGATGGGGTAATGAAAGCCTATCTCACCTGTGCACCTCAGAAACCCATGGGTAATTAAGGTAACCAGCCTTGATTTGTATTTGGGATGCTGAGTGATTGTACGTGGTACTCAGAGAAATGATCTGTAAACGAATGAATACAGCTACATCAGTATTCTGCATTATTTGCTGCCGTGGAGCAAATTGAAGGAGAAAACAAAAATATGGAAATGTGAAGAGGAGATGATGTGAGTAGGACAAAATCTTCTGGGCAGCATAGAGAGCAAGGACATTTTCTTTCCATTGTTTTCTTCCCTCTGTAACAGAGCAGTCACTGTTGGGCTGCGCTCCTCAAAATAACCTTAGTGAAGACCAATTTACTTTTTCATTAAAACTCAAGTATATCCAAAAATTTGGAAATTTTATCAAACACTGTCTAGAATGCTTTATTTCAGGGTGTTTCCCCCTTCAAATCTGTAATCTAAAGAAATAGGGCTTATTATACAAAGTTTTCTACCCACTCAAACTCATTCTTCCTCTGCTCCTCTCCTATAAGGCTGAGACATGCTTAACAATAAAGTCTCCCTCTCTTCCAGATTGCCACTTCATTAATTCCAGTTTAGGACTATATCTTTTTATGTGTTTGTGCAATACTTACTACATTTAAATACCATTAAAAAGAAACCTGTAGTTGTGATATAAGCAATTTCTTTAAAACCACAATGAAAATAGCCATATCTCGTATAATGCCTGGCAGAAGAGGTCAATGTTGTTTCTGCAAGTTTGCAGAAGAAACTAAGAAGACAACTAAGAAGAAACTAAGACAGACAAATGACTTGGCTGTCCCCTGACAAACCAGAAACAAAACCTAAGGCTGCGTCTATGTAGGCACATCCAAGATTTTTCAAGTTCCCTTCTAATTTTAACTACATGTGTACCTATACAGTTCGCTGAGCTGTAAGCCTGTCTTCTGGCTTACAGCTTCTTACTGCTACCATCAACTTTGTTAATATCCCCACTTGTAAACTTAGTCCAACTGATGACTAATGGCGTAATAAAGAAGCCTTCCACCACTTTTAAACTCCGCATTCCTAGACAGTTAGAGCATGTAGGCTAGAAGATATCATAACTAAGTTCATCTAAGACACCTAGTTTCCTCTTGTTTCTGTAATATTATATACATTAACTTATTTTTCCCATTGTGTGCTCAGAAGATACTGGTATTCACCAGTAATCCTGTGCATCTGAGAGAGCAACAAGGCTGGGGACGCTGCAGTCCCCCAGCAGCTGCAGCTGTGCCAGGGTCACGCTTAATGAGCTGCATTCGTCCGCCCCAACAGTGAGGGCAACCACAGAGGGAGGTTCTGAAAACTCAATAGCTTTTATATGTTGTTTAAAGGAATGAGAAAAATATGATACTTGTAAAGATAAAGAGGGGAACAGCAGAAAGAATCTGCAGCGTTTAGTAAAATCTCTGGAAATAACTTGGAGAATCAAATTAATGCGTAAGGTTGGATGTAGTGTGAAAGTGGATCACTTTGACGTCATTTTTGATGAGTTTGTGTCACGAGAGGAGGAGAGGGTGTCTGCGTGAAGTGAGTTGCTCAGGCTGCATTCTATAAACGGAAAGCACCAGGGTCTGGTGTCTTTCGTTGGCATGTTATTTTCAGAGCCTTTTAAACAGACCAGTTATGTTAACTTGTGGGTGATGAGTATGATGAGTCAGTCTGGAGAACCTGTGAGTATCGAAGCTCTCCAAGTGCTTCTAACCTCAGGTTTGGTCCCAAGTTCTGTCCATGACAAACCTCTGTTCTCCCGTTTGCATTCAGAAATTTTCTTTAAAGTTATAAGCTCCAAAACCAGTCAGGGGATAGAAAAGTTACATGCTATTTTCTTAAAAGAAAGAAAATTTCTCACTAAAGACATAGAAAATCTATGTATTTGCCATGGGTTTAGTCCTTCTGGGGCAGTTTCAAACTGACCCACTGGGACACAACTTTGTAACCTAAAAATCTGGGTAAAACATTCACCTATTCCTCCAGGAGAGCCAGTAACTTCTGGTGTCCTTTTCATTACATTATTTAAGGTGTCTAGGGTGTCTGATGTATGATTATTTTACACACGTCAAATATTTGTGGTGGATCAAGGATTATTTGGGCATTTAATAATGCCTGTCTCTTCCCTTCACCCAGCTTTGGCTATAGATTCCTCTGCAGAAGTAAACTCCTGTGGTAGGAAAGAGGACTGCTTGGACATAAAAAGTCTGCTCCATAGCCAAATAGTGCCAAAGCGTAACTAAAATAATCACCATCACGGCATACAGTGCTAAACTCTTTCCTTCATGCAAAACGAACCGACGGCCGTTTGGTAATTTCAAGCAATATGACCCCCTCCTATAGCTATCTTCGCTCGTTCTTTTCAGTTTTTAGTTATTAATACAGACACTTTAGATATCAAAGATTTGACAGGAATGAAGGATTGACCTCCTGTGATTGAAGATGCAGACAATCTCAGCTTGTTAAAATAATAAATGGGTACCTGTCAAAGAGACATTCAGAGCAAATGTGGCCCCTGTAGATATCTCTATTGTAGATTTTTAAAAACTCCTTCTTCTTCCTTGTATGTATATTAATTAATAATAATATTTTCTTTCATTGAGATAGATGGAACTGCTAATTACTCTTTCCCCATGAATCCCTCACTAGTACCATTTATCCTGTAATAATTAAACTGAGATGGCAAAAAATGGTTGGTTAGAAGTAGTTAGTAGTGATTTAAGTGATGGTAAAGAATTAGCACGTAAATTACTACAAAGAAGGATGTGGTTGTTTGTAGGATTTCTCTCTAAAGCAATTAGAGATAACAATGTGGGACTAGGAATTTTGTTGGGTACCACTCTTCAATTTCTTTGCTCTGAACAGAGCAAAATAAATGCCTGATGCTGGGGACGCAGCGTGCTATGGAAAACCCAAAGCTGCACAAACATTTCCGAAGCCAACGCGCAGCCTCAGGAGGCAGGAGCAGGTCTCGAGGGCGTGGCCATCTCCGCTGACTCTGTACCAGCACCCAAGGGGTCCTGAGCTCTATAACCACAGTGCAGGAGCTCAGAAAATGCAAATATCCAACTCAGTCTTTGATGATGCCTTGTCCATACAGAGCCACATGGAACAGCAACACAAACTTTTGGCATGTTTGGGGTTTTATTTTTCTGGACGAATTGTCTTTAAACTCCATCATCCTGAAATGCCTGCTGCTCCTCGCTGCATCTGTTTCAACAGCCTGTGTTGCTGTCAGTGACAGCATCAAACCAGGGGCAACTTTGGGTGCAAACATTTGCTAAGATCAGTTGTGACCTTCCCACACACAAGCCATGTCGTACCCCATCAGTTTTTGGTGCTGTCGATGTAACAGCACCCAGGATGTGTATGCTTCAGCCTAACCATCCCAGTCTTACTGTGGTGCAAGTAAGATCAGTAACAAGTCCTTAAATCCTTTGAACCGAGGCAAAACTTCCTCCCTCAAGTACTCAGAAAAATTGGTGTTACTGGAATATAAGGCTGCCCAAAAAGGAAAAATAAACCTGTGTTGCCTTAGTCTGTGGGTGGGCAGAGATGGTTTTATTGAAAAACACTCCTGATGACTACGTCCCTCTATTGAAAAGATCCACGTCCTGTATGAGAGGTGATGCATTGTTTTGCCAGGAATTAAAGAAGTCCGTAAAGTAAGGAAAACTGCACTTCTCTACAGAGAGTAATTGAATATATGCATGTGTTCTTCCATAAGAAATTGTTAAAGAACATTAGTTTTGGACATTCGAAGCATGCTGAGTTGGTGTGGAGAGACATAATGAAATGAACAGGTATTAAGAAATGGCCATCAGAATCTCCACTGGAAGCAAATCTAACACTTCCAGGTGTTTTTAGGGTAATTATTTTAAGCTATGGGTAAAAGTGGTATTTGTTACATTGGGTCTATGTGGAGAGAAGAATATTTTCATTCTTTTTTTTTTTTTTAATTAATAAAAGCGCAATAGAAAGTCTCTGTGGTGTTTTGAATTTTCCTCATGCTTCTCTTTCCCTGTGCAAGAATTTGAGAACTGTTATTTCAAACTTTGGGGGGAGGGAGGGGGGAAGAGGAAAGGATAGTTTCTTAGGACAATTTTCTTAAATATATATTTAGGTGGGTTTTTCTAATATCAACCTCTTGTGTTTGAATAGCATTACACAAGCATTATCAATTTTCACTCTTACCCTTTTGTGTGGACATCATTCTATAGGCATTGTTTATAATTACACCTCTAATCAAGTCTCTAAAAGTGGTACCAAACAGTCTCAAAACAGAACATATGAGCTTTGTAAAACTTTACAGCTCAGATTTATTTTCCAAAACTGATGACATAAACCAGTTGAAATCCCACGTCATAATGGTTTTGAAAAATTACTCCTCAAATATAAAAACTATAGAAACTAGTTTGAGATATTTTGACCTGTTGGTAAGCTAAATGTCACATGATATCTGTTACTGGAGGAAGTGGTGAATGCAATTCTTTGTATTTATTTCACTCTTCAGTTTCAACATTTATTATTTCAAGAGTTCTTTGATTGGATGCCCACAGGGAGAATTAAGAAGCCACCGTGTACACTCCTGTTCCAAATTACCCTGCAAAGCAGAGGATCTTCATCCAGTCTGAGACATGTGACTGTGACCAGAGCCTTTGTGGAAAGAACTTCATTTTGTAAGTAACAAATGACCTTCAAGTAAAGGGTCTGAGTCACAGTGACTAAGAAGTTGCCATTTCCTTTTCTTTGAGCCACTGCTCTTCCAATGAATATCTGTGACTAACGATACACCAGCGCCTGCTCCTTTAATAGGAAGTAAAGCAGGTTCGTGCAGGTCGCCTTCAGTGGCTCACGTTGTGTTTGAGGAGGCTGAGGGTGGTAATCTTCCTCTCTTCAGTGTCATCATTTCTTACATGTCCCAACCTCTACTTGACTTCCAGAAGACAGAATCACAAAACAGGAAAATTATGCATATCCAACTTTAGCAAAAACAGGCTGAAAGATGCTGCGTTAGTGAAACTTCTGCAATTTATTCATTTATGTTCTATGTAAAGGAATACCTGTTAAGAAAGTAAAAGAAAGAAAACATTAGTGGAATTCTCTCAGGAGCCAATGTGGTGGCAGAAATCAGACCATTAGCTTTGAAATACTGAGAGAAGGATGTGAATAACTTTTTTAAGCAACTGAAGACAAAGGAACTGACTCCAGTGTTCATTAATCTATCCAATAAAATGGTATCACTGGATCAGAGTCTTACTAAGATTGATGGAGATTGAGGTACAAATTTGATTTTTGTCTATGGCTAATAAAAAACCATTTACCACTTCCCAGCCACTGCAATATCTTTGGAACTAAATCTAGACTTGGAAGTCACTCAGTGAGTATATCATGATCCTCAGGAAATATCTAAAGTTCTTCATTTATCAAAGCATTTCTAAAAGTTTCCAAGATAGAAAGGTTCAAAATAGCCTTGTGAGCATCACATGTGTCTTGGGGAAAGAAAGAAGAAAAGTTCCAATATTCTTCATTTGTATTTTTAGACTTAGGATTCTGTACTGAGACCCATATAGGCAGATTTTGCACTAATGTACTTGCTTATAGGCCTTTTGGAAAAAAATGAGTGATTTACCCTGGTTTGAAAGCAAGCTTGTAGATGCCCTGACAGTTTGGGTTAGGAATGTAGTTCTGCATCTTGTGCGATGGGGGAAGTGTTGTGCTGGTAACAGCGCTAGACTTTTCTGGAGGGTGTCCTCTACAACACGTTGTTCACTATAGTGGTGTTGGTAACAATTAATTAATCTGTTTTATATATCTAATCATAGACTGCAATTATTTTAATACTCAACCTAGCTGTACACAAAAAGAATAATAACGTTTTTGTAACTGTATTGTAAATGTGATTTACCATCAACTGCCTTAAATTGTTTGGAGTCTACGTATCAAGCATAGGGGCCAATGTTTTGAACTAACCATCATAATGACTTCATTTCTTGTAGCCCAGTTGCATCAATATTAAAGCACATAACATGCATGGGTGCTCCAACCACACCCTCAAAAGGAAGTGTTATCTCCCTTCCAAGAGAAAGAAGTTAGGTTTCTAAAATCAGTTCCTGGCTTTAGTTAGATTTAAATTGATGCTTCATCCTCTCTTTCACCGGAGACTTTAGACAGGTGATTTTGCTTTTTCAGAACCTATTCTTAGTGAACTGTATTAGGTATAAAATGTAAAGATGCATGTCCTATCAATAAGGCCAAAGAGTAAGTAATAAATGAATAGCACATTGTATTCCGTAAGTGTAACTTAGAACCTGTACTTGCATTGGAGATGCACAGTTGGTTGGTAGCTATGAGGCATTTGCTGCTCAACAAAAAGATTCAGTTTGCCTTCTGACAAGGCTGCAAGGAGAACACCTTGCAGGTTGAGTGCAGCCGTATCTTTTTCTTCTGCCTTAGGTTATTATTTTCATGGACCTTGGCACTGTTCTGAAAACTAGAACAATGAAAATAAATATATATGTAACAGCTGTATGTTTCCTGCTTCATCTTCAGAGAATGGATATTGTCACAGATAAGGAGGAGAATATAAATCATAAAATCATTCGAGTGTGTTGCCTTTCCAGTATCGTCTCTTTGCTACTAGAGTGTCTTCCATGACACTGATTCCCTTGGTCTGGAGGAAAGCAGCAATTTCGGCTTCTCACTTCATCAGCTCTCTAACCAGGCAAGATTTTAAACCCCAAAATGCTGTACTTGAAAATCTAGACCTGCTGAACACAATGAAGAACTGCCTTAGCCTTCCACGGACTCAAAATTTCATATTTTATACTATAATTCTGGAGAGTCTGAATTTTTATTTTCTTGTAGCATTGATTTCTCATCTAACAACTCTAAAAAGTCTCCATCAGGATCCTATTCCATACTGACAGAAACTGTACCGTCTCTTGGTATCAAAACAGAACCTACCCAAAAGACCCTTCAGACAGACAACAGACCGACAAGGAGTGTTAGAAAAGTAGCGCTGTTACTGATTTTGAGTTCCTGCTACTGAGTATCCTGTCAACGGCACAGTGGCTTAACCCTTAAGCCAAAACTGCCTAAGTGTGGATGAAAAAGTTTCATTTGAAATTGTGAGTCAACGCCTCAGCGTATAGGGCATAGTTGCTTTGATATCAAAGGACCAACAATTAATTACTTTAGCTGAGTACATAGGACCTATATATCTTCATTTTACGGTGAAAGTGCTCAGGTACTGTCAGTTATCCCTTCGTTAGCGGTGGGGGGGGCCAGTGCAGGGGAATGCTCTCCCTTGTGGCCTTGGAGTAGGTGGTGCACATCAAAAGGCAAGCTGCCCACAATGTAGAACTTGTTCAAATGTGCAGCCAGTGTTCTCATATCAAGCAATGGATATAAAAGTAAGCAACTGTGTCCCCAAAGTAAAGCTTACGACATCCCTTAAACCAGCACAGGAGGATGAGTGCACAAAAAGAAACTCTGTTTGATGGAAGGAGAATCCTGTGAAGGCTTGAAGCGTCAGGTGTGAAAGTAGTCCACGGTTGCAGTGATCTACTTATCTTCATTCTCTGTGACTCACAGAAGAAACGCTCTGAAATGGTTCCTAAAGCAGGACTCGGTGCCCAGGAGATTCCCCTGTATGTCAAAAGTGCTATTTAAAGTCTCACATTGCAGCATGACGATGTCTGAATATCTTTTTCTTTTCTTTCTTCTCTGACAAGGACTGATGGCCCAAGTCCTTTCTTTGTCACTGAGACCAGATGGAGTTTCTCTGCTCTTGCCTTGTCTGCTTAGCCCAGATCTGGCAAGGCTCATCTAAAATGCTGAGGAAACAATCAAAACCCCCAAGGTCTCTTTAGCTCTTCAGCATAAAGAAGCTGCTGGTGTCTTCTTCCTTTTAGAAACTAGAACTTTGGTCACTAAACCTTCCCAGCCCCCCCCATCTGATGAACTTGTAAATTGAGCTCTTTCACTTTATTCTGAGGGCAGAAAAAGCAAGGCTGTTGATTCATTCCTAGTTACGTTTGGCTAGTGAGCAGGCAGTGAAAGGCAGGCCACGTAGCCATTCACCTTGTTTTATGGGTGGAAATCTTGCATTGAGCTGTGGACGGTTCTGAATCCTTTCGTCTTTATGCGGGTTGTTAATCTAAGGGCAGAGCTTATTCATATTCTCACTTTTAGCACTGATGAAAAGAATTGACTAAAGCCCAGTTGTTCTGGAGTGGGTTTAAGTGTCACCCATTTTTCATTCCACCTCTTTTTGCTGTAGAAGTTCTGAAATCTATTCAAATCGCATAAAGTACAAACAAAGAGAAGCCAAGTATTTTAGCACAGGGACCAGCATGCCTTGCAGATGGGTTATAATAAGATGAGAGCCGTCTTTGTCAGAACTGAATCTATACTTTTCATGTACAACCTTTACAAATTGTGCCCATGTGGCAGAGTTTGAATTACTTTTTTTACAGCTTTAGAAAACAAATGCAAAAATCTTTCAAGTGCGTTCAGAGTCATTACGGTACTTTGCTGAACTGAATCAATTGTCGTAACCTCTGTGGGTGTGTAAAATATGAAATTACTATCGCTCTCGTGGTCTTTCCGAGTTTGTAAATTAGAAGGAATTGATTATAGGTGCTTTTGGAAAGGACTCTGGTGTATTAAAAGTGTCTTGATGACAAACAGCAATATATTATTTGTAAGATCTTGCTTGATGAAACTGTCTTGTCCACTAATGGCTGTTTGCCTTTGTTATTGTTCTGACTTGCCTTCTAACAAATTGATGTGTGGGCTGAGATTTATCATGTGATGACTTGAGGAAACAAGAGGCTTTACCTATAAAAGTGGTTGTAATACTTGTTTTATTTGATAATTTTAGATATTTTAAAGTTAGTTAAGGTCAATATTTTCCTGTTTAGTCATTCTTTCCCCAAGAGCCAATTTTTATAAGGAATTGCTGTAAATTCATTTTAAAAGGAGGAACACTGCCTGATTTTCTAACTACCTGTTTCACTATTCACATATTTTATTCACTTTAGGGGCTCTATAAATTATGTTGTAGCATTTTCTTTATGTATAAAATGTATTTCATAGCTTCCTGCTTTTTTGTTCTTGTTACTTCAGCTCAGGGATGGGGGCTCCATTGTCTTAGTGCTCTAATAGCAATATATGAATCTCAAAACATTTAGAGCTTCACCTTTACTTAGATTAGTAACTAAATGCAGCTAAAAGTCTGTTAGTATAAAATAGCCTCTTGCAATGTATTTGTCTCTGGCTTCAGAAAACAATATGTCAAAGGAACATAAAAATATGTCATATTTAGTAAAATCTTGATGAATATACATATATAGTTGAAAACCATTGTTCGATTTCTACTTAGGCATTTCTACTTAGCTTTTTATTAAGTGGAACCTATTCTGCTCATTTTTATTAGAACATAATTGCTGTTCATTTTCAAATGCAGGAATTACATCTTGTGTTTTCATTTAGGCATGACATACATGAAAAAGAGGAAAATGATACATGAAACAGTTAAATAATCACGTTGACATAATCTATAGATCACTATCATTTGGTTTAAGGGTTAGATTAGTCTGGATACTGCTAATGCTTAATGAAGGCAGGTGAAGACCTGCTTTGCTCTTTCCCTGAACACCCACTACTGGCTACCAAGTAAGACGCAACACCATCTTTGACAGATCAACCCCTTGTGGTCATTCTTTAGGGGCTGTTATCCCAAATAAATGCAAAGAAATCCCTTGTGTCATGGGTACACTGACTCAACAGGAATACATTTTAGAAATAATTAGACTGTTAAATACATGTTTTCTATATTCTTCATTGTGATATAATAAGACCTTATATGGAGATGTGGGATTATGATTTACATCATGTAAAACAAAATCTTAGAAACTTTGGAGCTATACATTATATTATTGTAGTTTAATATGCCCTGCAAATCGCCACTGGAGAAAATACAATACTGTCAACAAGGAAAAGTTAAGATGGACATCATGGGATTTTTCAGGGTTAAAACCAAGCGTCATGCATCACATTGTTGGGAATAGGCCGGGTTGAGAATTCCCAGTGGTAACACCGATAGGTTATGATGTGAAAAGCTGAATAGCAGCACTTGGAAAGGACAGCGAGAAATCTGCTCTGTGGCATATGGGAAGTTTAAGAAGTGTCAGGTTGTTAAAGACTCTATTCCCATGTTTTTCATTGACGCTTTCAGAGGTAGACGTAATGGAAACAGATGAACAGAGAAGTACATTTTTCACCAGGTAGTTTATCTCCAGGTTGCATCAATTATGTGCGTGTATCAAATGACTGCATATGCGTTGAACAAAAAAAAGTCACCTGTTATGCTGCTATTCAATACCCATCACATTTATTTTATTCACAGAATTGAAAACAGAAGTTACAAACTAAAAGGAGGGGTTAAATAAGACAGGAATATCTCAGTCTTAAAAGAGTACAGTGTATGTTTGAATTTGACAGGGGAGGCCTTAAAGACTGGTAAAACAGCAACAAAGGCAGGAGATCTTCAGAGACCTTTAACACTTCCGTAACATTGTGAGCTGACTAGGCAGTGAAAATGGTGACAGGTGGAGCTTTTACAGCTCTACTAGTATTTGTGCCAAAATTCGGACAAGCTCTAGTTCAAATGGCAGCTTGCATCCTCAGATGACAAATTATACCTGGTCAGCACAAGAATGGAAAACAAGCAAGACAACAGTTTTTCCTACCTCTGGGTTCTTTATGGAACTAAAATACTGCTTTCCTACAGCTTGTTTTTAAAAAAAACCCAAACCCCTGCATCCGTGATAAATGTCCAGGGCAGTAATCCCAACTGACCAGTTCAGAGAGGTCATCCAGGTGTTCTTGTCAAGGAACAAATAGATGGTGCTTCCCTGCGTGTTCCTTAGTTTCTCCACGCAGTGCCTCACTGAAACATTTCAGCATGTAATAGCTGTCACTCCTTTCAAAACCGTAAGCCTGTGATATCTTTATATAGCTTCAGAAACAGTACAGCAGTTCACGGTGGCAAGCTTTATGGTTTTGACAATATATGCCTTTGCTCTTCTTTAAAACAAAAAAGGTATTGTTGGAGTCCCTGTGGCTTTATTACGTACAAGTGGCAAGCTCTTTACTTTTTCAGTAATCCACATCTGTCAGCCACTGCTTACGAGATAGCCCAGGGGTTATCTGCCCTCTCTTATTGCTTTGATTCCTTTCATATGTTTGTTTGCCCAATTTAATAACAAGGAGAGATCTGGCTTCTTGATGATTTTGTTGGCATAACACCAAGCTCATCGGCACTTAACTCCAAGGCGATGCTGTGGTGGCAGCTCTGCACATTGGAAGCTGCTATATCGGGTCAGCATCTTTGCCTAAGCATCTTGCTGTTTGGTTTATCCTTTGTTCTTCCTCTGTTGCTCAGTATTTGTTGTACAGCAGCCGTGTGGGCTTACTTTATCATCTCAGAGAAATGTTACGTAAAGCAACAAAATTTCCTTTGAGCGTAATGAACCGTTCTGTTATGTGAATTTGGGGGTTTTGTCTGTCTAAATATTTTAAATATGAGGGGATACCGCTGCTGTAGTTCCTTGTTGTCTACCAGCATGCAGGAAAGCTGTGATACATAAATAACAGATGCAGAAGAGAACAGAGCAGAAAATTGCCAATTAAAGAACATTGTATAACAACTACTCCATCTGGGTCACCAGCAGGGCTTGAACCCAGAACGTGCAGCGCTGCGAGGACTAGGAGGCTGGTAGCCCTTTCTGCAGCAGCCCTGGGAGAGAGATGCAAAATAAACCCACTCTCACTTAGGCTGCTCTCCTAACGCTGATGAGGAGGGAGGAGTTTCTGACTTACCTAGCACCATGCAATAAAAAGCAGGCCAGTTTGTTTTCTAGTGCAGTCAAAGCAAAAGAACTCTCCAGACAATCACTTGCAATTTACAAGGATTTCTCTTTTTCCCTTTCCACAGGTGCAAACACAGAAACCAATTATTTTTTTTTAAACTGCTGATGTATATTGAGTTGGTGATGTGTGAATATTTCCCGCCTTCTTCCAGGTGCTGTTACCTACCTTCATGAATGTTTTCAGCTTTGTGGTTGTCTGTCTCCTCTTTTCTTGCTACACTGTGGAACAGCCATCACCAAGCTGCCCACTAACAAGTAACTGCTTCCCTGCGAGTAAGAAGGGAAAAGGGGAGTGCGAAAAGCACACACGGTACAGTCATGTAGTGCTTTACAGAGATGGTGTTCTTACAGAGGGAAATTTGCTCTAGTTCTTGGTGCTGGGGCTTTTTCTGATTCCATGAAGAATGATCTGGATGCTGCCATAACATATAGTAACGTATATAGACAAAACCCAAGTCACCTACCGGTTTCTTTCCAAGAACAGAAACAGCCATGGCTAATGCAGGAAAAAATGCACTTCAAACTGCCTGTTTCTTGTTTTGGGAATCTGGCAGGAAGTAGATTATGAGCTCTGCTCCCCATGCTTTCAGCAGCCCTGTTTCATAGACAGGCGCATCCTATCAGATAACCCTCAAATCATCTCTTCGTGACAGAATTGCCCTTGAGTGCCTGAGCAGCTTTCAGTGTGTGGGATGACTTGCTACACTAAGTATGGGGGTGATGCTTTCATCAGGTAAATAAGAGGGTTTCTGACACATCAGTGGGGAACAGATCCCACAAATCCCTATGTCAGGTTGAGTATGACGATAACTTGGCAACTGTACGCCAGCAAAGGTGTTAGCAGTCATTGTCAGCTTTCAGAGTGATTTACAAAATAATTTTAAAAATTCATGAAGCTTCTTCTTTATAAAGCATTGTTGTGAAGTTGAATATTTTATTACACAAGGCAACCATCTTTCATTTCTAGGAAAGAGTATGTGACTGTAGTTTTGAGAGACCAGGATGCTGGCATGTCTGGTATTGGAGAAAAGGAGTTCTCACACTGTATTTAGTAACTAATCACTTAAACAACACTTCCATGCATTGACCTTCCAAGAAAGAATTACTGCTGTTTGACATGGTTTTTCAGCTTTCACTTCTATGCACACACCCTTGCTGTCATGTTTTTCTTTTTTTAATTTTTTTTTTAATGATTACGTATTCATTCTGATAAATTAATAGCTGACATAGTTGGAAATATGGGGGGGGGGTTAACCTGTTTCAAGGTCAGGTACAAGTATTCCACATGGTTCATTGTGACCTTAGCTGCCCACCCAGAGCAGGACAACATGGGTAGTACCACACCTTGCAAGTGTGTTCTTCCTGGTCAATAATAAGGAAAGACAAAGGAACAAAACCCAGTTCCTTATTTGTAGCAGTGAAGCCCTGGGCTGCAGTCTTGTCTTTGCAGGTAATTGGCTGTAAGCTTTGTCCTGGGTTTACAAGGCCTCAGGACAGAGGTGTGACAGGTCTGCCTTGTCCGAACTCTTCTTGGCCTGCCCTTGCTGTACTTGGTTTAGATGTGATGGCACTTTCTCTAATTGATCAGGTGTCTATTGCTGTTTTCCTTGTGTTTGCTCGTGACGGAGATCAGTACATTTACCTAGCAGTAACAAGCAGGTGTTTTGGGTAGAATGGGATATTTATGATTCCAGCACAATGATGCAGTAGAGAAATACAGTCTTGATCTGACAGCAGGGACACTGAGAAGGAGGCACAGGACACAGCACAGAGGAGCGCAGACATGGGAGGATGAGAGCTGAGGCACAGTCTTGGCATTGGAGGCACAACAGCTGTGAACAACTCACTAGTGGTCAGTTAAAAAATGTCAAAAGGTGTGTTTCTTTACCATAAAGAAGAATTTCACTTTAACATGCTCTATATTACTGAGTGACATTACAATAAGAAATAACATTCTTGCATGCCATGCTAAGAGGTGATTGACATGTTATGCAAATACGACAAAACTAAAATTTAAAGCATGAAAGATATTTTAAAAATGACTGCTACCTATCCAAGCATCATGTAAATCCACACAGCTGCACTGAATCAAACGTGTTCTGGTCAGCCAGAGCATGAGAACAACCCCCTGACCATGATTGATCATGATACGGGCCATAGGTTGGGGTCTATTGTTTTGTCTTTTATTTTAAAAGCAACCTTTCCCCTGCAGTTTAATAGTTTAAAAACTGGTATTGACCTAGTTTAGAGATAATATTGGTAGAAATATAACTGTGTGTCTGTGATTACTTACAGTGCAAACAATTTTTCGGCATGCGAGAGTCTTTATGTTTTGGGCTCCATCTCAGCCACCACCACCTCTCTGCAGCCCATGGGCTGGGAGCCCCCACCCTGGGGCAGCCTTCCCTGTGCTGCCACCCCAGACTGGCACAGACCAATAAAGCATTCACCGGGCAGGATTCGCTCTCCCGCCCACTTGAGGGATGGGAAACCCCTGTTGTCGTGGTGCTATGAACACATTAAACACGTTAAGCATTGGAGAATGGGATCTTGGTCAAGATTCAGGCAGCAGCACTGGATGCATTCTCTGAGTTTTGGCCGTTCTTGCAAGCAAGGCACTATTTTTTAAGAGGGTCGGTAGCCATGTGTGTTCGTATGCAGGGGAAGGGGTTGTTTTATGAGCTTTTGTTGACTACTTCAAGAGAGACTCAAGTGTGGCACAGGAACATTTGACAATGATTAGAGTCTTTACCTAGGTTTTTTGGTCGTTTGAAACTACTTCCTGTGTCCTCTAGGGGACTTTTTGTGATTTCTGATGTCTGCAACACTTGAGTGCCAACGACTGGCCAGAGGAGAAGAGATGCCTCTTCCCATGGCATAAGGTCTGGCAGTGCTTTGGGGTGCTAAGTATTAACGTTTCACGCTTGAGAGACTCTGGTCTCCTCGGTCCCCTGCTCCCTACCATGAGAGAGGGATATGTATTAGTATCTGATGCTGTGGTAAGCAGCAAAAGCAAGTCCTTGAAGAGTTCCAGTGCTAACATTGGCCATGGGAGCTGACAGATGCTGGCAGGTGCATCGCCTTTCCTAATACTGAACGAGACCGTGTGGTTATGGTTAGGTAACAGAAAGCAGTCATAAATCGGCGTTCCTAGTTGTTAACATGTTTGACACCCCACTGCCTTCAGCTGCTGCCCGTGGGCCCAGGCTCTCTGCGTCTGATCCGCATCTGCAGGCCCATTAAAACATGGGGGGGTGAAGGATACCTTTTTAAATTTTGCTATAAAAGGGACAAGGACCACTCTCAGACAGTTACCACGGTGTAACTGTGGAGGGCGGAAGGTTAGCCATGAGCTGTGACTACTCTATAAGGAGCAAATGTCCCACCAGAGGTGGAAAACAAGCAGAGAGAAAAGCATCATCCTAAATTACAGTTTTAGAAGTAACAAAACTTGCTTTAGAGAAGACCATAGAATTGTTCCACTGAATGTGAGAGATCGTAGCCAGAGCAGGGGCCTGGTGCACCTGTAAAGTATAAACACATTAAGCAACATATTATTAACTTTTGAGCTTGTTAAAATGTATCTGATGACAGCATGTAAGTATGTGCTGCTGTTGTAACACCAATATACAGGTAAGCAGCCAACATACAAATCTAAGCAGAAATATAGAAGTAATACGTAACAGCAAAGTAGCCAATGGGGAATTGTACACTTGCTCAAATTGTGGTACAGAAAAATGTGTACATAGTAAAATCTGCAAGAAAAAAAGGATATAAGACAGGGAAGAAAGTTGTATGGGGAAACAAAAAAGCTATGTATTTTTCTTACCCTCACACATAAATATGTATATATACAGAAGGAGCAAGGGAGTTGTCTGGTGATATCAGAAGAAGTCCTGGTCCTCCTCAAAAAACAAATGGTCAGAAGCAGATGGGAGCTCCTTTTGGAGATGTGGGCTATGAACACAACAACAGGATGATAAGAAAAGAAAGATAGGAAAGAGGTCAAAAGCTGGGCCGCCCGAATCAGCGCTAACTACCCGCACCAACCTCATGGTTGTTGTACACTCTCAGCTCATTTAGAATGTGATTTGCATATGGAATGCTAATTATTCATGAAGACTTTTAGTTAACCATTAGTGATCTGTATTGTTAATCTAGTCTTATTATGTGAAACTGGCCTGATCTATTGGGCTTTCAAACACTCCCACCACATTGATCTCTTAATCACCTGATAAGTACACGCAAACATATATGTGTCTGTATCCATTTGTAAGAAAGAGAGAAAAAAATGCAAAAGAAGAGTCGCTCTAGCCTAGAAAGCCAGGTCAGAGACTCTGGGATATGGCCCATGGCAAGTTCTGTTACACGGCTAAGGTAGGCAGACAGAAAAGATGCACTGCCTTAAGTGCTAACCACGGTCAGCAGCAGGGGCAGCCAAAAATCCTTGTAGTTTCTGATTCTGAATCAAAGGTTTCTTTCCATTCCTCTATTTAGCCACCAGCTGATCAACCCCTATCCATTTTTGCTACTAGCACTATCGTGAGCACCGCTCTGTTGTAAGAAGTGCACATCCCTTACTGATGTCCATGGAATTGATAGCTTCTGCCTCATTAGAGACCGTATCAAAGGTCAACTTCTGTAATGGAATATGCTTCAGCCTTCATGAAGCTGATTTGTAAGCAGAGAAAGGGAGGATTATTGATGCCACAGACACAAATTAAACAGAACTGCATTTTCAAATTGGCAGTGCCCTTCCCTTCATGGACTTTCACACACCACAGCATTATTTATAATACATATATACTATTTTAAGAGTCTACATTATATATCAAAGGCATTTACCATACCTCTTCAATCTATTCCTCTGCCTTCTCTTGTTTCTGATTAATTTTTCTATCGTAGAACAGATTCTGAAACACTGAGCAGCTGCAAACAGAAATCTTTTAGATAACAGCAATATTTAACTTGCCATAGGAATGTTCTCATATTTAGCATTTTCTTTCCAAAATTGCTCTCATCTTGGTCAAGTATGAATTTTTATATCCATAACAGTTGTGCACTTTTGGAAATACCAGCCTGGGAACGGAAGTGTACTACTGCTTGAATTGGGAATGGTTCACCTCGACAACACTTCCCTCCCTGCAGTTTCAGCACACATTTATGTTTGGGACACCTTTACGTTGTGCTACCTAATCTCATGCAGGGCCACCTACCCCTTGGATTCTTTGGCTTAGCACAAATTTTATTTTTAATCAAAATGTATGTATTTATTCAGAAAAATTATTTTTATTTTTTCTTAACTCTCAAGACATTTCACAAGAGAGTAAAATTTATTTTTACTTCTAGCAACAGGCATAGCTCTTGCTGACAGACCTGAGTACGTGTGTACATACCCACGGGGTGGTAGAAGATGACTGGAGAGCAGTGGGCCTGTTTAATGTGTCCAGATGCCCTTCCTGTTGCCCTGTTGCCATGATCACATGAGCCACAAACCCCCAGCATTTCTAGGCACTGCACTTAGGAATATACACAGGAGCCTTCCACTGTGTAACCGTGCAACTCCAGAGGGAGTGAATGAATCCCTCGTGTGACACCTCCCTGCATTTGCTTTCAGAAACTCCTAGCAAACTCTTTGGCAAGTGTAGAGAGGAATGCTGCTCTTTATTCAGTCACTTATTACATGAGGCTGTGGTACTGTTTGAATCACAAATTGCATGCTAATGGCCTAATTCATAAACCATTGACATTTTTTATGAGTCCTTAACATTCAAAAATGAAGAATTTGTGCTCAAAAAATAATTTGCATTGCAAAATCCAATAATTTAGTTTCTCATATTCATTAATGCCTAAGCCCACACCACATAACTTATCCCACTCTAACTACACTTCCCAGCACACTGATAAAAACAGGGTACACAGTAGTTCACATAAAGTGCTTCTATTTGCAGCTGACTCTTTACCTGCACCTGATTGATTATATTTGTAGAGAGGAAAAATCCAGCTATGCGGCAAGTGTGATGAATGCACTAAGCAATGGCTGCTTTGAAGCTGCTTTCTGCTCTAATCATGTTTTCTTCCAATGGCATTAACTACCATAAAATATGAGATCATAAAGGGTAACGATATCAGACAACAAAATCATCCTACACACTACTCAGTCCCACTGTATTAGGGAAGGATTCATGTTTCATTAATGAAAACTTGCTTTGCTTTTGACCTAATATCACCGGTTGTCAAAATCAGATGAGAAGACTCATAATAATGTACAGCTCCTAAATCATCTACAAATTCCAAGTGCTGGGGATCACCCCCTTCTACAGAGAAGGAAACTGAGGCATATACAAAGCAAATAGCCTGATAACTCTTGTAGGGTCAGCTAGATGTCCTTAACTCTGTCCAGTGCTCAGCACTGCTCTTCTTGGATGTGAACTTGCCAGCTGCTGTGAGGTAATTACTGCCATGTAAACAAGGTTTGTAAGTATTATTTTGGGTACTAAAAGCAGAATGACTATGGCACCCTGGGCCTCTCTCCTTTCAGGAGAGTGTGTGAGCGCATCTGGAGGGGCCACCCGTTCGCGGTTGGACGGCATTGCACAGGCACTCCCAGACGGGTTTAAAAGGGGAGTAATTTGGGGGGTCTTTGCATAAGGTAATGATTGCATAGGGAATCCAGTCTCCCAGAAAGGATGCTGCCTGGGTGAGGATGAGAATCTCTGTTGTAAGTGTCCCTGCAGAAATGTCTTCATCTGGTTTAGGTGAGTCTCCAAACTACTGTGCTGCTAAATAATTCAGCTGACCTGAGACCCTAGGAAACTGCTCCAGCACAGGGTTTAGTTCATTGTTATTGGTGTGTCTTAACTAAAGACAAAACATCTCTTAAGTAGCTTAACTACTACAAGTCATTTCCCACATACCATTTCGGCAGCAACAATTTCTATTAACTATTTACAAATGTCTTTGTGATGCACAATTTGATCCCTTCTGCAACAGAAATCACCAAGGGGAGTGTCTGGAGGGCAAGGACAGATTCTCCACCCAGGATGTTAACGGACACATTTAGGCATTCAGACTGGACTAAACACAGCAGGAGCTGCCTGGGGCAACTTCTGCAACGGTCCAAAAGTCCCTCCCAGAGAGCTCCTATAACAATCATTCAAACATTTAATTGTGATGGTTGAGTCAATCACCTCCTTTCCAGCTGGCCAGTTCTCTAAAGCCAGTCCCTTATCTCATCCTAGTGGAGACTGGCTGATCTTCCCTGCATCACCCAGAGAATTAGTGATGTTGGTACCCTGGGTGTGTACACAAGCACAGCCCCGAAACCCAGCTGCACCACAACTAGAACTAAAGTTATTTCTGCTTAAATATTTATAACTTATGTCCCCTAGCTCTTGCTGATTTTTTTTCCTCTTACGTATTCAAAATTGGCTTCAGATATCCTTACACTGCGCCACAGAGCAAATTGTGTGCCTACAGCTGCAAACCCAATTACACTAGATTAAGGATTGGTTTCCCTTTGCAATGACATTTCAAATAATAAACTTTAGACACATCTTGAAGGTTTTTCCTTTACAGTTTCGTTCAGCTCTAGTGAAAAGAAAATAATTGACAGGATAATTCACCAGCATGCATTCCTTACCAACATAGGGTCTCATCTTACTTGCATTTAATGCCTACTCCATAACACAGTAGAGAAAGGAATGCTTATTCTAGGCCAGTGAGTGTTTTCCAATGCCATTAACTTGTTGAAAGAGAAGTCTCTTTGTTGGGTTGACCCTGAAATTTTAGCCACAACATGGGATGTGCAGCATCAGGAATCACGTAGGCTCGCCCTTGCTTAATAGTATGCAGGATCCCGGACTTCTGTTGTACTGTTTCTTTCTTATTTTCTGTAAGGTCTTAATGTTTCTTTGGAGCATTGGTGGCTTTCAAACTCCAGTAGCTGAAGTTGCTGACAGTTAATAAAGCAGCAGCTACAGTATATTTACAGAACTTCCTGTCTGAGATTGGCTGCTAAACAGACCTGAATCGCAGTTCTGTAATTACCTGATGGCAAAGGCTTTGGGAGCTGCTGAACCATGGATACTTCAGTTTTAAAGGTCAGATGAAATGCTGATTTATATAAAAACAAATCAATACTAAAAAAAAAAAAAAGAAAAAAAGAAGAAAAAGGTTTAAAAAATTAAGCTTCCATATATCCACTAGAAAACACAAGGATTCGAGACTGGCAGCGAATGTATGATGTATGTAATAAATGGACATCTCTTCTTCCTTTCTCTGCCAAAGCTAGAGCAACACAAGACCTACAGGACACTCCTTCCACATGGCACTCTGTTTTCAAAGAGGTCTGAGTTGGTACCTAATGGTCAAAAGGACCAAGACAAAAGCAATTCTCTGTATGATGCATATCACAATGGAGCACGTTTGGAGTTTCTCAACTCCCCAGGCGAGCTCTTTTGTTTGCTGCTTTTCTGCCATAAGAGAAAGATGTTAACGACACGGGTACAGATCTTTCAGGGATACCTAGACAAGTTTTCAAATCCTTAATCTATTCTGGCCATGTGTCCTTCAAAATATCCTGGCAAACTAGAGAAAGCAGCCTGTAGTGCGGGTGGTTGAGGCCTTGGTGGGGTTTGGTTGTCTCAAGGTGTTGCTTCTGTCAGGTGTTGCACTAGAACAGTGTGCTGGTTTACTCCTGCAGTGGGGAAGATGGGCGGACACAGGAACAGCCAACAGTCTTCCACTGTTGTACACTCTGGGCTCCCAGCTCCTGCTCAACGCTGCCATTTTCTTCACCCCTGAAAACTGCTGTTCTACTGAGTCTCTTTACAGGTTTGGGAGGGATTTATAGTCTAGTTTGCATTTTGATGAAATCTAAGATTCTGTATTGTGTCTCAGGGGGCAAAAAATAACTTTCAGACTCCAGTTGTGCACCCTTAATATTTATACACAGGCTATTTTAATTTCTTCATCTTGCAAGAGGGTCTGTGCATGTACAAAAAAGAAACTGAATCTCTCCATAAGAGCCTGTTGTGCTTGGGTCCACCTCAGGTGCTTTTTAGCACCCAGACACAGTGTAATTGCAAAACTGTGCCTCTGGGACCAAACCCAGCTCTCTTAGTGTGTCGCGGTTGCCTGCAATAGTAAGAAACTAGATGAAAACTCTGTCTGCTGTCAAACTTCTTGCATTGTTATTTTTGATGCTGTAATACACAGTTAGACCTGTCCTACACTTCAGAGTTCACGTTAAAGGAAACGTGCAAGTCTGGCTCCAGTGAAACCCAAAAGATTGCAATTATTTTAATGACATCATTTCAGCAGCAATAAGAAGGGAGAAGGGGCTGCTTGCTGGATTTGAGCTGTTTGACTGGTCTTGAGTCAGTTGTATTTCCCAGCCTTTCTCTCTTCCTATAAGCTCTTGAAAAACTACACTAAGAAATGAGAACGGAGTTCCAAATATTCATATGATGTCCTATTGAAAATAGTTTATTTATTTGAAATTGTAACTTTTTTTTTAAATGAGCAACTTAATAAACCTCTTTGGGTTCCAAAGAATAAAATCTTCATAGCAAGAATTGGCTAGATCTCAAATACAACCAGTTTAACAATACAGCTGTAAAATGTGATCATTCTGATTTTGAGCAGCGCTTTACAATTCATCTCTGAAAGCCAAATAATTGGCTGCCATAAATGAACGTACCTCCACAGTGTTTTTCTGACCAATATACGAACTTTAATTTTTCATGGGCACATTTCAGCATGCCCTCCTCCAAGTCAGAAGCTGTAATTATGAGTCTGCCTTTTATAAGACAGACTATGTTGCTCTTAAAAATGAATAAGGCTTCCTATTATTACTACACAGCAGATGGAGTGGCAGAACAGAGCTGCCTTGTGGATTGTTAAACCAAACTGTTGCTAAGAAAAAAACACCACTGAAGACCGAGATCAGTAATCATTTCGAAAAAACAGGTTCCCGTGCCCCTCCAATATATTTATACCTTGCATCCAAAGCAAAGACTGACAAACATATGTATTTGTCTGAAATGCCGAAGCAACACGAGCTTAATGTTACAGCTATTTCTAAGTGAAGATTGCATTTATAATTTGAAGCTGTTTCGAAGTAGTGAAGGGCACTAGGGAGTTGTTTGGGGCGAATGAATATAGAATATGATTACAAGCACACGCAGATCACATTTTGCTTGAACTAATTCCTCCTGCTATTTTAATATCAAACATAACCCATGCCAGGTTACATCTCAAATATATTTGATATTTCAAAAAATAATTAATAGTGTCAGTTTTATTAATGTGTTAAAATATGAATTAAAAACATGACAAATCAACGGGAAACAGCAGTCTGTTTTAATGAATATTTCATACTGTACATCAATAAATCATAGATCAAAGGGAATGAAGCATATTCTGCAGTATTTCTTTTCTGTCAATGTGGGGTTACTAAAAGTTTTACAAGTTGTTTTGGCGCTTACTTAGTTGCACGTTTTAATTAACATTTTCGGAAGGAAATAAAAAAAGTTATGGCTTTGAATCCCAGAAGACTCTGGTGTTCAAAACAGATCATCTCGTTTTCTCTCTTTAGAATTTTATTGCTTTAAAATTTGTGGTTGACCATATAACTGCAGCTTTGCGTCGTGCGTGCAGGTAGCTTCCTGTTCTGCCTTCCTAAACCAGGCTGTTCCCAAACTTCTACCTAGCAGATGGTAAAAATGTTCGTAACAAAGCGTTTTCACCTTGTGTCCAGCTTTTATGACTGATTTGCTGCATATGACTTTGAATGAGTTGCGCATATCTCTTTCCGACGTCTCTATTTTTGTTGGAGAAATTCGGGAAGGATCCTGAGAGGTGGTGGAAGAATGCAGCCGACTCAATATGAGTGATAAGCAAGCTTCAACTTTATTGATGTGACACAGCTTCTTTTATGCTCCTTTGCTTTAATTATGCACATGTGTTATAACATAATTGGCTACCTTTACTTTAATTATGCATTCGTATTATAACATTACTGGCTACTGGTGACTTCATCTCTCGGCCGTAGTTTGTCTCCCAGCCGCAGTTAGTTAGTTTCCCGGCCGCAGTTTGTTTCCAGGCCGCTTATCCTTTCTATGCTGGCTCGTTACCAGGAATGTTGCTTACTCCTTGCTCAAGGTTATCGTAATCTTCATGGGCCTTCTGCATAGCTCCCTTATGCTAACCGAGCTCGCTTATGCTAACGGAGGCCTAGGCACACCAGCTCAGACTTGATGCTGTTACATGCTGCAAACTAACTCGTCCAGGGACCCATGTCCCTGTTCCTTGAGCCATTCCCCAACAATTTTCCCGGAGTAGAGGTGAATTTGAATTTAAGGGCTCAGACGTGAAGCCCTGTCTTCATTGATTGTGTGTGCATACATTTAGCCCCTACAGATCCTTTAATGACACGTGTTATACAGACAGAAACCTTCACCTTTTTTATAGCTGAAGCAGGAACCTGAACTGCATCAGAAGTAAAAGCTTCAGAACCTAAGCTTTCAATTCAGTGATGGATTGGCACTAGTGGCAGTTAACTGGAGATAAGAAGATGGGCAAGACAACTTCTCTTCAGGAAGCTTCGCATCCAGAATCTCAGGTTTTCTGTAAGCATACAGTTAAACTCTCTCTTTTAGGCTACAGAAATGACCTTCAAAGCAGGAACCAAACCGACACCTGCAGCAATGTATGCCTGAGTTTGTGTAAATAATGACTGCAGTGGACAAACTTGCCTTGTTTATCCTTCAAGACCTTAAGCTTGATCCAGTTCTGATGGCATCAGTGCAGTTGTCAGACTCAGCTGTCTACATTTGAAGCAAGAAATTCCTGACTTGCCAAAGACCTCCTCGGTGTATTAGAAGCAACATCTGAATTTGAGCGAGTGGAGAGATGTAATTCATGAATCCTACTTGAAGTTTATGCTTCTATCCACTTAAACCTACTATCCCCTTCAACCAATGTTGAGTAACTCCATCTGAGGTACTTGGTCAGTCTCTGATACTCTGAATCAGTTCTTGGGCAATTTATTATCAGAAACACATTGTGAGTGACAGCTGGCAATCAAGACTTATTAAATGCTGTAAAAGCGCAGGCATGTAAGTGAATGCAATAGGCTGGGGATCAGGGGTTTTTTACAAATGTGTTCATGCTTTCCTATCTATGAATATTTGGATCAATTAGCGTTCAGCAGCACAGGAAATCTGCACCAGTGAAGTTTATTGTGTCTACTGCAGTGACAACTCATTCCAGAGCAGTCAACAAGCTTGTCTGTACGATACTTCCTAGCCAGGAGGATGAATACATAGGCATCCCTGGATATGAAACTTAGAAGTGACAATAAATAGCAAACAATTGCCATTTAAACTAAAAAAAAAAAAACAAAACCACCTCTGGCCAAATGTTCCTTGCAGCATCAAAGGGCACAAATCCTGACATCCCTTGTTCTGCGGGCACCTACCTGCAGAGTCTTGTGTTGGTATCCATCATCCAGCCCATCTGGAAGCAGGACTCTGCCCTCACACCAGACTTTTACTCTTGTTTATTCCAAGGTGACTTTTGGAAAAGGTGCTATGAAGAGTATCCTGTTTTCTCAGAAAGTTTTAATTCTCCTTTCTAGGAAGTTGAGATATTTGTGCTTTTGTGGACCCAACATATTTACGTGTCATTTTGGCTAATGAAGTACTTTCACTTTCAAAGGTATACTTATGTGTAAACTCCGCGTTTCTAAGTGGGCACTGGGCAGTCAATCACTACATAACAATGAATTTTAAAATTTGACCAAACCTCATCGCCACCAATTAAAAAAATCTTCGCTGATGCCTGTGGGATTTGGTTCAAGTTCAGATTAGACGCGAATATTTTCAGCAAACAACTTTTTTCCAGTTTAAAAAACTTTTGGTTTTATGTGTTGCCTGTGAGCAAGCCATGAGTTTCACATATTGAATGTGGCTCTTAGACACAGAAAAAAATGATTTAGCTGTAGCAGATGTGAATCTTTCCAGGAAAGAGACAGAGGTACAGACAAACAGGCCTATGGCAGTGCCCCCATTTATCTTTTTACAAAGCTGTTGGTTGCTTATGCACAGGTTTATAACATTTCTTGCCTTGAAATTTTATCTACAACTTGATATACCGTTCATTCGTACTGCTTTGCTTAGCCCAAAGCAGTCAATAAACAGGATTAAGGCCTCCAAATTTATGAGAACATTAAATTTTTATTTTTCTCAGTGTAGTTGAGTATTCATGGCTCAGGTTTGTGGGTTTTTTTCTGCAATGTTGAGAACTAGAAATTTGTGGGGTCTTTTCTTTTTTTTTTTAAATGCAAACTGGCCTTCTCACACAACTCAATGAATACAGTACTGAGATATAACAACGACACACATAAGAACAGAAACAATTGATCAGGCTACTGAGCTCATACTTTTCTCATATAAAGTCAAATATTAGAATTGAACCTCCTTCTTTTTCATAGATTCAGCTGTAAAATTATCTATAAACATGGTTCAGTCTCAAAGACCCAAGAGTATATTTTGTCTCTGTGATTTATTCTAGCTCTCAATGAAAGGAACTGTCTGGCCTTTCCAGAGAAGCCAGCTGGCTGCCTTCTGCTAAGTCCTCCATTTTTCATGTGCTTCTTTCTACAAGAGGCAAGCATGATGTTTGCATAGTGCCATAAGATTGAAGGAGCACAAACTGAAGCTGCCCATTCCACTGCAGTTGATAGTAACTGATTTTGCTTCATATCACTGATCCTAAGTAAAAAAAGCTGACTCACCTCAAAGTAGCTCAGAGATCTGGTGCTGTAGACACACAAAATCTTAAATTGTGAATCACGTGTTAACTCTAGTCAAACTCCTTTATCAAGATCATATGTCTGGAGCAAGAACAAATGCTTTTCTTCTACAGTGAGTTATTTTAATCCATGGCAAAAGTTGAGTTTCCTGATTTTGTTTTAATAGAAGAATTGATGCAAATGCCCAAATTATTGGATATGATCTTTATAGTGAGGTAAAATTTAGGAAGCCTGACAAATAACAAGTAGGCCTATGAGCAGAGGAGTTTCGTAAGAAGAGTAGCAGATGCTGACACCACAGTACTGCACCCACAGGCTTCTAATGTCAATTTCGGCCACCCTGTGATCCCCCACAAATGCTCTCCTCAGCTAGGGAGCCAGGGTCGAGCTGCAGAGTGGACAGATACAAGGTGTAAGACATCTTAATCAGGGACCAAGTCAGATTACGTTCAGTGTAATTTATGTGTATTATCATTTAGTGAAATTAAGTTGACACCAGCATCTCCAGATATAATGACATTATATCTGGATATAATGACATTATATCTCCTCATTAATAGCTCATCAGGTCTGGAAATGCAGAACTATCCTCCTGTGGCTGATTGTGGCCTTGGAGGGGAGAGGCTTTGCTGGTGGGTTCAAACCACTCCTGTTTGAGTATCCTAACGCTCTGCATTACAGGTGGAGGTGAACAAGCTCTGCTTCTCCTCAGTGTCACCCAGCAGCCACCAGCCCAGCTACCTTCCTTGAGCTGGGCTTAGCCATCACAGTGATCCCAGAGCTTCTGACTCTGAGCTGGGGGCACCACGAAGATGGGAACAGGTTTCCTATAATTCTCCAGGTAGGTATTCGCGTGCAGCATATTTATCTGTGTGGTATCACCAACCTCCTCCTCAACCCCCCCTTTTAACAAAAAAATAGAGAGATTATAAACATTCATTTAGTTAAAGATGCAAGGCTATTTACAGTAATTAGCTACTACTAATTAAGTGGCGAGATCAGGGATATAAATGGAGACAGAAATCATTCAGTATGTAACTGCTGAGTGATGTGATTTTGTTGTACTCCACTGATGTTCCACAAGAATGATAAATCCCCAGACCTCTGCAGTGGGCAAGGAAGAGTTTAAGTCTGAAAATGATTATACTAATGCTAGAAAAGGCTACAGGAGGTCTTTGAGGGTGTAGCTAATGGGGTCCATCCTTTTTGCCTCATCTTGGGGACCAGGTCACAGTGCTGTGTTCTGCCCCATTGATTCCTCTGGGAGAGCCCCAGCTGTGTTGTAACCTTGGGTCCCTATATAATCCCAGCTAACAGGATAAAAAAACCCAGAAAGGGAACAACCTATTGACCAGCAACACAGAAAAAGCAACTCCAGTCTCTGAAGACAGAAACGGAATGCCAGAATGTGCAGAGATTAATCTGAAACTAATACCAATTACTTCCCATCACGTTCAGTATATTTGACATAATTACTTTAAGAGCAGTCTAAAAGTGTTATATTGTTAAAGCTGCTAGATGGAAGACATGCTCTGCTGATGGCAAGCACGTCAGGCAATGATATTGAAGAATTTCTGAAAAGTTTTAATTAATATCTCTCTCTTTTTTCATATAATTGACATTACTTTGAGCACATTTGTTCCATGGAACCCAAGCCCTGGGCTCCTGGTTACAGAACTTTAACGGATAAAGGTTTCTCTGAAGAGAAATAATAAAAGAGGAGGCTCTCAGCTCACATGAAAGCTACTGCAGGGTTACCTTAAAGAAAAGATGGTTTCCTCCACTACGTGAGGCAAAACTTCATATATCAATGTTGACATAAGATGGTGCTAAATGGGTAATTTTTTTTCCAACCGTTTATCTTCTCTGGCTGAGACCCATTATTTTATTGCACCAGTTGGAAACCACCACACTGCAAGACACAACCATGTTTTTAATTAGTCTGAAAAGTTTTAATTGGGAAAAAAGAGGGATATCTAATAGATTATTATTGCAACCTTTAATTGCCTGACTCAAGAGACCATTAATTATCTTGATGGGGAGATGACACACCTTTCTGAACTAAGACACTCATATTTACAGCACCTTTTACAGAATACAGTACCTGTTGACTTTCTTCCAGCCTTTCATTAAGGAACTGCTGTGATAGGAATTAACTACAGTAATTCCATTACAAAACCTGCTGTCCAGTGGAATTTTTCTGGAAGATTAGATTTCTGAAAGAGAAAAAGGCCATTTAAGCTAAGCATTTCCTCAAGGCCCAAAGTAAATAACCGATGAAGAAGGTCAGAATGAATTTAGAACTTTTAAAGGTCTGCTGTACGCTTGCACGCAGTATACGAAAAATAAACAATGCAGCTTTCCAGTACAGTGATTTTTATTGTTTTAAATGTTTCACATTTCAGTTTAGGGAGAGATGAGAAACACAGAGGACAGAATCTGATCAAAATGATTTTACTCAGAGTGAGAGCAGCATTTTAAGCAGACATTTCAAGGTTGAAGTGATATTGATGGAAGTTGCTTGGGGTTAACACCAGAAGAGAACTCTTGTTAAACCCATTGGGGCAGAAAGGCAGAGAGAAATCCAATGACCTAGGGTTCAGTGCGTGCCACAGTGCATTCACCATGCATAGGGAAGGTACAGAGCACAGGGTCTGAGGATATATTATGTCTGTTTATTATCAACTTAGCAGTGGACTGGTATCCAGCATTTGTCTGCAGCGGGTGGCATTTGTTGCCTGCCTTCATCTGCTGTTTTACAACGGAGACACTTTCAGGATTGGGTCATTTTTACTAGTTCTGTAATTGAGTCTGTATTGAGAATATTTGTTGGGGGACTTTTAACCTTACTTTATATGGCCTTACTGGAACTACAGAAAATTGCTTTAAACAGTGTTAATATAGTTGCTATTGGGCTTTTCCTGGAGGTCAGCAATATCTACTTGACTTCTGTGAAAGGAAAGTAGAATATTCCCTGGGCTACCACAGGTTAACTAGATACTGAGTTTATTTTAGAAATACAGCCAGGTGATCTCTCTTTTTGACCAGGAACAGGTGGACAAGAGGTGGCTAAAGCTTTGATCCCATACAAACCTGCTTCCTTACTGGGCTTCAGCTAATACAGCTCAGTGGGAGATGGTATTACACTCCTGCTACTGGGGCTGGACTAATGAGGAAGGAAAGGGTTATGTCTGAGTCATGGTACCTCACTGGTGATTCACAGTGAGTTGTTCAGAGATGGAACTAACAACACAATTTAAGTTATTGTGCCTTTGCTCTACACAAGAGAGGTAAAGCTAATGCAAGCAAACTGAAAATATGCTGTATACCAACCAGGAGTGCACATATTCATGTTCATGCTAAAACTTGTAGAAATGGATTGCCCTTCATGCTCTGTCTTGCTGAACAATGAGCAGGGAAACAAAGTTTTAACACACGCTTTTATTTGGGGAAATCTTTCCACAACTAGGAAAGTCGTTACACTGCATCTGCAGTCGCTACAGTCATTGGAAGCAAAGTGGCTATCAGCAATGCTGGAATGTCGTCTACAGCAGAGCTCTTGCAAATTAAGAGTCTGATGCTGCATACTGATTGAGTGCTGCAAACTACTTCCCCCTTCACTGTCCTTTATTTCTTCTTCTCTCAAGTTGCTGTCAGGAGTAATCCCTCTTCTAATATACTGAGATGGGGAAAATCTCTCTTTAGGGTTTTTCTGGTTGTTTGTTTGCTTTTCAATTAATCTCAGCTCGGGCTGTGTTCAGTTGATGACATTGGTTTGCTATTCACATGCACAAAATTGCAGACGTGACACGTGCTGTGTACAAAATGTGCTGAGGGTAAGATGCAGAACAAAGGAAAAATTGTTCTAGAGCAGTGGCCATTTAGGCTTGACATCAGCTCCAAAAAGCTACACGTGGTGGTGTTATTGGATACTAATTTTAAAAGGCTGTTACCTGCTAGCAGAAAAAATACTGTTCTGTGGACAACTTTAGCGGTTTAAAATAGTAATTACTCATCGATTCGATCTTGGAGTGATGGCAAAACTCAGGGCCCACAGCATCAACTGAAGAGAATGCCTCTTAGTGCACTGTCGTGTACAGGGCTATGTATATATTACTTGTGAGGAAGAACTGTTGTATGAATTTAACTTCATAAGTTGCATATACAGCATAAATGGAGGTATTATTATTATTATTATTTAGATCTCTTCAGCTGTGGTCTAGTTTCCCACCTGGGAGCTGAGCTGAATGAGCAAAGCCAATCTGAATGCCTTAAGCTTTTGGGAAATTTTCTCCGTTTGAAAACAGTGGCAGCTTCGCAGCTTTGTGTCATTGAAAATGTGACCGGGAATATGCCAGTGTAATTCGTTGTACTGGAAGTACAGCCATTGTTTCAGGATTTAGTTAAATATTAGAGTCCTGTGAAAAATTCTTTGGAACCAAAAATGGAAGAAAATGTAACTTGGTTTATAATAATCCTAATACTAAATTTTAATACATTCTTCAGAAATTCTATTCAATTTGTCTCATTTAACTGTTAGTTTTATTAACTTAAATGTGTCATTTTGGGGGGGTGCAAACACGAACAGAGCATGCAATGAAGACATCAGCACGCACGGATTCACTGATTTTGTATGCATGTCAGTGCTGTGGGAAGAAAAGTACAGCAGGCTGGACTGCAGTAATACTGTGTAATTACTTATTAAACTGCAAACTTTAATCACATGCTGAATCCCTTTTAATGTTAACAAGCGTTAACCATATGAATCCATGCAAACTCAGCTCCAAAGCTTGATGTCTCCAAGATGACAGAAAAAAAATGCGTGAAAAGGTGTAGGTATGGGTCACTGAGTTTCAGCTGGGTGTGTCTGGGATTGTCTTCTGCTTCCTCAGCCACTGGTACTGATCCTGGAGAACAGAATGTAGTTCTAGGCTGTTCTGGGTGAAATGGAAGCTAAAATCATGCAGGGGCTTCTTAGGCCCGATGGGCACTTTGACAAAAGTTAAAAAGCTTCAAACGTTCTGCCTTTAGTCCCCTCTTTCTTTTCTGGGTTTTGTTATGGTCCTTGTGTGTTTGTTTGGAGGGTTTTTTTCAATATATTAAAACCTTTTGCATGAATGGAGATTTTCCTTGTACTTTAGCATGTCAGGAATTGAAAATATCACCTAAAACTCTTCCCAATACGTGGTATTTTTTTCCCCTTTGTATGCAATTTCAGTTGCTGCTACAGATACACTGTAGAAATACAAATTACCATTTTTAATCTCTGGTTAGAGGAAATATCATGAAGCCTATTCTTGCTTAGCTGCAGTGAGATATAGATTAGGTTTAGAACCACATTGCTTAAAAACATACTCATCCCTCGTTCTTATTTGCCTTGCCCGTAACTAGTTAATTCTTATCTAAAGACCAGTGAAAGCATTCTTCCAGTGATATTTGGCCCCAAATAAGTTTGTGGACCTGGATGTTCAGGGTACCAGAACTAGATGAGGAAAAATTCTCTGTGTTTGGTTTTCTTCAAGTTTCAGAATTAGATGCCTTTTTTGAAGTGTTTGAAGGTAAGAAGGCACATGAGCAACTGTGCTCTAAGGCCATGATGATCCTGCTCTCTTTGATAGGGTTCCTTTCTCACCTGAAGCTAAAAGCTTTCCCAGGTGCAGCTAAAATGTGAGTGCTCTGAGAAAGCGATAGGTTCACGGCTGTACAAATCTTCAAGGTAGAATAATGATTTTATTTAAGAAGATGGTGCCTACAGTGAGGGCACGAGCACTTGCCGTCCGTGGCCTTTCTATACACTCCCCTTCATTTTTTACATTAGCAATGGTTACTGATTACTTTATTATCCTCTGTGTGTTTTCCAGGAAGGACATAACTCACTAATAGGAATTGAAAGCCTCCCAAGACTAAAATCCTGAAGAAAATATTGAATATATTAGAATGAATTATAGGTAGGATGACCATAGGCACTGAATCCTACAAAGTTTACTAAGTTACTGTGCAGAGCTTCATAAAGAATCATGAGAGGTGAAATAAGACCAAAACTAGTTTAATATACTCTGAAGCCTCCACCGTTTTGAACCATTTAATTCCTACCTATGACAGTGTTTTCTCCCAATGGCTGAAAGCGTTCTAGGTTCCAAGCACCTCTACCACCAGGAGGGGCTCATGTCCAGCCGGAATGGTGGGGTTTAAGTATGATTGTACCTTAACCTCATTTCAAACTGGGTTTTAAGTGACCATTCTCAAAGGAAGGGACTCTACAACAAATTGAAGGGAAACACAGTCTAAGTTTTATCTCTAATTTTAATTAATAAAAGAAAGCCCAAGGGCAAGGCAAGATGTATTCTGTTATATGTCTATGCACCTACTCATAGAATGAAATAATTTGACTGAGATTATTAAGTGACTACTTTGTGTTCTGAGTGGTGGTGAAGCTCATTTATTTCCCCAGTTAGCGCTGGAATATGTCTCCGTTGGGTTTGTCACTAGCTTTTTTTTCTCATTCCAAAAAGATGGGTAATGCGGTTATCCTGACACATTGGGATACTGACAAGCAACTTCAAATCTCATGGTAGCGTATAATGGCTCTCATTTTCAAACAAGAAAGAGAAACTGGTGTTATTGCAAAATGTTTTTAGCTTTTGCATTAAAGCTCACATGGTAACAGTATAATTATAATGTGTCATCTTTGGTCAGTAATTTGACAATTCAGTGGTTTTGGGGGGGGCAATGGCCTATAACATACCATACTTTTATAATTAGTTTATTCTCTGCAAACTCAGTATGTAATTACTACCTCATTCATTGCTAGTTTCTTTGAAATCTTCCTTTTCAAGAACTAATAAATCCTCCAACACAAGCGAGGCTTAAATCTGTACTGTTCTCTATCCTCTCTAAGAAACTTATATTTTTAATACTAACCACTTGGGTTATTTCACACTCGAAATTACTTCAAAATTTCTTCAGCATCACCCTTTGTGTAACACTTGGCCACCGTTGCTTTTTACCTCTCTTTCATTCAGAGAATAATGAACTTATTCCTACCTCAGGAGCGTGTAATTTTAGGATGAGGTTGTGTTGCCAGAGTGGTTATGTGCATAAAAAAGTGGAGTCTAAAATGTGAAGAGCGATAGGTAGAGATATATATACATACCTGCTACTTCCCAGTGTATGATGTGTGAGCACTGTAGCTCACAGTGCCAGTGCAGCAGGCATCTGTATAAATAAACAAACTCATGATTTTTGTTAGCATTTGAGTCCCTGCTGCAGTACTTCGCTTGGTTTAAATTGTCTTAGGCAGTAACATAATCTTCTGACGATAAAGTTTCTTTCCAAATCCAGAGCCTCCTATGTAGTTGCAGGTGCTTCAGACTATCTTTACCACTCGTTTCAGCCCAGCTTAAAACTCTGCTATGAGCTTTGCTCCTCAAGAACATCCCCTTTGTCGTGGTACTTATCTGGGTACTGCCTGTGGCCTCATGGTGCTACTCCAAAACGGTTCCCATACTGAGAGCATGGGTTCAGAGTTTGAGTTTTCCCTCTAAATAAATGGAGGCTTTAAAAAAAAAGCACAAACAAACCAACTACTAGAGAATTCTGGCTTTTTCTACCCTTCTTTCTTTTATGTAAGGTTATGTTCTGTCTATTTTCAGAATAACGCTGTTATCTTAAATGTAAACCGTATCATGGAGGCTGAGGTTTTCAAAGCAGCTTAAAGGATTTAGAGACATTTTCCATTCAAACTAAGGATCTTTCTTTCAAAATCCTTTTGAGCAGTATGTCTCGGTGCTTTTTGTAGTTGTTCTTTAACCAGTGCTTCACTTCGGTTGCTTAGAAATTCTTTGTGCTGCCACTTAATGTTTCCCAAAAAGGGGGGAAGAGGAAAAGGAGTGGGAGAAGGGGAATGCTAAGCATCACATTTGCTGTTTGTAGCACCTCACTGGCTGAGCAGTGCTGCTCGAAAGTGCTTTAAAATCCTCCCTGCCCCATGTGATGCTGACTTCAGGTGCTCTCCTGCATCTAAGCATGTAGAAAAGTAGAAAAAGTTCCCGAGATTTAGGGTGGCAGCTTCATCTCCTGCTGACTAATTTAGTTACTATCATTATCAGCTGTTCTTCTGCCTCTTTCTTAAATCCCTTCCCTGCCTGCAATAGGATCCTAATTCACACCACACTGTGCTGCACGGGGCTCCTTGCTGCACCGCACCTGTTGATGTTTACGTGCCAAAGCCCATTACAGCAGCTCTAGTGGCCGGGAAGGTAGGACCGCAGCCGTGTCTGCAAAGAGGACAGCTTCATCTCGGAGCCCTCAAGAAGCTGAAGGCAGAGCTCACGGCCTTGCTTGGTACCAAAGAGCAGTGCTCACGGGGACGGGAACCCCCTTAGCCAAGGCCACGCCAAGGTGGGGGTGTGCCTGAGTTGGGTTTGCACCTTAGGAGCCAGAGGCGTATCATTCCTTTTTGATCCTTTCAAAGCGTATTTTCTACCCTCTCTCGTAGACCAAGGCAATAAATGAGGCATTACTTTTCCACATGAGCCTTGCTTTCTACTCTGCCTGCACAATACAAGTTCCAGAAAACAGATGTGTTTGGGGCAACTGTCCTCTGCATCGTAACTGATGGCTGCATGGGGAATTTGTTGCAAATGTTACAATCTGTAAGAAATGACTGGTGGCGGGCTGGATGCCGTTACAAATTCACATTTTTTAGGTCAGAGTAGCCTTACCATACTACATCAGTGGCCTGTTTGGTTCAGAAATTATGTCTGGGACGCTGGCCCATACTAACATTGAAAGAGACTCTATACAAACCATTTTGGAAAAAAAACGCACAGAAAAGAAAACATTTTACATTTGCTAGAAATTATTTGTGCTGTAGAGCTTGAGCCTTGAAGCGTCATAAATTAATTGGAATATATTTGTATTTTTTTTTTATTTTGGCTGTTAGTCGAAGCGTTAACATTTCATTTCTATGTATCCATGTTAATTAGGTAAATGTCTTACCTTTCTTAAGACAAATTCACTTCTAATAGTGATGAAAGCTGTATCTGAGCCTAGCTGAAATCTTAGTCTGAATGATTGTGCCTTCCTTTAAGGTTCAGAGGGTGCCTTTATTTCCGCAGGGTACATACAAGAAGTGATGCGCCTACCGCTAATGTTGCACAGGCACAGCTCACGCGTGGCAAACGGACAGGAAAACACCACGGTGAAAATAAGAACATGACTGTAATTGTTGTGTGCGTGGATTCAGTACACAAATACACAAACCAGCTGGAAGATGTCTGTCCAAAACCAATCATACTAAATGGAAAGGTGGCCATCAACGAAGGAAGGAAGGAAGGAAGGAAGGAAGGAAGAAAGGAAGGAAGGAAGGAAGGAAGGAAGGAAGGAAGGAAGGAAGGAAGGAAGGAAAGAGGGAAAGAGAAGGAAAGAGAAGGAAGGAAAGAGAAGGAAGGGAGGGAGGGGCCATGTAGCACCAAAACCTGCACCAATTTGTTTGATCATACTGTGGTCTGTAACCTGGCGGTTCGGCCTGGCAGGAAGCATTCTGCAGAAGAGGCAGTATAAGCTTCTGATAGGAACAACCTTTTAGATTCTGTTAAGTCACAAAGAACTCCTGCGGAGTTACTTTCTTGTTCGCTGCTATTTGTAAAGCACAGAGGAAAGGCACCCAGTGAAACAATCAGACACAATTAAGACAGGCAAAACTGTTTTAAATTTGCCTACATGAAATAAGAGTCTTGATAACGAAGTTGTTCCTGCTTGCTTTTTGCTGGACTCAAAATGCCCAGCCTCAACGTGAGTTCAGCCCTGCCTGTGACCTCCCAAAAGCTCATCTGAGCTTTTCTGGAGCACCTGTGCTGCACCTTCATTGCCAGCCCAGGCAGTCCTCTCTAGACAGGATTTTTCCCCCATAGATAAATTTGATCACCCCTGCTGCAATTTAAAGCAATGAACCCTTTTTTTTTGCTCTGTCTATCCTGACTAGTGAATACCTGCTGCACCAAATGCGTGATGACTGTAATTCTACCCAGGATCTTTAAGAAGAAGCTGTATTTTTATTATGAAACCATTATAAACCCTGCATTAAACCATCTTTTTTTTTTTGCTTTGACATCCACGTTTCAGACCATTTCCTCCCAAATTGTAAACCTGCAGCTCCATGAGCAGTGCAACTAATGAAGCCTGATTTTCAATAGATTTATATCTCGTTGGTTGGATTCCCTGGTGTCCAGGGTGACGTAAGTTCCTTCTCAAGTTTTTATTACACTTAGGGTTGGCCTCTCTCCTTTCTACCCACCATCTATGCCTTCCCCTTGTGTATGAACTCTTTGTATCTACTGAACGGTGTGCCACACTGCACTTGGTCCTTAATAAGATCTCCTTCCTCAGTGAAGTTTTCTGTACTTGCAGATCGAGCAGACTTGATTTGGTAGCAGTGTGCTCCTCAAATATGGATCAGTTCAGTCAATAGGTTCAGAAGGTATTAGGAGTAGGTGAACACACACACTGTAACTGTCAGAAGCCAGAATAAATATATAACATCTTTCCTTTCTCTTTTTTTTTTCTCTTGAGTTCCAAATTTATTCCACAGACCAAATCTTTGCTTCTCCTATCATGGTTTGGTGATGTCTCACATGCAGTAGCAATTAAAGTGCACAGAACAAGATAACACGGCAGTTGAAGGGGGAAATGTACCAAATTTGGCCCTCCTTGAAAACTGAATTCGATTATTTGTTGATTAAATCCCCTCAACAGTTAACTTGCTTCAGTATTTGGCTTCTTCATTGCAGTGTAACATAGTGTTAGATATTAGAAGGAGAAAGAACTGTAATGGAAGACACTTTCATACTCTTATGAAATTACATAGAAAGGGGATTCTTTTAATTTATTTTGTCTTTCACTATGTTGAAGCTTTCTAAAAAGCTGACAAATTCATGACAATATCTATTTTAAAAACCTTATTAAACAAAGGCAGGTCCTTAAGTTCCTTTAAAATTAATTGTATTGGAAAGTTAGCATTTTGAGTCATTGATAGTATTTTCAGGAAGAAAAACCTTGTTTGCTCTTCTTGCTTTTAATGGTTCCTATCAACTGTGATCAACAGTGAGACTGTGGATTCAGTGAAATATATTTCAGCAAATATCTTACAAAATACTATATATTATTAAATGGAATTTGTTTCTTTCTGTTCAAAGTTCAAAATCCCGGGTTTTCTTAAATCAAATTCTTTACTGAAAAGGACAAAGTGATTTGAGGTACCACTACTAGCAGGAAATTATGGATAACCTATCTATAAAGAAAACTTCATCTTAATTGATATCCATTAGCACCCAACCCAAAGTTTATAGAAGTCAATAGAATGTCTTGCATTAATTCATGTGGGCTTTGTGCCCACAGTCCACTTTTTCTAAGCGGTCTTATTTATCATTGTAGGTTATACCAGTCCACAGAAATGTTCAAACCTGTTCTGAAACCCACTAAGCTAAATTACATATACCTGTTCCTTACATATTGCTTACAAAATAGAGTTACAGAATGTTTCTGTATCATCTTTGAACTCTAAAACTGAACTGATAGCCTCTTGGCAATAATTACACTCACGAGATTTATGATACCTCTAGATTTTTACCTGGATGGAAGAAACATGGTTTGCTTTCTTGCCATCTCTGTAAGGATTTAGCCGTATAATCTTTAGACCAAATCTTGGAGAAAATTCTATTGGAATTTAGCATAGATGTGTGAAAGGAGTCTTAGCATATCTCTATAATTTTGTTCCACTCATTCAGATATCCCTAATTACAATAAAATAAATATTGTTTTGTGACCTTTTCAATAAACCTTGACATCATATTTAGCTTTCGTAGATGGTGCGACAAGCCAAAACATGAGGGAGTTGTATCTTAAAATGCTACACATCTTGCAGTCTTTGCTTGGCAAAATAGCCATAGAACTTTTACTGAGGTGCTATATTGTAATTGGTGTGACCACTCCAAAGGGAAGGTCATCTCTAATTCCTGTAAAAATGAAGTTACAATGTCTTTTACTCCATCCATATTGATTAGAAAATTCTTTAAGGAAAAGAATAATATTCTTACAATAACAGCACTTTAACAAAAATTTGGGTTCAGGGATTCCTTGCAGCACGTAATCTGTAATGAGTGATCAGATATTAGATACAAAGATGGTCTTTACAGCAGTTTCTGGAGTAAGGAAAGGTACAATACCAGGTACCCAGAGAAGTTTAACTGCCATTCCTTTGTCATCAGACTATTGCACTGGCTTACGGGACCTGAGAGTTTGTTTAATGCCTTGGGCTAACAAGATAGAGGGGAAAACACACAGGAAAGTCTGGCTAATCCATTTCTAAATAAATACAGTTAAGAGAAAAATATATGCTGCAAGAATCCCTGCTTCTAGTAAACCAAAAAGTATTCCAAAATTGCATTCCTTAATCTATGTTTTAGGAGAAAAATATGAGAAGTAGTGTGGTACAAAAAAAAAAAAAAAAAGAGTAAAGCCGAGGCAGACTCGCGGTTGGAGGAAAGTGGCTGAGGGAAATAAAAGCTACTACCCTGATGAGCCGTGGATTTTAGCCCGGTGTTTTTATTACCCTTCTTCTGAGGCTGGTTTTGAAAAATGGGAAAATCTTCGGTAGCACCTGCATGTCTCTCTGCTCTGCTCACAATGTGCCCAGGCATGTCACCAGCACTCCTGACTTTTTTGATATGAGCTTGTCTTCCTTTCTTCAAGTTTAGACTCACGTTTGTTCCCCTGGCCCTACAGCAGCATTGGCTTCTTCGCAGCCAGAGCCAGACAAGAGCTGCCACAGAGCAGAGCAGACATCATATTGAGTCATGGAGCTGCTTTCTTCTGAAGAGCCGGCCCTCATCCATAATTCACAGTTGCCTTTTCCTTCATGCCTTCATCTGCCAGTCCCGACAAGAAGGCGCAACTACCCCACATCTTCAGCAGCAAACAGCAGTTGGTGATGTTGGCCAATTACTATTTGCACTGCCCCAAAGGAAACTGGGAAAACCATCTTTGGAAGCACACACATTTTACTTCCTGTCACCAGAAAGGTTACTTTCTTTAGTCTCTGAAGGCTTCGGTGGATCAATTCTTTTCCATGGGAAAATAGATTAGACACATGCCGTCAGGTACACTGTGCACAAGATAGACAGATGGAGACAGTAGTATCTGTCTGCTACAGGGAATTGTCAGAGGGGCACAACTCATTGCACTGGTTCTTAGAGGGCTTAATTTGCTGCTGGTAAATAATCTATTTTTTATTACCTCACATCCCCAGATTGTCAACATTCTCAGCTTTTTGCCACAGCTAATTAGACAAGCAAAAGCCTTGTAGCCTAAAGAACTAGTCTGAGCTAAGCACCTGCCAAAATATCTCCCTTTTTTTAAGAACGGGAATGTCAAAGAGTGAAGGGCCTGCAGATCAAATTTAAACGCTTTGAGCGTCAATAAGATGATTAGACCCATGGGGTAAACGTTCAGAGTTTCTCTTAGACTCACCACTGAGAGAAGGCAAGATAAAACTCTGATAGATAAAAACTACTGTGCAACGGTACCAGAGCTAATTATTCTGCTGAACTCTTGGAGAAATCTTGCAGGGATGTGTTGACATCATGCTCTGTGCGGACTTTTCTACTCAGGAAAGCAATATTTAATTGCATATTTGAATGAGGTCTCTTTGTGTAAAGTGCAGCTTTCAGAAAGGAATTTGTCTGAACCAAAATGAAGAATGACCTCGCTGTTAGCCAGACGTGGCAGATTTGGCAGGGAGCAGGGGCTTTTTATTCTTTTGTGGAGGTTTTTTGTTTGTTTTTTTGTTTTCCCCAGCCATTATTTTAAAATCCTATTTTGAAACAGTGAAAATAGAAGGTTTTCCAGCGAGCTCTGCACAAAGGACAAAAGGTACCAAATGATGCCTCTGTATCAGGCCTGTCATGGTTAAGATATGCGTACAAATAGCGTACAAAGGCATCCCTGCAGTGCCTGGGTATCCTCGGCGAGGATCGGCAGCAGGAACGGTAAGCTCTCTGATTCCTCAAGGGGCAGACTAGCAGTGCTAACATCTCCGTGTCCCACTTTCTCTGTGTGCCTGCCCAAGCCTGGCCTTCACACGGCATAGTGACTGCAGCCCACGCTGCCTCCAGCACCCTGTGGTTTTCCCAACTGAAGGAACAACTTGTTCTTCAAGAACAGGAGAAACTATAGCATGTCTGTATATCTATAAAACCGATGCGTTATACAGTATTCACATATTTGGAGAAAGGGATGATGGTAGAAATACTGGAGAATAAAAAGGGCTGCCAGCTTCTCCAGACCTGAATGGTAATTCAGCTGAGTGGGACCGTCACTATTTAAATAGAGTGGTGCAATCAAGCTATTGACTACCTTTGACTTTCCATGGTTATGAGCCCGAGCACCTGTTTGTGCCTCTGGAAATCATCCCAGAATTTGTTGACTTGTGATTTCTCATCAGGGACCCTGCTCTCAGTTAAAGTGAATAACCTGCTTTTTCCTTATATTAACTTTTAATGCAATAATGTTTTGGACTTTCACGTTTCTGATATTGCAGAAGTGAAGATGGAATGGAGTTCAAGCATGGAAAGTTGAGACATATCATTTGCCCACACTGAAGTATAAACATTCACCAGCTAATGTTACATATTGTTTGATGACGTTGATGTTGCTGGGAAAAAACTCTAGGAGTGAAAATAGTACAAAAAAAAACATTGGCAGACTGTGTGGCTTCTTTTTCTGATTGAATACAAGGTGATAAATTTCTTCTGGTTCCATTTATAGGCATAGTCTTGTTTTATATTGATTTACTGTTCCTGGAAAAAAAAAATCAACTCATAATTTAGGGATACAAGAGAACCCATTCTGCTCCGTCGATGGATTTCTGAGTAGCAAAATGTAGCTCTTTCTTATTGCCCTCAACACTGAAAATGTTCTCTCTGTTATGTAACTTCGATCATTTCTGTGTACAGAGATCTGATATTTTCTGAAACCAGCAACACCTCGAGAGATGGATTAAACCTTCTCTCTTGTATGAAATAACTCTGCTTCAAACTCAATCTCCAATGCAAGACCAGCGTATTGTTCACAGAGGAATCACTTACGTAGACTTTACGGTTATATCACCCAGACTAGGTGTACGGAAGGATTTTTGACTGTAAATGTGCACACGATGTTTTACGATAAGCCTGGTCCTCTCCCATTGCGTGAGTCTTTCATGCAGTACGTCATTTGGATACCACTAAGCATTCCAGGCTGTCTAAACACTTTGTTCTGCGGGCAGACTACAAAATCTCCTGTTGAAGAAGGGTTAGAAAAGCAGCTAGATGAGTGTCTGGTAACTGGCCAAGGTCCACCCAGCACATGTGGGTAACCCTGCATGGCCACGATTGAGAAGAAAAGTCAAAATGCTGAAAATTTTCCTTCATTTTCCCCATTTTTAAGGTAGAGTCTTATTTAATGCTTTTAGTTGTTTTTTTACCCGAATTTTCAGAATTCGAGTTCTCTGTTTCCACTTTCCACTCTTTTTATTGAAAGGAAAATGAGTGAATTCTTGTCATTATTCCTTTCTATTTGAGATATTTTGTAGTATTTTCTCTCCTAGGCAGAAACATCCGTTAGAAAGTGACAGAGCTCTGCAGTCGTGGCCTGGCTTTGCTATTTGCAGTTTATACTTCTGCTGAGAAAGTCATGAAGACGTCCAAAGCAATGATATATGAATGAAGGTAAGCCATGGACAGACCAAACTAAAATTAGTGTTGTATTGTATGCCTAGAGCAGAAAAAGGAAGTTATAATTGCAAAGGCATAGGACATTTTGGCCATTCTCAGCTTGCATTTTTCTTACCTTTGGTTTTAAAACCCTGGCTAATATCTTTCTTCATTCAATACAAGGTCTGCTTGAGTTTAGGGCAATACTGAGTCAAGCATATCATAGCATGTGCAAGTGTCAGCCTTTCGTTTGAGAAGGACATCACCCATGTGGACAGTTACAGCGTGGACTGGGAAAGGAATTGCTAGAAACTGAGGCAAGGAGCTGAAGTAGTCTTGCTGTCTCCCTTTCACACACGCACACTTACGGGTGCTCACAAGCATCCTCTGTGCCCATAGATGATTTTTCCTCCTTCGTGATGTCTCATCCGTAGACTACTCTGTCAAACTTCTTTTCTTGATTAAACTTTTCGCTCATCCAGTGGGAGTTTCTAAGGTGACCATGGTTTGTTGTGCAATTGATGCTCTGCTGCATGGCTTCCCCGGGGTTGCTGACGTTTCGGCAGAGGGATGCTCGGATAAAGAGCTCAGCTGTGGGGATGTGTTCAGATTACGTGCAGGGAGCCAAAGCAACGATTTATACAGAAGTCTCTGATGCACTTCCACCTTTCCTGGCAGTCAGGTTAAGCCACCTCAGAAATCCCAGCCTCGGCAGGGAAATCACTCAGTTTTCTGGGTCCCCTAGCCTGGAAATGCATTCCCTCTGTGCCAAGACTGGAGAGAAATGCATCCATAATCCACTGCTCCTGTTTATAGGAGCAAAGCTGGCTTTACTTTCCTTGAATTTAAATAAAGGTATTTGCACATCCCTGATGAATTTTTTCCACCTGTATTTTTATCCATAATAGACTGTCTCTATACTAACAGTGACTGATCAATTGTTTGGGGGTTGTTTGCTTTCAAGGCAACACATGGGTGATTCTCGATTCTCTCCTGTGGCAGAGCATGCTGTTATCAATATGTTATTTTCTTTTCACTGGGAACGTAGCTTTCAGAAGGCATGTAAAATAAATGTTTTAATTCAAGTGACGATTCAGCAACGTGTCTGGTAAACCAACTTCCAAAGCCTCTTCCCCTTTGGAACCGGCTAGTGCAAGACCTGCACTTGCAAGGTCTGAATTTGTTTATCTTTTTCTAATTAACAGGAGTTAGTCTTTCGAAGTATCTGCAGCAAGTGAAAACCAAGAAGTTGGAATGAGTGCTCTCTGTAGTCTCAAACGAAATGCATTTGCTTTTCAAGGGGAATAGCGAGATTAGAAAGAGGCCTGACTTGGGCTGTCAGGTCTCTAAAGCAAAATCCATGCTGCAGTGGCTGCACTCAGATGGGACCAAGAAAGTAACGCTCACAGAAATGTGTGAGAACAGTGTGGTTCCTCTCCTTTGAGTTTAGCAGATGCAACGCTGATGAGAGTTACCTGAACAACAGAGCAAACAGAGGCAGAGGCTCAGCCCAACAGAGATGTTACCTTTGGGGATGTCAATACCACCCCAGCACAGCAGTAAGGACACTTGCAGGGCTGGAAAAGCAGCTCAGACTCCAGCATCCCTTCATTCCTGGGCAGAGGGCGTCAAAAAGTTATGTCCTGCCCTGGACCAGAGATATCAACTCTGGTCACGCCCTCCATATCTCCTTTTCCCCTTCCACATTCGGTGTATTTGCTCTGTCTAGACATACAGACAAAGAGTAGCCCTCACTCAGTTTGTACCCTTCCTATTGCAGAGGAGTTTCTAGCTCATTTAGGCACTGACTTTAGGCACTGCTGAAGTTCAACGAGGAGGAGCGAGGAGTCGGCTGGAAATGCCAGCGTGCCTGCCAAACTGTCACCCGAGGTGTTTTCAGATTAGGATATCTGCAGAAATTACACTGAGGCTTGGCATCACCAGGCAAAGCTGCTCTCTTACATCAACTGCTGACTAATACAGACAGCATAGTCTGTCTCCCCATTAAGAAGCAGCAGCTGTACCGGAAAAAGGGTGGAATTCTTAAGCAGCAACTTTTATTATCAGAAAAGAAACACCTCTCACATAAAGAATCAGTCCATTGCTGCAAACTTAACTAACTTTCCTCATATTTCCCCATCTATTACGCTCTGAAGTGCTGCTTCTCCTGCCAGAGGGTGCTGATGGCAGGGACTGATGTCATCACCATGGAAGTACCTGCCCCGTGCCTTATGTGAGCCTCTCCAGCGACCGGGCTGCACTGTTGGGGCCTGCAGGGCTGCCCTGTCACGGGACAGCTGGCATGCAGGCACCCAATACTGTCTGCCGCTGCTCCTCAGCATGTGGAAGAGCCCCTCCACGCACCAAGCAGCAGTGACAGGCAGGGCTGGGTGCCCTCCAAGTCCATCAGTCCAAGTCCTGAGGCCAATCGCTCCAGCTGTGCGAGTAGCTGAGTTATTCATGAGCATTGCTGAGCTCATGCTGCTGTTGGACTGCTGAAACTTAGTTCACCTTGGAAAAGGGATTGTGAAAAGATGCCATTGTTCACCTCTGCGCTAATGTCTTGCAGAAGTTTTTAATGAGAAGGTTTTCGTTGTTTTATGTGTAAGGAGAGGAGGTTCCCCCCACCCATCCACAAGCTCAGCTTGGAATCTCAATGTCAAGCTGTGCTCTTTCTGGCTCACACTTCATTACCGATAATAATAGGAGTTTTGTGAACGAGACACATCTTGAAGCTTTAGTATTTTTACCATGCAAATGCAAGGATCATCATCTCAGTTATTCTTGCAGACCTAAATCTTCCTTGCCTCTGTGCACCCTACCTCAGTGGCACTAACACAGCGGAGATAAAACAAGCATGAGCCTTTCCTACAGTTACAATTTCAAGGGCATTGTCTCATCCAGTTCCAGCTTTATGTGTCTCTAACAGTGAGATTTTTCACACCAAAAATCACTTCTTCACAAATCGTCCTACAGACTTCTAGCTTTTTCCTATGCAAGTTTTTCCCAATAGTCAATCTGTATTTTACAGGTTTGTTTTGTGAGGGTTTTTTTGGTTTTTGTTTTATCTTTTTGTTCTTAGTTTCTGGATTCCCAGATTTCCTCCGAGGAACTATCTGGGGCAAAAATACATCTGTCATCTCTCTCAGCTCTTACAGCAGAGAAACCTTTTAATATCAGAATTGCTGTGCTTCTGCTCCACAGGTTTTTGGAGGATTGCTGCAGGGCTGGCTGCTCCCGTTTGCTGAGGCTATTGTAGGGAGTGCTTGGTCCTCTAACTGCTCTCTCTTACTTTGCATTGCACTTGAAGCTGGTTTTATAGTCAGATTTTGAAAAGCAGGGAAAAGTTTTTGATTCAGGTCGGGAGACTGTTCCTTGCTTGTTTGTTTGGAGGATGCCTGAAGTTTGTTTGAACACAGTGATTGGTAAGGACAGGATTACTGGAGGTCACATAAAACCTTGAGGGGTTTGGAGATTTTTTTTCATTATTCTTAAGTCTATATTAGCCTTCAGTTCACAAAGGAATCACAAATTCCAGAAAATCTGAGTCTCTTGCTTGAGGAACAAGGTATAAATAAACGTGTACTCTGTTCTAGCTTGTTTGGGAGTTGGAGAGACGTTTTCATTTTGCTAACCCTGCTGTCTGTGTTTGATTCTGTATTTACCTCAGCATATCCTGAAGTGTGTTTCACTATTTTGAGGAATGTCAGTGCTTTTGAAAATTAAATACCATACTCCTATCACCATTAATGTCAGTAGTATTCCACCCAAGGGATGTTAAGCTAAGTCTCAACTTCGTGCCCAGTAACAGCATCTCAGGTATTTGCTTTCTGCAAGGCAATACAGGAATTTTCTTACAATATCTGACTGGCTTATAGAGTCCAGCATCGCTGATTTTCTGTGTAGGCAGAACAGAATAAACCTATCCCCCTCTAAAATTGCAGATATTTATATTTAGACTCGAGTTTCCTAGTCTTGCTTTGCTTGTGCATTGCCGTCAGCACTGCTGGCAGCGGTGGTGAGGATGCATTAACTAAAGGGAATACTCAGCTCATTCTCAGTGACTAGGGATTTTGGTGACAGGAGTAAAGAAGCCTGACTATTAGAAAGTACGGGGAACGGAGTCTTTGGAAATCTCTTAAGTACTTTTTAGCTAGACTCTAAAAAAATTCTTACCACTTCTGACAAATGCCGGATATTTTACAGTCTGATTTTCTATAGAAAGGAACCGTACTTAATTTCTACAGATGACTTTCGGTGTGTGATTTTCTTCCACTAGAAATTTCTGAGCCCCTTGACAGACTTCAACTCAGTCTATCACAGGTTAGAAGTCCTGAAAGAAAAAGATAATTAAATTCCTGCACATTTTCATTAGAGTAGTCAGTCAGCTACAAGAGACCAGTGGTTGAGCATTCCCGGTAATAGTCCTAATAACTTCTGAACTCTGCTTCGACATGGGCTTAACGATCCCCTCATATCCTCCCAGCCTAATGAATTTTATGACAGCTAAAAACCTCAGTATAATTTAGTTGTCGGGTTTTTTTTAAAAGCCATCCAAGAGACACCAACAAATAACAAGATGGACTTCTCCATTTCTTTTGCTGATCGAACAGATCATCTTTCTTCTGGAAGCCTGGGGAATTTCGATCCACACTGAGCTGATGAAAAGTAGTCTTTGGCACAGCTTTCAGATGTTCATCATACTCTTTCAAACAGACCTCTGATTCCACCTCTTAAGTCATTTTTGTTAAATTTGCCTTTCAGAATTAATTTTAAACCCAAATAGTAATTTTTCTAGTTGCTGAAATGCCCATCTTTTTATTTTTCTTCAAAAAACATGCATCCCCAAAGCTTAGATGGAAAGAGAGAAATGTTTAAACAAGTCAAAGATGCCATTTTGGGACTAAACTATTCTCAACATTTAAGAGAAAACAACTTAATAGATTTATCATCTGTGTTAGTAAAAGAAGTTCACACTAAGGCATTTACATGATTATGTCTTTAAACAGTGCATTCCTTGTGGCTCTCTATTTTCATTTTCAAATTCTCAGCTATTATACTCATGGCACTTGAAAAGGCTCTGGAAAAACAACAGTTAGGAAAACCCTCTTGGTAACTCCAGGTGCTCAGTTTGTAGGTGGCGAGCTGGCAAATGTGAATCCTATCCAAAATGCCTGATATTCACAGCCCACACTGCGCATGTTTTGACTCTTCTGCAAGACAGATGAGGGTATATGTATGACATTCGTCACTGTTAGGGTAAAAATATGTTAATCTTTAAGCACAGAGTTTCTTTAACCAAACTTGTCTGTAATAGTTAATCAAATGTCACACAAGATAGCTGGAAATACTCTTTCTTTGCCACTCCTAATGAACCTTTCTGCCCTGTCTCTCTTGTTGTTTGTAAGTGCTTAATATCCACTATTGTCTTTATATATTCTGAGACTCTTGACTTCAAGCACATAAAGAAAATTTTTCATATCTTGAAGCTGAAATTGCATTTAGCACAAACGTTATTTGCAATTCAACCAGCAAACCTGAGAAATACTTGCTCTGCTGCCCAGTCTGAGTGAAGCTCTAACAGCCACCAGATACCAGCTGTGCTGAGAAAGAAACGAGATTCTTTAGAATTCAGACTGGAAATCATCTGAGGACAAGAACGTGTGAATTTGCTTCACTTTATGCATGTTACCTGCAGTCAGCCGGTCTCTGAGGAGCTATAACTCATAGCTAAGTGTTTGCAATATTGTAATACAAATAGCAGGCACAGCTGTAGCAGCGCCGTGGCCTTTCCCACACGCCACAGCCTGTCGCGGCGGGGCAGGTGTGGATGCCGTGCGTCTGTGCCCAGAGCTGGAACAGCGTGGGCTGGTGCAACAGTGACCGTGCTGAAATGGGGCTGCTCAGAGAGGCCCCATGCCACGGTCCCGAAGGAAGGCAAGGAGCATCCCTACAAGTGAGACAGCTCAACAGTCCAAATATCCCGTGGAGAGCAGGCTGTGAGAAGGTGAGGAGGAGGAGGGACGTGGGTAGCACCGATGTGCCTTACTTTCTCGGCCATACACAACTGTGAAAGGAGTTTTGAGGTTCAGCTATTGCCAGGGGTTTTACTCAATGGATAGTTAGTTACTAGCTGCTCTTTGCCAAGTTTCTAGTTGAAGACTTGGGATGTCTGATCTTCAGGGGATTTAGTGATTTCTCATCCCTGTCAAGCCCTTTCCCTATGAACAATACCTAAAAGAAATAATATTTCAAATGCCAAACATGAAAGCTGCTTGGAAAATCCTCCCTATCAAAAAAAGCTCATGAAGTTTGGGTTTGGGGGTGTTTTAATATTTTCCTGTTGTTTAGGTTTTGGGGTTTTTTTTCCTTTGCAAGGAACAATCTAAACATTGTGGGATTGCTCCCAAATCTGAAATCAATTCTGCGCATCTCCACTCCTCAGCTTTTTTTCCCCCTCTTCTGGGCATCTTTAGAAGGACAAGGAACACATAGAATTGGAAGGAATGGGTAATTTGTTATAGGTGAAATATGTGAGGAACATTAGATGTACTTAGTAGACAAAGGTCAGAATTAACATTTAGGTATCTGAACACATACATTTAGAGGAAATGGGGTGTTAAACCTGAACCTCTATTAGGAATGATCACAAAATTCAAATAAAACATTTTCATATTAGGAAACAGGATTTTCTTACCACTTTGTTGCATGCTGACAGTCCTTGTATCCCCATATATTTGAGATAATCTTCAGAGAGAACCCTGTTTCTGAAAACAGCGGTGCCAGATAAGCATCCAAGCTCAAGTGCTTTACTGAGCTGATTTTCAGACACTAGGTCCTGAAGCTTTTTATTTTTACTCTGTGTGCAGACCCTGAGTCCTTGAAACATTTGTGATTCACTTAGAATTAAATAATCTTGTCTCCCACCACTCTTATTTTCTCAGTAGCTTTAATTCCTTCTCCCCCTCCTCAAATAAAGGTAAACTGTACTGTATAAGAGGCAGTCACTGGGCAGCACGAAACACTCAGGGCTGCATTTTAGTGCAAGGTTATCGCTGACCAGGACAGCCTTTCATTGTGCTGACCCTAATTCTACAGACCCCTTAAAACCACATCTAAACCTGCCTATCTGCTTTCCATTAAAGATTGGGATTCTCAGGTCTGGTTTCTTGGTTTTATTTATTTTGTTCCAGTTCAGCTTTTCAGCACATCACAAACGCATTTACAAATACCTTGAATTATGCATTTCCCACGGGACGAAGAATCTCTAGTCTAAACCCTTTGTATTTTCTTTTCCTATATCTTATTCTGGTCCTACTTCTCCCCAAATGGAAGGTAGCTGTAAAAGCTAATTTAACACAGCACCGTGACACAGTCGATGGTTTCTGGGGAAAGGAAGGTAGGGGCTGCGATGCTGGGGGGAGTTGGTGGTTAAGGGTTGCAATACAATGAGACTTCTATTTTCCTCTGCAATAAACCATAAAGCCCACAATGTATAACCCGCCAGAAATGAATTACCTAATAATTATGTAGAAGTAATCTGTGATTTGTAGGCGCCACCATCTGGGCATAACGTCTGTTTGCAACTGGAATAAATGGAGTTGTGTAACAGATTATCAACTTTTTCAAGCTTAGCCAAACCTGAAAATTGTTCCTACTAATAATATAGCATTTTTCTCTAAATAAATACTAATCTATATGTGTGTGTGTAACCACCACCAGTCCCAACACACGCACTCAGTCTATGAGTGTTTAGAGATGATAAATGCTGGATAGTAAAGAGGGATTAATCTTTTCTTAAAGATTTAATTACATCCTACACTGTTAGGATGAAATCCACTAAATCAAGGTGGAATTTCTAATCTATCAGCATGTTTGTTCCAAGCATGTTGGTCTGCACCAGAGCCAGCTAATCAGTGAAATACAACCCCCTGGCTCCAGGCAGTGTGGAAGCAAACGCCCATGCATGGCCATGAGACCTTCCTGGACTGTTGATTCATCTGGCCTTTTGGGTATTGTACTCACTGTTTTTTCACCAGTATCTAATGTAAATAAAATAGAGTTAAATGGAAACCCAGGCCATCATTGCATGCTCAGGAGAGCTTCAATCAATCAACTAATAGTAAGGAAGGGAAGACTGTCCTTTCGTGGTCAAAAACACGGCCCTTCATGAGCACAGTGCCACTAATCCTTCCTGGGTCAGGAGCAGAGCTTGAACTTGTGCAACTTCAGGCACAGCAGCCAGGGCAGGTGTCAGCAGTTTGCTTTTGAGATAAAATTCTTCTGAGATAAAAGTCTCTTCCACGATGAACTGAAAAGGCTCAATTTGGTTTGCCTTTCTTTTTCTAAACCGTTCAATTCTTTTGTGGGGATTCCCTCCAGCAGAAGAGCTCCAGGTCACTGGTGTCTCACAATGGTTTCCATAGTTGTGACAAGAACAAGGCAATGGACAGTTTGACACCAAAGGTAAAATCCCAGCAGTTTTGAAGTCGATAGCACCTCCTGCAGAGCAATCCAAATAAATAAAGAATCTAATGAAATATGAGAAAAATGTTGGGTTTTTAAATGAGACTCACTCTGAAAACAGCAGAATCTGTACGCTGGGACAAAGCAGATCACAAGCACATGTTGTTGCTGTTCCTTCCCTCCTGCTTTCTTTTCTAAAATTCCTATAGGTCCCATGAGGAGCAGGAGAATAAACCTGTTGTCAGTTTTATTGCAGAGCTGGCTGCCTAAACTGATGTCTCACTGCAACATGGTTATAAAAAGGAAAAAAAGAATAACTGCCAAAAAACCTTGCTGATGTAAATGATATTCCTGTTGGAAGACTCTCCAGGAAAGGGCCTCTAAAACAGGAGAAGCCTAATACATACAGCAGTATTTTCAAAACACTGACTTAAAAATTTAAAGCCCTATGGTGGGGTTTTCTTTTTTCACTGCTGTGAGCTGTAAGGAGAGATGCCAGGGCTCTACTATGAAAAGGGTGGTGAGAGCATACTGATATAGAGCAAAACAAAGTGGTCTGGTGGTGATATTAATTTAAAATCAACCTGTGGGACAAATAATTTTCCATATTTTGGAATACAGCCTTACCTATATTTATCACTCACCCGTTTGCTCTACCTTCAGGAAATCACCATCACTGATGCCCCTGATTTTTAGTATCCAACGTACGATGCTCTTTCTTCTCTTTTTCTTTCACTAAGGTAAGCGTTTTGACTATACAATTCCTCACGTCATTCTGATGAGGCAGATTGTTGATACAAGTCAGCCCAGGGTCTGGCATTGATTGCCCAGATGTGGGCTGCGCGTGCTCTCTTCCCAGGAAGCACTGCATTCCTTCCCAAAGTTAGATTTGTCATGTTGCTTTTGAAAAAATCAATACACTTGGAAATTGCATTAAAATCTTAACATTGTCTTGGGTTTCCATAATCGGGATGAAAATCGCGTGAGAATGTTTCCCCCCGTGACGTTGTTTGTATTTCTTGCTTACAACCAGGCAGAGAGCAATACCAATACAAAGCTCACTGAAGTTATGTACATGAAAATTAAAAATAACCAGAGAAAGGTATGGATCTCTAAATTTCCACAGTTGGTTGGTTTATTTTGGGACTAATATCTGAACTGTTCCTTTGTCACATTCGTTCCAACCGGCCTTTCACTGAGGAGATACAGGCTTCCCAGAAGGCAGTGCAAGGGGTAGGTCATGCTCTCTCATAGCACTTAATGCCACCTGTGAGCCACAACTACTGCCTCTGCAGTACCAGCTCTGGCCTATTCTTCATTGCCAGTGCTTCCTTCAAATGGAATTTAATTACTGACTTCAACTACTGTCTGCTTCAAATTTTAGAAAACAAATCTGTAAGGAACCATTTGACCTCTTTTCTGAAAAGCAGTGATGTGAAATGAATATTTGTTGGACTATTGATCTGCGCTTGTTCTTAAATACACTGCAGCCTCAATAAATGCCTTTGGTCCATCGCTCAGCTGGTGTAAATCACCACGGCTCAATGAAGCTAAGCAGATTTACATCATCTGAAGACTGAGTCCTTGGCTTGTTGTAGCAGCCTGCTTTTTAGGAACGTGGCAGTTAGTGTGCTGCTAACAGCATTTACGACACATCTCATACTGCACGTGCAAATGCACAAATGGACTGTTCCCATCACCACGTAGTCCTTGTTGAAGAACGGTAAGCACCCTTGGTGTTTTGTGATCATTTGTGTCCTGGTTTGTGTGTAGCTTTGCTCAGCCAATGTGAAATAGTAGAGCCAGAGTGAATTTTGGAGAGCCTGCGCGCCCAGCAGCCGTTGTGTCTCAGGAAGGCTGCCTGTGCTGCCCTTGTGCCTGCTGCTGCTCACCCGTAAGCCGACCCCATTTCCAAAGTTATTCAGTGTGCAAGTGCTCACACTTTTATGGGCAATTTATGAGTCTTATATTTCCAACATATAATCTTAATGGGTGGAAACCAAATTAACTCTAAACCCCACTTGACCAGTGCTTCTTATGAAGACACTGGAATGCTGTTTGCTGCGTTCTTGACTCTCCAAACCATGTTAACCTTTTGGCCTTCAATACTTGCTGTGTGATGAGGGTCCAGAAATTAGTGCCGTTTAATTCTGTTTGGCTACAACATGCATTTTCAACAACAGTTTGCATTTTCATAAAGTGAGGAACTTAGCTAAAAAACTCTAATATTCTCCCCATATGACAAGCACACATGCACGGCAATGGACTGAGGACTCATCTCCACTGGCAAGCTACTAATTGTGAAGTCTTGCAATATAACAGGGATTGTACTGGGTTATAGACTTTCCATATAAGGCACAAATGCAGACAGATTTTGAATTTTAAGAAACCTTTGTCCGTTATTTGGATATATTTCTCTGCCATGTGAGCTAGTCAAAGTGAGTTGAGAATAACTAATCCAATATAAATCTCATACTTCAGATACCTACCCTATTCCTGCATATCTGATCTTGTTAAATACTATTTGGCATCTCTAAAGTGAAAAATAGATTAAGTATAGAAAAGACTATAGAAACATCTTGAAGACTATTCCTGTGTCTGTTGCAAAGGCATGCAATGCACAGTTATTTTAATAAAAAGATGTGTGGGAAAGGAGAGGGGGTCATGTTTCAGGCCTCCAAACATTGTAACACTTCTATTGCCCTCATATTATGCATCCCTCTGTAGGTTTTCATCTCTCCTCTCTGTGTTTGAAAATTTCCTTATTTCTTTTTAGGTGCATTAATGTTACCCATAATTCAGTTTGGTTATAAGCCAAGACAGCACATTTTGTAGGGCTCGCGATATCATCATGAAAGCATTACATTCCTGCTAATTCTTTTTTTAATGATTCTTGCTCCACACATGTGGAGGTGCTCTACTATATGGACTTGCAGAGTCTGTAGCCTGATAGTTACTCCTCACCTGAAGGCAAGATGTGATATGACTTACTTGCCTGTATCCCCTCCGTGTCAGCAATGTGGTCTCTGGGGAGGGCACTGAGATGATACAAAGCAATTTGAGTTCTTTCGCTCCCGTCACAGGATGTCATTGCTTTAGCTCCGATGTAACACTCGGCTGTGAAGCAGTGGCTGTGACATACAAATATAATTTTCAGAAAGGTGAGTGGAAATTGTACAGGTAGCCAAGGACTGCATTTAGTGAGATAAATGCACAGGGAAATCCCCAGTCAAAGGATTTGTAGCAGGAATGACAAGGTGCTGATATACTTTCACTATTGGTGGCAATTTGAATGTTTAGGGTTGTTTATTTTTTAAACCAAGTTTATTTTTTTGTACTGTCACCCTCCCATGAGCAAGCAAGTAGCAAGATTTCCAGTCCTGCTTTTCAGTTCAGTTTATGCAATCTGAGCCAAGCACTCGGATCTTGATGCAAATATTATACGCTATTGAGTCGGAGAGCTGTAAAAGCAAGTCTGGGTCCTAAGGTCTTTCCAGAACTGGGGACTCCTCTTAGCTAATCCTTCACTCCTTGTCCCCTTTTCACCCTTCTTAGGAATATTTCTCACTTGAAAGCTTCAGTATCTTCCACATGAATTAAGCATTGGGTCTCCAGCTCCTACGTAACTGGGTAATCCCCATCGACACCAGTAAGGGACACTTAAAAGAGGAAAGTTTCAGGGGGGATTAAGTGTTTGATCTGGAAATCATACAGAGAGAATAAAAGTGGGATTTCATTGCATTGTTTTACAGAATGGCTTTTTTTGCTAACACTGTGCTTTACTTAGCGCAGATAGGAACATGTGCTGACACTGCAGAGCTGAAGTTTAAATCTTTCCCAAACTTCTTTACTGACCAGGAGCCTTAAAGGTTTTTAAGAACTACAAAGGAACATCTGGGAAACAGAATTCATTGAACAGAAGTCTGCTAGGGCCTCTGCAGGGCTACCTGCACCCTGCTTATTTTCCTGTTACAGATCATTTTAAAGGGGGTTTAGGCATCCATCCAATACTGTCAGATCTTCCAGCAAAGAGCATCTCTTCTGATCTCATTCATTGTGCTTGTTAGAGTTATTTTTCTGTATACTTCCATCCTTCACGGGTTACAATTCTAACTGTGTTGGAGTGCAGGCTCTGTGGTGTCTTTTACCTGCAATATTCTATGTCTTACCTTTGACTCTGGTACTAGTCCGATAAAACACTAACCTTGTCTTCATCTCTTCTACACTGCTATGCAGCAACAGGAACCAGCACAACTTGAAATTTCTCCTGTGTAAGCTTGCATCTCGAATGTGCTTGTTATCCTTTCCAGTTTTCAACATTTATTCTGCCACCTGTTTATTAGAAGTTTCTTTCACCTTTTTAGATGTTGTTTGTATTGGTATCTTGAAATGTACAGTATCTATGCTTAAATTTCTATAGTAGTGCTTAAGGGAAAAGTCCACCGCTGATCTCTTACCAGTTGTATTTGTAGAAATTTCAAACTATTGTTTAACAAGTTTGGGAATGTCTCGGTTCAAGCTGGTATTATATTTTCGATCCACATTTCCAAAATATTGCCTTAATCAACCATTCTCTCAAATTAGTGCCTCTCTTTATGGCATGTCTCTAATAAAGATATTTGAATGTTCTAGTTCAAAGAGCTTTTACTTTGGATGCTCCACCTTTGTATCTCCTATTTTCTATGACCCATACTGAGTCTTTGACTGACACATCTAGAAACCTGACTGTGGTTTTGCAAACATTTGCTGCTGGTGTTTTGTGATGTGAAGCTGGTACCATACTAGGTGTATGGAGTTAAGAAACCTCACCGCCTCGTCTCTTAAAGTAAACCTTGTTACTGATTTATTTCACAGGGAAGGAGGAGAGCAAGACCACAATCTAGGAAAGATATATGTAAGCGACTATGAAGCCTGTAAAGACTTCTTTTTTATTTTTTCATAAAACTGAAATTAGCTGAAAGCGTTTCAAGGTAATACATAAAACAAGATGGCATGGCTGTCAAGACAATATTCTCTCCTGATTTATAGTATTATGCTTCACAGTTACGGGAATGATCTTTGGGAAGGATGTGGGAAGAATGAAGAGGGCAGACCACACCATTTTTCTGTAGTGTGTCTTTCCCACGTGGTTTCTTGCTGAAAGCTTGCAACGTGATCACAAATGGAAATGTAAAGGAGACAGCATAGCTATCTGTGGGGATATGCTAGAGTCTAAATAATTTGAGTTGTATGGGAACTTTGGTGTTAAAAAAAAGAAAAAAGAAAAAAAAAACAAAAAACAACAAACAAAACAATCCAAACCACAGAAATGCCAATAGTCTAAGCAGAAAAAAATGCTAAAATACTTTTTGTGGGGGCACAATGTGGAGAAAAGGCAACAATGGGTTATTTTTTATCAAAGACACTATGAACTGTTAATAGATAATGAGTCTCTGCATGTGCTCATTCTGAAGCTGGTTTAGTTGCAAGGTAAATCAAATTTAGAAAAAAACCCTTTGAGCCACCAGAGTTAATGCTGCAGCTGGAATAATCTCTCCATTCATTCAGATATGAGGTGCCTGCTGAATCTCTGAGGTGGTGGCAGACAAAGCTGAAATGGTAGCGAAAGGCACCAGTCAGGATTTGTGTGTGGCTGTGTGGTAACTGGTAAAGCCAATCTTATACATTGGAGGCTTTGGGGGTTTGGGGTTTTTTTTAACAACGCCTTGTAGGAATCAAGAGATTGCACTGGAAGAGGCTGATCTACAGGCAACAGGCTGTTCTTCTCAGAAGTCCCTGGGGTTTTTCTAATGGCTTTCCTCTGGACCCTGAAACAGGGGTTTATCAGAGGTGTTCACATCCTCACTCACCGCACTGCAAAATGATGCAGTATCACAGCATCCTGCAAAGTGCGGGGCACACGCTTCAAAGTTTGTGCATGCAGTCCAGGTGCTGCTTTTTGCAGTTCTTTGAACAGTCTGCATCCAGTTTGTCAGCCACTTTAGTATGTGCCTCCTTCCCCAGCAGCTGCACAAGCCCATGGCATTAGCTACCTAGTCCTTAAAGCAGAAAGGGATTAGTTTTCTGCAACCAAGCAGCATTTTGTAAGACACATCAATGAAGAGTCTTGAGGAGGACCAGCTCCAAGAGGGCAGTGAGTGACCCTTTGTACTGCCCTGGATGTGGGTTTGAAGGGATGAATGTGTGGAGCAGCTGCATTAGTCTCTGTCCCGAGCTGTGGAATTCTTTGCATGTGCACAAGTGATGGAGTGGGAATGTTGCTGTTCATCTACAAATCCAAATTTCTCATTAAAATTGGTCATTAGTGAAATTAGTGAAAGTATCTATTAACATATGCATTATCATTCGCAAATCTGCTGCAGGTCTACCCGTTCCAGAATCAATTTCAATGGCCATTTCTATGTCTTTGGCTATGTAATACACATGGTTGAGTTAATTCACTTTAAGCATTAAACCACTTAACAGTTTTTGCTCATTTAGCAAGTGTTAGCAATTCATAGAGGTTGGGGGTTTTTTAATTTCAAGTTTATGGGTTAATTTTGGCTTATTCCAATTTTATATTTAAAACTATTTTCTCCTTTGACATGTTTTGGGGGATAATCTGTTATTGAGAACACTAACGACCTTGGAAATTAAGTTCTAGCTTTTCTTTCCCTGCAGCCCGCTTGCTGTGTCAAATGGGAGGAGGAACAGGGCAATGTTGGCAGCTTTTATGCCTTTTCCTTCAAACAAACCGATATACAATGCATTTTCTTTTAGGTTGTTTTGTTTTCAGTGATGTGAAAATTGCATTCCTGTCTCATCCTATGAACCATAAATGGTCTTCTGTGTGGATTTTAGTATTTGTTTCCCTTTCTCGTGACTCCCCCTCATAAGCAAATTTTGATGTATATTGTGTTAATATCATGATTGTTGGTGGCTGTGCTCTCTCTGTATCAGGTAACCTTACTGATCTTTACCTCACCTCAGCTACCAGCAGTTTTGCTGTGCCTGACCTAATTTCAACCACCGAAGATGCTCTAAAATATTGATATGAGCAGAGAGGTTATTTTCTTTAGCCATGACAATAAAAATAACTCTAGCATTACCCTGGGATGATCCAGGTTCTGATAGTTTCGTGTAACCATCAAAGCAGTACAGCAGAACTTAGAAATTATGTTCTCTCCAGTGGAGGTTCCTGGTCTTGAGGGACCCAATATTTTTCAGAGGAGAGAATAAGCATTTTATGAATGCATAAACATACATACGTGCACGTGCATGCATACACACGCATGGGTGTCTTGAGCACAATCCCAAATAGAGGTAGACAAACACAGATTCCTCAAAGCCGAGAAGTCATTTAATTTAAATAAGTTTCTCCAAAATATATATATATATATATTTAATGAAGGTGCAGAAGTTTGCTAACAAAGTAAAACTCTCTCTCCAGCAGCACCTGTAGCTACTTCTTTAAAATGCCAGAAGGTTTACTGGCCTTTTGATACAGGCCATTCTTTTTTTAAAAACTACTTCCCTCCAAATTGCTGCTTTTGTTGGCTCAGAGCAGTGCCTGAAGTATGAGGGCTATATATTGATCACACCAGCCTCTGTTTGCATTATTTAGCTCTTGAAGAGCATCTGCTGAGCATCCATCAGTATGGGGTGTGTGCCACCACCATATGGACTGCCAACTGCTGGTGGAGCCAGGGAGGTGCCATTATGCTCCCGTATATTCCCCTACAACAATGCCATTAACATCTGGCGTACCATGGCACACGCTTACTTTTGTGGCACAATAACAGCAGATTATTCATTCCTAACTACAATGAAGATCCTTAATGGGAGTGATGGTACTGACTCCAAATGAAGTTAGGGAAGCAGTGTTACTGCAACCGTGTAGCTGTGTGGAGCATTGCGTGTGAAGGTCAGGTACTGGAATTTTGTTGCTCCTATGAGTGCAAAAGCAATCCTTTGCATTATTTGAATGATCCTTCTAATACTGCCTTCTGCCTCTGCCTGAGACACAGGAAAGCAGCAACTATAGGAAAGGTTTTCTTACAGTCACTAGAAAGGTCGAATTGCCATCACAATAGTTTGATATTTGAAGGCATGCTAATCTGCAAGCCAGTGATGTAACTGTGAATACTTTGTCCACAAAAAAAAGGACAATCTTCTTGTAAATTCAGTAATATTTTACCTTGCATCATATTTTACTACTATAAGGCCCAAAGGTCTAACTATGTGTGGAGTGCCCACAAGATTGGTAGTAGCTGTTGGAAATGTTTTGCTTTCTGTTTGATGACCATACTTTGTGCTCTCCAACCACAGGCAGAAGGCAGAAAGAATCATGTGGTTTCCCTTTTTTATGCTGTGTGCCCCTTTCCAAAGGTCTAAAGTTGCTGTAAGCTTTCATTTCAAATTCACTCTTATATGTTTTGCTGGATTCAGGCTTAAAACCGAATCCTTCATACTCTGTTAGGATGAGGTTGCAGAAATGTCTCAGATTTTCTTCGAATGCATTTCTGCCTTATGGAAATTTCCTGAATTTTTTTTTTCCGTATTCTCAAATATTCAGAGCACCATTTGTCCCTCTGGAAGTTCCTGAGGGCCCTTGTTGTGAGCTTTTCTTTATCGCTAGGTAGCTGCCAAGGCACATGAAGCAGCTCTCTTGGAAGAAGATCTGCCAAGGAATCTCATGGTAACATACCAAACATTCATTTATTTTTTTTTATACTCCATCTTATGTGATTTATGGACCCCTGCCAAGAGAATGCACCACTGTGGACTGTTAGAAAATGCTATTCAGATGTAACAAAGTGTTTTCTCCTCAGATTCAGCCGTGTAGCTTGCATGGGTTCATTTCTCTAAAAGAATTCTATTTTAACTACAATTTGTTACATGAACTCAATTAGCAGGAAAAAATACAGTTTATTTCATATAAGCTACCAAACATCTGTCAAAAGACGAAAATTGGCTTTGAAAATGTTTTACCATACATGCAGCACCCATTCAGATGTTTAGAAAACTGGAAGGATATTCAAACTAGCCCAGTTTCCAGAGAGAATGCCCCATTTCCTCAGGATGGGGCTGCTTTGTGCAGGCAGCTCCATAAGGCTTCGGATCCAGCTTTTAAAATGTATCTGGGGCTGGACTCTTTTTAATGTCAGGATCCAGATGCTAAAATGCCTGCTGAGAAACCGGGAATCAGCTCTTCTGAAAGTCTGTTCTCAGCTGCAGCACTGAGCGTTTGTGATGCAGGGTTGCACGGATCGGCCTGCAGCCAACTGTCACATAATCAGTGTTCAGCGCGGGCCAATTTAGGATTGATTTTGCACCGGAGGGAAAAGAAATGATGTTGCAGGAAAGTCTGCCTTCTTTACTTTAGGATAGGCAGACTAAGAGAAATGCAGTGGAAAAAACCAACCCGTTCCTGTATGGCTATTGCGCACTGAACCATAAATGCAAACATCAGCAGTGGGTTATTAACTACAAGAGCTTGGTTGCACCCCCGAAGATTGTCTATAATGAGCCCTCCTTGTTTAGTGACATGCAGGCAGTGGTATGATTTCCAGCTACAGCACAGAAGACATTTCAACTTGACAAATCTTGATATCATTCCAGTACTCCGAGGGCCCTTTTCTGCCAAGACGCTTTTAAATGCCCCAAAGTGCATTAACTGCCCTCTTGACTCCAGAGCCAATTCAGAGTAGGACGCTCCTCTAAGTACAACTAAAGGATTTGTGAATCTGGACTTAATCTGGTTTACTGGTATAACTTGGCTTTTTTGTATCTTGTTGCATTATAGATATTTCTGGTCTGTGCTTGCAGACAAACGCTTCTGATCAGCTCCTTTAGTTGTGGAGGTGCCCAAGTACATTCACCCGTTTGTTTTGCCTCTGGGTGTGTCCTTAAAGTGAGTCAGGGAGAGGAAAGGTAGAGAAGATGTGGAGCTGACAGTCTGGTTTCTCTCTGTAGACACGTTGAAATAAAAGGCCTGTGCAGGAACCTCCTCCACTGTATTTTTGTAACCCCATAACTAAGCACTCCTCGATAAAGATGATTTGCATACTGTTGTTGACTCATGTTCGTGATTAGATTGGCAGAGATAGTATGCAAGTTTGAATTTGGTTGTAATTAATTCCCATTAAAAAAAACCCTGCACTACTAAACTTTCTTACCCAAAGACTTAATAAACTAGAATAATTTTTAAAAAAATACCTTCTGTGAAGTAAAAAGACACAATCCTTGCTCTAGTGCCTGGAGGGCAGCAGCCTCATCCATATAAACGGCAGCTACAAATGGGAGATATCAGAGGAAAAAAAATGTAGAAGTCTTTTGTATCTTCTTACCTGCAAATAGGTTAACTTTTAAAATTCTGTTGGCTGACTTGCATCACTGGAAGAATAAAATGATTTACAGGCATTTTGTCACAGGCAAGCCGAGTTTCAGAAGAGGTCTTTCTGAAAGACTTCTTCTCAGGCTGCCGCCGGTGTGGGACACCTTTCTGATGATACCATTACTCTCATCTCATCTGAATGTACTGCTGGCATCCACACCCCCTCCAGCACAGCCCAGGGACTCCTGCTGAATTAGTTATCAACTGGCATTTTGACCAGGAAGTTTGCATTTCCTCCCGAGCCTCCGATTCCTGCAGTCATTGCCAAAATCCTGTCAGAGAGTCTGGACAAGGTCATGACTGCAATTCCTCTGTGGCTGGCAAAACCATGCTTCTCAGCTCATTGGTAGATTCCTGAGTTGTCTTTAGGAAGGTTATCATCTCAGGGAATCACTGCTATCAAAAAGATTATTCTTAAAAGCTGTGGAGTTACTTATTCAGTCTGTCAAGCCTCGTTACATTAGAAGACTCCATGACAGAATATCTAAGAAATTTATCTTTTTGTTCATGGAAGGAAATGATGGTCCCACTAAGGAAACTGCAAATTTAATTATACAGTAGATTTCCTCACAGACAAAATTTCCAAGGACCTCAGTATGTCAGCACTTGCTTTCAAATCTTAATCCTCAGCACTGACTTTGGGTTTTGCTGGCTAAAAGACTTCAAGTGACTCTGTTCATCCAAAGCAGCTCTCTAGGTGCCAGGTCTGCACCCCTAATTCACCCTGAGCTGTATATACTTCCAGAAGAGGCTGGGGGATTTCTTGTTTAATGTAAAGTTGGTAGAAGTGTGCCTTTAATTGTTGCTTTAAAATCTTTATTAAGCATTATCTGTTCCCGTTGAGCCGAGAGACCCATGTGCTATTCCTGGAGCTGCCTCTGACTCGCTGCGTGCCTGCAGATAAGTCGCTCAGCTGCTCAGTGCCTCACCTCCCTCAGCCCGAAATAGCGGCGCTTTCCCTTTGCAAGCACTTTCCATCTGTGGTGTGTGCTGGAGCCAAGGGAAAGACTTCACAAGGTCGCTGTCGTTACTCCCGTTTTGCAAAGGAGAAACTGAGGCAGGCAAGGGCGTAGAGTTGCTCCAACGCTACTAACGATTCAGCTCGGGTCTCATCGTCTCGTACCACTTCACCTCTCTCTAGGCTAGCTCCCTCCCCAAATTATTCCTTAGATGCTAATCGTTCCACTCAGATCAGGATTCGCTGCTGAATTTCACATCTTCGTCTCTGTGTCCTTTCTTTGTGCATGACTTTTGCAATATCTGAGCAGACACTTTTTGAATAGCTGAATTGATAGAAAGAAATTCCTGACAGGTTTGAAAAAGAGCCCCTTTGGACAGCAACTGCAAAGCTTAAGCTAATGACCTCCTGGTTTTATTTGCCTATTCCTTTGTCTCTAGAGAGGTCTGGATTTTCCTCTTGGCTCACAATAATTGTTAACAGATCTTTTTCAATTTAGAGAGAAAGATTTAATCACAGTATTTGTAATTCTGGCCTTTCAGAGAAAGCCAGTATAAACAGCACTGTGTTCTGGCCCAAATCCATTCTGCATTATTAGGGTGGCATTGATTTGAGATCTCACTCCATTAAAATTTGAAGTCTCAAGCAGTTCCTGCTACAAATGGGGTCTCTCAAGGTTTATGCATTAGTTTAGCCCTCAACGTTGCCAGATGGTCAAAAACTAGAATGTGTCACAAATGTTACTGGTGCCCTTCGCAAAAAGACACTTTCAAATTAGTCTCCATTTCCACCCATTTACTGTAAGGTGCTACTTCCCATATGTAAATAAGTGGTGATTCATTACTCCAGCAACAGAGGAAAACAGACTTTGTTGAGTTATAAGAATAGGTAGCTCAGGTTTTCTTTTCTAAGTGAATGAATGAATATTTTCCTGTCTGCTAGTTGGCATTTTTTCAAGTCACTTGCATTATTATCTTGTCCTTTCCCAGTATCAGAAGAAAGAGGTGGTTAGGAGATCCTTGATTCCTTCGACAGTGGTGTGGCCTCCAGGCAAGAAAAAACTTGCCTGCACCTTCCTTCACCCCAGCTCCCTTGAGGTCTGGATCTCCACAAGGCTCAGTGCTGCTGAACACATACGTGAGTAGAGCTCATTTATTTTTTTCCACTATAATGTTCAGGTTTGGAATCAATCTAAGATTATGTGGGGTTTTTTTGGTTGCCTCTAACCCATAGATTCGGTTCTACTCTATTGTTTCCTTTCCCTCAGATGTGTTCCCACTGGCATCATTGCCATAATGACCCTTCCTAGGACTCTTCTCTAGGGCGAGTGGGTGCCCTGTACTGACCAAAGCAACCTTAATGCAGGTATCACACTCATTGGGTTCACTTACTTCTACTCAAGACACAGATTCTAGATGTTGATTAAAGCTGTAAGATTAAGGGTATGTTTCCTACCTCTTCCTCGCATATCACTTCTAACTGGTAACCTTTGTATTGATGAGAACCGACCTTAATGCAGGCAAACATGCTGTCAAGTTCCCCAAAATTTCAGCCCTCCAAAATGTGGAGAAGCTGTAATTCTAGTTAGATTTGTGTACACTTGTGTTGTTTCGTTTTCTTTAGAACACTGTTATGTGCTGTAAGGTACGTGATGAAGCAAGAAATTCCTGAGCTTTCACTGTGTCTAGCTCATTGATTTTTAAGAGTCTGGGAGTTTGGAGCCTCTGGAAGCAACTTGACACGTAATGTGAAACCTGCAAATCCTGCCAATTGCCACGGAAAGGTGAGAGAGGTGAAAAAAATCATTTTACACTGTAGACTTTGGCTCATTTTTTGACACTGAGAAAGCAACTTTTGCCAGCAAAAGCAAAACCTGCAGAGCATGGGGAGGGGAACAGAAATCCAAGCAGATAGAGCTGCACAAGCTGCAGTGCCAGGACCAACTGTGTGTGCCCTGTGTACCCTGATCGCCGCAGCAAGGGCAACCAAATTTTCTCATGCAGCCCCCAATTGCTTTTCAAACGTCAGCAAGATTTTGTTTCCACAAGTCTTTGAGGCAAGAAGGTGGTGACAAGGGGTGTAAAAGCCTGACACTCTGCAGGGACAAGTGCACCACATTTCAATGGCTGTAGCTCAGTACGGTTTCATTCATTTCAGCATTATCCAAAAATTTTCTTTAACAGCTATGTGATGGGCTTATTCCCTTTTTGAAATTTCTCAAGCAAGATGCAGTCATGAATGTACAGTCTTACTGCTGACAATGACCATATCGTTTTTTAACCCCTACTTTCAGCATTATCCCAGTGTCAACCTTTGACTCTTACTGATAACAAATGGTATCTTCCTGCAGCTTCAGTGATCTTAAGGACACAGGTCGGACAGTGTTTGTAAATAGTAATGGTATCTTTCATCAGACCAACTGGTATAGCTGGAAAAAATTAGACAAGCTTTTTGGTGCACTGATAAACAAATGCATATGTTGCGCTAATAAACCAGTCTCCCTAAGGAACTCGGAGCACTCTACGGAGATGAGTGAAGTGACTCAGCCATTTCTGTGTGATTTGCTCGCCCCATCAAAATGCATGGAAATTTTTGTCTCTTCACCAGAACCAGATTTCAGCTGCTGTGCAGGAAAGTATAGCTCTGTTTCCTATCTCACTGCAATGCCAGAGAGAGAGGAGTGAGATAACATCTTTTAGTTGCAGGTGACTCCTTTCACAGTACATGAAGAGGGGAAGGGAACACACCAGTTCCAGGGGAGTTTATCTTATCGCATTCAAGATGAAAAATAGAAGGTAAGAGGAGGAGAGGGAACTAAAAATAAAGGCCCAAACCAAAGAAAACTGACAGCAAAATACACTTCTTTCTTTGAAAAGCCACGTATATTGACATTCACATTGAAAAATAGTTAGCTGTTATTAAATGGTTTGTACAGGAAATGATATCATTCAGGTGCCCCATGTTCTCTGTATCTGTTGCTGTTCCTTGTCTTATTTGCCATGTTCTTCTATGTATCTGTTTTTAACAGCTTAAGATCTTTGGGGAATGGCATTTGGTGGATAACACTGATATTTTGAGGCAGTTCCAGCAGCATCTTACTCGGTCACTGGTCCCACTGAAGCCAGCTAGGCTATTACTGATGCTACTCAATTAAAGATATCGTCACAACTCACAGCCAAATGACTGTGGAACACTTAAACACTACTGGAGAATAAATAATTGTAAGCAATAATAGTATTTCTGAGTGCAAACTAATGCTGAGTGTCTTTAATGCTCTCGTCCTCAGCTGGGTTCTGTGCATACCATGCAGGCTAAAATCTTCTTGTTCAAGGCCTTTGTGAAAACCCCATTAGAAAATATCGCAGTTGCACATATGCCAGACCTAACCATTCATATCCTAACTCCACTGAATGAATCGTCTTGAGACATGTTTTGGTTTTCCTTCCTCAATAAGGGCCATAAATCAAACTGAGTTAAAAATTTCATAGCTACAGCTGGTTTTGACTTATGCAAATGCAACATTTCAATCACAACATATGGGAAAAGCATATTTTTCCCCTTCCCTCATAACTCAAAAACCAGTATCCTGATTTTTCTGAAGATCTTCAGAAATTATTATCTTTGGGTGGAGACTACAGACAGTAAATACAATCCTGTAGGAATTTGTTCAATTGAAAGACCGCTGAGCAAAGGAAGAAGAAGGAATTGGAGATTTTAACTACTATTTGTTTGCTAGCAAGAACTGTAACCTGTAAATATTTATAAGATATTTCAAGTTCAAAATTATGCTAATTTATTACCTGGGCTTCTGTCTGAAAGAGCATACTTGAAAAAGTTGCAGTAGATCAGTTAGAGTTTCATCATTTTTTCAGCTCCTCTGTTGCTCATTGTGTTTAAAGCCATATTGTGATGCGATTTCTTTGTTGCAGACATGATTTAAAACCACATGAACAGAGTTGTCATTATCTCATCTTTTGCTTTTGAAGCATCAGCACATCACAGCAGCTGGGAGCACCAGTAGTAAGTGAGAATTTAGAGTGTCCTCACCTACTTGCTACCACAGGCTGGGCAGCTACTGAACCTGCTTATGAAGTACTGGGCTTGTAAAACAGCATAGGGACGGCACACATCCAAAGCTCACTTAACTCCGCAGCCTTTTTGTCTCCTCTCTGATAATATTTAATTATTCTGGAGTTGTTCTGGAGGAACAAACCCTACAGCACTGAAATACAGTCAATTACAGGTGGACTAATCCTAAATAATCACATGCTAAAATCTTATTCCTGAGAACCTCCTCTGCGAGCGAAGCGCCATGTCCTTCTCTCATTACCTCCTCTTCCTCCTCTCTGTATGCCGGGGAAGATGAGAAGACCATGGCTGATTGCAAGGAAATGGTGGTGTGGCTGCCAGAAGGCCTGAGCATCTGATCTTCACCAGATGTCGCCTCACTAGCCAAGTCGAGCCCCACGCACTCCTCCTTTCTCAGCAAGAGTCCAGCTGGGCTCCAGGACCAGCTAAAGGACCAACGGCTTCTGTTGGACCCTGAAGCCCTACAGCTGTGAATGCAAAGCACGGGTTTGCCGGGTTGTTTCTTCAGGTTAGAGGACAAACGGCATTTCAGGTTTCTTCTGCACATCTCATTAAGTTCAGCACACAACCAAAGTGAGGGACGCCTTTCCTGAGCCTGTCATTTGTAAATGGGTTCAAATGGAATTTTAACGGATTCATGAAGGATACAGATATTATTGCATAGTTGCTGTTGGGCTCGGAAAGCAAGTGGTGGCTCAGAAAATGCTGAGCTGCTGGGAAGCAGAAGTTAGGAGTTCTGTCTAGAAGGGAGATGGCACGCAAGGGTCACTGCCCAGGACCTGCCCTTGCAGCCTGCCTTGAGCATCACTTGATGGCCAGCATCAGCAGCAGGTGGCTGAGCTAGACAGATCTTAGAACTTGCAGTTTTATAGCTGATCTTGAATTCTAGTATTGAACAGGAAGGTGTTCTACAGCTTTTGGTATACTCCTCCACTTGAAGCATTAATATTCAGCCGTTGGAAGGTCCATTTTAGGAGTCTTTTACATCTTATCCATAATAATGCAAGAGTCCCATTTGGGACCTGGAATTCTAAACCAATAGCTTCAGAAAAAAAGTGGTATTTATTTCTTATTGCCAGAACTACAAAGCATATAAAATGAGGGACATCCAGATTTCTATTTCCTCACTGGCTTTGGTAAGTCAAGGACTCATGCAGCCCTACCTACTTATGTCTGCATTTAGGAAAGCATAGCCTATAGGCACATGAGACTGCAGTGCCATACAAGTACGCGGGTGCCAGCTTTCATTAGCTCCCCAGCAGCTGCAGTTCTGTGCCTGTCCCTGATGCACAGCTCTACGCCCATGTCTGAAATGACCCCACCATGGGAGTGCCTGTTCCTCCACCACACACCTGCTCCAGAGTAGGCTTCTCTGCTGCTGCCGCCGGTGCGAACCTTGGCTGTCCTCTTAATCCCAGTTCCAGGACCTAGGTATTAATCCCTTTCCCTCTTTTCTTTTCAGCTTTGGAAATTTTCATGAATGGGACCAAGTAGTTGTGTCTTCTTGGCTACTGACCAACTGTTGTTTAACAAAACCAGTGTTAAATTGCCCCTTTCTCCCTCTTCCCCATTATTTCTGTCTAATTTGTGTTATATGAATACATACAGAACTCATCACAGCCGTGTTTCCCTGTTTGCCACAGACCTGAAGGAACAGCAGCTTGCAAAGGAGCTGATCCGAAAGACCAGCTGATGCTCAGATGGAGCAAACAGACTGTGTTTTCAGGGAGTGGCAGCTTGCACACCCTCCTGTCCCACCACACACACCACTGTAGCTGAAATAATGGTGCCAGAGCCCATCCCCAGTCAACGTATATCTGGTTGCAGCTCAGTGCTGCAGGGTGCAGAAAAAAATTCCCCAGCTTTTTGTCTTTCTATTTTTCCCTTTTCTTTGCTCCCTTTTAAGAGAGGGTAGAATTTTCCCCACAATAGTAATATCTAGCTCTTCATGTAAGAGAACAGCTATATTTGCTTGACTTACGAGTATCTTTACTGACAGATTTATTCTTTGCATCATAAAATGCCTATTTGGGCTTTAAAAAGTGCACTGACTGTTTCTTTGAAGCTTGCAGCAATAGGCCATTCTCATTTGAAAGACATATTATTACCCCAAAACTAAACATATTATTTTACACATCCCAGCTACCTCGATTCTTTGTGCCCAAGGGCCTCTGAGCAAAAGGTGTCATTTGGAGCACACAGAAGAGAAAACTCAGTTATGTAGATATTAGGTTTCTCTGTTCCTTTTGTTCCAGAAGAGCTGTATTCTCATCTCTCACTGGGAAGCTGCTGGGTTTTTCCTATCTGATAGGTAAGTTGTATCTGTGTATATGGTATTGTTATTTTTGGCAGGCACATGCTTCACGCTTTTAGCATGAAGAACGAGAGCTGGCAGCCAGTCACACTAACTGGGCCCTCATGCTTTGTTTTTTGCCGTAAGCCACGTCCTGGGGGAAGGTGTGAGTCAGGGTGATGCATGGCAAGGCTGTAGGGAAAGCACCCAGGCGGTGCGAGGCACTGGGCAGCCCCGAGCAGAGATGGCTGTGGGGCCACGGGCAGAGGGGTGCAGGGAGAAAAGGGGAGGGTGGGCTGAGCCTGGGCAGGCTTGGGCAGAGGCAAGGCTTGGCTGAAGGTTTATGCTGTCTGTTGGCCAGGGGGCTGGGCAGGTGGATGGTCAATATTTTACTTACCTGAATCCCACACCCTGGTGCCACCAGCGTGACAGCACCACTGCAGCCCTGCCAGGGAAGCCTCCAGCCCCAGGCAAGGGGCACACTACACAGACACCCCCAGAATCCAGCAGGTTCACACACTGACCATAGATCCCTACAGGCAGAGAAGGGAGGGAGTGGGGTCTGACACCCTCTGGCTTTAGCCCAGAGCTAGAGATGTTGCCAGTGAACTGCTTCTGCCTAATGAACTGCTCCTTTTCTCTGCAGCAGCAGATAAGAGCAATTAAACATTGGATAGCAGATTGATTACTGCAAAATCATGCTAGCTCATGGTGACAAATCTGTAGAAATATTCACCACAGTGGTAAGCGAGGTGTTCAGGCAGTGATGTACCCTCTGTGTGGCAAATCAGTCAAAGATGAAGCAAAGAGAGAGCGTCTGGTGCTTGTCAGATTCATTAATTACCACTGCAGACAAAAAAGGAAGAAAGACCAGCTTAAATACGCTACGTTGCATTTGCCAAAGGTTGTTTTGGGCCCAGCTGCCACTCAGAAAACAAGGCAAGGCTCTGGATGTGGTATTTCCACCTTGAGTGGACGGTTTGGTGTGAAGGTTTGCAGTCATGGAATAGCAGCTTATCTTAGAGCTGGCTTTAGTCCTTGTCTTTTTATTGGAAATAATGAGTAGAGTTGTGTGATGACACATTATACCCGTGAGCTCTGGCTCTCACTTTCTCTTCTGTGCACCTCTTGCTTGCTATCCTTGGAGACAGCAAGCTGGACTAAGTCTGACCCCGTCTAAGAATGCCCATTAATAAAGAATGGAATTAAAGAAATGAAATTTCTATCACTTACATTGAAGTGTCGGCTAAGTTATCTTTCTGGGTTTTGAAGTGATACACAGCCCTAGTGCTGTTTGAGACACCCAAAGCATAAGACATCACCTGTACTGTAATTTGTACAAACAAGCTTGATCAGGGCCTTTTTAGTGATGCATGCAAAGGCGTACAGACTTCAGGAAAGGCAAAGAAATTAAGATGATAACGAGACTAGACTGAAGGAAATCTGGATTTCTGCTCTGAAAACTCTGATTAATCCATGGATTTTACAGAGTAGCTGTCTTCTGAGGATTCTGGGGGGGTTGCTATAGAGAACATTTTGTTAGTGTCTACGCCAAGCACGGGTAAAAATTCAATAGATTGCTCTGATATGGTTAAAATCTTCAAAACTAATTCAGGGATTTTAGCTGAGTTCATGTCTGAAAAGTCAATATGAAGTATAACAACGTCCCATTGTGCGAGAGATGGATGTTCAGCACCCTCTGCCCCACAGGCTGCTGGAACATCTCTCAGGGTAGCCAAAATCACAAATTGCTATATGGAAATCTTGCTTTATTCTAAGCAGAATCTTAACCAGTGGCTCATCAACAATCACAGAAGACAGCTGGGTTTGAACCTGTATCACGTCCACCTTCCAGAATGTTTCATATACCTGTATTCACAGATACGTATCCTTGTAACAGGGAACTTAACGAGATTTAGTTATTTCTTGACATGTCAGCTATGTTCCACATCAAAGGCATTTCAGTCTTTGCAGTATCTTCAATAGGTTTTGGATCTCACCTGTGACGAGTACAGCCCTGAAAACACACCGTCCTTGAACAGTAGCTGGTAATAAGTATTTGAAAAGATGATTGTTCCTCAGAATGAATCATTAAGACCTATAAAATGCAGCTGTCACTGTAGTGTTTAAACTCTGCTCTCCTCCCCCTACACCCACCCTCCCATTTGCACTAATTAGTGAGGGATGAGCTACTGTCTAAAAATTAAGAGAGCTAGAATACTTAATTGATTTTATTTCTTGTGAATACTGTGCTTGAGGAGTCAGTGGTAAAAGACCCATGCAAGCACGGCTCGTGTAGGGACAGCATGTATGGTGCCCCACAAGCTGGTGAGGCCAGAGGGGGGTGGCAGCCCTGCCAGGGCTGGAGAAGCAGTCAGCTGGCCCAGTTTGAGCCAGCTCCATCTTGTCTTTATCCCACTCCCCAATCTGCCACAGCTCTTGCTGTCCTCACACTGCAGGTGAGTGCTTGGACAACTGTCTCACACCCACAGTCACCCAAGGGATGAGTTAGTTGAGCAGTTATGGTCTCCTGGATATATGAGGTGTTTCAGTGTGTGGTATCTTTTCAAGCTCTGCCTTTTAGGATGCAGAAGTTGCCAAGGATTATGAAGTTTTACTCTTAAAAGTGACATAATGTGGAATCATGCTTATTGCACCCCAGTGACTCTCTCCTAAATGTGCTCAGCCAGTATATAAAGATGTGAGCTCTTTTTCCACTCGTCAGCTCTGAAAATTTACCTTGGATTCCTGCTTTGTCATCCATAATCTGTTTTAAAGGTTCCACGGGGCAAGTCGTTACAGGGAGCCTTATCTGGGAGCGCAGTGCACATAAAGCCCTGCGGCCCCTCGGGGGCTGCTCAGAGCTCCCCCCCCAGCAGCTGCACCAGGGCTCTTTGCACCTATGTCTTGTACAATAAAAGTCCCAAAGTGCCCGATGCTGTCCTGCTGTGTGTGCCTGTCACCCCCCAGCACTTATTTGGGATTTGTAATAACTGTTTGTAATTCGGGACCTTTTTCCCAGCTCTGCAGTGTGTGAGCAGGGCAGCCCCCAGTTCCCACTGCGTGAGGGGCCAGGAGGTACTGAGCACACCTGTGGCTGAGTGCGGCAGAGGAGGATGCTTCGTGTGCTGCGTCGGTCCTGCTCAGTCCTCATTTCTAGCGTGGTAAATGGACCCCAAAACCCTCCTGGTGACAGAACTGCAGGCAGAGGTAACAGCACACAGGTTTTGCAAGTCACTCTGCAGTGTAACGAGATGAGCACCTGTTTGCAGCTTCACAGGGAGCCGAGAGCAGAAGCATACAAAGAGATTGGCATAGTGGAAATGCCACACTTATTGGGCTTGTTCTTGTATTTGTATTCATTATGGCGTTTGGTTCATGCTCTCTGCAGACCTAACCCCAACAAAGTCAATGGAGCAGAGAATTTGGCTCTTCTATTTCATTTAAATTCTTGTCAGAGCTTTTTGTTTGCCTCCACGATTTCCCCTCTCCCTTTGCCGGGACAGCTGCTTCGCCGGGCTGACGGGGCATGGGGCTAAGAGGGCAGGCCCAATTAACTGCACTGTCATCAGTTCTTCTGTCTTAAAATCCCGCAAGCTTCCACATTAATTTAGAATAGATTCAATCATAGTCATTTACAGGGTCTGCTGCTGAGCGCTGCAAGGAGCAGTTTGCTGGTAAGATTTTCACTCTCTGCAATGGCAAAGTGTGTAAGTTTGCCGTACCATTTCCCACAGGAATAAAAACCTGCGTTTTTGACCTGATACGACTAAATGCTAAATATATGTATCTATTTTCATTGAAGCACATCTCACGATACCCTGGTGAGGTCAGGGAACTAATGCGAGACAAGGTCACTGAAGAACTGCTTCTTTATCTACAGCTAAGGAGGAGCAAGCATAAACACTCGGAGGGATACGTCTTGCAGCACAGCAACCTTCCCAAAAGCCCTTACTCATACCTCTATTTACCTAAGCTGTGACTGTTCACAAAGCAAAGCCATCCATAGCTCAGATTGTCCTCTCTCTTATTACTCTTGTTACACCACTGTCTTCAGGAAACCCACGGCCAAACGCCCACTTGTGTGCTCTGATTGCAAATGCTTTATGCTCTGCTCTGTGAAAGAGAAGGGCTCTCTTCAGACTGGACTTTAGGAAGCCACACTTTCTTCTTGCATCCTGTTTGAAGTATCACTTCTCCGCTATTAGACCTCTCCTGTGATATGGAACAAATAGAAACATCTAGCTTGTGAAAATGTATGATCTCCTTGCCATAACCCTGATTGTTCAACGCCTCTTGCTGCCTTTTGTTTTTTCAGGGTCTTTCAGCATGTGATTTCAAGAGAAAATAATCTCTTTTTTCTGATTTGGTTTTAGACCTAATTGATGGCAAAACTCTAGTTCAGGATATCGAATTTCTCTCCACATCAACCAGCAAGAAGCAGGTGCATTAATTTAAGGATTATAATGTAATTTCTAATTTTTTATCTGCCATGTAGCTACCCAAGTAAAAAAAAAATTGTTCACCTTTTATTAAGCAGAAGGATTGTTAAACAGTCTTAGATAAGCCATGCAGCCCAGTACCACAAGGAACTATCTCTTTCTTCCTGGTCCAGACTCCTTACTGCACACTGTGGGCATTCCATGGGCTGCAGCTGGTGCCCTGAAGGCTGTCGTGGTGGTGCCCAGCAATGCTGTAGGTCCTCTCTGGCAGCTGGTGTGCACAAGAAGTCATCATTGCCTCAGATGTACGGGCAGATCTATATGGACAGTAAAACCAGCCTCAGCTTTAGGGTTTCTTTCTTATAAGCTCTAACGACTTCAAAGAATTTGCATCCACTTGGCTAAAAAAATGGCTAAGGGTGCCTGAATGAATGCAAATGAGGCAACTCCTCATCCTCTATTTCTTTATCTGAGGAGCAGTTTATAAATTCCAGGTAAGTATGTCTTTTCACCAGCTTTGCACAGTTCTACTCTCTCAGGCTGAATAAATTTTTTTGATGGGTGAGTTAAAACATCATTATTTTTTTCATTATCATTGTCATCAGTATAAATGGCAGAGGTGTAGGGTTTTTGCCCAAGCTTTTAAATTTTCATGACAATTTTACTAAGCTATTTTATACGTTATTAAGCACACTTGTGATTTGTTTCAACCTACACCTTAATGTGATGTTTTAAGTGAGTGTTCCCAGAAGAGGGCGAAGGGAGCCTGCACGTAGGGAACCCAGCTGTGGCCTTGGACTTGTGTGCTGCTGGGTGCCAGCATTGGGGACCACAGACAAAGATGGCCAAGGTACCTGAGACTGCATTTTTCTTTCACTGAGGTTTTCTTTTGAGATTCTTTTGAAAATCCCAGCCTAAGGGATTAACGGTGTTGATCATTATTGAGAATTCAAACACCTGTTTTGCTAAGACTCAAAAGCAATAGTTTTGTGAAAACAGGATCTGTGCAGGTTTCTGCTGGGGAAAAAAAAAAAGGCTGTATTGAAGCCCTTGTTTACCCAAACAAGGAAATAATTCCGTCTTCTGGCCGTTTCTAAAAACTGAGGTCAATGCTTGTAGTCATGTTTTGAACACGACTTTTCAGTGGGGTTTTACAGACAGCTGCTTTTTGTAAACCATTGAAAGAGATGAGGAGCACCAGGATTTCAGCACGACTCGGACATAACATCTGGCTGTGGGAGAAGCCGACCAGGGCCCTGCTCCTGAGCAGAAGTATCTTTTCAAGGTATTACACTGTTCCCAGTAGTTTTCTCGGCCATGTTTCTTGTTAAAATACTGATCTCTGTAATATGCAATGAAATTTGCTTGACCAAATCCTGACCAGTTGTCTGTTGTCAGTTTATAACAGCTACAAATCTGTCTCTAAATTGATACGACCGCATTTTCCAAATGTTGGGTTAGTGCTAAGCCTGTAACTAATGTATATGGGGCTTTGCAGGTGTCTAATTTTTTTCTTGTTTGCAAAGGAAACTCTCTGCCAATAAATTTAGTTTTCTACTTTGCCAAATTTATCTACCATAATAAATTAGAACTTTTTCTTTTAATTATTGTCATATACAAGAATGTCATCTCGCATGTACAAATTACCGCTCCCTTCCCTTTTCCCCAGCCCTCAGATTTCACATGAAAAACCACATCCTGAGCATTCTTCTCAACTCTTGCTGAAGAGTTTTTCCTGCCAAAAATACTTTCTGAAACATTCAGGGACTTTAGGATTAGATTTGAGTAGCCTTCTGAGGGCAGGATAACACATCATCCTAGAGGCAGATGCTGGCCTCCTTGTCTAACTGGACATATTTCCAGTCTAAATATAGAAGCTTTCCCTTTACTCACCCCAAGGATTGTTTAATTTCCACCACATTTCTCTCGCCCATGTATTTTTGTACTAGAGTCTCAACATGCGTGTTACTGTTTCTTTACAAAAGTGCCGGTTATCTACCAGGCTATTCCCCTCCTCTTCACCTCAATAATTTCTTGTTTTTTCTGATAAGAGGTTTGAGGCAGAAAGGGGTTTTTTCCTCTTCTTTTATGCTGTATGCTATGGTGTGTCCGCCAGGCCCTTCAGATCTAAAGCACACCATTAGAAAAACCTAACACTCCATATCCCAAATGGGTCACTTCCCAAGTCTAGTGCTGAAATCCTTTTAGCTAATACTGTTCAGGTGACTTAGTACTAAATTATATTTTAGAAAGATATGGTCTGCCCTTTACTTTTTCATGGGGCTACCATTCAGTCAATTTTAAAGCTGTAATTCTTTTTCAGGGTTGCCATGGAAACAAGTTAGTGTTCCACTGCTGCCTTGTGAAAACGAGAAGAGTGCTCATACATCATTTTACTGCTCCTGGGTCGTTATGCAGTGTTGCTGTTCTGGGCTTCTCCTCTCCTACGCACGCGTTAGCAGGGGCAGAGCCTCATGGTGCTTTAGCTCTCCTAGCACCATGAGTCAATTAGTTCAACTGCAGTCATATTTAAAGTGGGAATGCTCCATTCGTTCCTTGCTTCTGGTGCTGTTAGCACCAATTTTAATATATGCTCCACTTTGGGGATGCTTGGCCTTGGAAGAACAGCTTTCCTGAAACCTGGGCTTTATAGCCTGTAGTTAAATGATTGTACTTCATATCAAGGTTACATCCGCACATGCAATATTTGGAATAATACCTAATACCTAGAAGGTATAAAACTTTAAATGTATATGTACTTCAAATGCTGTGGTTCACACCCATCACATCATATGTTTTTATCTTTTTTCTCAGAAAAAAATAGTGCAGGGGAATATTTTTGAATTTACACACAGAAGCATGACATGTGTGCTATAGCACAACAGCAAAGCTCTATCAAGTAAGCACACGGCTCATCTGAGGACAGCACTCCTTGTCAATTTCTAGTTAATTTTGTATGTCCCTTGGATCTTATCTTGCTTGTTGTAACACAGAAAGAACTGAGGTCAAGGAAATCTTTCTCTCAGAATATTTTTTTTCGGTTTCAGCTGTTTCTCCCATGCCTAAAATCTATTAGGACTTTTTCAGCAGAAGATGTGCAGTCAACCGTGTCCAGGCAACCTACCTACCTTCTTGCCATCAGGGTCGTATTCAATCAAAGAGCAGTGTTTTTCCAGGCTGCAGGAAGTTAGACTCAGACTAGGAGTAGTTTCAATCTGGTGATGAGCTCTAGGAGAAGCCCTAACAGTCTAAGGTTAAGAGGTGTGTCTGATGTCATGATTATTTCTCTTCTGAACATCTTCCTCCAGACCTGGTCACCTCGATCACCAGAGGTGATTCTTCAGAGCACCAACACCTGTATCACTGGCTCACAGACACTGGCGGACAGGAGTGCAGCATCGTGCTTCACTGAAGTACATTGTCTCAGCTTCTTTGTCTGTACAGTGACATCCAACAAGATGCTGTGAAGCTTAAGACTACTTGGAAGTCACGTTGTCTTCACCAAGAACAAGACACTAACCACTTGAAAACTGCTGTTCTCCAGTATTATCAAGTGCTAAATATATCGAAAATGCTTCTCTTACAGCGATGTGTGATACCCAGGACTCTGACCCCAAAACTCCTTAGCTACCAAGGGCTGTATGTTCGGTGAATGATGTCAGAGCTTGTGTAAGGTGAACAGTCTGATGGTTGTGTCATACAGATGCTGTCGTGCTAGATTTTGTTAAATGTTTTAGTGTTGTCCAGGCAAGTCTGGGACTCAAGAAGGTAGGGCGAGGCTGCAAGCAAAACAGCCAGGCAGCAGAATAGCTTGAAATGAGGCACTGCCAGTTCATCTGAGCTGCAAAATGAAGTTTGCCATCTTCTAGGAGTAAACTTGACCCTTATAGAAAGTGACTACCTTCATTTTATGTTTGTAATGTACTAATAGCAACTCTTGGTACAACCTGCAGGGCTGGAAATAATGAGGAAACTGAATACAATACTCCCAGGGCATGGGCCTAAAGTGATAACTATTCAAGCGTAGCCTTTCACTAATGCAGTTGCTCTTGCACATCAAATAATGTCAGAAATGCCACACTTCATAAGAAAGGGCTATAAAACTTCATTGTGATCCTTCAGCCCAGAAATCCATGCTCAAAGGACTAAAAAGTGTTTAAACGTGCTGTATTACATGTAGGGAAATGGACACAGAAACAAAAGATATTCCAGGTCACCTGCATTACATTAAAAATCTGTTCTCCCTCGTCAGTATTTTTACAATACCAGGTCCACACACATTGCTTTTTTTTTCTCTCTGCCACTTTATTTCTGCAATATTCTATTAGCCAGCTAAGGCTACTGGAGGGCAGCCAATAGAGTGATACTTACAGAGCAGCATGGATGCTTCTTAAAGCATTTTGGATCTTTCGCTCCAAGCAAGCCATCTTGCGGCAGCGAGTCTGATCCGTCAGGAGTTTAGCCCTGTTGGCAGCCACCAAAGCAACAGCTGAAGAAAATGCAAACATAAGCCTTTTCTGCCCAGCAAAGGCACAGGACATTGGAATGAGTCCTCAGTGCTGACTCTTGTGAGGAAAAAACCTGCTTCTGTTGTGCTTTCTGGGAGAATTCCTGTGATAATGATGGTGTAACACAAAGAGTCATTCAAAGGGAAAAAAATCTCAAGCATGGGCACAGGCGTGTGTGTTTGCCAGGTGTCCGAGCACCTAGCATGGAGCCCCAGCTGTAATTTGCCATGGACTTAGAGAAAACAAAGCAGTTCCTAGCCAGGCTGCTGACTGAGGCAGGTGCTTTTGTGGGCACGCTGGCCAGTCAGTGAGTTTAACAAGACATTACAGCTTCTGTTCCAGGTAAATGGCAAGGAATTCTCTTTGAGTGTAAGGTGTGTGGGGGTGTATCTTCCATAAAAACCCATTCTAGTCTCTCTTCGTTTTTCTCTCATAGCTGCTAATTGTTATTACACAACACTTTATGGCTGATAGTTCAGGTAAATGAATTTTCATGTTTAGCATGACACAAAGGTGCCTACCAGTCTAAAATAAGGAGCCTTTTTATTTCATTAAGTTCAGGCAAGCTGTTGTCCACAAGTTTGCTGCCACTGCGAAAGCAGCTCTTCTCTAAATGATGGTAGGTGTTCCCTACTGCTAATCTGGCAGAAAAGCACTTTGCAGTCCTTACTCCGGACAAAGCTCTTCTGTGTCCAAACTGCACAAGCCTAATGGGACCTCAGCCAAGGAAAACTCTGCTGTAGCAAGTAAAAATCTTTCCTTGAAACTAGATCTACTCCCTTCCATGTCTTTTCAGAACTACAACAGTATTTTCTAAAAATGCCACAATTTGTCAGCAATTGCATTGCATCTTAACTATCCGATTTTCTCTACACATGAAAAAGGAAAGTTCTTATTCTGCCTTAATGCCTGACTTTTGTCCTATTCATATAATGCATCCAATTCAGCAACACATCAACACAGTAGTTAGGTCAAAAATGTTCTTTATTTACAATGACCCTCCAAGGATGCTTTGCAGTAACTTAAAAAAAAATAACAAAACAAACCTGTTTGCTCCTCTCTGCAGGTTGTTGTCTACTGAAAACAATACTTAAATTCTTCTTCCCTCCGCAAATAGGTAATCACAATTGGCTGCAGTTTCTGGCTCCTGCTATGACCAGTAATCTCCATGGCTTACTAAATCACTGTTACTGAAAACAATTTCCAGCACTGCTCATGCTCCGTGGGATGCAGGTAGGAGGTTTGCCTGCCCATGTCTGAAGAGGGTCTTCTGCTGCATCCTTAGAGGCTGCTTGCCAGCACAGGGACATGCTGAAGCCACGACAACTCTGTCTCACCTATCACTTATCTGATCTGCTGGAGATGGGGATTCTTGCTGTTGCTACTCACCAGAGCAGATGACAGGCAGGTTCTCACCCCCCGCCCCCACGGTGCCCACTGCCATAAAATACCCAAGGCAGGTTCCTGGATCTTGCTGTCATGAGCCCCAGCTCTGCCCTTCAGTGGTTTTTGCCCAAGGAGTGTGATGGTGCTCATGGACTTGTGGCGTGCAGAGACAGCTATGGTGGCCTGATGTTCTTTAATTTGGGCCATTTGTTCTGAGTACCAGCAAAATCTGGAAAAATTCCATTGATGGGTGGGTGGCATTGATGGGGGGAGGGGTGTCTCTTTTTAAAAAAAAAAAATAAAAGCATGTTTCAATGCTTTTTTTTTTTCATTTCCATGAGGTATATATTTTTTTAAAATAAGCATTTGACATGAGTGAATTCAAAAGGAAATAAAAAATAAGCATCTGATCATATCATTCCATCCCCAAATGGAATGTTCACCAGTGTTGTCACACCTTCCCTTCTCCTCTCCCCCCCTGCAGCCCACCCTGGTTGTGAAATTTCAGCAAATATTACTCAGCACTTTGCAAGCCCCTCTCAGTTTGGTTTTCCTCTGACAACAGAAGAGGGTTTTAGCTCTCTCCTTACAACCCCAGCCAGCCCCATCCATAACGTGGGGCTGGGGAGGCAGACAGGGCTCCACCTGGGAGGTTGGGGTGGGCTGTGAGGAACTGCCATCCAGTGCTTGTCGGGATCACAGGCTTGTTGGAGTCCAAATCTTGTTTTCACCTTTCACTCTACAGGGTTTTTTTTCTGAACAATATTCAATATGGACAGGATTGTTCGATCTCATGTTTATCACTCTTGGCTCTCCTCTGCTATATAAACCAGTTAACTTTCAAAGTCATCTTCTGACATGTACAGAGATACAGGCAGGGCACAAAAACGTTCTGAGAAACATTTCAAAGCAGTGGCAAGGCTTCTCGATGGCAGCAAAGTGAAGGTAGCCTCTCTCATTTTTTTCCACCATGCAGTAGCCATTGATTTGTTCCTGATATGCTACAGAGGAAGAAATGTTATTTTACCAGTAATACTTCCTATCGGTACCCAATGCAGTAAAACCACAAGGGTGTTCCTCTCCAGATCCTGACCGTGGGCAGTATAGTGACTAAAATACGCGCTTGTCCAACACTTGCTGGAGTTTACGCTAGATGACTGCTACAGCGACAGGGCTCTGCTTACAGTGTCAGAAGGTATAGATAGACAGAAGGCAAACATATATAAACTTTGTAAAGTTTTCTGAGTGAAATAAAACCAAATAATCCCTACGAGCTGAAAGAAGAATTCTCATTTCAAACTTTCTCTTTAGGGTACCAGGTTAAAACCATCCAGATGGTCACATCATGTGTATCAATATACTTTTTCATCTGAAGAGCTGCTAAGCTACATAAAGGTCTAAAGCTCTTGGAACATCTGCCTTCCAAACACTGTTTTTTATTATAGCTGGTTTCTTTTATTATTGTTGTTGTCTTGGCATGTATGAGGTATCATCACAGAGCAGGGTCCCACTGGGGACAATTGCTTTGCAAGCACAGATAGTGCTATAGCCCGTGTGACTCAGGTGTTGCATTTCCAAGCTAGCATAAAACTGCCACCAAGAATGTGGAGTCAGCATGGCAGAGAAAAGAGAATGAGAGAGAAAACTAAGCCCCTAGTCTCAAAGGACCACGTTATGCAATATTAACTCTTGAAAACCCAGTAAGGGAAAAACTATTAGGAACATGATTGACTAGAAGGCTGAAGCCAGAGAAGCTTTCAAAGCATCCAACCTGGACCAGCAGCTGGAGAAAATAATATCTGTGTGCCCTATGAAAACTGAAGCTGTGCAGTAGAAAACATCTTTATCTGCCATGCGATTCGTCTTTTCCACTGACTCTTCTCACGTGCCATCAAATATGTATGGTTTTGTAAAAAATTAGTGTGTGTCTATACAGATGTGTACATAAAAATGTCTCATTTTAAGAAAAAAAAAATCATTCCAGACTGTTACTGGACTGAGTGCAGTCATTAAGCATTATACACTGATAGCTTATTGTTCACTTATGTGATAATTTTACTTCCAATTATATCTGGGTAATGAATAAAGACAGTTAAGACTTTAACCTATTTTCAGAAACCAGAGTTCTATCAACATGCAGTTATTTATGCTAATGAAAATAATGATCTTTTTATAGTGCTTGTCACTGAAATGGAATGATGTCCTGCCAACTGTGCATGTTTGCCAGTGGCTACAAATTAATCAGCTAAACTGGAGTGGTAATTGGAGTAAAGACAAGTCAAGGGGCAGCAAGGCCAGCTCTGACAGAAAAGCTTTTGAAGACAAATACCCTGTTCAGTGCACAAAACAAAAGAACTTGTTTATATAATGCTGCTGTTTAATTAAATCTAAGCAGCTGCTTCATCAAGAGGTCTCTGAAGATGAATGTGGAAGGTGATGGGCAGGGGAATCAAATGTGATGATGATCATGTTATACCAGATTACTCTGTACATTTACCTCACACCTGCCTAATGAAATTATTTCACAGAGCTCTTGATTATAAACTGCAGAAAGACACCTGAGTGTAACCCCTGGCACTGAATACGCACAAGGACCACATTTGGAGATGCTGGCTTCAGAGTTCAGTGTTTAACTGAGCACATACAAAGCTCTACCTTGGTCACCCAGATCTGCCCAAGGCTGTGTACAGACATGGAGTGGACAGGTGACATCCTGACATCCTTCTTTGGTTTGTTTAGGCTCGCTGTTGTAAACTGCAGGGCTGAAACATGGGAAGTGTTTCTTCCTTGCTTGCTCAAAAAGCCTTTTCTCAGAAAAAGAAAACCTTCCTTTTTTCACCTTCTTAACTTCTTGCCACTTTCTCACTGAGGCTGTTTATTTTCTCTTGTGGGGACAACTAGAAATTGTTGTCAGCAAGACGTGTAACTAAGCAGTGGTCTGTGCTGGATGCTTTTTTCCCACCACAGGTGGATTCCTCCTGAGAACTGCAGCACCGGAGGTGGGGAGAAGCATGCAGTGAATCGTGATGGCCCCATAACTTGCTGCAGCAGAGGGATAGGTGAAATCTCCAAAGTGCACACGCCACAGGCTGAAAACCTTTCTGTTCTCCTTGATGCTGATCCATTATAGGAGGTTCTTCCTGTTCCCCGCCCCTCATCCCACCCTTATCTTGTGCCAAGAGCTAAAGCGATTTTATGGTGGGATGTTCCTCATCTGAGGGCTCAGAAGCTGTGGTTGGTTGGCTAGGAATCAGCAGCCATGGATAGGAGCCTGCAAATGTCATCAGAAGAGTAGGAAATTGATAATTATTCATGCATATGACATTTTAAAACACACTTTTAACCTCCACAGTTGCAAAGGAAAAATTGGAAATCATAACACTAGTCTACTGTAAAGACTCAGAAACCATAAGGCAGAGAAAAAATATGCCAGCCTTTCACCTTCCCTAAGCATCCCATGATTTTATGCATTGACTTTGCGTTAACACAGAATTCAACATTTTGTCCACAAAAGAAATTTGGATGTTGAAGGCTTCCCATTATTTTACTGTTTTTTAAGTCCAGGCTGCTGCAGCTCATCAGTAGTTTCAGACTCCCTGTCTTGAGATACACGAAGAGCAAGGACCTTCATTAAAACATTGGTCCTTATGAGGTCTGATATGTACATCTTCCACATGTTGTTTAGCAATATTTTGAAAGACATATTCTTAAGCACATTAGTAAAAAAGGTACATTTTCTTCAAGGGTCTGTTTTTTTGAAATTATGCATTTTTACAATATAAATAGTAACAATTGAAAACTAATACCAGTTGAACAGGTTTTCGCAAGGGTTTTAATTTCATCCAGGAAATTATGTTTTATAATAGTCAAAGAACATTCTGGGAGTATTTCATTTGGACTTCCTTCTTTTATTTTGTTCAGACACAAAGAATATTTCCTCAATGACAGATGCAGAATCTTTTTGCTTAAGGATGAAAAATAAATTTCCAGATTTTCCCACCAAATGTATTACAAGCAACTCTCCTGCTGCCAATCATGTAACCATTTCCCTCAGACAAACACAAAACGCTTACGTGATGAAAAACTTATCCTATCACAGACTCAATAGGATCTTTGTTTGTCATTCATTCCTATTTAAGAACTTTCTATAGACCTTATAAAAGCTGCCACTGCTGTGCGTTGTTAAAGGCAGAGACCACACTGCATCCCAGAAGACATCGCAAGTCATTCCCTTCTGAATATCTTTCTTTTTTTAATAGGTCAACAATTTTGATCTGTGCTAGATAGGAACAAGAGAGGAAAAAGGAGCTTACTAGTTTTGAGTGCTATTTAAGGAAAGTTTAACACACTATTGACAAGTCACTTTTCATCAGAGATCATCAGGTGTCTTTGTGCTGTTAGAACCCAAACCCTATTTCTCTTGCCAGATAACACCTCTTCCAGTTTAAGAGGGTATTTTCTGATCTTTGAATTCAATTGCCTTTCCTCAGTGTCTCAGGATGGAGAACAGCAGGTATCCTGCAGCCCTGTGCTCCGCAGCTGCAGGTGCGATGCTGCTGTCCTTTGTGGCAATGAAGGTCAACTTCTGTAGGATCAGGCCTTATTTGAGTAAAGCAGTGTACCGTATCATATTAAATTGGCACCCCTGACTGCTTCTGTGAGCTTGGCCCTGTGGAGTTTTCAATAAAATGTGAGTAATTATTTTATAAGGTGTATAAAGAGCTTATTCAAGGCACATGCTCATTAAGCTCTTTCAGTCGTCATTAACATCAACCCCTAAAGGACAGCAATGGTAATAATGCGATATGGGGCTGAAAACTGTGGCATTTAATAAGAGAGCACAGTGGAGTGATTTAGAAGCACTAAGCCTCTCTGGCAGCCTTCTGCTAGGGCCAGGAGAATGTAAATGCTCGGAATTAGTTAATGATTCTTATAGTACTCTTAGATTAATCTGGATGCTTGGTATTTAACTGGAATGAATCTAGCATTCCAGATCAATTTTAAGGTGATATACGAGAATGAGTAGTCATTCCAGATCAAAATGAAGAGGCAAGGTGAGAGATGCTCTCTGTTTCAAACAGCAGAATAAGCCATCATCACACCAGGAGCCTCTGGTGGCCCTTCAGCTGCAGAGGGGCTGGGGAGCAGCTTAACCCAGCACTGAGCTACAAAGGTTACTACATGCAGAGGACTGATGTGCTCCCATTTGTTCTTCGACACAAAAGAATAGGTCCAATTTAATAGGCTGTACTAGATTTGCACTGCAATAACTGGGACCAGATTTGGTCCTTTAGGCTACTGCAACGTCCCCAAATGGCTCATTGCTGTCACAGCTGTCACCTGTGAGCTCTCAGAGGCCACTATGAGGTCCTGGACCTTTTTCTTCTTCCAGTTCGAAATTGTCTTCTCTCAGTTTGGCCTCCTCTGTCTTTCCAGCAAGGCATCAGGGTTGTAATATCCTCTAGACCAACCTATTCTCACCCTCATGATCCACTGCATTCAGAAAAAAAACAGAGTAATTATTCCCTAGCCCAGACCTTGTGAACAGTGACGCTCCGTGAAGGATGACCGATGAATTGTGTAATTGAGAGGAAAAGCAAAACACATGCACACTGAGTTTTCCTGCAGTCCTGCACCCAGAGCAGCCCATCGTGTTGAAGGAGCTTGAGCCCCACTGCTCTCTGCCTCTGCTCTCCTCCTGCCTGAGAAGCTGCGCCAGGCTTGCCTGGCAGCCCCAAAGCCTGAGTGCACCCTCCTTCCTGGGAGACAGGAAAGACACTTTAATTCCTGTATTCACAACCTGGGCTTCTCTCTTGCCAAATACACTTGACAGAGCCAGCACGCATCCTGCCGAGCTGCTCGAAGGACGGTGCCTGTGCGAGCAGGGTCAGTTAGCCCAGAAAGAACTACAGAAAGCTGTGCTCTGTGAAGGAGGGATGTTCTGTCTGTACCAGGACTGATCTCCACTGGGATGCTGTGAGAGCTCACTGGCCACCACCCACATCCACACCACAGGTTCACCTGAAAAGCAGAGGCCAATGGGCAGAGCTCATTCTGCAGGGACAGCTCTCTGATATCACAAGTCTAACAAGTCTGGCAGTTTTCGCTAGAAAGATGAGGAAAGAGTAAGGAAGGCAGAGGAGGACCATTAGAAGTGGCTGATAGCCAACAGCTGAGCCAGAGGGGAATATGCGTTCCACGATGGTATCGAGCACTGCTTGGGTGCTGCTCCTCTAGTGCTGCCTGCCACTTCCAGTGCCACCCAACAGACCTGCAGACACCATCACCCGCAGTCGTCCAGGAGCAGCAGCTCAGCGCCTCGACACCCACCCAGCCTCGCGCCCTGCCCCTCGCCCACTGCCACCTTTTCTCCCAACGGGAGGAGCAGCAAAGCTCCCTCCGGGCGTAAGGAAGAGGTGGCTGCTAATGAGCACACAGCCCTGGTTAAGGGGGTGGCCTAATAACTAAGGTGGGAAGAAACATATGCTTTCCTCAGCTCTAGCAGTGTTAAGAAACCTTTTTCACATGATTGATAGGTCTTGTCCACAAAGTCCTGATGGAGACCAGATGGAAAAGCAGTGCTATTTCCCTGACTGCCTCATCTCGCTCCCCAGCCTCAACTCCCCAGTAGAGACTGAGCACAAAAGCCACTAATCAAGTTAAAAAGCCAGCTTGCAGTGCCAGAGGAGAGGCTGGCAAGAATTATGTAAAGAAGATTAAATTCAGCAATGGGAAGGGACAAGAAATGAGGGTTAGAAGTTGGACTGATGGGTCTCTACCCATTTTGCTGCTCCAAGGTTAGCCTCTCCTTTTTTTCTTTTTTTTTCCTCCCGTGTATCTTTAATATCCTCCTTCCTCTCTGATACAAATCATGGATTCCTGCTTGGGTACTCAGCTCCTGTAAGATTTTAGAGCAGAGCTGAAGGCTACAAGGTTACTGAACAACAAGCAGAACCTGCTTTATTGCCAAGCATTTAATATCCTGTTTCCAACAGTGGAGGCTTAGAGGAAAAGTATGGCATGATCCTTCTCCCAGCATATACAGTGTGCCTCCAGCATAAAGAAGGAGACGAGAGGGAGTAGGTTCAGAGCCATCAAATAAGAAGACATCCTTCTCATATTAGTCCCTATTTCAAATAAATCTGCACCTGGCAAGACAGTCACAGTCAGAAAAAGGCTAAAACTGTTTTCACAGTTATGTCTGTTGCTCCCAGTCTTAATTGTACATGTGCAATACTGGATAGCAAGTACAACGGGACAAAGGATGAATCTCAGAGTTGTCCACAAAAATGCCAAAAAAATTGGACCATTATATAAAAAAGTATTTATTAATCTACTGTGTGAAACAAGGGGGCGGTGTCCTTCTTTTTTCCCCAATAAGTGATGCTGATTTCTGCTTTTCCCATATATTTTTTATTCAGCTCTTTGCTCAAAGATGGAATTTTTTCTTATAGAAATTACTCCTTGTCATCTACAAAATGTTCTACCTAACTTTCAGGAAGGTCTTTCATCAGCGAACTTCAAAACAGAAGCCACATCCACAAATTATTTCACTCCTCTTTCTTACTTCTATGATATGTGCAGGTTTCTAATACGGAAAGCTGCGTACATTGCATATTGACCACAGCTCACCACTGGTTTCACACCGTGTATTGCTGCAAAATCTATTGTGATGAGAGTGTTCTAGGACAGGAGTTTGTAAGGATCTAAGTGAAAAGCTGCCTTTGCTAGAGAGCATCAGGCTTGAGGAATAAACATTTAAAGAGGCTTGTGGAGTAGATTTTGTAATACCATGAATTTGCAGCAGCTCGTGGTCCCTATAGTTCATTTTGTGGTGCGATGCCTCTCTGGGTACTCCTGCTCTGCCGCTTGCTGGTGCCAAAGTGGCACAGATGGACCTTCCACCCTCCCTTTACAGGCTGAAGCCTCCTTCGGGGCTCCCCTCCCCATGCCCAGTGCCTCCTGCAGTGGCTGGGCAGCTGCACACCCCAGCCCCAGCCAGGGGCTCCCTGTCCCAGAACAGCCACATGTCCCCACCACTGCCTGCACACAGCTCTGGGGCACCTTGCTTCTCGCGTGTCCACAGCCTTGTGCTTGTCATAACCATTGCCCAAGTTATTTCCCCATGCACAGGGTACCGGATGTGGCTCCGGTTCAACAAAGTATTTAACCATCTGCTGAACTAATCAGTTCTTTCAGCTGGAATCTGCAGGCTGTGATGCAGGGAAAACAGCCTGAGCATTCATCACACCCCACAACAACTAACGGCAACCCTTTCCCCAGCAGAGAATTTGCCGACTGCGGAAGGAATTTTGTGTCACCTCCAGGATGGCTACCTGGCCAGCAGAAAAGTCTCACGTAGTACAGCTCTTGGCAGCACCATCACCTCTTTGGTTGAAGCTGCAGGTTGTGTTTTTAGCTCTGGAAAGCTGCAGTTCATAGTTTCAGCTAAGATTATTGCCACTGCACCTGAATCACCACCCATCAAATCACTGCTTCTCTGCAGACTCCCCTATATCCAACTTCTCTCAGTTGGGATTTTTTTTCTACAGTTGACAAAAAAAGGCTTATTTTGAATAGAGTCTCAATTGGTATTCAAAACAAAGATATGTGTGTGGTTTGCTGTAGCTAAAGGCTAAATATTTTTATTATTAAAAATATTTCCAGCTTACTAGTTTCCATTCTCAAGGTGTTCATTTATGGACAGGCCATTATGTGCTATATTTACCAGTAAAAGTGAATTTCAAAAAAATTACATTTTAAAGTAAAATGTGGTAAAATTTATTTACCTAGAGAAACATTTATGTAGCTATAGAGCGACAAGCAAGGGCGATCATAACATCTCAGGGCAGACTTGTATGTGTAAAAGGGTATGCATAAGTAAAAAAAAGACAGTGCTGAAGAATATATATGTGTATGCATGGAAATCCAAGGAACAAAGATATTCAGGCTGAAACCAATGCATATATTTTTCTTTATATTTACATTGTATTTGGAAAAGATCACATAAAAAAAGAGAAAACTAGAGACATAAGTGCGTGTGTATGTGCACGCCTGCACACAGGACCAATGGCCAATGTCACAAATCGACTTTCCACTAAAAAAGAAACCTCACATATTTAATGCTGAGTGATTTTCATTGCCCTTTGTTGAAGGCATTTTTTTTTTCTGGTTATAAGGCTTTATATATAAGATATATAAGATATAAAATACAAGACTATATTTTAGCCATCTCAGTCACTAATGGGGACAGTGTTTCTCCCGTTTTCACTTTGAAACCTACAGAGGCAGCTGCCACTGACAGGGGCGCTCCAGAAGTGCTGGGTTCAGACATGAGAGATTTTCTTAGATCCTAAGCTACTCTAATATCAGATCATACCGTATGTCTTAACGTTAGGATTCAGTCCAACCCTGAGGCTGAATGCCCTAGAAACCCAGGAAAGAATTGGAGAGAACTGTTACAGATGCTCCTTGGTGAACTGATTTCCAAGCCGTGCCTCAGACCAACAGCACAGATTCCTCTCTGTGTGCAGCAGGGCAGCAGTAGTTAAAACTACAGCAGCACTTCATGGGTTAAACTGATGAGTCCTGAAGGCTGCGGCATGCAAATAATTACGTGTCAGGACGACTCCAGTGAATTGAATCCAACTGCTGCCAGGTGTGGTTGCAAGAAGGTCTGTGGCAAATGCCCAGGAGACAGCAAGGGAACCACGTAAATCCATGTGGCTCCCTCGCAGGGCTCATGTGTCAGATGAGCAGAAGCCTTCAAGTCTTACAGAACTCCACGAACAGATTGGCCATTCCAAATCAATAATGTATCTATGTTTTCCACATAGTACAAGGCAATGCCGCTGGCTCAGGAGCAGGACATCCGTGCTCACCTCAGCATTGCGGGACTCCGGGAGCGCAGCACATCAGGCGACCTGCGTGCCCAGCGAGCCTCCAGGCGGGCAGGCAGCACCGCAGGCTTGGCACCACCAAATCAGAGCTTTCATCATCGGTCTGGCACTCCTTCAGCTTGGCCTGGCTTTGGGGACCTCCATTTTCAGGCCCACCTTGGAAAAAAAGCAGATTTTTCAGAGAATGAGCAATTAGCTTTGTGGTCAGTGAATAAATAAATAGGGCTTCCTAAATTGCTTCTGGTTTCCTACAAAAATCTCCGTGTATTTCTGAGGCCATAAGTCCTCTGAGCTTGGACTTTGTTGCATTTCTCCCAACAAATGCACAACCGATACATCACTCTGCAGCTTGTGTAAACTGTGCTGGGCTCCGAGCATGCTGTTGAATTTCTGAGGGTGCCGCAGATTAGATACTTGTACATACGGGTATGAATCCATTTCCTCACCTGTGAGTCCCCTAAATGCAATGAGAACCAGCTGGAAATGGAATTCTTATCTCCGACCTTCATTTTCTATTAGTTATGCGGGCAAAAAAAAAATCATAAATTTTGCAAATTAAACTAAAATAACAAAAAAAAAAAGCCAAACAGTTTCCTTTGGGTCATACGAATTCCTGCAGAGAGCATAAGGAACTCTATGCCGTGCATGATGTCTCAACAAACTGTTCAATTACAGATAATAAATAATAATATACAAAAACATAAACTCATATCAAGTGCAGAAATATTCATATTTTGCCACACTTAAATGGAGATTAGTGCAATTTGCCATGGCAGATGAAAAATCCTTTGGGAGTTTTGGGGACTGTTGGGTACTAGAAGGTCAGGTTTCTTTTAGATCTGGACATTCTAATCTAATTCCAACTAACGCCTGATGTATGAATAATTCATTAGTAATTCTCAGTTTGGAACTAAACTTCTCAGAGAATTTAGTAAGTGTGAATGTTGCTGCAGTAAACATATGCCGATTATTTTTTCAGAAGCTAGAAAATGAGGTTACTCCCAAAAAAGTGGGTAAAATAATTAAAATGTAAATTGAAATAAATTATTCACACTACTAAATTTAAATAAATGACTCGAACACCTAAACTCAATTAAGGCATGTTGTTAGTTAGAATACTCAGTATTGTATAGCAGATGTACAAAGCCAAGAACTGGCACCAAAAAAGTGTTCAATGTGCATGAATGTTTTATAGGTAACAGAGTGTATACCCTAAGGGTGTTGAATATTACATTAAATTATACATTTCTAATAACGAAAATATAAATGAATATGGAACAAATGTCGACTTTCAGCTTAAAACACCAAATACCTCTTTCCAAAGCAAGCTTTACCATTGCATAACAGTTGCAATATTATCTTGTTTAATGGCTTAAACACTGTTGTCAGCTAAATAGCTCTGTGTGTATGTACGAGAAGGCATAAGTGCCATTGGCAACTGTTGTATAGCGTTATGGAAACCATTCTAAAATAAGACCACATTTACTGTCACTTCAAACTCTTTTAAAATTTTAATAGAAATAACATATTCAGCAGAGAAGACATTAATTTGCTGTAACTTTTTTTTTTCCTGGCTCATTTGCACTCACAAAAGCAAGCTACTGTCAAAACCTACATACCAGGAGGGACTATTCCGAGTTCTGCAATAGGTGGTTAGCGTCAGGAGCAGGATTGAGGGGGAGGAATCTGGCAAGCATTCAATATGTTTTCTTTGCTATGGATTTATAAAATACAATATTGCATGTTGAAATTTTGTATATATATAGTATTTAAGCCTACAGCCTCAGCTCCAAAATAAAAAGAATTTGTCATTTCTTTTTTTTTTCCTTTTGGCTGAAGAGAGAGATGAGCAGCCATAAAGAAGCTTTGTTAATGTGTTGGCCATAACGTGCCATCAGTCATATTTGGATGTACAGCCTCACTTCAGACTTTACGTGGGACGGGTAGTTTCGCTGCACAAAGTGGGCAAGCCAAGAGCCCCCACTGTTGGTACCAGCCCCAGCCCCAGCATCCTGTACTCACAGGGAGGTCAGCACAGAGCTGGGCCCCATGCTGACTCCCGGGCAGTTTGAAAGGCAGCTGGGGCCACAGCACATTGTCACAAAGCGTGTGCTCCTTCAAGCCAGAGTGGGCTGGAAGGGGCTAGTGCTGAGACCAGCAATGCCACCTCATGGCAGATGGCACGACTTGGCCTGCGGTGCAGTCACCGGGCAGTGCCTGCGCAGGAGTACTTTGCCTCTGCTGGTTATTTTGCTTGTTTACATCGCTGGTCAGCTGCTGAAGACACACGTAAACCCACAGAGACAGAGGAGGTGCCCTGTGAACGAATTTCTGCAAGGTTTTCTTTTCCCTAACCAGGTTTGAAGTTAAGATGTGAGCTGGTTTCGGTCCTCTGCAAAGCGAAATAACTGATATTGAACTCAGCCCTAATTGGGTCTGTTAACCGCCTAGAGAAGCTGTTGCGCATTAACTATTTCCAATTACAGCAGCTACGAGCGAAGATCCAAACACAACCGTGAGCAAGGAAAACAGCACACACACACACTTTAGCCCAGGTAAGCAAACTAAACAGGGTGATTTTTTTTCAGAGCATCACGTTGGGTTTTAAGGAGAGGGCACAGTGGGGAACATCAGCTTGTTCTCGCCCTTGAACTGAAACAGCAAGCAGCCTGAACCTGCTCCAGGTAGACACAACTACTTGAAGCAGCTCGGTGTCTCAGTCAGCAGCTGAGTGAATAGGAGAGCTGCAAAGAAACCAGCAAAACGCAGCCTATCGAGAAGCCAAGCATTGATCCGTTCCCTACAGCGTTAGCACAGGCTTGAAGTCAATCCTGCACCAGATTCATTGGGGACGGCCTCCCCTTGACACCAGGCTTTGGGGCAGAGCTCGCGGGGTCTGATGATGGAAGTCCTACAGCCCCCATCAGCTGGGCGGTGAGAGGAGGGTTTAAAGCTCTTCGCCTTGGCAGAGGACGCCTCGCAGCTGCCTGTCCTCATTTCAGGGACTGCCAGGGAACCCTGCCATGGGGGAAGGAGGAGGGAGGGGGAATTTGTGCTGGGCCCAGCTGGAGTGAGCTGCCGTATCCCGCAGGGAGCTATAAAACTCCTCTGGCGAGACTGGCGTTTCTCCTGGATTAATGCAGCAGCCAGGTCTTTCCTGTAGGAAAGATGGGGAACCTTTACCAGCAAGGCAAACTTCACTGTCAGGAGGGAATGGATCAGTTCTATATGTGATATTTTCTTATCTCTGATAGGCTCTTGAATAAAGGGAAAATGCCTACACCAAGGACCAGTCTTGGCTTTGTCATTGACATATGAATGGTAATAATTCAACTAATATTGCTATATGCAAAGAAAACAAAGTCTGAACCATTACAGTAGAAAGTGGTGCCTTAAGAAACCTGACTCTCATTAAGCCAAAAACCATTATGAGCAAAATCAGCTAGGAGAAGAATATAAAGCAGAAAATAAGAGAGCTTTGTAAGAACTATTTAAGAATATCTTATTTTTTACAGGAGAAAGTCGGTATCCGTGTAAAAACACAACAGAATAAGCTTAGCATAATAAATCAAAGCTCTCTGCAGCAGGAAGTGAATGCAGCCATAAAAGTAAGTCTTACTGATAATGAAGAAAAAGATGAATTTGACAGTAAAAGAGCATAGATAATTGACAAGAAAAACAAAAATATGTAGTTGAGAATATTAATAAGGGAACAGTTTTAGCGAAACATTCCTAGAGTGGGGAAAAAAACCTTGAAACAGACCAATAGGTCTGTTCCCAAAGAGAAACAATAGATAATTCTTTCGTATTTAGTAATAATGCAAGAGAATTCAATAAAGATGTCTATTCTGTACTGGAGAGAAAGAATGATGTATTTGTTATATGATGATGGTAATATACTTTCTATTCCTACTGTAACTAAAGAGGATATTAATCAAGAGCTACTGTAGTTAGACATACTTAAATCAGAAGTTCTGGGTAATTTGCATTGAGGAATTTTAAAACAGCTGGTTGAGGAGCTTTTTGGCAGGGAATGTTGATTTTTTAGTAACCCATGTTCAGGGGAGAATTCTAGAAACCTTAAAGAATATTAGTTCCTTGTTAGTCCGTTAAAACTATGGGCAAGATGGCTGAGATAACAGAGGTTGTCAGGTTGGTATCACTACAGGAGCACAAAGAAAAAAGCTCCTATTTAATTCAATTAATAGAGACTGAAAAGTGCATGCTATTGTTGATGCTGATCAACAAAGTATGGAAAATATTTCTTCTCAAAGTAAATTTAATCTTCTTTGGGAGATTATTAAGCTGGTTGATATAGGAAGAGCTTTTAATAAATATACTCAGGCTTCAGTAAAACACTGCTGTACAGCTGACAAAATAAAACTGAACTTAGAGAGTTTAAAAGAAAACAAATCAATAGGTGTACTAAAAGGTCAAACAGAACAGAATGATACAGAATAACTTGGCTATAAAGTAACTGCAAAGGTAAAAGCTACCAGAAAGCAGGAACCTCTGCTGAACAAGGAAAGCTATACTAGAACCCAAATTGCTTCAACTTTAAGCAACCCCAATTGTGTATATTCCAGGCATATATTTCAAGTTGCTAACAGTGAAACTTCCTAAGCAGAGGAACACGTAATAAAGATTGTGATAGTTTTCATCACTAAGGATCTTTATATTAAAGGTGGATATATTTTTTCATCTGAGGCTATAGTTCCACTATCACTACTGGAAGTTAATAAAGCAGACAAAGTGTTTCAAGCCCAGCAGGAAAGGGAGTTTGCCCCTGTAGCTCTGGACGCTCTATTGGGTTACAACACATGTATTATACTTGGGGATCCTCACCTCTCCTAGCTTTCTTTTCTTCTAATCGCTTTTTTTCCATCATGTGGCATTGAATCTTGCAACAGTATCCTAAAAAGTTTATTTATAATGTACTAAAAGATGCAATCTTTGTAGCTGAACCAAATTTACAGTAGCAGCATTTGGGGTGAAGAAACTGCAGTGCTCCAAGATTTGTAAGTGATGCTTTATTTGGCTTGAGTTTTTTGTTTGAACTTAAATAGAACGATCTTACTCGTTTTACATCAAAGAAAGTGGAAGCAAAAAACGACTAATTTGATTGCTCACGCACAAGCTACTCACACCAGAGCTCCTAGAAATTAATATTCTTCAGTGTTAGGAGATGATAGATATTTCAGCCAGCCATACAAGAATCAAACCTCTTTCCCAGGTGAATGTCACTGTCTCAGTCTGTGACTCTTAAGTAGTAAATAGATGCTGAGCATATGAGCTTTAGGGACAAATCAGCTGACCTTTAATGATTCTTTCAGTCCTTCCCTCATTTTCCATCAATAGCATATTTATTGATCACAGAGCCGGCTGGTATTGAATTCCTCTGGAGAAATTCAGTATCAGAAAGGCTATGAAAAATCTTTAAAGTGCATAGCTTAATTCTCTGGCCTGTTGTCATCAAAATTGACCCTCTGAAACTGCACTTCACTAACTAAAGACGAGTCTCTTCCCTTGACTCTTGTGTCTTGGCACTGCCACTTTGGCTTCCAAAGTAAAATCTTCCCTGCTTGTAGGCAGATGCCTCCCTTCCAAACTCACATCACTGTTCAGGACTAGGATACATCAGTTCCTTGGGAAATTTCACTGGGGATTAATCTACAAATTACGTCATCCAAGAAGATTTCAGGGAAAATGTCACCGCTGTGATGCCTTACATCTGCATAAGCTTCCCATGAAGACAGCTGCCAAACGAAAGGAGTAAGGAATGAGAAATAGCTTCAGTTTTTCCCTCCAATTCTTTGGTCCATCTGCATGCATATCAGGTGTAATATTAGACTACCATTGCAGAAGAGTTGGTTGGTACTCACAAAATAGTTTTAGCCCTCCAGCACTACTCACTGCCTTAGGACCATGCTGAGAAGCAACAGCAAATTAAATCGAAAGCCTGCTGACCCTACCTATCGTGCCAAGGCTCTACCAATCATCTTGGTGTAGGAATACTACAAGAAGCAATCACCCAACACAATCACATTGCAAAGTTAAGACAGTGAAATTCTGGAGAGCCGATTCCCAAGCAGCTCCATCACTTGACGGTCTTGGGGGCCTTTCCCAACCTAAATAATTCTATGATTCTATTCTAGGATTGTTTGAACACTTTAGATTTAAAGTGTTCGAATGAGTCAGAAAAACCCATACGTACATCATACATTTCATGTAGTTCTTGTTGAACACGCATACGTGGTGCATACAGCACGCTATGTTGTGCACCGTGTTCAGTGTACGTTTACTGAAGTTTGCCTCTTCCACTAATGCTTAAACTCCATTGCCTGATGATGCATTGTAACAGTGCATCACTGGAGTGATGATGAGCTGATGGTGTATTGCCATCATTTATTACAGGAATATCATCACTGGCATATTATTGCAATGTATCACTACAGCAGCAGCCAGCAGGAATATCGCTGCAAGAGAGTCAGAGTGTAGATTTTATTAATTCCTAAGTGATAGCTGTAGAATTAGTATGACATGGAATCAGCATATACCCTGGTTTGCTCTCATTCACATACCTGCAACATGAGCTGTATATTTCATCTGATATTTTCAGGATAGCCTGTTATTTTCCAAGTGTGAATCATTTTCTTGCTGAAATTTTAGGTTGGGACTCTCATTTTGAAAGTTTTGTTAGCAATTACGAAATAACAAGAACTAAAAGAAAATGGAAATCTGATCCTTACTGTCTTATTTTATCATCACCTCTATCCTATTTTAGGGTGATTTCTGTAGCCCTGACTAGGAAATTGATTCATATTATCCAGGGTATTACACAAAGACTCATAAAATGGCCAACCTATTAAGGTATGATAACAATTTACAATGATTTATATTTTTTTTGCATCTGCATGAGCATTTTAAAATTCAGTATCTCAGTTGCTGCCAAAAATAAGGTATAAAACCCTGTCTATCCCTGCCACTCAACCGCTCAAATTGGCAAAATGATAACAGATATTTAAACATCTTCATGAAAACTGAGTGTGCTTTCTCCCATCAGTGTTAATTCCACCTAGCTCACTGTGCTTTGCACAAAGCAAGAGTGTATTTATATTACAGTCTCTCTTCCACAGTCATTGCCTGAAGGAATGCTGAAAACTCTCCTGCAAATGTCCCCTGGATTTATTTAATTGTACCACCAGAAAATAGTGTTTGCTGCAAGCTTTATATAGAGTAACTTCTGCAATGTGATTTCAGTATCAGCCTGTCTGATTCAGTCAGGACTCTGTTTTAGTCAGTGCTAAGGCTCCTATCTGCATCCCACTAGGATCAGACAGGGATATTGGATAACTACAGCCAGTTCTCACCTCTCACTGCAGGCTTGCATTAATCATATCTCGGCTACTTCTGGCCACTCTCAGCACATGAATACCTTTATCTTTTTTAGCATCATGTATTTTTAGGCTAAAAAAGTTTCTCTGCTAGACCATAATTTCACTTGTTCATCTCTGATATATTGTAGTAGAACTATTAGGAATTCAATGTATAGCTATGAGTGCTGTGTGTTTTTAAATAATACTGAGCTAGTTTCAAGTTGCAGCAGTAGCCGAGACAGTCAGCTTGGTTGACGGGGATTGTTTGAGGCATAGACAGGCAGGAACAGGCAGAGTAGGAGAGGAGCTGCCTACGTGGTTGATAAAATGTAATCCCAAACTAGAGGTAAGCTGTAACAGCACAGCACCTTCTCTGGAATTAATTTTTGGCTAAACCTAGCACCGTGATGACTGCAATAAACCCCGTATACCGGAAGATCCTGAATAGTAGAGCAAACTGTAAGAGAAAACTGTGAGAAACCAGAGAGATACAGACTCTCTGGGGAGCTGCTGGGAAGCACCTTGGTGGGAAGCAGCCTTTTTAGTGGTACATTTGGCTGTGATCAACTGCCTAAGAGCACTGCTCAGCACCAGCCACCGTCACTGACTGCACAGGGCGTGCGAGTGATAAACATGAAATGTCAAAGCTTACACCGACCTGTCTGAAAATGATTTCTTGTTGCTGGAGAAACACTGCCAACTCTTTGTCAAAAATTTCCCTTCCTCCCTCCCAAGAAATGGTTAATGCCCCCATGTAGATCAGGAGGATCGCCCTAGCGCGTGCAGCATATTAGCTAGGACAAAAGGGTATGAAACAGCAACGTCTGTTTCCAGAGTTTCTTGTTCGTCTGCACATCCACTGTTGACAGAAATGGATTAGGCTCAACAACAACCTTACTCCAGATTAGTAGTTTGGAAGCCCAAGTCCTCTTGCCTGGCTGAACACCATGACTTTTGAAGGAATATCTACTATCATAACAGACATTCATTTAATCATGCTGCCTGGCACATTGCAGAGAATTCAGTAAAAACTGGTGGAAGGGATACAGAACTAGTGGAAATTTAATGTCTCTTTCTTCTTTTTTTTAATGTTGACTGGATGAAAGTGGTTAAGCTCAACCTGAGGTGTTGACATCCTTCTCTGACTGTCAGCAGCTGCACTCTTCCAATGCAGGCTGGCTTCCGTCATCACTAGAAAACACCTGGAGGATGGCACAAAATTTGGTTTCCCTTCAGAAGGATGTTTAAAACCTTTTGTCTTCTTTCCCCTCAAGACTCCAGTACAAGACTCTGAAAGGACGAACTTGGAAATAAAGGAAGGCTCTGAATGTGAGTCTGATTAAAATTTAAAAAAAAAAAAAAACACACAACAATTTGTACACTGCTACCATCTAGTGAATTAAAAGAAAACAAAATCTTCCTCTGAAGTAAGATGAACCATATCTAAATGTGTGAACCTTCACCACTGAAGTCACTGGGATTTCTTCCATTGACTTTACTTGGAATAATCTTTAATAGAACAGGCCATATTAAACATCAGGCGTTTGAACTTCAAGTGTAATTACAGAAAGTATCAAAGACCATTACATATATTTGTGATCTAGATAATTGCCATAATTTGTCCAGAATAACATTGAACCAAAGGAATCATTAGCAATTACTGCTTCAAGCCAGTGCAAATAGGTTCAACTGGATGAAAAAGCACATTTTAAGAGTGGCACAAAGGGAAGCTTTTCCATGGGTACTGCATTTTCTGTTTTAAATTAACTTAAACCTTAGGAAAGAGATACACAGAGCAGCTTTGGAAACCTCACTTCTGCATTTATGCAAAGAGTTTCTCCACAGTTTGGCCAACATGCGTTCTGGCCCTTTGGTGCTTCCTTCAAAGCAGGAAAGAGCAGGTCATTCCCATTCAGTCCTTAGCTCTTATTTAGGACAGCTCTTATTTTTCTCTGTTAGAGTGGCACGTGCTAACTCGATCTCAAGTCTGTCACACTGAAATCTCAGTGCTAACACCCAGTGCTATTAAAAGCTAGCCTGATTTTGACATTTCCTTTTGCACAGTCAGCATGTTATTTAACCCAAGGCATACTTTCACTTGCCATGTGAGTTCAGGTACAAAGTGTCAGAATTAAATGATCTGTACCATATTTGCAGGACTTGATCCTTTCTTTCGTATCCTATGTCAGAAGAAATCCCTTTCAAAATGATCTGCAGGTTAGATATGAAACCAGATGACTTAGGCCACCGCTCAGCTGTCCCGTGACTTTAAGCAAGATGTCTAGAGGTGCTAAATGCAAACATGGCACACAGAAAAGGGTAGCAGAAGAGGGGCTTTCAGCACTTCTGAATATGAAGGTATCTGTTTCACTGTGATTCCTGTTCCTTATCTGTAACATAGCTGGGAAAGATGCAAGGACCTTAATTACCTAATATTAGTAATACAAATGCATTTCTATGCAATCATGCTTTAATCACCTTCACAATATTTATCATCATTAGTCTCATATCATAGTTCAGCAAAGATCTTAAGTATATTCATAATTCAAAGCACCAGTGTTTTCCCCTTTACTTCTCAGCCTTAAAATTAGGGACATTATTTGAAGCTAGAATATGATCTCACAACAGCCCCACTTTTCCCTAATTCTGCTGCATTTATCTGCAGCTTGGATACATTCAGAAGCAGCTCTTTCTAACAGTGAAGAACACCTGATTAATTTACTTTCTCTTTTTTTGTTTGCAATTGAAATTGCTTAGGTTAAAACTAGTTGCAAAACAGCTCTCCAGCACCTTCTGCAAAGCAGTTTTCTGTCACAAAAATATATTCAAGAAATTAAAGTTTGATATGTTAGAAATATTACAATTTAGATATCATAAAAATCATGCTTTAGAGGAAGAGAAGAGATTTAACATTTCATCAGTTATTTTCAATTTGAAAATAGGTTCTTAAATAGTCTCCATTAGAGAACATAATGTTGAAAGCAAAATCAAACGTTTGACTTTTTTTCCTTATTTTGCTGTAATGTTGACTTTCATAATATAGAGGGTCTCATAAAAAACCCAATTTTGATACCTTAAAATCTTCTGTGAAATCACAGTATGTACAATCCTCCTCACACCTTCCCCCTCAGGTTCCTTTAAAAATCCTCCAGTTTCAGAATCTGTTTAAAACTCTCTGAACAGCCCCTCACAGCAGCTGATGTAGCATTTCACGGCGGTGCCGGGTTGCTGGCTGGTTTCCCCCCCGAAGCGGCTCACCCATATTCATTTTAACTTGTACTTCGTGTTGCTACATAAAGCATTATTTTTCCTTTCTTCAGGGCAAATGGATGGGATCTGTAAAGCAAGTGATTTTGAAATGCGTCTTAACTTCCAGATCAGCCTTTGAGAAATTAATTTCCACTTAGTTTTTGGAGTCATTCCAACTCATCCTCATGAGTGAAATATGGGCATCAGAAGGTGGAACAGAAAATACAAAGCTAATGATCTGGTTCATGTTAGTTAGTTCTCTCTTAATCCTTTGAAAGATTGCATTTCCCATCTCTGGAATTTCCACTCACTGACGGTTTTTAAAAGAAACAAGACAATATTTGCCATGCATTATATATCAAGATTAACTCAAGAAGCAAAGATGATCTATTCGCCATCCCTATAAGCCTCTCATAATTAGGTCTACCAGTTTTCAAGGACAGGACTGTCTTAGCTTTGAGAATAAAAATTCCCACTGAAATATAAACTGTTTCCCTGAGTCAAGTTAGAAAGGACGAAGGGACCTAATCTTCACCCCTTATCCACCTGCTATTTTTACTGCCCTGAGAGTCCCTGAGTACAAAAGAACTGCAGACCTGCAGTCACTTTGCTCCTGAAAAATGGACACCGGTCCTTCCCAGCCAGCCTTGCACTGCAGCTTTCTTCAGTTCTGATCTGCCCTGCAGCAGGGTCTGCATTTCAATTTCTATGCACTGCAAGTTTCTCAAGTGCTGTAGACTTTTCAATCAGTTTTTTGCAAGCAGGCATTGCCTTCAGCTGAGCCATCTACAATATTTTTGCTAGGAGATCCCTAGGGAGGAGGAGGTAGAAGTCTATGCTCACCGTCTTGGCAGTGTGGTAGGTTTTGTATTACAGTCCCGTGCAAGACAAAGAGGTGGTAGTTGGTCTTGTGCATAGCTGTATCTTGGGAGGTATACCTGCCTTCCCGCCGTTGGTAGGATCAAGAGCAGGTGATGCAGTGTGGTGTGGCTTGGTGGCCCACCAGTTAGATCAAGCCTTCCCTTCTGGGAACCTAGCTCAGAGAAACTTTTCCTGACAGTTGAGCACCCTCCTCTCTCCCACAGGCTGCTGCCACAACACAGACAGGTGACAGCAGTCACCTCTGGAGGAGCCAGAGGGGTCTGTCCTTTTGAGTATCTGAAGTCCACTCATACTGTTTCATGCTGGTGTTGCTCTCTCCAGCCCCACGTCAGGCCATGCACAGAAGAGCAGCCGTTCTACTCCCTGTCCTTCTCTAGGAGCAGCCTTGCTCCCTGGAGCAGATGCACAAGTGTGTGCTCAGCGCTGCTGCCGCCTACAAAAGCTCCCTGTGGGTCAATACAAACCCCAGGGACAACTCCTACACCTAGGGAGTTTGAACCAACACTGCAGGCTGGATGGAGTTGGTTTTGATGGTTATCGTGGAAAGATACTCAGTAGAAGTACTATTTGAACAAGAAATGTGAAGTAAAATATTAACACGTATTTCTCCTTCTGCCCCTAAATTTCATCTTTTGTCCAGCCAGCTCTATCAACAAAGATACAACAACAAAGTACTAATGGAAGTTAATAGCAGTATTACTGATACGCAAAGATAACAAACAGTATTTGTTTGATGTTGTGAAATGAATAGTAGATATACTAAGCTAACAAGACATTCTGTTTACTTACAAATACATACGGGGGGATGTATTTGCATGAAACCATCTCAGCCATCATATTTTATCTCTCACATTTACAGTCCTGCAGAATGTTTACAGAGATCCTTCCTCTTAAAGAAATAGCATCCTATCACAGCCAGATAACGAAGGGTGAATTTGAAGAGACAGTCTATTCAATTTTATCCCAACAGAATTGCAAGCACTTTACTTTTTCCTCCTATTATTTCAAATGTTGGGCTGCAAAATTCAGTCCAGCTTCCAGTTCTGGCACTCAGATGCTGCAAAGAAAATGTATTTGTTCATTTCCAAATGGTAAGGAAGATTTTTAAATGAATGAAAGCTTTTTGGAAACAGCTAATTTCAGTTTTCATTACTGAAGATAAAGATTAAGCACTGAGAAACTTTTCATCATTTCTCTCAAAAAAGGTAGCTTGTGTTCAGATTTTCAGAATTTCTCAGCCTTCCCACCCTCACCCCCACCCCTGTTATATTATACAGCTGGTGGGCTTCTTAGACTACAAAATAAGACATTAAATCAGAGAGCTTGTGTTTGTCCTACTTTCTTCACTTTTCTATATTCAATTCCACACTTAATAGCAGGGAAGACAAAAGAAGGAGACATTTTCAATAGTCAGACCCTAATAATATCCCTCTGGGATTACCTACAGCTCAATACATCATTCAAAAGCAAAGATTAAAAGTAATAGTCACGTTAATATTATTTCACAATCCACAAACATAAATCCTCATTTGTTATTCATGAGCTTATCACACACACCTCTCAAGGAGCAAAATACTGCAGCATGTGCAGAAAATGGTAACACAAAGTAAACAGTGAAGGAGAGGCAGATGACTTTATAGCTCATGTAAGGTAAAGATACTGCAGGTATGTTTGCGAACAGAGTAGCAGTGATCCTGCCTGGCTTTGCCTATGCACAATGCAGTAGTGTTTATTGTCTCCCTCTTCACTTAACCAGATCCCATTCACATCTTGGTTTTTTTGTGATGAGTATTCATAGAAATTACTTTTCTGTAAGGGGTCTGAGGTGGTGGAGGGGACCCCGTTCGCATGGGGTAACAAACCCAAGTACCTTACCTGCAATTAATGAGAGGGACACCCTTCCTTGAGGAAATTCAGAGCTAAATTAAAACTGTTTGTCCAAAACTTATCAGGATATTTCTGCTTTTTTACATAGAAATGAGCAGCTGACCTTGAGCACTCTGTGTTTCCTGGGCTTGTAACACACTCCCTTGTGCACACAAAGCAATTCACAGAAAGCATGGAAGCAGAAGAGGCTGCAAGAATCGCTTGCAGGCAGGTACAGGTGGGCCCCCAACCAAACACCCCATCCCTGGCCAGAGGCAGATGTAAATTCAAAGATGGTATTTATTTCACAAGTGATCTCCTGCAGGTGCTAACTCATCGCTTTCTCACCACTGTCTGGCTGCTCCGAGCTCTGAAAAGTTCAAGGCAAAGCAAGTGGTGTACATGATGTGTCGACTGCTTTTGCCCCGTAGCCACACAGTCTTGAACCCCGATGCGTGAACTCCAACTAGAGCAAACATGTACACAGTCCTCCTGCGGGGGTTACTGTAAAAACAAAAGAGAAACTTGCACCAATGTTTCTCTTTTGTTTCCCAATAAATAGCAGGATCTCCCCTAGAAACTGTATCGATCTATAGGTGTTCAAATAACTATTATAGTAGATGAACTCTGCCCGGATAGACCTGTCAGACTCCTTGCTGCTGAGAAGACTTCCATGCAATCCATAGCCACAATAGCTTTGGAAGTAGCCAACTGATGTTTCCTCCCTCTTCCCCCTCCAGCTATACCCCGTAACTTTTCTTGGTTTCCTTTGCCTGTTCTTTTTTGAGGTGACACTTGTTTTGAGAAACTGCTCAAGTTGTGACAGAAACTTCTGAGTTATTTGAGTAACTGGCCTGCCTATGAGGAAGGGAGAGGCTGAGAATGACAGTGCAAGGGAAGACAACCCTGAAAACATCATGTCTTGGGAAGCTCCTGTCCAAAGAGGGTTGTGTTACATGAACTTGCCGTGTATGAGCAGTGCTCTGCACAATGAGTATTTCTTCTCAACTCAATGTCTTCTTACATATTTATAGATACAGGGTTTCACTTTACATATTTGTCATATTATGTCTATCTTTTATATTTCTATAACTATTGCGGACCATTTTCCCCAGCTCAGAGGAAAAGGCGTGAAATACAAAAATCATTTAAATGGAGCTGTTGAAAGTTTGCTGATGAAGACTCAAACACTGAAGAGTTAACCGAAGCAATCAGAATCTCATTATTACCTGGAACTACCAAGATGCCTAACATTCATCATGTGCTAAAACACTTTATTGCACAAGGTTTAAGCAAAAACTTGCATAAGCCATATCCTCAGCTGCTACAAGCCAACAAAGTTCCATCAATTTCACTGTAACAACATCACTGTGGGGCACAGACTCTGGCCTGCAGTGGAGCTGTCCTAAGCAAAGACAATTTGCACTCCTCCTAAAAATGATTAATTGAATGCTGTTTGGTAACTTGCTTGACAGATGGGTACCACAGTCCACTGCCTGATTTTCTGATGCACATGGAGTGACCTGTCTGAGCCAGCAAAGTTCTTAATATTTCACCACCTTAGCATCCAGGGAAAGATTCAGCTTTTAAATGTTTTTGTTTTCTTAACTGTTCAGCGAGAGACAGAACAGTACTGCTTATGCTCCTCTTTTCTTGTGATAAAAGGGATGACGGAACACCCTCCCAAGCAGGCTTAATGGCACGCAGTCTGAACACGGCTGAACTAGAGCTGTCAGCTTTCCTGCACTCCTGTTCAGTCCTCCCACATCAGACCAGATGCTGCGCAGGAGAACAAGGCAACCTGCTAGACAGCACCACCTCCAGTTTCCCAGCAGCTCTCTCCACACCCAGCAATCACCGCCCTGTCCCTTCCTGCAGGAACAGCTAGAAGTGGGGTGACTGGGAAAATTAATCTGTTCACCTGTCCCCTATACATGCAAGCGAGGAAATCTATAGATTCCCACCTGGATGTTGTTACCCCTGTAGTTGTCCTTAGAATAGAAAACTGAGTGAGTGGTAGAAATCTATAAGATTGCCAGGGAGTTGGACACCTGATTATGCAGGTCCAAACTTTATTGTATATAGAGTTGGGCAAGGGGGGAGATTATAACGATACTATGACAACAAAGCTTTAAAATTCTTCAGGTGTCAGCCATCTGCTGACAAGCTCCCTAGTTAAACTGTCATTTAGCGATATTTCTGGCATTGGCCTTTCCCTGAGTGTATTTCCCTATTCATCTTTCAGATAATTTCATTATCTGCCTGAGTGAGGCTCAAAGAAAGAATTATGTAAAGGTTTCTCATGTCTAGACACCTCCCAGTTTGATCTGACTATTCCAGCTCTTTCCAGGATTAAACCCAATCTTTCCTTCTCCTCCAACATAAGAGATCTCCTTTTTCCATGCTTCTTTTTTCAAATGTAAATGATATGGCTACCAGTCAGATATTGGAGATTGTCCCTCTCTTATTTTAAGAATGAGCAACTTTAGTTATTAAATTACTGCTTTCAGACACCAGTAAGAATCAGCAGATATGTCTCCAAGTTTTTTGGTTTTGTTTAATGTGGCATCTGCTTGAAAATTTTCAGGCATCTGGAAAATTACAATAGGTCTCCTGGGAATGAATTAATAGGCCACAGACACGTGAGGCAAAGCTAAATAAAATACCTCACCTAGTACTACAGTTCATCATGTGCATTCCCACACCTGCAATAAAACTCTCCCATCTGTGCCTGCCGATACAGCTTTCAGCCTTCTCCAAGGATGGAGCTCTAGTCACAATAAGGTTGACCCTGGCACAATGGCTTTAATATTATAAAGTACTCAATTTATTTAACAGCAAAATTGCTGACTCTGTTTCTCAAAAGTAGAATGATCAGGCAAGGTTTTTAAGTAACTAAGTACTCCAGAAAATAAGACCTCCAAGCCTGTGGGTGTTAATGCACTCTATTCTTGCTAAAAGGCTACTGAATTGCCTGGACTGTTATCTGAAAAAAGCTGTCTCTGTGTCTGGTACTCAATTACTGTTCAGGGAAGACTGAGAGATACTCTAAGATATAATGTGGTCTCCAGGTGTTTATGCTAAATGTGTTGAGGGATGATGGGGAATGCTGCTAATTCTGTTTGAGCGTCTGACTCAGCAGCGCATGGGTCTTCGTGAAGTGTTGGGAGACCTGGGAAAAGACAGTGGCCTTCTTCCCAGGCTTGGAAGGGAGGATTTGAGCTCATCCAAGTACCACCACCTCAGCTCAGAATCCAGGCATCACCACAAAGGTGAGCTGTGGCACACAGACCAACAGCTACGAGCAACAGGAAGAGAGGAGATCACACTGCTCACTTATGTTGTTGGTTAATACCTCGGTTAATGAGCTAGAATCACACTGAGATCACATCTCAGAACCACCACCCCCCCCTTATCTCAGGTCTGGAGTACCTCAGCACATCTGGAGTGAAGGTTGCAGCAAGCGCCCGTCCCCTGTCTAGCAGGCAGGGATGCACAGATGCAACAGGAACCTCAAACGTGTTCCAAGAAGTAAGACACAAAGGCAAAAGGGCCTGAGAGCTTCCAAGAGAGAGATCAGTAACACCAGGAAAATCAAACCAATGGAGATGGGGAACGAGGTCTAAAAAGGGAGAAGGGCTGTGGTGGAGAAAGAGAGCGAAACTGTCCCTACAAAGACACCTAAACTAATCAAATGGAGCGTTAGGACAGAGTTGCAGGACAGGGGGACTCCTTTCCCTCTACATTTAATAAGAATAATTAAAATATTTACCCCGTTAAAACAGTGTTCATTCTATGGTGACTACGACAGAGTAGCTTGGCAATCCTGCCTAATTCTAATTTCACTCAACCTGTAATACTCTGCCACTCCTTTGGCAGTGCCAGGTATTGTTTTTACTGGTTGTGATGTCTGGATTAGCAATTCAGAAAACTGGGTAAACTGACATCAAGTAGCACCCTCTGCAGACAGCACAAGGCAGCTGACCTTGGCCTGTCTCATTCAGCCCGAGCCCATAAGCAAATGGAGGGTGGTTTTCATGAAGGATGCTCAGTGAACCCATCCCCAAACCACTAAAATTCTTATGTACTGGCTTAACATTAACTCCAGGGAGCCTATTCACATCCTTAAATTTAAAAGTCTGTAAATAAGTACTTTCCTAGACATAGCACTTATGTGCACATCCCATGCCAAATCAAATCTTTACTACATGATTTGCTGCTCCTTTTTGTGCATATTAAAAAAAAAAAAAAAAATCCCTTCAACTCTTATGTCTTCTTATGTTTTTGTATATCTATTTTACAAGATTCTTTGGGAACCCTGGATAAAATGCGTCTTATGAGTGAGATTTCACTGATGGGCAAATTCTTTACACCATCCTTGTCTGCATCAGTGGTCTGTCTTAAAAGCCAGCCGTCAGCTTGCCCTCCTGTTGAGTACCTCTAGAGAGCAAAGCCACGTGTACGGAACTGTACAGCACCTGTCCCTGGGGCAGGCGCTCTCAACTGACACTGCAAGAAGTCAGTGAGGAGCTCCCCACCCATTCGATGCTCTGAGAGTTGGTGTGGGGGCAGAATTCGGCAGGAATGTATTGTTAAGCCAGACAGCTCCGACAATTTTTCCTAGACATTTGATAATTACAAGGGAAGACACTTTGTTATCTGGTACTGTGTTTGCCTGATGCTTGATTAGTTCATAAACAACAGCAATATTCCAAAGTTGGACTCAATTCACAATTAACACTACAAGCTTCAAATTTCTTGCATGAAAATATGAATGACAACCTAACAGGCTGTATCAGACCACAAACTCCAGTGTCAGGGACCAGCAAGAGCAGAGCTGCTCCGTGAGGGAAGGAGAACCAGAAGGCAAGGCAGCGCTGCCAGGCTGTACCTACATCAATGGGCACAGACCTACAGCACCTGCACACCTCTAACAGGGTCCATGAAGAGTCCCAAACCAGGAGAGGGGATGGGTCATGGGCAGAGAGGGAGAGTGGAAGTCACAGATAGGGATGCTCAGGGCTATTAAAGACTATTAGTAACCTCAGAGCTGACATCTAGGTTGCTGAGGAGCCACAAATGGTAGAAGCAAGGTCTTCAGACTCTCAATAACCAGGCAGGTTGCCATAAAGAGGAGTTGCTGAGGTGTCAGTAGTCAAGGCAGAGATCTATAACTCTGGCCTCTATTTCAGAAAATCAGATTATTTCCATGCACTGATTCAATTTTATTGAATTGGCCAATGGCCACAGAAAACCCTTATTTCACTTCTTCCTCTCTCTCCAACCAGCTTTATCTATACTCCAAAGTAGGGGACTGTTAAGAGAATCAAAATTTATTCTCATTGCTTCCCACTTTGCAGACATCAGGATAGAGACTGAATGAAAGACAGAAGCCAGAGTGCCTGCATCCCTCCAGCCACATCACTTGGTCCATACTTGTACCCTCATTTCCATAAATAAGGATCATTTAACATTATGTGCCAGGCATGACTCATCTGCTGTTGATTGTCCTATGTAATAACTTCTGGGTTAGAGTTAGCCTTGGATCTTGTGCAAGTGCCTCTATCTTACCCAAAGCACCACATTGTTACATGAACCGAGCTTCTGCTGCCTTGACTTTACATTTCAGACTTGCTCTGTGGAGGGACTGAATGCCACCTCTTCAACATATTCAGAAGTGTGATTTGGGTAAATTAGCCATAGGCTGAAAAAAGAGATAAAGTTCTTGAAGATTTTATTTTCTTTTTCAATTTTTTTTCATTAATTGATGTCTGCTTGAAGCAGGTGAAAAAACATTGAATGTCATGTGAGAATCCCAGTGAAAATAAGGGACAGGTAGAGATAGGGATTTTTGGTAAATTCAATTTGTCACCCAGCTGTGTAATTTATTTGAAGATGGCCATCACATACGTTACACTTAACCGAGCACACTTGGCTGTGCAAGTGAACACAATACAAAACTTTTTAGTTTGACAATATTAATTGAAATCCTTTCAGTTTGACGAATGAGTGCATTATGCAGTGAACAGTGAAACTAGACTTGATGAGTCATTGGCAGGATTTTCCCAACTTTTTGAAGGCATCCTCTCCCGTGGGCTAGAAGTCAGAAATGTCCTCCTGGCATGTCTGCTCAAGTTCCATTTTTAACTGTGACAAGACAAGCCCAGGTATTACTTCAAGCCTGTCAGTTCCTCCCACCTCTTCAAATGCCTCTACACATATCCTAGAATACACATGGAGGATCAAGGGATGGAAAGTCTCTCAGGGTTCATTTGGACTCGCAATGCATCTCTTTCATGTTAATTTTCCTTTTCCCTTTTCTTCACCTCAATTCACTCTGACGTCTTGCCACAATATTGTCAGTCTCTGAGAAAACAACAAGCCAAAGCAGATGTGCTGAACACATGGTCACCAACAGGAGCAGTTCCCAGGCAAAGTTAGCATGTGAAATCATTCCAAAAGAGGGATCTCTTATCCAAAAAATAACCTGCATCTGCTCCTGTTGTTTGGTGGGTTGAAAAAACACAAACCTTCCACGTCTAAGTTTACAGTTTGAATTTATGCAATCCTCTGAAGTTAGAAGGGTCGTGATTTTAGACAGTCCCCTTTGATACCATTGTAATGACTTTATCTTTGGTTGAAAAACAGAGACGTCCAACTTGTCTAGTGTTTCTTAATAAACCGTATTATATTGCAAAAGCTCCTTATGGTTTGGTGTCACACAGGTTGTGACTTGTAACTCCACATTTCAGCAGGTACTCTAAGAATATGAAGATGGATAAAAATTACCATTCTTTGAAAAAAAAGATGCATTTTTTCCAATGGAAAAAAAAAAAAAAAAAAGGCTACTTTGCTTATAATGCTCTATTCATTTTCTTTGCCTCGTAGAATTTAGGTGACTAATCTTAAACCAGGCTCTGAACTCATCCAGAGGCAATGTATAGAACAACCATTATACATCTTTACTGCTATTTCTTGTCCCTTTGATATCTTTAGTCACTGAAAATGGGAGAATAAGAAGTAAAGCTCCTGAAAGCAAGACACGTGGCAAGCTCTGAAGATAAGCTCAGCCTGCTAAAGAGAGAGCGCAGAGTGCTTAGGGCTAGCTTGGGTCTGAAGAAAGATGAGGAGGCAACTTGCTAGATGAATCCTGAATTTTTAGCTGAAGTTTTGTACTGGGTAGGTCCATTCGCTATTCTCCCCGTTAGAGACCACCACTGCTCTGCAATATAAATAGAACAGGTACAGAGAAGCAAACTATAACAGTTAAAGTAACGTGATAGCAAAATCCATGCCCGTGTTTGGCAGGAGGAGTGGCCAGGAAGCTCAGATAGTCAAAACATGCAGCCTCTGAATTTATGAGGACTTGACCAACTTCAACACAACACCCTAAGAGACTTCCCTATTGCTATGATTTGATTACCCATACATTCAGATTGAATACACACCACCTGTTAAACTACAAAACAAAACACTTCCACCAAGAGCATTTGGTAAATAAATGACTTGGAAAATACTATTAAGCTCAAAACCAACATCTAACCATGTTTGATTTGCCACCAGATGCTGTGGAATCTAAAGATACCAGGAAAAATCAAGAAAAACAGCGGCAACGTGAGACTAAAATACAAGGAAAATGCAGGTTTTGGTGTGAAATTATGGTCAGAAACAAATGCAAAGCTCTTATTCTACTCTGGACTACATAAAGTACAATAAACCCAGCATATTCCTGGAGAGCAAGCACCCGGACAGGCTTTGCCACATACTTCATGAAGGATCTCATGTCTCATTCAAACATTAAATTACACGTTAACACGACACTACTTTTTGTAGTGCATTGCCCCACATGCTGGGACAGGTTGATGTACGGATCAGTGGCGAAGACACAATCTCTCCCATTGAAGAGAGCTAAAAAGCTTTCCCAGAGCACTTCTTTCTAGGAAGATGGGTGCCAGTAAGAGTAGCTGGTAATGACGCCACTTAAACTTTCATCTTTTTGTCCCTTTCCTCTTCTCAGGTTGAGGAGGAGGGACTGTTAGTGTAAACAAGCACTAACATTCCTCTTAAATACCATGAGTTTAGAAAAGTGTAGAGCACTTTCCGTCTTCAGGGTTCCTTCTTTAACTGATAATTTTTTGCATTTTCTCTTTAAGAGTGACAAGAGCATGTCATTCCTGGAAAATCTGGTTAGAAGCGTTAGCAACATGGCAAAGACCATGGTTAGAAATGAGCAATGGCGATTGAAAAGAGACAGCAAAAGTTGTTTGAGTCTTCCCAGTTCACTCTGCTCGGCACCTTTTCACCATAAACTGAGTTCACAACAGGGCCAACAACTCCGTCACAGTCTAGACGAGACCCTAGTGAATGCCATCATGCGGGGTCCAACTGTCCTGCTACAGCCTGAAAAGAGAGGTATCGTTTTCTAACAACTCTACACTTCTGGCAGAAGGGCACTCTGCCTCCTCAAGCATGGAAGTATTGGACAATTCATCCTTAGTATCACTGAATCCTTTTCTTGTTGTTAATCTAGATCCATGCCCAAATTCAGATATTGCTCCAGACACCTACAGTAGATTGAACTAAATCCACTAAACGCCTTCAAACTGAAATATGTACAGGGATGATATATTTTAAGTGGATATGATTCTTCTACTGCTGTCCACAGTGCTGTATACGGTCACATCAGAGAGAATAAAAGGTGGCTGCCCAGAAGCACGTGCTTCACAACCAGCTCAGCTACTATGCTAGTTTATTATCTTCTGATATTTTTCCTCTCTTTTAATAATATTTGAACTGAACTTTGCTCCAAATCACAGTGACTCCAGCACTAACGGGAAGATAAGACCTCCTGCAAATACGTGACCACACAAAGTGGATGTGTGCTAAACAAACCTAACTATGTTACACTGAAACAAAGACCTTCACTGCTGTTTTGTAAGTCATAGGGTATTTCATTTGACATCTTGGTCCTCAGGAGAGATGACAGTAAGACTATTTATTTAAAACCCAAGTTTTAAAATAATCTAGTGACTTGGGAAGAAGAGGCTGCGTTTTTTCCCCCTTTTCCTTTAAAGTGAGTGCAGGATGAGGTTATATGATTAGTTGGAATCAATGCAGGTTCTTAATGATGCAGGGAAGGAAAGATTGCTGTCCAGTGCACAGTGAATATTCAGTGTTCTGCTCTGCGATAGATGCATCCTGTGCTCATCTGACAAGGGAGAAACACCCCACACAGCAGCTGCAAACTCTGCCCTGCTCCGCAGCCCATGCTTTGTGTCAGATGGGTTGCTGTCTTCTGCTGCTACACACTCTTCTCTAGGCTAATAGATCTGGCAGCCAGTTAAATTCCTTTAGCCAAGAGACAAATAGAAAGCATTTTCCATGTCATGGTTCCTGCTTTGGGAAAACAAAACAATCATGGACCTTACAGAATTTCTAAACGACTACGTTTCTTTACCTGGGACCTCTGCAGCCCAGGTCTGGATTACCTGTGCGTGGTGCTCCAGCGTTTTACATTTTAACAGCTGTGGAAACACTGCTGGTTGAAGCTGGACCTAGAGGGATTAACACACTGCTCAGTCAGGGGCAGTGCATCAGTAGTTCAAACGCTAGGTTTTTGAAAGCTTTCTTACATCAGAAGGGAGAAGCAGCATGGAAAGGGGTGTGTAACTACTTATAGAAGATGGGAGGAACGTATCTACATGTAAGAGATATGCTGGAGCAAAGAGACGGGAAAGAGTCTGTGACTAGAATGTAAGCTGTCTAGGCTTGTGTATAAAAAACATGTGATGCTCTACTTGAAATAGAGCAGAACTTTCACAAACTGCTGAAAAAGTAAACAACTTAAGGGCTTTTTACTCAAGAAAAGTATAGTGGAACACGACTGTAGAGTAATAGTGGGTATACAGCTTCTGAAAAACAGTGGCCTTTCCAAAGGGAAAATGTCCTTCTGGATTTGTGCTCACAAGAAGAACTAATCTAAACAGTTTGTTCTGCTTTGATTTGAGGTTGTTTTCTTATGCGGAAAAGTGGCATCTTCGTTGTCATTCCTGTGGAGATTAGTTTGGTATAAGCAAGTAGAATTAGAGATTAAACAAGTGAGAAGAGAAAGGTGTAGGTTTCCCTTTAGTAGAGTCCTATTTCCAGTATAATTTCCTCCTTCTCTTAAAGAGTGGACACGAGTAACCAGAGTGGTAGACCAGCCTTTAAAGACCTACTACCAAAACCAACACTGTCTAGTGCAGGGTGCTGCCACATTTTAAATTTGTAACCCAAGCATGGCCAGATGGCTCTGAAACACTGCAGGCAAATCCTAAAACTGCAGGGAGTTCAGAGGGAATGCACACATTTCAGAAAGAAAAGATATTGCCCTTTTACATGTGGCATAACAAGGCGGAGTGGGGCAACTGTTGCCAAAGGGTACCCATTTCAGCCAGAAATCAGGATCAGATATGGGAGGAGCACCCATGGGACAAGCAGTGGCACGGGGCATTGGCAGCAGCTGCCTTCTACTCTGTCTTGCCCAAATCAGCAGCACTGCTTTGCCTGATAAACCCTTTCAACAGTCAATGGTACAGCATTGAGTGCAACAGGAGAACATATTCCTGGTACCCTTCATATTTAATGGTACACACGATTTTCCATGTGCTTCCTGTTTCTGTGCAAAAATGATCTGGATGCTCCTTCCCACTGCTCTGATCCAGGTACAGAGGTCAGTGCAAGTCGTACACTGTGCCTCATCTTTTCTTCCCATCAGCTCTATGCGAAATGAAAATCCAGCCAGAGAAAAGACACTGAGGACTGCCTGTTCAGTATTCCCTCTGTGATTAGATGATTACAGTGGGTAAGAGAAAAGGAGGGACAGACAACCCAAATAGAAGGAAGACAAGACTCGGCAGTAGGAGAGAAGAAACCTTTTCACCCCCCGACTAGTGCAGAAAGCCAGAAGAGGAGCAGTTAACTGAACCGCAATTTGTTCTCTCCTGTCCCTTGTCCAGGAAAGGCTGTAGTTTTATCTTAGTTTCAAGCATTTTAGCCAGTCTGTGCTAATTCTCCGTGCCTTCCTCCCCACCCCCATCGACTCCTGCTCCTACACACCAGACTTCAGCTTTATCTTACTCTTTTAAAGCAGCTTGAATCGCCATTACAGACCCTCCAGATTTACAGTTAAAATTAAAGTTTTGGCAAGCCTCTGCCACTACATTGCCCATTACCGTGGTACGATATAATGTAATTAATGTTTTTATGTTTAAGGAAGAGGATGCACATATGTTCCTCAGCTGCTGATGAACAGATTTATAGGTAACACATCTGAGTCAGTGCCCGTGTTTAGACATTAGCCTGACAGATCACTAATCATTTTCTAAAAGCTGTGCACCGCTGCCCCGCTTCCCTAGATTTGCAAGCAGAACTGTGCTGGGATACCATAGTGAGATGATAGATTTCAGGTGACACAAGGGGAGGAAGCAAAACATCAGTAAATGTTTCAGCATATCTATCTCTTCATAAGCAGATGTTCTTGCTTAACACGTACCATTAAGCTAGAGTACGCCGCGTGCTTTCTTAAAGAGAAAGCCAGCCTGCTCAGGGTAGGCAGCTTGCAAAGGCACCTGAGCCAGCCCGTGTTCTGTCTCTAGAAATTTAAGCCCTTACTCAAGCAAAATCCTCTCCATGGAGGAAGGGGAGATGTCACATCCGCAGTTGCCCAGGAGGAGTGAAATTGTGAAGTGGATCCTTTCCGTGTCTTGTTGCCACTCCTGTTTTGATTCAGCTTAGCTGAAAGGCAGCAGTTCCATGGTGCTGCAAGCGTGGCAGGCAGTGCTCACCTGGGCAGGGTGGGCCCCAGCAGAAAGACAGGACACAGCTAGAGGTAACCAACCCTCCTGCTGCCTCAGGAAGATGTCCTAGGGGTCTGTCAGAGCACTGCCCAGTGTCTCTGTTAAAAAAAAGAAGTATGTATGTGTTTAAACACCACCAGTTTTCACCATGTTGCTTCAAACCTGCCACGACCTAACAGAGATAAGGATCAGTAGTGGGCTGACCTTGGCCAGACACTTACCCAGACGCTCTCACTCTCCCCTCCTTGACATGCCAGGGATGGCCAGAGATGGAAAAAAAGCTCATGAGTCAAAATAAAGAAGGGAAATCACTCATCAATTGCCATCATGTGCAAAGAGACACCACTTGGGGGAAATTAATCTAATTTATTGCCAATTAAAAATAGGGTAAGATTGTGAGGAATGAGAACAAAATCAAATACACTTTCGCATCCCAAAATCCCCTCTTCCAATGACCTCAACTTCTCTCCTTCATCCTGGACTCCACCGCAAGTGGCACAGAGGGGATGGGCAATGGGGGATATGGTCAGCCCATAAGAGCTTCTCTCTGCCACTACCTCCTCTCACTCTTCCCCTACTCCACCATGGTCTCCCCAAGGGCTGCAAGGAATCTCTCCATCAGTGCCTCCTGCTCCAGCACCTCACAGTATCACAGTATCACAGCATTACAAGGCTGGAAAAGACCTTTGAGATCATTGAGTACAACCTATGACCCAACACCAATCCCAACTCATCATCTAAACCATGGCACTGAGTCCCTCATCCAATCTCCTCTTAAACGCCTCCAGGGACGGTGAACTCACACCACTTTCTTCACCATCTGAGCAGGGGTTTGCCCCCTCTTAAATCTGTTTTTCCGGAGGAGAGGCCCCAGCAGCCTTGCTGAGGGTCAACGCTGTGCCTTGTGCTGGGGCCGTTAGGCAAAGGCCTGGAGCCAGCTGTGCTGGGCAAGGGGCAGCCCCAGCCTCTCCTCACGGAGCCTTCGCAGCACCCAGCACTTTACCGTGGTGTAAACTGTAACGCCATCCCCCTGGGAGAGTGCAACAGTGGCAGTGCAGTGGGGAGAGCAGAGTGAGAGCACAGAGGAGCACACGGTTCTGCTGCAGTCTCCGTACCAGCGTGTTCCCAGCGGGGAACGCGTTAGAATCGCACTGATGGGCTTCCCTGGCCAGTGAACCAAAAGTGTTCCTGATAAGTATCTGTGATAAATGTGAAGACTTCAGTAAGAGAAACAAATGTCTTGCAACAGAGAAAAATCTGGAGCTTCTGTCTCCTGTGCAACAGTCAAGTTTTCCTTTGGGTTTTTGTTTTTCATGGACTCCAATAAAGAGAACTGTTAACCTGGGAACTTTCTCTCTTCAGTTCTGCCTTTAGGGGAGAGCAGACTGGTAAAAGGGGGGGATTCGAGGCCTCAGCCCACTGTCCTGTGCACCAGAGAAGGAAATCCCTCTTCTTCGGAGAGGTGCGAGACAAAGCTCTCACTGAGGGATTTGATTAGCCTAAAAAATATGAGTTTTCTCCTATATGTATAGCTGGGGGCTGGTGATGCATTTTGTTGAGTCATCCTCTACTTCCAAGCACAGGCTCTCATTCAGAGCCCAGCGTATTCAACCTACTGACTACTGACTTAATGGCATTAAAGAAAAATAACGCAGTTTAAGAAAATCTTTGCACAGAACAGATTTGTTAACTTATACTAAAGCCCTTTCTAGGCACTCTCATTCAGAATTAAAGTGGCTTTAATTCAAGTTAGTGTTTGAGTTAAATCTAAATTAAATTTGAATTTAAATCATTAAATCTGCGCAGGGATTTAGTGTGGTTTACATAATCAATTTTAAGTTCATACCCTTCATTAATTTGGATGACTATCATCCAGTCCTTGCTTACTTAAAAATAGTTCTAATGCATTTATTAATATTATAATACTCAAACTGGGTTATTCGTGAAGAAACAGAGTTTGAGCTTTCTTTGAAGTTTCACAAAATGAGAGTATCTTGCTGAAAAGTCATTTTGTTCTCACGCATATTAAGGGCACGAAGGGCTATTAATTCCACTTAAAGAGCTTCTGTGTTGTCACAGCCAGTAAAGCAGGCACGAGGAGCATGGCTCTTCCTTCATTAGCACCAGCAAGGGAGCCCAGGCTCGTGTTGCACTCACACAGCCAGCAGCCTCCCTCCCCAAACAGGGGTGGCATCTGTTCTGCTCCAGCGTCAGGCCCTGCCTGCAGCCAGCTCTCTGTCTAAAGTGTCTCCAAGCTGGGGTCGTGCTGTGAAGACCCCGTTGAGCAGGTGGTGGTAGTCTTGCAAAGCCAGCCTCGCCAAAGCTGCTGCCACAGCTCCACACACCTCCAGCCCGGCCCCTGGGCTAACCCAGCTCCACCTTATCCTCTTCTGGACATTTTACACAGACGCTGGGCAAGAAACACAACTCCCACCTCCTCGAGCAAACTGCTGGACTAGAGTAAGGACTTTATGTGGGCACTGTGGATCCATCTTTGCTGCACAGATTGAAGCGCCTTTGGAAAAATGCAGCCTTCATTGTAGATTCCCTCCTTTCCCCCATCCTCCACGAAATGCCAGCCATTTTTTATTAAAACACCACCCGTCACCAGATTTCAGAGGAACGCAGAGTGGATTCGTTTTACAATATAAGAACCAGCTGCTCACAAAAAAGCTTTCACTTTCCCAAGGTCGACTAATCATTTCAGGAGACACACGTAGAAGGGGATATCTCACCTGACACTGGAGAGCACAAATGTTGACACAAATATGAATCTGAATTTTCTGACAGTAGTTGATTGTGTTGCTTTAGAAGGTTTAACAGACATGCCACTCAGCCGACAAGTCCCTGTTTAATGCTTCACTTTAAGTACTTGTATCATCTTTGGGGTTGTCAGTTCTGGGAATTGCAGCTCTTTGAGAGCAGTTTCGGCAATTTCCCTGTATGTTACACCTGGAAAAGTACAATGCCTGCTTCTTTTTCAGGCTGGCCTGCTGACAATTCAAAATCACACGACATCTACTTGGAAGAGCGGTTACTAAATCTCTTTCCTGCTTTATAGCAGTTAGTTTTCCTGGGTGCCGAGCGCTCATTATGCCAAACAGGTGTGTGCAAAATCAGCAGCTGTGTCACATGAGGACGCATCCCGTCCACAGTCTCTGGAACGGCATCAGATTGCACAAGCTTCGGGGCCTCAGGCTATGAATCCCATATTTACCTGGTTTGTATTGCTTCTAATTTTTAGTTGATCGGGGAAACCTAGTTTCAAACAGTTCAAACAACACTAGAATGTTTCGATACAGTCTTTTCTCTTTTGTTCAGTCAGAAATATTTGACATGAATTCATAGATAGAAGTGTCCTCAAATTAATTTGGGGACAACCAGAACATTCAGATGCAGGCTAGCCTGTTTCTAGCAGAAGTCAACTGCTGTGTTATACTTGTAAGGCTGCATTTGTATGTTGCTTGCTTGTGGGAATCTGAAATTTCATGGGAATGTACTGCAAATGATTAAAAATTAAACTTTGTATCTGCTTTATATGTTTGGCATTAACATTGTCTTTCCTTGTTCCCTAATAGTGATAATTAGGTGTTGCATTACTCTAGGGTGTGCCTTGTAGCACCCCTGGGAAGGCTTTTACGCACAAGATAAATACTACTGTATACATAAAACTAAGTTTTGTTGAGATAAAGCCTCTGTTGGTTTTATTACCATACTGTTCGCTTTCACCTTCTTCCTCCAGATGCACAAGATTCTTTTAGAATTTCCTTTTATCAGCTTTTTTCATTCCTTCTGTATCAGAGCTGCCGTTTATCTCAGACCTTTCATTCTGCACCAGTGTCATCCTCACCGCAGGGGTGGACTTAACTGAGCAGTTAATGCTGTTACATTGTTGGATCCTCCTGTACCAGGCTGTGTTAGTGCACGTCAGCATCAGCGAGGATGGGAGTCTGACAGGCACATGGGAACCGTCACCTAGGGACCAGGGTCTGTTGGTCTGTAACTGATGTGCTCCAAGTGTCCTGGGAGAACAAATGGATGTAGAGGCAAACTCTCTTCACAGTAAATACAACAGCAGACGTTTTTAGTGCCCAACAGTGAGCGCTACAAAAACTGCATCCACAAGTAGTCCTCACGGTTGCCAGTGCTTTTCAGTGGGGACAAGGAAGTTTGACTATATGTAATAATAATAATAACAATGACAATGATGGTGATGATGAGAAAAAGAAGAAAGGTGGGCCAATCGTGATGGACATCTGCAAGTTTTGAACATTTCTGGACACCAAGAGATTCTTCTTAGCCTAACTCCTGGCTTCAAGTTTAAAATTCCTGGCCACTGCATGATAATCTGAATTCTTCACATGTATCTACACAGACACAGTGTCATAAAATGCTCCAAAGCGAATGGCTATTCAGTTCTTCCACCTGCCCAGAGAGATGGACATAGGGAAGTTAACCAGATCAGTCAATATTTAGTGAAGCTAGGAGAAATGCAGTAAGAATATTGCTGTCATATATGCCTGGTTTAGAAATTTTCAGTCGTGATTCCTAGATGTTTTAAAGTGGGTCATGTGTTCCTGCTTTTAGGGTTTATGAGACTATGAAATTCACTCTAGACAAACCCTGGTGCAGCAGTCATGTACAATAAAAAGGCACCCTGGAGCTCCAGGAAATAATTTATCTGATCTGAAGGTCTTGACTACAGGTATACTAATCCTAACTTTCAACAATAGGAAAATGGAGAAACTGATGATCGAAATAAAGCTGCAGGTAATAATTGTCTGAGCATGAATTGTAAAAATGGATCTTCACTATTCAAACCCTCCATGAAAGAAACACCTACATTGCTGGATGTTATTTATTTAGTATTATTAGTACAGCTATTATTATGACAATTGGCATGAAATTCTGGAGCTGAGTGACCACCTGCTGTTTGTGTTGATGCTCAATTTGCAAACAGTCAAGTACCATTTGGCTCGTGCCAGCTTGCTGCACTGCTTCAGCCGTAAAAGATATTGTGTAACCTAACAGCAGCTTTTTAACTAAAAATAGGTGTTCTGCTTATATCCAGTAGAAAACTGGTATTTAATGGTTACAATGCAATGTATTCAGATTCTTTCAGCTGCTTCAAGCTGAAAGAACAGCTTTTTCAGCTGCAACAAATGGGACAAACCTCCTTAGAGGAAAATTTAGTAACACCAGCTAACTCGGAGACAAGACAATTGGACAAATTTACTGCTGCCATAGTGCTGCAAACGGCTGCCTGTGTGACCTTGGGCAAGCCTTCAGACGTGGTGTAAGAAAGGTTGAGCATTCAAAAGTCCTGCTGAAGTTGCTGGCAGACCCAGGGTCTAAGCACCTATGAAAATCAGACCCTTAATTCGTCACCATTTGTCATTCTGATACCACGCAAGAGGAAAAGCGATCTTTTGGTTGACCTCAGAGAGCCAGGCCAGGCCCTTCCTTCCAGGGTCCAGTCGGAGCTCAAGGCATTTTATTTTACATATGATGACAGATCACCTGTCCAGAAAGGGGTCATTTTGTGCGGTTACCTGAGAAAGGAAGTGTGATCATGTGTTCAGAGGGAGAAACTGAGAGCCAGAGCTCTTGGGAGCTGCTTTTGTATCACATTGTGGCTTTGGGCAGGAGGCTTCACCTCTGTCTTCAGTGAACTGCCCGTAACAGTTATATCACCCGAGTGCGGTGGTACCCAGTGGTTACTTGGGGACCACTGGAGATATATTCCTCCAGAAATTAAACCCTCAGCCATTTGCAGCAAAGGCAGGAAGAGGGAATCTGTGCCTGGGCAGACAGAAAACTGTTCAGATCCCCATTGCTGCCGCTTGGGCACAGAATGTGTTAAACTGCAGCATGCAGAGAGGTTTCTTATCCATTAACAGCCTTATTGTGTGATGAAAGGAAAGGCAAACTCTGCGACCATTTTGCTGATGTTAAGGATTTCATACACATAATAAATTAGACGTGAACGTCGTTGCCATGCATCCATCCCAGAATTCAGCCCCTCAGGGACTCAATCATGCTGTTCTCCTGTAGCTTGGAATATCAATGCACGGAAACAATGAGCTAAACCTACGCGTATCTCATCAGTGGATGTTATGAAGATGACATAAAAGGGGAGTGAAGGAATGTGGACCTCGCTCCCTACCTGATCAGGGGAGAAGGTGACTGACCTCATCATCTAATGTAATAAACACCATCCAGGTAGGGAGCTATCACAGAGCCCTGAGCAATACGAAGCCCCGTGGAATGAGATACAGCACAGTACATGCAACTTTCATAAAGATTTCCATGTGGGTAGTTTTTGTTTTTGATAAGAAGGAGGAGGCTGTTTGCCCAGTCGTGAAATATGAGCCAGCAGCGCTGAGTCTTTTCTCATAGCACCCTCGTGTGCTCTCGGCAGAAAATGCTCTGTGTCACCGGGGGAACACTGTGTCTTTCAGCAACGCTGTAACTTGCTGAAAGAACTAATTTAAATTAAATAGGACAGCCAGTACATATTAATTAAGTATCAATTGATTCTTAAAAGAGTACTTATTGAGGTTCTCAAGTTGGGAAAGGGATAAATCTGGCTGTCATGTAATTAATTCAGAATGACACAGGCAACAAATACATATTACATATTTTTCCTCCGAATATTAACTTGTAAAGAATGTTTACATATCCAATTCACATTTAACAAAATAACCTTATACTACATTAATTAGCTATCTGCTAATTAAAAATGTACCAAAATTAATATAGACATTAGATGAGTCAACTGTATAACTGCTTATGCGCAAAAGGAAATCAACATCAAATATTTGGAGATGCTTTTTGAGGCAAAATGTGGGAGGACCCAGATCTATCACATCCTTGCCACTGACTCTGGAAACCAGCATCTGGCCAAAGTAAGCAACGAGCTGTGGGGTTTGCTTTTCCTTATGTACATGACTAATGAACAGCTTTCTGGCCATATATCATCTTGGTTTTTTTGGTCTCCATGTTTTGGAAGCCTTATGAAACTACATTGGATGTTTGGTTTTGATCTTAAATGTGGTGGAACAGGAAAAAAACGGGGATTTTGAGAGCCATGTGAAAGACAGATACTTAAAATTGAATAATGAATTTGGTTGTTATTAAACAAAACATCTTGCTTGACATCTTCAATTCGTCAATACTGCAAACATCTGACTAGCCCCTGCGTATGTAGGAACATCCTCCCTGCAGACCAAGAGCTCAGTGAACAATGAAAGGAAAATGGGTGGTTGTGCCTGTGCTTTAAAGAACAAAACCAGTTCTTCCCATTAAAATAAGATAATAAATAATACTTGTGTTCTGCTCACTGATTTTTAGCGTTTGAGCACCTGCTCTGGCACCTATGGAGAATTACATACCTCTAATAGAGGGTGGTTTTCTGAGGCAACCTGCCTTGCCTTTACCAGTAAGTGCAGCTAACTGGAAAATCAAGCCTGCTTCAGTTCTAAAAAGGACTGTGATATTCTGAAACACTGTAAATTGGTCTATTTTTAAATAAAGTAACTCTGAAAAGCAAAGCAGAACTAGAAAAAATTCACCAAGGCTTTTTTTCATCTATTGCACCCAACAGACCTCTTGCTCATGAAGACCCTCATTGTAGAAGTGCAGCCACCACACAGATGTGAACAGACATCCACATGGATATTTCAGTGTACTGTAAATCTTTGGGAAAGTGTCTTACAGTCATCAGTTGAACAGTTGACTCAGTTACACCTGCTGCATGTGTTTTATTTCTGATGTATATATGCATACAAATATATGTACCTACTGGCACCTCTGAAGATTTCTGTAGGATCACTCTCTTTCTGAACTGCAGCACCCATTAAAGTAGTTTGATATAACTATCTCTTTAATACCATTGTCGAGCCATTTACATTCAAACATTACAATATTCAGTTTCCATTCAAGTTTAATCACAATACAGATATAATTGAATCCTTTTTGTAAGATTTTTAGACCTATGTAGTTCAGTAACTGATAAGCTGCAATAGAAGCGAAGAAGAGCAAACACAAATCATTGAGGGAACTAAAATTTTATATGGAAAAAATAAGAACAATTAGATAAACACTGAATTGTACCAGTAAAAGGAGGAAGATGTCACAGAAAGTGTGAAGGAAAGCAACTAGGATGGGAAGAGGACAGGAGGTGGAAGATATGTGCAGAAATAATGGAAAAAGCTGAAAATAGAAAGTGATTCTGCAGAATTTAAGAGTGATCAGCAGAAAGACAAGGAGGACATGGGAGGGAAAGACAGATGTCATGTTCCTGTAGCGGAACTGACTGTGCTAATACCCCTGCAAATCTTCTGAGCACGCCCCTTGTAAATGAGATATTTTCAGAAGCCTGAGAAGAATCAGAGTTGACAGCCTATGTGGCCAGGAAAAAAAACCCTCTGGGTGTAGTCTGTGGCCCCTTTCTGCCTTCTGCTTCTCCCTGAATATTAGAAGAAAGTACAGTCCTCCTCAAAAGCCTTTTCTGTGAAGCTAGGTACAGGGACTGGTGAAGAAAAGGGGATTTTCAGCGTATATGCACTACCGAAGAGGGCTGTCAGTCATTCCACTGCCATTTTCAGCTGTGGTAAAAAGGCAACGATCAGCTCAATTCCAGCTTGATAAAATACAAGCAGCAGGAAAAACCAGCAGTGTTCACTGGAGGAATGTAACCAAATGCTGGAAAGGCAGAGAATAGCACTAAGGGCAGTGAATAAACAGAGGCTACTAGTCAGTAGCTATGAAATGGAAGAGACGTTACTGTTGGCGGAAGCATCGTTCACTGTTAAATAGCATGGACAAGCAAGCTTGGCTGAAGCTACAGTCACACCAACATTTCTTCAGGGTGAAGGAGAAAGTCCAGCTGAGCATCAAGCAGCACATAGACTAGATGTTTTCTAATAGTAGAGCAAGATTCCCTGGAAGAACACGAAGAGCTACAGGACAAGCTGAAATTAGAAAGAGAGCGCGCAGGAAACCATGAGAATGCAGTAAGTCATTCTCATCAGGTTATGGAGAGCTGAGTCTGCAGTGAAGCGGCAAGGCTGCAGCTTTACTGCTGGTTAAGCGCCGAGCAGTTAGAGATGCAGGGTGACACAGCGGAAGGAAGACTTGGAGTCACGGTGGTGCAGATCAGGAGCCAAAAGCAAGGGCTCCAAATGCCTTGACAAATACAGAAAGGGGACAAGCGGGAAAGGAGGTTTTGGCAGCACTTTCCGGAATGGAAGGATTCTGTGACTGGCTTTTGGCACACGGCGGATGTGCTGGCTGATCACATAATGAAAGTATGATAGAGAAGCAAATGCTCAAGTGCTTCTGTTCAACTACAGACAAAAGCCCTTTCAGAAAAGGTGAAGACATCATTTGGAAAATCCAGTCCTGGAGGCAGTTAGTGGAAAGGATATCCTTTCTAAGGTTCCACAGAGAGGAAGAAGTTCAGGGTTACATGGCTGAGATGAACCTGACAGTGGATATACTACATTTCTAGCCAGAAGAAAACCATGTGTCACTTCTCTTGTAGAGGAAAGGGAAAAGACACTGGGCAGGTCTTTATCTTTCTATTGATGAGCTGCTAAATCCTGATTTTAGATTTGCAAGCGTTGCATGTATTACAGCAATGAAATGCACAGCAGTTCTAACTTCCACCCCCACAGTCTGTGACTGTTATGTAGGACTGGTATCTAGGATCTAATTCTAGAGCTCAAGATGCTAAGAGCAAAACCTTGGTTTCTCGAGAAGGATGCAGATAATTAGCTTAATGTCAGTCCTTAGAAGTTTTACCAGTTTCTAGGAAGACCAGTTTTGACCTTCACCAAACCCACTGCAAAATTCAGCTACTAATTGTGTGACAGGCTTCTCATGCCTTTCTCAGTATACTATAGCTCAGTGATCAATAATGCATTCTTCACTAGGAATTAAGCTAACAGTTTTGCCTTTCTAAAGGACTGCTTCAAAATCATGGAAATCAGTGCGTTCCCCTTCAAACCTTTTGAAGGTTTAAGCACCTATTTGGAAAACAGCAAGCAGGTAGCAGGTATCTACATTGCTGTATTCTGTTCCCAGATCTAGAGAAAAATATTAGTTTACATGTGACAGAAAATGTCAAATAACTGGGTATGGGTGTTGCAAGGGGGAAGAATGTCAGCTTTTGGAGGGTTTCTAAATATTTTATTATGATTGAGCCCAGTCTGAGATTTGTGATCAGCTCTGTGATCTTTCTTTGGGGTGTTTTGGTTCTGTGTATTTTAGTGTGAGCTGTGGTCCTGGGGTTTTGAGGGTGTTAGCATTCCAATAATTGCAGAGAGTGAGCTGAAGTAACAACCTCATTTACTAGTATTGGGTTTTTGTTTTAATTGCCATCATTCTTTTAATGTGGGCCGCTTTTTTGAGTGTCTTGGTATCTCTGGGTGCCATTTCCCCTTGTTGAACAAGAGAAATAATGATAGCTACCCTTCCAATGAGTTGTCAAGTATAACTATGCTCATGTTTGTAAAATACTTTCAAGACTCTGAGTGGCTTGGCTTGGCTTATGAAACGCTTTGCTATTATTCCAGTATTTAAAGGGGGGCTACAGGAAAGCTGGAGAGGGGCTCTGTATCAGGGAGTGAGATGAGGGGGAATGAAAGAAGAGAGATTGAGATTAGATTTGAAGAAGAAATTTTTTCCTGCCTGGGTGGGGAGGCCCTGGCCCAGGTTGCCCAGAGAAGCTGTGACTGCCCCATCCCTGGAGGTGTTCAAGGCCAGGCTGGATGAGACTTTAAGCACCTGATCCAGTGAGAAGGTGCACCTGTCCATGGCAGGGGGGCTGGAAATGGATGGGCTTTGAGGTCCCTTCCAACCCAAACCACTCTATGATTCTATTAATTGTTCTGTTACCCTCTTTTCCAGAAATGCACGTGAACATTTTAAAGCAAAGAGGGTGAGCTGCTGCTCACTTTTAAAAGATTCTGGGTGTACATAATCTGGTAGACTGCTCCCTTCTCAGCTGATCTATCCCCTTTCTCATACTCCTACCAATCACAAAAATTGCACGCTGAGGGATTTTATATTTTCTTTCTATGTGGGGGGAGAATTTCAAATGAGAATATCCCTGGAAACACGGGGGTAGGAACTAAATGTAAAGACAGACACTTTTCAGTTCTAACACACAAACATTTCGTACCTATTGGGTGTTTTAGAACCTAGAATAAATGGGACGAGTGGGCTGCTTGGGGTTTTTAAAGTGTTATTATTTCTTTTATGCAGAACTGTGCAAACAGAACTAATCTAAGATTTCAGGTTAAATCATGTGTGTTTCAGTGGTTTTCCCCAGAACTCACAGTAAGCGTACGGTCTCTTACACCTCAACACAGAGCAGGATGGCTCCTATTTGGAAGCATGATAGCTACAGTCCCAGAGGAGACAATAGTTATTTGCTATTTATTGTTACAGACGGCTGCATTACCAGAGGGATTTAAGGACATTTAGCACAACACATGCACTCTATAACTGAGTGAACATGCCCTTTTGCAAGCACATCTTCCCCTTTCAGTGCTGCCTGGAGCACTGAAACTTTCAGGCATTGCCTTATCTGCGATTGCTGACACCTGTTCCATGGGAACAGATAATTCTAGAGGGCTGTCATTTTCTTTTCCAGCTGCCATCTCACCTTCCAGTCTCCTAAGGGCCCTGTCACCCTTAATCACGGTTTTCTTTGTGATGGAAACCACAGGTGAAGAACCAGACAGGTTCCAGACTTGCCCACAGCAGAATTGCTTTCACTTTATTCCCTGGGAAAAGGATGGCGAAAAAAATGGGGAGACAAGGGCGAAAATGCAGATGTACTGCAATAGACAGGTACACCAAAAGCAAATGAGCATGAATAACTCTCCTTTTGGATTTTCTTCCTCATTAATTCCTTTCTCCATGTGGAGTTCAGGTATACTAATACTCCAGGCAAGAATCATGGTGTCATAAAGTTTGAGCTGAATTAGGTACTTGTCTTTGCAAGACTGAGAAATGGATTTTCATTCAAAGCTCTCCAAACCTGCCCATGCCAGTTCTACTCAGGTCAACAACAGCAAAAATCTGATTTACCTTCATGGAGCCTGAATTCCCATTTACTCTTCAGAACTTTTTCAGCCAGATTTTAAGGTGCTTACCTACCATACATAAACCCTTTTCTTTCATTTAGGTATCTGCATGAAAACAAAAATAAAAAACAGATGACAGCATTAGGACAGTGCTGGCCAGATTCTTCCATACACATCCAATATAAATCCTTGGAAAATATGACTGTGAGGATGATATTAAGCCTTTTGTGAAATCTAGCTCTCAATAATAATTCATTGCTTCTAAATTAGGACTTAATCTAATGTATGGACACTTGGATGGTTACATGCCTTTGAGAAGATGAAATAAGATTTGGTGGAGATAGAGCCGATGTGATAACAAATTCCCCCAAATTTCACAGAGCAGGGGCTGTGCTGGGTAAGAAATTACATTAATCATTTTTCAAGTTCACTGTTTTGGCATCAGAGGCCAAATGTTTTACTCTGATCAGATCCAGCATTCAAAGAAACAGAAAACCTCCTGCAATAGCCACTCAAAACAATATTCAGTCCAGGCCTGCTCAGGATTCAGACCTCAGTCACCACTTATCACAATATCACAAGGCTGGAAAAGACCTTTGAGATCATCGAGTCCAGCCTATGACCCAACACCAACACTTACTCATCATCTAAACCATGGCACTAAGAGCCTCATCCAATCTCTCCTTAAACACCTCCAGGGACGGTGACTCCACCACCTCCCTAGGCAGCGCATTCCAGTAAAGAACTTCTTCCTAATGTCAAGCCTAAACCTCCCCTGACAAAGCTTGAGACCATGTCCTCTTGTTTTGTCGCCGGTCACCTGAGACAGGAGACCAACCCCTGCCTGACTACAACCTCCCTTTAGGCAGTTGTAGAGAGCAATAAGGTCTCCCCTGAGCCTCCTCTTCTCCAGGCTAAACAACCCCAGCTCCCTCAGTCGCTCCTCATAGGGCTTGTGCTCCAGCCCCTTCACCATCCTCGTCGCTCTCCTCTGGACACACTCCAGCATCTCAACACCTTTCTTAAACTGAGGGCCCAGAACTGGACACAGCACTCAAGGTGCGGCCTGACCAGTGCTGAGTGTAAGGGAATGATAACTTCCCTAGTCCCATGCTATGATTTGTGGTGGGAGTTAAATACAGTTTTCGTTGTCTAACCTTACATCAAAAAAGCTGGGTAGAGTAATAGTCTTCTCTGAATGTCACTGTGCCATTTTTATCTGCTGTCACATTAAAAAAAAATGTTCTGGAGTACAGTATGCCTAATTTAACAAAAACTGTAAGAAAATGTACTGTGCTCCTACTGCAAGATTATGTGCATTTGCTGAAACTACGCTGTGCTCGTTAACGACTTGGTAAAGACTCCTATTACCTTCAGTGGTCTTTGGATCCGACACTAAGTGAGGCAGCATAAATAGATCAGGATTTGGAGGAAGGTTTAACTGTGCACCATGAATTTTATAGCACCTTTAAACCAATATTTACAATAGCTAGCATCAAGTGATTCACTATTTAAAATGCTCCCAAACACACTATTGACAAACCTGCAATTTGCCTTCCATCTCCAAACTCTGGATAGGTATTTTTGGCCCTATTTTTTTTTATATATATTGACACTTAACTTTTTCAGCGCAGAATGTATATTGACGGAGCCATCAAGAGAGCAAACACATTAAACCTAAAACAACAAGCAAAAGCTCTAAATAATACAAAGCTGGACCTACAAGCATGTATGCTGAAAAGCTTTAGATAACTGAGTCTGCAAATAGATCCTCAAGCTTCCATTTGGGCTCATGTAGCAAACAAAACAAAAGCAAATCTTGCAGTTATGGAGACAATAACAATTTATGGTGTCAGGTCAGAGCCAGACTTGGCTTCTGTGGCTCCAGCCATTCAGCAGTACGTTAGTCACACAAAGAACCTCAATCTGTTCACCCTTACTAAAAACCCCAACAGCAAAGTAACTGCTAAAATTTTTGTCCAGTAAAAATCAGGTATTATGGGTATAAATGATAATTCTTAGCCCAGCCAATGGGCAAGGCAAAGCAAATCTCTTCTTTAGGCCTGCCTGGGGAACAAACGTGCAGTCAATCAGGCTCTGGAGCCTGAGGGCACCAGGACATTATTACGCAGCAGCTGTGACTCCCTAAGGTCTCACTTTCTCTGCCAAGGCTTCTGCTTGAGAGGAGAATCTGGCCCATTGGGTTTTTTAAGGTTACTTTTATCTGTTATTTGTAGGAAAGAAAACAGCTTCAGGTCACGGATACTTCGGGCAGTACAGCAGCAGGGATCATCTTGACCATTGCACACTACCGTGAGGGAGAGACCAAGACATGTGAAATTACACATCCCTTAGCAGCAACAGGAGTAACACAAAATGGAGAACAAAAGTCACAGGCAGAGGTAATGCTATTTTCTCACAAAGTCTGAAGAAGGATGGACATTTTTAGTCCTCTGCCTTCAGTTCTAGACTTTGATTCACTTCTGTGTCGCTTCACTTCTTCATTCAGCTCGGCAATCTTGAGGCAACTGTTTTGATCACCAAGCCATGTGTGTTTTCTCTTTCATAAATCATCCCTGTCTCTGTAGGATGCAGTATTACAGCCCAGGCATTTGCTTCAGGAAAGGGTTTCCTTCCCTCTGGCAGTATGATCTCTTCTCCTCTCATGTTTGTGGATCTGGGCTTATGAAATAAACATCGGTTTTGCAGCCTCAGAAACAAAATTCCTTGTTCTTGTGCTGCGTGAAGAATTCTGGCCTGATTTAAGGCCTCTCAAAAGGATTAAGATCAGGGCTGGAAATGGCAGGATAATTTCTTTTTGGAATTTTCTTCCTTTCTGTGACACGGGATCTACAGTAGCCCTCAGTCGAGCATGCAGAGGCTTAGCTTCTTCTTACAGCCAGAGAGATGCAGGTATTTCTATGTCTGTGCAAACATTCCCAGTGTGGGAAATGCCAGGGCTCACCTTCACAGATCAGGCATCTGATTCCTTCTATCTTTAGTGGGGTACACAGGAAGAAAAGTAAGAATGCTTTTCTCAGGTTATGTCTTTTCTGCAGACTAGAGATGTGGCAAAGCATCTGTGAAATAACTGTTCTCATCACAAATCAGGGGAGTGTTACCAGGAAAAATGCAGTGGCATGGGAGTCATCATGCACCACACAAGCCTGGCAGCACAGCTACTCCAGACTGAAATTCGTCCCTCATCTTTGCTGCAGAAACTGGAGCTGGATGAGTAAACCTGGCTTGAGTATGACTATGTGGCACCTTAGTGTCACCTGCAGGTGGAACGTCACTTCCTCTTTATGTCCCCAGATCACAGTATCACAGTATCACAGTATCGTAAGGTTGGAAAAGACCTTTGAGATCATCGAGTCCAACCTATGACCCAACACCTACACCTACTCCTACTTGTCAACTACACCATGGCACTAAGTGCCTCATCCAAATTCTCTTTGAACACCTCCAGGGATGGTGACTCCACCACCTCCCCGGGCAGCGCATTCCAATGAACAATTACCCTCTCAGTGAAGAATTTCTTCCTAATGTCAATCCTAAACCTCCCCTGTCGAAGCTTGAGACCGTGTCCCCTCGTTCTGTCACCGGTCACCTGAGAGAAGAGTCCAACTCCTGCCTCACCACAACCTCCCTTTAGGTAGTTGTAGAGAGCAATAAAGTCTCCCCTGAGCCTCCTCTTCTCCAGGCTAAACAACCCCAGCTCCCTCAGTCGCTCCTCATAGGGCTTGTGCTCCAGCCCCTTCACCATCCTCGTCGCCCTCCTCCGGACGCACTCCAGCATCTCAACATCCTTCTTAAACTGAGGGGCCCAGAACTGGACACAGTACTCAAGGTGCGGCCTGACCAGTGCTGAGTATAAGGGGATGATGACCTCTCTAGTCCTGCTGGCCACACTGTTCCTGATGCAGGCCAAGATACCATTGGCCTTCTTTGTCACTTGAGCGCACTGCTGGCTCACGTTGCGTTTCCTGTCCACCAGCACTCCCTGGTCCCTTTCCGCCTGACTGCTCTCCAGCCACTCTGTCCCCAGCCTAGAGCTCTGCATGGGGTTGTTGTGTCCAAAGTGTAGGACCCAGCATTTGGACTTGTTAAACCTCATGCTATTGGAGTCAGACCATCTCTCCAGCCTGTCAGGGTCCCTCTGTAGGGCCTTCCTACCTTCTAGCAGATCTATGGATTGCCAGCCAGGTGATGAATTAATATGCCAGTGGCAGCTGAGCTGGGCTGCAACAGTAGGAGGCAGTAAGCACAGCTATCACTGATGTGTGGCAAGCACAATATGAAAGTCCATGGGTGGAGAATTATTGTTTTATTTTTTATTTTATCCTTCATCCTCTTCCTTCCTACCATCTACTGGAATTTTCTTTACTGGCATTCTATTTCTCTTGAATTGTTTTGTATTAAATGTTATTGAAAAAGGAATTAAGCCTCCCTGTTGCATCCAGACAATGTGGCAATTACTGAAAACCTGGGAAAAAGTCATGTGAGGAACTGGGAATATTTCTGTGGGTTTAGTGGCAAGCATTGAAAGGAAGAGCTTAGTGCTAGTCAGTTTATGTGAATCGATATAGTTGTTGACAAAGCTTTCTTAGGAGTGTCATGTTTCTAGAAAATCATCTTTCAGACCACTGGTTGTAACTGCTTTTCTAGGGTTAACAATCACACCGAGTTCTCAAGGTTTTTATTTCTAAAGTCACAACAGAATGCTCCAGAATTTCCCCTTCACTTAAAAAGAAGAAATGCTCCCAATCTAAGAAGGTATATATGGTGTTGCTCTTACAGTTCTATCTGAGCATCTCATATCTTTAATTTCAGCCCTCACAGTAATGCTGTGAGGCAGAGTATGACGTCATTGCTGCAGAACTTGAGCGTCAAGAGGTTTCATGATTTGTCCCAGTTCACATTGTCAAGAGGGCCTGTCAAGAGCAGGTAATTCCCTTAGGATCTTTGTGTCCCTGGATAATGACCATTCTCTTTATACACCTTTAAAGAGAAAAGATGGATAAAGCCTTTTTGCACAGGTAAATGAAAAAGTGAAAGAGCAACAGGTATAACCTCCCTTCAGCCCTGGGGAGAAAAAATCCACCTTGACTTCTGTAAGCTCCATCCCTTGGTTTGTAGCGCATTTTCTTCTCTTGATTGAAAAGGCAAAGAGACTCTCCAAGTCCCGCTACTTGCTCACATAACTGAGTCTCTTTTGACTCTTCTGTGTGGAACAACAGTGACTTGCAGTGGCTGCTGAAGCAAAGCACAGCAATATAGAACAGGGGATACCATTAACACAGGGGACTGCTTCCACACCGTAAAATTATGCTCCTACAAACAGCTAGGAGTTAGCTGGGTGCCCATGGCATGATGACGATTTGTAAATGAGTGTGGTGAAATGCCAAGTCACGATTATGTGTGTCGCAAAACCCATTTCAAGCACTAATTTATACTGCATCCTTATTTCTCATGTAACGGTGCTATTTGGAGAGTAATAACATTTTAATCAACACAGAAAATACTTGTATTAACTTGCAGTGCTCCTATAGTTTGCAGCTAACAATGCAGGCTGAAACCTCTGTCTATAATAAAAGAAAATCCCATGAAAATTATTCAATCTCTAAATGAGCTACTGAGGAGATTTAGTAAATTAATTTATTCAACTTCAGGCAATTGAGTAGTAACATTGCCATTAGAGATGGTGAAGTGCAGAAACCGATAGCAGTTAGTCCAATGTCACTAAGTTAGTTAGTGGCTAAGTAAGATTTTGAGGATGCATTTGTCATCTTGGAAGGAAATGAGAGCCTTTAGTGTTTTAATACTTGTCATGTTGTCTAAATTCCAAAGGAATTCGGAGTTACAAGGAGACGTGTTATGTGGGCAGTTTGCTCTCTGCGGGGCTATTTTCTGAAATCCTTGGGGCAACGGTTCCCACAGGCAAACCCAAGACAAGAGGGTTAATCACAGGTTTAGCTGGTCTGAAAAAGGGCCAAGGCCCACCTGCATCAAATTCAATCCTCTTCCAAAATGGGCAGGTATACGGTTCATCAGGATTTTGGAAATAAAATGGCATGGAAGCAGCTTTAGAAACAGTGGGTGTGGGAGTTACTGCTCCAATAAAGAATGTAGAATTGCTCAGGGAAGGATTGATGAGCTCTAGACGGTGTGTAGGAAGAGGCCCTTGAAGTTAGAGGGGGCAGTTTGAATTATAAGACAGATATTGCAGTTGTTATGGTGACAGAGGGTCCCGATGCTAATATTGCCAAGGAGGAGTAAAAGGACTTTCTGGTGAACAGGAGAGCAGGAAAGTCAGTCCAAGGCAGACTCTGAGGGGCAGGTCTGTGCCCAGGAGGGGCTTGGGGTCAGGAGCATGGCTTTTCTACTGGTTATGTCTACGGGAAGCGTTATGGTGCTGATTTTACAGCCTCCCAGCTACCCACACAATGATCCAGAGATCCCTGAGGGGAAATAACAGACCTTACTTTCAAGAGAAAGCCAGCCCAGCAGAGCTTCCGGCATAGAGTTAGTCCCATGTCTCTGCATACTAATATGACACGCAAGCGTTCACTGAAGTAGGACAATAAAGACATTGTGCCATGCCTTTTTGTTAATCAGCACACTCAGCAAAGATGTTGCTGATCAGCTGGATTATTAACACTAACTTTCACTTAGAGGTTCATCCTTTGCGAGCCACAAAAGACAAACAGAACCATTCTCTTTAAGACATGGTCCCCGGTGATGTTGTTTCCACTACTCGTTTTCACCTGTTATCTGCGCGGACCTTGCAGGACAGTTGGTTCCAGCCAGTTCAAACCCCCAGCACTACCATGTGCCCAGCACCTCAAGACTGACATCAGTGTGTCTTGTTGATGCACACAATCAGGGGGACTGAATGATTCAAGTAAAGATGGGAATTGTTAATTGTCACTTGTTCAGCAAAATGAAACTCACAGTAGCAAGTCTTGTCACCCAGGTGTTTGCATAAATTATAGCAGCAGCTTAAACCATGAATACCTGAGGATAAGGCAATCCTGTAGGTCTGAAGCTAAAACATAGGCTTGTGAATGTCTTGACTTCTGTTGGCTGAGAAAGCACCCTGTAGCCATTTCCTCATTCTTTTGTTTTAGTTAAACATTGCATTATTCCTTTAGTTTCAAGAAAGAAATATTTACACTTTTATGCTGTACGCTGTATTAAACAGGTCTTCAGTCTATCCGCCTCTTCACTGAATGAAACAGGCCTGGCCTTCTCAGTTACTTATATAGATTTTTGCCATTTTATAAGTGCCCTGGACCAAACCAAGGTCCAGTCATATGTGAAGTTTGCCACAGACAGGAAGGAGATACTGTTTCCAAGTCTGCTGGCTATAGCTGTTGCCATGCCTGTGATGTACTGTTTATAAACAGAAAGGGAGATAACTCAAAAGACTTTTTATTGTACTTCCTACAAAGTTTTTTCCTCTATGGATTTTGCCTGACAGTTACAAAAATCTTTTTATGTGGGTTTGTTGTTGGGTCTTTTTGCATAATTAAATGTTTCACTGTATAATACTAGTCAACTGGGAGCTATGGCAATAAACTGTTTATGATGCCAAAGGGTTTTCACAGTGCTGATGCAGCCAACTCCAAAAGGCTGTGGAAACAGAGACTCCTCCACAGTGCAATTCAGTTCAGCCTCTCTGTATGCTGCAAGCATTACATACAGCATTAGCTTATAAATATTTGAGAAGGCCAGGTTGGATAGAGAAACATGTTAGCTCCTTCAGCAACCAGATGTGTTGTCCAGAAGCGTGAGCCATCAGCAAATGCTGTTCAGCTACTGGCAGACAAATTCCTTTCAATACCTAGGGAGCATTACGCTGAGAGAATCTCAGCCTTCCATGACAAGTGTTTGCCTTGTCCTTGGCAAAAACGAAAACAGTAAAATAATGAGCCAAAAGCTCTTCAGGGAGCTGCCTGCCATCCCTCCAACCCCAGTTAAGGAGTCTTTCAGCTACTTTGAAACGAGTGGCACAAGCAGACTCTCACAAGAACCAAGATACTACTCTTTAATACTTCATTGATCATCAGCTGGTCTGCTCCCGATGAAATATTAAACCCAATAGTGTAAACCATCGTGCGAATGGGTCTGGGCTATAAAGGTGGTGTTCTAAATAAATGCATTTTAATTCTCAAGAGGGGTGGGAGTATAAATACATTCAGTTGTGACAGTTTGGCTGATAAGGGGTAACTCACTAACTGATGATAACATGCCTACCTACAGTCTCAGGCCCCTTCCTTTCCAATATTTTCACAAGTACCAACTTGAGTACCTTGTCCTCAATGGTGATGGAACCTGAAAGGCTCCTGTAAGATCACAAAGATGGGTTTTCAGGTAATAGGCTGAGAAACTAGGTCACACGTAACACGAGATTTCAAACTGTCAATGCCCCTTCCGTAATGGTGGGTTATGGCATTGCACCCCTCTTCCTTTCCCTCTAGTACCTGACTCCACATATCTGCAGACTGTAAACTAACTGCTCCTCCTGGGGATTATATTTCAGGCATGAAGGAACTACCCCCAAATAGTGTTCAAACAACATATAAGTCTAGCAACTCAATCCCATACCACAGCTAGGAACACTTGCTAGGAACACATGCTCTACTCTAGTAATTTGGCTTGGAAGAATTACAGAGACTTCTGAGTAGTCTACACAGAGGTGTATTTGTAGATCTGGAGCAGACAACACTGCCACAGTTCCCAGAAAAGGAAGACTGAACCTAATGGATGTGAGAGGTTAGAGTTGGTCTCTTCTACTTTGCCAGTTGTCGCACAGTTTCAAAATCCAACAACGTCTTCATGAACCTCACTGAAATTGCTCAGCCCGTACCGAGAGCAGAGGTTCCTAACTTTGTTGGAAAAAACATTTTTCTTGAGAAAGTGTAAAGAAATTTAAGAGCCACTGAAAATGTAGCACGCTGTTTGCTGCAGAACCCCTCTTGCATTTTCTGGACTGACCCTGAAGTCTGTCCTGTTCAATTGTTCAGCTATTAAACAGTCTGTCACATTCAGAAAATAAGCCACAACATAAAGGTATTTACTTTTTTCTTATTATTTGCTTCCTCAGATATTCAGTTTGATTAGTTTCAGCTTAATGGTTTCAACATTTATGCCACAAATGTAAACAAAACCCAATACTGCTCTAGCTAATCAAAACTTAACCACCGATGGAATGGCTATGGCATCTGTCTCCTAAGAACAGAAGCAGTAAAAACACCTTAAGAAAGTTTGTTTTAAAACCCAGGGGAGGCTAACAGTGCATTTCCCATCACCTGACATTTAAACTTAAGATGTCCAGCATCTAGGAGATATTACTGACAGAGATTTAGCAGTTTCTAGATGAGGTTCTCCAGGCTATAAAATACAGGATCTAGGGGCCAGTGAGCACGATAGTCTCTGCTGCTCTTCAAACCATACAAAAAATAGTGTGTATGGAAACAAATGGTTTCTTTCTGAATTCAGTCAACTGCTTAGTGTAGCCATGAGATGTCAGTAGAGACCGCTCTTTCTGTGCAAACAGGTATAAAAGGGAAAAGGTCTCTCAAATCCGAGTATTTAAGCTATGAATGCTAGCAACACAAACGCCGAAGCGGGATGTGACGCAGCAGTATGTACTGCCACTGCTAATACGCATCCAAAGACTGAAGGTGACAGTGCTGAAAAAACTGGTTAAAAGGGAGGAAAAGTTCGAGGGCCTAGTTAGGGTTAAAGCTGATGTGTAAAACATAGGAGAAAGCTACCGCAGCAAAACAGCACTGTAATGTTTTACTAAAAGTAAAAAGATCCATTTATTTGTAACCTAACTGGAATGCAATCCAGTAATTAAATTCCTGTAAACCTAAACCAGGGATGGTTAAAACTCCAGGGGTTGGACCTGGCCTTCAAGGTAGTTTTGTCCAGCCTCCAAGGACATCTGACCAGACTCCTGTGAGCATGCAGTCGCTGGGCTAACAACTTAGCAAACAGACTGGGAATACTGAGGCTCAGGGCAGCCTCCCTTGAGCACGGTTATACCAGTTCTGGGGACAGTTTGAATCTGTAGCACCATGGCAGAGCATTCATTCTAATATTTTTTTATCCTGAGTGGGAGCGATTCAGTCTGTCAATGTGAAAACGACAGTCAGGAGGCCAAAGGATATGTGCTTTTTACTGATACAGCTTGGCTGAACTATGAACCGCTTTGCTGCAAGGAGTTTTTAGAAATGAACCAAAAAAAAGTATATCCATATTTATGAAGTAGGCTCAGATTTCGTCAGATTCTGGTTTTCAGTTTTAAATCATTGAGGCCATTGGATTTCTTTAGCAAAACAATGCAAAGCAAGTTAGGCCAAGACTACTTGAGATCCCAAGATGTCAATCAAGCTTGGGAAAATCTGTCTTTTGGATTTGTCTCATAGGCCAGTTCCAATCTTCCTTAACAGCTTCAGTGGGCAGGCACTCCGTGCTTTGCTGTTGTCACCTTAGTGGAGAGGTTCTGGGCAAATTCTGTCTCTCCCTTGCTGTCTATCAGCCAGGCATGGACAGAGGATGCCCTGTTTGGTCTTCAACCTGCAATCCTTTTAAATTTGGAAGAAGGAAATAATTAATCACACGCATCTGCAGAGTCTGTCAGGTCTGTTGGCTTTGGATCAGTGATAACAAATGCATGGAGCTACTTTAACTGAACCTGTATCTGAAAAAATAGTCTCCCCTGGATCATCAGAGATGGGTGCACAGAGACATCCAAGCTGCTCCGCAGGAGTCAGGTCAGGAATAGCACAGACCCAGACTCATCCTTGTGGTTTCATGTCTACACTGTATTCATCAGCATCTCCTCTAAATGTATATCTGCAGATTTTCACCCTCCATGATTCCTTTGACCTCCTCTATCCTTCTATGTCACCCCTTAAGAAAGCCTTTAAATTACTGACTAGTATTGGCCAGTAGCTCTGTGCACGCTATCCACTCAAACATATCTGCTCTGCTTGGTACCTCTGTTTTTCTTCACTTTAAATGCAACCAATTACCTGTGAATTTGCAATTCATCCGGAAGTAACGGGAACAGTCAGTGTCCTCATGTCAGTAATGCATTTTGGGGAAAATACAGCAAAGAAATGGGGTATTAAATAAACATTAGTTTCAAGAAGAGGAAGAATCTGATAAGGTCACTTGCATCAAATTACATAAACCCCTTTCCAGGATGCTTTCTCTTCCTAGTATAATTCTTCAAAATATTCAAAGCTTATTTGAGTATTCCAAACCATCTTTTTTTCATTGTATTCAGAAGGAATTTCAGAGAAATTCAGGGGTTCTACAAATACTCAGGAACAGAAGATACTGTTTATTACTATTGTGTCAGATATTGCAGGAAGCCAGAATGAGAAATTTAGGAAAGCCATGGAACTGAGAATTGCTCTAATTCAATAACAGATTCATTTGCTTTCTAATTAGATTTGGTCACTTGAATATTTTCTATTGTAGTTGCATAATTATCTTATAAATACCTACCACATGTGACATGGGCACTTCAAAAGCATCATATAAACTGTAGAATAGATCTGCAGAAAAGGTTAAAGAAAAATACATATCTTAATTCTTCCAAGTCTTTGTAAATAACTCCCAGCTCTGAGATGTCATTTTATTTCATTTTACAACATTCAAAACCACTGTAAAATAACATCTGTAGTACACATTCAAAAAATAACTCAGATGATATTTTACTGCTACATCTTACAGTAAGGTCAGAGTAACACCACACAAATTGTATTATAAATAGCTCCATCAGCACCAAAACATAGAAATATTACATTTTACATAATTGACTAAAACACGTGGAATTTTGTCTACAAAGGACTTTTTTCTTAGTCTTCTTATTGAGCTGGTTTGGTATGCTTTAACTAGTAAAATTATTCAATTACACAGTCCCAACATAAGGCAACATGGAAAATACATGAAAACCAACACAGGAGCAAGTGAGAATTACAAAATTGTACAGAATTTGCTACGCATCGGTCTATTCAGGATTTCTAGCTTTATTTCATTCTGGTAACAAGCAAGGTTCGCCAACTAAGGTCTTAGGCTGGAATTAAGAAACCATGGTTTCATGTGACCTTGGGCAGTTTTTCTGCCTCAGTTCTCCATTCACAGCACAGCAATAATAATGCTTCCTCACATCTCCAAAGACTGTAAGCTCTGGGAAGCTCCCTGCTGCTGCTTTTTGTAAGGTAATTGGTATGGTGGGAGAGCTCAGTAAGAGTAAATATGCAATTTTTAACACAAGACACAATGATAAAGTTGTTCTGATATTTAAGAGAGGTAGGTAAATGATGCCCTTTGCACTGCTGGAGGAAGCACAAAGAACTTGCCCAACGAAGGTGCCTGAGTTGCAGTCTGGAACTCTCATTGCTGAAGTCCTCCAGAAACACATGATGTGACAGAAATGGAGAGGAGCTGTTAACACATACAAGTCTTTTTTCCAAGTCACAGTATCACAGTATCACAGTATCGTAAGGTTGGAAAAGACCTTTGAGATCATCGAGTCCAACCTATGACCCAACACCTACACCTACACCTACTCCTACTTGTCAACTACACCATGGCACTAAGTGCCTCATCCAAATTCTCTTTGAACACCTCCAGGGATGGTGACTCGACCACCTCCCTAGGCAGCACATTCCAATGAACAATTACCCTCTCAGTGAAGAATTTCTTCCTAATGTCAATCCTAAACCTCCTCTGGCGAAGCTTGAGACCATGTCCTCTCGTTCTGTCACTGAGAAGAGTCCAACTCCTGCCTCACTACAACCTCCCTTTAGGTAGTTGTAGAGAACAATAAGGTCTCCCCTGAGCCTCCTCTTCTCCAGGCTAAACAACCCCAGCTCCCTCAGTCGCTCCTCATAGGGCTTGTGCTCCAGCCCCTTCACCATCCTCGTCGCTCTCCTCTGGACACACTCCAGCATCTCAACATCCTTCTTAAACTGAGGGGCCCAGAACTGGACACAGTACTCAAGGTGCGGCCTGACCAGTGCCGAGTATAAGGGGAAGCAGTATAAGGTCACAGCAGTCAGGGGAAAAATTCTTCTTTAACATCAGTGGGCACTGAAGTGAATTTTCTCTTGAATTCTATTACCCAGAGGAAAAATTAACAAAGAAAAGCTAGATTGCTTGGCACCCAATATGAAAGGAGGCTGTGACGGGGTGGCTGCTGGTCTCTTCTCGCAAGTGACAGTGATAGGACAAGAGGAAATGGCAGCAAATTGTGCCAGGGGAGGTTTAAACTGGACGTTAGGAAGAATTTCTTCACTGAAAGGGTGGTCAGGCACTGGAACAGCTGCCCAGGGAGGTGGTGGAGTCACCATCTCTGGATGTGTTTAAAAACTGGGTGGATGAGCTCCTTAGGGACATGGTTTAGTAGAGAGACAGACACAGTTGGACTCAATGATCTCAGAGGTCTCTTCCAACCTTATGATTCTATGATTCTATGAAATTCAGGTATCCTGTGCATTCAGTTTTACTCAGCAGTTTTCAGCACAAGATGAACATATGCTAGCACAAAGCATGTTATTGATCTCATGAAAAGGAAGGATCATCAGAATTACTAGGTAAAAATGGGGAAATGCATCAGATACATCTTCTGCATTACAGAATTGAAAAGGCAGCCAATAATAGCTGAAAGACACAAGTGTGCAGCCAGAGCATCTGATAAACTGAGGCTGGCTACTGCAGTCAGTTAAAACATCTAAAAAGCAGCTGTATCTTTCCCTTGCACTGCACTTGATAACTTCACTGTCATAGTCACTACCTTCTGCTGGATAATTAACACCAAGGCATTCACAGTATCTAGGCCTTATATCCTTTCATCTTATCACAGCACCAAAGCTCATTTTAAGAAAATTAGTAATTCCTTTGTTTTCACCCTCCAAGTGATTTTAGAAAAGATAATTTGACGCTGTGTCTCTCCTTAGATAGATATGACAGGGATCAGGCTTCTGAGGTTCTCCGGTTTCTCATATCAGCCTATTTTTGTGTGTTGTCACAAAGAAACAGTGTGATTGTGGTACCGAAGAAAGGACGGCCTCTCTGGGGAGACAGGAGGGAAAAGAAAGATCCTGTAAATACAGATGGTGTACACCAGACTAAAGATTAATATTCAGCTCAGCAGATGTCCTAGCCACGCCCTAGTGCTGGGGATTATCACTGGAGTTCTCCAAATATCCTGGAGTTCTTTCTACTCTGGATCTTTACTTTTACTTTGCGTAACAAAATCGTGTTAAGTAAACAACGTTAATTGAGAATATTTACACCTCACCCCCTCTGCCTGGGTTCAGGTGTACAGTCATCATCTACAACTCTGTGCCTCCAAAGGCAGCAGGAAGGTCACATTGTCCACCACGAAGCAGCCATCTCAGAGCAGCTCTGCTAGTAAAGGCTGTCAGCGTGACTGGAATCCCAGCCATACTTAATAGGAGCCTCAGAGGACAAACCAAAAACTAAGTGGACCGTGCAGACTGGCCTGCAAGGTACTCCGAGGCACTTTGTTGGGACAGTAGGAAGAGAAAACAAGAAATCTGCCTTATTCTAAGCAATGAAGGGAGATGTCTTACATGCAGCTAGCTGAAATTATCTTGGAAACACTAACACTGGAAGGTACTTCCTCCTAAAGTCACAACGGTTTCCGTATTGACAACACTTGAAATGCTTTACTGATTTATCAGAATCTTTGGGGTTTACAGCTAACCATGAGGACCAGGGTTTATGGCAGCTGACAAGATGCTCAGTCACAGTCTTGCCACTTTTATTACCCCAGTGGTAATAAAAGCCAGTGGCCAGATGGACCAAGCGACTCACATTTCTAGGCTCTGCAGGTTCCTGTTGTCACAATGATACCTGTTGTTCATAATATCTGCTCACGTCGCCGTTTCAGACCCACAACTCTTGCTGCCAGAAGAAACACAGCCCCGGTGAGCACTTCTGCAACAAAGGAGATCCAGACTAATGCCAGTGACCATCCAAACCTGATGTCAACTTCTACCAGGAGATCCTTACTCCTCAGGAGGCAGAGAGCTTCTTCAAAGGCAGCAGCTGAATATGCAATATAGACACTGATCCCAGTAAGTGTAACAAGAGCTGGGAAAGAAAAACATATTCAGCTAGTTAGCATCTACTACAGAAATTAAAAATAATTACTTTGATACCTCTTAGAGCTTCTTTGCCAACCTTTCTTATCTGCCCAGGCCAGATTACCACTTAGTCCCTGTTTACCTTTGAAATCTAGTTGGGGCTTTTCTTTTGGGGAAGGGTGAGAGGGAAGTAAAGGGAGGGTTATTTCTGTCCATTGAGTTTAATGTGTTTTCACAGTTAAACACTGAGTCAAACCATATAATACCAAGCCCCCCACACCAAAAATCTAGTTGAGTCTTTGACAGATATTTATTACACGTAATTCCCTGTTTTCAATACTGTATTATAATAACTCTTAATTTCTCATTGCTGTGCACCACATACAGTTGTCTACCTCTATGCAAGAAAGCCCATGGAGACAGAGATTCTTGCATTTCAGGTCAGTGACTTGAACTCAGGTTCGTTTCTAACTTCTAGTATTGTAAGTTTTGAGTGTTCAACATAAATGTGTTGGTCTTTACTGTCACTTCCCACTAAGTGTTCATCACTTCCAAATAATTGTGCCAAAAACCACCCTTGGAGTAGACCACAAATAAATTAATAAAGGCACTTAAACAAAAAACCAGATGCTTTCAGAATGAAAAGACCATACAGAAGCTAGGAAACCTACGGAATGGCACATCAAGCATGAGTATACGCTACATGCTGGACCTGGCATCTATGTTGCTCAAAGGACATAAACTAACTTGTGACTTTACTGGATAGGTGGCAAGAAAGACACAATAGAAAGGACTGCAGCCTAGGGAAAGTAGATGTTGGAACACTTGGAGGACTTGTTTATCTGGTTCTCAGGGAGAATCTGGTCTGGCTCTCTATTAAATCACTAGATGAGCCTGCATTTTTGCCAGAAAGACAAGTTTGAGTAGAGGTAAACCAAGACAGAAGAATATTGGATTATTCAACACTCAAAATTCACACTCGTATTCCTGATTTTAATCATGCTGCAATGCTGCCTTATTCTAGTCCTCTGCAGAGGGGAAAAAAATCACTTCTCTATATGTTTTGTCAGCAGAAATGGAAATTACTGATTTGTTGACATGACATTTTCAACAAGGTACGTTGAGTTCTGTGATCCCTCATAAACGTAGCTGCATTTCAAAACAAAAAAAAAAAAAAAGGAGAAGTCAGGGAGAAGGGTATAGGATGTCCTGGGATGTGGAATATATCAGTTCCAGTATTTTCCTGGGATGTGGAATATATCAGTTCCAGTATTTTCCCTCACGTTTCTGGAGTTGTATCATAACCTATTTCTTTCTGCTGAGACAGAACTATCTAATGAAGAATATACTTTGTGAACTGGAATATCCTATAAAACTGTGCATGCCCAGTACAGGCATCAAGCCTCAGCACAGTTGCAACAGCTGAACAACACAGAGAACCGTCTAGGCACACACCAATGGCCACCCTGTAGCCTGTTCACACTGCCCTGGCAAACAGCTCTAGTTGCATCTCCAGAACATATTCAAGCACCCCTCTCCTAATGCCATCTTTGTATTTCTTTTCCTCTTTGCAATCCCAGCTGTCTCCACGCCTCAGCGCGATAATCATGCTTTGCACTTCACATCTTTTCATCTTTCTCTTACTATTTGGAGTAGCTTTCAAGTAGCCTACACCTTTTTAGTGATTATGGCTTTCTGATGTTCTCAGGAAATAGAACTTACTTCTTTTTGCAGAAGAAAAGCATAATGGGGGATGGCTGGTCTCTGTAATAGCATTTCAGACTAAAAAGGTCAGTCAAGACTTTGAGACAGCAGCATTTGCTTCCAGCAATCTTTTAGCATTCTCTTCTTAGAAACAGGCCTGTATGATCAGGTGAGGAGGGTCAGTACTGAGGATCCCCTTTTCTGGGGGGGAAAATTTCTGTTTCAAGTTACATTGTGAAACAGTACTGAAAATTTATTCAGTGAGATGGATTTAAACCTAGTTTTCTTACTTTTACAGAATGTTTTTCACAAATTACTTTCTAAAACACAGACGGTTTGGTTACAGCAAAAATAATAGAAAAGAAAATGTAAAATAATTGTACTAGCTGCAAATTGAAATGTTACATTCCAACTAAAACAACTCTTTGGGGTTTCTTTTCATGGCCCACAGTTTGGGGACAACACTCTAATTCAAAACTGGCAGTGATGCTAACCCAGGAATGCCTAGCAAGACCCTTTTCAGCAACTCAGTGCAAATGCCTTTCAAAAAACTGTCAGTTTTCTTCATAGTTTTAAGATCTGTGCAAGACTATTAAACCCTGTGCCTTTCTAATTCCAAAGTCACTTCTTCATTACTCCACCGCCCCATCAGTAATGAATTCGGGCACTGTGCTGAGAAGGCATTAAATCTTTTGTGTTAATGGGCACAGCAAGCACTTTGTTCAAAGTGTGACTCACTCCACAAGCACGTATGGTTGTGTGTGGTTATTTATGCCTTTCCTGACTCTAAGTGGCAGTTTTCTACTCCAGAATCCCACCAGGAGCTGAGCAGACATCAAGTGAACAAATACCAGTATTATTCTGAAAGCAATTCAGAATTCTTACTTAGCTTTTTTCCCTTGGAAGACAAAGTCATGTTTCCCAGATATAATCTCCTATTATTCAAAATGGTTAAGCCAGGAGCTTGACATAGTACCTCCAAAAAGAAAAAGCAGTCCTGTCATTAGAAGCAGTAGGTAGGCTCTGGCAAGAATACTGATGAATCCAGTCATTCCTCCAAAAATCATCAATATCAGGCTGAGGGGCAACAGAATTACAAATGTTCCATGCATGTCTGAAGAAAAATGAAGAATGTTAACATTTTAATATTTTATTATGGTGCCATTGGATGTACTAATAATTATTGAGTGCACAGCCCTTGATCACAATCAAAGCCTTATTTTGTGCTGCACAGAGAAGGACCCAGACAATCTCTTGGGCTTTCAGCTTAAGCCAACAGGACAAATATATGATACAGAGAAAAAGGTAAAATACTCTTCGCAGGACCACAGCCTGTTTTTCAGAGACCACAAATAGAAAGGATATGTCTGCATGGATATATTTAAGCAATTACATTTTTCTCGGACATTAAGCCTGGCTGAATAACAGGTGATGCATTGCTTATCACGTAGTCACTAACAACCTTAATAAAAAGCAGCCCAGGTTTTCTCAATCATACAGAGCACAGTGAGCGGCATGTTTCTGTTTGGGTGGTGGTGAGATCCAGCAGGTGCTTTGGGTAAATTATTTCTTTTCTGTCACATGTCCTCTGTTGAACTGATCTAGCAAATTGCTGAGCTTTTCCTTTGTTGCTACTGACCAGAGGTGAATTTGCCCATGAAGCTCTGATTCTCTCTGTCATTGTTTTCTACAGCAGCTTCACTAAGTACATTAACCTGTCCTGGTTGCTTCCTCCCATGCAAAATGTTTTACATTAGTGTTTATTGATCCCTATAACATTTTAATAACTATGTAAACAGAGCGTTGCTATGTATTTTTTCGTATCACGCTGATTTTTCCATCATAAACCATCTCTGTGTCATTGTTCCCTCTCATGCAATCTATCCACAATGTTCAACCCAACCTTTTCTAGAATAATAACAAAAAAAAAAGTAATTCCAGCTTCCTGTACCCATTTATTTCACACCAGAGTAAAATGCAGAGTTACTGAGAAAACTCAAAATCCACTTTCAGAAGGGCTCTGGGCTTCTCATTTAATTTCACAGAGGAACAACAACACACCATTAGCTGGTTCCCCAGGAGAAGGACCCAGTTAAGAGATCACAGTTTGTGAAGTGGAGGCACTCCACTTGCCACTGGCTAAGGATCTGGCTAATCCTCTTCAATATCATTATAAAAATAAGACCCAATCGTGTACATATCCCTTTCCAGTTCCAGAAGGTTCAGAAGAGCCTGTGTGGGACCACGGCAGACACTGTTGACTTCTTTACTTGAGTGGAATGTGGTTTCAAGACATAATTATTGTATTGTATAGTTAAGAACATGCTCACAAGGAAAAACATGTTAAATGACAAGGTTTTCGGAGGTGACCCTAGTGTTTTTCCATTGCCATTATTTATGCTGGTGTTATAGTCTCATATTTAGCCCCACGTGTGCCCATCCCATATCAGGATCAGTTCATGCTCAGGAAACACAAATGCAGCATTCTGCATTGAAGGGAGTGTTTTCTCTCTTTGCTTCTGAACTTGAGGATACTCCCTGGGCTTTCCTTCAGCAAAACTGGCCACGGTTACTGCTGCTGACTAAGAAACCCGAGCCCACGGCAATTCACAGATGCTAATGGTCAAACCAAAGTTCAGCTTTCTGTCTATAAACCAGTATGTCAAAATGGTTTGCAAATCTTAGTTGAATACCAAGAGGAGAAATACCTGTGGAACTTAGTTCAGGAGTTTTACATAGTTACAAGCGGCTGTCAGGGATGAGGAGTGACATCATGTCAAAGAACAGATTTGGCACACAATGTAGTTCTCATATTCTAGAGGGGCAGCAGGAACAGTCTAGTCTTCTGCTCCATTTGTGCTTCTTGGGGGTATTAGGTCTCATTTTGATACCCCACCATATTGACATCCATGTGTTCTCTTAGATCTAGTGTTGATGTAAGAGTAATTCTGCAGTGCAACCCTGTCCCCAGGCCTGGCTTTGCTGGGGAAGGAACACAACCAAGGTTATCATGATACGTGCATTGTGATTTTCCAGGTGCCCCTCACTAGCCAAAGTTGCTGCTAACAAACTATATAGCTCAGGACAGCTGCTGCTTCCTTGACTGTCCTTCTTACACACTGCTGGGATCACATTTCTCATGAATCACCTGCAGCTTTTTTAAAATCAAACATTTAATGGATTTTATTTGATTCAGCAGTACTTTTACCACCTCTAGTGTTCTAGTTCAATACCTAATACTTGTTTGTCCTTCTTCTATGAAATCTGCAACTGCCTGGGAAACTTGTTCTAAAATGCTGCCATGGAAACCACTCAGGCATCTGAATTAATGCCATCTGGCATGTGATTTTAAACCATTATATTCCTTGATTAGAGGGACAGGACTAGTTTATAGAAGGACATCAGTTAAAATATTTTTACTGTGTTTCTGTCTTCCACAATCATCTGTAAAAGACACTGAACCATAAAGTCTGCAGTGATTTTAGCAGTTTTAGGTGCTGAAATACATATTTATGCATTATGTATTATACATATAACTGTCTTTATATTGATGAAATTGATCTGGTATTGAAAAAGAAACAACCTAAGCATTTTGCTCTAGAAGAGACATGTGCACTTGCCTGTAAAAGAGAATTCAGATCCCCACATCTATTTCTCAATGCCGGAGTTCACTGAGTCCAACCCAGAAGATTCAATAGTTTAATCTTGAAAATATTGCAACAAACTTATGAATATTTTAAAAACACTCCATTTTTTTAAGCAAAACATACTTTAATTGCTTGATCTGAGTTAATGAAGTTTTACAACAGCGAGTCAAAGCTGTTTTACTAGAGATCCAACCAAATGTCTCTAAGGATATCTGCAGTGAGTGTCCAGATTTCTGAATCTGGCAGATGTATTTCCACCCAACACAGTTGTATGAGTTGTTTGTAACAGAAATCTAGAATGAACTAGGAAAACTGAATGGTGTCAAAAGTAACCAACTGCAGATTAAGCAGTTTGGTTAATCATCTCCTGTTGATGTGCTGGACATTAGTTGTTTCAAATTAACTTTGGAGTAGTTTGCATAGCTTATAACAGCAAATAGTCTCTAGAAATCTGTAATAGTCACCTCATCAGAAATACTCCAAATGGTGGCAGCTCAGAAGAACTTAAGAACCTGTTTATCTTCCCCAGCAGTAACTAAACAGCCAGTTAGAAAGACAAAAGCCTGCAGCTGAAACAAAATGCTGGCAGCAGCTAAAACCAGTGGGGCTGCTCTGGAAAGACTGGCAAAGCCAGGATGAAATAGTGCACTCAGAAGCCCTGACCTGCTTGCAAGGAAGCAAGGAAACAACTTAGAGAAACAAGGACCAACAAGAAGAATTGCTGTCTGTGGCTAAATGTGAGATTTCTTGGCTTGAACCCCAGGGACACAAAGGGGCCTGGATTCCCTCTTGTTCAGAGCAGAAAAGATGATGGTGGAGCAGAGCTCACAGAGTTAGGGTACCCCATGATAATTAGCTAAGTTCTGGATTCTGTTACGTATTTTGGCTTCGTGCTATTCTCATGTGACAACTCTCTGAGATAAAGTGAAATAAAACTGCAGATAGTACAAATAAATTATGCTAGACTCAGTACAGGTGGGTACTGAGGAAAACCTTCAACACTAGAAATGGAAAGATAAACATAAGCGATGCACTGTGGTTCACGTTCTATTGCTACAATACCAATGAATTTGAAAATGAGAATGCTCATCAGAAGTTGTCACTCATTAGATCTCAGCAGCAGTGATGCTAAAATTATCTTAGGTTTCTGTTTATATTTATACGTATAGTTATTGTGTGTATATATATATCTGTATGTACAATGAGATATCTACTGTAAGTACCGAAGCACATCTTCACTGGAGCCTCTTTGAAGGACCAGTGCACTGTTGCTCAGAAACTAAGCAGATCTGTTTATGTATACACCTACCACATAAGTTAGAACTTCTAGGTACATCATTTGGGGCTTATTTCACTTGGCTTCTGAACTTGCTCTTGACAGATATTCCAGCCCTAGCTGTTTCCTTCTGACAACTCAAAACCAAAAGGAAAAATCATGAAGAACCATAAATCCCCCAAGAAAAATGTAATGGCAGCCAAAGAACAAGGCATTCTGGGACTGGGAGCAGCAGTATAAACATGTAACCAGTAACAATGAAGCGTGCTGTAAGGAAATCCAGTCTAGTTTAACTGTACGATTAAAGCAAGTTTGTTGAGGAAGAAACCAAGGCAGCTGTTACATCACAATAACTGAGGTATCAGTAACTGCCCCTACGGCAAAGATTGTTTCCCTGCAGGAAGCACCAACTTGTCTGCAGCCTCATGGCTCCAGCTACACTGATGTCTAAAAAAGAAAAAATAAAATACTCTGGGCAGAATAATTTCAACAGTTGTGCACGGGCAGCTGCACGTTCCAGTCTTGGTTTTATAACAAGGAAAACACTTTCTTCCAGCCATATATAAGTGGAAACCACATCCATTAACTGATCATCTCTGGGTGGCTCAGGAATAGAGAGCACTAAAAAGTGACTTGTAACAGGAAGTCAATCACTGGCCACAATGTTTATGTCACCAAAAAAAATTCAGGATTGTCATACCTTGTAGGTATCTAATGCGTCTGTGTCAGGGGCAAACCAGGCAATCATTAAGAATAACAGTAGTTCCTCTCATGTTATTTTTCATAACACTAGCTAGTGCAGATGGGACCCTGCACCAGTCTGGATGCAAAGATAAAATTCAAGAGAAATGATCTGGTTTGTAATTTTGCATCTGTTAGCATCTTTGGACCAAAACAGGCTCTTGCATTTTAGCCAAATAACATGGTATAGATGTTGCTTTGATGTGCCCCAAAAAACCCAAACAAAAAATAACCCAAATCTTTGTGGCATTTTCGCTTTATATGATAAGAGGAGGGGGGAAGACACACAACCCCCCCCACCACCACATTTTAACAAATTTGTCTGTGCTTTGAAAAAACCTTAGCAAGGGCTTTCTAGGATGAGCAAATCACACAGCATTTAGTTCAGAAGAATGTGAATGAAAGTGATTTTTATGTTAGCATGCAGGGATCACTGCCCAGACATAACCAATACACATAGAAATATGTTACTTGAGTTTCCAAAACGTCAGGCTCATACAAGAGTTTCAACAGGATACATCAGTATCCAGAAAACATATTACTTCCTTCTTTGGACTGCTCATCTGTACTGTGAGAGTGTTTGAACCAAGCAGGAATTACACTGGTGTTGTCTTTAGCTAAACCTATAATGGTATTTACTAATAATTACCAAAACTGACTTTGGTAAATGAAAAAATATTTATATTATGAAAATACCAAAAAGTAACATTCTCTCAATGTAACTTGTTGGGGTTTCAGTTGTTTTTTGAAATAAATTATTTTAGAAGGCTGGAACTCTGGGAAAAAATTTCAGTGGATTAAATATGGCCATTCCTTCTACTTACCAGCCTCCCTCTCTCTGTAGGTGATCCTCAACATCTTAGATATGATTTTGAATGTTATATTGCTTCTACTAGAAAACAGCAAACCTGCTCAGAACTCTAGCTGCAGTTTTCTTTGAACTCAGAGTGACATCATTCTGTTACCATCTAGTCAGAGACAGATTCAGCTCATCATGAAAAACAGTTGCTCTTGCTGCAGTCTCCCATAGCTGGCACAGGAGAACAAACAGCAAGACAAAATACCCAGGGCGCCTTTGCTAACAGATTTCAGTTTTCAAGATGACTTTCAGAAGAAGATCTTTAACCCTAGTGGTCACCAAGTGGCCCCAATAACTGTCTAAACTGTGATAAGTGATACTTCCATTTTCATCCTATATGGGACAGAGAACAAGATACATCTCCAGTATACAGATTTCTTTTTTCAAGGCAAACATTTCAGAAAAGCTATTGGTAGGTAGTCTAATGTAATATGTAGTAGGAAAATACTTTATACATTATGGTTTTCAGAGAGATGATAAAGGGTATATGCTATATGTTCAACTGGAGAGGGAAAGGGAAAGGGAAAGGGAAAGGGAAAGGGAAAGGGAAAGGGAAAGGGAAAGGGAAAGGGAAAGGGAAAGGGAAAGGGAAAGGGAAAGGGAAAGGGAAAGGGAAAGGGAAAGGGAAAGGGAAAGGGAAAGGGAAAGGGAAAGGGAAAGGGAAAGGGAAAGGGAAAGGGAAAGGGAAAGGGAAAGGGAAAGGGAAAGGGAAAGGGAAAGGGAAAGGGAAAGGGAAAGGGAAAGGACGTTTAATGCACAGGAGCAGGCATGCTTGTGTCTAATCCATTAGAGAAATTGCTCACGAGTGTTCCCATGATATGAAAATACATCATACTCTCAGGCTTAACAAGCCCTAGGTTAACTGCCTGAGCAATCCTGCTGGTAGCATGGCACTTTAACTTATACGCCTGATATTTTTAATTTGCCAGGAGCTCTATTTGAAGTACACAATAAGCCTAAAAAGGAACTACAGAATGTGAAGGCTTTTCATTCTCTAGCAGTGCTTGTCTTCTGGCAGTGCCCAGCACTTCTGCTTCCATGCAGACTCAGCTCTTTGCAATCAGGTATAAACTTTCTCCCATCTTTTTGAAATTTGTGTTTAATTAAAACACACTGGGACGAGTATGGGAACTCTTAAGAATGGGGGGCAGGACTCCTGATGTGTTACGTTAGTGCCTGCTTTAGAAGACAGCTCTTCTAAATCTTTTTAGGTATAATGGCCGAGAAACACACTCGAGAAATCTGGGTGTACGGCTAGACCGGAGAGTCACTCCATGGGAATGTGCCTCACAGACACCTGCTCACACACGGAAACAAATACTGTTTGGAGTAACTGACTGAAGCTGTGCAGTTAGCCTGTTTGCCCCATATGGCAAGACATTAAGAAATGATAAACTACACTAGAATTCACAATCCCAGAACTGTTGTTTAAAATTCTAGTTAAAATGTGTGATGAAGATGAAGGATTGCACTGATCTGCCTAAATACAATCTCCAAGTGTCTTCACACACCTGAAGTCTTTGTCCACAAACATAAAAATAGTACTTGATATAACAGTGAGAGATAAAACAATTCTCTGGGGCTCTGAAGAGTCTGTAAACACATCTACAAATCCATTTTTCACTCATATTCACTGTTTTCTGACTACCAAAGAGCTGTCCTTTGTTTCCAAGCCAACACCATTTTTTTATAACAAAAAGCGCTCTCTACAGTCTCTGTATTTGTTTTTGCAGAATTCCACTTTCATCGAAGAGCTGTAATCTAAAATCTTCTTGCCTGAGAGAAAACTACGGATCCACCTTTTGCAAATACAAACACAACTTTGGAAAAGCTAATCATTTTGTCCTGAAATTTCAGACTATCCCAAACATAACAGTTGAGGTGCCCACACTCAAAATATGATCAGTCTGGTTAAGTTCAATTAACTTTGAACCCTCAAAGGATTCAGTGATCCAGCAGACAATCATTTTCACTCATCTTCCCAGTTTTCAGCAACATCAAGCAAAGGTCTCCATCTTAAGCAAGGAAAATTAAAGAAACGACATCTTTTAATTTGAAAGCACAAAGAGAGACAACCTGTGCTGTTCATCTCAAACCTGTCAATATGTTTGTACAGCTGTTTCAGTAACTCACTGGGATCTTACTCCTGCTTTAATTTTCCAGCTACTATTGCAACACAGCTACATTAACACCAGTATCTCCTAGGCTTACTTCTCCCTGTTTGCTGCACTTTTAGCTATGACATGAAATGCCGCTCCAAGAGACAAAAGACACTCTTAAGTCTCTCTGAAGGATTCCTCAGGGAAATGGCTGATTTTGAGGGTCAGAAGACCATTTTAAGACATTATTGCCTTTCATTTTTAACAATTGTGTACCTTCATGAGCCATTTCAGGCAGAAATATCTGGCTCCTGTGGAAGAACTTAATGTCAAATAGATGGTAATTTCAACAGTAATCCCACTCAAAGACAACATACAGTGACAGATACTGTACAAAAGCAGAGTCAAAAACATTATCTCAAAGAGCTCCCTCTCTGAATTGGAAATGAGAGCTTCTAAGTGGCCAAGGAGGAGCAAAGGATCGAAGGATGTAAAGAAATAATATAAAAGTTACTCACACAAAAGCTGTCTGTGTGAATTGGTGATGTTTGCATTCTCATGCCAGAAGGGGTTTATCAAAGGGTAGCATTCGCTCCTTACTGATAGAGAAAGGAAAAACATCACAAAAGTTACGCTATTATATCTTACTGCAATATATATTTTGGGGGGGGGGTGGGGTTGTATGTGTACATACAATCCATACCATATTATCTGCTTCAAAACCAATAATTCATAGGCAGGGAAGGAAAGGAGAGGATTTTCAGTACCCAGCACTGGCCAACTTCTGCTCCCATGGGGCCATGGCCTTCTGCTCCCAATGGATCAGGTTGCTCAAAGCCCCATCCAACCTGGCCTTGAACACCTCCAGGGAGGGGGCAGCCACCACTGCTCTGGGCAACCTGGGCCCCACCCTCACAGGAAAACATTTCTCCCAAATATCTAATCAAAATCTCCTCTCTTTCATCTTCAAACTCTTCTCCTTCATCCTATCACTGTACTCCCTGATAAGGAGTCCCTCCCCAGCTTTATATTGATAGTCTTTATATTATTTACCATTTTAACACCTTTAACTTGGAACTTTTTCTCCTTAATTCCCATCAAGTCAAACAAAAAACAACCTCTCTACTTCCAAACAGTCAACGTCTATTAAATCCAGACAAACGAAGAGTTAATGTCTAATTAGGTTCCAGGAGCAGTCGTTCCAACTGTCCTCTCCTCTCCTCTGGCCGGTGACACTACAGAAAACCCATGAAGAACGGGAGGTGGGAGAAGCGCCCTGAGGGGAGGGGACTGGTGTTCTGGAGGGGGAGAGCCACGGGAAAAAAGGGAGGAAGGGAACAGGGGAAGGAGGAAAGGAGGTAAGGAAGGAAGAAGAAAGGAAGAGGATAAGGGAGAAAGAAGAAAAAAAAGGAAAAAAGGGAAAGAAGGTAGGAGTTAAAGATAGAGGAAAGGAAGAAGGGAGAAAGGGAGGAAGGGAGGAAAGGAAGAAGGGAGGAAAGGAAGAAGGGAGGAATTGAAGGAGGGAGGAAGAGAAGGAGGAAAGAAGGGGAAAAGGGAGAAAAGGAAGAAAGGACAAAGGAAAGAAGGGGGAAAGGAAGAAAAGGAAGAAAGGACAAAGGGAAGGAGGGAGGAAAGAAAGAAGGAAAAGAAGAAAGAAAGGAAAGGAGGAAAGAAGGGAAGGAGGAAAGAAGGGAAGGAGGAAAGAAGGGAAGGAGGAAAGAAGGGAAGGAGGAAAGAAGGGAAGGAGGAAAGAATAGAGGAAGGGGAAAAGGGAAGAAGGGAAAAAGAGAGGAAGGGAGGAAGGGAAGAAGCCCCCGCCCCGCAGCCGGAGGGTTCCTGCCCCGCTGGACCCGCGTGCGGCGCGGCAGGAGCATCCTTCGCTCCCCGCGGCGGGGTCCCGCACCCCCGCCCCGCACTCCTCGCGGCAGGAGTACCAATCGCTCCCCGCGAAGGGGGTCCCGCACCCCCCGCCCCGCACTCACCGCGGCAGGTTCGCCACAGCCCCGAGTGCGAGCTCAGCGCCTCCGAGCCGTTGCGGGACGTCTCCAGCTTGGAGGCGTCGATGATGTACCAGAAGTCCGTGGCAATGGCCACCACGAGGAAGACGAAGCTCGAAAGCCCCACCAGGGCCACGACGAGGGAGAGGACGCCCCAGTTCACCTTCATGCTGCCGCTCGCCGGGCCAGCGGGGCTGCCTGCAGGTAGCCCGCCTCGCGCCCCGCCCCGCCCGGCACCTCCGCCCCCCGGGGACCCCGGGCCCGCCTGCCCCGAGCACCGGCTGGGCTCTCCCCGAACGCCTCCTTCTGCGGGGCCGCCCGTGAGGAGAAGGGATACCCCCGAGAAACAGGCACCTGCTAGGATATGCGGGAGGGGGCATCCTCGTAGCTCCGGCACCTCGGTCCCACCTCGGCACGAAAGGTGCTCAGGGGGCTGGAGCGCCTCTGCTCTGAGGGCAGGCTGAGAGCGGGGGCTCTTCAGCTGGACAAGAGAAGGATCTGGGGGGAACTTAGAGCAACCTCCCAGTACTGAAAAGGGGCTCCAGGAAAGCTGGGGAGGGGCTTTCTATCAGGGACTGCAGGGATAGGACGAGTGGGAACGGGTTCAAGCTGAAAGAGGGGAGATTTAGAGATCTCAGAAAGAAATGTTTTCCTGTGAGGGTGGGGAGACCCTGGCACAGGTTGCCCAGGGAAGCTGTGGATGCCCTCTCCCTAGAGGTGTCCAAGCCCACGTTGGATGGGGCTCTGAGCAGCCTGGGCTGGTGGGAAGTGTCCCTGCCCATGGCCCGGGGGTTGGAACTGGATGGGTTTTATGGTCCCTTCCAACCCAACGCATTCTGTGATTCATTCCAAACACCACTGCCCCTGAGAGGAGGGAGCAGAAGCCAAGGTCTGGAGAGCCTACAGTGCTGGTTCTTACAGCCTTTCTGCTGTTGGCTGTGTTTACAGATTTCCTCTTGTGCTTTGCTTTCCAGATGCTGCCTCAAAAGGACAGATTTAACCTAATTTGAAAAGTGATGTGAGAGAAGCACTAGTGTGGCAAAGAGATATTTGTACCATGCTTTTGATTGTTTTCCTCTCAAGGTATTGTTGGCAGAGGGAAGGACAAAAGCTTTAGAAGGACCACATGTATCCCTTAGAAAAGGTTTGCAATTAAATGGAAAAGCCAGTGTTACAGACTAGTTTCCAAGGGCACACACGTTCACAGGTCAGCCCCTAAACCACACTTCACCTAGTCTCCTGCTGATCTTCAGGCCACTGAAACCTGTTGGATAAGAAGGTAAATTGCAGTCGCACAATTTTGTTTTTATAGAGTATTTACTTACGGAGTTTCACAGCATCACTTCCCTGGCATAAAGATACAGTGCAGGTAGGGTCAATAGGGCGTCTTGTTTTCTTACTCATGATTCACTTCAGGCCTTTTAGGGAATTGCTAAATAACTCCTAGTCATTAAAAAAGTCATTCTCATTTATTTTCTGGCATGGACACAGGGTAGAATATGTGACATCATTACTCAGCCATGGCAACAAGCTATCATGAACCAGTAGGGTTTCAGCAGTAGGATCAGTTAAAAGGAAAATACTCCTTGAGAGACAGTGTTTGTTTAAACACAGTAATCATCAGCACTACAGACCACATTTTGCTCTGTGAAAGTGATGAAAGGTGTATATTGCTGGGATTATAGTAGTCTTTCCATTCAGTACTACACTGTTAAGCAGCTATAGCATTATTCTGAGCTTTTGCCATCTCTTTCTTTCATCTCCAAGTCATATTTGTAAAATATGACAGTGCCTGTGTAGTTCTACAAACTAAGCAGCTGTGACCTGTCTGTAATTGTGATGATCAGGTGCCAGAAGCTGTACGAGGTTTATGAAGCAAGGTGAAATATTTTGTTAGACTAAATTGTGCAGTAAGAAAACATGAACAAGCTTTAGGGCACAAGTCTTGACTGGGACCCCACGCTTGTCTGTTTCTTCCAACTATATTTCCAGAGTTACTTGAAAGTTTTACTTATCCCCACAAACACCATGTATTGAGCAGATGTTTTAGCAGCTCTCTTCTCATAAATCTAAACCAGAGGCATTCATACACCTAAACCATCACACCACCCCAACAATCAGCCATTGTCATTGCCCAGTTACAATCAAGGGAAAAGAAACAGTGTAAAACTGCAGGAACATTTAACCCAGTTGGGTCCAAGCTGTTAAATCAGATATTGTACAAATCACTTAGCAGTGATTATCTGTGTCCTGGAGAGTTCTTGTCCTAATCTTGAGGCCCACAAAGTTCTGGACACATGGTTAATTTTAGAAACATTATTAAATGATTTATTTTAGCCATCAAGATATGTGGAGGTCCTTGAAGAATCTGTCTAGAGTAACTTTACAGTAAACAAAAGTTGGAGCCTGCTAACACCTGATCCTTTTGTGACCAGACTGTGATGACAGAAAAATTTATGTAAAGAATAAACCAACTCTACCTGGAGATTTAATTTCCACATCAGCATATTTAGGCATTCGTTCTCACCCTGAGGAAGAATAATTCCTATATAGCCAGAAAACTGAAAAAGTAGAGCTCAAAACTTTTTCATGTATTCATTGGAAAAGGTTTGCAATGAAAGGGAAAAGCCAATGCTTCTCCAGAGATTTCATTTCCAATTTACTGAGGTCTTTATCAAAACACACAAGACTATGGAAGTTAAAGTAGGATTTTCAGCATCAAAGATTCAAAATTTTAATCTAGACTTTGTGGAGACGGAGTAGATCACTTTGCATGGATAGACTAGGAATCAGTTAGATCTGCTAACATCAATCTGCTGCTCCGAGTATCAGAGATGAATCAGAAAATGCCCCCAAAATTGCCATTATTAGCCCAAAGAATGTGATGCAGCAAAATCAGCAGTCTTCCAGCTTGACCACAGCAGAGCTTGTGTAAGTAACATTTACCGTGTCCTTTCTGCTTGCAAGATTACCTGAGTGCTGAAGGATTCAGTGGGCATTGTGCTCTGGAGATCACAAGCATCACTTCCCTGGACTCTTACTGGGTAAAACACATCTGTAGTTCTGCTCCTTCATAGCTGTTTTGAGCCTGTGCGGCTGCAGCAGCAGCTTCAGCTCAGTTATGTTTAAAGATTAAAGGCTAAGTCCAAATGAGATCCTTGAGGTGAAATTGCTGTGGTGAAGTTACTTATACTAATTGTGTTACTGCTGGAAAGGAGTGAAAGCCAGAGAAAGCAATTTGGCACTTTGTGGTCAATCAGTCTAAATGCTTTACTGAGTACCAGCGCTCAGAGTAGGAAACAGCATGGCATTAATCCTATTACAAACACACTTGCTACCAGCAAAATGACCACATTCTCTCTGGACTTCACTTCTGTCTGGATTTAAAAGAGCAATTCCTCTCATAGGTCCAGTGTTTGTCTTTTGAAACTACATAAGCTATCTGTGTAAGTTCAGTAAGCATGTATTTGAGACATTAATCAAAATGTTTACTTTTAAGAACATTACAACATTACAGCATTAATTCCTCACTTTTCCCCAATGTTTGACCTCTACTCAGATTTAATCTTTTCATTATGCAGTTTACACTTCCATTTTGTGAATACCCACAACCTGTAGTTGTGGAGGTTCTAAAGGAGGCCAGACCAGTCACAATTTATCTCTGACGAGAAAATGAAAGGCATATATCACAATATCTTAACTCTTACTCAGTGTTACCTGAGCTGCCAAAGAAACTCATGGGGTTTAGACACATCAAACTGAATTAAAAGGGGAATTACAGGAGGGACATGCCTCAAGTACCCAGCACAGGTTATCACAGCCAGCTTTGTTTTTTTCAAGTCTTTTTGTAAATTGTTTTCATAAAGAATTAATTGTTGTGGTTGCCATAGAAGGGATATCTCCTTCTGAGCCAGCTGGCTAGATTATACTCTGTGACCCTACTGCAACAAATTATAGCAATTTTATTATAGCACATTACAACCACAAAAAAATCTGTAGTAGCATCTATCATTTCACTTGCCATTTGCCAAGGAAGCATCTTCTGTCTGCGCATATACAGCACTACCCATTTCTAAATGCAGGTAGAATAATAGTATCTCTACAGTAATGCTTGCATGAGTAGTAAAGAATCCATCACTGGTGTTCAGTTTTCATTTGGAGAGCCTATAATATTTTTCATCATGTTAAGAGTAAATGTTTTAGTCTTAGGTTTAGTCCCACCGTGGTATGAGAGTGGCTCAGGAAGTACACTGCCAAGGACACAAAGAGGCCTCATTTTAATAAAGTCATTGCTTTTAGATAAAGATTGCTGGAACATGCTGTGGAAAAATGAAGAAAACCAATTATCTTGCTTTCTGATACAGATATCTGAAAATGATCTCGTTGTTGTACTGAATACAAGATTTCCTGACATTTTCCTCTGGGCCTGATCTCCGTGACTGTAAAATACCCAAAGAACAGTGCTACTCTTATGTATCACTTTTCTCAGGTAGTAATAAGGCCTCTAAGTCATCCACTTAGCAGTCCCCAGTGATAAGAGCACCGTGTTTCAATGTGGGGCATCCCAGCTCAAATACTGTATTTAAACATACCCCCCAAAAAGTGTCCTTGTCTCCACATCCCTCACCAGAAAGACACCAGACAAAAAAAGGAATGAGTATTGAAAGTAAAAAGCAACAGCTGGTCTCATTTCTCTGCACTCTGGAAATTGATTTACAGAGCACTGGTTTGAATTCTGACATAGCTACATACATACTGCATAAACCTCTGAGAAGCATAATTTGATTTACTGGAAATTGCTGTAGGAAACACAAAGTAAAAAAAAAAAAAAAGGAAGTTTGTGTTATTTAATCTTAGTCAAGCAAGGATTTAAGTAGCACGTCAGGCAGAAGATGATGTATAGCTAATAAGAATGTATTGAACAGGTAGAACAGATGCTGAGAAGCTCACACACTGAAAGTGACAGGCTTGACCAAGACAAATACTGTTCAGGATGACTAGGAAAAAGGAGGGCACAACACAAAGGCAGGGCAGGCAAAACAGGGAGGAACCAATCTACTCAGAAAAGAAAAATTTTTGACTGATGAAATATGTGGAAAAAATGAGCTGGAGAGAAATTCCCCCTTAGTGTCTCAATGCCTGGATTTGCAAGGTGCATTAATTTTGGTTTCTAAGACCTATCAAGAAAAACAAATGGAGCAAAGCATTATTTTAAATAAAGAAAACTTGTGAAAATATGAGACTTTTATTTTCCTCTTGCCCACTGAGACTTTTACAAGGTGGGCCTTCTCTTTTTGCCATGCCCTGCAGTCTTTAAGTGGTCTACATTGCAACACTTCGCACAGCCTTTTCTAGGTCTCCAAGTACGTCTCTTCATCCGCTCTGACACCCAGTCAGGCTCTGTTCCCCATCCATACCCAGGCAGGAGGTTCCCTATGTGTGTCTTTCAGTTGCCAACTGTCCAACCCATGTGATTCCCAACTAAGCACATCCATTTGGTCTCTGAAAGGCTGCTATCTCCAACCTAATCCAAAGTAATGCATATGTAGTGGGGAAAAACAGACAGACATGTATCAACATTGAAACCTTCCTTCCTGGGTGTTAACCAGACAGTAATTATCCAGGAATCTTTTTAAGATAAAAAGGCCTCAAGATGAGAATTATAGGAGTTGTAGAGAATAGCCTGATCTGAATCCCCAAACCGTGAGCAAAGGTCATATTAACAGCCTGCCTTTAAAACAGATCAGGGAAGAAACGACTGAGGAGGATGTGACACAAAAACTTTTCATAGTGTCAAGGTCAATGGTGACACTAAAGTGCCTAAGTTTAATAGTGTCTCATTTCCATTGCACAGTTATGATTTGTTACAGAGTAAGTGAAATAATGCCCACTTGAAGTAGATGATAAAGGTGACCTCATCTGGATGACTTCCATAGAATCATAGACTCGTAGAATCATTGAGGCTGGAAAAGACCTCCAAGATCATCAAGTCCAACTGTCATCCCAACACCACCAATACCTACTAAACCGTGTTCAAAGTACCACATCTACATAATTTTTTAATACCTGCAGGGATGGAGACTCTACCACTTCCCTGGGCAGTCTGCTCCAATGCTTGACCACTCTTTCAGTAAAGAATTTTTCCTACTATCCAATCTAAACCTCCCCTGGCTCTCCTTGAGTCATTTCCTCTCATCCTATCACTTGTTACTTGTGAAAAGAAACCAGCACCCACCCCATCACAACCTCCTTTCAGGCAGTTGTAGACAGTGATGAGGTCTCCCCTCACCCTACTCTTCTCCAGGATAAACAGCCCCAGTTCCCTCAGCCGCTCCTTGTGAGACTTGTTCTCCAGACCCTTCACCAGCTTCATTGCCCTTCTTTGCTTCAAGGGCATCACAGGACACTTACAATCTTAATACCAGAAGACGAGATGATGGATTGTATCAAGAGATGGGAACACTAGCAATTTTTTGCTAGCCCATCTAGCTCAGCAGGGGATGTCTGCTGTAGCTTGTGCAAGCAAATACACAGGAGACGAGATGAGAGGGAGGTGAGAAGTACAGGATGGCAGAGAAGAACAGGTCCACTGAGAATCTAAATTAAGATTAAATGATCCTGATGAGGATGTGAACAGGCTGTAATAAACTGTTATGTTATCTAATTATTACTGTCTTGAACAGGCCAGTTTACCTCTAGCATAGACTTCCTGGGGCTCAGTCAATGGATGGAATTTGCCCAATTCATCATTTAAAACAAGCAGCTAAACCTCTGTGAAGCTGTCTAGTATGTGAGATAAATTAAAGTCTTTACCTTCCTCTGTTTCATACACTGCAGGTCTAAGGCTGAGAAATGCCTGAGGCTAATTCATGCCCTGTTAGGCTGACATGCTTGCAAAAGTCATGAATAGTAGTGCTGAGCAGAATGGATGGTTGTAACTTTTACTTTCTAGAGCATTGATCGACATTAAAGTCTTTGCTTAAATTTTAAGACAGCACTTGTTATAGAGCACGCAAATAAAAAATACTTTTTTTTCAGTTCTTCCCTGTAATCGAGTTCAGAGATACTGATTGAAAAGACCATTGATGATCCTTGATTGCTGCTGAAGAATCAGAGTGGTTTTTGTATTTTGTGGATTTGGGAGTGACAGAGGGCTTTTCATTTACCTTTACCTCCTCTCCCTCCCCACCCCCAGCCCCAACTAAAGAGATTTTTTTTGGTGTTTACAGTCATAGTCACTGCATTGACATTGTTCTAAGAATCACCTGAGACTTTACATACATGCCTCTCAGAAAAACTTCTGTGCCAGTCAGCCTGTGTTGGATGTGAGAAGTCATGATGAGACGATGACAAAGGCATGCAAATTACTGTTCTGAATAAGCCCACAGACAAAAACGCTATAGTCAAAGAGGGTGAATGTATCTGATAAACAACCACAAAATAGTTAATGAAAAAAAAAATCAGTGTGGGCTTCAATTCTGTGCTGTTAATGTCAATGCTTTGTAATTCAGTTTTCTTGCTTGTGAGACAATATGATTCCTAACTTCTCCTGGGAAGGAGCAATGGATATTCAGGAAATGTGGAGACAAAGCTGACAGCTGCAGTTGCCCTTTTTAATTATTTTTCAGTTACTCTTCTCATGCACTTTTCAACTTCAAGCAGTTATTTAGGAATTTTCAGCCTGGTGACCAACAATGACGTGCCATGCATGCTTGCAGAGCAGAGCAAAATCCTGCACCAATCTACCAATCCAGAACAACAGTGTTTTTACTCACTGCCTTGCCTGACATTTCTCCATCCTGCTTGACGGCTTAAGGAACTTGTCTCAAGTAGTTTGCATACCAGCACACCAGTAAACAAGATTAAGTGAAAACTTGTTCAGGATATCTCTTCCTAACAGCCCCAGTACAGTGGGATTGAAGTGATGAGGGCTGATACATTTTTTCTTCTGACACCCTTCAGTTTGGGTTTTGTTTTATTTTTTGTTTTTACTCAAATAGTGAAAGCACAGAAAATGCTTCTGTCTGGTAGACATATAATGAAGGAATAGAAGACATGCAAAGAGTCAGTACAGTATGTACTGGAAAGATATTGTGAGCTATGAGGGATATACAACTGCACAGTACAGGATCAAATAATGTGGTTTTGTATTAATTCATCTGGTTATTCATGTCTTCTTAGAATCAGCTCTGTTCTCTTATCTGTTCCTAAGGGATTAAATTTTCTTTGTGATTCATACAAATCTTGCAGGGCTGTCTGTATAGTTTTCTTCTTCTCTGAGCCTCCTGCAGCAGTACTGGTGTTTTAGAAGGCACCCTGCAAGGAACTGCCCTGGCAATTATCCTTTGGGCCATGAAAGAACTGGGCAAAAATCATGTGGGAAACAGTCATTTCTTTTAAGTCCCTTAATTGCTCGTGTGGTGTGACTCTTCGGTTGCTTTCTTTAAGCAAATTCCTAGCTCACATGGCTGTGAGGAAGACAGGAACTTTAACTGAGGTGCATCACCAAGTCTTTGAAAAATAGGTAGGTCTCAGGAATTCGCTGCCAAAGCCCTCTTGTGTGTAGTACAGAAACTGCATCTCCTGAGCTAGATGATCCCTAAACAACTCTCATTAGGTTATCAGCCACATTACAATGTCTGCAGCCACGCTGGCTCCTTTACGACCTTCTGCAGCCACAATATATTCCTGCTTTGCCTAATGATTATATATATGTGAAATAAGATAATTGCATTTTTTAGAAAAGAAATGATAGCAGCTCCGTGTCTTATGTAGTGTACCCTTGTGTGCCCAGTGCAATGAAACACCTAATTTTTAGCCACTCCTCTGTGTGCCCATAAGCATCTCTTGTTGCAAATTGGTAAGACATTGTGACAAATATAATCTGCTTTGTCTGCATATTGTTAGCACTTTATAGCAGTGGGGAATACGGCAGCAGAGACAGACTGCAGTAATAATTTATGTGGCAGTGTATCACCACAGGAAGTAAAATCATATTCTGCTCTTTCACAGGAGCCAGATAAAAGGAAAACAAATCTCCAAAGCATTTCTGTCAGATATTCATCCAATAGAATTCCTCACAGAAACTCCTATGAGAGAGCTACATGGCTCACTGTGTTTTCCATTTCATTACCACTCAACACTCTAGGCTGCAAATTTAGGGAAAGATTACTTCATTCTCTTAATAATTCCTAGACTTTACAGAGGATGTGGATGATGTGAAACAGACATCTCTAAATGAACACAGACTATGCATTACATTCCAAGTTGGAGTTTTTTTCCCCAGCATTAATTCTCTAATTCTTCTTTTCCTACAAGCAAACACTTAAGAAAAAAAAAAAAATGGATCATCTGTAGCAACTGACATCAATATCACAAAACAAGTAATTAATATGTAAATGCCCACTTTGGAACTGGATCCTACTACTGAAAGATAGGAACAACTTCAGTGGCCCTTGTGGAGTTGTAGAGGAACTTAAGGAATATAGATGGATTTTTTGAGCATCTCTCTGGCTATGATGGTGCAGAGAGCTAATTGCAGAGCCACGGCCAGCCTCGGCGAGCCCAGCTGCTGTGGTGTTCTGTGGCCTCAGCCCACCTACAGCCTCCAGACAGCACAGATGGGCCCAGAGCAGCAGCCAGCTCCTATCCTAGGTGAGCTCAGCTGCACAATGACTAGCTCAGACACTGGGATCCAAACATAGATACCAAAATCTGCTGGTCAGCTGCTGCCTAACTCTGCAAGTTTGATAATTTGTCTTATTAAAGTTTCCTGAATCCCTGTGGTGTGGTGTTCCAGCTCAACGCTAACTCAGTCTTCAGTTTATTTTACCTGGTTGATGACAGCTACTTATAACTCTGAAGAATTAAGCAGCCAATCCCCTTTTCCGCCAAATAAGCAAGCAGATACTGCTATTGCTTCATCTAATCTTGCAGTGGTAGCAGAGTTCTGGCATTATTTGGGCTGATGAAGAAATCATAGAATTGCTTGGTTGGAAAAGACCTTTTAGATCATTGAGTCCAACCATACCTGTACACTACCAAACCGCAGCTCTGAGCACTTCATCTACCTGTCTTTAGAATACCTCCAGGGATGGGGACTCCACCACCTCCCTGGACAGCTGTGCCAGTGCCTGACAGCCCTTTCAGTGAAGAAATTTTTCCTGATGTCCAGTTTGAACCTCCCCGGCACAACCTAAGGTCATTTCCTCTCATCCTATCACTCGTTACTTGGAAGAAGAGATCACCACTCATTTTGCTACAACCTCCTTTCAGGCAATTGTAGACAGTGATGAGGTCTCCCCTCAGCCTTCTTTTCTCCAGGCTAAACAACCCCGGTTCCCTCAGGTGCTCCTCTCAAGACTTAATTCTCCAGCCCCGTTCCCTTCTCTGCACACGCTCCAGCCCCTCAATGTCCTTGTAGTGAGGGGCCCAAAACGTAACCCAGGATTCCTGCCCGCTTCCCTCCACACAGGTTTTTTCAGTTGTTGCTTTGAAACCGGTGGTTTTGCACGAAATTACATGAGCTGAGCCAGGATAAACTGGAGCCAACCAGGCAGCAGCATAGCGTGGGCTCAGCCTGAACTCGCTGCTGGCTCCCAGACACGCTCCGGCCCAGGGCTTAGCGCTGGGCACCTCTTTGTCCACCAGGACGGGGGAAACCGCCTGCAGGGTAAGGAGACGGCGGCGGTGCACGCTCGGTCCCGGGAAGCGGCGAGCAGAGCGCCTGCGGGACGGGACGGGACGGGACGGGACGTGCCTGCGCGCAAGGACGCGCAGCGCGGGCCTCACGGCGGCTGCAGCCACTCCCCTCCCCAGCCGGTCCCAGCGCCAGGAGCGCTGCCCGGGCCCGCAGCGGGCGCAGCGGCGGCGTCAGCTCCGCGCCGGAAGGAGCCACCGCCTCCGCGATGGCGGCGGGAGGCGGCAGGTGGGGGCGCGAGAGGGGTGAGGTGACAGGGGCTGCCGAGGGGGTGCGCTGGCTGCGGCGCCTCAGCGCTCGCTGGTGACCGCTCCCCGCAGCCGGCGCTTCCCCGGGGAGCCGCTCCGCGAGGCGCTGAGGGGCTGCGGACGGCCCCGCGGAGCAGGATGGGGGCGGCTTCTTTCGGACACTGCGGGGCGGGAGGAGCGGAGGCGCGGCAGGAGGAGCAGGGCTCTGCCGGAGGGAAATGCTGCCCCCCCAACTTGCAGGAGGCTGTAGTGGGAAGGGTTTGGGGTGAGGGGGCCTTTCCCCAAGGGACATGTGTGCCCCCAGCGTGCTGGAGGCTGCGGGGGGCTGAGTTGTGGGTTAGCAGGGTCCCCTCCGAGAGAAAAACGCTGCTCCGCAACTTGCAGAAGGCTGCAGAGGGCCGGGTTTGGGGTAGATGAGGCTCTCCCTGAGGGAAATGGTGCTCCCCGACTTGCAGGAGGCTGCGCAGGGCTCTGCACCGGGCTGGGGTCCAGCCTGTGCCAGGTCTCTGCTGGCGAGGGGCACAGCTGGGGCTGGAGCAGGTGTTGGAAAAGGTAATCGAGCTTCATGTCTGTAGAGCTGGGAGCATTTAAAGCCCATATAGATGTGGACTTGCTCAAGCATAAGAAGATAATAGAAAAAATAGCTTAATCTTAATGCCAACATAGGAAATCTTGGCAGCTTTTACTTAATGGGTACTGGGGGTGCTCATAGCTGATGAGACCTGAGTGTCAGTGTTAACTAAATCATTCATATAATGCTTGGTGATTTGTGTGTCTGATCTAAGCTCATCTCAGGTTTTAAAGACATATGTTTTGTTTCAGATCTATGGTTCATCAGTATTTCACATACCCTTCACAAAATGTCAAGTTCTATAGAGCACAGGGAAATAAAGGTCCTTTTTATTTTTCTGTTCAGAAGAGGCAATTAATTTGTTTGTGCAGAGAAACAACTCGGCCAGGAACATTAGATAATGAGGATGATTTTGGGTGTCTATATTTTTTTTTTCTGTGGAAGAATAAAGAGCAACAAGGACAGGAGGCATTAACTACCCAGCTAGTGGAGGCATGTAAAAGAAGCTGAATTTTCTCCAGGATGGGCAGATACTCCTTTTATACAGTTTGGGGGAGTAACCTGTGTTAATACAGTCAATAATTGTGTCCATTTCTGAGAAAACTCAGAGATTCCTGTAAAGAACAAGATCCCTTAAAACAGTGCAAGGGCCTTATGTTGCTTTGAAGACCTCAACTTGGCTTTGTAGCTCTGTGCATTCATCATAACATCTGTTTCTTTACAGGGGGGGGAGGGGGTGTTTTTAACACAAGCTAATTAGTAGCTCTTCCTAAAATATGCAGTGTCTGCCAGTGAGCTACTTGTAGTTACGTATTTGATCATTCTTTGGAGCATTGCAAAAGGGAGCATTGCAACTTTATTGGACAATGTAATCTGATTTTTACCATTTGAAGTGTTGATGGAGCAGTGTTCAGTGTAAGGATGTTCCTAAAAGCTGTCTGTGTTTGATTTTAGGTTGAATATCCCGATGCACAATTTGCTGTTTTATTGGAGCGTGGTGGAGCTTGCATGATCACATCTCGCCTGAGGTCTTCTCAGAAACAATGTCATGAGGTTATCATGCTAGCAAAACTGTTGCGTGATGCCTGTTAAGGGAAGAGCGTCATATCACTTTGTGCCAGCACTTCACAGGGGACTGTTTGGGTACTGAGGATGTTCCCCTCGCCAGCACATCACGGTAGATCTAACAGCGGAGGAGATATGGATAACCCCACGTTTAAAAGTGATACTGTACTTTCTGATGTTCACTTACACTGTCCAGACAAAAGGCATCTCATGGTACGATTGAATGCAGTTGGGCAACCAGGTAATGTCTGTTTAGAATGATGGAGGTATTTTAGATGTATTCGCATCTTTGTGATGTCTTAATCCTCCTTTGGGTGGTCAGTGTTATTCATTACATATTTGATCCAGTTAGAAGCAGAATCCTTTCCTACTCAGTCTTTAGGAAGAAAGCTAGCTGGATTCTCCTAATGAAATTAACTGCAGAAATGAAAACTATTAATGTAGAATTTGTAGACAGCCTATCTTAAAAAAGAAATCTTAAATTACTTTCTAAGAAGTAATCAAATTAACTTGCTGGCAGGTTTAATTTTATTTATTTGTTCGTTTACCCATAATCTCAATAGCACTTTCACAGTCATGTTAAGAAGTTGGGATGTTTCTTGCATACAAACAACAGTTGAGAAGACAGGGATTTTAAATCATGTAACTTAAGTTTAAAATGAAAAATGTCAGGGATTTATGACTTTTTAGGAAATCTTTATGCAATTATTTATGCTCTGTTTCAGAGCTTAACAGCTTTGGTTGGCTTGGATTTGTTTGTTTTTAAAAACATTGCAACAACAAAGCTCAGAATAGCAATGGTTTTGACTGACTTATATAATTAGAAGAGTTAAGGCTGTAGTGGAAATGAATTGGTGAATGCCTCTGACTGATTGCCAGCTTGTGGGTTTCTATAAAGTTGTCAAGGGAACTGACCTTGAAGCTGCTGGTGGAATGTTCTGTAGAGAAGTACTGCTTCTACTGTGACAGGAGTAATTGTTTTTTCAAACCCAGTTGTGACATAAAAAGAATAACTTTTGCAGCTGTTCTAGCATATGACAATGTTAAAAAAAATGATAGAAGTAGACTTGACAGAGAAGTAGGTAATAATTTTGACCCTGATCAGGTCAAAATAAGGTAATTAATGCTGTGGTGTGGCTTCAAGCTGTTCAACATATGTTTGTTGTGGTGTTGCTTGATGCAAAGTACCTTTCAACAAAAAGAAATGACAGCGTATGCTACCTGCTCTGAATATACTTGGACTGGAAAAGTACGTGTTGGGCTTTTATTTATGAAAACAATAATTGGATTGTAGTGAGACAGCTTTTACTCTTAGAAAATATTATGATAATCTACCCCGTCACCTTAGGGAACCTGATGGGGATTTAGTCTCTGCTGCTTTGGGTCAGTTTTGCCTCACACCTTTTGAAGCATGGTGGAACGTGGCATAGGATTAAAATGGACTTGGAGAACAAAAACATTTCATTCAATGATAGCGTCCTCTAATTTGTTTTATCTTCACATCAGTTTAATCTGGTTGTCATGCCAACAGTAGATGACTTTAGACTCTAAAACTTTATGACTCTCTCTAGAGCAGAACTCTTGGGTTACAGTAGACCAACCTTGAATATTTTGCTTTTCTGAAGAAACTGGAATAGAACTCCATAAATTTTGACATTGTCAGAAGCAGTGGTGCGAAGTTTTTTTGTGCCAAAAGGGAAGAGATAATGAACGTACTTCTAAGACATCTTAGAATCCAGCTGGTATTGACTCTTTTTTCTGAAGTCTCAAAACATTGTGTGTGATTTTAGAATAATAGTACCCAGCCTCAGATGCCCACATACACTGATTTTTGTACCAGAGTAGGTGAATTGAATTTGGTTTTGTGATCTGTGCCTGGATTGTTCACAGCGTGTAAACACTGCAGAAGAGACGAGATCAACTGCGTGTGAGAGATATTTCTTTGTAGCAAATAGAACTATAATCTCAAGTTATCTGTATTGTTTTTATTCCTCTAGATTTTTACTATGTGCAATGCATATAAAAATCTCGTGCACATCAAAGTTGCACATAGATTCTGTTCTTACCTAGTGTTAATCCTTAATTTTTTTCTCCCTCCATGTTCCTGTAGTATTCCTGTCATATTTCAAACTCCTTTGGAATATAGAAAATTTGGCATCTGATAAACCTTGGAGAGAAGCTGCAACACAAAGAGAACACCAGTACCAAAGTGGAGATGAACTGTGTGACACGGGCAGGAATAATTTAAAAAAAGAAAAAGAAAGAAATATTGAAGGAGTAGAAGCTCTGCTAGACGATGATGGAGACTTGGAAGTGGTCAGAAGACCTCGAAGTGCCTGTGATGTAGAAGCGCAAGATCTTTTGAGGGATAGAGTGTATCCTGTAATTCTCATGAAAGGGAAAGAAGATGCTTTTGAAGATGAAGAGCAAGAAGGCACTTGCAGTAATGTTGTTAAAATAGGTAAATAGTAGGTTTACAGTCAAGGAGAAATGGAATAAATATGTTTGTGTAAAACAAATAAAGGTTTTCCTTACAAATGGAACATGAAAGTAGATAATAAAACAAATATCACACTGTGATATTGTATTTTAAAAATTTACTCTTTTATCCAGAAGTGATTTGGGCAGTAGTATACCATGGGAATCTCAGTGATCCTTAGTTAGAGTGAGGGTTTTGGCGTTATCTAGCATTATTATATAGAATGAAGAGTGCTTATTGCTAGATCTGAAAGGGAACTATGACTTGATTTTCAAATTTGCCACTATGAAACTTCATTTTAACAACATTTTGGGATAATTGTTTGTGTTGTACTTTCATTTTCACAGAACATACTATGGCAACCCCCTTAGAAGATGTTGGTAAACAAGTATGTATTCTGCCTTGTAGTATCTTGCTATTCCTGAATTGTCCTTCAGTATTTACTCAGTTCTAACTACTTTTCTTATCCAAAGGTGTGGCGTGCAGCCTTTCTTCTTGCTGATTACATTCTGTTTAAATGGGACACATTCAGGTGTTGCTCGGTGCTGGAGCTTGGAGGTGGCACTGGAATTGCAAGCATTATCATGGGAACAGTTGCCAAGACAGTTTATTGCACAGGTAAGACAGTTATTTCCAGTAAAATATTTTCACGGAACTTCGCAAAGCAATATTTTCATCCTGGGATTTTCATCCTATCTTTTCAGTTTTAGTTCATGATTTGTTATTAATGTGTATAAAGTTGTGTTGCTTATTGAAGAATAACAAGAAATTTCTCAACAGATTGAAAAAGCAGTGCTACTTCTAGGTGCAAGAGTTCAAAAGCAAAATACATTGCTATGAAATCAAGGTAGTGTGCCTAGACTAAAACAGGTAGTAAAGGGGTCTGTTCACTTCTGTCTTCAAGGGTGACTTGGAGTTTAGCCCTGGAAGACAAAATCAAGAAGGATTCTAGGGAAGGAATCAACAGTGGATGGAGTTGGTCGGAAATTTCCTTAATCTTGTCAACTTGACAGAAACATCAGTATTAGTCCAAGAAGTCAGAGGCATGCATAGCCTGTGCAAAATATTTTTATTTTGACTACCATTATCACTTTTTTCCAGATGTTGGCGATGATCTTCTGGCCATGTGTGAGAAAAATGTTGCGTTAAACAAACACCTGATGGAGCTGGGAAGTAAGTGATGTTCAGTCAGTGTTCGTGCAGTTGCCTGTTGGTGAACTACATGGGGATTAAACAGCACAGCCATTGACTACCTAGCATATTCTCAAATAAAACAACGTTTTCTTGGTTGAAAGTGACTCATTTAGAAAGAAAAATGCAAGATATGTAGATGATGTAAGATACCATAATAGGACAGCTTCTTTTTGAGAAAAGCAAAATACTTTTACTCCGGTCAGGAGTTCAGTCCAGCTGTGGTTCTGACACAGGAGGATCACGGATATGCAGGTGTCAAGGGTGACATAAACAGAGTGTAAGTGGCAGAGGTAGAACTCTGGAAAGGAAAAGTATTTTGCAGGTGAGACATGTCAAGAACGCACAGGTTGTCTGCATTACCATTAAGTTCATGCTGTTCTCATGTGAGTAGGTAACTGGTTTTATACAGTAAATTATTTGATATTCAGCTTTACTTGTTTCACATATCCTCGTGTCTCCATCACTTGTTTCAGTACAGCTTTTTACTCTTTACTTTTGCTTAGATACTATTGGAAAGGCCATTTGTGACTGATGTGATCTTTCTTCACCCACAGGACGGGAAGTTAAAGTAAAAGAACTGGACTGGCTGAAAGATGAATTCTGCACTGGTAAGTAGTTATAATAGATCCTTTCAGGTAGGGTTTGGGGGGGATTGTTCTTTTCCTCCTTCAGAGCCATCAACAAAAGATTACTCCATTGTTTATGAAGTCAATCTTCCAGCACCCACATCTCTGGAAAATTAGTTGAAAGTGCACTATTGTCTTTAGTCCTGCTATTGCCATAGTTGGGTCAAAACCCAGAGCTGCAAACAAGATGTGTCTGTTACATGGTGATAATGGAATCCAGCTTGGACCTCTTGTCCTTAGACCTCAACAAATTCTGTTTAATGAAAATATCTGATACTGCCAGTTGAAAAGGCTCTATGTTTTTGAGACTTTCAGAGAAAGTTTCTGTGTTTTAACAGAGCTGAAATTTTAAAAAGCACGGTGAAGTAGAAAGCTTGTTCAGAATTTATATGAAGATGCATTTGTGTTGTTATTTAAAGCAGTGTTTATTTTAATCTAGTTAAATCTGTGACCATGCTACGGTTGTAAATTCAAAAGTCAAAGAAACCTTGCTCTTCCCAGTCAGCTTTGGGAAGACTGGACGTAATGTAGAGAAAGCAAAGGACTGCAGGGAATTTGAGAGAATGGGTAGAGGAAGGTTTTGATTGACCATTAGCAGAGTGAGCCATTTATGGAGTAGCAGATGATGACAAGAGTTACGATGTTTCTTTTTTCCAGCTATCAATCATTTGAGACATTTAATCATGTACATCAAAGCCATACTCTTTGTTTCAGATCCTGATGCCCCTTATAGCTGGTCTGAAGAAGAGATTGCTGATTTGCATGACCACTGTACTGTGATAATGGCAGCTGATGGTAAGAAAATAAAAACAATAAGCTTTTAAATCAAACACTTGAGCGTTATGAGTAATAATTTAAACATATCTAGTTTGCTTTTAAAATCTAATAGACTGAATCCTTGCCTAATCTGTCAAAGCTCAGCCTTAAGTGTTCTTGCCAGTTTTTCTTTTAAAAAAACAGTTGTATTTACATTCTGAATTAGCAGTAGAACAGATGTCAAAAACTAGTAGCTCTTTCTTCCCTTGCATTTGACTCTCAGAAGCATTTTCTTGTCCTACCTTTTGTCTTGCATCAGAGAACTGCTTTGTAAATAATGATAAATAGGTGGCTAGACTAAAATATTCTACAATATGAAAAAGTTTCAGATGCTGCACTTGCCCAGAGTCTGTGCCTTTAGATACCTGTCTTACTTTCTTTCCTGCTCTTCATCTTGCTTAAGTGAATGACTGAAAAGTGACAAGCTAGCTTATCTGTATAGGAAAACCGTTGTTGTTTTGATATATAAATAAAGGAGGATTCGGTTTAGTTATGATATTGAAAAGTGTTGCAGTGGTTTTAGTGGTATATTAGTTATTGCCTCTTGTCTATTTTTGTAAGAAATGAGGTCTGTTGTGCCATTGAAAAATTACTTTGAGATTTTAGTTAAAATAGTGACTTGTTGGACCAGAATAATCAAACTAAGGCCTGTTGTTTTGTACCCAAGACTTAAGTAAATAATACACTTGAACATGCATATTTTGTGCTCTTAATCTTTTTTTTTTTTTTTATAGTGTTCTATGATGATGACCTGACAGATGCCTTGTTCAGAACGCTGTATAGAATCACACACAACTTGAGAAATTCTTGTACAGTTTACCTGGCATTAGAAAAGAGGTAAGTATTACCAAGAACTTAAAATAAAAAGCACTAAAAAATGTATGTGCTTGCTTTATTTGGAAGGAATATCTAATCTGATTGAAGGTTGCCTTCTCATTTTCATTATATTGGTCACAGGCTGCAGTGCCTGCTCAGGACAAGCATTCACTTTTATATGTGCTTAATTGTTATCAGTTCAGAATTTGATTTCCACGACAGGTCAGTTTTTGCTGTCCTATCTTTGTCTTGGAGCAGATAACCTTGTGCAAAAAAAGATAAATAAATGGCTAGGCTAATGTGTTCTGTAATGCCTGACAACATTTGCTGTGTATTTTTGAGGTCATAGAGTGAAACGAAGGGACTTAGAATTAGAGTATATGTTTCCCAGCTTCAGTACCTCTATAAAAATTTCTCCTGTGTTTTCTTTCAAGGAATTGTCTAATGTTTTGCAGTAGTCATGTGTTGCAGTCCATTCATAAACTAACATAAAGATCTTGGCTTTGCTTAAGTCTCAGGAGATACGAAGCGTAGCTACTCATATGATTTGTTGCCAGGTGTTTGTCCAGGAATCCAAGCCAATGATTCTGTTGCAGCGAAGTGCCTTAAACTCAATGGAAAAATTCATGCAAGAGATGTTGTGTATTGATGCTAACATAAGTCTTATCTGCTTTTCAGGAGTAGTAGGGGGGTAAATTTTTTTTGGCTCTCAAAGTTAGTTAATTACAGTGAGAAGTCCCCTAATTTCCATTAACTGAGGGAAGTTACATAGCTACTTAAGATGCCAGTATAGGAGAGGTGTTTTAATTTGAAATATTCTCTTGCCAGGCTGAACTTCACTTTAAGACATATGGATGTTACGTGTGAAGCCTACAGTCATTTTAGAAATACTCTAAATGATTTGGAGAACCTCCAAGACAGAAAAATGAAATATACCGTGGAGCCCATTAAGTGTGATTTCTGCCAGTTCCTCATTTATGAACGAATTGAGCAGTTGGTAAGTGGCATTCATTAAAATAAATGTAATGTGTTGGGCTAATTATCTCAATTTAGTTTTCAGCTGTTTGCTTAACATGAAGTAAGAACAGGAGAATAAACATTACCTTTTTGTTTATTTCCTTTTAGCGTTTTGTTGTTTTAAAATGGCTCTTGTTTGTGCTTCCATAGTCCATATTAGATTGTGACAAACCCTTTTCTATCACCAGCAGTAACAGTGGCTCTGATTACACTCCTTTCATCAAAGGTTAAGAAGCAATCCCCATTAGCCTGTAAAATAGGATTTTTGCAATTGCAGTGGACTAGAAAATGGGACCGATATCTCTTCTCATTTATTTGCTTGTGGAAGAGCTTTCATTTTCATAGTTTGAGGAATTCCTTTTCCGGTTCAGGAAATAATGTTCTAGTATGTGAAGAAGTCGATTAGCTATGCACCCCTGTTATTCAGAAACATGTCAGAGCATTTGTAGTTATCTGATTACCTCCCAAGTGTTTATGGTTCTCTTTCTCTATTTTTTTTCCAGTTGTCTGCTCTTACAAATATCATGCAGGGTAGCTAATAGCCTGCTAGCTGCTCGAACAGTACAATCTAGCAGACCTTTCTAGAGAACCTGCAAATCTTGTACTGGATTGCAAATCCAGTACCAAGAAATGGTCTTCCTGTGTGGGAAGCTTCAGGCATAAAACTTAAATGCAAAACATTTAAAGGAGTTTCACAAGTATACAAGTGTAACCTGTACTTTACCTAGATGGGTAAATTCATTCCCTTGCCTTTTTGTGGAAGGTTACAGGTCTTTGAAATATACGCGTTTTTAAAATGCCTACTTTTTTATTTATCATGAAGTACATCGCCACAATTCAAGATGTTGAAGAGTATGTGATATTCTGCTTAATAACCCATTGTATAGCAGACAAAGCATATACTAATTTATTCTACAGAAATAAAATAGTCCATTTTTATCTTCACTATCCAACAGATTGAGAAGGGAGTGTGTGTTTGTGTAAGCCATGCCTTTGAGAGACTTTGTTTCTTCAGTAAATTGAATATTTTTTCAGTTGTAGTTTTGCTAGCTTTATTGAAAGGATTTGTCAATGTAGGCTACGAAGAAGAGCAAATTAATCAAAATACTGCAGAAAGTCATGCAGACCAATGAAATTAATTTAAAACAAATTATTTGATGATACTAATTTTTTACTTTAAAAAATCACGCTACAAGAATGAATAAATCAATTTTGTTGCTGTGTCCCAAAGATAATTTGGTGATTGTTCTAGGAGATTGCATGGATAGATGGAGGTATAAGATGTTTCTTAAAACTTGTCTTTGGGTGTGCGTGTTAAACTTTCTCATAATTGCAACCTACTGCACTGAGAACCTACCTATGGTTTTTTTCCACTCTTACAGGAGTTGTGGAAGATCATTGCTGAACAGCTAACATGACAGGGATATAAGAAACTGGAAGATCTTTATCTAAGGATAAAGGGAAGGTTTACGTTTTATTAAAAAGATTTTCATCCCAAGAAAAGCATTTTCCTGGTGGAACTGTGTTCTCAGAAAGCATTCCTATGCAGATTTGCTTTACTTTAGTAAGTTTTTGTTTTAGCACTTAGGACATGGTTTCTTTGATGTTTCTTTTACAAACTGTTTAACACTGACCTTCAGAGTGTGTGTTGGGTGCCATCAGTGACAGTGACACAGTGACCTGCTCTTTGGGATTGATGTTAGGGTCTGACAAAGAGACGTTTAACCTTTTCAGTGTGGCTGATGTGCAGATGCTGTGCATTTTCCTTTTTTGTTTTCTGAACGTGGACACTGTTGTTGCTCTCATCCAAGTTCCACATGCTTTGTATTTATGGACGTTTGTGAAATGGTGTTCTGGGCAAGACCTCTTTGTCTTTCATGGACTTTTCTTTAAGCAATCTGTTCATGAAACTTAGCCTTTTGTTTTCAGTTTGTCTTATGTAAATCATTCTAGTTTAGGGCTCCTGTCTGAACTGAAAGGAGACAAGGTGCATTTTGTTTGAGCCTCTAAAAATCTTGGAGCTCTGTTGTCCTGCTGGAAGTTTAAGCTATTCTGTCCTTGCCAGGTTGAAGATGGGAAGGTGCCATGTGAAGTGATACGCTACTGCTCTGTAAATGTTTGGAATTCTACTATCGACATACATGTGGGAGGCTGGGGAAGAGGTAACTGGGAATTTCTCACCCAAAGAAACGGGGCCTTCTGTATCTTAGCTTTTGGATTAAAGTACGACACACTGTCTAAATCTCTGCTGTTTTATTAATGAAAACAAAAATCTTTTTGTACTTTTTATGTGTACTATTATGTTTCTGTCACTCACTGTATGTATGCTGTCATGGAAATTCTTATGCCTGTTGGCTTCTTTACCATTATGAGGGCATCAGTGGTGAAGTTGTTCCAGTCTGTGATTCGTGGGAGCGTGCATACACTACATTAAAAGCATCAGGTTGACTTCTTAAAAGTCTGGTTTACATTTAGTTTTGGTCAGTTATTTCATAACCTGTTTATGTGTATAAAGACATATTTTTCGGTTCTTTAATGTGATAAAAGGTTATTAGATGATGATGGTCTTTTCCTGTGAGTATAATCAAAGTGAAAATTACACTACATTATCATATACCTGCCAAGATTAATACAGAACTTCTCACTCAGAACCCTCATTTGAACTTCAAAGATGTAAACTCTATTTTAATCCAATGATTCACAAACTAGTGTTCTTTTTTTGTTTTGTTTTGTAATGTTATTAACTTTAAGTTAACTGGAAACAACTGGTTTTGAATATGGTTGCTTATTTAAGTAGTAACTTTTTGAAGGCTGTAGCAAAAAATTAATTTGGACTGATATGAAATGGCATGTATAGTTAAAGAAGACTTTTCCTTGTGCTGGACTTCTGAAAGTCTTTGGCATTATCAACAGAAATTCATCCAGTAGAGGGATACTCTAGATCTTTTAAACACAGAATTCAGACATATATATACAGCTGGCTTACATTAACATCTGAAAAAGTTTTTTATACTTGTATCTTTGGTTGAGTAAATACAAACATCATGGCTGCTTGGGAAGCAAGATAAAGGAGAAATTTTCTCCTAAAGAAGCAAACTTAATCTTTCAGTTGAAGGGAAACAACAGCTTTGAAGGTTCTCTGACTTGAGATTACAGGCCAAGTTGCAAATTTGGATTTGACTGTTTTCACTGATGATAAGGAATAGTCAAAACCAGGCAGGAGTCACAGGAGTCCCGACAATCTTTGCATTGTTAATAAGAGATAATATAGCCTGTCTTGCCAGAGAATTGTCCGTTGCTACTCACAGATTTTAAGTACAGATGCCATGTTCTGGATTTTGACTTTAATCCTACTTTAAATATGTCATACATGATAGTTGTTTTCAGAACTCATCACACAAATTTGCACCTTCAGCAGTGCATTGTTTATGCAGATGATTAAAAGCGGGGAATTGTTTATTCTTGAGCCTGCAGGTTATGATTGGAAATCCAGTTAGTGCCTAAAACGATAATGCCTTGAGCATGTTATCTGTAATTATTTTTTTTTTCCTAGTAAAGTATGATTTAAAAATTAGCGTGTTCCTCTGGTATCTGAATTTTGAAAAATTTTAACAGGTAATGTTCTTAGATTTTTTGGGGCAGTCCTGTCTTATACTATTTCTTTTGCTGTGTGTTAGAGACAATTTACCATGATTTTTAGCCAGTTGGAAAAGAGAGAAAATACGATAGTGAGTGGGAGAAGATGTTAGTATGTATTTAACAGTCCAGTGTAAATTGTGTGAGGCTTTCAGTTCATACAACTTATGGAAAAGTCAAGTGATTTGACATCAGGCTGGATGGTCTTGGACTTGTGACCTACTGGAAAAGAGTTTGCATATTTCATTGTAAACCCTGTAAGAACTCTGCTGGCCTATTCATAAACTTCTTTTTTGATCACCTCATGGCTAGTAGGGCAAAAAGGGGAACTGTAGTGTTTGTAATCCATGTTGCCCATTCCTGCAATGCCTTTGTTTCTGTGAAGAGGAAGGAAGAGAAGGTACATGCTTAATCTAAAATGTATTAATGTTTCTACTGTGCTGTGGAGGTGAGGTTGGAAAGATTTAATTTGGAAAACTGACGTTCTCCTCTGCTCAGATTAAGTGGTTCTGCACTCAGGAGCACCTCTGGATCTGTTTGGCATAGTCTGGTTGGTCAGCCAGATGGATCACTTTGGGGAGAGAGGAACGCAGGGGAGGTGGAACTCTTGCAGCATAATTATTTCTAATAAAGAGGAGTGTCACAATTTTCTTGGGAAATGTGGTAATGGATGGAGATGTGATCTCCAGAAGGAATCGTTGGAAACAAACTGATCTTGACTTTTGCCACTGGTGTTTGGTGAAATAACACATGTCCTTTCTCAGAGGGCAGGCATACCACTCCTGTATTTATCTCCTCAAGAGGAACGTGGATGAATAATTGTGGATCTTGGTCAAATAAACAACTTGAACTTTGATGTGACATTTGAATGAGCACTGCAAGCTGATTACATTTATTTCTTTTCAATCTTTCTCAATGTGAAACTTGAAGAGCTGCTTTGTTGTGAACTTTTGTGTGTCATTTTGCAATAGAAAGAAAAGTTAAGGTAAGCACTTGATGGGATACATTATGTGTATTTGTTATCTCTGTGTGTTCTCATGTGTGGGTGGTTATTCATATACCGTACTTGTAGCTCCATCTGCTGTACAACACTTTTGAGTCAAAACATTTTACAGTTTGTTAAACACCCTGTTCCTTTCTGCTTTAACAATATTGTATTTTGGAGTAACAGTTTAGGTTGAATATGTAGTTCTGCATTTTTCACCTAGACTTGCACATGTGTGTATTAGGGATGAAGTTACTATGGGAATAACCTTGGATAGAAGTGATGTTTCATTACCTACTTTTAGCAGTAGCTTTAGGAGGCTGCCTTCAGCGGTTTTGGATTTTCAGGAAACATTCTAGGAAGAAATAGACGTAACCATGTGTGTGGTAGGGACTTCTCATTCATTAGAAGATCAGGACTTAAACTGGATCTTAAAGTTTTATAGCAGATATATCTTATGAGATTGTTCATTGACTCCACTGTTCTTGTGAATTCCTACACACACCCCTAGCTCTCATCCTTTTTCATTCTCACCAGAGAATTAAGGGCTTTGTCCCTGACAGTTCATTTCTGGTTGGTTTATTTGTTTATTCATTCTGGTGGACATAATCTTGAAATGAAGAAATAATTTTGTGTGTCTGAGATGTCTACTGTCTTTAATGTCAAGATCAATCAACCACTGGACTCCAGCATCTTTTGTCAAGGGACCGATTCAATACTTGCCTCTCTCTAGTGGGGTAGCACAGTATGCTTACACTAAATTATGAAATTGATTATTTTACAACAATAAAATTGACTAGAGCCAATTTTGGAAAGACTTAAATGTGCTTTACCAGTGACCTTGCAGTATTATATGACCTTATGAGCATTCATTACACTGTTTCTGAAGCACAGACCCAGGTCTTGCTAGAGGACTTAATCAGCATAAGGGGGAAAATAGCAAAAGTATACTCTTTTTTTTTTTTTTTTTTTTGTACTTTCCTGGTGCTATATGAGCAAATCATATTAATTACAAAATATGAAATGGAGAAATCCTGGGCAGAAAATTAGGGTCCTTGAAAATGACAGGGGTGAGGGGAGCAATTCATAGTGGATCAAGAAAACGTAACAAGGAATTCTGGAAAGCCAGAGGGATTTGGAAGGGCAGGGGGTATTCTTACAAAGCTGAGGGAAATCCTAGAAAGTAGTGTTAGTGTTTTCCTGGAAAGTCAGGAAATGTGGGGGAGGTGCAGTCCTACACAGGGATGTGGGGATTGTCAGGAAGCAGCATGGGAAAATCCCAGAAAGTCATGGAGGGTACGGGTTACTTCTTAGGAAGTAATTGGGGGATTCCTGGAAAGAAATACGGGAAATTCAGGGGCCCAAAGGCCTAGATGATCCATACAAGTGAGCTTCATCATGATGTATATATATTTTTTTCTTTAACATCCTTTCGGTTAGAGGCACTGGCCAGTCAAAAGAGGATGCAAGTTATAATGCTCATGGAGAAAAAAAAGGGTAGATTCTTACAGACAGAATGAGGAACAGGTCCTCAGTTTTATTACATCTGTGCAGTTGCCCTATTTCTTGCATTGAACAATGTGTTTTCAGAGGCAGCCTTTTATGTGGGCTCAGTTTTGGCTGCCCATCTTTGAAGAGCCCTAAGAGTCTGAGTCAAGTTCATGGGTTACTGTACTGTAGCTGTTGCATGGTGTGTCCCTCTGAACCATGATAACTGAAATGATAGGATTTTCTACAGGTGGGCTGCAGGGGAATGCTGTCATTTTGCATTATGCTTTATTTTGATAAAGGAATAGGCAGCTGCTGTAGAAGCAGTGCTGCTTTCAACTCTCTGTGCTCGTTTTTATTCTAGTATATTTTCACCTTTCAATAGTGTTGGTTATAGCTATTTTGCAATCTGAGTCAAAATTTTTTGATGTCAAAGAAATCCAGTTGCAAGTGTATTTCTCCTTTGAATCAATGAGATCTAATCCAGCTGACTGTGATCCAGTACAAGGCCATCAGTAGAGTTTTGTTGCTGTGAGTATGGAGAGAGCAGGCCAACTGTTTTGTTGGCAACGGATAGGTGGATCCACTTTGAGGTTATACAGAACTGTACTCAACCCATGCAGCAGTTCATGGCATTTTAGCAAGCTGATTTATCTCAGTCATGTGTCTAAGACCACGATCACATGTAGTCAGATTACCAGACGTGTTAAGGCCAAATCCTGCAGTTGATTTTAAAGGCAGTTGTTGGTGCTGAGTGTTTGGTACAGAAAACTAAAGACCGCTTCTGAAAAGCGGATGCTGGATTCCTGTGTGTCTGCTTGTTGTGAGAGGTGAAGGATAGCTGACTGCCTTGTAAGCTTGTAGAGGTTTTTCAGTCTCAAAGTAAACTGAGAATTATTGACTTAATGCTTAGCAACATGTCTTTAAAATGCAGTTCTCCTGAGCATGATTATGGTGTTTGTAACCTGAAAAATACACTTGGCAGGAAAGAGCTTTCCTGTAGATTAATCCCAAAGGTTAGGAACTGAAAAATTTGTTAAGATCCATGTGGCAAGAAATAGAAAATGGGGGAGGAACAGAGTTGGGGAGTAAGTAATAATTCTCCATTTCTTCCTGCATTCTGAAACTTGTGTTGCTTTATTTGAAGATATTGTCAAGAGAGAAACTAATAATCATTAACCAAAAGTAATCAGGCTCTAGTCTTGAATGAAACCTGCCACAGCTGCTGGAAAGAAGCAGTTTATTTACAGATTATTTTGTGACTGGTTACAAATTCTGCCTCTTCTTCACTTCCCCATACTCTCTAAAGAGAAGTTTATGCAGAGATTTTCATAGGACAAAGTATAAATTGTTGATTGATGTGCTGTTACCTAGAGAGTCACACCAGACTGACTGGGTAAGCACGGTGTGATGTGCATAGCTAAAAGAAAGCAATGGAAGAAGACAAATGAAGTCTTGCATCTTGCTGCTAGGCTATCGTATGCATTGGCATGTGACTTAGGTCTGAAAGCTTGTATTTTCCTACAGACTTCATCTGGCTTTTGTTTGACTCCTACTAATCCTGACTTCGTGTGTGTCCTGTGTGTCTGTGCTGAAAGTTGGGGCATTAACAGGGTAAAGGTTCATCTTGAAATATACTGCATTTTAGGCTGCCGACCGAGTACAGTCAGATGTGTTGATACGGCAGGTTCCTCAGAGGTGGCTTCTTCCAGCAGATGGCATACGGAATTTCTTCCAACAATACCGGCACCCAATGAAGTAGCGTAATACCTACGTGTGTGTGTTTGTGTGTGTGTGTGTGTGTGTGTTGTAGATTGCTTGCCTAAGCCAGTCCCAAGAGTGTCAGGAAGAGGTGTGAAGGAACATCCCTGCCTCCTTCAGCAAGCTGAGTGTATTATCTAAGCTCCTGCTTCTTTTACATGAGGGATTTATTTTTGTAATAGGGGTAGTGACAGCAAATTATGCTATAAAAATTTTCTTTATTTGGTGGATTTTGGTATCTCCAGTTTCTTACAACTAATAATGATTCTGAAAGAACATGAGTCTTGTTCTATGTGTATACTCCTAGGACTTGAGATGGTCAGGCAATGAAAACAATATGGTAGCACCAACTGTAAAGAAAACAAGTTCTTTGGAAAAGGAAGGAGAAGGCAGTTTATCTTGGGAATGTATGACCCAAAATATGTTTTCTGTCTTTGAGTGCAGTTTGAAGCTAGCACAAGTGAGTACAGCATGTAATCCCTTAGGAACTCGACAAGTGGACCATTCCTCAAGAAATGCCATTTTTCCCTTTCAATACTTGGTGTATTTGATAGTGGATCAGATAGTGCCCTCAAAGATGAGGAAAAATACATATAATGAGTTAGGCAAGAAAGTTAACAGTGAGCTGGACAGAAAACACCATAAGAAAAAGTTTGCAGCTCTGTAATGACCCAAATCAGTTACTCCTGTAGGCTTATCAGTAGTAGGTTTACATTGTAGATTGATCAGAAGGGACACCAAGGAATTATCTCCTCTATTTTCTTCTCAAAGCAGAATCGTACTTATCTGAGAACCTTGATGAGTGTTTGTCTTGCTTCTTATTACAGCCTCTTGTTATAGAGATCTTGTATTTCTCCCAATAATCTCTTCTAGTGCTTCATTATCTCTTATGCTAAAAAGGTTTCTTAATGGCTAAACTACCACCTTTCTTGCAATTCTGAACCATTAAATCTTTCTTATTGTAATAAAACTGTGAGAGATGTAAGAGTTCTACCCGGGATAGTGGAAATGAAGAGACATAGATGGCCCAGCCTTGAGAGATTTGTGCAGGGACAAAAGGGTCCTGTAAAACCGTCTGAATGAGAGCCAGAATTCTATAAGATGAGAGTCAAGACAGGATTCGTGCTTGCAATAGCTTCTGTTGCAGAGGAGTTATTTATTATTGGGTGGGTGTTTCAAGGGTAGGTTCATGTCTGGAAATACTACATTGCTGCAGGTGAACTATGCAGTGACAGAAGAAGGTGTTGTTATTGCTTATAGAGAACTACGGTGAAAACTTAATATTGGTGAGTAGTCCCACACAACAGAGTTGATTGATTGCTCATGTCTTCAGAGAGGATTGAATCCTGGCTATAAAGTTAGTGATGCATTAGCTCTGTGACTGACTCAACGTCATCTGAATTCTGGACTGTTTCAGTGACAGGGACATTCACAGTGTTCGGTGGATTGATGTGCTGTCTGCATGGCACTGCCATGTGCATTGCATCCAGCTGTTTCAGTCCACTATTGTCTACAAAAAAAAGGTGTTTGCTCTAAGTCAGGCTTAAGTATTAGTGAAGACTAAATTTGGAGTTTGGCATCAAACATTTGACAACAAACATTGAATTTGGGTTTCTAATTCTGAGTTAAAAGCACAGATCACTTTTCCTGTTGCTGTGTTTGCTAAATTAAGTTTGTCCCAAGTGGCTGGTAGATATTAGGAATTAAGGAAAGCACTACAGGTCTTTGGGAAGTTGTGACAGTGCAAACCCCGATTTCCATCACAATTAGCAAACAGGCTCCCCTGCCCTTCCCTTGGATACATCACAGCCTACAGCAATCAACGAAGCAGAGCAGTCCAGCGAAGGGCTGGCAGCTCCTCTTTCAAAGGGGAACTTGCTGCTAGTGCCAGCAGGACTTCAAGTTTCATTCCTCCCTTTCCCTACCAGGTGTGGTGGGCAGCCCTGTGGGCCATCCCTGTGCCCAGGGCGTGCACTGCGATGGCGGTTACGAAGCTGGGCCCATCAGTACCGGCCCATCATTGAATAATAGAATGGGTTGGGTTGGGAGGGACCTCAAAGCCCATCCAGTTCCAACCCTCCCGCCGTGGGCAGAGGCATCTACCACTGGATCAGGGGGCTCCAAGCCCCATCCAACCTGGCCTTGAACACCTCCAGGGAAGGGACAGCCAGGACTTCTCTGGGCAACCTGGGCCAGGGCCTCCCCACCCTCAGTGTGAGGAATTTCTTCCTGATGTCTAACCTAAATCTTCCCCCTTCCAATTTAAAGCCATTCCCCCTCGTCCTATCACTCCATACCCTTGTAAAAGCCCCTCCCCAGCTTTCCTGGAGCCCCTTTCAGTACTGGGAGGTTGCTCTAAGGTCGCCCCAAATCCTTCTTTTCTCCAGCTGAACAACCCCCGATCTCAGCCTGTCCTCAGAGCAGAGGCACTCCAGCCCTCTGATCAGCTTCGTAGCCTCCTTTGGACCGGCTCCAACAATTCCATATCCTTTTGTTCAGCAGGGGTAACAGACCCTGCCCGGAGCAGCCACCTCTCGGTGCCCGCCCCCACCCGGGCCCACGATGTCGTAGCGCGGCCGTTCCACCGACCCCGCCGAGGCCCCGCCCCTCACCGAGCTGCGCGTTCCTATTGGCCGCGCGGGGCGGGAGGAGGCGGGCGGCGAGCGCGGATTGGCTGCGGCTCGCACGGAGCCGGGCGGCGCGCGGGGCCGCGCAGACAGCGGGTGGCGAGTGCGGGGCCTGCGGCAGCGCTTGCCCAGCCCGCCCCGGCGCCACTGAGCGCGGCGACCGGAAGAGACGCAGCCCCGCACCTCCCGGTGAGCAGCGGCGGTGCGCGGGGACGCGCTCCTGCAGCCCGGCGGTGCCCCCTGTTCTCGACGGGACTGCTCCTCCTCGCCCTGCCGCTCGCCGTGATGCCCTTCCCGCGACGGGGGCGGCCGGACGGCGGCTTCCCTCGCTCCCCCCGGGGGCACCCCAGGGTGGGGGGTGGCGCGGGGGTCCCTGGCCCCCGGCAGCGGAGCTGTGTGCAGGTGGGGGTCCGGCTGTGACCCCCAGAGCGGTGTGTTGGGGTGTGTGTGGTCTGGCCATGACCCCTGGCAGTGCGGGGGGGGTGTCCCTGGCCCCTGGCAGCGCAGGGGGGGCGGGTTCTGGCCATGACCCCTGGCAGTGCGGGGGGGGGGGGGGGTCCCTGGCCCCTGGCAGCGCAGGGTGTGCGCGGGGGGCGGGTTCTGACCGTGACCCCTGGCAGTGCGGGGGGGTACATGGCCCCTGGCAGCGCAGAGTGTGCAGGGCGGGGGGCGGTTCTGGCCGTGACCTCTGGCAGTGCGGGGGGGTCCCTGGCCCCCGGCAGCGCAGGGTGTGCAGCCGCTCCCCCTGGGGTCGGGGACCGCCCGGTGTGTGTGAGGGGTTGCTGTTGCCCTGGGGTGGGGGCAGCCGCGCTGAGCGCCCCTCGCAGCCCCCCGGCTCCGTAGGACTCCTGTTCCTCTCCTCTGTCCTCCTGGCAGACCTGCGAGTGGAAAGAGGGATACGCGAGGGCACGGATCCCATGGGAAAATAGATGCACACCGTGGGAAAAACATCCTGTCTTCACAGCCAGCTGAGTGGCAGTCTTCAGCAGCCGTGTTTGTGAGGCCTGCTGCTGCGCTTTGCGCGGAGACTCACCCGCTCTGTTCAGATTCCTGGTCTCCAGCTAATGATGCAGCCTGGCTTTGCCTTGGCTTCACTTCCTTTGCCTTCATCTGTGCTTTAAAGAGTGTGTGGCTGTTTAGCTTTTGCCTTTCTCTAGCTTAGCTTTTGCCTCTATGATTCTCCTCCGTTTGTAAAATATTGGGAAGGGAATGGTATGCAAAGAAACGGTACTATAGTGGGAGATTTCCAAGTAGTTTTGTAATCAGTAATGAATGTTCAGGTTACAAAAATTGGATTTTGCCCTGCAGTTCAAAGGCATGGCTCATGTTTGTGGGCTTATAAAGGTCTTTGCTCCTATAATTTGAGGCAAGGAATTTGGTAAGGGATAAAGGCCAACTGGTATAAAAGGAGGATACTAGTAGGGTTACCCTCTGGAAGCTCTACAATAAGAAAAAATACCTGTTGAATCCTATTATATTAATTATTGTATTATCAATTGAATTGAAGACATTTTTTTCAACTGTTGTTGCATTGAGTTTGTTTTTTTATTATAATTGCTGTTTCTGTGTGTGAGTAGTGTGACTGCTGGGCAAATTGAATCTGGGACCAGTTTGTCTTCTGTGACTGGAGTTACATCTGCAGACTTGGAGGTCAGTGGTTCACATGCTGTTTGATAGCTCACAGTGCTAAATCACTGCATATGCAAAGAACAACAATATCTGGATGATACAGTGTTTTTCACCCTCAGTGCTTAAGGCACAAGAGAGATAAACATCACTGGACTGACTGTACAGATGGGGAAACAGAGAGATAGAGGGAAAGCAAGCTGTTACTGCAGGTAACCTGCTAGGTAGCCTTTTGCACTTGGGATTGGAGTTCAGGTCTTCTGTGTCTGCGGTCAGCCAGTGCTCTGCCGTTACGCTGCATTGTACCTCTTGGACAATCTGCAGTGTGGAAGACTGTGATGCAGATACCCCCAGATACTGCAAACCTGAGTCTGTGAGTATGTGGTGTTATTAGACAAGCTGACCACTTGTAAAATGCACGGAGAAGAAAAATGCAACAGAACTGCATTCTTCGAAGCCTAACTCTTTAGTCTTCTGGGGAATAACAGGCTTAGAGGCATACTGACAGTGAGGTGTCTTGTGCATTCAGATACAAAGTAAATGGAAATAAGTGGATAAAATTGGATATTTATGCCCAGGAGGCAGTAAGCAAGCACAGCATGCAAATAAAGACCAAGCGACTCAGTAGGAATCCTACTGGCAGCTGTGCTGTCACTGGAAAAAGAAAATGTCCTGATCTCTTTCAGAAACAGAGAGGAATAAAGATGCTCACAAGCCATGTGTATATACATCCAAACCAGTTCTTGCTGCACCTGCCAGCAGCTTAGAAATCTCCAGGTTGTTCCCCCTGCCCTTTCTGGTTTGCATGGTGCTCAGCAGTGAAGCTTCAGGACAGTTTGTGCAGTGCCTTGCCTACCCCAGAGCGTTATCCAGCAGCAGTCGAGCAATAGATGCTGTGTGTTGAGGTATGGCTGCTCAGATCTCAGCCCCGTAGGGTGTGCTGACAGAGATGACTCCTGCCCTCAGAGGCGTACCTTCAACTGCAGTGTTCCTTCTGGGTTGTGCCCTGATCACTAGGCCTGAGTGAAAGCAGCTCAAGTTGCCTCATGTATCTCTACTAGTGCTTAACGTCATGCTTTCAGTGATCATGGTGTCAGGGTTCACAGAATCAGGAAGATGTCACGGCTGATCTAATACAAATTGTATATGGTTCTTGGCTTCCCAGCTCTGGTTTATGACTTCTAGGATTGAGAGAAACACATTTCAAAATTTATAGCTGTTTCAAATTCAGATTCTCTTCCTTTCTTATCCTAGTGGAAACAGCCTGTGGCAGTGTCTCAGTAAAAATGCTGTTAATGGGCAGTGCAGTAGGTGCTGTATGAGTGGGATAGCGTACATTGTGGGTTTGTTTTGTTTTGTTTTAAAAAAGACACTGTAATCTTACTGTGTTGGTTGTGTACTAGAAACTTAATCAAATGATGACTCTGAATCTCCTTTGCTCTTGGCTTTGCCTTTGCAAGAAGGAGGAGGGAGAAGGAAGGAATGTGCCTTGACAGGGTGATTCTCAGATTTCATGTAAGACATTTCTTTTCTTTGTTGTGTTCAAAGACCATTCAGTTCCTTCTTGTATGTTGCAAATTGTCAATGTGTGCACCGTTTTTTTTCAAGTGGGCTTTCCCAGTAATGCCTACTCTACTTTTGCAGTTCTTTATAAGCTCTTAAGAGTTTTTTAAAGCATAATGATAAGTCTGAATCAAACAGTGAGGTATCTTATCCCTCATTTGAAAGGGTAAGTAATAGGAAAAAGCTGAATTCCATCAGGATAGCAGCTATTAGTGATGTGTAGGAAGCCATGAAAGTGTAGGTAAGTCATGCAGAAATGACACATCAGGAGCACTGCTGCTTAAAGACCACAAATACACTGCACAGGTAATTATCAATGTGGGCCTATCGCCTGTGGAAATATGGATATGTTCTAAAATCTATGTAACAAATTTATCTCTCAGGAGGCTGGGAACAGCCTGTTCTTGTTTCAGACTGATCTGCTTTCAAATTCCTTTTCTTCATGGATGGAGTAAGTTGCCTTAGGGGTCGGAGCTGCTACCAGCTTGAAGCAGATAATTCTACCAGACACTGCTCTGTGGTTTTAAAGCCGTACATCTCTGTCCCTGAATTGTTTCTGAATTTTGTGATCTGTTTTATCAGATCACAGTCCTGTTTCCTGGTATGCCAGCTGTGGGCCAGGAAAACAGAGAAAGTGATATATTGTTAGCCATATGGTGTTTGTGCAAAAATAACAGTATTCTGGGGGCTTTCCAAAGCATGCAAAGTGTATAAAACAGGGCATATTGTCCTAAACTGTTTCTGTGGCTTTCAGACTCTTATCTGTGGGACTAGCATTCTAGACTATGTCCTTGCATTAGATTGTTTGTTTTCCTTTTTGCATAATATTTTATTGTTAATTTACCATCTCATAGGAAGCCAGATACTAGAAATTCAGTGAAGGAATCAGATAAAGACCTTGGCTGTGTGTTGCAGTTCTTGGTTAGATGGAAGAAGAAGGTTGTCTCTCTTGCTGTCCAGTGAAGGAATATCTATTTGAGCACAGAGAACATTTTTAGAGAGTATGGTTTTCTTTTGAAAAGAAATCCCACTTTTTGCAGCCTGAAGCTTATGTTCTTCCATCCATTTGTGGATTTGGAATATTGTTGCGTTTTGTGCATAGCATCTTTTACAGTTGTAAATTCTATTGAGGAAATGAATACACGTTCTAGCTCGTGTTGGGTTGTCATTTAATTATTTTACTGCCCCAGCTAGTTACTGATCTGACTGGCTACCTCTGTAAAGGGATCTCGCAGTTACTTCTGAAGCTGTACTTCTGAAAGCTTGACACCTGCAGTGTCAAGGACACAGGTCTGCCCTAGAGATGAACTCACTTTTTCAAAAATGATAAAACTCTGCTGTGCTGGTTGATGTGAAGAAGCACTAAAACCACTCAGGTAACAGTACTGCCTTTAGTATGTGAATGCTGCCAGCTTAAAGAAAGGGCCAGGAATGTGAACTTAGTTATTCAAACTTAGGTGATTCCCCTTTATATTGTCTGCTGCCGTTATTTTAGTGAATCTTTCTCAGTTTTAATGCAGGAAAAAAACATTTCTGTAGATGAGTGCTTATGTTTTGCTGTCTTGAGCTCTTGTTTTGGCCTCCAGCTGGAAGGCAGTGTACTATGTAGCTCTTTCTGTGCCAAGGTATAAGGTGCTTCAAAGGCAATAAAGCCCTGGACTTGGTGAGTTTCCCATTTAGATTTTATATTTTCACTGAAATACCACTTGGCATTGGCAGGGAGTGGAGCTCTCTAAGAGTTATCTTGTGACTCTCGTGAAACTTGGTAGTTTAAAATTAAAATCTAATTCTGAATCTGGGAGCAGTTTGGAGTAATGCAACTCGCTGAAGTTTTCATGTAAAAAAGTCAGCGTGTCCTAAGTACACTCCAGTGACAGGATTGTGTTGGGTTTGCATGGCAAGGTTTTGGCAGCCTTGTGGCTACAGGAGTGGCTTCTGTGAGAAGCTGCTAGAAGCTTCCCCTATGTCTGATAAAGCCAGTGCCTCCAAGACAGACCCAGCGCTGGCCAAGGCTGAGCCCGTCAGCAATGGTGGTAGCACCTCTGGAATAACATAGTTAAGAAGGAGGGTGAAAAACCTGCACGGGCAGGAGAGAGGAGTGAGTGTATGTGAGAGCAAAACTCTGTAGATGTCAAGGTCACTGAAGAAGGAGAAGAGAAGGTACTCCTGGCACCAGAGCAGGTTCCCCTGAAGCCCATGGTACAGACCCGTGGTGAGGCAGGCAGCCCCCCTGCCACCCCTCAAAGTCCAGGGTGGAGGAGATATCCCCCTGCAGCCCAGGGAGGACCCCACGCTGGAGCGGGTGGATGCCTGAAGGAGGCTGTGACTTGTGGGAAGCCCATGGTACAGACCCGTGGTGAGGCAGGCAGCCCCCCTGCCACCCCTCAAAGTCCAGGGTGGAGGAGATATCCCCCTGCAGCCCAGGGAGGACCCCACGCTGGAGCGGGTGGATGCCTGAAGGAGGCTGTGACCTGTGGGAAGCCCATGCTGGAGCAGGCTCCTGGCAGGACCTGTGAAGAGAGGAGCCCACACAGGGGTTGGCTTGCTAGCGCTACTTGTGACCCCATTGGGGACCCATGCTGGAGCAGTCTGTGCAGGACTGCATCTCATAGAAAGGACCTGTGCTGGAGCAGTTTGTGAAGAACTGCAGCCTGTGGGAAGGACCCATGCTGGAGCAGGGGAAAAGCGTGAGAAGTTTTCTCCCTAAAGAGGAAGGAGCAGCAGAGACGTTGCACCATGAAATGACCACAAACCCTCTTCCCTGTCCCCTGATGCTACTTGAGAGGAGGAGGTAGAGAAAATTGAGCCTAGGAAGAAGGGAGGGGGGGGGAGAAGGTGTTTTCAATATTTGGTTTTATTTCTCATTATCTAGTCTGATTTGATTGGTAATAAATTAATTTTTCCCCAAGTCTAGTCTGTGTTGCCCATGACAGTAATTGCTGAGTGAGCTCCCTGTCCTTATCTCCGTCCACAAGCCGTCGTTATATTTTCTCACCCCTGTCTAGCTGAGGAAGGGAGTGATAGAGTGGGTTTGGTGGGGACCTGGTGTCCAGCTGAGAGCCTCTGCATGAGGGCGACAGTCCTGGGACTGCGTCACTGAGATATGGTCTTCCTGAGCAGAAGTCTGTTCCTTAGCCACAGGAGGAAATAGCTGTTGTGGAAGAAACCTCCATGTGCTTCCTTTGGTTTATAGTGCATTCATATTTTGTGCTGACTCCCTCCTATGATGCTTTTTGCTGAGTCAGCTGAGAGATTTGGAATCTGGTTCCTATGCCATGTATGCTCTCCGTTCCTCACTGACAGTGCTGCTTTCACAGCTGTGTCGGCTGTGTTTGTGAGCATGGGTCCTGGCATCAGGATCAGCACATCTTTCTTGCATTTCCCTTCATATTTTCTTCCACCTGCATGTGCTAAGCAGCAGATTTTCTTTCCCTGAAGCCTTTTAGCCTGCCTGTAGTGACTTACTCTCCATTTCTACTGGTCTTCCCACATAGCTTTCCAGCCCGTGTTTTTACTGTGTCTCAGATCTGGTTTAAGGACTCTTAAACCTGTCAGTTCTAAAACCAAATGTTTTTGACTGGAAGACCATTATAGCTCTGGAGGAGGTATAGCAGAACATACGCTATCCTGTTGGATGAAGGACCTGCTGCTGTGGAAAGGGAAGCTGGGAGGGTGGTCAGGGTAGACTGGAAAAAAAGCGAGCAGAGGCACTGTCCTACCAGGGATCTCAGTGGGCCTCTCAGCCTGCAGCGCACAGATTTACCTGTGAGTCAGTTGGATGACTAGAAAGCAGTGGGGGTAGAAGAGTGTTAACAACGAGTGTGGATTTCCAGCACAAGATTTTCTTTCTATTATAATTGTTTGTTGGGGGTTTTTTTTGAAAGCTTTTCTTTTTTCCTCCCCTATAAGCTTGATTTCATCACTGGTTTCTCATAGAACAAAACAGTGGGTGTTGGGAGAAGACATAAATTAGTGATGATGTTTTCATGATGTCCTATTTTTGGTGTTAGGCTCAATTTTAAAGTAAATTTAAACCCTCGTACCAGGCAAAGCACAAGGCAGCAAGCTCTTCATGGAAATCAGTACCCTAGTGCTGGACGATTTCGTGCGAGCTTTCTTGCCTGTAATCTTGGTATTAAATCATCCCTTTCTCTTCTTCATTCCTACCCAGCAAATGAACAGCCCTACAGACTTTTTTTGCAAGAGATGTCACCTCTTGCTCTTCCAGCACTTTTCCTTTCTGCCTAAAGGAATGGAAGAATATAACCTCACAGAAACCTATGAGCAAAATGGGAAAATAAGTCGTTTCCAGGGAAAGGAAAGAACAAACCCCCTGATTTGTATTTGTATAGCATCAGGCGCAATGTTGATTAAAGACTCTGAACATCACAACAGCTTGCCAATTTTGACTTCCTCTTTTAGCCAAGGATGGAGTGTGCGGAGGTTCTTGGCAGCATCACTTGCCAGTAAACACAACTGAATTGAACTCCTGTGTTTTAAATTGGTCTGGAAATCATACAAAAATGTGAATAAGTAGTATAAATAACGCAAAAAATAAGTATTTTAAGTAAGCTGGGTGTCACTTATTAGCATTCGCATTTTTTTGTTTGTATTCTGTTTCCTCCAAATCTGTCTGTCAGGCTCTCTTCATGTTAGATGCCAAATAATAGGAACCAGCCATCCTGTTCTTCTCTGTCACCTCTCTTCCTGCATCTGGCATGAATGACACATTTTTTGCCAGATGCTTGCTTAATACTAGTGTTGCGATGTACACCAAAAAAAAATTAGGACACTGGGAGTAGGATGGAGGGAGTAAGTTTGTATTTGAGGCATTTTCAACAGCTCACTCTAAATCTGATGATATAAATTATTGCCTCTATGGGAACTGGAGAATACAGCAGGTTAGAAAGCTGTTTAAAAACCAAAATAAACAGCTCTGGAATGACAGGACAGATATCAGGCATAAGTTGCTTCCTGGCAACAAACGAGAGCTTAATCTGACCACAAAGTGCTGTGGATAGGCTGGAGGCTGTTACTTCTGAATCCTTGCTGATTTCATTACTTCAGGTGAAACACACTGCTGGGCATACTGACAGCGACGGTCCCCAGGCAGCAGGCACGAGGGATGTACTTTACCTCTGTGGACCATGCTGCCATCCACCTCACTGCTCTCTCCTCTCAGCTCTGGTATAAAGCAAACCTTGTTTTTCACTCCGTAGCTATTGCTGCAATGCAGCTTCCTGGAGAGGGAAACAGGATTACACAATCAGAGTCTTCTGGTAGAGGTAGGAAAGCAGGGATGAGCTTGGCTCAGATGATCCGTGCTCCTTATTTGCAGTGCAATTTTACCAGGTAATCGAGTTACGGATGTGAAAATCATTGTTTATTCCATGGTTTGCGCCAGCAGAGCTGACGAACTGCTTTACGCGATGCTTCTGCCTTGGCTATTGTAAAAAGCAACTGAAGGAAAACATAAAAAGGGCCAGGTTGTTTGTTGAGAGAGGGAGTAGAGACAAATGGAGATAACAACCAGCAGTGCTAGGGGCTGGATTCATGATGTTGTTGGACCATTGACTGGGAAGAACTTTCATGATCCCAGCAACCATCTGTGCATTGCAGTAGCTATAGCTAACAAACCTTGTTGTACTTCTTTTTTTCCAATTATGAAATCCAAGATGCCAGTTCCTTTAGAAGTGCCTTTTAGCAGCAGCAGGAGATCAGTGACTACTTGCTTAAATTCTCATCATTTAATCTTTACTTGGCCAAGAAGGTGGTTAGAAAATACCTCCTGATACAACCTGTAAAATTTCTGGTGTAAATTTATTCATAAAAGTTGGACCATTACATGATCATGAATGAGTTCAGAGTTTGTTCTTTTGCTTCTCTGTGGATTTTAGTGTAGTGGGACTTTGTTCAGCCAAGATGACAGGACTGACGATGAACACAGGTTCTTGGGTAGGTGATGTTTCATCAATCAGTCAAGCGTGGTGACTACTCTGATTGGGCCTCACACCACTTGGTTCTTTAACTCGTGCCCCTCATTTTCTTTGAGCTGAGCTTATGACTACAGTAGGATGCTGTGAAGGGTTTCGTGCAGTCTGTTCTCCAAACTGGAAATCTCCCTGGTATGGATGGGAGACTGAGCCATGCAGGTGACAGGAGAGCTACGTGAAAGTGGAGAAAGAAAAGAAGAAGCTACCACTCTTGTAAAGCCAGGGTTGGTTGGGTGATGCTAGATATAATTTCTGGATGCAACACTTCCATGAAGTGTGTTTTCTTTGCAGAAAATAGACAGGGAAAATCATATTCCAGGGTGATCTTTTAAACTACGGGAAACAGTTCACTGGTCTGGTTTCATTGCTGTGAATGGAAAAGAGAGGAGAAAGGGACGGTTTGTTACATCTGGTCAAAATCCATGGTGCAGCCTTGCATAACTGATCCTCTGCTCTAACAGGTGAGTGAGCTTTGGGGGCTTGCAGCCACATTCCTCTCATCTGTAGTGAAACTTCAACCTCTGGTTATCTCTTCGTGTTACTGTCACTAGTTAACAGCAAAAAGGGAGAAGGGGCAACTTGAGGTAATACTGACACAGTGCTTCTACAGGCTAACAAAAAGCATAATTTAGTAACTTTTGTAAAGAATTATCTGAGTACTGATAAATCCTGCAGTTACATCCATTTGGTGAAACCCTCATTTGTGAAGGAAAAGAAAAATTGCCTTTTTTTTCCTCCTTTTTCTGAGCTGCTGTGACAGTGCTCCCTTGGGGCCCGTTGAGAGGAAAAGGTTAAGTACCACTGGACGAGGATGGAGGGCAGTGCTCTGAAGGAAAGTGCTCTGCTGTCCCATTGTGCTAGCGCTGCTTACTTTTGTGAGCTATCCTTAGAAACATAAATATTGCCCTTAAGAGTTTTTTGTTAGATAAATAAATAAGCTGTTTAACCTATTAGTTCCTTCTTCCCTACTGACTGTATGCATCCTGGAGTAACTTGGGGGAGCTGCTTAAAATTACACGGGCAATAGGCTTACCTTGACCTCTGATAAAGGCAGTCATTCCTACTGTTCGTTAGTGCCTTTATGGAGTGTTGTGGTTACAGAGACAGGCTTGTGTGACTGTGCGAAAGGGGAGATAACTGCTGCCCTGTGCCACTGGACAGCTTTTTCTGACCTTGCTAGAGCATTTTTGACATTTGACACAAAGCAGTCTCCTACCTGTCCCACCACACTAAGGCTGGTTGTATTGACAGCTGATTTGTTACTTAATATTCATCATTACAGCCCGTGTTTGCAAAATATTTCGTTGCAGCACCTGTGGGTGTTCCTCATGGGGTATTTGGGAAGGTTTCAAAACATGTTTGGATGTGGGTATAAGTAGATATCCCAGAAAAGGTTATTTCCCAAATCTGTAAAAATCACTTGCTTTCCATTCCTGCTTTTAGCTTGTCTGTAATTCCAGTCCAATGGACCTTCTTAATGAAATGGAAATAGTGGGTGATAGTGGGTGTCTTCTGTGACTCCAGAAGCAGTTGACATAATATCCTCCCAATTTGTGCAGCCTCTGAGCGTCACAGTTACACAAGGATTCCTTCAACAGTTTCTTGATTCCAGGTTCCTCTTCTCTCACCCCAGCAACTAAGCTGGACTTGTTCAACTTATAATAGAAACTTTTGTAAAGATTTGCCTTCCCAAAACAGGCCAACACTTTAAAATTACTTAAATGTGACGTACAGAATCTTCACATTCATGTGATTCATAGCTTGTACGTACCAGACTGAAAGCAACGAAGTCTCTTTTGTGGGTGTCAGTGTTACCTTGAGAGCAGAGGGTGCAGTATAGATGAACCTCCTCAGACTTTATCAGTGAGCATAGCCAGTGGTACACTTAGTAACGCATAATTTACCTGCTCAAACCTGTGTCCAGGTGTTTAGTAGTTGTGTGAAATATTGTAATGCAGAAGCTTTGTTTATTTTTGTCAAATAAGCAACATACAAGGAGGAAATAAGCACAGTTTATGCAGTAGTGATTATTTTTTTTACCTAGTGGGTTACTTCCATGTTTTGATAACCTTCACTGAGTCTTCCAGTTACCAGTTTTTCTACCTTGCTTTTATTTCAACAGAGTACTTTGGCTGATTCACAACTTCAGTTTTGTGAATGGGCCCAGTGAAGTCAAAGGGACCAGTTGGGAAATACATGTCTTGCAGAATCAGATTGGCACTGGTTTCTTTGTCCATATGGTGCCCAAAAATAATTTTCAAAACATGCTAGGGAATTTAGTCACAGTGTTTATTGATTAGCACTGCATACGTATCTATGTACCCTAAATGGATTTGAAAACTGCCCAACTGCTGTTCTTTAACCTATTGTCTGAATAAACAGGCAATTATTGGACTTTTGAATAGTAGAAATTCATAGTAATTGTGCTTAATTCCTGTATCCCTTTCCTTCTTCTCCTTATGAAGGTGAGGTTTATTCTACATGTTTAGTAGAATTAAAGTACTTGGCATCAGGAGAGCAGAGGGGTGTGATCCCACTCTTCCTGTGTCAGTGTAAGTTGTACCAGTCACTGATTTGTAAATGATGCAGGTGGTACAGATTAGGGGTAACCTGAACCTCTGATTTTTTTGAGCTGAACCTCTGCCCAGCAAAAGAAATACCTAGGTGTCAGTGGTATTGATTGCGGTGGATTCCACTCTGTTCATGAGGCTTTTTGCTTCTTTCAAGGGAGAAAAACTGCCTCTGTGAGCTTAGTAACATTATTGAATGTGCTAGGGTAGGAGGCAGCCTTCTGACTTGCCACAGGCTGGGAAAGCTGCTGTGTGCTGGGTTTCCTGCAAAGCTATGCAATCCCAGTCCTTCCCTTTGTTTTCCGGTTTGCCCTTCATGATAATCCTCTTCATCTGAATAAGGTTATTGTTCTTTTGTCTACAAATCATTTGCTCAGGTTTTTATAATTAACTCGGGGTCAGCATTTACGTAGTCTTACTTTATGTTTTCTTCCAACTGTGTTGAAAGATTTTTTCACTAGATTTTAAAACGAACCTAGTAATTATTGTTACTGTTCACAGTACCTGAAGGTTGATTTAATGCTCCAGTTAGTTCTTTATTCCTTCTTCGAACATGGCAAGCCTCGAGAGGGATGTTACTTTTCCTTCTCATGCAAGTTTGGGGCCCTAAGACCCTGCTCTGTAGTCTTGTGGCAACTCTGTTTTCTGAAGGAGGACTAGGAGTTGGTGCTGAGCATCCTGACGTGCCTTGCCCTCTGCTTTGTGATACTCGTGTTTTGTTCACATTTCTTGCAGGCATATGATGTTTAGCATTTTGACACCTTGTTGCTACCCTAGAGCTGCTATTTCTGGGTACTGATTTTTTTCTCAAGTACTGCAGCTCTGTGTTGTTTGAAATGCTTTGGTTTTGTTTACAAATCATAGCATATGTTTTCTAGAGTGCAAGGCAAGGATTAAGGAGGGCTGTAGAGTTGCTTCTGGAGGAATTTGCCATCATTTGCAGTGGAAGTTGTATATCAGTGCAGACTGTGTACATATTGTGGGTGGTTGATGTCCTTTCCAATTGACAGACTGTTCAACTACATCTCATTACTGATTAAATCAAATAGAAGTCCATGGCTTACTACTACCCAGAGTTTTGTGAACCGCACGTTATTAGTGCATCTTAAATAAGTGTTTAGCAGTTATAGTTGCTTCAAATCACCGCTGTAAGAATGACTGGGACTTCTGCGTTCTTAGCCCTGCAGCAGGACTTCCACAAGTCATTGTCGTCCCCTTTGTGTGTCCAGCCTGCCAGGCAGGGTAATGATGGGTAGGGAAGGGCTGTGCTGTGAGTGGAGGGGCTGGAAGCAGCCGTATGTGACAGCAAGCTCTTACGTCCTGCCTAGGAAGTGGCAGTTCAGTGTTGAACCATTTGATGCATGGGTTCAAACAAAAAAATCCACTGCAAATAAAAGTCTAGTACTGAATTGCTGTTCCTGGAGGATGAGTTTCCAAGCAATTGGACATCACATGGCTTAGTTAGAACCAGTGTGGCACTTCACAATAAGTACTTTTCATTCAGGAGACTTGTAGCACGCAGCAGAGCACAGGAATTTCTTTGCCTTACCTCGATCTCTCCAGAGTGCACCTTTAGGAGCTGTAATCCTGATTATTCACTGAAGAAGTGTAGTAATGAGTTGCTGATAGGAAGCATTGTCTTTGAACCCAATGTTTTATATGTGGTGAGTGTAGATATCTACAGCTTTTCTCCTCCTCTACTTTGGGATGTGTCCCTGCACTAACTATCTGTCTGATTAGGGTTATTGCACTTACTGTGGTAGATTATCTGGTTAACTGGTTCAGTTTAGAGTCACTGCTTGTTTTACTGTATGGCAACCAGTACAAGGCCAGTTTAAATATGTCACTATCTATATATATAATTAATAATGGGTTTTAAATTATGAAGAAGGTGAAGGATCAGCTTCAGTCTTTAATTTAGATCAAAATAGTTTGTTACTTCGGAGTACTAAAGCAAGTGTCACAAACGACTGCAGTCTTGGCTCCTTTCTTGACAGCTGCTAAGATTCACGTGGGATCCCAGACCACTCTCTTAAGGCGAAGAAGAGAGCCAGAACAGGGTTAGCCGCATCTGAATCCCTCCCTCACTGGTGTTAGCAGCATTTTCATTAGCTGTTTGTCTAAGTGGTGATCAGTTATCATTTTCATGTAGGAGAGCAACATGGTGACCTTAAACCATGTACTCCTGTACTGGATATAAATCAGTTGTGTGGATGCTGGCATCACATCTGTTGGTGTGTAAATTACCTGTGTCAGGATAATGTTACAGTGGAGAGAGACTGCAGAGTGAGTTTGGTCTACATGAATGACTTTCTGTCCCTTGTCATTCCTGTGTTAGCACGGTAATAATCACAACATCCCTCCCAAACAAATAAATGCTGCTGTTACTGCACTGAGAGAGGGTGGAAGAAAAAGAATGGTGCCAGAATAGCAGCACAAACTGGAGTCACCAAATTGCCAGGGACCTTAGCTGCTTCCTGTAAGCATTGCATCTTCTATCTTCGTCACGTGCTTCCGATGTCTGTCCTTCCCTCTGTCTGTCTTAGACCCTTCCTTACATCACACTGTGCTTGTGCTGGTTCTCTGAGGACCAGGCTGCTCCCTCCTCTCCCTCCTTGCAGCACGTGGGTGCAGGCGCATCGGTTGCAGCCCCTCGGCCAGGCTGCAAACCCTGCGCTTAGGAAAGCATCCTGCCACAACATTGCATCCCACAGCTGGAGCTGGTGGGAGACAGGGCATTAAAGCAGGTCCCGCAGCTGGGATCTGGCCCCTGGCTCTCTGCTGCAGTGCAGCCCTGCCTGGTGAGGAGCGCAGAGCACCCCCTCCTCTGCTCCAGTCACTTTAATGCCATGATTACTGAAGTGGGTAAGTCACCATCTCGCTTGTGATAATTACAGATTTCCTCTGTGATTTTTCACTTGTCGGTTACCACAGCAACCATGCAATGGCTCGACTGAAACGCTATCACAGGGATTTAAATCTGAAGCGGCTCAGCCTTTTCCTGCACTCTGGCACATCTTCCCTCTTGCCCCCATGGTGCCATGGCAACCTGGCGATGGCATCCCTGCCTCAGCCATGGCACCCTGTGCTCGAATTCCTTGTATCCACAGGCCTGAAGGGATGGTGCAACCAAGCTGCTTCTGTTGTTCCCTGTTCCCATGTCTCTCCCATTCCCCATTCTCGAGCAGTGCGTGTCAGGAGGTGGCGTTAGGATGTGTGCTGGCTGTGCTACTGCCTGCGCCTGTGCACAGCCTGAAGAAACCAAACCCAGCCAAGGTTATTTTATGACGGTTGTGTGCCTGGCTGTCACCCTTGGGATATTTACAAACCAGAGTAAAATGAAGGGTTTTAAGGACAAAACCTGTTCTTCAGCTTCCAGAGTTCTTGAAAACTAAGGGGCTGTTTCAGTCTGGCTCTGCATCTCAGGAACTTGTTTACAGAAACCTCCCAAGAAGGCATTCAGGTGGGCACAGGGTCCAAGCTGGTGGACTGCACCCAGGTGCCAAAGGTACTGGTGCAGCAATGGGCAGAGACAGATGGTCTGGGTTTGAGGGGAACTGGGTGTTCCTCCACTGGGTTTGGCTTGTGGGAGCTGGTTTCATTAACCTTCATTAACTGGGGCATTCCCACCAACTAAGCTGTAGGGTTGCAGCTCGGGGTTCCCTCTGGGTGATGCTTGTCCTCACTGCCGGCACTTGCGAGCGGCTGCCGGAGGGAGCTGGCAGCAATGGCATTTCTCACGAATGCAGCTGACAGCCTGCTCTGAAGTGAGGAAGAGAGCGGCATTGTCACCCGGCGAGCTGGCTGTGGGGAGTTTTCATCCAAGTGGTGTAAGTGCCTTTCCTTGTGCCTGTGTGCGGTGGGGGTTCACACAGACTCCGACCGTGCCTGCAAGGGCATCGCTCCCATGCTTTCCCCTCAGAAGCGGCTGCGTGTCTCGGTGGATGTGCAGGCATGTGTGATGTTTAAATGTCTCCGTCATGGATATGCATGGTTAGCTGTTCCCTGGGTTGGTTGCTGCTCCCCTTGTAAAAGAAATCTGCATGCATCTGTTTTTCTCTGTTTTCAGCTGAAATGGGGGTCACCTTGAGAAACCGGAGCACTCGCTCCCGCTTAAGATATTTCCCTGGGTTTGGTGCAGGCTGCCTCCAAGTGAGCTGGTTTATGACTTCAGGAAGGAGAAGAGTAAATTGTTCTTTTACAGTACATTTTATTTGACGCTGTCTATTTATTTTCATAACCTCTGAGGAGGCACTGGTAGGATACTGAGGAATAAAATCTTACAAGGGATATAAATGAATTTCCTTGCAGGAAGCTTCAGTTGAGGGTATTTTGCAGTGCTTTATTTTTTCCAAAACTACAGAATGCTCGTGGAGCACCTAAACTGAAAAGCAGGGCTGTATAATAATTTAAGCTGTTTAACCTATTGAGAGCTGGACTGTTCTGGTGCGGGAATTGTGTGAAGTTAGCAAGCATAGCTTGGATATGTTGTTGCAATCTGCATTTAAAATAATGGATACAAACTTTGTAGGCTTGAAGAGAGCTTCATATGGATCGTAAAGTTCACTGAAATATAAATATTTTTTTCAGTGGGAACTATTAAGGAATGACAAACTAAAATATAAAATTTTCTGCTAACATTGTTCTAGTTGTACTTGTTTTTTACCAACTTTTATGTACAGTTGTGCCATTGATTTTTAGCTGTGGATCTGGAGCTTGCCCAATTTCTAAAAGATGCTTTTTAGATCCCCTTTTACTTTTCCTGAGACAATGTGTTTCTTCCACTGGGAAGGTGTAGGTACATCACAGTTGGTCTGTTCCAGTAGTTCTTGAATCAAAAATGAGCTGCTCAAAAGTTTAGTGGGTCACCTGAATCCTAGTGTGCTGCCATAATCACAACCTTCCCACCTGTTCTTATTGATTGGATTTTGGATCAGGAGTCTTTTCTCAGTCCAGTGTTTGTTGGACAGAGGGAAAAGAGAGACAAGGGCAGAAAGTTTGGTTTCTTTCTTTAAATAAAGAAAAGAAAAGAAGATGTGTTCCTATCCAACCACCAAACCCTGCTTAGAGGATGGCTAAGGAGGAGAGCCTCAACACAGGCGTGTGATTGCTCTTCTGACTGCAGATGAGTTTTAAACCTTGCTGGAAGATCTGGAGGTTTCTGTTGTAGCTTCACTGCTTGTTGTGCTCGGACCTGGGGGTTGGTCCTACTGGGCAGGTAGGTATTCCCATCCCAGGATGCGTACTGCGTAGTACTTTAAAGCTGTAGAAGTGAGGGGTTTGTCTTGTGGGGTGCATCTTGCTTTGGGCTTTTGCTGTAGCTTTCAGAACAGGCTGACTTGAATGCCAGCAAAATGTGGAGTGAGAGAAGGTAGCGGTGCAAACAGCCAGGTTATTTGGGAAGCCTTATACTGTTGAGTGCAATGTTTATTGTTGTGTGAAGACCTGAAGGACAAAATCAATCTCCTCTATTCTGTCCTTCTGAGCAGTAGAGGGAGTGTTTGATCCTGTTGGTGTCAATAAATAAATAAGCAACCATGAATAACAGACACTTGAGCTTTAGTTGTAACTATGACAACAGTGTCCTTGACAACTTAAGTACAATCATGGAGTTTCCAATTACATCCTGTTCTACACAAAGCCGTTAAGGTTATTAGAGGCATAAACAGCAAAAACAACTGTGTCAGCTTATCAAGTGTTCTCTGGCAAAATCCATTTTGGTGGTAGATACTTGTTTCCGTTTGCAGATCGCTGTTGTTTCGTTTGTTGTCAGTATTGCTTGGTGGGAAATGCCTTGGTGAACTGTGCTCTCTGAGGACAAACTCACTCTTCTTTGGTGAGAGTCACCCTGTACTGACTTTGCTGCTGCTGCCTGATATTGTGAGGTGCTTGTAACACCTTTGCTTTTGAAGCGCAAGGCTGTGGCCTTTGATTGACCCAAGCTAGCTGAGGAGCAATTTGTTTTTCTTCTCTGCGCTGTCTTCTGAGGATGGAGCAGGTACTGTTCTTCCTCAAGTCAAGGGTTTCAGATCTGTTTATACAGATGCTGGATGGAAAATCTAATGCCGGCCTTATATGAACACTAGATGTAAATTTTCTTGCAACTACTCCTTATAGGACTTTCCTATTCCTGTGTTGATTTGAGATAGCCTTAGTCTGGCTATCACTAGAAATTCTTGGTTACGTTATCAAACTTCTCTTGCAAATGCTGTTGTAAGCTAATTCAAGTTATTTTCTGAAACATACCTTTGAAAAAAAACTGTTGTACTGAAAGGACCTGTTGTGCTCCGTTGTGTGCACTCAGGCTTTCCTAACTCCGTAGTCCATATTGAACTCTTAACTCTGCTTCTGGGACCCAGTGAATTGCGGTTAAATGCATCAACAGGCCTATTTATTTATTTACTGTGTTGTTTACTACATTTAAGTGACTAAAGCAGTAAGATAGGATTTCTAATGTCACCCTGCACCTTGTCAATAACAGCTGGTTAAGTCATTAATTTTTTTCTGCTTTAATCTATTAGATGTGGGCATTCCTTGTCTTCCCAAGGGAGGGTCATGCAGGGTACTTAATGACTGCAGTGTTTCCCAACAGTGAGTGCTGCATGGCTGATACTGTGGTGCCATTAGGTTGCCCTGTTCTTCCTCAAATGCAGGCCAAGGAAGGATGTAATTGTGTTTAATGAATGACAGATTCGATTGTATTCCACCTCACCCATATTTCTTTATGAAGTTGCAGGGATATTCCAGACTCTGGGATCTCCTTGAGCTGTTTTTAGAAGTAAAACACTTGAGCTGCATCACCAAAGTCGTGAAAGATGCTTGCTCATGAACACTGCAGACCAGGAGACTTGCCCTGCTTTAACAAACAGCCTTGGACCTTCATTATTTTATAAGACAGGGTCCTTCAACTCTGCTTTATGTGCCGCAGACAACTGCCAGAAGTTGATTGAAATAATGAAGAATGAGCACCAAGGGATTCTCGGGGGTTTATGTGGTGCAGAATGTAGAATGACTGTTTTTTTCCTTCTAACTTGTCATGCTGTTGCAGAGTAACAGATGATATGGCTTGGGCAGCATCAATGAGGCTGGAAACCTCATTCTTTTTCAGCTCAGAAGCTGCGGTCCCATCCAGCTCTGGGTTTGGTAGCCTTTCTATCTTTTCCCTCTTTCAGAACTGCTTATCTCATCTCTGACTTACCATACAGCAGTCACTGCTTATGTGACAGGGTCTGAGATTAGAAAAGGAGAATCAAGAGGTCATGGAAAATAAACAACACAAGACACGGGACCACTAATGCTTTGTCACGTTGTGGGTCTTTGTTACAGCAGTTGGACTTGCTGTCCTGTGAAGCCAAGTAAATTAACTTTTAGTTCCAAGGGGAAATCAGCTTTGGAGTGTTTCCCGCTTCCAGCACAGCTCCCTGAATATTGCCAGGCTTTTCGACATTGTTCTTTTGGTTTATTCACAGGAACCACGACTGACTTGGTCTTTCAATTTGCAGTTTCTTCCACTGTGAAGAAACAGATGCGGAAAATGCAGTGCCAAAGTGCACTGACCTGTGAACCAAAGAGCCTGCTCACCTCTTTGAGAAACATCCTCCTTGCAAACCGTCCATACCAGCACATATCCAGGGCAGCCCAGGATGTGGAAAGGGTGGCTTTGCTCTCAGGCACAGTGCTGGTGCTGCCAGGGGCTCCTGGCAGAGAGGGGAAGCGGGCACCTGCCATCTGTGGGATGTCAGAGCTTCAGGACCTGGGGCTGCTGCCCCTGCGACTGCCAGCAGACGCTGTTCCACTCACAAAGGCAACAAGCCATGCACTGCTTCCACATTGAGATGGAGCCAAGCAGGCAGGACTGAGACATTTTGAGATATTTTAAATCTCACAACAATTAGCATGTGGCATGATAATATCCTCACTGCTGCGCGCCACAGAAAGTCCACCAAAGGAAAACAGCAAAGAAGGAATTAAATTGCTTTTACCTCCCTGCCCCCCAAGTACATATTGTAAAGACTTGTGGAGTAATTGCAGTGTGCAGCTTGTGCTGCTGTTTCTAAACCACTTAATTGTTCTGGTTAAATGGGTTTGGAGCAGCTGAGGGACAGATGAATGTGCCCTCATGAATTTAAAACAGGCTTCTGTGCCTTTGCCATGAGTTGCAAGAAGGAGGTGCAAATCTGCAGTGCTGACTTCTCCTCCATGTCTTGCAGTGTCTCTGGTTCACCTCTCACCTTTGCATCTATCCCGAGGATGCTTCCAGAGGCAGGATTTTACAAGCTGTGGTCTGAGACTCGTCCATCATGCTGCATTAGCTTCTCTGCTAGTGAGCAAGAACATTACATGAACTAGTTTCTATATTTTCGTTCTTGTATCTGCATCAAGCCCCCCTAAGTGTTGGGGTCCCTCTTTAAATTTTTGTTTGTCCAAGGATTCTCCCCAAGAAACGTAATCTTGTTAGGTCACAGAAACAATGCATTTTTATATGTTTTCAGTAGGCTACTGCTAATGAATGGCTGTTGTCGTTCCTAGTAACTAATTTCGCCTGTCAGAAATAATCACTTGGTACAGAATTTTAAGAGCTGCTGTTTAAAAAAGTACATCCAATTTCACATTCTGTGCATTTAAAAAAATCCACTTATCTTTGTTTCATGTGCTCAATAAACTGTACCGAGCTTCCTCTCTGAAAATAATTTTTCGTACTAGAAGAATGTGACTGTGACTTAAGTGGTATTTGCCAATGCACGGGCTTACGTAATGCAAAATTACATATACAAATATTGCAAATACATTGGTGAAAATATCTACCATATTAATGCATTGAACATTCACTTCAGAACAGCTGGTTTGTACAGCGTGCTGTGATGATGGCCTTCGCCAGCTCAGCCATTGCTATTAGAGGAAAATTATTCAGAGAAGACTCTTATGAATCTCTTTTCCTGGCAGAGTTTCACTTCTTTGGGGTCTAAGGCAGGTAGCATTTAATCACAAATCTAAGCCAGATGTGCATCACATCCCCTTTACAGTGTGATATCTGAAGTTGGTGGATGTATTTTGCCTAGATTTTAAGGAACCCGAAACTACACAGTTGCTCCAAAGCAGCTGTGGTGATGGAGCAGGGCTTTGCTGAGTTTTGGACATGTGCACAAGAGCCGATTCTTGCTGGGCTGCAAAGTGTGCTACTGCTGCTTGCTGTGCTAGAACAAGCTAAGCCCGTGGGAATTGATCAAGAGATGGATTATGGAGGCAAAATTCAATTGGTTATTATGATAACCAGATAACGTGCTTAGACAAATATACCAATCACATCAGCTGATCTCCTGTGAGAATTTGTGTGCGTGATGGAGATGGAAAATAAGTTGATTTTAGTTATCCTCAAATGTGATATTACATGATTTATTCTGACTCTGGACTAGAAAATGATAAGACTTTTTATATAACAACTGTCAAGGAAAATTAGGGCTAAGCTACTTTATTTTAAACCTCTTGCAGTAATTTTTTTCTATGAGTATTTCAGAAAGCCAATACTGTTTATGAAAGTTGTATTTTATCCATTGAAGGACTCGAGATACACAGTAAATACAAGTAAAAGACAACATAACATCTGGGATCAAAGCTGTAGGAGTGGTTCACCTGGGCAAGGAAGAGTAGGTCCCGCTGCAAGGAATCCTGGACACCGGTGGGTACAACCATGACGCATGACTGGCAGGTTTGTTTGATTTGTATGAGACGAGGCAGTTCATCGTTGTGGGGAAGGTAAATCACTCAGTTTGCAGGAAAACACCCTCCAGAGATGACTGAAAGGGACTAGAATGATGAAGCAAGACTCGGTGTGTTGTTCTAGCCTGCTGCCATAGGTACGTTTGCACAGCTCAGTTTGTTAGCTCCCGCACAGCTGTGCTCATGGTGGCTTTTAACAGCCTCCTGGAGACTTTTCAGAAAGTAACGCTTTGTAGAGCAAACTTAAAAAGGGAACTGTAGATTGCAGAAGTACAGGCCAGATAAATGGCTCTAAGTAGAGTTGTTAATCATTGTGAGAGGTGCTGGGCTGATTCACCCTTTAACAGCTTTGTTCCACAGTGGTAGTTGGATTTAGGCTCACATTTCGTTTTTGCTAGAGGATGGTCATGAGATAAGAAATGTGTAGTAGTGGACTATTTCTTTACACATTGAAAAATTAATGAATATCTTGCCTTATATTAGAAGTTACTTTTTTCTGAAAACCATTAACTAGTTCTTTCTGCACTTCTGACCCAAAAGCTTAGGAAACTAATCTAGCTTTTTGCATTGTGCGCACGAAATGTTGTGCAACTGCCTGCTCACCTTGGCAGATTTCAAAATACTTTGAGTTTTAAATTGAACTAAGATCAAACTAAGTGAAACCAAGTGCTATGTCGATTGTCTGGGAAGACACAGGGAGTTTCCTTTGTACCTGAGTGTTAGTAGGTCCTTGAATTAATACATCTCTGTAGGCAAGGAGTTTTTAGGGGTTTTTTTTCTCAATTTTGGAAAAGCTCACACATGAAGGAAAGCAAATGGTATCTTGGTTAAAGACAATGCAGAAATTAAATTTCTGACAAAGTAGTGTTGGCTAAGCGATATTATACTTATATCATGGCAGCAATAAATCAACTGCTTCCCTCCCTGTAGTCATCAGCATCTGTTCGCAGTGTTTTATTGATGGCATAGAAATTATGTGAGCAGTAAGCTGTGATCTCTTTCTGCTGGAGGATCAGCTCCATTCTTGGGGTGTATTTGTAAATAGAGTTCTTCCAAGAGGTTTACAAATAGTAGTGACATTTCGTTTGGAGTGCAAGCCTTGTCCCATTGCTGCTGGATGCTCTGTACCCACTGGGGGCGAGCACATCCAGTGAGGTGAAAAATAAATGCTAGCTTAGTCTCTGTACAGGCACAAAAGGCCTCCAGTGTCCTACATAGAACACAGGGTACCACACTTCGAAGTGTAAAGTTTTAATTTAACATGTGTCCTGGATAATAATTCAATGACCTGTTTTATCTGTTTATGACTTGCAGCCAGGCTTTCTGCACAGGAGTCCTGTTATCTTTCCTGCTCCTTGACTGTACAAGTTCGTTTATATTTAACTAACTGAGGTAGAATCACAGAATGGCTGAGGTTGGGAGGGACCTCTGGAGGTCATCTGGTCCAGCTCTGTGCTCAAGCAGTGTCATCTAAAGCAGGCTGCTCAGGACCGTGTCCAGTGGGTTTTGCATATCTCCGAGCATGTGACTCCCTCTCTGGGCAACCTGTCCAGGGTTTTTCTATGTTTGGATGGAGCTTACTGCATTTCACTTTGTGCCCGTTGCCTCTTATCCAGTCACTGGACACCCCTGAGAAGACCCTGGCCCCTTCTTTACTCCCTGCCATCAGATATTTATTATACATTGACAGGATTCACCCTGAGTCTTCTTCAGGCTGAACAATCACACCTCTCACAATCTGTCTTGATACAGAGATCTGGTTAATTGGTAGAAACTGTTTTTTTCCAGGTGATTGATTTATCTTTTATTTCTTAATGCTTGCCCTGCTGTCTTTTTGTATTAGATGAGATTTTTTCTCATAAACTTCGGTCGAATCAAAATAACAGATTGACTTGAGAGACTGACCGGAAACAATTTTTTGAAAGTCCAATGCAGTCCAAGTATGTAGTGAAAGTAGAGAGGAAAATAGATAATGATCTTTTCCCCCTGGCCTCACCAAAGCTGGGAGATACAGATTTAGCCTAGAAGTCATCTCAGTCCTGAGACTGCTCAGAACATCAGCAGTAATCAATCCATCAAAGGATGCTTTCAGTTTCTTTAGACTGAAATTAGTGAAAGAGGAAATTGAAATGAATGGCACAGTAATAGTAGCTGCATCCACAGGGACATGTTTAAGTGTTTGCTTTTCTTTTTTTTTCAGAACATCTGACGGAAAGAAATCTCTCAAGATTGAATCTTTTTGACTAAAGAAAAGATAAAATGGCATCAATGTTGCTTAGTCGACAGCTGACCTGTTGCCTGCAGCAGAACTCCAGGCTACTTGTGTTTGGTAAGTGGGGTGTTTATGTTTTCTTGATCTATATTTGGTGTGTGGACACTTGACACTGGCAGAGAAAACTCCATTGTGAACTTTGCTGGGGTTTCTCTGGTGGCGTTGAATCCCTCAAAACTTGAACAATACAATGTTCTGCATCTTAAATGCTGATGTGGTTGTATCCCAGAAGTGACCCACAAAGGTGCTATGAGGTTTTTTGTTGTGTTTTTGGGGGGTTTCTTTATTCTGCAAACTTATTTAGTTAATCATTTGTGCTGTGAGCATGCTGCCTGAAATGAAGCTTTTCAGCCCGTAGAACTCCACTCTTGCAGAACTACTTCCTGAAGCTGTGTGGTGCAGAGATGAAACAACCATCCGTCGAAATCAGCCTTTTTTGTCTTTGTGCTTTGTAGCGTGACCCTGCCCGTGTTCCCTTGCGGGGAGGTTTTGTGTGATGGACATGAAGAGGTGGCTCTCACTGGGGTTGTGTGTTTCTACCTGTAGTTAGCTCTACTGTGAAATAAAAGCCTACCACACAGCATCAAGCTACTTTCTCCTGAGTGCTTAGTGACAAGCACTTGTTTGGCCCCAGCTTGTGATTTAGCACGTGCATGGGTATGTTAAGCCTGCAGTCTCTGTGAAATAGATATGGAAACTAAATTTCTGTTCACTTTATTGGACAAAGCATTGTAGAACGTAAGGTCTGGCATCCATTTCAGGTGCCGTGACATTAAATACAGTATTGCTGAATGGCTGTTTCTGTGACTGAGTAAATACTAATGTTTTCTCCTCCAGCCTTTCTTCTGCAGTGCCACTGTACTCCTTCTGCCAGTGCCAGGCAAACACAGAACCCTTCCATTTGCTCAGAAACTTAAATATGATTGATTTCCTTTTAAGTGGTACAGTTTGGGGAGCAACTGGCCTTCGGCTAAAGAATGCAAAGTCTGGTCTTGTAACTATTGGAAAAGTATTAGGTCAGTGTTTCAGCAGAGGACGTGCTGCTATTTATGGGAGTGACGCGCTGATTGTCTGCACTGTGCAAGAGCAGTGATCATTTGGTCGATGGTGGACAATAGAAAGTGCTTGTAGCAACCAGGCCTTTGTTAATTGTCAGTCCTTTGAGCTAATCTGTCATCTCAGCATCACTTAATGCTCCCGGTCTCTCCCAGTGTCTCACACACTTAGATGCTGCTTCCCAACCACAAAGACAAATGCATTGCAGTTGTGCAAGGTACTTGAGGTCACTGGAGGGCAGATGGGCTAACTCACTCTTCCTTTTTCACAGTTGCAATGAGAGAGTGTAGATCTTCAATGAGAAAGGAAAGCAACTCTGGACCCCATTAATCCATCCTTGCTCTCAGGAAACTTGTAAGTGGGAAAGCCTGCTAAAATATTGAGGCAAAAATACAACCTACAACCCAGGCCCTCTATAACAGAGCTGTGGCCTTGGGGACTGAACGTTTTGTGTGTGTCCCCAGAGATTAGAAAAGATGGAGCAAGAAGAGAAGCCCTCCCCCAGAGGAACTGCGTCCTGGCAGTTTTTTAGCCTGCAACATTCCTGGCTGACAGATCAGGCAGGAGGCTCTGATGCTTTTAGGAAAATGCTGAGGGTGACATCCAGGAGCTCTCTGCTCCAGAGTGCTCTCCTCTAAGATATTTTTGAGCTTTGCTGACTCAAGAAGAGGTGTGTACGTTACTCCCAGAAAAATCCTGCAGTGCCATTTGGTCTGCTGATTTTTTTTCTGTGGATATTGAAATGACAAGGTTTGCAAAGTAGGGAATGGAGGTGAAGAGGAGGAGAGAATAGATTGCCTCTTGGCAAAAGTCTATGTCTGTGGGCTGTCATGTTTCAGTTTTGTGTGTGCATTAAGTGTAATAATCCTGTTTAGCTTGAATCTATGATCAATTCATTTGCAGAGAGAGATTTTTTTTTTCATCCTTAATTATTTCTGATTTTCAAAGCAGACGGGGGCGTTAGCATTGTGCTGACCCTGAGCATGAAATAAACTGGTTACTGATGAAAAAGAGGCATGTGAAAAGGAAGGGTGTTTGCAAGTTTGCATTCACTGCAGCAAAGAATTACATGCACATTCACTGTCGTAAAACATGTGGGAATAAAGATAACTAAGTTTTATATTCATCAAAATATTTCTAGGAACCTTTTCTCTACTTGTATATAGGGGATAGTGTTTAATTCTAATTAAGATGGATTTCAAGCCCTCAGTCTTTTAAAGAACGTGAGACAAGAGAGAAGGATCTGACTGGAGAATCTTTTTTACTTAACCATTACTTGTAGCGTTCTCATTACTAGCACAGTGCCAGCCCATGGCAAGCCAAGTAGAGAGATAATGAAAATCAGTTAAGCTGATCAAAATGCAAAAGCTAAGCAGAAATATGAAAGTAATATGCATCTTAATTCTTCCCCCAAAATGTGAAGCCAGTATTTGGAGTCCTTATGCCTTTCTTAAAAATAAGCCTTCAGTAGGTATGTTTTTATTTTCCTTATGTATTCAATCCACTTGATAGTTTGGCCTTGAAGATAAAGTTTAGTAAAATTTGAAAGATGGCAGAAGAACAACAACAGACTGAGTAGCTGCTCTAATCTTTTTTCACAAAGACTCCTGTGTAGTGCTGTCAGTACGGTAACGGCCGGGCAGAGCCGGGAGAGGCAGCTGATGTCAGAGAAATGATGACGCACCTCCACGTTATGTCTTACATGAACTGAGTTCTGTTCGTCCCTGCTGTCAGCCCAGTGTGCTGCAATGTGGTCACAGCCAATAGTCTGAATGTAAACACTTATTCTGCTTTGTGCCAGCTCCGGTTTTGCAGCTGTGCAACTGTAGTAGGAAAGCTGTTCCATTTCCATGCTCTGGAGGCAGGTGAAGGTGCAGCTGGTAGCTAGCTGGTAGGGTAGTACTATAGTTGTGAGGGCAGGCTGGGACTCCGGAGATCTGGGTTCAATTTCCTACTGGTTAGCCCAAGAGTTTGAATTTGTCTTTGAATTTTGCACTGGAAAGCATGCCAAAATGTTCGTCTTCTGCCTTGAGGTAACATCACTTTGCATTAGTGCATGCCTGTGCCTTTCTAGGATGCTGACCTGTTCTTAAAGGCCCCCAGCAGTGCAGCTTCTGCAGCCTCCCCAGGCAATCTGCTGTATTGCTGAACTGACCTTACCTTTAAAACTTTCTTCTAATATTTAACCTAAGTTTCAAAAGAGGGGAAAAAAATCAAATCCTTACTATTTGTCCTGCCTTCAGAGGACCTTGGAGCTGGAATCTTTTTTTTTTTTCCTTTGCGGCAGCCTTTTACATATTTGAAACCTATTACCTCCTGCAAGACCTCTTACTTTTTTTGACTCAGCTGGTCTAAATTCAGTTCCAGTCTCTCCTCATAGGTCTAGTTTTTATCCTTCAGATTCTCTGTGCTTTTATTGCAGTGCCCCAAATGAACTAACTCTGGTTGAGGCTGTACCTCACCTATCTCTGTTTCTTGTCTCTCTGCAGAGGATAGTAATGTTTTATCTCACAGGCGTGCTGTAGTGAAGTCTGAGAGATGTTCATATTCATTATGGACTTGTCCCCATCACAATTACTGGAAAGAGGCTGGAAAGCCATGAGAAAGATTTACTCTCAGTCCTACTTTTGTCTCCTTGCTAAGACTTTTTTTAATTCTTTTATTCAGTTTGTACATTAGGAACTTTCTTAAGAAATCAAAAAGGGCAGCCTGAGGGATGTGTGGGAGAAGCCAGGATTGATTCCCTTCTCTGAATTGTAGAGAACATGGACTTGAGGTGTCAGCTTCAGCTGATGCCCTGGGAATTGGCCATTGATGACTCTGGAGTGCAATCTGTCCTGTTGGTCTGATGAACCTTTATTTTCTATCTGATCAAATGTTCCCACAAAAAGCTGAGATATATAAAAATGTTCTTATAAAAACCTCCTCCTGGGAGGAGGCTCTGCTCCAAGGCTAAGTTTGGGCTTGAGTTCTTAGTTCCTAGAGTGAATGTAAGGCCTTTGATGTTCCTGTCTAATTTTCTCGGTTCTTTGTGTGCACAAAGGGAGGCTGTGGCAATGCTGTCTGTGTTTTCCCACATGGGAGTTCTTTGTGGCTGTTCATCTGTAGAGGAGTTCTGAAGAGTTCTCGTAGCTGTTACTTGGGCCTGTTGTGCTGCAAATGAGGAAGGATGTTATGACTAGCAGTTTGATGCTCCAGTAACTCTCTGAGTGTCGATCTGGGAGACGGGGAACTGTCCTTACTCTTTCTTACAGGAGCTCCACTTCTATATGGCCTGTTTGTCATCAGGTCTTTTCTTCATCTTTGGAGAATCCTGGTCTGATAAAATCTCCAATATGCATGTGGGAGTACTGAAATACAATCTCAAGTAGGACAGCTTCTAATCTTACAGCATAAGCACTCTGTAAATAGCAATCTCAGCTTTCACAATATTATGTAATAGCAATGTTGGTTTTCCAAACATCTCTAGCTAGCTTGGCCTTTTGCCATTCCATTTCAAGATCTGTTAGTAACAGATTCTACTTGCAACACCTAAAAGAGGACTTGGGGGAAATCTCAGTCCTCCTACTTCTGACTGTCAGGGCCTCCATGCTTTAAAAATTCTGTCTGGAAGGTGGTTTGATAGACACCATGGAGTGGAAGTTAAAGGCGTGCATAGGAGGTGGCCTTTCTGCACCTGCACGGGGCAGCAGTGCTGTGGCACATGTGTGCTTCCCTGGGGACTGAGGAGCTTTCACTCTGTGTTCTTCCAGAGCAAAACCTCTGAGACATCTGGTATGCCAGCATTTATTTTCACCTATCTTATTTTCCTTTTTTTCCCTCAGGGAGTTCCTTCTCTTAATTACACTGATGTAATTTCACTGCCTCCATGGAGTTTCTCCCAGGTAATATCCAGCTGTTGTACACTCAGGAACTGTGATTATGAGTGTTCCTTGTGATCAAACACATCAGAGGTTTAAGCACTTTCTTTCCAAGTCTCTGTTGAACATAGCTCTTGTTAGCAGAGATCGCTACTTAGCACAGAGACCTGCTAACAGTAGTGCTTTTTGTGACTACCAGCATCACAAAACGTTAGAAGGGTGCACTTGTATTAATTCTGTTGCTATAGCAATGTGGTACTTTGTTAAAATTGTTGAGTGAGGCACCTGGTGCGTGATGAGGGTAGCACAGAAAAGAGAAGCTGGAAAATGAGCTTTTCTGTCTGCTGGCAAATGATGACATCCTGGGAGATGAAAAGAAAGGATGTGATAATTTGCTAATGTTACTCAAGTGTTTGGAAAGATGATGTGTGTTGCGTGGAGCTTTGAGAAGTCTGTAAGAAGCAAGAAAACTAGAATTTAACTTACTCTATCTGCCCTTCTTAAATGAGATGGGTAGAAAATTCTCTGCAAATAATTCAGACAGTGTGCTCTCTGATAATTAGGTTGATTAATACATAAGTAACATAAGTTTTGGGTTTTGATTTTTGCTGTGATGTGAAGAGATAGCTTTGTTTACCAGGGAAAAGAGAGTGTTCTTCTCACTCATATGAGCTAAATATAATTTAAGAGCTTGCCTAGTGCTCTTCAGAGACAGACACTCTGCTGTAGGCTCCCTGTGTAGCACTCACTTTTAAGATGAGAACTGAACTCATGTTATTTGGTCCTGTTCTTAAATTAAGCCAGTATAGCACAAGAAACCCCTTTTCTATTAAAGTTGGATCATAGAGCTCAACAGAAAGTCAGTGGATTGACTTGGTCCGTAGACTCAAGAGCATAATTTTAATTAAACATCTAGGTACTTACTTATGTACAAGTTATAGTATAATGTAAATTTGAGAATAATAACGTTGAAAAGCCTGTTAGCATGTTTAGGCCAATAATATGTTTTTGTTGGGCTTCTACATTTTCTTTTGAAGAAATTTAAAAATAGAACAGCCACACAGCCATGAGGCTGCCCTCACGGAGAAGTTAGAGCAGTATAGGTACATCAATATCGACAGTGACAGGTTGTCATATGCATATGCTGTCAGTCTATCAGTGACAAAGTCATAATAAACATACAAACTGTGTGGGTTTGTTGGAGTTTCAGCTCCCCCACTGGGGCAAATATAGGTCTCACTTGGCGTTTGTGGTGTTTTCTGTATTCTAGATCTTTTATTACATAGGTAATGCTGCTATCTCACTGAAGGGCCAGCCACCAGCGATTCTGAATTCTTGAAAATACCTTGCTTGGACATAATAAGAATCTCATTTTTTATCTGTCACATCTCTACTGTCTTTTGGAGAGGGAAAGTGCAGTGTTCAAAGCCCAGACCTGACACGCAAACGTCTAAACTCGAAAGTATCAAATTGGAGTAGCCCGAGTTACAGGGTGACTTCAGGGTTTCTAGTGCAGGGTAAGTTCATATTGAAAAGTTAAACAGGAATAACTTGGCATAAGTTGTAAAGTACATTGAGTTCCTTCGAGACAGAAGTGCCAGCTGAGCAGAGCGAGCTGCAGTTTACTAGGGGATGACACGCAATGGTGAGCGGTCTGATTAACTTGCATTTACTCACATCATTAGGAGAATGGGATGGTGATACTTGGGATGGCGGAAGCAAGAGAAGACAGAGCATGGCCTCTGGCCTGAAACCTTCCCAACAAAGCAGGTATTGATGCAACTGCCTATCACACAGTCAAAGTGCTTGGAAAAGCTTCTGTGTGCAGAGTTGGGCACCTGTAGTTCCAGTACTGCAGTTGTTCCTTGTCTCTCTTGAGCTGGGGAGCCCAGAACTGGATACAGTACTCCAGGTGGGGCCTCACTAGGGCAGAGCAGAGGGGGAGGAGGAGAACCTCCCTTGACCTGCTGGCCACACTGTTCTTGATGCACTCCAGGACACAATTGGCCTTCTTAGTCATGATCATTTGCTGCTATCTCCATCGAGGAAGGAGCAGGGCACACAAAAGGGTTGGTCTGGGCTCTTCCCCTTTTAGACTTCATAGCATGTCTACTAAATCTGCAGCTTTATTGGCTGTGAACTGTGTCACTTTTGATCTTTTATATGCAGTAGATTTTTTTTTCCCAGTGGAGCAGTTGTCATGTGGTCCCCAATTTGCATGAATGCTAAACAGAGTGACACAAAAATGAAGTGGCATTGCTGTAACGAAACCTATTAATAGCTTTGCGGAGAGGCACTGACGCATCTCAGCTGTAACACTTGGAATTAAAGCTGAGGAGAATAATCATCTTTGCAGACTAAGTCTTCCCAAAATGAACAGTGAATTTAAGTGTGTGGTTAGAGATGCCTTCAAAGGGCTGTGAATTTTTTTAGATGAAGTTTCTCAAAATCAGACTTGCTTGAGACATTTCACATTGGGCTGACAGAGGCGAATGTTTCTAATCTCTGTTGGAAATTTTGGCCAAATGGCTGTGTTGAAAAAACTCCCAAACAGTATCATTGTATGCCTTCTGTTTTCCTTTATAAATATTTATTTGCCAACTGTTGTTTCCAAACAAAAAAAATCATTTTAGTACATTTCTGAAATAAAACTCTGGCAGTGATGGGTGGTTATGGGTGGAAGCACAGGGGAGATGCTGCACCTCGGTGCTTTTCATGGGTGCAGCCTGTGCATCTCCCTTTTTGCACTTGTGCTGAACTGGGGTGCATTGTGTCATCCTGCAGTGCTGCGCTGGCACAGTGTGATGCTGGTGAGTGGCAGCTTCGGATGGTGCTGCTGGGCTGCTCCACGTCCACCAGGCAAGACCTGGCATCACCTGATTGCAGGAGTGTGCGAGGCACTCTGAATGTAGCTTGGCGTTCCGCTGATGAGGAAAGCTAAGGGTCTTCATTTCGGGCTATCCAGATTATATCAACTTAAAAATGCCTATCATAGACTAAAATAAGTTGTGCCCTCATCATATGGATGTTGATCAGCTCCGAGTGCAATACTTGTAAACTAAGCATATTACGATTAATTTGTTGTTGATATTATGCTGGGTAGAGGCTTATCGGTGCTCTATGACAAAAATATAGCTGTTAAACACATTAGTTTAATTCAGCACTTAACCACAGTGTACAGAGCAAGCTTTTGTGGGTCATCTTTGTAGCGCTCTTGAGTCTGTACTTCCTTAGTTGCAAAAGTACAATTCCCATCTTATCCTGTAGTCCCCTTAGTGGAATATATGCATATTTAGAATATATGCTTACCAGAACTCCATCATTTGAAGTATGCCTAAAGCCTGTATTTTGAAACAATTACTTCAGTAGTGGAAGTGGAGCCTGTTATTGATGAAGCATAGAAGAAGATTTTTGCCTTTTGGTTTTATTAAGATGTTGATTTCATTATGATTCTCCAATAACACATGGATAAAGAAAATGTCACTGGGTTTGATCCAGATTTCAGAGCTGTACTGCAAGCTTCTGGATTCATGTTAGATTTTAAACACAACCATTTACCTGTCTGAGATGAATCTTTCCCAAATAGTGTTCTTTGAGCTGTTGCAGAACATCACAATGTTTTTTACCTGTGGACTTCCATCAGGTTTTTTGGTTATTACTGATAGCAAATGAAACCAGCTCTGCATAGGAGTGGCTTGCTGCTTCAATGAACAGACTCAACAACAGAGCTGGAAACAGATGAGCTTAGTTGTCCTGCCTTTACAGTAGAATTTGCCTCTGATTTGCTAGGGTTGCCTTGTCATTTCACCTGAGTTTTTTTAAAGCCACCTCACTGGTATTAGTTTTATATTAACACTTGTCAAAGATGAGATATTTAGTTCAGTTCAGACAGTACAATGTAATTGGTCTCATCTGTCAAATGTTCTCAGTCAGGTAAGGTATGGATATTTATTCTGAGAGCACAGACACTGTAATCTGTTCTCAGGTTTTCATTATTTCTTACAGGGCACAGATATATCAGTCAAGCTGCAGCTAAAATTGATGTGGATTTTGATTACGATGGACCTCTAATGAAGACAGAAGTTCCTGGACCACGATCTAGAGTAAGTTCCCAAAGTATGGAAAGTTTGTATATTTTTTGTCTTTAGCTATGTTTAACTTACTAGAAAACAAATTTAATTTCAAACCTTAAATCTATTGTGAACACTTTTATCAAGATGCTGAGGATGAAAAGCTCACGAATGAAATGCCCCTCTCTGAGAGGTAGATCTGAATCTCAACTGCCAACTTCCCCCACAAAGTAGTTGAAAGCAAAAGAGCGTCAGTTTGATGAAACATTAGACTTGGTTACTTATGCTCCTGCTGAAACAGAAACTTAGTTGGCTTTTTATGATGTGAAATAATGTGTTGGTTTTGAAATGAAACAAGTTTCAGTTTGCTGGACGTTATTTTACTCTGACAGAGTCAGTATTTGTGTGTGCAGTGGTATTTGTTGTAGGGTTTGGAGGGAGAGGGGTTTCAGAAAAAAAGAAGCTGTTTGAGTTGGAAGGGTTTGGGTTGAAAGGGACCTTAAAGATCATCCAGTTTCAACCCCCCCTGCCATGGGCAGGGACACCTCCCACTGGATCAGGGGGCTCATGGCTTCATCCAGCCTGGCCTTGAACAGCGTATTGAACTGGTCATATTTGGATGACACACATAGAAGTTCATATGGCAAGTAGGGTTGCCTGGTAAGCGCATAGGACTGCGAGTTTTGTGTACAATTTATGTGGTTATAACAAAGACACATAGATTCTTATTAAGTATTTGGTAATTACATAGCTGAGACTCTTTGTTTTTCTACAGGAATTAATGAAGCAATTGAATGGAATTCAGGTAATTGGTCAAGTTTTCTGAGTTTGGGGAATGTTAATACTGTGATTTCAGAACTCGCTTTAAAGTTCTGCTTTGTATGTTTAATTCCATACCAAAGAAAAGGTGAAACACTGACTCTGGATTTGCATGGTGAGTATATATATGGGATATATGTACATTTGAATAAAATCTTTTTTTACTATATTTTGAAAGCTGCAGAATTACTTTGCTAGGATCAGTGATTTTTCTTTAAGCACTTTTTGAGTTGTTATGAAATGACCAGTGAAAACACAGGTATATTTGAGCTTAAAAGTAATGTCAACCTCAGTGCATATTGCCTTCCCAAGATGAGCAATCCTTCAAAGTCTGTTTCATTTCTGTAGAAAAACTGCATACTTGTCCTTTTAACAGTCCCTCTTTATAAAAATAGTTCTACAGTTAATGCCCATGCAATGAATATAATCACAGAATCATAGAATGGTTTGAGTTGGAAGGGCCTTTAAAGGTCACCTGGTCCAACCCCCTGCAGTGAACAGGGCACCTTCAACTCGATCAGGTTGCGCAGAGCCCCATTCAGCCTGACCTTGAATGTTCCCAGGGATGGGGCATCCACCACCTCTCTGGGCAATGTGTCTTTGTATCTTATCATTAGATATTTGTATCAGATTTTGTTGTATAACCATTGGTTGCACCTTCCTGCACACTGCCACTTTTTAAAGCATAATTGTTTGGTTTTTTTCCTTTAAGAATGCAGAAGCTGTACACTTTTTTTGCAATTATGAAGAGAGCCGAGGGAACTACCTAGTAGATGTAGATGGCAATCGCATGCTGGATCTCTACTCTCAGATTTCATCCATCCCAATAGGTAGGGGAGAGTTGTACTAACATTTTTTACTTTTTCCGCAAGCTGTCATTTTCTTATCTGAGCCACTACCAGAGAACGTGGTTGATTGATTAATGAAAACAACAACGCCAACATAATGTATGCCTTGTTGCAATGAGGGTTCACCTCATTGCTGTGTATTATGTAGTGGTGGCTTTGGATCGCTGAAGAAACGGCAAATTCAATACTTGGACCTCACTTGAAGTTCGTAGCAGTACTTGGCATAAGCTCTAATATTAATCTTAATTTGAATGTGAAAGTTCCACAGTTTTGGTTGTCTTTGCTTGGATTTGTGTACTTTGATTCTGTAACAGTATGTTACTATTTTAAACATTAGCAATCATAACTTAAACATTTTAATGTTGAAGCATGTGCTTTATTAACATTTTGATATCAGAAGAACTGTGAAAACGAGTTGGCCGTGTGGACTCTGGTAGGATGAAACAAGACCAAACACTGAACTGTAGTACTGAGTGGAAGCAAAGGTTGCAGGTTAGTTGGGCTGAGACACCAGTAAGTGTTCAGTTCGTTTGGTCCTCATCCGCTGTTACTCTCAATTGTTTAAAATACTTTTCTGCAGAAGCAAAAAGAGCAGAAGTGCCAAGGTAATTTAAAAGGTAGATGTTGAGCTATGTATAGAAACAGCGATGACTCAAAATCATTCCTACAGGAGCAGAAATCCGTGATGTTCAGGTCATTACCAAATTTTTGGCATCTAAGACCTTGTGACTGCGATGGGGTTTCAGTTTTCCCAATCTTCTTTGCAGACAGTTAATATTTTTGCTCTCATATAGCACCTCGTAAATTAACAGAATCTGTGTTATGACCAGAATCAGAGTTAAGATACTTGGCTCTTGGACAGCCACCTCTATTTCATTTGACCTTTCTCATTTCTTCTCTAGCTTCTGTTGACTGCCACTCTTGTGCCACAGAGTTGATATCCTTTGCAGGTTCTGTGACAGCATCTCCTGTTGGTGTTGGGACATATTTGTGTCACCTCTCTGAGAACCCCTCCACCATTATTTTGGCTCTGATAGCAACCATGAAATGATTTAGTTCTGTTAGCTTTTTGTAGCTTTCTAATGATGGGAAATGTGTAAGAGGAGGTTGACTGAACAGATGCCAGCCACAACTGTGAACTGTAGCCAGCTCTTCCCAGCAGTCTTGGTTGGAAAAAGGAATGAGATTTCATGATCTGTTCATTCAAACCAACAGATGAAGATGCTTGATCCATTCACTCTAACATCCTAACACGTATTAAGACAGTTGTGAGTTTCAGGGTTTGAAGAGTGGAAAATTAAATAAAACAAAGTTCAAGTCTTTGAATTAATTTTTCCAGGCTACTTATCTAGTTGTGTGAAAATATTTTTTTTAATCCTATAATTTAAAATAAGATTTTGACAGTTCTCTTTTTAGCTCTGGTCCACCCCTCCCAATGGTAGCTAGGCTTTAATTAAAGAAATTGAATAAATAAAATGCAATCTGGAGTGGGAAAGCTACTTGACATATATTCCAGCAGAAAGGGAAATTCTTAGGAATGCAATTTGCAGTCTTCTTGTCACCTGCTGCTGATAATGTAATGTAACTTATAAGTGAATTAAGTACTGGAGAAAAGATGCTTATGCTGCTTTATGCTGCACGTTGAGAGGCTTGCAAACTCTGCTTGCAGCATAAGGACAGCATAGGCAGCAAAATTGCAATTCCTGCTAACCTTTGTTTCAGCTGTGAATTAGAGAGGGGCTGAATTTGTACTGTCTGCATGCATTCCTTCCCAGACAGCTCTTTCCAAGCCGTGGAAATGAGGTTATAATGCTGAATTCAGTGAGACCGAACTTCAAACGCGTATGGACTATATTGGCTGCAAGATAGTTAACATAAACCTTAAACATTGAAACCAAACCTGCAGTCAACTCCAGTTGGTCTAAGAAATCACATAGTTTCTTGGAACCATCTGTAATAATGCCTAATTTAGTTAAAATTGTCTGAAAACCCTGTTTGTTCATATCCGTAGCACTGTTAGATGTGCTCATGATGTAATATGTGACCATAACTGAACGGAGATGATTAACTCTCTGGAGATACATAGATGGAGATACATGTATATACTAGTCAGAGCGTATAAAGGCAGGGGCTTCTGCAGTCTCTGGTTGATTAAAACATAGATATAAGATTCCAGTAGCTATAACTGATCCTTAGCTAAGCCATCCAGTTCCTTCTCCATGTGGGGCAATGCCTTCTTGAGGATAAGCTGTGGTTTTTGTCCTAGAGGACACGTTCCTCCTCCTCACAAAGGAGCTGCAGTGCAGTGTTTCATACAGCTTCTCAGATAATGGCTCTTTGATGTGTAGCAACAAGAAGTAAATGGAAATTTAATACGTACAGGCTGACCTAAATCTAACTGAACACACAGCATTAATTTATTTTTTGTAAGTTGTTCTGAATGACAAGACCGACCATCTGAAGCTGTAGAGGTTACTAATGATGTCCCTCTTGGTGGCAGAGTTAGTTTCCAGACTGGAACACCAAAACAAGATCACAAGATGCTTCCTAGTCATCTGTGCTTATCTCTCTGCAAGTAAATCCAATAAAACCTTTTATGAATCTGTCTGGAACCCCCAAGATTTAATATTCATCTGCTACACTAGAACAGATTTATCAGCTGTGGCTGAGAGGTAATAAGTGCCTGTGCAGAGAGATAAGAATTGAAGTATAAAAAAACTCTAGGTACAGATGTTCTGCACTGTTTCTTGCTGAAAACAAAAATTAAAACAGTTTTTTACCACGTTTTTTTGGGAAGCTGTAGCACAACATACTCCTTTAAACCTTCATGTAATCTGCCTAATAGAGTTAGAAACCCCATGGAGCCAAAAGCAAGAGGGGATCCTGTCAATGTGTTTGCTACCAGACATCCTGAAACAAAAACCAGCACAATCTGCCGGTCAGTGCTGGGATGGTCTGTGTGTTTGGGGAGGTGCGGAGAGGTGCACTTTGGTGTTACTGACAGCTGCTTGGTTGGGATGGATTCTTTTGGCTTTCTCCATCTCATTATTTAAGCAGCCTGCAGTTCTGTTCCTTTTGCAGACAGACACATCCTGAGCCTGGAGCACATGTACCATCCTGTCGCACTGATCTAGGCACACAGCGAGAGCGATGAAGCAGGTGTCCTTCTCTTAAAGAGCCAGCTCTGTCACTTCTTACAGGAGTGTATTTGAGAGAGGATTCATAAAACTACAAACTCTTGCATTGGATCCAGCAATGAAACAAGTTATTGTATCTGCTGTCTCAGCCTAGAGCTTTTTGACCTTGTCTACCACAGTTATTTAACCATTTGGTTCTTCCTGGTTTTATGACTGTGAACCCACGTACCAAATTCAGCATCTTTCTGCATGGACACCTTCTCATTCAGAAAAAGTTGGCCTTTAAGGATTCTCTTTTATTTCATTGGAGCCTGTTTGAGGATCCACCAGTGGAACAGGGAGTGTAGGGAGGAAGACAGAGCCACTCGGCCTGAAGAGAAGAGACATCTTTTGTGGGCGGGAAAGAATAAATTATCATAGAATCACAGGATGACTTGGGTGGGAAATGACCTTAAAAGCCCATCCAGTTGGGCAGGGACACCTCCCACTGGATCAGGTTGTTCAAACCCTCACCCAGCCTGGCGTTGGACACCTCCAGGGATGGGGCATCCACTGCTTCTCTGGGCAGCCTGTGCCAGGGCCTCAGAAGCCTTCTATTTGTTTTATACAAGAGAAGATGCAAAGATCTCTGTCTTCTTCATACATCTTAACGCCAGCAACAGAATTGCACGTTTTTACAAGGTAACGGTTAAGCTTCCTAACAATGGTAGCTATTTGTAACAAACTCCTGTAAGGTTTAGATAGATGGACTCTCAAAGGTGCTTTCAGCAGTAGCCACAGCTGTCAGTGACACAGCTTTCAACTGTGTCATTCCCACCAGCCTAACAACAGTTCTCCCCATAACAGCAGATGCAATGCAGATTTAGTTGTCTGTGTCCCAAATAACCACTTGTATTACCTTCATAATAATTTTACCAGATTCTTTGCAGCATGTCATGCAGTTAAAACAATCTGGATATTTCCTTGTTTTGAACTAAAATACTCAAAATGGAATTTATAATTGATTTATTAATGTAGTAGCCTAATGCTTCATTGCTCAGACAGGGCTATTGTCATTCAACTAGAATGAGGAGTTCTGAGACATGATAAGCTTTTGTAATAAAATTAGAGTGGTCTGACTTCTTGAGCAGTAGGGAAAATGAGGTTTCCAACTGTTTCTATAAGGAAACATAAAAGATGATGTTAATCTCTGGCTTTGGCATTTCATACATTAGAAATCAGTCTTAAAATGAAATTTTCTGGGCTACTTTGATGAAGATCTGGTTTTTACATCAGGTACTTTGTTTTAGCTGTAAGCAAGCAAGTTATCCCATAGAGTATCAACGAATATAAATTAAGCACCTTTGTTGTGTTAAACCTGAAGCATACTTAGTACCTGGATATTTCTGGGTAAAAAGGACAAATGGTTGTATCTTTTTCCAACTGAAAGTTTGTCAAATTAAAGAAAATGGGAAGGGGAAAAAAGGCTGGTCATGAGAGAAAGTGAAAAGGGCAGAATCTCCTCCTTAATATGAGACAGCAGTTTGTCAAATGGAGTTTTTTTCATGGTGACGCACAGCTGAGGTATGTATATCTGTGACTGAGAAGGAAAGATTTCCGGACAGATGTCTTGGAATAACTAATGGGTTGTGGCGGGTGAGAGATTCGGGTGCTTATTAGTGCATGGGTTTCAGGTGTATGGCTGTGTGTGTAGACAGCCTCTTCCTTTGGGTGGGAATGTTAATGATCATTGCTGCACAAGTGCAGTGTGCAGGGTGGGAGATGCGGCTTTGTGCACGCCAGTAAATGTGAGTGTATGTAGAAGCGAAAACCAGGGTAATGTGGAGGCCAGTGCAGGCACATCTCAAAACAAGTTTGGCAGCATCTTGCGCAGAGAGAGCATTTAGGCAGCATTGTAGAGGATAATGGTGATGAATGCCATCCAACTGCGACAGATATCAAGGCGTGCTGTCAAGCCATTGGCAAAATTCTGCCTGAGTCCCAGAGCTTGTCCCTGCTGGATCTGCTATAACGTGTGCTCATTGCATGCATCAGCAGTGAAAACCATCTCCAAGCGCCGCACTGCTGTGCTGGTAAGGCTGCCCTGTACCATCCGGCTGTATCTGCAGAGAGACAAAAAGCCCTTACTGATATTTTGTTACTACTTTATGGTCCACTGAAATTACAATTGCCAACTGAGCGTTCTTTGGGAAAGCAGTAAATATGAGGATTTTTGCCTGACACCAAATTTGTTCCTGAGTTCCAGTTAGTAGTATTTTGTAAAAGGAAGGTTTATTCTGCTTTGAAATAAGTTCTATTATAAATAGTTAAAACGTATACAAGTTACAGAAACACTTAAGCGTTATTGTCTAGGTTACTCTTTATGCTAGTTTTTTGAAATTGGATAGAAAGAACTGGGATTTTTCTGTGTTCTTTTTAATTAGGTTACAGCCATCCCTCTCTGATAAAGCTTTTACAGCAGCCGCAGAACCTGGTAAGTGAATTAAAACATTAAGAAGTTGAAACAGTCTTCGCCCTCCTTGTGGTGGTCTTATTTTTTCTTAAACTGATAATGAATGCTTGGTGACTCAATGTAAAGTGTGATAGGATCTGCTTGCTTTATTTCTCACCAGATGAAAAGAGCTTGGTAGTGTTTAAGAAGACACCGAAACCTCTGTGAAGCTTTACAAGAAGTAAACATCTGGGTGATGCAAGCACTTGATATGTTTGCAGCCAGTTTTAAATCAGAGTTCAAGCATAATTTTTCCAATTAAACATTTTAGGAATGTTCTTCAGTGAAGGTTTTTGAGCCTGAAAGCACGCACTAATGCAGCAGAAGGCAAAGTCAGGTTTAAAAAAACAAACAAACTGCAAACCAACAAGAACCCACCAAGAATCCCCTGTTGCCTGCTGGCAGTTGCTAATTTGCCTGCTGCAGAAGGGAAGTGAACAGGCTGCTGGGTAGAAGCCTGCAGTGAAAGGAAGTGCCTCCAAAGTCTAAAGTGAATGGTGCACCCAGGACTCCTCTCTCCCACACATGAGCATCAAAGATGTTACTGGTACCCTGTTCCACTTTCCAAAACCTGTGCTTGTTCAGTGGAGAGGATGAGCCTGGGCACGGCACCGTGGGCTGTCCCTTCTGCAGTGCCAAGGCTAGAGAGCTGAGAAGAGCCAGAACTTGTGCAATCCTTGCTGCAGGCAGGAGAGTGTGCTGGGATCTGGCTGTGGGTGAACCGCCAGCTTTACTGTAGAAGTTCTTTTTTGAGTAAAACACACTGAGGTGGGGGCCTTGTTTAATGTTAACGATAGGATCGGTGTGTTCTTGTAGGGATTTTTTTGTTTGGTTTGTTCGTAATGCTTCATGTACCCTCTTTATACGCATCTATAAAGAACAGAATATGCATCTGTTCATTTGAGACCATAGCAGCTTGATGTCAATGTTCTGTTTTTCTCAGTACCGAGCATCTCATTAACAGCAAAAGAAAAACACACTTTTCTGCTTAATGGCCTATGTTGTCTATTGACTGTGACAGCCCATAATCAAATTCACAACAAATTTATGGTCTCATACCTCTAACTTCAAATGAAAATGTAGTTCTAAACTGAGATACAAAGTCAAGCAAGATTTCTCATGTGTAATAAACATTTTGTGTTAGTCTTGTCAGTAACATCCTTGCTTAGGTTTTTTTTAAAGCTTGAGTCTGTTGAAACAAATGTTTTGGATGAAACATACTTGTACAAGTTACAAAATTCTAGCTCATACTTTCTTATATCTCGTATAATATTTGGTTTTCCCTAAGAATTCTGCTGGCCTGTTCTTACAGGCTCAGTGCGACAACTCATACCTCTTAGTGTGTTCCACATATCTGAATAAATGAGTCCCTGTATTAAGGAAAAAGACTGAAGGTTGCTGATAAATGTGCAAGCTTGAGTTGCACTGAAAGTAATGAATGTTTTGAGGGAGGCAGTCTGTCTCCTCTGGAGATCCATAAAGACTTAAGTCATGGAAGCTCAGCCTTTAATGTCAACAATGACTTGTTACAACAACAACAAAACTAACAAACAAAAAAGCAGCACATAATGCTGCTTTGCAGTTGGCAAATTTATTGAGCTTGTCCTTTTTAAATTTAATTTAAAATAAAACTTAGCATATTGTGAATCAAATAAGATTACCTACAGAGACAAAGAGCAATGCTGAATCTATTTTAATCCATGACACTTAATTTGAATTAATTGCATAAACGTGACAAATTCATCTCTGTTAGTGGACTGTGGAGACCAGGAGGGTTTTTTCCAGCGCTGCTCTTCACAAACACATGCTTGGGCAGCAGGCTTAGCTTTCCCACAGGCTGCTGGTCACTGGCACCAGAATCATCCTTCTCAAAGGTGTGAATGCTGATGAGGCCAGTTCGTAGGCAATAGGACCATTTGAGTTGGAAGGGGCCTCAGGTGGTCTCCTGCTCACCCTCATGCTCGAAGGTCAGCTGGGACATGAGGTCAGATTGCTCTGGGCTTTATCTGGGGTCTTGGAGACCTCCAAGGAGGGAGACTGCACATCTTCGAGCAACCTGTTATTGCCTTACTGTTCTCTTGGTTGACAAGCTCCTCATTATACCCCAATCTGTACCTCTTGTGTTTTGATTTATGCTCAGTGCTCCTCATCTTCCCACTGAAGAGCCTGGAGCCTTGCTAACCTCCAAATAGGTACAGGAAGGCTGTGTTCCTGTAGTCACTTCTGTGAGTGCCAAGGCTGTTGCAGCAACCCAGATTCAGTGCTGGTGACAGGAAAGAAACAGGAGGGGCTGGAGAAAAGAATGCTGGGAAGCTGGCAGGAGTTCAGCCAGGTAGTTTCCTGGTAGGCTATGGAAATTCACAGTTAGGAGATATTGCGTTGGATCCATGGAGACTGTTTCAGCATCAGTGGGTCCTGGTCCATGTCAGACCTTAATCAGGAAATGGAAAGGATGAAACTGAGAAGCTAGAAACCTGCTATTGTAACGCATAATCAAGAATGTACCGATAATTAATGCTGAGACCCTGTGCAAACTGAGGGCACTAGAATAGGAACCATTTAGCTGCAAATCAGCAGCCTTCAGGAAAACAGCACACGGTTGAACAGGAATTTCACCAGCATGTCTGGATGTGTCATGGTCAATGTTCTGGAGCTTGATTAAACGTGTTGCTGAGTAGTGAGGAAATAACATGCAAGGTAGCTTCTCACCCATGTCCTCACTGCAGTGCTCATTACTGTACATGTCAGAGGAGTCGAGAAGGGAGACAGTTGTTTGTCAGGAATCTATTTTATCGTAGTCTTCTATTGCTGATCTTTGCGTATGTGTTACCTTTCTCAGATGTAGCCCCTATCCTTTAGGTGTTCCCTTGTCTTGTTCCCTCAAGTCCCATTGTAACAGTATCTGGAGGGTGTTGGTAACCACAGTGTTCTGAATGGTCTGTCCTGAAGCTCAGTAAAGAAGAAAGTGCTGCTATCTTAATTGAATTTAGATTTAGCTACTCAAACAGAAGGCAAGTAATTTAAGATTTTGAAGTGTATTGTCTGTGTCTAAGGAAAATAGGGACTAAGCAACTAAAATGGCAATACTGAAGAGGAAATGTCAGTATCAGTTAACATGCACCCTTTCTAAGGTGTCCTGTGAGAATGAAGTATTAAGGGTTAGAGAGAAAAACATAGTCTAAGACAAGAATATTATTCCAAGACATGAATATTATTCCTTGGTTTTAAAACTCCTTGTGCCATGATTACAAAATCATGGCTGTTACTTGTAGTTAGAATAAAATGTAACTGCCTTGATATCATCACGATATTCTTCAGGGGATAGCGAAACCTAACAATTCCTCTTCCTTTGTCTTTGTAGAGCACTTTTATCAACAGACCTGCCCTGGGCATTTTACCTCCAGAGGACTTTGCAGAAAAACTGAAGGAATCTTTGCTATCGGTAAGTTTGAGATAGCAGTGATGAGCTACCGTGCCGTGTTTAGGAACACAGGCTTATCAAGGGATGTTAGGGATTTTAATAGGGGACATGACAGACTGGCTGTTTGTCCACCTGTCTTCCCACTGTGAGGAATGAGTTTGAACCGTGGCCCCTGAGTTGACAGCTGAATGTGAGAGGGTGACATCTCTGCTCTGCACAGATACTGTGCAGTTCTCATTCTGAGAACTGATGAGAAAACATGCTTTCCCTAACTTCTGTTCACTGTGCTTTCATAAGAGATAGCAGAGTAAGTGGCTTCTGTTTGCATTGATTTAAATTTGAAGATCCTTGAGACTGAAACTGAGTTGAGCCCTCTCAGCTGCAGTCAAAATTTGCTTTCCTCATTGTAGGCACAGTTGGTCTCCCATTACACTGAAGCTCCTGATGTTAAGGACTGATCAGCATGATCATCACTTTGCACTATATTTGTGCTTAATATTTTGCACTAATTTCTCTCTTCATTGACAGGTGGCTCCTAAGGGCCTGACGCAGGTGATCACCATGTCTTGTGGATCCTGCTCTAATGAAAATGCCTTTAAAGCAATATTTATGTGGTACAGAGTGAGTAAAATATTAAGATTTTTTCTATATTTAGACACAGAAATGAGTATTTATTCATCATCAGAACTGTTACTGTAAAACAAAGTAAGGCTTGGAGGTTGTCTTTTTCTTGATGTTATTTATATTTAATTTAGTTTAAAATCTATATGAGAAAGTCTTCATCTAAACTTTCACTCTATATCAACACAACTTCAGAAATTATGAAGAAAAAGAAAGAAAATGCAGATAGCAGTCAGTGTGCAAGAGCCACAGTCAGCGTCTTCATTGGCACTAGTTGGGAATACCAGCGTTACTAATTCATGGTTCAGTCATAAATGCCTTGGTTACAACTAAAAGAAAACTACCTGTTGCTTTGATTTTTTTTTTGTTTTTCAGAACAAGGAGAGAGGCCATAATAATGTCACAAAAGAGGAACTGGAATCTTGCATGATTAACCAGGTAACATTTGTTCTTTACCACACCTACAGATGTACCATTGGCTTGGGTTTATAAGGGAAGACTGAGAGGAAAAATTGGCTTTACTGTCTCTGAAGTGGAATCTTAGTTTTGTAAATTTAGAAAATGGTGAAATACAAACTGCTCCCAACAAATCTCAAGACCTGCTGCTTGTATTTCTCTACAGTCTTCCCTGTTGTAAAACTTGGGAAGATCTCCCTTTTTTCATGACATAGCACTTGCTAGCGATGGTCCCACGTGACGGATGGATCCATGGAGATTGTTAATAGATGCAAAAGTTTACAAATAATAACAATAGACCTCCTAATTGTTTTTCAGAAGTTGTGATTTTATGGCTTAAAACTGATCAAGGGGTTGGTCAAAATTTGGCTGACTAAATGTTACCAACAGGCAGGATGAGGAAATTGAGATGCAGGTGACAAAGGTCTGAAGTCCTATTCACCTTCAACCAAGGCAGTCTTTCTCTTGCCAATTACAAATCTTAACATGCAACAATAGCAGAAAACAGAGTATTTAATCTCTTCTTTGAGACAAACAAGCTAGAAATTAATACCCTGCTGGTCTCAGCCTGATCTCTGGCACTTCCCTAGTGATGAGTATTCAATTCATTCACACGGGATTAGAGAATTTATTTGGCTTTCAAAATGAGGAAGGTTCTTTTAGGGTTTTTTTGTTTTGTTTTTCTTCAGAATTATTTTTTTCAGTTCTATGATGTTGCTTGCAGCACGGTCAGACAGATGGCTGTGCCACTGCAAATAGGAGAATGGCAGATCATGACCTGGAGGAACAAGAATTGTATGACTAAAGACTTGTAAAACCAGTGATCGCTTTTTGTCCAAGTCTAGCTATCTAAACATTAGGATTGCTCTCTGAGCTGACTGTCTGAGTTGTCTTTACAGCTGGGGGAGGGGACAGATTTGAGAGGGCAACTCCATCCCCCTTTTTGCGGGGATCCTCCAGAATCCAGTTACAAATATTGGAGCCTTGACCCTGTTGCTGAGTATGGGGTACATGACTAAAGGTGCAAAGGGAGTGTGTAAGTCGTGACAATCCTTTCATTTGCAGGATAACAGAGAGGCATAAAGGAAGAGAATTTGTATTTTTAGAGGGGGCTTAGCCAAATGTATTTGTTAAAATGGGTAAATATAGGCATTTATGGTGCCTGATGATTGAAGAGGGAGCTGATCAGCATGCTGTGAGAGGCAGCAGCCTGGATCCAGCCCTCCCGCTGGGCTCTGTCTGGCTTGTGGCAGGGCTGCCTGCCAGTGGCACCGCACGCTGACTGCCCGCCTGTCTGCTCTGCTTGCAGCCCCCCGGCTGCCCCGACTACGCCATGCTCTCCTTCATGGGCGGCTTCCACGGAAGGACCCTGGGTAAGCAAAGCGCTGCCGGCAGCAACTACCTGTCCTCTGCCTCCTCTCAGCCACTGCAGTAAGCTGTCATCTCACCAGTTTCTGAAAAGTGCCTTTTCCTTAGACAAATAGTACCAGTGGAGAAGCTGATAGAAGGTTTGCCTTGGAAGCCCTACCAGTACTGAAACTGAGTATTTGAGGGACAGTGGGAATTAATTTCATATTTTTAAAAATTTATTTTAGAAGGTCCCTTATTTCCATTCTGAATCCTGTCTATACTAGTAAAAATCCAACTCCTGGGGCAAAATTACCACAGCATATAAACAAGATGTGGCTCATTTTTACCATTTTATATTGGCTCAGTCCATGTCCTAAACATGTTACCCAAGAATGCTGTTATTCTGACCCTTGCAACCAATTGTCTTTGGTCAGTGAAACCCATCTTGTCTGAGAAACCTGTTCAGAGTCAGAGGCTCTCCTGTTCTTCTGGAAGAGTGCATGTGGGAACTGATGATTAAAAGCTAGAGCAATCCACTTAGGCTTTACTAAATCCAATTACTCGGTATTTCAGAAAATAAAGTAAAAACATAGAGCAATTAAGAGAATTCTATAGTTCTGGTGTCAGGCAATTTTTCACCTCTTGGTAGCTTTTTTGCTGTATTGTTCCTTGTTGGGTATTATTTTAATTTTTGGTTTTCTGGATTTAGGTTGCTTAGCTACAACTCATTCCAAAGCAATTCACAAATTGGACATTCCGTCACTGGACTGGCCCATTGCTCCATTTCCAAGGCTAAAGTATCCCCTGGAAGACTTTGTGAAAGAGAATCAACAGGAAGAAGCCCGTTGTTTAGAGGAGGTAAAAAATTGACTGCCAGCTTTCTGGGTTTTTGTCTTGAAATAACAAACAGTGTTAGGATTAGCTGCTTTTCACTAAAGGAATGTTTTCAGGGATTGGAACAGCATGTGATTCACTGTTGTTTACAGTTAGAAGTTTGTCCCTGCCCTTCAGAAGAACAGCTTATTGTGAATTACTCAATTCATACCGAAGTGAAATTTTGCATGCAGAATTTCCTTATATCCCAGAGAACTTATCTGCCAGATCTCGCAGAGACACAAACCAAGAGACAGCCCATGTGTATAATCCTCTGCAGAGAGAACCTGTAACAATATTTTGAGGTTTTCAGCTTTTCTGTGGTAGTCTCCTGGCGTAAAGCACTGATCCCAGCTATGGCAGCAGGGATGCTGTGCCTTCCCTAGCCCAGGAGAAAGGAAGGGTGGGCAGAGCGGACTCTTAAGGGAGGCAGACGATCTCCAGGTACCGGAATCATGAGACTCTTTGGGCTCACTGGGATCCAGCATTTGTCACTTGGAAGGGCTTACTCTTGAGAGGCAGTGGTGGGAGCAAGGGTGGCGCACTCTGTGCCTGAACTGCCATCATGCACAATCTGGAGCATCGTAACTGAATGAAGAGGAGGGGCTGTAGTGCCCTGCAGGGAGCGCTGGGGTGGTTGTGCAGGGCTGGATCAAAGAGACTTATTATTCAGGACCTGCCTAACTTCAGAGAAAACGGAAAGCAGAGCAAATTGCTTCCCTGTGTTTGCTCCACAAAGGCTTGGGAGAGGGGGGTGAATTGTGATGCAAAAAATCAATCCACAGATGTGAAGCTGTTAAAAACCAAAGTAAAAAGCCAAATGCTGTCTTTGACAGTCTGAGTTGCCTACTGGCACCCTTTGGAAGCATTGCTTTATAGAGCCTACAGGCTTGTGGGCCCTGAAAACTGTAAGTGGTATCTCAAGCACAAATGACACTGCTAATCACAGCAACCAGCACTACAAGGTTAATTAAAACTTACTGTAAGCCCCTTATCAGCAACAGGATTTCTGCACTATTTAATCTGATTAATTTTAAAGTATCTGGGTGAGTGGAAAAAGCAAATTCACCAAATTGACCATCTTTAATACATTAGCTGAGTTTTGTTTTCTGGCACAAAATCTGTCTTCTTCTGTGTTGCTAGGTGGAACGACAGAAGTGGCAGAGCAAGCTACAGTGCTTCACCCTACTGTCAGATGAAACTTGCTAGAGCTTTCACACTATCCTAGACAGAAGCACTATTAGTTACAAAGTGTTTAGGATATGATTTAAACTTAAGCATTATTCAGGAGCAAGAAAGCAGTGTTAAATCCTGGAGCAACTACTTGTTAATTCCTTACGCTTCCTGACACCTTTAAAGCCAGAAATGTCTATGAGAAGTTAAAGTTCTGTTGCTGAGATTTAATCTTTCTGGAAGGCAACATGCAAATGGCTTGAGAGTGTACCATAAATGTATGATTTGCAGGTGGAAGACCTGATTGTAAAGTACAGGAAAAAGAAGAAGATTGTGGCTGGAATCATTGTAGAACCAATTCAGTCAGAGGGTGGGGACAACCATGCTTCAGATGACTTCTTCAGAAAGCTACGAGATATTGCCAGAAAGGTAACCCAATATTTCACGGCTACATATGCAAATAGTTCTTGGTGTCTCCAAAGGCCTTCTCAAGAGCTTCACAGGCCTCCTTCATAGCAGATGGGACAGTTATGTACTACGTGTATTCAGATAAAAGCAACTCCTCGGCACAGTGTTTCCCATTGGATGCACACCTAGTGGCTTCCTTAGTCCAATAAATTTTGTTCCAGTGTCTGAGATAGAAATTACTCTGATTCATTAACTATGTATTTCGTAGTAGTGTTCTTTAAATAATAATGCCACTTTGTTGAGGGGGTTCAAACAAATTCAGAAGAGGCAGGTTTGGAAAAGGGTAATTTTTTGTTGACATCCGTTTTTTTAATTACAAAAAAACCTGAAATACAAATTGAGTCCAATCATACGCGTCAATATTGCAATAAAACAATGAAAAGGACATGTATCTTGATAATCTGAATGTAAAGTTACCTGTTTGGGAGTGATGACCCTCAGGAAGACCTACTCCATGCTTTATTCTCAAAAAGATCTCAAAAGATTTGTGTGTATGGAGAAGAGCCTAGGTGACACCTGGAAAATTCTGTTCTGCCATGAGGAAAAAGTAGCTCTTCCCATTGTTAACAGCTGCTCATGCAGTAAAAAGGTGAAATGAAAAGGTTTGCCTTGTCTAAAATGAGATGCTGCCAGAAGTACTTACCAATTGTTTTAAATCCCAATGTCACGATATAGCTTCATTTCCCTCTCCCGAAGTTTCAACAAAATAGTCCTTCACATAAAAAAACCATGTTACCAGCTAAAACGAGCAGCTTTTTCAGCAGAAGCACCTGAAAAAGCAGCTCTTCCAGGATCATTTTAGGGCCCTAGACTGAACAGATCATGCTGCTGGTATTGCCTTTGTGCCACAACTGACTGTCCTGGAGGCAAAAATTACTTATTCAAAACAAACAAAACTACTAAAAATGAGGTTCTACTTCCCTCAGAGGCTTTGAAAATGCTACCCAGGCTATTCCCAGTTGTATTCATGTATCCTCAAGACTGTGTAAAATAAATGCATAATTATCTAAAAACATGTACTTTGTGAATTTATGTAGAAAATATGATTCTAGTGCCTTTCTGAAAAAACAGCTGAACTTTTAATTGCAAAATCCAGTGCACAGCGAGTGGTGTTGGTGTGGGGGTTGAGAAGGGGAGCTTTGAAGTGGTGAAGGGAGAGGGAGGGAAGTTGCACGTCATTGGCTTGTACTTACCTGTTCACTAAGGGAGGGATTTTTGTTTTGGAAATGCAGACACTCATTCCCTGCTCTTTCCATCTATCTCTGCAGCATGGCTGTGCGTTCTTGGTCGATGAGGTGCAGACAGGAGGTGGCTGCACAGGAAAATTCTGGGCACATGAGCATTGGGGCCTGGATGACCCAGCTGATGTGGTAACCTTCAGCAAGAAGATGATGACAGGAGGATTTTTCCACAAGGAGGAGTTCAGGCCAAATGCTGTAAGATTTTCAGTGAAAGTTGAACTCTGTGGTAGTTGGTGGGCTGTTCATGGTAACTGTGAAGTCCATGGAAAAGAGCAGCTTTCCTTCAGTAATGCAGGTTCAGCTAGATGGAGCTGCTGCTTCATAGATACTTGCTTTGTGCTTACACAAAAGCTGTCATCACTTCTTCACTTTTATTCCAGTTGCTGTCTGTCAGAAAGGTGATAAAAGCGGTGGGAGGGAGTGGAGAACTAGGTTTAGCCTAATAACTTAACCTCTGATAGAAAATCCAACCACAAACTGACACCTTTTTCTGTAGGGCAACACGGTATCTTCAGAGCTTGTATGTCAGCATTAGGATTTCATTAGCAAGATTCCTTCTTTGCATTAATAATACTTGAATAAATGGAAAAAAAAGAAATTAAGAGGGAGAGCATAATTCTTGAATGTAAAACCAGATGCTCATTTCCATGTCATCTATAGCCATGTTTCATGAGCAGTGAGATAGAATGCTCTAAATTTGTGGCATAAAGTAGTTGCCCTTTGTTTCTGCCTATCAGGGCAGCTGTATTTTGTTCTTCAAACAAAAAAAAATGGGGTTGGTGAGATTATCAGATGCTTTTTAACACACCAGATGATTGCATTACCAGTTTGATGGCTTGCTTTTCTTTGTTGTAGTGATTTGCCTGTTAACATGTTCTACAACTCTCTCTCTTTCCAAAGCCCTATAGGATTTTTAATACCTGGCTTGGAGATCCATCCAAGAGCCTTATGCTTGCTGAAGTCATTAAGGTTATTAAAAGAGAAGACCTCCTAAACAATGCAACACACGCTGGGAAAGCACTACTGACTGGGCTGCTGGATTTACAGGTAAACACCTGGAAGGATTATAGGTGAAGAGAGATCTGCTGTTAAGATCTGAACTAATCCATTTTAAATGCTTGGACTAAGGAACTCCAACTGGGAGCTAGACCATAATCATAACTTGGAGGTTTAGGTACTTCGATACAAGCCTGAATAAGTGCCCCATTTTGAAATGTAGTAAACTTTCTTTTACTGACTTGATGATACTTGATATAGAATATAGATGTAAGTATATAGCTTAATCCAAAATAAAGGATGACCTCCTAAATATCTGCAGGTATGAATGGCAGTTAGTTGAATTATTTTTCTAGAAATTGTTATTGCAAGCACTAGCATTTCATTGTCCCAAAAGTTCTTTTGAAAGCAAAGTGTATTTATATTTTCTTATGATACCATTGGGCTGTTAAAGAAACTGTAATTTTCCCTCACTTGACCAAGGGAACTTCCTTCACAGCTTCAACTATGGAGCCCCACATGAGAAGGAAAATCAGCCAGGCATTTAAGGGCTGGCTCGCAGACGCTTTCCTCTCTAAAGGCACTTTGTGCACTGTTAGCACAGGATGAGCCCAAATGCAGTCTCTGCTGTCTCTGCAACCTCAAGGCACAGCAGGCAGAACACAAAAAATTATAACCTTCACACTTTGCAGGGCCAGAACAACTAGTACTATCCAAAAACAGTTACTCACGTAAAAATGAGGGTTGTAATTGATAGTCAGCGAAGCAGATGATGCACGCAGTTGTCTTATTGCAGCATAAGAAAGAGCTGGTTTCCAGCCCCACTCCAGATTATACATGCTCAGGTTTACCTGGAGTGCATTTTAGATGCAAGGTGTTTCATGCTTACGTCAGGGAGCTCCCGGGAAGATTTTACTTGACCCAGCTCAGGTGCAGATCCATTCTTACTGCCTGCTCAGATGTTTATGTGCTTAGTGAGGAGGGAACCTGTCTGCTGTCGGGCTCTGCAGCCACTGGCTATTCAGGCCGTTGTCAGAAAGAGCTGAAGAGGACACAGTTATGTGTATATCACTCACTGCACCACAGCAGAGGCAGCAGGGTTTCCCTGTGCCAGAATGCCTGGCAGAGCAGGGAGTGCCATCAGGTGCCCTCTGTCACAACAGCTGCCCTGCATACTCCCTTCTCTCTTTGCAGGCTCGTTACCCCCATCTTATCAGCAGAGTGAGAGGAAGAGGAACATTCTGTTCGTTTGACACTCCAAATGATGCAACTAGAAACAAGTTAATTACAATAGCCAGAAACAAAGGTAAGAAAGTTTGTGTGTGGAATAGCTTCAAATTACAAACAGCAGCATTATTTATATGATTTAAATTGTCCCTTTTTTGGATGGTGTATATATACTACAACATCAGAGGACAGAGGGAAATTGAGAACAAAGGTGTATTTAGACTTTTCTGGATATACTTGTATTTTAAGAGACATCAGATCAGTCCATTGCGTGGTGTGTACATTTACCTTCCTCTATAGGTCCAGCATTATGGGAAGAGACCTATGCAGGGCATGAGTTTTTGTGGTGTCACTTTCATATTCTTCTGCAGTGTCCTTAGGTGCACCTAGGCATGGCTTACTTCTAGAAACAGGTCAGGAAATTTAGATGAAAGTTAACGTGACTGTCACTAGGAGAAGACAGGGAGAAAAACTATGAATTTTATGGGATAACTAATAACAAGTTGCCAAAAAGGAGCACAGATCTATAATTGCATCCCTCTTCTACTACAGAACCCTCACCCAGCTGTAGATAAGCCCAGGTCATCGGGAAGGGAACTCAGGACCCTTTGCACCACTGACTACATGCAGTGATTAGGGAAGCTTCTGTTGGCCCTCCACAGTGAGCTGAACCTCACTCTGAGATGAGCGTTTTCTGAATATTTGGCAAAGATGAAAATGACTAGAGGACCTTTTCTGTTCTCATTTTAGGTGTTGTGCTGGGAGGCTGTGGTGACAGATCGATCCGTTTTCGTCCAACACTGATCTTCAAGGATCATCATGCACACCTCTTCCTGAACATTTTCAGTGACATCTTAGCAAACTTCAAGTAAAAAGCGGTTCCCTCACACTGAACAGCTGATCATGAAATTAGTTTGCATTAATTCATGTCTTCTCTACTTACAAGATAAGTGTAAAGTCATAAACTAAGGTTCATGTTCTGTCTGTAATCCTGCCCGAGGTAAGCTGCTCCATGCAAATGCAGCCCAGGCAGAGCACTGGTACTGGTCACCAGCAGGTACATGCAGTTGTCCCACTCTGTGCATTTGTAGAAGCTGCGGCCCTCCATCTTCTGGATGGGTCATATTAGTTGCAGAGTCTCTCTACATTCATGGCCCTGACTATTTGATTGTCTAAATATGAGCTGGTACCGTCCATCTTCACAGGTGATCCCAGTAGATTTACTTTTGGGTCCAATAGCAGCAACAAGTATGGTGTTCACACTTAAAGCCACATGCCTGCCATACAGAAAGTGCCGTTCTCTAATGGTAGCTGGAATAAAATAGGTGTTTCAAGGAAAGCTCTGCGTTCCACCACTGCCAAGCACAGTATTTTACAGAATGATGTCCAGCTTTATTCCCCTGAATACAGACATCTGCCACACCAGCTGCTCCGTGCCCAGCCTACACACACAGCTCCCGAGGCACTAATACACTCAGCCCTGTATGTGGAACTGAAGTACTTGTACTTTTTTCCTCACTCTGAATTTTAAAACTTTTGACTTCTCTTACAATCAGATGTATACAGAGAAGACCATAACCTGAAGGATATAATTTGACAAAGCTTACAGACTCACACGAAGCACTTTTCCACCTCTGTCAGCAATTTAGACTGATCTGAGCCAATTTTACCATTTGCCCGTAACAGCAATAGCCATTCATTTATCTATTACAAACTACAGAATTGCTTGACCTTAGCCATTAACTGACATTAGAACCACTAAAGTGAAGGCCCAGTCCTACTTGCGTGTTTATAATGCAAAGTAATTCTGGTTTTGTTCTCATAGTTAATTCTAAGTCATTGATACTTCAGTGATCTTCTAGAAAGCCACAGGATCAACAAGTGTCAGCGGTTCATAAATTTGTTTCTCTTCAGAGAACTGTTTTGGACGCCTCTTTACTCCTTGCTTAAGGCTGACTTGAACTAGGTCTGATGCCTTTTTTTCTTGGTTAGCAAGCATCTGGGTTTTGCTTATTAACTTTCTGTTGTGCACCAAAAACAGGGACCACAGTGGACTTTACAGTTGCCCTATTATGATCTGACCACAATTTTTTTAAGTACATAATAAGAGACAGAGCAGTTAAAAGATGTGCATGTTTAATGCAGCTACCAAAACTGTGAAAGGTTTTTCACCTACTTTGAGAAATGTTCATAGTGGTTTTCCCATTTTACTTTTTGAGTACTGGTACTGGGAATCTCAAGCACACTCACTTCTGGTAGCTTAAAGACAACAGGACTTCTGTAACCCTCTCTGCAGAAACCCGAAGTCTGGTACCAGTTGGTCAGAACTTGAGCATCTTTTTGAACAGAGGTTGCAGAAATCTAGGGGAAGGACTGGTTCAAGAAAACCTCATAATCATCTGTCCTCGTAAGCATACTATCAGCAAAAGGAAAGTCAAACCGAGAACTGTATTTGACAGCAGTCTGGGAATTAGTTTGTTCAACATATCAGTGCGGTAGTTTTAGTAAATGTCTCTAGCAAGTCTTGTACTTTTACAGAAGCAAGGGTCCAGTAATTTGCAGTCTTACCACGTCTCCACTTTTACTATGAATACTCTAGGTGTTTTTATAATTTTTACTGACACTCAGTAACCGTATAATTGTGTACAAGATGTTGATGAAATCCTGTTAGAGAATACATAGAAAGCACTGCAGCTGAAGCATATAAAGTTAATATTGTTTACAGCATACTGTGGACAGTGCCAAATAAATGTTTAAACAAATACTTATCTACACTTCATGGTGTAACTAGTAACTGTACACAGATCCATAAAAAATGACATCTCATGTGTAATCAATATTCTTAAATAAAATATTTATAATTGAACTTCTCCAGGGCTTTTTATTTTACACCTAGTACATGCCTAAACTGAATCATCAGTGCATATCAAATATAACCTTATAAACCTCAAAAAACCATGCTGTATGCATACCATCAACTGTATTTTGCTGCCATGGCGTCTAAGCCAAGGAATGTTTGTCTCTTCCTTTTAATACTGCTGTACCACATAGGATCAGCCAGAATTTAAAATAATGGAGCTCCCATTAGGAAAATTCAACACAAAAGAAACAGTAAATCAAGGTTACTCCATGCACTTAAACAAAAATTATACTTGCCTGCACCTGCCAATCTACCATGAAACAAAGGTTTCAATACACATGAGAAAACAAGGAAAAGAATGCTCCAACATGAAAGAAACACTGCTCACACCTTGAACAAGCTGCAAAGACGTTTAATCCAGCGGATTGTTCTTTATCATTTTTACTTCCTGTGCTGAGTGTGCTCAACTGCGGGCTTTGCACAGTACAATGCCAGAAGTGTGTCAGTTTGGTAAACTAATTAGACTTCAAGGAAGAAGAAGCACAATGAACATGCAACAAGGAAAATCAACTAGAAATTAGCTGTTATATCACTGCAGTTCTCCAAATATGTGAGTAAACTTCTGTCTGTCTACAATCTGGCCAAACCTAATTGTAAAATATAAAATATCTGTACTATTATACCGTTTGAACTGGAGAAGCAGCTCCTTCTTGCTATCTCCAACTTCATCCAAAGTCATCACTGTCTCTATGGGACAGTAAATGTCATTCCGCCTTCCCCAGAACGTCAAGTGGGCCACTCTGACAGTCTGGCTGGTTTCACTTAAGTAGATTAATCCAATAATTCGTCTGAAAAAGTAGCTCATGCCATACAGCATTGCACCAGCAAAGAGTGCAATGCCAGTCGTATACAGGAGGATGTTCTGAGAGACCTGATCTTGCAGATAGAGGTAGCAGATGGGCGGGAGCGTGGCCACAGTGGTGGCAGTCTGCAACAGCTTAAGCCTGGACAGGACCCTGCAGTACTTAATCCCTGGAAACCTGTAGACCAGTCTGAACTCTTCTGTTTTCTCACCCACAGCCTTTTGTTGGTCCACAGCAGCAGGGGCTGATTGGCACAGAAACACGGATGGCTCTCGCTGTCTCCCAGGGTAATTAATACCACTAACTTGCCAGTTTTGTGACTGCAAACACTCCTGTGTACCACAAAACCATAGTGGGCGAGCATATTCCTTTTTCCATGACCTTGTCCAGAGCTCATTCTGTAGACGCCTTCCAAAAGGTGGTGCCATGCAGACTTTCGTCCCGATTCTGCGGAGCCCAGCCTATAAGGAAACATTCCCACAGGACAATAGTTGAGTTTTCTTTACAATGGAATCATATTTAGCTCAGCAGCTGCTCCTCAGACACCTGAAGACAGCAAGCATCAGCCTCCCTGCCCCAGCTCACTGTGACCTTACACCTAAACCGTGTTCTGTTTGGAAATCAGTGTTTGTGCTTGCAGCCCTCCCTGCAGGCGAGGAGAGAAAGTGCTTGATATTTACAATACAAATGCCAGCAAATGAACTCTCTTAAGAATTGCTTTGGAGTTTTTAGAAAGCAGCATCCTTTATTTCAGCACTGGACACGTAAGGGAATGATTTCCATCAATCACGTGGAACGAGACGAGCTGGGGACAGAATATATTTCCCACTGACATGCATATGTATAAACCTTCAGAGAAATCTTTTGCATATACTATTACTTTCCAAGGACTAATTTTAATATTCTTATGAACTTCACAACAGTCAGATCTCTTGCTAATTGGCACTTTGGAGCCGGCTCTCTGCCTGACCTTGCATTTTAGATATGGAAAATGGAAAAGACTACAAACAGATATGGAAGACGACGGCACATCTGTTCAGCACAGATCACATACTGAAGGAAGGGAAGAGGGAGGGAAGAGGGAAGGAAGGGGGAAGGAAGGGAAGGGAGGGGGGAAGGAAGGGAAGGAAGGGAAAGGAGAGGAGGGAGACGGGAGGGAGACGGGAGAGAGACCAACCCTCCCCGGGGCAGAGTCCCCACTCACCATTGCGGCGACCCCTGTTCCCACGGCGCGCGGAACGGCAGCGGCCCCGCCCCTTCCCGGCGGCCCCTGCGGCCCCGCCGCTCCCGCCGTGCCCCGCGCGGCGCTCGCAGGGCGGGAGCGGCCGGTGCCCGCCGGGACATGGCGCTCTGCCTCTTCGACGTGGATGGCACCCTCACCGCGCCGCGCCAGGTGAGGCCGGGGCCGGGGCCGGGGCCGGGGCCGGGACCGGGGCGGGCTGGGCTGGGGGCGGAGGGGCGGGAATGCCGGGGCCGGGGCTGCCGAGGCCGGGGCCAGGGTTGATACCGGTAGCGATACTGAAAGTGCCAGCAAATAAACTCTCCAAGACTCGCTTTGGAGCTTTAGAAAGCAGCATCCTTATTCAGGGAATTATTTCCATCGATCATCCGTAACAAGACGAGCTGGGGCACAGTGTTATTTCCTACTGACACGCATGTGTATAAATTTTCCCAGAAATCTTACGCATATTCTATTGCTTTCGAAGGGCAAATTTTTTATTATGAACTTCCCAACAGCCAAATCTCTGCTTAATTGAAGCTTTGGAGTCTGTCTGAGCTTGTGTTTTAGACAGGGAAGGACTGCAAACAGAGGTGATTATACAAGGAGAGACATCTGCTCAGCACAGAACATACCTAACGCAAGACGCTATTAATTTTCTTTGAACAGTGTCTGGAAAAGCACTATTTGAAAAAATACACTGTCAGGAAAACATGATATCAGAGGGTCATTCTGCCTGACTTTCAAAAAATCCAGTTACTTAGATGAAACTTAACTCTGCTTTAGCTTAAATCTAACTATTCCATTTTTTTGCAATAGTAACTACTTCTCGTATCAGGTTCCTCCCAGGGTTTGGTGCTCCAGGCCTTGTCACAGGAGCATTCGGCTCTGAACAGACACTAAACTCACGGATTAGCCAAGGGATCTGCTTCCGTTTCCATGATGTGCAGACTTGATTTGCTGTTTAAGGCAAAAAAACTCCTCCCTTTTTACAGCACTGCTGGGTTTAATGGTTACTGCGAAATAGAGATGCTGGTGTCACAATAAAAATACTGACAAGTCTAATTCTCTTTGGAACTAGAAAATCACAGCGGAGATGGCTGCGTTTCTGCAGGAGCTGCGCCAGAAGGTGAAAGTGGGAGTGGTGGGTGGCTCGGATTTCGAGAAGCTGAAGGAGCAGCTGGGTGATGATGGTGAGGATGGCAGGGATGCAGTTCTTGTACTGAGTTGCATGCAAGGAAGTGGCAAAGGTTAAATATGGGTTAAGCCATGTTCATTCACCTCCTTCCTGCTTCCTTTCCCTGGGTTTGCTGTGTGGCACTCAGTCTCTCAAAAACTCCTACAGGCGATTAGAAACTGCAGCCTGGGTTTACATTTTACAGATATCGTGGTGTCTTATGAAAGGGTAGTTACTAGCAGTGAAATCCTGACTTTGGGACAGTACCTGAGGAAAGCATTTTAGCACTGTCTTTTTAAAATGGAATTATATATGTAGCACAGATATGTGCAGGGTGCTCCGCTGTCTGGCTCATCCCTGAGGGATCTGATTTTGTTAACTGGGGTTACAATGCAGAGATGGACTCTTGCTTTGTTCCTTTGAGAGGCATTTTGCTTTCTGTATAAAAAGATCATCCTTAATAGTCTACTTAACTGATGCCATTGATCGCCTTTGGTAATGCCCAGGTAGCTCAGAATTTGTTTGGCTCACAAGTCGTCCCCATTAAGCTGTGTCATCTTGCACTGTAGTATAATTCCCACAACTCTCTGCTAAACTGTAGTTTAGTAACACTGAGAAAACAAACCTAAAATGATAGTATTTGATTTACTCTTTAGCCAGGTGGTGTGCTAGGTTTCTTTGCAGTATTTGAGGTCCTCAGTTACTTCCTTACATTTAATGCAGAGACGTATTTGCAGGAGAGGAGGACCCTTTAAGCAAAAACACAGGTAACTGCACTGAAAGACTTCGTGTGATTTGAGGTGTTTGTTAACCTTGGAGAAAAATGGAAGTGGTTTTGATCTTATGCTTGATGTTACGTTGCTGAATCTTTCATGCTTTATGTTCTAATGTTTGCTGTATTTTAACCGAGTGTGTAAGAAGAACAATTCTGTGTTAAATGTTCAGCGGAAATTCTAAGTTAATGTCTTTTTGTTTGGTTGTAGTGATTGAAAAATTTGACTATGTTTTTCCAGAAAACGGTCTGGTAGCATTCAAAGATGGGAAATTCTTGAGCAAGCAGGTGAGTGTGATATGTCCAGAAGAGTGAAAGAAATTTTCTGAACAAGGTTTTGCTTTGTTGCTACAGTGAAGCATTCTATAATCACCCTTCTAACCACAGCCAAAATTGCTGCCATTTTCATCTGTTACTTCTGGGACAGATCATTCATTTGGCGTTCTGATTCACGTAATGACACTCTTCACCTTAAGCTGTATTCTGTGGGATAGTCTCAAAACCAAAATTTGTAGGAGTGCCTGATGGAATAAGAACAGTGAAAATCTTGGAGCAACCTTTCCCTTAGCTTATCCATAGGAAATATAGCCAAACCCTCTGCTCCTGGAGGTCCTATGGAATGCGACATCTCACAGCTGTTGTCTCTTGGGCCTTAAGGTTGAGCAGTTTCTTGTAGGTCTCTTGTAGCTGCTTTTTAGTATTAATTCAGAGTGTGAATTCTGATATATTGTATAAGCTAGGAGGTAAATACTCTGCACAAATATAAACATACAGCTGATTCTAGATATCCTAATCACCTTCATCACTTCAATGTAAGTAATGGAGATTAAAAATTTAAAAGACATTCTGGCTAAAATTGGTGACTTGAGCAGTGGTTTCCAGTTTAGTGCAGTAATGATCTCAGTTTCTTCACACTTGGCTACAGTAGACATTAACTGCAACTTTTTTGTTTAGGTCTGCTGTCTTTGGCCCATACCATTTCCTTCTAAAGCAGAAACTAGAAGGGAGCTTCTTAAATGAGAGTTTGGTATTAGGTTTGAAAAAGCCAAAAAGAAATGAGAGCCGTTAGTTAGTACTGTATATGCATCAACTGATAATTATTCAAGGGGTGTTTCTTTTTGGTATTAACCATGCCTGACATCTGTGTTTGCCATGTGACTTGCTTCTAGACCCTTGATGGAATTGTATTTATTTTGTTAGAGCATTCAGGGTCATCTGGGTGAGGACATACTTCAAGATCTAATCAACTACTGCCTGAGTTACATTGCGAAGATTAAACTGCCAAAGAAAAGGTACGTGCATACACACATCTCAGTGGCACTGTAGTCTCCAGGTTATAGTGTTGAATATCAATATGTAAAGCAGAGGGCTCAACAACAACAAAAAAAAAAAACACAAAAAAACCCAAATAAAGTTTGTTTTAGGAACACTGTATCCATGAAACAGCACTCAATCCATGCATACGAAGAGAAGATCTCAACTTGAGCACAGGGTCTGAAATACTGATTGAGCATTTTTATTTAAGAGGGAACTTCAGTTTTGAAATAGGAGTATTTCTTTGGTATGTTTAGAATTCAGAAGCATAATGTTTTCCAGAGTTGAGGAGCATTCAGTAAGATCAGTTCTGTGTGATGTGATGGACCAGCTGCTCGAGACATCGCTCCGTACTGTACATGAGGCTCGCTAGAAACACCGCCAAAGTTGCTCCAGACTTTGCCACTTCACTCTAGAGGTGACAGACTGGCCTGGCAGGGTCTGAGAACTGAGCTCACAGGATGCTCCAGCCATTCTTCTAAAACTAAATCATGCTGTTAAAAGTCAGTAAGGATGATGCTGAGGTTGCCAGATTCAAATGAAAGTCCAGATGGCTCCTTGATATTTTTTATGCATACAGTGTAAGGCTGAAGGAGACAACCAGTTCCCATTCTTTGCAGAATAAATTAAAGTTCCTTGTGATTTTCAGTATTTTGAGCAATTTTTAATCTATTTTCTGTCTCATTAACCAATTCTTTTTAGGGGCACTTTTATTGAGTTTCGAAATGGAATGTTAAATGTGTCCCCCATTGGAAGGAGCTGCAGCCAGGAAGAACGAGTTGAGTTCTATGAACTTGATAAAGTGAGTTACAACTCTTGAAAAATATCCAGCTCTTCTGGAAGAGGCAGTTATGGCCAGGTTATGATTTTTAGAAAGCTTTTATGCTTTTTGCAGTGTTTTTCATTTTAATCCTTTCCACGTGCTTTAATTCAGTTCTTAGTTCAGACTCCAGGTAATTAATCTGTTGCAATAGTTAACACTGATTACTTGCAGAAGGGGTGGGTTTGGCTTATGTTTCTTTTAGCCCTGTATCCAGAGTAACCATCCTACCTCTACACACAGGGTTCCTGAACAACCTTGTCATAGACAGAGCCATACTTTTCTGGAGTGCTCCTTAGTGCACCAGCCAATATCCATTCAAATCAATAAAACTTAATTTTCTTGTCAACTCTTTAAATCCTTTTAAAGCAGAATTTAAAAACTGATGTCAAACTATTCACCATTTATTTTCCTTTGCACACAGCTAAATGTGCAGGCTGAACTGACTTTCAACCATGTTCTGTTCCCTGCTACACCATAACAACAGTTTCTGAACTGTTACAAAAGCTGTTCTCCAGTTCCTCAAAAGCAGACTCGGTTGGACTTGGCGCTGTCTTCCAACCTTATGATTCTATGATTCTGTCTCAGATCTCTAAGCCCCAGCCATTCTGAAAATACCCTTTTTAGAGTTTATGGCATCAGAAGACTGGTACTAGTTTTGAGGCTTTTGGTATGCCTCAGCTTGCCCATTTATAAAACTGGATTTTGCTGGGAGCTGAAGCATAAGACTGAGTGGTCTAAGATTTTCAGATAGAAAAGCAACCATCACAACATGTGTGTGAAGTTTTGCTCTCATTTTTTACAAATTCGTAGCAGATTAAAGTGGAAATATTCTCTATATGCTTTCAGTACTGATAAAAATATAGCTGTATCACACTAGCCCTGGTTCTCAGACCTTTGGATACTCTGGAGGTGTTTTGTGAGTTATCTTTATTGATTAATTAACACAGCGTGTAACTGATGATTGGTTTTGTTTTGCTTTGGTTTTTTTTGCTTAAACAGAAGGAACATATAAGAGAGAAATTTGTAGCTGATTTGCGAAGAGAATTTGCAGGAAAAGGCCTGACGTTTTCTATAGGTATCACATTTGAAGTCATTTCTTTTTTTTTTTCATTTAGCTTAAATTTCATTTAAATCGTATCCTCTTATGGGTATGACACGTCCTATCCAGTTGTGTGACATTTATCTCCTTGGGGGTGGTTGAAGGCATTGCATGCAAAAATAAGCCGCTTTTTCCTCTTAGGCTTTCATTTGGTACATTTTAATTGAAATCCATCAAAGAGAACTTCACTGCTTGTCATCAGTTCATTGTCTTTTAATGTCAGCTATGTGACTGATTCTGCTCATTTTGAAACATATTACATACTTCTGATTAGTCAGAGATGTTCCTGCAAGTCAGTTTTGATCAGGAACACTACAACGGTGCTGTTCAGTAGCCCGTGGTTTTTAGTACTGTCGCTGCATTGTGTGGGAGGAAGGAGAGGAAAGTAAATCCAAAAACAAGTGCAAGCTTAAAGAGAAAAGTGATAATAAGGGAGAAATAATTTTCCATGAGTTTTTTCTCCCCGATATATTACCACATTTTTGCCTTTTATTACTTTTTAGAACTATAAAAAAGTACATTTGCCATTAGAGCTGTGGTATGAAAACACTAAGGCAGAAATGAACAACAATATAGCTCTCCTAAACCAAGTCATAAATACCTTTTTGACAGCCCCTTCAAGTGGGAATCATGCTTTTGTGTACTGATAAAGTCCAAGGATTTGGAATTGGAACAGTTGTTGCCCTGTTAGGCTGTTTTAAAAAGGCTGATGTCCTTTTTCTTTCAGAAAGTTTTAGAAAACCTTTTGCATAAGGCTTTCTGACTGTACCTGCACCATGGTTGTATTCATTCATGTAGTCTCTTTCTAAAAGTAAAAAGGGTTAAATCTAACTTTTAAAAAAAGATTCAGTTTGTTTAGGAGCAGTCAGTGTTTGGGAACATGCTGAGACTTCCGTATTTGTTTACTGAGTAAATAATAATCTATAAATCACAACTGTAGTAACCAATACCCTACAAAAACTTTCTGTACTGTAAGACTTAACTCCAGGATCTCTTACCATTTCTCTGACTTCTGCAGAGCTCCCTCTGCCAAAAGTCTTATCCAGTTCAGTTTTTCCTCACTTACCCCTCAGGAAAGTGTGCTTATAATAAAACAAAATTTGCTTGGTTCATGTCTATCCTAGGAGGCCAGATAAGCTTCGATGTGTTCCCAGATGGCTGGGATAAGAGGTACTGCTTAGGAATTGTTGCCAATGATGGGTTCAAGACTATTTATTTCTTCGGAGATAAGACAATGCCAGTGAGTATGTTGTTTTCTATGTATGTTTCAGAGCTGCTGTTTTAAACCTCGAGCACCATGTGTTCTAACCAGTTGTCTTCCATCCAGTAAGAACTGCTGTCCGAATATAAATGTGAACATGTGTCTGTGTTTGGCTGGCTGGGCAGTACTGCTCAGCACAATGCTGGGAGACAGCCGTGAGCAGAGATTTTCCTTCCGTTTCCTAAAGTGAACGCAGTATCTTGACAGACTTAATACTAGAATGTGTTTTTAAATTTAACTCCTATAATTATGTTAAAAACCTAGGTGACATGGCTGAATAAAGCTCATTATGCTGTTTGGTTATCGTATAATATGCTGCTTCTTGGCTGGTGATTATTAAACACATTTATTTTCCATTTAATTTAATACTGCTTCTTCGCTAACCACTCTGTCTCCGCACTGAGGAACTGAAATTATATATAATCCCTGTCCCTAGTAATGGCAGAGAGCCAAAGACTCTGCAGGGTGCTTGAGGCTTTTGAGAACACTGAGCAGAGACCTGTCTAGAGCTAGCGAGGGCAACAGCAAGCACAAGGACTTGGATGAAATTCTGGCTGTCTGAACATGGCCAAAGGACAGCATCAGGCTGTTTTTATAAGAAAAGGCTTAGTTTTATAAGATCTTGTAAGACTAAGTTGAAAAGAACTTTCTGGTTTTGTAAAATTTAAAATTTAAAATGCCAAGTTCTATAAGAAAAAGACACCAGCTGCATTTTAATGATTCCTGGGAAGGAAATCAGGTTGGAAAGAAGAGGATAATGTAAGTAAGTTACAAATACCGTGTGCTGGTGTAGTGTTCTGTGACAAGCTTTACACCTGTTGACAAGCAAACAATTTTAAAACCTCAATACTGGGTTGCTATACCAAACTAAAAACATGGCTAAACTTAAGTTACTGGGAGTTCTGCTCTCTGATTGCAATTCTAACATGAAGGTCAAGAAGTTCTCCTGCAGGTGTTTGTGGTGGTCAGCAGAAGTTTCGGTACAGGCATGCTATAAATACTCAGACTTGTGGTTTGCAGTTTTTTAGCTCTCTGGAAGACACCTCAGACATAGAATCATAGAATGGTTTGGGCTGGAAGGGCCCTTTAAAGATCATCCATTTCCAACATCCCTGCCATGGGCAGGGACACCTCCCAGGAGACCAGGCTTCTCAAGACCCCATCCAAACCTGACGCTGAACACCTCCAGGAATAGCAGGACTCTGTTATGTCCTTCCTGTCCATAATTTCCTTTGTCCCTTTTCTCAACCCTCTGACTGTACCTTAAGTTAAATAAAATTAAATCCTCTTCTGCTTTTTCCCCCCTCTTCTGTTTTCAGGGAGGGAATGACTATGAAATTTTCATGGACTCCAGAACAGAAGGCCACAGCGTCACATGCCCTCAGGATACCAGAAGAATCTGTGAAGAGCTATTTTTTAAATAAGTCTTTTAGAATTCACCTATGAAACGGTTAAGACAGCTTAATAACTCAAAACATCTTCCCTTCTGTGTGGGTTTGTAATTGGTCATGAATAGCAAGTACTTTGCAGGCCAGTTAGTACTGAAAAGAAATGTGTTAATTGAAGAGAACCTTGCTGGCTCCTGGAATAGAGCAGAGCTCGTTCCGTACCACCCTTTCCCCATTTCCACTTGCACAAGTTCTTTGTTTCTTTTTGGTGGGTGATGGGGTTTGGCTTGGTTCTTTTTAATTGTTTAAGACATCAGTAAACTTCCTTATCTAATTAATTAAATTTTAGGGGGATGGGGGAATAATCTGGTTATAGTTGATTTATGGTCTTAAAATGTGCCTGCAGGGCTTCATCCCCAGTTTTTATTTTGAAGCTGCTATTTAAAAGATGAACGTTTTAGAGTTGTTTTTTTTTAAAACACTGCCTTGTGCTATAAAGATATAAATTCTAAAACAGTTGGGATTTTCTTGCTTAAAACTGGAAAACGATTAAGAAACAAGTTTTATTTCTTTCTGGGGGTGGGAAGGTGGAACTGAGCCCTGACCTCACATGTGTTCCAGTGTGTGGTCTGAAGGGACATCAGGTCTGCTACACTGGGAAGGCTGGGCCAACCGGTGCTGAAGTTACCTCCGTGGTACAAAAATTTATAAAAATTTATTAAAACAACTTGATCATAGTAGCAAATGTATTTCTGTCACTAATCATATTTCTGATTTTCCTGGTAAAACATTATGGGTAGATGAGATTTTAGCACTAAGAAAAATCACCTGAACTATGTTTCTATTAAAATTAAAGCATGACGATCAGTTTAACTGTTGATATTACTTTTCTCATCTGGCATTAGGAAAGTAATCTCATGTATACACAGTTTAATTCAGTAAAGGAGAATAAAATCTCATTTTATCATGAAAAATTACTATTTCAATTTGTCATTTTGGCAAATAAAATATGTAAAGCAGACCTGTCGTACGCTGCCTGTCTGTACGTGGAAATGATTGACTTGAATCTTTCCCATTCCAAGTTTACGTGATACTTGCACTAAAAAACAGAAGAATTTTATAGAATTTTTGTACATCTTTGTGTAGAACCCAAGAGGGTTTACAAAAAGGAGTGGGAGCTGTGATGCCCTCGTGCGTCACAACTGTCTCTGCGGCCACGTGGCTCCCTCCCCAAATCCTGACTGAAGCTTTGCTGCAATGTCCCTGAACACTGGCTGCTTTGTCTGGGAGCTGCTTCCAAAACACTCTGGCTTTCCTGCCCCAAGCTGCAGCTGAAATCTATCCCTCTGTTTCCCCTACAATATGTTAATATAAATAATAGCTAATATTAAATATTATATAGTGGAAATAAGTGTTTACAGAAGTAGCAGTATACGTTATACACAAACCTATTAAGCAGCTAGAAAACTTGCTAAAGTACTGCCTAATTGTTCTGGTCGTGCCAGCCAGTTGGTATTACCACACTTTTTGAAAAACATTTCAATAGCATCGTACATCATCCTCTCTAATGCTAATCATCTTCAGTCCCAACTAGGCAGAGAGCAGACTGAAGACACATGTTAAAGCGTGACAACAGTTGCATTTATTGTAAAGGAGGCAGGCGTGTGATATGCCAAGAAGGTGGACAGTGTTAAATCTACCACTACTAAATCTTACGGGTAATAAAAACTCAAACCAGCCCCCAAAGCCCCCTACAGGCTGGTTGTTACCATATGCAACAATGTCATGCAGGGACAGGTGAGGTACAAGAAGCCATCCCAGCAGTTACCAACCTCCACAGATCCATGCTTTTCCCAGATCATCCACTGGGAAAAAGCGACATTTCCTGACAACCAGTGCCAACTGTTGAAACTGCAATAGGCAACTGAAGCTACACTGTTTAACACAAATGACAAAAGTATCATGCCTTATTTTTATTCTTTTTATTTGCAAAGTCAATAAAAATCCACTGTTAGGAACATAACAGAGACAAATGCTTCATTTGAAAAAAAAGATGCAGAAGGCAAACAGGAACAGAACTTACATAGTTGCACCACAACTACATTGAAGTCTTGCAGGCAGAGAAGAATCAGGGCAAGGGTGACCGTATCACATCCTACCAAGCAAGTTTTCCAGGGAAACAGCTGCAGAATCAGACAGCTGAGCCTATTAATTCATTCACGCGGCATTTTATACACAGTCAGCTAACAGTGCACAGCTTGCTTTTCAGAGTAGTTATTCTCCCTTCTCCCTGCCCAGTGAAACCATGGCAGTCACCGCTATGCAATTGAGGTGGACATCTTCAGCTTTGTCTAAACCCAGACACGGTCAGAGGCTACAAAGCATCCATGACTCTACAGCTTTCTACCCCTTACCTTGAAGCAAATTTTTTTTTAAATGTTGGTTTGTTTTGGTTGGTTTAGATATTTTTTTTAAAATACTGGCCCATAACATCTGTTAATAATCGACCATCAAGGCACCTAAGTAAATTTACAAACAATCCAGTCTTTAAAACCACAATGTTCCACGCCCGTGCAGACATGCCGCTTGCAAACGGGGCGCCTGAAGGGCGCCCAGCCCTGCCCATCGGAGCATGACCACCAGATGGAGATTTCCCACAGCGCAGCAGCTGCTCCGTTTGGGAACTTCCTTCCAGGAGGAAACCAAATTGCAGCAATGAACCCCTCTCCCTCTCTCAAGCGAGGGCACTCACACCCTGTTACCAGCAGTAAGGGGACTCCAACCCTTACAGAAGGGCAGCTCACAGGAACACAGGGCTCACGCACCTCCAGGGCCTTGGAGTCGTGCCTGGGCTACGGCTGTCTGCGCAAGAAGGGCTGTCCCCAAACCTCTCGCCAATTCCCCTGGCCATTTACTGGAATCAGTTCACAAGATAAAAGAAAAACCAAGCCTCCCCCCCTCCACCAAGCACACAAACTGGTTCTCTTTAAAATATATTTGTTGTAAACACATTACGATAGCTTGTGTTTCATCAGGATCTGAATTGCCTTCCCCTCCCCCCAACCCCGAAGCCAGCTGTAAAAATGGTAATTCTGGCCTACTTCTGCTTTATTGACAATGGAGTATTTCCTGCCTCACGATATGTAGGATATTCTTTGGACAGGTCCCCTGTAGGCAGTTGTTGAGCAGTGACCACGCAGGCAGTGGCCGCGCTCCCTCTGAGACGCCTCAGGAGCTGATGACGTGCCCCGACCAGGTCTCGTGCTTGGTTCCAGGAGCCAGATGGGTGATCACCACCTCCACTGCCTGAAGCTTCTCGTTCTTCGGAGGGATGGTGCACATCTTGTAGGTGACCTCATCGCCTGCCACAGGAACATACTCGCCTTCAATACTGTGGAGGGGAGCTTCAGTTAGTCATAAATGACACAAACACTAACTCTTTTGCAGCTTATAGAAATTTGTATCATGATTATATTTGGTGCTCAGGATACTCCAGGGTTTTCTTTACAGAGCCCATCATACACCAGACCTTGAGGCTGATTTTGGTGGTCTTGCAGTAAAAACCTATGAAAATACTATAACCACCACCCTCCTAAAAATCCCACACAAAACCAAGCACAAATACTGACGCTCTAATATGCCTTGAAAAACAACCAGCTGAGCACGGCCTCGGACAGCATCGCTGTGAACCACGCACCCACCTCTTGTTGGCAGCACTAGAGGGCAGAGCTGATGCTGTCTGGCTCCTTCTGTTGGGTGTTTTAGGTTTTTGCATTATAGAAACTTGATGCTTTCTTCCTCCTCTCACACTTCTGAAGCTTCCCCCCTCCCTTTTTCTTTTTGTAAAGGACTGTACCACGTCAGTCACCCATTTTACCTTTAGGTTACTCCACCATAACCGTTTATCTGAGGGGTGAAAGAAAAAAGAACCCAAGGAAGACAGCACGGAATATTTCAAAATCACTTGCTACGAACAACCAGAGCTCTGTGACCCTGACGTTACACCACAGAAATTCTCCTCTAGCACTTAGGAAGACTTCCAAGAGCCACTCACTCCTTCCAGCATGATGACATGGGATGCTGGAGGGCTTGCACCATGCATTTGTTACCGCATGCGAGTCGTTACCTGGAAACAGTGGGAAATGGCAAAAGGGCTGTCACCTTCTGTCCAGAGCTACGTACTGATGAAACAGAGAACTGCAAAGGGTAACAGCCTTCCTCAGTTCAACTGCCATGCTCAAGATGAGAGCTGTTTCATAAAAATCCCAGCATGTGCCAACGCACAGGCAGAGATGCTTTCCAGCCTGCACTGCCATAATTCTCTGACAGCAGAAAGGATGCAACTTCACCTTGCTTTAATTATAACTACATGATCTTCTGCTCAGGTTCCCCTTCTCTGACAACCTAGGCTATAGCTTTCTTGTTGTTTGAGGGTTTTTTCAGTGTTTCTCAGCAGCATTTGTATTTGTGAGCAGATAAACACCACTGGGTTTGTTATGTGCCTTCACTGACAGCATCCTGGGAACATACTCACACCACGCAGGAGTTTTATCCCATAAATGTTTCTGTTCTTGCAGGAACCTAAGATTTTAGCAGTGCTCTTTATATCCACTCATCTTGTGATCCATTACTGTTATGGCTTTTTCTATTGCAGGAAAGACTGGCAGGACTGATAAGAGGTAAATATACTGTCACCTATTGCCAGCTGTAACTTCACATCAGATTCTTAATCTTCCCCCAGTTCAGCAAAACTGCTTCAGCTTATTCTCCTCCACTGCCTCTCCTGCACCCTTCCCCTCTTTAAAAGCTACCTTAGCTTCTGCTCCACTCAGATTTGTGCACCACAACTGCTGCTCAGGGTGCTGATGCATCGGGGTGTGGCTGAGCAGAAGCAGCCTGCACTCAGGGATGAGGTGGGGTAAGCAGGTAGGAACAAGGGAAGCTAAAACAGACTCATAAACTGTAACCTCCCGTGGGAAATTTGGAAGAAAAGTCATTGTTTGCCAACTGATTGTATCAACATGATATTGAAAATGCTTCTGTATCTAAATTTGGATCTAAAATATGCTATGAGGAGTTAAAGGCATTCCCAAGGCCTGTGACTTGAAAGTCTGAAGGATGTGTGTTTATTCCCCTGGCTTAAACCCCTACACTAGAGCTGCCTGTGGCTGCAAGAATCAGGCCCGAGAGGGCATGCCCTAACCTGAACTCTTCTGAGCGGTGTCTGGGAAAAAGGCAGGAGGTTGGAGGTAGAAAAAATATTTACAGAAAAGTTGAGATAAAGCCTCCTTCATCAGACCTGACAGCCCTTTCCTGCCCACACAGGCTGATCCAACTGACCTTTATTTACTTCCAAAGTCTCTAGATTAACCTGTCAGCCCAGCCTGTGCCGCACTGGACAGACAGTGCTGAAGCTCCCACACATCCACGCTCGTGCTGTGCCTGCCTGCTCCAGTTACTGCCTTCACTTACACACCACCTCCCCCATTTCTAACAGGTTTTAGATTTCTTCAGGCATAAAGAGGTTGCCCACCCAATACTTACAGTCGTTTTTGGAGCAGAGATTAGTTTACCATTTTGACTGCCAAAAGAATTTGCCACCCAATTCTCTGCAGCTTGCCCTAACTTTGAAACAGAGGACTTCAAGCAAGGATGAGAAGATGCTACTTGTACTGTCTCAGAGCCTGACAAGCAGAGACATAGAACAGGGTCAAACCATAAGTCAAAATAGGAATGCCATGTAAGAAAATGACATCATCTTTCTCACTCGAATCTCTTGAATGATCCCTTCTCAAAAAAAAATGTTGCTATTGAGTTAAAACCATGTTGCCATGAGGAGTAACCCACAACACAACCCATGCGGAACGTCAGTCCCACCTGAGCAAGGTAGCATCTTTCAGTGGAAGGCAATAGAGCACACATTTTATCCGTACAAAGGAACATGAGACTAGCAAGACACAGTGAGCAGAAACATTTATCAGCTGAGATGTGATGAAAGGAGACAATATGAACTGAAGTGGAAAGTCTATGCTGACCCAAGTACAGCTGAGCCACTGGAACAAGTCATAATGAAACATGTTTCTTCATGTGGCCTCGAGCACCAGAACCAGCTGTGGACAGTGTTTCAGGCAGCACAGGCAGAGCAGTTACGTGGGGCTGGAACTAAAGCAGAATCTCCTCTTAGAACTACAGCCACTCCCTCCACAGCCCCAGGTATTGCTTTGATTCCTACACAGAGGATGAACCTGCACAGCGAGCAGTGAGCTCAGAGTCACCACTTTGCAGGCATCAAACAAAACGGATGCCCTGCCCAGGAAGGGATTTCATGTTTAGCTGAAAAGTTTTCTTAGTGAACAGGAACTTTACATGTTCTTTAAAAGCTCCTGTAAAACAGGATGAGACACAGCAAAAAAGAAAATAAAGCCATTTGAAATGTACAAAAGCTATCAGCAGGTACGGTTAATGTAAAAGGGAAGTGGATTCACACCGTCTCCTGTAGCACCAAAGATGTGCCAATACTGAAAGGAAGGGTTTTAAACTCCTGAAAAGCAGATAAATTAGATATCACTTGAACCTTCAAATTCAAATGAGGAAGAAGTACAGCTCAACTGCTAAAAAAAGATGGGTGTTCTGTGGGGGTGAGTTTGATATAAACTTGAAATATGAATATATACCAAGATGGGTTCTGATAAGAAAGGGACTGTAGGTGAACTGGCAACCAAAGCAGTCATGTTTTTCCAAGAAATTAAGGACAAGTGAATCAGCACGCACGCAGGAACAGTATGGCTAACATACTACAGGCTGCAGGCAGGGAGAGGAGAAGCAAAGGGACTGGCCCAGAGTGAAGGACACCCTGCTATCATGCCTTCTTCTCAACCGCTAATTGTGTTATTTCTTTCCTTGCTTGCTGAGGTGACCCTACCTCACCAAGACCAGGCCTGTCCTTTGTGCAGCAGTGTAAAAACTTGTGGCCACACAAACAGCTTGAATACCATTTTCTGCTTTTGACCTTTAAACTTTTCTCCCACCGATTCAATTTTCTTTTCTTTCCTGCAGCTTTCTGATTACCAGTTAGTGTTGGTGCCTACCAAATACGAGATTATTAACTCATTGCCCCCAATGCATGTGAAAAGCAAGAGGACAAAGGTCTTAGTTTGCTGCCTGATTAAACCCATTTGTGAACCGTGTTCCCAGCACAGTGTTTGCCCAGCAAATGCTTCTTCTGGGATAGATGCAGAATTACTCCGGCATTGCTATCCCTACGTGATGCTTAGAAGCAGGAACAAACTACACCTAAATTGTGCAGTCCTTCTGGTGGTGTCAGGAAAGAACAATACAACGGCACTTGTTAGGTGATGAGAGGTGTGGTCTCTGGAGATAGAGCCCCTCACAAAGCTGCTGGAAGAAACTCCATCAGGAAACAATTGCCTTAAGCACTGGGAGGGAAATGAACTGGAAAAGACCAGAGAAAGCAAACATCTTGGAACAGATCCAGCCTGCAACAGCCACTCTAAGCACCATATAAGTTACCAGGATAATCTGGCAAAGGAAGTTAAACATGTACTTTTTTGATGTTATACATTGATTAAATACTTCCAGATCTGCATTTTTTACTTTTACCCTAACTATATATTAAATGTTGGTCTAGAGGAAGGTGGAGATTTTCATAGTTATTTAAGAGATTAATATGCACGTTCTATTCAGAATAATGGATCTCTGTGTCCGGGAACTTTAAAACATTTCAACAAATTCAGCTAATAATACAAAATGCTTTCCTGATGTTACTGTCAGAGTGAGACACAATAGAGAGTTTTAGATAATCCAGCAACTCCCATTTCCCAGCTCAGCGCCAGTCTGATTTTATGGTGCACTATTTTTAGGGACCTAGGAGGTTATTAGGAAATTACCTAAATAAGGAATGTTCTAGTTCTTCCCTCTCACAGCTGCTATTCATATTCCAGGGCTCTAGTTAAACCTTTTGGGACAAAGTCACATGGCAACACTTCTGAACAAGAGTTTTCAGTGAGTTCAGAGCCTTTGCTGCTCAACCAGCCTGCCATGGATCACACCACGTAGCTGCTTCCCATGGATCTCAGGGCTGTATTGTAGCCTTCTTAAAGCTCATTGCACACCTCAACACACCTAGCAGGAAACATCTATTTTTATTAAAGAGTGGGACATGTGAGAGTAATGAACAATTATGAGTTACTAATTCTGAATGCCCTCCCAAGGTAAGATGAGAGCTCCAGCATTCATCAGCAAAGCCAGTGATAACCTTATCAAGCCACCTGGCAGGCAAAGCAGAAGCAGGACTGCCTCTCACATACCAGTCACATCCATTAATGGGACAAACAAGTGAAAAAGAGGTCCAAACACTGAAGAACTCCCAGCTGTAAATGTCCAAGGTCTTGCTCTGTGCCATTGCAGAGATGTTCTCAGGAACTGCTTTGTCTAGACAGAAGCTGCATTCCCCTCCTAGTACAGCAGATTCATTGCCCTCTTGGCCAGTTCTCTACTGAGATCTCTAGTCAAGGTTTTTGGATCCAGGTTCAGAAATAATTATGGCTCTCTATCTCCTGAGCAGTTGGATCAACATCAGGCAGCACACTATGCACCATGAGAAAGACACTGGTGATCACAGGAGGCAGAGCTTTCCAAGGATGCCTGCATGAACTCAGTCAGAGATACAGAAGATGCCTGGTCCTGCAAACATCCAACTCAGATCCTGTTGCAATAATACCTACTGTTTGCATCCGGAAATCAAACCCTGGGGCGGTGATGTTCTGTGCTCACTAACCACAAGGAACTTCCATCCTCAGGTAGTTACAGCCATCTTCAATGCCTGGCTTGCACGTAGAGTCAAATGCCTTGGTTTTGACCTATTACAATTCATATAATTTAGATGGGGATTCTGGGAAGGTTTTGCTACAGTCATGACCACAACAAGCTGGCTGTCCTGCATTCACAAGTGCAACATGTGAGTTTTCTGAGCCAATTGGGTGTTGGGGAGCTGGGGAACTCTTAGGAAAATGCTATCCATGTTCTGTTCATTTTCAAATAAGACGTGGTATTCTGCCGCCTCTCCTCTCCTCTCCTGATAATCTACTTATGTCAGACACTTAACAGATGCAGCAAGGCGCCGGAAAGGGAGCACATCAGGAAGGAAGTAAGCAGCCCAAAGCAGTCAAGTCCAAGTGCTTTAAGTATTTTGGAGGAAATCAGAAAGCTCAGATTTGGCTTCCCAGCAGCCCCCAAGCAATCAGTTGCAGCCAGCAGAAACCGTTTTGCTGCTAGTTCACAGAAAAGGCAGAGAGGCTGGAAAAGTTCGTTCTCTCAGCTCAGATTCAGCTCTCAGTTTGTTTATAATAATCAGTTCATTTCCAACCTGTATTGTAACTGGAGAACAGCATCACAGAAGAGCCAGAAGAAGAGATGTGGTATAAATGCATTGCATTAAACATGGTGATCTGGCAGAAAATCAGAGGAATGAAAGGAGTGTGCAAAAATGATCTTTCCATGGACAAGCAAAGCTCAAAGCCAGCTCCTCAGTGCAGCAGGACATTGGCAGGGGCACAACTGGGTTCCTTCCTGCAGGAAGCCGTGGCTGATGGTACATCTCCAGCACAGTCAGAAACTGAGCTGAACAGCAGAATGGGACTGTATCCCCACCTGGGAGCACCCTGGGAGACCATTACTGCTCTGTTCAGCACTCCCGAGTTACAGGCACTGTAAGATCAACCTCCTGAGATCGCAACACAAAGCAAAGCACAGCAAACTCAGGACCTCTCCAGGGACCCAAGGGTGCTGTGTGTCAGCGTTCCAGGGGAAGCACAGCATCAGTTCTCCAAAGCCATCAATTAAGCATGGGGTCAGGAATCCAGCCTGAAGGACAGTCTGAAGGCCTCTCTGCAATGCAGCATTTTCCTCTTCAGAACCAAGCACTACCAACTGCAGAAAACCCACAAGCACTGCAAGTTTTTTCTGTTCCGTTAAATCAGCTGCTTTTGCAAAATAAAATCTTTAAAAAGAGAAGAGTGTGGTCACTAATTTCTCACTGCTTTCTGCTGAACTGCCTCCTTGCCTTGCCCTTGCAGGTACACAGGCTTCAGGCCAAATCCCCATCAAATGCAAAATCCTGGAGAGTACACAAGTATCAACCATGCGCCCAGTCCCAAATACGCTAGGAAAGCAGAAGAGTGGGGTTCTTACACAGTACTCTAAAGCACATCATTTAATCTGCTGCTATGGGCACCCTCAGCCCACCTACCCCAGCCCCTTTGCTCCATGCCCTCAGGATTCCATTTGGAAGGCGAGCTGATAGGAACTTGTCTGTACAGGCAGCCACCCCCAGCACAAGGGGAGTGAATCCCTTGTCTGTTCTCCAGAAACATGCATTGACTACTGGAAGAGTGGCAAAAGAGTAAAACTGAAGCTACCAGAGCCATTTCATTTCAGTGACAACTAACCTGGTTCCTATATGTGAGAGCTGACTTATTCCTGCTACACAACAACAGCAGAAGAGGTGAGGTATCAAGGAGGGTACAGTTCTCAGCACTGATGCTATACCAGCACCAATTTGGGGACAATGAATTCTTATAAAGCCTGGTGGAAATGGAAGCATTAATAGTCAAAATGTAATAAAGGGCTTTTAAAAATTTTCACTCCGGGCAAATGGATTTATTTGCCTTTGCTTCAGCTTTCTAGAGACATTATCTGGAAATACCACCTTAGCAACTCCTCCATCCCGTGCTTGTCAGCTGGGGCTTTACAGTCACTACTAGCGACCACATTGTTTCTGTTCTGGAGAAAAGCGAATTATCAAACCGAGAAAACCGCACACAACAAGCCATAACGTTTTCCTACTACGATTGTTTACACCAATTTGAGAAGTGTTTCCAACAAACACAAGGAAGCAGGACTTGCTGGGCATGCATGCCTGTGGCTGGCAGGCAGGAACAGCCGCTCAGGACAGCGTGTGTGAGCTTGCTCTAATCTGTTCATCTCAAGCGTCGACGGAGTTGCAGTTGTGGTACAGGGTTTCAGCCACAGATGCCTTCCCTGCAGACCGACCCAAGAAGGTGCCATAAGCGCTGCCAGGAAGCTGCTGCCACCTGTGATGGCCTTGGCCAGGGCTGCCACCACACCTCTACCTGCCACAAGAGGATAGCTCAAAAAGAGATGCCACCACCTACCACTGCCAGCGTTTCCAGACAACTCCAGCTGCACTGGTTGATCGTATGGCTTTGAACATTTGTACCTCATCAATTAAAAAGGAGAATTGGCTCCACAAAAGTGTTCTCAAAATTCAACCCAAATCTCTGCGGTCTTCAGAGCCACTTGTTAAAACAGACAAAACCATACAAACAAAAACCAGCTTTCAAACCTGCATTTCAAACTGGCATTTCTTATACTGTATATTTACCCACACCTGGCAAGCCCAGCTTCACAGTAATGTAGCTTTGCTCCAAGTTCCACTCGTAAAACACATCCACATGTCCACAGTGACCTTAAACTCTTGCACAGATACTGAAATCAAAAGTTCTGTGGATGCCAAATGAAGAAGCTTTTGAATGCCACATATATTTGACCTTATATTTAGGCTAATACTCATATGAAAATGGAAATGCCACGCTAAGTGTTATTATCTTACAAAAATAAACGGAAAGCTATGGGAAATAGACATCTCATTTTACAGAAGACATTTTCATTGAACCGTGACCTCGCAGTTCCCCAAAGCCTAGGGGAGAAAAAAACTTAATTCCTCAAATTAAGTTTTTATGTTTAAAATCGTTAATCCGCAAGATCGGGAGCTGGTCCCAATGTGCAAAACCTTCACTAATCATCACAGCTTAGTGACAAACACAGAGGAACAGTCTCTCTTGCTGAATCCAAACCAGCGTACCATGTTATCCACCTTCTTGAAATCCTAGCTTTCAGGAAGAACTGATTCAGGAGAAACAATCCTCTTTCATTTCACTAGTAGATACCTATACCACACTGAGACAGTGAAGAGATTGATGTGTGGCTCACTTTCAGGTTTAACTGAGTAAAATAGGTAGAAAAGAATCGTGTGATCCACATAAGCAGCATTTCAAAACTCACAAACCAGAGTCACTGGAGTCCCCTGAGCCGCAGCGATGGTTACAGAATGCTGTTGCAGTAAGCAATTCCCATTAATAAAGAGCAACGTCTCTAATTCACTGCGAAATAAACTGAAATGAAAGGCATTATTAATTTGTCTCTCCAGTGCTGCCTTGCATGCATCAGAATTAAGGCAGTGATACCATCACCCTCTAGCACTAAAAGCCATTTCCAACAATTCAAACACACTCAGAGTAATTAAAGAACACAATGTGCTGGAACCTTCGGTACTTCAATAATAGCACTTTTTACTAACAGATTGAGGCAGAAACATTAGCTATTTTTGAATTTCAGTTCTGAAACAGTACCTACACAAGAAACATTTTAAACAGCAGCCTAGTCCTGCTTCAATAGAAAAAAAAAAAATCATGTTGGCATCAAAGAAGCAGAATTGAGCCTAGAAAAAAAAAAAAGTGTATAAAGCACGTCCTTCAATCCTACAAAATTCACATTAACTAACCTTGTTAAACTGTTTCTGAAAGAGTAAGGAAAACAGTCTTAACACAAATGGCAGGCTTAAAGAGGAAAGGTATCATTTACCCACTGTGGACCCGGAAGGAGCAGCGTGGGGCTGTATTGAAAGCAAAGGAGTTGTCAGTTAAATACCAGAAACAATTAAGAGCCAGGCCTGTTAATTACAGGAAGAGATGGCCCAAGGAGGCAGCGGATCGCCAACACTCCAATTGTTAAGATTTCATAGGGTAAAGCATCCGCCAGAAAAGCACAAGCACCTTCCAGCACCGGATGTGGCACAGGAGGTCCCCTCCAATCTCCTCACTTACAATAACCTTGCAAGAGCTGCCACACTGGAGAGAGACTGCAGTGCGTATGGAGACAGCCCCCGACCCGCGGGTGCATTAGATTGGAATGAAGTAACTACAAATGAAGGGCAGCAGCCTGGCCCAGCAGGTAGGGCACTCAGCTGAGACCTGGGAAGCTGCAGCTCAGGTTGAAGGTTGTACCTGAACGGGCCAGAGCCCACAATGCCCTACTCACACAGGGGCTCCCCCCCTCATCCTCCAGCTTTCCCATGCAGAGGTGGTCTGAGGGCATTGGCTGGGTGACAGTGAGAGCAAGCAGGGAACTTCACACATGGCAGCAAAATAAACATGCTGAAGATACATCAGGTGTGATTGCCTGTGAACTTCTACAACCTTGGTGACTCATTCAACAGGGTTTTTAGAATAGAGTGTGCTGAAGAAAGGAGAGGGTGGCCCATCAGAGTCAGGGCACAATTACTCAAGTATAGCTTATTGAAGGCTCATAGCCAAAGCATTTGGAAAACATGGGATCAATACACCAAATACCACAGCCCATGAGAGGGGACCCCTGTGAGCAGGGACCTCTTGCACAGACCACCAAAATCACAGCAGGCAAAAAAAAAGTTTTTCAAGATGTCCTAAAGGATTTCAGTATAGGAGACATATGGGAGTGTTAAATAGCCAAATAGAAAAACATCGCTGGACTTACTAAGAATTATAGCTTTTTGGAAGGGGATTGAGAGCTGGAGCAGTTAGTGTACCCAGACTGAAGTACCAGGATTTGGGCCCAGAGAGAAAGATGTGTTGGGCTACAGGATAGGATTCAGGAAACACCGGAAAGATTAGGTCACATTTTTGTATAGGCAAAGCACAGTCCCAATCCAAAGGGTATCTCTGGGTTTTCAAAGGGGTTAATTTCAAGTAACTGAAGAAGATTTTACTGAACTAATTGGAAGAGAAAATGGAGAGGAAAAAACCACAAGATTTAAAATAGACAGTTCTTTTAAAAGAATTCATTAGGAGGCTGAGAATTCATGTTTCTGTGAGAGGGCTGTTTTAACTGTACCCTTGCTGATCAGTAACTCTAGAGGTCAGACTAGATGTTCACAGAAAAGTTTTTAAATTGTGATATAAGAAATGTTATTTTTAAGGTATTCAGGAAACAAGAAAATTGTGCATTTATATTAGGTGAAAAAAAAAGAAGATATTAAATAACATTTTCTTGGGCTGAAGTCAGACCACTCAGCCCATTTGAACCCATGAGTCCTAAAAAGCTTTGGCTTGCTACATCCATCATGCAGTAACATTTTAGAAAAGTGGAAGAAGGCCAGTGTGCTCCTTCTCCAAGGACACGTGCTACACTCACAAGCAGGGAAGAGCTGGTGCAACGTGAATAACTTTGGTAAGGCTTTTGTCGACTTACCACTAGATAAGCAGCCCAAACAACAAATAAGGATTATACAGCTTCAACACTGTAAATAGATAGACTAGAAACTGTTGACGGACCTAAAAGAGGTTATTGGAGAATAAACATTGAGTAATCTTAATACATGATCTCAGTGACCTGTTTCGATCTCCACGCTGGTCAACATCTCAATCTAGAAACAAATACAAAATTGTCTACTAAACTTTGCAGCTTAGCCAGGAAATAAAAAACAAAGATAGCGCAGTCACAGAGCGTGATCTAGATCCCTTGGCAGGCAGGACCTGTTCAAATAAGATGTGCTGCAGCGCAACCAAATATGAAGTCATACATCTAGGAACAAGGAATGGAAACACTGTTGTTGGGGATGCCAGACTGTTTGAGACTGCACCACATTCTGACATTAAAGGATGCAGAGGTCAAAGCAGATAAGCAACTCAGCAAAAGACTATGGATGAGAGAGCTAATGCGATCATGGGATGTACAGAAAGAAACAGAGCAGGAGTTTGGAGATTTTTATCTCTATACCAAATTATGTCTACAACATGTTGTTTAAAATTTTTTTTTCAATTCTATAGCACATAAAGAAAAAAGACTGGAAATACTGCTTTAGAAAGGAGAAAACTTTCTCACTAAGGGACTTGAGAGTTTATCAAAAGGTAGATTCAGAGGTGATGGCTCTCAGTGTGCTCAAGGCAAAAGGTGGAGGTACTAATGAAGCATTTCAGAGAGAAAGCATTAGTCATAAACTGCTCAAAACTGAAGATAGATAAATTTAAGGAAGTAGTAATGTATGACTTTTCTTAACAGTAAAAATAATTAACCTTTAGTTTAACAATGGTACAAGCAGTGCAAAGTAAAAGTAGTGAATTCTCATTGTTATAAACCTTTAAATTAAAACTGAATGCTCCACGGATGATTTGCTCCAGGTAAACGCATGTTTCTGAGTCTGGATGAAACTGCAACGCTTACTCTAAAAGATTTGACAGGATCATCTTCTAGTTTTTAACTCAGTAGGAATTTTAACTCTGTGGGAAGAGAACAGCATAATCTATTGGTAACATCTGCATACCTTCTCTTTGCTAAGGTAAGGGTGACAGATGATAAAACATTCTTGTATCTGAAATGTCAGAAACATCCAGTAATTAAGGCAAACCCAAGTTCCAGCCTTCCTAAGCCACCCAGATGACTTACTCAGAGATGTGCACGAAGATGTCGGGCCCTCCATCTGCAGGGGTAATGAAGCCGTGGCCTTTGGAGCGACAGAAGCATTTACAGACACCTTTGTAGATGGGGCCTTCTGATGCTCTCACAGTTCTGCAAAAGAAAGCATAAAAAGAATGGTTCATTGCTGAGCAGGTACATCCCAGCGGCCAGAGCACACTAAGCAAACAGGCACAGTGGTCCAAATACTCACTCCCAGCAAGTACACTCCTCTGTAGCAACTGCTTAATAATCGCTTTCATACTCTGCATATGTTCTGCCTGTAGCCTTTTTAAGGGAGTTAAAGATGATGATGATGATGTTTGCTAGCATTATGGTCCATCAGTTGTGATCTTGAATCCACCTGCTCCATCACCCTGCCAAATTTTCTTTTGCATATAGTCTGCTCCTTAAGTCAAACTAACACTAAAGAAACACAGTTGAAAGTGTTAAATAAAGAAGAAATCTCCATTAAATCACTTCCAGCTCTAAAGCTGTTGACACACCTGACCCCACAAGTGCTTGTTCCACAGAAAAGCACTCACCGCCCTAAGTAAGCCATTAAAATTTAAATAGTCCCACCAAATAATAGGCCACTGCCTGTCATATTTATCTTTTCCATAAAACTGTGGGGCCAGTGCTCACCCAGAGCTACTCTTGTTAAAGAGAACATTAAAATAAATAATACAAATTTTAGAGCTGTTTTCATTTTCAGGGCCATAAAACACAGCAAGATTCCTACACTAATTAATGATTGAAGACTGTGGAAGCCAAATAACAAATTCTTCAGTTTTGTAAGACCCAGACCAGGATTAACATCATTAAGAACTTAGAGTTCATTATCAACATAGCACTGAAGCAAGCCACCTTGGAATTGCTTTTCAAGGGCAATCCCAATTATCAAGTCAATTATGTTCCAATCTACTTCCATTACAAAGTTTAGGGCATTTGAAGGATTTTGGAATTGACAACTTAAAACTTTTTTCTGCTGCTGTTCTTTTTTTGCCTCATTTTTAATACAGAAGTAATAATACGAAGCATCATTGATGCTATTTAAACCTGCATGGATAACTCTTGAAGAGCTGGGTAATACTGCAAGAAGCAAAAAGGAAAAAGGATGGCAACTAGATGAAGCAGCACAAACAAAGCAGCTGCAGGTCTGACATCTTACTTCCACGATGTTTCACTTGGCACTGCCAGATTTCCTTTACACAGTGGTGATTGTAAAACTGTGGCAGAAGTGCAATGGATTGACCTCAGCTTCACATTTTTTTTCAGACCGTGATATAAAGGCTCCTGAGAAGAACAAAGCCCACATTGCTTTCTGCAGGTCAGCTCCTTGCTTAGAGACCTATCCCAGGCACTAGGAGCTTTTTTTGCAATTGCCAAACCTTGCAACACCATCCTCTGCTGCTGTACCACTCTCCTTCAGGTGGGGGGACTTTAGGAGCCTGCACAGCACCATGGAGCCACAGGAGAACTCAGGGAAAGCCAGCTCTGCTGTAGGATCATTACCACATGTAACTACAAATAACAAGCCTCACTTCGTTTTATGGAAAACCTCGTTTAATCTTAGAGAATCAAAGAGATCAGGGTTCATATCTTGGAAAGTCTTAAGACATATGAAAGCTGGATAGGAAAAGGAAACAAGTCCTCTGAAAAGTGATGGACCATCCCTAAAGAAACCTGGTTGATGGCAGCACAGTATGAAGACTGAAAGAACTATAGTATCCAATGAAGTCTGGTCCAGTGCTTCAGAGGTGGCAAGAAGAAAGGTTGTTCTAAAGGAGAAGGTGGAGTTGGTGAAGAATCACTGACAGGAACTGGTCCTGAGAGGCATAACCCAGTGTCTGAAGTAAATCAAAGCTTCAGAAAAGAAACTCCGTTTTGAAAAATCCATGTATTTTCTGCTCCCTGTAAAACTCTGGTCTTAAAGAGTGGAAAAGCCTTTGAACATCCTTTAAGCAAACAGAGCATGGAAAAACTACAGATGATTTGGGCTAAAATTCTACTGGCATTGGAATTCATTAGAGAAAGCAGTAAAATACCAAAGCACCTTCCAGTTACAGACTCCCCCTGCCAACTCCCTTCACCCTGGCAGGGGCCTGATCCTTCTGCCCAAAGGCAATTGTTTGGTTGTGCCTATGAAATGGCAGTTTCTCAGTACTCACGCTGAAAACGTCCTGGTCCGTCGGGTGGGCAGCGGACTGGGGATGAGGTACCCTCTCATGGGCGACGGCGAGCGATCTCTCGCCCTGCGGCTTTCAGGCAGATGGAGAGAGCTGGGGGAAGGTGGAGAGGCAGGGGACTGCTGCGAGGCAGATGAAGCGTGCTCAGAAGACATCCCTGATGCCTGAAAAAAAACCTAGAGAGAGGAAGAGATCTGACTTAGCCCAAAATGGGGAAGGTCATAAAAGTCACAAATTCTTCAGCTGATGATTTTGTAAGAATATGACTCACTTCCTGCAGACGTACACAGGGACACAGTTGCATCAAAAGCTCCTGCCCTGTTTCACTGAGTTCATTCTTTTTAAAGTTTATTTACTTTTAAATCACATGGCTTTTGTAAGCTGCATAAGGAATCTCGACTGCAAACAGATTACTCCACAACTAACAGGTATTAGCTTACCCCTGCCTCACTCACAGGCAGCAGCTCCTGAAGCAGAGCTTAGCCCTAGCACTGGGTTACCGGCACGCCCCACATGGCATCCAGACAGATGGGGTGTGACCACTGACAGCACAGAGGAGCCTCCTGTATCTGCACACAAGCACTCATTACAAGAAAGAAACATAAGAAGAAGAAATGCTGAAATAAGGGCTGCACCTCCACTGCTGGAGGATAAGCTCCACTGTGCAATCGCTGATGTTAACTTTGTTGCCGCTGCGCAGCTATCAGTACAGCTCTATCAGAGCTTCTAACACCTTCAGCTCCATTGCAAGAAGAAAATCATACCTGTGGTCCTTATTTCATTTCAGAGTCAGACAGTTAATCGACTCTGCAAAGGACAGGGACAGGGGCAAAGCTGGGAGGCAGTGCCTGACTGTTGGGAGATGACCCCTTCAGCCTGCGGAGATCTGCCAGGCCCAAAGGTCTCCTTCAGTAGGTCTGAATCTGCTACAATCTTCCAGCCTCCAGGAAGCCAAGAGTCCATATTTGCATTCAGAAACCCAACAGCCCAAATCAGATTTGCTCTTATTCACACCCTACAACAGAGGAGGGAGAAGATCCCTTTCTCAGCACACCAATAGGTATCTCAGCACACAACAAGCAAAACTAAGGGTCCATGGAAAGTGAAGGACTAGGAAGAAACAGCAGCACTTCTACATACACAAATGCATGGCTTACGGGTGCAGCAGTGATAGAAAGAAAATAAATAAATCAATCAGCACTGTTCTGGTATTTCTGTGCCAGTCCCTCTTCACATTGGAAGGGGAATAAGCTGTAAGAAAATAACCAATAACCCACCACACTCTTACTTAAGAAAATCTGAAAATATCTGTTTATCTGGATGAATCTGCAGAATGTGTTGTGGTCTGGGCCAAGAAAATATGAAGGCACGAAAAGCTGCCATTAAGACCAATAGTTTCATTGAACTGCAATCTCTCATATCCATTATGCACCTTCCTTTTGACACCCACACTCCTAGCCCATGAATTATGGAGTGGATCCTTCACATGACATTTGAGAGATGCAGTCTTCTTGTCAATGACAAATTCCCATTATTTCTTCTAAGGACTAAAATTAAAAAGGTCTCTTAAGAATGAAGTCACCAGGGAACAAAGGCTTTTGTGTTTAATTGCTCAGGCTGCTGAGAAGGTAGAAGACTATAGTCATATTCCCTCCTCTGCCAGCTTGAGCTTTCCACACTGTTCTCAAGAGCAACAACCTAGCTGAAAACAAAACCAGAGCTTTATGGATGGCTTTTCAAATACGGATGGCGTTGGCCACCCGCAAGCTAATGCCCTGCCCAGTGTCAGGGCACAGTGTTCAGCTGAGACCAAAATGGTAACACCAAACTTCCTCCAAAGAGATCTGCTGTACTGGCCAGTACTGAGGGAGTCCCCATGGATTTTGAAAGACCTCTGCTTTAGGTGCCTTGCTTTCAAGGAACGCATGTTTGACATGGCAGGACTATAACTCTAATTAAAGTCACGGGAAAAATAAGAGCAAACAATTAAAACCTCATTCTGATAACTCAGCACACACAGCCTGGCCTTTGCACAACTGAAAACATAGCTTTCAGAACCACACGCTTTCTTTCCTAATCTAAATATAACCCAGCTGGTCAGGTGACAAGCAAAACGCAGAGCTATTCATTCATCCACCGCAATACAGCAGAGCCAACCACAAAGTACTGCCCATCCCCTTCCACAAACAAGGGTAGAGAGGCAGGAGAAGCTTATCTCCTTTCTTTAAAACACAGATAAACCACAAAAATATTTACAAACAAAGGCTAGATGGAGTTAGCAGTGTGCTAACATATGTTATTGTTCCCATTTATGTTATTTGGGTCTTGTGCTCTGTAATCTTAAAATAAAACGGTGATGTAGAACATTCAGTGCCGTTCCACTGCACAAATACCCTTTTTGTTCTCTGCCCACAACTGAAGTAGACAAATGGCCTCGACCCTCAATTTCTACTGCACAAGTCCTCAATCGTGGTCAGGGCTCGGTGAGAGCTGACACACAAAAGCAGGCAGCTGGAGGCTGCCAGGAGCAGCCACGCTCCACTTCTCACCAGCTGCAGTGAGTACAGCTCAGAAGACGAAGGGATGCAAACACACAGCAATAGAAAGCCAGTAGCTATGCTACAGCTCAACGACAGCGTGTATCCCCATGTATGTTATGTCACTGCACGTGCAGGGGTGCTGGCACAGCTGTTCACCGCTTGGGCTTCTACAGCAATCATAAAAATTGGATGCAATGAAGAGGATCAGACACTGAATTACCAACTTTTATCATATGCACTGCACACAGGCAGGTGACAGCCGCTCTTCCTTCCTACAAGCCTCCGCTCAGCTTGCTCAGTGCAGAAGATCGCTTCATCTGAACCTTTTTGAAGACAAAGGTGGAGTTCAGCTATTTTGGTTTGTTCTGGTGTGGCCAGTGTCTTGAAGTTGTTCATACAGGGATTAACTCGTTTACATTGGCAGCACCACGAAGGAGCAATAACGCTATCCCCACTTGCATGCAGAGCTGGAGGCACTGAGGGGCTGGGCTGTATTTACGCAGGAAGCCGACAGTAAACACTCAAATCGAAAACCCACACCCCAGCCCTCCTCATCCTTCTTCATACGAGTTTTGCCTGCCAAATGCAGTTACTGGCAGTCTTCAAAAATGCTTTTCAGATGTTATTCTGGGTTCTGAACTGACTCTGCAAACCAAGGGCCACTCTCAGGACTCAGACAGCTGCCCACCAGCCCCTCCTCAGCAACTTCAAATACTTTCCTCTCTTCGTGAGCAAACGTACTTGCCTACATCAGCCTACCATCTCTCACCCTGTTTCCAGTAGATTTCCCCTGTCCTTCCAGCCCAGCCACCGCACTCCACGCTTCTGTGGCAAGGAAGGCATGACAAGGAACCCCAGACAAGGCTAACGGAGCACCTTGCCCCAGCTCCCCACAAGCATCCTGCTTGCTGTGCCTTGTGAGGGCAACCAGTACTTCAGAGCAGCAAATCATGGCTACAAAAAAGCCCAGCAGTATCAGGTTCCAGCTATGACAGAGATGAGGGAAAACACAGACTGTATCTCTCTTCTGCTTGAGCCAGCAAAATACTTGCCTTTGGGTATTTACAGAATGAATGTAACTTGACGCAAGGTTGTGATATTTTCAGGTTCTTTAGGAAACTCCAACCACGTCACATTACCCTTAAATCTGCCCATATTTCAACATGCATCATTTATCTTTCACCAGTGTGATTTATTTATTGTTTTTTTTTTTAGACTGTAGGCATGCATCAAACTAAAATATAAATAAAATAAATCACAGAAGCATCATGGAAACAGACTAAATTAACATTTCAAAGAAAAAAAATATATATTTTTTACCATGCTTTTTTCAGCATGGATGGCCAATGTGTACATGAAGAGATCCCAATGTCATCTGCAACAGGTGACACACAAAGCACAGAGTGCAATACATGCAGGAGAAATTTCTGAAATTCTCCATAAAATGCTATGCTAAAAAATATGTTGAAGTAATTAAGGTTGGGAATATGTAAGCGTCACTATCGTTTATATATATATATATATATGTATATTTTTTGTATTGGTCTTTAAATCTACCCCGTACATCTTAAAATACTCTAACAACAGTAGTTTTGGGGAAATTATCTGACCAGCACAACACTACTGCAGAAATCTAGTCTCACTTTTAAAGGAAATGCCTGGGAAAAAGTCAAAGTAGACAGGGCAGGGTGTCAGACTCCAGGAAATCTCTCAGTCTACGAACATTTCTTTTTCACACAACAGACATTGCAACAGCTCCAGCAGGCACAGAGCTCATCCCCAGGAAGCATTGCTTTGCATCCTTCTGTACTCCAGCACAGAGAAAAAGCTCTTTCAAGTGTCCTTAGCCTGGACACAACAGCATCTGAAGGAGCTGCTGTCAGAAGGGACCCTGACGGCGTATGAACAGGACAGCAGTTTGCCATGCACGCCTGGAAAACTAGGTCTTCCCTCAAAGACAGAATGAGTTTTCAGTACCTTGACAGCATCTGCTTTCAGCTGGGTTTTGCTGGAAGTGAGCTCTCACTTCAACCTCCAAGAGGAAAGTGGACATCTGAAAGTGTGTTTGTTTTCTAGGCTTTCCTTGGATTTAGAAATAACATCAAGAACTTTAAGTGCTCCACTTTTGAATGTCCTACCTTCCAAATGTCTACTACACAGCCGTCTTTCTTTCCTTCTCTAAGAAAGCCTTGCAGACCAGCCCAAGCTTTGCCTGTTCCTCTGCTGACAGCTACAAGCCCTTCTCAGCAAGAGAAAAAATATGGTTCAGTGGCACATGGTGAGGAATACAGAATCTGATGCTGCTCCAGAGTGCCCTTTCCCAACCGTATGTCCCTTGTGCTCATCTACTGAAAGAGTGAAGGCAACGAGACCCTCTGCTCCTGGCATTACCTTGCCCTGATGGAGAGGAACTAGGGGTTCTTGACTCCCAAGGGTGCCCTCAGGTTCATCTGAAACAGCTCCCTGGCACCTCTCCAAGGCCTCTGAGCACCTTCTCACCCTGAGCATGGGGCCACAGGACTGCTCCCACCCACAGTTTCTTTCCAAAGGACTGCCTGGCACTTAGAGCCCAGTGCATGCAGGGATCCCAGAGCCAGAGAGCATCGCAGCACTCCTGCACCACGGAGTTAAGCACGTACCAAAACCACACAATTACGAAACAGCTGGGTCAGAAAGCTTCCTCTTCCATCTTAGTTTGCATGTCTAACTTTCCACAATTAATGCTGGTATTTCAATTAACATAAACTCAGAGGAGTTGCGACATGCATGTGATGTGTCAACACAAAGGATTATGTTATAAACATTACACTCAGACTGCAGAGGAATGGCCACGTACTGCAGTGATTTGGCAATTAATGGAGACCAGGACATTGTCCAACCATCCCCATGTCCAATAAAAGCCTAATTATAAGATAAGCAAACTATGACAAGGAAAATCCCTATTGCTTGTCTGTGCATACCAATTAACTTGGATTAAAACAGAGCTGAGTTTAAGCAGCAACAGGTATTGTCAAGCAGTCTCGGCAGTGAACACCTTTTCCACAAACACTGTGGCTGCCCTTCTGCTCCTCTAACAAGCTGTGTCTGAAAGCAATGCTGCTGAGGCAGCAGAAACCAGCCCTGCATAGCAGAGACCATAGAAAGGGCTGGGAGGGGAACTAAGTCATCAATAGCCTATAAAATATATTGATAAAGACTTCTCACAGTCCAGTATTTTCCACTATTCTTGTAAGCTGCCAGGTCCATTTTAAAAAATCCATTTAAGTTAAGGAACAGAGTAAGATTAGGTACATGTTTCAACTGGTTTATGGTTATATTGAAGGATATATGGTGGTACTCTGCAGCTCGTTCCATCAAAAACACAGAGGAATCAAGATCCTCTCTTGCTGGAAATCAATGGTCAGCCTGGAAGGACAGGTCTCAACCAACCATTGTTCCCTGGGGGCTCTTCCCAAGCAAGGATGAAGATTATGGTGATAATTAGGGCAGCCTAATCAAGTGCATTATTATTGGCTAATGTCAATGAGTATCTAAATGACTGTCACCTGCAATGCTGTTCACTTTGCTTTGGTTCTCTCTCCTACAAACCAAGAAGTCCACGACAAGGCAGGGACATCGGGAAGAGGAGGGGACTCATTAGCACCCACCACGTCCATGCTATCACGGCTGAAGGTGTAAGACCATGAGAACAGTATGAGAAAGGCCTGGAAACAGTAAGGTAAAAGTGCTCTGGCAGTAGGTATAGAACACCCTGCCTTATCAGTGGTGGGGAAAAGTCTGTGGTGCTGCAAAGAGTGGGCCCACGGTATCACCAAAGCTAAGGCTGGAACAGACCAAGTTGTGCTCTGCACCGGAGTTGCTCTGCACAGTGTTACCTGTCCTGTGCACTGAAAGCCATTCCTGTGGGGCGAGCATGGACATCTCCAGCACACGGCCACATCATACAGTGGAGATGCAGCCTTACTTGAAATCCCATGGAAGGTCTAAAGATTGTGCGTAAAGCTTCATATCCTTGCTCATGCAAACCCACAGGTTCGAGCACCATGCGTGATGCAAGGCTGGGAGGCAGAGCCACAAGTCAGCCCTTGCACTGCCTGCTCCTGGGCAGGACACAGCAGCCTCTCACCAACCAAATACGGTGGGACCAAGTGGGAGTCACCGCAATGGGCAGGAGCTCTTGCACCCATCCCCGTGCTGCTGAGGCACCTAATGGACCAGACCTGGGCCAGCCCAAGGCTGCAGGCAACTCTGGAATTATCGCTCCTGGACTAACCAGGTCACGATGCTGAGTCCGCGCACACCTGGGGTGTGACATCCAGCACCTTGCCTGGCTCTCACTCCACTAGCTGCTTTCTGCATCCACTACTAGTCTACAGAACCAGCTGCTTCTCTAGCAGCACAGTGACATTGTGTCACAGCACTGCCCAGCAGCTTGCAAAATCACTGCCACCAACATCTGCACTGCCAAAACCAGAAGCAGAAGCACAACACGCCAGCTCCCAAAGCCCTGCTCCAAGCGCTCCTTCCCTGGAGTCAAGTACACAACACCACCTCCAGCAGCAAGCGTTGGTTTCCTCAGATATAAGTTAGTCTTCACACATCCCAAACAGGCGTAATAAGTGACAGGGAAGAGTGAAGGGAGACCACAAAAGACTTTTCCAGTGAAATAGGGGAAAATCAGGATGACTTTACTCAGTCTGGTGGCCAGATGTGGCTGCCTAGGTCAGAGTTAAGTGCAGGGTGAGTCAACAGTGGTGCTTACCCTCAACATCCTTCCAGCATTCTGGATGTAAGGTTTAAATAAATGCCAAACTAAAGGCTGCATAGTGGTACTTTATAACCTCCTGTGAGTATTTTCGGGTCCTTCCTGAGCTCTTATAAGGTTTTAGCACCCACAGTATTCTGTAGCAAGGATTCCCACACTTTTTGTACTTTCAGTGGACAGTGAGGAACAGTCCTATTTGTAGAGACATTCAGAAAGGACAGTAAGACAAAGCATAACAAAGAAGGTAAGGAAAGGAAAGGAAAGGGCCTAACATGGAAGGGGCCAAACAGGAAAGAAGCATTAGCTCAGAGGAGCACACAGGGAAGGGTACAGGCTTATTCGTAAATCAAACCTTAAATTTTCCACCAGAAGTGACATAAATTGGATGGAGAGCGAGACTAGCTACAAGCTTCTCTGTCATATTCCCCTCCCTCCTTTTACATTTCTAAGTACAAAAGAAAATCCTTATACCTTTTTAAAACACATCTTTGTATTTCTAAATCGCTCCCCTGCTTTGTCACTTAAATGGCTGCCAATACTCTTTCTGAGACTATAAATCCAAAATATTTCTAAAGATTTAGCTTGTCACAAGTTAGTTGCTTTTGGCCAGAAACCAGATATTATCTATTCAATGTTTTATGGTCTCCAGCACAGAACCACTGAACTGATCGCTCCAGAGAGAGTCCTCCTCCCTTCATCACACCTCCGTTAGCCAAAGCTGGGAACTATTCTCGGATAGCAGAGGCAACATTTAATAAATCTCATCCAATTCTTGCTAAAGACTCAATCCCAGTAAGCTTACCTATTTCCCGATGCAGATGAAGTGCAATATATGGACAGGGAACATGTTATCCCTTCCAGCACTTGCTCTCCAGCCGCACAACTCAGCTCTTCCTTCAGTGCTTCTGCAAGTCTGAAGCTCTTCCTCTGCCATTACTTCCATGCTGGCATATCCTATGTGAATTTATTCCATGATTTATTTCATTTTTGGCACAAAAAATATTTATACCAAAACATGAGACATCTCATGTGTCATGTGTCTAAGTGGCTTAGAGCTCATCTACAAGGCAAATGGACTTATAAGTGTTATGCTATTATACAGAATAGTTATACATATGTAAATACCTAAGCGCTTCTCAAAAGTTCTCCTTTTTCAGCCTCCCCTCACATCACAAAACTTCAGCCATGATTATGGGTAAGTTCTTATGCGCATCTTGGAGTCTTTTAAGGCTACTGAAGTCCCTTGAAATATTTATGTGGCTTAAGTGTTACTCAGAACACTTAGTTCACTCTGTTTCCTCCCTAATCAACATTTTCAATAGGGGAAAACAGTTCACATTACAGAAGTCTATAACCATGGAAATTTATGAGGCATACAAGTACTGGAAAAGAGAAAAATAATCCTCTGAGGATATTTCATCTGCCAGCATTATAGCAGGAGGCAGATGGCAGGGTACAGAGTGGAAACCACTCACAAATAACTTGATCCTCACACCAGTACCATGAGGTAGTCGCAGACCCCAGACTCCTTTTTCCCAGGCCTGGCTCTATTTTCTGGCTGTCCCAATGCACAGGCAGTCTCCCAGTCTCACTCTCCAACATCTCCTGTACATATTTTAAAGCATTCTAGTCTAATAATCTGAGTATATTTCAATTAGATCTCTCAGAAATCAATTAAACAAAAGGTTTGTGATCAATGTGTCACTAGGGACCTGCATCATACCAACTAATGTCTGACAGATATACAACTTACTTAAATAATTTAGGAAACAGATAATCCTCGGTATCTAACACAAGAGAAGAAAATTCTCACTTTCTGCTGAGCAACAAAGAAATGCTCTTGATTTCCATTAAAGCCTCCTCTTGTCCTGTCCCACAGTTTTCTGCCTGAATCCTACTTGCCAATCTCCTGTGACACAAGCAGCTGCATACACAGGTTTTCTACCACCGCAAGGTTTTAAAACTGCATTCCACGTGCATGAAAGGCTAGAGATTGGCTTCATCACTCCAACAAAAATGGCTTGATGAAATGCATATTCAGCCTGTGCTAATTGACCAAGCACTCAGAGGTGTAGAAATGCATATTCCATTACCATTAAACAAAAGGGAACATTTTTATACACACTTAAGACAAATGATGGGATGACAAGCCTAAATTTTAATGGAGAAAGTTAATAAATACACGCAAGCTTGTGTTTGTGACCCTAGGCCTCTCCCTCAGTGTCCTAATTTCCTCAGCTCTAAAGCAGAGATAACAACCTCCTTCACAGCAGCATAGTGACGACCAGCATGTCTGTACCTTTGGATACACAATCCGGCCAAGTCAGGGTTCATCAGGCTGACAATAGGCAGCCCTGGTTCCCTGCAAAAATCCAGAATCAGTCTCTCTTCAGTCTGCACCATACTGCTGGAGAGGAATGAGACATGAAAACAGACTTCTTGCAAAACAGCTTAATAGAGGGAGGTAACGCTCATTCGCTTTGCTCTGCCAGTGGGCAGCTGTGCTGTGCCTCCTCAGCGCACATCTCGATTGTGGCAAGGCTTCGCTACTGCTGAGCCCCTCCTGAGGGCTTATGTCTCTGCCCCATGGCAGCAAGCAGGAAGCAGCACACCCACTGCCAAGGTGCCTGGCCCAAGACCAAAAAACCTCTCTGTGAGAAGTTCAGGTTTGCTTTTGGTGAAAAGGAGGCTGAGGCAATGGATCTTCACGCTCTGCATTCATGAACGCTGCTCAAAAGCAAAACACATATTCACACTCCACTGGGAGGCAAGAGCTTCATCAGCACTACAGAACTAATGGTTAGTTCTTGAATCTTAGGCTGAAGCTGTCTTAATTTGTTTAGCTAAAGTCTATAGGACAAGCACTATGTAAAGATACACATTGCATAAATCTGTTTCTTACATAACCAAACCACTTGTAAAACAGAAAATGTTGTAATTTTACCTTAGGTTTTGTTAGACCTCTCCTCAGCTCAGTCTTGGCAGCACAACTATCCCCACAGCGAGCTGCTGTTTTAGACAGATCTGTGTAGTTCACTGCACTAACAGGTAGTCCCTATGTGGTGTAATCAAATCTGTGATTGCATGAACAGTAGCACAGCCAAAGCACACACCCACAGCCGACAGCCTCCAGACCTGCTCCAGGGACAGCAGCCACTTCAATAAGCACCCCGAACCCTTCGGGAACTACACATTATACAAATCCTCTATCACATCTCTTTGGCCTGTTTTCCAGTTTGGAAAACATCACTGATAATACACGTTTGACCTCTAAAAAATAAATTCTTATTTAGTCTCAAAAATGGCTTACAATATCAGTAGTCCGGCAAGTCTACAGTAGACGACGCATCGTTCTTAGCCGACTGATGAGAAGACGGCCCTATAGGGAATTTGATTGCTTTCCACAATTACCATGCATGAACAAACTAGTCTTTCTTGCTCAGCACATCCACTCTCTATGTTCAGAGCCAGTTAAATGGCAAAAGGAGTCGTATTGTGTGTTACTGCCTGCAAAACCGCAGCGCCAGCACAGGCACGTGTGTGAGGCTGGATTTCATTCCTACTTACACAACAACAAAACTATTTACCACGCTGTGATTTTGAGAGCCGTGGCTCCAGCCATGTGCTGGAAGTGTACGGAAAAGGACAGAGCTATCCAGAATCACAGAGGCTGTCACTATTAGTTATGTCTACCGTGATAACGCTCAAAACACAGACACAGACCAAAGCAAGGGAATAGGCAGCATAAGCTTCTCAGGGAAGGTAAAAATCAATTGTCATAGCTGAAAAAAGCAAACAAATCTTGTGGCAGGCATGTTCTTCATGTACAAATCTGAGTATAGAAGTGCATGCTTAATAGCAAATTATACAAAGGATTGTATTACAACAGTCACTATCCCAAAGAGCTGTGTCTACTTCAATTGCAAACACAGATGGAATGGGACACACAAGCAGAGCAAACAACACAGACAGCAATGGTGGTCAGAACCTTTATGAAACATTATTTTGATTTGATTTACCTGTTTGGCCATGTGCCAATAGTTGTGTGACCTTAAGAAGTCATCATTTTCCAGATTTGCTCACTGGGAGCCAACAGCAGCCTCCCACATGCAAGTAGACACATACCAGCAGCACGACAGGGTAACCAGACCTACAAGCCGGCGCCAGGGCTCCTGCACAAAGCCTGTGGAAGGCACCAAGACGACAGCCAAACATTGAAAACTGTGTACTGAGGGTGGGGTGCAGGTAAACAGGGGGGGCACTGACAGCCAGCTGGCAGTCTTGTCAGGGTTGGATGAAACTCAAAAGCTGGGCTTCAGCCTGACACACACACCCAGAGCGCCGGGCGAGCAGCCCAGCTAGGAACAAGCTCCCCCACACGCACTATGGGACATGTCAAGGATGGAGGTGCATCTTTCAGTGCTACCTCTCACATAAGGCTCTCTGGGGAAGCCTTTTCATATAGCCAGGATTCACAGTCAAACACCCTGCTCTAAGAGCTGGGATTCACAGCCTCTCCTGCCAAAAGCAAGCAGGAGGCAGGCGTACAGCCAGGAGGAAAGGGCTGCTGGGGTGCTCCTTCCTACAGCAGCCCCATGCCACAGCACTGGGGTGCAGCCCTTCCCATGAGCGTTTAACACAATGCACAGAAGGCCTATACAGGAGTGATACAAAACTGGAACAGACCCACAACTGAGACAGATTCGAGATCTGTGAGAAAATGAAGGCAGGGAAATGCGTAACAGAGCCTTTGTTCATTTTTTCTAGAGCAATGGTTTGCATGAAACCTGGTGTTACACATTTAAGAAACCTTAGGTAAGCTTGCACATCTGCCTGCCGCAGGAACAAGCCGCAAGACCAGATCAAGTCACGTCACGGTACTGGGAAATCAGGTGCCTGCAGCTCTGGTGGGTTCACCCTGCTCTTGGTGGCCAGGAGATCCTGAGCTACACAGCTTCATGTGGGTGGGGTACCAGAGAGAGGACTCATCCTCAATATCTGTGTCAGGGAAGAGGCAGCACTGCAGCCCAGCCACACTGAAATACATAAGAACAAATGCAGTTAGGATCCCAGAGCCCAATTACACCAGCCTAGCAGGTGTCCAGCAAAATCACTTTTCTCCCTATGGGGCTGTGATAAATGCCAAGACAGCTCTGTACTAACTTTGCTTCTTATTTTATTCCTCTGGGACAAGTTTTAGGAGAGCTTTGCCTACATGAAAAGCCTGAAGGATGGAAAGATGGGAAAGGTCAGTGTGTGAAAAACTGACAGTGCAGGCAGCAACATGATAACAACGTGACCCTGGGACGGTGCTGGCAGAGTCTGGGCTGCAGCTCTGCCTGATTCAGCCTGGCCTGGTTCCAGCAATGCTTCTTTCTCAAAGACCCTGACTCTGTGGGTAAAAGACACAGTAGTGCATCTCACATCCCCAGGGAGAGAGACCTTTGTTGCCTAAATCTGGTACTGGGGAAAAGTAAAAATTAAATCATAAAAATAATATATCAGAAGACTATACAGTTGCACAGATATACATAACAATACGTTTTCTCCTCTAGAACCTGTGTTCTAGACATCAATGAAAATAATTTTAGGACACTGCCAGTGTTCCTTGGACAGGGAAAAGCAGTCTTTCTGCAAGGAAACAAAGTGCATGTTTATTTAGAAACTGAGACTCGTGTAAGATCACTTTACAAACCCACTTTCAGTAACACCATAAAGCAGAAAATGAATACAAATATTCACTCTATTTACCCTCTCCCCTATCAGGAAAATGAAAAACTCACCACATGAAATACTTTGAAATACTTTAAGAACTCCTCCTACCAATCTCCACCACAAAGAGGCTCTGTAAAAAGGCTATCAACACGTTTCATAATCCCCATTGCTAGATTTTCTTCAAATATTGGAGGAAATAAGAGTTACATTCTATACAGCTGAGTAAATTCTTCCTTTCCTGGCTTCTGTCAGCAGAGCTCCTGGTCTGGACAAGCCACTGCACAGAAAGGCACTGCCTTGCTGAGCTGGGTGAAAAAATCTACATAATTTATTTACACCTCAGTAAAATTTGTAAACAGGAAATTCTTTTAGGTTGCTTTTTGGCAGTTTCATTTACCATTTCAGTAACTGTCAAGTAGTTGCAATCATGATCATGCTTTACTTTAATCAAATAACTGGTGTCACTGAAAACAAGTAAATGCCTTTGTCCAGCCTTCTGAAATCATGTTGTAAAAAGAAAGGCTTCAAACAAGAATCACTGAGAAGGCAGGAGCTCATAAAAAAATATAGCTTACATGACTGGAGCACCTTGGTTAACCTGCACAATGTAAACAAGCCAAACAGCAAATAGTACTAACATAAAAAGAAAATTCCTCCCCAAGTGCACACGCAAGATTAAATGTTTACTTCCTCGGCACAGACTAGTCTTTGTCTGAGCAATTTCTTAAACAGCAACTGGCAAAGAATTTGAAAGCTTGGGAAAACCAGTGCTCCTGGAAAAGTTTTAAGATGTAGAGCTGTGCCTGAAGGAAAGCAGAGTGACTCCTGATGGCAGAGCTGCCAAGGACAGAACACACCATCCCCTTCACGCCACCCAAAACCAGCACTGGGCAGGCAAGGTGAACATCAGATGCTAGGTTGGCTGCAAACCTCCATACTCATTATCCCAAGTCAGCTGCATAAACAGTCTTTTGGAAACAGTTTCACACTGCGATTCTCAGAAATACATATATACATATATTACTGTTAGTCATCAAAAAGCTGGAATTGCAGCAGGCAGCTGTGTCTGCACACCAACTGGCAGCCTGTCCTCCACCACAGGACACCAACACCACTGCTGCTGTAACATGCAGCACGCTACACACAGTTGAGCGAGGCAGAGATGCACTGCCACAGGCTCCTACCATGCAGTGTGGGAGCGCTCTTTATGCTGACCGTGCCTCCCTGGTGTCTCATGGCTGCAGTACTCATCCACCTTGGCCTCCCACCCCACTTTCACAGCAGTGCCCAGCGAGTTAGCTCACAAGCTCCCACTCAAAGCAGCACCAACGCACACTTTGCTTTCCTTCTTGAAATCAGCCCTAGCTCTTAATGCTCTGCCACTTCTAAAGTCTTATGCTGCTCATGAGGCATGGCAAAAGACCAGTGTTGTTTAATATTCAAGAGAAACTATCAGGTCAAGGTTCTCTGTTTTCCTTTGTCCCACACAAAGCACTCTGATCAGATCAGGCACGGAGCCATTAGGGCAAGGAACACGGCCGTGCAGTGTGGCGTACGCAGGCTCACTTGCTTTTTCCAGAGAACTGTAACAGAGCCCTTCCCTGCAGGGCTGCTCTCAGTGGAAAGCCACCCAGAGATTTAACTGCCAGTTATTTTGTTTTCTCTGTGCCTTTATTCTTCCACTATCTGATCATCTTTCAAAGGAAGGCTGCAGCTCAACCTTAAGTTTACCTTCCCAGACACCGTTGCTAGGTGAAATGCGTGGTCACAGGGCACCAACAGAATTATTACCCGAACAGCCCAGTAAGAACCCAAAGGCCAAATTCACATTTGCTGTCCTTAAAACACCCTGGTATTTAAACATTTGTCGGGACCTTCACCCTGTCTCCAGCTCCTCCCCGGAGAAATGCAGAATTCAAGGCAAGTGTTAGATTAGCCTGCAGAGCCTAGCATTCACACCATGGATAATGGATCAAAAATGTAATGTTTGTTTCCTTTAGACTACTGTTCAGTTTCCAAATTGCATTAATAATGCAGCAGTCTTCGTGTGAGCGTCATTACCCCCAAGATATTCGATTGTTATTTAAAAAGGATATCTCGGGTAACTTCGTTATTTATCTGTATTTTAAATCTACTCAATGAGAAAAGCAGCTGTGCAACAGTCTCAAACCAATGGCAAATAAAGAACCAGCAAACCTCTGAAATCCGGCAGTAAGATTGTAGCACTGGAAGAACCACACAAATGAAACCTGATTTAACTGAAGCTGGAGAGGGTTTTCCAGGCTGCTGTAGCACTGTCCATTAAGGGGAGGTCAGGCTCCTAGAGCACAATCCATGCCCCATTTACCCGTAAGCCCTACAGCCAAGCCTGAGAAGATGTGATTTGACTCGCATGGTATTTTACGGCTTCCCTGGGGGAGAGCAAACAGAGGCACCACTTTAGAGCACTCCACATGCCCCAAAATGACAGAAATGAAAGCAGAGTGTCTTTCTGCACCACACAGACAAAGAAAGCATCAGTTCAGTTCCTCTACCAGATGCACCTCACAGCTGCCACCAAGGTGGGGACTCTGTCTCCTCATGACAGAGGAGCTTCCACCTCTGCATCTTCTGTTCCTTAACCTCTTTTTTTCTTCGTAACTAGCTGAGAGGAAAAAAAGCACAGTCGTCTTCCAAAGCGATCTCACTCGTGTCTGTTCACAAAAACCAAGAGGCAGCTGTTTATTCTCAGAAAGGCGAGACTGTGCTGCAACACACAGCTCTTTCTGGTAGCTTGTATGTGCTGTAACCCCTGTTATATCCACACACGTCAGCAAAAAGGAGAACAGGTACAAAGAAAACCCCTGAACATGCTAACTAGGCAGCAGAGGTTAGCTCAGAGGAACAGAATTAGAGAACTGAGAGAGCAGTGCAAGGCTATGCTGCTTCACCTGAGCTCCAAGTTACCCCCTGCAGCCCCCAGAGACCACTCGGACAATGATGAACGGAAACGTGCAGAGATGGTGCGGGAGGCAGAGGAAATGAAGATTGCTGATCTGTCCAGGGGGACCTGCCCGGACAGGAGGAAGAGCCAATATTAGACTGAGACTGAAGGAAGCAAAACAACTGTCTCTACCCTGCCCTGCAAGAAACAAGAAAGCAGTCAGCCAGACAAATGTTTTCTATTGTTCGTTTTATCTGAACTATGCTGGGGAGAGACACATCATGCAAACTGAAATCAGCACTCTGCATCACCCTTTCTCTACAGTGTTTCAGCTGCTTCTTTTTGTTTGGTTCCAAATCAACCTGTTGCAAAAAGTAGGATTTGAGTTTTGATTTTTTAAAACTGTTGTGCACAAGTAAAGGAAGAAAAAAAAAAACCAAACCATGCCATTTCATTCCTTTTTTCTCCTCGAAGATTGCCACCCCACTGCAGTGCAGAGTGCTGTTCCCAGTGCCACTGCCCATGGCCACGGGAGAAGGCAGCTCCTAGCCCCCAGGGAAGGGATGGGATCCCAGCTCACACTGACTCGCTCACCTCCCCTGTTCCAAGGTGGAAGTCAACGGGCTTTGCACTTTCCAAACCCAACTCCTCTCCTTAGTTTCTCTCAGAAACCTTCCAAATGAGAGCCAGATTAACCATCAACTCGTACAAACAACATCCAGAACATTCATCAGCATAGATTTGAACAGTTCCAATCTCATTACATTTTACTAATGATGATCCTCAGCAGTCTTCCTCCAAGCCTCAGGCAGTGACTATCGATTCCTAGTGCACAGGTAGTCATCCAAAAATGGTTCTTGATAGAAACTTGAAACAAACGTAGGTGCAAAGGTGATATCAGTAACAGCTTTCACCCTGAAGCCACCCTAGCCATGACCAGCAGGTCTCATCTGCTTCTGTATCCCACAGCCCTCTCATGGTGAAACAGAAATGGGAAGGGTTTCTTCACTTCTGCCATGTCTAGGATTAGCACCAACAACAACTTTGGCCATTGCCTGCTGGTCCTACCACCTAGAAATAACTCCCCACATCACATTTAATCCAAAGAACCACCTTTCATGCAGTGTAATACCAACACAGTCTGGCAGTTTGCTGTAAGGGAGGTTTACCAGAAGCAGATACATTCATATTCATGGTGCATTTAATTCTTAAAGTGTATATTAAGATTGAATTCAGCAAAAGTACACCACTACCCAAAAAGCAGAAGACAGAAGCCAGCATTACCCGGCTTATCCGGCTACTTTCAAACGATACATATGTAAATATTTCTGTGCATATGTGCCTGCAAGTAAAGGAGAGGATGACGCTGGCCAAAATGCTTACAACCACAGGCAAACCCCAGCAACAGCAGCTCAGGGCAGTGCAGAAGGTAGCTGTGGGCAGAATCCAGCAGTGCCATGCTGCTGAACATGTTCCACACGCGTGTCACCATGCACATTGGGCTGCGGGGTGAGCTCCAGCCTCAGTTCTGCCCCTGCAAAGGGCTACTTGTGAGAAAGGTGTTCTTTCTCCTTTTAGACCCCCACAGAGCATACTGCCAAGAACAATCACATCTTTCATACACTGACATACACAATTCTTTTTCTGTAAATACAAAGTCTTCATATATGCATACTTTTTTTAAAGCCAATTATCCTTACTCCATGTTAGTCAAGCCTCTTTATATTTAATGAGATACTAAGCTGCATTTGTGAGTGTGCAAGTCCTCTGGGATGGGACTTGCCATCTTCTATTATTAATATGCAACAGAAGGAAACAAAATGTTTGTGAACCAAAATATCAGAAGGCAAAGGTAAAGAATAGCAGTCAAAAAAAACCCCTTTCTCCAGCTCACAAAAAATAACTATTGAGAAGGTCACGTCCAAGCAGCCTTAAAATTTTCTCAGGCTCTCCAAGAAAGAAAATCTGGCACCACAAAAGGTTTCGCAAACATTTCTCAGAAGTAGCTCTGCAGTTCCAGCAAAAACAGCATCAGAAAAGAACTTCAGTTCCCCTCCTTAAAAAACAGATTCAGAGGCACAGATCCAAAAATTAAGCTCAGAGGCTTCTCTACAAGAACAAGAGGTGACACATGTATGCATCCAACATGCAAAGAGAATACAAAACAAGGGTTGTTACCCTGGATTTAATGAACAGAGGTGCTGACTGTAACAGGGAGCCGTCCCCGCCACCTCAACACTGTAAGAAGTTTTGAAGTATCCCTCTAAGCAACCAGTGCTGTCAGGCTTTTTTCATCCTAGTGTGAGAAAGCCCTTCTTTAGCACACATTGTTTTCTCGTGACTTATAAAATAAGCAATTCTGTGTGCAACAATGACACATCCCTGGTTCCTAAGGGAAAAAATAAATAAATAAAAAAGCACACAGCACCAATAAGTGTGCAATAAAAGAGCACAAATAAGTGTGCAATAAAAGCAAACGACCCCTCCTATCTTAAGTAAGAGGTAAAATAAAAAAAAAGGCAAAAATAAGTGTTAAGTTAAATAAAGAAAAATAAAGTGTTGAGTTAAAAAAAAAAGCACAAGTAAATGTCAAATAAAAAAGCACAAATAAGCATTAAATAAAAAAGGAAGCAAATGAGCCCTCCTATCTAAAGAAAGGGGTAAAAAAAAAGGAAAAATAAGTAAGTGTTAAATTTTTTTTAAAAAGCAAAAATAAATGTTAAATAATTTTTTCAAAGCACAGGTAAATGTTAAATTGAAATAAAAATAAAAGGAAGCAAATGAGCCCTCCTATGCTAAATGCAATGAATGCAGAGAAGCGGCCGAGCCCCCGCAGGCACCCCGACCCCTGCCCGCCCTCGGCCCCAGCCCCGCTCCTCCCCTCCCAGGCGGCCGGAGCCCCCTCACCTCGGGCCGGAGGGCGCGGCCGGGCCGGGCCGGGCTGGCGGGGGCGCTGCGGCTGCCGCGAGCGCCCCGCGATTTAAGGCGGGAGGGCCGGCCCCGCGGCCCCGCCCCGGCCCTGCCTCCCCGCCCGCTCGGCCCCCATCGGACTCGGCAAACAGGGCCTCCTGTTGGAGCCTTCTAACCAACCTGAGAGCTTTGCCTCTCTCTGCCTCGGGTTCTCCCCCACCGCACACGCCGGGTTGCTCCTGGTGATGCCCGACTGTCAAAAAATTGAATTACACTGGCGACGTGAAAATGCTGTTGGACCTCAAGTTGTGCCGGGGAGGTTCAAACTGGACATCAGGAAAAATGCGTTCACAGAAAGAGCTCTCAGGCACTGGCACAGCTGTCCAGGGAGGTGGTGGAGTCCCCATCCCTGGAGGGGTTTAAAAGGCGGGTGGATGAAGCACTTAGAGATGTGGGTTAGCAGTGGACAGGTGTGGTTGGACTCAATGATCTCAAAGGTCTTTTCCAGCCAAGCCATTCCATGGTTCTACGGGGCAATACAGCCAGAGAGCTCAGCTCCTGGGAAATTTTCCTGAATTTTGCAATGAGAAGGATGAGGGACTAAGCTGTGGTGCAATATGACGAGAAAGCCCAAGCGTGTGCTTCACAGTAGCATCATGTTCACATGTTCGGCATCTCTTGCATCTCCGTAGGGCTGCAGTGGAAGCTGCAGCAGGACAACTGGTGAGACAGCACAGGACAGCGATGAGGACAGACTCTCCTTTAATTGTCATGGACTTTACTAGGAACACAAGGATCACTGAAAGATGTCAGGGCAGAGAGAACTGCCTTCATCCAGTATCTGGCCACCAGAGTTTTAGGAATGCTCTCCTTTGTGCACCATCTTCCCAGCTGATAATAAACCACCATGTTTTAGAACATGGTTTTGAAAAGATCACTTAGGCGCTGAATCCTTTCTGGTCCTTTTTGAGTTATCGGTACTAGACAAAGTATGTCCTCATGTCATTACAAAGGTAAGATTTACAGGAGATAGAAGTATACATTGTTTTAGCCAACCATAATCACATAAGAAGCAGTACTGTGCAGCGTCAGGTAAGACGCCCACAAACAGATTTTAGCAGGGCTTTTGTTCATGAGGAAAAATAAACAGATGTCATGTAACATACAGTGCTTGCCCTGAGACAGAGGTTGCACAGGACAAAGTAACCAAACACATCATATTCCAAAGTATTATACCTCTCTGTCCACTTCTGCTCCACACAGGATCTTACCCCTTTGCAAACACAATACATAGTGATAGGACAGATGACCTGTCTTACTTAAAACATACATTTTATTCCTGGAAATCTTTTCTCTTTTGCTTTGTGAGGGAAACTCCTCACAGGAGGATGAAGGGAAAACACTGTTCAAAGCATTCTCCCCAGTCACACGCTCTGGAATTACAGCTGTGCGTTCCTCAAAAGTTCAGGACTTGTGACTCATCCCTCTTTCTTTCCCCTCTCTCCCTCTTCTTCCCAAACAGAAATACATGGCCTGTGGGAGATACGTGACAACAACGTATGTCTGCAGCCAGGAGGCTGGTTTTTGATACTACACCATGGGCTTGGGGGACACTCCACATGACTGTGCCTGACTGTGTCCCCAGCTATCACAGTTTGGAAATGGGATTTGCTGGCTGCTTTTTGCACCAGCTGCTGGAGACAAGAGAGGTTCCAATTTCCCCTCAGCCTCCAAGTTGTCTCCCTCTCCTTCTCCTTTCCCTCAGCACAATTACTAATCACCAGTTGACCATGTTTAGCATGCATGCCTACCTTGCTCCCTCTGTCCCTAGCGTGGGGTGGCCAGTAGCAGGGCAGCGGCAGCTCCTTCCCAGGATGCAGGCAGGGCTGGGAACACTTCCCAGGGCCACTACTGTTGGACTGGGCCAGCAAGGGGCACCTCAAAGTTAGGAGGACATGAACGAGGTGGTCCAGATCTGTAGGGCTCTGCTGCCTCTCTCCTTTCCTGCTGGCTGATCCCCTGATTACTCAGCTCTGGGCTGTTGCAGAGACTGAGCACTCCCCTCAGCAGTCCTGACAGGACAAAAAACACAGAAGGATTTCTTGATAGCATAGCATCGTTATACCACTTTTCATTCATTTAAAGTATTCAAAGTGCAATTACACAATTTGAGTCAAGGAAATGAGTGTGTAGGGGGGAAAATGTATCAGCTATTGTGATTCATTAGTAGAGGTGGGTGATATTCAGCCCTGCACAGCAGCAAGAATGGGGTAGGTCGAACAGCTCTTAAGTAATTATATGGGTACTGGTACGATACATAGGGTGAATGCTGTCAACCTCCATTAGAAAGGCATGACTGAGGGAATTAGGGTTGTTTAGCTTGGAGAAGAGGAGACTGAGGGGAGACCTCATCACTGTCTACAACAGCCTGAAAGGAGGCTGTGACGGGGTGGGTGCTGGTCTCTTCTCACATGTGACAAGTGATAGGACAAGAGAAAATGGCCGCAAGTTGTGCCAAGGGAGGTTTAGACTGGACATTAGGAAGAATTTCTTTACTGAAAGAGTGGTAGGCATTGGAACAGACTGCCCAGGGAGGTGGTGGAGTCACCATCCCTGGAGGTGTTTAAAAAACAGGTAGATGAGTTCCTTACGGACATGGTTTAGTAAGGAGACAGGCATGGTTGGACTCAGTGATCTGAGAGGTCTCTTCCAACCTTATGATTCTATGATTCTATGAATTAGTCTAGGACAGCTCCACACATCGCAAAGGCAATCCTGATTTCCAGTTCCTGCTTCTGGACTGGTTTTCTCAACTATTTAATCTAAAAGATATGGTTGGCACAAGCACAAAGAGTGTAGTCTGGACATGAATGAACTGTGCCTGGAAATTAGAAGCAGGCTCTTAATGATTAGAGTAATCAGACTGTAGCAGAAAATAATAGGAGGAAAAATACCCTGAGCTCCTTCAATATGTGGCATATTAAGTATGCATCAGTCCAGAGTGCTCCATTGCACTTTATATTCTTATGTCCAGTCACAATGCCAACTGGAAATTGAGCAATGCAATACCAATTTGCCAAACTGAGAGCATGTGATCCACCTTTCACTTAAAGCTGTTTACTATACAATGCAATATAGTCATTCTATTTTATAAGATCAACTTTTTCATACCAGGTATCTGACAAGTTATTGTGTGTTCTCACTATCTTAGTCATCTGGAAGTGTGAATCATGCTTCAGATGAGTTCTATTCAGTTTGCAAAGCGTAGGAATTGAAGACTTCTTTGCTGTTCTCAGATAAATTATAGCAGCAAGACCAGGGTAAAAACTGGTCATAAAGAAACAATTCTTTCTGTGGTTAGGGTTTGAAATTCAGTAAATGCTAACTACAGATACAAATAACCTGGCAAATTCTTTAGAGAGATTTGAAATAATGAAAACAAAGTCCCAAATCATGATAGTGTCGTCAATAACACAGCCTAGGAAAAGTAGCATTAACATGACCTTCTCAACAAGAACTTAGTTAAACATCTTTCCATGTTTCCCTCAGTGGGAAGATTTAACTCCCAAAATTAGTTATCAAATCCAGAGCATCCTTAATAAGATGGTGAAAAATGAGTTCCAAACCCTCACAAACAAACCATGTGACACTATGTCACAGACAAGGAGCAAGTCAGCTCCAAGTCATAATCACCTCCTATTCAATATTTCTAGAAAGTGTACCAAACCCCTAACAAACAGGTATTGCTTAACTCTTAATTTTGCCAGCTGACTGTTTTGCTTGGCTAGTGAAATAGTGAGAGCTGGCATGAGCTGGGCTTTAGCAGGCTTACCTTGTTATGTTTATTCTTCCTTTTCTTATGCTAAAACAGTTCCATGCTCTTCCTCCCATGATTTGCACGAAAAATGAAATTTAGTTGTCTTTATTAGGAAGAAAGGGACTTCATACAAGTGCAGGAGTCATCAGTGAAGAGCTCGGCAGGAGGCATAATCCATCTAGTCATTGCAGATCATTTTTGCTCTTGGCTACCACGTCTTCAGGCTCCACTCTTTCTAAAGAAAGTTTACATTTATCATGAGCAGAGGAAGCTTTTAATGAGTGAAATCAGACAGAAGCTACACCGCTACCAAATATTTTAGGGTCAGTCAGGTTGTCTGTCTTTTGGTCCTGAGGCAGTCTCCTAATATTCAGCTCTCAACCCCATTCTTTCAGGTCGCTTGTCTTCACATTCAAAAGGCTACAGTTTTTCACTTCAAGAAAAATAATGCATGAGGATTGTGCTGAAATAGAAACAGGGAAAAGCTGAGCTTTTCAGCAAGGTAAGCTCCAGGGAAACTGAGGTGGTTTAGGACCAAGACAATGTCTTGTCTTCTCTGAGTTTTTACTTCACATGCAATAGGCATCCTTAAAATAACCCAAACCCCACTCTAGTAGCAAAACAAGGCATTAAAGATGAACTGTTTACTCTGCTATTTGTTTTTTATTTTGTAAATACAGACTACCTCTGAGAAATCAACGTTCCCTGCTCCCCCTTCAGCTGCCAACTTCTATCTCTTACTCCTGTTGTTCATGATTACTCTCAATCATTATCACATGTTGCCTCACCAGCCATTCTGCTTGCCCAGCTGCTCTGTGGAGGCTGCCATCCTCGAGCCACCTCAGCCTCTGGCCCCCCCACCCCCAAAAGCTTCACCTGTATTTTTGGTTTACACCCTATAAGACTTAGCATTGCATTCACCATCAGGCTGTTTGCTATGAACTTGCCATAAGAAGTCAAGAAGCCAGCTTGATTTCCATTCTCTACAGGGATCCACATGTGAGCTTGCACCAAGTTTTGCATTATGCATGCTGCAGGGTCAGGCCAGGCACTGATAGGCAAAGGGCATTAACATTTGAAGAGAAGATGCAGCTTGCCAGCTGAAGTTTCCTAAGTACAGTGTATTAAGGAGAAGTTAATCTACCAGAGCAATGCAAGGCACAATCAATCATTAAGCACAGAACACTGCTCATCCCTCGGAGAATACAAACTACAGCATGTCACTAGAGACACTAACATGCCATGCCTCACTTGTACGTAGCATTGAATTAAGAAACTGCTTTTTGGAATACAAAGTATAAAAGCAGCTGCTCAACAAATACATTACTATGGCCTTTATAGAGATTTCCAATTTTAAACTGGAACAGAGATCAAACTGACACGTATTTTACCAGTTCTGACAGATGTGATGATGAAAGATGACTGCTAGTTAACCAGTCAGACTACTAAGACAGTCTGACAAATGCAGCATATATATATATCACGTTGTGTTATTTGCTGTTATTTAAATACATTTATTTTACCACACACTGTATGATAATATTCATAATTCACAATGATGAATAATGGTTATAATAATCACATAATTCATAATGATGACATGCTGGTAGTTAATTATAGAAAAAAACCCAAAATGGAAGCTGTGTTCTGTGCAAATGAACACACAGCAAAATCTTTACTGTGAAAAAGAGCCTACAAAACAACCCTAGCTTACAAGTGGGCTGGGTTGTTTTTATGACCTGCATGGATAGATGGCAACTGCCTGGAGGAAAACCACAAACATGTAGTGTGTAGACAACAGCATCGCTTGAACGTATGACAGCTGCAGCTGTTAGGAGCTGAAATACAAAGGCTGGCAATTTTCATGGACAGCTTATGGTAAGATGTTTCCTCACTATCTGACCATCTTCAGAATATGCACCATTCTTCTCTTTTCCCCATTTGTCTGTTCTGTTTAGATCCCAAACAGCACACAGAGGTCATGGCCAGAGAGCTCTGTTCATTATCAGTTGATGCTTTGTGATAGCTGTGATTAAACTGGTATAAATATCTTCACATCCCTAAGGCTGAGATTACTATCTCTTCTGGAAAAAGACTGGCTTTTACTAGCTGTGTGAATCGACTGGACAGCTAGATTCTTCCAGAACACTTGTAAATGCAGCATCCTCCACAGCAAGAAAAAACTGTCAACAATTGGAATATTTTTCTTGAAAAAAGGATTAGATAAAAATTCCCATGGTGCTAGAACTATTAAGTGAAAGAAAACAGAGATGGAAAAGAATATGACAGAGCAAGATGAGTCCAAAACTCCAATGTCCTAGCATCTAGGAGATCCTCTATACTGCTGTATGCAGAAATTCGTAGCAGAAACTGCATTCACAGTCCATATAACAAGATACTGTTTCCTGTGTTTGTGATCAATGTGATATATGGGTTAGAATAGTTGTGTTTGTTTCATTTTGGGCATCGGTCCCATCAGCATTTTCACTCCCACACCAGGGAGAGAAAAATGCATTCTCCCAGCTACATTTCTTCATGTATAATTACGTGTTCCAATCTACAAGACACAATTAAAGGCACACTCCTTGTCTCCTTATTTTCTCTTAAAAATGACTGGATATAAAATCTCATGTACACATTGCCTCAAGTCTTCTGAAAATTAAAATAGCAAGTTAGATCTGGTGAAACAAGGGTGTTTTCACAGGTTAGCAAGCCTACCACTCTTGAAAGCCTGCCAGGTTTAAATATTTAATGATCAGACATGGCATTCATCCTCCTAATCAATTCTTTTTCTTAGATACAAGTCTGAAGAGTCTCAGAAAGTGCAATCAGGCAGTGCTGGAGACCTGCACAGGCTTCTCACACCACATACTTGCTAGGAAATGGATAGAGGAGGCATTATTCTCTTGGCCTTGTTCCATTAGAGGCACACTGAAGCCATAAAAGAAGTAGATTGCCTTCAATTAAATTGGCTTTTATGAAGCTTTTCTTTATAACTTTCATGTTGCTGACACATTTTTTTTACTTAGAATTAAATGAAATGGAAACTTTTACAAAGTTGAAATAGGCAAAATTCTTTCTTGGAAGGCAATGGACAGTTCCACAAGCGCAGCAGTACAGCTGAGAGATGTCTTTTTACAGACGTGGCATATACAAACCACACAGTGGATGCCTGTAAAAGTAGGCATTGGGTTTGGGTTTGGCCAGGCAACAGGTTACACAGTTAGTTTTAGAGCCACATGGTGTGTGCGGGGGCTGATGTGATATAAGAAACATAAGTGACAGAAAGTCAGAAGAGTGTCTGAAGTCACCTTTTGAATAGAACTTAGGTACTTTAAGCCAAATGTTACTCCTTCTCCGACTGAGATTCCTAATGCTTCCTCCCTTCAGGAGCCAAGTATTTCCCCCATTCCTCTCTGTAAAATAATAGCCAGAGGAGGGTTGGTGCTTCTCCCCTTATTTAGTAGCTGAAAGGACAAGACACTCAAGATGAACAGGGGAACCTCCAACCATTCCTGGGGGAGATAAGGTATCTCTCAACTGGTCTCTCTTGGCCCAAATAGACTGTAAAAATAATCTGAAGAGAGTCTTGTGTACTGGACTCTCCTCATTCAGAATATTCCCCTCATCAATAAATGACATTGTAATTCCTTCACAACTGGATTAATAAAAAATGCATTATTCTCAGCGAAAGGAACTGCATCACCAAAGAGCGCCAAGGCTGAAGACCACATAAATCCACAAGAGAGATACATGCCAGATGTACGCTCAAATCAATTCAGACAAAAGAATGGACTAAACCCCAGTTCTCCCATGTCTTTGGTGAAGTGTTGAGTTTTATGACATCTTTTATTGCAGAGAATAGTTCCTAGGAAATTATTTTGCTCTAACTGAAGCCAACAGTAAAATTTCTATTGTCTCCCAATGAGATCCAAGCAAGACTCATAACACATTCAGCAGAGAAACAAACTATGAGGATGGCAATGTTAACAGATAACAGTGCTCTCTACCCTTGCATTTCTCTTATGGGCCCCAAGGATATAAGTTTAACTGTGATAGTTCATTAGCACAGCTTTCCTTTGGGCCCAGAATTTTATACTTTGCATTTGACACTGAGATCATGATGCAAATACTCTTATCTAAACAATAGAAGGAGTTTGTTCTGTGATGACTCAAAGGGCACCAAAAATTGGTTTGCAAGATTCAGCAAGAATTCTGGTTTGGAGAAAGAGGTGATGATGTATACAAGGATAAAAAGTTCTCCCTACAAAGCAACAGGATGGATCCAATGAAGAGTGGTGCTGTTGTTTTCTTAACTGCAGCTTGTCCTAATGAAAGAAGATTGTTTATGCTTTCCACAGAGTTCACAGATTCTTTTTATTGCACTTCATATTCCTCTGCTGCACAACAGAATAGACACTAAGAAAAAAATCTGTAGTTGTGCTCTATTTCAAAGTGCTGCACAATGAAGACTATTGTACAGTCCTTTGGGTGAAGTCCAGGATAGTGACAACTGATGTCATCTTCTTGCAAGGAGATGAATAGGATGAGCTGATAAAAGTGAACATGCTTAAATATGCTTGTACAGTTCTCAGAGAGTGCTTTTATAGATCAGATGCCTCATAAGAAAGTTTATTGGGATGGAAAATTCATGGGGACATTAGCAGTCATGTTCTTGTATAACTGTGTACTTCTGCATTTAACCTGCTGTTGTACCCACCTCAGAGAAAATCCTTCCAATCACTGCATAAAGACGGTCCCAATACCACAAACCATTAAGCTTGTAAATCAACGTTTAGTTAATTGCGTGGGAATATTACACTGCACTGGTACTGCACTGAGTGGATGCAGATGTGCTCGCTTTGTGTTTTGTATCAGCAGAGACATTCATATAAGGTACAGGAAAATTGAACTATCCTTGATGCAAAGAATTCAAGGTACTTTCTGCAAAACTGTGTATAGGTAAGATCAAATGCTGACAAAGAACTTGACAATTAGAAAACTGAATAAAAAGCATTCATCTAATTTTGAATCTTCCTCAGGAGATCAAATATTGGAAAAACTGCTTAAAACTGTTGGAGAGGGGGGAGTCAAGGACAAGTTTCCTGTGCAAGTTTGAAGGAAAAAGGGAGCAAATGTATTAAGTACACAAGCAAATAATATGTAAAATTTTCAGGCAGTGCCATCTCCATTAGAGGAACGTGTATTGAGACTGACCCATAGTCATTACTGGGGGAAGGATCTAGAACAACTGTGAGGGTGCTATCAGTCATCCAGGAAACTAATCAGTTACTTGAGCTGGTACCTGCTAAGGTCAGTACTTACAGAGTTTCACTGTGTTAGTGTGACCTTGTTTCTGCAGACGCTCTTATAGCACCAATGGGAACACTTGAGTATTTTGCAGCAGACTGGGCTGGTTACAGTTATTCTCGGCTCGGATTAGCCAGAAAGGCCCTTGTGATGATGTTGAACACACCACATTTCCCAACAATGACTGTGATCTCATCACCAAGAGGAAATACTTTCCAGCCCTTTTGTTTCAAACAGATAAAGCAAACAGGAAATACTCCGCTACCTCGCTCCCAGTCTTTTGCCATCCATCTCACCACTTCCTGCCTATGTCTATTTTGGGAGAGAACCTTTCAACAAAATTGCTTCTTTGGAAGTTCAGGTTTCGCTTACCCAGGCACCTTGAGCCTTCGGTATCTCACTGGCTTCTCCCTCCTCCTACCCTCATGGTGGAGTAAAGGACAGGAGCAAAAAGAGGATTAAAACAGGAGCATTCACAACATCTGCGTCTCTTAGTTATGTCCTTTCCTTCCTTTTAGCTAATGGCTATTTGCCATAGCACAGAAAAAGGGTTCATGGCTGCTCTCTCTGGCATCACAGTACTTTTTTTACTCTTTAAACTGACAATTCCAGGTGTCTGATTCCAGTAGTTACTTGAGGAAAGTTAACCCCAGCTCCCTATTTTTTTAAAAAAAACCAACAAACAAACAAATAATTTTATGCAATCGAAAAACTTCCTGTTTTCAGAAAATTTGGAGGCATTAATGCAATCTTTGAAAAATAAACCAAACCCAATTCCTGGTTGTATGATAAATGTAAAGACAGAAGGAATTTTGTGTTTGTATCACACTAGGAAAAGAAAAGAATGGGAGCTTAAGAAAGATCTTTGCACAGAGAAGGTACCCTAAAATGTTTGTGTTTTCTGCTTATGATGAGCTTCAGGGAGCTGGAAACTGTGGTGCAGAAATGTGACATCTTTGATGTTTTCTAAGGGAATATTACCTTTTTTTACTAATGCCAACATTATGGCAGCTGACAGGAAAAGGCCAAGATAAGGGTGCTCTGATCAGGGAATCTTCTATACTTATTCTCCTTCCACCACTCCTATCTCCTTAGGGGAAAAAAAAATCAGTGGGAAAGTATAAGAAATTCCCAGGTATATTGTCTGAATTAAATTTTGTTTTTAAAGGGCAATCGATTGAACACTCCTGAAAAGTTCATCAGGTCAGTTTCCACCTCATCCATCTCTCTCATTTTACAGCCACATAGCTGTCTTCAGGCATTCAATTCCTTTCTGTTAATCTCTAAATATCTTTTGACACTCTGGAAAAGATTTCACAGTAAGCCTATAGGTAGTCACTCCTGTACATTTACATTCAAGAACAATGACCCCATAGGCATACGCACTCAGCGTTACATGTATTAAAGATGAAGACATCTTTGAGAGGTGTTTTACATCCTCAAGCCTCTTGAAAACAGAGAAAATTCACAGAAAGCAGAAACATTTACCAGCTCTGATTTTTGCAGAATGATACTGTATTCACTTCACTTATGGATTAAGATGATCCCAGCATTTAATCCAGTTTCAGCTGAAGTATATAGGAATGCTCTCACCAGGGGACTCAACAACACACATCATAAGCACTAACAAAAGAAGAGGGCTCCGGTTCTGCTCTAGGGTTTCTCTGCGTATCAGAGGTTTATCCAGGTGACAAGAGAAATGCAGTGCTTCTCTTTGTCTCTTTTTAAAATTTTCTCTTATTAAGAACAGTAGCCTTGTGTTTTTCCATTAATCTTCCACCTGCAGCCTCAAATTCCAGACTGACAGACTAGAATTTGCTGTATGAAAGATACTTTTATTAATCATATAAATCTTCGTGTGTGTTCCAATACTTAACCCAGACACACAAATGTTTCAGTGGGAATGAGGGAAATAAGATCTTAAGGCCGACACAGAAATACGTGCTCACTTCAGTCATTACAGCGCACAATGAGGTGATTCCCCCCTCTGATGTTAAACCTGCTGTAGTTCCACCAATGTTATCAATTCAACAGCCTCTGGCAACACCACCTTAGTAATAGGTTTAGATAGCTTAGCTTGATTTTATTAATAGTGCAGGAATGTCTTAAATTCTGCATCGTGGCAAAGACATTTTATGCCAAATACAATGTTCCATTCAGTGCAATCTGTATTCGGTTCATGTTTTGTTTCGAGCTGATTCAAAGTGAAATTGTTTTCAATTTTTCACTTTGGCCATGCAATTGAAAAACTAGCCCTTCAGCCTTACCACTCTGTTGCCAGGTACCAAATCGTTCAGTGATGATTTACAGACTCACTTATTTTTCTGAAGAAATTGGCCAGTCTCAGATCTCACTCCTGTTTGAAGTTACTCACAATCTATTCATGTCAAATAGAAAGAATTAGAAAGAAAACACATTCAAGATCACAATTATTTACTCAGAGGCTTTAGTAACAAAGGAAAATGTGTTGACAAAACTGACTTTCAAATACAGATATTTAAACTTGGCAGTGTTTGAACACCCCAGGAACACCTGTTCTTTAAACTAGGAATCAACAGAAACATTACATGGTCATGGGTTGCAGCATTCATCCTCCTAATTTTCCTTAATTTGGTAAAGATATTCAGTCTGTATGGCAGCTCCTCAGACCATGAAGTGGGAGAATTCAGAATGAAGGTCTTTCAGCTTAAATAGCAGAGGGGTTTTAATCAGCCAGCTTGCAGCTCATTATCTGAGGAAGAGCCAAGCTGAATACACGAGATACCCTCTCCTCTCATCCCAGGACATGGATTGGTGCAGGTTTTCCATCTTTTCTAGCTACGCACATTGCTCTGCTCTTTAAGTACTGTGCTGTCTCTTGAGCAGATCTGGGGGCAGCCAGTTTGGTGCAGAGAGTAAAAGAATCAGTGTTTTCTGTGGAGCAAAAGGAGAGTGAGAGAGAGCACAGGACTAAGGTCTCTGACAAGACAGCTTCACAGCTTTGCCATTTCCTCTCTTTCCTTCTCTCTTTTGAATTAACTACACGGCTACTCTTTACACAGAGACTGAAGAACACTCTTGCACTGGAGCAGCCTTGCTATTACTTGCGGGCTTCTCACGTTGCTATGCCAGTCTGGTCTATACCAGGTCTGCAGAGAAATATGGACTGTTTCTTAATCAGGGATATTGGAATATGGAACACTCTAGATACTATCGACTATTTCTTAAGGTAACACAAAAAACTAAGATATTGTCAGTTATTGAGAATTCACTGTCTCATGGCCAAGAGCTCAGTGAACTCCCAGTCACAAGAACTGGGAAGCTGCCAGGCCAGGATGGCTCCATTTCTGCCAGTGCTGTGTCATATCGTCAGGCCTTTTGTAGTCAGCATCACCATAACAGGTAAACATTTCCTCTGCAACTATCACACGCCGTATTCCTGCCTTCTACAAGATTTAAAAGCTCACTAGCAGACAGCGAATTTTGTTTGAACAACACGCCTATCTTGTGGCTCTGTTCTCGACTAAGAAACTGCTTATATTGGTTTTCCCTCAAGGGCTCCAATAACAGTAAATACAATTAAGGCTAAACACATTATCTGCTGTACATCATCATTAGAAGTTGCATTTTGCTTTTAGCTTTGTCTTTGGGTGTAGCCTGTTCTAGACACAAGCCATCCCTCAATGATTAGGATGCTGCACCTTAAAGCTCTTCTAAAATTTAAGTGGCAGATGGGATTAGATACTCCAAAAGATTTTATATCCTGTTCCAAAGAGAAGCTGGAAAGGCTGCACTACTATTAGGTGGCACACCAAGCTGGCTCAGAAGGGGAACAGGATGGGGGTGCAGTGTTCCCAGCAATGTAGAAACCCATCTTTGCATTTTCCTTCTGCATCAGCCTTGTTTTTATGGTCATGGTGAGTGACTTTGTCAGGAGTACATGCAAAAGGCCAAAGTCAGAACTTCCTGGCTTTGTCCTGAAAGTGACTTTTGCTCTCAGAGGATGCCGGCAGGACAGGGTACTGATAAATTGGACTTCCAGATTCATTGGGAACGATACAATTTTTCACACTTAAGTGTGTGCTTGGGGACGTGTTGATTTAGTTTCACTGCTTCCTCTGTAAAAGGTGTGTTGCAAAGATGGATGCATGCTATGAACACAGCTCCTTCCAACAGATCTCATACCAGTCTGTTTACGAAAGAATGAAAGGGAGGTACACCTTCCACTGGATCAGGGTGCTTAAAGCCTCATTCAACCTGACATTGAACACCTCCAGGGTTGGGACATCTACGACTTCTCTGGGCAACCAGTTCCAGTGCATCATCAGCCTTGTAGTAAAAAATTTCATCATAATATCTAATCTAAATCTCCCTCTTTCAGCTTAAAACTCTTCCCCCTCATTCTATCACTGCACTCCCTGATAAATAGCCCCTCCCCAGCTTTAGGTACTGGAAGGCCCCCTTTCAGTACTGGAAGGTTGCTATAAAGGTCTCCCTGGAGCCTTCTCTTCTCTAGACTGAACAACCCCAACTCTCAGCCTGTCTCAGCATTTGTTGCATTGCTAATTGATAGAGACACCAGGAAATAGATGTGTTATAGAATAGATGTGTTATAGAATATTGCTCTGACGAGTATTTTTGTAAGAGTTAATGAGAGACAGAACAGTGCAAAGCATTTCCAGAAGTACATAATCCAACTTGTTCCTGTTTAATTATTATTTTTAGAGCAGAAACACTGTCCCTTCAAACAGGGCTGCTTCAGAGAAGCATAATGTGTTCAAATTAACCTGCTCCCTGATAAGTCACTTGCATGAACTCCTCAGTGTTCCGAAAGTGAAACCATTTGGTTAGGAGCGCCAGTGTGTTTTTTGATCCTTCAGTACGTAATCACTGGGAGATCTCCTCTGTCATAAATGTCCAAGAAACAAGAGCACCTCATGAACAGTAAAAAAACCCTCCTAAGAACAGCACCTAGTAAAGGACAGGAAAACACGGGAATGAATGGGGCTGGCCACGCTCTGGGAGTAACGATGTGTTTGGTCTCGTGGTGCCACAGCAACAGTACTGTGACCGAGTGCTCATGATTTCAGTCCTTGAAGGAAGGATTGCTTATGTCAGTAGCATGTTGTCTTTGATGAAAGGCAAACAGATGACAAGCCTCTTTTATCAGGGACAGATTTTGCCACTTCTCTCTGCTCATAATCCTTATTTGCCCACAGCTGCGAGGCAGGCAGCAGAGAGATTCTTAATTTTCTGCATAGAAAATACTGCTCTCTGGAATGATCTTTAACTAAAAATATATTGAAGTGATAATTTAGTACCTACTTCCTAGTTACAGTAGGAGGCAGGTCTGTATATACTGGGACCATCGCATAAACATTTCCTTTGTGCCTAAAGAGGGATCAGAGAGGACAGAATACAGATGTTGGGAGTGGGATTGGGCTCCTTGGCAGTGACTCAAAGCCAAGGATCACTGCTATCTGAGTAACAGCTTTGACCTCCAGCATAGCACAACTTGCTGCAGCTGACTCATGGCAGAGTTTGATGCTGGAACAGTTCTATCATCTATTTTCAGCCTAACGTAACTCAAAACCACTTAAAATTTAAAAATGGCATTACAGAGCTTCAGAGACTTCAAAAGCAAGCTAAACTGCATAACTGGAATATTCAGCTTCTGTATGAGACACCCTATGCTGGCTCAAAGACATTTTCATCTCTCTGACACTGCCTCCTAACAACACTCATGCAAGCCAGTGAGTTTTGCTTGTGCTGTGCTGGTGTTATCTGCTCGAGTCACCATTTGAAGGGCCTTCCAGGAAAAGAACAAGGAGTTTAGAGCACAATGACTCTTTCTTTGGCTTATTTTTTATCTTCTCTTTTCCTTGCACACAAATTTTCTTACAAATGCACACTCTAACACTGACAGCCAGGACAATTCCCAGTTCCTGTAGTGATTGGACTAACTAGCCTGGGCAGTTCTTAAGGGTGTATGATTTCTGCTTTCTGCTCTTGCGTGGTAGTTTTCAATTATTTTACTATCACCAGACACAGGGATGTTTAATTGTTCTCTCAGTAAGCCCAAACAGTTTACTGTCCAAGTGAAAGGCATGGTAGCCCAGCCAGCTAGGTACAAATGATGGTCCACTATGCATGGGCAGAACATGTGTCTCTTCATGCCAAAAAAAAATATGAATGAGTCTGGTTTTCTCTTGACCATAGTGATCTAGCAACCTCTCCAGGGTATGTGACTGCTTTTTCATGTCAGTGCCTGCAGAATAAGGACTGCATTAAAAGAGGTGGAATTTCAGCAGTTAGATAGAATTGAAACCTGAAACAGAAGAAAATTACTTTAAACTACTCCACTGAGCACAAGTGGCTGCTAAATTCAGAAGGGACACACACTAATGCAAGGATGTGTTTTCACAGCCTGACAGGGGAGTGTAAGGAAGTTCTACGCTACCATCAGTACCTTAACAACCACCCTACTTACAGCCAATTTCAGGATAATTCCCTCTTTGATCCCCTGTACTACTTTTGCACACCTTTAGCTCTCTCAAATCCCTCTTGGCAGGCTGATAAACCTCTGAATTCTGCTGGACAACAGTTTCAGGAAATTATTTCAGGCAGAGAACTCTAACTTTCTCTACAGTGACCTACCATGTCTTTTGTTTCCATCAAGAAAAGCACTGCCTATAAAGTAGATGGGATCATTTTCATCAGTAAGGACCTGATACCTCAGCTCCTGATCAAGGCTCAACAATAGGGTCTTTCAGATGTGAGAAGGCTCTGGGAGCAAGTCCAGAAATAACTTTAAAGGTACATAAATTATAAGAAACAGGATTATAGAGGACTGTAGGATCTAGCCTTCACACATCTTTGAACGGTCTGTTTTGAACCCAGCAATGGAAAGGATTCATATTTTCTAAATGGCAATCTTCATGTAACACATAGCAAGAGGGGATACTGGATTAAAGACTATTTGTGAGTGACCATTAACAGGCCACGCTGATTCTTCTTATATTTTTGATGGAGTGGATGGTAAAGGATTTAAGTAGATGGCTCTGGGGTTTTGTGTGCAAGATTTGTTCGGTTTTGTAATTCTGTAATGGTGCTAATTATTCTGTAAAATCACTTAGAAGCAGATATTTCAGCAAATATGAATACATGTAAACCTGAGGCTTCTAAAATCGAGGAAGACTTGATGGGTTTGCATAACATTTGTAGTCTGGAGCTGAGTGCTGCAGAGCCGCCGGCTGCAGGTGGCAGCATCTGGTAACCCAGATGCAGGGCTTTGTGTCTGTGCAATTTCAGCCTGACTCTTCCATTTTAATACAGCATCGATTCTACTGATTAACATAACATTAATCTGCACATTAGTTTTTTACCTCTAATACTCCTTTCTACGTATTATTGTCACATTCTCATGTAACTGCAGTTGCACACTTTGCAAGTAACTTGCATAAATTACTCTTTGACCAACACCACCTTCATCAACACAGCAGACCCAAAGAAAAGTTATTTTGTCCTTCCTGCCAAGTACAGAAAATACCATTTTCCCTAAGTGGAACCCCTTTTCTGGAAGAGTTTTGTTAAGTGCACTGGAAGCTCAATCAAGGGAAAAGGCTAAAAAAAGACCCAATCACCTACTGTAAAAAGGGAATATAAGTTCTCTTATACGATGTCATTCTTTATTACTGTGTAGTTGAAGTAATCTTCAAAAAAAATCTCAGTATAGGAATTTCAAGAATGCTTAGTATTTCCACAAAGTAACTGACCAGGATTTGCATCTGATTCTGTTAGTAGTTTAGTCGTAAACCAACCACAACTAATAGCAGCTGTGCTGAGCTCTCCCCATCTTTCCTATTTTAGATACAATGCTCTAACATACCTTTTCTTTCAAGTGAAGAAGTTGAAGGCAGATCCAGGCATTCAAAATTTCAAGTTATATTATTCTGTTGGAAGGAAAAAAAAAACCAGTTTCAGATCATTTTGTTCATTTCCAGAAGCTGAAACCATTAGTACCATAGAATCATAGAATATCTCAAGTTGGAAGGGATTTGTTGAAAGATCATTGAATCCAACACCAGGGGTCCTTGAGGGGGGAAACAACCTCTAAAATATTTTGATTGCACTCACAACTAGTCTTTGTAAAGTCTATGCAATGGCAGCACAGTCTGTGCAAAGGAACAGATATTTTGAACTATGTTTGATTTCCATTCCACATTGTCTGCTTTTATAATTTAAAAAAAAAAAAAAGTAGAGTTCAACTCTACAGAGCTGACAACTCTCCTATTCAGAGGACAACTGAAGTTCTGAGATATTTATTCTTCTGACTGCAGTGACGTTTGTAATTAGACAATAATTCAGTCATCTGACCACGTACTCTTTCTTACATAGAAACCTCCCTGGCTTGCAAGCCAGCTCTAGCAATCAGCTCTTTTCAGCATCTCAGCCCTTACCACTGAAGTTAATTAACTTGGTTGTGGATAACACACTTTCCAATATGACCCTGAGGCCTAATGGTTCAGTTCTCTTCCTTCTGAGATCAGTGTGATGATCTATAATAAGGTGGTTTTGTCATATGCAACATGTGGATGAAAATTCTGTTGATTTCCATTATCTAGAAAAGTCAGGAAGCTCCTTAATTCAAGCAGAAAATTTTACAATTCTTGGACATGCCAAACACAGCCCAACTGTATAATCATCAGTGTCACACCACGGTCATGCGAGCAGAATGGACTTTGTCTTCTCTGCATGAAATTTCTCAATTCTGTATTTTTCGCAGTCTGTGAGTAAACTCCTTTGTGGTTCTGGCTCCAGCAGTTGTTAAGGTGTGATAATAAGCAGTAGATGCAATCTCATTCTTATAGCAGGATTTCTCTGGTTTTGCGTTTCACGCTGTGGTCCATTACTCTAAGGCATGAAGAGCTCAGTAGTAATCTCACAGCTCCCAGCAGACTTCCTGGAGCCTTGCCTGCCTTGTCCAAGCCAAACTGTGTGGTGCCAGGTCGAAATCACAAGTATTACTGTTGGTAGCAGGGTTATATTAGCGTGAAAATAGAATTTGTTGTGAACATGAGGACTTGACTTCTCAGCTAACAAGGCAGAGTCTCCCCTTGAAAACAATTAACAGCCAAGCTGGTGAAAAGGAGTGAAAATTAACAACATACTTTAAAATAAATTCTCCATCAGTTTTGAAATGTTCTCACTGACTTGTTCCATGTACCTTTTCAAAAATATGATTTTTAAATACCAAGTTAGGACTGTGGATGCTTTTCAACACCCAAAAAAAAAAAGGAAACAAACCCCCATTTTTTCCATAAAGGTTTTCCTTGCAAATCAAGGCCAATGTTCACTAATTTTCCCATGATTCAATGATTAACTTTGAATGAAACTGTTCAGCTTTTTTTGCCTCACATTGTCAATGAGTAACATTGTGTGAACGCTACAACTATCTTTCTGACAGCAGGCTCAGGGCTTTTAGAACTGTTATATTAAAAGGGAAAAGGAAAAATGAAAGGAAAATCATGACTTCTGTGCTACTACCAGAACTAAGCAATGGTCCCCACTGTGGCTAGGCACCCAATCCAGCTACAGCAGGCTGGAGCTTCAGACAGATTAGCTGCAGAGCACACAGTGATTTTTCAGATTCCTGCGTGACACGTGGGTGGTTTCTTTTCCACATCTTATTTTAACAGGCAAGTTACTAGAAAAAGCCTATCTAATTTTTTGTAGTGGAGATCACTTTCCATTTGGAAACCATTGTGTACAAGTGGTTTCTGCTTTGTTTTGAGCTATGTGCCACGTGTCACTCAAATATTTACTTTGCACATTAACATAATCTCTAGATCTTATCTGAAAAGAATGATGTTTCATATTTGAGTCACTCTTATCCTTCTTGAGTAATCAGTGTTCTAAGAAATATGTTGCATTCAGATAACAAACAGGACAGGCAAGTTCCCAGTCAATAGGATGCATTCTCAGCAATAGTAAACTGGCATTTTAATTGGGAGAAGAATTTTATTTCTAAAACATATTTTTATTTAAGGCAATATATTTATGGTAGAAAATAGCAGGAATATTCACAGACATTGAAATATCTTGAAATACAAAACACTTCCAGCTCCAGAGACCACTGACTGCAGACAAATATCTGCTAGTGTAAACAGGAGAATTGTTTGCACAAGGTCTCTGTTTTTAATAGCTAGAAAAATCGTTCAGATTTTCTCCAAGGATCTTTATTCATTATTAGTTTTCTAGTAGCAGAAAAGCTATATCAAAATCTGAGTTATCTGTAATAAGATTTCAATTCAACTTTAGTTTTGTCGTGCTTTAACAAAGGTTTCAGTCAACTGGGCCAGATTTAACACAAAGCAGCAAGGAAGAGACAATCATGCTTCAAAAAACATATGAAATATTTAAAAGGGAACAAAAAGAGGAACACATCTCAAAATTTCATCCACCTATAATTGAGCAGAGCTTTCACAGGACAACCTCTCCATGATATTGCCTTATATATGGGCCTGTGTAGGGCTCGGTATCTGGAAGTGCTCTGGCTCCACCAGTAGCTGTGCAGGGTTTACAGCCTGTAGCACACACAAGGATCCTTCTGATCTTAACTCTATGGTTACCTCCACAGTTAGAACTAGAGCAATCAACTACACACAGAAAAAAAAAATCTCGAATCCATTTGTCCCATCATATGAGATGTCAGGAGAGGAACCCCCAAATGACTGTCAGTGTAGCTCCTACATGCAACAAGAGGCTGTCTTGTGCGATGACAGGAAAGCAATCAGTTCTGATGATTATTACACCCTTGTTTGTCTCTGATAGCACATATGATATTCAGGGGATTGATATAATTATTCAAGGTGACTGATCTAATCTTTCTCTTTGCTAAGTATCACGCTATTCATCTTAGAGCAAACAGCGTAATTAAGATTGCAAAAGAAAGCCACTGACACCTTTGTAAACAGAAGTTTAAAATCACTCACTTCCCCCAGAAGGTCACAGTGAAGTTGGTGGGTGACCACAGCACAGAGGGAAGCACGTATGGCAGGAGACAAGGATGTTTGCATCCTCTCATCCCATCTATAATAAAGGCTGAAGATTTGAGAACATGTGCATGCCCAGTGCAAGGTGCGACAGATCTAGCTCTCAAGTGAGTGTCTGCCTCCTGTACGCCCATAAACAGCCTTAAGAGCTTAAACAGCTTCAGGTTCTTTCATGAGCATCATCTTGGCAGTGTGTTCAGCATATTAAAGCTGTTCTAAATATCTACGCAATAAGCCACCCCACACCGCAGTAAGAATTTCTTGTGCGTGAGCATTTTTAAATGCACTTATGGTTTTATCACTCTGCTCTTCAGGGGAAGAAAAAGACACCTCTTGCAAAGAAATAGGCCCTTTCTCCCATGGATTAATTTCCTCCTTAATCGTGGTGTCACTGATTGCAATGTTAAAGTCACTGAAAAGCAAGGAGTGAAAGATTTCAGGGTTAGTGATTACCATCTTCACAACATAAACAAGACTATGCATACTTACTAAATTAACATCTTTATATGTCAATATAGAAGAGGAGGACTGTGGCTGAGTCTAAATTGTGCCCTCCAGAACACCCAGTATATGTTCAGAGAAAACATATTTCATAATAAATATATAGTCTCAGAATATCCTACTACAAACAAAAATTAATTTGGTATGCAACAATGGCCAACTGAAAATTTATCTTTAATTTACCTTGTCAAATGTTTCCATGAACAAAAGAAAATCCAGTCTCTGCCAGGTATCCAGCTGGCTCTCCACGGAGCTGGGCAGAAGCAGGAAGGGGATGGAGGCAATCCTGTGCAGACAGCCCCTGCAGCACACATCTTGGTAGCCATTCCTCTTCCCCACTCTCACACACTATGGAATCTGCAACTGCTTTGATGGTGGTTGAATGTAAATAATAGTAATATAGTGTATAAAGCGCTGAACGTTAATTCTTGCTGGTGCGGCAAATTTGAGCAAGTGCTCTGTATCTGCCTGGTCCTTGAAGTCTGGATGAGAGAGGCAGGTGATATACTTCCACCATTAACAACAAATATTTCAGTTTCTAAGAATTTCCAGGTTATGGGGAAAAAAGAAGCATAAAAACTTGCAGTGCTCAACCATTCATCCCCTCCTTCCTTTACCTGTTGATGGTTTCTCAGTCCCCTGGGCTAACTTGATGGCTTATGCTCTGTCCTTGTCAGGAGCACTTTGGATGGGCTCCTGTTGTGGAGAACAGTCTTTGCACAAAGCAGTTTTGCAATGGGTTTGGATAAAGAGAGAATGATCCTTACTAAGATGTTCACGTGGCCATTGTTATACTTGGAGATGCCCAGTCTGTGGTATTTAGGAGAGGTGTTTAGATTTTATCTTTGTTTCTTACCATCCGAATATATTTTAATTGGCAATATATTCAATTGATTTTGCCGAAGTTGAGTCTGTTTTGCATGTAATGGTAATTGGTAAGTGATCTTTGTGCCTTTATCTCAGTCAAAGAACACTTCCATCTTGTTTTTATCCCACTGTCCTGTTGAGGAAGAAAGTACGAGTGTCTGACTGGATATCTGGCAGCTGGCCAGGGTCAACCCACCAGAGAGACAAAGCTTCTACTTAACAAAAAGTGTAGTTCAGCCACAAACCTAGTTACCAAGAAGACCCAGTTATAATATCAACGATTACCACCCTACACAGATCACAGTGCTGATATAAGCACAAACGCTTATTTGGTCAGAAAGTTACAGTGATCATTGACTTCAATAACAAAATATCACAGTTCCATATACAACTGTAGCTATGGCTTTTCATCATTCTCAGTGATGAGAAGCACAATGGGTTGGGATACACTTCTCTCTATTGTCCTCAAGTTATTCCTGTGCTGCTTCTAATTATCTTCACCCAGCTTTCAGGTTAGCACAAAGTAAAATTTCTGGAATATTAGAAAACTATATGTGAAAAAAACTCTGGCACAAGCCTGTCACACAACATTCCTTTTGCTGCAGAGCAGGTATGAGCAGTAGGCTGGGACTGTGGGTAAACTGGGATAATTATACAGTGTCTGCCAACCTGACTCGCTCGCATCTTCAACTGGATAAGCTACTGACGCATGACGGCAGCTCATGTCACTGGTCATGTGTGCTGCTTTCTTTCCTAGACACAGTCGCATTGCAAAGACATGGATGAAATGATCAACTTTTGAAGCATTTTTGCTCCCTTGATTTGCCAGAGCTACCCAAAGGTAAGAGCTTTCAAATTATTATACTTGGGATCAGCACTGTTTGCTCCTTAGGAAGTAAAGAAGGAGAGGTGGCAAGGGTTAAAACAGACTGTGGGCTCGAGGAGTATGACAGCTGTGGCTCTCGGTTATAAATATTAACTCTTTATGATTCAAATGTCAGGTGTTCAAAATCTGCAAGCTCTCTCTCATGTTCCTAAAATCTGGAGGCATGGATTTTTCTCAGGATATTTTAGCTTTCTCCTAGAACAGATCAGAGATGGAAAACAGGAAAACTGGCTTTCTGATAAGGTGAAGATGAGAGCAGTAATAAGCATGCATAGTCAATCTAATCACCATAGGAAAGGGCTTAGCTCTTACATAAAGCAGGGCACATACCTGCTTTCTTCCAACAGATATTTATTCATGAAAACTTCGTAAGAGTTGCTGAAGCAGGATACTACATGACATTACTGAGCTGTTCTGTCACTTTTCAATTGAAGGACAAGTTATGGACACTATATTTCCATGGGTATATATGAAATGCTGGCTACCTGTGATTCAATGCTGTTGGTAAGGGAACGTTAACCCATCAAAGAATCAAATGAAAAGATGGCAAACATCAAATTTTAAGGTAATAATGAAGTGCCGGACTATTGTGTAAGGCTGCCCCCAATTCCAACAGCTAGAAGTGAACATGAAAAGCTAAGTTGTGTCAATAGAGGATGAAGGCTGAATCTAAATTTGGCTTTTCCTATCTTCTGTTGTTTGCTCAAGTTTTAAGATGAGGCATAACCAAATGCGGATCATATCACTGCAGAATGGTTGCAGTGTCTCCCCGACACAGTGCTTCCGTATGCAACAGAGCTGAGCAAAATCAAGACTAATTAATTTGCTCATCATTAAGGTTGCAGAACAGGAACTGAGCCCATCTTTTTTTTTAACCCCAATCCAGGTTAATGCACAAACCACTGGACAATACTTCCTTTTAGTGGTTAGTACTCTATTTTGGGAATGGTAATTAGGGAGATAGAGATACAACCCCTTATGCAATCCTAGGGCCCAGTTGTGCTCACCCTTCAGAAAAAGCACCCTTTAAACATGAGTGAAGTTGGTGATCTGAAGGAAGCAAGGGATTGGACCTCAAACAGTAAATTAAGGAACAAGATTTAAGAAATACACCTGTTTTGCACTGAAGGTTAATGCAGAAGGTAGCATTTGAGCTTATTCAGTACTTTAATTAATAACCTTGATAGAAATATAGGAGTGGATAATAAAATGTATGAATGAAGAAATAAATTGTAGAAGCAGATCTGTTACACAGAATGAGAAAACCTGGAGAACTGCTGTGACAGAATTCACATGTGTTATGCTACAAAGCAGTGCATTTCGAAAATTACATCAGGAATTTCAGTTACGAAGTGGGAGTTCATTAGCACAAAATGACACTGAAGGAGAAAGACTACTGCTGGATAATGACAACATAGGTACGAAGCATCAGCACGATATGGCTGTGGAAAATGAAGAAGTGCTATTGGATTATTCTAAAACCAGCATTTCCATTAATTTTACGATGACATTCATACCATTATAAAGCTGAGGACAAAGCTCACTGGTCACTCCTGGACAAGGTGGATGAATTCACTGTGCAGAAACAAGGACTCAACCAGTTTGTTCAGCCCTGTGAAGGAAAAGATGCAGAGAGACAGGAATGTTCTCCGGGCTGTCTCAAGGGGAGAGGGGGTTTCTATAAAATCGTGATGCTGGCACAATAACAAACAGGGATAAACTACCATGAATAACTTTAGGCTAGAAGTCTTGTGAAAGTTCACAGCATTTTTAACTGCTTTAAAGGTGAGAGCGACAGCAGCAGTAAATGTACTAAATTATAGACTGGAGCTCCCTTCATGAAGGAATAACCCAACATAAGTGGCTGACCTGGGACAGGACTGGAAAATCCAGGGAGTCCCTGCCTATCCAGCAGCCTCGTGAGTAGACATAGGCAGGGCCAGGCTGCCGATCTGCTTGCACAAGCACTGCAGCTGCCTGCGCAAGCCCAGGAACCAGGTAACCATTTCTCTGGGTGCACATCAGAGCAAAGGAACACCGGGCTGCATTTTTAAACAAAAAAAACCAAGATCAACCCTCCAAACCTTCCAAATCTCTTTGCATCTGTGTCACTATTTACAATACTATGGAGGAAAAAAAGTGTTTTCTCCAAAACAGAAAAAGCAAAGAGCTCTTTCTTTCTCAGTAGAGCTCCATTCACCAGAATTTCCCTGTTCAGTATATGCTTCCTCCTGAACAACTGTCACTCTCATTTTACTCTAAACTTCCATGTAAGCCACAGGGGCTTGGATTACATGTAAATATCTCCCTTTCCCCACAAGAGGAGGAGAAGCAGTATCTGCAACAGTTTCTGCCCAGCTCCCTGGTTCAATGACAAAAGCATCCTGAAGACTTCAGCATATGAACAACCATCTTATACTGACCACTTCCAGCAGTGACCTTACATATTGGCTAGTGAGTCAACGAAGTCGACAAGCCAATGGAACCAGGTGAAGAGTTTGAAACAAGAAATATGGTTCATATTCAGTTCAGTCTTTCATAGCTACCTCTCCATTCGACAAAAGAAGCTGGTAGCCTGATACGGGCTTAAAAGTCAGAATAAGTGTAGGATTAAAGGGGAAATTTGGGAGTAAAGAATGGAAAGATGGCAGAGCATCCTTCATCTCATTGAAAAGGCTGTCTACATCCTGAATACTTTTAAATGTCCAACTTTTATTTTGCTGGCAGCAGTCATCTCTTTTAGCTTCTTCAGAATAAGTATAAACAAATACCTGAATGCTGCTCCACAACTCCTTGTTTATCTTATTAGACCTCAAAATATTTCTTCCTGAACATTTGAAAAGCCTCAGCATATTGAGAATGTTACAATAAACAATGAACTCAGGGCTAAAGGGAAAACACCTCTCCACTGAGGAATTTAGTGTTCCACTGCTAACCAAAAACTAGAATTAACTGCTTCAATAAAATAAGACAGAGGCACTCAATATTGTTCAAGCCTCAGATGCAATTGCATGCCAGCAATGACATTTTATGGTCAATCTTTAACACAGCAGAAATTGAAATCATCTCATAAACTCAGCTGGAAGGGCTAAATGCCCAAGAAGGCATTAAACTACTGATGACAGAAGAACAAGAACACATTACAGCAAACTGAAAGCCTTTGGACTAGTATCTTAAAAGCCAACCGATCACTGGGGAAACCTGCTATACTTCCACATGTCTATGAAATCTGAAGATCATTTACTATAATGTTTTAGTGTTAATCTTCCAAAATCCAAAACTTTTGAATGCATCACGCTATCTCCTTCAAATACCTGAGTCTCTTAATATTTCCTCGAAAATTCCATGTTCCCTTTTTTCCGTCTCTGAACCCACTCTTATTGAAGTCAATGACAAATCCCATACTGACATCAACTGGAACTGGAATGAAGATTAAACATTTTTCTTATAAAGTCACTGCTTCCTGTCCTGGCTCTGGATGCCTCCCGGTACGCGATGTGATAGCCAAATATGACCACCTCCTGCCAGATGACACAATACTGATCCAGCCCTTATTGCAGCTGTAGCACAGACAGGCCACAGAGCCAGCCCTTTGCATCTTTAGTCCCTCTCTCACATATCCAAGTTGTCCCTATGTTTTCTGCTCCATTCCCAGAAGCGCTAGGTATTTTGTGCTGTTACAACATGTCTGGGTCCTGGAAGCAGCTCCACTGCTTCAAGTGTAATAAAGATAGGCCAGAGCCAAGTCATTCTGAAGTCTGTAGTACAAGACCAACAATGAACCTTCTTGTTAAAAACCTCTCAGTTAAATAAAAAAAAAAAAAAGTAAATCTTGATCAGCTTTCATAGAAGTATCACATAATTTTTGTTACCTAGGTCAATCTACTTCTGAGGAAGAACTGCAAGAGAACAGAATAGTGAGGTAAGGGAAGCGTTACCTGGACTCTGATGCGCATGCAATTGCCAAATACCATCTGCCTCCTCTCCTTTTCAGACCATAATTTCTGATTCTGAATGGAGAATCCATACTGCAATAAACTTCAGTTTTCAAGTGAAATTGTAAGCACATCATTGGCACAGGTTCATAAGACTAAAAAAAAAGATGTATCAGCACTCAAGTGATGAGATTTCTGAAATGACAGTTGAGCGGCTCTTAGCGTGTTCTGCTGAGCTGTATCCATGTCGAAACAGACACAAATGCCACTGGGCTCTCCAGGCTGACGAACCCTTTAATTTCAAATACTGCAATGTCACTTTTGAAGAGGTATTTGTGGAAAAAGCATATTTCTAATTAACTTAAAATCAAACTGGAAAAAGTATTTCTGAAAGGTCAAAAATTATTTGCATAAATGTGACTGACTCCCTGCCCACCACTGCAAACACACAGCACCTGAAAAACACCACAAAGAGGGGAGGAAAGTAATTTTTCTTTTTGCAATTATTTGAAGCATACACTAGAGGCCAAATGACAACTGTCAGCACTCCTGAAAAGATTGTTCTCCATGTATCTCAGTTTCTCTTTGACAAAACACAAATGACGGTGCCTGTGCCTCTTTGCAGGCACTCGTCAAACTCTTCTCATCTGTGGGATTATTCAGCCATCAGGGATGTTCAGGAGGGAACGTGCAGAGTTGCGGGTGAGATGCGGGTGAGAGCTAGAGAGCGGGGCCCTGCCGGGGAATTTCGCAGTTCAGCAGCTTTGCTCAGCTGCATGACGACTGCTCTTCACACCAGAACATGACTGCCTGGAGCAAACCCAGAGGAAGATGATGGGAACTGCCATTGTCTGTTCTCCCCTAGGCCAGGTCCTTCCTGGAACACAAAGGCTTTATAATTTCCACCTTCCTTTCCCAGAACTTGCTCTTTGTGTATACACCTCAGGGTGTGATTTGCTCACTTTCTCCTTTTCCTTCCTTCTTTTCCCTCCCTCCCTTCCTCCCTTCCTTCCTCCCTCCCTCCCTCCCAGGACTAAAACTGAGCAAACTGATTATACCCATATGTAGCAGAGACCAAGACTTCAGAGGAGAGAAGGCACAGACTTGTTTTAGTGTCCCTGGGATTATACATTTCCACCTGCAAATCAAACAGTTTGCTTGAGTCAGTCTTGAGTGCTTCAGACAAACCAAGCCCCCCACTTTTGGAGGGTACAAGGGACCGCTCTGCCCCTGCAAGAGAGCTCCCTTTACTCAGTGTGACTGCAGAGAAGACAACTCACATCAGGTCCCCAGCTATTAAGCTTAGGCCTCCTAGGTATTACTGGCTTCTGGAAGAGTGTTCATAGGACATTCAGGCCCGGAGGATATCTAACCCCCTGGTACTCTCTCCCAGGTAGACTGAAGAAGCTCCTGTAGAAGCTGGGGTCCAGCTGCCCACCCAGTTCTCCCAGCTCATCTGCTCTGGGCAAGCCCTCCATCACAGCAGACAGACCTACTGGCAGCACTATTAGAAGTGCATAACAGAACACTGAAAGCATAGCAAATTCATGACACCAACTCTTGTCAACAGCCTACGGCCCACAGCTTCTCTGCCTGATGGCTCCAGTAGATCAAACACAAACCTGGAATCCAGTGAGACTCCCACACTATTTCTGACTCTGCAGTTGATCTATGTCTGCATCTCTTGTCCTATACATTTAACTGGTGCTATTACATTAATACTTCACTGAGTGGAGTAAGGATTAGTCAGTGTTTGCTTGCATTCAGCTGTTAACTTGAAACGCTCTCACTATGATAACTATTTTTATTCCCTCCTCCTCTGTGTCTCATGACAGGCCTTCTGCCCAGGCATCCAGTCACTGGATGAATTTCAAAAGCTCTTTCCTCTTTTTCCTTTATCAAAGCGAGTGAGATTAATTCAGCAGAAATGCCACCAGAATGGACACCACCCAGTATTTAGGGTACAGTATTTAAGTACCAAGATAGTAATAAGCCAAAAACTTGCAGAGACTCCCTATAATTTTGCCCACTCATCCTTGCTCCATGGAAAGAGTCCTGGGTTATCAACGCTGGCTAATACGATATTTCCCTATCATCACACACCTGAACTTGTAGTTACTACTGATGCACTGCCTTTCTTCTTTATAGATCATTAATCTCCTTCTTTATAGATCATTAATCTCCTTTGACTCTCATAGCTTCATCTTACCCAAGTTTTCTTGATTCTCAGCTTTTCTTTTTTCTTTCTTAGCAGGATCCTCACGAAGCTTCACCGGTGGTCTGTTAATACCTCTGACATTGCCACTTCACTTGTTTTATCTTCTTTATACCAAGTGCACTGATGTGCACTCTTTCCTCATCCTTCCTCTCCAATCCATATATTAGCAATTATCTCCAGCACCTTTGGCCTTACCATGGCCAATGCTGCATTTCTCTTTTTTTCTCCAAACCACCTTACCTATTCCCTTTACTATGTGACCTGGTACTATTTTCCCTCTCACTTCCCATTCATCCAGCTTTGTGAAAATTACATCGCTTCTTCCCTAGTGATATTTTCAAATCCCTTTTTTTCCTTCCCTAGGACTGATGCTTCATCTCAATATTACTAATCATCCCCCACTTTGGCCTCCCCCATACATAATGCCGTCCAAGACACTTTGAAAAGAGACCTGTTGAGATTATCTTGCCTCGCTCAGCAATTTCCATCCTATTCCAGTTTGACCTCACATATTCAGGCAGCTTGTGCCAACTTGCCATATGTTACATTTTTCAGTCTCTTATCCAAATGTCTTTCAAAATATAATCCCTCACTTCTGCATCACCAATGAGTAGGCAAGATAGGCACAGTCCTGATCCGAACCAGGGCACAGCAACACAGCACACGTAGCTGGACTGCAAGGACCTATGTGGAGTTACCTGAGCAGCCAGAAAACCTGCAACAGACTCATTTAGCAGCTTCTCACAAACAACTTTGCTCCTTTTTCTCCCAAAACTGCCCTTACTCACTGACCCGTGTGAAAGGCTGTAACTTTTGTAAAGGACTCCTACAATTAACATTAGTAGGAATTAACTAGTTAATACTGGTTCAAGGGACAGCTAGGAATAAGTTTACACCATCCCCTTTACAGTACTACAAGCACACATCTCCAGCTGTGTCCTCTTTCTCCCACTCTGCTTTATTGCAAAGAACAGTTCCTCCTAACACCTGCAAAACATACATACTTTGTGCCTGATCTTGTTCAGAGCCTCAGGCAGTGCAGTCATGTTTAATAATGACCTTGCCTAACAACAGCCTGTCACACTAGTGATGAGACAATAGTTTCACAGTACAAAACTGGTCGCGGTAATGATGATGATAAGGTTGCACAACAACCCGATGAAAGACAGATCCGAATTGCCACTGGTTGCACTGTTGCAGGCTCTGATTTAATGACACATGAAGGTTGTTCACAGGTGCTCTGTAAGTGTGCTCTTCCCCACCTTGATTATTTTGACAATCCATAGGAAAGAATTAGCTTAACTTTTCTCCAAAGATAACGCTTTCAGTCACAAATTTACAAGCTTTGAATAGTGTGTTTTCTCAGGGAACATTTTTAGCTTTCCAGCACAAAGAAATACGTAAAGATGGTATTTTCTGCTCCCCCTTCCCATCTTTCTCATCATGAAGTGTAACAGGAACTGACTGCACTTCAGTCTATAAAAAAGCCAGAACGTGAGAACTGCTAATTTTCCTCTAAGTAAAATCCAAGTGTGAAAACCAAGAATTACAAAAGCATTGTCAAATACAGGTCATCGAAAGTCACATATGGTAGATTTTATTCTGCACTACTTTTGGCAGGCAAACTGCGGAGATGGCTAGTGAGAAGGCACGTGTGGAAATTCCTATGATTATGTATGAACCGCATCGTGAACCTTACAGGCAAGAACCCTCTGCACCAGAGTACCACGGCCAAGAGGGTAAGCAGGCTTCAACAGAGCGGTTTGGGAAGAGCACCCTCTTGGTAGCTGTGGCAAACGCTGACAGCTGGTTTCCAGGGCACAGCTGAGCTAGCTCATAAGGGGCTTTGCTGGGATGCAATGGGTTTAGAAAGTGGCTCTGCCAGCACATAAACCCCAGGGTTGGGGTAGGCAAGCTGGTAGGATCTAATGCAAACACCACTTAAAAGGGCAAAGAATATTTTTTGTTTGTTTAGTCAATCAGTTTTCTAACAACACATGCTTTATTGGAAATGAGCTGCAGTTTTGTCTCTACAATAATTTCATATTTCTAATGAGTAAATGTTTAGCTAGCGAACTTTGTACCTGGATGGGCTATGTCTTGCTTAAACTGTAATCTAGTTTTCCAGAGGATTGGCCTTTTCCCAAACGCTCCTGCTGCCCAGAGCTGCCTACCCTAGAGGAGTCAGTTCTGCTGCTGGGCTCTATGGGAGACAAACAACCCCTCCCCATTGCTGTTTCATGAGGAAACACCAGGACTGAAATGCTGGCAATTCAGCTTCACAGCTGCTTCTCAGCTGGGTTGGTGTTTCATTCTGAAATGAGGCATTGCCCTCACGCCTTCACAAGTATCTCACAACAGTCCTTTGTCTTCTGCCTGTTCCAGCCTACGCTCATTGAAAGATACACTGAGACATCAGTGATTTTACCCTTATTATCTTCCTGCTATTGAGGAAATCTCCATTCAACAGCAGGACAGGAGCAGAAACCAGAAGGTGATTAATAAGGCTAGATGTGTCAGCACTGGGCCTCTAAACCTGACTTATTTTCAGAGCACTTTACTCAGAGCAGCTTTCCCTCTCTGGACTATTTCTAAGCTCAGAAGAACATTCAAGAGGTTGGAGAGAAAAAGTCTCACTCCATGTGAACCACTCAGCACAGGTACTTGACACTCTGAGTTGCAGTGTCCAGTCCTTGCTTGGGATGCAAGTCCTTCACAAAATACATCAAGAGATAACTCACACCTACTGAACACGTTCCTTTTCTAGATTAGAACTAAATTCTTTACTTTTAATTTTTTTTGCAAGTTTGTTTTTCCACAAATAACCCCTCCTCCAAGAAAAACTTGAAAAACCTCAACACACTCCCACACAACCATTAAACCTAAATGCCATTTTAAATCACTACCATTTCTGGCAAGCCACTCAAGGAAACATCCTTAACGTTTTTTCAACTTTTCCATTTTATTTTGTCTCACTTTGGAAAATCCTAGTTTTGTATCACATTGTGAGCTTATTCCTTGGTTGGACTCACATTGTTCCTTAAAGGCTCAGTGGTGCAGGCTGGATTCCCACGTCAGGGCTGCTCTGCTGAGGACTGAGGGCTTCTCTGATGCTTTGCAGGCTTGACCCAACAAGACTTTTCATAGGGTCTGTCCTCCTGCTGCAGACCAGTCTGGTAGTTTGAAAGCACATCCATGCTAGCTGGCTGCAAAGTTTTATGCATTAATTTATTTTGAATGTATTTTTTTAGACATTGCATTCTAAATATGTAAGATTAGCAAAAAATACATGAGGCGTTCTAGTCACTAGCTTCCCTTCCCTTCTCCCTTATCTGCAACAAAATTTTCTTGTACAACAAACGATGTGATGAAATTCCTTGGTTGCAAGCTGAAAACAGATAAAATTCAAACTAGAAAAAATTCTCTAAATATTAATAGTAAGGGTAGTAATCACTGATACTAGTTAGAGGTATTGTGGGTCTTTTACCAAGGGAATCCTTAACTTTAAGATCAAGCATCATACTAATGTTATGCTAGGTTAGGTGCCTGTGTTGAAAATCAATTTGATTTCTCGATTTACATCATATAAAAAACAAGACTCGCCAGTCACTGTGGGCTCTTTTGGCTTTAAAAATCCATGAATCAATTCAGTAGCATTTTTTTCCCTGTTTTGTACTTCACTGTGTCACATCAGGTCTCCCCAGTGAAGCACCTCCCCAGACAGCTTCTTGTCAGACTCCAGACGGGGTTTTCAGGAAGCTCAAGCTGTACGCATTTTTACGTTTTGTGCCATTTTTCTTTGCACAGGGGGTTATGAGTATCCTTCTCCCCCACCTTATACCTGCAGAGAAACAGCCATCGTTGAGCAACCAGGTAAGTCCCAGGGGACTGCGCTTCTGACAATGCTTGTGGTTCTACATGCTAGCAAAATGAAATATGTTTAGTTTTAAAACTAACAGAGAAGATGGAGTTTTCTGACCCAATCACAGCCTAAGAGGTTTGAAAATTCCCCTAGAAATGCTGGAAGACAATCTAAGATGAGAGATTCAGACTTATCTTTCCAGCATTAGCCAATTCACAGAAGCATTCAGGTTGTTTTTTTTCTAAACAGGTGGGAGCTAGGATTTTAGAGGAAATAATTTTCAGTTTATTTCATTGTTCCTGTTCTAGTCACTTTTATGGAAGTGGAGAGGCTCAACACAGACACTGAGAAAAGGCCTCAAAGAACATTCAAACACCATCTCTCACAGGAGGGAAGGAGACACATATATTTTAAAAAATCTCTAAGACCAGAAGGCAATTAAACTCAGATACGCTACAGTCTATCTATCTAACCAGTACTGCCTTCCCATTCCTGGAGTTTTGTTTCAGGCTACAGTGTGAATGTACACTAAACTTGGTTTAGGATTCTGAAAATGGTATTTTGCACTGAAACTACTTCTGAAAAAATACTCTTCATGCACCTCCAAGGGGTGCACTCCTCAAAGAGTATGATAGAGTCAGGTCTAGACTGGAAAAACCTGAGGGAAGCTACAGACTTTACTAACTGGGACAGCACCTGCACCTGACTGATTCATAGAATCATAGACTCGGAATTACCCGAGTTGGAAGGGACCCAAAGGGATCATCGAGTTCAACTCCTATCCCTACATAGGACACTCCCAACATTCACACCGTGTGACTGAGGGCATTGGCCAAATGCTGATGGAATGCTGGCAGACCCAGTGCCATGACTGGGGAGCTGTTCCAGTGCTCCACGACCCGCTGGGTGAAGAACCTCTCCCTAATATCCAGTCTAACCTCCCCTGACACATCTTCCTGCCATTGCCTCTGGTCCTATCACAGGCTGCAAGAGAGAAGAGATCAGCACCTGTTTCACCTCCCTCCCTTGTGAGAAAGGAGCAAAGAGCTCTGAGATCCCCTCTCAGTCTCCTCCTCTCCAGGCTGAACAGACCAAGGGACTTCAGTAGTTCCTCATACAACTTCCCCTCTAGACCCTTCACTAGCTTTGTGGCCCCCCTGGACACCCTCCAGTAGTTTTATGTCCTTTTTATACCATGGCACCCAAAACTGCACACAGTTGCTCAATGTGGGGCCACCCCAGTGCAGAGTGGAATGGGACAATCACCTCTCTTGACCAGGTGGCAATGCTGTGCTGGATGCACCCCAGGTTGGCCCTCTTGGCTGCCAGGGCACTGTTGGCTCACATTCAACTTGTCATCGACCAGAACCCCCAGGTCCCTCTCTGCAGGGCTGCTCGCCAGCCTCTTGCTGCCCAGTCTGCACGTGTATCCAGGGTTGCTGTGTTCCAGGTGCAGAACCCGGCACTTGGCCTTGTTCAGTTTCATGCTGTTGATGATTGTCCAGCTCTCCAATCTGTCTAGAGCTCTCTGTGGGGCCTCTTTGCCCCTAAGAGTGTTGGCAGCTCCCCCTAGTTTTGTGTCATCAGCAAACTTTTTCAATAAACCTTTAAATCCATCATCCAGGTCACTTGTGAAGATATTGAAGAGCACTGGCCCCAGGATGGATCCCTGTGGGACTCCACTAGGGACTGGGCACCAGCCTGATGTAACCCCATCCACTGTGATTCTTTGAGCACGACCCACCAGCCAATTGTGCACCCATTGTATTATGTGTTTATCCAGCTGTACTCTGGACATTTTGTTTATGAGAATACTGTGAGAGACAGCATCAAAGGCTTTGCTGAAATCCAGAAAAATGACATTGACAGGTTTTCCCTGGTCGACTACATGGGTGACCTTGTCATTGAAGGATATTACATTTGTAAGGCAGGACCTTCCCTTTGTAAACCCATGCTGGCCGGGATCAGTGACTGTGTTGTCTTTCAGATGTTTCTAGGTAACTCCCAGAATAATCTCCATAATCTTACCAGGCACTGAAGTGAGACTGACAGGCCTGATTCAGCTGCTTTGGTGAATTTCCTGTAACTACTGAAAAGTTGATCCAGAAAGCTCCTTGGTATCCTTCAAATCTCTTCTTCAGGGAGAACATGCATTTTCATATTATTTCAAATATCACAAGATAAATTCTCAATGTCTGAGTGCATCCATGAGTGTGTGGTAGAGATCTGCCTGACTATGGGGATTATTCCATAGGCAATTCCCCATCTGTGTCCTTATCTGAGTAAATACTGGCAGCTGGTAGAAGCAGCATATCAGGATACACAGAACAAGCAGTACAGTGGTTATGAATATACTTGAAATCAATAATAGTAATACAGGTACTTCTAGATCAGCCATGTTAAGAATCTAAATTTTCTGGTTAAGACTTTATAACTTGTACAAAATTTTCTGTGCTTCTAATTTTGCTGCTTCTCATTTCCTCTTGAATTCAGTTTACTTGGTGTCTCAGCCTCCAATCATCCTAGCAGGAATCTTCTCAAGCAAACCAACATCGACAATATGCCCTTCCTGCCGCCAGCACATCACCACACAGGTCACCTACAGACTGGGCAGGCTCTCTTACCTTCTGTGCACCAGCTTGTGTATGGTTGGGTAAGCTTTCATGTATACTTTGAAGATTCTTCATAGCAGAAGGTTAAAAAAAGAGCTATTAAAAACAAAGTTCTAGCTAGTACTTATATAGTTTACCCTTCTCTATTTGATAAGGAGTCATTCTGTTCATACTAGATACAGTCATCATGGCTACAGGGGATGCAAACTTGCTAAATTTAACCAAGTATGTTATTATTTTTTGTAAGACAAGCAAAATTAGTACATTGTCTACTTGCCCATCATAATTTAGAATCAGGCTCAGAATCAGACCAACACATAAGATGCTAGCAGTGAAGGCGATTAATCTTTCAGAAGACACTTTAAACAGCAAGCATCTTGGGGAAGGAGGGGATTTTTGTAGTGAGAAGACAGACAGGACAGAGAGAAAGAACACGTGTAGCCAGCAGAAATAGAAGTCAGCAAATCGTTCCATGCCTGTCTATCTCTTCTGCAGGTGCTGTTTCGGATGTTGCTTTGTACCTCTCTTAGTGAGAAGCTTCAAGGATGCAGACCATTACTGTCCATGCTGCCAATTTCACATTTATAGATACAAAAGATTATAGAAACAAAGTTTATGCAAACAGAAGATGTCAAGTGTCTGTTTTCTAATGGCATAAGATTCTACAAATAAAACTAGTGCTAGAAAACACAGCGGAGTACACTTAGGTTCTGCAGCAACCTTGCCAGTGAATCCATCTAGAGTTGTGTGGTTGGACTGACTTTAAAACAAAAAGACCTGAAGATTAATTTACAGTGTCACTTGAATTCATGCTCTACTTGAATCACTGTGCTGAGCTGCGAAGTGACCAGCTAGTGAGCACTTCAGCGCTACTCCTCCTCCTCTCAAATCTCCAGCCCAGCTGGGCCACAGACTCATCTGGACTTTCCAGCCCACCAGTAACTGAGAGGTTTGGACATGGACATTTTAGAGAAGCACTTACCTTCTATGCACTGGAACTGACTGGTCGGGATTTCATTTCTCTCTGCTTTTCTTCTACCCCTGGCAGGGCTGTAGGTGGTAGAATGTAATTGATTATTTATTAATGAAACACTAAGTTGTGAGACTGTCTTTACAGTGTTATATATGAGGTAGGAGAATAAACCTGTTATCGTTACAGCAATACTGGCAAAATATCTCCTGTCTGCATTGCTTTCATGACCTGTTGTGCCCAGGGCTGAGATGCAGGTCAGATCGGGACACATCATTCACCTTAACAAACCCAAACCCAAACCCAAAAGATAAACATACAAAGAAGAAAAAGCAGCAAGCAGAGCTTGAGAGGTCACCAAACCCACAACACAAGGCCCTCGTTTTACGTCTCTGCTTTCCCACAGGAGTGCATCATCTCCCAGACCAGCACTAGGTAGGCTTTCACACTTCTCCAAAGTCACTCTCAGTACTTACTTGCCCAGAAGGTGCCCATGCCCTGCTCTACACTGACAGCAGCAGCCACTGACACTTATTGCTGGCTGGAAAGACAAACAGAGGAATACAAGGAACCCCTGTATTTCAATGTTTTAACATCATAAGTACTTCCACATAGGAACCATAACTATTGCGGGTGAGGGGAATGTGTCACGGCACACAGACTGCTCCCTGTTGCTGCTTTTGCCACCACTGAGGTCCCTGCCCGTGCTCTGAAGGGTCTGTAGACACCACGTAGTCAAATGAACTTCAAACCCTCCTGCTCAGCCTGATGTTCAGTTTGATCCAACTCCTGTTTCAGCCATTTGGTCAATTTAAGCCATAAAGGGAAAACTGTGTCCCTGCAGTTACTGGTAACAGCCACAGGGTAAGTAGTGACAGGATGAGGGGGAACGACTTTAAACTGGAAGGGGGAAGACTTAGATTAGACATCAGGAAGAAATTCTTCACGCTGAGGGGGGGGAGGCCCTGGCCCAGGCTGCCCAGGGAAGCTGTGGCTGCCCCATACCTGGAGGTGTTCCAGGCCAGGTGGGATGGGGCTTGGAGCCCCCTGATCCAGTGGGAGGTGTCCCTGCCCGTGGCGGGAGGGTTGGAACTGGATGGGCTTTGAGGTCCCTTCCAACCCAACCCATTCCATTGTCTCATGACTCCAGAACCCTGAGGATTCTCCCACAGCCAGGATTTCCCGCAGGAGAGGCACCAGCTCTGGGCACCCCGCAGCTGTCGGCACACGGGTGCACAGGTCCCTGCCTCACAGAACACTTCGGGGAGACTGCCGAAGGCCCGGCCGGCTCTGCCGCACGCGGCCCCAGCCCCGCTGCGTCTCCTCCTCAGGGGGACCCAGGGGGACCGGGCTCCCGGCGCGCGGCCGCCCCCTGGCGGGAAGCAGGGCGGCCGGCGGAGGGACACGAGCGAAGGGCACGGATGCGCGGAGGCACGCGGCGGCTGAGCGCAGGGACGGGCGGAGGAACACGGGGGCCGTAGTCGCCCCGGAGGAGGGAGTCGCCCCGGCGCGCGGTGGGTTTGCAAGCGAGCAGGCAGGCAGAGCTCCAGGAACAGCATTCCACCCCCTCAGGAACCACCTGGAGCTCGGCTCTCTCACCGAGAGCTCTGTTTGGGTTAAAGTGGCCACAGCGAAATCAGACCTGTGCAGGGTCCTGTCCTGCTCGAAGCCAAAGAAGCGCCCTAGGAACCCCCAGCCTTTAGACGAGATGTGAAAAAAGTACTGGGATCAACGTAGGTAAAAGTCGTTAAGCAGCGATTGTCCAGGCATAGAGCTCGGATCAGGTCGTGCTGGCGCAGGGGTGCAGTTGGACTCGATGATCTCAAAGGTGTTCGCCACGATTCCATGACTCTGCCGGCTGAGCTCCCAGCCTGCTGGGCACCGTGAGTGGCAGCGACTGCTGGCCCTGGCACAGACAACAGCAGCGAAGCCGAGAGACACTGCTGGAAGAAAGCTGTTGCTGGTAGCCAAGCAGAACCATCTTTAGAGCAAGCGGTGAGACTGGACGTTCACACAGCCTCAGCTCCAGGGCCCAAATTGGTGCTGATCAACATTGCCGAGCTCCAAAGGGTGCCAGAGAGGCTCCATGGAACAAATCCACTGCCCTTCCACGGGACCCGAGCACGGCCTGGGGCCAGAGCAAGCCACTGGGAAACAACTGCACATTATCAGTAATCGAATTATTTTTAGATTTTACACATTTAGAAACTCACAGCCTCTAAGCTGAGAACAGGTTGGCACTGCAGTTTCTCAAGTGATGTTATTTTCATGAAGAAGCTTTTACAACAACTCCGTAGCCCTGCAGGACACCCAGAACCAACACCGCCAGCCTCCTCAACCCAACAGTGCACCAAAAGCCATTCCAAGAGCAGCTGCCCTGGCTCTCCCTCGGTACCAAGGTCAGCAACCTCCACCTTCTGCTGATACAACCTACTTGGACCTCATGGGAAAAAACACCAGGACAATCAAATCCACAAGCAGCTGCCCAGATGTCAGCCGAACAGGTTTTGTACCATTTCGCAATTTTTTTTAAACGTTACTGTTTTTCTCCATTTTAAAATTTGGCTGTGAAACAGAAGGCCGTGCTGTTAAGTAGTGATAAATAACACATCAAGCTGGTAACATTTAGTAGGAAAGATGCAATCCCCTAGAACACATGTAATATATACGTAAGAAATTATACATCTGATTTAAGATGTGCATGAGACATTTAACAGAATTAGAACATTTTAACACATTTGGAGACACAATAGTTTACACAAGTGTTTCATAAAAAATAAAGGCTTCCAGCTACAGCCTGGTGGTTGGCAAATTTAATTTTCTGCCATGCTTGGTACACAGCTAACTTAGTTTCTGTCCCAGGTGATGCTGAAGCTGAACACAGATCTGAAGGCAGATTCAGGCATATCACATATGAACCTTTTGCTCTTTTTCCAACCCTAAAGATCAGGCTGATTTAAAACCCAAAAAATAAATGTCACCAGGCTGCTCACACACCAAACGCTGATACTCACACTTGTGTAGTTCCTCTGAGAAAAAACAGGAGTTCAAAACCTGGCAATTGCTATGGAAGTCAGCATTTACCTTCTGGCCAGCTCTCCCTACACTATGAATATCATTCTTGGACACACAATTTGACTGAATTTTGCAAAAATTACCTCTTTGATCCAATCACAATCACTCTGTTTTCTAAGCAACCCATTAGCTTTCAGTCTGACTCTTTCCTAAAAGAACAGACAAGACACCCATGCAGTGTTTAACCTAGTCTATTTTATTTACAATATGTACAGTTCCTACAGAAAACGATTTCTCACAAAGGGTATTAAATAGCAAGAACATAGCGTAACTTAGATCTGGGCACTGACGTCCACAGCCAGCACAGAGCCCGCAGGACAGCCTGGTCCAAGCTCCAGTGGGATGCTGGGGCGGGATGCTGGCACACCAGCTCCGGAGGGGCAGCAGCTGAGGTAGATCCAGGTCGTGGGAGGCACTGCACGCTCGGCACGTCCTGCGGTACGACATCGGCCCGATCCCTCCCATGCATCTTGCGGCAGCACGGATTTGTCCTGGTGTGGCTAAGCAAGCCTTCTTGTATACAGGGTGATTTTATTGGCTGTCACTCTAGTCAGCAACCACATCACTGGTGTGGTTTGCGTACATTTCACAGAACGCTTTGGACTCCTTTAGGATAAAAGGCACTATGAAAATCTACAGGAACAATGCTTGCTATTTTCGTAGGGAGAATTCAGATGGGCCATTAACATCACATTGCTCTGATGCTGTGTACCATGAAATTACATCCTTATTGCTTATCATTAACTTAATTTAAAGCATTCACTGTCTATTATGCAGATAATTCCAAAATATGAGTAAGAAATGGAAAGCACGGTAATTTTGAAGACTCTATTCTGGTAAATTTTTTAGAATGAACTAAACAAACATACTGCACCTGAGAAAACCTCCTGTCTTCCTCTTCTCTTCATAGGAGTGTGTGTGTTTCCACATTTGAATAACAAGTTACTTGTGCTCCAAATAAATGTCTTAAAAAACTTCAGTTATTGAAAACTGCATATGGAATGCCTTAAAATATCACCTCTTCAAAACTAGTGTGGGTATAGCACAAACAGCGAAACATGTAAAAACCAGTCATCTAAAAGTCAAAAGGCACCCCAAATGTTCCTCAGTGACTTTTTCTGAAATTGTTTTTTTTTCTTTTTAAAAATATTCCCTAAAAGCTGCCAACATGCCATAAATTAAAAATTTAATCACATTCAGGTACAAGCTCATTTTTAATCAGTGTACCATAATGTTAAATTCACAGAATATAATTAGGGCTTACTACTGCTGACCAGAGTCTCAGATTTTACAGAAATATTTTTAATACAAATCCTGACATTTACTGAAAGCCTGTAGAAACAATCCGAGTACGAGTAACACCACCACTCAGATGGTGGTGTAATTCTCACCAGATCGATGCAAATACGAATCAAAGAAAAACTTTATCCACTTAAGGCAGGCCATTTAAGCACTTCCCTGTAACCTACGCACTCAGATGCCTTGATTGGAAATAAGAGACAGTTAAAAGCACTGCAAGATATAAATTAAAAATAAATCCAAACATACCTAAAACTTGAGCGATTAATTAATTTTAAAGCTAAAAGAATGAACTAGATGTTAAAATACAATTTAAAAATGCTTGCTGGTGTTTCCAGTAATCACCAGAACCCATCTCAGAAAAAAGTATAAAGGCCATCATGTGTACACAACCCCTACTAAATGTTTATTTATAGATCTGAGAAAGGGAAGCTTCTAAGCACTTTGTTTTGGTTATGAATACAGGGAACACGTTACGGTGGAAATCTATTACTCTATTAAGAGAGCTTACCTTTAGAGATTCCAGATTCCACTTTACACCATTTATAATACAAGACTTGAGAATCTGGACCACAAAATTTTGTACAGGCAGGCAGAGTCATGGCTACCACAAAGACTAGCAAAATAATTTTTCCATTTGTCTTATTTGTACATGGCTCCTTCCTGGAAAACTTTTTATTTCTTAAGCTCAAACATGACTAGTTAGGAGGTAAAAAAAAAACCAAAAGAAACCCCCCCCAAAAATTCCAAACCCCAAAACAAACCAACAGAACCCCCCACAAATTTTCCCAAAAACAACTAATACGAAGGTTATACAATTTTCAACACTTAAGAAAAAACCCACACCTTTAGCAAAACCTCACAAATCAAAACATTTCCCAAATCTCTATTTCCAAGGAGAGAAGAAATCTTCTTCAACGTCCACGTCATCACTCACTGAAGAAAAATTTTATAGAAAATTTTATTCAACATACAACATTTTCCAGCAAAAAAAGGCAATATACAGGAAGAGTTGTTGTACACTGCGGCTACAGAAACAAAATAAAATACTGGAAAAGAATGTAAAATTAAGTGTGAATTGCTGATTCTATCTTTACTGCACTCAAAACTAGACACGCGGCTGGCATTACCTCCAAAAGAAAAGGAAGCAGTCTGGGGACTGAAATAAAACTACACACAATGAATATCAACATCAGTGAAATTCACTTGCAGACTCACCCAACAAAATTAACCTCCAAGTGTTAAATTGTACATGTTCATTCATTAAATATACAATTTCATTTTTTCTTTTTTTCTTCTTTTTTTTTTTTTCCTCCTTTTTTATACAAAGTCAACAGCTTACTAAACACTAGTGAGCATGCCCTCTGTGCTAAAAGGCTATTTCTTGTGTTTTCCCCATCTCTTCCCATGGTAACTAAATTAATGGTATTTATAATCCTTTCACTTGCTTTTGCCATCTTTTGAGTGTCACTCTATTTGCCAGAAGATGTTTGTAATAAATCACAACAGTATTTATCAATGGTTGAAAATTTAACAAAAAGACCCAAATATCTCTTTTTAGGACTCAGGGCATCCACTCAGCAAAATGGGATGCGAAGTAGTGACTAAATCAAATGAAAACTAGTTTATTAAAAAAGATTCTATGCAGCTGGAGGAGACAAAAATCCCGAATAAGTGCCAACAATGTACACAAAGAAGTAGAGATTGCTATTTATTGATGATGTGAGTTTTTTGCATTTACAAATGCACAAAAATGTCATTTAAAGTATAACTGAAGGAAATAAATCTGATGTGAGTCTAAACATAAGACTTACTAGCTGCAGTGATGGTGAACACCACACCAGGAAGGGCAGCCAGTCAGCTTATGCCATCTATAAACGTACTACAGACAAATATTTTGCCAATGTCAACTGTTCTACTAAACTCTTCCCTCATTATGCTGACAATTGCCTTGCATTACGTTTACCATAAAATAACTCTCATTGGCATCCAAGCTTTATAAAAACACCTTCATTTTGCTCAAAAAGGGCAGTCAATAGATACAGAGAAGCCAAACTGAACAGCCTCAACAAAATAAAATTAACATCAGCAGCAAATCCTCTTGCTGAAGACTTCAGATATAGTGCACGTGTACCAAAGTTCTACAGTTGTTAAAAAGGTGCACACACACACTGATTTTTGTCCCTTGCCTTGATAATCTGGTTAAGTAAGTCAGTTATGGATTTTAATAGCTTTTTCAAGGTAAGTGTAGCGACTTCTCTTTGGGGCTTTATTGAAATGGTCAAGCCCTAGCCATGGCCTTGGATGAGACATGTTGCCTAGAAAAAAAAAAAAAGAGAAAAAAATAATGAAGTTTTAAGATTAAACTGCAGTTTCCTTCACACAAACTACTTCAGTGTGCCCTGTTCACAGTTCACTAGGAATCACAGAGCACAGAAGAGGACTGCATAATGGTCCTACAGTCCACAGCCAACAGGGCAGCTTTGCTGACCACTGCTTTCCTTCCAATAATACATTTTACAGCTGTTTTGGGATTAGGTAGCTGTTTTTTCTCCTCTTCAGTCACTCACAGGAGTTTACAGCAGTGAAGCGTGTGCTAAAGCAAGAAAACCACTGGTACCAGCCTTTTTGAAACAGGAAGGCATCCATCATCTAAATATGACAACCGATAGGATTTGCCACATTACAAGTTCTCTGCTGTAATAAGTTATTCATATCACCTCATTTACATAGGAATATTTGTTAGATTAACATAAAATGTAAATAATCAGTTAATAAAGAAGTCATGTAACTAACCTCTTTATTTTCTGAGAAAAAAAACATTAGTCATGTTCAGATTGTAAAGAAAACAGATTTTTTTTCTCACTTGTTCAACCCAATACGGTTTTATCTACTGCTAATTTTCATGAAAAACCACAGTCCACATACTTCTTGCAAATAATTCTCTTTTAAGATGTCTTCAATGCAGAGCATCAAATGTTCTTTGAAGTGAAATGATAAAGGCAGAAATTGAATAGCCCCCCAGCAAGAGAAGCACACTCCTACATTCAAAGCCATCAACAGCAACCACTAAAGCATAAAACACTTGACCTTTTTGGGTTGCCTCTATCTGCATGTCCCGATATATATTCTTCAATCGAAATTATTATTTCTTTTTGTTTGACATAACAGTCAATATGAAACATAAACGGAGAACTGACGGTCTTACTGAGAACACACGAATGTCTTTTAAAGCAAGAAATTAAGTCCTACACCGTTGGCATGAGCACAATCATTGCTAGAATGCATCTCTGTAAAAGCAAGTTGCTATTGACATCAGATACATCAATCAAATTAGAGAATGGCAAAGCTCTGGTTCAATAAATCCCATGTGTGTTAAAATCTGGTATTTGTAGAAATGTGCAAGTCCCACACCTTTAAATATGACTTCGATAAGAAGGCATTAGAGCATCATATTATCACCTCATAGGAGAATTTCAGAGGGAATGAATTCTGTCCAAGTGTATTACATCAAAGGAGCAACTTGCCCGTGAACTCTCAAATTCATCTCTCGAATTTAATATCACATTCCCTACAACTCCTACAAAAAGTTCACGTTCTCTCTTCTGATTTCTACCGTGTTCTGTACTTTTGACCTAGTTACCTGGTTTGTCTTTCATCTTGTTTTGGCAATACTGGCTTCTCCTTTGCTCACAAAGTCTGACAGTTCGTTTCAGACTATTGCCTTCCCCAGAAAGACAACTCACAGGATAAAAACAGGGCTCTGCCCACTCTGAGCACACAAGAGAGATTTTATGTGTCCATGGAGAGATGTCCACCCCGAAGTTCACCATCCAGAGACAACTAGTGCAGAAAAAGCAGTCCCAGATGACTGCTCGGCTCCCAGATGACTCGTTCAGATTCCAAGTTTTGGCAAGTCCCCTCATATTCACAGCCAGGAGTCATGAACCTGGCTGTGCAACATACCACCACACTCTTTCCTAGCTTCCTGCAAAGCAGTCAGTAATAGGTCTAACTCTGTGGGTTTTGAAATAAATGGACAGTTACAGGATTTCTTTACAACTTCTACATAGATCCAGAATCTGGCTTGAAAAAAAACAGAGAAAGTTTGGCCCTAGCACAACCTGTCATCAAAAACCAGAGCTAATAACAGTTTGAAAAATGGAACTGCACAGCACAAATTGTCCTCAATCTCATTTCTACCAGAAAGAACAGCTCTCAAAAAGGAGCACTCAGCTAAGCTAGGGGAAAAAAACCCCTGATAAATTCAAGGCTTTCAAGAGAGCCTTGACTGCAGATTCAAAGGTGCCTTTCCCAACTGCAACTCTCAAAAGATGACTGTGGTGTAACTCCTGAAGGATTACTCTGGTTCTATTCCTCAGAGAATAGAACTTTAGATATCAGGCAAGTAAACAAGATGGTAGATCACCCACAGACAAACTCAGAACAGAGCGGCATTTGTAGCTTGGTGAATCATCTCTTAGGAAAAGAAAATCTAAATAGCATCCTATTCACATATGTAATATTCCTGGTAGGATTCTTCAGATTCATTGAAGATACCAAGAATGAACAAGAAGTATCTTCAATGAATACCACAATTCAAATAGCTCTTTGCATCAAACTTAATTTAAGAATCTTATGAGAATGCACCTTAATTTTTTTTAGGAGTAATACAAGCAGACACTCCAATAACCATGTAAGAATCAAATGTACAAGGAAGCGGATGGATGATACAGAAAAGGTACAACTGATGTTGTAACTCCTGTAAAGAATATTCTGCTGGCATTTGATCCATTTGGTCACTCAAATGCAAATTTTTAACTCACAAGGAAACAGATTTAGTTATTTATATGCCTATACAATACATATTCTCAGACTAACATATACACCTACCACTCAAGTGTGCACCCAAGCATATATAAATATTTGCTTAGTTACTACATATAACGTATTTCATGTACAAATAACAATCTCTGCATCCTGAGTTAAGGATAATCACATTATAACAACTTGCAAAGCAACTTCAGCAGTCAAAAGAGTAGTCAAGTTGTCTAACAACTCACCAGGTTGGGGCTCAAAATCTTTCAAGTTCACTTCATACTCATCTTCATTGAGATACTGGTGTCGGCCCATCATTACAATTGCAAATTTAAACTATGGAAAGGAAAAAAAAAACCAGCTGGTAAGATGCTATACTAAAATAAAGCCTTCAAGTCTAACTTCATTGTCTAACTTGCAGCTGGTTATAAGTAGCATTCCTCATGAGTTGATAAAGGCCAATCCTGTTTAAAATCTCCATCAGCAACTGGGATAATGGGATAAAATGAATGCTCATGAAATTATGAACCTGCATCTGGAGTACTGTGCCCAGGTTCAGGCCCTCCAGGGGAAAAGAGATGGCAACAAATTGCAGCAAGTCCAACAATGGTCCAGTAAGACAGTTCAGGGGCTGGAGCCCATGGCATATAAAAAGCTAAGGAAAATGGGACTGCTTAGCCCAGAGAAGAAAAGGATAACGGGGCATCTCGTCTTCCACTGACTGAGGGTGTTACACAGAATCAGACTCTTCTCAAATAGTTGCGTAGCAAAAGAAGATGCAAACATCACAGTTGCAAAACGAAAAATTCTGATTGCATGTAAGAAAAAAAAGTCTTCACGAGAGCGGTGATGCTCTAAAAGAGGGTCCAGGACTTGGCAGAATTCCCATCCTTGGGAGTTTTCAAATTCAGACTAGATAAAACTCTGAGCGACCTGACTTCTCGTTCTGCTCTGATCTGGACTCTCAGGTGAGTTCTAGAGGTCCTGCCCCATCTAAACTTTTCTAGGTTACTTTAACATTTTGCCAAGTATCTTTTGATGCAAGGACAGAAATACTACTCCTATATATCCTACCAAATTATTCTCAGAAAAAGCATTATTTAAGTCAAACAACTGTTGTATTGATCAAAAGCTCCACTAATCCCAAATCTATGGTGTGCCAGTTTCTTAAAATAAAGTTATTTGGGTCTACAATGAGCAATAAAAACTCTCCCAACCTGCCATTACCTTTTCAAACTCTTTTTCTTGTATGTCCAGCATTGTCTGAATCCGCTTCATAACCTCTCTGAAGTGTTCACCCTAATAATTACAAGATTTTTAATGTCAAAAAAAATCTAGAAAAAAATTAAGGCTGTTAATATTTCCTGCTTCACTAAAATACACTGCCTTAATCTCTCAGTTATTTACAAAATTATAGAAGTGTTCACATGATGCACTATCACATGGAATAACAACATACAACTTGCCAGAAATTCAGCAATTTTAAGTCTTATTGATTCATCATTATGCAAACTGTCCCATAAATCGACCAAGCACTGCTAGTGACATGTGCAAGTCAGGTTAAAGTTAAGAAACAAAGTTAGAAAATTAGCAGTAAAATAGGAATTTGGGGAAAAAACTGCATATTACTTTTTAAAACCTCTATACTTGTGATGCTCCCCCTCAGTAACTTTTTGTAGTATGTTTCTGCATGCTGTTATGTAAACTGCCCCATCAACCTAACGACCAATAATATGTACCAGCTGTCACAGAGAAATGCAGTGCAAATGGTTTCCACCAGAAATGAACACCCAGGTTTTACTCTACCTTGATAAGAAATATGGAAATACAGTAAAATTCTATGGGATGCAGAGATGTGGACATACTTCTCATTCAAATACTTTTAGAAAAGTAGTTAAGTTTCATGCAAACTAACATACACAAACCAGAAAAAGCAAATTGCTAACTGCCCCCAGAAATACATTTTGATATTAAAAGAACTAGTGTGACATTCAGGTGGAGTAGCACCAAAACTTAAGAATTTAAATTAAGCTCTCAAAATTAACTTTCGCTCTTGTATTAGCTTTCAGCCCTAGAAGATAAAGCACATCAAATTACAGAAGTTATGAAATACAAAGTTACATTAGACAATGCTGAAGAAAGCAAACTCATTTTTCATAATCATGTGTCTCAGTAAGAAGCCAAGCAACCACGGCGTAGTGACTTTTCCAACAAGCTTGCATCGCTATTAGCAAAGTGGTATTAGCAGTAAGGTTCTACGTTTGGGGAGGTGAGGCAGCAAGGTGAGGGAGGTGGAAATGCTATCGAAGCAAGAGTACAAGTCTGTGGCTGATGCTGAATGCCTAAACAATCCGTATATGCAAAAGCAAACTGAGATGGTAAATGATCTAACTGTAAAAAGGCATATACGGGGCAGAATCTTTTATATAGGAGCAATATTTTCCTATACATTTTTATACTAACAGATTTCTTTCACAGTACTTTAAGAAAACATCATCAATATGAGAACAAAAGGGAAGCATACTGTACCTGGTGTATCCTCAGCAAGAAAGGAATTCCGAATGTCCCGAAAACCTCTTTGTGGAAATGTGCCACTGTGATTAGCATCTCATTTTCTTTATCTATATCTACCTGGTCCAGAGGAATTTCCTAGATCCAGATAAAATTATGACTGCAATCAGCTAAAACATCCCCTAAAAAGTAAATTAACTAAAAGCATAACTGATGTGCTGTTACTGATGTAAAACAAGTCTATTTAAAAAACTAATGAAAAGAACCACACTGTTCGACAGTCTCTTTACAAGTCATTCATCCCTGGGATGACAGCGTCAGGTTCCCCTAATCAGTAAATACTTTCCTGGCCTCCCTAAATGGCTTTTTTGACATCAAATCTTCTACAGCTGTAGTAGGAGCTGTGAGCAATATCACAGACTTCTTGCTGTCTCCTCATTACAGTTTATATTGGAAACTTATTTTCTTAACATTTTTGATCTTTGAGGCAAGTCAACAGATTTGAGTGATGAAAGGTTTAGAAAAATGATGTATCAGAACTTGGCTGAAGAAGCTCACGCTTACCAGAAAAGAAAAAACAGTCTTCTAGAATATTTAAGTTTAGAGTATAAAAGTGGGTCCTAAGCATAAAAATTTATATCACAAGTCCTCAAACAAACCCTGGAATTACTGCTAAGGCAGCAAATGACCTATGGACAAGCCCTTGCCAAGTCTTCATATATTATTACAATAAACATACATAAAAAATTACAGAATTAAATAATTGTAAGGAAATAGATGGAACAAAAGAAAAATTTTAGAAGTATTATCATTAAAAATAAATATAAATTATCATGTCGCTAGCTTAAGTATCACATTATTTGAAAATCAGAATTTGGGAAAAAATTACCACTTGAGATATTCTTCGCTCAAAGTAAAATTATAAAGTTTCTTTAAGAGAGTAATATTTACCTCTATTCGAAACGTTCGACTTGTTGCAGGTGACAAACACTCTAACAGCTCATCTTCCTGATGGACACCAATTATTTTGTAACTTACAATTTCTAGCAGCCTTAAAAATAAACAAACAGGAAAAGCATTAAAAAAAAAATAAAAATATAACAATCAATGCAGCATTTCCTTCTCCAACCTTGAGAAGGCTTAGTGTAGTCGGGATGTAAACAGAAGCTACTACTGTAGTTGAAAAACTTTATGTTCAGTCTTCAGGAAAAATCAAGCTGTAAAGATACAACAGGTCAAATCACTTCTGGCTCATGGCAAACATAGCTAGTATGTGCAACTATAGAAGTTTTTAATTTCAAGTACTTTTCAAACTCTCTTTAAATGACCTCGCTTTTACCTCCCAAGAATTGAACAGCAGGAAATACTGGAATCGGGAAGAATTACTAAATTGCGAGTTAACAAATGCAATTGATGAAAATAATGATCTCAAGGACATAACTTTATGAAATAGAAAATAAATACATAATTACACAATATTTGTATTTGTAGTTAATAAGAGCTCATAACAATGTGAATCTGGAAGCTTTTTATTTTTAACACAGTATCAGACTTCATTTGATAACAGCATTTCCCACAGCATTTTAAATTCTATTAGTTCTCTCCTGCATAAAATCCACATGATCACATAAAAGAAACCCGAATATTCCAGCTTTACCTTAATTTCCCTGAACCTTTTTCAGAGAGTTCTACAACTTTTTTACATTCTTCTAACAGGTCCCGCACACACCCATGCTTATCTGGATATACTGTTATTTCCTATGAAATTTGAAACAGAAAAAGTGTCAGAAAATTTGAAAACATAAGAAACTACATTAAAGCACAAATTACATTGACTTTTTCTCATCAAAACTTCATCTTTAAAAGATAACAATTACTGAAGTGAACATCAGTGTTATCTTGAAAAACAGACACAATTTTTAATTTATTTGGGGGGATTTTTTGTGGTCTGGGATTTTGTTGTTCGTTTGATGTTTTTACACAATGTACAACTTTGCTCTAATTTTCTGTTATTCAGGGACAACAGAGTGTGTGACCCATAATCACAGTCATACCAGCTTTTGACATAGAAACAACAGCAAACATGTAGGAACCAGCCTCACTCACCTCTTCCCTAAACTGGCTATTTAGCCATATGCATTTAAAACTTCTTCTGTTTTCAAAATCAGTTATTTTCATTTTGAGCTTAAGGAAAAGAAGAAAAATACTTTAGGCATACTTTGTATAGGGCAGAATTATTTTTTAAATTCACATCAGCAAAAACAAGACTCTTACCTGTTGATAGTAAAGTTTTTTAGGTTGCCTAGGCTTGAAGAACTGCAGAAGATCTCTTAAAGTACCTTCATAATTATGCCTAAGAGGATTACCAGGACCATCCCTATAACTACAGAATAGATAAGAAAAACATAAATACCTCTTCACAATCTATCACTGCTCAGTAAGTTGAAGTACCAACTACATATTTATTCCTGGCTTCTGGTTTCATATAACTCCGAGCACAGCCTAAGCAGCATTATATTAAAGGCTTTACTAATTTTTAAAAACAAGTGAGTCTGTGGGCGCAGAAATGCCATTCACTGTGCATGTTAACTCTCTTGGATGTTTACAAGGTCACATGCAGTGCTGCAGGCTGGCAGACCTACATTCCTCTGAAAATACCAGTGTAGCAGCACATGCCTCAGATCCTGAAAGGTTAATTTGTAGAGCCACATGACACAGCAAATTCCAGAGTGACCACAGCACTGTAAACCACAAAGAGCTACTCAAACTACGACAGGCTCATTGATGAAGGGAAAGACCTACAGGTTAATAAAGAGCAATCTACATTTACATGAATACAAAACAATGATGCAAGTTCTGCGTATGCATTATTCTCGCAGCATGTACATACAGCTTCTAATATACTGTTTTCTGCTATAGTTCCATACAGATTCAAATCCAGTTTTACACAACTGTGTATGAGAACGCTACGTTAACCAGAAATATCCCTTTTAGCGGCTCTGAACTTGTTAGATCATCATCTTTGCAAAACCTCATTTGCAGACTTTGGGGGAGTGGTGTGTGAAGTAACCCCTGCACATAAACCCATAAAATCACCACAACCCTCTGCTTTTATGTGCACTTGTTTATACCATAAAGTACAGCTTCAAAGTAATTAATGATTTTAGTAATTTAAACAGTGATCCTTTAAAATGAATCTTTTTTCAATGACATTTACTAGAATTCTTCTAAAATGTGCAATTCTCTGAGGCCCTAGAGCCAGCCACTGCAATACTCAATTTGAGTATTGAGCCACTGCAATACTCAAAGCTGTCTATGCAACTTGCTGTACATGCCAGAACGCTAACAATTTATTGGTAAAGAATTAGTTTACAACCTGGAAACTGCTACCTATCTATATCTGGGCAAAGTATGTTAAAGAATAGTTTAGACACAGAAAACTAAGGCAATTCATCTTACCCTTGGGACTTGAAAAACTGTAATAGCATTGGATCCGTATTAAGTCTTTGCGCAACTGTCTTTGCAACCTGCAAATAAATTTTTAAGTTCTGAATTATTTCAGACCATAATGACATTGCTCTACAATAACATTACACATCAAGAGCATTATGCTATGGAAATTGAGACACACCCACAATGCCTACTTCTCCAAGGCAAGATAAACTAGTATCTTCAGCTTCTGAACAGAGTAAGATAAACTAGAACTATAACAAGGAAACTAATTTTTTACAACAAATCACTGTCACCAAAAGGCTGAATTCCACAATAGCTCTACTCCTCCTCTGTCTTTTTCTTTAAGAAAAAATAAAAATTATACTATTATTTGGGAAAGAAGCAAAACGTGCTATTTGAAAAGTCCCACTGTTCTTGAGTTCACTCCCAGGAAGTTAGCTTGCTGGGTAACATCACCCCATTATTCCCATCAGTATATTTCACGTCACTGCCTCAGAGAAAGCATAGGGATCCTCTGCCTGTTTTTCCCTTACCGAACTAAGCTATAAAGACCTTGCACTTCAAGGAAAAATGAAATATGAGGAAGCAAGTAAAAAAAGCTGAAAAGTAGAGGAGAACAGGGTAGCAAAAGTCATCTCTGACTTTCATGCAGCTGCTCTAAGTTCTTGCCTGTGGTGACAGAAAATAAACTTGTCTGGTTTTAAGTGATTTTTGACACTGACAAAAGCAACAACTGCAGAAGAACTATAGGGAGCTAAATCTACTCAGGCTCTTAATAGATCAGACCAACTGTATTTTAATTTTTTTTAAAAAGCTTCATTTGTCCAGTTCTCCTCTCTGAACATGCCCTGGTCACCCACTATGAACACAACAGGTTTGATTTGTCTGTGCCACTAAGTATTAAACAGCATTGTGTGAAGAAAGCAATACAGTTTGGTCTAAAAAATGAGTATCATTGATGATGTTACAAGTGGAAAACAGGTATCACTACATCCCCAAGGTATTTTTCTTTCAACAGTTAAATAAGTTGAGCAAGTTTTATGCCGCTCATAAAGCAAATGCGTAATTTCATTATGTCATTTCCCTGACAGAGCAGAAAGGCATATCAAGAAAGAGTCCTATTGTCAAGTAACTCATTAGAAGTAGAATTGAGAGTTTTTAGAGTATTTTCATCTCACAAGCATTAGGTGGGTAGGGACACCTTCCACTGGATCAGGTTGCTCAAAGCCTCATCCAACTGTGGCTCTGAACACTACCAAGGATCAAGCATCTACAGCTTCTCTGGACAACCTGTGCCAGTGCCTGCCCACACTCACAGGAAAAAATTTCTTCCTACTGTATAATCTAAGTCTCCCCTCTTAAAATCATTACCCCTCATCCTATCCCTGTACTTCTTGACAGAGAGCCCCTCCTCTGCTTTGCTGTAGGCCTCATTTTTTTCTGAAAAGACGTCTAATGTGCTTGAGAACTAATGCAAAAGGTACTGGCAGAAAAAAAGCAAATAAACAAATAGAACACATACCTGAAAGTAATTCATCCTATTGGATAAAGTAACAACAAAGCCTGGGTCATTTGGGATGGTTTTATCACAGAAAATGACATCCACGCGATGATAGAGGTCTCTGAAGTACTCCTTAGCTGTTGGTAGTTCAGTGTTATCATTTTCTGGGTCATCCCTACGAGAGCAAACAAATGATCACACCATTACATATCACATTGTTACACAAACAAACAGTTAGGGCTGTTAACAACATGTTCTACAGTAAGTCAGCGACAGTTGAGAGATATAGTTTAGAAACCTTTTTAAAGAGCCACCACTCGTACCCAGTAGAACTAATACAGTCAGGAGTGACCCACACCCCTGAGTATTTCTGTGCAGTGCAAGGGCAGACGCACTCGCACGCTGTGTTGGCTCATTTGGCAAACTGGCAGTACTCGATGATTCCAGCTGTGTCACAGTAGCATTCTAGCAGTAGTCTTCCCTCCCTCCCACCCAGGCACATTACTGTGTGTCTGTATTAACGCTGCCACAGCTTTCCACATACTCTGTATTCACTGCTTTGCACTGAGGCCAGATGTACAATAGCGCTCCTTGAACCACAGAAGCAAAACAGTTGGCCCAGATGCTGGTTTGGGTCACTACTGACTGGTACCCCTATCTTCTCAGCAGAGAAATAGCACCAGGGTACAAGCTGTGCACTTACCCAGGAGTCAGCAGCCAGCCAAAGGTGCATAACACCAACTGGGTCAACAGGGAATGCGAGTTCCAAGGCATGACATGAGAAATATATTCATCTCACATAATCTGGGGTAAGAGTGCTGAAGATAGACTAGCTGGCTTCCACCCACTGTCAGCCCATGGAGAGAAACAGAGCAACACAGTTGGGTGTGACCATCAGGAGTGAGAGCATAGAAATGCTGATTTATAGCCCTGACAAGTTTATGAAAGAGCCCTTTAATGGATACGAGATGCAAGAGTTCCCCTGTTGCCTTGGAGAAAACTCCAGCTGAAGCACCAGTGCACCTATGAGTTGCATATGCTCAGGAAAATCAGGAGCATCTCATCACTGTGGACCAATATAAAATTTACTGTGAGCACAAGTAAAAGGGAAAAAATGGAAAGCAGTTTAGAGTAGTTCTATGCTGAAAGGAGCTCCAAGCCAAGAGCCTCGTACAGTGGTAATGGTACAGAGCCCAAGATCTGAAACGCTGGTAGGCCCTTCAGTGTCTGAGCTACAGAGGCTCCAAGTAAAAAGCTGCAGCATTCAGACGCATTGCTGAACCTGCACTCTGTTAATATTAAGACCTACTTTAGGTTATGAGTTTTCTAAACTAGGACAAAACCTTCTTTTCCTTAAATGATGTGGCATGTGATAACTAAAATACGAATTTTTTTTTTTTTTTATCATTTCCCCTTTGAGTAAACAAATGAGAACTGCTGAGAACATGTCTACTGTTGGAAAACTACATTTCCGTTTTTTAAAACTGCTAAGTTACAGAACGCTCTGCTTCCGAAGTGAACCAGGTGATTTATTACAGGGATAAGCTGGCCCCTTAAAATACATACTTCTGAAACACTATGATGTCACCATCCATGAGTTCATCAAGAGCTTTATCAAGAGATACATCATAGTCTTGAATCCTTTCCGTTAAATTGGGTTTAACTTCCTGCAATAAAGTACAAAAGTTGTTGATCACAGAATAAACAAAAGACAAAATTAAAGGTCACAATAGTAAAGAAATCAGATAAGGTAACTTGTATCTTCTTTCAAACAAAACAGATGGATAGTTTTTTTTATATATATATGTAAATTAAATGTAATCTTAGCTAAGGTCCAGATACATTAAATGGCTATTCATAAAGCTGGCTGCTCATTTTTACCTTTGAAGTTTCACTCAATTTATCTTAATTTTTGGAAGTATTTTATCATTCACTATAATCTTGTTAGCACTGAAAAGTTTCCTAAATTCAGAGATTAACTTTCTGCTGATGCAGCCTCCAGCAAGCTTGGGGAACTCTGATAATGCTCACCGATTTTAATAGTGCAGAACTTCAGTATAGCAATCCACTTGTCTTTTAAAAAAAAGCCACAAAACCAAAACCAAACTCAAATATGTGTATACTATAAAATATCTATATCCATATCACATATTTATAAGTTGACCTCCTGGGATAATAGCACCTGTCTAAACAAACTGCAACTCTGACTTACACAGAGTAGAAGTACCTGACAGTTCTGCTTTTCAGCACGGAAGTGCGTGCTCCCCTGGAACCACCAGAGAGAGCAGCGTGACTGCTAACAACAATCACAATTAAAAAAACCCCTACTCCTTGTTCTTACTATAGCAAGGACTTTGCCTTGGCAAGACCTGCATCTTCAGCACTCAGTAACTACAGCAGTTTTAAAGATTTACTCTTACTGTATTTGGGCAGAAACTTGCTAGCAGACTAAGTATTTTGTTCACTCACTTCTAACTTTGGGAAGGAAGGAGAAGATGCAACATCTTATCCACACTAAGGCGGGCACTGAAAATCCAGTGACCAATAATGTTAGCACCATTAGCTCCTCTAACACTGCAATGCAGAGGATGTGCACAGATTTAGCACAGCAAAGCTGTGTAGAGATTTTTTGTTTCTGAAGCTTCGCAGTTCTAGTTGTTTATTTATAAAGGTTTTGAAGTTAACTATCTCCTGCAGCATTGTATACTTCAAAGCTACAGGTTACAGCGTGCTTACGATTTATAATTTACCACTGTTATGAGCAACCTTTTTTTTAACCAACAAAACAGCTTCTTCTCTAGTTATAACATGTAAAAATGTTAAAAAAAGTCTATCAAATCCAAACCTCATAGAGGATAAGGTTAGTTTCTTGTGGAAATCCTGCTCTCTCACACATAACAGGAAGCAAGTCACCTATTGGAAGAGAAAACGAATGTGAGAGGCGTTGCACTTCAATTGCTAACAAGACTTCCTGCAAAAGGAAGACAGCCCTTTTTTCTACCCTGGATGAACAGTTTCTAAATGCCGTTCAGGTTAAACCTTCCCTCATTGACATTCAGCCCAGAGACAAGACTTCAAGTTTTCCTTCCACTTCATCTGAACTACAACAACAAAAACATGTCCAAGGCTAACCAAGATCAAAGAGATGAAATAACGCTGCTCCTTCCCTGAAGACAAAATTTAATCTTTTTTTTAAAAAAAAAAAAATTAAGACAGCTAAACCACAAAATCAGAAAGCATATACAAGTCAACAAAATGAGACACTCAAAATGACACGATCCAAGTATTTTTACTTAGTGGACATGCACTGAAATCTTTCAACGGACCCATATGAAAACCAAGGCTCAAGCCAAATTCAGTCTGAGAGGCTGCTCTCAGGCTACCACAGTGAAAAGTTAAACAAGAGTCATTTTAAAAGCTACTGCAAAATTATATCCCTCCAAAAAACTTGGAATAGAAGGAAAAAACCAAACTGGGGAGCAGTACTAGATCACAAAGCTTTAGAGCAAGTCTGAAACATCTGTTTATGTTCAGCAACACCTAGTGATTACAGTAAACCTGTAACAAAAAAATAATCGAGAGCCAACAGTGCATTAAGGAAACGCTCTCAATATTGCAGGAAGTTTCACTGATAAAACAGGGAAAAAAATGATCAGGTGTTGGGAGAAATCAGAATTTCTTTCTGTGGCCAACCTTTGATTTCAGTGATAAAACAAATATTAAAAGAAATTAAAGACGACAAGCAATTCTTTTATCTTTAGAAAAATTCAATTATAACAATGAAATTGAATTTTAGAACTCACGTATTTTACAGGATATAGGTGTGTAGATATGTCCACAATAATTCAAACTCCGAGTCTTCGGATCGTACATCTTCAGAAACAACATTACATCATCTACAAATTAAGAAACAAGGTTTAAAATTAAGGAAGGCTCATTTGAGTAGGTCAGGCAAGGGGGATCACCTAGATATTTTTCTTTAAAAAGAGATCTGGTTTTGATTTATTAATTTGATTGATGCCCTTAGAATATTCTGAAATACTGAATTTTTGTAAGTAAATATATATATATAAAAAATTTATTCAGTGATTCTAAAAACATGCAAAAGGTCTTAAACTTGAAGATAAATGTGCGAAAAACTGCACAAGAACTAATTTCAGTACTGGAGTTTGATTGGTACATCACGATCACCACTAAAACAAAAAGGACACAATGTTTTATGAGATACACCAAAATTAAGTATTCTGTATTTACTCAAGTTTTAGCACATATACTTACGATCTTTATCAAACTTGGGTAATGTTGCTCCAGTAGCAGCCATCTCTGGATCTACTGTTTCCAAAAATATTGTCCATGGATTTTCATTGTCACTGAGCTCAATCATCTATGTATAGAGATGGGGAAGAAAAGAAAAAGTCTCTGGAGAATACCTGCATTTTCACCGGCTGCAAGAATGTAATGACATTCTGGGAGTGGGAGAATATCTTTTAGTTGCACTAATGACAGGAAGTTTATGAAGTTTAAGAGAAACAATGATAGTTACAATAACACCTACAAAGTTTTAATGAAGCACAAATGATTGGTTTTATTTAAAAATAATGGACTTCTTTTTAATTTATAAAATGGATCTACAACTATCTAATTATGGCAAGAAAATTACTTCCCGTCAGAGGTAACACAAAAAGGAAACAAATCTCTGTTTTGTGCAGTGTGTAGACACAATGTTTTATATTTTAAGCAATACACTTCATTAAATCTAGAGGTTTCACTCAAATCAAGGAGGATTCAAAAAGACATGTCTGTTTGAAATCTAACATAAAAATTACAATCATGCATGACACTCTTCCCTCTTGTACAAATCAATCCACTAGATCTAAGTCTTCTCACATATCAAAACTTACCAAACATGGGTTAAATTAAAATCCTGAAAAATCTAATGTCCCAAACTTACAGATTCTTAAAGAGAACTAAAAGTCATGGGTGATGCATAGAAATAACATTGTCTACCAATGAACAATTACCGTTTTATTGCCGTCTGCTTCGTTATCTAACATTGCGGGTCTTTTTGTTCCATTACTTCTAGCTTGCATTGGCCATAATCTGATTTGATCCTGGGGAAACCCCTATAATTCAAAAAAAAAAAAAAAAAAAAAAAACAGAAAACAAAAAAGGCTAAAATACTTTTACTAAACTCAAACACATCTTCTATTTTGAAAGGTCTAAATTATGACTGCTGCTAATATGTGAAGAAGACAACTATGAAGCGACCATAATGTAATAAAATAAATACATACAGATATTCAGCTATAGAAAACTTACCATCGTTTGAGAGAGATTTTGAACAAATTCTGTAAGTGTGGAGTTTTTTAATACTTTGAAAACAGTGTACTTCACTTTTTCTTCATCATACATGTCGTTGCCTTGGTGACCACAGAACTGATCCTCTGCCACTATCTGAAAAATTACATTTAAAGGTTACTATTCATATTAACTCAGCTGCACAACACAATACTTTCTCATGCTGCTTTACTATGCAACGTCACTGGTTCTCAGGATAGTGGTGCCCTCCTAACACTATCGTGTTCTTGTGGAAAAAAATTTGCAGGCATACAGATCATAATGAAATTAAAAAATTGTGATTGATAGTCAAATCAGTGTAAGTAATTAAAATACACTAATTCTTACAAATCCTGAACAATTAAAACCCAGTTGCACTTAGATCCCAATCTTGGAAACATGTGCTTTGACAATCTTGGCAATTAAAAAAAGGCTACATAATTATTTTGCTGCTGTAACGTGCATGGAGGCCTAAGATGTTTCCTGTATCTTCCACTGCTCCCGTGCATTCTTTGTTAGCAAAGACAAACAGTACAACTCTGCCAGTCTCTCCACTGAAAACAGGTCTGCTGTAAATGCAGTGTAAAACAAGCTCAACTTCACCGATATCTCTACTTATGAACACCAGAAAGAAGATGCAAGGAAATATCGAGGCAAATGGAAAATAGGTTCTATTTTCTTCTGCCAGATGGGCTCTGGAAAGAGCCCTAAAACAGGGTTCCTTAAGGCAAATCATAACAATCTAGTCCATCTGGCTTTTCCAAAAAGATAATTGCAAATATAAGCACTCTCTCCTTCTGCTTCTACTTGATGAGCTCAGTTTGGCAGTAGTCCAGGCTTGCAGCCTATGGCTAGATACATTCTAATTTTAGAAAATAATTCCTGAAGGAGATAAAAGTGTAGTAGCAGGGCAGCCCTTTGAAATAACCTGGTCCTTTTCCTTTCACCTGAACTTACTATTTATACTTGCAAGCATATAATTTCTAGATAAAACATAAGTCTAACACACAGTACAGTTTTTTCATTAGGATTCGCTACATGTGTGAATATACTTAGAAGCACTAAAATTGTAATTTCGCTTCAAACGCTACTTCCAAACACGAACTCAAATAACTGAAAAATCAAGATTTTCTTGGGTGGCTCAGTATTCTGAATTTTAATAATAAGGTAGTTGCAGCTTGATCTGTTTCAAAAGCTGACCTGCACTTGCATATAGAGGTGAGCTTCCTGTCTCTCCTTCCTCTTTTGAGCTTCTATCCTTTTCTCTTCTTGTAGCCTTTCTACAAGTTGTTGAGGAATATCATGGTCCGTGACAGGCTGCAAAACTTCACCTACAAAGCAGATTTTGTGATGTCATTGTAAGATTCACATCAAAGAGTTTTCTTCATACACACTTGACTTTCCTCTGATTTGAAGTCAAACTAACTTTTTTTTAACTTTTAATTAAAACCATGTTTTGATATCATCATGTTTTGGCAAAAGAAGCATTTTCTATCCCAAGCCAAAATGCACTACTTCCATAAAACATGCATCAGACTTCTGAATTAAATCATTCATTTTCAGGATTAAAAGAATATTTTCACCCCTCCATTTTTTTAGCATACATGTGTCCACATATTTATAATCAATTGGCTATTGTTTCCATGACTCAAGTTAGTTCACTAATTTTTCTGTTTTATAAAATAACCAAGGATGCAGCACTTTGCAGGTGCACTGTCAGGCCTTACTGTGCTAAGTAAGACAAGATGACTCTAGATTAGTACATACTTTCCAAAAGCAAGAGAAATGCTTGTTGATCCCACAGAATCTATAAATTCCAATTATAATCAACAAAGACCCTTTTTATAAGAAGACTGCCAAAAAATGTGAAGTACAACATAGCTGTAAATCCCTCTACGCAAACCTAACTTGGAACACGTGCAGAGTATACATACTTAATTTTGATTCCCTGATGTAAACCAACATGTACGCATTTGTACAGTGCCGTACAGATAAGTCATCGTCATGACCTCCGTAGTTGTGTTCAATCGCTTCTTCCTTTGTACATCTTGATACAACATCGTCATCAAATTTACACCACTAGAAAGAAAATTCTATATAAATACAATTCTACGCACAAAAACATGTTCTTGAATGATAAATTAATCCTATTTCTGGCACGTCTTTCAGCTCTTTGAAGTAACTAAAATTGTTCTTCAAGCAGCATGGGTTTTAAAAAAAATTCTAGTTCAGTATAATTTGTGCTACCTGCTATTTGCGCTCAGCATGAAGGCAGGCCATAAATACCAAACCTTTACTGAAATATTTGAACATTTTACACTGAATATCAAAAGCTCGATGATTACTCAAATAACTTTTTCTTAAGACTGTTATTCAAATATCTAATATTTCTATATGAATTTCAGAAAAATTACTTATTTGTTGTAAAATTAAATAAAAAGCAGTGATGCACAAGAGAGCTAGTAATTATTGGAACATTTAAAGTAATTTACAGTGAATTTGAAATTAAAGTAATTTAAGAATGAAGGACAAATAGCAAGAAATTCACAGCAAAATCTGACTTCTTTACCGTGAACAGTCATGTATACACAAAACCAGTCACCTCAAGGGAAGGTGCACCTGACCTATAAACATCCAATCCAATCAAGTCATCTAAACATGTAACAGTGGGACATGCAAAGATATTGAGCTTCTGAGTCACTGAAACGTTTGAAACATTCATGCTTGCTTCAGCATAAAGACAGCCTAAAAAAATGCTTGATAAATGTGATTGCAGTAGAACTTCACCACATAGACACCCACAACGGAAGGGACTGCCTTAGTCAAAAGTCTTTTGCCAGAAGCCAACAGCAAAGATGAAGCTGCTCCTCATAAGGCAAGTCATTCTTTAATGCCTCCCAAATGCAGGCTCCTTCCTAAAGAGCAAAAACTAGACACAAGGGCTGTTGTTTTTTCTTTTTTTGTAAATGCAAATTAGGTTCCCCAGATACATTAGAACAGGTGTCAAATGAAAAAGTGTCAAGCTGAGAACTATATGGAGAAGTCAAAACCCTGTGTGATGGAGTGAGTGTGCCAGCATGCTCTTCTATTAGGGAATAAAAATTCCAAAAGATTTGCCCATTATGGAAACTGCCAGTACGTATTTGCAATACACAAATATGTTTTAGGTATTTTTCAATACTCACTTTACCGTCCCCCTTTGGATTTAAGTAAACAACATAATGTCCACCATGGTTATCTCCACTGTGCACTAGAACTGCATGAAGAATGTAATTGGCAGGGTCTTTAGGATCTGTTTTTTGCAAAAATTCATCTAGTGGCAACTGTTCAGGAAACTCAAACCTAGTTTTGAAAAGAAGACAGTTGTATTTGTAGTTAAGCCAGACAAATGCTGTTATGCAGGACATCAGTACTTACTCCCAAATTAAGTTACAAAAGTTGGACAAGTTATTGTTACAATGCAAAATATACTGCATACAGCGACAGATTTTATAAAATATATCTATTTTATAATCTTCAGAAGCACCAGAGAAAAACATGCCCTCAGTAACAAGGATAAAAGCACTCTACTGAAATTGTGCTACTTGAGATTCACTGTGTCAAGGGAACATTTCAAAACCTGTTATTTTCTTGTACAAAAATACAGCTTTTCTAGCACCAATACTGCTGGACTATAACATTATTTTGAAGTCTTTGAGCTGCTGCAGTCTCACCTTCTTGGCGAGAATGACATTGCTACAATATAGATTTAGTTTACAATCAACAACGTATCTCCTTGAGAAATTATCAGCTTCTGCTTACAGTGAGTGGCCATTGGATTACTTATTCAACCTACTCACTCTTGTGGCAGCTTATTGGAATGCACCAACAATACAGGGCACAACAAAATGTTCCACAAAGGGTTAAAAGGTACTTTCAGTTGTTTCATATAGCTACAAATGACTACTTAAGTATTCAATTTGTCATACAGAACCTCAATATTCAATCAGTGCACATTTTAGGGACCTCTAACATATCAGTGCACAGTTCTTCCTCTTGGGGTTGGTTCAAAACCAGGATCTTGGCAAATTATTTTCGATAAAACACATTAAGAGGTCCAAATTATACAATTAAAAAAAAAAAAATACCCAAACCAACAACTTACCTATCGTTTATCTTGATATTTTGGTCTGTCTGAGGATCATACATAAATCTCATGAGCTGTAGGTGCAATACTGGTGGCAATGTTAGGAACTTCACACCTTTCTCTGCCTCCTAAACATTTCAAACGAAACAGAGAGTTGAAATGGAAAGATTTTAGCAACTCAAAACACTTATTTGCTGCTGCAGACACTCTTTCTATGGACTTTTATTTTATAGGCTTGACAACACACCGTGCACCAAAGAAGTTTCACCCCCGTTCTGAACATTAACTGTTGCACCAGCCTTCCCATGAGCTAATTCAATAACAAGAAGTTAATTTAGACTTAGGCCATTCATTCAAGCACATGTGAACATCTTTTGGAATTAGGAGCAAGTTACTTGTATAAATAAAATTAAAACTCAAAAGGGGAAAACCACCTCATTTTTGACCAATTAAGAATTTCATGCTGATTGTATTCTGCCAAGAAATATTTGGCTACCATACTGCACCTTCCTAAGAACAAATGTATAGAACATTACTTACAACTGGTGTATCAAAACTGCAAAAATAAGCTTCACTAAAACAAGGGTAATTAAAAAGGTCTTCAGCTTCCTACAGTGGGCACTGCAAAGTTCAGCTGAAAAGCTCAGAAATGTGCGCACACAAAAACGTTCAACATTTTTCCGGTTCTTTTGGTGTTCCTTTTGATGATACAAAGATGACCTCTCTAAAATCACTTTTAGAGCTATGCCACTTTTTACTAGATGCATAGAACAGACTACTCTTGGAGGAAGAACTTTCTTAGTCTTGAGAACAGTAGAGGTGTTTACTGTTCTAGTCACCAAAACACTTACAGGTATAAAAGCAAAACTCAGTTCTGATCAGACTGTTTCAAAATCCAAGCTCTATTTCAAGAAACCTAACAGCAATTAAGAAGAGCTATGTAAAAGATTGTCTAAGGAGAAAAATCACCAAAATCAGTTGATACAACCCCAAACAGGATTTTCAAGGTTTTTTGGCTACTATAGCTTTAAGTTATTTTAGCAAGGATAGAGAAAAAAAAAGTTAAAACCAAGTAAAAAAAAAATAAAAATACCTGCAAGCCATGTTCTCCTGCATCGTACTTGTTATCACCATCCAACTGTTCCACTGCAACATAGTCAATGAAGGACTCAAAAACTACATGAAAAAAAAGAGTGGGGAATTGCAGGGAAGGAGGAAAAAAAGTGTAAGTTTACTCTAGCCTGGGGGCTTAATGTATTAATCAAATAACATATTAAGACATGAGAGACTTGTGTTTGAATATTTCTGGTTTTATTTTTAAAAAGTTTTATATTGCTTAAGAATGTCAAGAAATGCACCAAATTGTAGGGGTGTACCTGGGCATATCAACAGATTTTAAAATCATGTGGTTACAACTGTCTGTCAAATCTCCCCTTCTCATTTTGCAAATCGTAAGAATCAAGCTAGATGATTCTGTTTGCTGGATTCTTACAGGTCTTTTTTCATATTTTGTATGCCAAGTACTTGGTAAAATGATGACAGGGGACCACTGCTATGTTGCTCCGATTAATTCATTCTTTTTATTTGCTTATTACTATGGATGTCAAGGTCTAAACAAGAATCAAGTGTAACCTACTGTGACAACACTCCTGTTATCACCATGGCACAGGATGCACTTCATAGTTTCATGAAAAAATATCAGTGAGAGAATTAGGAAGGAGACAGCAGGGAAGGGAAATGGGAGAAGTGAAAAAAGGTAACAAAGAAAAGCATTTTCTGCATAAAATGTTGTCAATGAGGTGTCAAAGACTCTTTCCTCTGAAATTAAAGCAAGGATATTTCAAAATGCAGAGCACCAACCATTTGGAATTAACAGGCACTAAAGGTGTCCAACACACTCAAGTATGATTGGTGCATATCACAAAGTATCACTTACTATTTTTCTTTCCCTTTATACTTAGCTGGATGTCATAATAATCTTCTATTCGCTCAGACCGATAGTCTACGTGTTTGCATTGGATATAAGACTGTAAAGAAAAAACCAAAAAAACACAGAGTTTCTATTGTATGCAAGTAACAGTTAATGGAAATAAATAATATTTTAAAAACAAATACATACCACCATCTTCCCCCTGAACAATTTAGGAATAGTGCCTTCTACACATGTGCCTTTCATTTTATTTTCCACATTATCAAGCAGCTGAAAGAAAAATTAGTTTTTACATAGGATAAACTTGCAGTTTTTTAATTTATTCATCTCACAGATGACCACTGATTAAACTCTAAGTCACCTGCATAAAAATGAAATGTATTTGTACTGGCATCTCCTTTCTAGTACTTTTTAAATCCTCTCTTCCCTCTCAAAACCTCACTGAGGTCTAGCCCAGTGACATTCCCTCAAGTCTGGAAAACATAATGATGCATTTGTGTCTTCAAAACTACATTTCTCTCCATGGCTATACAAGGACCACTAATGTAGGTTCCATTTATTCTCAGCCTTCACTATCCTTTACAAAATGCCTCACCCACAAAAGGCCACAATCAATCCCATTCTTTAAGAAATAAACAAACTACGGCAAAAACTCCAAATCTTAGAGACCTAATTTAATCAGTGCCACTATTACTAGGAGTGTTAATAAATTCTAGTCTATATACCCAATATCAGGAGATATTATGCATCACAGGTCAGTAAAAAATAGTGAAAACATACCACTCGACATAATTCCTGGACATCATGTTGCATGAAGCTGTCTAAAGTTTCCCACCTTTGTAAGGAAAATTAATATAAAATTACTATATTATGAAGAAAACTTACAGCTCAAAAGGCATTTTTTTGGTGATTTCTTTGCAGATCTAGAATTTAATAGACAGCAAGATGTAAAGACTCTGAAATTCAGTTCTCGCTGATGTTCAGAATTTTAGTTCCGTGGCACTCACTTGGAAAGAAGAACAGGGCAATGAACTTGTGGGACATTTTGGCAGCCATTCTGTGCCCACCTGCCTTTTCTCTGTGGATCTGGGACAGGGACCTGGAATGCAGCTGGAGCCAGCCAAAGAGGCCAGGGCCAGGCTGTTGCTAGCAGGATTCTTCACATCTACAACTCTAGTCTCAGTTCACATCAAAAAAGCTCTTAAGAAAAGGCCTAGGAGCGATTCACTGCTGTCAGAATAGTTTCTGCAGCGTGCTTGTAGCTGCCTCTCTTCTGAGGGCCCTTCAGGTGCAGTCAAGTAGCATTCAGGGATTATTTTAGCACGTGAAAGGAAGTAAATGGATTTATAGGAAATACTGGCTCCTTTGTGCTCATCTGAACAGTTAATCCTGGACGCACAGTAACTCCAAGGATGCAAGGAGGCACCCAGCTTCCTGAACTGTCCATGTGCAAACAACCTGTGTGAAAGGAGAGGTGAGAGCAACAGTCTCCAATTGCCTTCTAATTACATTTCAACATTACGGTAAAAAAAAGCTCCTTCAGAAAACGACATCTCTTTCTACTGAAATAAGCCTAACTTAGAAACTCACAATACCCAGTAAAGTGTTAGGCTCTACACAGCATACAGGCAGGTCTCACAGGTCAGTAATCTCTCTCCAATTTAACAGCGGAGAAAGATCAAATCTTCAAACATATTAAAAAATTCCTTCCCCAAGAAGGAAGGTAGGCATAAACATACTTTTAAAACCTTGCTCTCAGATACAAAATTAAGCATCTGCAACACCCTGGGGAAAGGTCTCTCTTATGCTACTAAAGATGACACAGTTGGGATCTTAAGTCAAGATGAAATATTTACAATATCAGCAAGTTATTCCGGGGTAATAGTACAGCAAGATTGCTGATGAACTAAATACACAGTGCACTAGCAGGAAGAGCAGATGAGCAGATAAAACTACACCGAAGCTATCAATTTCATTTTAAAATTCCCCAAAAAGGTGAAAAGGAAAGGTTACAAAGATGCAAGGTTACAGAGAGTCTTAATGGGACCGAGCACTGCCACGGGGCTTAGCAGAAGACGAGAGATGGACACTAGGACAGCTATGTAAATAAGATGATACAAATTTCCTAACCTGTTTAAATAAAAAAGTGTTTGTCAATATTACTACTAAAGACTAGTCTACAAACACAGTGCCACAAAGTAATGTGAAATACAATCCTTTACAACAGTTTTGATAAAAAACTACTCCATGCTTACACGACATATAAAGAGAAGGCTTGTCAAGGTTACACTAATGCTACTCTTCTGTCCTAACCTGTGCCCAACTGAAACATCAAGATCGCTAGGAAAAAAATATCAACACCCTAAATGCAGCTATATTTGTATAGTTCTGTGTCTAGATACTCTAGATTTAAAATTACACCACCTCACAAGAAGCACGACTGGACCAGAAAAGTATAAGGCAGTGAATTGGATACGGGCAAAGATATGGCCAAAACTGAAAATAAAACCAATGCTTTTCGTAGATGTTTTATGGAGAAAAAAAAGAGGGTATTAGAATTAGGAAAATGCAAAGAATTATGTGTGTGCTCCTACACCTTTACTTCATGCAACAGAAACTCTTCTTGAGCTTTAAATCATGAAACAGAATACAGTATTAAATGTTTTTAAATCATGCAAAAACACGTGCAGTTTTGCTAATGCCGTAAGAAAATGTTACAACAGTCATCAATGCAAAACTAACAATATGGAAATGCAAATTACTGCTAATTCTCTCAATTTAAAACATATTTAAATTTAAAAAGACATTAACAATACATGAAATGCCATGTTTCAACAACATACTTTGTCCTGAATTTTACTTAAGTCATACGCACCACTCAATTTTCAGGCAACAAGTAAATTATAACCCTGCTATTAACAGCTGCATTTGACTCTGTACTGCTCCTCCCCCGAAACATGTGACTTTTGGATCAGCTGTCTTTAGTATTGACTGTGTATAAAACCTATCCAACTAAGAAAAGTTAGCAATTAACAAAATGCTGTATTAACACTTCTCTGCATCTCTCCAAAAATAGCCTGATTTAAATAAAACCTTTTTAAAGAAAAGCTATATGAAGCCTGTAATTGCCCAATAAATAGTTCAAATTTCTGAAACTTACCCAAAAGATTTTGTTAACTTTTTAGTTCCGACTGGTTTGTCACTATGTTGCAGCTCATAAAACACTCTTTGCAATGCTAAAGGAACACTTTTGGATGAATCATCTCCTTCCGTAGGCATCATGTACACAGCCTGAAAAAGCATTTAGTTCAATTAGTATCTAAGGAAAAGTTTATTGCTCACATTGTTCAATGCATTCTGTACTCTTCAGTGACTTCCTTCACATAACTTCACTTAATCATCACTCCAAAAGAGTCTGAATAAAACTCTTGCACTGTAGTGTAAAAACATTTATTGTCTGGAATGAGTCTTCTTAGAGCACAGTGGTTAGAAAGATATGAACAACAGATTCCATTCATGGTTATTTTATCTAAATAGTTCCCTTATTCCACCCTACAAAAGTAAATGCACTTAAGCATTCAACACCTTCAAACAACTTATCATGCCAGTGTTAGGTCTATGCAATCAACACAGTAGGAACAGATACACTGATTTCAGTTTTGTGCTGTAGCTTGGCTATCCACGAATACTGTCACAGCAAGGAAAAAACCCCAAAGCCAATAAAAGCCAACAATATGAAACTATAAAGGGCAACAAGTAACAAAAGCTGAAATGGTCCTTGTGGAGAAGGCTGTCAGAGGAAGCTCTGCAATTCCCTGATAATTTATTCCTACCTAATGTCATCACTGTCCAGCAAATAAACAGCTTAACAATTCGATTCACTGATTATACTGATCTGAGAAGGACTGAGAACAAAGTAATTACACAAATAGAACAAATGAGGATTAGGAGAGTTCAACAGGCACTGAAATGAGGTTTATTTTTTATGAAGTGCACACCAATGTGTCTAGGGAAAAGTAACAGCAAAGGAAGGGTAGTCACAGGGAGATGCTCATTTAGAAAGCAGGAATGTCTAAAGAAAACAGACAACTCTAGAAGGAGATTAAGTAACAACACAGGAAAAGGAATAAAGACTCCAATATTAAGGAAGATACAAGAAAATAACCCGTTAAAAAACCAAAAACTGCCACCTGAATTTTTGCCTGTGAAACAACAGAGAATGACACATTTCTGCACGTGAAGACCTAAACTGGATCTCAGCATCCATTCTGCCATGTTCTCATGAATTGTAGGGAATTTTTCAAAGGAACAGGCAAAAAGTTTTAAAATAGACTGGATGCAGTGCTGACTGGCTGGAGGTGCTAATGGTGGACAAGGGAAGACTCACGTGACATGCTCCAAGATCAAACCTGGACCAATTTGTTGGGCACTCCTGTCCCCTGTATAGGTGGACTATATTTAAGCATGCATTTACCAGCCACAAACAGAAAAATATATACATGCTCTGAAGAGAGAGTTCCTTTGTTTTATTCCCTGCCACTGAAGCCACCTGGTTGCTAATATTTCAAATTTCAAGTACCCAAGCACCACCCATTTGTTTTCTGGAAACAGAGCAAAAAAGAAAGGACCTCTCCATCAATCCTCACCCACGCTTCACCAGAGTGTGACTTTCCATAGGTACACACTTGCCTTTGCTATTGTTAATTGCTCTCCCAGCTCTACTCCTGACAGCAACTTCTCTGTTCACAAAGCTCTAAATAACAGCAATAGAAATCATAATTTCTTCTAAGTAAGGAGGATTAACAGAAATAATGGAATTGGAGATGAGCTGAGGATACTACACATTTTATTGTACTCTGTTATAAAAGGAACAAGTTTGCTTGAAGTGAGAACAAAAATGTTGTAGAAATTCATTTTTTCAGACACGACAGCTACTGATTTTTCCCTATCTGTAATAAATGCATTAAAGCTGTCCAAAACTGCTTCTGTAGTCTGTCCTGTTTGTAGGGGCTCTGAAACCTGACAAATGAGCAAGGAACTGGGCATTTCAGCTCATGTCCAGCAACCTTTCAAAAAAGGAAGCTGCAGTTACTGGCGAGTAAAACAAGCTTTCTCATACAGTCACTATCCAGATATTAACACTCTCTAAAAGCTGGTATTTATTTGGGGGTTGGGGGAGAAGTACAGTGGAGTGTCTGAAAAGATTAGCTCAGTTGAAACAAATTTGTATCACAAAAAGAATTTCTTCTTCACAGAACCAGATTACTCCCTTGTACATATTGATTTACTGACTACAAGACAGTCTCGAAAGGAACTACTCAATTGGATTAGATGTAGCTATTCTAAAAACACATTTTTCTTTCCATACCGAAGAGACGCTGTCCAAAACCAGAAAATGCACAAACATTTTGAGTGCTGAGCAAAAAGAAAAGCCATTATAATGAATGATAAACTGAATGAGCAAATGAAATCTCTTGCAAAAAAGGAACAGGTGCATCATGTAAATAAAACAAGGCAAGTATTTATTTCTTGTACACAACACTGGTAAGATCTCAGTTGCAGTCTACTAGAGTTCGATGCACTATTTTTGCAGTGCTACAGAGTAAGCAGCACATTGCAAAAGAGAAAAGACAGCTGGGACACTTATACGCCACAGTGATAGAAATAATGATAGAATGGTGGAAAACCCAAGAGAGTGGGAAGAAGGTACATTAGAAAGTAAAATTTCAGAGAAAGAAAAGCTTAATGGAAACACAACAATTAGTACACATAAGAGAAAGTGTAAGTCAGAACAGATCACTTTCACTAAGAGATACAATAAGCACAGGCATGCACAAAAAGATGAATTGGAATCAATGGGACACTCCAGTAAACTAACTGGTGCTGAGTTGCATTTTTTCTTAAGTGTATCCCCTCTTCCAGATGGTCAGTTCCAATGTCAAGTCATCTTTTATGTTTTTATACTACTAAAGCTACTGCACTATTTTAAAATGATACGTTATCCAGTACGTTTCACCCCAGGTTTGGATAAGATGTTTGTTAAGCTGATATTTAAAGCAGTTTTTACTTCCAGCAAAGAAACAACACCTACAGTAAATAAAAAAGCCATCTTTTTACATTGTTTATAGGCTGAAAAGTCCCAGCTGACTTCTTTATTGAAAACGGTGATGTAGAGCTATCCTTTCTTCGCCCCCCAACAATTCATAGCATAATGAATACATAATACAGTCTAAGAAACACCTCTTAAGCTCAAGTCTTCACGAAGCACTCATTTTGTTTTTGCAAAACCCAAAAGCTTATGTTGAACAAAAAAGGAAGCATCCTGCATCAGCCTTAAGTTGTGCATCACGACATAAGTCGTGGCTTCTCCAAAAGGATGAAGGTGGCTGTGTGTTCCGTACAGCTCTGTTTTGAAACATTTATAAATAAAACATATTGGATATTTCAATTAGCAATCTCATTTTCTTTCACATAATGATTACCTTTCGTAGCTGATTTGTGAAAAATAAAGTCTGTAACAAACTGTTCATGTAACAAGTTGCTCCCTGGTTCTTTAAGCCGACATATCCTGTGTGCTTCTTTGAATCCCACCTATAAAATAGTCAGTGGTTAAAAACAAGGTGGTTCTGTATTAACTATAGTAAACACCATTTGTTCTAAGCTAGTGCTGCTTCTCTGTATTAGCTACTCTTTGTTGTTACTTCAGGTTCAAATAAACTACACTTCATTACTGCCTTTGCAGTCTTTGTAATTAAATCCTCTGCAATTTTGTTTGGTTTTCTTTTTAATGATGTTCTATATGGCAGAAAAATTAATTATGAAAGTGTACTGGAACCCAGAGCTGTACTTTTAAGGGCAAGTCTACATTTCAGTAAAATCACTTTGTTTATAAGTGAGATGAAGCAGAACAACTAAGATGAGGCATTTTTAAAACAACCGTAAACCAAGGCAAGTCAGATAGCAGAGCCATCTGACTGTGTCTGAAACCCTTATCAGCTGTAAGATGAGAAATGGTTTACATTTGCAGAGGTGTTAAATCTCAAATCAATTCGTACAGAAGTTCCACAACATTACGCTGAATAATGCAAATGGATCTTTAACCTATACAAAAATCTCTAATCTCTGTGGCTAATGAAAAATATTGCCATGTGACAATTCATTAAAGGTGAGAAAGTAAGAATGTCTAATGAAGCTACAAATATTAACACAAAACACTTGAACAATCTCTAGCTGCATAAAGAATTAAGAATTTTATTTTTAAAAGATACTTACGCCACTCCATGTGGAGCATCTGCTTGAACATAGACTTCAAAAGTAACTTTATCCTCTTCTATAAAGCCTTTTTCAGGATCAGTAACTTCCTGTAAAATAGGAATGACACACGAACATGAAAACTGGAGCTTGCAACATGACTGTAGTGAAGCATCCAGTTGGACATCACCTGATTTCCAAGCCTGAGCTATCAGTAATAATAAACTGAAGAAAAAACCCTGAAGGACACCAACAAAGCTGTTTTTCAGCTTAATACACTTTAATTCTTTCTCAATACAGGAAATTTGTTCGTGGCTTTTAAGATTTTGCAGTACTATTTCAATCTTCTGTGCCTAATAAGAGTTAGTAATCAAAGACACTGCTGCTTCTGGATAATATTCTTGACAGATGAAGTATGGGCCAAACCTCCAAAATGCTTAAAAAGCTGTTTCAATTCAACACAAGCCCTAGTGGTACTATTAGGGCATTAAATATCTTTAAACATATACAAAGGAACACATGGAAAAGCAAGACGACCTATGTTGCTTCAGAATGACATTGACTATCACTCAGTGAAAACAAAAAACAAGCATTCAGACATGCAGAAAATAATAAACGAATATTTAAATCACAATCTAAGTAAAAGCAATCAACAATAACTAAGCACAGAAATTTATAAGAAATTGAAAAAGAATCTATGGCAATGACAAAAAACAACAGCTTCAAAAAAATAACATTTCTACAGGTATCTCAGTATTCAGGAGTTGAAGTTCAAAACTGTTTCTCTGCAGTAACAGATTAATGTGTCCCATTACTTACACTCCAGCCCATGAAGTTGGAAAAGCCCCAGTCATTTTCCTTATGAAAGAACAAGTGACTAATACGACGACTGAATGATTTTTCATCATCCTTGTAGTTTATTATCTTGAGAACTGCTTGTGCATGACAAGACCATGACCTGTAAGTATAGAAGAAACATTTGAAATTTCTTCCAAAAAAAAATTTTTGCAGTTATTAAAATAATGTTTTTGTTAGGGACTTTTAGTACACTACTTTCACATATAGGATTTTTTTTTTTCTTAATAGATGTTAAGATTCGGTTAGTTGTTACTGAAGGTGTGAATCCCTGGGGCTTTCTGAAGCCACATTATGAACGTGAAGCTGGAACAGAGATTTCTTAACGCAGCATTGGTGTTAAGAAAGTCCTGTCGGGCAACTGCAGGAACAGTGGTTTAGAAGCTAACTGCTCTCAGAAGTGAGCTATTTCTAATCTACTTCAGTGCAGAGGGATAGGCCAACTCAAATTAGTTTTGATGTCTACAAAGTGTGATAACTCAGCCTTTGACTAAGAAAAGAAGGAGGTAGTTCCACCCTCTCTGCCATAAGACAAAAATCCCCAGTACTATAAATTTCTCAGCAGCACTTCCTTTATGACCATTCCTGTTCCAATTCATCCCACTTGTGCACAATGATCAGACTGAACATCTGTTCAGACAACGTCTGGTCACTGCCTCACGCAGCCACATTACTCTTGCTTTGCTCCATCAGCTGCATCTTGGTTGATATTTTTGAATATCACAATATCCTTTTCCTGTCAGTACTTGCACATGAACCACTTCTCCCATGACTAAATACACTTACAACTTTCTTCTTTTCTTCCTGCACCGAGCGCTCACCTTTTAGATTCCAAGAACACCGGAAAAGGGTAACATTATTCAGAGTGAACAAGCTGTGTGAGATTGGGTGGTGCAAGAATGGAGTTACCCTACTGGAAAAGGACACCAACAAGGGGCAATGCCCCAGGAATTTGTATTTATCTTTTTAAATTTCCAACTTACAAAAGTGGTTCAAGATCACCAATTTTGACTTGCATGCAGGACTCCAAAAGCGATAAGATCATGTATATGTTCTTGATGAGTGACAAACTCCATTTAAGGAGCCGATGACCTTATACACTGCTCTGTCTCAGTTGCCAGCAGTTACTTACAGGGCAGGATTTATAGCTCAGCAGGGTTAGAGAAGCTCCAGTACCACTTTGATTTGAAATAAACCCAGAACTTCTTTCAGGCAAGAAAACTGTGAAAGACTTCCCCCTCTGGCAATCAAACAGAAATACATCTAAATTCTACCACAAACTTGTAGCAACACAAGCGACTTTTAGCTCCTCCTAAAGAGAGGATTAAAATTATGCTCTGAGATTTAGAAAGGTGAGGAAGAAGAGGTCTCAAATCCTTCCAAAAAAATCTTTCTTCTTGCAGAAAGTTAGGTAAAATAGGGGTTTTTTAAAGATGTTTGTATTCCTTACAACACAGACAAACTCCTGTCAAATGAAGACTTTTACAATCATTAAGAGTCTTACGTGGAATCAGACTCGGCATTGCACTGAAGAAAAAATCCTACGCTTTTTTGGTGTGGTCTGTCTGGGTACAGTCGTGGCATAACCATGATCTTCCATGGCAAATTCCGTACAAAGCAGGGAGGACTGAGAACTGATTCACTTAATCTGTTGAAGCGTTCAACTGTAAACTGAAACGTTGCTTCTGATCGCCAACTTGTATCTGTAACACACACACACACACACACAGAGAAAACTATTTGAAAAACCTGATGTTCTTCACTCCAAAACATCTTTTTAGAAAATCATGCAATGTAAGCGTGTGTTCTGTAGAAGGATATTGGAAGCAACCAAAAAAACCACCAAACCCTGAGAGGCACTGAACTCCTTAGCAACTGAAGATTGAATTTTTTCATTTTGAAAGACACCACAATGGTATTCAGGAAAACAGAGCACTGAACACTGCATTCCTTTTGTACACTATTTTCTTAAATAAATCTTTAGCATTGGAATTTGCTACCACTCAAATTGCTTATAAAGCGGTGGGTACGGCAAGAGAGAGACATCATATGCTTTACAACATAAATCACAGCCCACTCTAACTCTTCTTGTTGTGCAGCATCCTCACAGGCCAGTGTAAGTTAGCTCCTTGCATGAACCCAAATGTGCAAAGAATTTTTACAATCTGTTCATCTGCCTTACCAAGTTACCATTTAGGTGTTTTCCATTTGCAACTGTATATTTTCAAAACATATGAACCCACTGGTAGGGTTGGGAGTTTTTTTGAAATCCCATATGCCTTTGCTGAAGAACAGCCCAAGAGTAGGGTCCTGAATTCTTTGTGGCATGTGAAAATTAAATTAGAGAGATTTTTAACAGTCTAAACCAAAGCTAAATAAGACACTTTTTCTTAAATAACTTACTTTGACACACACAATTAATTTTGCCTTCTTCCCACATCTCCAGTTCTTCATACGCTGCAATCTGTTCTTCTTCTGAGCACACAGCTCAAACCCTCACCAAACCTGGCCCTGAATGCCTCCAGGGACGAGGCATCCACAACTTCTCCAGGCAAACTGTGCCAGTGCCTCACCACTCTCATACTAAAAAATTTCTTCCTAATATCTAATCTAAATGTCTCCTCTTCCACCTTAACATTGTTACCCCCTTGTCCTATCACTGCATTCCCTAATACAGAGCCCCTCCCCACAGATTTCATTCTTCTCGCTTGCAAAAGGCTTTTTTTTTGGAGCAGTTGTCCTACATCTGATCTTGATCTTGGCAACAAAGTTGATCTTACTTGTGCATGGACTGACAGCCCTAAGCATTCCCAGTTATCTCTTGGAAGTAGCAGTACTACAGCAGAAACAAGCTTTCCCTCTCCTCTGCATCTGCAATGACCTTCACATTACCCTGCGCCATCAGCTGCCTCCGCAATAGAAGAGTCTAAACTATTATTTTCTTCTTTTTCCATACAGGTAAGGGTAGCTAACCAGTAGTCTACCACCTACTTAAAAACTGTTCCCTACACATTTTACTTATGCATTGCCTGCTGATAAGAGTTGAGAACCAGTTTTCTACAACCAAGAACTGGACAGCTGCAGACGACGGAGCTGTAAGCTTTCAAACTTGATGCGCAGACAGAAACAAAAAATTTTGTAACACAGTTAAAAAAATCAGTCTTGCATCACATGGATCCCAAACCAGCTCAAGAACGCCTCCCTATCCATTAGCAAAATCAGTACTTCTGGGCTTAGTCTAAGCATCCAAAAACTAAGCTGATCAAGTTTGCTTTCTGCCTCCTTTGATGCAGCTTTCAGAACACTTCAGTACCAGGATGCAGCAGCGCTGCTACAGCATCAGCTAAAAACGGCAGCCCACGCAGCATCTGCAGCTGCTTCAGAGAAAGTTTCCCTCTATTTCTTGATTTCTTTTCAGGAAAGCCTGTGCACAAGAGCTCACCAGGGAAGGCTGCTCCTCTCAGTAAAATATTTGAGCACCACTAGTAACTACTCCACAGAAATGCAGCCTCATAACAAAGGTCAATCCTGAAATAGATGTTTCTTTAAAAATACAAAACAGAACGCCTCAAAATAGTAACCTTCCTTTCCTTTCAGAAAGCCTGTATTTTTAGCAAGTGTAATTGATTAAAACATGACTTACATTAGAAAACTAAATAGTAAGTGTGATGAGTATTCTAAGCACATAGATAAATAAAACCTTTTTTTGCCATCAGAAACACGTCCACCAGTTCTCAACAAAAGACTGCAACTGGCAGCAGAATAATCTAGTAGTGACTGGCGAGTAAGACTATAAATCCCTGAAACTACAAATGTAACACAAGATCATGAACACAAATCAAAAAGAACAGAACCAGCTGACAACGCCTGGTGAAATTACATGCAACGGTTCATACTCGCTACACGAAAAGATTTCTTTTCACTGACAAGATGAATGTCACATTTAGCACCTTGATATAACAAAGATCCTTCATATTAGAGATCCAAATACAGAATATGATCCATTTTAAGACTGAAGTACATATTTAAATGTTCATACCTTTGAGAAAAGCAGATTTCTTTATTCTCTTAGTAAAAGTTGTTACCTTTAAAGTACATTGAGGTTATTAAAATATTCTGAATCTGAATTATTAATGGAGAAACTGGCTGAATATTCTATGAATATTTTAATAATGATCCAAATAGAGCATGCAATACTAGCATAGGGCTAAGACTGATACTTCTGAAAGCCTCTTAGCCTCAGCAATACTTCACAGAAATGAGACTTCAGTAGGTAATTGCAAAGCAGTGAGTTTATGTTTAGCTAGGGACCTTCTGTTTGAACTTGAACTTCTAAGGGAATTTATTCTATGTGCTGTTTAGAATACTGATGCACTTGCAAATAAAATAAAAAAAAATGCTTCGCTTTTATTATTTTTTATTTGCAGATGCTGCTATACTAGCTCACAAAGCTTGCTTCGTTGAGTCATCCTGAGTACAAAGCATAGCAAATTCCTTCAGCTGGTTCTTTTTAATTGCTAAGACATCATACATAGCAACAACAGGTTCTAGTCAAATGGATTGGGAGAACACAGCCTTATCTGAAAGTCCTGTTGGTGGTCTGCTGCTGCCCTCAGTTCTTCACAATGCCTATGAGGATGAGAGCTACACTTCTTTCCAGTCTTATCAGTCATTTCTTTTTGTGCTAAGCAGTAAGAACAAAATCAACTCAAAATTTTCTTGAACTCAGAAACTCAGCAGAAAACTGGTTTATGTGATCTAGCTGAAAGCATCAACCTTTTATCCTACTCCTAACCCCTTCCGCAGGAAACAAACTCATCTAAATTCTCTTCACACATTCTTTAACAGCTCAGATTGGTCCTACTTGCTATGAATAACAGCAATGAAAAACAGAGCGTGCTGATGTCTCCCTCCCTTCATTTTTCCTTATCTTGTGAATCTCCAAGCTGTCCATTATGTATATCCATTATATGTGCTGCAAATCGGGATAGTAAAGGAACAAACAGCAGGACAGCAATTGCACCGATGTGTAAATAATGCAACAGCAGGTCACTAATCTGAATTACAAGTCTCGGAAAAGAAGCATCATCCACTTACATGATGCAAGTCATCAGGAATGTTTTTGCAACCGTCCTATTTTGTAATAACAGTATTTTCTATCTGTGTCAGTACAGAGCCATCAGGGCACCAAGATGTAGCCAGACACTCCTTATTCAAATATGATAATGAGCAGCTATTAGAGCATTGCTTAATAATCACATTTTAACCTTGAAAGATGTCTGACAGCAGAGCGGACCAAAGCTCCTGACCATAACGGAGCTCCACAAAGACATTAGTAGTACCACAAGGGGCCTTCAGAAACCTTTTGTCGAATAACTGCAGATACTAGAAGCCTTTTGTCGAATAACTGCAGATACTACATATCCCTTCCACAACACATCCATACCCAGTTCTCCAAAAAGAGTCAAATATTTGGTAAATGACAGAAACTGGTTTACAGTATCTTTTTGGTTAAAAAGTTCTTTTGAATCAAGAGGTGTACATTTGATTACTTGCCATCCTCAATATGGTCTGGGTTTCACCAGCTGTTCCTGGAACCTAAGTCCCTTTGGCTTAATTTGTGCAAGTACATACAGACCAATTTTCGGACAAATGTTTGTACTAATTGACTAATGTGTTACCCACTGGTTGTATTGATAACAAACACTACCAGGCTTTCTATCTACAAACATAATTACTGAGAACAGAATTTCAACAGCACTGGCCCACACGATCTTCTCTTGCCAACCTCCAAATACCATGGCCCGACAAAGACATTTAACATCGTATACAACTGTTATAAAAACATGAATTCCTTATTTCAATCTCTGCTAGTTTTTCTGAGCAAAAAAGCAAAGGCCCCGAATAAGATCAGACAAAATAAAAAAAAAAAAATAATCATAGGCTAAGCAGACCTCCTTTTTACTTCATTGCTAGAATCTGATCATAGGATCAATCCAACTATGAGATGTTTTTGTCCTACATTTAAGCCATATGGTCTTCATGGAACATTACTGATTTCTGTCAGTATTCTATATGTTCCTTGAATACATGAAACTAAACACTTTTTGATATTTAACCTCAAACTTTGACTGTTCTCAAAAAGAAAAAAAAAAATTACTCATCACTTTGCACAAATCTAAATAAATACTTAAGCCTAGTCCTGAATGTATTCTCATAAGAAAACATGAAATAAGGAGGCAGATAGGAACAAATGCTACTCATATTTTCTTCCTTCTTCCAATTCAATTCTACTTAGTCCTTCAAAATAAGCGCAGTCCCCCTGCATATCCTAAGAAAATAAATACCACTGTACATTTTCTTCACTAAATATAACAGACATTAGTAAATTATAAACTCATTACCTTTATTTAAATAAGCCCAGACACATCTACTTTAAAATTATTTGATCTTGTTACAGAAAAAACTATACATAATTATTTTTATTTAATAGACCAGCAGAAAACATTTTAATAAACCACAATCACTGTCCCCTTTTAATAATGGACACCAATACATACTCCTTCCTTTGCATTTGCAAGTAAATAGGCATTAAAGTTGAAGGAAAAAAAAAACCAAACGTTCCCCAACAGAATAGTTACCACTGACTTATCCTACAAAGATAAAAACTGATCACAGCTGTCACCTGACAAAAAAGCAGGACAGATAAGTGTTTTAAACATCCTGAAGGAATTGCATAACTGACTAAATGCTATTTAGCAAGGCAGCAGCTGCAGTACGTTCAGAGCAACGTATCATAAAACGTTAACAGTGGTCAGCATCACTTTTAGCAACTTTTAAATTAGTACCTAGAAAGAGTAATAGAAAAAAGCCCAAGTCCTCAGATGCCGAATAGTACTGTATAGCTACATTAGAAGGAAGCTTACATGGAAAATCAGCAGTCACAACTGCAGGGTATTTCATCTCTTTTAATGAGCTGCAGTTCAGAGGACACAGGTAAGACATGGACCATTTTGTTCTCAAAAATCATAAAAAAGCCCACAACCTACACATTTTTATCCAATATCTACTTACCATCTTCCATGTCTTCTTCAGTGTTATTATGTCCGTCAGCCATTGCTACATTCCCATTAATGACAGGATTTTGGGTAATTCTTGGAGGATCATCTGTATCTCCAGCTAAAACAGAAAGAAATATATATAAAAATTAACAAGTTTATATTAACATTTCTGTTTCAGGTAGTGCTTAAGAGAGACAAATTTTTCAAGGTACAAAAGGCACATTTTTTCCTGCAAAACAGTATCTACTGAAGTTATAGCACAACAATTGTACTGCTACATGTGTCACTGTAAAATTCCTCAAATAGATGAAAACGTATGGATTAAGAAAAAGTCCACATTAATGAAGAACACAAATACAAAACTATAAACTGATTTTTAAGTTTCCAAATGGCCTTCCAGTAAGCATCTCGTAACAGTCTCTTTAAATAAAAAAAAAAATCTTTTAAATTACTTGTTCTGGTGTTCCACAATTTATACTGATACAAGTTTCTAACGGCAGACTTTCCAAAGCAACAATTTACTTTAAGAATTTTACTTTTTTAAAAAAGAAACCTAAACATTTAATAACTGTAACATTAAGATATAAATCTTACTTGGGAGTAATAGGAAAGGAAATAGTTTACCACCTCAGGAACATTTTAGAGGTAACATTTTCCAGTTTCTAGCTATCACTGTGGTCAAGGTTTGCTACAGTAACTGTTTATAACATACGCAAATACCACTAATACAAGCCATATAAAACAACTCCATAAAGTAAACCTCCACTATTTTAAAGATGCATTGCTTTGACTGAACAAGCACCTTCCCAGTTTGTCCAACGACTGAAAAATGTCTCCTTCCACTGCTTTTGCATCAAAAGGTGATGGATCACTTCAACGCAATTACAGGGAACCGGATATATTCTTAAATAAACTGTTTGACCAAAGTGTAAAACTTATAAGCCTTTGCAACCATATCAAAGGCATGCATTACTTAAAAGACACTGTTTAAAGTCTCTGATAAGTTTCTCTTTGATGTACCAGTCCTGCTGTTAACTTGTACATTCCACTACACCACAAAACCCTTAAAGTCTCTGATTTCTGTAACTGAGAACAGTTTTGTATCCAAAAGCTACACAGAAGTTATTGACCGCACAGGTAGCTACGGATGCGGGTAACTCGTCCTGTGGGAAGGAAACTGTTCCCGAGGGGCAGGCCACCAGCTCAGCCGCAGTGCCGCAGGCCGTCAGCACCCTGGACAGAGCCGCGCTTGCCGCCCACGTGGTTCGGGCTCCCACGGCACCTCTGGGCGCCTGCGGACCGGGGTGCCTGGCTGTTCACAAGGGCAGCTGAGCGCAGCAGAACCAATAGCCTAACTCATCTCCCGTCTGAATGCAGTTGAATTTCTCCTGTGCAAAAGGGACACAAACATGCAACATAAAGCTGAATGTGCAATCGCTGCATGATAATTGCTGGAGCGTCTGAAGAGCCAGGGAACTAAGGCCAAAGCTACAGCAAACCATGTGAAAGATGAAGCAGGATCAGTCATCAGCTGCTTCACAGCCCACCCTCACAGCCATGCTGAGGTGCACAAAATACACTTTTGCAGCCTCATTCCCATTCACGGTACACAAGAAATAATACTCTCACAACCCGCATTCCTATTCTGATTATTTACTCTTCTAGGAAATCCACAGAACAAACCACGGCTGCTGTGAGCATGAACAGAAACAGAGCAGGTTAGAGACTTACTTCTGGATTAGAACTACAACAGAGTTTTTAGAAGTTATCATCAAAACAACTTAGTATCTGGAAACCAACTGACACAAACACCTGAGTCAGTTGTTCACTAAGAGCTCATCTGAAGCACTCTTTTAAGAGAGAATTTAAATGTCAGTACCATATATTATGGGGAAAAGCTTGTCCTCAAATAAGAAAATAAAGAGCTTTCTATGAGGTACTGCTCTACGTTCCTCAGAAGTATCAACATTTAGCAGAGGAGGGAGAAAAGGCACAAGAGATGACAGCAAAAGCAACCAACTTAAACAGAGGCAACTTCTGAGAGATACTGCTTAGCAGTAGGATAAACTGAATCACTGCTACTTTTTCTGACTTATTTTGACTCACATTTGTAACACAGCTTTCGGATATGGAACTCATAACACCAGTGAATGTTTTGGGCTTTGTGAATAAAGGAAATTTTGAACTTCTAATAAAATCCAACTATTAGAGTAAATACTTCGCACAAACAAGACAGTCATTGTTCAACAGATTTACTATCAAGCAGTGTGACATTTATTTTCAACTACAGCACTGAAAACTGGTAATTTATGTTTTCCACTGGTGTTCTTAACAGCTCATAGGACAGAATTGTCAAATCATACCAAGATTTAATTAAGAAACACATTTTCCTTTGCCTCAAGCAGAAAGATGCCAAAGACTTATTCAAATTATACAACACAGGACCAAAAAAAAAAAAAAAAAAAAAAAAAGGAAAAAAACCCCTGTCCACACTTGCCAAGAAAACCTTCCTACCAAACACACTATTTGATACGCTGCCATCTTTAATGCAGCTTAAACCACAGCGTGTAAACATCGCCCCAGCCATGTCATCTGTTAGTTCCTAGACCAGAATACCCAGTCTTAAGCGTATCGTTGGAATAAAGGTGCAGTCTATTAAACAACCAAAAGTTAACATAAGCCATATAAATGAAAAGAAGCATGAAATGACCTTATAAATAAGGAATGTTTTTAACTCTTGAAATACAGTACTGCACAATACTAAATAAACATAGCTTTTAAAAACAGAATTTTAGACACTGTCAGTGTGTTTGATTAAGAGCACTGAAGCTGTTTTCTAGCACATCAAAATGCAACACATAGAAGTAGCTATTTTTTCCATTACAAAAAGGAATGAAAGGCAAAGTGATAAATAGTACTGACCATTTTTGATTAAACATTTCACATTTAAGGTTATATACAATTTTCTATCTACCTATGCCACTGCATTACAAACATTACAGCTTTAAGTGTTTAAAGGAGGTCTCTGCAGTTTGGAGGTTAAGACACCTTTCAAGAGGTATTTCAGGTATTAGGGAGGTTTCAGCACAACAAAAGCTCTCCCTTATTAACTGAAAGATCATGAATGCTGAAATCAAATCAGGTCTAAAAATTGATGTATGCAACTGGAAAGAAACTGCAGCATGACAATATAGTTCGGGAAGTCTGAAGTGTCAGTCACCTTACATGGACAAATTACTGGATCATATGAAGGTGACCCTGCAGATGCACACTTATCACTCATTAACTAAGCCTGTGGCTGAAGTGTTAAGATGGAAGACTGCAAGCAAAATGGTTATTGTAGCAGATGCTAAAGACAAAAAATCAAAGAAAAAGGAAAAAAAGATTAAGTTCTCTAAAACTCCAATCTTGCCACAGGATGCCAGATCTTACTCAAAGTACTTTAAAAAGATCTCCTTGTTGTGGACTCTGACCTCAACATTCTCATACTAAAATAACTGCACTGTTAAGTAACCAGAACAAAACCAGCACCAATGATTAAAAAAGACTACTCAAAAAAAAGCTGTTCAGATGGATTCAGCTGGTTTAATAAGATGAACTTAGTGTCACTGAAAGAGATATGGCTCTATTGCTCAGCTCTTCACAATAATTCAAATCCATGGGGAAGGAATCCCAAAGTCTGCTATATTTTTTTTCCTATTAATGAGAAAGCAGAAATGTTTTGTCGAGACCACACGGCTTTTGGCACAACGTAAGTCCTGTTACAAGACAGGAGTACTGCAGGATTTCACTTCTCTCCAAGATGTAGGATACGTTGCTCAGCAGCAAACATGTGCTTGCAGTGACACGTGGACAAAAGCTACAGAATGACTGCACTATCACAGCAATGAAATTACGGTAGAATACTGCTACTATTTTAACTATTGACAGCAAGTGAGGTTTCACTCATGACTCACATCACAACAGATATTCACATTTTGAAAGATTGTCTATAATGTTTGTCATTAGTTTTTGGATCTGGCAGCCACAGAAAAGAAAACGAAGCACCCTCCCTAGCAGGTTAGGAAACACTTCTGTTTCCTTTTGAGGTTAAAGAGACCACAAAGAAGGAGTAATAGTGATACTGAAAACGCACTCACACTTTATCATGTACAAATGCCTCATGATGAAAATCAGCAGAACTGAGTATTTTTACATGTCACTGCAGTCAGCTTGCATAGACCTCCATGCAGATTTTCCATGGCCATCCCAGAAACAGTGAGGGAGATGCACTAACAGTAGGGGTATCAGGCTGAAGAGAAGTCATATGGTCACTCACTGGTGGCAGCAGCTTGCAGACCTTGACACACCTTGGTGGGGTGAGGGGGAGCCAAATACACAAGATTTTCTCCCCTGCTGCTGGACTAAACTGACATTGCAGAATCAAAGCCTACATAGAAGTTTTAAAGGGCTTTTTAATACTTCTTTTTTTAAAAAAATATAAATAGAACTGTATGTACAGATACAACAAATTGGAGGGCAAAGGGGTGAATTCCAATGGATGAGTGAAGTTGCAGTAAACACTCAGAAAGGTGACTTACTGAGCAAAAATATAAGGCGGTAGAATAAAGTCAGGCCCATATAAAACTCACTGAAGAAAGAGAGAAGACAGTCTTGTAGCAGTCAAATTTTATCAACATTAAACATTACCTACTGCATGTGGAACCCAGCCCAAGTCCAGCTTTACACCCCAGTATCAGAATTCATTGGACCACCTAAAAGTGGAGGCACATTGAGCCACTTGTCTTCAGTGCTCACTGCATAATATCTCTTCACAGTCATAGGACATACTATAATCTCTTTGTAAGAGTTTTAAAAGTAAATATTTGTAAGTGTTGGGCTGGTTTTGGATGGGGTATGGTTCATTTTCCTCATTGTAGCTAGTATGGGCTGATGTTTTGGATTTGTGCTGGAAACTGTGGATAACACAGGGATGTTGCAGTCACTGCTGGGCAGGGCTTTTGCAGCCTCAAGGCCTTTTCTGCCTCTTACACCACCCCACCTGTGAGTGAGCTGGAGGTACACAAGGGGTTGGGAGGGGACACAGCTGGGACAGCTGATCTCAACTGACCAAAGGGATACTCCAGACCATAGGATGTCATGCTCAGCCTATAAAGCTGGGCAAGAAGGAAGAGGTGACGTTAGGAGTGATAGTGTTTGTCTCCCTAAGTCACCATGGAGCTCTGCTCTCCTGGAGATGACTGAACACCTTCCTGCTGATGGGAAGCAGCGAATTAATTCCTTGGTTTGATTTTGCTTTACCTGTTAAACTGCCATTATCTCAACCCAGGAGTTTTCCTCATTTTTACTCTTCTGATTTTCTCCCCCAACACACCAATTTCACACAGGTAATACCACACAAGTTTAAATAAAAAATAATCACCACTGCTAGAAATTCTCATGACGAAACATTCAGTGATTTTAAGTGTATACTAAATATCACTCCTTTATCACCAAATTGACCTTTGCCATTGCAATTGCTGGGCAGCACATCAAAATACATGATTGCAAAACGCCTAAAGCAAGCAGTAACTGCAGTGCTCTCTGAAGCTGTTAGTGATGCACAGAGGACATTGATGAAACCCATTAAGAGAACTTTAAAGAAAGAATATTACTTCTGGAAAGCAAACAGAAAACAGGAAAAAGAAACAATATGGGCCTTCCAGTTAAACTGGAAAAAAATGAACAAGGTTACTTGACAACGCTCCCTAGTAAAGACTGCCCAAATCCACATATAAGCAGGTAATCTATTGAACCAGAACTGTTTCTATGTGACTACACTAAGAGTTCACAAGAAAACCTGTGAGTTCCAGCAACTTGCTTCTCCAAAGGTCTGAAAACCATTGCTATGAAAGCCAGATGAACAGGCTTCCTCTAGGAAAAGGCAGGGTTTACAAACAAGCAAATTAAAAACACACACACCCCAAAATTAGCCAAACATGTTCCCAACTCTCTCATCTGAATGAAATTAATTTACAATAGTCAATCTTTAAACAACTTGATGTGTTTAACACAAAAATTTCCCCTCACTTGCTCTGGAAGAACTCAGCCTTTCAGAAGTAAGAAAAACTGTTTGGCCTCTAATCCCTGCCTGCAGTTTGAACACAAACACCACTGACTGCACAAAGGGACTCAGGAGAAAAGGAATTAAGAGCATTCTGAAGAGTTTCATTTTTTCAGGACAGTCCTAGCTTGCTGTAATGAAAATGTGAAGAGGTATAAACCAATTCCTGTAGTCTGGCTGCCTTTCAAAAGGCATCAAAAAATAAAGCAATCCACCTAAAACATTTTTAAACGATGAAACAGTAACAGAGACAGAGATTAATTTGGCCAGAAGAATGGACGGAGGGAAAAGAAAGTTCATAAATCCTCAAGATCCTATGGACTGATGATCTGTTGCCACAGACATGTCATGGAAATGTAAAAATCATGTAATTTGCATCTACAGATACCAGTGAATTCTCACATCAGCAAAACGGTGAGTGGTTTTTCTTTCATTTATTATTTTTCTTCCTTTGTGGTTCATTACTTCTTCATCCTGACCCAGGTATATCTAGTAATGTAAACCTCTGAACAAGAAAGTTATGATGGCCAATGTCTAAGTCTAAAGGGGAAAAGGCTTCTAGAGAAGTATCAGGAGGCAAGAGGCAAGCTTAGAGATGAATGGAGAAATGTGTTATGAGCATAGGAAGTGAGATGACTTGTAGCTAGGGAGACAAGGTTTAAAGGTCTTCAGTGCATTCAAAATGTGTCTTCGCAAATCTAGAAAGTAGAAAGGACATTTGCTAAGAAGCAAGTAGCCAACGTTAATATTTAACTAAAAACAGAAACAGTACTATACGGAAGTCTCTGGCCCTCTAATTGTCATCTGAAACAAATAATTGCATTATTGACTGTTAATTGCAAATCCCCCACAGGAGGAGATGATGCTAACACAAGACAGTGAATGAAGAAGAAAACATTACTGGGATGGGACAACTTCCTGGAAGCAGACTCATGATCTCTGCTACACCTACGAAATATTTAGCCATGACTAGACAGAAAGCAGCACTGCAGACACCACTTACTACACTGATCAATCATTATATCACTGTTACTTGGTGTCCCTATTATGCCTCCCTGTCCAAAGAGACCATTTGGACAAAACATGAGATGGCAAGACTGGTTTTAAGTTGCACCAATGTACCCAATGAACCAAAAAAAGAGAGAACACACTAATAGGTTATATGACTATTCTATACTGATTACTGTAAGAAGCTCCTGAGCACAAAACAGTATGTATAAAAGATACCAGCCGGTAAGGTAAATAGTAAAAAAATATTCATCCTGCTGAGAAAGTCAGTTTTGTTTGAAAATAAAAGGGAAGCACAATTTAACTTCGTGGAGAGAAAAACAGTTGAAAACACACTGACTTCAGAGAACCTGCTCTTCAAACTAGGCATTTACTGTACCAACTCACTTAACTGCATATCTTTGAAGAGAGATGCAGTTTGATGGCACTTCACAAAACAAAATTTCAGTCTTAAAATGTGATTAACTTGTTATAGACACATATAGAGTATTTCAGGTACTATCAATGTGATTACTCAGTGGCTATTTAAGAAGTCATCCTGTAAAATTTACTAACACAGTGACTAAATTACTGCCTACTTTCAGCACTTTAACGCATCACTTTATGAATAATTCAGAGTTAAATGAAACACTGCATGAACCAGAGATCAGTTTGGACACTAACAACACACCTATAATTACCCAACATATTTACAACTTTACACTCTTGCTGAAGGAGATTGTATAGCCAGACTTCTCATTTTGAGAAATTTTTCATACACTTCTCACGCACCAGATGTTTAATAACTTGGGGTAGACACCAGCTCCAGCATGAGTTTTTCTTCAGTACAGTGATGCTGCTTCTCAGAAAGATTCCAACCTGCCTGTCTCACTAACCTGCCTTTAGTCACTCCACAGCACCACAACACCTTGGCATTCATCAGGGCAAGGCCAAGCCTGCTGGAAAATCTTTCATAGTTTCTTTTCTTAGTCTGATGAGGTTTGATACCTTAGGCTGCACTACTAGAAAACTATCAGATCAGGAAGAAAGTTAGGAAGACTGCTTCTGGCTCCCATGTAATACTCAAAAACCAATAACTAGAACAGTTGACAAGATAAATTATTTTCTTCCATGATAAGGAAGGGCTGAAACATCAGAAGTGTCATGGCCTATTACAGCAACAGCTACTGGACTTGCACTGCCTTCCCTGTGCTGCATCTAGAGCAGCACGGCTATAGAAGCAACCACCTTAACTCGTCACGTCTTGCCTCCACGCATTCCAGAGATGGCAGTATGATTACATCTTTGCTGCAGACAACCTACTGAACACACCCTAAACGATGTGGTTTTTTCCCAGTATCACACCCCTCTTTATGTTTTACTGCTTTACTGAGTAATGGACTTCTCTTGCAAAAACAAACACTAAACTCTTCAGCAATCACTACTACAAAGGCTGAAAAATGTCTCAAAGAAAAACGTCTCAAAGAAAAATTATCTCCTGACACAGGGGAGAAGAGGATACACTCTCAGCTGGAGCTAGGGCAGTCCAAGCATTACAGTGTGGTTATGTTTGTACATGAAACTATACTCAGCATGCTACAGTACTGTGATCACACTCCTGATGTTTTAGAAAGGACAATTAAATAGCAATTAAAATTAGTTTATTTGGATAATAATATGAGCACATTATGGGATTGGCAATTATGCTCCCATTAGCACCTCCCTCTTCTCTTGTGAAAGTCTAGAAAAGCGCACACCTTCACCACCTGGACCAGGCTCAATGCTTGTTTTACACCTAAACAGCAAAAAGGTTTTGCATGTTTAAGAGTAACATAGCATGTTGCTTTAATCTATGAAGAAATGGCTTAGTATGATTACACATACCACTCACCCAAACTACGTCTGCAAGTAGATCGATCCTTGTTACAAAGTCAAAATACCATTCACCATTATTTCAGATTCTGGAATTCTGTTTGGGAATTGATTCATACTTACAGCAAATACTGATTGCACTGCTGACTCCTGAATTCAGTCTTGAAGTATGCTGAGCTTTGCTCACACTAACAGTACCATGGAAAGGTAGCACAAATATATCAAATCCTCTTTTTTTCCTAATACTAGCATGATTTTTTTCAACTATTGAAACACTGTTGATCTGCCCATGTTAATGTTTAAGTGCAAAAACTATTTCCTATCAAGGGACAGCAATGGACAATAGTATGGATTTTGCACAGCAGTTCATTTTACATACACTACGAGGAAAAACAAATAACTTTCAGACTCATAACTTAATTTACCTTTAAACACGACAGATCACTCCAAGCTAGAGAAACTGTATCAAGTGCACATTAGAGATCTCATACCTAGGATTCAGCACCTTCAGTATTTCTTCCTGTTATTTTCAGTAATGCTTTTAAAGGTCTTCCTTTATTCTTTGTATTTGCTAGTGTTGATCTGGTTTTACCTCTTCTTGGTTTTGCTTTCTGCTGTGCAGAGAAATGGACAGACAGGTAAAGTATAGGAACCTGACTTAGTAGTTACAGGTATCTAGTAGTTCTGAGACTAGGCTTCTGTGAGAAGAGGGAAAGGCAAACGAGCCAGGTTCAGGAAAATAACTTTAAAATCTTTTAGACAGTTGTCAAAAAGAAAGAAAGTAGAGTTAACAGTATTTCCTTCTCATTTGACAACACAAACCAGCTTAAATACAGGCTTCTTTGCCGAATAGTAAAGAAGTTTAAACCAAACACGGTCACAAGAAATTACTCCTTTTAGCTACCTAAACAGCTACTTAACCTGTTTTAAAGGTGACTATTACAGCAAAGCAGCATGAAATCACAAGCCAAATCATCCACAAGCTTGTTCTGGTCGTTATATGGCAAATCTAGAAAAATGCAAACACGTCCTTGGGTAGACGGACAGTGGCAATCTACGCCATGCCACGATGCATACACAGTTCAAATGGGATGAACAATCAGAAGACCCTGGCACTTCCCAAGCACAATATCTCACTATAGTGTTCTTGAAGAGCTGCTTCTATAAAGAACTACTACTATGGGCTCTAATTAGCACAATGCACTGAATATACCACAACAATCTGAATTATAATATGGAAAGATACTGTTTGTAAGGGAGAACTGTAAATAAAGCCTGCTGTGTGTGCTGGTTGACTTCTTCACATAACACATTAACAGGTTAAGAGAAAACAGATTGGGTATGTTCACTTCAAAGAAAAGGTGACAGACTGCGGGTATGGGATATGCCAGATCAATATCGCGAATTGCTGGGTAAAGGGGGAACAAACAAACAGAAAGAAACCACCAGAGAACAATTGTTTACTACTATTTACAAGACAAGAGGGTTTACATGAAATTACCAGAACACGAGTTTTAAAGGAAACAAATAAAATTCTTTTTCATGCTGCACGTGAAACTTCTGAAAGCCATGAAACATTCTGTCAGCAGACACTGTGGAGGCCAAGACACCTTCCCAGCTGACTTAAAGGGCTGGGAAGCAGCACTGGTGCAAAACAGGAGGTGCATCAAGCACAGTACCAGGTTTGACACCAGCCAACAAAGGAAGCCATGGCAGGCTGAAGGGAACAGGAATGGGGAAGGACCCGGCTCTAGGACACCTTCTCAGGCTCCCACCTCCTAGCTCTGGGCTTTCCTGATCTGTGGATTGTGTTGCTGCATGTCACAATGCCCTATGAGTACATGCCCCCACTTTCGAATGCTGAGGACTTTATTAGTACTTCCAACCTCTCAGCAAGTGGTGACACAGTTGCTGTGGTACTACGCTGTACAAAATAACTCTGTTTTAAACCTGCCCTCTGATGTTACATTCCCTGTTCTCTGGGTCTTACACAGCTTCTGTTTCACTTCCTCCTGCCACTTTTTTTTTCCACTTTTAGCACACCTTTCCTTGGTTATCCATGACACTAGAGGCGGATGAACACTTCTTACTCTACTTACAGTGGCCATTTCATACCTTTTATGCCCTTTATTTTCCTCATTGTAACTTCTTCACTTCTCCTGTACCTTTTTAAGATGGAGGAGGAAAGCAAGGCTGTTAACCAAGCTGCAATCAGTGATCAAGATGCAGAAGCCCAGTGAACTTACAAAAAGCATATATTATCCCCCATTCACTTCTGAAGGCAAAGCAATGAATGGAATAAGATTCCATCAGGAGTCTGGCCAGCCTCAGACACCCTCAGGGTGTGCACAGCGGGAAAGGGAACTCCAGACCTTCCCTGCCCTAACATTTAACACAAGCATTTGCTGTTGACAGACCTCAAGACACAAGACACTAGGGTAAACAATTTTTGCTCAGTCTGGGGTGGCTAATTTTATGCAAATATGCAGGGTTTGCATAAGAAGCTTTTGAACATTCACACTGAAAAACTTGTTACAAGCCTGAAGTATAAAAAAAAAAAAAAAAAAAATCAAACTCCAAGATTACTGACTCGGAACACAGTTTTGCACTGCCTCTAAACTTTCCTGCAGAAAAACAATGCTTATCGCACAAGTGTTTAGCACTCTGCATTCAAATTAAGAACTCATTCAAGTCACTCTTCCACCTTAGGAAAACCAGTTCTAGTTTCTGAGAAGCAACCCCACGGTATGGGGCAGGGAGCAGGATCAGCCCTGGGTTCCCCAGCCAGCCCTACATGTGACACCTTTGCCTCCCAGCCCAGCGCTGGTGCTGCTGTAGGTTCCCCTCCTCCTTTGAGCGAACCACTGGAGGAACGGCCGCAGCAGGGATGCACAGAGCTGAACCAGTTCACATGCGTCTGGGTCCAGCACTGATAAATCCTCACCTCATGTCAGGGTCGCTTTTACAAGTATAGATTAACTGTGAGGAAAAGGACAACAACAATTAAACCATTCAAGGGTTGTGTGGGCTGGGGGGGGGGGGTTGTAAGTCCTTTATGTGAAGTGATACACAAGCACACACGCATGTCCTGGTAACCGGGACATTTACTGTTTCCTTCCAGCAGCAGAAGGAGCACCACTGGCAAATCATTCTTTACTACTGAAATTCAGTTTTCACTATGTTCCAGTTTACTAATATGTACATTAAAGTATGATTGTAAACTATGATTTTAAGAGAGTCCTACTACTAAAAGAAAACCTACACTTTGGATTAATTTTATTATTTGTTTTCACTGTAATTAACAAGATGTAATTACACTCTCATCTAAAATTAAGAAGTGCAGAATGAGCAAAACAAAAGCCATGCCTTTTTCAAATCAGATGTTTTACAATGGGCTGGACAAGAAACTGCTTTTTTTGTTCACTAAGACACAGATTTCAAGAGTCTTCTATTCTCCACCAGTTTCCCAAATTCCTGAAATACATGGTTCCCAGAATTTTTTGAGATTGTTACTTAATAAGCTCAGTTTTCCAGGCTCATCTGTTCACACTGTTCCATGTTCTACAAAAACATCACTGAGTCAAAGGGGACCAAGGAGGAATGCCTGCACATGAGAGGAGTGCATGGCTGGGAGAGGGGAGTCAGTGCTGGCCCTGGCTTTGCACAGTCAAGAGGTTCCCAGCTCGTGCCCTGAGGAGTTCACCTCCTGCAGGTGGTTCACTCATCCTGCTCCCAGCTGGCACAGAAATCCCCTTCACTATATCAGAAGGGTCCCCACTTTGACTAGAGTCTCCACAAAGATTCTGGAGTTTGTGGACACTCCCAAGAAATCCCTGTCATTAAATTTCTGGCCCGCTTCAACTTACTGAATCAGCTGTGAGGAAGCCACTCTGAGTTCTCCTACTCTGCAGCACAAACACTAACAATCATTGAAGCCATTTAAAAATCCTTCACAGAGGACTGAACCAACAGCCTTCCTCAATCTTTATTTACAACAGGTACCAAAGCAGTTCAGGATTTCCTCAGCATTCACTTTTGCATAAGATTTAACCTTTATTTTCTTTCCCCTTTCCATCCTGACAGCAACCTTTCTATCCCCAAGTGTTAATGCAGGAAAATATTTAAGCTCTGAGGAAGAGTTGATTTTTGTAAAATGTTTGAAAGATCAGCTTCTCTTTACTGCTCTAAAGATGTAAGTTACTGTACCGGAAACATTCAAACATTAGCAGATACCAAAATTAGCACTAAACTGTGTTAATTATTTAATACTGTTTACATGAAGAACAACTTTCTTCAAACAAATAACAGCTGAAAAACTTTCATATGGAAAACAAAGAATCTCAGATGTTAGCTTCCATTATTTATATGGGAATTCTTAAAAGAATACAAAACAGGAATTTCATAATCCTCAGTTAAGCACCCCACTGATAATTTCATCACTTTTTTGTCAGCAATGTTAAGGTTGGGGGTTTTTTAACTGAAAACAAAAGAAAACTTTCAACAAGTGACCAAAAATAGCTTTTCCTGTTTAAGTATTCAAGTATTAAATCACCAACCAGTTACTCTGATGTCAAAAAGGACTAGGTGGTCCTGTGGCAGCAAGACAGTGCATTAGTTAAGCAAACACAACTAGAAAATAAGTTACACTTTGTATTTTAGAGAAAACAATACACATACTGAAAAAAAAGGCATAACCATACACACCTTTTGAGGCTTGCTTTCCCTTTCAAAATCTAACACAAATGCACTCAAATCAATGAGGCAAAGAATCTGGTGAGGTTGCTCATATCTGCATTACCTGAGAACAGGTAAATTCAGGTCTCCAAAATCAAACTACTTGGAATACAAACAAGAATAATAATAATAAAAAAAAAATCTACAGATAAACACTGGAACCTGTAAAGCAGCAATCACTTTTTAAAAAAATTCTTTATCACAAACATGGCTTCTCAAACCGTGTACATCACAGGGTAACATCTGCAGCTGCAAACTTCAAAACTAGTTGGTTTATGCAAATCAAGCAAACAATTATTTTAGAAACAGAAATTTGAGACACTGAAGAAACGAGACCTTGCACCCATGCAATTTAAATTTCATCTTGCCATGCACCAAGCGGATGAGGGTGGGGGGATGACGCTTCAGATGGAGCTGATTTTACATGCTGACGCTCTTGCGTATTCCAGTGCTCTCATTAATGCCCTGATGTGTCACCACCCCAAATAACACTCCAAAATAGTTTTTCCCTGAAAAGGGAGACAAATCAAGCTGGTCAAAATTCTCCTCCTTTGTCTGTGGAAGGCCCGTCACCCCCCATATGGCAGCAGTTAGAATCAGCACATTTTTGAGCAAAAATAGATTCTGAAGAGGAAGTTGTATTTCACTGCTCACGTGTTTGTGTATTTACTTTCTTATTTATTACATATTACATTTTAATTTTTGTTTCATGAGCCAAATCCACCAACAGTATTTCAATAGCTTTCCGGTCAGCTATTCTTAGAGCATAAAGGCAACAAAACAGACTTGAAAATATGTTTTAGAGCAGCTGACCACTGCGTGTCAACCAGTGAATTACATCTTTCTTATGCTCTCCTAATTCCACCAATACACTCCCAATCTCAATACTCTATTCTTCCTGGCAAATCTTCCCAACTACTTCTATTTTTGCTCCATTGCTAGCATCACTCATTTGAAGCAAATTTCGAGGGCTTCCAAAAATTAATTACTGCCTTCCTCCTTTGCCTCTAGCTAGAAGCTGGTATAAACATCACCATGAAGCTGTATCTCAAATTCCTTATTCTGTTGACGATGATTGAGTCTTCCTTTGTCTCAGGAAAACCTTAAGTCCCTGAAGTTTTCACCCTGCCCTTTGTTTTTCCTCTCTAATAGTGTAGCATTTGTGCTGTGCATCATCATTAGCCACTATAAACTCACCCACAGGAAGGACCGAACGCCCTACCATGCATGCCTCTCTCTCTTGCTCTAGGTACTCCATTCACATTTCCTGCTGTAACTTTGAGTCCATAAATGCTCTCAGGGTTTTGAGCACATCCCTGGGGCACGCAAGAGCAGATTTTTTGCCAGTCCTCCCCACTACTGGATCTTCATCTCATTTCTCTCCTTCTTCCTAGACTACTTTTCCATGACTTAAATGCTAGCAGTTCTCCTTGGAGGGGGCGAGCAGAGGACAGTGCGTGGCAGCTGATCACAGAAGAGGAGAGAGAGACAAACCCAAACACAGAGATACACCATAAACTGTCTAATGTATATTTCTGGCACTTCCTCAGCCCCGCACCCTTTTCCTAAAAAGTGTTGGTTGTTTCTTCTTTCAGAAGCGGAGAGGACAAAAGTGAAGAGATCTTGTTTAAGAAATAAAAGTACATACAAAAAACCCTATCTGCAACTAGTGCACATTATTTGAAGGTTTCTCATCTAAAAGTCAATATTTTTTTAACACCTCAAACTGACAGAATTGAAGCAGAGCACTTCAATTTAAATGTCATTACATCAGGTCTGACCCAAACTTGAAATGAGCTCCAGATTTTACCGGTCAAAGTTAGAATAAGACCAGGATTTAAGAGTTACTAGAGATAGTAAGAATTTAACTGCAACTGTTATCTGTACAGGAATATCCTTCCCTTTCTGAAAGAGGAAACCTTCTCTCAAGAAAAAAAAAAAAAAAAAAAGGAACAGACATGCCATGCCTTTATAATAAAGAAGAAATATAGAAGACAACAAAACCAGAGACAAAATAGATGAAGACTGCAAACAGAATGGTTATTCTGCTGGAGGCTGTCAGGGAAGAGAAGCTGCACTCTGGGACACAGCACTCAGACCAGCAGAAGAACCAAACCAACCCTTTCACACAATATTCAGTTATTTCACCTATATAAAAGAGGAGCCTAGAAATAAGCGGCAATGTGTTGTGTTTGTCAGGGTGGTAACACAACACTGGCATGCTTCTAAAAGTTAAGCTACACAAAAGGAAATTTATCTGTGCACCTGTAACAGGAGCGTGTACCTGTTTAAGCTTGGTCACAAATTCCACCAGACACAATACATTGTCTAGACTATCTACCAGATATACTTCCCCCTCCCATTATTTTAGCATTTTTACAGCCAAAGGATGTAAAGAAATAAACATACACATTTTGATTTACTCGAATTCACAAGGCCAGATTCAGATATTTTAATGTCCCTGGGGATGTTTTACTCTTGATGCATTTTCAGCACACTTTAAGACTAAAGAAATCCCACAAGCCCAAAAAGAGACAGAGACAAGGGGCAGGGTAAGCCCCAGGTAAGTCCATCACACTCTGGCTTGGACAGTCTGGACAAACCAGGGACTGTGCTAACTTCCACGTGACGATTTGTGGGGTGCTAGAGACCTCCGAGATTTTTAGAGAACTTCCATGAAGCTGTAGGGCTTCTCCACTTCCCCTCTCCAGGCAAGGCCCTGGGACTTAACCCATGCGCAGCTGTGCACCAGGAGAGGGGAAGCCCATTGCAAGGACCCAATTCCATGCACAGGAGACATATCCACCCACTACCATCAGGCTTCACAATTCAAGACAAAAGAAGAGTTCCTTCACTGTACAAACTACTGCAAATGCCATCCTCTCTTCTTTGAAAATGAAAATATTTGCTTCAAAGTGTTGACACAGAATAAATAACCTCAGAACAAAGAGAAACGCCTTTCAATACATCTTACAGACACCTGGTTTTAGCTTTCACTGTTGCTTTTCCCATCATACCTGCCTCACAGCTGCAGTGTTCACAGCCAAATTTGGTTTTACAGGTTTGGGGGCAGGGGAACTATTTTCTTCTCATTATTTTCTGCAAATGCTTTTAGCAACCAACTCCATCAATTTCACAAGCAAACAGAAAGGCTATAAATGCAAGAATTTCAATGCCAACAGTGCTTATTCCTTAAGGGCACAGTTTAGTAGGAAGACAGGCACGGTGGGGCTCGATGATCTCAGAGGTCTCTTCCAACCTTATGATTCTATGACTCCCTATCACTTAATACAACCCAAGCATACCTGAGGTCCGAGCACACTCCAGATGCATACAACTTTCCTTCTTGGGCACAGTGATCCTGAACTCACCCTGCTGCGCTGCACAGGGAACATCTACTTGAATGTTGAGATCTAGCTACTGGAGAAAAGGAAAGGTTATTCCAGATCCACCTCTAAATACCTCCCCATCTATTTACATATGTGCAGACTAAAACTCATGACACTGGTGTTCAAAGCACCATGGTGGAATTACAGCATCCCCTCACAGCTGAAGTTAAGAACCTGCATTAAGGGACAACCTCTTGTTTCATGACAGTATTGCCAGTGCTGCATTAATTGCATGTTACAACCACTGTTCTAGGGAAAGTGTTATACCTTGTTTTCCCATTTTCTGCTCTACAACTGAGGAATAAAGTCAGAAACACCAGTACTGGTATATTTACAATACAATACAATATTATTTTACTATTACTGATCCTATTATTGTACTAGTTAATTTAAATGACTGCTTTATCTGGGATCAAAGAAGCGACCCCTTCACTTAGAATTCTTACACTGCTGTCCTCGGTTTGGCTGGTTCTCAGATCAAGATCTATATAGCACCAATCCAAGCCAACAGCAATGCAGTTTCTCGACATCCAGCAATCAGAATCTCTGCTTGTGCAGGTTCATAAGCCTTGTGATGCTTTATCTTAAAGTGGAAACAGAAAAGAAAAAGAGCAGACAAAAAGCATGCATTCTAGGTCATTAAAGATTTTTAAGACTAGGCAGCATTTTTGAGTTTTGTTTAGTGATACAGACAGAATCAGTGGGAACCGTGGTTTGTACACGATTCACACAGAGGAGCTGCTCGTGCCAGTAGTGTGCACTACAGTCTGCAATGGTGCTATATAAACTTTTTATAATGCTAGCAAGCATTTGAATACAGCTCCAACAACTCTAATCCTTACATTTGATTATCATTGCTTGAAAAATGCATCTAAAAGAACTGGCAGAGCTCTGTGGAAAGGAGAAGGTATTTCTCACCACTAGAAGTAGCATAGCTACAGCAATTTGTATTTTCTCTGAATTTTACAACACAATTTAAACAATTTGAGTAGGCATAAACCAAATTATTTGGTTATGTTCAGGTACTGAACTACCGTTAAAATAGCATTTTAAAATAACTTTTGCTGCTGGTGAGTATAAGAGAGTCCAAATTTCTCTGCAGATCCAGAAGGCAGCTGCACACATTCAGCTATGACATGACTTAGTTACAGATCTTAGTGAGTTAATTTACATGAGAGAAATATGGTAGACTGAGGAAAACATTCCAGCTCCCAGAAAGTTCATGCCCACCCCAACAAAAAGATAGCTGCATACTTGATTAAAACAGAAGCGGAACTTCTGAAGTTAACAGATACCACCAGCAATGCCGTTGTGTTATTCACCTGGGTGCTGGCACCACTCCCTGCCTGGCAGGCAGTTAATACAGTATCTTCTCAGCAACAGCAAGGGAAAAGAAGATAACCCTTCAGCCTCTCCTCTGCTCAGGTTCAAAGAGCATGGAGACAAGGCTCTAACCAAGAATAAGGACTGGTAAGTAAAGCAAAATTATTCTCTTGGAGTCAGTGAGCTATTTTCAAAGCTGCTTCTCCCATGGCACCCCTGCCACTACCTTTGGTGCACCCTCACCTAGGAAACACAGGGGCATAAAGTAGTTCTGCATCACCACAACAGGTCATCCACTCAGCAGAGTACTCCCCAGGAAAGAGTACTACTGCCAGCAACACGACCGTGGCCAGATTAACTGGCCTGGCACACCACATGGCTATGGGAGTACAATGCATCCCCACCAGAGAAGCAAGTTACCAAATTAGCAATCCCTCCTCAAATTTCTGAGCATGATGGAGAAATTAAAAGGGCAACACTACCATCAAGAATGGGTTTATAACACAGAGAGCTTAACTGGCCTTTCATAGTATGCAAAAGTCCATGGAGTAGAAATGACCCATAAATTACTCAACAATTCCACTTGAAAAGACTTCTTACTTCAGAAAGCACAAACATCTCTCCATTTACAAAGTCGTCACCTGCCAAAATTTCAAATACTTTTACTATTCAGCTGCCCTTTGATTTAATAAAGCATGCACCTGAGGTGGTTAAAGTGCATTTCAAGGTATATTAAAATTGAGAGATCAAAAATTCACATTAACCCAGTTAACCTCTGCCAATATTTTGCTCCAGCTACACTAACTACACCCTGTCTACCACTAAGCCAGTTTTATATTCTCAAGTCTAACCCACGAACATGATGCCAATACCAACAGGAATACTTTAAGCTCAATTTAAAGTGAACAAAATTTCATGCATCTTCTCCTGTAAGCTTTCCGTGTAATGAAACAGGTCTGTTAAAAGAAATTTCAGAATTAACCTGCTAAAAACTTGTATGATCCAGCCATATTCCAGAAGCCAGTGGCTCCTGTTTAAATTAGGACTATCACACTGCTCAGAGAGCTTGGCTCATGGAACATCTGCAGTGAGCAGCAATGCCTGGTGCAAAGGTGACCTGGAAATTTTTATCCCAGTGCTGAAAACAAAACAAAACAAAAATAAGCTAATTTGGGCAACAGGTTAACTCCCCCACGAATACATTTAGAGTATGATTTGAGGTAGCTGCTTAAGATTTTAGTGGGTACTCAAATCAGAAAATAGTAACCCACTTAGTATAGGTGAGAAAGCTGAAGATCCTTCAGATGTATCTTCAAGCTGGAAAAGGCAAGAGACTAATTTTAGCTACAAGGAATACCCTTGTGCCAAAAAAAAAAAAAAAAAGTAACAGAAGTGAAGACATTCAGAAGGAGACCTGCAATGGGAACTATTTCATCCCCAGAAGTGGTTTGCATCTGAACAACATTCAATTTTTATAATGGTAAAACCATGTTTCTGCACCACAAGGGCTGCAAGCTTGATTTGCTAGTCACCCTTGGAAGTTTGCTATAGCCTCATCTCCTAATGCTTTTCTTGGGGGACACACGCCCATGTGAACAATAACTTTAACTTGTGAAAGTTAAAAAAAAAAAAAAAAAAAAAAAAAAAAAGAAGTTATAGAAGTTATTAATGGCTTCAGTTTCCTCTCCCTCCTGCCTCCTCAATCAAGCCAACCCACTGGTTTGTGGGGCCAAACAATAAAGTGAACCAGTGAACTGAACTACGTTAAAAATAAACCCAAAATACGGAAGTTATTTTAAATTCAGGTCTCTTCATTCATCTCATTTACCATGTGCTCCCACACAGTTGTATCGGTGCAAGCAAGGAGGCAAAAGGGAGGTGCAGAGGTCAAAACAACTTGCTCTGCAAGATACCTGGTTAGCAGATAGAGCAAACTCCTCTACACTCCAAGCAGCATATGAAAGTCATCTGATACAGAACTGTAGAATGATTGGGGTTGGAAGGGACCTTTAAAAGTGACCTTTAAAAGTCATCTAGTCCAAGCCCCCTGCTGTTAAGGGTGCATTCGATTCTGCTGTCTGTGTCATAGATGAAGATACTAGACAGTATTGGTCCCAGTATGAACCCCTGATGGACACCGCTTGACACCCATCTCCATCAGGACATTGAGTTGACTATTACCTTCTGGATGTCACCATCCAACCAATTCCTGATCCACCAAACAGTCCACCCATCACATCTGTATGTCTCCAGTTTAAAAAGAAGGATGTTGTGCGGGACTATGTCATAGGCCTTACAAAAGCCCAGACAGATGACATCCACGTCCGCTTATGTAGCCACTCCATCACAGAAAGCCACTACGTTGGTCAGGCAGGACTTGTCCTTGGTGTAGCCATGCTGGCTGTCTCAAACCATCTCCCTGTCCTCCATGTGTCTTTGCATACTTTTAGGAGGATCTGTTCCATGATCTTCCCAGGCAGAGGTGATATAACAAAGTCTGGTGCCCAGACCAAAACCCAAGAGCTTCCCTGCAGCCAGTGCTCAGTTTTAGGTTAGAATCTTCTTTCTTGCAGGCACTCCTCTCAGCTGGACTGGTGTGCACAGCCACCTGACACCAGACCAGTTAAGAGACAATGCTTGGATGTGGGACATGTTTGATGTCGCTGACTCCACAGAGGTCTAGCAGGCACACCTGCCAACCGCAAGTAGGCTTCCACTATAACAATTAAAGCAAAACTAGGTAACAAAAAGATTCTTCAATAAAATGGGCCTTGACAATGTCCTCTGTGTTGAACTCAGTGCTACCAGTATAACTTTACGAGCAAATGCATGTGTTTACACATTTGGACACATAAGGCATGAGGGAGGTTCCCCACCCCACGTTCAGGCCTTGACTACTATGCTGTGCTTCAAGCAACCAAGTACTTCTTTTGGATTTGACTTCAGTTTTGTTCTTCAAAGTGCCACAAAGTACCTAAATTTTGATTCACCTTCATTATTAGTTTGCAATGTGGATTTATGCAAATGCTTCTTGTATAAGCATAATTTTAAGACAACAAACAAGTAAACATACTAAAGATAACCACTTGAGGCATGGTCTCCCATTGCATTAATGTTAACACCTCTCAGTTCATTATACTGAAGGCTCCTGGAACATTTTAAAGAATTAGAATGTTTCGTTAAGAGAATGTTTCCTCTCCAGCAAGAGAGGTCACTGACCAATAAAGCTGAAGCATTTTTATCCCAACTTTAAAAGTCTGAAGACAGATGCTGCAATTCCACACGCGTTTCTGCAGCAGCAATGCCAACACACCCAGTCCCCAGGCTCATTCACACCCTGCTCTTTGCCAGAGCCAGCTCAACTCTGTTCGGCTGCAGGGACCAGAGAACCCACTGGTTTCACTACACATCTCCAGGAAAGTAGAGAAGACAGAACAAAGCCACAGCTGAACAGGGCTGCTTATGAACGGGCAACTGACACAGGTGAAATGAGATACATTTTTGTGCAACTTTCTCAACATTTTCCGCCCCTAACTTGTGCGATTATCAAGATCAAGCGAGGGTTTCCCCAGCAGAGCTGCACTGGTAAGCAAAGGAGCTGCACAGCTTCCCAGCCTTGAGAGCAAAATGCCAATCAGGATCCTATTTCTCCTACACCAATGTTCTCTTACTTCGGACAATACACTTCAGGGCACAGTTTGAAAGCCAAACCATGAGCCCAATGAAGAAAATGGCTTAATAACACAAGACAAATCTGCTAGGAACAAGAAAATACCTTAAAAACAATATGAAACTGAAGGAATACATTTAAAAAACCAATTATTTTTAAATCCTGTGGTTAAACTTCTAGATAAACTGCTTTTAAAAAAAATCACTAGTAATTTCCAATTTGTGGTAGATTTTGGCTTGTTTTTGCTGCTGCTTATTTTTAATTCCTCAAATATGAGGGTACATTAAGAAGAAAAAAAAAAGAAAACCAACAAGCTTACGCTTATGATTACCATTTTCATGGCATGACGGAAATACTGCAAAGCGTTATACTAGTTTTTAAGAGGAGTGTTCTTCTGGCACAGGGCTGAAATCCTAGTATCTGAAACAGTCAGACTGAAACACAGGCAACAAAAACCACACAGGAAGAATGAGAAGAGAGAAAGGAAAGCAGAAGCAAATTTTGAAACATCACTACTGTAATTGCTACTAGCAAGGAAGGGTTTGCATATGGGTTATGACCGACTGTTTAATTCATATAACTTGGACGTTTGAGTTGTCTGTGTTCAAACTTTTAATAGTATCTACTGTTCTCCAAAAATTAGGTTCACCCTTCAATATTACTATGCAACTAACGCTTAACCAGGTGAAAAATTCTTTAGAAGAGCAGTTCATTTCTACTCCCAATGAAGAAGAAACTCTAACTCCTTAGCTTGACTTAATGAACAATAAAAGAGGGTTCACATACCCTCTGCTTAAGCAGATTTCCTTTTTAAAAAAAGTACATCTCACATTGTCTTAGGACTTGAAGCCTGTAAACCCATGAACAGCACCTGAACGTCTAGTCAGCTCTCACAGCTGTAACAGAAGCAAACCAACCTATTACCTAAATGGAAGAGTTATGACATTCTGTGAACGCAAACTCATGTCTAAAAACTGTAACCTGATTATGGTTACCAGAAATACTCTAGTGATACGGAACTGAGAAGTATTTCACTACCACTGAAATGCAACAGCAAGGAATTGGCTGCATCAGGAGAGTTGCCCAGCTTTACAAGCAGGAAGGGAGAATCCAAGTTATTCCTCACCTCCAAATGAAGCGATCCCTGTTCTTGAAAATACAAAGATGATGCAGAAGCCACCATGCACGAGTACTAGGATTGCCAACTCCACCCTAACCGCCTAAAACATAACATCTTTTTAGGTGGGGGGAGGAGGAAAACATAAAATGGGGAAAAACAAGGAAACTGATCACTCCCCAAACACTTCAATCTCTTAATTCTTTTTCAGAGCCTACCAAGGCAAAAAACCACAACAGGTTACTGTTGAAAAACTGTACAGCATTAAATAAGGGCAACAGTTGACCAGACTCTTCTCTAGTCATACAGTGGCTGAGGCATCCTAGCCCAGCAGGACCAGATTTTTAATGGTCTTTGTCATAGCTGACAGATAAAACAGTGATGCATAAAGCAAGGACGGAAAACACAGATTCTAGATGCAGGCTGGCCAACTTTTCTGATCTCAAGACCTACAATCAGAATCCCTACAAACCACAACCCCCCGTCATTGCCACCATGTCCAGTGCAGTGGGAGAACCGCAGAACATATGCGAGTTTAAAACACCCGCCCCAAAGTCCTCATCCTCCACTAAGACAAGGGCTAAACCACACAGGTGAATAATAAGAGGAGTGGCATAGATCCCTGATCTAATTAACAGAAAGATGCATTTGAAATTTAAGACCTTCAACAAGTTTTAATAGGTATTTGCATCCTCATACTTTTACCAAAATTCTCATTCTGCCAAACAATATCAGTGATGTTAGAAAATAACTCATCAGAACACACAGGAAGGAAAATCTCTGTTGTGGACACACAACCATTCCTTTTTTAAAGCACTCAACACAAATTGCTGTATTAATCTAACATAACAGATCACTAAAACAAAATTTTCCTTAGATCTTTACAAAAACACACATGCACAGCTGGAGATGCCGTATTTTTAAGAACATCCTTACAGCTGCACCTTGTGAAAATCACCAGATGATCAAGCTTACAGCTACAGTGAACACCAATGATATTTCTACAAATACTTTCCTATTTACATTAGGAAAAGGGAAATTCCGAAAAATGACCTTAAGAATTTTCAGATTTCTGCTTTTAAAACAAGTAATACTGGAGTGCGTTCAACCCCTTAACATACACAATATAAAGCTCCCAAGTTCTGTTTTCCAGCACTTCTATAATTTTTCTTATCAAAGAGGTGTGACTGTATTAAAAAAAACCCTCATCACCTCTCCTATGCTGCAAGCACTGCAGTACTGCCAAAAAAACCGTCTATTTTGAACTTTCTTATCACAGGACATTCCAGCTCACTATCCACATCATCTTCCTCCTGCTTGCAATATGCTTTGAAGTGGAAGTTGAGGTGCTGGTTTTGATGTGTAAAACCCCAAGATGTTCACGACAACCAGAAGACTATCTCCAAGTTCTAGCACATACGCAAGAACAAGCTGAGGTACCACTGCCTTCTCTTTCCCAATTTAAATAGGATGCTCCTGGCACATCTTCTCGGAGTTGCGTCACTCTGGAGCTTGCTTTACAGCTGCAGCCAGGGAGAACTCCAGGTTTGCAGACACTGAACATCCTGTTCTCCTAAGATGTTTGATGCTACAAAGCATGATGTTTTTATTTAAATTCTCACTATTAAATGGGTCAGAAATGACTTGTTTTGGTAATGTTTAAAACAGCTGCCAAACAGCAATTAAAAACACAAACTGAGATAAGCTGTATTGATTATATCACGGAATTTTAGTTTTATGAAAATTTAGTTTTAATCTCCATATTTTTAAGAGACTTTGCTTAACAAACATGCACATGCCTCTGACCTGATCAATCATGCTGTGTTATTCTAGATGCATATTAAGTCCAATATAAAACAGTCTTCAAATATGGTTTTATATTCTGAAGAGAATTCCGAAGGCTCCTAGGCAGTATGGTAAGAGACTAACCCTACCTTCCCCAAACCGCAAATATTCAGTACAGTTTCCACATTTTTAAAATCTGTCTACTAATTTCCAGAAGCTTAATTATTTTTAGTTGACAAAATCTCAGCCTTCTAGTGAAACTAGGCAAAGGGAAGTCAGAATAAAACACTGTTTCCGAGCTGACCATTCTTCATATTGCTGGCAAGCCATTCAAACTGCATACAGTGTTTCCAAACTTACAAAGCTTGTTTTGCTACAATCAGTAAGCCAAGCTGAAACAAATGGTTTAGTGGAAATATTAAAACGTGTTAAGTCTCAGCCTGCAATACCATGCACAGATACAGTATGATACTCCCATTGCCACTGATTAGATGCACTTTTGCCTGTGTGTCAAATTAAAATGCTAAAACCATCAGAGCAAAATACATTATCTTAAGTGAACAATAAAAAAATTTCAGAAAATAGCACTGCACATTTAATATCTTGACAAATAAGACAGCCAGTCTCCAACCCCTATTCTAGTTGCCAAGACACTTTATAATAACTATAACCCTGTTGCTGATATCAAACTAGGATATTTAATATATATTAATACATATACGTACTTGAGGGGGAAAAGCACACTTGCTACAGATTACTAATGCCTTGTATTGCAAGCCTCCCAATACTTCACTCCTTCACAATCAACGTTCCACAGCCACAAGACACAAAGTTAAATTACAGCACAAACTAAAGCAAACAATGCCTTATTTAAAATTTATCATCATTTAAGAAAAAGTAAATGCTTCACTAGCTTTAAGCCAGTTCATTTTCACCCTTACCCCAAATATCGAATGATGTCATGCAAGATGTACTGGTTAAACTGGTTTAGCTGCCACAGGCTGGATGCACTGTTCAGATTTTCTTGTGATAAATGATTCTACAGCAATGAAATCGATTCAGTTAGTCTCAAACAACTATCTCCGCCTGCCTTTTTAAAGTTTGGCCTTACATTATCGTTACACATACAACTTGCTTTACTTTCTATAGTTACCTAGTAATGACAGGGAGCAGGTTCTACTTCTCTTCTGAATCCCATCAATAGCACAGAACAACCGGAGTGGAGTAAGGAAGTTCGATATACCTAGTTCACCCTGAACAGTGTGCTAGCTACACTTCCTTCTGAATTTTATACACATTTTCCACTATTTCCACTCCTCCTTCACAAAAGGTTTACTAAACCCGACAACCTATTGAACATCCAATTCATGAAGAATGCACAGAAGAAACTCTAGACACAGCACTCTTTGAAAGTCACTGATGCTGCTTTCTCGGTTGGCATTAAGCAGCTACCCGAGATCGATGCAACACACGTCTCTCACAAGGCCAAGCATGCTGCTTCCAGGGGTACCAAGCATTACCATCACTCCAACTAAGAGGCCAGGCCTGGTTCTTCACTGTAGGTATAACCTCAGAATTAACTTAATTTTGCTAGTTGTCTGTGGCAACAGCATTTTTATTTCCCCTTGCTTGAGCACCACCTATTTCTTGGAATAAAAGGCTGGAGAGGGGAAGGGGTTGGAAGAAAATATAAACAAGTAGATACCCACAGTTGTATGATGAATTTAGTCTGCATGTTCTCCTCTCAAACACAGAGCCTCACTTTAACATCACTTGGTGAGAAGCAATAGAGAGCAAAGGAGCTCAGGGAAAAAGCGGGATACAGGCCTTCCACAGAAGGGCATGGAAGCAGGCAAAAAAAATAAATGGGCATCGTGTTAGGTACACAAATGATATTAAATTGACAAGATTTGAGAAATACTGATGAGGACAAACTATGAGACAGAAGTAAGCATTCACGATAGGCAAAAACATAAGACACATACTTAAGACCAGTACCACAGAGTCAGTCAGAAATCTAGTAACTTCTGTCTGTAGTGAGCAAACCAGGAATGAAGAGCAACCAGCACAAACTTCCAACTGCATGGAAATTGCTGCAAAGTGCAATTTTACACTTTCTACAGACATAAATATACCCACGTTAAATATTTTTTTTTCTTATTCTGTGTAAGTATTTTGCATAATTTCACCTGGAATTCAAATCTCAACTTTAAATTGCCCCAGACTAGGGAAAAAACTTAAAAGACAGCACTGCCAGACAGGCCACAGGAGCTGACACAAGAACACAAGTACACAACCTGAACTGCCAGCCACCACGTGTTCATGGACTGTGACACTGTCCTGATAAGTTTGTGCTGGCTGCTTTGGAAAAGAAACTTCCATAACGCAAAACACATGTACGTAAATAACTATGGAAAGCGGCTCAACCTACAAAAAACCAGATTCAAACTATAAACAAGAGAAACTTACAGTTATTAAGCTGCAATTGAGATTTTCCATGAAAGAACGTTATGAAATACATAACTGTAGATTTGTATTAAGCGAAGTCCTTTGTAGTCCAAGCACATTTGTGTAAAGACATTACAGAAGAAGCACATATAAAGTATCAAGGCTTGGATTCAATTACACTTTATAGAAGAACTCACTAGCAACTAAACAGCTGTAATTCTTTGCATGATGAAGCAATCTACATATGATCTACTCACAGTACACAAAAACTGTATTTATTTTTTTCCACTAAATTTATTTAGCATACAAATAAACTCTTCAGGGTTTCTACAGGATAATTTACTCATCACCACCCCAAACTGTTAATTTATCTAAAACCTGGGCACCAACAGCTCACGTGCACACTCCTACTCTGTTTTGGCCCAAAGGCAGGCCCAGCAGTCAGATCACATGCTTTTGTGCAGCAGCAGATGAGGGGTGCACACGAAATCCATGACAGAATTTGGCCGATCACTGCTAGCATCCATGCCACCTCAAGCAGCCCTTCTTGTTCGTTCCTACCACAGTAACAAACCTTCATCACAGGCATACAGCACTGAATGGGGCTGCAGGGTGAACCCAACTAAGACTCTAAACTACATTTTAACCCCCCACATTTTGTTATTCATTTCGATCACTTTATAGACACAGGGAGGTGCACAGAGTCCAATGGCTGGCGTGGCACACGAGGTAAGAAGGAGCAAACCCTGTGCTTGTCCAACTGCACCCTTGGCTCAGGAAGTGGCGTATCACTACTGCCAAGCCTCAGTAAGTCTAAACCTGATTATAAGCAACATCCACAGGCAACAGAGGACTATGTACACATAAAGGTGATTGGTAAGCTATAGCATTCTAGCTAAAGTATTGCAAGTAGGTGAGCCTGTATCACACCTGGTCCCACTGAGCAGGTACCTGCCCCTTATTGAGGCTGCCATTGCTTCTTTCCTTCATGATGCAGACGTTAAGTAACTTTTCTTTCTAAAGGGAAAGACTTCCTCCCTCCTGAAGTCCAAGCATCCTGTCTAGTACTACTTTCATTTACACAGTGTCATCAAGGAAGAGCAAAAGAGTCACAGGGGAAACGGAAGGGAAAAAAAACAGGCACATGAGATCAGACATGCAAAATACCATATCTGCTTTAATCCTAAAGAGTTCAATTCCACACTTTTATTACTACTTCTGAAATGGTTATTTCACTCATCAAAAACTGATCATCCTGTACAGCTTTACACAGAATAAGCAAACTTTCATGTAATTCAGAACCAAGATGTGCAATTTTCCACTCCACATTCTTCACATACCACCTAAATCTAACATGATCACTCACTGAAGAATGGCATCCGACACTTCTGTGCACATTAAAATTAAGCTAACTACCTGTTATTAAATATTCTCCTCACTGCCTGAAATCACCTCTCTCAAGAAGCGACACAAACACCCGTACATTAAGATGATGAACACTGTTTTGCACAGTAAATATATATGCATGATGTAAACTTTTAATAAAAGTTAGCAATAGTAGTCTTGCAAACATAACAGATTTCTCAAGAAAAAATGAAACCATCCAAAGGCTGAACTTCTTTTTGTTTTGTTTTTGCATAAATGGACAGTTCTATAAATGCTTACGAATTAGCGAGTTCATATTAACACCTGGAATTGACTGTTTGACCTAATAGATCTCAAACAGATCCATGAGATAACACTGTATTCTCAGTGTGGCTATGTTGATATACACAGAGGCTCCTTCCTCACCCTTCCAATGGAGGTGGCCACCAGCATAAGATTTCCACGACCATCAAAGGGACTTCTGTGTATATTTTGGATTCCTGTATCCCCACTGACAGAGGGGATGCAATCCACAGAAGTTCCGGACACCTTAAACTACATAAAAATGTTCCGCATTTCACATGGTAGAGCATCAAGCCCCCTCAAAAAAATCAAATAAAAACATTAGATACAGTCAATATTCTAAAGGACATGAAAAGGATATTAAGAAAAAGCAGATTGCTAATGGCTATCAAACAGTTGCTGGAAAAAATAACCAACAAGATGTTAATACTTGTATGCATACAAACAAGTATGAGGTACGTTTTAAATCACCTCCTTTTACGTATTTGTCACCCAGTATATAAACACCAGTTTAGAGATTTTTCTAAAACAAACCCAAAGCCAGTTGCTCCAATAGCAAACAAGTTTTAGCTATTATTTTATGAAACAGATATTTAAGAAAGCAAGGCTTTCTGTAATGACCTTCTAATTTCTAACCTCAGTCACTGTGACAAACTTCCACTGAAACACCTTTGCTCCTCCTCGTTCCACTGACTATAATTTAGCAGAAAGCTTCGTTTGCAAAGTCAGCCTTCACGTTTTCAGGTAAAATATCTCCCGTTAGTGAATATTTATGTCACTACCGATTAAAGTGAACACAACAGAACTGGCATCTTCGCAGCCAGGCATTCTGAACGCTGTTTCGACAGTCAGTGTTTGTGACCTCCAAGCCAAACACCATCGCTACGAGCTGTGGCTGAAACAAATCCCGCCCAAAATAATTCCACACCGCCTAATCCATACGGAAAATGCTGTTCGAAGGAGGGAGGGGAAGGGTGTAAAAATAACAATATAATGTAAAAAAAAAAACCAAAAAAACAACAAAAAAAAAACAAACCCGAAAAAAACCGCTAAAGGAACCACCGGCCGGGAGCGGGGAAGGAGCCTGAACATGTAGTGCCTCCTCGGTGCGCCCAGCGCCACTGCATGACGGTGCAGGATGCGGGCCGAGGGCTGGGCAGGCGCTACACATGGCCAGGCAGCCCGCGACCCCGCGCTAGGCCCGGCGGCCGCTGTAAATAACCCTGCGAGCAGGAGGAAGAGGAGGGTTAATTAAAAATGGCGAGCAGCGTGGCTGCCTGCATACAATGAGCGGCCGGGCCGCGCTGCCCACACCCCCCTCGGGACAGCCGCGTCCCTTCCCCCGCGGGGGGATCCCCACCCCTCCCGGAATGCCGGGGGTCGGGGCTGGCGCCACGGGAGCCGCGGTCCTTTTGTAGCGACGCGGCCCCCGCGCCCTCCCCCGCCTGCGGAGCCCCCCGGCCCCGCAGCGCCACAACTTCCACTCCCAGCTTCGGGCAGGGCTCCCCGCGGGCATCCCGGGCAGGGGCTGCGGGCGTGCGGAGAACGGAGGGAGAGGAGGAAGATGAGGCAGAGGGGGGAGAGAAGGAAGAGAAGGGAGAAGGGAGAGAGGGAGGAGGGTCTGGCCGCGTGTTCCCCGCGGGGCAATCTCGAGGCAGCCCGAGGGGGAAACCCGGCAGAGTTGAAGGGTTTACCTTCCATCTCCATGTCCTCGGGCTCGCTCAGCTGCTGCTCGCCGGGCTTCTGCTGCTGCTGCTGATGGTGGTTCATGTCGGGCTGGGGCCGGGGCTCGGCGGCGGCCTGGGCCTCTCCCGCCGGGGGCTGCGGGGCTGCGTCCGGAGGGGCCGGAGTGGAGGAGCGGCGGGGCCTGGGCAGCGGTCGGGGCTGCGCGCCCGCCTCGGGGGGCTGCGGCCGGGCTGCGGCGGGCAGCGAGCGGGCAGCCGGCGGCAGCGAGACGCGCACGTATTTGCTCGCGATTCGCCCAATCTCGGCGGCGGCGCCCGGGCGGGGGGAAAGGGGTGGGGAAGGAGGGACCGGCCGGGGGCGGCGGCTTCCCCGGGGGCCGGAGGGGAGGAGGAAGAGGAGGAGGAGGAGGAGAGGGGGAAAGGGAAGGGGAGGGGGGGGGACGGGAGACCAGGAGTCAGGGCCCGCCGGCGGCGCCCGGCGCTTCCCGCTCCCCCGGCGAGGAGTCCCCGGCGCTGCGAAGTCGGGGAGGCGCCGCGGGGCCCCCCCTGCGCCCTCCCGCCCCCCCCCCGCGCCCCGGCACAGCCGCTGCCCTGCGCCCCGCTCGCTGCTCCCGGCCCGCGGGCCACCCCGGCTGCCCGTGCCCCGGCGCGCTGCAGCCGCTCGGCCGCCTCCAGCCCGCTCTGCCTCAAAATGGCGGCCGCGCCGAGCGCCGTGAAATGTCACATCCGCATGAGGGGCAGCGCCGCCGCCGCCGCGCGGGGGGAGCAGCGCCGCGGCCGCCCCGGGAACAGCAGCGCTGCCGCCGCCACAGGAGCGCGGGGGGCGGGGCCTGGTCCGGGCAGCGGCCGCGGCCTCCGCGCACGCCAGCTCCGCGCTGCGCGTCGGGCCCCTCGCGGCTCGAGGCGGAGGCCCCGCACGCAGGGCCCGGCCGTGCGGGGTCCCAGCGGGGAGCGCCGGCCGAGGGGCTGCGGCACTGCCCCGCGTTCGGATCAGGGGCTGCCTCGCCTCGCCCTGCCCTGCCCTGCCCTGCCCTGCCCGCTGCGAGAGCCCTTCCCTGCGCCCGGGGGGGTGCGGGGCTGGCCGCGGCCCCGGGCCTGGCGGGCTCCAGCGGGGCATTCTGAAGCGGGCCTGGGTCGGGGCACCCCCGACCCCAGAAAGGGCATCCCTGACAGGGCACCCCCAGCCCCTGACAGGGCACCCCCTGACAGAGCTCCCTGCGGCCCCTGACAGGGCACCCACGTAGCGGTACTCACAGGGCGTGGGCAGTCGGGTAAAGGACGTATTTGTGGGATGCCCAGGAAGAGAATGGGGAAGATTTGGAAGGGGGAAGATTTAGATTAGATATTAGGAAGAAATTCTTCATAATGAGGGTGGGGAGGCCCTGGCCCAGGCTGCCCAGGGAAGCTGTGGCTGCCCCATCCCTGGAGGTGTTAAAGGCCAGGTTGGATGGCTCAAGCAGCCTGGGCTGGTGGGAGGTGTCCCTGCCCGTGGCAGGAGGGGTGGAACTGGATGGGCTTTGAGATCCTTTCCAACCCAATCCATTCTATGATTCTAAATCTGCTGTAAACAAGACTGTGCCTTGCCTGAGGGCAAATTTTCCTCAGGAGTCTTGTATGGAGGACGTAGTTCCCCCAGGGAAGTGTCCTACCCATGTTCTGTGATGGAAGGAGAAGGCAGCAATCAGAGGAATAAATTACTTCTGGCCGGTCCAGCTGAGGGTTAGATCAAGGAAGGAAGCAACTTCACTTAGGGAAGAAATTTTTACTATAAGGGTGGTTGAGGCCCTGGCACAGGTTGCCCAGAGAAGTTGTGGGGGTGACCTCCATCCCTGGAGGTGTTCAAGAACAGGTTGGATGAGGCTTTGAGCAACCTGATCCAGTGGAAACTGTCCCTGCCCATGGCAGAGGGGTTGGAACTGGATGGCATTTAATGTTTCTCCCAGCCCAAACTTTTCTGTGATTTTATGAAAGAGTAGTTGGCAGGCTGTGGAATTGCACTGAAAAGTGTAATATTTACTTGAAGGTCCCGGGAAACTCAGGCAGCAGGATAGCCTCTGAAGGGAAGGGCTTGGGGCGTGCAGCTTTGGGCCTCCTCAAAGGACTAAAAAGGCACCCGAGCAGACAGTGCTGGTCTGACTGCAAGGGGGTAAATTATCTAAAAGTTTATTTATTTTTGTAGTTTATAAAATGAGCAAACCAAAACCAGTCTGGGGGACAAGTCCAGCACGTCTGGGTTCCAGCTGACCCCTTCTCAGCAGCATATGCGTCTGCAGGGGTGGGCAGGAGAGGAAAATAATTTCCAAATCTGAAGCCCTACCTTAAGTAGTAAAACTCTGGGGTTAGAAAGAGGAAAATTAAAGGAAGTTTAGGATATTAGTTGGAAAATGAGGTTTTAAAAAGTTAATTTGATAGTTTGCCTTCCAAAAAGTACATTCCCACTTTACTTGTTATTCCTCTTAGTTCTCAAAAGCTGTTTAAAGAAAATGATTTAGAAACCTGCAAGTTGACCTGGAATTGACTCTGGCAAAAACAACACAAATCTGCTAAACTTGAGTTTACAATATCTCAGCAAAAGAGGGAGGTTAGGAGAGAGGTTCAGACAGAGATTGATGCACATATGTTTAGTTTCTTAATGTCCTAAACTTTGAATTCACCACCACCAGTCTTTCTCTATAATTACCTCCCAGAACAATAGCTCTTTCCTAATGACTTCCATTCCAGCCTCCTAAATCATACACAGGTTTAAACTCATCCCTCCGTTCTCCTTCCACGAGTGATCCCCAATACAGGATGAACCAGTATGTCACAACAAGGAGGTGGCTGTGGGTTATTACCTGATTCTTCAGCCACTGACACCAGGGCTGTGGGCGAAGAGCAACTGCGGAAACCAATTTCACTACTGCAAATAACGAGTCTCTGAAGTTAACCATAAGCTGAGGATATCATAAGCATTAAAATCATTCTTTTATATAAAAATTTCTCTGACCTTCAATTCATTTTAAGGTACCTAATTTTCCAAAACGTTCAATTCTCCTACTATTTTAAAGGGGCAGAAATAGTGCAAAATCCATCTGCACGAATCCTTTGCTGTGGAAAGGGTGGTATAGATGAGAGAGGCAGGGATTTTTATATATCAATTGTTTGTGAGGAAAGCCTGTCACAATCAAGCACCCCTCTTTCTGTGTATTCCTAACTTAAGTGAACTTCATCTTTCCAGAGTTCAGCTATGAACTGAAGTAACCTATAATGTTTTGAAAAAAAAGTGTGAAAATGTGTCATTTATAGTGTGTGAAAATAACTGTGAGTAAAAAAAAATATTGCAAATTGACCCAGGTACTTATGTTTAAAAGGAACTAAAATTTCATGTATGTATATAATAATCTCAAATGCATTTCTGAAATAGGTAGGCATTTTATACCATCGGCCAGGGATTGTAGCTCTGTGATTTGATAATTTCTAGACAGGAAATAGAAATCTTAATTCCCAAGATTAAGGTGAAGTCTGTATCTCAGCATGCACTAACATTTTATCCCAACTACATGAAGAGTATTTCTGCTGGGTGTTTCCTGCCCCTTGTCACTCTCTCCTGAAACTTTCTGCCATTCACCTTTCTCCAGCACAAGATGCAAAAGCTCTGTCCTCTGAAGGAAAGGATGGTCACCTTTCGTATTACTCCGTGGCCATGTCCTTGCTGCTGACATTTTGCCCAGCCTCTACTCCAGCACTGATGTCTAATCATTTATTTATCAAGCTGTTCCATAAATGCCTTCTATTTTCCTAATAAATCTGTTTCTGCACTGCACATCCCATCCTCTACAGTCACATCCCTCTGCAAGTGATTCCCACCTCCTGTGGTTCTGATGGCAAATTCCTTGTGCAGAAGAGTTGGGCAAATCCCTGTCAGGGGTTGCTGATGCTTAAAAAAAATAGAAGATCACGAGCAGGAACGTGATGAATAGAGTCTATGTATCCATTCCTATCACTTTTATTCTTATCTTTCCTTTTCCACTGTCTGCTTTCATTTCCTACACCCACTTACTAAATTTTGTCTAAATTTAGGGCTCTATCCTGTCAACTAATCCCATCCCTCTTGGCCCCCATGCCCACACAAAGCACTGGGGAATGTGGTGAAGCTGCACCCTGAGTGAAGATTTCACCCTCCAGGTTGGGTGGTAGATTAGCTCATGAAGGAGATCCCTTACTGCCTGCTCTCGGGGCAACAGGGCTGTGGGACTGGCTGCAGCCTCCCAGCATTCCCTCCTCATTAGTCATGGTAATGAGAGATGAAGTTAAAGAGGTGCTATCATCTTTGAAATGCCATTGAAGAAATGGGCTTCCTTTTGTGAGGCTGACCTGCTCCCCAGCCTCCCTGAAATGTAAAAATAAATCCAACTCAGGCTGTTTATTTTTAAAACTCTCACAAGCCGGTGTTTGCCTGCCTGTGTGTGGGGCTGAGCCTTTAGGAATCGGAGTGAGCCTGTGTCTCTGCTGTGTTTCTGCCCTCCAGGTGAGAGATCCTGACAGCGGTGGAGTCAGAAAGACTCGCCCTACCCTGCTGTTGTTCTGCTACTTCCAAAGGCCACTGCATTGGGACACCCCCATCTCAGCAGGGCCTGATGGCCGCCACAGGGAAAACTGTTGGAGGGAATCACAGAAAACTGGGTTGAAGGAAAGGAGGACGTTGTTTCATCCATCCTCTGCCCCACAGTACAATCAACTAGACCAGGAGCCTTTCTGCCAGCCTGCTTGTTTCCTCCCTGCTCCTCGGGAAGATTTCTTCAGGAAGCTTTGCTTCCTACTTGGCTCTATTTACTGCCCTGGTTTCAGCTTCAGAGGTGTCCTCTCCTGGCCACTCTACATTCCCAGCACCACTTGTGGTGCTCCGTAATGCGTACAGGTGGCTGTGTCTGTAATTAGGGAAATTTATAGCCATGTAATGGCAGAAAGGCAATTACACCAGCACACACCCTTAATGTAGATGCACTAAACCAGCAAAACTGGGGTTGCTGCTTGTGCAGCTTACTCTACTATATTTCTGGATGAATATACATTAATGCATATGTTCCTCCGTGCTAGCAACGTGCTTCCTCAAGACATTGAATCTGTAGTCATGGGACCATACCCACAGTTGTAGCAGGCTGCCTTCCCCACTCAGGCAGCTTCTTCTGGTCTCTCACACTTTTCTCCTTCATTCCAAATCCATGATCACAGACACTTTGTACAGTAGTGATAAAACTAAGTAAAATATTCTCATTGTTGCCAGAAGCTCTCTGTTCCCTTGTCCTTCTGATGCTTTGTGCCATTGTTACTGCTGCCTGGCTTGCTTTGTACCTAAAGAGTAAAAGGTGGGTCCCATGAGACCTTATTTAGGAAGCCAAAGGATCAAATCTTTTGTCCTGGGCACTCTAGATTGATGCAATCATAAATCAGAGATCTTCCAGTTGAACCAGGTGATCAGTGGCTCTCATGAACATCTTCAGGCTGGGGGAGAGGAGGCAGAAGAAACTAAAGACGAGCCTCCTTCAGCACATGAGATGGAAAGACAACAAGCAAAAGACAGAAGATGTTGTTAAAGGCACAAAACTAGTTGGAAAAAATATATTTTTTTTTTTGCTGTAATGTATGTATTTAGCTATAACAACCTGTTGCACAAGTAGTGGGATGCATGGAGATTCACATCCTGTAAATATATTTTCCGTATTTTCTCACCCTCAATATCCTGCAATAACCCCAGACTTTCATAGGTATTCTTTTCACCATGTGGCAAATAGCTCCAAACAACCCCAGTCTTTCTCTGAGCAGCAATTTGACACAATGACCTCTAAAAGTCCCTCCCAGCCGAAGTAATTCTGTGGATCTTCAGTGACCCAGTAATTTCCACAAAGTTTGCAGGTATTGATTGGTTCAGTGTTCTACTCCTTTACAGTTTCAGTTGAGATTGACAGACAGGCAGACAGTACAATAGCCTAAGTTCTGGTTCCTCAGGAAACTAGGGCAAAATACACAATTACAAAATTTTCAGGGATGTTTTCAGTTCATAGATCTTTGGTTTGATGGTTTCTCTTTAACTGAACAAACATTATCTTTTAAGGACAGATATAAATCATTATTCCTTAATAATAAAAGGTGTTAAATCCATTATAACTTAATGCATCACATAGTTCAAAGCCTTACATGATTTAAAGTGTATTTTTGAGCAGTTTTCCCAAGCCACACCTTTCATATGACTTTCACAGATAGTAAAAAAATCTAATTTCATAGCTATTAAAAAAAATTTATTAAGTTTAATTTTTGCCACAAACCCAAGGATGTTTACTAAAAAGTTGTATGTTTATACTTGGTCGTATGTTTATACTCAGTCTCTGTTTACCATTTCCAAAAAGTTCAATGATTCCTTTTTCTCATGAAATTTTGTTGGACACAGTAAACAATGAAGTTAAGTGTTAGCAGTGATATATCTCAAAAGTAAAGAGGAGATGAAAGGTAATTTACTGGTCCATCTTTTTCCGTACAAGTGTAAATCATCAGCTAAGGGTAGCTGTAATAGTGATATCTCTACAGAGAACTCAGAAGGTGAAGCTGAAAAGTATCAATGCAATTAGTTGTACTTGCAACAGCCCTTTCTAAAATGAATGTATTATTAGTGGAAAATAGAGATTGCCGGTAAGAAAACTGATGCTTCCCATGCGGCGTGCATTGTTCTGCCGAAGCCCTTTGACCTGTAGAGGATCTCAACATGCCTGTAATGTGGTGTTTGAATAATCTGTACGTCTCCTCCTCTGGAAGGGAGGTCAGGTGTTTAAGATCAGCATATTTACAAACGGGCAGCAAAAGATGGAGTGACTTGTCGTGCACCACAGGTCACACAGCAGCTAACTCACTGTCAGCGACAGAATGTCAGCTATGTGTGTGTTAAAGCAGAAGTGAGTTATGTGGTCTTTTTTAAAAAAAGACATAGTTTGTATGTTCTGACCATCCCAGTGTCACAAATCCAAGGAAAGGTGGCACAGCGTAGTGGGATGAAAATTAGGTGAATTCTTCAGGCGTGGCATAGCGATTGATCACCCTGCTGCGAATTTTCTATTATTTAAGTCTCTTGACATCAGAAGCAAGTATCACCTGTAATGGTGTTTGGCCATTTGTCTATCCAACTGTGGAGGTTACCAAAGAATTTCTGTGCCCTTTGCCCAGAGAGTTCTTAAAGACAATGATAACAGAAGCTTTCCAGCTAAGGTACCAGACTGAAACTTAGGATGGGACTTCAGTTCTTGGCTTCATCATGGTCCTTCTCTGTGAGCACCTGGTGGCTGATCCAGAAGGGATCTTGCTGATCCAGTTGGGTCTTGCTAACTGGAAGGATTAGTTGTGGAATTCTCTGCTTGTCTGGTCACAGGGAAGGGTCACAGAGATGAGCAGGTCCTGTCTCTGCTAAGTAACTTATTTCCTGATGTTGAGGAGGTTTGCCAGGTGTCACTACTGCTAAGCAAACAATTACACAAACTATTAGTTCAAGTGAAAGTAAGTATAGAATACAACATGAAAACTCTGAGTACTTCAAAATTTGAGCCATTTCTCCTCCCTGAGATCACCTCCCTTTGCCTGGCTACACATCAAATCCTCACTGGGATGCTGAGTTTAGCTTTTGTGTACCATGAAGCTGAAGGTAGCCCACTGCAATTTCCTTGTCGCCTTCCTCTACCTTCTTCCACAGAAGAAAAATGTGCCTCCACAAGTTCTTTCCTTCTTTCAAGGGTCCACATTAATGATTGTCTCCTCTCTGCCACTGATTCTTCTTCACTCTGGTCTCTACCTTATCCTGGCAGTTTAAGAAGCTGTGAAAACCGGGCAGGGGCAGCATAAGCACAGGAGATTTTATGGCTACATCAAAGTTTTATCTATCATATTAGAATAATCTATCGTAAATTAAGGGGTAGATTTTATTTCTTTTCAAGGTGTTATTTACAATCTGGCAGAGTTCAGTACAGAAGTAGGAACTGATCCTGAAATTTGATCAGCCTGGGTGAACCCAGTGAAGTCAGTGGAGTCTGCACAGATGGATCGGATTCCAGTATTAGAGATTATTTTTGTATACTGTTTATCACGCAAACCTCACAAAATCTGTAGTCACAAAGTGACCAAATAGAACAAGGCAACTGAGATGTGCAGTTGGCATTTTTGCTTCAAATGAATGTTACAGCAGTAGTTGAATTAATCCATTTAAAATAAATGGCAGAGAAAAGATCCTAGAAAGGGAATAAATTGTAAGAAGTGAAACTAATAACAGAAAGAAACTTTTTAAAGATAAGCTTGGGAGGATACACCTTTTGCTTTGCAGTGAATAAAACTAGGTCCTAGAAGACTTCACTCTTTTTCTGTCACTTTCAAATGAGAGCCCTGATCGTGCAGGGAGCTCTGTGCAGTCAGATCCAAGAACTAATGCAGTATCCTTCAGCGTCTTGAGTTTTGATTTCAGGTCAGAAATTCCCAGTGAAATGAACAAAAGTAATTTTGTGTGTGTATTTGTGTGAAAGGAATTTCAGAATTATGAAGCTCCGTTGTTCCTACAAGAAACTGCTGATGTGAAAGCCCTTTGGCTTTTGATAAAGATGTGACTGCTAAATTTTCCCAGAGTAAGTTGTCTCCTAAGTACTGTTGGGAATTTGAGTTCAGTAGGAGGAAGAAGAAGTAGTTTGACTAGATTGCCCTCTGATTGTTCAGATGTCAGCTCTATTGTCATTGTCATCCTCCTGGCTTTCCTCTGCTATCTGCCAGCTTGCAAAGCTGGAGAGGTCAAAGTGCAAGCAAGCCAAAAACCCAAGACAGAATAAAAAAGGTATCTTCAGCCTTTCTTCATAAAACCCATAAGAAACAAATGTGATGCTTTTTTTTCCCTGTCCTCTTTAAGATACTTTTCAGAGGCTTATGTGAACAGGAAAGATCGCTACAGATACCTGAGCAGAGACTGAGAATTAACTGCTAGAAAACTGCTCGAATCTGTGGGGTCTGAGAAGGAGGAGTTTCTCAGCACGGCAGTGCCAGAATTGTGCAGAATGTTGCGGAGAGGAGGAAGATACCAATTAGAGTAACAGAAACAGCAGGGCTGGGAGCACGGAGACAAACATCTGGAAGGCTCCCTGGGGCAATTGCATTTGAAGACTTAAAAATAAAAAGGATGAATTTAACTGGGATCCTGATGGAACTGAAACTGGTGGAGCTGTTTGTCAGTGGAAACATGTAATTGCACTTCTTCCTAGTATCAGCAGTAGCTTAAATTTGGAGGAGGAGTTTAGGAAGCTGGACTTTTAAAGAACATAGAAGGAGAACTGACAATAGCGTGTGGGAGGCAAGATGAGAGCATGAATTAACATTACCACAATGGTGAAGTCAAGGCCAAATGTGGCGTCTGACTACCTTTATTTGTTTTCAATATTTAGCAATGGATATTAATTACATTTAATACAAGCCATTTTGTTACTTGAATATGAGTATTACTTAAATATTCAGTTGGTGTTAACATCACAGCTTAAAGCAGGCTGTCATTATTTCAGCATGCTTTGCTCTCTAGGCAACCCCTCTTATGGCCACTGTAGTGGAAGTGAAGTGGCCTTTCACTCAGGGTACATTTTGACTGAGCTTGGTTTTTAGAAAGAAAAAGACATTTAATTCTTTTGAGAAAATTGGGAGGAGAGCAGATCTTTTGGGCAGTTTTAGATATATTGTGTTTGAAACACTTGTGATTCATGATGCAGTCAGCAGTAGTAGGGTGTGGGAAGAAAGGAAAATTATCAGGTTAATTTTTCAGATATGCTGTGCATGGAAGACCCTTGAACTGATGATTTTTAAAGAAAGCCTCTGGTCAGAATTCACTTCTTGGTCTGAAGTTCTTGGGATAAGATACTTTTCAATAGATTTTTGTTTTGATCTTGACGTCTGCAATTGCTGCATTAAGCAAAAAGCAGGATTCCTATGGTCATCATTCACCCTTTCCACCAAGCATGTGTTTAAATGTATTTAATATCTCCTGTTATTTCTTCCTGACTGTATCTGGAAGTCCTTGCAGAACCACTGCTGCTTTGCCTGTTTTGAAGGCTGTGCATGGAGTCATATGACACACGCAGGAAGCTGCTTTGACTTAGCTTCTCTGGAGGCAACTTCAGTGTCTGGCAGACTCCTGTTGTTGGTACTTGTTATACTTCTTCAATGCTCAGGGTGCACTGATACTTTCAAATGATTTTTCTTTTATAGCTTAGTGTGCAGTATCTTCTACAAAAGCATTAATTTGGTACTTCTACATGCTCAATTTCCATCTATAGGCCCAATAAACTGCAACCATCAAATTGGAGGATTCTGCCAAGGGTTAGCTTCTGGACTCATCTAAATGCTTTGGTCACGTCACGGGAGAGCAATTAATCTTTATTAATAGGATTTCATGCTTCTGTGTAGCTTCAAGGAAATCAGTCCCAAAGGTCCGCAGCAGCAGAAGCTGAAGAAGCAAAAGCCATCTTTCAACACATACTAATACCCAAGAGGATGGAATATGTAAAGATCTTGTCAGGAGCTTTCTAACAAAGGCAAATCTTTTACCTCTTGCCTCAGATCAGAAAAAGCAAAAGATTTTGAGTGATGTTCAGCTGGGTTTCAAATCTGGGAAGGCCTACAGCTGTTGAAGAACTGACAGCTGCAGCAGAAGGATAACTGACACTTTTATTTGATGATTCTTCGGTGTGTTAGTCCAGCAGAACCCAAACCTTAAAGCACTGACCTTCCCCAATACACATGGGAAGCAGTACATCCAAGCAGTCAGGCTCCATGATATAAAAATGTCAGCAAGTTTTACCTAAACTGAATTACTCCAAGGTAGACTCTTCAGCCTTTGTTATGAGTTCATACGGCAATGGATATTTTTGAAACTTCCTACAGAAATCTCTGTTCTAAGGTCTTTATGGGGTCTGCCATTTTTTCCTTCCGTGTAACCACTCATTGTCTGTTTTCTTAAATACCTTCTTAGTGATATCAAGTTAGTTTCCTGCATCAGTCAGTTATCTGTCTTCTCTTAGATTCTACGGGGTAGAGTGCTGCTTATCTGAGATTCACTGCAAAGAGGAGACTTGAGCTACTTTGCCATTTCCCTACTGCATCTTACAATGACGCCTTGTTCTAAATTGTGGATAGAAACCAGTTGTAAGTTGCTATTCGAGCAGAGTAATTCCCTTGGAAAGTCTATTTAACTTATTGTCCCAATTGGTATCAACACAATGGGCAACTCTGTTACCAGTACTTTGTGTAATGGCTAAGCTACTCCAGTACATTTTGGGTTTATATCCTATCATCTGACCTGAATTTTTAAACTATGTCAAACTGCATTTGATCTGAACAAAGCAACCTCCCCTATTTGTCTCAGGGATATGTCCTTCAAAGGCAACTGCAAGCTGATTATATGGATTTTCTCCATGAGTTTACAAAAACACTGTGATTTAGATATGGTCTACAGCAAGAAATCCTATTTTAGTCACCCTGTTCTGTGGAAATTGTTTCAAATATTATAGGAACCAGTAGAAACTTCAGCTGTTGCAGGGTAACATTACTCTGAGTTTCTTTTGCTGTAGTCTGATGTACTATGCATACAGTAATGCAGAAATGGATTATCACAGAATCATAGAACGGCTTGGATTGGAAAGGACCTTAAAGATCATCCAATTCCAACCCCTCTGCCATGGGCAGGGACACTTTCTGTTGGATCAGATTGCTTATATCCTCATCCAACGTGGATATCTTTCAAGGAAGAAGGTGGAAGCCTGTCTCTTAAGGGGTTTAAAACAGTAGAAAGCAATCTTGCATTAGCAGGTAGGATGGACTGAAGTACCGGTTACACAGACAGAGCTTGATGAAGGCAAAGACTGCCTTAGCCAGCACAGCTACTGCTGGAGAAGGATGAGTCGTGAAACCCTCAGGCGCATGCACAGATTTTCAATAGGGATATTCCTATGCATAACTTTTCACATACACATGTACAGGCCTACAAATGTAATGAAATTGATTTCTTCCTCTCTATATCCTGTAATTGAGAGCTGAAATTTATTTTTAGTAGAGGAAGTGTTATTTAAACATGAGAGTAACTTGATATTTAAATAGGTTGGTTTTTAAGGATATTTCTAACGTGTTACATCAGTAACAGCTCTCAATACAACACCTAGGCAGCAGTTTCAAGGAAGTAGGAAACTTTTTCCAGTCCAATGTCCTCATTTCCTATGTTCCTAAACAATGATTTATAACAACGTCATGCAGTCCCAGAAATACCACATTACAAAAGTAGGTATGGTTAAAGATGTCACTACTGTTAGTCACCTTTCGCATCCTCTTGCCAGGTGTCACTGCCCTCAAAAGCAAGGACAGCTTTTTGTGAATGAGCCCTGGGAGTGCTGCTGTTCTGCATTGAGGCCAACCCAGGCCAGAACTGTTTTGCTTCAGTATAATGGGCTGACAACAGTGTCACTCTAGGACCTGATACCCCATAGGATCAGATGTTCTGCCTTGGAGAGGACAGAGGCTGAAGACAGTGTAGCCTCCAATTGCAGATTTTCATCTACAGTCCCAAGAGCTTGGTTAAGCATCAGGTAGTGATCGAGAGGTGCTGGGCTACGTGACAGGTACTACAAGCCAGGTAGATTCTTAGTCTGATTTTGCTGGCTGTGGAGAACTTGGACATACTGATAAGCTATTTTTGAACCCTGCCAGACAAAAGCTTCAGGTCTGGCTATTTAGAAATTCATGGGAAATCCTCAGTCCTCTTCTGCCTCCATGGAGGAGACAGAAAAGTGAAGTAGTTATACACACAGCGGCAGGATAGGAGGGAAATGTGGAGAAATCACAGCTGGAAAGACCCTAGTTGACTTTTAAGAAGTTGCAAGAATGGCCAAGGATTTTGGGAATTGATGGCTAAGTGGAGGGTGCTACAGCTGAGGGTGGTGTGGGAGGAGTCAAAAGCAGAAGCCAAGGCTTTACCCACTGCCTGGAGGGAATGGAATTTCCAAGGGTGGATAGAATTCTTGGCAGAGACCGGGGAAATAGCACAGGTGAGGAAGCCCAGGTGTGTACCCAAGCTGTCTGGCAGGGTGCAGCTGTGAAGAGTGGTGCAGCCGGTTGACGTGTATGTCACTCTGCAGTGCGGCAGTGCGTACCGCTCGTGGAGTCTGCCTGAGAGGCTGTGTGGTCTGAAGCACTGCAAGGCAACTGCTGTTCCACAGAGGGACACGTGCAAACACATGCTCCTTGTGCTGTGCTGATGCTCCCACACTCACCCTCTCTTCTTTCTCTGTCCCGTACAACTCAGGTTCACTTTTCCTTTCTCATTATTTTGGAAAACAAATCACTGCTTTGGAAAATAAAAGAAGCCATTTTCTAATAGTCAGCTCAATTCTTCAGAGCGCCTTGAAAATTCCCACCAGAAAATGTAGGAGGAAACTGGATGGAGCTAAGGCTGGTTCAGGAATCATTTCAGGAAATATGAGACTTCGAGGAAGACAAAGTAGCAATAACCTTCATGAAGGAGAAAGGCCTATTGGTCCTCATGTTGTTGTTCTTCCTGTTCTTCTGGCTCCATCAGCTCTCTGTCAGTTCCTGCCCAGAGGAGCTTCCTCGTTCTTTCCCTATTATTTTTGAACCCACCTCTTTCCAATTCCAAAAGACAGAATGTGAAGTGTATTGATCAATGAAATAACAAACCTTGTGTTTCCTAATGTCTAGCAAACACTCCCAGAGCCAGGGAGTATGACAGTCCCTGGGATGGAGGAAACACCAGCCTGCACCACAGGGGAGCAGGAGACAGTCAGACCCAGCAACAGCACAGCTGACGGAGTGCGCTCGCTCTTTTCTTGGGACTAAGGGAATTTTTTACAAACCTTCATGTAGAAAATCTTATTTTTCTTCTTTTCCTAGACTGATGGTGTGATACTTCTTGCTTTATTTATGTATAGATCATTTGGTCCTATCTTCCACTAATACAACAACCATATAACACAGCAATCACCCACATATTGTAGTAATTGGGAGTTTGTGTATAGAAAAATTACTATAGAAATTACATGAAACAGGCTTATCTCAGTGAAACAGAGGAAGACAGAGGAAGACCAGCTAGTAGAGTAGGAAGAGTATAGACTATCTTTCCGAGCCACTGGAGGATTTGGGGCTGTGACGCACTGCAGAGCATGCATCTTGCAAATCTTTGGTGGCACCACATTCCTGGAGAAGCACAATAAAGGGGAAAACAATGTGCCATAAACCACAGTTGTGTTAAGCCAGCAGCATCAGGTGACTTTCCTTATAGCCTTTACGATGGCCATAAACCCGGCCCGGATTGCCTGCCCATGCCACGTGCACAGAAGAAAAACAGACATCTTTACTGAAAAGCAAATCCTGGCCACTCTTATTTTCATTATATTTTACATACTTAAAAATGATCTTTCACTGAGAGCTTTAAAAGGGCAAGTTATAGTAGGGCTGATGGAGACCTGGCCACAGGGTATATTGTTTTGGCGATTTGAGGATGGGGAGTCCCAGTGTGCGCGTTGCTTGGCATGAACCAGGAGCGGTGGAAAGGGCTGTCTGCCACCTCTGGGCAATGCCACACTCTACGTGGGTGGAGAAGGGCCATGGGAAGTCCGTTAGGAAAAAGGTTGTTGTTTAGCTTATAAAAGCAAAGATGATCTGTGGTGGCGCTACTTGTGATTGCCTGGCACAAAGCTCAGGCATGCCAACCTGCTTTTGATGGCGAGGAAGTGCCCCCTGCATTGCTCCCTGACGTGTTTGTGTCAGGGTCAGGCTGTGCCCTACACACATTTCATTTTTCACAAAAGAAGCCAAGGGGATTAGCTCCCAAGTGAGTAAATCCAGAGGGCTCCATGTGTCACTCTGTTAGAATGCTGCACAGGGGAGAAACCCACCACCTCACTCCAAGTATAAAGGTTGCAGGAAGAGCACAACTGTGCTGCCAGACATCAGAGAATCTGCACGGGAAAGGATGCAGAAACAGAGTCTCATTGTTTCTGCTGTTCATAGAACACTGTTTAGAAGCAACGTTTCTTCCTTTTGTAGGGTCCATAGCCCTAACTGACCGTATTTTAACAAGATTCTCGTCTGTCTTCCCTTAGTTCTCAATGGGCTGCCATGCTGAGAGAACAAAGGAAGCAGCCTCATCCTTTGCCTTCCTTCTTTCTCCCCTAGAGTTCTCTCCCTCCACAAATTGCAGACAGATTGAGACGTCTAGCATCCAGAAAAGTGGGAAAACAAACAACTCTCTCACAGTCCCAGCTCCACTTTTGCCTGCTCTTTGAGACCAGCTTGGCTGCGCATGCTGGCTGCAAGTGTGCAGGCAATTCCTGGTTGCACTGCTGGGCTTGGATGGACAGGGCTGTCGCTTTAGCGTGCCACAGTGAATTTTGTCCCTGTGCTGGTACAGGGACACACATGCTTCTACACTCTCATTCTGGCCCGTGTGAGGGAGGTTAGAATTCTGAAATGCTGGCTGCCTTAACTTTATTACATATAGGGCTTTTTCCCTATTCTACAGGCATAGTGAATTAAACATCTAGAAAAACAGTCTGCCAACACTTTTTTGCAGCTTTCAATGGTTCAGATCAGGCGAGCAATCAAAGGGCAAGGCAGAGGCATTGCCTGCTATAAACAATCAAACTCAGACTTTGCACCATGTGGAAGGCTGCATTATAAACAAGCGCGGCTGCTATCGTATTACCGTCCTGGGGCTGATTTATATAAACTGCCTTCTGAGCTCTGATTAGGCTCAAAAAAACATGTGCCGGATAGGCAGACCAGATTGCTGGAATAAAATTGTCGGTAACATTTCTAATGATTCAGGTGCCTACTGGTGGGAAATCTCTAGTTCAGGGAAGTTGCATGCCATTTCTGAAGTGTTTTAAGAGGAATGCAGTTAAGCAAATGAAGACAGACAGTTTTTTTCTTTGAGGAGGTTGTATCTCTGTTCTCTACGTGCGGTATATTCAGGAGCAGTAACTTCAGTTTGGCAGATTACTGGAGGGACAAATAAATATATTGTAATGTTAAAGTAGTGTGCAAGGAGCTGCACCAGGTCTTTTTAATTTGTACTATGGAAGGAATATTTATGGCTAGTGAAAGCCAAAGAGTTTTCAGGAATACTTTATGAGATTGTGATCAGGGCTACTTTAAACGAACATGCACAGTTCATACCTAACTATAAAAAGATTTTGTATCAAAGCATATAATAAAAGAGCACTATTTCTTCCACTCAACAATTCAGAAATCACACAAGCCCTTGATTATAGGCTTGTCTTCTGCTCCCATGATATAACCCCCTCCTCCTCCAAAGGTTTCTGAGGCAAAGACTCCCTCTATATTTATGCAAAGAGGCAAATATACCTATGGCTGAGAACATTTTAACTCATGCCTGTCCAAACAGCAGTGCAGTAAGGCTGGGGACACAAGAATTAAACATTGTAGTGAACGCTTGGCTGCTTGGAAAAGTGCTGCAAGCCATTAGGAAACAGCTGCCCAAAACCAAATTCCTGAAGGTGCAATTTAGTGCCACAGTTCAAGCCCTGCTTTACTAGAAAAGTAGTACAAATGTGCTAACCTTTATCAGTCAGAAGTCCCTGCTGTCCTGGATTCCCATGCAATTGAAAGCAGAGCCATCTGCAACAATGGGAGCTTTATTTATCCTGCACAATTGCTGCCAAAGCAGTCCTGGGACTTCCATGAGACTGCTATGAATATGTTTGGAGCGGGATGAATCTGGCAAACGCTGCAAAAGTGCTGTATCACCAGTCTCTGCTCTGCCGGCTGGCTGCTCTGACTGGCAATTTTTGTGCAGGGTGGCTAAGGAAATTTTAAAGCTTTTAGGAGACTGAAATGTGGCTGTTCAACCTGCCTGCCCTGTTAGAGACTCATGATTGCTCTACCCTCTAGAGGCAGTGGAGAGGATATAATTGCTGCTGTTATGACAGCTGATGGAGATTTAGAGTAGGGACTGCGGTCTGTGCCCAGCCCTGTATCCCCCACGTACTCGCAGATCCCACGGTGCTGGTGGAAATTTCGAGGAGTACAGAGATGAGTTGAGAATAAAATGGGAATCATTTGGCATCATCTTTCTGATGGCTCTCTGGAGACCATTATGAGACTGTCCTTTCTTTTCTTTATTCAAGGTGCAACTAGGTGTGTACCCGTGGAACAAGAATTTAAGGCTTTCCTTTGTCAGGGGCATTCAGCGCTTTCAGATGTGCTGCACTGTGCTTGTCAGCTGCAGCAGGGGAGAGATCTGAGGCCTTCTGAGTGGTCCACTGAACTGGTCATAATCCTGTTAGTCTCCTTAATATGACCTACTTCTCCCCAGGACTAAGAGTCATCCTGCTTTCATAGATGATCATGAAACTAAATCTGCACTCCAAATGCAGTGTTGATCACTAGCAAGGTGGCAGATATAAAGGCAAACTTTGAGATGTGCTTCCCAAGCAAAGAAGCTTGTCAGAAATCCAGAACTGAAGCCCTGTGTAAAGTCCAGAGTATTGCAATGACAAGCCCTTCACATGCTAAATATCACAAACTTCAAAGCAATGCACATAGATGTAGCCAAAGTTCCTGTGCAATATTCACTTGTAATTTCCATCTTGAGATATATTGCAGAAAGGACATTATCACAGCTTGCAAGACCACCAATGTGAGGTATGCAGTGCATGCAGGACCATGAAAGAGAAGGATTCTCCCTGGTTATCAGATGCATGAGAGAATCTATGTCATCATGATACTGAGAGCAATAAAGTCATAAGCCAATGGAAACCAAAGCCTTCACAGTGGCTCAAAAAATATTTGACAGTTCCCAAACTGTTAATTTCCCCCTCCCATTGGCATCTCTGGTTTGCTTAATATCACTTGGTTTTCATTTTGGTTTAAAACACTTTAGTTTCTGGCATAGGGTCAAGCTGTGAGGCCCTTTGAAAACAACTTGCTTACCTCTTGCCTCAACACATAAATCTGAAAGCATTAAGACATCATTCGGAGGAAAAGCAAAATGTACTGCCCTGCTTTGTTGAAAGGTTGTAAGGATCTACAGTGCTCTAGTGAAAAAGCAAGAGGCAAAGCTCAGCTGTGGAGGAGGGTCGAAGAGTTTGCAGGAGGTCATGGGAAGGCTCTATAGCAAGGAGACCAACTTTCATGTCCTCTGTGTTTGAGCCATATTGCTCTCTAAATGTGTATTGCAGTCTCTGTCCCCAAAAGCTTACATGCAGCTATGATACAATACGCAAATATTAAGATGGTTGTTTCGGCAGCACTAACATGGCTCAGAGTTGGAAGGCTCTCAGTGGAGAAATGGATATTTGGAATACAGTGTTAGGAAAGATAAAAGTTCTAAAATGTTGAAACAGAAATGTCACTTTAAATATATAAAAGTATATAAAATTTATATTAATATGAATAAATGATAAAATAATGTAATTGACATTAACCAAAGTAACACAGGGATGTATCTGAAATCTCTCTTGGATCCTCCCAAATTCAGATGTATCAGATGAGTAATTTTATTCCCTGACACAGCTCATTATGAAAGGATGTGGCATCCTTTGCATCCTCTCTGTTTCTAAGATTGGTGTTTATCTCATAATGTTCTGTACGTGAAAGTATCCTGTTCTTTGATCGACATTAGACCCCCCCACCCCAATAAAGTTACAGTAATCTCAGAGGGTATTATCTCCAGAGAAGGCAGGCAAAGGGACAAAAGGTCAATTTAAGGTGCACTGACAGAGCTGATGCTGATCTGTGTCTGAGAAGCTCTCCAGACAAGAGCAACACGCAGTTCAGTGCTGTATTTCAGCTCTTTCTGCTCGGTATAGTGACTAATATGACATTGATCTGCTGGAATAGCATAAAGTATCAGATTAAAATAGTCTTTTGAGTACAATTTGCTACCAATCAAGTTACAAGTGGGATGAAAATCTTGAAACATTCCCTCCTCAAGTTGAAGCTGTTTGATTTTTGCCCAAGACTTTCTTTAAAAGCAGAAGATGCACTAAGAGTCCCCAAATCTTAATTAACATGCTCCAATTTAAAATAGAGTGTAACTCAGAGATTCAGGCTCCACTATGGCAGGATTTCTTGTGTAAGTGTGTATCGTGGCTACCCGGCACGCAGACGTAGTGCCAGCCCTGATGCTCAATCTCCTGTCCTACTCTGAATTATGTGATGCTGCACGGTACCTCAGATGATGCTGTCAGGGACCACTCTGTGCAATAAGCACCATGACTCACTCATTGATCTGTTAAAGAAGGGTGTAAATATCATACATCTTGTCTTGATTCTAAAAGAAAATGAGTTTTTAGTGTTTCTGAACACAGTACATGGCAGAGGCAAGGCAGGCTCTATTACATTCCTGTGAACTGGCAGTATGTCTATTTTTATGGGAGATATTTTTCATTCCTTTCACCAAGACAGAGGAGAGCCATCTTCCTGTCCGCCTCCCATTCTGCCTCTCACAAACACGTTTCACTGCTTTCTGATGGTACCAAACCTGATATATAGCACATAAACTACAGCACTATCAAAACACAAGTCACAAAGTACCTCACACCTGGTGAGGTGATACAGCTTAAAAAACAGACTTGGGAATTCCTGATGGATTTTCTGGAGAACCTCAGGCTCTCAAATTCTTTTACTGTTAGGCATCCCACAAAGAACATTTTTATTTGTGGAATGTTCCAACTTGTTTAAAACAATACAAGCAAATGAAAACATAGTCCTGCCTCCTTTTTATAGTAAGTTTGCGAGCCAGCATGGTCTAACTATTCATCCAAGAAAATTCAGAGGAACCTGACACTCATTCCCTTGGCAGTAGGATGAAGGGCTGAATTCATTGGGAAAGCCAGCTCTTAACAGCGGAGAAGTTCCTTTCCTAGGCGGTATCAGACATACAGGTTCACATCCTCAGCTGTTAAAATAGAGATTTATACCATACCAGGAAACATCTCTTCCTTTCTCAGATTGGCTCTGATATGGAAGATGAAAGGAGAAAACATTAAGGAGGAAGCAAGATACTAAAAAAGTTAATATTTACAGCACAGACCTATGACTGATTTGGACAAATAAAATCCTGACATCAAATGGATTGGTTATCTGAAGATGCCGTATGCCAGTGAAAGGCCACTGGCATCAGAGGCTGGATTCTTTGTAATCGGGAGGCACAGCGAGCCACCTGAGAAACCCTGAGCACCCATAAACCACAGCCCTTGGCTGCTTTCTCCTTCAGAATGCTAGGTGGGTGTTCTTCTGGTCCAGTGTAAGGCTTGGTTCTTCATTTGCATTACATAACACTAATTGCATGTGGTCTATCAGGAAGGGTACAGGTAGAAGCACTGCAATAATAGAGCAGTGAAGGCTCTGCAGGAGCCTATGGGCAGTAAGCGTCAACCAGGGACCTGGCATGCTGCCAGCACCAACCGCCACGTCAATAGGGTGATATCGGCCTGGTGAACTTGTCTGAACTGCACTGTTAGTCATCGCTGCCGTTAATGGCAGATGTGTAGTTAAACATCAAAGTCTCACTTGCAGTCTCCTCTTCGAAAGTTCACTCATGGATCATTCAGTGGACGGCAGTCTTCAGCCCAGAGATCCTTATCCTGATTCACTCTTGCTCAGTAAAACACTGATTGATTTCCATCTGGTGATTTAAGGTGTAGTTACTGCCCTCAGATTGCCTCAGGCAATATATTTTATCTATTTATATTCTCACAAAGGAGAAATAAATACAGGTAGATGACATGGGAAAGTGCCCTGAACCAAGCAGTAAGGTTTAGCAATAACAGTTTTATCATATCTATTCCAGAAGATGCTTTAATGTTGCAAAAAGTGGTAGAAAAGAAGTGAGAAGAAATGAAAACAATTTATATCTTTATGGATGAACTAGGCATGACACCAGGGCAATTCTATCCTGAACAAGAAAACCCACTCCCCTAACTGATTGCAATAGTTAAAACCTGATGATGGTGGGTAAATTTTACCTCTAGACAGAATAAAGCACGCCCCAGCTGCACGACATAGCTTATTTTCCTGTCTGTGTGCACAGCATGCACTCTGTAATGAAGGATAATTATATTAGTACATAATTAGAGCTAAAAAAGCAGGCGAGTGAGATGCCAATGATGAGATCAGTATGGCAGCCCTTCTAAAGAGACAGATATCTACTTGCTACATGATTTGAGGCCGGGTCTGGGCACAGGGTCAAGAAATTTCTCTATCTGGACTGTAGCAGGACCACAAGGAGAGCATTTAGTTTTTCTTTGTCCCATTTCTCTTGTGGTGCAAATTAAAGATGATTGTTCAGATGAACACCACCTCTCTGCAGAGGACCTATGAAAAATTCAGGCACTACTGGAATCATATAAAAGTTCTTTCCAAAATGCACCATAGCAAAGTTTACAGAGCAGCACAAAGGCTTAGAAAAATAATTTAAAGGGATTATTTATGAATTAGCAAAGCATTGATTAATGGGCAGTGCAAAGAGGCAGCCAGGAGGCCTGTCTACTACTTTATACCATAGAAGTACAGAAACATCATGAACAATAGTCAAAATAAGAAGAAAGAAACTATCAGAAAGAAACTATCATCCAGCATCTCTACCAGCCATCCCATTTCTTGTCGTTTCCCTGCATCACCCTTCAACAAATTTTGGAGATACACTCAAGACAGGACTGTAGAGTCCTGAGACCAGCTCAGGAGAGGACTCCAGCTGACAATAGCCTCAGCAGCTGCTTCAAGAGCACGTTTCTATCAATAGGATGGTCCAGGGCTAAGCCATGCCAGCCCAGCCCTTCCCCCTCCTTGGGCTGGTCTCAGAACAGAACCTTCCTGAGGTGCAAAGCCAATATCTCACCCACTCAGCAGCTGATGAGCAAGGAAGAGGAGGGAATGGACAACGGTGAAGGCACCACAAAATGCTTGGGACAAGCCTAAGCTGTGCTGTAGATTGTGGTAATGAACATGAGGTTGTATTTTAGAGGTACAGTGGAAGAAGGGATTAAGACGAGGCAGGAGATATGGGAAGAAAAAGGATTTGTGGAAGAGGATAAGGTGGGGGAAAGGGGGATTGCAGAAGGGGAAAGAAGCCAAGAAGGGTCAGAGTTGGGAAAGGCTCCCGGAGAAATGAGTCTGAATCTAAACTCCTACATGCTGTTGGATATAGTCCCCCAAGTGCCCAGGGAGGTCCACCAGTCTTAGAGCCCTAGATGACAGGCTATTTTCAAAGTGCAATTGATCTCATGGTTAGTGACATCAAGCGGACAGGATGGAGGAAGAGGTTCACCAGGCCAAGATGTGAGCAGAATTGCACTGACTTGCAAAGGAGCGTGCTTAGCCCAGCTGCACAGCTGGATGTGAAGAGAACAGGGGCATTGTTAAAAACCATTCCTTTGTAGGACATTCCTTTGTGTTTATTTCTGCACAACACTTTTAAAGTCCATTCGTATAATGCTGGAACAAGAATGGGAAATGCCTCTTCTCAGGCTTCCTATTGTCAAAGTGAAAAATAACCCAATATCCTCCTGTGCGAGGGCTGGCGTGGGCCCAAAATGCACTTTATTACGGCGTGGGGGCCTTCAGACGGCTCGTGCCGGGGCAGGGCCGCAGGGCTGGCACTGCACGGCTGGGAGCGCTCCCTCTGCTGATGGGCACCACGCCTGCTCTTCTGGGTCATATTTTATTTTTAATTCAGTTAGTCAGAGGGATGGGGAGAGGAAGAGGCGGGTGCTGCCCTGGGTTGAAGTCCAAAGAACATTGTTTTCTCATTTTGAGCATTGTGTTGCCATCATGGATAATTATGATCTTACATTTCAATTCACTTTTTTTAAAACCTCACAAAGTCACTGAAGCCAGAGAGTACTTGGTGACAACCCAGTAGATGTCTGTCGTTCTTCCTGACTGTGTATTTTATCTTATGGGCATTCTAGGGTTCTGCTGTGGAAATGCCATATATTAAAACCTCATTATACTTCTGTTTGCAAAACAGATCTTAGTCACTCACCACTATAGACAATTACCCTGGCAGGCAAATTCTGGAAAAATAAACAGCCAAAAAGGATGAAAAACCTTTTCTTTTGCTTTGTTGAAACATCAAAATCTGTATGCAAATTCACTTAGTCAGCCAAAATACCCTGCTAACACAGCCCTGCTCCCAAGGAGGCACTTTTCGAATTTTCTAAAGTGAAGCCACTTGTGTCTCTTAAACCTTATTGTAACTATAGCTTTAATATAAAGTTAGATGTTTTTCTGCAGACTGTATCAGCATATAGAGCTCTGAGCTTTGATATGAGGTGGGGAGGTGCACTCCATCCTTGCCTGCATAAATCACATGTGAAGCGAGAAGTCCTGGTGGTCAACACTCAAGATTCAGTACAAAAACATCCTGACACTAAGAATTAACAAGGCAACACTGATGACTATGTTTTCTTATTGTCCAACAGAAAAATATCTCATGCACCTTGGCTGTGATTCTCACTTACCAAACTAGTAGTGTTAATGTGGTAGGACTACCATGGATTTACTATAAAAAAGTGGTGATGTCTAATAGAATTCTCTCAGTTCCATGGGGATACCAATCCTGGTATTTCTGTCCCTGTGTGAGTCTGAATTTCTTGGGTTCTCCATTATCACTTGGGTTCTCCATTACATCAATTGCGGGTCTCCTTGCAGGTCAGTCAGATCTTTTGCTCAAAGCAAAATCCCTTTCAAGAGGTTCAGGAGGTACTGCTTTTATGGCAATTATTTGACTAAATGAGGAATATTACTGGACCTTTTACATGCCTCGGAGAAGATTAATTTGTTTTGCTGTTTCCATCTCTGTAGAGGGTAGTCATTCTTTGGCTCTGGAGAACCAGCTTCTAAAAATCTGGAACTAAACAGTCTGTGTGCTGCTGCTTCCTGCTGCTTGGGCATTAGATAATTCCCGATCAACAGCAGAGCCCCCCTGCAGGTCACCTTGTCAGCATCTCTGACAGGGCCATGTGCGAGTTGATACACAGGGAAAGCACACTCGGTTAAGGATGGTCCAAAGGAGCCTCTGAGTGCACAGCTGGGTCTGTACGTCTGTCTGCTCACAGCCCGCTCCTCAAAGACTCAGGCAGAGCCTGCTGCCTCTTCCCATAGCACTGCTTTACTGGAGTGGGCAGCGTAGCTCCCTGGGGAGCCCCCTCTGCTTTCACCCAGCATCCATCGCAGCGGTAGCTTACAGACAGGGTGTTCACTTCCCTGCTTCGTCACCCAAGGGGAGAGAACACCACGCTCACACTGTCCCTGAGCCCCATCCAGGCAGCAGGGCTCTGCAATAAGTTCAATGCTTCTAATGTAACATCTGAAACACCTGGAGTACAGAACCCTCTGTAGATCCATGAGATATAACTGGTGCAAATAAATACCTTGGGTTAGTTCTGGTTTAGTGGCATTCGTGTATTGAATTTAAAGATTAATGATGGGATGATGTGAGGGACAATGAGGTAATTCTCCTATGTAAGCTGGCTTCTGGCCTCACCAACCCAAGAGTTCAACATGGCACTGACTTCAGTGAATGAGGAAATTTATAAGAGATTGCTACTCCCCTTTAGCGGCTGTAATTTTCTAAAAATGCCAGCAGATAAAAGCACATTATGAATTGTTTAACTCCATGTTCCATGTCTCAGCTCTCAGTGGCCAATAGATGTTTATTTACTTATTTCATAAAAGTTTATGGAAAGCTTATGGAAAGCTGAGCACAATTTTGAGTGTTTTGAGCACAGAGCCAACATCTCTGTGATTCCTAAAGTGTCTCAGGGGGAAAACCTTGGCAGGGCAGCCTGGCCAGGGCCCTGTTTAGTGGGGCTCTGGGCACTGGCACCAGAGGTGGCCTGAGGCTGATTTTAATGATAATCGGACTTAATGGCTGTGATTTCCAAAGCACTCAGAGTTATTGTGCATATCTTTTCAATCTTCCTTCAATACACATGTTGTGTTTACAGTTGTTCTCCTGGCTTATCACAGGGGCCCTGAAGCAGTCCAGAACTAGCCCAGAAACCAGCCCGTGTTTAAGGAGGAGGCTTGGCTGAGTCACTGGAAGGACAAGGAGACCAAACTGGGTAGGGCTGAGCCACCACCCTTTCCAGGCTCCAGTACAGCCCTTATCTCCTCCCTGCCTTGGTTTTTCTGTCCGTGAAATGGAACTGACAGTAGTTACATGCCTCACATGAGTCTGAAGCAGCTTTAGTGAGGGATCGAGATGAAGTTATCTGAACTCAATGGATATTTTCAGATGAAATGCAAAATCTTAATATGCAACAGGACTTTGTAATTTGTTTGAATCTAAAAGGTGTTGGAAGGCAGTGGGTTAAGTGTGATTAAAGTGGATGTAATTCAAAAAAATTATGTGCAACTGAAAGAGACTCTGCTCCCTCTAACAGGCAAATAGTGTGGGGTTTTATGTGAAAGGCCAGCATTAAGGTTTATGAAAATAATTTCTTCCCAGAATGCATAACTCATGCATTAGTTATCCCAGGAACATCTTTAGAAGCCTTTTCAATGGCAGTAGTCATTCAGAATCATATTTAGGCTCTCTTATTTCATTATAAATGCATAGTTGTAAAGCTGCACAATGAAAAAAATCAAACTTAATTTAACAACATAAGCTGCTCCGTTTGGATTTTCAGTGTTGCTCTAGATATACATGGGGACAAAGGCACTAAGATCTCAAGCTAAGTATGACACAGCACCTGAAGGCAAACACACTGGAGAGAAATATTTCTAGTGAGAAAGTGCCCATTGTTGAGACCTTTCACATTTCTTTAAAGGAAAAGGAAGTCTGTTGTAACAAACGAGCCCATTCTCAGCCTCACCAAGAGCTGCTCTTGCAGCTCCAGCGCAGGCAGCGGGCCTTGGGACAGACCTGATTCTCCACTCCCCATCATAGTCTGCAATGCACATCCCTCTCTGACGCGCAATGTTTCTGCTGTAAAGGGATTTCCTGGGGTGCTGTGACCATGAGGAAGTGGCTTTCATCAAAATGTCACAACAACTGTGTTACTTAAACCTGCTCTTAATTAACACTGAGCAGCAGCAGCAGGGTATGACGATGCTGCTGCCGCTGCTGCAGTCCCACATTCCCACAAAGCGCCTGGCATGTGGGATGCAGCTGCCCTAATGCAGTATGGTCCCCAATGCCACTCTGCTCTTCTTTCCCCCTTCATTGCACAGGTCTTGGAGATGACCAGCTCCCTCCTTTCCCTGGTGCTGAGCTGCCAAATACCAAGCAGAGACTTTCCCTGGACCTGTGGCTGCCACAGCCGTGCTCCTGCATCTCCCCTCGCTGGATCCCTACCCCAAAAGGCTTAAACTCTGCCCAAGGTTTTTCAAAGGTGAGACCTTTGAAAAGGTGAGACCTTTGAAAGGATGCAGGAAGGAGGACCTCCTCAGAGCTGCTGGAATAATCTTAAATTTGCAAAATCCACTTTGATGTTAAACAAAGCCAAGCTTTGTAAGGGCCATCTCTGCTCCCACTTCTGGAGAGAGGAAAAGTTTCATTGTTTTGGCCACAGGCAATGGCACGGATACAAACGTTTAGAGTGCACAATGACAACTGCTCTGTATCTTAGCACATTCATACTTCAAGAGGTGCCAAGAGGGATTTAAACACATCCCAATGCCCAGCAGGAACTGGGAAAGTCATAAGATTGTGTTAAAATCTTTACAGTCTTGCCTTAACAAGAATTGCTGACAATTAAAAAGAGTTAGCCCGCAAGGAGCCCAGCACCAGGAATTGTATGTGAGTCTCCTTAGCTACATGAGGATTCTAGCCAAAAAAATTTGTCACTTTAAGTAAAATGAGTGACTGTTGCCAGTCAGAGCAGAAGCCATGGGATGCTGCACTCTTGTCACACAGGCAGTAGGACATCAGTCGCAGGAACAAAGTAAACCACAGAACATCTTTCTGGGAGCTAAAAATAGTGCATGTAGAGTAAATAAAAGCTTGAAGTTCGAAGGAGAGCTTTTGTACAGAAAAGGTGATTTTTTTTTGGATGTCGCTGATGTGGAAGCTACCCCGGGGGCAGGGCAGCTGCTCGCCCCAAACCCTGGGCGCTGAGATGATGGGACACGTCAGCTTAACAGCCTGCATTCCTGAGTTCTGCCAGCTCCCCCTTATCTTTCGATCTTAATGGCAACAGCAACAACTATTTGCAGGTGAAGAATAGGGTGGCAAGCGAGAAGAGAAAGGCTTTTCGGGTGTACAAGCTCCTGCAGCTCTGCCAATTCTTCACCTCTGTACGAGGTATTTCACCATAGTTTATGTGCTTGATTTGTTGGGGGTTTTGAGAGGTTTGTTTTTTAAAGCCCCACATGCTGCAACCATATCCAAATGTGAGAATTTCAGCCCAGGTTTTACATGTTTTGTTGGTTGGTTGGTTGGTTGGTTTTTTTTTTCCTAGCTCACAGCTTGCTCTTTCAGAGGAGAGGAGGTGATTTGGGAAGTGCTGTGATTTCAGAAGCAGCGCTCAGGCAAAAGCACTCCTCATCATGGACTGAGCTGGGGAGTTGTTCTCAGGGGGAGCCTCGCCAGCCCAGAGAGCGACTTCCCCAAAAGCACTCATGAGGATGAGGTATGCAGCCATAACGCAGCCCTAGGCTTGGCAAGTGAAAAAAGAATAGACTGCTCTCCTTGCAGAAATGGTGTGTTGGGGAGGCTGAGCTGAGGAAGGACTGCTCTGGCTACGGGGAAACAGCACAGTGTGCTCAGGAGGCCCAGGGGAACTCCAGGGACAGATCTTTTCATCCAGAGGTTTCCATACACTGCACGTCTCTCCTTTCAAACACAGTAGCCACTTTGCACAAGAGCAGCCAACCAAAATGTTTTGGCTGGTAGCAAACCCTCAGTATTTCTTTGGATTTTCATATTCCCTTCACTGGCCTTTCTTTCCCAAGGCCCAAGGAGGCCAGACCTGTTTACTGACAGGAGACTGAGGCACGAGCCAGAGTACCAATGAACGCAGGGTTAGAAGTGAAGAGAGGAAAAGAAACTGCAGTTTGAAATAAGATGCGAAACAAATGTGGGCTCCAGATTGTGATGAAGATTTGTTCACAGTTTCAAGTACCAGGTTAACAGGTGAGCTCCAGCTCTTCTGCAAGAACTGCAGGACATTTCTCTCTGCCTCTCAGGACACAAGTACTAACGATGCTAATCCAGTACTAACATGCAGCCCATCCCATTCTGTATCTCACACAAAAGCCAATGACCTTTTCTCATTAACCAGGTAGCAGGGGCTGGGTTACCCCTTCAGGTAACCTGGAGCAGGGGGACATAAACTGCTCTGTATCTCAGGATTTCTCTCTGTGGCATTTGTCTATGGTATTTCTCCAATTCAATCCTTATATAACTCATATTGTCTATAACTCCGAAAGCCTTTTTTTTTTTTTATGGAAAAAAACACTCTTCAACCGCTTCCCCAAGTTATGGTTAAATTAGTGTTGAATAATCTTTTAGGGTGAATTGAAATTTCCCACTTAAAACAGCAGGTAGAATTTAGATTGATAATGTTCCCTATGAAATTTTGCTGATGTGCACAGAGTAGTTAGTGCTCAAGTAATATTTATGGTTAATTATTCATTTTCTTATAACCCATGCAGTGCTAGGCAGAATTTATTTTGGAAGAAAAGTTATTTGTTGGAGTTTCTGACTATATTGTGGGTCAATTTTAATGTAATAATGATTAAAAAAACCCCCTGAAAGGTCAGTATATGGAAGCCTGCAGGGAAGGGTGACCGACCTTCTCCTTCCCTGTAGGTGGGTGTTAAGATAAATAAATGAGAAAATCTGTCTTAGCCTAAAGTTACAAGAAATTATTTTAAAATCACAGAGGATTTTCCTTCCCTCACGCAGCGCTTGACTCAAGGGATACACACTCTGCAGGTGTTCCTTGGAACCTGGGAAACCCTGGATCCCCAGCTTGGGTGCCTGGCTTGGACACCAAGCCGGCCACAGCATGGGACAGTGGGGATTGCAGGGACAGTGGAGATAGTGGGGACAGTCTGGGACAGTGAGGACTGAGGGGCACAGTGTGGGACAGCAAGGGACAGTGGGAGGCAGTGAGGGACAGCAAGGGACAGCAAAGAACAGTGAGAAGCAGTGGGGAACAGGGGACTGCCGGGCAGTGGGGACAGTGGGGGACAGCAGGGAGCAGTGGGGTACAGATGAGACAGTGAGGGACAGCAGGGGACAATGAGGACAGTGGGGACAACAGGGACTGCAGGGGACAGTGAGGTATTGCAGTGAGGGACAGCGGGGAGCAGTGGGGTACAGCGAAGAGAGTGAGGGACAGCAGGGGACAAGGAGGACAGTGGGGATTTTAGGGACAGTGGGGACTGCGGGACAGCAGTGAGGGACAGCAGGGGACAGCGGGGAGCCGTGGGGGACTGCGGGAGAGAGTGGGAGACTGCAGGAAGCAGTGGGGAAAGTGGGGACAGCGAGGACATCAGGGGGACAGCAGGGAGCAGCAGGGAGCAGCGGGGACAGCGGGGACAGCAGGGACAGCAGGGACAGCAGGGACAGCAGGCAGTGTCCGCGGGCAGCAGGTGGCGGCAGGGGACAGCGGGAGCAGCAGCGAGGGGCGGCGAGCGGGAGCGGGCAGTGCTGGGGACAGCGGGGAGTGCGGGGGCAGCAGGGCGCAGCGGAGCACAGCGCAGAATGCGGGGACAGGGAGGGCAGCGGGGAGCTCTGGGGTGCAGGCCGCCGCCCAGGCAGGAGCGCCGAGGGCCCCCCCGGTGTCTGAGCCGCGGCCCTGTGCGGGCTCGCAGGCCGCCGTGACCGCGGGGGCAGCCCCGCGCAGAAGCGGCCTGTGGGGCAGCAGGAGGGTTTATAAATGGGCGCAGAGCAGCTGGGTGGGTGCGCCAGGATAAGGCCCACCGGGTGAGTGTGGGGACTGCACATCCCTGCTGTGGATGCAGGGAATCCCAGCGGGCAATTTTCCCACGGAACTGCGAGTGACGCAAGCAGAGATGAGCCAAGGAGCCACGACCGCCTGAATTCGTAAATCAGAATGAGAGTCACTCGGCTGGAAAAGATCACGAAGCCCAACCGTACCTATAATAACTAAAGTACTCTGAAAGCTGCTGTGGCAGGCGCGTGGGGACAGGGGACCGGAGTGCCCTGCCAGCAGAGCTGGTGCCGCTGCAGCTGCCTGCTCCCAGCTCCACGAACAGGCCCTGTGTCCTTGGCCTGGCAAAGCAGCACTGACACAACGGTGGATGAGAAAGCCATTAAAATAACAGCAGTTGTCCAGAACCAGGAACGTGTGCTGAAAAAGCTGTGGCATCCTGTGGTCCTGAGAGCTGAATGCTGGCTGTGTTACAGTACGCACGTAGCTGCCATAAAGTCTAAATGCATTTCTTCTCAGAGTTTAGCTCTGGTAGTAACCACAAGGACAATAAGCACATCTAGACTTTCTTCAGGAGCTTAGATGCTCCAAATCTTTTCCTTGCAGTATCATTAGTTCTAGGTGTCCTACAGACCCCCAGGGGCTCATCTAAAGGCTTCTTAATCCCAGGCAGAGCTAAGAGAATCCAGCTGCCACCACTAACCGCAACATATCTATATCTATATCTATATCTATATCTATATCTATATCTATATCTATATCTATATCTATATCTATATCTATATCTATATCTATATCTATATCTATATCTATATCTATATCTATCTATATCCCACTTGGGCTTAAGGTAATTCCATGTTCTAGGCACCATCTTCTTAACCAAGGCTGTGACCACAGGTCTCTCAAAACCTTTGTAAAGTTTCCAGTGAGATTTTGAATTAACCAGAAAAGGAAAGCCCTCTAAACTATTGCAGCATAGATTTTATATCCAATACCATCTTCAAGGGATTTAATAAAATCCTTACAGATGCACTGCCAATGAAAATTATGTTTATCAACTTGGGGGTTTTTTTGGTATCAAATTTTAAGTCTTGCAGTTAAAAATCTAAATAACATACAACGCTTAAGAAATGCAACATTTCAAATCTTTTATAAAGATAATTCTTCAGGAAAATATGTGTTATGAAGTGCATGAATTAGGAAGATTTATTTTACATTACACACAATGGCATCTTGGCCTGTGTCAGACACAGCGTGGCCAGCAGGAGCAGGGAGGTGATTGTGCCCCTGTACTCAGCACTGGTGAGGTTGCACCTCGAGTGCTGGGGTCACTTTTGGGCCCCTCGCTACAAGAAGGACATTGAGGGGCTGGAGCGCGTCCAGAGAAGGGCAATGAGCTTGGTGAGGGGGCTGGAGAACAAGTCTTACAAGGAGAGATTGAGGGTATTAGGGTTGTTCAGCTTAGAGAAGAGGAGGCTGAGGGGAGACCGCATCACTGTCTACAACTGCCTGAAAGGAGGTCATGGGTGCTGGGCTCTTCTCACAAGTGACAGTGATAGGACAAGAGGAAATGGCCACAAGTTGCACCAGGGGAGGTTTAGACTGGACATTAGGAAGAGTTTCTTCACTAAAAGGGTGCTCAGGGATTGGAACAGCTGCCCAGGGAGGTGGTGGAGTCGCCATCCCTGCAGGTGTTTAAAAGATGGGTAGGTGAGTTCCTTAGGGGCATGGTTTAGTAGGGAGACAGGTATGGTTGGACTTGATGATCTTGGAGGTCTCTTCCAAACTTAGGATTCTATGGTTCTTCTTGTGTGACAGCTACAGCATTCAGTGAAATATTGACTCCTCAAGGCAAGCAGCATCTGTGCCTCTGTGAGCAGGAAGAAGCTTTCCGACTCCACTGACAAAAGTATGAGATAAAGTTCACCTTCTGTGTTTGCTCAGTCAAACCTTCTGCTCCTGTGGCTGTTGGGAAAAGGTGAGGAGTGCTTTGTGACTGTGTGTGAGGAAGGGTTTGTTCAGCTGCTGCCCTCTCCTCCTGGCAGGTGGCAGGGCAGTGCAGCAGCCACTGGTGGGGAATGGTGGGCAATGGTGGGCAATGGTGGGCATGCAGCCTGACTGCTGACACATGCACTTACCATGTGCATTCAGAGCAAATCAGAAAAATAACTTGGTTATAAAGCTTTGTGCCTGGTGCTGTTAAATATTCCCAGCCTAGGACTGTGAACATTCTGGAAAACAGTGAATTGAAACAATTTTCTCAAAGTCAGAGAAGAGGCTTGATGTAGGTTGCAGGACTCTGAACTGTGAATGTAGCTTGGGAGGAAACATAGCAGCTAGGGTTTCATTCTTCACCTCATCAGTATTTCATCTGCCCCATGAAACATCTCTCATGTTGTAACGCACTGCAGGAGTAGCATCTGCTTATTTTACTCTGTGGATTTTTCTCCTAAAGGATCTGCTCTCCCTTGGAAATTATTTGGGAGACAGTTTGGTTTAAGACTGGATGCAGTTCTCCATTATTAATCCAAAGTTATTGTGTGAAAACATTACTTCATGGTGTAACACCATCACTTCAAAAGTGTTATCTTGTGTGGTGCTGGCATAGCAGAGGCTGAACACTGTCTCTTTCTAGGACTACACTGGCTGCATGGTTAGGGAAAGCTTGTGTAATGTGTCCTTGCCACAGTTAACGTCTGCAAAATCAACATGTTATCCTGGAAACTTGCTTTGAGATCCTCCAATAGAAGACAGTGATTTTATCCTTTTATTGAAGCTGGAAGCCTGAAATGGGATTTAAGATAGAGTTAAGAAAAATGTATGACTTCTTAAATGCTAAAAATAGATGATTTGATTCAAATTACTTATGCCAAAACCAATTTGAGGCAGCCAGTGATTATACATCTTGTTAAATGGTAGAGGTGTCTCTAGTGTTTGCAGAGCAGCTGTCACCACTCATAGCCCAGCAGCCCAAAGCAAACCAGTAGTCCTGGTACCTAACCCTAGGTTGGCCAGATGAGCAGGCTGTTCCTGCCAGAATGATCACTGAGTTGCCCTGTCCTCAGGAAGGGAACAGCTGCAAAGTGGGCCTGGCAGACAGCTGGCAACAGGCAATCCTGTCTTTACGCTACCAGCAAGCTTAAGAGGTTCTTACCAGACACCAGGTAAGGTGTTATCCAGAGGGCAGAATGTATCACTGATCTATTTTAGCAAAAATCCCTGCAAAACATACCCTAAACTGTGCAATTCCTAATGTTCCTTCCTGGGGTACCACTATGGACTCTGGACTTTCGGGGCCTGGCAGAGAGACAGTACCCATTGACTGCTTACACCCAAACTGGAGTTTTTTCAGCCAGAGCAGCCTCAGCCACCTTGTCCCTGCAGATCCCAAATAGCATGGGGCTATTTTGCTACCCTGATATTGCACATCCATTTTAATTCAGGCACTTCAGAAGTCGTTCTAATGGTCACTTTGCTTAAGGGCATTTTGCTTTGTGTATAAATCATTAAGCGCAACTCTTTCAGTTTCAGAACACTTAAAATCATAACTGTGTGCTGGTATTTAGGGGTTTTATCCAAGCATATCAGGTATTTAACACCTAGCCCAGGAAACTGCAATTTTTATGACTGTATCAGCAAAGATGGAGATTTTAACTGACTTAACACCCCACAGAGCACTCCAGACCCAACTTCTGGCCCCTGTCACCACTGCTGCCGTGAACCAGCACACTGCAAGTGACACAACCACCTCATTAACAAAGAAAGGAAATTCACAGCAAATTACATGTTTCCAGTCCCCTGTAATTCAGCTTGGCAACACAAGCATATATACCATCAGTGGCACTATTTCCATCAGTTGTGTGTGCAACAGTTGGAACTGGCACTGATTCCTTCCTTCCTTCAGTTCCCACTAGGTAGCCTGAGAGCTCCAGGACCCAGAGAGAGCTCAGGTCTTGCAGATTTCTATCCATCCAGAAAACTGCCTCTGAAGATTGAGAAATAATTAGCAATTTTTAAGCTGGTGGAATAATTCTTTATTGTTTATTGTACCAGTGTGCTCCGGACCATGGTCTGAGCCAGCAACACATCACAGCTATTCTGCCGTTAATTGACTCAGGCATGCTCAGGCGGTGCCAGCACACTATGCCGTGAAGCCACGTGTGTTTCTTCATAAACAGCAGTAAAGTACAACATTAATATTTTTGCATGTGCCTCCCTGGAGGAGCCCAAGGCCAGGCTGGATGAGGGTTTGAGCAACCTAATCCAGTGGGAGGTGTTCCTGTCCATGGCAGGGGGTTGGAACTGGGTAAGATCCCTTCCAACCCAAACTACTCTATGATTCTAAGTCTACTTTGGCTTCCCAATAACCTCCCCACAGCCGAAAGCATCTGTATCTTGAGTTTTTCAATCAGAGACAGTGATATCGGGTGGGTCACAAACCACTCTTCAGGAAGCCTGGCTTCCAGGAGGCATCAAGGGGTGATTCTGAGACACGGCTGTCTGATCTCCATCCGTGCAAGGCCGCTGGGTGACAGTGCAGTGGCAGTGCCCTGCCGAGTGCAGTGCTGCAAGGAGAGTCTGCAGGCAAACAGCGGCACAGTGAGCCTCTACCCATCACCCTGCCCCGCACACTGACACCAGAGCGCTCAGTGATTTTTATATAGGTCAAGTAATTTTTGAACATTGTGTCTTACATCAAACCTTCTTGTGCAGGAGATTTTATTTATAGATATAGACACAGATACAGAGATACAGACTTAAGCATTTACAGGGGAGTGGTTGTTCCTCATTAGACCCTTGGACCCAATTTCCTTTGGGATGCGTCGTCTTAAAGCATTGCCAGAGACTGCTGTGTTTTATCCAGATAGAAGGTGACAAGCACTATATAACCAAATTATAAAATGAACCAAGTCATTTGATATTTGAAAGAAAAAACAGTTCTCCCAGTACTCATAATTTATTAAAACCTGAAATCAAGGACTGAATATTTATAGTTTGCTTTTGTTCCTCTTTCTGGAGCTCTCTAGACAGACATTTTGTTCAGCGGGCCTAAAAAAATAGATCTGTATTAAAAAAGAAGATATATGAAGTGCTTTCCCAGTTTTCTTTCCTCTTGGAAGGTATTAAGAGCTTTGCTTGTTTAAGTGCATGATTTTTCCCAGCTATCTACTTTTCTGGCCTTTAGTAGCTCTGGGTTTGTCTCACATAGTAAAACATGGTGATATTGGTATCCACGCAACCAGGAATGCTCAGTGCATCCCATCCTTGGGACTGTCACACTTATCTCCGGGGCTTCTTGGTCACAAACACATACGCACAAAGCACTTGGGAGCTCTCGTCCTGCAAAGCCTGAACACACCCTGCAATGCCTCACAGCACAGACAGCAGTTTTCAGCTGGGTCATTTCAGAGTATGCGTTTCAGCCCGGGTGCTGGAGCCAGCACAAGTAGGGAATTGCTGCTCTCGTGTCTGGAAGAGCCAGAGCTCAGGGCAGCTCAAGGCCTTGTGCAGAATAGTCTTTTCATGCTTGTCAAGTTTTCCTTCAAGTTTCAGCTCTGTCAGCTGCAAAGCCCATTGGATTTGCCTGAGCATCAGAACGAGCTGGGAGAAGCTGACACTTCCCTGGGACCCATCCCTGAGCCCACCAGCTGGATTGCAAACAGCCCAAGGCACACATTTACTCACAGAAAAAGTGGAAGACTGGATTTTTTATTACATATTGTCTAAAGAACAGCTCAAACTGTCATGCTGGAGTCATGTTTTTTTTAAATTGCACTGGTACAAAGAATAATTATTTATAGCTTATCACCTAAATTTGCTTCTGCCTAAGAAACTGCTTTAGTTGCTTAGAAATCTCTTTCAGGAGTTCTTTTTCCCAAATCATACAAAATAATTCAACATCCATTACAGAAAGAGATCATCTACAATTGCAAGCACATCTGGGCTCATTATTAAAGGGCGCTTATTCAAATTAAGCTCATAAATAGTCCCTTAAAGAAAATAGACTGAAATTAAATCTAGGTAAGATAACCACAGCAATTCAAACTTCTTGTCTTTGAGCAACCTCTTTCAGCAAATCCTCTCCAAAATCAACTCATGTCCAAGGATAGGCAGCAGCTTTGTGCCCTACATCCAAGTGAAAACCCTCCTGAGGAATCAAACGAGTTACATTTAATCTATTGCCTTCACCCTCACACTCAAAATTAATGTGCATATACTTCCACATGCTAAGATGCTAAGTTATAAAAAGTGGTTTTAAACCCTAAGTTGAGGGTGTCTGTATGGTGGTCACTGTCCTGTTCTTCTAGTGATTAAAAGAGAGTTCAAAATGCTTTTTAAAGTAGAGTAACTTGTATAGCCATAGGAATTGCAATTATACATAGCAGTTTGAAATGCTGGCCCTCTTCCCATGCACCCATACACATAGCCTGTGCAGGAGCAGCCATACCTATTCTGCACATTTCTTCAGCCCCTTTCCATCCCCTTTGTCAAGCCTTTCAAAAGAAAAGCAGCCACAAAAAGACTCCATGGAGGATTTCCCATTCACTGGGGAATGCAGCTTGGCAGTGAATCTGCCATAGGCTCCCAGAGCTGCCACTGCAGGGGACTATGATGTGACCACCACTCCTGCACCCACTGAGCATGCACAGGGTGAGACATGCACAACTGCTTCTCTCTAAGTGTAGGAGCAAGGTCCAAAAGATGAGCAGGAAGTTTTAATAAAACTGGTGAGTTAAAGGGAAAAAAGGCCAAATTGATAAGAATTCATCTCCTCAACACAGGCTGGTCCCAGGATCACTTCCTAAGGACTTTCTTTAACGGAAAATACTAATACTTTTGTGCATTTCGTTACATGTCGAAGCTGCCTGATGCATGAAGTAAAGTTTTAGAACTGAAGCACTCTGCATAAAGGTGCCTGCTCAGGAGAAAAATTGGTGGCGAAATAACAGCTGGACTGCTTTGTTTCTGCACTGCTGCTGTTCATGAATTCTAGTGCAAACATGAAAAAAAAAAAGTTGTTTCATTTACATAGGCAGAAGGACAAAGCCCTGTCTGGAGTTGTGTATGGTGTGCTTCAGGGAGCAGGAAATCAGAGAAGGCATCAGCCCTGAAGTCAGAGGTGGCAGAGGAAGAGAGACAAGCGATCAGGAATGCTGGCTCTTGAGTGAGATCCAGCCAGCAGTTTCCTTGTTGTTGTACACATTTGTTCTGAAGGGCTCAGTACTGTGTGATAGTGAAGAAACACCCATGGATCTTGACCTTCCAGCTGGATATGTAAGGAGTACAGTGAACTAACAACACACACGGAAGGATTCCTGCTCTGGGACAAAGATCCTTCCAGTGGCAAGGCCTTGATCCTGATGGAAACACACTTGAAGTGTGATATTTTCTCTCTGTTGTTGAGATGGAAGTTACTGACTTTGACAGATTGTTCTCTTCTTAAACAATAATTTTCAGTCAGAAGACACCACAATGAAAACCTACTTAACACACAGCAGCAAACTTCTACCACTGAATTTTACACAAGGAAGAGCAAACTGCTCAGAAATGTACAGGATCCACACTCACGCTTAAGGGTAATGGGATTTTCCTTCCAGCACTCAAAAGATTATTTGTTCATGGGCTACTCAAGGATATGGAATAGTTGGAGCCGGTCCAGAGGAGGCTACAAAGATGATCAGAGGGCTGAGCGTCTCTGCTATGAGGGCAGGCTGAGAGCTGGGGTTGTTCAGCTGGAGAAGAGAAGGCTCCAGGAGGGACCTTACAGTGGCCTCCCAGTACTGAAAGGGGCTCCAGGAAAGTTGGGCAGGGGCTTTTTACAAGGGCAAGCGTTGGCAGGTTGAGGGGAAATTGCTTTAAACTGGAAGGGGGAAGATTTAGATTAGATATTAGGAAGAAATTCTTCATTATGAGGGTGGGGAGGCCCTGGCCCAGGCTGCCCAGGGAAGCTGTGAATGCCCCATCCCTGGAAGTGTTCACGGCCAGGTTGGATGGGGCTTTGAGCACCCTGGTCCAGTGGGAGATGTCCCTGCCCATGGCAGGGGGGTTGGAACTGGATGGGCTTTAAGATCCCTTCCAACCCAAACTATTCTATGATTCTATGATTCTATTCAGCAGAGAACTAGCAAGTGGCTTGCCATACGCTTCCTGCGACACATGCAATTATACAATACAGCAGGGTTTTGCAATTACGCAGTCTCTTTCATCCAAAGGCCGCAAATAATTTTGCAAGCATTCATTAAATAACTTGCACAACATCCTTGCTGATAAAGTACACATGCTAATCATGTCTCAGCATCACAGGCTGAGGCACAGAAAGATTCAGGGGACTTGCTCAGGGTCACACATTGAGGATCAATAGGAATCACTGGCATCTTCCCTCTCATTACCTAATGCCAATTCCTATATGCAACTTCCTGTGTTCGGATTTTAAATACATATGACTGATGCTATCTTTCTATTCCTGTTTGAAAGAATCCAGCGTCAAATCTGACTGTGAAAATACCATATTTTGATACCAATATTTGCCATAAAAGCAGGTCATGCTAGTAGAGCTTGCGAATTCATGGCCCTTTAAGTCCCGAAGCACTTCAGAGAGCTCTTCCCTGAATATTTATATGATTTCCACTTTACCACCTCTCAAATGGAACATAACATTCCTTAATAGCACACAGCAATGCACAGCATAGAAAGTGAGGAATCATATGCAAGGATGGGGCTGAGAAAGAGAAGGGATGTAAACCCAAAAAAAGGGTAGTGCTTCAACAAAAGGCTTGATCTAGAATTCCAATTTATTTTTCCCTGCATACTTGAAACACCATTATGAAAATCTGCCTGATTCTCTGCTTTTCACAGAGCAGAGAATTTCAACCACAAAGTTTCATACAGGGGAGTGTCAATTGTCCCGAACGGCAGAGTCCTCACACTTACACCTCAGTCCTTCTGGATCACCAAACTGTCGGTCACTCCTGGGCCAGATACAAGGAAAAAAGCTACTTACTGTCTAATTTGCTAAAAATTCCATAGTATGTAATTCCCAGCAGCTTTGTTTCTATTTATAAGGAGATAGGTGAGCAATATTAATTAACAGACAGTCATTACTGGAAGAGGATGAAACCTTTGACTTAAAAAGCCTGTAAGCCACCACTTCGTGCGTGTGCGCCAAGGAAGAGCTGCTCTGCACCTGCCTCGCTCTTTGAGAGGGACATCCCCTACTCAAGCAGGCTTTGTAGTGGGAAGCATCCAGACCACTGTAATGCTGGTAATGAATCCATGAATTTCTTTAACCCTTTTATTTCAGTTCTCTTACATTCACAATGAGATTCTTCACTGTTTCAGTCTCCTTTGAATGCTCAGATGTGTTTTTTCTCACACGCCAACATTCCCTGCCTGAATGGCTCCAGCAGGCTCCAGCCAGAGGACAGCAGCCCCACAGCAGCTTTGCAAGAGTGGATGGAGTGGATGCTCCTGATCTGCTCCAGTGCTAGGTTCGCTGTCCCAGCTTTTGTCCCCCATAGATACATGGATAAATTAAACACAGACTTTTTACAGTGTGTATGGGTGAATGATACAAACGCTCAGAGAACTGGGGGGATTGGGCAAGGTGAGAGACAACACCTCAGGATGCCTCACCAGCTTCTGGAGGGAACATCTAAAGAGATTCAACTGCTCTGCAGCTGTGGGGCCTGTGTCTAGTTTATGCCACTGTTCCCAAATCTATTTGAGAAGTATAATATGAATTTAAAGCTGGTTCAAACGCAGTGCAGCACAAATCCCTGCTGTCAGCAGCTACACATTAAGGGCTAGTTCACTGAAAACTATATGACTCACGATATAAAGCAAAGATACTGAATTTTAAAAAACAAAGGTCATGGTGAGGTGTAACCATCATTATATCTAGACTTGAGCCTTCTGTCTGTGTCTGAGACACTGGAGGGGAACTCTAACAGCCACTCTGCCCCCAGTTGCCTTCCTTCTCTTTGTTGTTCTTTCCCAACGTTTTTGATACACTATATTCCTGACTTTCTGATGAGAAACCTCTTTCACAGACAAGATTTGAGGGAGAAGAGAAACTGCTTACAGACATAGACCTTTTACCTGCTGCTTGTGTGACCGTGCCTGCCCTTCAAAGGCCTGAAGAGGATAACTGCTCAGTGCATTCTCTGACCCAGGAGTGCAGCCAGAGCAGGAAGCACCACTGCTCCCATCTCCCCTCCCACGTGTGGTCTGTGTAAATGTGAAGTTCCTGCTCTATTTTTTAATTCCATATCCGCCTGTGAAAGCCACTGGGGGTTGAAAATTAGGAAAACAAGTTCTAAATGTTTGGCTGCTCAGATCCTGTTAATCAAGGCTGGAGTTTCTTCATGAAGGAAGTTAAGAGTAGCACTTTTAATTTCATTTTCATTTCTGTGCAGAGTACTCCAGAAGTTAAGTGCTGATTTTATTAAATTATTATCTACTGAAATACACCCAGATCAGGGGAATAACTCAGCTAATGGAACCTGTAATTATTTGATTATGCTCTCTGAACTATGGATCTGTGAATATGAAAAATATTATACACTAATATAAAGCCAAGCGATAACCCAACTGTCATGAATCCAGATAAATCAGCTATAAAAAAAATTGTATTTGCAGTATTAAGCCCTCAAAATGAAGACCAGCAATACTTCTATTCCCTTCTCAACTCTAACTCAATGTGATGTATCTAGGCTATTTAGAGAATCACATCACTGTTTGGAACAGACTAACTACCTTTTCCCCAGTAGTTCCATATCTGTATACTGAGATGCATCTCCTCTTCCACCATCCTCATTCCTGACATCCCTCGAGCTGCCAGCAGTGGTATACCACGAGCTAAGGCACTAAGCCTGCTCCAGACAAGGAGATTTAGACACTTCTTAGCCTATATGTATTTTTACAATAGATAATGACCTGGCACAGTGATCTTTAGACAACAGAAATAAATACAAATGCACTATTTAAAAAGATATATGATGATAATTCTCCCCAAAATGAAGAAAACATCACGTGGAAAACATGAAGTGCCATGTAGACTAGAACAATTCAGTTTTGAAAAAAAAAAAGAGGTGACAGCAGCAAAGCATGACTTCAGAAAAAGAAGAGTAAGAATTTGTGAGAAGCAGGGAAACATATCAAATAGCTGATCACGTTGTTCTGTGTGACTGTTATGGAGGTACAGGAAAACTCTAAATCTAAAAGTAGTTTACAAAATATCTAAAAAGACCAAACTGGTGTCCCTGGAAACATGTCACAGGTACCTTCTATCCAGGTTTTACTCATCATAAACACTAAGTTATAGAACTTGCCCTGCTAGGAGCGGTCAAGTACAGCCTCTTCAAACCTCTGATTGAGCAAAGCCAAGAAAGAAAAGCAAACCAACCCTCCGAACTATGATTAAGCCCAGAAATTTCCAGCGTGAGCAGAGTATCAGGCTCTGAATGTCCAGCACCCATGCACAAACCAGACGCCTTGCTGTCTGTTTTGCAAAAGGGAATTTTAATAAAAGTAAGTAATTGCCTGGATGGCAACGGCAATAATCCATGGGGCTGGCACTGACTGCTGAAGCTGAGCACCTAGTGGGGACAGTGGGAACTAAAAATAAATGAAAAAGGAGTTGTTTAGGCATGCTTTATTTGTTCTACACGTTGTACTGGAATTATTTATGATTTCCTCATCAAATAAGGAGGTATTTTCTCTTTAGAGAAGGCCAATGTCTAAAAAACCCACCTTTCCTTATCTTCCTCCTGTTTCCTCCCGAAAAGACAATTTAAAGGAGAAGGGAAGAACAACTTAAAACACAATAGTCATCTCTTGTTGCTTGATGACTTTATATTGATTCTGTTCTGCTCTGCCTCAACATTTCCACATCATGAGGCCAATGAGCCAGCTTAGGAAATGGATTTGCCTGAAAAATACTATTTTTTCAAACACAATAAGATTAAAAAAAATTGTTTTGAATCTGATCTAGTTTGGAATGTGACACACTATTGTAAGTGCTGACATGAAAGAAACAGAGAGAAAATTTGGCTGCGGAGCAGCTTTTGGTGAGTGCTTGTACTTCATTTAAACCCCGTTTTGATTGACACTGCCTTCATCTCTCATCAAATGGAATGAGGGTAAGAGTGGGTAGAGATGACCCAAACTGCCTCAAGTTGCCAGGCCAGAACCAGAACTTCAGATCTAGAGTAAAAGACAAAGAGAAAAAAAGAAAAAGTTTTTTTAAAGAAAGCTTATCCCATTTTGATGTTTATTGGATTTAAGGGTCTGTTTCTGTTTTATTCCCAGGAGTAAAATACAGGAAGAGCTATAAACATTTGTTGACAAAAACTGACTATAATGATGGGGGAGAAAAACATGTTCTGGAGTAAAGGCTCCAGCATCCTCATAAATCTGCACTGGAACAGACTCTAAGCCACTGTATTTCTAAGGCTGTTACAAAGAGCACAGCAGGGCACACTCTCACCATAGCAACACAGAATCCTGCCCCATTAGAGTATGCTTCCACTCTCTGCAACAGCAAGCTTTCCCTGCCCTTACTTCCCAAAGGAAATTGGTATATTCAGGTGTTGAAGTAGCACTTGAAGTCCAAGTCCTGGCTCCAGTGCTGCTTAAAGTCTGCTGCACTCAATCGAACAGCAGCAACAGGTAATGTGAGCACCACCTCTGCTGTGCTGCAGAGTTATTGAAAAATGGAGTCAAACCTGGGAAAGAGTCTTTCCAATTCCTTCAATACACACCAACCTTTTGGGGCTCAGCACTTGCTCTTTACAACACGTATTGGAAAGATCTGAGATAAAGTTCTCGTCATGTTCTTCACATGAACATGTTTAGACCCTGCTATGAAGAAAGGAGGCCAGTTCATAGCCTGAGCTCTAGCGAAAGTGATTTTAGACCGAGTCACTAGGCCGCACCATGGGAGCTGACATTGGGGTTCACAAACAGTCCGGCTACCCCTGCTGCCACAGCAGTGGCTTCAGGCACATGAAAGCCAGGCAGCTAGAGGTGATAATGTCTGATTACATCTGCTAATCCAGAAATCATCTGTTACACCTCCTATTCTTTAGTATTTTTATCATATTCCATTTCAAATATTTTATTAGCAACTCATGACAAAAATCTCTTCTTATGCAGTTTTCCTGGTGAAAGAAGGTATTTCATTAAGCACTTACAGAGTCAATATCACTCTTATTTAACCTGAACTAGAAAACCAGGCATTCCAGAAGAGAAAGTGCATACATTATCCATCAAGACCGAATGACTCTATTACCATCCCCAGTTTACTATCATGTCCTGTTTGCTCAGGACAAATTGTTAAGATGATTTTAAAGAACCAACATTATGGTGATCCCTGAAGGGAAGGTATTAATTCCATACTACTTATGGAATAGAAGTGTCTTATCTCCTTTATATAGACAGAGAATTAAGCAGAGAAGCTAGAGAACACATTTGGGGGAGTGCTGTGTGCATCCTACTCCCTCACAAACTAAATGAATTCTTCCCTGGCCAGAGTCCCAAGAGATTACTGGTGTGCAAACAGCTATTGAATCCTCCAATAGCTGAGCTGCAGAACTGCAAATATTATATTTAGCATTTGAAATGTTTTAAACTTGAACAGTCAGTTCTTATAACATGGGAGTAGGTGTTTTGCCTTTTTTTTCCTACTCCACTGATTGGAAGAGCGTGGGGAAAGATGTACTGTTTGAAATAAGTAATTTGGCCAAGAACAGAAAGGACATCGCTATTGAAGCTGGAATCCAAGATCTGATGTCTATCCTCTGTTCATATCACTACTTACCTCTATGCACAGCTGTGCACAATATGCTCACTCGCTCTTTTAAAGAAATAGTTGATATTTGACTGTCCTTCAGCAAGCAAAATATCCAGCGGTTTCAGTGGAGGTTCCCCTGAGTCTCACAGGTTTGATCAAGGATCTTGATTTCAGGGCTTTTCAGCCATCTAATCCTGCTAAAAACGTTTCCTACAGAGCTCTGCAGGCACAACTGCTTCAGACCCTCCTGCACTCCCGCTCGTGTGCATCTAGTCCGGTTGTGATTACTGTCAGTGAGGCAGGGATAAGCTCTGCTGTAGGACTGGCATGTACTACTAGGTAAAGGAGGGAATTTGTTCTCATTTGCAACAATATCAGGTATAAAAATATGGGATCCCTGCTCTTCAGATCTAACTCCATCAGTACAAAATAAGTGTTCTCAGGACTGCACGTAACAACACTACGTAGCAAACTAATGCTCCGCCTATGAATCTGTTTCTTGATTTAAGAAGCAGTGGGTTATGTGACATCAGAAGCTGTTCACAGGTAAGCTGACAACTGAAAAACAAAGCTATTGGAATGGCACATTTTTCCTAGAATCAAAAAAAGCATCTCTGAGCACAGGGTTAACTTAAGAAACACTCTTGCAACGTGTTGAAAAACGCTCTACAAAGAGTGATACAGCAAGCTACTTTTTCTTTCATAGTCTGTGTTCCTCTAAAAAGAAAGTGAGGCTAAATGCTGAAGTGATTCATAACCGCCTTTGGGAGCATGCAGGCAACCTACTGTAGACCCTTGGCATCCTGCTGCTCCTTCAATTTATAAATGACAGTAAGTGGTGAAGCGCCTGCCAGCTGCAGCAATTTGCATAGTGCCAAATATCCCAACACCACACCACGAGATCGCATGGAGAACTTGTACTTTCATTTATACTCTATTAAGGACTTTTAAAAGCATTGGCTTCCTATCTTACGAAGGCACTGGAGCAAGTAATCTACTCTGCAAGCAAAGGAAACTCCACTTAGATGACCTCCACAATGTTTTTTTTTCCAGTCTCTCATTTACCCTGTAGCCTTTTTATTTTACAGGCCAGTCATGTATCTGCAGTAAGTGATTAAGATGCTTTATAGTTAGACTTTGACCTGCTGTAGTCAGAAACCATCAGATATTGTTTCTCTTGCAGCCTTGGACATGGCTTTGGCATTGCATTTTGGGTAAAAAAATCCATATTGGGCTAACGGTTACCCTAACCATAGCACAAGCTCCTGAACTGAATTCAGCTTCCAGATTTATCTTACTACTGACAAGAGAAATACCAGCTTATGCACAGACTGTGTTATTAGAAGGAATAGTCATCTGCTCATTCATCATACATCATGAAAATATGATGTGCAGTTTTTTTTCCCTTTATGTTTTAATTGCTAATCCTTCACAGCAAAGATCACCTCTTTCATTTGTACATAGCCCACAGCAATAGGACGGACCTTGTTCATGAATCTTAATTAAAGTGCTATATAGAAAAAGTGCTTTTTATTTTTGATGATACAGTAGAGATTTGAAACAACAACAAAAAAAATGCTGTTTGGAGAAGTATTATAGACAAGCAGAGTTCTCCTTTCAGAGCAGGTAAGGCATGAAGAAAGATTAGGCTGCTCTGAAGTACCAAGCAGGAGGACAACTGCATATTCACCATGTGCTTTATCCTGTTATGCAAGAAGTACTGCTTATTTCAGTGGAACCAAATACGTAGCCAAGCTCTACTCAGAAAAACTGAAAACTGTCTCTGCTACTCTTTTTGTTAGAGTTTGAATTCACATCTAAATGATCTGTATTTCAGTGTGATCATGTAGTCTTTCTCACAAAAGAAGAGTCTTGCTCCTCGCCTGGGTTGTTTAATGATTTTGATATCAGAGCCCTGACATGAGAGTCTAAGAATCTTGTTCCCACAGAACCAAACTGTTTTCCTTACCACACGAAGCACAGCTTTGGGGGCAAAAATTCTCTGCATATCTATTGTAGGCAAAAATAAATTGACCAGGATTTAATCACATAGTTTCAAGTTGCTTTTATGTGACAGCATTTTGCCCATGGTCTCAGAAGTGCTGCTACTGAAGTGCTCCCAGGAAACCGCAAGAGGGATGCAGAAACTGCTGCAATATTGCTTTTTTAAGGTTATCGACATTTTAAAATCCAAAACACCACTCAGATAGCCCTTTGGCACTGTTTATTTAGTTCTGTGTGTTTCAGAACACACCTTTACCTAGGAATACAAATGGGCAAAGAAATCCTTTTATTCTTATTCCTGTATTTTCTCTTTCCCATGCGACTTCAAAGCAGGAGAATATGGGCCTCTTGAGACCATAATGAACACTCATACATTGACTTCTACATAACTACCTCTGTCAATCAGTTTCTGTTCCAGACTGACTCAAGCATTTCCAGTAAGGGTGCTCTGTCTTGCAGTTTTTCAGTGGGGAATAGCAGTAACAGTCAATATACCTAAAAACCCAACTGATCTCATCAATAACAGCTTAAACTGTCTTGATTATTTGATATGCAACTGTCAGTGCACCGCTGTTCTCTGTGAACCAGACTTCTCATGATACCTGCTGTTTGCTTGCTCATGCATACTACATAGGCTGAAGACTTTTCCCTGAGAAATATTATGATTTCCAGCTGAGTAATTTCCTCCCCTGCTGACCTGCCTTTTTGGAGGATGGCACATCTAGACTCTGATCCCAAAGGACAGAATGGTTAAAAGAAGCAAAAATATTATTACTCAGACCTGTTTTTTTTTTCTCTTTGGTGAAACAAATACCTGCTCCCTTCAGTTCCTCCAATATCTTCAACTATCAATGAAAGCTGAAGTACCCATACATTTGGCCCCAGCATCAAGAAAACATTTCCATACCTGTATTCAACCACCTATACATTCAGATATTGAAAAAAGTTAGTATTCACTTTGGATAGATTGTATGATCAGTAAACCCTCCTCTTCCCACAATTTCATATTTTCATATTTAAAAAATGTTTTCCTTTGTTTTTCATTAAATTCACTCCCAGTAAGAGTCTGCATAAGAGAATAAAACAAGTCTTCAGAGCCTTCGACAATTAGCATACCCTCATCATGCTCCAGTAATTATCTCCCCTGAGACGTCAGTTGGGATGCCACACAGCTCTCATCACTACAGTGTTCCCATGGGGGAAATTAAGAGGCAAAGCACCAAGATTACTCATACACCACGTTCACCCTGCTTACACCATTGATCTCCCAGTCTTTTTGCATTTGACTCTAGCCAACCAATTGCTTACCACAACCAAAACCAGCACAACTGTGCTGGTTCCTGGCCACCGATGGAAGGTCAAAATGGATTAGCATGAAACGTTCTTTATTTACAAGGAGGAATAATTCTTCAGCGAATCAATATTGCTCAGAGGATACAGGCACTAAGTTTCTTGGGAGGCATCAGGGAGAAAAGTGTTTGGGTATTAAGGGTTATTTGTGCATGGTGCTTTTGTTCTTTTTCTTCTCTGCTTTGCTGCCTCCTCCACAATTTACCCAAGAAAAGCCTTCATTCTCCATTTAATGCTACTTCTCTACATGCAGGACTCCTTTGCCGCATTATTATTCTAGTCCTAGAAAATGCCTTTCCCAGGTTCTTAACACTCTTTTTGATAAAAAAGTTGGCATTGAAGATGTCTGTAGGCCAAGTTAAGGATCTTCAACTCACTCTATCAAAAAATGACAATAGTTCTCCACTTTTAAAATTCACTATCCCAGTTGTCAGCCATGCTAAGCCTCTCCACACTATTATCCCAGAAATCGCCAATGATCACTTCAGAAAACTGTAGAAACCATCGATACAACTTCAACCTTACCCACTCCAATTGGTGTAATGCACGTAGGAAGGAAGAGTCTTCTTAAAATCTCAGCAGTTTCTATCAGCTGTAGATATTTTGGAAAACTGTGTAGCTGGATTTCTCTAAATTAAACCAGGAAATTCAGGTGCTATGCTTTTAACCAGGATTACCGAGTAATGCATTACAATTACCTGCTTGATTTATACTGAATGGGCATCAATCATCCAAATTTCAAGACTGTGTGATTGATAAAACATGACTAACACTAGATTGTATTGCAGTAACCAACTCTTTACTTCACAGTTGCCAACATTATACAACTCTTTTGAAATATTCAGAAAAACAGATGTATGGTACACAAAATCCAGGATAGTCACGTCCATCAAGTTCCATGCAGTAATATCTTACAGCCAACTGAGAGCATCTGCAAAGCCCATTGAAGCTCACAGGAACATTTATGCTCACTGTTTGATAAGGAAAATGGATTTAAGTACCCTGTTTAGTGGAGAAGCACTTGAACACAATCCCATCACACATTCTCATTTCATGTCTTTCAATATTTAAACAATGTAAGAGTATAAGGAATGAACACTCCCAAGTTGTAGGTTGTTTATAAGAAAACATATTCAACAGTGAAGACAGTTTCCTTTTCTGTTCCTTGTTTTCCTTAAAACACTTGCACAGCAAGTTTTTGGTTTAAAAAATTGGTTTACAAAACCAATGTTCATTTATTGTCAACGTTTAATTTTTTTAAAATTTATTTATTTCTTTTCTATGCAGCCTTTGTACATTCATAAAAGCTCAGTAGTTTATACCTAGGACTATTCCTAAACCTGTTGAAGTTCATAATCCTAAACAAGGACTGGACAGAGCTTTACCTAGAAAGGAACGGAATATCCATGCCTCTGCATATGTGCATTAGTGTTATGAAATATATATTATAGAGTCTATGCTTTATGAGCATGTGCACAGAGGCATGGGTACTCACATACTTTCTGCTCACACAGGATACCGCAGCACAACCCACAAGCAGGAGGTCCTCAGGAGGTAATCTCAGTGGTCTAGGAATACAAGTAGCCTGCAGCTCCAGTGTTCAGTTTCCTTAGAGATAAAAAACCCCCAGGAGTTCTAATTAGTTCCTCATACCATCTTTTTCCCTACTACGTATGATTTAGGCTTGAATTCCTGTACGTTTCAGGAAGCTATACCAAGATACAAGTTCAAAATGGGAACAAGTACTGACCGAGCAAAATAGCTTGTCAGAGGAGGAAACAGTTCACAAAGCTTATGCGTGTTTCTCATATCTAGTGGGTTTGAGTGGGATGGGTACATCTGACCATGTTCTTGTGCAAGTCCACTTCAACTACACAGAAGAGCTGATGTTAAACACAGCAGTAGCATTGTGGATGCAAATCCAGCTGCAGGGATGTCCAGCCTTTCCACTATTGCCACAACAACCAGAAGATGAGAGTATTTTACAGAGGATAGAGTGGGAAACTCAAGATGCCTGCCTGTCCATTGGTGTTTCCACATCAGTTCATAGCCTGGCTCTGGGACTCTTGCTTTGATTGAAAGCAGGGGTGTGGCTGAAGTAGTTGGAAAGATGATCTTCACTGCAGTGTTTTGAAGAGATCTGAGGAAAACAAGTGCTTTAAACACATGGGTAGAAGCTGTGAATTAGATCCTACTGTTAGTTGGAATTTAAATAAACGACACAGGACATGGTAAATCATAGAACCACAGGATGCTTTGGGTTGGAACGGACCATGATTATCCAGTTCCAACCCTCCTGCCATGGGCAGGGACACCTCCCACCAGGCCAGGCTGCTCAAGGCCCCATCCAAGCTGGCCTTAAACACCTCCAGGAAGGGGGCATCGCCAGCTTCCTTGGGCAACCTGTGCCAGGGTCTCACCAGCCTCATTGTATAGAAGTTATTCCTGATGTCTAATCTAAATCTTCCCCACTCCATATAACGCCATTCCTCCTCATGCTATCACCCCATACCCTTGTAAACGCCCCTCCCCAGCTTTCCTTGAGCCCCTTTTAGTACTGGGACGTTGCTCTAAGGTCCCCCCAGATCTTTCTCTTCTCCAGACTGAACAACCCCAGCTCTCAGCCTGCCCTCAGAGCAGAGGCGCTGGATCCAGCCTTCTGATCAGCTTCGTAGGCTCCTCTGGACCCGTTCTAACAAATAAAACTGTAAAACTGGCACCAAAGGGGTGGTGCGGGTCTGACTCCCCAGAGCCCCCTCTGGGCCGGCCCCTGCCCCTGCCCCTGCTCCTGGGGCGCGGGGCCGGGCAGCGGGCCTCAGCTCGGGCCCTCCAGGCGGCGCGACGGCATTTTCCCCCGGGCCGGGCGGAGGAAGCCGCTACCCGCCTGGCTCCCCTCGAGGGCCTCACACAGCTTCGTGGAAGCCCCAGGCATGGCAGCGCCACCCCCTGCTTGCGGCTTGCCCCGCGCTGCCCCTGTGGCTGAGCTCCAGGAACGGATCCGGCGGGGGGTGAGGAGGCTGTAACGGGGAGGGGGGCGAGGGGGGCGCGCCCTATGAGGGTGAGGGCGCAGGGCTCGCACGGCCGCCTCAGGGCCGGCGCCTCACGCCAGGAGCGGGCGGGGCGAAGACGGCACGCACTGCGCTTGCGAGCGTTGCCGTTGCTGTTTGAGTCTGCGCAATAGAGCCTGCGCGCCGGCCCTGCCCCCTCTCGCCGATCCCGCTGATGGACGTGGGGCTGGGCCAATGAGGGCGGAGCCACCGTTCAAACCGGCGGTGACGGGATAAGGGGGGGGCCAGTAGCTGCGCGAGGCGGGCGCTAGGCGACAGTAGAGTCGGAGTCAGCCACGGGCTCTCACTGCGCTTGGGGCGGCGCCGGTGCTCAGAGACATAGCAGCGGGCGCAGGGCTGGGCCGCGCCCGGAGTATGGGGGTGAGGTAGGCCCGGCTCAGGGAGCCTAACGCGGCCGCCCGGCGGTGAGGACAGCGCGGGCCCAGCCGGAGGATGGAGGACAAGAAGGAGGAGGGTGAGGCGGAGATCCAGGAGCACGGGCCCGAGCACTGGTTCAGCAAGTGGGAGCGGCAGTGCCTGGCTGAGGCCGAGCAAGAGGAGGCGCTGGCCCCAGAACTGCAGGATGAGGCGGCGGCGCAGCCGGAGCACAAGCAGCAGAAGCTCTGGCACCTCTTCCAGAACTCGGCCACCGCCGTGGCGCAGCTCTACAAGGGTGAGTGTGGTGGTGGTGGGGGAGCGGCGGGGCTGGCCCTGGGGGTGGGTTATGTGGGGGAGTGTTGGGGTGGGAGCGGGGCCGCGGCCTCACGAAGGGTCTGTGGGGGCGAGAGTGGCCTGGGCAGAGGAGGGGAGCGGGCTCTGCACCCTCCATGGAGGCGGACGGGAGCACAAAATGGCGTGAAGGGCCCGGCGGCCCCGGCAGCGGCCCCGGCAGGGCGGCCCATGCAGGCCCCGCTGCCCCCCGCACTGCTGCTTCGCCCCCTGCCCCCACCAGGCGGGATTGCGGCCCGGGCGGGCGCGGCGGTGTGCCGGCCCCGGGGGCCGCGGCGGGAGGGTCCCAGGCCGCGGAGGCGGGGAGGGCGGGGGAAGGCCCGGCCCTGGCGACGGCGGCTCCCGGCGCCCAGCCCAGGGAAGAGACTCCGACAAAATGGCGAAGCGAGGAGCCGGCCCCCTTTGTGCGGCGGGGGCCGCGGGCGGGGGCCGGGCCGGGCGCTCCCCCTGCGGCGGGGGGCGCCGTCGCCGCGCTTGTTGCCCGGGGCCCGGCCCTGGGCTCCCCCAAGCCCCCTGGCCCGGGCCCCGATCCCGGATTGTCTTGGGAAGGTGGAACAAAATGGCGAAACCTAACATGGCCGTTCGGAGTTGGTGACTCCAAAATAAACAGCGTGTGTCCTTCCCTCCCTGCAGACCGGGTGTGCCAGCAGCCGGGGCTCTCCCTCTGGGTCCCCTTCCAGAACGCAGCCACTGCGGTCACCAACCTCTACAAAGGTAAGGGGCTGCCCCCCCGCCCCGCTGCCCCGGCAGCCCTCCCCGCTCTGCCTCCTGCCCCGGCTTACTCAGCAGCAGGGCCTGCTCGTGTCTCTTATTCACCCTGATAAAATCTAACCGAGGCTGCTTCCTGAACCTTGCAAGTTTTCTCTGGGCCATTTAGCTGACAGCAGCCGAATCTTTTCTGTTGCCTCATGTCAGTGACTCATAACTTAAGAGTTGTTTTACTTAGGGACCCTTGAAAAAGGGTGTTTTTAATGTGTGGCTCAATCTCATGAATTCAAGGGAAGAGTACCACAGCTTAACTTAAATTTTCTGCGTTTTATGTACATAATGGTGTATTAAATGTCAGGGTATCAGCGTAATACACATAAACTTGCAGTGAAGCATGGTTTGGGTTTAGTGTTTGTAAAATTCTGCATGTGACAAAAATAAGGTTTTATCATCTTGTGATGGTGAAGCTTCCTTAACTAAGCCTCCCAGTTTATTTTAAGCACTGGAGTGTCATTATGGCTGTGCCCAAGGTGGCCATAAGAAAGCAATGTTAGCCAGAACTTCTAAGAGTGCACTCTTTGTATAGCTGTGCTTTTGTGTGGTTTTCCTACGTGTTTCAGTCAGGATCTGTTTCTGAACTCTGCTGTTCTTTGGGTTGTCAGAAGAATTTTTGTCTGCAGGAGAATCATTGTGCAGAGATGGTATCTATATCCGTGGAGGCTTAAACTGGCACGGTGGGGTTCCCATTGTTACTGTTCTCGATTTGTAAGAGGGGGAAAAACTTTCAAGTTCCAAATTATTGTTTTCTAGATTGTAGTTTGTTTTTTTGAGTTTTGAGTCTTTTTGGAGACTTGTTTCTTGCAGAAGGTGCACTTGAAAGTTGCGCATGTGTTGCAGGTCATAGAGGGGCAGTGCATCCTGAACAGGGTAGATGTCGGCCTGAGGGAGTGGGTCACTAGAATGTGGCCTGAAACACCAGTCACTTAAGCACCATGCTAGAGCAGCAACAAGCAGGGCTACTAAGTTGCCTGGAATAATTATAGTTTTTTTTATAAATGGCAGTGCTCTCTCCTGAGCCATCTTTACTACAAATACTTGGGCTGTTTATTTTTGGTTAAAGAATTTAATTGCTTGTGCTATAGGCAAAGTGAGCCCTGGTTTTCTGCAATAATGGGATTAACAGAAATGTATATATGTGGTGATCAGGGAAACCGGAATTTAGATAGGAAGCTGTCTTTAGTCAGGTATAGCGTAATACTTACAAGCAGCACCTGAAAAAAGTCTCGCCTTCGAACAGTTCTTTGTGCTGAACCACCTCAGTTACTCAGAATTGCCATGTTTCAGTTTAAATTTATTTTCAAGTGGGTAAAAATTTGTTGAGAACACAGGTAGGACCAGCTACACACTGGTTAGCAAGCAGGAGTCTCTTAATGTGAATTTGTCTTCCCTAGTGATGAACATATGGCTCTTAAAATCTCCTGCTGTTTCTCACATACTCATGTTTGTTTTGGAGGACTAGATCGAAAAGCTGGAGAAGTACTTGGTGTGGTAAACTGAACACCTCTAACTGCTTTTTGCACTGTCGGTTTCTGATCTGATAAATGTTGGGATTTTAGAGGCATCAGAGTTCTTTTTAACAAGAGCTACATGAGGAATACTGCGTAAGAATGATGATGTCTGGGATGTCAGCATTTTTTTTCTGGAAATAAATTAGAATTTTAATCATACCACCCTGAAGATCTTGGATCACAAATTTTTCAGTTGGTGCTGGTGGTAGAGGCTGCATTTAAGGACATTTGATTATCTTGTAGATTCCACTGAAGAAGTTAAGGCATGGCTTATAACGTAAGATTTGGAATTTATATGCCCAAGACTCTTTGTAGTGGCCTTACTAGAATAAGACTTCTGAGCCTACAGTGTACCATATTTTTATTTTAAAAAGATGAATGTTTGCTTATACTAGTTTTGATTTAGTAATTTTGGAATGTATGCAACGTGGTTTTTGCCAGCTTAACTTTGTAAACAAAGTAGTTGTAGCTTTTACCATACAAATCTAATATTTCCCAGGGTAGTGGTGCTTGAAATTTGTGTAGGCTACATCAGTGGTCATTGTGCTTGACCTTCTAACTAGTTCATAGTTACTCCTTTGTAAAGCATTCTTATTTACAAAGAAAGCAGGTTATTGGCATAAAGCTGGGCTCCTCACCTCTCAGAACTTTCTCATGGTGTTTCAGGAAGTGATTAAAGAAATATTGTCAGTTTCCAGATTAGCTCGGAAGTGTTTGAGTGGCTTTTACTGTGAGTGCCTTGGAGCCTGAGATGCTGTGAGGTATAAAATGGCTGGAGGAATAAGCTGTCATGTTGCCATTGCTTTCGTGGGAATTAACATTTGGAAATGTTCTAACCTTTTGATTACCAAGTAGCATAGGCAAAACACTCCCAAGTGACGAAGAGTAACTTGCATGTTAAGTATACTGTCTGTGTACCTATATAGCTTATATTCCGGAAGCCTCAAGATTTAATGTTGGTCAGCTCAAGGTGTTTTTCTATTTTGGTGGGTTGTGTTGTGTTTGCAGTGCTACTCTTTGATAGTGTAGATTTTAGTGCTTTTGTTGACCGTGCAGTGGTGCCCTAGAGTATAAGTCTAAGAATAGCATTTAATAGTGATTATTTGGGGGGTTTTGAGTGTGGGGAAAACTAGATTAGATGTGTGTGTCACCATTTATCTGTAGACCAATGTCTTGGACAGCTGTTCTTAAAAAAAAAAAAATACCTTAACATTTTTTGGTGCCTTATTTTCAACTTATTAATAAAGCAAGAATCTAGATATAACTGTTTTAATCAGCTTTGTCAGATTTTTTTAAAAGAATCTATGGAAATCAAGTAAGAAATCAGTAGATATGTTGATGTCTTTTAATGGAGCAAGAATTAATGTAGTGGTAATTCTTATCAAACTGAAATAGCTGTTGGCAGAGCTCTGATAAAAAAAAAATCTGTTGTGAACAAGATGAGCATAAATGTGTAGAGTGTGGCTTGTCCCACCTGTTACTGTTGTCTGAAATTGGCTCAAACTAGTAGCCATTACCGAAGTTAGAAAGCGATGTAATGTGAGGATTTATGAGTACTTGTTAGAGGCATAGTAACAGCTGATGTGCACAGGTGACTAGTTACATCAATGGAGAAAGAAATTGCATTTTGTGGTAGGATTAATTGCAAATAATAGAATTCATTTAAAGCTTCTGTGTGTCAAATTTGTAATGGAATCTTAAATGGGGAAGGAACTTTCAGGCTTCCTTTGTAAGTGGTATGTTGCCTAACTGAAAGGCATAGGGGGGGCACTTGTGTTCTAACTAGTTTCAAAACTATGGTGTCCTGTGAATTGCTGCTGCAATTGAAATTCAGATGGAGCTATAGTGACTCTAAACTGGTTTTCTGAGAATTCCTTACCTGTCAGAATCAAGAAAAGTAGTTATTCCTTTTGTTTTCGTGTGGGGTTTCCTGACTGTACTGGTGCACTCTAAGTCTCGGTGCGTTGTCTGATTTAAGTACCTTCCTCAAACTAACAGGCTCAAAGTGCATTTTTAATGTTCATACAATATAGTTTCATAAACAGTGTTGTAGTGTTGACCTGTGGTACAGTAAAAGTTGTTTAGGTGAGATGTGAGTTGCTGTTGACTTTCTGACTTGTAAAGGGGATGGAACTTTATAGCTAATATTCTGTAGGTTTAATATGAATCATGTTCAATGCCAGCTAATTTGTTACAGCTAACCTGGTATTGTGTTACAGTGACCTGTAGAAGATGTCTTTGCTATGGTTGACAAGAAGCCATGTCCATCATATACCATACTATATGTGGCTCTGTCTGTAACACTACTTTTTTCTGTCTTTTTGCAGAAAGTGTGGATGCCCATCAGCGAAGCTTTGATGTAGGAATTCAGATTGGCTATCAGCGTCGGAATAAGGATGTGCTAGCTTGGGTTAAAAAACGCAGAAGAACTATTCGTAGAGAAGACTTGATCAGCTTCCTATGTGGAAAAGTTCCTCCTCCAAGAAATTCTAGAGCTCCCCCAAGACTGACTGTAGTATCCCCTAACCGAGCTACTTCGACAGAAACTAGCTCATCTGTAGAGACTGATTTGCAACCCTTCCGTGAAGCCATAGCTCTGCATGGTAACAGTAATTTTTTTCAATACTACTTGGTTAAAATAAGGTGGGGGTTCTTAAAGCATGTCTGGCTCTTGGACTCTGTTGGTGTCATAATATGTTATACCTGATGTTCCAGCTGAAGGTTATATCCTTAATTCTGAGGGAATCTCTGTGTGTGTAAGGTGTGCTAGTTACTGAAATGTTGCATAGTCAAGTAGTTTGAAGAAAAGGTGTTGTGTAAAAATGAGGCTTGATCTGTAGAATTCTACAGCTGTGGGCTTAGAGTTTAAGTATCAACTGTTGGTAGTGTGTTTGAAGCATGAAGAGGCTTGGCATTCATACCAATGCTAGAGTAAACAGAATTCTTGGAAAACAATGTGTTCAATATTAAGACTTGGCTAGTAGCAAATAACCAGCAAATTTTTACAGGCTTAGGGATAGGGTTTCATGTCTTAAGCTTATGTCTGTGGGTAACCTTAGATCACTCTAGGTACCCCTATTATGCAGTGGATAATATGATTTAGTATTATACTTCAGGTGCCCTTGCTTGCCCATCATGGCAATGATTGAATCCTGTTCAGAACTGGGTTCTAGTTCACTTTCAATCATACATGTCTTCCAATGTCATACTGAATTTCCTTCCTTGCCATCACCAACAATGTTGGCAGTGTATCTCTTTTCAAATAGGAGTATTCTGTAGCTTCTTCTGCATTGGAGTGTTATCTAGTGAGTGATAAAGAAAAATGTGTTTCACATTGCTCTTGAGGTAAAATGAAGCAGTTCACTTGTGGGTTTTAAGCCTTCCAAAATTCTAAAGGCTAGCAAATATCTTGGAGTATAAATAGTAGACCACTCTAAAAGTGAAATCAAGCTATCTAGAAGTACAACCTGTGAAACTTAAGATGAAATTTTTACAGTTTCAGTATTTTCAGTGGGAAGTGGAATTGAGTTAAATGAGTGAATTCCCCGAAAATGCACTCTTGACCTCTCCTGTGCTGCAGTGGTTTTTCAAGATATGAGCCAGACACTGTTACTGTCTAGGTGACAGTGTTGTTCTGGTATTGTTTGCTGCTCTGCTGCCATTTAAATCAAACATGCTTCCACCCAGTTATGTAGTGTTTGGCAGTTTTCTTTCTTGTGTTGGAAGCTGGTTAGAGAATTCTGTGCACCAGTAATACTTATTCAGTAGGTAAAGCTAATTTCATGAATACAACTGCAGAAGCTGGCTCTCACCTGACATGATGTGAATAACATCCCCTTAAAAATCTTCATTCCTGAAACTATAATTGAATCCAGTGTGCAGTTAACTATAAAGGCCCACACTTAGGTGGGAGTCAACTGGGTAGACTTGCTTCAGCACAATTAAGCTCTTGAGCAGAGTAAACTCAGACTTTCTTATTGGTGATATGGCTCTTCTATTCCTAGATTGTTTCTTTGCATCTGCTTTGTAATAGAGGTGGGTTACGGAAGTCACTTCTGTATAGCATGGAAATCTAAACCATGAGGTGTGAAGTTTTTCTTCTGTGTTTCATAACCTAATATAGGGTCATGAGGAGTGTAGGGAGGTCTCTGCTCTGTACTGGCACTACAGGGGCTAGAAATGCACTCTTCTCCTTCCTCAGCTGGTTGAAAAGATTCAGTCACCTTCTGGATTAACTTCTCCTGATATCAGTTTCAGTCTAGTCTTTGACACAAATGCTTTTGTGCTAATCCTTTAATGACTAGGATGTATTTGGCCTCATAACTGGTTTTAGGTTATTGCCTACAATGTGCATTCCTCCAGCTTCTCCTATCCTTTTATTTAATGTTAAGTAATTTTCAGTTAATCCATCTCTCAAACTATTTTTCTGTTTATCATAGGGCTTCTCAAAACTATCTTTTGATTTTGAAATGTGTGTAGGATCTTCAGGTGTATGTAAATGTTGTCTGTAGGGCTACATATCTTGATCCTGGTAGGCTGTTCAAAAGTGATTTGCTGTTCCTGGATATTGTGAAGAAGAATGAGGGAACCTGGTTATACTGAGTAGCAGTCTCAGCAAGTGCTCAGGACTAGGACTTTGAGGGGAACTTTCAACTGGCATGTAAAAGAGGGAGACTGTTTTGTGCTGATGGATGTGGAGTATTACTCTATTGGTAATGTGAATGGGCTGAATTAGATTTGAGGGACAACACCAAAACTTTGCTGCTCTAAGCAAGACCTCTTTTAGGGAAGCAGGGATAGGTATGAATCTACACCACTATATAAAGCTCTCTTGAAGTAGAGCTATTTTTTTCACTTCTCAGAAATAGATACTAATAGATGTCTAAAGGCCATGGTCCTATAACCTGATGATCTTGCTCTTTGGGGGAAATACCTGTCTTTTGGTTATGTAACATCTAAATGCTTCATAATCGTATCTGAAAACTTCGGCAGAAGCTGTAGTAACAAAGTAACTAATAATTAAATATTTCCTTGATCCTCAGACAGAATTGCAGGTGTATGCCCTGCGCTAGAGAAGAGTATCTTTAGGTATCAATACAATCTTAAAACTATATGCTGCATATGAAGAGACATCTGCTATAACTGCATTTTTAACCTTAACTCTTCTGTCTCAAATCTCACTGTATCTGACCTATGTTGTAGCTCCACAAGGTAGTTGACAATCTTCTTGACGAGTGCTAGGGATTTTGAACCTAAAATTTAATCTTGTGATAGTATTTATCAGTAGTGCTTGTGCTATAAGGAAACTTATTTTCTAATGTTCTGCTTTCAAGACTTGTTACAGTAGCTAAAAACAAAATGAACAAGACAAACTGTACTGACCCAAGAATGTTTAATATATGATCCGCCTCTTCTAACTGTTGTGTATGGGTAACATTTTGAAATAAAACATGACTGGAAATTTGAACAATGAATACCTAAAAAAATTAAAATATTCAAGAAAAGCTGAATAGTTACCTCAAAGTAATATATGCTATTTTACTCTGAAGTTCAAGTGGCTTTTTCTGAAACTTAAAAGAACTGTGCATCTGATGATGCATAACTTCAAGATGTGGTAGCAGAAGATAAATACCTTCATTCAAAATCTCAAATAGTTTTTACCTTCCACCAGCACCTAAAAGGTCATTGCAGCTGGAGTAGGTAGGGATATATCTTCACCTAAGTAGGTTTTCTGGATGTATATTGCCATATCCAGTTCTGTAAGAGAAGTTTCAAATGACAGTTGCATCAAACTGGGCTAACAGTGATAAGATTCCCCAAAGTTGACGTGTGCTTGGGTCACTTTCTGCCTGACTGTTGCTATCATACTGAGTTTTGCAGGGCTGATGGCTATGCACAGTCTGTGTTTAAGATGTGGGATGTGCTCCATGCTTTACCAACTCTTCTCCTGAACATAATTGCAGAAAGTGATTTTAGAAGGAAGAAGCAAGCTTGAGAAGGCAATGTGGAAATATGCATTAGACTTTGAGCACTTTTAACTAAAGATTATTAATGGGCCACAGTGGAGGGAGCATTTAGTTCTTTTGCTCCTTATCTTTAATGTTGTATGCCATTAATGAGATTGAGTCTCTTTGCAGGGGGAAACCCTTGCTCTGGCATGTAGAGGTATAGAGCTTAGTCCCTTTAAAGAGCCTGAATTTCCATTGGGCCGTTTTTGTCTCTTTAAACTGCACTACAGAAGGTTAGCAGTTGTTAGAGTGGAGAAACAATTCATAGAAGAGAGGATTGGAGAGCAGTGTTTGGATTAGTTGGAAAAGATTTAACTTGAGGGTGTGTGTGTGTAGCTGTCAGTTCTGTGCTGGTGTGTGCTAAAAGTTGCTCTTTGAGTAGTGTTATGAAAAGATGAGTATGGCAGTGAGAAGGATCAATTTGCGTGCCATTCTGCATTTATCTGGGGTTAACTAATTCCTGCTTTAGTCACACTTCTAGTGTGAATATTTTTTAATACTTCCTGATTTAAACTTACAGAAAACAATAGTTGAACCTACTGTTCAGTATAGTAGTATTGAGTATATTATGCTGTAGTTGTGACCTGAGCATTTCATTATACACGTGGCTATAGTGCAGATGAAATGACATTTACAGTTTGTTAGGCCATTGTTGATAAACTTGCTAATTTTAAGTTGATGGTTTTATTTACCTGAAGTGTTTCGTACTCCATAAATATACTGCTAGCCAAGCATTCTAACCACTTGATAGTTTTGGAGAGTACTTAGTTATATGTTAGCATTGGACACAATTTCTTCTATGCTGCAGCTTTTTCTAATAGTACTATAATAAATGCTTTAGAACATAGCTTCAGATAAAAGCAGAGTTTTTTGTGGAGTTGCTGGCTGAGAAACACTTAACTTGATGAAAGATAGCAGGAGTGGGAACATAGTACTGCAAAATATTTCAGATGTCATCCACTTCAATCCTTTGAAATTTAAAAAGAAAGAGCTCTATGTCCTTTCTTAAAGGCACCTATAAAAAAGTTTCCTGTAGAAAGCAGTGAGAGATTTCAGGCGTGGTCATGACATCTAGAAAGAGTTAAAGACTTTAGTAGCTGTTTGAATCTCTGTCCTGTTACATAGGCAAAACCAGTGTGCCTATGCTTAGGTCACATTAATCATGATATGGTAGTTTGAGGTTGTGAAATGGTGTTATCAACTGTCATGTCATCTTGCTACTTCCTAGTATCTATTATTGCTCACTCTACAGATTTAAATGTTCAGGTGTTTTGGTAAGTGGTTCCTGAGTTCACTGAAAACTTACTCTGAATAATTCACAGTAAATGGATTTTCTGAGATTTCCTCTTTGCTTTACCACCAACTTCCAAGAAAAAATGATCTGTGGATCACAGCTCCTGAAAGATGCTTTCTCTGTTAACAAAAATAGCCTTTCAGCTGCACTACTGCTTGTCTTCAGACAATCGTTCCATGACGTGGCAACTTGATATTTTACTGCATGCCTTTGAGTTTTCCTGACTCTGCCATGTTACCTCGATGAACCAATCCTATACTGTGATCTTAATGTTTTGCTTGACAGTTCTGCTCTCATGGCTTGATGTCTAGTGCTATGTGACATGGTTAACTGCTAGTAATTGATACCAAATTGTCACTCAGTCTGTTAACATACTCAGTAATGACTGTTACTTGTTCGGTATTGAATACCTGTATGAAAGGCAAGATTAAACTGCAACTAGATGTCCATGTTGTGATACAATATCCTTGTACTTCTTTCTTTGTAGAAATTAATTCAGAACAACTCTCCTGCCTTTGGCATTACATTTGATTGAAGATTTTATCTTAATTGTCTCTTGAAGATTGTCTATGTATTTCAGCGTAGAGTGATGCTGTATTCCTAAACATGGGGAAGTCCATATCTGCTTGAGGTATTATTTGCAGATGTTGGCAGTCAGATGTAGAATATGCTGCATCATGTTACAGATGGACCTTTTAGTTCTGACTGTTGTATCTATAAATGCTTGTTAGTTGGGAAGGTTCTACTTAAGCAGTTTGACAAAAACTGTGGTCTCACATCATAGGTCAGGTTTTGGGTTTATGTAGAATAATCTTTCTCTCCTTGGGTGATAGACATAATGAAAAGATATTGTGATAAATGACCAATACATTAATTCAGTTTTTTGAGTTGTATAATTTAACAGTAAGTAACTGATGTGGTACAAATTGTTGACTCTCAGTGGAGCTAAGACCATTGAACTTGCGTGTTCAGAGTAGTTTTGTCTGGAGTAGTAATGTGGGGGAAATACCTGCAATCAGTTTGGATTTAAAGCTGTGTCACTTGTGCACAGTCAATTTTTCCAGTTTAAATGTGCAAGATGAATTAATGTGTGTTTATAATATATGATGTGACAGTTGAAATCAAACTTGCTGCTGTCTTTAAATTGTAAAGTGATGTGTTAACTACCTAAAGTTTACACATTGGTAGTTGATCAAAGTTATGGTATCTGAATTGGCTTTTTGCTCATACATCTGTCATGCAGTTGACTGCTTGCTTTCTTTGGTAAATGCATAGGAATCTCTTCTCATAATGGTTTTGAATTCAAGTTTGAACTCAATTATGAAAGTGCTGCAATGAACCTTGTTTCTGAATTATCTTCTCACTGAAACAGCTTTTACTGTTGAAATACTTTCTGCTGTTGTGAATGAAAGATGGTTTTAATATTAACAAAACCTGCAAGGTCCCTATCAGACTTCAGACTGTTTGAGTTGTGTTATAACACTTAGAGCTATAAGCAAAGCCTTTAAGAAAGCATCAGTGATTGATTAGTGGCTGTTTCTGCTGCTGGTTGCATAATGCCCAGTCTATAGAAGTCTATCCTGTACTGTTACGTGAGCTAAGCTTTAAATATTCGCTCAACAGTAAGGTATGATAGTGAGATTCACTGACCTGTTCTACCCTGATCTGTACATCAATCTGCTGTTGCTGCAGATGGCTTTAGAATTTATCCTTTAATTGAGGCTTATGGCAACTGATCTAGTAGCTTTAGCAGTCTTCTCTTGACAGAGCCTCTGAAGTGACTTGTTCAGCCTGTCAGCAGCTCATATGGTTTTGTTAGGTTTTGCTTGTCAGCATGTGACTTCTGGTTGCCTACTTGACCATATATGAAGATGTGTGTGTAAAGCCATTTAATACACAAGATATGTGATGGCTGGACAAAGGTCTTGAATATTTGAGACTGGAGGAAACCTGTGAGAGAGCTCAAGGTTTTGAAGGTTACTGACACAGAAATCTTCCTGGACCACCTAATATCTGCCTGTTCTTATTTGCTGGAAGAATATGCAGGTGTAGATCTTGGTCTGCTGTTCATCTCTCCTACATGACTTGTTCTGGTGGCTCATGTCTAGGGCCAAGAGATGTCTTTGTACTTCCTTATTCAGATTTGTAGCAGTTATGATAGCAAAGCTGTTTGTCTTATCTCTGAGCTCTTGTTTATGTACAAATGTAGCCTGAATTAAGAATTGAGAAGAATTGTTAAGCTTTCATATATTAGCCCATACTAAACTTACGATTTAGAATGCTCTACCTTTGCAAAGTTGTGATAGTAACGTTACTGAAGACAAGAAGTTTAATATGAAGCTTGTACTTTTTTTGTGTATGGCGTTGTTTCTAGAAGAAATGAAGTTCTGTTTAAAACACTTTGTCACTAACCTGAACACAAACAAAAGTAAATGCAGGGTGCATGTGACAGTTCCAGCATCAGATCTGTCCGTAGCAAACTTTGAGGGATTGTCATGTGGTCTTGTTTTGTTTATTTGGTATTTCTTAAGTGCCCTTTTTAATTCTGGTACTATGGATGTGTTGGTTAATATGACAGCCATGAAATAGTTTTATTTAAACTCTGGCTGTGGTATACACCTGTCTGAGATCTGTCATACTGCAGATTTCTTTATAGCTACGGTGACTGAGGAGAATGAAAGGGAGCAGCAGGCTGGTGGTGTTTGAAACAAGATCAAGTCAACCTGGAGAGTTCTTGCTAGGGGGATTTTCCTTCTGTATAACTACTGGTCTAGTGTGAAGCTTTCATATTGAAATAGTCTACTCTTGAGTATCTACATATTCTGAATGGCATGTCATGCTTACAGAACTAGCATTTGCCATAGTGTGCTATTGACCTGTGTATAACCTTACTTTTAATGTCATAAAAAGCAGTTCTAGTAATTGCTAGATTCTTATGTGGACTAAAAACTGAGGCAGTGTGGTTTGGACTCAAAATAGTACAGTGGAAATAATATGAAGTGCCTTTAGCATATCAATAAAAGTCAAGTAAGTGTCATATGATCTGCCACATGGGAAATATTACTGTTTGACTTAAATACTTTTTCTCTTTTTCCCTAGGTCTTAGTGGTGCAATGGCTAGTATAAGTGTTCGCTCGAGTACCCCAGGCTCGCCCACTCATGTGAGCAGCGGCTCCAATGCTAGTCGAAGGAGAAATGGACTACATGATGTTGACTTGAACACTTTCATATCAGAAGAAATGGCACTCCACTTGGACAATGGTGGAACTAGAAAGCGTACCTCAGCCCAGTGTGGCGATGTCATTACAGACTCACCAACTCATAAACGCAACAGAATGATCTAAACTGCAAAAATTTCAAACCCACCATGCTGCTTGAAAGCCACTTGATCCTCAGAGTACTATTGAAAAGGAAACATGAGGCCATCTTTCCACATTCACTGTTTAAGACAAATTCAGTAAATGCCATAAAGGAAGTTTTAGATATTACATTAGATGCCTCTTGTAACTGCGGCTTTCTTAAACTATATTCTTAGCAGAGGACATCAGATATTGTGTAGTAGTTAGCAAGATCATCATAGGCGAACATGTATCCGTTCCAAGGCTAAAAGTGACCTTACTTGTATTCTTAAAGGGAAAGGAAATTTCAGATGTTTATTTGGTTATAGAATGCTTTTTTTGTCCTTTATTTCCTGCTGTGTTGAGTATTTGCTTAAACAGTATTGCCAGTTTGACTGAAATTGTCTACAACATGACTTGGCATCTTTGTCAAAACTGCAGGCTTCCATTTTTGCAGCACTGTACCATGCACCTAGTTTCTATATAGTAACAGTGTGCAAGTTAAATATTGGACTGTACCCTTTTAGTTTTAAAAGCAGTTGATAATTCTGGTGATTGTGTGAAAATGTAAAGAGGTGCTATGATGGTCATGCAATTAATACTTAATATTGAAACAATACAAGGATCTTTATTGGATTCTATTTGTGTGTTTTAGTGCTCTGAAGTAGCAATATTAAACTTTTCCCCGATTAACTTCATAGACTTTTAAATCAGTTTGAGAAAAATATATGTACTTATTGGTATAATCCTTGTGGTAACCATACACAGTGCAGACTGCACCAGTGCTGACCTAAATTTAGAGAAAGATGTCCTGTAATTTGGAAAATAGACTTTTCTGTTCAGTATTAGTGAAGGGTAGGTTTTGTGTACACCCGTATCCCATTTTACATTTCTTGTAAAGTAATTGCCCATTGATGGGGAGGGGTGGGATGAGAGGGAACGAGGGGGAATAGTTGGAAAAGGAGTATGTTCTAACAAGTAAGATCATGTCATGTGGAAACTTGGACTAACTTAAAGATTCTGTATTATGCCGTCTCCTTCAGGAAGGAGTGACATGCAGGTTCTGTGGAGTGCTAAGAAAATAATTTAAAACTGGAAGTTGATTATAAAGCTCTGGATAAATATGCCGTAAGGATGAATTAAAGGATAAAAGGCTTTCTTTGTGTTGAGCTTACATTCACCAGATTGAACTCTGGCTGCCATAACTTAAGCATAGTCTAAAACTGAACTAGAGATTAAGACTGATCTGCTGCAAATCTGTTTCTGAATGGGGAAGGATATGTGTCAGTCTCAGTGTCTTAACTTATTTTTACATGTAGATGCAGCAAGGCTTTGGTGGAGAGCTCTGGCTTTTAGGGCCTCTACATCTCTGCCTAGGAAAGAAATAATACAAGAGGAGTTAGAAAATGAAGAGCTCCAGACTTGGAAGTTGGGAAAGGGTTTTTTTGTGAGGTGGTTTGCATGCTTTAACTGGAAGCATAGGCTGGTTCTTGAATGAAATGCAGCAGTGCTAGATTCACAATACTAAAAATTGTGGTGTTCTAGCTAAGTTAAGGCACCTTGAGCTCCATGTTAATACACAGCTCTTCAAGGCTTTTGCTTATGTGCTTGTAGAGTCAGATCCTTTTGTATAATCTTCCCTGTTTGAAGCAGACTTCACTGATTTTGTTCCTTTTTTTACCCTGATGTCCTCTCATTGGTGTTCTGTAGTCAAAGCAAGACAGCAATGTGTTCAATTCTCATAATTCAAGACTCTACTAAAAGCGTGATTTCCTTGCTTTGTGGTGCTTCCATCAAATTTCTTTACATCAAAGAGCTCTTGAAGATGTCAGCAGTTGCACAATACTGTAGCTAGAGGTGTTGTGGCTTATGGGACAAGTGTAAGAACTGTCCAAAGTGAGATGGTAAGAACTGTTCAAAACCCCCACCTGTGTTACATAGCTGAACTTGCACATCACCTGAAGACTCAGTATACATTAATTTCAGTTACTGCTATTATGATTCATAAGACTTATTTTATGTATAATATTAATACTACGTAAAGCTAGTTTTCATTTGGAAATTGCATTTTCAACAAAGATTTTTTTGAAGATGGTATCTAAATATATCTGTTAGTATTTATTAGGCTGTTGTCAGAAGGATTTTTCTATTCCAGAAGAAAAATCTGGAGTCCTGAGCAGAAAGGACGTGTTTGAGAACCATTCTTCAGCTCTTTTTGTTTATTCATTAACTGGCTTGTACAACTAAGATGCTTGTACTCTGTGACTCTTAACACTTCACTATTACATGTGGTAAAGGTAATGTCATGCTGGTATCAGTTCTGCATATATGGACTGAACTGTACTGGGGCTTCTGGTCTGGCCCAAATATACAGAGCCTGTTCAAATTATTTCCCTGTTCCTTGCAGTGAAATAAATCTTGTTAATGGTTTGAAGCATTAATTCATTCTAGTACCATCTAAAACTAAATTTGTCTGGCTTTTTATTTAATTTGTGCCATTTTCCTTTGAAAGAAAGCAGGATTAGATATTAAACTGGTTGCATTAATGTTTTTTTGCTTGTACCTTAAATATTTGGCAACTTTCTGATTGTTTTTTGTTTAGCCCCAACTGTTGTTTGCTCTTTGTTAACCTCTGCCAGAATGATCAAAAATGCATGTATTCACCTGGTAAACACAAGGAGAACAGGTTGTCTCTTCAAGAAAATAAAAAAGTTCATTACCTGTTGCTTTGACTGTTTTTTTTTTGTTTGTTTTTTGTTTTTTTTTTTGTTGTTGTTGTTTTGTTGGTGGTTTTGTGGGGTTTTTTTCTGTTTGTTTTTTTCCTGTTTTTTTGTTTGTTTGTTTTGGTTTGGTTTTTTTTGGTGTTTTTTTTTTTTTTTTTGTGCCAGTATAGATAATTGATGTTCTGGAAACTGTTGTCCAAACTGCAGCTCCTGGAGCCAGAAGGGAGCTGATTTCTGTAAGAAACACTGAAATGAGAACTGTTTAGTTTGGTAAAAATGGTGCTTACTTTTGCTTTCTCCTATGAATCATATAGTTGACTGGTCTCTTCATGTACATCAAGTCTAACACGAATGTGCGGCAAGTTACGTAAAGTACATCCTGCACTGAGGCTACTGAGCTTGGCTTGCTTATTAATGAAGTAAGTTTTAAATGTTAAATTTAAATCTATATTACAATAATGCAAAAATGATTTTGGCTGAAACTGAAGTCCTGCAGTTAAACTTACTCTCAAATGTGGTTTATCCAGCTGGAGTAATAGAAATTCTTAAGTTGTAATAAACCTAATAAAAAATAAATACAACTGATAAGGCTGGTTTGTAGTTCTTTAAGCTTCTAAATAATACAGTCCATCACTGAAGCCAAACTGAGGTGTGGTTAGTTGGAGTTGGTGGGCTTGCCTGGTTCTGCAGAGCAGGTGTGCGGGTGGGTAGCTGTTCTGTCTAGCTATGCTTCAGTCTTTCCTTTTTTGCCTTTAATGGACTAATGAAGGTACTAAGAATTGGAGTGTACTGTTGCATTTATGTGAGATTCTGCAGAGTTTAACATCACTAATCCTTAGGAAAAGCATTTTAAGCTATGCTGTGTAAGATCTTGGAAAGTCAAGCAGTATTGACTTCAACAGCTGAGCTTTCTGATCTCTTGGAAGAGATTTTTTTGGACTTGGGGTGAAATTAGGTGCTATTCCAGCTTTATGTGGGTGCCCCTAAATGTGCAGACTTTTCCACTTGCTGTACCAGCAGGTCTTTGAGTTTCATTATGAGGGAGCGCTTTATTTGTGAAATGTTCCAGTGGGGATTTGGAAAGTATTCTGAAATGACTAGTAAAACCCCAGCATCTTTCAGTTGTTGCCTGGAGCTAGTAATATGCTGGCAGGAATGAGGAATGCACACCTGACTTGTTTCATGGAGTTCACTGCACCAGCTGGGGCTGCTGGGGTAGCTGCAAAGCCTTGGGCTCCCTCATCCCAGACTCTCTGGTTATTCAAGGTAATCAGGAAGGCACTGGCACCTGTGTGTAACTGCCTGTCTAAAGCTTTTGTTTTTCTGTGCATCTGTCTCCTGTGGAAGGATTGAGGCTGGTGAACTGACTGAGAAAATGGCTCTGTATTCAGTGCTGGTGCTTTCTGCTGTCATTCTCTCTATGGGTGGCTTTCAGACCATCTGAAAAGGAAAATTGTCTCAGACTCAAGGTAGTGAATAAACTGACCACATTCACTTGCGTGCAGTCCAGAATCATCATGTAGTTCTCTTACAAGATACGTGGCAGGTAAATTTCTTGGTAAGTGATGACATTCCAGCACTTCCTCTGACTTGGTTTTGAACAATGATGCTGCTGCTTTTGTGGCTGATGTTACAGCATCCACCTGGGTTTTATGAACACTTGGATGGTGCTTAAGGGCTGTGTTGGCTAAGATGGGATGTGGTGGGGGAGCCCACAAGATCTCGGAATCGGCTATGAGCCTGTTGAGCCATACACTGGTTTCTAGAAAAACCTTGAATTGCAGTATAAGAAGTACAGATGAGTTAGTAAAGATCTGAGACTACTCAATCATACTTTGTAATATTTCACCATTTTTGTATCATCTTCTAAGTATGAAGGTGAAGTTGGTTTTGGATGCCACAGAAAAAACTACGCATGAAAGGAAATGCTGGGTTCCTCATTTGTAGTGTTACACCATGATAATATCCTATGTCTTTGGACAAAAACTTGTGATGCTTCTCCAGCTCTGAAACTCAAGCCACAAGAACCCTGATGTTTTGTACACCTAATACTCCTTATGTAGGGTGTGAAAGCAGAGGATGCAAAATGTCTACATTCAGACCAGATAAGCTAAGAGTCTTGTTCTGCTGGAGTTTCAATAGGGTCTCCTCCAGCTCCTGCCCATACAGCTGTGTGTACCTGTGTGCCTAGAAAGTGGTCCATGCTGGTGAGTCCTCAGTTTAGCATCTGTTTCTTTATTAATACATATTTTTGTTTCTATAGTGATAACTATTTGAACCTAGCTTTGTTTGGAAGTGAATTCCTTGATTCTTACCTATAATGCAGTCTGCAAGACCAAGAGTAAGACAAGGAGAAAATACATTTGTTCTGTTCAGCTGAGTAATTACTCAGTCTCACAGAGTTAACTCCAGTTGTCTACAGCATTGCCTCTGCAAATCAATCAACTTTAGACCACTTTTAAACCACCAAAAAAATGATTCTTTGGAATGCTTTGGGAGAGTCTTGTAGGTATTTTTTAAAAATAATTTTTTAAAACATGCCCACTGTGCTTTTTCAAATATATTTTTTTTTTTTTTTTCAAATATAGTAAGAATTTTCAAGCTTTGGGGAGAGTTTTGCCATGAGTTAACAGCGGTGATGTTGCCCTGTATCTATTTCGTAAAGCACAGCTGAAGATAACTAATGCTGTCTACAAAAGTTTTCTAAAAGCTGTTTTCCTATTCCCTCTATAAGCATCAACAAAAAAGCGTGCACTTAGAGGCAGGTGGAAAAGCTTGCACAGTGGAGTCTGCTCTTTCATGGCTATGTTTAAATGGCTCCCTGTGGAAGAGCATCTGTTATCTCCCATGGAAGGCAGACTTTTCTTCCTTTCCCTGGAGAAATTTGTCAGTCATGTGAATCACTGAAGATGCATTTTGGGTGTTGTCTTGTTAAAATTCAGATTTTGTTAGGCTTGGGATACATTTCTCAAAATACAGGTAATTCGTCCCTCCCATGGGGAAATTTTCCTGGGAAATGGGTTCAAATGTGTTTAAATCCTGATAGTCGATGTCTTTAAAAATAGTTCAGGAACTCTGAAACTTAGTGAGGGGTAGCTTTATATTCCTGCTTTCCCTGGTTCAGCATGGGCTGTACTGGGTAGCTGGTGACTTGAGTGACTTCAAAAAGTCATTTTTACAACTGCACACTTGCTGTTTTACTTGGAGCTATGTAAAACAAGTGGTTAAAGTTGCCTAATGTAATGTGATGTAAGTTGCATGAAGTACTACTATGTAGAAGAATCTATTTTGTGTTTAAGCCATAGTTTGGTACATGGTTTAGGCTCAGTGGCAGCATCTCTTTCTATCACAGAGCATTTCATGGGAATGATGCTGAGGCTTTAAAGTATCTGAGATTCACAAAGATTTAAAGCAATGGTGCTTCGGCCATGGTGGTCCTGTTGGGTGGCTGGAGAAGAAAGCTCCTGGTGCCCAAGTGCTGACTGGGGATGGGTCAAGTCTGCAATTGTTTTCTGCAAAAGCTGATGTTTGGTAACAAAATCTGGGTATGGAGGGAGAACTGGGTGTGATTGGTCAGAAACAGAAAACTCACATTATATGAGAAAAGACATGGTGACATGGACAGCTCAAGGTGCAGGGGAGGAATTCTTGCTCTCCCGAGCTCTGAAGGAGCCTTGCTGCTTGCTTCATGGTTTAGCCCAGGTTTTCTTTTGCTATGTGACATTCAGCACATCGTGCCAATGCATGGTGGCAGGGTGCGTGCCATGACAATGCCTTTACCTGTTGGTGCCAATAGTGAGGAAGGGATCAATGCCTTTTTACCTCATGAACTCAAAGATCCTCAGACAAACAGAACTATGGAACAGAAAATCTCTCTTCAATTTACTAGCTGTATTTCTATCCTTAAAAGAGCTATGTGCTGTCATCTGTCCTTTGTGAAGACCAAAATAAATCTTGGCAGCCTGCTTTCCTTCTTTCTCGATGGCTGAAGGCAACTTTGCAGGCCCTTGATGCTGAAACTGTCACTTTTTGTTAATCCTGCATGTTTCCTGTGTTTAAACTTTCAAATGTATCGGTACACTTGGTGTAATCTCCATAATCATAACTTTGTTACACAAGAGTAACTCTTGCATATTTGGCCCAATGTTGACTCTTCTTGGACAGCAATACAGTAAGTGACAAGATGCTTTCCAGGCACCTGGTGCAGCCCGTGGCACTACCCAGCCCAGCTGGGTGAGGCTCAGGCTGGTGCCTTGGTGGCTGCAGGGGGATGCCCGAGGCAGTGGATGGAGCTGCACTTTCCCACTTCTGCAACTTGTATCTCAATCTCAGTTTTACATTTGTAGATGTACTGTTCCTGTTATCTGCCAGTGACACTTAATCCATGTGGTACCATCCAGGCTTAGCATTTCACATAATGAGAAGGATAATAAATTGCGAACTAAACGACATTATTTGCTTTCTCTTTTCTCTGAACTTTGTGTCCATAGAGGATGTGATCAAGCATGGCAAGATGGAAAAAGAAAGTCAATATTCATTGACGGTAGAATTATTAATGCTCCTTCAAAGCGATTGGTGGAATAAAGTGCTCGCTCCTCCTCTGCGTGGCCCCAGCGCTGGGGGGTTTCACTCGGGGGGCTCCTGGCAGCCGGAGCAGGGTTTGCAGGTGCAGCCGAGAGCAGAGGGGAGAGCAAGGACAGGCAGGGAGAGGGGAAACGTCCTGTAAGTGGGTTTCCATCTCATTGCTGGGGTGGTGCTGCCACCTAGGGTGCGAGGGCGCACAGCTGCAGGCACAGAGAACACTTTCCACAGTGGTTTTCGCAGTATTTGCTCCCGGAGCGCAGCTCGGGAAGGGTGCAGGGGGAGCTGGGCTGGAGCTCAGTGCTGGGGCAGGGCTTGGGGCTGAACACCTGCGTCAGAGGTTACTGCAGTAGATTATTCTAAGGGAAAAGCCCCACAAAAAAATGCAGAGGAGGACTCTTGTGGCTTAGGTGGTGTTGGGAGATGGGGAATTGTTTCTGGCTTTGCTGTCTCCATTTGCCACAGGCACCTTGTCCTCACCGAGTCTGGCTCTCATCGCGCATCGGCCTTTGGCACACAGCTGGGCATGTGTGTATTTTCTCATTTACAAGTACTTATGCAGCTTGTCAGGTTTTGTGGAAGAGGTCAGAGATTGATGGTAGTGATTTCAGCCACAGAGGAATAGTTCTCTGCGGGCCAACCCTGACTCTGCTGCTGCAAATGCCGCTGCACAGCTCCAGGGCTGGGCTTGTGCACCTCGCCGCGTTCTTGGCTTTGCTTTTATGTTAAACAGTCCTTTTCTGTAAATCCAAGAAGTTTCAATGTGCACTTAGAGAAAACTTGAGCCAAAGCTAGGCTGCCTGGGCTCCAGGGCACGGTTAGGGAACAGATGTTCAATTCAGACCAAAATCAATCCTGAGCTTGAAATCTGCACTAAGGGCTCTGCCCCACATCAAGGACTTCAAAGAAAAGGGCATTTTCTTTTGTAGTTCCAGCTCAGATGTAGCTGAAATTCCATTTTACAGTCCGCTTTCCCCCTCATATTTGTCAAGCCCAGCAAATGGGCCTCTCACTCTTCTGCATTAAATTTAAGCCTGTCTGAGTGTACTGAAGCTGCATGAGTTTGCCCTAAGCTTACCTTGGTGTATGAGCTCAAGACCTCAGAAATCCAGCTGGTATTTTACCTTGAGCTCAAATTCCTGGGTGAATGAGTATACATACAGTCTTAAGTTCCTCTTCACTGCAGGAGTCAGTGACTGATGAAGAGGGGCTGCCAGGCCTGTTTTGCCATCCATCGGTATAAACAGACTAAGGCACTTAATAGTCCAGATCAATACTTGCCTCAGTTCTTCTACAGCTCTGTTACTGTGACCATTCTGGTTAAAGGAACAGCTTCTGCAAAAGCATGTGTACTACGGAACAGGACATATGACAGCCGTAAAGAGGAGACTATATTTTTTTAACTGCCTTTAACTGTTTATGGCTGTAAAACTAAGGCTGTTCAATTCTTACAAAACTATTCTTACAAATCTCTTTCTCCTTGTACCTCCCAGTGGTAACTCCATACTCTGCCCTTCCTCAGCAATGCCTCACGTTTTCTGCCATCTTTACCTTTCCTCACATGCTCTAATTTTTGCATTGCTTCAAAGAAGTTTGTGTGGAAACCATCTGTATAGTCCATAGTATGCAAGTATTGAGAAATAAGTTTACCAAACAGTCAGCAGGAATTAGGTGTTTTCACATGGATGGGTAATTTACTTGGTTCCAGGTTACCTATTAATTCTGATGAATTTCAGCAACTTGAAGCACAGATTCTGCCATATTTTTTATGTGCTTTGGGTGTAGAATGAAATATGGATCAGATTTTAAAGCTATATCATGTTTGAAATGGTTTTTGTGGAAAGCTTTACAGAGCTGTGAAGCCATGCAGGTAATTTTTCCTTCTCCCCCATTTCTACAAACCAGTCCTGTCTACTGATGCTACAACTTTTGGCTCTTTGGGTGTCAGTGCTGGGTGGATCAAACATTAATGTGTACTCAGTAGTGGAGACATGATTTAAAACCTGTAAAACAACATTGATGTGAACACAGCTGTTGCTTGTAACGTTGCATGCAGTGGGTCAAGTTTAGCGCTACACGGATTTACACCAAGATTTGGGTCTCACTCTTTATTTATAATCAGAAAATATTAGTAAATATGAGTATTTACTGATCAGAATTGCTACACTGTTTTTTTTTTTTTCCTTTCCTGTTTTTAGAATTATGAAGTTGAATGAAAATATTCAACCCTCTGAAAGAAAGCAGAGGAGTCTGCACACCAAAGAGCCCTTCTGTTGGTAGTTCCCCAAATTTTCCTTTGGCTCGCAATTATTTTTGCCTTGCCTTTGGAAGCACACAGTAGAACTCATGTATTGTTGCACCTTTGAGGGCTTCTTCCATTTTCAAGGCTTTTTGTTGGACATCTTCCTCCCCTCTGAAACACTTTTTGGAGCACTGTGGTGCTGGTAGGTGGTTCAGTTCCTAGAACAATATCTGGCTGGCACTTCTTAATGTTGGGTTTTTTAGTCATCTCTAATGAGCACTTTTAAAGCTGTATTGATTTCAGTGTGCTTTGAAGTTGACCTTTTTCCTTCTTATTTATTAATGTGGATGTAGCTATCTGAGATAACCGTTAAGTTGAAGTGTTACAGACGGACTGAAATCCATCGGTTAAAGTACAATTAAACACTTCCTACTTTTGGGTACTTTAGAGATTTCAGAGACTGTGAGGCTGGTAATTCTGGTATCAATACATTTTTAATTATCACAAATATTATATATTTTCTCTTTATTTATAAAGTTTGTACATAGTACACTTGAAGTTATGATTTTTGGTTGTAAACAAGATAAAAAATTGAGTGTTCACTGAGGAGGCTCTGTGAACACGGAACACAAAGGTTGGCTGTGTGCCTGCGGTGGTGATGCCCTACCACACCAAGTCCCTCATCGAGCTAAATATAGATGCTATTTTGCTGGAGTAACTGTTGCCTAGAGTTGCCCTGAGCACATGGATCTCGCAAGTGTCTGGAAATGGCATTTCTTGTAGGGGAGGTAGAAGGAAAATGCTGAGTATCAGCAGTAATTTCGTAGAGAAAGCAGCTTGTTGGGCATATGCATCAGCTTTAACTAGAAATTCCAGGAGAAAATAAGCTATAAATTGCTTTAAAGTCATTGATTAAATAATGTTTGTGTTCTACAGAGAAGGAAACCTTCAGCAGCCTCCCTTAGCACCCATGCTGAGCTTAAAGGGGGGGTGTTGTTGACTGGGTTTGTAATAGACCCTGGCAGCAGAGCTCTGCTTTGCATTGGCTGGTGTGGAGCTGCAGCCAGGACCCCAGCAGCAGGGCACGTGCCCACCCTCAGTGTCTGTTGTCAGGGCCCATGTCACCTTCCTCGTGGATGGCTCCATCCTCACCTGGGTTGTGCCCTGGCTGCTACCCTATGGGGGATGCCCACCCTTATACACAGCGCATGAACCACGGGAGGAAGCTGCCAGTTCAGCTGCTGCTGTTCAGGGCCAGAAGACTCCAAACCTGGTGGTTTTGAGGTAAAGGAGTTATGCATTTCTGATGCACTTCACTACAAGTAAGGTGCCTGGATGTACGGCTTTCTATTCGTATTTTACTCTGGGACTGATTTTTCCCAGAAACATGGAGCATCATTTCCTGCTTGTACATCTGTCTGGCATCCAGGGATGGATATGGAATTCTGTTGAGGGGCTTTCCCAAAACATGTTATTGTAGGGCTACAAGGCATTTTGAGTTACAGCCACAAGTCATTCATTGTGGGTGTCTCATTTTAGACTTCAGCCGACCTAGATTATGGTGTAGAAACACTTGAGTTTATTTTGGTGCGACATCCTCCTTGCTTCTTAAGAGCTCCAAAACTATTTCCCAAGTGGCTTTCAGCAAGTTCCAGATCAGGTCCTGATTAGCTCTCTGTGAACATATGTGAAGAACTGACAAAACCCAAAACTTGTCTTTGGAAAAACCCCAGTATGATATTTTAATGTGAGCATCCAAACAGGGACAAAGTAGTTTTCTTTCATGGATTTGAGTTACAGGGAAAAGAAAGAAAAAAAGATGTCAAAATTGGCATGTGAGATCTGTGGGTGACTCCTGGGTGTTACCATCTGAGGCCTTTTCATCCTTGCTCTGTGCTACGAGCTTTGCCCTTTGGCTGGACCAGGGCTTGTTGGTGTTACCTCTGTGATTACAGCTCCAGTGTGGCATCGCTTCTCCGTGCCCTGCAGTAACGGCTGTGCTGGAGCGCGTGAGCCCTGTGAACCCCACACAAGGTCTCTGCTCCCGGAAGGAGCTGCCAGCAAATAGGTTTATAGAAAGATAGTGGCAGGAAACTTGGCAGCTGATAAGAGAGCAGCTGTATTTGTTGTTTCTAACTGGGAAAATACAAGGCAGAATTAATTTAAGCTACTAATCAGGGTACTACAACTTTTAAAGCAAGGGAGTCTATATAGGTATATTGCTACCGGCATGGTAGATGAAATTATAACATGAAATTTTGACTGACTCTTGACTTTATGTGGAGAACAGCATAGGAGAAATATAAAAACAACGAAACATGTCAGGTTCCCCATCAATAATCACGGAGTTCTGTGCTTGTTGTCCATTGCTGATTGTGGCTGGTGATGGTGACGACAACTTCGAAACCGCACGCGCGGCATGAGAGCTGCTTTACGGGGTAAACGGTGTCTACCAGCTCGTCTGAGCCTTGGGTTTCAGCTGATCAAACTGGTACTGCTCCATTTGGAGCAATTTAGGTTTCTGAAGGTACAGCCTCCCCAGGAGCAGAGCCTGACTTTGTCAGGATGTACTATCTGCCCCCGAATCCCCGTAGGATGAGTTCCCATGGTGCTGGTGGCAGTGGTGTCACCAAAGCCCTGCTCTACCCTGCAGTGCCTCAAGGACCTTCTCTTTCACACACAAGTCTGCTTGCAAGCTTCCTAAAGCTGAAATGTGCTAAACGTGCTCATACACTGCTTAACTTGGATGGGTTTTGCTCTCCATATACTGGTTTACCAGAGTTGTCTTCATCAGCCTGGCTGTGTTCTCTGCAGACCTGAGTGAGTGTCTGTGTTTCTTCCTTTAGAATGACCAGGCAGCTTTTTTGTACTTTACCTCTCTCTTTACTTGGCTGCTGGGTGGCACTGGCCACTGGAGGAACTGAGCTTGTGTGAGCACTGTGGCACTGAGGGAATACAAGGATACAAGGCGCTGAGGATACAAGTATGTGTCAGGAATTAGAAATCCTGTTTGATAGGAGTGTCTTCACTGCTCAATTTGTGGTGCACTTGCTCAGCTGAGTTCATTTTGTTTTATTTATCTAAGTTTTGAGCCATTAAGTATCATTGTTTCAGGCAGTTCAATGCAAAGACCAGAGTTGGAAACCATTGAAGTAGTCTGGTGGCTGACATTTCCACATTACAGCATGAGTCCAGGCAGTGGGGATTCAGAAGGAGGAAAGAAAGTTCTCTCTGTTGGCACAATAACAATTCTGTTTGTTCCACTTTGGTCTGATTCTCTTGACTCCTTCAGCTGCTTTAGGATGGGTGATAATATTAGACCAGAAAGCAACTTCAACAGAGCTCTCCTTTAGAAATCCTAGGGGTAACTAAAAAAGCGTTGTTAGAAAACACTTTTTAGCATCACCACTACTTTTTGTGCAGAGGTAAAAGGAGGATGAGTCTGGATGACTCTGTGCTGCCAGAATTAAGTGATGGTGTGAGAAGTCTGGAAAACATTCCAGATACAATGACAGCACAAACTTCCTCGCCATCAGACTCGCTAATGACCCCCTCTGGCTTTGGTTTCCTCTGTGACTTTGTGAATACATTTGGCAGAGGCTGGAGCTGGAGTGACAGCCACAGAAAGTAAAACTGAATGTCACTTAAGATGTGCTTTGGAAGGAAGATCCAAGCCTGCTGCACTTAATGGAATGAGATTGTTCGAGGATTATTTCTTCCTAAATGGCCCAATGAAAGTGATAATTTTTCTGGACTGCAGTGAAGAGGATTCAGTGTCCAAAATAAGTTCTGCTGCGTTTTCACATCTTCCTTAACCTTATAAATACCACTTTTTTATTCAGTAGCAGGATGTCAGATTGTTTGGGACTATTCCCACCAGCCTCTGAAGGCGTGCAGACGTGCTGTGGAAGAAGCAGAGAAGGCTGAGCGTGCTGAACAGGAGAGGGCACTGGCACTCCAGCAGCTGTGCTGGGCTCAGCACCCTGACTGGGGCCAAGGACTGATTTACTGTGTCTCAGCTCACACCCTCCTTGTCTTGTTCTCTTAATATGAGACAAGAGCCTACGAAAAGAGTGAATGCACTGTGTTCATTTTGTATGTCTCTGGAGGGGCTGGGTTGAGGCTAAATTTCTGTGTACACACTTGCACTGGGTAGGAACATTCCCCTTTCCATTTCACGTAGGCGAGTTGATCTGCTGGTGTCTGGTACGGCTCTTGTGAGGGTTTTTCAAAAAAATCTGATTTAATGTCCTGTTTTTTGCCCCTACCTTAGGTATTTAATACATAAACTATAGTGCCATTCACGTTGTCCAAGGGAAACTCAGGCTGTCACAGTCTCCCCCGTTTCTCAGCCATCAGACACTGATGCACTGAATTTCCCTCCTGCTTCACAGCGTTAACAGTGTGCTGGGGAGCAATCAGCAAGGGACCCCTAACCAGTGAGTGAGGGAGTGCTGGATCAGGCTCTGCCTCCCCACCCACAATCCCACCATTTCCAGTGGTGATGCTGGTGAAGGACTCCTGGCCCTGGGTAAAAATGCTGGGCACGGATGTCTTTTTTTTTCTGAATTTCCATGCTTTTTTGTTTTCATCTTTTTGCTTTGCAGATGTAAAGGGTTTATTGTGTCAGAAAGAACCAAGTTCTGTTTGTTTTCAACTCTAATAAGTCTTATTTAAGCTCAAAGTAAAGCTCTTGTGAAGCTGTTGGCGTAATTACAGGCTGGAAGAGCCTTCCTGCCGAATCCAAATCCAGCCCCCAGCTTCCTGATCCTGTCAGAGTATGGCAGAGGGAAGGGAGGATGAGGCATAGGTGGCAGCAGCCCCTTCATTTCTCACCCAAGTCCCACTGCAATTTGTCTCCTTTCTGCATGAAACTTTGTGAAAGGCAAAGCAGAAAGGGCCCAACTACAATGGAAGGAAATATATTTAGAAACATGAAAAATAGGAAGGGAAAACCTTTTATGTGCATTATTCACTGGGTTCTATTATTTATTATATTGCTGTGCTTGTGTGTCGTTTCATAACTCCAAAAGAAATGATTGTGCTTCTGGAGGGAAGCTTTGTGCTGCTGCAACTGGTCTTTTAAATACGGGCTGTTGATATGAGCAGTTGTTTGGCTGTTTCCGTGCTACTTAGTTTAAACGATGAATTTGTCAGGTTGGGTTTAGACGTAGGCCCAGGAGAAAGGCAATTCACATTCGTGCTGCTTCCTGCCTTCTCTGCTTTGCTTTCAGCTGAATGTGTCCTTAAACCAGAAGTTATCCTGTGAGGGGCAGAGCTTGGGCAAGAGGAGCACACGAGGTGCAACGGGCCACTTCCCACATTGGATTTGATGAAGGTGAAAGGACAGTGGGAGCTGCCTTCCTGCCCTGAGCAGGGCAGTGGGGGTTTCATCCTCAATGACCTTCACAGCATCACCTTTTTCTCAGGCTCATCTAAGCCAGAAGGAACGTCCTGGGCAGCAAAGGCACTTTTGGGTCTTGCACAGCGTGTTTAGGAGGTCGCTGCCTTTCCAGTGATGTTCTTGAAGGGCTACGGAGCCACTGGTATTTCTGTGGGGTGGTTGGCATCCTCAGTGATCTGCCCTAGTGCAGAACTTGGTGTCAGGGAAATGTAACGTGTTGGGAGAGAAGTTCCTGCCCTTTTCTTACTTTTTACAGAAACAAAGATGTTTAGTCTGTAAATACATGGTTGCTTTCTTGGCACAGGAGAACAGAAGCTAGGTGTGTGTGTTTGGTTTATTATTGCTCCTTGGCAGTTTTGTGGAAGCACTGTCTCTTGGAGCAGTTCCCTTTTGCTGCAGCAACTCCTGCCCGCTGCATCTCTGTAGTTCTCTTGGATGAGACTTTTTCCGCTCACGATATAGGAAAGATCTTTAGCCTGTCTTGAACAGCTGGGAGAGCCTATGCCTTCTAATACCTCCCCACAGGCAAATGTTGGCACATATGTAATAAATCCATTCGTTTATGTGCAGAATTTCATTCAGATCCAGTTGTGCCTGTTCACACCTGTCCTTTAATGAGGGTCTGCCTGGAAACCCAGCCTCAACCCAGCAGTCTTGTGAACCAGGTGAACCCTTAAAAAGCCTGAAAAAAATAAGGACCTAAAATGTTTCTCTATGAGAATATATAAATATTCAAATACTGAAGGGCTCTTGTCTCATCCCACAACCCATTTGAGAGCATTGCTCATTCAGCCACAGGAGGATTTTAGTACTTTAAAAAAATTGCCACAAAACATCTGCAGTCTGCAAAGAGCTGTTCCGCAAAGCATCTTGTAGGTATTCTGTGATGCATCCCCAAAGGATTTATTACCTCCAGCTGGCTGATTTGCTGCAAATCCTGCTTCTCTCGTCTAGATGGCACTCTGCAGTCTAAAAAAGCCTTCTGCAAATTAACACCTAGGACCAAATTTCAGCAATCGCAGCCGGGAGCCTGGATCTGTAGTTGTAATTTTGTCAAACTCTGGTTACGTGTATCGGCACAAAAGGAAAGGGAGAGGGGGAGAAATGGCATAGATGGATTTTTTTTTAGGGCTTGTGAGCTATGGAGCCTTAGTAAATATAGTCCTGGAGCAGGTGTTGGTCCTTTAATGTTTACTGGATAAATACGTGCTGCGTATTTTGGGAAGCTGCAGCACAATCAGACCTCTTGATCTTCTCCTTAATCAGTTCCACCACTCACCCCTCTATTTCTTGTCCTTGCAGATTGTGCTTCGTCTGAGCCTTTCTTGTACTGGATACTTGGCCCAGTTGAGCTCATTTGCTCTTTCTGCCTCCCAGGTCACTCCGTGTCATGTAGCCTGGTCTTCAAAGGCTTGCGACTAAGCAGAGGGGTTAGAAAAATAAGCAAATATGGATATTATTTAGACACCGATGTACTGCAGAAAATAGAGCTGTCCCAGGGTAGTACTTTCTTACTTTTAAAGGCAGATTTATTGCCTTCTATGAGTTTATTTTTCTATTCTCAGGCAGGAAGAGAAATGTCTGGGGGCACCAAATACAAAGCAGGATCCAATAAAGGCGGTTTGGAGAGGATGAGAAAGGGATATAAGGGGATGTGCTAAAACGACCATGGGAAAATGCAGTAAGGTGGAAGTACAAAGAATGAGGGAGGAGCTGGTAACAGCAACGTGCATTTTTAAACTGCATTAAAATGCCAGCACCCCTAACAGCAGAATACTGGTGCCATCTTTCCGATGGTCTGAATTTATAGCACGGACTTCAGACTGTGAGAAAACCAAGCGCCTTAATCTTTGGCCAAGCAGACATCTGGGGATGCTGTGGGTGCGTATGCAACTGATGCATGTGATTCTCTATATAGCTTACTGTAAAATTGTGGAATTTATTGGCCTATCATGTGTTGGTGAACACATTTGTCTATCCACGTGGCCCTTGCTTGCAAGGGGAACTGTGTGGCTGAGTATTGAAATCAGCTTCTGCTAAATCTGGAGCAACTCTGACAGTGGCTTTTGACTTTTTTAATTGAAGGCATCAGTGCTGGGAATGGTGTCTGGGGAGATTTACTTGACATGTTTCTCTGTGTCTTGTGAGCTTGTTCTAACCGAGCCCTGTCAGACCACGGCTGACTCGTTAACTTTCATGTGGCACTCGGAGAGCACCCTGAGTGCTGTGCAATCCTTTTTTCCCCATGCTGGGGCTCCTGGCCATGGCCTCACCTCAGCACAAATCCTCAGTACACATTTTTTGGATTTTTTGGATTATAAGAGCAGCAGGGACTTTGCCAATACAATGCCCTTTTTCAACAGTTTGTGATTCTGCCCTGGATGCCCACGTGAATTGCCCAGGGCAGTGGTGTGAGCATGGCTCACCAGTTCCTTTACTCTTACTCACCTCTGGCATGATTGCCTGTGTGTCTGGATGCATTTCCTGAGGTAGTTCTCCCTTTGATTTCCGAATCTCTAACGTGAGTGGCATCACGTGCCCAGCTATTTCTTGCCAAGTTGTAATGGTTCCGCTTGCAAAACTCGTGTGCCTTGTTTGTTGGTTTGTGTTCACCTGACACAGTTGTTCTCTGTTTGGGGTTAATGAGAGCTCTGGGAAATGGTTTTGTAAAGCTGCCGCTGTCTTTCAAATCCCTGTCCTAAAGGTCTGCTACTACTAAGACAAAGTAGAAGAGGATGAAATGTGCACAAATTGAAAGATTTAAATAAATACAATTACGTGATTGTTTAAAAATTTTCCTGCTTCTGGTATCCATCAGCCAAGGATGTGTCGAAAGAAAACTTACATGTCTACATGCATATAGCCCTTCCCTTTCTCTGTCCTTCCCTTTTCCCTGTCCTTCGATTCCCCATCCATTGGTTCCTTCCAGAAATTGTTGCCTTTTGGGTATCACTTTGACCTGTTGCTCCAACCCTCAGCTTCATCACTCAATGCTCCTAAAATTAACAGACAGTCTGAAAATCACGGTTCATGGTGGCTTCATGTGAACTTACCTTGCTTAAGAGCTACTTGACCCTGGTTTGGACAGTTTTAGAATCTGTTGTCTTTGGCTGCTACAGCTCACCTCCTCCCAGGCTGCTTGTTCCATGGCAACAAAAGCAGCAGAGCGATGGGCACGGTCCTAGTGGGTTGTCACTCATCAGGCAGGTGTGACTGGATGGACCACAGGTTGCTCACACAGGATGTGAGTAACCTGAAGGAACTGTCCTGTCCTGTCCTGTCCTGACGTGGACCAAACAGGGAGTAGTGAGCAAGAGCTGGCCGGAGCGTGCTGTGGTGGAGCACCAGAAGAAGCCTCAGACTCCATAGAGGAGTTACTGACGTGGGGAGAAGAGGAATTTCAGGCTTCTGACAGTGTGTAAAGGGGTGGCAGATCCCCATGTCGCAAGCTGGAGTGGAATTTGAACCTGTGCTGCTTTTACAGCAGAAATATGTTTTCATGTCTGTCTGCTGTCCCAGCAATACCCTCCCTGCGCAAAGGGAGTGTCTGATTGCTCTCTGCGACACTGAAAACCTGACGGGACCCAGCGGCAGGATCGATGCTTACGCGATTTTCCTGGTGAGACCTTTATTTTTATTTATCAAAACTCCCTTGTAGACTGAAATTGTCACATTAAAAGACTAAGGCATCATTAATCGTGTGTTTTGTTTCCCACCCTCCGTACCTTTCCTTCTTCCTGGTCAGCTTACCAGTAAGATCCTTCTCATTTTTCTCCATTCAGAAGGATAAGTTTATTCAAGTCTTTTCTATGATTCTGCCATCCTAAGGTAAGAAGGCGCCTCGAGAAAATTACAGGTAACTGAGTGGAATTGCTTATTACTTTGAATTTTGACCTCTCGCATTCTAGGTTTTTTTTGAGTGATGTATCTAATTCATCATTCTTCAAAAATTAGTAAAAATAACTTTAAAAAAGTAAATATTTAGATGATGTCATCATCGTCCAAAGATCCTGCTTTGATGTGGGAGAAACAATGCAGGTCGAGGGTGGTTACTGATGTACCAGTTCCTCCTGGTGTGGTGGCACTGGCTGTTGGGATTAAGGAGTTGACCTGATACTGGGGCTGCATGGTGGTTCCCAGCTATGGTCTGGCCCTGAAAATAGCGTGGTTGAAACACAGTTTAGGTGCCAAGTCTGGAAATATTTGGAAAAGGTGTGCCAACTTTTTAAATAGAAAACTTAAGAATGGATCAAGGAAGAAACAGATGCCAGGATAGGAACAGGCTAAACCTTTTAACTTGCTTTGGTTATCAAGACTGTCTGCACCATGGGCAATAGGTATGGCAAAAAGTCATGCCCTCACTCCCTGGTGCTTTGTTCATTTCCAGCCTCACAAACTTTCTTCTGTCTTGTGTCAAGGGGGACCTCGGCTGTGCCTTGTACTACTGCATGAAAACATTTCTTAATTTATGTGCTAATTAACCTTACAGCGTGACTTGATTGTTAGGAGCTTGGTTTCCCGGCAAGGCTGTCTTTGCAGACAATGTTCCTTCCCTTTTATTTTAAGTAGAGCAAGGAGTGCAAGGCTGGAGCAGGGGGAGGCAGCGGCTACTCCAGGGGCTATTCAGGATGCAGTAAATGTGAATACCATGGAGGAGGCAGCAGCTTCAAAAATACCTGCTTTCAGCCTGGGCTTTTAATGGAAGTTTTATTTTAGAAAGTTTTAGTTAACGACATTCTAAAGTTTATTTCCATTTTATTTTTTAAATAAAGAGGCTATAAAGCTCCTGGCTGGGTTTTCATTTTTGCTGGCTGGGAAAAGAGGTGAATTGCCAGCTTGTCTCCTGCGGGGATGCTTTTGGGGCTGCTCAGCGTGTTCCTGCCAGCAGCGCCTTGCAGCCTGACCTACCTACGGCCGTGACTCATCTGCTACCTCCCTAGGGCAGGTGAGGATATCGGATGCACTGCTGCAGCCTCCTGAGCTGTATCTATACCATGCAACGTGCCACGCTGCACACAACCCCCCTGTCGTTTTTTCAGACATTTCCTGGGGCCACTTGGGTTTTCTTTGCTTCCTGCCCTGTGCTGTCCCAGCCAGGACACTGAGTCTTGTCCAAACCGCGGTTCCAAAAGGAAAGATGAACTTGTGCATTGCTCGTGGAGCCAAGGCAGCTGTGGCAGCCTTTGGGTTTGGTGTAGAATCCTTTGTCCTGGTCTCTGGTGTGGGGATGGGGGACTGTTGCAGGGCAGTGCCACAGGCAGTGTGTGCTGGGGGTCCATGAGTCACCCAAGGAGCTGCAGCCTGGCTGCTGGGCAGGCTGAGAGCTTGCGCTCTCATCACCCAGGGTATTGCAAAAATAAATCTCACCACATGAAAATCCTAGTCTTTCTGCGCTTTTCCTTAATTGCTTGTTACCTACATGCTTGCACAGCGCAAGCTAATTTAAGTAAATTTATGTAAAATCAAAGTCTTGTAGAGAAGCTGCTCTTAACTTTTGTGTTAAGTAGAGAAATTGCAATGGTCAGTTCCAAAGTTGGACTCAGGGCTGCTTAGGGTTAATTCCCTGCACTGCCACAGGCTCTTTTCCTGCCCCCAGGAAAGCTGCTGAAATCACTGTGTGCTCTCCAAAGAGGTGGTGTGGAAGTGTGTGTGATTTGAGCTGTCAGGTCCCTCAAATATGTGAATTATCTGTGTTCCCACATAGGCTTCGGCTGCCTGACTGTAGAATGGGTGAGAGTGCAGCAACTGACTTACAGATGTGATGAAAATCAGGAGCATGATGATGTGGTGCTTGTGTCTTGAGATGGTGTGCAGTCTTCTCTCTCCTGTTGGCTGGACCAGTCACACTGTGGGAAGATGTCAACATACAGCAAACGTGGGTACCACTTTATTGTTAAGGTGTTTCTTCTTATGGTGCCAAGTTGGTGGCGTTTGAGTTGCAGGTAGGGAATGTAAACCCAGCTGGAGCTGCTGCAAGAGGGGTGTTGGCTCCTGGGCTGTGCGTTCAAGTCTCGGGAAAGTCAAGGCTTGCCCATCCCTTCCCTTTGCTACATCCTTTGTCCCCAGCAGTCCCCACCCTGTGAACTGATTGGACTTAAAAACCTGCACAACCAGATGACTGCTGAGATTATTTCAGTTCAGGATGGTGTTGAGCAATGGCAGCAGAGGTGGATGGAAAGAGCTGTTGTGAAGCTACGTCTGTGATGGTCAGATGAGTTTGTGGGGCTGGCAGGTGGGGACACAGGGAGGTTTTTTCCCTTTTCAGGCTGATAATGCCCACAAAGAGCCAGAGTGGCACTTTTTTTTCCCTGTTAACTTGAATGTTTCAGCAGAAGCACTTGGCTGATTGCATCAGCCCACATCTCCCACTGCATCACCAAGGATGTGCTGAGGATGCATAGTGTTCCTTGCAATTTGCTCTTGTTTTAGAAGCATCTTTTTCTCTAAGGTTTATTTTTTATTGAGTAATATTCATTACTCTTTTATATATTTCAGCATTCTTAGTAATTTTGAAAAATAAAGACTTACCTGGGAAAACAACACACATGCAGAGGTCTGGGCTGCACATGAGAGAAAATACTAAATCTTGGATAATGCTGGCTTGGTGGGTAGATTCAAAAGCTTAGAAAGAAACCAAAATGACCCTGTAGTCTCATATATTTAAAATTGTCCCATTGTAAAATTGCTGGTTAATGTGCTCAATCCATGCAGCAGAAGTTTGGTTCCTGAATTCATTACTCCCTGGCTGGGAAGACGGCAGAAATTTGGTAAGGTTCTTTCAAACTCCATGTGCTCTGGGATTATTTTTTAGGTGGAGATGGTGGGAAACCTGCTTAGTGTAACAAAACCAAATAATCAAAACTTATTTTGTAAGCAGCATGAGCACAGGATAGGCACTGACTTGTGGGCTTTAGTGTAAATAGAGGATGTTGGTCCTGGGTCCAGCACCAATGTCGGGGTGTTTGGACTAATCCATCGTGCAGGTGAGGTCGGGCTTGCTGGTTGCTTTGTTCTTTGGTTTCCTCAGCTGGAATAAGGGAAATATTTAGAATTTTGAGCATATGGATAAGGCTAAATCAAAATGACAGAGCCTTTCACTCCAGACTGAGGGCATCCACAGAAGAATTGTTCTAGAATAATTTATTGCGTAGACAAACTAAAGAAGAAAGCGATCTAGTTTAGCCAGAAAAATGAAGGAGGTACAGAGCTCTGGGTGACAAGCACAGCTCCTGAAAACACGTGAATCACAGATCACAATAGGGTCTTTAAGAGCTACAGAAATGATAGCGCTGTTTTACCAATGACACATCATGTTCCCATCTGTACATGCATATAACATTTATACTATATACTTATATATATTCCAATTATATATGCGTATAAAATCCAATTTACTAGTGTGGGCTTTAAGATGAACTCAGACTTGTAATTTTTGGTAAAGAAATAATATGATACTATAGAAAGGAATGTAATTTATCAAAGAAACACTGCTGAATTTATGACAAGAACGGGAGATAATGGAATTTCTGAGACTATGGATGTTCTTTGCAGTGATTTGAGAGGGAAACATAAGGGGGAACTTAACTGAAAATGGGTTCTCCTTTTTTCCCTGAGATTGTTTTCTACCTAAGCTATTTGCAACTCATTTTATGGATGCACAGGGATACTTATATGAATACTGAATTATTTAGATCTTTTATCATAACAAGTAGTTTTTGCCTGGAAAAAGATCTTGTGCTGAAGACCTCCATTACTAACAATGTATTTTTTCAAAGTGACAGCCTTTGTATCTTTTTAGTTGAAGATTTCTATCAAATTCTAAACCTGAATTAAATCTGCTGTTCTGACATGTAAAACAGCTCCTCATCACTGGAGGTTTGTTGCGTTTTTTTTCCCCTCATGTTTTTTAAGGCAAGCATGAGTCCCCCCACTCAGTGCATGTACATGTGCCCAGAGTAGTTTGGAAAGGTGGGGCAGCTGGGGACAGAATTTAAGCACAGCTGGAAGGGGCTTCTTGCTTGCAGGACCCTTGGAACTGCGCTCACTCCAAACCAGAATGTGCCACTTTGCACATCCCAATGTCCACTGCACCTTCTGCTTCGGCCTTGTAACTTCAGCCTGAGCCCTGGCATGTTCTCTGCACGTCACCCATGCTTCTCCCTGAGCAGAGTGGAGTCAATCACATCCCAGTGCTGTGCTTCCAGTGGCTGCTTGCTCTCTACTTTGAAATATTTACTCCATGTATGGCTTCTGCAATGTATTCGTTTTGGCTGGGTGAGGAGCCGCGTGCTATCAGAGCTTCCTCTCAGAGGTAATTACAGAGTGTGGCTGAACGATCCCTGCCACCTCTTGGGAAAACTGCATAGCCTGAGCTACGAAAACCTCTTACTATCAGGCAACTTTTCCAAATCCAATATTACTTCAGAGTCTTGTCTGAAACCTTCCTATATTTTCAAGACTGTCCTTGAAATATGGTCATCAGAGCTGCTCACAGCATTTAGCAATGGCATCTTGGACACTGGATGCAGAAATAACACCATTTCCTTGCATTTCCTTGTTAATCTCCTACTTACGTAGCCCTGGATTGCTTCTCCCCTCTCAGTAACAGCATCACATGGGTTCGTGTGCAGCTGGTTCTGTACAAACCTCCCGTTTTGCTGATGCCAAAATACTGTCATCCATGCTATTAGCATGACCTGGGTGCTTGGTCCTTAGGCAATGTGCCACTTGCAGCTATTGAGTGCTTTGCTCAAATGAACTGATATTACCCAGCTTGCCTCTTCCTGTCATTAATGCTGTTCCTGGCACCAAATATTGCCATGCACAAACTGCATCAGTAATTGTTTCGTGTATTTTCCAGACAATTGAGTAATGCACTCAATAGGGTTGGATGAAGGACAGAAACTATTTGGCTCATGTTTGTCATGTAGTACTTGTTGGTTAACTGGTTTTAAAATAATTTGGGTACCTTTATTTCGTATAAAACATTTTTACATTGAAAATCTAATGCCCATGGAAACCTGGTTCAGGCTTAGGTCTCTGTGAAACAAAATACTGATGCAATGAAAATACCTGGTTTATTTAACATTTTATTTTCCATGGTGGTTGATCATGATGTGCAGATTAGCTGACCTTCAGTTCCCAGCTACCCCATTTATTTATGTATACTGAGCTTTATCCATGGTCCCTAGATGGATCTTGTTTTGTTTTTGTGAATATATTAACAGTTGGCATTTACTGCTCAGGACTCTCCTTGGGCAATTTTAATTCAGATGTTGGATAAGAAGTAGTATGAACCTGCTTGTTTAGGAGTTTAATGAGTTTTCCATAAGACAAGGGATTTTGGGTATAGGTCCATCTCCTAGCAGTGCTGTGCAGTCCACCGAGTTAGGATATACCTACCCTGCTGGTGACAGCTAGCAGCTTTGACTGGCCCTAACCCCACCAGTGCTTCTGGAGAGGTCTGATGTGGCTGGCTTGTGCCCATCCTGGCTCGCTCCTACCCCAGTGTGACGGAGAGCAGCCCGCCAGCGCATCCCTTGCGTCGGTGCCTGAAGGCTGTGGGAACTTCTCCCCGGCTCCTTCAGCGGCGAAACAGCCCCGCTGCTCCTTGGGGTCTGTGATGGGCATGACTGAGATGCTGACTGAAAATTCTGCTGCAAATCATCAAATGCTGGTAATTAACCAAGATTGTTCTGAAACAGATCCAAATCTTAAATAAGGTGATTTCACCAGTGATCTGTTCTATATTCATTTCAGCACCTACAGAGAATTATTGCTTCTACAAATAGGAGGGACTGGAGCGGCCTGATTTTGGTTTCTGTATCAATACTAATGAGCTTCTCTCTGCAGTTCCCTCAGCGAGAGCACAAATAATATTGGCTTTCCCTCTCCCCAGGGGTGTGCGTCTCTTGGTTGCAGTGGTGGAGCAAGCTTCGGTGGGAGCTGAGCGAGCAGCTCACCGGCTCCTGGGGAACTGCGTTCAAGCAGTCTCTGTCTAAAAATAAAAAGCCACCTTGGCTCTAGATGCAAAACTGCTGTTTGCTGGCTGTTCACCCCCAGCCAAGCCTGTAGCCATGCCCGGGAGCAGGCAAAGCCACCGGCCAGGTCGGCAGCGCTGGTACCTATGTACCATGCACAGACAGCGTGGTGGGGCAGACCCTGGCTGCTCAATGGCACTGCAGCCCCTGTGACAAAAACCAGGCAGAAACAGCTTGTCCTTTGGGCACGGTCCAAACACAGGGAGCATTTGGCTTTGTTTTGGCAGCACAGGCTGCCGCTGCTATTTCTGTAGCTGATCGCCTAAAAAGAGAGGGCAGGATACAGCTTGTGGGGCTTTGCAGGGCAGATTGCGGGTCCTACAGGAGGAATTTGGCTCTGTTTGTCACTACTAAAGCTGTGTGTGTAGGACTGGTTGGTTGCTCAGTTTTTCTTTTCCGCTGTGCATGGAAAGGTTTTCTGCAGCCCTGCAAGTCTCCAAGGGCCTTCTGAATGAAGACTTCAGTATTGCCTTCAGATTGGGCAGTACCTGCTGGGACCGTCCCCTGGCATTTCTTACTGCCAAATCCCCTATGGAAGAGGCATGTTCACATCAGCAGAAAAACAGAACGGGAAGAATTCACCTAAGAAATACAGATGAGAAGTAAAAGGTGGTTCTGAGAGTCCTGCAGCTGTTGTAGAGTGCTCTGCTGACGTGCCAATCCCCTGTGATGCACAGCATATGTCAAAGCGGCTCTGTTTAAAGGGATAACGGCAAATGATCTGAAAGGCTGTCTCCTTTTGTGTTCTTACTTCATCCCAGCGTATTACAGGATTTTGTTCAGGTTTTTCAGTGGTCTCCTGGGTAACGCTTTATTACTGTGACAGTGTGGAGTTCTAGTTTGTAATAATGAGATCTATATAAATAATATTGATTCTGCTGCCTCCTGCAATGTTTCCTGCCTGGGAACACTCTAAAACTTTTTGCAAACGTTAATTTCCTATTATTAGGGATAGAGAAGCACCTCCAGGTACTGCACAGAGCATTGCAGCAGTGTGTGTTGTGCTGGCCAGCTGTCTGTAAAAGCCATAGCTCTGAATCATGGGCTGCAAACAATTGAGGGTCTTTTTGCACCCAGAGGGAGTCATTAAAGCAATTGCTTTTGTAGTTCTTTGGTTATTTCCTTTGTCATTCTGAGGTTTTAAAACAGATGCCAGATATTATGAGAATAACTCACGAGAGCTGAAGATATTGTGAGGGGAGCTTCAGCCTTGGAGAAGAGACAAATGAAGGTTGGGAGAAAAGGATGGTTATGGTGTCTCACAGATTGTAACTTGATATGCAAAGAGGCAGAGGATACTGTGACCCAGCAGACTGCAGTGCTGTGTCAAGGACAGGCTCCTTGGCTCAGAACACCATCCTCGGCACCATAATATGCCTTTCCATATGGTACTGCCCTGTGCTGTGGGAATATACAGTCAGATACTCAGGCATAGGGTAAGGACCCCCAGGTATCCAGGCTCAATTTGGATTTCTATGTTGCCCTCAACTCCTTCTGCTTGATCAGGAATAGAAGGATGATTTGCATCCCCAGGACTGTGTTCTGCTCCTCCCTTAAGAGCTGGGATATGCTGTGACCAGTGGGTGCCTGCTAGGAAGGGGTGATGCTGTGCTAGGTGTGGAGCTGAGCCAGCAGCAGAACCTGAATGACATGTGTGGCACTGGCAAGGGAAAACAGCAATGGCAATGAACCGAATAAAAGTTTAATGGATTTCCTAGGTCCGTGCTCTATAAGGATCCGGTTGTCAGGATTTGCGCTGTATTGACATGGGTTTTCAAAGAAAGGAGGGCTGGGTTGTGTAGCAACGGCTGTCACTTTAGTTGGCTGACCTGCCATGCTCCCTCCTTTCAGGGTAACATTAAAATGAATGTCGTACAGTGGAGAGTGCGGCATAATTGGCTGGAGACAATGTATGTGCTGTGCTGTTCTGTACAATATTGATTGCTCCTTGTCCAAATATATGTATCTAAAATCAGTCCATTAAGCGGCAGCCCCGTTGGGCAGATGCCAATCTTTTCACGCTGCAGTGACTTTCGCTTTGTCTCTGTTGTACTACAAGCCCTGTACACGGTCTGGTGGCGTGGTGCAGCCTGGTGTTTGGGGGCACACAGCCATAAGGGGGGGTCAGAGCTCATCTTGGTCCCCCAGCTGCTGCCTTCGTGAGAAAAATCTTCTTTGCTCTGCTGAGGATCTTCTTCCTCACATGGGCGGTATCGCATTCACAGTGACGTTGTGGCACTAGTGCAGGGTGCCATGTCTCTTCAGGGCTTCTGTGAGGCTGCAGCTAAATCCCAAAGGAAAATTCTGCTCGTTTTTTAGGCAGATGAATTAAGGGGAAAACTCATTGTGGTTTGGCAGAGCCCAACCAGCAGATGTGCTAATGCAGCCATGAGTCCTGGAGGGCGGCAACGCCAGCAGGAGCGGTGCAGATGCTGTCAGGGCACATCTACATCACAGCATGCTGCACAGCCACCTTGGCTGGTTTGAGATGGTGGAACCAGTCGTGCAGCTGCTGGGCAGGGTTAGTTGCAGCTCAGTCGTGATGGAGCTGTGTGGTGTGTTGGCCCGTGTGCTGCCACCCACCTACACACACTGCGCCTGCTCCCCTCCCAGGCTCCTGGCAGAGCCCGTGGGATTCATGGCCACACAGCTCACACAGGCTCACTGGTGGCCACTGAACTGCCTTATTCTAGATTTTTTCATTACCTTTTAACCCTTAAAGGTGCCTAAATCTCTGCACTCAAAGAGCAATGCTGCTTTTCCACCAGTGGGGAAGGGATGCAAAAGGAATGCCCATGCTGCTTTTCTCCAGCCTTCATCTCCAGTCTAACTTACATCTTTGCTTCTTACTCAGCAGACTGAAACACACTGCAGCCATCCCCAAGCACAATTTTTCAGCCCGAGCACAGAACATGTTACCAGTGCTGGTGTAGCATGCACCAACAGGCTTGGGGCTGGTTGTGCTGCTGCAGGGTTTATGATGTGCTGCAGAGCAGAGACCTCAGCTGGAAAGTGTGCTTCATGCTGTAATGCAAAGCCACTCGACACCACACACTGCAGCTGTTTAGAACTGAGGTCAGTATATTCCTACATCTTTTTATATACATATATATAAATACACATATATAAATGGGAATCATTCCTCTATTAAATCTAAGTAAACAATTTCTTTCCTCCTACAAACAAGTAGTGTCCCAGCAGGTCCCATAATAAATTAGTCTTCATCATCCAGTCAATCTGTTCCACAGAACGAGTGAGCAGTGGAATCTTCTGACCTATTGATTGATGTATAATCTTGTATTAGTAGGTAGAAAATTACAAGAGCTGCTGTGTGCTTTGATACTGCTGCTGAATTTGTGCTCCAGGCAGCTGTTTCAGGGTTAGACTCTTAATCTATGCACTGGGCACTTAAAGGAGGGGGTAAAAGTCTGGGGAGAAGGATGTTTTCTGTGGAGTTAAAGCTTAAAAAGAGAAGAATGTCTGCTATTTTCTTTGCCTCACGCTATCCATTTGAGATGGACAGATAAGTGCAATATGCCACGATGTGACAGACTGCTAGAATCAACAGCTGAACTTCTAAATAATACAGAAATGATTGACAGGCTCGATTATTGACTTTCGCAGAGCTGGTGGCACTAATGGAGGTTGGGATGGGGCTTTGGGTTCATCTCACCTGGGGTTTGGCATTGATTCCGCGAGATGGATGTCAGTCCCCAGGGCTCACTCTGCAGGAAGCAGAGAGCGAGGCGCACATCTGGGTTGTTATCTGGGTTGTTATTCAGCCCACCTCAGGTGCTTCTTCCTCTGTAGTCTGAAGGATGCAGTGCGTGGGCTGTGGGCATTTAACACTTCAAATTAATGTATGATGTTTATCTGGAATGCATATGTGCTTACGTACACAATCATTTTTTCCCCCCCCTGCTTGTGACCTGCTGACGTGGAAGGCTTAGTTATAAACTATGCTTGTTTTGGCTACAAATGATGCTTTGGGGCTACCCAAATTGTATTGTTATAACACAGCAGTTGGCAATAGCTGAAGATTTTGTAGCTACTTTTCCCAAAGGCAAGGTAGCTAGAAGGGAAAGGTGAAAAAGCAGAAAAGGAAATGGAGAGAATAAAACATCCCAGTGGTATTTTTCTATTAAAAACCTACCAAAAGTTGCAGTGTTATATTGAGAAAAAAGGCTGAGCCCTTGAAGCTGTCCAAGGGAAACAGCACGGAAAACTATTAATCCCTCTGTATTGCATTGACCTTTTATTTTCTCCCATCTTTTCCCTCATTTCTGGACTGTTCTGTGCGCTGTGCAGCGTCACGTCAGCCTGCAGGGCTGTGGGGAAGACAGAGCAAGTCCCAGCTGTTGATTCCAGCTCAGACATTTCGGGAACACGAGTAACGCATGCAGAGGAACCATTAGGACAAATGGAAATCTTGTCTCTGTGCTCCACAACATGGAAATGTTGACTTTGTCCTGCTGTGGTTTTTCTCCTTTGGGGAGCTAGAACACTCTTAACCTCCATCTTCTGGCTCCTCAGCCCTCTGTCATGAGATGCTGTTTGGTTGTGCCTCTTTGCTGGCTGCCTGCTCTGCGCGCCAGAGAGCTCGGAGCTGGTCAAAGCTGGTGGTGGAGGAAGAGAACCAACTCTTTGGCCTGATTTTCCTCATTCCCTCTGCTACAGAGCTGGTTTGGGCAGGGAAGTAATGCCTTTCTGCGCTGCTTACGTGCCACTACTTAGAGCAGGAGGAAAGGGCTCCTCTTTGGCTGTGTTTTCACTGTCCATCTGCAGAGACTTTCCTTGAGGGCAGGTAGGGGCAGCTCCTTCACCAGGGACATCCCATCCCCAATTCCTCCTCCTTCCTTCCCCGGTGCTGAGCCACTAAACCTCTCCCCACCAGGAGGAAGACTGAGAAGAAAATCCTATGGAATGTGGCTGAGCATGTGTCTCTCAGCTGGAAATAAAGCCTGGGAAGGATTTACCTGAGTGTCACTAGGTAAAATCTTAAGTTTCAATGGGGATTAGGGTACACTTCTACCGTGCCGGCCCACGAACTGATGGTGGAGGAGGAAAGAAAAGCCTAGTAACTCCTGAAACCCTCTGATGCTTGGAGGCTGTGTGTGCAGAATCCCTCTGCTCCCAGGTGGATGGGCAGCAATGGGATATGAGGCTGTGTGACATTGTCAGAGATGGAATACTGGGAAGAAAATACTTATTCCCCTTTGGTGTTGAGCCAAGTTGCAAGAACTAGAAACCTTTGCAAATTCTGGCCCAGAACAAGGAATAAAGCTCAGCAGGATTTAGGAAAACATGTTAATCCTCATCACTGTTTGGCTGACGCACTCTTATTGCTGCTGAGATTTAGGCACGGTGCTTTGTGCTGACATGAGCTGAGCTTCCCAGGAGCAACAGCACTACCAAATGCCCCTCAAAGTAAAAGTAAAGCAGAAAGGTAAGCTAGAAAATGCTCATTCCTTTGGCTAACGCGAGGCTTTTTTAGGACTGTTTTTGGCTGAGGGTCTTAATTCACCACATTGCTCTGCAGAAGGGATCCTCACACACAGGATCGGTTCATAAAGATAAAGTGTCTCTTCCCAATTCTGCCCACTAACTTTCACAACAAATTAAGGCATATTTTTAAAAAGCTTCAAATGTGGAAAGCATCAAATAACAATACAAATAATAAATAACTGTTATATCTAATGAGAAATTACAGAGAACAGAGAAAACTCTCTTCAGAGTTACACAGCAAAGGGCTTGGGGCTGTGAGCAGTTTGCAGCAAATGAAATTCTGGTTAGATAGGAAAAATGTCCTCACTGTGAGGATGGTCAGCCATTGCCACAGGGGCCCAGGGAGGAGGTGTAACCTCTATCCTTGGCGACACTCAAAACTTAACTGGCCACAGCCCTGAGCAACCTGATTTGATGTTGAAGTTGGCCCCGTTGTGGGCAGGTGTTGGAGTGGGAACCTCCTGCCAACCTCAACTGTTCTCTGCTTTTGTGATTTATAGGAACAAGTTCTCTGTTATTGTTAAGCTATCATTTTATAGATCTATTTTTATCGTGAAAATACATTGCTCCATAAGCAGTGGTATCTCAGAGCATTCATTATTCAGAAGAAGTTTGTCTTCCAATTACACCAGATCATAAGAAGAAAAGTGACTGGTTTGTCAGAACTGCAGAGCTAAAATAAGCTGCAGCAAGCACATTTCCTTGGCATGGAGCTGGTGTCTTTAATTAGAAAAGCTCTGGAGAGTTAATATACTTGGGTAGTGAGCCCTATTTCTTCCTCCTGCAGCATATGAGATGGCTGTAGCTGAGCATCTCAGGAAAGGCCTGGAGGCTGGGCTTCAGATAATGAAGATCTCTTATTTGGGAACTTTATATTTCACATTAGGTTTGGTGTGCTCCTGTCAAACGGCTGAACTGCAGCAGGGCTGGGATTTGACTTAGATGTAAATTCTTTCAGTTAATTAAAAAAAAAGGGGGGGTTGAAATTCCTAATCTCTGAAAAACAGTTGCTGCAGAGAGTGGAGTAAGTTGCTGTACCGTCTAGTTGGGTGAAAGAAGTGTCACCAACAGCCATGAAGAAGAGCAGTTGCTCAGAAGCACCCAAGACTGGACTGGTTTCTTGTTAGGGGAAACCATGCCTCCATCCTTGCAGATGTATCACCAGTAAGAGGAGAAGAGGTGTGATAATCAGCTGAAACAAATCTCTTCTGGGTCAATAACCTCACCCATGCTGCTAAACAGATAGCTTCAATATTTACTGGAATATCAAGGTTATCTTCCGCTCATGCTAATGCTCTCCAGAGAAGGGGGAGCAACTAATCAGGGTTACAGCAATCAGTTAGGTTTTCCTTGACACAATGAATTTAGTGATTTTGCAGTTCACTTCACATTCTTGTTAGCCTTGGTGATGTTTATTCTGGAAGGTTTTTGTCTGAGGTGGTACAAGGGTTTTAATTTCAGACAGGAGCTTATGGAATTGGGTGTTTGGCCTGGACTCCAGATTTCAAGAGTTTCTGTGGAGCCTTGGTTAGCTTTATCAGACATCATCAGTCCTGCTTCTTTTGAGACACCTACCACGTGTGACAGTTTTGAAGTGGATACTGATGTACTAGACCTGACTGATGAATGCCATTGGACAAAAATAGCTTGCAATTATTAATGATTTCAACTAAACTGCTTGATTTTAAAAAAAAACCCCTCTTCTCTGACTGGCCAGCACACTCCATTTTATCTATTCCCCAGCACAACTTCTAACTGCTCCAGCTGAGCAGTTCATGAGCTGGAGATACATAAACATGTTAAGGCAGGTGGCTGGCAAAGAAAGGACTGAGTGTATTGTTGTTGCAAAGGCTCTCATTCGAGTTCTGGGAAAGCTCAGGTTTTGCCATGGCATGTTCGGGTTGTGCTGATGTATTATGTGGGCAACTCTTCCAAATGCTCAACAGCCTTTTAGCAGATTAGCGTTGGCTTAGATGTCTCACTTACTTAAGATGCACTTACTAAGTTATTAATGTGAAAAGTTAGGCAGGACTCTCAGGCTTCAGGCAGCTGAAAGTTTACTCTCTGGATGCTCTTCTGCCCCATCACACCTGGGTAGAGCCAATATTAAATTCCCTCATTTTAGTACCTGTAGGTACTTAAGCATATCTTCTAATAATAGATTCTCACATCTGGATGGCTGAAAATTTGCACCTTAGACATCTCACATCCTGCAAATAATATAAAAAGTGATGCTGTAGGATTTTTTTTTTGTCTCTACTGTCAATCTACCTATTTTCTTTGAAACCTACAAGAAATATTTTTATTATTGCAGGCAAACTCCCTGGGAATGTGCAATTGATTATTCAAGCCTCATGCTGCTTCTGCTGCAGAGATTTGTGTGGCTGTGGCTGACTTTGATTTTCTGATAGCCTGGCTCATGCTTCTGTCCCCTAATGCAGCTGATAGCATTAAGTCATGCAGTTAATCAAGCAAAAGAAATTGCTTCTCCTTATCCAAAGACCTGATGACTTTATCTGACAGGGAGGGTCTCTAACAGAACAAGACAGAGAGAAGTAGATGAGATAAAACACATCCACAGGATTCAATACACAGTGGAGTAGGAGCACTTTTAAGAGATTCAAATTTGGAACAGAAATGCATACTGAATAATCTGTTGGTAAAAGCAGCCCTGTGGCTGGCTCTTTCTTATTGAATTTTTCTGTATTAAGAAGACAAAGATCAAGAATAAATTAGGCCTAGGTAATGATACACAAAATTGTTAATTTCAGTGTGGAGAGTGAGCTCAGTTTGTCAGCAGACTGTTTCTGGCACTTGAGTACAGCACGGAGCACAGCAACTCCATAGGGGAGACAGCTGGCAAAGATGGGTGCAAAGTCCCGTATTATTTATGCGTGCATGGGCTTCTGCACTTTATTTGCATCAGTGATAATGAGGGATGAAAACATAATTCACTAATGCATGAAAAGAAAGGTCTGCACAGAGCTGGATATACTCAGGTAATGGTTACCCTGATAAAATTAACTTAATTATAGGCGGCTCAGGAGGGTGCACAATCATTGAATCATAGAATGGTTTGGATTGGAAGAGACCTTTAAAGGTCATCTAGTCCAATCCCCCTGCGGTGAGCAGGAACATCTTCAAGTACATCAGGTTCCTCAGAGCGGCGTCCAACCTGACCTGGAATGTTTCCAGGGATAGGGCATCTACTGCCTCTCTGGGCAACCTGTGCCAGTGTTTCACCACCCTCAGCATAAAAAAATTCTTCCCTTTATCTAATCTAAATCTACCTTTTTTTTAGTTTAAAACCATTACCCCTTGTCCTATCACAACAGACCCTCCTAAAAAAGTTTGTCTCCATCTTTCTTGAAAGACTCTTTTAAAAGTTTAAAGGGTGCAAGGAGTCCCTCCACCTTTTCTTGCTACCCTGTTATAACAATGATCTGTGCGAAACCAGTTCAGCTACTACAATATTCTAATAAAATAAACCCAAACCATTTATGAGTGTCCTTGCAGGATCCACTGCAAGTAGATGCCCGAGTCCTGCATGGCTTGCAATGCTGTTGAGTTTAATTTACATCCCCCACCCCATTACCTACCTACTTTGCTATGTGGAACAATTTTCTCTGCTACGTGACATTTCTGCATTACTGGAGCATGACAACAGGCAGAACAGGACACCCTCCTCTGAGGAGGCAATGACAGCAAGCTCTTCTTATTCTTAGATTTTGAGAGGTGGCCCCTTAAGAAGCCTTGCATGGATGGCATGCAAAAATGTGCCCGGTTCACATGAGACAGCCCCCAGTCTGATCTCTGCCGTGCTCTCATGAATTTATAACAACTCTGCTACAGTGAAACGGTTCTAAGGCTTTGCTAGCAAGGATGCAATAGAAATCTCTCCCACTGGGAGCAGAAGCACTGCGTAGGAGTTTGCCTCCTGCACTGGGGCTGTTTGAAGTTAGGCTGTCTTGTAAAGGTCTGTTGGTTTTGCTCTCAGTTATATACAGGCAAATAAAACAGGTAAGAAATAAGGCATTTTCAACAGATGGTGGGATTCTTTGCAGCAATAAGTCCCCCAGGGAAGGAGAAACAGAAGTCACATTCCTTTTATGCACGCTGCACCACCGAAGGCATGAAAATGTGCAAGTGTTTTACGTGCCCAGATTCATCTTTTGCTTTAGAGTTCAGTGAGCAATACTGTTGGGAGTAAAAGTTAATGATGATTCTGTGGAATAAGGGGCTGTAGGCTGAACGTGGACTAAAATATTGATAAATGAGAGCTTTATGGGAAATCCTGTAGCATTTTTTCTGGCAGATGTTTACGTATCTTCGTCTCCATTTAGACAAGATCTTACTTGCAGTCTTCTAATACAGCCATTGTACACCAGGCTGGAGTAAATAGCAGAGGAATTGTAAAAGAAGCCAGAATTTTAGGGGCAATCTAGCTTTACTTGATGGTGTAACTCACTTGGGTCAAGGAAAGATAAACTTTTTTCTTCTTGAAAAGAAGATATCCTGCTAGCCGAAAGAGTGCAGAAAATTGTTGGTGAGACTCTAGTGAAATGATTGGATTTGAATATCTTGAACAGCAAGTTGCAGGTTTAGGTGCTGAAGAGCTAGAAACAAGAGCCGTGGATTCTTTCAGCAGTGACGCATGGCACCAATGTTCGTTGGGCCTCCAGCTTTGTTACAGACGTGTACGACGTCGATAAAAACCTATGCGAAATGCCTGAATTCAGAGTGAAGAGGGCTCCCTGGTCACATCCTTGCCCTAGCCACCCCAGCTAGGATGGTTTAGAGCATCTCAGCAGGAAGCACTTTGGTTGTTGAATACTTCTTAAAGCAAAAAGAAATTAGTCTGAATTAATCATAGCAGGTGACACTGAGAGCAGGTAGAGCTGCTCAGTGCTGGTGGTGATTGGGTGAGGCTCTTAGTGCCATGGTGTAGTTGACAAGTAGGAGTAGGCGTAGGTGTTGGGTCATAGGTTGGACTCCATGATCTCAGAGGTCTTTTCCAACCTTATGATACTGTGATACTGTGTGTCATGGAGGATGTTACGCCAGCATCCTGGAATTTATTGCCCACACTTGGTCATGTGTTTGAAGCCAAGCTAAGGTGACCTGTTGCCATGTGATGGCCAGGTAATCGTTTCGGCATATGTTTAAGCTGTTGTGGTTTTGACCTTTCTTGATCTGGGCTGAACATCGCAGTCTGAGCTTACATCAGGTCCAGGTCATTTAGTGAAAGATTTGGTGCCTGTGCTCTGTAATGCACCACGTCCTCCTCAAAGGACTACGTTTGTTTTACTCGACAACCTGCATTTCACTCTGTTGCATTTGTTTTCTAACAAATCTCTTTTGTTTGGCTCAAGACAAGCCCACACTAAAACCGATTGATTTGGAGCTCTCCAAAGTCCAGCACTACTTGCATTCATTGATGTTTCAGGCTTATCTCTCTCGTCTGCTGTAATTACTACAGAAAGCAGGATGTGATAATGGTTAACGTCAGGATTAATAAAAAAAACTAAAGCCAAACAAAGCACAAAGAAGACCTTGCAGCAGGCTTCAGCTAGAAGTGTGACAAGTCCTTATGATGAGTTTCCATGTGAATTTGTAAATGCCAACTTTCTTTCTTCTTGCAGTTTCTCACTCCATGTTCACAGTGGCTTTCCATCCCCTGCTGATGAGCCAAGGTACAGGAAATCCAGCTAACTGCTGTGTCCCACATAGTCCCTCCCCGGGTCACTGCTCCCAGGCAGACTGGAAATCGCCTTGCTGCTGGGATTGTTACAGTTTTCCTGGTGACTGAGGGCTTTTATACACTTCCATTCCCAGTTTGCCAGTTCAGTTCAACTGCAAAAATGGTGAGATTCAAGTAATTGTGCTGTTAGGGGGTTGGGTTTTGTTTTTTGACTGCTTTCTTTCTCCTGGGCTGTTCCTAATTTATTTCCTTGGACTATTCAAGGTGAGTGCCGTCTTTTCCCTAAATGCAGTGATATAAGTGACGTTCCTTGGGCTGTGCTCATTCTCTTCTTGTTTGGCTGATCAAAATCTTTTCCTGGTTTGGGTCCGATACTGTCAACCACGCAAGTGCTCTGACCATGGAGAACATAGGAGTGATTGTAGCTGACCGATTCCTACGGCTGCGACTGCGATCCACTTTGTCATCCTTTCTGTGCCGATTGACGTCAGCCAAAAAAGTCATCCAGGAGAAATTTGAAGTTCACATAAAGCACACCTCACCGTTCCAGCATGACCTCTGGGTAATGCTGGTCATGGTGTTTGCAGTACTTGCTATGAACACTTTCATGATATTGAATATAAATCATCTTTCGTAGTAAATGATGGTCACGTTATATAACTGATGCATAAAGAAAGCAGTCATTGTCAATGCCCAGGAAAAACCATAATTTACTGCTAAAACCAGAAGTGTGACACCTCATGACTTACTAACTGGGTCTTTGTCAGGGTGTATTACGTTGACTTACAATGTAGTACCTATTAATTTTAATCATAACCTATTTTTTGCCTTAGGAGAGTTTTGCAAACAGAAGGCTGTGTTGCACTGTATCCTTTGCGTAAATATTTTAGAAATAACATAAAATACGTTGTAATCAGATGGCTAGAAATTTACACCAGAGAACCCAGCCTGCTCATCAGCTTGTCCCCTACCCAGTTTGTGGGAATTTAGCGACAGTTTGAGAGAATTTTCAAAGAAAACTTTTGTCATCTATATATTTGGATATTATTAATATTAAATTGATCTATTGAGAATAGATCAACATCATGATAACTTATCCTATATAGCATCATAAATACATCTAAGGGCTCTTTTGTAACCAAGTGGGCTTTCTGCCTTCCAAGCAGGAAAAAACACAGATAATTTATTTTCCCAAACCTCCCCCACAACTCCTTTTTGTCCACTTTATTTAGTGACATAAGTAAGTTCGGTCTTGGTTTCTATAATGGCTACTCATGCTTGCAAAGATTTTACTCATAGCATTGTCATGTTAGTTACATTGCTTGTATCTCTAAAGATTATCCTATAGGATTTTTTTAATTACATAATATATTCAAGCTTTCTAAGGCAGATATGATTACACCTGTGCGCTAGGCAATTTGTCTTCTGTGGATTGCACGTACCAAGCACGCAGTAAAGTGCTAAACCAGCATGGATCACAAGCAAAATCTAAGAGAAGAAGGGATAAAGGGTGAGCTGCAGGCAGAGAGGAGGGGACCTCTCCTGGTCAACTCCGTGTTCTATGAGCAAAGCAGTGGCGACTCACTCTGACAGACTTTGAGGTTACCTCTCTAAAGGAGGATGCTTTTCCAAAGTAATCGGCTCCTTTCCCTGCTTGTGCCGTTCATTCCAGTCAAACCATTTTTGCTCTTGTTCTCCATTCCATGCTTGCTGTTGGTTATGCTTGCAATAGTTACTGTGCTGCTGCTGGGTGCCAGTGGCCCTCCAGATTAGGAATAAGACCGGAGTCTGGGCATAACCTTTACTTTTCTTTAATGTATACAGATGCCAGATACAGCTCAGAAATTTTCAAAGGGTTTTAGCCAAGAGACCAGCCTGGGGAGTCTCCCCAGCTCAAATAAGTTTCCTATGTGCAGTTTGTGTTGCTTAAGGATGGTTGCAGGGGCATTTGTGCGGCAAAAAAGCATGAGGATGAGTGAAGAATTAATAATAAACTATTCCAGGAGTGTTGGAATGAGTGAGCTCTGTTGCTTCTGGATTTATTTATGCTTACATCTTTACAGTATCACTTAGTTATGCATTGATGTTTCTTTGACCTGTCTGTGCAATACCCCTAAGCTCTCTCTATATCCTCACGTATCCTTCTATATTTCTTTTCTCTCTCTGTGCCCAGCTGTGCAACTGTTTGTATCCACTATCCGTGTCTGCGAAATGAGGTGAGTAGGTCTCATGCTGTATTGCTATTGCCTTTCAAAGTGAAGGTGTGCGGTCGAGCCCTTCCCGGCTGGAGGTTGTTCATGAAACAGATAGGAGTTTAACATCGCTGAAACCACTATGTCTTCATTAATTTAAGCTGAAATTGGCCAGCAGGCTCAAAACTTATCAGAGTGGACAAACAGGCAGGCAGCCCAACATTGACTTCACTGTCTGGGGAAATGAGGCTAAAAATAATAGTATATTTATTTCTGGAAGAATGAAATTGGGTTTGATCTACCAATCTCTTTAACTAATAAGGGTAATGGAAATGAGATTACACTGGCTGATTTATTATTCCTGCTGGTTATTAAATATTGGGTTTTTCTTTTGAGAAATTAAAGAATTATTCCTGCTTTGAGTGCACTGGATCTCATTAATCTGAAGTTTTAAAATATATTCTTAACCTGGAGACTCTAAGAAAATGCTAGTTTTACCTTATAAGTGTTCATTTGCAGTCTAAGACCTTGAAGCTAATCTTACAAAGACTTTGAACATTTCCATTTTTCTGTGAGTGTGTAAGTCCTATTTATGTCTTGGCTGCTTATTTGCATTTTGGTGCTGCCTTCCTTTGTTTTTATCCATTACAGATCTGGAGCCCTCAGCAAAATCAGTCATGGCTAATTTAAAGCACACAGATACAAAATGAATCCTGGATTTTATTTGTTTAACTACAAACTTCAGTTTCTTGACGAGTGACCTTAAAAGGGAGACTTAGGTAGTTGTGGTGATTTTAGGTGGTAGCCCAGCTTCTTGCTTCAAGTGAATATTGTGGAGGCACTTCTGTGCTTTGGAAGAGCTCATCAAGCCAGAAAGCTGCTATGAGTTATTGCTGACGTAAGTGTAGTCCGACAGCAGCAGGATGATAGCTTTTAAAAATAGGACTTCTTGCCATTTTGTATTCTTGTCAGTGTGTCACAAATGTCGTAAGGTCAGGTTTGTTTTCCCTACAGTTTTTTTTCTTCTGGTTATTGCCTTCATCAAAAGAATAAATTAATTTTGGTAGTATGGGATTTTGTCCTCGCAATGACAGGAAACGAAGGAATAAAACCGCTTGACTTTTTCTTGGTGCCCGTGGCTCCCTTAGGACAACAGATTTGCATTCATACCGTGGCGTTTGCAATATGAATTATGGGGCTGAGGCTCAGCTCTGCAGAGCACGGGGCTGAGTTTCTAATGCTCCTGTTATAAGGCATTTGACCTTTCCAAGGATAGAAGCGTCAGCTACCCGCAGCACTGCGGGAGTGGACGCAGGACTTGCAGCTTCCCACCCTCCTCTTTTCAGAGCACAAGCGTCTTGCGCTCAGGCTGCTGCCAAAGTCCCCGCGGTCAACCCGCCCTAAGTGTTCTTGTTCGTGGGTATCAGCACAGCAACAAAGCAGCGTATTCAACAGCTCATAAAGATCAGTTCGACAAAAAAAGCCAAACAAATCCTCTTCCCATGAAACTCAGCCACACTGTGAAGCAACGTAAGCAGAAAATAGGGTGAAAGAGAAAAGCAGAGTTTGGCTTGGTCAAACCAGTTGACTGAATTATTGAAGCGCTTCTTTTCAGCCTGCTCAGCTGTCCCCAGACCTGATCACTGAAGTATGTTGTACATAATCTCTGTGGAGGATGTGTCAGAGAACTCTGGTGAGCCCATGGGAGTGCTGCTGGGAAATTGAGCCGGCCCTGTAAGCCAAGGTTGCGCTCGGGCGTTAGGAATGGTCCTTGGTGCCCATAGAGCTCGTACAAGGAGGGACTGTGCTCGGTTTCAGCAATGGCCAGATCACAGTGGGCTGTGCTGTCAGCTGGCTCCATCCCTTGGTCTGGCTGCATCCTCTACTGTTTGTTTAGCAGGAACAGTGGACAAGATTGGTGCTGGCATCACCACCATCCTTGTGCAGGTCACTGAGACCAGGTGGGATTCCTCATGGCCCTTCTCCACTTCAAAGCCTGTCCAACTGCAAAGAAGAGTAGAAAGCTTAATCTTTGGGCTAAATCTTTCTCTGAGTCCAAGGTGGGCTTTTTATTGCTTGTGTAAAAATTAAATGCTTTCCCAAGGTTTCATAATTCACCTTTTTTGTAAAGATCAAACCAACTTCTACAGTCTCTGAAGAACTTCTGGGTAATGCTTGTATTCTGGCTTGAATGTGCTAACATTTATTATGCTTTAATAAATCCTGTAGAGACTCTTCTAGGGCTGGCAGCAGGAGTGTCTAGCTCGGAGCAAATGCCTGCAATTTTCCATGGCAATTTACCATTTAACTTAAACCCCAATTCCTCAAAAAAAGGAACAATCATCTACTTCGGAAATGGGAAGGACAGTTTAGGAATATTCTTTTTGTTTTTTTCTTTATGAAAGCAAAAAACCAAAAAAGGTGTGTTTTCAGGAGAGGAGAAAGAAAGCACCTCTCCTGAATTCAGCAGCTGGTAGGGAAATCTTTTTTAGAGGAAAGAAATCCACTCAGAGCCAATACCATCCTTCTAATTACTAATGTCAGGATGTGGTTGATGTTAATCAGCACCATTGAAGTGTGTGATAGAGAATCCAGGAGATGAAGAAATGTCAGGAATTTGACCTCCCAGCAGAAAGTTTTGTGGAAAATGGTTTTTTTGGAGTATATTTATATATTCCAGAGAAATAAATGACATTCTCCAAAGGTACTCTAACAAAGAGGTCTGTAGCAAAGAAGATCAAATGGATAATTACTCCACAGGCTCTGAGGTTGCTGATATTAATAGGTTTTTGCAGTGAAAAATCAATGTAAAATAAAGAACAGGAGAAGTTTCAACAGGGGAAAAACTAAGGTTTTTCTTGTGCCTCCATAGTTCTATACTATGTTTCACAAAGGATTTGCAGAGCTCTCCCTTCTATCAGCATCTGAATAGTTGGTGATTGCAGGTAAGCACAATGATACTTGAAAGCGTAAACCTGATTTTGAGCCGTATGGAAGCTCTTTGAAAGTTCAGGATTTGGAAAAGTCACACTTTGTTATAAATTAAAAGTTGATCACATTTCAGTCATATTTTGCCGAAGTTATGTCATGTTTTTTAAAAGTCATGTCTTTTTTTTTTTAAAAAAATGAATGCTGAAAATATTGCATGGGATAGAAGCAGCATTAATGTTAATAAAATTGTTCCTATTGGGAAGAAACCTTTGTTTTAAAACTTTTGACCAGTTCTAGGTGCAGGACCAGAACTATGGGACAGACTTAAAAATTCCCCAATTTAGAAATAAAAAGCTATTTTCTGGGTTCAATACGCATTTATTGGCCTGGTAGGTGACACTGATTCGAGGTTATTTTCACAGCCATGGGGACAGAACACTTCTCCCAGTGCTGAGACTTGGAAGCGATATTGAGTATTGTGCAATATTCAACACAGTCTTGGGAGCCAATGTTTTAATTTGCATCTGGGGCTGCCAGTATGTTTTCGTTTGAGTTTATAAATACATTGGTGTTTTACTTTACACTCGTTTATATTTAAAAACTATAAGCTTAGGAATAATTGATATTGTCCAATGGCTTCCTAAAAATAAAAACACACAGTTACCATGAGATCTAAGTCCTAATATTACACTATAAACTAACCAGGAGATTTGCTATCGGTTTAAATAAAAAACACATTTTCAGAAACCAAGCTAAAATCAATGTGAATTATTGGTTTTCCAACACTTTGAAAACTGGGCCAATAAAACATACTGTATATTACCTGATCTTCTTCTGGAGTACTAAAACCCACTGCTGCCTCTTACACAGAATGATTGTTTTTTAAAAACCAGTGAGATAAGACCGTAACCCTGGCAGATTTAACATTTTGAAAAGAATGGTTTCTTGAATAAGAATGTTGTAAAACTAAAGAGAAGAATGCTCCTCGGAGGATGATGTTGCATAAGGTGCCTGCGATAATGATTTTACTGTTTCTCGTGATCTCATAAAATTTTACTGAAATGGAAGATTTTTTTTCTTTAAATCTCCTTTGTTATGAACGTGCTTTGCATAGAGAGATAATAACTACCTTTACCTAATCCTCATGGTCTGATTTGAATGTAGAGTTGATATTGCTCTCCCATTTCTTTGAACCTGGGGGAAAAATATCAGCGTTTTATTTCAGAGGAGCTGATGATTTTTCAAGTTCCCCCAGATATTTGAGAGATTAGATAATTTTAGCCCATGACTGAGCAAGATAATTAAATATGTGCCTGTCTTTCAGGGTGTGTTTAATGTGTCCCTGGAATAAGTTGCAAAATTCATCTATCTGCTTTAAATTTTAAATATCTTCCAGTATCAGGATCCAGAATCTGATTTGCTTTTCGAAGCAATTTGATTTTTTTCAAACTCAAATTTTTAATTTTTTTTTTCAAATGCATGAATACATATTTTTGCCTTCAGCACAACCTCTAAACATACTTCGTTTGCATCTGTAAGTGACTTTTGAAGTGAATGACTATTCCATGGAAGTTTCTTGTTTAAAACAACACATTCTTCTGTGATGGAGAACTTCACATGTTGGGTTCAGAGAGTTGTAGCCCAGCAAGCCAGTGGTGTAAGGATGCATTGTGCAGGAGTTCTATCACACTATGGATGTCAGGGTTTTGGTCCTCATATTGTACAAATATCCGGATTATCTAAAATGGAGTCACAATAAGGTCGAGTTCTTCAGCAAAACTGGTTCTCCTACAGACAATTCTGCCTTTTGTTCTGCTGCTCAGTGGGAAGTACAGCCTTTCACTGTGAGTAACTCTAACCTCTTTCTTAACTTTTCTTAACTGTAAGAATAATCTTTAAAAAAATACAATTACTTCAGAAACTTCTACAGAGCCATCCTTGAACCTGAGAAGCAGCTGCAACGAACGGTTGATGCAGAGCCCTACCTTGAAATTGTGAGTCAAAGAAATGAAGCCATTGTAACAGAGATTGTTTAATTTTTCCAGTGAGTCACTGAAGTAATATAAATATCGGTCTCCAGCCTACAGATGTGTGTCATTCCCTTTACAGAAGCTGTCTTCAGGTTAATGAAGTGACTGATATAAACAAGACAGACACCCGAAGATGCGTTTGCAGGATTATGCAAGGTTTTGGGCTGGAACTGGATGTGATGTGTAAAATGATGCATGCAAGCAGGTCTGCACAGTGGTGGGCTCTGGATGCCATTGGCCATGCTGCTGCTTTCCTTAGGTGCTCAGACCTCTGTAGAGAAAAATAAGTGTTTATTTAAATTCAGTTTAATAAGGAAACTACTGATGGATTTATTTAGCTTTAAGGATATGATTAAACTCCATTCATTTTAATGGGGCTGAAATATGGGCTTAATTTTAAACACATTTTTAAATACTTTCTGAAAGAATGAAACCTTACTGTATTCAGGCTTTCTTGCGAGCTCAAGGCCACCTTATTTCAGTGTAGCAGAAAAAGCCACCTTTATGCTTGGATATACAAGCTTCATTTGCTGCCATTGCCGCGTAATCCTCAACTGAAAATTGTGATCATGGGTTGTGGCACGAGCACTTAATTTTAACCTTGATGGAATCTTTCTGATTACACAGTAACTTGTAATTTACTAATTAAAAGTGGATGGTGGGCTCCCTCATATTTTGATTAATCTAATAGCTTTCACTGCAAGAACTAAATTTGACTAGCAACATCATTACAACTTTTAAAAAATTATCTGGAGGGGTGTTGAGTGGATCCCTTGAAACACTTGCTTAGACAGCCAATCCGCGTGAGTAATCACTTGGCAGCTGAACATAAACCGCTGGGGAAAACATCGCGCCACTGATTTTGTGAAATCACTTTAAATGTTCTAGTCATGCGTGAGAAGCTCCATCAGTTGTCTTTTGGCTTTAACTGGATATGTTTTCAGTGAGGGAAGATGGGAAGGATGAGGGGCTTTGACCTTCTATAAACCTGCGAACAAAGTGACAGACAGCAAGATCTAAAGCCAGGACTAAAGCCAAGATGCAGCTTGGTTATAGATGCACTGAGTGATTCAGAAAGATAAACTTTGCGTGACCCTGGGAAGGGGAATGTTGCTGAATGCTCAGTATTTCAAGTGAAGCCACTGGAGCATTCAGTATTTCAAAGGAGTTGTTGTCTCTTTAGGGCTAAATGCAAATTTGTATTCTTTTTGTGCAGGTTGGTGTCCCCTCCTCCAACCTTTCTCCTGCACCGATTTCAGTCTGACCATCCAGGTGAATTACCTGCACTGCCTTTTTGGAGCCATCTGGGTGCCTAATGAAATACACAGTGACCATTTTATTACTGCTCCTTACGGCTGCGAGGGGAAATTGTGCTTCGGTATTTTAGAACTCAGGGTTTCCCAAGCTGAAATGGATTACTGTGGCTGTACCTAAAGTCAGGTGAATGAGTTGGCCAGCTGCACCAGTAAAACTTGCTCCTAGTGTTGCAGACAGGATCAGCTGAATAAAGCTCTAAAGAACCACAGGGGAAGAAAGAGTAATGAATAGTGCTGTGTGTTCCTCCTGCCTGTCCTTATCTTTTCCATTCCCTGTCCGCCTTCTTTGGGAAAATGTAAGTTTATATTTTGGGAATGTTGCAAGTAAAGTACTCTTCTGTCATTTTTTTACTTTAAAAAGTGGGAAAGAGTATCAAATCAAGTAAAAGGTATTAATTGCTTTCATATTTGGAATTCTTGTGTATTTCTGTAGAATAATTACTGAGACTTATTGCCTTTCCTCTGTAGAAACCCGAGAATTTTGCGTCACCTCCCATCAACCCTTCTCAGCAATATTCATCTCTCTGGTCCTGTACATTGTACAATGCATTCATGATATTACTGTTTATTACATGCAAAACAGCTGTAGGAGAAAATACAGCAAGTCAATTTTGATGCTACATTTCTGTTAGTAACTGAGCTTTTGAGTGGATTATAGCCTAGAAGTTCACCCATGTGATTTTACTCAGCATTTCGAATGCCAGAATTTGAAGAATTTTAAGACGCGTGATTTTATAAGGTCTGGACTGCATAGTAAAAACTTTTTTCTCAAAAATACAGGCACTAAGGTTTTATCATACCCAGAAGTGTTGCTAGAGACTGAACCAGACAATCCTATGTATTGTATTTAGCTTTGCAACCTGAGGAAAAGCCTCTGGAAAGGCAATTCACGCTTTTTTTTCCCCAAACAGGTCACAAATCTTCATTCTCCTGTATGCTTGCTATGAACTGAAGCTGTTCCTGAGTACTTTTTCCCAGAGAAGTCTCACTTTGATTGCTTCATGTGAATTAATGAACTTAGAGTTTTGCTTATTTTCATAGTTCAGGCTTAATGATATAAATCCCTTATAACTAGGAAGGTAAAAATGCAGTTTCCTACAATCTCTGTGGCCAGAGGTCGCCTGGCCGAGTTCCGTTGCAGAACATTCCTGCACAGAAGAGCAGCTAAAGGCCATTCCCTGAAATTGAAAGACTTCGCTCTCAGATCTTAAGCGCTCATTTCACACGGCTCTAATTGCACTGGTATCAAGGTGATCGCTTCTGGTTTGTCCCAAGGTGCTGGGGACATCCAGCATTTCAGTTTTAAGCTAGAGTAGACAATGGGAAAATCTCACGCTGGATGCCTTTGACTGCAACCAGCACGACATAAAACTTTGTGCTACTGGTTTTGACAGAGGTCCTCAGAGGGGCTTGGACAGGAGAGAGGGGACTCCAGGCTAGAAGGCAGGATGTCTCTGAGTCACTTCGGTATGTTTTTTTCTCCTAACAAGTGACACAGTAAGCCAGCCCTGGATGTTTGCCTGTCTACGGAACTGATGTAAAAGTGTGCCTGTGCCATTCTTGCAGCTGTGACAGCAGCTCAGGTAGATGGAACCCATAGAGCTAAGGATATTGGTGGCATGAGCCATAGCTCTGTGGGAGTCAGCTGAGGCTTCAACGTGTCCAAGAAAGGCATGAGTGAGGGTAGAGATGCCGCACTAATTGTTATGCTGTTGCTTCCTACTGGAAGGGAGATGCTTTAGGATGGGTGAATGGTAAGCACAGCATTGAGTGTGTTATAACCGTACTGTGAAGTTGCGTTGCTATCCTGGGTTTACCTGACTCGCCGCCATGAGCTTTGGATGTGTCAACTGAGTTGCTCTTGGGTTTTTTCTAATCTCTTTCAGACAGTTAAAGAGATTTCTCATGTGGCTGGGGTGACTGCCAAGCTGTAGGCAGCAATAGTTTATAATCCTTTCAAGAACATTGGCACTGGTCTTTAAAATATCTGTAAGTTATGTCAAGAGCATTTTTTTTTCAGTCAGAGACAATCCCTGTAGAGCATTCAAGCACATTACACAAACCATGTAGTGATGTTGCTGTTGCAGACTTTCTATTTTTAGTTAAGAAGGTCCCTGAGGACGTATGCATGGGTTTTCCTCGTTTATCAGCTCCAGGAAAGAATGTGAAATGGTTATTCTTTTGCTTGTGTATAATCAAAGAGTCTCTCACAGAGGTGTGATTCCAGATCATGAATTTCAGCAAGGCTGTTCTCTGCTGGCCCACTTAAGGGTAACTACTTCTTGCTTACTCTTCACTCCCCTCAAGGAAGAAAATAGCTTTTGCTTGCTCTTCCTTTGTTTCAGGATAGTACATTCTTTAGGTGATATTTGTGCGTGTCTACTGGGGACCAACACAGTGAGCCACCATCATCTGCTTCTGTGGGTGAGCTGTAGAGCTTATATGCGTTTAACTGATGTGTTTAATAAGTCCTAGCAAAGTGCCAATTATTTTGGTTTTGTTTAACAGTTCCTTATCAGTACTAAAATGACTTTTATAGACTACTGCATGAATAAAGATGTAATTTTTATGTTAAAATTCTAAAGGGCATTGGGATCTTCAGGAAGAAAGTGTAGTCCCCTCTGAAGTCACTGATGAAGATTATGTCTTGGGAACGAGTGTTGGAAGCTGGGAACTGCTTGAGCTTTTGGGGATTATATACAATAGAAAGTCATTTAAAGCACAAGCACTTTGCTTCTACCTATGAAATTAATGATCTTGTTTAAACTAGAGTTCTGTTCCTATGTATTGGTTGTTCCTATGCATTGATTTCTCTATTTCATTGTGAAGATTTGCTTGCTTCTGTTCAGTCTGCAATTTATCTGTCTTCCTGGAGAGCATTAAGCCAGAAACCTGCAGCTTCTGGTGTCGGCGTGGTAATCCACAGAAAGAAAACACCTTTAGGTTACTCAGGATATCTTCCCCAAATATCTTTAAAATCTAATTTCTTTCTCCCTTAGGGGCTTTAGGAGTCACCTGTAGGGAATTGGGACAACGTGCGTGAGTGTGAACCTGTTCCGTGAGCAACTGTTGCAATGATCATAATGCATCAGTCACAGTAAGAAAAAAATTATGGTGCGTTTGGGAGAGATGAACGTATTTCCAATAGTTTTTCTTAATGACTGTGCCCTTTTCTGACTGGCACTGCTCAGATTTTAATGAAATAGCATGGGTTTGCCACAGGCACTTTTCCTAGGCAGTAAACAAAAGAGCATTGATGAAACCAAATTACCAGACAGAACGTTGACCTCAAATCAGAGCAAAATCTCTGCAAACAGGAGTTAGGACACGGACTGCAACTCTGCATTCTTGAGATCACTACAGAAAGCAGATATGTAGATGATGATGTTCTCTCAGAAGACATTAAAAAATAAGAAGCAGAAGTACTCTAGAGGATTAGGAACAATTGTCATAGCTCTATGAGGGCAGGCAGCACAGGTGTGAGTCTCAAGAGAGTCCAGCCCATCTGTTGCAAACGTGCAGCAGTCAGGAAGATGATGGGTGGCATAGGAACCAGGCCTTGCGATGTGTCCCTCTGGATGTTAAAGACAAATCAATCCAGCTCTCTCGCGCTTCAGGACATGTTTTTCTTTTGCCTAATATCAAGTGAAAAAGGGAATTCTGATGCAAAAATGTCTGTTATACCATTTTAATTGTTAAATAAGTCCTGATAGGAAACATTTACTTGCGGTATTTTCCATTGCTAATAGGAGGTACTGCCTGGTCAAGAGTGCAGTCTTAAGGCAGTGGAATCTCAACATACCGTGTGAGACAGATCCATTCCCAAGGGATCTTTTGTCTGAAGAACTAAACAGAAGAGCAGAAACAGAAAAAGCAGAATTACATACCCAAGGTCATGAAGGTCTGCAGGAAAGCCAGGAGTGGAATTCAGGTGTTTTAATTTATGGAACAACTGCCAACCACAGATGTACTGACCTCCAGTAGCATTTAGAAATGAATATCTTTTAATCTCTCAGATGCACTGAATTTATTTTTTTGGGAACTTTTCTTGTAGTTAGGGTGTGGGAAGACCTAGAACATTGTGAGCAGTTGGTAAGAGCAGCTAAAACACATAGGTAGGCTCAGATTATTGTGACTGCTTTCTTCTTGAGGAAAAAAAAGGAAAGATCTTGCAAACATTTACATATTGAGACAAGATACACGTTCTCTTCTGTGTTCTTCTAGCCATGAGATAAAAGACTTAGGAGATGGCTCTGTAGAAGTATCGCATCTCCAAGTGTCTCACAATGTTCCATCACTGCTCCAGTTCACAAAGCTTTATGGTGGGTTTAGGCAGTGTTTTTCAAGAGTGCTGTGAAGATTAGACATCTGCTATTACTGTCTTTCAGGGAAGTTTGACTCTGAACACAGCCAGCCCAGTCATATAACCCACATGTTCTCCAGTTCAGTTTTGAAACTGATTTAACCATGTCAGCCTTTCATTTCCCCCCTTTCTCAGTGGTGATGCCTTCTGCCCCTGTTAGCTATCTGGAAACCACTTTACTGATGTGCCGTCAAACAGCATTCGCGTGCGTAACTGCTTAGCTTAGCCTGCTCTCAGCACAATGCGGATGGGTGTAATGGTACAATGATGCAGGGAGGCTGGAAGGGTGCAATGAGAGTCAGAGATTACGAAACAATGCAGGTTTACTCTAAGACCACACTGAGAATGCTACTGATGTTTTGAGCTCTGCAGGAGATAAAATATATTGCTGTATGCAAAGATATTCTGGGACTGGAAATGATATCTGTTTCGTGAATAAAGGGTATAATGAGGCCATTCTCCAAGAGGGAAAAGCAAACTAACAGAATAAAGCCTGCCGATTGATTTAGATAGAATTGGGACATAGATTTGAGTGAACTGCATATTGTTTTCATAAGGCATAAAGCAGCCCAGTCCAGAGTGGGAGTCATAAAGCGAAGAGACAGAAAACCTGAAACTAATTCTGGGAGGCAGTCTGGGGCTACTGAAATGAATGTCTGAATAAGCTGGCTACGCAAGGCAACGTACAGTAAAGCCAAATAGAAGTGAATTCCTTGGACAGATTAAGTATACCAAAGTGAACAGAGAAAATACCTCTTTGTTGAGTCTCATTAATATGTTTGAGTTGTTATAAATGTGTGTCAATGCATCTTTCCTACGAAAGGGAAACCGGGCTCTGTGGAAATAAGTATGCGGTTGTTTATGCTGTGGTTGTGAGGAAAGGTCCTTATTCTCACTGAGACTACACCATTTCCAGATGTGGGCATGGAGGGAGTAGGAGGGCTTTCATGCCGCTGTCCTACAGGTTTCATTTAGGCACTGCAAGCTTTCTTTGTGCTCAAAGAACAGAAGCAACTGATTCAGAAGGGACTAGAGTGGCAATTTAGAGTACCTAATTTTGGTTAAGTTTCGGCTAAATTAGGTGCTTGCATAAACCCAACATACCTTAGAGACTTCTGTAGCCCCTAAATAACTAATCAAAATAGCAATACAACCAGGGGGCAAAAATCCCATAGACTTAAGAGCTGCCAGATCAAAAAGCCAAAGCCCCATGACTTTTGTGGAGTTCTTCTAAATCCTGCATTTGTCCTTCACCAAAAGCAAAGCACTTTTGGCTGTATGTGCTTTTTCTGCAATTTCTCTCTTACAACTCTCAAGGATCAAACCAGGACCAAGGTAGATGTCTGCCAAGACCAAGTTTGATCTCTGAACTGCAGATTTCTGCTAAACATAACCAGCATTGCAAATCTCGTGGCTGTAAACAGCCTTTACTCCTGAATTTTTTCAAAGTTTAGGAGTTGAGATGATGTTTCCAAGTCAAAACAGGCATCTGTCTGCACGCTAATATGTCATGAAACCAAGTTTTTTCACTGAGTTTTTGCTTCCAGCAGTGACTGGTGTCCTGCATTGTCTAGACTGGATAATAACAACCAGTGTATAAATCTGATCTTTGGGTGTTTTTACAAAACAAGCTAAAAGAAACTACAGCTCACTTGAATTTTTGCCATCACTACTCCAAAGCTTATCAATGCAGAAAGATTAATTTGTAGCAGAAATAAATTTGGCCTGTTATTTTTGAGCTCTTTGGAAACAAGAAACCTACAGAAACTATTGCAAATGCAAATACTAACCAGAAAAAGAAATTGGAATTGTAGAGTCTTAAATCCTGGAATAAGCCTTAGATTTTTGGATGAAGATGGCTTCTGCTAATTCATAGAGGTGACAAATCAGACATCCAGCATCTTGTGGGAAGCCTTAGAATTAGGATTGAGTTCTGAGATGTTGCTCTGTGACAGAAGGCATAAAAACCTTAGTAGTACTTGCTCGTTAGCTGTGGGCAATCTCTTAGCTTATTCTGCACAGGCTATTTAGGAGAGGCACCAAGCCAGGGTGTGAGGTTACTGTGAGACTCTCCCTGCTCAGTAGGAGACAAGAAGGAGGCTTTGAGAAGGAGGAGTCAGCAGTAAGAAAGATGGATGATTTGCATTCTCGGTAAATGAGCTGGATTGTGGTTATTCTGGGGACTAAAATGATATTCACAGCTTGGATTCAGTGCTTGCATTTTGGGATTTGCAGCTAAAAGGAGGTAGTCAGTATCAGGAAGAGCAACATTAGTCTAGTGCTAACACCCAGCAGGACTACACACTTCATCTACAAAGAGTTCAGGTCTGGTGGTGATAGTGTTTGGGGTCAGGGTGATACTGCCTGTATGGTGTTGAATACGAAGCTGTGATGCTTTGGAGTTGAAGGGAACTTAAGTCTTAAATAATATTAAACAACTTTTAAAGTGGCCTGTAGCCCTCCTGCAAGTTGGTGAGTCTGTTTTAGTCTGCAAATAGTATATACTGATTGTGTGCTCTAATGGTGTCCTGACAAGGAGTGCGCCTGGGTTGGAAAGTGAGTTTAGCTTTGAGTATTTATAGCACAGACAAATCATAGCTGAGATGAAGAAGCCCATAAAGAAGTGGAGGGTACATGGAGGCCTTCTGACCTGCATAAGTAATGCTCTGGCACAAACATGTCCATCACTGCGCATCCCTACTTGAACGGGGAAGAAGATTGGCTTTGACAGCTCAGGCACAATAACCGACAGCAAACCAACGCGTCACGTAAATAGGCCACGACACGTCTGTCCTGTAAACCGATCGGGTTTTTGTACTTCTCAGTAATTATTAGTTATGAAGAAGGGTTACAACTACAATTAACCCCTTGAAGGCACCTTGTGGAGAAATGTACTTCTGCAACTACTGCTTTCTTTATTGGTAACAAGATGGGTTAATGCTTTCACTTCGTCACTGCTGTGCGCCAATTACTGTGCAGGCACTGTGGGTGGCACAGGAGGCACAGTTTGCCGTGTGACTGCATGAAGCAGAGTCACGGCTTGGATAAGGCAAACATACAAAGAGAGAGAAGTGAGGTTGCAGAACGATCCATCCTTTCTTTGTGGAGGTCAGGGAGTCACCTAGGGCTGCATCTCGAGCCACAAGAGCTCACATGTTCAATGAGATTTGTAAGCTTCTCTGTCTCATTTATATCTCTATCTTATTTCATGATTGGACTCAATCTTCAGGGTCTTTTCCAACATAAGTGATTTTGTGATTCTATCTGTCCTGCAGCCTCAGATGGATTAGGATTTTGCTGTTATATTTACATCCATGTATACACACATACAAATGGAATTTTTTTTTCATTCTTTCATCAAGAAAATGTGAGTAGACTAGTGCTGTTGGTGGATTTTACACATGGAGGTTAAACAGAATGAGACCTGAGCGTTCAGACCCACAGAGGAAGGGCAAGAAAACCAACGATGCAAAGGCCGTCATTTACTCCAGTCTTCCGTTCTCATCTTTCTCTAATTTGCAATGGTACAAAATGGTCCCTGACCATTAATGTATTAAAGTATTAATGATTAAGCTGAGCAGCTAAAAAATTAACTGACATTTCATGTTTTAGCAAAGTATGACTGTATTTGAAGTTGTGTACATTTTGTAGTCTCTCTGACATACCAGTCTTTGCAATTTATCTTTTTGGGTGGTAAATTCATTTTTTTCTTACATTTTGTTTGGTGGGTGAATTGCTGAGACTCCAGTAAGGATGGCCATATTGGGCAGGGAATACTGGGAAGTTTAAAGGTTTTAAAACCAGCAGTCAGTGTTCTGTCTTGCTTGACCTTCTGACCACGTTTTCCAGCCTGTGCTTCCTACATGAGTTCTAGTTTCCTCTGGTTGAACACTGTGCATTCTAATGTAGGGACTCAATTGCTAATAAATCCACAATAGCCATGAGTGGTTTACCTGGTGCTTAGTTGCATGAAGTTTAGATTTTATTTTCAGTGTGAATGTAGCTGACCACTTTTCAGACATGGCATTTTGTTTTAATATTCTGGAGGTTTTTTGCACATATTTTCTAATCTTAGATATCTCTTCTCTGGACCGATAATTATAGCTCGTGAAGAAGGTGGCTTCACTTTGAGCATCTTGCTAGACTGAACTCTTTCAGTTTCTCTTAAAAATAATGGATCACAGAAACTAAGGAGTAGACGTATAATTAGCTCCAAGATGACTAAACAGTGGGAGTTACTGCAGGTCAGGAGGTACTGATACTGGCCCCAACAAGAAGGAACAAAAGTGAGGGGGCCACATCATTTGCACCACGTTTTATTTTGTTTTGTTCTGTCTGTCTTTACTGGGAGGACTCTCAACAGCTCATCTCACTCCAGTTCTCATAACTCAGCGGGTGCACTGGTCACTTGTGGGTGTTATTCTCATCTTGCTGCAATGAGCACTGGCATAGTACAAGGAGCTCTGAGGGACACGGACATGCACACAAGGTGAAGAAAGACAGGTAGGTGGGAGTATAAAGCACTTTGTATTTGCGTTTTCTGTGTCTTGTTTATTTAGCACAGCACCATAACCTGAATACTGTGTTAGCAATAATAATTAATAATCCTTCATAATTCAACAGAAAGGGAGAGGGAAGAGCAAGAACAAAATGGATTCCAGCCCAACTGTCTCATGCAACTGATTTGTTTTGTTTGACATTATTTTTAAATTAACCTTTAGGCAAATCTCGTTTCTGTATGATTATACATGTTTTCTTTGTTGTCTGCATTCCTCTCATTTATGTCTCTACCTTGTATCTATAAAAGCGCGTTGGACTGATTAACTGTTGCTGCTCATCTTCATGCATTTCAGACCTCTTAAATACCCATAGCATGAAAATATGAAGAGAAAGGAGGAAAAGCCCTTAAGAAAAATTGCCAGCAAAGGAGCATGTAATGAAAATAAAGCTGGAGTCACTAGACCTTTGAGTTTTGAAAGTCAAAGGGGTCAAAAGAAGACAGCAAGACCATATCCAGTAGGGAGATGATGGCCAAACCTTTGCCTGTGGGTCACGGCATTTGGGAAGGCCAAACCATAAGGTGTTTTATTTAGAGTAAGTGCTTCAGAAAGAGTTGCCTTCTTCATTGGAAAGGGCAGCTGCAGTCTCTGGGGTCTTTGTGGTCTGAGCTGAGAGCCAAGGGATGTAATAAGTGCTGGTGGCACGCTCCACTCTCAGAGCTGGCTGTGCCAACCTCCCCGCACTACGAGGACACCTTCTGCAGCAAGTAGATTCGTCTGTGAAATACATGCGCTTAGCCTACAATTTTTTCTTCTGTATGGTGTGTTAGGGAAGCACTTTTCAACTGACAAGGTCTGCCCCTGCTGAGGCACTACCTGCTGAATAAGCAATGAGCCCTTACACCTCTGTGCTGGAAGCCTGGCAGTGTGATGAGGTTTGGAAGGATTCTGGTTTGATCACAGTGAGGCATGGCCTAGATCACCTTGGCTTTTCAGCCCCCAGTTTGCCCTGTGCTCTTACCAAGGCACGGTACGTATGTGGTCAAGGGGTTCTGCAAAGGAGGGAGAAGTGGAAGAGGTTGGCAGTTACAGTCGCCGTCAGTTACTAACTAGGATTGTCTTTCTTCCCTCCTTCCACAACTATAAAACAACTTCTCTAAGTGCAATCATGGGATTTGAATTTCATTACTGCTGATACATTTTGTAATAGCTCCCAACACTACTTTCTCAACTGATAATTTAGTTAAGCTCTCTGCTGCACATGCTAATGTTTCAGCGTGGAGGCAGTGGAAAATTATTTAATAAAACTTAACGCTGCTTTCATTTCATGGTTGTTATTATCAAATATTAGTCATTGCTGAGAATCATTCCTTGAACAGTTCTTCCTTATCATCTGTATGCGTTTGGCTATCACCTCTTTGAAATGCAGTGGCATCTTGGGTGGTAAATGAAGGCAGCTTTCATTTTATTCAGCCGTGCATCTTGAAAGCAAGTGTGATCTTAAGCAGGAGTTATTGTCATTTCTGTCTCTTCCGTGGTAGTTCAGCATAAAAAAAATGAAGTTTTAGTTGAAGTCTGAAGACTGAATAATTTACAAATGGTTCTGTTATCAGCTAAGCTTATTTCCCAGTGAAAAGGTAGTTCAGCTAGTTAGGTTAAGAAACAAAGAAACTTTTTCTGGCTGTTGGGTCAGAAAAACCCTCTGCCTCCTGGTCTGTAGGAATTAATAAGAGCTAGGAAGAACAGACTGAAATTTTTCAAAGCTTTCTATATCTGTGTGAATATACAGATACTGACTTCAGTTCTTCAGCCTGTTTATATGAACAAAACTTTATGAATAAGCATTCAAAAGATGTTCAGGACGAATAATGTTTCCATTACAGCTTCAAAAGCCCAAGCCATGTTTATTTTCTCTTTAAATTCATTGGGCAGTGAAGATATCTATTATTAATGTTACTTTAGTGAAAATCAATGCATTCCTGATTCCAATGTTCTATTGAAAAGGACGTGCCTGTCTTGTACAGCCTTGCTGCTCTCTCAGAGTAGAAAAAGCACTGGTTTTTGTTAGAATCTAGATCTATGAAAATAACAACCCTCAAATAATTTTTAACACTGAGGAGATGTTTCACGATATGTCCTGCTTTGCCACGTTTTTTCTTTCCTTATGAAGGCTGCAGTTTCCAGTCAGACAAAATCAAATTGCTATATGCTTGATGTTGAGATACATATGTTCCACCCAAATCGCACCCAGCAGGCAGCACTACTTATATTACTCCTTTTCTACAGCCTGGATAACTTCTAAGCTATTTGGAACTTGCTATGGCCTGATCTGCGCTGTCAGCTGCATTTTGCATGGCTTTGACTGGTTGTACCAACACCAGTTCACCAGGAGAGATGAGGAGCTCTGGAATATCTGGATCTCCAGGAACATATGGAGCATCAGGAACACGCACATTCAGGTTACGTGTGTAGGATGGGACCATGCTTACAGTCTGGTGCATCACAACGGCAGTCTTGAAGGAGAAAGTGCCGTTTGCCATTCGTTCGAGTGGTTTTATACTCACTTGTTAATGATGGTTAACCCCATTTGTGCTTTTGTGCAGGATCTGTGCTGCTGTGGGGTTTCCTAAGGAAGTGCTCTTTGTGACGGCGCTCTGCCACTCTGGATAGCCAGCCAAGTCTGACTTTCTCATAGCTTTTCATTATACTTTCCCTCAGATGCACTATCAATATAAACACGGGAACTGTTCATTTGCTTTGTATTGTGTGGGTGTCTTCAGTAAACTCTCGCTGTGAGTAACTGGGAAAAATGGTTTCTTACCCTCACAGTATCCATTATTCCTCTGCATGAGGGGAAATGCCTTCTTGATGTAAATGAGGAGTCTCTGAACATTCAGTGGACTTTCTGAGAACTCAACAAACTTCACTAGAAATGAGATCTTTTCTCATTGTTTCCAAGGTCATCCGCACTCAAACTATTTAACCAGGAATTATTTGCTAAATGGCAGAAGAGCTTCCACAGAAACATCACAGACTTCCAAGCCAGGATTTTCTCCACTGGGCAGAAACTGGTCCTCCTCAAATTTTTTATGCAAGTCATATTGCCACTTCACGAGTCGGCTTAGCAAACTTGATATTGCAAGAAACCCAAATCTCTATCCCTCAGTTTCAGCTGATTTCTATTTGGAATAAGACATGTGGGAAGAGGTAATACCTTTTATTGTCACATTTTGAAAGAATAGGCAAACCTCTGAGTGCACAAGTGTTTCTCAGGGGACAAGGTAACTTGTGGGACAGCTGTGTCTACCTGCCAAGCTGATTTCTCACTTTGTGCTGGTTTCCATGCTCCAGATCTTGCTTCTCCCCCGTGCTGTGCAGGGCAGGGCGCCGTGTGCCCATTAGATGCACACTGGAGATCCCTGCTTCCCAGCAGGCAGGCAGTGTATCTTGTGGTGGTGTGGGATCCTTTGGGGTACATAGACATCTAAAAATGTGAAATGCGATTATTGCAGTTTTGTTTTAAAGGTCAGCCTGCCATATTTGCACAACAGGGGTGAGAGTGACTACTTCAGAGAACTGATGTGGACCAGGATTGTGTCCAAATATTAATAGTGCTGGTTAAATAAAGCTGGGGAAAATATTCTGTTTCTGCAAATATTGAACCTCATATTTTATTTATAATCCTATAATAAAAGGGAAATTTAGCAAGAAAGATGGGCATTTCTTCAGTTTTATAGACTTATGGGAGTTTTTAACAATTTCAAAGCAAAACCTTACCCTCATGGAGTCAGACATCTGTAGAGGTACAGTCAGCTTGCCTTTAGTGATCAATGTAGCACAAACACAAATAGCGTAAATATTTAAAATTCAGGCAGCTAAACCATAACCCATAGCAAAGCAACAGCAAAACTGTTAGAATTATTTGGCTTTTTCAAATACCAAAAGCATTCACATTTTTTGAGGGAGGGGGAGAGAAAAGGAGGGAGGATCCTCATAGAGTGTTTAAAAAAAATAAGAGGGTTAAAAAGCACCGTGTTGGGCTTTCAAAGGGGCTGTGGGAAAATATGTATTCAACAATAAGTATCAGGGTCAGATGATTTACATAGGCCCCAAATCCCATTAATGCAGGCATTACATATTACAAAATTCCCTTTGCAGATATAGATCAGCAAACTACAAGAATAACAGTAAATAATCAACAGATCTTAGAAAAAGGGCAAGGATTAAACTCATCCATCACCAACTAGCACATCCGTAGCAAATCCATAGAAAGGAGAAAAAAAAAGAAGGGGAAGAAAGACATTTTTATCACTTGCACTTGTTCCTCATTTATTACTGAGTGTGTGAAGGGTGAGTATCAGTATCACAGCTGGAAGCAGAGAGAAATGACAAAGCAAAGGCAACCTTTTCTGGTTTTTGAAATGGATGTGAGGCTTGTCTGGGCACTCGGGATGTGCGTGGTGGTGCAGCCTGCTCCGTGTGGCCCCACAGACCCCAGCAGGGAGCGGGTGGTTCAGGCTGCCTGTTGCTGTGCATTCACAGCATCTCTACTTATTTTGAGGGCTGACAGTGTTGCAGCAGAGGATTTTATCTTCTCTGAGTTGTATTGTACCACGCACCCTCACCAGCATCCGTCTCTCAGAGGCGGAAGCCGAGTCAATACTGGCAGGTCTTCTGTTCATCACCCTGCACACCGCGCGCCAGCATGGGGGCGGGGAGCATGGCTGTCACTCTGTGGGGGGTGAACCGTGACAGAGCACCTCATCTGGCCCCACGTTGTTCCCACGTGAAAGTCTCACTCCTGCTGCTGGCTGCATGGAGCTTCTGCCACCATCTGAGCTTTTAGTGGTCTTTTCGGGCGCCTGCTGGGATGTTTGCTGCTCGACCCGGTTGTTTGGGTCCACACAGCAAGAGACCAAAGGCTGTCAGGAGTGGAAGGGGAAAAGGATGCTAACGGATTGCAGAAGTGGCTGTAAGGGAGGCTGCTGGCTCATGCAGGTGTCTGCCGCAGGGGCCTGAATTCTGCCATGTGCCACCCGTGCATGGAGGACGAAGGTTCCCTGAGAGAGAGAGGATTAAGTGAGGACTTGTGCAACAGTCCCAAATGTCATTTAATTAATTTGCCCTCTTGTAAAATCCACTACAACTCGTTTGGCTCTGGGTATTTCTTCATAGACACAATCTTTAATGCTACAATAATATCGCCTTTCTTGCTTACAATGAAAACTTTCTCCATTAGGACTTCACATTTGTTCGTTTCCGTCACTAAGCATTCTCTCGTAAGTACGGCAGCATATTGTAAAGTGTTCTTTTAAATAACCAAACCTATAGCCATCTCAATAAATGAACTAGTAATGCTTTATGGTGCAAATCCTTGTTTTCATTGTGTTTTTCCAATTACTTTGTAATTCACAAGGTTCAGTAGCTCACAATGGGTCTCCAAGCCACTACTGCAAATTTGCACGGTTCTGCTGTAGGTAAAATACAGGATAGAAAACTCTAGCAAGAAAAGTAGTTATGTCACCTTCTCCCAAGCCTTCCTTCCTGTCGACTTTCTCCTGCCTCTCCGAGAGCTCTGAGTGCTCTTTGTTCTGTCCTGGCTAGGGGAATGAGCTTTCACGTACTGCTGTTAGGTACTTCAGAGAGCTTGACGGAAAATCGAAGTGAGATGGGACTTGAAATGCCTCCTTTCTGATCTCTGAGAGTCTTTTTCAGCTCTTAGGAAGAACAGCCTGGCAGCTGCTTGTGGGTCTTCAAGAAACAGCTGCCTTTAGCACCGCTGTCCTTAGTGGGAGAGGAGCCTGCGTCCCCGCATCTGTACTGTGCTGTACTTATCAGAAGGCAGCTGGGATAACATTCTTCAATCCTACATGGGAAATCCTGAACCTCTAAGAGAAATAAGAAGCCTGTTCCTCTTTTTTGTTCCCTTCTTTTTTCTCAAAGCTCTTGATTTCTTCTCTTCCCCTGTTTTTCTCTGTTTCCATTATGCTCCTCTGAGCTGTGTGCTGAGAATAGGCTGCATGAACACCCCTGCTGCTGCCTCTGCACTGGTTGTTACCACAACAAGAAGTAACCCTGTGGTGAGATAATCAGGAGCCACTTTATTTGCCTGAGGTAGATTACCACAGCGCAGCAAGGGAGGAAAAGTTTATTTTGGAGGCGCAAACACAAACAGCAACTTACACAAACCATCCCAGGCTTGCTTTTCCTAAAGAAAAAAAGATGAAGCCCCATGAGAATCCTTTCTATATCCCAAATGGAGTGGACTTTGAGGAGTCCAGGTCCAAGGTACAGATGTGGACTTTGTCCAGACTCTGTGTGTGTCTATGCACCCCTCCTAATAGCTTCTGACCCCATCAGCCAATTTCAAGAGTATGTGAGGAGTAGGTGCTCAAAGATACGGTTCCTGTAAGATTCACAGCAATAAACGGACAGTGAAACCCCTCCTTCTGACTAAGGGGAGGAAAAGGTGGCACAGAGCCAGTTCTCATTTGGTGCTGGAGAATCCAGATGGACCCTGTCAGTGTCCCAGGCACAGGGAAAGCTGCCACTGAAATTTGTACCTTCCCAGACCTTAGGGAATTTGGTAGAGATCCAGATCCAGATGACAGGGCTGCTTCTCATTGTAGTTATTATGTAGATTTCAAAAATGCTGTGTGATGTCCAAATGAAATATATACAGCTTGCCAAGGCTTTACTCGCCTCCGCAGAAAATACATGGAAACAAACGATGGGAAAAGGGGGGTGAGCTCACCAGCAAGAGACACTTTGAACAGAAGTGAAGGCAGTGGCAAGGGAAACACTGGAATAAGGCAATTAAACATATAAAATTGATAAAAAAGAATGCTTGTCAATGGGTGAAAGTGATAATGGCACAAAGCAGGGGTGTGAGGTGAAGCAGCGTAACTAGGTAGTTAGTTCCAAAGCTGTGGTCAGGCAATACCATTTTAATTTGCAAGAAATGCTGATGTCTGTTTCCACCTTGGGCTGAGAGGAACAGGCCCAAAATTGAAATGCTGGAGGGGAAAGCCCCTGCCAAGCCTCCACATGGGCACAGCAGATCAGATGCACTGTGCTGGAAACAGCGCTGTGGAGGCCAAGAAGGACACGCCAGGAGAGAATGGGAATATTTTTTTCTCTTTCTGTTTTGTTGCCACGTTTTTCAGGAAGAAGCAGGGAGAAAAACAGTGCAGAAAAAATCCTCAGAGGATGCTGTAAAAACATTTGAAACTTGAAAATAAAGTATGAGATGAAAACTGACCTAAATCGCCTGGTTGTATCTTGCCATGTCTAGAGTCTGCAAGATCTCATCTAAGAGAGAGGTTCTGACTTGATTGTTTCGAGTCCCGTCCACTAAAAAAGAGTAAACGTTTACAGAGTTGGTCTGGAAACTTGGCTAGAAATTGCTGGTGAACCAGAATAAAAATGGGGGACGCTGAGTAAGCATAAACCAACCGTGTTAAGTGTCTGACTCCGAAGGGCCATAAAATCTGTTTTGGAAAGTTCAGCTGTAAGTTTAAGCATAAGGGTAGCTTTAAGGAGCTCAGCTTATTTTACAGGTGGTTTAAAACAGCCTTGAAAAGAGTAGAAGGTTTGCTCAAATTGCTAAAAATCTAGGGCATAACCCACTGGAAACTTAGGAACACCCCATTAACATTACAGCACTAAGCTGCTTCCAAGACTAAAGAAGGTACAGATTCATCCATGGCTGATGGATAACACAAGAGCGAGCTGGCTGCTGTCTCCAGATGTGTCGGGTAAGGGCTCTGTAGCCTCTGTCCTTTACATATATAGAAACAGGAAATTTTGAGCAAAGAATAAAGCTCACGTGATAACCCTTTGTTTTTCTGCCTTAGATTTTCAGTTTGCATTCATCCTTCATTCCTTAGAGAGGGATATGTGTATTTCCAGGATGAACTATGACCCTTAATCACGTGGTTCAGGTGGTGATAATAAATGTGATAACTGTAAATGTGATGTCGTGGTTACCTACTACAGGCTCACTGATAGTAAAATGTTTGTGTAATAATCATAACTATAGGCACTGATTTTTGTTGTAGTAACCACTAACAGTTGCCTGTTACAGGATATGAATAATTGTCCATATTACATGAAGCTGAGTTTTAATATCTTCTTTGGAGAACCGCATTTATTTTAAGGTCATGCGGTTTTTCACTCAGCAGTTCCACTGATTATCTTAAACATATGCCACGTACTGTCATCCCGAAAGGTTGAATCGTAACTCCTATTTATTCTTCCCTCAGGGAATGTCAGTGTTGAGATGCAGTATTTCATTAAGAGTCCATTCCTGAACAGGCCACTTAAATCCCTCTGCATGCTTGGAATATGTGTTGTTCTTATGGGTTTCTAAAGGCCAGATCCTGAAATGTGGAGGTATTTCCAAGGCTAGGCTTGTCTGAAGGGAAGCAGTTACTCTCCTTGGGTGTCAGCCCAGTCTCTAGCTCACTGTAACACACTGCCAGCCGAAGTTTCAGGGCTTCATAAAGAAAACCAGTTGCCTTCTATAATTCTAATTAATTTTATCAGCTTTCCTGAGAGGTTCAAGCACTGCACAGACTTCAGGTATTCACATATGCATGTGTAAGGCTGGATGTAACCCCTAAGCAGGTGCCATCGTCCAAGAGGAACCACGATGAACCCCTTTGGCAGCACAGCCTAACTCAATGTACAGTTTGTGGTCTTGAAACAGCACTTGGAGGTAAAGAGGATACATAAAAACCTGTGTTGTGCAATTCCATCTGTCCACTGAAAAGGAATTTAGGCATGATGGGAGCATCTCTAAGGTGAGGCTGAAACTGCTATTGAAAAGACATTCCAGTAATCATCAGTCTGTTGGTTGTAGCAGTATTTAGTGACAAGGAAATAAAAAAGATGCTATTATCTTGAACATAATACTGTATCTAGTTTTATTATAGTTATTCTGGGAATAAATTAAGGCTTTCAGGGTGGGTGCTATCTTTCTAATTTCTTTCTAAATGAAGGCCTTGAGATAAAAATGTTATCCTGATGCGGAAAACATACCATGCATACACACTATTCAAACCATTCCTTACTCTTTCAGTAAAAGGTAATTTACAGAACATACCATATTTTTTCTGTTCTTTGTTTTATCGCTGACAGCCAGATAATAGAAATGTTCTGGGACAGTCATGGTGTTTCTGGAGATGATGTACGAGAGAGAATCAGCCGCTCGATCCCTTCATGACAGACCTACTCTGCAGAGCCAAGAGGCAGAATTAACTGCCTTGTGAAGGGTACCATCTGAACTATCTGAAAGCATCTATTGCTCAGCATTAAGAATATCAACCAAAAATAGGTGTTTTCTATTCAGTCTGAAAGAGGGAGAATGCCTGCTTTATGCTGTCTTGTGGTTACAGGTTTAAATCTGCTCAGGGCCAAAGTGACCTGAGTACAAACTGTATTAAGGTTGTTTTTATGAGCTATCTGGGCACTGGCAGTTCTTTGGTGAAATAACTGCTTTCCAGCTATTGTCTCATACCTAATTTTCAAAATTTGCCTGTTCTTCCAGGAAATCACTGCTGGAGTGCATAGGAGGAAGGTCCAGCTCCTAGTTATGAGCTAGCCAGTTTAGATCAAAGAGTTCTCATGTGTGCTCCCTTAAAAGCATTAAAGACGCCAAATCCATAGCTGGGCAGCAAAAGGCAAGGAGGACACGGGACTTCTTAACTCTGTAAGATTAAGACAGGTGATGTAGTGCTGCAAAAGTGTTCCCCGGTGTCTGTCCAGGGAACAAAAGCTGGTAGCGTGGGTGTTCACTGCTCCTGGAAAGGGTCCTTCTCATGGGGCACAGAGCCACTGTGCAGAACTTAACTTATTAATGAGCCATGGATTATCTAGGCAATTCCCAGAGAACTCTGTGATTCAGGATAGTGATCCTGTCTAGAAACACACTTCTTGTCTGAAAAGCTGGGCAAACCCCCCCAGTCCTGCAGCTTAGGACACTTCTTTGATTGATGGTAGGATTCCCTGGGCAATAACGGGGAGGAGGCTGTGCTCCTGCCCTGTGCACACCAGCGAGAGCCGTGCTCTGCGTGCAGTACGGTTCCCTTGCTGCATCAGGCTCTACCCTAGCTCTGCATAACACCATTAAGACCCAGAAGGCGGTATTAGTGGCTCTAAGAACAACATTTAGATTAATATAAGCTAAGAAAAGCAAAGAATACACTTGCACCAGGTCCCATTAGGCTTGAGAAAGGAGTTTTGCAGGACTTTGTGGATGGATGTGCTCAGACGCCTCTTGGCAATTCCTACATTGCTCTGTGCCTCAGTCTCCCTGCTGGTAAATAGCTCTGGTCTCCTTTGTGGTCTCTAGGCAAGCCTTTGATTTCCCTCAGGTGCCACCTGCAGCTGAGTTTGCAGGCTCTGCCCGATGGTGCTCCCCCTGTGCAGACAACGCGCTCAGAAAGCAAGGTCAGCTGCCACAGAGCAAACCACAGCTGCTTTTCTACTTTGATCAACTTACTGCCTTGTGGGTACCTTTTGCTTTGAGTGATAACAGAACTTGCAAACATTGAGGTGCCACGTAAGGTGGGAATGGTTGTGGTTTGCGCCTTTATGTGTTTGCATAAGCCGGTAGGTGTAGTGGAGGGACAGCTTAGGAATGAACACATCCTGTACTCCTGGCAATTCCTAAGCTTTAAATCAAGATACTGTTGCTGCATATAGTGTGTGCTTTATCACAATGCTTGTGGTCTCACACCTATTCTCTCCCTGGTGTGTTCATTCTTTTGTTAAGTTTGATTTGTGTTTATCTTCACACCAGTGCTACTCTGACTGTGTATTGGTGTAGAAGGAAATGAGGGTGCATTAAGAGGATTGGGCCCCAGGTGCTTAATTTTACAGTTATGTACTTTTTTCTCAGGTTACAAACTCTTGTGCCTTCACATGTGCTGATGGGTGTTTTCAGCTGGTGTACATGGTTGTGGCTCCTTTGACTTTAAAGGAGCTGTAAAATCTTCTGCTGGTGAAGTATTTTGCCCATGACATTTTTACATCATAGTTTAATTCTTTCCTATTGAGCCTAATTAAACAGACTGATTTTCAAAACTGCCAAAATTATTCACAAACCCAAGTGTTTTTAAGAGAGGCTGTCAGCTCAGGGCCAGTGAGTACTGAGGTGGGTGGAGATACCGATGAGTGCCTAACCCAGGTCATGGGGTTTCATCGGGTGCCCTGCCTGCTGTCAAAAATTTTCTGACAAGCCTCTGTTTTTTTCACAAATCCATAATAGGTTATTTTGGAAAATGACTCCTGAATATTTTAAGTTATTTAGAAAACTGAATTCAAGATAGCCGAATAAATGAGACAGCTCATTTATAGAAGAGCTAGGTTTAGAAGATGGCATAAGATTTGTCCCTGGAATGGGTGCTGGAAGGTATAAAACAGCAGTGGAAGAGTTTTGGACAGGTTGCAGGGAAGTGGAGGGACACAGCAGCTTCCTCTCACTGCTGTCCTGACCTGTGGATGGTGGTTTGTGACCACGGCCGGCTGTGCTTTTGTGTCGGTGTGTGCTTGTGCAGGACCCCAGGTGTGGGGTGAAACCAGGCAGCTCTGGCAACATGCATACACCTAAGTTAGCAGACCCCAAAGGGGTTTACTGAGACTTGAATATGGTCAACAGTTCACGCTGTGTTTTTGATTATTGGTAGTTTTGTTGGGAAAATAAAACGATGGAGATTAATTTTGGGTAATGACTTGCAAGTCTCAAATTGTACAGGAAATCCATAGTGAAAAGCAGTTCAAAATCCTGTGCTTGTGTATATTCTGTGCCCTAGACCTCTTTCATGTAGTGATAGGAGGTCAGCATATCCGCAGAGAGAGAAATTCCCAGTGGTTTAGCAACAGCTTAGTTGATGCAAAAAGCTAAAGGTCTTGTCTGTACAGTTTAACCTCTTAAAGCAAGTTGGAAGTTAGGATATCTAATCTAAAAAAGGCTGAAACAACCGCTTAATAGCCCGAAGGCAAGGGCCAAAATTCAAAAGCTCCATCATTATGAAGTTTCAAAGAATATGAGTTAAAACCCGATTCCCCAGTACCGGCAAGCGAAGGTGGAGGACAACAGAGCTTGCTGTGTAGGAGTGTAAACGGTGCGCCTCAGCTACCAGAGGCAGTGGGTTGTTTCACATATCACTGATGTGTCCCAGAAAGAGAAATCAGGAAACTTTCAGGTTTTTAGGTCTAATAAATGCTAAGAAAATATGTTTGGCCAGTACATCCCTGTATTACAGCCCTGGTGCTGAATTCTTCCAGAGTAGGGTCAATGAGTTGTGCACAATTATAATCCATTAAAATAAGATCTAAAATAGACTTTTTAAAGTTTTTTGACCTATCTTAAGCTGTCTTCCTGGACTTTCCATTCCACCTGTGCTTAGGTATAGATTTCCACTAATTTGTCAGCCATTCTATAGAAATCAGATATTCACTTAAATCCTGACTCTTCTGGGTTTTTAAATTTTTTTTTTTTATTGTTCTAGGAGTTACCACTTAATCAAGTTTGTGTTAGCACCTGGGAAGGGAATGAAAATACTTCTGACTGCACATGTTTCACATAGTACCTGTGGCATTTCATAAAATCCAATACTTCCCTCAAATCTGCAAACAGGGTTAGTATTCTACCTCCTGAGCAATCAGTGTATCTTAATTCAGTGTATCTGAATACAGTAAAAATAAGTCATAACATGTTATATTTGATAAGACCTGAGCATACTGTAAATTGAACTAAAATTTCATGGGGAGGGTGTGTGTTTTTCCTACTGAGCTGGGTCACTTTTACCTTGTCATGCATAATCCTTTTTTATACCAACAGAATTATTACACAGAGTGCATTTAATTTTCCACATATAATGAAGACAAGCACTCACAGCAACTTGTGATGGCTCTTTGGAAAGTAAATATTTAATCTTTGAATGCATACATTTGTTCTCTGTTAGGAGATACAGAACTAATTATTTCCTGAATATTATAACAAAGTTAAAGAAGCACAGCCATGGTGTACTTGTAAAATACATATGTAGTTGCAACAAGGGAGGGGAAAACCAGAAATCTCATTAGGGAGAGGCAAAATACCCCTATGATAAAGGAGGTGTCATTCATAGCATGAATTCTTTTAAGAATTGAGATATGAGAGGTTAGCTGTTGTGAACACCCACCCCATGGCTTAGAACAGCATTTGCAAATGAATATTTCCACTCGGATAAAAATAAATTATCAAGGATGCAGAAGCAGACTTTCATTGAGATATTCTATACAGTCATCACAATACAAGCAGGCTTTGACGTGTCTAGGTCTCAGGATGCTATATAAGCAGAATAGAGTGATACAGCTCACTGCATCTGTAGAACTGTCTCATGAAATGCAAAATGAATGGCTGAAAGAAATATTCTTACTAGAGGAAAAATGGGACTCGTGTGTGTCATAAATTTTACTAACAGAATTTTAAACAAGGGACTGGATATACATTTGAAGCCCCCCTCCTCTTGAACAGGAACTAAATCTTCCTTCCTTTTCAGTAAAGTCATGTTAACCCAACTCCAATCCAGCAGTAATGCTGACATCCCGATTCCTGCTGTTGCACTGACAAGACAGGAGTATTTTCAAGGTCATTGCGATCAGTAAAAACTTGTTGATGTCAGCTGGGATTTGGATTTTCCTCGTCTCTTTTATTAGTGTTGTAAAGAATGGAGAGTGTTGGTGTAAAAAACATGACACCAGGTGTGTGCAATGTCATCGGACTGTTGTGATGCCATCAGGCGCATGTGATATCATTGGACGCGTGTGATGTCATTGGGTGTTTGTGAAGTTTGTGTGATGGGAGAGGTCAATGAGTGGAAGCGAGTCCAGCACAGGGTTGATGGGATGTTCATGAGGCTGGAGCACCGGGTGTATACCATGAGAGGCTGTGAGTGTTGGATTTGTTTAGTCTGGAGAAGGTAAGCTAAGAGGGCATCTCACTGTTGCCTTCCACTAATGAAAGGTGGTTGTACAGAAGATGGAGTCAGACTCTCCGTAGCAGTGTGCTGCAAAGTGACACGAAATTTAAAATTTGAGATTTGTCAGAACTGAGCTGGCCAAGGCCCTCAGCAACTTATCTTAGCATCAAAGGTATCTCCTGCTTCGAGCTGGAGGCTGAACTGAGGCTTTCTGAGGTCCCTTCTCACCTCAATTATTCTCTGATTCTATTTCAGAAAGTTCCTAGTAACTGTGAAATATAATCCTACTATAAAAAAATGGCTGTTAGTATGGCATTCAATCCTTCAGTAAATATGTTCCATGTGAATATTTATAGTCCTGCCTGCTACCTTCACTGAGAACAGAAAGTTCTGACTTCCATAAGCTTCACGCAGCTGCCAGCAGAAATGGTGAAAGCCTTTCCTTTCTTCACCTACAGCATCTTCTGTGGATGTTTATTGGCTCCAGCTCTACAGGCCCTGTGATATCTATGGATACGTGGAAGTGTTTGAAAGGATCTAATCTAAAAAGAGAACTGTCTCTTCCAGGCTGTGCTGGTATCTGTGGGTGAGTTTGGTTGCCTTTCAGATCGTGTGTTGATTTCAGGGACAAGAATAAAAAGAGAAAAGAGAAGTTTTGCCCATCTGCTCGCTCGGCTCCTTCTGCCCACAGGGATGCAGATGTGCCTCGTGTGTTGGAGCCTCTCTGACAACACCACCGGTGTGGTTTCTCAGGCTCTGGCCACAGGCAGATGTGGGGGTGAATTTACTCCCCTCTCTCTCGCTGCCCCTTCCCGATGGCTCCTGCACTCAGGCTGGAGCAGCACCCTGAGCATCTGAGGTAGCTTTGGTGCTGGGAGCTGGTTCAGCCAGCTGTAACCTCTAAGCCTTTGGGGTAAAATCAAGGGGAATTGCTTCAACACCAAAGGCTTCCTACAGATGTGCCAGGTATTCGTGAGACCTCTTCCCCATTATGCTTCTGGATACAGAGCAGCAGGAAATTCTCGGGGTGGCTTGATTTCAAAGGGGATGGCTTATTTTCCCTGCTCGCGTTTCTCTCTTTGCTGTATCTCCTCTAATGAAATTGCCCATTCGCTTTTAGGTTTGTAATCTAAACTGAGTGCTATAGATTAACAGTTGTTTCTGCTTTATTATTGAAATGAGAGTCATGGGATCAATTTAACTGTTCCTTGCTTCATTATTTGCTTAAGACAATAGAGTCATCTCTGCAAATTCTATTGCTTAGTGGGTATTTTTAGCTTAATTATCATAGATATTAGCAACAATCAACAAAGATTTCTTAAGTGCATGCGCTTGCTCCTTGGAACACTACTTTTTTATAGACTTTGTACTTTAAACTTGCCTTCCTTTTTGTAGTCAATCCAATCTGCCCTCAAAAACCCAACCAAACAACCAAAAAAACCCCAATCTAATTTATTTTGCAAAAACATTAATGCTTTCCTAATAGCTTACTTGAAGAACTAAAGACATAGTGATGGCTGTCCCTTCTGTTATACGTCTAGTTAAATATTCAGGCAATTTCTTGGAAGTGAGCTCTCAGTATGGGCTGGCTGATGCTGAGTTTATCTTTTTTTGCAACATATCAAAAGCTAAAGACAGACGTGTTCACTAATGTCTGCACCCACCTGCAGCTGCTTTGTTTGTTCCTTCCAGCCTGGTGAGGCAATGATCACAAGTCCTGACCAGAGGTCCCTGCATCCTATAAGGGGAATTAGAGTTAGATTAATACCACCTGAACTGAGATTAAAATTGAACCTACAGTATTGCTAACATAATTTAAAAAAATCCTTCAGTATAATTTACCAGACTCCTAAATCATAAACTCACCTGTCTCTGATATTTGAAATAGTATCCCCCAGCTGGCTTAGAGTGGAGGGAGGAAGTGCCGAAGGAAAGTTCTCATTGTCCATTGAATACACTGAATTTTGGGTCCTAGCATGAGATCATTCAAAGTCTGTTGGATGACTTTATGCAAAACATGTAAACAAATTCTGATGAGATGGAGCATAGATGGAGATGGATATTCCAGCAGAATAAAGAAATCAATCTGCATTTTTGTTCATACAGCCTATCTTCTACTTAAAATGTAGGAGGAAAAAGGTCTTATTAGCTTTTCTTAAGAGTGCCAGTAAAAGCACTAGGCAGTTTCTTGCATTTCATGTACTTAAAAAGCAATGTTAATATGTAGTTTAATATCATATAAACATGTTGTAGCGTCCAGTTAACATTTTACCAACTGTTGACATTGATTCTAGGTATTTAAACAACCACTGGAAACCTCTTAAACACCTTTAAAACTACATCGCCCACCAGATAATATTTTAAGAAAAAAATACAAAATTTTAATATAAGGATAATTATCCTTATGTCAGTCTTTCCTCTGGTACCTCGTTCCCTCTTTCTCTTTTCTGCTTTTCCCCTTCCACACAAAACAAGTAAGACAGTAAGAAATCAAGGATTAAATTTAAAGCTATTTTAACAGACTGCAAAATAGTGAAAGGCATAGAGAGAGCAGTGAGCTCTGTTTTAGCGTGACACCTCCAGTCTAGATGGATTTACTTGTGTTACTTAGGTGCTTATCTGAATCCAGGCTTAAGGGTTTTGCCCAAGGCTGCAAAGAATAATTAAAAATGAATAGACAAATCTGGGTTCACTGACACTTCCATTGGAGCGTACCCTTAATTGCTTTAATTTTAATTTATCTATAGGATAATTTGCCCATCTGTTGGACTATTTTCTGTAAAGGAGAACTTTGACATAAGTCCTTACCAAACAAAGCCTCCCTGAATGAATTTTTGCTGTCCAAAAGGGTGTTAGCTGTATGCAGGAGGAAAAAGTATTTGTAGTGGGGTTTTGTTTGCTTTTTATTTTTAAGGCAAGATGGAGGGATGCCAAGTTGTAAAAAAATATCCAGTATTGGGGTTGATGGCTAAAATACCTTAATCCAGAGCCAATAGGGCTGTACTTGGTATCCATCAGATGAACAGCACAAATATTCCCAGGCAGGGACCTCAGTGGTGAAGCGATCTCCTTCCACCCGCCAGACTGCGTGGCTCTGCACGCAGCCCCTCCTGCAGACCTTCACCACCCATTTGCACATTTATTTGTAATTTTGCCTGTAGTACAGAGTCTTTCTTCTTGGAAACAACAACAACCAAGATTTAATGAGGAGGTTTAGCTTTCCTTTGATAAGGCTGTGGCTGTAATAGAGTTTGCTTGCCTGCATAGTCCCAGCGGTGCAGACAGGACTCCAATAATTTTCTTCTTTAACGTTATTTGACCAGCTAAAAATTCAAGCCAAGGATTGCTTGTATTTCAAGAATGCAATTTTTTTTTCCTCAATATTAGAACAAAAAGCTGTATTGCACATCTGTAGGTGGTCTAGGAAATGAGTGTTTGCTAGTGTGTAGCTGTGGGAAATAAATTAATCCCAAATGGTTATTACTTTTTTTGCTATGAAAACCAGACATATCATAATTCTGAGAGATGCTAAAGAAGACTTTTCAAGTAGAAGCTTTCAGTTAGACAGTGGTGACTGCACAAAATAGCTGCAGACTAGAAAATTGCAGCAATGTGTGTGTCAGTGTCTCAGCTAACAGGTGCCTCAGTGAGTTAACATTCACCCTACCTGAGACTGCCGTGCAACTCTCACTGCATGTACAGAATGACTTTGAATCTCCCAGCTCTTCTGCTGGTGAAATCCACAGATTACTTGTATCTCATGAACGGCCATTCCTTTCTGTGCTGGGTATGGATGTTGTTCTTCAGTGTTGCCCTGGAGCAGATTAGCAGAAACTTTCAGTGTGCCTCCACTGTGAATCTCCTTTCTTCAGTCTTTTTGTTGTAACGACACCTTCTTAAAATAAATGCCCTGCAAGTTAACCTGTCTTCCATCATCTGAAGACAGATTGATCATCTAAGCCCTATGAGGCTGTCGAAAGGAGCTCCCAAAGCTATGTGTGCTGGGAGGAGGGTGGTTCTCTTTTCATGTCACAGACTGCTGAAGGAGATGCATTTCAGGGCAGAACACTACAGTAGTGAGTCTCTCTGCTACAGTAGAGGGAGTGATACTAACCCATTGGCACCTTGGTTGAATTAGTGTTGATTAAGGAGATGATAAAGACTGAAGACTTTCGCTTATAGCTTTAATTTAAACTATTACACTTATTGATTTGGATAAAAATCTTTGCTTTTGGTAGTAAATGCTCCAGTGTAAGAACCTGCATTCAACTAAGAAATCACCATTTCAGTGCTGCAACTTGAAACAAAGGTCTGAGCTTAGAACAGATGTTTTCTGTACTGCCAATTTGATTTTACCTGCCACAAGTACAGACCACTCTAGAGTCCTTACTGCATATTCTTGTCAGCTTCTGTCTTACAATGCCTGCCAGTAAAGTCAACAGTTTCCTTGTGGTGATGTTTTCAATATCATATTTTTATACAGTACCTAGATTAGGGCTGTACGATATATGTTGATGCCACTAAGTGATAATATTTGATCAGTATGGATTTTTTTCCTTGTGTGGTAGACCTTGTATATGGACATTGTGAACTGAAAATGAGCCTGCAGAAAGAACCTGACGTGCAGTCACTGTCCCACTTGGCCAGAAATAACAGTCAGAGGTGATTGTGCTGTTTTCACCCAGCAGAACCCAAACTCCCAGACGGATCACACGTGCTGGCTGTTAATGCAACTGACCCCACTGGAGGATTGAGCTCACTGGGATAAAAATAGAATTTGCTTCTTGTTAGCAGTGCTTTACTGAAATGCTTCCTCCGTTCTTACAGTACTCTCTGGTTGTGTTGGGATGGCAGATCTTAAGTAGTTGATGGAGTAGGAGAAGATGATGCCTACTGATAACCTGGGTGCAGGTGTGCTGAGATTAGTGGTATGGGACTAGCTGGGGAGGAAAGCCAGATGTGATTGTTGTCCATTAGCCATGCACGCCTGGTCCCTGATGAGAGGGGCTGTCGTATGGCTCTGACCAGAAACAAGAAAAACTCATCTCTCCTTTTTGTCCAGGTAGTTTGTAATATGCTTTGGGATTTCCTGGGCTGACAAGAATGTTTGTCATTGGTGTTCAGCTGAGGGTTTTTTTAGGAACCAATTGCCATCTATCTTATCTCTCAAGAGGGAGAAAAACAGTAAGTTCTAGTAATCTTGTAATGACCACAATTTCAGGTCACAGGTTTTTAACCAAGCCTTGATCCAACTGAGGAAACCATTAGGGACTATTCAGTATGACAGCAACTCTGATTACAACATCTTCAATATTCGAGTGAAGCCAGTGGCTGTCCCCTGGCTTTTCTCCTGTAGCAGCAGTATCATCAGGATGATCTTTGCTCTCTCAGCTTTCCTGCAGTGAGAACCCCTGTGTCCTCAGCGATTCGTGGATGGATCCATGTTCTCTGGGACAAAAGTTTTGTTCTTGCGATTTATCCATCCTAGACCAGCGCAATTCACTCTAATCTCATGGCTCCTTCTGCAAGGACAAATGACTTGGCCTTTGGTCTCATAAATACACCTGCTCACTGCAACTAGGTTATTATCGTATAAAAACTTTCATATCATTAATGAAGAGAGAAGGAAGCATGTCAAATAGACAGTAATTGGGATAAGAAACCTGGATACTGCAGCCTGGCCTAGTAGGGAATGATCTTTATTTTCAGAACTATCATTGTAACAAATATTTATGGATAGGTGGGATTTTCCTGCTGCTTCTAAGGATGAGGGGTAGGTGATCGGTACGATCCTACCCATTTGTTTTCAAATAGTTATTCAGCATGGGCAGAGTGGAATGGCTTGCCCGAAGGAGTATAAAAACACCCTTTGCTTGGGACTGCAGAGAAAGTTGAGCAAACAACAGCATGTTTGTTTTTGTCTGGCTCATTTATGCTTACAGTTCAATCGTGCTTTTACGAAGGCAAGGTGAATTTAAATGGAAAGCAGTAGATAAATCTACTGAGAGAAAGATGAAGGAGTCTGCAGCCATTACAGGCAAGTGGAATAATTGATGGTAAGAATCTGAAGAGCAAGTGTATGTGAGGCTTAACAACATCTTGTCTTATTTTTTTGGATAGTAATTTTCAACTGCGAACACTTGAGTGTGGCTAGGAGAGGGTATAATAATGCAGCCTGATGCCTCTGCTTATCAGGTGAGACAGCTTCCAAGGGCTGAACATTGTGGAGTCCTTCAGCGGGCTCAGAGTGGACTTGGCTACTGTGGTGTTTGCTGCTCTGCTTCTGACGTTACTTCTTCTTTTCAGTGAGACCTAGTCTGTGGAGAAAGGCTTGTGTCTGGCTCTCTTCTCAGAGAAGAGTGATGGGTGCTTATTTGAGTTTCTTCCATGTATTGAAAAACAAAAGAAATGTTTTTTTACAAGCAGATGGGAAAAGTAAAATGATTCTCCGAGTTTCTAATTTAGAGCCCTATGCCAACATCCTGGCACTTGTCTTCCCTCTTACCCACAACCGCTTCATGCATGGCAGTGACAATTAGTGCACATTCCTGACTGCCACCCCCCAGCACACTGGCCATCCAGCACCCATCAGCACCTATTTACATATTGCAGGAAAGCTGTTCCTGCAAGTATGACCATGTGATCCGATTGGTACAGTGGATGCATTAAGGCCAGAGTAGATACAGGACTTAGATCTGCAGAAGATGTAGTTCCCTGACCTCAGCTGTTTACATGCTTCATGGGTAAGATCAGTAATTTTGCTGTAGTGGAAAAGTACAATACAATAAGAATGTCAGTTGAACTATTCCAAGTGACAAAGAGTTCATTGCAAAATTTCCTGTTGCAGATCATAAAACACAAGTGAAGAAATGCTTTCTCAAGTGATCATTCACATTTTGCTGCCTATTCTTAATATTAAGACTCTCTTTGGCCATGCTTAATTATGTTGAATGATGTGCTATTCCCTGCAATGGGGTAAGCAGCAACAGATTCAGGATTTAGTGGGAGCTGAGAAATAAAGGAAAAGGGCTGAGCCAACTGGTAATTTTCAAATTCACCTTATGATAATTAATACCTGGTTCTCTTCTCAGAGGAATCAGTCCAATTTTTCTGTCCTGAGGGACAAAGAAAACTCCAATCCAATAGACTAGAGTGGTTTGGCCAAAACTGCAAAGAAAGAATAATTGTGTAAGTGTCTGCGAGAGAGTGAGAGCAGCTCTCATTCTGCATCTTAATGGCAGCACAAAATGCCCAGCATTTCTGCGGCAGAGTACAGGGTCACAGCTCCCATTATGGTGGGGTGTGCAGAAGGCAGAATACATAACTACAGATAGCACAGTTGCTGTCTTCTCTGCTTCTCAAAATATTTCTCCTGTGGTTAAATAAAACTCTGAGGTGCTTTGGTTGTGCTACTCCCATCTGCTTTCATTGCCTTTTTTTTTTTTTTTTTTTAATAGCAGTGGAATATGCTGAGCTGCAAATCTTTTCCTTGCTGCATTATTCCTCATCCCCAGAGCTATATGTTCATTTCCAGTTTGTAAAAATAACCTGTTTATTCCATTTCTAAGTAAGTCCTGCATGAGATAGTTCTTATTTTCCCTGAGCTGGATCCCTGTAGTTTTATCACTTCTGGCTGCCAACTTACGTGCGTTGTCTCAGCTATGGAGTTTTCCTCCTCTAGAAAACTGCAGAGTAATTCTATCCAGTGGCAGAAATGTGATGGTTGGCGCAAAACTATTTTTGAGCTGAATTAATTGCAAACTTCACTATTAATTTCAGAGAAAGCAGTATAGTGCCCTGACGTATCCTGGATGATTAGGGGCATTATTTTTTTCTCTGGTTGTCTCCAGTCAGTCTCAATAGATGATCATATCTCTGTACTCCCACCTCCATGCATCTGAGGCATCTCACTTCAGCACTCCTGCTCCCTGCGCTCTCTGCGGGCTGTGCCAGGTTAGCCCATCTGCTGAGGAGGCTGCGGTCTGCGCCTGCCGCTGCAGGGAGCCGAGTTTGGGCTCAACAGTAATCGGTGTGGTCACCATTGCCGTAGGGGATAGGCAAAAAACTGGTGGACTGCAGTTATAACAAGGCAGACTGAGGGCTGGTGTGCGGAAAAATACACCTTCCAGTGAAAAGATAGTGAAGGGCAGAGGTATGGGGTGGAATTTTTCATCGGCTGGACAAGTGTGCCTCAGGCCCTCTGTGGCTGTAGATGGTGCTCTCTTGGAGCTGAAGAGTAGGCTGCCTTCCCTTGCTTGGCCAGCTCCTTGCTTTTCCATAGCTGTATAATTATTTGGTTCCAAAGGAACGGTCATTATATCCCTAGCCTTAATGTTGCCCTATTGCTTTCCATTCAGAGACTGCAAAATTGAATTACTAAACATCCCTTACCTGCGCCACTCTTCACACAGCTCTTGCCTCTTCTGAACCCATCCAGAATCATCCACTCTCAGCTGTGTGCAGACGCCTCCCTGGGGCACCTGTAAGACACGTTTATGAGTAATAATAAACTATCGTCTGGAAGGTTACAGAGCAGCAATATAAATGTGACCTGCCTTCTGCATTTATCTGTAGCACAAGGCTAAGAAATGTCTGAAGCAGACCAGAAAGCTCTCCAGCCACACAAACCTTCTCCAAGGTGGATTATTTACTATCTAGCACCTACCAGAGAGATGAGGGCTTATCTAACACAATCATTCATGTGTCCACTCTTTATCCTTTCTCCTTTAATCCATAAGGATCTCCATCAGAATTGATCAAAATACTGAATGAGAAACTAGCCAGCAAAAGGGATTTATTTTTGACCTATTTTATGACCTATTTTTTAATTTCTACGCTGCTAGAAAACTGCACGCTTGGCTTTGACGCCCTGTATGTGACACATGCAGAAATGTTTCCTGACTAGTGCATGTCAAAAGCCTTCAGCCACTGGGCTGTCAAACACCATGTTTACCCTGGTTATTTGCTCGTCACAGCTCAGGACTCGCCCACACAAGGCAGACAAACGGCACAGTTTCTCTGTGACCTTCAGGACACTCTGGTGAAGATGACAGTCCTTCCGCAGGACCTGGTTAGGACCCTCTCCACTAACCTGAGCAGGAGCTGCACAAAGGGACATCTGCAATCCAACCTGGTGGTGACAGCACAGCAGCCTTGGGCGTTAGAGCCTCAGCCTGAGCAGGCAGTCAGGAAAAACAGACATGTAAATCTTTGGATTCCTTTGAAAACCTCACCTACTTTTAGTAAAATTTGTGGAGGTACTTTTGTTATTTAACTGAGGTATTTTAACTTCTATTCTGTTTGGGATAGCGAGACAGCTTTCCTAACCCAGCACTAAACACAGCGCCTTCAATCCAGGGCAGGTCGTCACCTCGTACTGGAGTTGGGGTCTGTGGATGGAGTTGCACAATATACACTGAGAAAGCTGCGGAGGTGCTGTGACCTTTTGATGTAATTTTATGTATCAGCAATTCATAAATATGTCTAGCAAAAGAATCACACTGTTTCTGTTGGTTTCTATTTGCTACTAAAATACTGTTCTGGTAGCTCTATTACTGGCAATCTGTTCTGGATGCATTTTATGTTAGGCACAACAACTATTAAGATAATAATTAAATCTACTTGTTATAAACTAAATGATTCTTCCTGACCAATAAATTAAGGAAAAAATATTTTCATTCTTGGGCAAAAAGAAGAAATTTGTCTGTGAAAGCCGAATCATAAACAAAGCACTGCTGTCACTGTCACGTCCTCAAACAGAACAAAGGAATTAAGTCCCAGCATCTTCCCCAAATCCAGGCTGTTAATGCAACTGAACACACTCACTTTTCTATTTATGGTACACATTTATGTGCCACTGTGGCAGAGACTGAGTGTGCAAGGTTAACTTTGTTTGGCTTCAGTTGGACACACACATTCAATCTGGATGTTTAACTGAAATGTCCTCTTTAGTCTGGAAACTGCTAATGTGGTGAGTAGAGAAAATAATGTAACAAGATAAATGAATTTATTGTCTTTTAAGGGAGTTCTCTAAACAAATGAGGTGTTCCTGGGGCAGGACATACACATTACTCACTACATGGTGCTTCAGTCAGTGCTAGCTTCAGTTGAGACCTACACTTCTTCTTTGCTGTTTACTTCTCCAATAGCAATAGAATCATCCAGATGGAAATCACTTGTTTGGCTCTCTGTGAACAAAACGAAAAATTCTTGGGAACTTTCCATCTGTCAGTCTGTAGGCCTGGCACAAATTTGGAAGTACAGGAGAATTTCTTGCATTGTAACTTTCTAATAACCTTTGCCAAAGCTCAGAGGTTGAATTTGGCCTGAGCTTTACAAAATATTCAGGCCAGAGCTCATTATGTACAAACTGTTTCATTTCTTTTTAAACCAACATGAAAAACAGAAGAAAAAGCTGAGGTTTCAGTTCTACAAACAGTTCAGCAGTTCTTAGAACAAGCTCGTGGCTCTGCGCTAAGACCTCTGTTGCCTCCTCCCTTCCTATCTGTAAAGTCTTGAGATTGCATGTCCAGAAAGTGTTTGGGGAAATTTTATGAAGAGCAAGTGTTATGGAAATCTTAGTTCAACACATTTCTTTTTAATTATTCAAACCACAAGCTCTGCAAGACTTTATGACAGCCAACTGAAACACATCCTAGAGACGGCTGTATACACGGGAAGTGAAACAGAGGAAACAGAAGAACACTCTTCAAAAGGAATCCTACTTTTTCCCACATGTCGTAAGTCATTGATTCTTGAGAACTTCCCAAATGAATCCAGAGCAAAAGCAGTGCCTCGCAATTGGGTTTGACACTATTTTTGCTACAGTCAAAGAGAAAGCTCCTATTGTAAGCAATAAAACCCTGGAGGGAATGTGCCAGCCAAGAGAGATTAAACATTCTTTCTTTTGTATAACAGAAAGTATTGTAAGGTTGATTACAATAAAAGCTCTCCAAAGTGACAGCATTGGGTTCCTTTTTCTTTTTCTTCCCCCTTAAGCTGTTACATAGTTATAAAAAGAAATAACATTTCAGTAAAGTGCATGGTCATTCAATGTTCAGAAGCTGTATAAAACATACATTCATTTTTCACAGCTAGAGAGCTGACCGTTCCGGTCCCTGGAGGTGGGCTATGGTGCTGAATCTCTCACAGAAGGCTATGCTGATGGATTATAAATAGGAAAAATTATCTTTAGAATACCCTCATATCATTTTGAGATTGGCCAGGTTTATGTCAAACTTTCTAGTCTCTCCAGGAGGCAGTTTCATTAATGTCACTGCGATTCGACAAGGGTTGTATGACTTGTGAAGAATGTCTACTTGTTTGTGGCTTTTATTGGATTTTTTGCAGCATGTCTAGTTTAAAATCAAAAGTTCCCAGCTATAATCCCAAATTTACTCACTGCAATTTAAATATTTTTTCAAATATCTCCTAGCAGACAGAGTTAATCAAAGCTCTGCTGAACATTTCTGTCCAAGCAGACAGCCTGTCAGTGGACAACACCTTATTTTCCTGGGATAGACCAGTGAGATTGGATCCCATCCTCACCTTAGAACAGTTAGCGTGGTGAAAAACTGTGAAGATGAATGGCACAGGTCACACCTTCTTCTCTTCATTTTATTTCAAGAAATTCAATGAGATTTACTTTTGTTTATCTGTGGAATTCAAAGTTAAAGTCAGAAAATGTAAGCTAAACCAGTAATCTGCTCTTTCAAAATTAAATACATGCCCTACAATTCCCATGCATCACCTGCACACCTGGCGTTAATGCAGTTCTGCATTTATCCAACTAGGAATAGAATGGGGCAATAAGGAAGATCTCGTCAAGCTGATTGACAAGGAAATATTTGATCTGAATTTCCTTAACAGAAAACCATTGTAAGTGATACCAAATCTTTCCTGGTTTTGTGATAACAGTGTTTTCTCTTAGCAAATCATTCTGATAGAAATTTCCAAGCTATCTTTTTCAGGAATAATTGGGTCATGATAATGCATTCCCTTGAAGAGAAACTGGAAGGATTAGACAGGCTTGCTTTGGAAAGATTAGCCATGCTTGTTTTGAAAAGAGGAGTCATGATAAAAATAATGACTGCTTTATCTAAGGCATATCAGAAATCTTTAATTGTGTTTTTGCATGAGATATTTGTTAAAAAAAATATGACAACTTCAAATTCATAAAAAGGAAAGCAAATTTAGTAAGACTTGAGATTACTGTACGAAGAGCAGAAGTGACAAAGGTGGCACTGAACAGCCCCAAGTCTCAGACTAGACTTTAAGTATTCTCAAATTAAAAGAAATGCGGAAAAACCCCCTCTCTATGCAAATGCCGTATAAACCATGGAATGCCCCAAAGCTGTGGGCTTTTTGCACTGTTTTCGTTTCATATGGGTTACGCACTTATCCAATAACTCCTTGTTTACTTGAGGAGGAAATGGTTTCTACTGAATTGAAGCTGAATTTTCAAAAAAGCCCACAACAATTTCAAGGAGTGCAGCCTTGTATCTGCCTGGTGAAAAAAAAAACAAAATAAGCTTCCCTTAAGTGTTTGTTTCTAAGTGGTTTTTGTATTTCTGCTCCTACTGGGAATTTTGGAAAAGACATGTCTGTGGGATTTTGATGACCAACTGCAGGTACGTGCTGCAAAGAAGAGGATATTCTCTGTTTGAATGCTCCTTCTCAACAGTAAGGTGCCATGTAAGGGACAACCTGACAGCAGGCAGTGTACACACACTTCCTCACTTCCTTAACACTGTCTCTCTTAACGCTGTCTCTCCAGCGGTGGAATCTACCTAGCTGCTGAGGCCAGCTGGTCTGCTCAGCCTGGACCCAACATGAAACAACTATCATCACTGGCAGACAAGGGAAGAGGCCATCTGCTCCCAAACAATCACCAATGATCCCAAAGTTTCTTCAGCCTTTTTGTTAGCAGGGCTAAATGGTTTGAAAACGTACCTAAGCACCTCTCCCATTTAAGTCACCGTACTCTGTTTTCCCGCTGTAAACAGAATTTTACCTGTTATTAATTCTAACATTATTATGTAGACATCAAGAACCCTTGATGGGACAGGCTACTCACTCCCTTCTTATTCCTGTTAGGGACAAATCTATCCAATGGATTTTTAGGTTCTTGCTGAGTCCACCACAATTTTTAGCTGCCTGTAGACATTCTTCTCTTCCTTATTATCATATCTCAGCAACAGGTAAAGATTTCCTTCCTTTCTTTATGAAGTGTACTTGAGCTTTGACCATCAGCTCAGGATACCTCGCCTTGTGATCCAGGAGGTCAAAATTACCCTCTGCAGCCATGATTTACCAAGGGTGCACCTTTTGGATGCAAAGCCTCAAAGCAAATTCCAAAAGAACATATTAGATTTTAATTAATGTGTCAGCGCTTGCATTTCCTCAGTGCACAGCCACAGAGGTCTCATTTCAACGCACCCAAATACCTGTGACCTCCTGAACAAGGGAAAACTGAGCCTTAAACTTTGGCTTCAGCCATCAAAGTGAGAAGAGAGCAGTCAGGTTCCTGAACTGGAACAGCACACTTTTCCAGAAGGTATGAGCTAACATGGAAAATATTTTCCCCAATATAGAAATTCTAATATATATTTTTTTCCAGAACCCATATTAAAACCAGAAATGAGCTGCAGGCAGCAAATTGTGATTTTTGGCTGTCTTGACTTGTTATTCATCACAGTGCAGCTGAGGGTCCTCTAACCTCTCAAAACTGCCTCTGCTCCGGATGGTGGTAGGAAAAACTTTGGTTGTAATTGGGACCAGTTGTCTCCCTAAATCATACTATTGCATCCTAATGATTTAAATGCTGAGTCTCTGACCTAATTCTTCATGCAGGGCAGCTGGCTCAAAGACTGTTGATCTCAGTCATGTTAGGTCAGGATCTCCCTTCAGTCTACCCTAACTCTTACAAAAAGAAATATTTATGGGGGTAAATATCCCCCTGGAGTATTTTTATTGACCTATTACTTTCATGTTGTCAACTTCATCTGCTAGTGACATTCTTCAAGCTTCTGAGAGCTGCTGCGTGGCCCTGCAGATGCAGCAGCGTGAATAATTGAGCATTATGGTTTACGTCATCACATCCACGCTCTGGCAAACTTTGTTTGCAGAAGAAAATTTTTGATATATTTTTTTTCCTTAAATATCACTTTCCTGGTTTATTACTCACTGGAAAAGGTATTGGTATTTGAAGTTTTCTATCAGCCATTCTCTGCAGACGAATCCAAGCTGCGCACTCGCTGGACAACTGCCAAGGTATTTATCTGTTTCTTGTTGGAACTCTACTCAAGCTTCCTTTTTGATATTCTAGTGGAGTTAATAACATTGTCTTTCAGTCCAGAAAAGTCTATCAGTAGCATATTTTTGCAGGTTTTCCCTACTGGTGCAAAGAGTGCCTTGTTCCCTGTGGAGCTGATATGGGTCCAGGGTAGGATGCTTTTAAAATGCTGCAGCGCAAATCTTTGTGTTACTTGGTCACGGTGTCCTGCTGGGTCTCTGTTGGAGTGTAATTTTGCAAGCTTCTGCTTTGAAGGCTGTGGCAGGTCATGGACTATTCCTTCCCGTGAGCATGTTCTTAACCCTGTGGCACATCTCTGGTCATAAGCTGGGCTTGGAGTTCATCTGACTGAAAAATAAACTGCTGAAAGCAATGGTAACTTTTAAATGCCCATCTTTAATCTGTTTCCCAGTTCAGTTCAATGCACGTCTGAAGAGTCGAGAGCAGCACGCAGGTGGCTGGGATTGTGCGGGAGGAGAGGATGTAGAGGGAGGAGCTGCTTCAAAGCAAGGCTGCCAGCGAAGGAAACTCTCAGAAAATTGTAGCTTAGCTGAAGTGGATTTAGCTCTAAATATATGGAAAGCAAAGTAGGATTTTTTTTTAGTTCTGCTTCTGAACCTTTGGAGAGTGTAGGCACTTGACACATAATAGTGAGGGAGCAAAAGGAGACTCTAAGCTTGCCGGAAGATTGGCAGCTGTACCCCTACGATATGGGTTTTAGCAACACGCTTGCCCTGGGGCAGGCTGGCTGGCCTTCCTCCTGTGGGTGCCTGTGACGCTCTTCCTCTGAAACAGTCTTGTGATGCAAGAGTGCTATTAGCTCCTGAGGGAGAGTCCCACAATGTCTCCCGAGGAAACCTTCCATGTATTAATTTATTTTTTAATATCTGTTTTCCTTAGTCCCATTTCATTTGGACCCAAAGGAAATTGTATCAATTTTTAGATTTCTAGAGTGAATAAATTATTGCTTTTCTGAGCAGTTCTCCTCTACCAATGTACAACCATATCATTTCCAGTAGGTGCTGGAAAGGTCCAGTTCCACTTTGTGAGTGTTTTTCCATTGTACAGATGTTGGTACTTGTCGTTGCTTATTTTGGAACCAGCAGTGTATTGTGGCACACTGAGGGGTTGGCAAGCCAATGTTGCAATTCAGTATTTCTTCTGGATAGGTTAAGATTTCAACTGTAAATACGGCAATAGGATATATTCGAAAGATTAATGACTGGGTGTCCAATTTCAGGCTCAGGTTCACTGAATTTTCTGAAGATCCTTACAGATTTCCTCCATGGCTACCCTACTTAATTGTTTCAGATTGTTGATGCGGATTGCCCCCCTTTTCTCCTGTGGTAGGGTCACAAACTCTTACAGATTTTATGTTGTCCTAATGTTTGGATGCAGGTTGTGCCCAGAGGATGGAAAATTTGTGAAAAGGTGAGAATTTTGTGTGAAACTACTTTCAGAGACGTCTGGGCTGTTTAACAGTGGTTCCCTGTGTAGCACCTCCTTGCCTTCACAGGACACCAAATGCAGAAGGGCTTTCTATGGAGGAAGGGAGACTGTGTGCTGTTGTTCCCCATGGGGAGACAATCAGGGAAAAGTTTATTCCCTGAAAAATTACTCTCTGGATTCAGTTATCTGGATACGTCTCCAGATGCACCAATCTTTTCAGCTTCTCCAGTCACAAACTCATTTTGACAGTCTGTATCACCACTCAAATCATCCAATGAATCGGCATTTGCTTTCTCTTGTATTTTCCCAGTGAATCACATTTTCTTTAGCAAGTCAGCAAGCAGTGCTGGTTATGATGGATGGAGGCATAAATGTAACAGTCCATGTACGCTGACACTTACTCAATGACAGACCATTTGAGCACAATCCAATCATGCTGTCAGATAACGTGTCCTCAAGATCACCCAGATAGCTGTCTCCTTGAAAGTAAGTTTATTGAAGATGAAATCCTTCATTCTCACTGTTTCTGAAGTTAGCCTGATATGTTCTTATCATGCTCGCTTGTGAGTGAGGATTTCCATAAATTAGGGGAGAATTTCATTATGGTGCATGGATTTGAGATTCTTGCATTATGCAGTGATGATGGCAACTCTATGTACTACTGCCACAGTTCTCGTATGGAAAGGGAAGACTGGTCCTGGGGTGAAGTTAACGGAGTGGATGGCTTTCATGGTTTTTGCTAACATGTTTTGATCCCAGCCATTACTTTGAGCATCAGCTTTCTGCTACATACTAGACACGTCTTTCACGCTACTCATTGTTTTCAGGAGATGTCTGATTCTCTGGTGAATTAGAGGGGTGTTTTTTGTCTTCATGAGCCATGTTTTCATCTGCTTGGTGAAATCCTAAGCAGCAACAGTATGACAACAAATGAAGCACCTCTGATGGAAAACTGAATGGTCCTGTAGTATTGCTGATTCTTTAAATTGAATAAGGTTTTGCTTTTAATGAAGGTTTCTTTTTAAAAAGAAATGTAGATGAACATGATTGTTTTGAGGGACAACTAAAGTTGGTTGAGCTTGGTCAGGAATGCTGTGTGACCACTCTGAACATCTGGAGTTGTTGTTATCAGACACTGGCCAATCTATACGGACTAAAATTAAGGCACTGCTCTATTGTACCTGTACAGAGTCATCACTGTGTATTACTCTTCCAAAGAGGTTTTCATTGGGAAAGCTGGATTCAGCTCCCTGTTCTGCTTAATTTGTGCCTGTCCATACCCTGTGAGCTGGAGACGTGCATGCCTGTAGCTGCGACCTGGGAGCCATGCAGCATGCAGTACTGCCCACAGCTACAGCACCTACATCAGTTCCCAACACCACATCATGTGTGCTTTATTCCCTGGGGCTGTAAGTGTGAGAGGGAACTGTGTCATCTTGTACATAATTAAGATAAGGTTGAAAGTATTTTAATAGATTTAATGAGAGGAAAAATCCATGTACTTAAATACCTATGATTTTTTTTGTTGTTGTTCAGATATTTGAGGATTGTAGATGATTTTATTTATTTTCATGAGTGGATAACTTGGGAGGGCCTTCAGAGAGCAGCTACGTGTTGGAAATAACTCCTCCCCTATGGTGCAACCAGTGATAGAAAGCTTTTTACATGCCAGTGGTTTGTCAAGGGCTCAGGGTCTTTACATAAGGGTATCGATGAACTTTATTAATAAAGAAGTGTGTCTGGGAGGAGCTTAGGATAGAACAACTTCATATTCTTTACTCTGTGGCTCTAATTTAACTGGAATCTGGCCTCAGCTGATGTGTCTGTACTCTAAGTTAATCTAGATGTTTATGTGTTCAATGAATGTATGAAGACTGCTACATTTAAAATAGAATGATATTAATACTGTGCAGAGATACAGACTTTTGAATGCAGATGCCATATCTAAACCACACGTAAGAAAACTGTCACATAGCGTCTTGCACTTTGTCACAATAGACATAGCTTATCTTTGAATTCACACACTTTGTAAAATTATTCCAAAGGAGACAGTTCTCATTTTTTTTACTATAGAAAATTTCCCTTACTGATTTTTAATTACTTAGATGATGTGGACACTCAAGACAATCCCAGCACATACCATCCTTGTTTCATGTAGTGAGTGAATGCAGTTTGGCTCAGACTCGTCCATTTTCAGCAAAACATTTGCAGTACCAAATCCTACAGTTACCCATTTTCTCCGTGGTTTTGATTTCCACAGGTTTTTCTGTAAGGACACCTATGTCTGCAGGTTCAATTTATACTGATGGGAAATCCCAGAGGATTCAGATAAGCCGGTCTTTTGCAGGGGTCTTAGGCGCAGCGGAACACGGGAAGGATTTATGGCACACAGAGCCATCGTATGTCCTGCTGACTTCAGAGCTCACTCTTGTGAATCTAGCTAGGAGATGGCTGGAATTGATTTACAACCTGTGAGAAAGCATATAGCTATGCAGAGTACCAGAACTTTATCTCTCCTGAGTGGCCTACCTTGGTTGCTTTTGAGAAAGATCACATATGAGAGAAAACATTGCCTCTTCCCCTGCAGCGCAATCCCATCCTGAGTCTTTCTGCTAGAACGTGTGCTCTGGAGTGCTGGGGCTCTGAAAGAAAGGAAGAATAAGAGGATAAATATCCTTGAATCCCGTTTACTTTAAATATGAAATCCTATTTTAATGTCCAGGTAACAATTTTTGAAAATGTTGCCATTCCAATATTTTTGATAAACATGGTTAAGGGAAATAAGATCATGAGTACTATGTTTGTAAGCAGAACTCCCCCTGCTTCAGTCATACCTCAGGACTGAGCTCTTATTTCAGATAGCTGTTGTCTTACTGTGTATAGAAGAACTCTTAAATCATTACAGTCCTTTCATCACAGTTGAAGGATCTCTGAGCTAGGAATGGCAAAATGAAATGTGGTTAAACTGCTATGTGCTATGAAAATGTGCCTGTCGTACGTTTTTAATTAAACAAGTGGATCATGTTCATTACTTAGAATACTTTCACCAGATCTGCATCTGGCTAAGAAGGGAGGTTTTTTAAATTTTAATTTCTGTTTTATAACCTGTTTAGTTTTAGGTTTTTTCCCCCCAAATTATTTGTAGTAGAAATAAGTCAGCTGCACTACAAAGCCATAAGCTCTCTAACAAAGCAGTACCGAAGAAGCACAGGCATTGTAGTTCTGACCACAAGTGCAGTTGAATTCAGAGGATCCTAGGTGTCACTCACTGTCAAGTTAGAATTAACATTCCAGTTAAATGCAAGATAAGAAAACCCATCTCAAAATTCATTGCAGCAATAAACCCGTACACCTGTGGGTGGCATTATTGGCCTTCTTTTCACTATACTGTGCAGGACACGAAAGCAATTACCAAACTGCAGAAGCAAGTATTGGTACAAGTGGAAATGAATGATGCATAGAAGTTCAGCCTCTGAGCAAATTTCCTTTTTCGCAATATGAGGATTTTGCAGAGAAAGAGACTGGTTATGACTACTCTGTACTTCAGTCTCTGCCTGGTTATTAAAAGCTGCATGAGCAAGTACAGCAGTCTGGAGCGTGCTCGTGAAAGCTATTTGCACTGGCAAGAAGTGAAATACCTATATTAATAAAGAATTTACCTAGGTGCCCTTAAAACCTATCTACATCTGAAATGGATACCAAAGGTTATGTTATCCAAGCTGCATTCTTGTGACAGAATGCATCTAAGGCAAAGAAAACCACAGACCTCCCTCTGGCTTTCTTAATCTCCTTGCTATTTCGAGTGTTAGCAGAACCCCCCTCTTGGCCTCCTTACTCCACTGGCAAGGGTTTCTCCAGGACTCTCTCCTGCCTGCTACTCCTTGACTCAAACTTGGCATCTAGGTAACACCACACAAGTCTTGCTCCATCTCTTAGCTTGTTTCCCACTACATGATCCGTGTTCAAGAGAGCATCTCTCCAACACCTTCTCAAAGCTATCCCCCTGCCAGCTCCCCATGTAGCTACAGACACATTAACCCTCACTTCCACCCTGCTTTACTAGACCAGTATGGACAAAATCCTGTCCGTTAGGTTATTCCTAACATTTCTGCATTATTTCTGACTGAGGCTTTTCTGTAGATGCTTTTATTTGACCAACATCTAGCTATTCCTGATTCCTGCTGCAAAATACCCTTTTTTGCACATTCATACACATAAACAAGGCCTGAAACGCAGCTTCAGTCATGTCTGATTTCAAATACCATAGCAAGTGTTTTTCTCATCTTGGTAGCTGTGGTCTTCCCTCCTCATAGATGTTGGCAAGCCTCTAGAAAAGTCTCTTTCTTAGCCTATCCCCTTGACCACGTCACCAGCTCTCTTTGTATCCCTTCACTTCTTTCCTCTTCCCAGTCAGGTCAGGAATGAGCAGGCTGTTCCTGTTTGCAGGGCTGCCCGTAGCCTCTTCTCTCTTCCTCTACTCACCTGTACCCTTTTTACTAATCAGGAGTTACCAGCTCTCACCTGGTCCCTGCTAAAATCCTTAATAATGCAGCTGCTAAATACAGAGAGAAGTACCTTAGAGGTTTTCCTGTGCTCAACAGGAGCTCCCTGTAACTAAAGCTACCTCCCAGCCTCTTCCCTAGATCCCACGTAAGTTTCCTTCTTGCAGTGGGTGGGCAGCTGATGTGCTGGGGGTTCTATGTTCCACCAACCTGCACAGGCGTTCTTCCCCTGTCTGTCTGGGTTATGGCCTCTGTCTGTTCCACAACAGGGTTTAGTACCTGTCTCGCTGTGCTGTTTTTACGTTCTCTATTTATTTGTCACTTTGGAGAATGGGGTTCTGGTTCAGATATAAGACTTTCAGGCACTGCAGTAATACAGAAAATTAATTGTAGCGATATACGTCTTGTACTGCGTGTGGATAGCAGCTTTCATTTTGCCGCTGTGTTCCTTCATACGCTGCTGTGGCCCAAGTCTGCCCTCTGCTTTGTGTACGTGATCTACTGCTTTCAGTGACAGCAAAGGATTGTTAGCAAGAATATTGTAGTCTTGTTGCTGTTATTTCACTATCAAGACAATTTATAGTATGGTGAGATAATAAGAGTAGACGGGTGTTAGCTCTGTTTACAATGACTGCGTTTAAGAGCAACTCAAAAAGTTGGCGCTGCTGACAAAAGGCATAAAAAAAAAGAAATCATGATTGACTGTTTGAAGGGGAATGTGATTTCATCTCTTTTGTTGACATTAAACTTGGACAAAAGTACAGATTCTCTTGCCAGTGATTAAAACCACCATCTATTTCTTTTCAGACTATTTTTTCTAGGGTTGATCTCTGGATCTTGGATCACTATTTAAGCGGGAGGAGGGAGTATTCTGAAAAAAGTTATATGCCCTATCAGGGGATATCACAAGGTTGTGCTTTGATAAACTGAAAGAGGTAGCAATCTCAGCAAAAATGTCTCATCTGTATACAAAATCCCATCTTTTTTCTTAAATGCTTAAGGCTGCCTTTGACTTTATTACCAAAATAGGATGAAGTTACATCCTGACCCAAAGCCAATTGAAATCTATGATTATTTCTAGTGGCCACAAGGGTCTTTGAAAGGCTCCTACCCAAGGCTTTGTTCCATCTAGCTCTAGATGCTTAACTGAGGTGCTTGAACTCGAGTGTACTTAACCTATGCTTCCTTACAGATAATGAGATCTTGGTTTCAGCAGGCACTTGTGTCCTGTGGGCTGAATTGCCCCCTGGAGATGCCTGTCTCTGTTCATGGATTAACTCTCTTCAGTAATTATGCTCTTTGGGTGCTTCAGGTTAGGTCCTATAAATGTGAAATACGTGTGAAATACACTGACAGCACGGGGTACGGATGGGTTACTGCGTCAGGTAGTTTAAAAGCCTTAATGAGTTAAATGTTTAAGCAATGAAGCTTCTGCTAATGTGGATACTGCAAACTGGGTTTGATATGGATGTGCAGGCTTCCTTGTGACTTCTTGCCTACAAGTTTGACTCAACATTTGAAACAAAACTGTTGGAAAGTCTCTCCATCCACTCACATCTCTCAGTTCAGACCCTTCCTTTCAATACCCGCACCGCCAACAATCTGCACAAGGCTCGTGATTACCTTGAGGGGAGAACAGAAACACATTGTATGAGTATGTTAACTTCCCTTTTATTTTTTGGGTGCCTGAACACACAGTTTTGAGTTACCATGATAACCTTGTGTAGGTTTTCTGATACCATATCATTACTTTTGTCTACCACCCAGCAAATGGCAACGCTTCACACTAACCAGAAGCACTGGATTTCAATTGCTGGGGGAAATAATTCTTGAACATCTCTTATTTCTGCTGCCTTCTAAGCCTGAAACACCTTCTGCTTTGGAGAAGGGAGGCAAAGCCTGTGTTACAATTTCCCTGCAGTTGTTTTGACAAACCTTTACTTTTTCTTTCCTGCATTTCAAGGTTGGAAAAAATCAGCTCTGAAGTATAAATCAAAGTCTCATGCTCACAGCCTTAGGAAATAACGACGATAATAAATGAAGTTGTATGAAATGAAGGATTGTTCAGAGGCTCAGAGGTCTGTCTTTCCTGTTATAAAACCTTCTTTACTCCTGTGACTCCTATGTGGACTCTCACTGCTGCAATGTTTCGTATCTTTCCTTAAGTCTATCCTTCTCAGGCTTGGGCTTAATTCGTCATTGTCCTTACATTGCTTTCATAGCAATGATTTCTCATTTTGATTTATTTAGTGCTTTGCAAACCTTTGCATTAGAACAAAATAACGAAGTAACTGCAAGCTGATGATAAATTGGGTTATTTTTCTTCTGGGACCTGATTCTCATCTTGGTAAACTGACATTGCTTCATGGCAATTAATTCTGTCATTGCTGTCTTCCATTTTCCAGATCTGTACGGGACAGTGGTTGGGGGATGGTAGACGAATTCTGCTGGAGAACAGCTCTGTGCTTTGCATGAACCCTGCTTCCAGAGCACAGAGGAATCCTTATCAGGCTGTTAGGAGAAATATGAAATATTGCAATCTCACCTTCAGTAAGGGATTATTCTGCAAATGCATATTTCTAAGTAGTTGTCTCTTATTTTCTTATTAAATTGATTAAGTTAACATTTTCAAGACTACAGCAAAAGCACATGGGTTGTGTTTTCTTCTGATTCCACTTGAAATTGTGATGGTATAGACACTAGGAAGTGTGAGTGGGGTGGAGAGGCTAAAACCAGCTAGTCAAGCCTGAATCAGTCTGTGAGTGATTAAAATAACACACTCATCTTAATCCAATGTTTTAACAATACCCAAACTTTAAACAAACTTAGACTGTTTAACCTTTGCACATAAAATCAGATAAGCACAGACAATGAATTCTTATACCAGGTGGAGATCTGGTGTCTGACTATCAAAGAATGCCAAGAAATTATCTGGAACAAATATAGCTTTTTTGGAATAAGTAGTTTTAAAAATCTTTACTGAAAAGTCTGAAACTGCAGAGGTTGCACGCTGGCTTAAGCAGAGGTGAAACAAGTAATCCCATCTGGCAGGAGGCTGAGCACATACTGTTCATCAGAACATTTTATCTACTCCAGGAGATTGGAGTTACGCATTCTAAAGCATCTCACATCTTAAGGTCAGGAAAAGACGAATATAATTTTTATTTTTTCAGAGAGTTCTGTTGTTTTGTGATCTAACCTTGTTCTCCTGGCCTGCTGTACTGTTACCAGATAGCGTCTCTGTGGATGTTTCCTTCGCTGTATGTCAACCTGACTCTTGCCTCTTTCCTTCCCTATTTCTAAACGTTGAGGCTACAGCCCCAGTTGCAATCCATGCTTACACATAGTTGCAGAGTTATTCAGCTCAGTTTGCAGAGATATGCAGAACACTGCTATAGCTGGCTTTCAAATCCAAAACAAAGCTGCAAACTAACAAACAGAACAGTGGACCATAAGAAATGCGTCTATTTTCTATCTGGCATGGTAATGCAACAGCAAAATTCTCTCCACATGAATCTAATTTTTGCAGAGTCTGAGACTGGTCAAAAAAACCCCCAAACCCCAACAACCCCCCCACACCCCAAAAAACCCCAAAACCCAACAACAACACTCCCCACCCCCCCCACCCCCCCCTCCCAAAACAAACAAACAAACAAAACAAAAAAAGGGGACCAGGGGAGCAGTTCCTACAAGTTGTATCCGAGGGAAAGCTTGAGAAAGTAAGCTCAGTGCCAGACCCTCAGAGGTCTGGAAAACTGGGCAGAGCTACACGCAGGGCAGATACTGAGAGCTGCTCGTTCTTGTTAAAGATTTCTTCTCTCACAAAATCCTGATGGGTTTGTGAGTGCTGCTGCTGTATCAGAACGTCTAGATGAGCTGCTGTTTTCATACAGGGTAATTAAACATCTCTTTTATTTGTGAAACGACTGCTAAAGAAGAAATACGAGTGTGTTTCAGAAGATCTTCATTTGAAGTTAACTATCAATCCATCCCAGAAACATATCACCCTTTATATCCAGTGGTGCAAATGCAGCAGATGAAGAGCCCTCCTTGTACAGGAGTGCTCTGAGAGGGTTCAGATAGTCAGTCCATCACTCGTGCTGCAGGACAGTCACTCCCAAGTAATCTTCACTAATGTGAGATTCCACTATGGTATGAAACCTAAAAAATATATCATCAAAGGGTTGAAATCCAACCTCTTACCATGCATTTGACGAGTGAAGTGTCATTAAGGGGGGAATTGTTATGAAGAGATAAACTTACTCATAAATACTGGTTTTAAAATATTTTGTAAGAAAAAAAAGTCTAATTCTAGTATGCACAGTAAAATTTAAAGCTACTGGAGAGGTATTTAGGAGCCCTCAGCTTTACCTGTACCAAGTGGACTGCGCTAGGACCAACCAAAGTGCTGTGGGTGTCATACCAAGTTAACTTACAAGCTACCTTAGCATCTGGCAAAGTGATTTTATAGCCTTCTCTCAGGTTGGTCCTTTCTCAGACTGGTGTTCTGACTAGAGTCGGTGTGTTGCTAGAATCCATGGATCTGATTTCCGTGAATAATCTCCAGCACCAGTGATCATGGAGGCAAGGGCTCGTCTGCCAGAATCATGTTAACAATTGATAAAGCACTGAGCTGCACTACAAGTGCAGGTTCAAGGCTGAAACAGGTAAATTTGAGACTGCTCCTCTGACTCTATTTGTCTTGCATCCTCCAAGCCTACAAAGTTAACAGTCTTGCTGTGGCCTCCTGACGGTGTGTAACTGAGAACTTCCTAAGAAGAAATGTCCTTCACAGATGTAAGAATGTAAACCTCTCACATCCAAAAAAGCTGTTTGTAGGATCCCTATGCAGACTATTTGCATGCCTTGGCATATCCAAATCCTGGTATGAGGCTGGTATTGTGAAAGGAGCACAGAATTAGCTGCATACTATTGCAGTTAAGTGTGTATAATAACCTGGAAACATCTACAGTCTGTATTTCATTCTGGTTTCTTCTTAAAACCCCTTAGATTTTAAATCTGATCACCTCTAGTGTTGGCACGTCACTAGTGGAGACGTGTACTCAAGCTTGCTGCAGAGGGCTTTAGGAATGGTACTGATGACACATTCACATTGTGGTAATGGCGCTGCTGAAGCAGCATCTTAGGGTTGAAATGCAAGGCTTAGCCCTCTAGAAATGGTGGAAGAAATGCATTTAATCCCCAAAGAAATGAAATCCAGCTTTGAAAGAAAAATACAAAGTTCTTAAAATACTCAGTGGAGCTAGAACAGATCTACCCATGCATTAATAATCAAACATAGCAGAGTTCTGTGCGTCTCTTCCACTCACTGGTATTTAAGAAAAGTGTTGGGAATAATCACAGGCAGCACCACTCATGCTCTGGGACCTTTCTCTTACTCAACATGAAAGGGGAATAGGAGCTGGGAAGTTTTTAGAGCGGAGTCTGTTGGAAAAGGTACTGCTCCTTAGTAGGTGGTATTTTGCTCTTGGCCAGGTAATTGCACAAACTGTGACTACACCAGCAACAGAGAGGCTGACAGTATAATGGAACAGCCAATCGTACCCCTGCTGAGAAAACTGCCCATTGCAAGATTTAGCACACTAAACAACTTGACAGAAATTTGAGTTTGTGAAACTGATACATGGATGGAAAACAAAAGATAGTTTCTTTTTATGTTTTTTTGCCACATTTTTTTTTTTTTTTGCCACATCTTCCTATCAGATAGCCTGGGAACACCAAACCTCCAGTTTGTCCAAGATCGAAGGCAACTTTGCATTACTATGTGTGTCGCAAGGAGCTCCAAGTGTTCTTTTTGTGAACTGCTCTTGTTTGCATAGATTAATAAGAGGATGTTTCACTTTTATCTAAGAGTGAGCCAGCAGAAAATACCGAACCTTTCAGAGACGGCATTGGAACTGCTGTATGAGAATTGCTTAGAATTATCTCAGTGGAATTTTCATAATCTTTTGTTTTCTTTTAAGTGTTGCTATGGCTGAAGACAGAAATAGTGTTCAGCCAAGGTAACTTTTCTTACAGTATCACCTCATCAGCTCCTCCCTGCTTTCCTGTGCAGTCACCAGCGAGACAGGGACAAGAGCTGCAGAGCCTTCCTGAGCAGAGTGAGAACAGGGCAGTAATGAAGCACTTCTGAAGTCGTAGGGAAGCAGTCTGTAAATTCAGCATAGCCCAGCTCCTCTTAATTTTCCACTGCATTAACGCTGGAGGAATAGTATCTGCTTTCAGTGATTGGATGTTAACGCTTTCAGTAGTGCTTCTGCTTAGGAATGTTATCCATGTCGCCATTTTTGCTGTATTCTACCATTATGGGAGAAAAAAATATGCATTCCTGGGCAACAGGGAAGTGTAGTTCCCTCAATCACACTTTAGAAGACACTTCTGAACTGCCAGGAGGAGAGACCAGAAAGGCAAAGGGGTCTTTTCTTTCTGCGGTATCTTCAGTCTTTAAAGCAAATCACATAGATGCTTCCACTCAGAACCAAACTAACAAGTTAGATCAGGTTGCTCAGGGCCTCGTGGCCTTTCAGTGAAATCTTTCTAGTATGTCAGTAACTTCTTTTACTCTAGAGGATCCAAAACCGAATACAGTTTTGTAAGTGTGGCCTCACAGGTGCCATGTAGGGTGAAATAAATCATTTACCTTGGCTTACTGACTACATTCTTGCTGGTGTGCAGGCTGTAGTTGATCATCACTAGTACGTTGCCCAAAAGCACTCTGACTCGAATTCAAACTATTTAAACAATCAATGTTTCTGAAACGTACTCTGATGAGGGATTTGAAACCAAGTCTTATTAATTCCTCTCTTATTTCAGCGTAGCTGTGACATTTCTGCAAGTCTTCCTTTAGGAATGTACTGCTGTGAAGTTGTCCAGGTGGGCAGCCGAGATAGGGACTTGGGTGCATGACTGTACTCTTTGGTAGTGAGCTCCAGCTGATGAGCTCGCTTGTTCTGCTTCCTTTCTTTCTTCTAAAGTAGCTGAAAAATCCTACACCTCCATCCGTTTCACTTGTCTTTCAGTGATTTTAAAATGCTGGGGACCAACATGGGTGAAAGTTAAGAGACTCTGTACTCCTACCAATGTGCTTTAATTCACATTGGAATGGATTTTGACTCTTTGTGAATTTCAACCCCAAGAGATGCGTACAGATATGTTTGCTTTTATGTGACATTCACTTCCTCTGAAGTTGTTGCTTTGCGGAATGATAATGATGAAACAATCCTTATCGAAACTGCTTAGTGCCTCTTGTGTAATACCGGGAAGCAGGGGCTGCGTTGGCAGATAATTTTATCGTAAGAATGGAGGACATCTGCTGTACTGTGTGTTGTTTGGTTTGCTTTTAAAATGGGAATACCCCCAACTGTCCACTCTCTTCTCACACGGCAGCACAGACAGCAGCACGACATTCCTGGGTTTAATACATTGCATCTCCAATTTTATATAAATTTAGTATTTAAAGACTAAAACTTTCTTTTACCAGTTGCTTGCCATCTCCAGTTTTGAAGGCCTACATATTTTTGGAGGGTGAACTTTACCAGGGAGATACAATCTACAAAATGTTGTGTGTTTCTAATTCCCAGAGATACAAGTTGTAGCTGGAATGTCAGCTTCTTGTTAGAGCAGCTCAGCTCATAAGCAAGCAAGGTGAGGAAAGGATACATCTCAAACCCCAAGACTGCCTTTATTGCTGCAATGTCCATTGAATATTACAAACATAGGTGGTACTTTATTCCAATTTTGTGAAAATAAGGCAATTTGAGTATAAAGATATAAAAAGTAAATATTAGGCTACTCCAAAGACAACCAAGCAATATACTGTTTGATCCAAAAAGAATCTATGTTTTGCATCATGGACTCTTTCCTCAGAAGAGACACTGCATATTTATTCTCTATTTACGTTAAGGGTAACAGAGGCAATCAAAAGTCATTTAGTAGCGTTGCCCAAGGTGTACGCAATGCCAGTCTGCATGATGTGAAGAAGTAGCTGTAGCAATTATATTTTGATCTTCCTAAAGCAGAATGGCTTACGTGCAGTCAGGATATTTCACAGCGTCATCTTTAAATGATAAACATTGATGGTTTCAGCAAAAGAACAAAATGAAAATTGTTTTGTATTTCCGGGTTAGAGGGGATTTGATTCCGAAGTGAAGGGTTCAACCTGCACATTAAAACCAGTTTACGGTACAGATCAGTAAATTTAGCACACTGTGGCAGTGATGACCGTCAAAGCTCCTGTGCTCAGAAGTTAAATGACCATCTCCTATTGGTTCCAGTGGCCAGACTGGCAAGACGCCAACAACCATGGGCTGACTGTGCAGTTTTCCCCCTAATTTTTCTAGCATGGAACTCAGTGTTATCATGTCAGTTCTTTATAAATGATCCTGTTTACACTGCCTTGGGATCGGTAAAGGTGATCTCAGTGTTGCTTAGTAAATGATTTCGGCTTCTTCTGGAGACAGTAAAATACTTAGGAAAAGAACTTTTCCTCTTCAAAAAGTGAACATAAAACACTAACACTTTCAAGAAATGTTTGAAAGTTACCGTGACATTTGCTGGTCCTAGATTTTCACTTTAAGGAAATAAAATTATTTTTATATGTATCTTTTATTTATTTTCAAGGATTGTTGCCTGTAAATGGTGGGTAACAGTAGATTTCAATTTACTCTTCTACCCTAAAATGAGGACATCAGAAAAAAACTTGCAAATACTTGATTTTGAAGAATTTTAGATATGTGAACAGGTAGTACATCTATTGGCAGAGGGCTCTGTTGTTTAACGAATAAGGAATACAATTCAAATGATTAGATAAGTTTCTTTGACATCTTGTTGCGATCTTTATATAAGTACAGCTGGGATTGTAAGAGTAGAGCAGGTGTGTGCCACGTCTTTCACTCAGTCTTCTGCATGTATAATACTTCGAGGCTTTCTAACACAAGTTAAATCATTCAGTCTGAAGGGAGCAGCTCTGCTACAGAAAGTAGAAAATTCTGATTTTGACAGAATTGCCTATGGCAGCTGTTTTCAAAAGCAGTGGAGAAAGTCATAAAGCTGATTGCATGATCTTTTTTTTTTTTTTTTCCCAAGAATTCTTATGATAAATGAAAAGAACACACCATTTTATCAAGCTAGGATTTTCCAAATCCCACTTGGAGCAGTTACATAGAGAAAATCCCAACCAAAACCCAACTCCTTTGAAAAAATTAATGGATTTAATGCATACTGTATTGTAATTTTTTACATTTAGCATTTCTAAAGTATTTCTTTTGTCTCACTTTCTGCAATAAGGTCCAACAGGACTGTAGCATCCTAATTTTTAACATGAACAAAAAGGATAAATCTAGATAAAAATCTAAAAATGTGGTTTATATTTTGTGTATCATTTACTCAAAGAATTTACAATGTTAGGTTAGTGTCATCTATCCATTTATAAAAGCAGAAGGCAATGCTGTTTGGCATTTGGTGTGTCTATTAACACATATAACTTGATGGTATACCTCTGGGTAGAAATTCAAATGATGAAATCTTAAATTCTTAAATCCCAAAATCCACATTATTCACATTTTTAATAATAAGAACAGCATACATCAAAGACTTCCCAGACTTGCCTGCTGAAAATGATGGCAACAGACTTTGTGGGGAAGAAATTTGGTTTCTGGGTGTCAGCTTACTGCAGGAGATGCGCATCTTCAACTGCTTCAACCAAGTTTGCTGGAAAACTGCCATTCCAGCCCTTGTAGAAGACCTAGGTTTATTGGCTTATTACACTCTGCATGCCATGTGTAACTAGGCTGTATACTTAGCAGGTGACAATCTCTATAGCAAAGCATCTGACTGACTGATATCAGAAATTAAGCACTGTATACAATACGGCTGCCATAACATGCAGAAGGGTATTAGTTGTAGGATACCTGAGAGTTGCTGTTAGTTGCTTTTTTCTTTCTAACTTTTAATAATGATGAGGGCCTGCAGAAAAAAACACTTTCAAATTACTGAATTTGATAATGAAATTCTGAGAACCTTTGGCTGTATCACTTTTTTTCTTTTTTGATGCAGTAATGTAAGCTGTTTGCAATAACTATTTTCTGCTCCAAGCTTAGGAGTTAGGTAGTTTGCCTGTTACAATGCACTAAGTAAACGCACCAGCCAGTACGCAAATGCTGCAGTAAGAAGCTGGTGTTCATCTTCAAGTCCCATGCATGCAGAGGTGTGCAAATCAAATCCAGACCAGTTTCTCATGATACCATGTCATGTGTGAGTGACCTTGATAGTAGAGTTGGCATAGGTGTCTTCATATGCTGGTGTGTACCACGATGATCCACATTACCAGGAAATCTCAGCAAAGACCAGCATGAAATGGGTTCAGAGTGTATTAAATTAGACCTAAAAGCCTCTAATTGAAGAGAACCACTGTTAACTTCAGCTGGAAGGTTGTACTAGGTTTGGCATTGAGTTGTTTTAGTCTCTTCATGTTCCTGTGCTCAGCTTCTGCTGTTGAGAAGCTGACCTGTGTCCGGCCAATCCTGCCATCCCTACAGGCAGGGCAGGGACAGTGGCCTGGGACAGGGAAATTTGTCTACAATCACTACAGTTAACAGAGAAAAGCACTGAGGAGGTGTTGCGGGGAAGAACAATGGCAATAACTTTTCCTGGGTTGCTGGTGGGTCCTGTAGGCAGAGACCCAGAGCAATGTGCATGGTTAATGCTTGAAGCGCAACAGCAGTCAGAGGAGCAATCAGGCTGGCACTTAAAAATCAGTATTTTCCTTTTAATATTTGATCGCTAAGACTAGTGAGAACTCTTCGCAAACCGTGTAGGGCAATACAGTAGAAACTGGAGAACAGATGTATCTGTTTTCTGGTTTATGACTTCATGCACTGGCATCTTGTGGAAGAGGGACATAGCAGGTAACGGGCTGCCTCTTGTTCCCTTGCTCCTTGCTGTAGGGTAGTTGGAGGCAATGGGACAGCTTCCAGGAGAGGGAAAAGAAGCCTCTCTTCTACAGTTTCAGCTTTGAAAAAGTGCTTGCTCAGAAGCAATACTATAGATATTTGCCAAAAAAGAAGTCAGTTTTTGCAAAGCTTCTTGTGATGGGGAAAGCAGAGCAGAAAATCTGACTCTGAATCAGCAAATGAGGCACAGCAATCATTTGGGTGCATCACAGAGATGCTGAGGTGACGATTGCTTGGCAGATTAACTGCACTAATATGTTTTGGAAGAGGTTCGCGCAAAACAAAGTGAATTTCAACCTCAAATAAGCCAAGGATTACAGAAGTGTCTGCAACTCTGCAAACCAGCAGTGCTAAAACTTGAGAAATAGGGAATATATTTATAGAAGTGAACAAATCGTGGAAAACCACAGGGCAGCAGCCTTTATTTACTTGCACTTTGTACAACTGACCCTTCTATACCTGACTTTTTTGTTCCTTCCACATCCTCTGCTCGCAGTTAAGCATTGCAATCCGGGTGAACTAGTGGCTCAATTGCTAAATAATAATTATGAGTACCATGGGACTTCAACTGCTCCTTATATTGTTGTTATAAAACTTTAAATGGTAAATCACTGCAATGATAAAGACTCTGTAAAAAGCCATATAATAAGAACAGCTTTCAGTTATTTACCATACTAGTAAAAAATTTTTTAAAATGTCACTGGAACCAGCTATAAAATTTTGTGGTACTAGTTTAATGATGTGTAATAAAATCCATAATACATATTTTGGGTTGTAGAGCAAGAGTTGAATACGGACAGGTTTTGTTTTAAATGTCTGCTGGTCTTGGACCTGTAAATCTTGTACTGGATTATGAAAATTGGGACTTCAGCAGAGTGTTAACATTTATACTTTTTTATGCGGCAAAGGCAATAAAGTAGGTACGGCATCGCTGTGAATGTGGAGTTGTGCTTTCACTGCGAAAGATACCTGCTTTATCTTACTTAGAAAAATATAATCCTGAAAGTTAGCACTACCTCCTGGGCTTGATTATTTCTACTTTGAAGGTGGTTTACATGGGGGTGAGGGAAACCTCTTTTTGTCCAATGACTTGGTAATGACGTGGAGCTTTCATCCAATGACTTGGAACTGCATAAACGTATCATAGTGACTACAGATTGCAACCTGTTATCTTCCAGACCACACTATGACTTTCTGAGAAAGGTTGGCATGAGGTTGTATCTCCTAGAAAGACAACTACTGATTCCAGCGTTTCTTTCTACCTGTGACCCCTTAGCTAGAACCTGGGCGTAGTGGTGTCCTGCATTTCCCCTGGGGGCCTGTGGTGGCTTGTGGGTTTGGGGGAGCTACGAGGTACACAGAGCTCAAACACTTCTCGTACTGCTGCTGTTGTGTACAAAGGTTGGGAGAAGTGAATAGTTCACACACCAGCTCTGGTCACAGACCTGGACTGCAGTGGCTTTCCCAGAAGCTGGAATTTGAGAGCTGATTTGCTGCACGGTGCAAGGGAGTCTCGGAGATTCCCCACTGAATACAGAATTTTGTCTTTACTAAGTATCACATAAAAATCTATTCTAAACTATATTTGCTATTGTCCAAAAATTTATACCCTGAACATTTCATAGGACAATGGAATGAAGGTCTATCTTTTAGGTTACAAATTATTACGTAACAAGATGACACAGGATTTCTTCATTTGGATCCAGTTGGTGTGCAACGTGGATCATATCTCATAATACACGGTCATAACACAACGCTGAAAATAACTCATGCTGGCCGTGGTTGTGTCTCAAGATGTTGTGGAACTTAAAGGATAATTGAGGGCTAAAATTTCAGTGGAAGATAAATGTTGCAACAGTATCACCTTGTACTTGTAGAGCAGCTTTCATCTTGGAGGTTTCCATCTTTCTTAGAGAACTATGCTCAGATAAATGTGGCCATCCTGCTGGAAATAGGCAGAGATCACAGTTGCCAAACTGACTGTTATTTCTCTAAATGGAATATTTTGTAGAACTGCTAAGGGGACTGATCTCCATTTTCTCATGTAAATATTTTCTTTAATGAGTTATGATACATATTTAAAGCAGACGTAATTACTAACCCTCATGATAAAATATCTACATAATTGCTTGCTGTCACAATTTTAAATTTATTTCCTGCTACCTGGTTTGTTTTTTTTTTTAAAAAAAATCAAGTAATTAATGAGTGACACCATAGATTGTTGCCTTTTGGTGAATCTTGTGCTTTCAGTCTGCTGGAAAGGCATTTTTCTCAGCTAATTTTCTCTAAGCTAGATTCCCTTTGTAACTGAGGCAGTTCTAGGGTGCTACTCTTTTCCTTTGGTGGGCATTTGACATAGATCAGTAATGTTAAAATGTGTAAGTTTCATTCCATTTTCCATAGAGAATCAGTAGAGAGTTGAGTGAGAAAGCCTAAAGTGAATCCCACTGGTATAATCCTAAGAGATACTTCCATATATCAATAAACACAGCTATATGTTTTGAAGATGGACGGGCTACCACTGTGAGTGTAAATTCTATGGATCCTACGAACACTAAACACAGTGAACTTTACTCATGTGAGCAGTTCTGGAGTTTTAGCAGGAGTCTGAACAGTGCACGCAGGACGAGAGCTAGAGGCAGGATTTTATTCCTGACTGTATTTTACATACAGAGCTAACTATTCTCTACAGCTGCTTCTCCTCACTTCATGCCTCTTTCTTGACAATGTTGGTGTTCATCCTTGTTGGGAATAACTGAGGAGATGGTCTGTAAAGTAGATTTCTTTTTTTTTTTTTTTTTTTTTTTTTTTTTGAAGTGTTTATCCCTGCTCACATTTCAAAGTAGACAACAAACCTAACGGAATTTCAGAGCATGATACCAATATAGAAAGCAGGGCAGCAGGTGGAATAAAGCTTTAGGCTGTACATTGTTCTTTGAGTGGTTGTCTACCAACATCTGGCAGTAAAGAAGCCCACTTGGCATTCAGGCATTTCATTAGCAGCATTTAAAGGTCTACTAAGCGCTCTACCCTTACCAGTGCAAGGTACTGCTTGGAAGGCCCTGCATCCTACATGATGAATTCTACAATTATTTTCTAATGCATTTGTCGGTGAGTTTGCTTCTCTGTCCTGAAAAGCAGAAAATGCTGTTGAGGGCTCTTGTGGTTCTTAACAGTGCAAGAGCAGCAGCTTCTTGCTAATTTCTTTGTGACATTTTGATCTTTTACAGGGATAAAACACTTAAAGTACAATAGAGTTACTAAAAACTTCCACTTTTTCATTTATGGATCATCAAAGCAAGCAAAAAAGGATTTTCTAGGGAAGACTAGAAATACTGAAGGCTTCTGGACTCTTGAGATTCCAGATAGTATTAATCAAGGTCAGACAGTATTAATCAAGGTTAACAGCGTCACAGAAGCAAGAATAATACCCGATATGTGTTTGTCAGCATTGCTCCACTGAAATCAATGAAAGTGTATTAATTTACACCAAGAAGTCCAAATTACTCCACCAAGCAAGTTACCCTGATTTCACCATGAAGTATGTAAGGTACATACCATACGAGATGAAATGGCCAAAATAAGTCCTCCCTCCACCGACAGAAATATGTGTGATGCTACATTGTGGAAAGAATATGTAGACACATTCCAGAAACAACAGAAATGTACCCTAAGAGTCCACATGGCTTATGTATTATTTAAAAGGGTTTAATTAACTGATTTTCCCATTTAAATAAATGTTAGAGATCGCAACACTAATATTGTATACACTTCTGTCTTTCATTTCTCTATTACCTAGACAGTGGTTTAAATAGTGTAGCTATTATGGCTAACAAAGCCCGAGTTTTATACTAAGAACGCAGCAAGTCCTTTGTTATACAGTGGGGAACTACAGCAAATCAGCCATGCAAAAAAGGCCTCTGAAGGTGAAAATACAATGGAGTTGTTTTCACTTTTCATCTTTAACCTTGGCAGGAGCTGTTGGCTTTGTAATCTTTTGAATCACTGTGGGACAGTTCTCATTAATTTTAGCCCCTAAATTTTCAGAATACTGGGGAAGTAGAATTAAAAAGGAAATTGAACGCAAAAGAACCCTAAAAGGGGATTATAAACGGATCACAGGCCAATTCCATCTTTAGAAGAGCACCTCTAATAATGTGTCTAAACTGGAAGCTGAATAGTTTGATTAATGAATGTGGAACCATTTCCTATTAAATCTGTGTCTAGACGAGCATTTATTTTAAACACTGTGGATTTGATTCTTACTTATATAAAGCCAATTCAGGTCACTTTGGTCCTACTGCAGGTCATTTACATCCAAGTTAAGTCTTTAGATTAGATCAAGCCTAAGAAAAGTCTTTCCATAAGAAATAAACAGAACTATATTTTAAGTGATAAAATGGCTATACTTCTGATGCACACTCTATTTCAAAATTAAATTGCACGTATGCCAAAAACCGAGATGTGATTTGAAGGATGCCAGTAGGAAAAGCAAAGAGTTGGCAAAAATTTTTCCTCCTTTCAGAAGCATGTGATTGGGAATTATATCCATTTGTGCATTTTCCTGTCGTTGTTCATTCCTTGGTTTGAGCTCTATTTAAATCATCTTGTGGTTCAGAATTTAGGCTGGAAACTAAGCAGAACTAGCTTTGTACTGGGTGGCCTGGTGTATATAGTGCAGAGGAATTCTTCTGTCAAGAATGGTACAGATCAGATGAGGATCATCTCTTCTCACAAGAGTATTCCCATTTGGGGCTGGGATCTCGCCAGCTCTTAACTCTTCCGTGCTGGTTTGATGAAGAGAACAGGAGGAAACAAGCGAGGAGGTGGGTAAATATATGGGTATATTATAGGACAAAGGGTGCTTGTAACACTATTGACTGTATTCAAACAGGAGAAAGGTTAATATTCCCTTAGCTCTTTCTGTGTAGGCTTACAGTACTTGAAGTAAGAATTTTTCAGGATGAAGGATGATTACTGAAGTTCAAATGCAATTTATTACATTTTAAATATGCAGTTCTAATTTTGACCTGGTTACTTGTGGAATTTTATTCCTGTCTATGTGCTATAGTATTCCTAATGAGTCAAATACAAAAAACTCAAATAAATATAACCACCTCCGCCACTGCAAATCACGCAAAGCTGCACATGCCAGCTGGTACAATGTGGCCAGAAGCTACAGGCTTTCATTTACTTGTATCACAATTATATACTACTGACTTTCACTCTTTAAATTCTCTTGAAGGTCAGAGATGTGAAATCCAAGTACATGTGAAATCTGAGATGCTGTTGATAGTAATGTTAAACATATTCTGAAGTAGGACATGTATTATCTATTTTTAGTTGTAATCTTGGCTGAGTGGCAGAGTTAATGCACTGGTTGGAATTTGAATAATACATGAGGCTTGTACTATGAGAACAATAATTTAGCTATAATCTGATGCATGAAGTAATGAGTGGTAATTTTCTCTAGAGTTGCAGCAAGTTGCTATGCACCTTGGTAAACAAGTGTAAATGGTTTGGCAAACACATGGTATTCACGATGGATTCGTTTAGCCTTTTGTTAAAATCACAGGAGTAATGGCAGGGCTACTCTTGTCCCAGTGACTTGCACAAGATTTGTGGCAGGAAAGAAGAATGAAGCACCCACCATTAAAAAAAATAAATATTTGTTTCAGAAAAGTAATTGGAAGGACCTATTTCTGTACCTTCTGGAAAAATAGTTCTCCAGAGACAAATTATTATGTTTGCAACAGATTCAAGTTTTACTAGAAATTGTTTGATTGTATATATTTTATTTGTTTTCCCTGGCTATTGACCTTTCCCTCAGCAAAAGTAATGCCTTGTTCATATTCATTTCTAATGGGTTGTCCTGAAAAAAGAAAACTTAAAGCAAAATGTAATTTTACAATGGTGTATTTGCAGGGTAGGTATTGAAATGAGAACAACGGCAAACATCCCATTTAACTGGCTAAACTCTAGTCTTGAGGCAAGAGGGTGGGCTCACCCCAAATCACCCCAAATGCTCATTTTCCACAGTGATCACGTCTGTCTCATGAATCAGGCCTGTGTTCCTTAAGTGTCCTCTGATCTGCCAGTACCCTAACACTTCTTACACTTGGTGAAGGAATTAACAGTATTTTGGGGGTGCTGTATAATACATCCATATAGAATCCTAGACAGTAATACACCAGTCTTACAGCTCATTATCTACGTGATAATTGCTTTGTATACCTCTGGCATAGCCTTCTGTCTAAATCAATTTCAAAGAAATTCAGCCTGCGTGACTGGTTTATTTTAAAGTGTAATCTGAACTCTCTGGAAACTCTAATCTCAAATTCATCATTACTGTTAAATTCCTGATACATTTGGAGGTCTTATTTTCTATTTTCTATGCTTTCGGCATCAGTGTGGAAGGCTCAGCCAGCTCTGAATCGTCACAAAGAGAGGCAAAGGAGAGCCTAAAGATTTGTAGAGAAATAAATCTGTAGATCAATACATGCAGTTGCTGCTAAAATTCTCCTGAGGTGTAAGCATTGAGCTCACCTTTCTTTATGGCTCATTTAGTGTTGCAACAGTTGAGTAAAGGTGAATTGAAAACATCCTTTGCTGGGAGTGGAGAAAACAAGCTACCATCCACATGTCTTAACTTTTGGGTAATAGTGAAAGTCCAGAATTCTCTAATCATAAAAAAATATGAATGCAACTGAAGCATTCGATTCAGTCAGGTCTATTGCTTCTGTCACTATAATTGTGACTGACTTTACTCTTACCACCTCTTTTTTAATGGCAGATTGTTATTTTTTTTTATTTTATTATATGCACATTGTTGCTCTCAAACTTCTTATAAGCTGATATAAATGTGACAGTGTTAAATCCAAGTTTGACTGGAATACAACTTTAAAATCCTTTAAATCAAATTAAATAAATGGAGAAACATTAAGTAATATGACATTTTTATTAGGTACTAGAGAAAAATCTGTTTTGTTTTTGTTTTTTAATAGAACAGTATAAAGGAGGAATCATTCTAAATTTGTGGTAGAACAAAATCACAGAAGTTAGAAGACAATTGCTTTCAGCGTTCTTTTAGTGGGCAGTTTTTTGTCAATGGCAAAATGATAGTGTGATATTTGATAAAGAATACCCAATATTAAATTTGATTTACCTGGATGCTTAACATTCCAGAATTTGCAGTCTGTGATGTACGTGAAGCTGTAAGTGTGGCTTTCCCTGCCTGTGTTACTGTGTTTTCCTTGTAGGAATTTCTACAATAGTTCTCCATTGCGGTGCCATAACAGCGCTAGGAAGAACTGCAGATCATAGATAGCAAGTATAAAATTCAAGCAATGAACGAAATGCTGTCAGATGACTTTTATTCATCATCTAAATAAACTTAGACTGAAACTCTTGGGAATTTCGGAGAAGATTCTAGTTTCATGTCATGAAGTCCATGCCCACCTCTGCAGTGGGCATGGACTCCTCCAGTGCCACCCAGGACTCTGAGAAAAATCCCAGGGCCACCTCGGGTTTAACACATCCTTTGGGTTGGTGTTGATATTTCCAGTTACTCTGCTAGAAATTTTAGCCATTCCTCATTCCATTTAAGGGCAGATTTGAGTCCATACATCTGTCCAGACTGGAGCCATATTACTTAATTATAAGTAAAGAGACGTCTAAATCTCAATAGGTTTGAGTAGTCCACTTAATAGAGTAGAGGCAAGTCTGATCTTGGCTAGGGAGCTGGGCATTGCTGTACGAGGGGATGCATTAGTCTACGTTTATTCTAACAGTAGGCTTTTAGTACTCTAATAGCAGTTCCACAGGTAAGCAAATTATTTTACACTCCTCTTTCTGTTCCTTTAACCACTTGGACATCTCATTTTCCAGAATATAGTTTATCTTTGACAATTATACCATGCTCAGCTCACAGCAACTAAGCAAAACAAATCAAGTCTATCAGCTTTAAAATATGCATATGGAAACAATAAAATCTCCTTACCCGTAAAATGTCTTCAGCTTTTACTTGTAGTTCCAGTTCTTAGCATTTTCTTTCACATAGTGACACAATCAGACTATGGTCAAGGAACTACCAGAGGAATGAAATTGCAGATAAGGAAATATCAGAGCTGTGTCGCAGGAGGAGTTGCTTGTACTGCCGTGTTTTGCCTAGCTTAAAAATTCAAGGTAGTCCTAAGTCAGAATATGTGTCTTGGCAAACTTCAGCTGTGCTTGTCCCAGAACAGTTGGATGGGGCTGGCTCTGTGCCAGATTTGGCAGCAGCTGCAAGAGGAAAACCTACTGTCAAAGCACCTTAGAGTTGATGAGAGTAAAGCCCTGGTCCCAGCTGAGTGGCAGTTCAGTCCTCTCGGGTGAAGGATGTCAGAGGGACAGCAAAGCAGGGCAAGCTCTCAATTTGCATAGGGTGATGTTAAGCTTAAGGGTGCAAGAGAAAAAGCTGTAAATAAACAGGCAAAAAATCTGGGAAGAGGGAGAGATGGGAAGGTGATGGTGAGGTGTCAGATAAAAAGCTTTTAAAATAAATTCTACTATGTGTCATATTCCCACTACCAGACAGATTTGGTCCAGGAGTAGATTAGTGCTGTGAAGTCCATAACTCTATAACCAGGATAGAATGATACCTGGACAAGAGTTTTGCAGTGTTGGTGTAAGTACATCTACACCTGCATTGACTCTCTTCCTTTTTGCTACAAGACAGCGATGATGGACATTAGACCATTTTTAATCTCTCCATGGTGATAAAGCTTTGTTTGACCAGGTAAAGGTAGTTAAGTATAATTTATCCCTAATGCAACTATATGTATTCACTAGAGATACACAGAGGAGAAGCTGGTGTGCAGTATTTACAATGGAAGCAATTACTGCTGGAACACAAATGTTTGCAGCAGTCTTCACTGTGGCTCAATTTTAATTATTTTATAACTTATGTACCGGTTCAATTATATAGTGGAGATTAAGCAGTATAAAAGTGACATTGTTATGATACAGTCACTTGAGATTCTGACTTTTATCGCTTACAGGACCAAACATCATCATCTCATCTTAGAGCTGAGAATGTTTTGCATCTTCTAGGAGCTTCTTGGCTTCCTAGAGCATTTGCCCAGTACTTGTTGTCATTGAAAACAACGTGATGGTGACATAATGATAAAACCTGACATAACAGGTTCTTCGAACCTATCTGTCTGATTCTGAGTTTCAAGCAAACAAGTTGAGACGTTATTCCCCCCCCCCCTCCCGAACTGCACTATCTGTGTACTGCAACTTAAACATAACCTTTCAGAATTCCCCATTAACTCCCCACTACCTCCTGCATCCAGCTGCTCTGCGCACAAGTTAAGAACAAGTAAATCTGAACGGAGGTCAAGAATTAGAGGGATTAAAGAATGAATGTATTAAGGTAAGAAAAAAATCTATTTTTCCAGCAGAACAGTTTCATTGGAAATGATACCTTGGCTTTATTAAGTCTACATAATCGGTTCCCAGGAAGAGTAAGGAAGAACTGAAGAAATTTATGTGTCTGTATCGTTCTGATGTTCAGTTCACTGCAGGGCCACCTCAGCAGTCTGTACATCTTTCTTGAGAGGGACTTTGAATGTCTAAGATACAGTTAATAGGTAATATTCTAGATTTAATTAGTGTCCCACTTTGGTGAGGAGTATCACTGAGCAGATTTAGAAAAGCTGACTTTTTATCAATGGTTTCCTAGACTGGCAAGAAGCAAGATTTCCTCTGGGACTGAGCGAATTAGCAATGTGCTATTAAAGCTTATGGAGTTGAGCCGATCTACTGCAGCTGTGCTTTCTGTGGACCATTCTCTACGAATTTCTGAGCTAAACAATGGTGTTACTGGTAATTTCTGCTTGTTCTGCTGAAAGCAAGAATGCATCTACGGTCTTGTGTTTTAAGACTTGTTCCTATCTGCCTTGATGTTGAGCCTCCAGCCCTGTTGGAATGGGTATCAGCTCAATGCTCCTGACCCCACTCCCCCACTGAAGGGTCTTGTTGGGACCTATTGCAACTTATAGTGGGGTGGGAGCAGTGACCTGGACTGAACAGCGTGACATCTGCATGGACACACCAGGGCAAGCAGTACAGCTACATCTGTGTGTTCCTTCTTGTTCCTGGAGTGTATCCCAAGGCAGGCGATCCTCTTAGTGCGAGTTAGATGAAGCTGGATGGGTATTTGCTGATGCACTGTAAGTCATGGCCAGCAGAGATTCCTTTCTCTCCTGGAAAGAGAGCCTCAAGAGCTGAAGGGAAGTACCCACGTACAGCTGGCAGCTGGTTCTTCACATCAGGGACGCAGGCTTGTGAGAGGTGAAAGGAATGAGATTTTCCAACTTTACTTGCTTTTGTCTTGTATGTTGGAACAATAAATTAAGTCTATAGAACACAATTAAGAGCAGCTTGTGCCCTGCATCTAAACAGCAGCACCTGCCCCTCTCGTGTATGAAAACATGGGGACTTTAAAGAGGATTCCAACCATTTAAGTTATTTATCCTATTTCTCTACACAGGAGAAAACTTATCTTTTCCCCTGTGCCCTTCCCGTAGTCTATTGCCAGTGAGGTTTATTTAACAAAACTATTGTCAAATATGCATATCTATTAACTGCCACATCATGTTAAGTCTTAAGTGATTTGTTTTCCTCTGTTAAACTTAATTACAGACCAAGAGGCACCCTAACATAATGCAAGTGACAAAAATTGACAGGACACATCACAACAAAGCGTGTCATCCTGGAATACCAGGAAGGCAGTTCCCCAAGCAAAAAAGTGACATCACCCGTCCCCTGACTCCTCTTTCAGCTTCCTTTCCTACACAGATGAGGTCAGAGTTCTCAGCTTGACTTGCAAAATGTCTGAAAAATTAAATTATTTTCTTTCCTGATTGCCTGTCAAATCAGAAGTCACATCCTGTATATCATTTGCTAAATGTCCCTTCTTTTTGTATGGAATTGTTCTCTAGGGCAGCCTTGTTTACATCAGGCCCTGTTTCTAACTTCTCCTGGTTCCTGTCTAGCTTGTGACTCCCTGTATCAAACCATCTTCAGTCATACATCACATCTGCTCTCCTCGTTCTTGATCAGCATTAGTGGAATACCCACCACTATTATAATACGTTCCTTTGGGCTTTATTCTTCTTGTCCATGCAGTAAACAATTTAGATTCTAGACATAAAATTATTTGCTTGGTTTAGGTTCTGCAAAAGCCACAGTCTTAAGCTGAAGGTTACAACCATGTCCTTAATAAGCAATGCAGTCAGAGTAGATGTTGGGACTCAAATGAGAAATTCTCTGCTAAATATATTTGAGAGAGAGATTTTCTTTAATCATGTTAATGATGTCCTCATGATCAAGAAATACATGAAACAGGTAGTTTCTCCAGTAATGATTCTTTCCCTGAGATAAGTCACTTCTAGGCTTATTTTGAAAACTCATATTGTTGAGTGAACAGCAATTCAATTTCTTTTATCGGTCAGCCTCCGCTGACATTTTGTTTTGATTATCCCTGAAGATCCTGTCTTTCTTCCAGAAAGCCTTGTTCTTTCCCTGCAGACCTTTGCTCTTTGTTCGCCTTTCCAAAGGTCTAATTCCTTCTTCCAAAGGTCTAGCATAATTTTTCACCGATCAAGGTCCTCTCCCCAGACCTCCACTTCGTCTATTTGTAGGGTCTTGACATTGCTTAAAAAGGTCGTATTTTTTTTTATTTTGGTTTGGTTTTTTTGTTTGTTTGGTTGGGGGTTTTTTTGTTTGTTTGTTTGTTTGTTTTTTTTCCCCAGAGAGTCGTGTTCTTTTCCCAGGTAACCTTGCTCTTGCCTTGGAAGATGGTGATCGTATACCTGTTTTTTTCCCCATAATGACACAGCCTCTCTCTTGGTCTCTTTCCGTTTCCTAAGGCCCTATTTTTCTTCCAGTAATGTTATCACCTTCTCTTGTAGATCTGTGATGAGTTGACTTGCCATATTCTTGAAATAAACCATTGACTTGTAACCAAAGAAATTATCTAGCAAATTGAGAAACCATGAAGTACCACCTTAAAAGTGACATGATCATAGGCCAGTTTGTGAGGTGAAGCAAGATCCTATAGTGGGAATTACAAGATTGAGTTAAAAGATGAAACTATAATACTATCAATGAGTTCTTAGCTTAGAAAATAATTAGATAATTCTAGTATAAAATTATTTTTATTCCAAACTCTATAAATTTAAAAGAAATGTAGTGTTATATTTTAATTGTTGAAATCCTAAAAGGACTAAAAAAATATCAAACAGCCAAAATAATAATTGGAATTGTGTATTCATTCTTTGTCCTTTCTGTTAACAGCTACTATGGGTCTAAATCTTGATTTATTTTAGGGTAGGAAAACAGAGAATTCTGGACATCTTTGATGAACATTTTCCATGATGCCTTGTTATCAATCCTCCATCAAATCTGAAAAATTCAGCTTAAGATGTAATTGTAGTTCTCCTTAGTGACATAAAATAGTCTCCTTTTTCAGTCGGTTTGTTGTCGTGGTTGCCTCCGTGATGTGAAACGTATGATGGTGAATCAGAAGTACTTTGGGGCATAGTTCCATACTGTCAGTACTGATGCATCAACCTGTATCTTAAAAATACACTTTTGCTTAAATAGGATCTAGGGACTGATGTAAGAATTATTAGATGAAATTTCTATGGCTCATCATAAATGATCCAGATTAGAAGATAAGGGTGTTTCTGCCCTTCAAATGTGTAGGTGCCCACAGCAGGTGTGGTGTCTTAGGAAAACAAACCCTACTTTCAATAATCAAATAAACCTCCCAGGATGCCTCAGACTTGAAGTCCAGGTCCAAATTTTCCAAGGGGCCAGAGTGACTGGAAATGTGTTCATTCTGACATAAGTTACAGTTTGGCCAGATCTCATGACCAATTTCTCTTCTCTGCCTTACCTTATTTTGGGATGTTCAGATGAGGGGATTTCTCTGCATAATGTGGCAACAGTAAAGAAGAGATACGCAACCCACAAACTGTGAAATTATTGCACTTTCTAGGACCTGAAGGCAACTGCACTGAATGTCAAAGGAGGCATTTAGAGCAAGAAAGATAAGATAGTATAATAATAAAATAGATGTAGATAATGCTTAGTACAATCTGTTTCATTGGAAAGTGCTCACAGTAAGCACAGCACTGGGATCGCAGTGAGATATACTAAGGAAGCAAAACTGTCAGTGGTTATTTTTTTTCAGAGAGAAACATCCTGAGATGCAGAGAGAGCTCAGGAGCTGGAAACAGTCAGGTTAACACTGTCCTCCATGTACAACTATGTCCCCTCCTTCTCTAGCGTGGTGGCACACAGACGTTATCTCTTGGCACTCCCTTTTGACATCATAGGCTTGAGGTCAGTGCTTTCCCTGACAGACTCAGCTTCTGACCTCAGAGTGAGGGACCAGGACCCGTTCTCTCAACTCGGCTTGTTTTCCTGATTGCAACCTCAGTAGCAACACAGATGTTTGCTCGATGCCTTCCGAATGCTGGGGAGGCTTGCGGTGCTCCCCACCTTGTGCCACAGACACAAGTATCAGCAGCCTCCAAAATGGGGATATTTATTTTACTTACGAATATTTGCTCTAGAGTTGTGACAGGGAGATGAGGTAATTACAGGCTTATCATGTTGTTTTTATAGGTGAAAAATTCGTCCAAGGATGTCTTTGATATATGAGCTTGGATTGGCCACCAGGGTATGGATGTTCTCCTGAATTAAGTGTTTTCTAAAGCAGCATGCTAACACCAGTGCTATGTCACTCTGAGGGACAGCAGCTCGAGTCGCTGAGAGAACCAAATCACTCTCTATAGACATTTCAAATTGTGTTGTAAAAATGGCATTGCATGCTCTCCAGGTATTTCTCTTAGTCACCATCTTTTTTCGCTATTTTTCCCCACAAGGCCATTATCAGCTTTCTCGAAATAAATAAAAACCATCAAGAAAACACAGTGTTGGTACAATTACATTAAGGCCTTTAGGTTAATGGACAGTTTTATTCAGTATCCTTCAGAAAAGAGTGAATTAAAATGTCTCCTTGCATCAGATCATCTGCACCTCTCCCGGTGCTGATGGATGGCTCCCACGCAGTTCTCCCTGCTCAGATCTCGGGACACCTCCCCCCATGCCCTGCGTGGTTATTTATAGCTGTGCAAATGAATACATAAGTATAATGCGGGTTCAAAAGCTTTATATAAGGAATTAAGGTCAATTATCAAGGTAGGCTTTCTGTCATGTAAGTATTGGACAAATTTATTATCAAAGACTACCTGTATTTCAAATTCGATAACAAAGAGCTCTCAGCAGATTTCTTTTCTTTCCCTCCCTCTTTTCCCCCACATTTTCTTTTGCGGTGTAAGAATGTGCAGAATGGTCTTTTCAGTACTGATCATCAAAGCTTTTAATGGTCAGATGCTATTCTAGTCCTCTGAATTACATTGTTGGCATATTTAAGTAAAGAGACTGATTTCTCAGGGCAGTGTTTAAACCTTGGGGCTACACAGCAGTCTTCCCTTTCCTGCTATTGAAGATCTGCTTTGTCTTTTCCTCCCCCTTTGTCTCCTCTGTTCAGATTGTTCTTGGCTCTCACAACCTTCTTTTATTAAATTCCAGCCCCGTACCTGATTATCAGTCCAGTCCCCCAGATACCTCCGTCATAGTGATCTGTTTGCTCCTTGTGTTACCTGTGCCTGTGAAAAGGATCTCTGCCAAAAGAAACGGGCGATGCTTGGCTGGGAAACGCTGTTCTGGGTGAGTGTGGAGGACTGCATCTCTGTGGGTGTGCTCCAGGCATTGTTTTTACAGTATCTATTCCCAATACTTAGCTGTCAGACAGTACTTCAACAGCTAGAAAAACATCTGCAGTAAAATCTATGAAAAGCTATCAAAATTCCTAACATGAGCTTGACAAGTAAATTAAGACGTGTGGGCAGACACGTACCCCCAAACTAATCACTGAAGTGTGACAAACCTGAACAGTTCACATACTCTCTGATGCTTCTTGGTACTTTCTCAGTGAGGACACAACTGATTTATAAAAGGTGAACACGTTAAGGTCTGACCAATTCAGTAATATTTTGAGTTGCTGGAAACAAAAATAGACAACATAGAAATTATACAAAGAAGTCACAAACTCTATTTCATGCACCTCCTATGTGACATAATGTCACCTGCAATGAGAGAGTGCCTGGCTTCCTTTACAGACAGGCAATGCCTGTGGAAACAGCCTGACTGCCTAGTTAGGGAGAACATAAAATCCTGCCCACTGCCTCCCCTCCTGGGGTAGCCAGAGTGCTTTCCTCTCTTCTCTGGGCACTTCCTCCTAGCGCTGCACTCCTGCCTGAGCTCCTGACTGCCCAGCTCTGTTTAGGCAGTTGGGCACCTCGTTTGAATATTGTGGGTCCCTGTGCTGCTGCAAACCCACTTCTAATCCATAGATTCTGCCCTGAGCTCCTAGACCCACGCTATCCCTCCCTGTCCTCTTCTCCTCCTTTTTGGAGCATTTCTAGATCTCTTTTCCCATTTCTGTCCTATCAAGAGTAAGATGGGGTTTTTGTTTCGGTTGTTGTTTCTTCTGTCTTCCAGCAAGATTCCTGCTCGTGAAATGATCCACGTGAGCCACTGAGCTGCACTAACCCTTGTGCTTTGTGCTGTGACCGTGCTATAACTCCGGCAGGCCAACCCCTCCCTGATACAGGTGGGACACATGGCCGGAGGGACCCAGTGACGTTGCATTTCCTATAGAGACAAATCTATAGCGTCATTCAGAATTTATAATCTTTATCGACAGAAACTTCCAGTGACTCGTGTGTGCTGCCTGAAACCAAAGATGTGCTCTGAAAGCTCCTTTTTGCTAGCAGTGACTTTGTTTTATGAAGACGCTGATGCAGCGTTTAACTAGGATGCTGTTGTGCTCCCTGGCTGCTGTGCTGATTTCCATACGGTGTGGTTTCTGTCTCGGAGCAAGGAAAACACTGCCTTGGAGCACTGCAGCCCAAATTTCATGACAAAATACTTTGTCTAGAGTTTCTCAGCATAGCAACATAATGTTCCAAAAGGCTTGGTCATAGTCATATTTTATCAGCTAGAGCTGTACAATGCTGTGTTAAATATTTCAGAATAAATTAGAAGTTAATTCAGTGGCACCAATCATCTCCTTGTTCTGGTATGTGATTAAAGAGCTGCTGTCGAAGTGGGTGGGCCAGAAATTAACTTATTTGGACAAGTGTCTAATTTAGTAGCTCTTTTCTTGAATATTTTGCTCCTGCTTCCTTGACTTTTAATTCAATGCTGAGCCAAAATACAAAAGCAACCGACAACAGTTTTCTTCTTGGTCGTGTTTCAAAACAGCCCTTCAGAAAGGCACAAACTGCCCGATGACGATGCATCAGGAAACAGAGTTTCCAGGCAGTTGCTTGCTTTTCCATTTTCCTTGACTGTTATTATAGCCTGCTGCTACTTCTCTTCAGCCAGAGGTGGAGGGCTAGTTGGCAAATCTGCTTTTGCATTCAGCTCACAGAGCTGGACCCTGTGCAGTGACGCCCTCCCAAGGTCCTGTCTCCTGTCTCAGCTGGCAGCAAGTGACTCCTAACACACCGGCTGGCCCTGCGGGCAGAAGCAGAGTGGGTGACAATACAGTGAGTGGCACTAGATGTTATTTCTGCTTCTGGAAAGAGTGTGACTCAGCCAGAGATTCATAGGAGAAACTACACTGCCCAGGAGAAGAAATTGCTCTGCTTACAATAAAAGCTGCTGAAGCTAGCTAGCCCTTTCACACCGTGTCCCAAAAACCAGCCTTCAGGCTCCATGATTTGAGGGCATGAGAAAGGAAACGTGGCTGAAATAGAAAATGCTGAAAGGTTAAAGCAAGGTATTCAAATACACATTCAGACACCTGGAATTCACTTTTCTTGGAGGCAGGACATAAGACATATTAGTTATTCCATCTCATTCTAGCAGTAATTGTGATGGGAATCATCAGTGACACCAAGCTCAAACTCTCCTCCTGCGGTTTCTTTGTAGATTGTAATCTTGCTCTCTGCTTTGAATGCTGTAAGGAATTGGTGCACACATGGGAGAAGGGAAGGAGGAAATCCTTGCTTTGAGAGGGAACCTCCGAGCACCGAAGCTGGCACTGCCAGGGCAGACTTCATTCTCTTGTCTGCAAATGCAGCAAAGCTTAGCTTGGGCCTTCTCGTGGTAACCTGGTCGAGTTGCAGTTGTGTTATAGAGCAAATAAACTTGTGGTAATCATACAGACTCACTGCTAGATGTCCCACGTTCCATCTTCAAGAAACAGGTGCTAATAGCAGCTTGAGTGTGGCCATGGCTGTACTTTTGTCCCCGCTGTACGCTGTGGATAACAGCTTTTTGCTTCCTGCTACTTTTCATACTGGCAGTGATTACTACATAGGCAGCCAGCATCATTTTCACCCTAAGTATAAAAGCTCCTTTTTTTCCCAAGATGATAATCTTGAGAGGTGTCCTGTAAAGAAAACTAACACTTTGTTAACTATGTAATAGATGTGCACAGCTAGGTTGGCATTTTCAGTGCCAAGCTAACATTGAATAGTATTAAAAGGAAACAGGTTGACAACTTCTCTCCTGGACTCGCAATAAATGTTCTGACTCTTTTGTACTGTGCTTTAAATTAAAAAAAAAAACAAATCCACAAAACCATGAAATCCACAAAGCATTAGGTCAAGACAATTATTCTTTCAGATTTGTACTGTGGCTTGTTTGCCTGTAAAAATGGTTATCCTTCTTGCATCGTAGTGCATTGCTTACTCAGATCTGAAAAGCAAGATATGGTCCTTGTTTCTCTGATCCATTATGGATATTGCTGCATGGATGAATTTCTTAATGGGATTGCTGGGGAATGTTTATTATGGTGGGTGTGTAGTTTGATTTTTCTAAAGGAGACAAAGCACTTGCCAGTGGGTGAGACCTGAATTCCAGTGGATCAGAGCATGTCCTCCCATGTTCCTGTAGCTGTTTCACTCTTCTGTGACTCCCATTTTTTCTCATTCATATACACTGCTTTTCAGTTTTCTGGTGGTCAACATGAAGATAAGAACATAACTGAGCAAGTCTGTGACTGGATAATTAAATATTTCTATATCACTTGTGTATAAAACAGGTATAATAACGTTTAGTTTTCTAATTCTTTTGAAGCTTTGCCATTCATTTGTCCTTTTAAAATAAATTGGGGTAGGTTAACACTCACTATTTTTAAGACTGATCTATTTCCAGTGTGTAAATATAAATATACACTAAGATTTCTTATCCTATATGCCTGCCTCTATCTTTTTTGTGTGCTATGTTTTCAGACATTTCAGCTGAAATGATTAATTTTAGAAGGCATGCTATGAGGAATACATTGCATGCAGCTGTAGGGATTTGCTACTTAATTTCTTTTGATTGTTTTGCTTCCAAAAGCCTTCACCCCACTCCACCAGCCCCCTGTACATAGCCCACATCGCTGTCTGCTCAAAACTCAAACACTGTTTGTTTCTTAAAAAATTTCTTGGTGAATTTACATTCTACCTACTTTAGCCTAAAGCAAAGCAATCTTTTATGACAAACTACTTCGGGGTTTCTGCCCATCACAACGTTTTTAAAAGCTGGTTATACACCTCCCAGCTGTGCAAGCAAAATCAAGATATCTGTTCATAATAGGTTTTAAATAGTTTGACAATTTACATACAATACAAGCGTGTATGACCTTTTATGCTTTCTTTTTTTACTTCTTGCCTGATGTAATTTCCTTAGAATATATTATTAGTGTAGACTATTTTTTTTTCTCCGTTGTCCTATTGCTAAGACTATGATCACAAGCCTCTCTACTCCGTAGACAGGATAAGAAGGCTTGACATTAGGAAGAAGTTCTTTACTGAGAGGGTGATTGGCCATTGGAATGCGCTGCCTGGGGAGGTGGTGGAGTCACCGTTCCTGGAGGTGTTTAAGGAGAGATTGGATGAGGCACTTAGTGAAATGGTGTAATTGACAAGTAGGAGTAGGTGTAGGTGTTGGGTCATAGGTTGGACTCGATGATCTCAGAGGTCTTTTCCAACCTTATGACACTGTGAAGAACAATTTTAATCATTTGGGTACAACTTTTGAAATGCTAGGTTTAGTTCTCAATATTTAAAAGTACTGCCCAGAAATAATAGATTAACGTTAAGTATGGAGATGTTCTGAGTCCCCTGAACTAATTGGACCTGCTTTGAATAGTGTATTGGAGTAGAAACTTCCAGAGATCGCACCCTAGCAAAATTATTCTATGACAGTATGACTGCGACCTTTACCTTTGGGCTAACCATTGCCGTGTGCCACTGGGCCAAAAAGTCTTTGCTGGGCCAAAGCAACTGTTTAGAAAAACTGTGTGAATAAAAGTACCATGAGGCTGCCAAAACTTCAGTGAGAGATTCCAGCCCACATGGAGGTCATGCAGATTTTTTATAAGCAAACTGTCCTGATTTCTCCCTAGTTCGTGGGGCAGAAGGTGCTGCAGGCACCAGGGCAGAGATTCCCTTGCAGTGCCTGGGGAGATAATGGTGGAGTGGGTTTATCCTGAAGGGCTGCAGCCTGTGTGAAGAATCCATGCTGGGGCAGGAGGAAAGTGGAAGGAGGAAGGAGCAGCAGAGAGGACCTTTATGTACTGGCCATAACCTGCATTGCCCTGCACTGCCTGGAGTGGGAGAAGGTAGAGCATTTGGGAAGGAGTGAGGCTGAGAGCCTGGGAAAGAGAAAGAAAGTTATGGCTTTCAAATTTGTCTTTTTGTTTCTTACTGCTTGAATCGGTTTTAATTGGCAGTAAATTAAATTAATTTTCCCCAAGTCAAGTGTGATTCACCTGTGATAGTAGTTGGTAAATGATCATAGAATCATCAGGCTGGAAGATACCTCTGAGATCGAGTCCAACCGTACCTGTCTCCCTACTAAACCGCGTCCCTGTCTTTGTCTCCAACCATGAACTTTCTTATCCTACTTTGTCCCACTGTCCTTCTAGGTGGGAGAGAGTTGTGTTGAGTTGATTATCACACATCACTATCACACTGCAGTTTCAAAGCCGTGTCAAACGTTCCCCCAAAGTAGCCTGAAAATGTCAAGAGCTACAGATCAATCAGAGAAAGAAATTTTAAATAATTGCACCTTAGACTGGAAAGCAACATTAGTGTGGGCTGTGTGAAGAGGGGAACGTATGAACAGGGAAAAGCATGGAACCAGGAAGAAATTCTTGGGTTTCTTCTTGTACCTTCCACTTGCCATGTGTGTTACTGGGAAGAAATGGGAACAAGCTGTCTGCTAAAATATCATGTGAGTTACATTCAAGTTCTCAAATCCAGCAATTCTTTCTGCTCATGCATAATTGCATACAGCACCTTGAGACAGATAAAATGAGAGCTATATGGCGTTTCTAACGTGAAGATTAATGAAGACTGAAGCACCTTCAGTGCAGAGTCATTTGCTGGACTGGACATTACATTACTGTTGCACTTCTATCAGTGAGCTCCCACCAGAAGCTGCTGTTGTGGGAATAGAGGGCTGTGCACTTGTCTTGTTTGTATCCTACAAGCCCCTGACGACAGCAGGGTTATTGTACTTTATGGGAAAACTTCGAAGTGAAAAAAATCTAGTTTTCTATTTTTCACTTCTTTATTGCTACCACTGCAGTTTTACCTCACTTTTAAATTATGCACTGTTTGCCCTCTTGAAATTGTCTGCGTTTTGAGTTTTATGCTTTCCAAATGTTTTTTTTCTTCACTGCTTTAGGTCACTTTGTATGGTATGTGACTCTGAGTGCTATTTATGGGGATTTGATTTATTGCCTTATTCTCTCAGATCCAGCCAGTCTATTTATGTATTTTGTTTTGCTCTCTCAGAATCACATTTTCCCTGTAAACTAGTCTAACTTGGTTTGGAAAGAAAGTTCTTTCTGAAAAAGACCTACCTCACATATAGACTTCAGCACCTTTACTAAAGGGAAAACCAATTCAGACAAGATGATCTTTCTTACATATTTTTTCTCCTTTCTCTATTTTCAAATATCATTAGAAGACTATTTGCTCCATTCTGGTTTCAAGATTTATTTCCCCAAGTTCTAAAATGTGTCATATAGGATTAGAACAGCTCTGTTTTTGTACAACAGATGGGAAAGACTGTCACAACTGGTCAAGGAATGTAGGATTTAGCTGCCTACAGGAACTGTCTAATGAGGATGGCTGACATCACATAGGGCTTGTTAGAAACCCAACCGCTGGTCGCCACAGGTTACCTGAAATGGTATTGATGCTTATGTCTATGCAACCAAATATCCCAGTTGTATTGTGTCAGTCTTGCTCTCTGAACTAAATTACATAAGCAGAGATTTAAGGAGAAAGGGACCCCACTGTATTCCTTTTCCGTATCTGCAGCCAAGGGGTTTCCTGCTGGCAGTGCTGTGGGTGTCTTCTGCTGCATGGAGCCCGTGTCCACAGCTGGGTGAAAGTATGAAAGCAGCTTAGTGAGCCTTCATGAAGCTCAAGAAATGAAAAGTGTGGAGGTAAAGTGAAATGATTTTTCTTGCCGTCCTCTGGTCTTGACCCAAAAGCACTTCAAAGCTAAAGCATGAGGATGTCACCCCCACATCAAGTGATGCAGTTCCACTGATTCCAAGGGAGCTGTTTTCATGCAAAATAAACTTGAATTGAACCCAGAGGTGGCAAAATAATTTAAAAGTAAAACTAGTAACTGTTGTTTTAAAACTCTTTTAAAAATGTGGGTTTTTTATATAGCTGCTTTAATATCAAAACTGAACAGCAGCTTTTATAGTCTAAGATTAAAGCGGAAGGAGTTGTGAGCACTGTGTGAGATAATGATCTTCTGTATAAACTACCTGCCTGAGAGAATAGGTGTCTACATGTTAATAAGGCAAATACGCAGAGACAAACCATCTCGAATACCTTGTTTCATTCTTTTCCTTTGCCTCTTTTTGGGCTCTGTGAGTGCTCTGATGAGATCCTACCTACATCCTGGTTGTGTGGGAGTCGATTCTTCCTCCAAATTGTCTGTTGTTATCCTAGCAGGAGGTGTGCCCAGTAGGCTGATGTAAATTAATGAATAGACAAGGGTTTCATGCATTTTCTGTTTTAAACCATAGTTAGGTGGTTTCACAGTTCTTTGAGATTAGCGTTGTACCAGCTTAACTACATCAAATTTAGAGAAGCTGTTCCTGATTTATAGTGAAAAGATGGTGAATAACAAGACATTTATAGGCGTTTTGTCATTTAAATAAGCTGGAGAAACACAGCATGTCCATTCTAGTGTGATTTCCTGCAGACACACAGTAAGCCTGCCTTGGTGTTAACGATGGGGAGCAGCAGGATGCTGCAGAAAGGGCAGGGGCAAGGCACAGCTGACCTGCGCTTGGAACGCTGCTGCTCAGGGCAACTTCATCGCTCTGTCTCCTCTCATTCTGCGTTTCGATGATAAGCTTAAAGACAGAACTGTCTATTGCTATGTAAAGAGAAAGTGTGTAGCTCAGAGGGGGTCCTGACTAAGTGGGAGGCTGTGGTTGTGCTGTAGTACAAACCACAGTCATGCAAACACCACTGGGTTAAGTGTTCCGGCATGGCTCAGTTTGAAAGCTACCGTCTCCTAAGAGGATGGAGAAGGGATATGTGCACACCTGGGATGCCGTCTCAGAGTACGGGTTGTGCTGGGTATCCTTGACTGTTATATGCCTGGAAAAATATTTAAATCTTAGTGTGTTGTTGTTCTTCTGTGGGCAGTTTTCATGTAGCACTTTCATTATCCAGCAGTGGAAACAGCCTATTGAGCACAGAATTTGTTTCCAAGGGAATTGTTTCTTGGCCTCTAATCAAGTTGATGTTTTTTAATGCTATAATATCAGATTATTCAGTACTGTCATATGGGTACTCTGCAATGCTTTTCTGTTGTTACAACATCAACATTTCATTAAGCTGAATGTTATTATGCAGTTTCAATTATCTGAGTCTTGCTTCTGAAGACATTTCTAACACCTCCATGTTAATGTTAAATGTTTATTTTATATATTTACCTGATTTATATGAAGGAGAGGAAAGATCCTGGTTCTAATTGGGCTGTGAAAATCTCCCCCAGAATAGGCCAGGATGGTTACCCTAAACTTGGCATATAAATCCCTTAGAAGGAGCACTGATTTACCATAGGCTTTTGAGGATATGATATGAAATTTAGGTAAAACTAACAGAAAACACAGCAAGTTGAAAAACTAGTATAGCCTGATGACTCACAGAATACCTCTGGGCAAAGCGACCTGCTTAAGACACGGAAAAAAGACTGAATGGGGTTTTTAATGATATAAAATTTCTGGCTGGAGTTTAGATCAAATGAATTCTTATTGGTATTCAACACAACCACTGCAGACACTGCAGCAATTAGGAAAAGGAAGCAGCAAAGCCTGCCCACTTTCCTGCAGATTTTTGTATGCACTCTTCAGGCCTCTTTCCCTGGGACAGTGCCTGTGTTTTCGGATAAACCATACCTAAATGCTAGACAGGACAGGGATCCGCAGAGGAACAGATGGATTTGTTAGGCACCTTACCACCCTCTACTAGTGAGAACACAGGTGCACATCAGTGGAAAGAGTAGATAAAAATCATAACCATTACTGGCAGTGACCTCCTTCAAGAAAGGTGTTTTGGGGCGCAGTTTGTTGTGTAGTTCCACAAATCTCAGTGAGAGACTGCTGGAGAAGTTTTTCTGTGGGCTGAGCAAGGGGTAGCTAATTATCACTGCACTTCAGGGCAGAATTTACGTCATCCAGATGGGCAGCTTAGTCTTGCTTGTTCCAAGATAAAACCTACGAAGGACCTGGGGTTTTAGGGCCTTGGGGAGGAGGGAGAAACAGTCTGATAGCTATGACAAGTCAGAGAGGGGCTTCTTTTCCTGTCCTGCTGCCACCAGTGGAGTTTCCAGCACCTAAAAGAGCATTTATATGAAAATAGGAAATAATTTTATAGCTCAAAACAAACATAGGAAGAAGACTAACTCTGAATCTTCCTTCATCAGGTAATAAATGGTTAGGGCTTACTCCCATTTTCTGACTTGTGCTCAGATACATATTTCTCCCTCTCCAGATCTCACTCAGATACAGGCTTTGTCTCATGGCCAGGGATGTAGCTAAATATTGCTCTAACAGGCATCCCATGCACCCTACCTGTTTGCATGGAACGAGTGCTTGTCACTGGGAGATGGCCTAGAATTTCATTGTAATTTATATTTGAGTAGTGTGGGGCATTTTACTGCATACCAGGGACGCGAGAATCTTTAGAGGTTCAGAATAAGTTGCAAAATATCACATCAATTTATACTGCTTTGAAATGATGCACATAGCTTAAATATTAAATAACAATGTGAAATCTGTCATAATATTTCAAATTACTTAATTTGCAAGCAGATCAACATACATGAAAGCAGAGACTTCAGAGATGCTCAGGGGATTTAGGCACACCAGTTCCACATTTTTTTTAATTGGATTGGTGAATTAAATTTCTTAGCCGGCATTAAAAAAATTCAAATGCTTGTTGTGTATAAATTATATCAAACACTATGATTTTCATAGTGCTTGAATATAATACAGGTTCTTTATGGCTACGCTTGGCCTCAGATCCTATGCATCCTTACCACTTCAACCCCGTTTTCAACTGCTGTAACATTGTGATCTATGTAGGTTTTTATTCTGAAAATAATAAATTATATTTTCACAATAAGGAAGTTAAGTCTCAAACGGGTCCTGACGGCTCTATTAATCATATTAAAGCCATGATTTTTGTTATGCATCTTCACGGAGAATTTTATGCCTAAAGAAATTTCCAGAGGAAAACCAGCTCTCTGAGAATAACAGCGTAGAGAATGCAGAGGAGCTGTGCTGATGGACTAGAGCAGCCAGGCCACTGACAATCAAGGAAGGCAGCAGCAGGTGATCAGAATATTCCCAGGTAATTTACTGCACCACAGGCATTGTAATGGGTTCTTCAGTGGAAATGGGATGGTCTGCTAAACAGGCACACCACTAAAAATGCAAAGCAGTTTTGAAGTCAAGTAGATATTGTCATGTAAGTAGAAATCTGCTTCTTGTCCCTCTACAGGTTTCAAAATGAATAAAAGACAAAAAGAAAAGGGAAAGGAAAGAATGTGGTGCACTATTTCTTTGATCTACGTCTTAAAGGGAGAACTGATTGACACAAGGCCTGCGCCCTGTTCCCAGGTTGCTGAAAAGGTGTTTGCATAGTGAAGTGCAGCTGCCAACTTATCTGCTGTCACCTCATGCTCCTCCGTCACTTCTCACTAGGCAAATGTACAGCAGAGAGTGCACAACCTGCAGAAATAGTCATATTATGGACAGAGCGACACACTTGGAGATGCTTACTGAATTTATCATTATGGAAAGATGACAGAGCTTGGCTCAAGCTGTGTTAAAATTGTGTTGATATTGAGGGAATATACGTATGTTGAAAAACATATGTAGTTAAGGTGAAATCATTGCTAGTGTCCCAGGAATTATGAAGTTAGGAGTAGCCAAGAATCCATAATGCTATGACAAATTTCCAGGGTTTCTGTAACTATATCATAAATACAAGAGCTTTCTTCAGTTTCGGTGGCTGTTTTGACCAACCTATGAAATTTCCTTATTGTAATCTCAGGAAGCTTAAAATGTCTTACACAGAAATGGCTCTAGAAAACAGAGCGTGTACGTAATCTTCTGATTTGCATGCTAGGGCAGGACTTCAGTGAACTCGGTATCTGAGGATTTTTTTTCTTTCCATAAAGAAATTCAGTATCTTCTGCAGAAAAATTCTCCAGTATCCTCTTTGTAGAATGCTCGTGTACTAAATGCACATAACTATGTCATGGTTTATCTTATGTGATGTCATGAAATAATCCTGTCAGAGAAAGTCTTCCAGGCAAGTTATAGTTAGAGCAGCACTGCAGTAAAGGTCTGTTAGGCAGAGCGTAACACACAGCAAGAGAGAACCCCTGGGGGTTTACAGTGAGCAAAACAAGGTGAGAAAGGATGCGGAGTTGAACTGCAGTTGGGTGTACGCTCACACTGTAGGCTGGGCTCAGGGTCAAGAAGGGAATTCAGAGATTTTGTTTTCCAGAGCTTTTGTCTTTAGTCCAGACTCTATCTCCCTAACACCCTGCCAGGCTGGATGTTTGTAGTGGTCCTTGAGGCCTTAAAGCAGATAGAATAAGCCCTCGTTTCTTAAAGCTCACAACAAAGTTGATGGTATAGACACAGAAAGAGACCGCTATGCTTAATTCCCTTAAAGCAGAGTTGTGTATGGTCGTGCTACACGAGACAGAAGAGAGAAAGGGGGAAGCCCTTCCAGAAGCACAGCAGTGGCCCAGCTGGCCAAGAGGGCCAATGGCATCTTGGCCTGTGTCAGACCCAGTGTGGCCAGCAGGACCAGGGCAGTGATTGTGCCCCTGTGCTCAGTGCTGGGGAGGCCACACCTCGAGTGTTGGGGTCATTTGGGCCCCTCACTACAGGAAGGACATTGAGGGGCTGAAGCGTGTGCAGAGAGGGCAATGGGGCTGGGGAGGGGCTGGAGAATAAGAACTACAAGGAGAGATTGAGGGAATTAGGGTTTTTCAGCTTAGAGAAGAGGAGGCTGAGGGGACACCGCATCACTGTCTACAACTGCCTGAAAGGAGGTTGTGACGGGGTGGGTGCCGGGCTCTTCTCACAAGTGACAGTGATGGGATGAGAGGAAATGGCTGCAAGTTGTGCCAGGGGAGGTTTAGACTGGACATCAGGAAAAATTTCTTCACTGAAAGGGTTGTCAGGGATTGGCACAGCTGCCCAGGGAGGGGGTGCAGTGGCCTGGAGGTGTTTAAAAGATGGGTAGGTGAGTTCCTTGGGGACAGGGTTTAGTAAGGGGACAGGTATGGCTGGAGTCAATGATCTCTGAGGCCTTTTCCAGCCAGATGATTCTATGATTCTCTGATTTTCTGCGTTGATACAGCGAATGTGTATAGGCAACTTGATTGCATGCTTGAGAAACAAGCTGTGGATTAGATGAGGGGATAAGCTGGAAAGATCTGCAGAGGTGAGAGGGATCAATGCAACAGAAAAGAGCAGACTGAATTCTGGTGTAAGGCTCTAAAATACAGAGCAGGGCAGAGAATGAACAATTCAACTTTTTGATCAATTTTTATGTTTGAAGTTCTATTTTAATTGAAATTCTGTTCTGTGGTTGTTCCAGATTTTGAGTGGTTTGTCTTCCAGGATACGCTACAGATACTGTGATAATGGATTTTTATTCAGGAGGAAAATAAATATTTGGGGGCTTCTTTGCAGCAATCTAAAAATATTTAAAAGAAATTTTGCCATTACAATTTACAGCCTTGTATAGGCAAAGCATTTTGTTTGGTTCATTGATTGAAGAGAGTACTCACTCTTGGTAACGTAGCTACTTTTATTGTTTAAGTCACAACCTGGTGGGAAATGAAACACTGTTTGTATGTTATAGTTCCTTGGCTTTGAGTGTAATCGCAATTATGTTCTGTAGTCATAACAAGTACTCAGAATGTATTAGAAGAAGACAGGAGGGAAGGAAAAACCTGCTGCATTGCAGTCCAGAGCCTATTCTCAATTCCTAATATAATTTACTGATAATGAATTCTGCAAATTATTCATAAAACAGCAGTGGGCCTCATTTAACAACATGACAGGACTGCATGTAATTAGAACTATTTTAAAGTGATTTTTCCCCTATAGATCAATTGTTCCTGCTATAAATGTTGCTAAAGCAACATGTACTGTTTTTCACTGTAAACTGCAGTGCAATCATCTGAAGCAGCTGGCTTTTAGTCTGGAAGTGCCTGGTGAACGCTCTGGCGATTCAGTCTCCAGTAACCTGCCCTGAATAGATCTTAGTTGGTTCTTCTCAAGAGTTAGCTGGTGCTACGTCTTTGCAAAGACACACCTGGAGCTGTACTCTACCTAAGTTAATCTAAAGACTGGGCAGAACCATTGTAGGCAACACGTTTCCTCCAAAGGAAAGGCAACAATAACAAGCTTCTGTTTGCTCGTCTTGGTAAGAGAGGAATTGTAATGTCACCAGATCAGCCCATTACTGGTGTGCAAAGGTAGAAAGCCTATCTTTCTGGTGTGTTACAAGAAAAGTCTCTCTGCTATCACTTTAACTACAACATTTCAGGATTTACATTAAATTCTAATTTTGTGACGGTTTTCCAAGGCACTGGAACCCCACACCACTGAGGTAGCAGTCATGCGGAGTCAAATTTGTCTAAAGTAACTGGTAAATATCAGTTACCTTTCTGAAGATAACTATTTTGTGAAGTCTGCTTTAAGTCACTTGATAAAACATCCAGATCACAGAACCTGGTTCATTTTGAAGACTGTAACTCTCCTGATAACTCCTATTAGAGTTTCAGTCAGGCAATGCTGATAGAGGCTGAGGGAATTAATGACAAGAAAGAAGAGCTGCTACTTCATGACATTTCTGTTGCAAAGTTTGAGTGTGAAATGTTAAAAAACAAAATAAAACAGAAAAACAAATAATTCCCTCCCCAACAACAATGACAACAAAACATCTAATATTCCTATTTCTAAAGCTTAAAAGCTTAATTCAAAACTCACTGAATTCAAGCAGGATCTTTCCATTAACTTCACTGGAGTTTAGATCAAGCTGTGAATGTTTAACAAATGGCTGTTTTGTTCCATTTAGATAATTATCTCTTTCTTTCTCCTGTTTCAGATTGTTCAAGGTTACTTTACCCACAGTGTTATTTTGCACGTCATTTGTCTCTCTACTGTTTCTGTACCAGCGGCCTAACTAAAAATGGGAGATAGACTAGCTATGTAATTATGTTTTCAGAGTGTATATTGACCGTTAATTCGTGTTTACAAATCACAAAGCCAGTACATGCACATTTTAGTCAGGTAATGCCATACAGACTTAGGAGGTCAGTCCTGAATAAAAGAAATTATAGGTTAAAAGCATGGGGCATTGCTGATTTTTCTTATGCCCAGTTCAGCTTTTCCTTTCTCAATTCCCACCTTGCCAAGCCTCTGCAAATATTAACTTCTCAATCGCATTGTTTTTCAAGATTTGGGGAGTAAGATCGGCGTAACAGATGGAGGGAGCATATCTAATCATAAGCACAGATGCTGAGCACCAAATTCTTACGTGGCCTTAAACCAATAGTGTATCATTAACTTCTGCAGGCTGTGGCGATTTATCTCCCCTGGTGAACAGGTCCAGGCAATCTCCAAAAGGGGAAATTCTGTATCAAGGAATAAGACTACTAAGGGACAGGTCCCTCATGAGTTTTGTTTCACAATTTTTTCAGAAACATGTTGTTCCATTGTACATTTAAAATAATGCCTGGATCACACAAGACTTGATTTCCAACTTTGAGATACTCTAAAGAGTATATATTTAAAAATTCAGTTTGTGACACAATTTTGTAATTAATGCATCGTGTTTGAAGGAAGGGGAAGAAAAGCTGGGAATTTCATTAGCAGCAAAAGTGTTCTCAGTTCATTAAGACCTTAGAGTGATGCCTGGAGGTTGAAGAAGTCCCTAGTGTTTCCTTGGGATCTCAACAGGTGCTTCTGAAGCCTATTTGGAACCTTATGAGGTTCCTAGGGATTAACAAATTAGTATAAATAGACATTTATGGAGGTCGGATTCTGTCCTGCGCCTCAGTTGAGCACTCATCCCTCTAGTTATGGCACTAAAACACATGCTTTAATGAGCTGTTGCTTCTGCATGTGTTTAAGTGCTTTGGTGAAATGCGCAGATGGGAGGAGAGAGAGTGAAAGACAGGTAGAAAAGGGGAAACAAATAAACAGAAATATGATTGTTTGTATAAAGAGGCAATGAGAAAGAGGCAGTGCTGTATAAGAGAGATTTGTTAACTGGAAAACATCTTGTAAAAATTCCAAGGCGGGAGAGCTTTAATCAGAGGTTTTTTTTCAGAATGATGGGATCTGTATGAGAGGGACAGGGAGGTCCCCTCAAGTATTATCTCTTGAGCAGTAATGTCCATTGGATTAAGAAAAGCTTGCTTTCTCTCAAGCTGAGATGTCTAATTTTAGGACTGGCAAGAATTTTTTGAGAACTTTTCACGAAGGTAAACAAAAAGTGAGTTGGAAAGTAAATTTTCAGTCTATGAAAATGAAACTTGTCTAGAACTTCCCGAACGATTAATAGAGACTGAAAGCAAACCTTCACCACCAGTTGGCAACTCTTACTTGGCCCACTGAAACCTTGGCTCACACGAAGATCCTTGACTTGGGGCTTAAAACACTTCACAGATGGGTACCCTGAATATCAGGCGTGGATTGACCACTGTTTCTGGCCTAATGAACAGTTAAAACGGGATGACTTAACGAGGGAAACTGAAGCTGTGTGTCAGGAAAGGGCAGTTGCATGACATTCCTGCTTATTTTTGAGTAGGTATGTCTTGCCTCTTTTCCCCTTATTGTGATCAGAAAATCTACTCTGGACCACAACAAGTGCTTGCATAAAAATGCAATAACACTTATCTCCGCTCTTGCAGAGAACCCTTTCTATAGGGGGGGAAAAAAAGGCATCAAACCAAATTAACAAGTACATTTTCTCCCTGCCCATTTGTATGCAGAGCTGGTTCCTCACTGAGTAGTCCATCAACAAACAGGCACAAAGGCTTGGTAAGGAAACTCATTAAAAAAGAAGCCACATTTGTTTTCCTTTACAGCTCTGGCATTAGGTTCTGCGCAGCATTCAGCTGTTGTCTTTTTCAATAGAAGTTCTTTCAAGCTGTTGAAAGGGAAGCTGTGAGACAGCAAATGCTAACAAAGAACTATCCATAGTTTCCCATATCGATAAGGAAATCCAGCTGATTTCTGTAAACAAGTCTTTTTATTTCTAGAAGTCTGCCAGCATCAGGACTATGTGTAGTGACCGTGGCTGCAGGAAGCCAACTGGCCTGTAAAGAGGGATTTTGAACCCATAGTTTCATTTTACCTGTGACGTTTCATGAACGTGAGAGGCCAAAGAGGCAAGGTGAGCATTCCACTCTAGCGCTAATGAGGCTGCTCCAGCTGCCCTATTAGATGAGCAGAAGCAGGGCTGCAGTCCTGTGTCTTTGTGCAGCACTTTCAGCTCAGACTGATCCTGTGCTTCTGCAGCCCTTCAAAGGATGTTCTCAAGGGGAGAACTACCGAAGGGCTAAGTAATAAGGCTATCTGTAAGAGGAGTAATGTCAGTTGGAATCCTGGTGTCACTGGTATTAAAAAATGCTAAGACTTTTATCCTGACACTTGCTGATAAGCAAAACTTCTATTCAGAGATAAATGCACGACGAATTCTTTCAACATAACCTTGCAAATAGAGCACTGAGATATCTCCCTGGCCCTACATCTCTAAGGTACCTTATGTGACTCATCTCACATCTCTGTTAATCAAATTCCTTACATCTAAAATAAGATTAAATATGCCCATTTCCCTTGTAAAAGACTAGCTAAGAGCTCCCAGTAACAATCACTATCTGAGAGTCACAGAGTTCTGTTACCATTGAAGGGAGGAGATGGCTGTTGCAGCAGAAGGTTGAAATGTAGCCAGACAGCCTGGGATACAAAGCTGTCCTGATGAAGCAGGCCACTGCTGGGATGAAGAAGAGATGACCAGAGGCGCCTCTCCAAGCCTTCTTTCCCATGTAAGAAATTGTCACCATTTCCTCAGTTCTTGAGCACAGGTACAGTTTCAAGCATGTGAGCCTCTGACATCCAGCTCCACCCTAAGTGTACGTGAGAGCACTGGCAAGGAGCTACTCTGTTATGAATGAGCTTTGTGAAGTATTAGCCTGATCAAAGCTCCTTTCTTACCAATAGAGGTGGTGATGCTTCAGTAAGACTGACAAAGTTCTCTTGTACTTAGGCTTGACATTAGGAAGAAGTTTTTTACTGAGAGGGTGATTGGCCATTGGAATGCGCTGCCCGGGGAGGTGGTGGAGTCACCGTCCCTGGAGGTGTTTAAGGAGAGATTGGATGAGGCACTCAGTGACATGGTGTAGCTGACAAGTAGGAGTAGGTGTAGGTGTTGGGTCATAGGTTGGACTCGATGATCTCAGAGGTCTTTTCCAACCTTATGATACTGTGATACTTCCGTGACCAAGGAGAAGGAGTGAATAAGTCCCTGTGAAGGTTTGGAGGGAAGTTGACTGCATACGGTGTCTGGCTCTGAGAACGTGCAGTTCCCATGGCCAGTACGGAGCAATATCTTGGAAAGCATTCAGCTGTTCATTTCCATAGCTTTCTGTTCAGTAAAGCACAAAAGCGTGCCTTATTTACAGCCAAACGCATGTAAACATGTTGGCAATGCTGATTTACAATCGTGTTAATGTGCTCTGTAGAAGAAGCCTGGTGAGTTTAAAGCAAGCAGGCACGCAGGTCTGTCTGGTGGTAGCTGGGAGGAGGCAGAAGAGTTCAGTGACAGATAAGTCTCTGCTATTTCACTTGCAATAATAGCTGAGATTCTTTTGATACCACATATTTCCCAGAAACAAGACTTATTGCACAGAGTTTCTGGGACAAAACCATGGGTCATAAAGAGAAAGGAAGTTTAATTTTACTTCCAGGTAGGCAAGTTTCTTTTTAATGTTTTTTCTTTAACTGCTTTCTTTGGAACTCAAGACTTTTTCTTCTTTGGGGCTATAGTCAGACACTTAGCACCTTATCAGCATCATATTTCTACGGTTTAACGTGGCCAGACTCAAAAATACCTGGCAGGACAAAATCTTCTGGGCACGATTAGTGTGAAATGTAGAACTCAGAAGCTGAGATGGATGCTCAAATGGAAAGTCCCATGTGACTTCAAGAAACTGTTTGTTCCTCAGCATCAATCACAAATGCTCTCTTTTCTCTTAGATTTTCCCTGATTTTCTTGAGGAAAGAAGTAGTCCTCTGAGATGAGCGTAGCACTTCTCGTTCTAAAATCTCAGTTCAGTCTCTTCCTGTGCATTGCCCAGTGCCAGTGTTACACACGGATGCAGTTTTTGACCTGCCCTAATAAAATATTCAATGCAGTAGGTTGTCCTTGCCTTTCTGAAGGATAACAGCAGAGACACAAGATGGTAAAAAGAGCTTTACTTGCCTCATGTGCCCACTTCAAGCTCTCTTGTGATGGGCCACGGTTTCCTATGTTGGGCAACTCCAGAGCTCTTTAAGATGTGAACAGGAGCTGCAGTGCTGCAACAAAACAGCGTGGGGTAGGCATGTTGCCTTCACCTGGTTGCTGCTCTGCCTGCTCTGTTCTGCACTCACAGGTAACTAATCGCTTAGGGTAAGGAAAAGCCAGAATAACGGCTCCTTTCCTTCTGTGCTTTCACCTGGAGAATTTATTGGGCATCGAAAGACATTTTGGCTCCAGTGCTTGAGAGGTGACTTTAGAAATGACATCTCCCTGGGCATGTGGAGGGATTATGTCTCTGCTTGGGCTATGACTAGGGGATAACCAGGAGGTAAGTTAGCCTGAAAATGTGTTCCAAATTGCTGCATTCATAACAGTTTCTTTCTCAGCAGTATCCTCACTGTAGAATAGACTGTGAACTGTGCACTGTAGAATAGGAAAATAACACAAGGCTAGTGACTGCAAAACACAGACACGTAGGACTGTGTAACCAATCCTTAAAAGCAGTTTTTCTTCCTCCAAGGTCTGAGAATTTTCTAGATTAATTTCTTACTTTAAATTTTCTGGGAATATTTGCATATGTTTCTCAAAAGGAACTGTGTGACCACTGTGGCTTTCCCTGCTACGTGTGCAATCCTATGCAATAGGATAAACAAACAGGTTATTTATCTTAAAGCTTTGACTTTTAATTCCAAATCAAACTGTGGCAATAGGGATTCATGACCAGTATGCTCTTTTATATGGCCTCAGTCCAGCCAAGCACTTAAGTACATGCTTAATTTTAATTTTGAACTAAATGGAGCAGTGAATCACATGCTCCAGTCTCAAATGAAGTTAAAATTAAAATTAACCATGTGTCTGTGCTTTCCTGGGTGAGGGCTGTGAGCATCGTTTCCACTTCTTGCCAGCATTTCCATTACTGTGAAATATTAATTCTTCTCACTTTTTACCATCTATTTCTTCATTGTTCTTAAATAGTTTTCTTTGCCTCTTCATCAGATGGATCTTATTTCTGTGAAAACCTATGACATCGATTTGACTTGCACAAATAAATACCAAGATAGGATGCCAAGGTTATAACTCAGTGGATTTTTTTCTGGTTTTGTCCTTTAGCTTACTCCCCATCACAGATATATAAGAATTAAAAGGCAATTTGAAAGAGCTAATGCTGCCTCATCTGATAAAAGAATTTAAAAATCATATATGCCATATTAAAACCAGCCTAGAGCCTGGAAGGCTTTTTGAAGATTTGCAGTTGTCTTAGTGGAACCAAACAAATCAGTTCTACACTCAACATGGCAGAATTTTCTGTTAAACTTGGGAAATATTTATTGATTTCTTGGGTCAGTTCACAGAAATATTAAATTTCCATTCTCGTTGGCTTGAGTAATTTCTTATGTTTACTTAGTGGCACCATTTGAAAAATGTTAATACTATTAATTTATGTTAATAATCCTGACTCTAATAATTCATTTTGTATTCATTTTTTTGCTGTATATTTCCCTTGGTATTTAAGTCTTCTGCTTCAGCTACTCAAGCATTAGGTAATGGTTACTTACAGGAAATTTAATTTATTGATGATTCCGAAGAGCCACCAGTAGTATGTGAATCAAACTCAAGGTGGGAATTCCTCTCTCTTCACGTTGTCCAGGTACACAGTTGTTTTGTGTCTTCCTTACAGGCACAGCATCTTGGGTAACATTACCCCAGTGAAGTTCAGGCACAAATATGGAAAGAGAAGGAAGATATCTCGGTGCACAAGCTGATTTTGCAAAGACTCATAAAAGCCTAATGGAACTGTTAATTTATTATAGAAGTTCGAGGGAACTGAGGACTATAAACAAGTGCATCCAGTCCCAAGTGAATCAGCCTTGGGTTTAATGCAGAGAAGCACCATTGGTGCTGGCTTGATCAAGCAGTAAAATTACATCAATTTATAATTACGGATAGTTTCTGTGCTCCTCTGTCCAACATGCACATAAAGAGGACAGGCATGAGGATACAGCAGGGTTCATCTTAACTCGATAGCTCTTATCTCTAGTATTGCAGGATTGGCTGGGTAAGCAATGGAATTAACACAGTTGAGGCAATTTAGAAAGAAATGAACTAAAATAATTTCTTAACAGGCAGCATTTAATTGTTTTACTTGCATAAAGCTCACTTAAATCAGCAACGCTTGTATCAGGAGATAGTGTGTGCGAAGGCTCCAGCAGTAGCGCAGGTGTCCTCTCAGAGGTGACCAGCACCGTGTGTGTTCACAGCAAGCAGGAATGTTCACTGACGGGCCAAGGAAGGAAATTTTCAACCTACTTGAAGGACCTTCCTAGATTAGACCTTAATTACATGGGCAAAGTTCCTATTTATCCTTTTTTCTTTCATATTTGATAAGAATTAAGAAAGTGAAGGCTGGGATTATATTAAGTGCTGAGGACCTCTCAGTCAAGACAAGTGAAAGCTAGTCTTTCATGCTCCCACCAGCACCCATGCTCAGAACTGAATAACAGGATTTGTTTTAACTATTCTCAAATAAATATCTGAGTGCTTAATCTTGTAAGGTACACATATATGCACTATAGCACATAGGTAAGCCTTTTCCTTATCATTTTCTGCCAATTTTTATTTTGTCTTTTTCAGATTTTTTTTTATTTAAACATCTTTTATCTCCTTTTTTCTTGTTTTGATTTTGCCTTCATTGCCTGCCTCTTGCTAGTTTTCTGCAATAGTTTTTCTAATCTGTCTTGATCCTTTTGTGCTCCAGAATACCTGGACTCCTTTGGTATTGGGAGGAGAAGACATATCTTCACAGACCCCCAGATTCATGCCTCCAGCACCGGCTGCTTGTTCAGACTCTGCTGTGTCACATCCCAGATCCTGCTCTTGGGCAGCGTGTTAACCTTTTCCAGGTTGAGTGTAGTGACAGTTTATACACTGAGAGAAAGTAGTTTTTCTCTGTGAAATGATTGCTTCATGGCATGACTCAGGGTGCTGTGCCACAGCTCAGAAAAATCAGCAAAGCCAACTAAATGGAATATCCTGCAAGTTCAAGCTCAGCTTGCACTTGCACAAGACTGATTCTTCCCATTGAGTACCTAGTGAATGGCGTATATTTAACCAGCTTTAGGAACAAGGTAATCAAATAATGGACAAGATAAGAAATAATGAAAATGTCTATGGTGATGATTATGTCACAGAAATCAAAAAAAGGTATTTTATCATTAGAAGCTATTCCTATCTTCAATTTAGAGCAGGGATTTTTATTTGTGATATAAGTGAAAGTGAATTGGAACTCTGGGAACCCTCAAATTATCATTGTCTGCAAATCCATTATGAGAGTCTTGATGCCTTTTGCTGGACTTGGGGCATATACTTTGTGATAAGTTTTCCAGGGACTGTATGTTCACACACAAGACACCCATGTTACGCAGTTTAAGGATCACTGTCACTAGAAGAATGCCATGACTCTGCTGTGGACCTGCTGTTTCACAGACACTCTAAGACTGAGGAGGTATCTAGGGGGCTTATGCTGTCAGAGCAACTCTCAGGAAAGGAAAGTGTTGCCCTGAGGTGCCAAATACCACTTCTGTGACTCTTGTCTCTGCACATTGCATCCAGATGACATCAAATTAAGCTAAATTATTTCCACTAAGCAGATTTCACCAAAGTAAGGAAGTGGAAGAGTGGCTACAAAGACTGCTCACCAGAGAAAGGGGCATGAATTCTGAGAGAAAGAGAAATGACAGCACTGTGTCTGCCATGAACTTAAGTTATAAATTTAGAAAAAGCCCCATATGTATCTTCTTAACAGGGCTGCTGACACTCTACTTACTCCGTACTCTGATGACCACCTGTAATGCTAGATGATGACTTTATCAATGGTTTGCAGAAAATGGATGCTCATGGAGTTTTTTAATGGTTCTCTGGAATGAAAGGAAGAATATTTATGTAGAAACTCCTATGCAGCTGGCTGTGCTGACAAGAAATTGCTGAAAATAGGTCAATGCCACAAGTGTAGCAAGGAAGAGCTACAAAGGTCACCCATTAAGAGACCCATTTTAATTTTAGTGGGACTAGAAAGAATGTAGGCAGGACTATTATAAGAATAGCCTGGTTTTGGAAATCCATTTGACAATGGTTATTCTGCAATATAAATGAAAATACAAGTAACTTTTTTACTTAAGCAATAGGGAATCGTAAAATAATACACATTTGAAGCACTCTGTTGTAGTCCCTAGTCCAGTTCCTTGAAGCAGGTGTAGTTTCAATGTTAGTTTTGGTATCTCAGGATCTTGTCTGGTAAATTTTTAATATCTCCAAGGATGGAGATTTCACAGCCTCTCTTGGCAATCAGTCCAAGTGCTTAAACACTTACCATGAAAAATGTTTTCCTTGTCACCAGGTGGAATTTCCCTTGTTGTAGCTTGTCACTGTTGCCTCTGCTTTCTCTGCATATCCGTGAGAAATCTCTGGCTTTGTTTTCTCTATCATCCCTCCTTTAGGAAGGTGAACACAGCAGTAAGAGCTCCTCTGAATTATTCTACTCTCTAGGACGAACAAAACCAACCTTGCTCTCTCCCTTCTCGCAGGATAAGTGGTGTATTTCAGCCCCAACTATCCTGGTGACCCGTTGACTTTACCTAGTTTGTAGATATCTCTCTTGAAAAGCGGCATCTAACTTTGAACCTTCATGTGACTTCAGAAGTGAAAATTGGTTTAATGTCATCTTAGAAAGATGAAAGTTGATGTGGCCAAGTTCATTCCACCTAACTCTAGCTGGTACTCACTGGAGGCTGTTTCTCTGTGTAGAGACACCTCCAAATCTGTGGCTGGATGCCTACTACCTATTCCTTTATTAAAAAAAAATAAAACAAAGAAAACTCATGAGTATATACCAGAAACATTGCACAATAGATTAAATTGTTGGTTCTGTTCGCTCAGTCCCACAGTCTGGGAGCTTAAGCTTGCAGGTCCAGTACAACTAAACCCTTACACGAGGTATCTCTATACCATGTCAAACATGATGTTTGCCAACGCTTTTGCCTTGGAGGCGAGACCCCCAGAATAATGTTCAGTATCTAAAAATTTCTGGTTTGTTGGTTTCAGTCCACTTTTCTTTGTTCCAGTTACGTATGAAAAGAATAAGGAGACGGTTTCTCTTACCTATTTCTCCTCCTCTTTGTAGTGTATTGATTGCTTTACACTTGCTTAGAAAGATCAATATTCCATTAGGTAGAAGAGGAATAGCATTATAACAGAAAACAGCCTGTCTGGTGCCAAAATTGAAAGCCCAGTGTTGAAAGACAAAACAACTTTTTCCAAAGTGAAGTGGAAATCTTTTGGGTAACTGAGCAAACGACAGCGTATTTCTACAGACCTGCTGGCAGGGTTATAGCTGTTATCATCAAGAGAAGTTGTTTTGCCCATCTCCACCAAATCTTCATTAAATCAAGAAAGTACCTGATAAATGTGCTAAAGGAAACAATTTAGCAAGATGGTACCAAGCAGGCCTGCAATTGAAGAACCACACAGCAATGTTCTTTTTGATTTCACTGGTACATAGGGCACAGAGAGCCACCGAATTGTTGTCACGCTTAATGCCTGTTCTGTCCTGAAACTTGTCTTTCTGAAGCTTGTGTTTCTTTGCTGAGAGACTTCACGTGCAAGTAAAGCCAGCATAGTTAGACCTTCTCAGCAGATATTTTCTGGAGTTTTGGAAGGCGTATGTGATGTTGTTCTTCTTTTATATTCTTAATTGCATTTTCATAATGAATAGGAACCTCTATAATCATATAATGAAGCATTGTAATTATGATGGGTACAGATATAATTAAAAAATCTTTACAATGTTTCATGAATAAATGCAGGGTTCTACAATGAAGACATTTTTAAAGATTAGCAAAGGAGTTATCTGTGTTTGCAGGTTTGGAATCAAATAATTTACTAGCTAGTGGGAGGTATGAACCTATTGATTTCCAGCTCTTCATATATTTAGCAAAAAAAATTAGCTTGGTATTCCTGGAAATTTTCATTAATATTTTGATGCCTCAACAGAGCCCAGATTCCTCCCTGTGCAGTTGCTGTATAATGGATGTGGGAAACCCTTAAGAAATTTTATTATTGAGACCCTGTTCTCTGATGTTTTAAAAGAAGAGGCACCAGCAAATTTCAGGACAGATCCTACTGTGTTCTCTGAGGAGTAACACTGGGGATAAGTTTTGACTGGTTGCTACGTTTGTTCAAATGTTTGAATGGGCCCTGGAAGGACTGAATTCCTGTCAGTATTTTATACCAGGTGCTTGTTTTAAATGTAGGGCACGATAGTATCCTTGGTATAGCCCCAAATTTCTTCCAGATTATTGTTTTTTAATAATTTTATTATTTATGTTTATTATTATTGTCTTTATTGTTGTCGTTTTTGTAAACATAGATAGAATTTAATAATGAGCTCATTTTACAGGTTTTTTTTTACTAGATGAGAATAAATTCCTCTAGAAATAATACTAAGGTTCATTTTAATGTGTTTGGTTTTTTTAAAAAAAGTATATTAGAGTGCTATATTCACATGTAGATCTTCACATTATCCAGAACGTTACCCACATATGATAAAACCCCCTCTTGCTCAGTGTACTGTACTCTTCATAGAATATGTTGGAAAAAAAAAGTAGATATAATATGGTTTGGATTTTGACTCTAATTTTGACTTTTCTCCTTAATCATATCAATGGGGATTATGCAGCTAAATCTCTTTGCATTTAATGCCATGAAACCCTTTATTGTGCTTGAGGGGAAAAAATGGTAAAGCAGAAAATTGTTACTGAAGGACATAACATTTGAAATGGCCATAAGCCATTAGAGTAGAAGATGTAGTAAAGCCTGGAGACTGGTGATTAACAGTAAATTCAGTGATGCTGAGCAGAGTGACATTAAACGGTTTCGGTTGAAGGTGAATAGAAGTTTTTGCCAAAATAACTTTTTTGCTAGTATTTCTAGAAAAATGTCACAGCTGACAGGATACTGATGTGGGTTGTTTAGTTCTTTAATTATTTGGGTGTTTGGGTTGGATATTTTTTTAGTAGAGGAAAGGTATTACGGTCTACCTTTCTAATAAACAACGCTAAATTTAGAGATAAAGTGAATCGGAATTACAAATTTAAAGGAGAAATTTCTCACACTTTCATAAATTCTCCTCTTCAATCCCATTGCTCTTAAAACTTTACCCTTCTCTGGCACAAGATAATTTTGAGCGCTTCTGATTTATCATTTGTGAGGAGCCCAGTGATGATCAGACAACACTGGGGACAGGAGCAGGATGGAATATTTCGTGCAGGATTTGTGGAAGTAATAAATTAATTGGCCTTGCTATTTGAGAAGGGAATCATTTCAATCTTGGTTGTTTTCCAGTAAGCAAATAGATAATATCCAATAACTGGGGGCAGTGACAGAACGTGATGCTAGAGAACGTACTAGACAGGATTTTGGGGGAAGGAGAGAAGGGGGGAACAGCATCTCAGCAGTTTGTTAAAGGAAATGCAGACATCTCAAAACCTGTTGTCCTTTCTGCAGAAGATTGGCAGGAGAAGAGAGGCAGAGGTAATGTTTAAATCAGCCCTGACTTATTGAAGTTGTTCCAACGTGATGGCAGGATTTTGCAGAGCTATGAGGTGGGATTTCCTTCAGCAGCTAACTTTTCTTGACAGACCCATCCATTTGGTCTTGCTAGAGTAGGTATTTTGCAGAGATGTTGTTCCAAGGGGTGAGATTAACACTTCTGCTGAACAGCATGGGCATAGCAGCAGATGCCTTCAAAACAGGCCAGGCAGCATCTGGGCCAAAATGACAATTGTTGGTGACAGAATTTTTTCTCTGCTCTGCGGTCCTTTGGCAGAAAAAGGATGTATTTTTTTTTGCCAAGCTCATAATTGTGAGCCCTCCAAAATTATTTTCCAAAGCAACTGGGCTTCAACTTCAAAGCTCATTAACGATTGAGTTTTGGTACTCTTCCCTTGTGATAAAGAAGAGAAATAGATTTCAAAAAGCTAAAGAAAATGGCCTATATGATGAATTAAAAGCTATAATTTAACAAGTTTGCTTGCTTTTAAGTCAAAGCATAAAGCATAGACCTTTCTCTTGCATTTCTTACCTACTAATTTTGTTAAAGGTGAAAAAAGAGACATTATGTCCACTCATTCAAGCACCAGCTGCTGGTTTACAAATCCTTTTCCTTTTCTTTTTTTAACCCTCCCAGAACGGAGGATTCCTGCCCTGGTATGAAAAGTAGGATTTATACTAATTGCTCAGTTCAGTGACTTGAGGCTTATGTTTGCGCCGTAGAGAGCAAAGCGTGACTTCTGTTTTCTTCCAATTTCTCTTCCGACTGCTCTGTGTGCAAATGAGAAAATTCAGCTCTTTGACTTGGGATATCAGCTCGTCTTCCCAGTACGGTATTCCTTGGCTTGTGGGCAAACTTCTCCCAGTCCTGAGTAAGCAAAGAATGGTCTCAGTTTTTAATAACGTCGAAGCCAGTAACACCTTCGACATTATCCACGTTTACATCATCAATAAATGTGTTTGTTTGCAGTCTCAGGACTGTTTGCAGACAAAATCATGATCCAGAACACTGCCTGTGGGAATTTTCTAGGGCTTTTGTCTCTAATTAATCACTGAATTTATATATAAAATTATTGATAGAAATAAGTTCTGCCCCTCAAATACATACATTATTTAAAAGGCTTTTAATACCTTAATCTCTCTTCTGTCTTCTAAATAACTTTTGCAGAGACCTCTTATCTGTTTCAGTGTTGGGGGCTTCTAACTTGGATTGGTTTTTCCCACCGCTGAAGTTGTGATTGTATGCATGGAATTGTATTCTTGTGCTTTCTGCACAGTGTCATCTGACAGGAAAAAGAGAAAATTAACACCTGAGGAGTGGAGATGGTAGATTTTCTTAAGGCCTATGTGTTGGCCTTTGTGGACCTCTGAGGGTCTTTGTGGACTTTTCAGAATGGCAGCTGGAGACTAGAAGTTAGATCACACCAGTACGAGTAGGTGTACATAGACTTGAAATCCTCTGCCTATTTTTTTGAGGAGGCTGAAAGTGCGGCAGTGCTGGTCCCCATGCATCGTGATCACCCCCAGAGGAAGAAAAGAGGCGTTGTATTTGGAGGCGACTCCCTGCTGAGGGAACAAGGGGTCCGATATGCCAGATAGACCCCCATCTTAGGAAGTCTGCTGCCTTCCTGGGGCTCAGGTTAAGGACATCACCAGGAAATTTCCTGGCTTGGTACAGGCCTTGGGCTGTTCCTCATTACTGCTCTTCCGCGTGCGTGGTGATGGAGCCACAACATGTAGTCCAAGGGACACATGATAAGGTGAGGTTGCACAGGGCACTGCACATCCTGATTGAGTTGAAGTTGTCCCTGTTCACTGCAGGGGGGTTGGACCAGATGACATTTAAAGCTCCTTTCAAACCCAAACCATTCTGATTCCATGACAAGCCACTCATCCAGCTTGGTTTGGCGCTGTGCTGGAGCTGCTGCGCTGCCTCGCTCACAGCCCGCACTGATTGCCCAGTTCAGGGAAAAAAGGTGCATGTAACTTGTTACTTCGGTGGAAATGGCTTTCTTTAAATTCACATTCCAGATAATTTTCTGGGAACTGCAGATTAGATAGGATGCAGCAAGGCCAGAAGTCTGCGTTGTGTCACAGTGAGGAAAGAGGTGAAACCTGGATAGCAGATGGAGGGGGTGACCTGTGTCTGGTGAACGTGACACTGCCGCACGAAAAGGAATTCATCAGGTGATATAGATGTGTGCGATTCCAACATTCGCACACAAAGACTTAATGCATGGGTTTAGAAATGGAAAGTTACCTGAAAAGCCATTGCAGGAACTTCTTTGTTTTTTTCCTCTAAAGGTAATATATATATGTGTAAAAAATCACACAACTAAAATCCAGATTTAAAGCATCTATGGGCATTATTTTCGAACACCTGGCAAAGTATTTCCGGAAGGGACTATAATTAACAATGTTTTAATTCCACCAAGGAGCATTTTTCTGCCTACATTATCATTAAAGTAATTTTTCTCAGTGCTTCACTGCTTAGGAAAAAAACAACAGTTAAGAAAAGACTAGCCATCAGCGCAGAAAATGAGCAAAGTCCAATAAAATTATTCCAGTGGGCTATAAATCAGTAGAAACCAATTCTCTTGCATTATATGAAAGCCAGTTGTTTACCCCATTAATAAACGGGCCAGAACACTAACTCTTTGATGCTGCTGAGCTATGGTTTGTATTCCACTAGGGCAAAATTCACCTTGAAAGAGGCCTCCTGAAACCAGAGGCTTTGCACCTGTATTAAACTTGTCCAACTGGTCGGTAAACATGGAACAGCATTTATTATATTCATACCTTGCCAAGGCAGTAGGTTTGCTTCTACTCTGTGTTAAACACATCACCAAAAATCCACCCATAGGACTAGAATTTGTGCACTTACCCAGGACTTAGTTTAATAAACCCTTATCCTTAAAAATAGCTTTCCTGTGGCTAATGAGTGCAAGGGTTTCCTTAGAATTTGGAAAATGCTACTTTTCATATAATTTATTCTTTCTTTGTTGAAGAAATAAAATGAAATACAAATTTAAATTATCAGGAGATGGAACCTGCATAACCACAAGATGAAAGGTAACTCCCGTAAGAGTTGGGAGGTTGCTAATGTTTATGAATTACAATAATTCTTAATGTACATGTTGTACAAAGGTATGTTTTCATATTCCGACTCAGCTTTCTTAAAGCAGCAAGAATGCAACCTGTTTACAGTTTCTTTGCTTTGCAGTAGAGATGCTAGAAGCTTTTTCCTCATTTTGTGGAGTAACTTTCCAAAGAAAGGAAAAATGTTGTGAGGACTCTGTTCTTTCTGGATGAAATTTATGCAGGTGGACAATATTTGGAGTAAATATTGAGAGAAAAAAAACAGACAAGGATTACATGAGGCTTTCCTTTGCACATTTACTTCTAGCCAGGACTGAAATTCCTGAAGGGCATACTGGTAGTTCCATAACTGTTCCTTGGGTGCTGGACAAAACACAGGCTACTGCTCTGGGAAGCACACCCTTTTCCAACACTGCGTTTAACCCTCTCATGACAGCCCTGGAGAAACACGTCTGGCATATTCATCATAAATGAAGATGCTCTTTAAATTTAAAGCCTTACCAGCCTATTTCAAGGGTTTATTTTCCAAATACTGAAATACTGGGGTGGGGGAAGAGATTGAATAAGAGGAAAGAATCACAAGAAACAGAAAAGGTGTTTTCAGCTAAGGAATGGACCAGGTGATCCTGTGTGGTAGGTGGGGGCTCTTCCCAGCGCAGCTGCCATATGCACGGGGAGGTGGGTCAGATATTACGTAGCATTCAAAAGTACTGAAGAAAACTAGTGAAAACACCTGTGTCAACTCAGCTGCACATCTATGATGCACTGGGATCTACCTGTGTCGCTGTGGCTTGTCTAGGGAACTGTTCCTCTCCCAGCAAGAAAAAGAGTATTAGGAATTTCTGGCAGAAACTCCTATTGCTGAGGCTTTATTCATCCTTATAAATGCGTTTAATTTAACCTAATTTTGCTCGTAAGCTCTCTGGGACCGGGGCTGCCTTTGGTACAGTGCTTGCGTGGCACTAGCCACTTTTATAAACTGTCTAGATCAGAATATAGATGTAATGAGAAAAATATATTCTGGTCCAGGAAACTGTGAAGCTCCATTACAAGTAGTGGTTGTGGTCTCTCTGGCCTAGAAATGAGTACAAATATAAAAGAATGTCAGATTCAAAATGCTTTTTTTTTTTTCGGTTGGTATTCATTTCAGATTACCAGAACTGGAAGGAAAACTAATGATCTTTAATAATTTTAGTGAATTACATGTATTTTAAAAATACATTTCCAGTCATTTATCTTTTCTTGTGCAGTGAAATAGAACAAATACCTATAAGCCGGTCCCTTTGTCTTGTTTTACCTTGGGCTGTTCTCTGATATTAGAGTATTAATTTTCAACTTTGGGATTACTCCAGTTGGAAGGAGTAGACTTTTATTTCTACCCTTCAATAAGTTAAAAAAAAAAGTTTACCTTTTCAAAATTGTACTGAGTCAGAATGAAAAAACATAAAAGAAATCTGTAATTAACATTTTTCCTCTTTTATCCTATGCCAGATAAGGATAGAGGAAAAATACAGGAACAAAAAGACAAAAACTAAATGGTCTTTACTGAAACAGTGTGGAAGCAACTAACACTGCTAAAAAATTTTCAGCTTTAAGAAAATATCCAGTATTCACAAATACAAATGTTCATTAACTCTTCTTCTAAGGAAAGGCTGAATTAGGTCAGACCAAATTGCCGTGTTACAATCAGATTGACTGAAACCTGGATCTATGAAGACATGAGAAATTAATTTTTTTTCCCTTCCTTTGTGCGTGGTTGGAGCTCTGACAATGCCAGCAGTAGTAGATGATTAGGGAAAGGGCATACAAAAATAAAGCAAATATTACTTGAGCTGTCCCTGTTATATTCTCGCCTGCTTCGACAAATCAGCAGTTTAAGGATTTTGAGCCAAAGGTTGCATCTGCTGTGTTGAGTTTAGTTAGCGTCTACGGACAACCTCACCTCATAGCTTTCAGGGATCTTATTCTGACTAATCTGATTTTTATTCTCTGTAATACCCTGTGACGATTTCCTGTGACAAGAAGCAAGTGAACAAGGCGCTTGTGTAGTTTTTCACAGCTGGTCTACATGCTTGTTTCCATATGACTGTGCCTGCTGCCATTTCTACCAGTCCAGGCTGATAAATCTCCTCTTGGCTACGTCGCATCCCCTTGCTCCTACTGAACCCGCATCTACTGTTAGTCCTGCGATGCCTTCTGCTAACAGAAACCCACTTCTCTATTATGTTGGATGGAATCCCAGAGGGACTGAGCAACAACAACGATAACCAGGACCTATGGAATTAGTCAGTGTATTTAGTGCCTCAGGACCTTGCAGTAACCACTCATGTGCCCTGTATGCAACACTTCCCAGCCAAAGCACCACCTCCTTCACCTTTTTCTCCACAGGAGCGGGAAGTTAAAGTCAGAGTCTGTACCTGACAGTTGCACATTGCACCAGGCAAGCTTAAACTTCAGCTGACGCATTTTGAATTGTTAGTGACATGAATACAAAGAGAAGGAAAGCACACCTTGGAGCCTGGGAAGAACAGTAAGCATACTTAAAGCCACAGGCTTTTTCTTCTCTGGCATTCACTGACTTAAAGTAATCCTTGTGTGCACAGTCCTTGCACAGCCCATTTCTGCGCGTGGGAGGGGGAGAGCAGGGGAGCAGAGTGCTGATATAAGTCGCCAGAGTGATTGCTTCACTTACTGGGTTATGCAGGACTTATGTGGCCAGCAGGTGCCGATTTGGCTGGAAGTGGCAGTCACACAAGTGTCTCCCACCTCATACTTTGCCTATGGCTTGGCCTCTCTCTTGCTTATTCATAGCTCTGTATCCCCTTTCCCCTGGGGTGTCTGCGAGGTGCATCAGCTCATGGGCTCACCAGGGCACAGCTGAGGGTAACTTTATGCCACAGCCATGAGGCATATTCTGCTTGCAGCTTTGCTCTGTAATCCGACGGCTCCTTCTGCCTTTAGCTGTACCATCTGCTCTACTGATTTGAAAGCATTCAGTTCAATCTGCAAACTCTCCATGTCTTGCTAGGCCCAGGTTTGTTCATCGTGCTTTTGGATGGGGCACGTGTGCACTTTTCCTATCGATCTGCCTTGTAAATCAGCAGTGAGAGGGGGTAAATCAGCCATTCCGGGATAGGCGTTGTGTCGTGTTCTTTTGCATCTCTGCAGGAAGTAGTGGGATGGTGCCAGTGGACAAAAATCGGTCCTGTACAAAAAGCCTGTGCAATAGTTCAAATCCTACTTTAATTCTTAGATCAGGATTTCAGGTTATGTTTTGTACTGGTCCTCTGCAAGTGGAGAGACTTTCCTTAAAGTCAATGTGGAGTTTTGAGTCAGATGCTCCAGAATTAAATGCCTGCAGATAGTTCACTAAAATGGATCCAGTTTGTTTTACGTAACGACTTCAGCTGATGCTACATCAGTTTTCAAGAAAATGAGGAGAGAGTATCAGGAAGATATTTTGTTCAAAACCAAAAAAAGCTGGGTGAAATATAGTTTTCTCAAGCTTTATCCCCATCTGAAATGTTCAAAACTTGCTCAGATTTTATTGAATATTTTTTTCATTGAGTTACATAGTTACTTGTAATTACAGAGGTATATCAGCATCTGAAACAGGGAACTGGGCAAGTCACTGAATCAGGTTAACTGTTGTTCTTTATTTTGATGTGTTAGCTTCTGTTTTCCTTTGATAGAAACCTTTTGTCTTATCTAGCACAAAATCAATGCCAGTTCTAAATCCCAGCTTTAGACGACTTGTGAAATACATAACAGAGTAGCTATCATTTCTTAAATAATCCAAAGCAAAAGGAATTATACTTCTGTATAATCTTTCCAATGTCTTTAAAACAAGCAGCTCGCTCTGCCATAGGAATTTTCCTTTCTTCTTTGTTATTAATAAAAGACGATAGGTTAGAGAATAGTTTTTTCTTATCTGTATGCTTTGTGTTTTAAGCACTGTCTCTCTTTAATACAGTGTTGGAGATAAGCATAAGCGAATAAAACTCCTCATGAGTCTTTTACCAGTGATTAACTGAGAAATAAAACATCGTCTATCATTCACACATATCCCTAGATGACCCTTCCCAAAAGCTTTGCAACCAAAGCCGAAAGCTTCCTTTCTTAAGCATTCAAGAGCTTAGAGAAGTAGAAATCAGTTAGTGAAGTAAAAATAGTGAAGTAGAAATAATTTCTTCCTACAAAAAGTGTGTATGGTATGTGTATGTTTGAAATTAATTTGGCCCTCATTAAGGAGAAAAACTGCATGACATCAGCTGGACTCTGGCACAACATGGAATATCTGCAGAATTCTCTCTGTGACTCTGCTGGTGCAGCTCAAGGCCAACCCACAGTATTCCTCAGTAGTTCTCACTTTGGCTTCCTTCTGAGATGGGGCTGTCAATCAGGTTAAACCACAGAGTGGGTTTGTGATGCCTGTAAACATCCACAGGGGATGGAGGCACTGCTTCCACTTCCATGATCTCAAATCAGTTTCCCAAAGATGAAAAAATGAAACCCACTAAGTAGTCTTCCCTAGTGGGGAACCTGCTCTAAAGTCCCGTGAATTCAGGTGAGGAACAAAAAATATCAAAACCATTGTGTTTCTTATCTGTCTTCGCATGTCAGATCATTATTTCGATTTTATTAATCACTACTTTCTTGAGAGTTCATTTTTTCCTCTTTGTAGCAGTCGCGCTGGCTGCATCTAAACTGCAGCTACGTGTGCCCTGCAGTGTGACCCAGTCCCGGGCACCCCGAGTGAGGATTGCTGCGGGAGCGTGCTGTGGCTTTTCCTTTGCCGTGTTCCAAGGGAAATCAGACTGAAGAGGGGAGAGATGGTGCAGGAGAGATCAGGTGGGAGTGATATTTGGTATGGATGTAAGCAAATGAGCCTGAAGCAGGAGTGTTCTCTGCTTCTTTGGACGTGCTCAGTAATTTCATGGTACATGTCTGAATTGAAGGAAGCTAAAGAAAGTGAGGCTTTCATAAGCTAAGAGAAATGCTACTACTATTACTACAAGCAAATTTCCTGTAATGCCATCATGAGCACGTTGAGGATAATAGGCTGTAAATACAATGTGCATATGTTACTTTTTAGATTTTTGCTTTTTCAGGATATTTATAGCCTTGAAGACCTTTCTTTCAACTCTATAGATAAAGGTTTGGATTTCTTGCACAATGTGCAGCATGTTGGATCTCCAACAAAGTAGCAGGATAGCTTGCTCAGAAAAAGGGTGAATGTAACCCATGGTCCAAATAAACAGGCTCTGCTCCTTTTGGCTTCTTTCCAAAAAACAATCCTGCTTATATGGATGCAAGTATGACCATCGTGTGAAGAAAACTTATTTTCCTTCCACACTACATTTCCATTCCATCTGCCAAGCCATGCTTGACATGGTCACAGAAAATCTTCTCTCTGACAGGCGACCGGTGATTGGATTGTTATTAATGTGTTTTACATTCATCTCAATTCTTGTTTAATGCCACTGCTGCAGTGTGTAAGACTTGAGTTGAATTAAGTTTGATGAATAAACATTCTGGGTTTAGGCAATTTTGTGTCTGGTATCTCTAGTTGTATCATGACGTTTTGCAAAGATAGTATGGCATTAGCCTGTGCAAACTGTATCTTTAAACTGTAACATAAAATTATTTAACCCTCCAAAGCTAAGACCTCTTGGCGTTTTCTACAATGGAACCTCTACAGGGAGAGTTAGTAAGGTATCTTAGTGGCTTCTTGAGCCGAGGCAGCCCTTTCCATTAATTTCCTTCCTTCTCTCCCTTCTTATGACCACTACTAACTACAAGACCCAAAGAGATGCTATGACGGAATTCACTATTTAGAAATAGCCCAAGCAGAAATACTTAAATTATACTCTCTCCTGTGCCTCAAACCTTCAACAAGAGTTTAGGGATTTTGGATACACTGTTGTGACGGAATGGCACGAAGGAGTTGTGTTGGAAAGGAAAACTGAATTTGTTAAGTGGGAACTCCTTGTTAAAATTTTATATTTTTTTTTTAGCCTGGTAGATTAAAGCCACAAAGGATACAAAATAAGGTGTCCACATTAAATTTGGACTTCAGTATCTATAGAAGGAACAACTTAAGGAGCTTACTGGCTTCTGTTTTCCCTCCAGACTGTGACAGATTCCTTACTTGATGGGAACATAACATCCGCTCCTTGACTGGTTTTCCTCTGCATTTAATTTGATTGCACTTCATGTTTTGCAGAGGACTCAAAAGTTTTTGCAATAATGTAATGTACTTGAATCTGTTGAATCCCACTGTGCCTGGAATTATGGGAATGGAAAATAAAAATATGTTCCATGGGTCAAAGAGGTAGGAAGCTATTGGTCATACAAAAGATATCAGAGCTGATAGATAAATCTGGATAAAGAGATGAGCTGGAAGAAGCAGTGAGATAATGTAGGTTAAAATGAGGCTAACATTGTGAAAAAGCAAAGTGTAAAGAGGTGTTTGGAGAAGGACAAAGGTAGCCGGAAAGGAAGGTCTTCAGGCAATTTGGGAATTGTGTGGTGAATACTGCTTCTCCACACACCACTGTGGCTGCATTGTGAACAACTTAGGTGCACTTCCAGAGGAGACCCATTTCTGTTTGGAAGACCTTCTGCTTTTCTCAGTTCTCTTATTACACTTTGTCTGACATTGCCTAAAACCTCTCTTTCTACTTTTTTTTTTTTTTTTTAATTGCCAAGTTGTCTTCCATTCTGTGAGCATCAGTTCTTTCCAGCTTGTCTTAGTGCTCCAGGGGATACCTCACATTTGTTTTGTTCATCACATTGCAGTTGCAAATGCTCACGTGTTGTTATTTCCCTAGCTGTTAAACTGAAAGAGATGGAGTGGATTCATTTCCTGTTTGCTTTCACCTTGACTTCAATCTGAATGCTCTTGGTAGATGTGTTCATTAAGGATGCACTCATAAGCAATTATAAATAAATGATATGGAAAGAAATATCCATCACCTGCTTCCAGAGAACATAGTGTTACATGTTTTGTAGCTGACCTGGCAGGATATTGAAAAACTTCGGGTTTTCTTTTGCAAGTTTCATTCAAATGAACATTTGAACCCAGAAAACCAGATTTATTGGTAGTGTTGTGAAATTAATTCATTTATTTTGTTTAAAATTGATATTTTAATGTTTTTTCTTTCCGAAACGTTCATGGAGCCATTAAAAGCTTCCCCCTCTTTTAGTTAACTACAGTACCTTTTCTGAAGTGCTTTCGAAACAATGAGGAAAGGAGTAATGAATAACAGCAAAGAAAATAATTGAGGCTTTTTTGTAGTAAACAATTCATTCTTTGTGTCACAATCACACAAATTCATGGAAACAAAACTCATGCTGAGAAAAGAAACAAACAAAATTCTAACCCAAGTGTTCTATATTTTTAATGTCAGCCTTAGGGAGATTATTAGTGATATAGTAACTAGTGTGACGAAGGTAGTTAAGTGCCTAGACAAAAGAACAAATAAAATACTTTCATACAGCATAAACCACCAGAGAAGACTTTTTTTGATCTCCAAAACTACATTTGTTCTAATGTGAAAATTACACAACAGTAACCTGAATATACCAATAGTATAAGATTTCTAAATCCAGTAGGTTTGGCCTGAGAGGTGCTGTTTCATTTAGTTTTCGGCTTTTGGAAACTCTCTGTTCCTTGACTGTGAACCTCATCTTCCGTAAATCACACAGCCAAAAGCTCCAGTGGTACAAAGCAAATTTTCTTGAGATCTTGAGAAAGGGATCACAGTTAAAGTGTATCAGATTTTATTACTGTTGTTATTAATAGCTGTTTCTATTATATGTTAACCTACTCCAATCCTTGTTTTGCTGTTCATTTATGTTTTAAATTGGTCTTTTTCTTTATACAAAAAGATGGATAGCAAGATCATTCAGAAGCCGTTCCACATATTTTGGTTTGCATGATGTTTGGTTAAAATCAAAGCCTGCCAATTTATTAAGGCTTTATTCAGCAGAATCTACTGCTTTTGAAATGTTTTGCAGGAATGTAGCTAAATAGTCCAGACCGGTGCAAGGATGAACAATAAGCACTGCACGATTTAGTAATCTTAATTTGCTGATGAACTTCTCAATACAGTCTGTGTCATGTAAATCCAGCTAACGGAAAAACTGACTTTCAGTAAATTTAAGGGTAAAAGCTGCATGGATCTAGTGAAATCAGGATTGGACCTTTGGGTCCCTATAAACTGAAAATTTTGTAGCAAATGCAAATCCTCTTAAATGCTGTGGTGATTTTGTTTCTTCCTAAATAGTGTTAAGCTGAAATTGAATATTTGCAACATTATTTCTAAAATAATATTTTAAAACTTTTAGTTGCAAAGTATATGCTGCATTTTCCTGTATAGAGGACACTTTAAGATGAAAAAAATACATAAAAATCTTAAATTTATTTGTTTTTTTAGTTGAAGTTGAAAGATAGTTATAAGCATCTCCAGAAAATTTTGTTAAGGGATACAACAAACCAAGGGATACAACCAACATCCTATTGTCATAGAATTGTGTTTAGCTCACTTATGTTTTATAATATTAGGGATAAATTAAATTTAATATAATTCAAGTTTAAACAAAGCTGCACTTTCTTCATAGTCTGGATATCTACAGAAACCCTTGACAGAAAAAATGTAACCACGTCTACCCTGTTACCAGAAAGTCATGCAAATAAATTGAGCTGTTTTTTCCATCAATGAATTAAAAAAACTTGGCTATTTATTTCATTTCACATTTCTTTATTAACTTATAAATGATAAAAAAAGTTGCTCTGTAGTGTGATAATGTTTAAGGATGGAAGTTGAAGTGGCGTATTAGTCCCTGTTTTTCTAAGTGGTTTAGTTGAAATTGTCCTTATGTAGAAGTTCTTGAATCCTTAGGCAGATGGAGGGGAAACTTCAAGCTGACACTAAAAGCACACACCGGGAGTTTGGTGCCTCCCTCGCCGCATTTTCAATTAGTGTCTGTAGGTGTTAACAGTGTGTGTGGTGTCCCAGGCGCAGCCTTATCTTACATCATTCACAGTAATTTAAGTAGGGAAAAGTCTCTGACGAGAGCAGATGGCATGGGCAGTAATGTCTCATCTACTCTTCTGCTTTTCAGCATCTGCTTTGAGCTTTGGACCATCAGTGTTATTCCCAGAAATATAGTCATTAAAGGTAAACACAGTCCATTTTCATTAGTGTGGAAAGCAAGAGTAGAAAACTGTTTTCTTCTACTTCTTAGTGTAGTAAAAGAACTAGTGGAACGACTCGGAAAGACGAAGAATCTTCTTGTTGCTACTGCTAGAAAAACATTTAACTCTCAAATGGACTCTTCTGCATTCCACATTTTTTTCTTAATTACATAGCTTCAATAAATTCCTGACCAGATGAAGCTCTTCTGAGGATCCTTCTGAGTTGAACATGCCTAGATAAATGAGCCAGTGGCCGAGGCATCTCTGGAAGGACAATATCCCCTCAACCCTGCAGCAAACAGGCCATCAGTGTGTTCTTGTAACAGCAAATCTCTCTCTCAGATGACATCTACTCTCTAAAACCCATCAGACTATTCGGAGGGGAGACTCAGCTTGTGTCTTGTTTCACAATATCACAGTTTTGAGAAACTCTGAGGGTTTTGAAGTACCACCAAATCTAAATAAATTCATCCAGTTTATAAAAGTTTAGGTGTGCTTTCAAAGTCATGTTAATTGTTAAATTGTTCCTTGAAAGTTCTATAATTGCTGGTGTAAAAGATGTAAAAAAGCCCGAATGTTTCACTGGGATTAAGAGGGCACTTCATAGAGTTAGAGTTATGGATAAGCATTACCTTGCATCAGGAGGGGATTGCCTGTGAGAAAAGTGCACTGTGCAGTTTTGTGTGGAGGTAACAAATCTAGGAAACACAATTTTTTGTCTATGAGTTTGAAACAGATATCACTAGAAATTTTTTCTTTTAGTGGGATGAGATGCAAATCTGTGAAAATCAAGTAAACTAGAACTCCGCTCATCGTGTTAATTCTACTTCTCGATATTTTTTAGTCCTTTTCTCAATAAACCCAGTCTTTGTGAATAACAAATCGTGTCTCTCCTGTAGATACCTTGTGGAAAACTCAGACCAGAACAATGGAGAAGTAATGAGGGTAAAATATAATTTTGTTTGCATACTGAAAATATAATCAGTGCAATTTATCAGACTTGTTTGCCCTTCAGTAGATATTTATTGATAAAGATTCATCCTTACAAGTAAGAGTCCTTAGATTAATACTTAAAGTTCCTTTTTTTCTAAAATTCTTTGCTAACAAATATAATTTTCATGCTGCTCATTGCACTGCAATCTTTGATCCCTTGTAACCAGCCCATAAACAAGTCTACGACTTCTGACACTTCCTGTATTTCTAGATCTATTCTTAGATATTCCTAAGTGTCATCATAGCTGGTAGCGATATTTCAGTGAGCTAAGCGCCACGTCCTGGGAACTGCTGCACTCCTTATATATCACCTACTTAAACAAGTAAATGGTTATATCATTCCAGGTGGTTGCTTCCACTAAATTCCTTATTACAGAACTCGAGACTACAATGAAGTGAAAGATGCAGAAATTCTTATTGATAAGATTGTAAAAATGAAACACAGTCGAAGACCTTTGTAGGACTTTGTTCTAAAGACTAAATTAGGTGTGCTAGATCTAAGTCGTGTACACACGGAATGTATTATCAAAGTTGGACCATATACCAACACTTAAACATATGATATACATGAAAGTGACCTTTAAAATATTTTCCACATGCTGCAGAGCTGAGTAAAAAAAGGATAATATTTACACTCAGCACTTTTTGAAGATACTTTTTGTCAAATCTCAATGACATGCATCGTTTTTAGAAGAATTAATTTCTGCAACTTTTATTGTCTAGCCTATTCCTGACTGCAGGATGAAAACATTGACCTTGACTCAAGAAATCCATAAAGATAGAAGGAATCAATTTTAAAAAATAAAGTACTTGGGAAGGAGATAAGTCTGCTCTATCGTTTTGAACTGTGTGGGCTTGCAGATCTTTACAGCTGTGCTTTCTGACTCTGCTAGCATCTCTGCCTGGCTGACATTTCCATGTTGACCTTAACCTATAAAAACCCAGTCACGTTTCTTGTTATTATCCATTCAAAGTTGGTGCAATACTGCTATACAGTGAAATCTCATTAGGTCTGCAGATAAACTGAATTTTTCTTAGCTGATCTAATGACATATAAATCAGTAACAATTTAACTTTTTGATCAATTCCACATGTTTTCATCCTCTTTTAAACTGTACTTTTCATGTTTTTGTATCAATTTCACTTTAAAAGCACGAAAAACTGAAAGATATTAGGATTTTTAAAATAACTATTTATCTTCTTGTAAACTTTACCTTGGAAAATCCCTTCTGCCATGAAGCCATGTGCCCGAAAGGATTAACCAAAGAAATGAAAGTAATCATTTTGTTTCAATGAGGTGTTAGTTGGTAAATGTTGTCAAAGCACCCTTGAGACTTTCACAGGTTTAAAATGCGTATGTTTGTAGAGGAATGATCTTAGCAAACCAATGTTCTAGTGCTACATCCAAGGTCTGCTGATATAGAGCTCTGAATTATTTAAAGTATAAATGTGTGAAGATCCATTTTCATACTCCCCATGGACTCAAATTTGGTGTTATTGTTACTGTTGCTGCTTTTTTGTGTGGATTTTTCCTATAGAATATTTCAAAGCACATTTATATTAACTGCATAAATCTCATTGTGATCCTAGGGGCTGTATTTTATGGTTGCATTACATTTACCGAGAATATGATTGGGGCACATAGGGGTCACTGGTTTGACCCTCTAAAGTAACTTCTATTGAGGTGAAGTTGGCATCACATCCTGAAGGAAGAGTGTAGGATCTAGTAAGAACAAAGCCAAAAATTACTCCTATCCTAAGGTGTGAGAACCTATTCCAATAACCACAAATACTTCTTAGAGCCTTTCCACAGTTAAAACCGAATCACCGCATCCTTGCTCACTTCTGTAGCAAGTAGTCTAGAAGACTTCAGAGGGACCATTTGTGACAGAAAACAGTACTTGAAGATTACATTCTGGCCCTCACAGGTACCCCACAGTTATCCGCATGCAGGCTTGGTAATTTGTAGAGATATCACAATTTACTACTTTTTCCAGTGGTGTTTCTTTGGAATTACCAATTTCATTTGTAAAAGGAAAAGGCTGTGTACAGGAAACCATGTCCTGATGGCTCTCGTTAGCTCTTTGTTTGAGCTTCTCAGTAGAAGACAAATACAAACCTTAGGTTGTTTCCCTCTAAGTACTATCTCTGTCTCAGTTATTAATTAATTCTGCCTCTAAAACCTCTTGATAGAAAGACAAATGCATATTTAAAATGGTTAAAATTAATTCCTTATGCCATAGAAGCACATAGTCAGCTGAAGCAGCCCTCTCCAGCTCCTCAGTGACTCCTCCATTGAATCCTTCACGGTTTTTGCAGACTAACGCGAGTAGCTGCTTGCCAACAAGGGAAGGACTTCAAGTGTTGGCAGTCAGACAGACAATGGCCCTTTAGGTATACTTCTGTAATGCTGTCTAAACTCAAGTGCTAGGTAGCTGACAGATCTGGCTTCCCTGAGTGTGGATGTGTTTTTAGAATGAGATTGAGACAGTCTCTCATTTCAGGATCTACTTTAGCAAAACTTGCAACAATTAAGTGCTGTTAATGCAAATGAGTCGCGTTATTACATATATTGTAACGGCACAGGGTGCCCTCCCATTTCTGACAAAAATGGGCGTACAAATAAGGACTGTTACCATTTTAAAGAGTCCTCAGCCAAATAAGTAAGCCCTAACCAGGTTAAAAGTGAGAATCAACCACCCAGACCCCTCCATGTGTGTGTTAAATTGTTCCACATCTATATTCAGCTGTGCCAGGGATCCCTTTTCCCTCTCTCAGCTCAGTCTGTTCTGTGGCCAACGAAGCAACGTCTCATCTGTATGTGAATAATCACAAACACTGCGAAAGCCATTGTGCTGGTGTCAAACTCTGATGGCAAGCAATTTTGGAGTGGTTGCCAGAATTGTAATCATTTCAGTCATTTCAAAAGGGTTTAAAGTAGTTAAAAGGAAAGTGCCTCATCACCCTCGGAAACAGAGGCATTCTTGGCCTTCAGTCAGGCATTCTTACTCAGAGCTAGTGACACATTTATGTGATTATAACACCAAATGACTTTTCTGTCCTTCTCTGTTTGTATAATAGATGAGATATGTGTGTTTTTTTAGGATGGAAGGAATAAGGGAGGAAGAGATATTTACATTTCAAATACAGGAAACTGAACAATTCCCTTATTATTAAAAAAAGTCCAACCAAACCTGGAAAACCACATTGTGATTTTAATATCAAAGGTGTGAGTCTAACACTGGTCTTCGCATCAGAATTGGGCAAATGGTGCTGTCTGATTTCTTGGCCCGCCTGGGGCACATAAATTCCCATTGGAGCTGTTATGTGTGTATTTTCTGCTGATTTGTCAGTCTACTCAAGGACGGGTAAAACGTTTCTGAAGTCACTTGATAAAAGTCCCAAACCTGCCATAAGCTCAACTGGTGCAAATCATATCTAATCAGATATCTACCAGACCTACAGACACTGAGAGCAGAATTTGACCCACGGTATTTATTTCATAAGCCCAGTTTTACACATACAGATATGTGTGCTCATGCTGAGTGTGCTGACAGTGATAACAAAATTGTGATTGAATTAAATCACTACTGGAATTAGTCATCTTGACTTCTTTCCTTTACTGTGTCTATTTCATAAGGATTTCACATTCTCAGAGTAGGTGCTAAACTTCAACAAAGAGTTTAAAAGCACCACCTTTTCCCCCTCCTGTTTGTTATGGGGGAAATAAACCCTGAAATTTAAGGATTCTGAAATATGTAAATTTAAATTTTGATTTTTAAACTTGGCAGTCAGTTTCTACCATTTAAAAACATGCATAGTTTTTTTTTCATCTTCTCAAAACACTGACTATGTTATTACTTAGCTGGTCTGCTTTGTCAGCGTGTGCCAAGCCTCAGTTCTCTGTCTTTGCACCTGTCAAGGCCCAATCTGGAAAGTGGTGCGTGATAAAGAGTCAGAGTGACAGTCCAAAATTGTTCATGCAGCAACCTTTAAATGCTTGGAGAGACTTTTCTTTCATGTTTTAACCACAGAGTTTCAATTCTAAAATTACTGGTTTCCGCACCAAACAATTTTCAGTGACAAAATTAAGGAAGTCTAATATTTTAGGTAAACCCTGAGATTCAAAGGGTGAGAAGGAGGACCCAGGAAACTACAGGCCAGTCCAGAAAGGTCATGGAACAGCTCATTCTGGTTGTTTACTCCAAGCACCTGGAGCAGAAGAAGGTTAGCAGGAGTGGTCAACATGGATTCACCAGGGGGAAGCCATGCTTGACCAACCCGAGAGCCTTCTATGACAGCTTAACTGGCTGAGTAGAGAAGGGGAGTGCAGTGGATGTTGTCTACATTGACTTCAGCAAGGCTTTTGACTCTGTCTACCACGTTATCATCATAGGGAGGTTTAGGAGGTGTGGATGAGATGAGTGGACAGTGAGATGGATGGAGAACTGGCCGGATGGCAGAGCTCAAAACATTGTAATGGGCAGCATAGAGCTCCATTGGAAACTCGTAGCTCAGTGTTCCCCAAGGGTCAGGACTGTGCCCAAACTCATTCATTCAGCAATGACCTGGTGGTGGTGTAAAGCGAACCCTCAGCAAGTTTGCTAATCACACAAAACTGCCAGGAGTAGCTGACCCACCAAGCGAGACTGTTCAGTGAGACCTGGACAGGCTGGAAAGCTTGAGCAGAGGTGGGACTCGATCTCCGTAGCAGCCTACCAGCCTCAGCTGTGTGATTCTGTGCATTTCAATAAGACTTACACCCCATTAATGCTTGGCCAGCGGACTGAATAAAATGAATACTCTACCATAACTTTGGCCTTAAATCATGTATTACAGGTTTATGAATTAATATAAATAAATGCAAGAGAAAAAATGATTCATCTTCACCTCTTGAGAAACTGTAATAGCTTGCACTAGATAGACTGTCAGTACAGAATAAGCTAATTCCCATATTGGTATCTAGTCCTCAGCATATTTTTTGTATGAATTCCCTTTACAGCACAGAAACAAATACTGAAATTTTAAAATGGCACTTAGCTTAGTATCAGAATTAAGCTTCAGTGACCTTAGGTGGAAACAACTGGTGTTGTTTTATGGTACTCAAAAACTAATCAGGATGGAATTTTTTTGCTCTAAGGAAATTTATCCTGTTCTTATCATTAGGACAGTGAAAATTGAGAGAGAATAAAGGCCTACATTGTCAAAAAATATTTCTAGATACTTAAGTAAAGAATGTAGTGCTAACTAGCAACCGTAAAAATGCGTAATTTTTTTTTTATTACCAACATGCTAGTAACTTTGGTAGTATTTAGACAATACAATTACTTCAGGATACATGCAGAAAAAGAATATGTTCTTAAAAGCTCTCTATTAAACAAGCCAAATAAATGAAATCATTGTTACATTATAAAAAAAAAAAATCACTCATGTCAAGGTCATGGCAGAGATTATAGTAAAATTATAAGAGGAGCTGACTGTATTTTTAGATACCAATGTAACTTCTATGTGTGAAGTTACAAATTCAAATGGGACCTGTAGCAGCTGCAACTCATTTGGTTTTAGTTCTACTAAAGTTTTATTATCAAAATCTTTTCCAATATAACTAAAATGTTCATATGCCGAAGAGAATAAGTCACATCCTTTCAATGAAAATACGAACAACATATTGCAAATAATTCTGATTAGACAGTTTGGAGAACATCTGCAAATGCCAAATAGATCATAGAGTGGCACACAGCAGTGAGGCTTCTCTCTTACTTTTTCATGTTAAGACTGAAGCCAGAGAATTATATCACTGTGTTCACTGGGCTTTACTACTGGTGAAACAGCTTCCTGGTTTTTACCATTTTTTCATGTACTTGCATATTAACAGTACATTTTTCTTCTAGTCATTAAAGACAGCTGCGCTTTCAGAGGGTGGGGCTTCTATAATCATATTCAGTTGGTACTGGATGATCATTTGGCCAATTTGGTGAGGACAGCGTATACAACACAGTATGAAACTAAAAAATGAAAAAGCAAGCACCCATCCCTTTGGCAGTCAAAAGGTTTTTAATTAGGATTTTAGTTTATCTGTAAAACAATTCTTAGTTCCAGTAGGCATCACTGAGTTTATTGTGATGTCCCACCCTGCTCTTCCTAGTGGGTGTTTCCAAACTTAAGGGCCCAAAGCCCCTTGACTTTTATGAGAATGCTATTTGATATACTCAAGCATACAGACTGTTTATCAATCCAAGCATTACTATGTGCTGGACTTAGCAGCTAGGCTTAAGTTTCTATGTAATCAGGCCAAACCGGCATTTGTATTAGATAATATGCTGAAATTTCAGGTCAATTTTCTCACGAGAAATGTGGTTCGCACACAAGCGTCATGAGCATATTGAGGCCTAAAGAATTCAAATCAGTGCCACTTCATCTTATTCTCATCAAAGCTGCAGTGGTGGACATGACACACTCTACTCCAGACCCATAAGAGCATTTTACTTTCCCACTACGCATTTTTTGTAAGGAAAAAAGTGAGTGCCTGCAATGACTTGTCAGCAAAATTCATGAGATTGTCTCTGCGTAAGGCAGTGAGTTGTCAGTGCTGTAAATCACCTCTTGACACCTGTATTTCTGCTTTAATGCAGAAGGAACAGAGGAGGACCAAGTTCCTGCCTTAGCTGCCCTTTTTGAATACTAAAAGTTAGGCTGAAGTTGCTCGTGTTCGCTTTCAGCTTGAATGGAAACGCAAGACATACATTCGGTGAATGGGAAGATAATTCCCAAGTTGGCTGTGTGAGAGTGTTTTAGGCCTTCTTCCAGGAGGTAATAGCTAGTTGTGTCTCGTGGTTGCACTTGCCATGTCTCTTCAGATCCTACTCAACCTGCTGAAAGGTCCATTTGTACCAGCTTTGGAATATTTGTCCTATTGTCCTGAAGGAATTTGCCAGTTATGTCATTTCAATAAATTGCACATGCTTTGCTGTATTTCTACCTCCTGTTCCTGTGCTCTTGAAGGCTTAGCCGGGAAGCGAGAGCTGCCAAAATTGCAACTGTGCAGTATTTCCTGGTCTGGCAAGTTTGACATTTCTCCCTTGCTGACAGTGCCATGAATAGCTGAATGATAACGCGTTTGTTGCTTTTTAAGCCTTGCCCACACCTGCCTTTGTTCATCTGCAGAGATTTCATGTTCATTTAAAATGACTGAAAGGGAAGCATTTCCAAAATAGTAGAAGGAAAACATGCCCGTAAAACCTCCTTTCCTCTATATTGGCCAATTACTAGAATTTGGTTAAAACCCCTTGCAAAGGGGAAAAGAATGATAATGTGTATATGCAGTCCAAAGCTGAGATTAGGCCTGATTTAGTCCAAAAGCTACTGGAAACCCCAAATATGGTGATTTAAATATTACCACTTCTCTCCAACAGGGACGATGTTTTCAAAACTGTACTGTTCAATAGCGACGCGTCCCTATCTCCTAAGAATATACTCGCACAAATAAATATTTTGCCAGGCACGAACGCTTTTTCAGCCTTCTGAAATTAGTGAGAAAAAACATTGTGGCTTTCCATTTGAATGCTGAGGTTGTAAGTTGATAGGCTATAGATAGATAACTGAGAAGGTGTTGAGGCCACATCTGTTCTCTACTATCCAATTCTTGCACTGGTTGCCTAGAAGAAACCACTGATAACAGCAACATGCTTCTATCAGTCTCCAGAGTGTTTTGCAGAGGGAGAAAGCATCTCCTGTGGAGAGCTCTGCACCTCAAAATCTATAGTAGTAATTAAATAACTTGCAATTGAGTTAGGAATCCAGAGGCTCAAACACTCACCAGCTGAAACAGGAAATGGGAAAATAGGGAAACTGTAACTTTTATGGTTTTCATTTCATAATTGCCTAACCTGTGCTAAGAATTGTTTTCTGTCACATCTCTCATCTTGTTTGAATTTGTTAGTCTTGGATTTCTTTTCCTTCGGGGTAATTTTGTTTGTGGTTGCTGTTTGCTTACAGGATTGGAAATAAAAAAAATTCACTGCCTGTCATAAAACAATTTACCTGAGAGAAAACAATAACACCACTGAAGCAACTGTACAGTTACATTTCTTGGTAAATATGTGCTTTCTACTGATTGCTTTTATTTTTCACAATTCCTCTCTTACAGTCCCTGACAGCATCTAATTCCAGAGAATAAATTCCCTCTTGCTCCAAAGTTAGATACACCAGTTAGACTGATAAAGGCAGTTGTATTAGCAGTGGGTAGTATCATAGAGTAGAGACAAACCAACGATGGATAATGGTAATATTCTGTCATTAAAAATTATTTTGAATTGGAAACAAAACTTATATTTGTATTTTCATCTCCAAAAGTCTGAAAACATGAATTAAGAATTAAAAAGCTCCTATTTGTCTTAACTGTGCTGGCTAACAATTTCCCTCTTCTGGCCTTTTCTCAATTTTATACAAGTTCCCCCTCATGACTTATATGTGTTGTTGCCTATTGCCCTACTTTTGTCATTAAGTATTCTTTTCTTATTAATTCATGGATTCTTTCATCTTTAAAACTTAGTAGGTCTCTTTGATTATTATTTTGTAGCATTTGGAAAAATAATAGCATTAGAACCTATTCTGACTCAAGATTTTCTGTTAAATTCCTATCAGCCATCTGTTTTGTAAGTGTTTCTGACTTTCTGGAATTGGGTCTTTAAAAGCGCTGTGGTTTAGATTTTATTTTGCTTGCTTATAAGAAATGCAGTAGGATGATTGGTTTCACCTCAAGTATCACAACTTTTTAGCTCTGGGAGGAATTAGTCTTTATCTCTGAAGGTAAAGTTTAATATAGATTTCCTAGCACACTGGATGCAACCCTTTTGATTATTTTCCAGACTAGCATCGGTTTTTTAATGTACACACTTCATATTGTAGCCCTGCGTGTCAATGCAACATTTTTCTCTAGGTAGAAACTAGAAATTGATATTAAGAACTCAGGCATCCTTTACTTTTTCTGGTTTTATGGTCTGTAAAAACTGTCATTTATATCCCATCTCATGCTTTATCTGTTATCATACTGAGCATTTAAGATCACTTTCATATTATTTTTCAGTGAACCAGAGAAAGGTAATTTCATTTTTGCACAGTTTTCTCAAATGCAAGTAACATATTTTGGAAATGGATATGGAATCTGTCCTTGTGGTTGTTCTATGATGCAACATCTTTCTCACATTAGACCTTTTTCCATAATGTTTTTTGTATTTCAGAACGTGAAACAATAGCTTATATCTAATAAATGTCAGACAGAAGATGAGCCAAATTTTCAATAGCAGACCACAGTGAAGTGCACAGCCTGAAAGATGCAATATATCGTTTGGATTCGTAGGCTAGCAAGGACTGTTAGGTATGTCCTGATCCTTTTCTGGTAATATTTTTGATGGAAATGAAACTCTAAGTTGAAGCAGGTACTCAGCTTGCTCACTCACCCTCACCTTCCTCAGAATTTGCGGTGTCCTTGGAATCAGGAAACCTAAACTCTGAGAGCTCTATCATTAAAACTTAGTGAAACAGAACTAGTACAGACAACAAATATAAGTCGGTTATTTATGGAAGAAAATATGAATTCATGTCCTCCTCAAAAATCACTTCCCTTTGTAGCCAATGAATGGTGCTGTCCTCCAATGCCGTAGAAATATTTGAAGCTTGTGAATGTGTATTTCTCTTATTAACTTCACTCCATAGCAAAGCAGCAAGGCTTACATATGGGAACACAGTTGGTGCTGTACTCCACAGGCCAGTAAAGAATGAGGATGGGTTTCAGGGTTGCCAGAAGGATATCTGAGGCCTTTTTGAAGATCTGTTCGAAAAGCACTGCTTCAAGGGTAACCTTTTTCCCCCCCTCTGCATATTGTCATTTAAAAATGCATCCTGGTCTGAAAAGGACAGATCTTGTTTTCTCAAATTTGGAGAAGGATTTTCTTTTTTCTCAGTTGGTGCTCTTTGGTATTATGACATCCCCACTGTTTTTATTCTTTGTAGTAGACATTTTTAAAATACAACTTAAAAATAAAATTTCCTGGTTGCAGCAGGACAGGCATTATTACACATTAATTTGATATGTTTGCTCTGAGTGATTGTGTGGTTTTATTGTTTTTCTCCGCATTTTAAGATTTCGATGTTCATAACCCATTTTAGAAATTATCATCAGAGGATATTAGTCTTACCCATGAAGGACAGCTATATATTTTTACAGCTTATTAGGCTTCTAGATTTGCCCTGAAGACATACACAGAGTCTGCTTGAAATACTGGCCTCCTACACAGCCACATTCGTATCACTGGGTAGATGGTCCCACTGGGGTTCCTGTTTTGTACCCTGCAACTACCAAGATTCAGTGTGCCAGCGAGGATCCTAATGATAGCTAAGAGTCCCAAAACTTTCAGTTTTCATGGCAACCACAGTCTGTTGTACAATAACTATTGCTTTGTCATTTATTTCAACTTGAGCTTTGAAAACAGTTGGCAGTAGAAAATCATCTTTTTATGCCTTCTCTCTACAAATCCTGATATTCTTGTCTGATGCATTTTGTTAGTGCACAAGATACATCTCTTTCCGTGGAGTTAACTGGCAGGGGGCTTTAGTGATATTAATAGCTATGTGATTAGCTCGCTGTTCGTGGCACTGTGATAATGAGTTTCCTTCAGGGGAACACTAAGCTTATCCTCAGCTTGCGTGTTTGTCACCTCAAAGGCTTCAGCTGAAGCTCAGGAAGGTTACAGTCAGAGGTGAAGAAAGGTGTAATGTCATGAAGAAAAATACCCATTAGCTGCATATACCTAATTAGATATCAGCTGTTTGGGGTTGAACACAGTCATTTGCCAGGAAATATCAGAGGGAGAAGAAACCTTTCACGAATACTCCTCGCAAAAGTCTGTTGTCTCTCCCAGTTGCTCCAGACCACGGTCCCAGAATAGTGCTGGGGCAGGAGTTTTTGATGCTGATGGCAAAAAACCAGTCTCGTCTCCCTTACTGTTACTCCACAAATAGTGTTAAATTTATATAGATCTGTTTAAAATACCAAACTTTCATCTGCTACTCCACATGGCAATGAGATCTCAGCTGTAGGATGCTGAAAGCCATGAAAATAACGCAATAACTTTTATTTGGCTTCAGGCCCAAGATATTTATTTTGCAACAGTCTTTAGGACATTATTCCGAAAAAAGCACAAAAATGTATACCTGTCTTCAACAACTAAATATGTTCCAACTGAATAGGGTTGCTATCTTGAATTAGTTATTAATAAGAAGCAGTCTACTACAGATGTGGCTGTGCACTGTTGGTAGAGTTGGTGCTAAGATAGATCCTGAGGTTTTGTAAATGGACCGATGGGGGAACTTTCTGAATGAATAGCTTTCTTGGACATGACCGTCACAGGAGTGGTTTCAAAAGAGTGACCTGGTTTATAGTGGACATCAGTATAGTGGAAATACTTCTTGAGAAGTGTGATGACAATGGAGTTAGATCTATTTGATTTTCTTTTTCTTTTTTTTTTTAATTTTGTGTATGAAAATGCAGGCAATTTATTCAACAGGCAATATCTGTTATAGTTCTGTGTTTTTATGGTACCATAAAAATCTCTAAATGATTAAGGAGAAGCACTTGTTAGAACCAATTTGGTCTGAGAGAGCAATTAAAGACTGTAAGACCAGGAAAAAGCAGTTATATCATCTGATCTGACCTTTTGAGAATCACTCTCCTACAGAGGGTGGTTCATCTCTCTCCCAATCAGCGCCTTTGCCTTCTGCGACTTGGGCAGTGTGGCCTGAGCCCTTGCTGGTGAAGACTGAGCAAAAAAGTCATTGAGTACCTCAGCTTCCTCTGTATCTTGGGTAACCAGGTCTCCCATTTCCTTCTGGAGAGGGCCCACATTTTCCCTAATCTTCCTTTCATGGCCGATGTATCAACAGAAGCTTTCCTTGTTGTCCTGGATGTCCCAGGCCAGATTTAATTCAATCAGGGCTTTAGCTTTCACAGTATCATAAGGTTGGAAAAGACCTTTGAGATCACTGAGTCCAACCTATGACCCAACACCTACACCTACTCCTACTTGTCAATTACACCAGCGTTCCTGGTCAGATCCCTGGCTGCTCGAATGATTTCTCTGTATTCCTTTCTGACTACCTGTTCTTGCTTCCACCCTCTATAGGCTTCGTTTTTCTGTTTGAATTCGTCCAGGAGCTCCGTGTTCATCCATGCAGACCTCCTGGCATTTTTGCTTGACTTTCTCTTTACTGGGCTGCATTGCTCTTGAGCTTGGAGTAGATGATCCTTGAATATTAACCAGCTTTCTTGGGCCCCTCTTCCCTTCAGTGCTTCATCCCATGGTAATCTACCAAGCAGATTCCTAAAGAGGACAAAGTCTGCTCTCCTGAAGACCAGGATAGTGAGCTTGCACTGCACCCTCCTTGTTGCCCTAAGGATGTTGAACTCCACTATATCATGGTCACCGCAGCCAAGGCTGCCCTTGAACTTCACAGTTCCCACCAGCCCCTCCTTGTTGGTGAGAAGGAGGTCCAGCATACCACGTCTCTGTGTAGGCTCCCTGGAGAAGGGAGTTGTCATCAGCACAGTTCTGGAATCTCCTGGATTGCTTGTGCTCTGCAGTGTTGTCCCTCCAACAGATATCAGGGTGGTTGAAGTCCCTCATGGTAATCCTAGGCATCAAGACTGTAACTTAGCCATACTTGTAGCAGATGCTCATCCCACCTGGTGTCTCAGCTCTAGGTGTGGCCAAGCACTGAGTATCAGAAAAGTGAAGGGAAAAATTCCTGGAGTATCATATCCCTTATTTAGAGCTTCTGCATCTAGTACGCTAGCGGCTTTCAGCAGAATCTTCTGCCATGGTGCAGAGATATCTGTCTCAGTACCACCAAATATCACCTCCAACAAGAAATTATTTCTCCGTAAGAGCCCAGTTACCGCTCTATCAGCCTTTAAAGCACACTGCAAGTTAGAGTGGTAACTAACTCTTACAGCTGCCTTTCAATGACTGCCTTTTTGCGTCCTGCACTTGATCTGACCTACACATTTTCTTTTGTTTTACTAAAAATAGATGGTCTAAAGCTTTCACCAAAATGAATTGACTTGTTCAGAGACAAACTGCAATGTTAGTGTGTTTGTCTTTTAGCAAACATAATATGCACCAAATCAATTACCTCAATAAATGCTAAATAGCATTTTACTGTGCTGACCAGGGAGCTCAAGCATCTATTTTCTCACACAACATTTTGTTGCATAGAGAATGGTTTTCTTCATAAAGAAAACAACACTGATTAGGAGTTGTTTGGGATTAAAACACTCAGCCAGACTGGTGTTTTGGATGTCAAGTACAATGATGGAACAAAAGCAACCGGAATAGCTAAAGTAATTTTCATTTTCAGTGTCTAAATTGAGCAATTAGGAAAGAATTGGATTGGCATGGACATAACCAATATATGTCAATAGGTAAGAAATGTCAAGTAAATGGCAGTAACACTGTAATTTGGCCTATTTTTTCAGTATATGTGCTTACTCTCTCCCTAGCTCCTTCATCCATAATTTATAAATCATGGTTGGGATGAAGAAGCACAAAGAGACCTTAGAAAAATATGAAGATGCCTCCAGTCTCAAGATTTGGGGTTTCATAACAAAACAGTCGAAGTATCTCAGCGATTCGGGAGGCCAGGTCCCATTATCCAGAGGAATTCACAAACACAGCTGTGGCTGTATTTTTACACAGCCTACATGGATGTGATTGAAAAGAGAGGGAGGGAGCCAGGGTATAGGGGTTGAAAGAAGACCAGGGCAGAGCCAGAAACAGACCTATCTGTACAGTGTTGTCTTTAAGACATAAGTTGCAGGATGGACTAAGAATAAATCCACATGGACATTTTCAATCTAGTTTTTGACCTGGCACTGTCTGAAATATTGCCCCACGTTCCTGATTCGTTGCCTCTATGAGTGCAGTGTGAATTAACAGGAAAGGCAGACTCTGAACATGTTAACCTGTTTATACCTTTGCTTGTTATTCACATGATGTTTTGAACGCCTTCTTTGGGAAGATGCTTTCATGTATGGAATTTCCCCTAACACGGCCTCTTGAAAGTCTGAAGTGCTGTTGCAGATGTTTTGACAATACCTATCAAGAGGGGAACTTTTAGTGCCATTTAATTCTGCTTGCTGTCTCACCTAGAAAAGAGCTACAGATATAGTTGTTTTATGGCATTTGAAGGGGCTCAGACCTGGGACTCTGGCTAACCAGGAAGTAGATTTTCCTACTCAGAGGAGCAGTGCCTTGGTCGTGTTACCAGTAAGTTTCCAGATGCAAAGTTAAGAGTCCTATTTCTTTGGAAGTCTTCCTTGCTGACCCTATGGATCGCATCTCTTGCTGTGATCTAAGTGACACTGGTATCTTGCTCAGTCTTCTTAAAGCATTGACACAAACCTTGGCGTCTTCTAAAAGTTCTGGCTAGGGAGCAGTTAGACTTGTTTTCTTCTGCTTCCCTTCCCTTGCTTATCTGATGCCTGGGGGAAATAGGCAGCCTGTCTCCAGGGACTGGATTCCTCAGAAGGAGCCGTCTCATGGGTATCAGTGTCTGTTATTGATTATTGCATATTTTGCTTTGTATTTCCACTTGTCTTTCTGGTATAGTTTTTACCATCAACATTGACTTTAAATCAATTCCCTGATGTTGACAACGGCTGTAATCAATTTTAAAAATAAAAAACAACATTTTTTGTTGTTGTTGTGGAAGTCCAGATACAATTCACATTAAACTATTCTGAAACCTACAAGCCAAACCACTGGAAGTCTGAATGATTTAGCGAGATCAGCCCTCCAGTTTTAAGTGTATATCACTGCAAGATGAAAAGCACTTTCACAGAGCCATGAAGTAGAAAAAGAAGGTATAGCAATTAATTTTAGAAGTTTGATACGTTGTGTTGGGAATACACTGATAGGTTCACATGTGATCAGATCCTTCCATGTACAATGAAACATCACTCCGCTATAGAACTGTGCATCACATGGACACTTTAAGAAGGGCAGGTGAATTTTAAATCAAGTAGTTTTTCCTCCACTTTGCATTTGTAAACAGGTTTTGAAATAAAAATAAAAATGTGCACAAAGTGCTGATACCTGGTTTTATGGAAAGAATACATTTTTACACTCTTCTAAGTCCTAAATGTTCCCATTTCCTTATTAAAGGTAAACTGGTTTTGATCCTATACCTTTCCTGAATCCTCAACTGAATAAAAATATTGTCTCTTATACGTGATACAATATCTAAATGCTGAGTGTTTAAACATGTTACTCATAAGACTGGGGCTGTGTTTACACACATTCCTATGGTTGACCCATGTGTTTCACCAGGTAGTGCAGCCCAGTAGCACAGAACTCATAATCAGATTTATTTAGAATAAGCATAGAACCAATGTATAGCTCAGCCCTTCATTACTATACACGTAAATAGCTTATACATATATTTTTTTAGAAGGTCTCAGAGTTGGCAAGTGCATCTGGAGAAACTTAGCACAGTTTTATAACTGAAGCCTGGCTTCCTTGAAAAGATCTCAGCCTTCATTCCCTTTCCATTCCAAGACATAACTGTACCATGCTCATCATTTGAAATGTGTCACAGTGTCACGATCAGCTTCAAACCACAGGGTAAGCAGTGAGAAACTCAGTAGCTGAACAGCTTTATGTGACATTTTCAGTATGTTTCAAAACTTAAACATATCACGTCCAGTCATATCCAGATATTTTCAGTTAGAAATAAAGTAATTTTAAAAGATGGTTGTATTGGGTGGCCCAGTGCCATTTAGAATAAGGTGTACTTTAAAAATGTTTGTGTGCAGAAGTAAACTTGAGAATTTATCCAAATGAAAATGGAAAATACTTGTGGGACAACTTGAGTGTAAGGTCTAAACTTTAGAACTTCCCTCAGTTCACCTCTGAGTACTGTGTTCAGCACAGCTACAAAATAAATATGTGTAATACCCCACTCTTCTTTGGAAAACAAGTTTAAGCCTAACTGCCAGTGGAATTAACAAAAATGTCTGGAAGTCAATGCAAGGAAACAAAGAAAACAGATCTATAGGACGTTTGTCTTTTTTTCTGTTAATAAAAATAGGTATCTGCATTACTCTGGAGCTTCTGGTGAGCTTTTGAGCAAGCAATGTCCATTTACTTTGGAATGTCAAGATCGGTTTAACCTCAAGATGGTGCTAGATGGTTAAGTTGGCTGCCACCACAACGATTGTTTGGCATGTAATTTTTTTCAGAATGGAAAAGCATCCATAACATGTAATTTGTTAATAACCAGTAAGAAAGGATAAAGGCTTCATATTAAAGTGCATCACTTTTCTAGATTAATGTTTATCTCCCTGAGCAAGGCATGAATTGATTTGAAAAGATATTGATTATATCGATGTCTCGGAATAAAATAGTGCTTGGGAAGAAACAGAGCATATATAAAAGTCATTGGAATAACTGTGGTAGGAGATATATAATATGCAGTTTGACAGCTTACCTAGTTATTAGAATCAGACAATTTGGGTGTAATGGGCGTGTAATTCTGGCAAGATAAAATCATTGAAATGTATCAGATAAACACTTAAAATTCTTGAAGAACTTAAAGAACTATTAACTCTCCTATTCAAAACAAATACTATGTAGAAGTACTCTAATTATTCCAAATGAAGCTGTTTTTTTGCTAGAAGATGGTTGTAGTAGATGGCTGTAGTATTTAAGCTATAATAATAGGGTAAAATCCTGCCAGAGTGTGCCAGTATGCCGAGTCTTGGATCAGGAGGGAAATGAGCTGCCCTGATATGTCTGACTGTTATTCTGACAACTTTCTTAGCAAGAGCAGTTGTATAGGTGATGTAACTGCAGAATAGGAAACTGCTGTGGCGTTTTTTCCCTGCGGTTACGGCACCAGGTCTGAATTTCTAGTATGGCCAAACAGTGGCCAGATGACAAACAATTCATCTTACAGCTTCCTTCCTCATCTAACAGTTAAGGGAAAGATTTTCAAAGGAGTCCACTACAAGTTTGCTGTTATGGCAAAAAAATAGCACTGGATTCATATAAGGTATTTGTAACACAATGTAGTGATCACTGAAATGGACCTACTCCCTTTGAAAAAATCTTTCATAATGAGATGTGGGTCTGCTTGAAGATTCTGTTCCCTAGGCATATCTCTTGTGGTCACTGGGTGTTGGAAAGCAGGGAAAGTCTCTTCCCCACACCAAGTATTTTTGTAATTACTTTTCTTTTTTTTTTTTCCTTTTTGTCTTTTTTTTAATGCTTCTTTTTTGGCAACAAGATTTAATCTTTTAGAAAAGCTGCAAAATAGGGACAATTTATGTGTCAAGTTAATTTATTTTGCACAAGAAAGGCCTTTCAAAAAGATGAGTGTTTAATATATAATCTTATAAATGAATCAGCAAAATAATATGGGGACTTTAGGATGTTTAGTGACAGGAGGCTTGTTATTCAACTTTATTTTATTTTGAATTTTTAATTTTTTGTTTTGACAGACATTTGTCTTGATATCTCCCAATGTTTTTATAATTGCTTACTGCAAGCAATTACTAATGAGGAGGCTGAATCAGCCAAGAAAATGCTACAGAAATGTGAAAAAAACCTCTGGTATTCAAAAGGGCTGAAATAATTGAAATAATCTCCTGAAATAATTGGAAATTTGCCACCATTCCTTTGTAACCTTAAAAAGAAGGCTTTATGGTTCTTTTGAATTGCAAACCTGGAATGATATAAATGAATATACTGCTGCCTATGCTGTTCGAAGTCTTAGTTTCTTTATTGTTTATGTAATGCGTTTCTTGGAGAGAATCAGCTCAGTGTAGTTGTTAGGCTTTATAAAACAGGGAAATAGAAAGTAGACTCTGTGTCCTACCCACAGATTTTTATCAGATACAGGTAAAGTATAAATAGCCTAGGAGACAGTGTCCTCTTCAATGGTGATCCCATGCTCAGTGGGGCTTTTCAAGAAGATTTTTCTTGTCTAGAGAGTTATAAGGAAGCTGGAAGTTGATTTAAGATTTTGTTATAAGAAACGTAATTCTACATCACTCATATTCAGTATTGAAGCAGGGAGGGATTTAATATATAGTTTTAGAAAGCTATTCAGAAGAAAATATCATACTGGTCAACTCAGCTATCTGAAAATCTAAAGTATTTCAACAGGAAAATAGATGACATTTTTTAGAACAGTGCAGAAAACAACATACTATGCTTTTTTCATTAGATTAAATTCCAAAGTGACATTCCAGCTGACAGAAGGAGAGAGCCAGTAATAAAATTCATGCTTACATGGTTCAGGATTAATAAAGGGGAGAACTCGGGTAAGAGTGTTTAGCTAAAAGTCATTTTAAGTCACAAGTACATAAGGATGGATGATTAATTGTGTTGTCCACTTTGGGCAATGACTGCGCAGGACAAATTGCATTTGAACTTGGCCACAGAAGACTTTAAAAAAACCCAAAAGCACTGCACGGCAATAAAAAAATCACCCCCAAATATTTGCTTCCTCTTGAGGCACTGTGTATCGATACAGGGAAATTATTCCCTTTAGCTTTGGAGGAATTTAGGAGAAAGCTGTCTATAGTTATTGACCCTGATGTGAGATCCTTCCAGTAACAGTCTCTGAGGTGCAGCTTGCTGGGATGTAGAGGCTGAGTGTTTGCGCTGACCTCTGCCACACAAAGATCATAGTCAGCATCTGCATCGCCATATGGAGGATAAAACTTTTTGTATTACAGAAAGGCTTTCCAACAAGTATTTTGGCAGGGACGATCACAAAAAGAGTATTTGAGGATCTTATTACACTGTTAATGTATTCCCATCAGGAAGTTAAACTAATTAACTTCTCTCTTATGCATACCTTGGTGATATTTTTACATTTCCCAGGGCACACAACCAGTCACAAGAAAACGAAAATGTCACCTTCCAATATTCACTCCATAGCAGGCACTGGAGGACGTTTTTAAAGCAAAATGTTTTGTGTGTGCTAAGTTTCTTTCCCAGGCAGAGCAAAAGATCTCACCTGACATCTTTTCTGCCACTTGCTGTGTATCTCTTCTTTGTCTATTTTCTTTTGCAATTTTTGCTTCTTTGTGCTCTTGATATCAGTTGCCTTTTCTGATGCGTTCTCTGATTGCTAGGGCTAAAAAAAAGAAGGAATTATTTCAACATTGAGAGATAAGGAGCTGCTGGAGAGTCCAGCAAAAAACCTCTGAGATCATTAAGGGACTGGAGCACCTCACGTACGCGTAAAGGCTGGTAGGTCTGGGACTGCTGGCCTGGCGAAGAGAAGGTGCAGGGGGGATCTCATCAACAAATATCAGAACGAAGAATGTAAAAACAGAGCCATGCTCTTTTCAGTGGTGTTCAGTGACAGGACAAGAGGTAATGGGCACAAACTGAAACACAGGAAGGTCCATCTGAACATCGTGAATGACTTTTCTGTTGTGAGGGTTACTGGACACTGGCAAAAGTTGCCCAGAGAAACTGTGGAGTCTCCATCCTGGAGACATCCAAAACTTGTTTGGACGTAGTCCTGGGCAGCCTGCTCAAGGAGGCACTGCTTGAGCGGGAAGGTTGGGCAAGTTGACCTTCAGAGGTCCCCTCCAATCTCAAGCATTCTGTGATTCTGCTACATTGTTCGGTGTTTCTGATTTCACCTGAGACTGTAAAGCAATGACGCAGGAATAAAAGACCTGGATCTCTCTAGCCTCGAGCTAAACCTTCTAACCCACTTGCCTTGAATCTATCTATGAAAACAAGGCCTAAGAAAAGCTTCCTTTGGAAGAAAAGAGATTTCAGCAATGAAGTAGAGCAGAACATAACTTCAGTGAGTAATGAAGGACAAAGCACATAAAATTTTCTCTATGCAAATTCATTCTTTGATGACAACTTCTGTCATTTATAATATTCTTCCTGTTTTGAGGGAATACACTTTTTTTAAGTGTTATCAAAACAGCAAAAAGCAACAGTAACACAGAAACCAAGAGTAGAACAGAAGGACAAGGACCATTGTCTGCATCTGCCTAGTCCTTCTAAAGGAGATATTTTTAGTGAACTGGAATCTAAAATGGCTTGTGTGTCAGTCAAGGTAATTGTTTCTTTGAGCTTGTCTGATGCACGCAATGAAGCTACTGTATTAAATGCAATTCAGCATAATAACCCTAATTTAAGATGTGGACAATTATGATGGATTAACCAGAGATAATAGCTGTGAACTTGATTCTTTATTACCTGGATCAGCGATGTTGGAAGAATAAATGTAAGGCATAAATGAAATAATCTGTTGCTGGGCAGTTGAAGAACGCGGTAAATCATCTGTCTAACCAAGAACAAAGATTATGTTTTTGAACTGACAGAAAAAATCATGGTTAAGGTCACTGTAGATTTACTACCACAAGGAACATTATAATAAACTGGTATGTCTTTATATTATAATTAAGTAAAAGAAGCCTCAATTTTTTAGCTGAGTCTCTGTTGCAGGCACATGAATTTGCACTAAATTAATTATTTAGCAATGTCATCTGATCAAATTGGTGGAAATTTATTGAACTGTATGAAGTGTATGTTTTCAAAAAAGGCAGTCAAGATGTTGGCAACACTTCCTTGTCTGGCTTTTAGGAAATTCCACAGCTGGATAACTTCATGTTCCCAAACCAGGATGAGCAGAGGAGATGGGTTGGTTTTGGTTTGTGGTCTTTTGTTTTTCCCCAAAGTAAATTTTTTGAGAGGAAAGGAATTACGGATGATTTAAATATAATGTTCTACTTTCTGTTTTAAAATGTCTAGACTATTCAATGGATATTAAAAGCAATGAACTTTAACATCTGGTTCATGGAAAAATTGGAAACATATTCTGAAAACATTTAAAACAATTATTTAAATATTTATAATTTTAAAAATGCACTTTCATCAAAATCTGTATTTAAATGAAATTTCATCTCCTTGAAAGACACTATTGTTACTGAAAAAAATTGGATGAAAACATGCTGTAAGTCCTATTCAAGACTATATATCTTAAATACTATCTTCCTGTGGGACTCAGCCACTTTAGAAAGTTTAGGCCCAGATTTACCCCATGTAACTTCAACAGTTTGACTGTCTTGGTATTTAGGCCTCCAGTGCTTAGAAGACAGAGAAACTGAGGTATTTTGGTAATTGAGTGAAGGACCTGTGGTTTATTCCTGCTGGTAGAACTAACAAAGACTGTTACAAGTCCTGGCATCTTCACAATTTTTGTGAAGTGCAAAAGGATCTCTCCTATTCAGGTATCTTACTCTGGTCTGCCTGCAGAGGCTACTGCCAGTGCAATTCGAGCTGGTCAGTAAATTTACACCATGAAATTGTGTCTTAAAACTGGAATTGAAAGCCTCCAGTTCAACGTCTCCTCTGGGGATGACTGGGCAGCCGTAGAAACAACACAGAAGAAAAGGATTTCATACGAAATCCTTATTTTCTGTCAGCAAATGCATTAAGAATTACAGGGTAATAATTCCAGACAGATTGAGAAGCTTCATGGATGTTTTGAAGTTATACATATTGCACGCAGATTTTCAATTCAGTGAATCTGAGTGTGTTACAGCCTGTGATGAAGCGTGCAGGCCTACCGGTGCCCCCGCAGAGGCATCTGAAGCCATTTCACACTCCGTGCTGAGCAGGGTCTATTAAAAGGAGATCCTGCCAAGTCAAGTCCCCAGGAGTTAAATTCCCAGCCAGGGTTTGAAGCTATTCAGGGTGTTACTAATAATGGAAACATCATTATCTGCAGCCAAACTCATTTACATTCTATACTTTGAGTGAAGGGAATTGGGATTAGTTAGCAGAGGACTGTTCTTCCTCCCAGCCAAAGGGGTGAACGCTACGGTAAGCAGGTGTTACCCAAGAGACTGTTTGATTTCTTGATCTCATGTTTATTGATTGTCAGCCTACATGGACAACATGCAGTTACAAATATTTCCTTGAAATAAAGCTGTCCTTGCTTGTTTTGACAGCCTTCTACACATCTTGTTTAGATTTTAATAATTTAATAGCCATAGTTGTAAAACCAGCCTACTCAAACTTGTGTGGTTTTGTACTGGACAGTGAAGTGGTAGCATGGATGCTGTGTCTGGGCAGGACAGTACGCTTGATGTAAGGCTAATTCCTTAACACTACCCATACTCCCTGACACTGTTTGGGTTTTGGGTGCAATTCTCTCCGTTTTCTGTTTAATAGGCGTATGGATTTTATCAGAAAACATATATCAATCAGCATCAAGAAGGCAAATGGTGAAATTAGAAGTATGGCAACAGTTTAGATACTCAAACAATCTAATAATATGATGTAGCAGTTAGAGAAAGCGTAGCCAGCATTTATTTCTATACCCAAATCTGCAAATATTTCGAAAAAGCACAACCTGCTTTGGGTGGAGGTTACTGAGCTCAGTATCTTCTGAATGGGTACAATTTTCTGGCTTATATTCTGGTCAAAGCCACACTAGCTGGCAATAATGGTCCCTTGAAGGCTTACAATAGGACCTAGAGAAGGTGGTTTAATTTTCTACTTTTGTAAATTGAAAACCACCTTTTCCTGACCAGCTCTGCCTTCTCACAGAAGTGACTTTTGCTTTTCCCCATCTATTGTGAAAAGATAAATTCAAAGTCAGTGGTTTCATTTTCTACAGAAACACTGTTTATTAAAAGCACTGATTTGAGAACCAGCAGCCCTGTTACGTTCTTGTTCACGTGCACTCCTCTCCTCTCACTAGAAATAAAATACCGGCCCTGGGAAATATTATCTCAGCTCCTGCAGTGGCCAGTACTGTTCTGTGTGTCTCAGATGCCCCAGAGTGCCAGAATGATTCTAAATATCATCCACGGTGAGCTAATATGGCCAAAGAGATTTCAAATACCAGCCAGCCTTTGCTATTCACACCCGAGTAGTTTAAAATATCAGCACTACAGTAACCTCATAAATTAGCAGCGCATTACATCTTTTCGTTACAGATGTGGCAATGTCATCCAAGAAAGTTAATGACTTGGGCACTAGGAAATGGTCTTCCAGGTAGCAAATGTTCAGCAGATCACATTATTCCATTTATAGCACAGAAGACAATCTAAAATGTCACCATTGCTCTGGAGAAAACAAAGTACTGCGTACAAACATGCTGCAGGCTACGTCAGTGAGAAAAGGGTTTCTCTTGCTGGCTCGGGTAGTTAACATTCATGCACATCTATTACACTACACTTTGTCTTCAGCAGCTCTGGGTAATAATATGTGGTAATTTTCTCATGATGGATACTGGTAGTCAGGACTAGAACAGTGGGGGTATTTTTAAGGTCTCAAGGCACACTACAAATCTTAGTAGTTCTTACTCTCTGTGGTGTGGATCTTGTTTAACTATCTCAGGAACATTGAGATAAAGAGAGAGAAGAGTTTGTCCAAGGCTACCTCCATGGCAAGCAGACCAGAGTACTTCAGTTCTCAGCTTACCTTCTTGTTACAGGGTGGGCTGCTGTTTCCAACAAAATGGGATTTTGCATGGGGTATCTGTGATCCTATAGCATACTCAGGGGATACTAATTTACATTAAGCTTTAAAGCAAAGTTTTTAAGCCAACTCTGCGTCATTCCCATGATGTGTACCTAGGGTACAGGGTCTGAGTAGCGGTTTCACATAGGGGATCTGAATAGAGTGAAGTAGCCTGAAACAAAGCGAAGAGTACATAATGTCGGTATTTTCAGAGTTTTGAGATTTTTCTGTTACATTCATTGATGTATAGCTTCCTAGGAACAAGTTTTAGGTGAATTCTATATTTTCATTCTTTTGGTAGCCAGCTACATTTTTGACGATGATAGGGAGACATTGTTTGTTCCAGACTTCCCTCACTAAAGCACCTTCTTAGTATCTTTTTTACACCTATTGTCCTCTTTCATCTAGCTTAATTTCATTAACAGTAAACTCTAGATATGGCTTTTTGATTGGAATGGAGGGAGAAGAGGAGAGGGAAGCTTTCCTGCTGCCTTGTTTGTGGCAGAGACATAATTCCTGAAGTCCCCAGCCACTTGTTTGGCCCAGAAACACTTGAGACTCAACGCCTGGCAGCGGTGGGGCTCCTCCAACCTGCATAAGAACTGTGCTTGCAGAAGCAGCTCGCTTAGTTGCCAAATTTCAGCCTTTCCAGGACACCTAATAGGTGCCATGGAAATATAGACTGTCTGGGCAAAGAGGAACTGTCTGGTTCTGGGCCCTTGGATTTCTACATTTTCCTCAAGTATTCCCAAACTATCACATAGAAAGTATTGACCAGACTGACTTCCCATCTGCTCAGACACTTCTCAAAGTCTCTACCTCATATTGTTTTCAGTGCCCAGGAACATTCAGAGCTTCAAAACCTGTATGAATAGACTTAAAAAAAAAAAAAAAAAAAAAAAAAGTAGAAGAAAAAATAGGAATACATTAGTTAGAGTATAACAGTGGTTTTCCAGGAAAATGTTGTGGCTTTGCAAGCTTGAAAGTTTTCCCTGGATACTGAGTCATTTCTGCACAGAGTTATTCCGGGCCACCCAGTCCATGATACTGAGCTGTATTCTTCACACTGTTGCATAACAAAAATAAGTTATGCCGAATTCATTCAACGTCTTGTGGCTGATTTGGGACAGTATGTGACAATAGCCATGGGTCAGGATAGTTGAGAGTCGGGTTACGTTATCACAGCTTGCCAGAAACCAGACCAGAGGGCAACATTCAGCAAGGCAAAACCCATTCTGGAGATTTTTTTCATCACAGTTTTCTGTACTTAATATATCTTCTGTTCTCGCCTTTGTGGAACATAGAAACAAAATTGATCTAGACAAGTTAAAATCAAAGACTTGAACTGTAAATAATCCTTTTGTTGGTAACAGATTGGGAAGAATGGTTTAGTTATATGGATACTATTGCACCTGAAGGGACAAAGCAGCCTCATCTCCTCCAACATTTGTAAGTCTGATTGGCTCTTTCAGTTTTCATGCTAAGGTCACAGAGGGAGAATCTTGAGTATAATTTTAGCAGAAAGTCATCTTGTAAAGAAAAAAAACAACTCTAGGAGGTCACAGCCTTGCGTGAGAATAGAAATAAACTCCCCACCAAACTCTTCTTCTTTCATCCTTCACTGACCCACCTTTGCTCTCATAGATTCTCCCATCTGTGAAGGAAGCCTCTGGATTTCTGACAGTAGAGGCTGTCTTTGAAATATGCCATTCTTTTTCCCTCCTCCCTGTCACTATGTGTTGTCCAGTCTTCAGTCAACAGCGCTAGCTTTACTTCAGTACTAACATCTGATTTGTGCTATAGATAGATAATTTTCTTCACTCTTTTTAGTTTGCTGAGCATCCCAGAGGCTGAAGGATTTGTGTTGCCTTTCAGTCTCCCAGCTTTTTGCAGAAAGGTCTTCTGTGCTGTCCCAAAATATTGAAGACTTTGTCACATTGAAGATAGTTTTCATGTGAAGTGGTGATTACTACATACAGAAAGTGGAAATGTTTGAGAATTACCGGAGAACATGCTTTAAAGTAGTATTTCTTGTACTGTATTTACTGTATAAAATGATAAAATCTCGGTTAATGGGATATTCCTCTCCTTTCTCATACATTCTGTACCAGCAAAATATTGAAGTAGATTTCTAAATGGAAACCTGTGAAGCTCAACAGGATTAGACTGATCAGTTGTTGAAAGTTAGGAAAACCTTGCTAAAAATATGGGTTCTCTTGGTCAGATATATAGCATTGCACCCTCTCTAAGAAGGTAGATGGTGCTCAAACTGTGTATGTCCTGTGTACACAGTAATAATATTTTATTGAGCTGTTGAGCTCTGTTCACAGGTCAGGGGGTGGTGTGAATCCTATAGTTACCATGTAGGTCTTGGTACCACATAGTGATCTTGACTGAATTGCAGAGCTCACTCAGTACTATGGTACTCCTAGGTCAAGAGTAGATTAGAAATGGTTTTCTCATAGTTTTGTGAATGAAAGCTTTTCTGAAGACTCAGCGCACATGCCTACATGGCAAATGGCACCCCAAGATGCTCCGAATCTGGCATCCGAGTGGCTGCACCCTGGTTTCTCCTGTAGAAATTACTTGTGTTATACCACATAAAGGTATCACAAGTGGATTCTCCTTCCTACTGCCTTTGGAAACATCATTCAAAAAGTGATGGGGGTGAGGGATGAATGTGGAGAAAGTTTGGTACCAGCTCCTTGTGTCTTGTACTCTGGATAGTTTCACTCTTTGTATTGTGAAAGGCCCATGGGAAATAACAATAACCCATCAAGGGGGATTTATCAGGGGGCAGAAGGGAAAGTAACTCTGCCCTTCAATGCGTGATGTATTCATCTTGGGTCTTGTGATAAGAAAGCAGCTGTGCTCACATGCATTATATAACAAAACTGTTCTGGCATATTCAGTCAGATGATTTCAATCAGATCCAAATTTCACTTTGTACTGCAGTTAGAATGGGGCTGGTATCTGCCTTTACAGAGATTTAAACCAGCCAGGGAGGCATTTTTCAAAAAGGTGTTTACATCCATTGAGTCTATTTGACATCACAGAAGTGTTATAAAAGATCCTTTATGTGATGGAGAATCTAACTCTCTTATGTTAGTGTAGAAAATCATATAAATATTGTAAGTAAATATTTAGAGAGAAATAGCAATAAAAAGGAAAGGAATTGAGGAAAGATTATTTGACTTTGAGAATTACCAATGTATTAATATAAGCTGTACTTTAGTTCCTATCCAACATGATCTGAAAATCTCCTGAAATAGTCTCCGAAAAGAATGGCCGAGTTTGTAAAAATCCATTACTATGCAGCGAAATAACTTTGAAAACCTGTCTGCAGAGCAATATCTTACAGTTTATTTTGTTGTTTCAAGCTATTTTTACATAAACTAGTCACTATGACCCTTGCTTTGTAAAATATTTTGGTGCAATAGGATTTTTTGTTATTGAATTTAGTTAAGTTAAAGGTGAGGTTCCATCATTTTAAAAGCAATGTGCATATAGTGCCAGTGACAGCATTAAAACAAGCCGGTTAGTATTACTTAACAAGCTGCTTAATAGTCATTAAAAGCAAATTTTCTGTCCAGTTCCAGGAAGACTAAAAGAGGATGAAACATTCATTTTAGAAGGATTTTGAGACATATGTCTCAAAAAGGGGAAAGGGACCAGGGAGTGCTGGTGGACAGGAAACTCAACATGAGCCAGCAGTGTGCCCAAGTGGCAAAGAAGGCCAATGGTATCTTGGCCTGCATCAGGAACAGTGTGGCCAGCAGGACTAGAGAGGTCATCATCCCCTTATACTCGGCACCGGTCAGGCTGCACCTTGAGTGCTGTGTCCAGTTCTGGGCCTCTCTGTTTAAGAAGGATGTTGAGATGCTGGAGTGCGTCCGGAGGAGGGCGACGAGGATGGTGAAGGGGCTGGAGCACAAGCCCTATAAAGAGCGACAGAGGGAGCTGGGGTTGTTTAGCCTGGAGAAGAGGAGGCTCAGGGGAGACCTTATTGCTCTCTACAACTGCCTGAAAGGAGGCTGCAGTCAGGCAGGAGTTGGACTCTTCTCTCAGGCGACCAGTGACAGAACGAGAGGACATGGTCTCAAGCTTCGCCAGGGGAGGTTTAGGATTGACATTAGGAAGAAATTCTTCACTGAGAGGGTAATTGTTCATTGGAATGTGCTGCCTAGGGAGGTGGTCCAGTCACCATCCCTGGAGGTGTTCAAAGAAAATTTGGATGAGGCCCTTAGTGACATGGTGTAGTTGACAAGTAGGAGTAGGTGTAGGTGTTGGGTCATAGGTTTGACTCGATGATCTCAAAGGTCTTGTCCAACCTTATGATACTGTGATACTGTGATATGTGCAACGGTCTACACGATGTGCTGGGCTACATTTGTACTTGCTGTTGCTACGTCGTGGTAGGCTTCCAGGTGGTCATGGTAGAATTGCAGGCACTCAGAGACAAAGAGTTTGATTCATCCAGAGAGTGGAAGAAGTGATTTATGGGAAAGTGGTAAAAAATTAAGTATATGAGATGTGAGATTTGAAGACAGAGAGAATATTTTTCATTAGAGGAATGGAAACTGGGAAAAGTGAAAAAGCATTTGACCATACAGTCCTATTATCAGGTTTCTGAATTTTCCAGCTGTTTTAACTGCTTTGATATAAAATATGACTCATCTCTAGAATATTGCTTTCATAAGTCAAAGCTTTTATCATGGCTGTAACAGAGGTGTTACTGCTATAGCTCTCAGTAAAATACTTGGTATGGCATGAGCTGAGCAGTGCTGAGAGCAAACAGATCGATCTGCTAACACGGAAATACTAACGAATAATAGCAGAGCTGTGGGTTTGTCATAGGCACCCGGCAAGCGTCACTGCGCGCTTGGGCTGTGAATGGAGCCAATCTAGTGTAATATAAGAGAAAGAATGTTGAAAAACACAACGTGGATTCTAACAGTGGAAAGAATTTTATCTTAAATGTTAGGTAGTATTTGCCCACCTGTAACACTGCCAGATCCAAAGGTCCGGCGAAGTGATCTCCCCTGCCTGTTTCCCTCAGAACATTTTCCATGCTTAAGGCAGGCAGAAGCCAGGCAGATCCAGAATGTTTAAAGACGAAGAGTGAGGTGTCTTTTTCAAGCCTTTCTTTGCAGCCCTTGTACCTCACCATCTCATTTTCTTCTTAGTATTGGAGGCACATCCTGGGGTTCACCTTACCTCTGCACACTGATGTGAAGCACACACTTCTTTAACCTTTACTTGCAATGGCCAAATACTCTTCTATTTATTAATAGGTTGTTGTTTCGCTGTGTTGAGGGTGTCTCCATTTGTGAGGTAGCCTTTCACGTGTGTTGCATAGATTGCAATATCTTAACAAGTGAAGCACTGTTATTAAGCTTCCGTTTTCCTTAAACCCACTGCCATGAAAGGTCAAAATACTTTTATTCTGAGGCAAGGCATCTGCCAATGATTGGCTCACTGATTTGCCCATGTATATTGTGTTTTTTCCTGACTAATCTACCTATTCAGTGAATTGAAAATAATTGATGGAAGTCCTATGCCAAGTTTTCAGTCAAATGCACTTGGTTGCAAATATTTTGGCAGGGTACACAGGAGGGAGAACTGCAATATCTGTAAGAAATTATATTAAATGTCATTTTGCTTCTGTGAGGCTTCACATAGAATAGCTACTCTTCACAGCAACGATTAAAAGCCCTTGGTCCTGTGCAGTGGACCACTGCAGGTATAAAAAGCAGAGTCCCAGCCAGAGAGTTTTGTGTGCGGGAAACGGTTCCTTTTCAAAAGCTCAGAAGCGCACAGCAGTTCACAAGGGGCTTGTTCCTTTTCCAGCCTACTCTAATGTTGCAGTAGGACATTGGGAAAATTCTTTCACAAGATGAGAACAAGAAAGCTGCTGAGAGCTCAGAGAGCACCCTGTATGTGTTTGTTTACATGGCAGCTCTATTGACCCTCCCTGTAAAGGCAAGGCGAGCCTTTCTGCCTGGGTTAGAGAGTCGTCTCTGACTGCCAGAAACACTGCCTTTCCAGACAGGTAGCGCCGGAGCCTCCAAAATTGTCTAAGCAGCTGTTCCCACAAACTGGCTGCTCTGATACTTGGCACAAGTAGGAAATGACAAAAAAGTCCATAGCGGGAGGTGGTGCAGTCACCATCCCTGGAGGTGTTTAAAAGACGGGTGGATGAGTTCCTTAGGGACAGGGTTTAGTGGGGAAACAGGTACGGTTGGACTCGGTGATCTCAGAGCTCTCTTCCAACCTTCTGATTCTATGATTCTATGATTTCATGGCAGCAAACTCAAGAAACATTGTTATTCTCCCATATCTTATTTTACCGAGCATGAGATCATGTCTATCCAGAGAAACAAAACCACATAATTTTTATCCAATGCTTCTTTCTGTTTTGTTTACAAGTGAGCATGATTTAGAGCTGAATGAATAATGGGTGATATTATATCTCAAATAGTTTAGGCGTAAAAACATAAAATTTAACAAATGAATAATTCACTGAATATATTTGTGAATTATTTAGCCGGCTCTATATGTTGAATAAATACAGCCTGATGCAAAGCTCGGGGGAGTCAATAACTTTCCGGTGACCTCAGCATATTTTGGATCAGGTCTTACAAGGAAAAAGAAAACTGACAAATAATTAATTTGAAAGCAATTCCATAAAATCTTGACAAGAAGTTTTCTTTTCTGCAATGTGTTTAAATTGCATTCAAACAATGCCAAACACATTTTGAAAAGTGTATGATCTGTTCAAAGACAGTTTGTAAACAAAAAATTTTAGTCTTTCCATCCACCTGTTGTGTGGGTGTAACTTTTGGGCAAATCACTTTTTGGAGAAAGCCAGCATTTTTAAGTGATGAGAAATTAAAACTAACTGTATCATATTAAATGATTAAACATTGTTTTTTAACAAGAATCAGGAATTCAAAAACCTTGAAATTCCTGATTTATTGAGTTGTATAATGAACAGCTGTAACTATAGTTTTGTGAAAAATGCAGCTTGATGAAAGACTTTTTTATGAGATGACAAATCTGACTGATACAACAGGAAAGGTGATATCAGATGGGGGTCTGACAGAATGTATATGCCTCTTGGGTTTAAAAAGTAGACAGACACAAGATAAAATATACAGTAAGCTGATTAAAACATCTTCCAAAGTGTGTATTTTTCTACTGCAGTCCTGCAGTTCAAGGCAAAATAAATTAACTGCAATCCCATGACCTTTTTTTTCACAAAAATCTCTGACTGGTTGATCACAAGGTCTTCTGCCATCCTAATTTATGAGCCTGATGGCAAAAATCAGGAATTAATAGCATTTGTAATTTTATTGGCAATGTAACTGCTACCATTTTGAATGCTTCTTTCCTGAGAGAGTTCTGCTTAATGACTGAGCAATCACTGATAGAGTAGGGAATTTAGAATTGCTCGGAGATTTTTTATTACCTTCTCTAAAAAAGTATTTTTGCCTTTGCGCTAATGAGATTTTTTTGAGAGCTTGAATAGCTAATTTACTTTGCTGGGTGAGAGGGCACGTTTGCCTTATTTTGAGGAAAATTGAGCCAGACCCTCAGCTGATTCTTCAACAGAGCACTATAGTATTATCCGTTTCAATGGGGCTCTATTGATTACTATCGATCACAGCACAGCCCCAAGTCTATGTGCTCTTTGTGAAATGTTGTTCACATATAAGGTATTCTGAACTCTGTTCTCTCACATCAATTAACTTGTTTACAAGAGGCAGTAATTGCATTTGTCCATGGAAGCATAAGGATCAGAGCACAATTTCATGCAATTAATTTCTATTTTTGAAACTCACTGAATTATAAAACCTGAAGTTCTTTTCTCTTCTTATTTTGAAGGATTAATTGATTTGTCCTACTTTAATTTTAAAGTAAAACTGTGCATATATTATAATTGTACTTGCAAGTTTTTTGTTGTGTCTTGACTGCTAATTTTTATTTTAAGTATGCATTCTGATAAGTTAAGATCTATAATATGTAGTTGAGATGGATGTTTAGCTATTACACGTGCAGTTTGCCCTCTGCCTGTCTGCTTAAATCTATCAGTTTAAAAATAAGTGGCAATGGGGAAAATATATGTTTTCAGAATTCAGAGTTTACAGTTTGCCACATTTGACAAAAATACCGATTCTCTTCAGAGGCTCAGTCGTATACCTAAATACTGCCATTGTTGATTAATAGCAGTTCAGGACCTTGCAGCTCAGGCTCTGACTCAGCCGTCCCTGTTGAGCAATACAGCTGGGCAGGTTTGTTAAAAAGCTGATGCATCTGGTGCAACAGAACTGGTTAGGAAAAAACTAGTCTTTCCAAGGCAACAAGTGATGTTCAATGTATCTGAGTTAAAATCAGAAATCCTTGAAGAGCTATAAAGGAAACGGCTTTTTCATGCTATTGCACAACTCAAAGACTGGATAGAAAATGCTAATGTTCCTGGGGTTTTGGCATGAAAAGGAGAAGGAGGCATTTTGACAATGCAGATCGTATGCCACTGCCTTTGTCCATCCTCTGTTTCGAAGGCTTTAAATGGGTGCTTTCAGCTACTGTTTCTTATTCAGCATAATGCACTTTAGCAAAGTGTAGAATATTAAACTCCAACAAATGCTGGTTTTTTGACTGTGTCTTAAATTGTTTAACAGTGTGTGTAGAATCTGTAAGAAGAAACAGAGTCTGTTGTTGAATATCAAAGGAGGAGAAAGGGGATTTAGGTCTGAATTGTACTCATACTCAGGTGATGACGGGACACAAAGCCTCATCGAAGGCATTGCTGTAGTCACAGGAAATCAGACAAAGGCACACCCAGGTCAATGTTCTTTCTTTGCTGGTGGTGAGCAGCTGATTCCTTCAGAATCAGGTGAGAACGATCTCTCAGCTGTCAGGTTTGCAACTCCATACGGTATTCAAATATTTTTGATATCTGAAGAGGTTGAAGACATTTTGATAAAGTTTCAGGACTTCCACTCTGTTAGTACACCCCCAGAACTAAGAGGGGGATCAGACAGATGAACCAAAGCAGGCAGCTGCATCTTTCTTAGTTGTGTCTGGGATTGTGCCAGCCACGCCACATGGAAGGGACAATATTGTCACAGCCTTGCCACTCTTTTCATTGCTTATTCACCCAGTGAAACCAACTTTAGGCTTCAGACGGGGCAGGAATACCAGGAGAGCGTTGTGCAGGAATATTGGGGTTTTCAGAAGGACGACACTGCTCATACAGGAACGTCCCCTGCTGCTACACATCCACAAATGATGAAACTGTATTCAATTACAGCAGGACGTTTGGCCTGCGTGTTACCAGCAACAGGATTGGAATGAGGGTCCAGCATTCCTAAGGACTGTCAGGGATGGTTTAACTAATTTCTCTGGGGAATCAGAGGTAGCACTGACAATTTTCTTTATTTCTGCTTTTGTGTAATAGTTACTAAGAGTGTTTAGGGAAACATTCTTCCCTGCATGTGCTGGGACTCTGTTATATATATGTCATTTGTGAGTAAATCTGCCTAAAGGATAGAGTTGCATTTCCTGATGGAAAGATGTGTTGTTATGTGAGATGTCACAAATTTGGTGTGTTCTGGTTTTTTCTTTCAGTTTCACTTTCTCACTCATTCTCATTCAGCCTCAGGAGAGGCACTGTAGTATATTTAAAATGAGGATTTACGTAACAGCAATTTGTCAGTTAATCTAAAAGAAGCAGGTGTGATGTTTCAGCTCATAACAAGGTTGTGATTCCTAGCTGAACAAAGCCTGACACAGTTTTAACTGGCTTGTTTACACCATCAACACTGCTGTCTCAACAGCCGCGCTCTCCAGTATCTCATATTAATTGGGAACTGCAGCCAGAAGGTATCAAGTGTCGCTGTAAATTGCTGGTTTGTTGAATGATGCATGCGAAGCTGAATCACTACAGTAAATGTGGATACTGAGAAACACAGCACTTAAGCACACAGACCTGCCACGCGTGCAACTCCAGCTATCAGAAGAGGAATATACCCCATAAAACACTGCACTCTTCCGTTGTCTCTCAGGGTTTCTAAAGAGAAGCTGGGGATGCTGTGGTGGAACAAGTAACAATAATGCAGCTGTACAGCTACCAGCTCTGTGTGCTGCCTGACTACTAATTATAAGGTAGCAAAGCAAACCAGCTCTCTGTAAATAAAAACTCTTAGTGTATCTATCTGTCTCTAAAGGATTTGCTCCCTTCACTTCATGCCTTGGTGTCTGTTTCCCTGCTTTTTCTGCCTACCTGTCACCTCTACCTGTCCTTTCCAGGTGCACCTTAAAGCGCTACCCCACCACCAAACTTAGCCTTCCAAGCATTTTCCCTCATGCTGACTCCTCCTTATTTTTTATTACAATGCCTGTCATTCGTCCTCTATTGGGCAGGGACTTTGTGTTCATTTTTAGGTCTCTCTTCATTTTCCTTCAAGTGTTAAATCACTGGTCCATCTTTCAAGCCGCTTTAATCTGCAATTCTCTCGCCTTAATATTTCTGAAATCCTGACCTGTATTTTGGCAACTTTTTTCGACAACTGCAGTCTTTTTTTTTTTGTTTGTATGTTTTTAAATTTTTGGTGTTTAACATCCTAAATCAATAGCACAAAAATACTCTTCCTGAGCCTTATATTTCAAATTTAATCCTTCTTGAATATCTTTCCTTTCATTAAAACAAATCTAAGGTGCACTACAGTCTTTCTCACTAGCACTTGGGATTTTATGGTTGTGATGTTCTTGGTCTTTCCATTCCTTTCCACCTCCTTTTTTATTCTTCTTTTTTTTGAGACTTAAGTCAAAATGCAGCTCTCATTTCATTGCTTCCTTCCTGCATCCACAGAGAACCTTTTTCCCTGCCTGTTGCAAATGTCACATCTGCATCTTGTCTGCCTTACACAATAAGAGGAGGGAATATGTTGCTTGGCATTTGTTAAGCCTTGTGCACCTCCCCAGACTGTACAAGAAAATCTCCTATTTATCTATTATTAATGGGACTATATCTCCAGTCCCCTTGGCTCACCTCAATATAAAGGAAACAGAAAATGCTCAATATATTTGCTTTGTTAGGATGAGAAAATAAATATTTTATTTCTTTTATTAAATAAATAATGTTTTACAGGACTACCATCCTTCAGGTGTAGAGATACTGCATTAATTACCATCCCAGCCCGATTTTCTTCAGTCCTCCCAGTGAACTACAGGAGGATCACTGAAGGGCTTTTGCTATTTCTGATTGAACAAATGCTTTGAGAATTTATTTCAACCTCAGATGAATTTGTGCAGTTCACAATTAGTTCTGTTATGAGAGTGCTTTTTCCCTCCTCACATTTGCTTGGATAAATGCGTGTCCCCCAGCGCCGGCTTGCACACTTGTGGTAGCACAGGTTTGAAGATGGCAGGAGAACAGATTTAGGTCTCCAGCTGTTGTAACTTTTCTCTAGCTCTCTTTTTCTTTTGACCTCTTTAACTGTTATTGTTAGCTTCTTTATCAAATCAGGAGTGTCATTCCAGTAAGTTCTTTGCGTGTTTCTCTTCTGGCTGCTCTGCCACGTTAATCTGCTTTCTGTAATGAAGATGACTGGAAGCCATCTATCCACTCGGTGTATCACTCCAGGGTCTTGTGAAACACTTTGGGGAGCGTATTTATTTAAACATTACCATAAATGCAAAATGAATGTCATACTTTTCACAGAATAGCCTTGAGTAGGTTCATTTTATGAAAAGCCGTCTGTTTGTGAAATCTCACCACTTGCTAAGAGAACAGCAAAATGTTTTCTCAGGAAAGTATACAGAAGACAGGGAGTGACCCAACAGTAGGAAACTGTGTCTGGATTTTCCTAACAAACCAACAATTCAAAAATATTACTGCTTTTGCAGAATTTCTTCACCTGTAAACCTTATTTATATTTTTTTCAGTAAGTTTGATTCAGAGCCCTTCAGTGTCAATAAGAAGACTTGAATTAATCAGTGAATACATGGTGACTCTTCATAGAAAAAAACAACTATTACTGTCTTGTATTTAGGATGAAATCTTCCCGAAGCAGATTGTTTGAAAGTGAGTCACTGTAAACATCCTTTCATTCTCTTCAGAAGAACTTAAGACACCTACTTCCAGAGACAAGATGCTGTGCTAAGGTGGCCCCACTCTCACTCAGCACTTCAAAAACTGTAAACTTCACTAGATTTTTCTTAGGATTGCTGGCTCTGCCTCTCCCTATTTCTGACCACAATCTACGTTGAGATGCTCGGGAAGACACATTACAATATGTGTCATTTACGCCTCTTAACCTCCACATCCATTGTAAGAGTGGAAACTTTTTTAGGAAGAGTTATGGCAGGAAAATAATTTATGACAATTTCTCTTCCTGTTCTGCAGGACAGCGTTACTCGTTAGAAGTCTGGTGGGTGTGCTCAGTGTCTCATTCATTAAAAGATCAGCAGCACATTTTACCAGGGAGGAGGTCGTAGTACAGATACTTAGTGTATGTCGTGCCATCCTAAAGAGCATAAGTTGCACTGGCAAACAATTTACTTTAGTAAATTTTTAACAGTACTGAAACAATTGCACAGTATGTGTCAGGTCTTAGACCTCAAGATTATTTACTTATTCTGTATGAGGTTGCTAGATGTAAAACCAAAGCAACGATCAAGGGAGATGAAATCAAGCTAAGAACTCTCCTATTCCCTGCAAAGGAAACTTTAGGGCTGCTTTTACCTTTCTGCAGGCTCTTAGTTTCCTGGTTTCTAAACTTCTACAGGAGGAGAAGATTTGAATTCCCTCAGGCTATGAAAGCCCTGAAACACCTCCCTCCAGCTTTTTGGCCAAATGCTTTAGCTCCCGGACACCATAGTCCTCAGTTCCTCTGCTGTTTTTAGGAAAGGGTTCCTGATTCAGATTTTTCAGAAATTCTTAGTAAGCATCCATCCAGGAGTGTGCTCCCAGGTACGTGATTTTAGCAGACTGGAGCATCTTTGCTGCTTTGCTGATGGCTGGCGTGCTTAATGATTCCTGCCAGCATCTCTGTGTTCACCATACAGACCTTCCTACCCTGTCCCAAGGCACCCAAGCTGCCTTAGGCACTGTATGAGGAAAACACATCTTTAATTCTAGCCTTAAATGTTGTTATGTGGTGCCTAATTTGGAGTTTACCTCTGCCTGAAAGAGGTGCCGGCCTTCACATTGGCTTGTGAAAGAAAGAGGATTTAGTACACGAGTGGTGATACGCATTGCTCCTCTGCCTTTCGTCTCCTCTGTTCAATGCTGAGAAAAGTTAGACCCTTGCTCGTAGTCTTGGGTGTTACAAGAGGGAGAAACATGGCCTTGAAGCAACACAGTGTAATTAATGAAAAGAAACTTGGCTGGACGTCTTAGGCGTGCTGCTAACTTTAAATGTATGGATCTGTCCCATTTAAAGGAAAGTGAATCAGAAGCTGAGAATTTCTGTGACTGGGAGAAAATTAAGCATGCACTGGAATATTTTCCTAAATTAAAACACTATGTTCTTCAGCTAAAGATGGACCTCTCGGAGGAATCCAACTCATACTATTCATAGTGGAACATTTAATGTGATCATATGTCTTCAGAGATGAAATGACACGTATCAGGGGTAAAACTGAGAATATATTCTTACTTTCTACTTTGCACCACAGTTTTAGAAAGCCCCCTGAACTTCTGGTCATAATTTCTAACAGTTACTATAACAGCTGTGCAGTATTAAATAATTAGCCTGTATATAACGTATCATAATTTTCACCACAATAAGGCATGATGGTAATGAGTTTTTCTACCTATCATCATTACTGTATGATTTGGTAACTGTTTGATGTAAGTTACTTTCCAAAGTATATGTATTAAATCTTATTGTTCAAACAAATGAAAATTACAAAAGGGAGACTTTACACTGTTTCTTGGCCAGGAGTTTTTACAGCACTTGTGAAAGATTCTTTATGACAGATATAAAGACATGTTACTAAAATACTTTGTCTTTCTGGAAACCTATCACAGTCTATAAATGTCTCCCAAAATAACGCTGAGAGCATTCTGATATTGCCATCACAAATATACATATTTTTCCCTTGTCTTGAAACAAACATTATAAAATCTTTGGTTTGAACTGTCAGAAATAACAGTCACCCCTAAAGGGGGATATTTGACTTCCATCTGTTTGGAGGTTGTTTTTTATTTGTTTCTTTTTTCATGCTTCTAGTCTCCTAATTTTTTAACTAACTTTTTCTTTTGAAGAAACCTTATTTAACCTTCTTTCTGAGTTTCAAGTGTTCAAGCAAGACAAAGAACTACCAAAGTACTAGCAAAAGTGTTGGCATAATTTAGAAATATAAATTCATCCTCTCATTCTAATGGAAAATCTGCTAGGAAAAATTTGATGTCTTTGTTCATATTGTGTTATCCCTCATGTAGTTATTAATTTATATTGCTGTGTAAATGAACATGAACTTCCTAACTTTGTCTTCTTTGGTATTCCCGCATCGCGATTTCTGCTGCCTGCCTCTGATATACATCACTCTCAAAATGTGGAGGGTCACTTGCAGTTTGTGCTTGTGTCTATCATTCATTCTGCTAAAGACCGCTTCATCTTCTGGTAATATATTGGCACCCAGGAATATAAACAGAAAGCCTCTGTGGTCATTTGTTTTCTGTTATTTCTATTCGGTACCTTAATCCACTTGCATATAATTTGTATATTTTCTGTTCACGGTTCCATTCTACAAAAACAGTTTTGTTTTCAGCCACAGGCATAGGTGAGATGCACATATTTCACTAGTTCTCTGTAGGTATTTTAGTTTAGTTGTAAGGCATATTTTGGTAACAGAAATGGAAAGTAACGCTTACATTAATGTAAGATTATTTTGGCCCCAATATTAGGAGATACTACACAAGGCTTGTTTAGCATTTGTTGGTATGATAAAGGTAGAAGCTGCTAAATGGAGGGACCCGAATGGTTTCTTCCATATTTCCACTAGAACAGTCACTTCAGCAGTACCTTTCACATTTTATCTTCTAGTTCCCTTCTGCTTTATGCAAAGCTTTGTTTGGGTTTTGGAATGGAACATGCTAGAGAATTCTGCAGCAGCGATGAGGAAAAGTATGACTTGATAGTACACATGTCTAGTTTTCATTTATGTTCTGGACTCTGGATAGAAACAGTGACAACTTTATGGCCTGTCTCTCAGGCTGCGGCTGCATGTTGATTTTCAAAGATTATTAAGATACTGACCTTTAATCAAGAATGATGCTTGCTAATACATGTTTCCCCTTAATCACTCTGGTGTATCTGGGTCGGTGTTGAAAGACTTGAACCTGCACTTTTGGAGTGATTTCCCATAGTCTTCTGCAAACTGGATCAAATTCACCTTTTAGCTGCACTGAAATGACTTCTCTTTGTGTAGGAGGATGGTTATCTATTTTGGAGGCATCTTCCTCTGCTGAGGAACCGATAACACACTAAAGGTGTTTTCTTAGCAGAGCTTGCATTTCACCATCCTTCCGTGTAAGGAAAATTTATACCTTTTTTAACAATCTGTCATGAGGTAACACTTCTAAAGAAGTGCCAAGGATCTTTGATAGCTGATTTAAAGAAATATGTATTTCAGCCTTTGAAATAAGGACAAACCACCTTTCTTTGCTGTGAAAACCACATCGTGGAAGAGCATAGTGCTTTGAACTGAAAATATATGCTTCCCTTCAGTGTGCATATAGCACCAGCTTTACTGTACAACAATCATGAAGTTCATTGTCACAGCTGTAAAAACTATGATGTTCTATCTAGTAAAGCTTCCTTTTTATTTTCTTTTTTATAAGACTTCATTGCTTCTCTCAAGTAAAATAGTGTTTACAACTGTTCTACATTCAGGACTCTGTGAAATGAGAGAATTATATGTACTGTCACAGTCACACTGGGTTTTCCTAGATAGTCACAAGAAATAGTATTGGTTTGGATGTGGCATGTAGTAGTGCGTGACTGCTTACAATAAGTATATACAAATCTAATCTTTATTGGTTGCATTGCTGTTTCTACTTTCCATGCTGAGTTCTGGTTTGCTGTATTTCCCATGAAGAACTGCAGGTGCAACTGGTTGTGAAACAGGACCTGCAGTTAAGACAAGCTTACTCGTAGAGTTACAATACTGACTAGGGAGGAAACTTGTGTGGAGAGCATCAGTTAGTGTCGCTTCATTAGCATGTGTAGCAGGAGCAGAAAGAGGCCCCTGAAAGTCTTTAAGAGCTAATAAGGTAGAACCTCTTCCCTAGTAGCATCATGTGGACTTCTCTTCTGCTTCTATTCCTGCTCCTCCTCTGAAAAAAATAGTAGCATTTTTTGGTTGACGTGCTGCTTTACTAAGGTGTAGGTTGGCTTTGTGCTAAAGGCTGTGTAGCAAGAGTGAAAGGCAACGTGTGTTTCCTTGTATGAGTTCATAAATGTCAGTATACAAGTTCTTAAGTTCTTACTTCTCCTCTCCTCCTTCTGTAGTAGTAATTCTACTGGTTTTTTTTTCCACCTAAAGATGAGTATTTCACTATTCAAAAAAGTATCGTTAAAGCTGACTTTAAATACCACATCTGCAAACTTTGCACTGAAGCAAAGAGACTGGCAATAAATTCCTGCTTCTGTCCCCGTATCCTGTGTTCCCGTTTTGCTAAATCCCATCCTGTTTCCAAAGCAGTACCTGCTGTTCTCAAGCAACGCGTGCTGCCACCAGCTCCCCACTAGACCAGCTGGCGTATTCACGGCTGAGGAGACTGCCTGGCCAGAGCAGCGGGAAGGAGGAATGGCTGGTTTAAAGAAGACTGACCTGCAAGTATGCTTTTGACCATAGCTCATCCCAGAAACCTCTTTGCACCCTGTTTCCTCCTCAGCTACTGGTACTGTTGCATGAACTCTAACATTGGAGCATAATTCCACTTTAAAATATTTATCCTCCCACTACCACTGCAAAGTAGAGAATTACTCCCCCCTCTCTTCATGCATGGGATAGAGTCTGTAAGACTAAAAGGTCTTTCTTGTGCTGCTCTGTACACAGGAATGCTATGACACAAAATAAAACTGAATTCAAATTTTCCAAGTTCCCTTTAGCGTTCCACCCAAAATTAAGAAGCAACTCGACTCTTTCATTTGGCTGCTCCAAATGATAAATACCTGGCAGCCCCCTCTTAATGCCATTAATCACTTATTTCCCTAGACTCGAGTCACTGCCATGTCAAATGCAGCAAAGCCGTGGCCAGAACGCTATATGGCAGTAAACCACTATATTTTTGGATATTGACAGAGGGATAAATCTCTGTTTTCCTTGATTAAAAGTAGTTTTTTCTGGCTTTATTTCCCTCTTCACAGTGACTAACGCTGGAGTAGTTTACTGTAAACTAGACACTAACACTGTATTCAAACTATGGCATGCACAGGAAGATGCAGGGCCGTGAATTATGAGTGCCTCTTCATGCAAAAAATATATTGATATAATGTAGTGGCAAAATGGAGTACAAAGCTTTTTCAGTTCTCTTGTAAATCCTGGATTAATTTAATTCCAGGTGGTGACAGGATTAATGTATTGCCAAAATTGCCCCTTGTTCTTTCTTGATGATTAATAGCTTATCAGCATTCCTTTCACTCTATAGTGAAGCAACACTAATAATTTGCATATTGGAAAGTTTCTTATGGAAGCACTGCTTGCAAAGCAAGCAACCAATGTATAGCGACCATACTGGGGACGATGCCAAATGGACTTTGGAATTACTAGAAAGTTCAGGAACTTTAAGAAACTTGACTTCAATACCTGTATTGAATACATGTATACACACAAAGATTCCTTCTCCTCTGAATGGTTTGTTTAACAGGCTGCAGTGATGTGAAAAGTGTCTTGGTGGACACTGAGACATAGCATCTGGGAGAGAAATTTGCAGTCAAAATGGACAAAAATCGATGAGTAGCTTCAGATAACAGATACAGCTAAAGCTGTTATCCCGTGGCTTGAGCAATTTGAATATAAAGCTTAATAATCTGGTGGTTCTGAAAGCGCTTCTTTGTGTCTAGAATAATTTATTTTTGAGATAGAAGCAGTTCTACTACTGTTCTGGACTTTTTCTGTTCAGATTTATGGCCCAAGTATCTGTGAAGTCAGAATTTCACAATACGAGCTCTCCCGGCTGTGGAGAAAATGGGAACTGAATGCAGCTGGTGCAGTATCTGCTTCCCAGTAGATGGAGGTCTCTGCCACATAATCTGTCACCAAACTAAGAACAGGGGAGCAAGAGGCGGCACTGCTGCTATTTGAGCAGAAAGGGAGGCCAATGCTAGGTCTGTATTCTGGCTTTAATTGATTTTTTTCTCTCTCTCTCTCTTTTTTCTGAGCTATCTAAGATCCCATTTTTCTGAAAGCAAGTTAAGACACTTTATTTATACAGGAACAAGCTGGTGTGCTGTACAAGAACTGCTCACGATACAAATAACCCAAAGGTTCATCTTTGTCTACCCTAGATCAATGGGTTGGTTCCGTCTCCAGAACTTAGTTGCCACCAACAGGTACTATCAGCGGTTGTTGCTGAGTAGGGTTGACTACCCTGAGGAGAGGAGTAGCATGAGCCTAGAGCAATCTTTGCCTCTCTAGAACTAACATTAAAGGATGATCAGGCTGGGTCAGAAGGTAAGTTGATGATGCACTAACCTCTTGAACTGAATGAGATTATCACAAATTTCTGCTCAAAGTATAAACATACCGCACTCAGCAAAGCACTCCACAAGGCTGAAGTGAGACAGACCACCCTGAGCCAGGAGCATGTCTTGGTTTAAAGCAGTCTGTAATGTTGCTTTTATTTCTTCTCTCTTTAGATTTAGAAGAGGCAGGGGCAGGGACATGGACTGAGAAATCTTACCGGTTCCTGAACAAATTCAATGATATTTAACTGTTGACCTAAGGGATAGGGAAATGCTCTGTAGTCACAGAACTCAAGTTGTGTGTGTAGGGGGGGACGCCTACAGAATTTTCTGAAATCTTATTCTGTTGAAGAGTCACAAACTTATCCTATTCTTCTCAACTAGGAAAATGTCTCCATTCTGTTACTTAAATGGCTCTATTGTGTCATTTATCAACTCTGCAGTGTATGAATCATTTATCACCTATTTCTGTGGTCTGAATTTGTTAAGACACTGCACCTTGTACCCTAGTTTTTCAATGCTGCTTGGAGCTACTTGTGCTATTTTGAAGTTATACCTTCTTCCTGTCATGGTTATTTTTTCAGAACTTCTTTTGAACAGCTTTCCACAAGGATCACTGCCGATGTGAGGCTTGTTTGGCATGACTACCTAATACTGACTCCGTCTCCTGATATTTCACTTTCTATTGATGCTTCTGCTAAACCAACAATGGATAAATGGATATATAATTCATCAGGCCTACAGGAGAGTGGGGAATAATGGGAAATAATAGCTTGCATTTAAGGTTCGGGAAAACTGTTCATTGGCTTAGGTTTTTATTTTCAAGCCTAATATTTTATTACATTATTTTAAACTGTGGTGGTATAGGTATAGGGTGTCCATTGCGGTCTCCGTGTGGCATTAACTCTGTCATGGTGTTGTAGCTGGTTATAATAGGGTTTCTGCCCTTTTACTTAGGTTCAGATAGAAGATTTATACTAGAACAACTAAGGAATTGCCCAGATATTTCCATGATTTATCCCATGAAACACACATCCACTGGTACTTCCTAGTCCTTAGTCTCATAACACTGCATGGTTTATTCTGAAGCCACTGGCTGGGAAGTAGCTGGGTCTAACTTCCAGATCCAAGCCACGCTGAAGTGTGTTGGACAGTTTTGCAGGGAAAATGAGTGCTCCAGACAAACAAAGAATAAATAATAATAAAAAACTGGTTGTTTATCCCAAAGCAACTCTCTGCCCAGAAACCGCATGCCCCATCGAAAGCTAAAATATTCAGTCTTCCGTGCTATTGGCTGCTTCATATTCAGCTGATCATTACCATCTGTGTTTGATAACTCTGACCACACTTTTATTAGGCTAGTCAATAGTACGTGGCACCATGCATTCATCAATTACTAGTACTGTTTCAGTCTCTTTAAAATCAGAATGAAGCAAAAATACCTTAATCTTAATCCTTGCTAGTTCTTTCCTGGGTTCATTTTTTGTACATTCGATGAACCCAGGGTGCATGAGGCCTAAGGAAAAAATGTAGCTTCTCTATGAGTGGAACTCAATTGTCTGACTGTCTCAATGTGGTGACGCATGTGCACTGGGTAATGTTAACGTGATGTCTAATATATTACACTTTTCTAGCAATATGACTGCTATCACAGAAGGCAATGAGGGTGGGGAAGAACTGAATGGATTGCTACAACAGTGATGCATTTATATTTGGAACCGGCATTGCCATGCCATTATCAGGATGTCTTTGAGTAAATTTCAGGCTTTAACATCCATCAAGCTGCCTGACAACACGAAGCCTGCATTTGTGAAATGTCTCATAGGATAGAGGCATAAATCTGAGTTATCTACATAACAGGGATATTGAATTATGTTACACAGGAGAGGCCATAAACATAGTTTCTCTGGAAAGCATATCTAAGAATAGAGACCTAAAATACAACTCATTGTATTACAGTAACACTGTTTTTATTATAGCTTTAACTTTCAGCAGGAACAGAAGGAAAGAAATAATTTTAGAATTATCCCTTCAGGCTGATTGCTTCGGCCACACATTTATGCGACATTTTACATCTATCAAACATGGATAAAATTGGAATAACCATATCTATCATCCTTACTCAGAGGACAACTTATTCAAGCTTCTGTTAGCTGCTAACTAAGGACATGCAATTCATTGAGCAGGAGATGAACAAAGCTTTAGCAGATCTCATCTACTTCTGAAATTCAAAGAACTGTATGCTTAAGTAAACTTAGTTAAAGCTCATCATCCTGGCCTTAGCTTTTTATCTGTGACCCTCAAAATCAAATTGAAATGGCAGGTTTATTTGGCCTGATTATCTGTCATTGTTACTACAGCAGTTCTAGCATACATCACTTCTATACAGTCATACCATCTGGAAACTTACAGCATCTCACCAAAATAAAATGGATCTGACGAGAGGGAACCAAGACTGTCACTTCATCTTTTCCTTTGTGTGGTCGTATTGTTGTGAACTGAATAAAATATTTGTATTTAATGTGAAATATGTAAGATTTTGCACTGGTTCATAAAGTTCACATTTTCAATAATTATAGTGAGAAGATCTTTGCATTTCTGCAAAATGTATGGCTTTGGAGGAAATGTATTTCAATAGAACAATGTACACAAGCCACTTGTTGGGATAGTTCAAGTAATTCTGTCTTTAGGAGTTCCTAGGTTTTTGTTCAAAACTTGAAGTGGGTGGGAGTAAATTTTAATATGAAGCAGTACTGCCTTGCAGCTTGTTCTACAAAAAAACTGACCAAGTATTTGCTCAAAACGCTGGCATTCTGCATGTGTGACTTGTTTATTTTTATTTAAAACATATGATGCATTACTTTGTCTGCATGTCACGTAACATGAGATTTAATGGAGTGGAGAGTGATAGGATCATAGACTAATTTGGCTGCTGGCCAGTGATGTTAGAAGATCCATAGATTCTTTTTTCTTGGAAAAAAAAAGCATAATGGGGAGTTCAGACCCCTCTGATCCCTGATTTGTCACCCAGCCTGACTGCAGGAATTTTATTCCCTGGTTCTAAGTACCTTAACATGTAGAGCAATTAACCCAGGGGTTTTCTGGGACACCATCCAGTTCAGTTTGCTGTGAATTAGATGCTCATAGTGTCTTGTAGACACTAAGTTAGGCTGAGAGCCCTTCAGACCCTCTGACTTCAGAAAGAAGTGGGAATGCAATTGCTGCCAGGACTGTGCAAGCTCAGCTTCAAAAGCATGCTTAAGTCTCCCTTCCCTTTTTAAAGCCCTTCCTTGACCTTTCACAGAAATCATGCAAACTAAAAAAGGAGGAGCAGATAGGAAGTGAAAACACAACCTGGGCTTTCCATCACCATGGTGGAGAGGTCTAAAAACAGAGCTGAAATTTGTGATTAGTGTGGATTTTGAAACAAAGTACCCAGATCATCATTGGTTGTGAGCATCCTTCATCCTATGACTTTCACTTTGAAAATACCTGAGGTAGGAAAAATCTGTCTAAAATTGGGCATGTTCAACAACCCAGTCGAGTTTTGGAGGCTGTGCTTTGAGTGCCTGGTGCTCATGGTGTCGGTGTGGAGGGCTTTGCAAAGATGTGTCACTGCACACTCAAGATATGCGCGTTTGCTCTCTGGAAGAGCTGGACAGATGCGTGTGTTCGGTACAATGTTCCAGCAGGAACCCCCCTGCATGAGATACTGGTGGGTTGTCCCAGCGATATGGTTTGCTTTGACTCTAGAAGGCTGAGTATCAATGTTGGAGACACAATCTGTGACAGACCTGCAGTGTTTGCTGTCTTCATCTCCTGTACTGGGGAAACATTTGCTCTGACCCAAAATAAACAGTCCTGTAATCCTACACTGAGCCACAATAAATGGGCTGTCATGCTTCAGGCTGTTCTCATAAGCTCATTTGGGACCTAAACAGGTCTCAAAATGAGGAAGGAGCAAACAGAGTTCAAATCCTGTGCTCATGACTGTTCTGCCCCTTAGCTGATAGGAGCAGCCTCTGCAAATGAGGGAGCGCTGTGGCCTTGGAGTCCACACAGAGAATGGATTTCACCTGGTACTTTGTTTTTCATTCTCATTGAAAAACCTAATCCTACCTAATCACCTTATGAAGTAGTTGAGTCAGAGCAGTCTTTCTCCAGGGGCTGTGAGAGTAGTATCACAGCAAAATGAAGCATTCCTTTTCTATTCTTAATGTAATTCAGAATAATAATTCTTCCTGTTCTCTCATTGTTTCCTGTTTATTTCCTCTTCTGCTTAGAATTTTCCTTATTGAGAGTCTATGATTGAAGACAGCAGAGTGACAGAAGCAGCATACTTGGAAAATAAGTGGAGTTATATATACACACCTTATATATCATATAGTTATATATTTTATGGTGTTAGATATACATTATCAGGAACTATGATCTAAGTATGTGGAATTGCAGGAATTACAGTATTTAGATAGCATGCTGGGAATTGTTTTTTCTATTTTAGTAATAAAATGGTTGTGTCTTAAAGGGATCATCTGTTCTACATACTGAGAAGCGTTGACATGTAGCCAGGTCAGCATGAATAGGTGTATTCAGTACATTAATGGAAACAAACATTTCCAATCAGAAAATGGGAAAGCAGGTTATTGGGGTTTTTGTGGGGGTTTTTTTTAAGGAAGCTTAGATCAGTTGTTCCATGAAACAGCTTTAACTGACAATGAAATAAGCCAACTACATGAATATGTAATTTTGAGTACTAAAAAGCCCAGTGTATTAACACTTCTGTATTAAGTACGACAACCATGAAATAGTGCCTCAAATGTTGTCTTTACATCCTTTATTTTACAAACAAAGAGCACTGGTACCTTCAGAAAAGCAGATATTTTTGTGGATTGATGAGTGACTTTTATGAGAATAAAAATGGGGGCACCACTCACAAATTAGGGCGAGTCTGAAAAAGAAAGCTACCAAGCAGAAATGCACAGGTACTGCTGAAAGCTGAGTGTTACAGAAGATTGTATAATACAACTAAACCATGAGTTTACTGTATGTACACTTCCTCTCTTTATCTTTCTCCCTTCAAAAAGTTTAATTTTGAAAATGATCTGCAGCGGCTTTACTTGGAAGAGCAGTTGTAACTGGTGGGTAATGTACAGCTCAGACTAACCTACCTCTCAAAACCACAAAATATTTGAAACGATGCCACAGTAAATGCAGTAACACAGTAAATGCAGCGTTAAATAAGGGTGTTAGAATTTACCACCAATCATACGGAATTTGGGCTATTTAAAAAAATAATTTAAAAATATCTTTGACGTTTGTGCTTACAGGTTTGCTGTGTGTTACTGAGCTGTTTGCTAGAAAGATTTCACTTGGATAATATGAGCGTTGAATTTTATTTGCAACAATTTTATCTAACTTGTAAGTTTTGGGTTTCTGAAGCTAGTTCCTGATTTTTCAGTTTAAGGTGGTTTTCCATGCTTAACCTCTAATTTTCACCCTTTATAAAGAAAGTCATCCTCTCTGCTGAGTAGAACTACTGGAGGCTTGTAGAAAAAGCTACTTTTCATCCTCTCTTTTGGTCACAGTTCAGATTAGTAGCTTTTCAACAAGAGCATAGGCTTGCAGAAAACACAACATCACTCAATAAAAAGAATGCTTGTCATTGTCAGCAGAAGAATGAGAGTGAACTGGGCTTGTTAATGAGAGGAAAAAGGGGAAGTTAAACGGAAAAAGGAAATATTCTTTGATTCTTTTGTCAAACTTTGAATCTTTGGCACAGCCCATGGGATATACTTGCTTGCCCAACATCACATCAGGTTTTGCTTCAGATGAAGCTGAGTGAAAACACTGATAAAAAAATAAGAGTATGTGAAAAGAGTAGCTTCTGGGTGGGGAGGAGTGGAGCTCAAAAGGGAGAAGTAAATATTGTTCTGCTTTGAGTTTGACCTGGCATAATTTCTTACGTGTATATTTTCTTTTCCAAAAATAAAAAGATTCAATTTTATCAGCCCATAGTATGTACTACATGACAAGAGTTTCGCAGCCCTTCTTGACTTCCCAAGGAGTAGTTCCTGGCTGCTGAAGGATAGCAAAATGCAGCCCTTCCCATCTGTTCTTATCATGTTGTCACCTTTCTTCTGGACATGATACTCCTTAGTCCATTAAGATAAATCTGTGTATTGAACTGCTGTAGCAATGGCCAGTTTTTGATGTGTTGTGTGTTTGAATGTATGTATGTATGCATACACGGTAAGAAGCACGGTGGCATAAGCTGTATACTGTGGAAAAGTATGGAACCAGCTAAAGAAGACATTTTTAGTTGCGTATTGCTGGAATCCTGTAATTACAACAGTGATGGGATAGTTTCAGGCTGTTTGGGTGCTACTTTATACACCAATGAACTGTAAAAAATGTGGATGTATAGGGAAGAGGCTCTTTAGTTTGTGCTTATGTGCAGTTTAGCTTGTGTTCTGCACTCTCAAAAAAGCAGGGATTTGAGTTGCTGAGTCTCATCTTTTTTTATCTTGTGGGCATATGTGGAAAACTTGAGACTATTTTCCCTTCATATTTTTGCAGACAGTTGTGGGAGAAGAGGAAAGAGGCTGTTCAGTTCACTAACAGCCACCTCAAATTAACAGGAATTGATAGACAGGTATCACACACAGCTCTGAAAATCTCTCAAATGATATTTGTTTGTGCACACAAGGGATTTCCAACTTTATATGCAGATGCCAACTTTGTGTTAGTATCATCTTTTTTAACGGAAAAATATGTAAATGTACTTTTTTCTAAATCCTTGTTGTTAGTTTATGATATGAGCAGGGCTACTCTGGGGAAAACCGTGAAACTCCATCCTTATAAGAACCTCCCTCATCTGGATTTAAGCTGAGGCCCAATACACTTCAGGACTGCTGATAAGTGGTTGCCTAGCAAAGATACTGTTATGGGTATCTGGCTTTACCGTATTATCTGGTCTCAGGTGTCTTTGGTACATTTCCAGGCTGAGGTCATGCAAATCTTTAATATAGTATTGGTAAATTTTGGTGCTATCTGTGCCTTAGCTGTTTAGAAAACTTTCTTTAAGCCTTCCAAGGGAATGCACAAGAAAAATCTTTCTAAGCCATGTTTCCCCAAAATCTAAGAAAGATCCAGAACAAGAAGATAATTATCTCTGTAGCCTGTAGTGATTACAGATGAGAAACCTAATGGTACTTTAGCATTTACCCCTATTTGACTGGCAGATCTATGTCTGAATTCCAACAGGGATTTTTGATGTAGTTTTAAATAGAGGATGATCTATGTATTGCTAGACCTTTTGGGGGTACAAATCTGATAAGGATAAAGAATAATAATATAGGACCAGGCACATAATGGAGCTTATTTCAGCTTTGTTTAGGTAGTCTGCAGAGGTACAAAGGGCAGATATTCCAATGTAAAGCACACAAAGCTCTTCCAGATACAGTGGAATAAGATTGAATGATTTTGGCTCTCTGCATCAACTGCCCTAATTTTGCCAATCCAATAGCAAGGCCCCAAATGTGGATTTACTCTAGTCAAACTGCAATTGTTCTTCTACTGTGTTGTGTCCAGAAAACCAAAGAAAACCTACTGATTAACAGCTCCATGCCTGTCGGGGAAGGCTGCTCTTTCTGTATTGAAGGCACAGGTGGTACCTACATGGATATGTCTTCTACAGGTCTGTGTCTTCACCCTTTCCAGTGCACAGAGTACCTGTGGTTGCTGGAGGTAACCAAGAAAGCGGGGCAGGAAGGGCATTGCTGGTGCTTCCTGAAGTCTGATGCACATGACTAAATGGGAAGTGCTGAGAAATGTGTATTTAGGCTCCATTTGATAATGAGTCAACAAAAATTGTAAGCTGTTTCATAGTCAGTAGAGCAGCAGACAGTTCTCAATTTCTAAACCTCCAGAAGGACTTTTTTAATTTCTGTGCTAATAGCAGTTAACAGATGTCTTGCATTTTATTGCTGTTACATCCTAGTAGAGCCTGGCAAAGCCTATACAATGGTATCAGCAAACACTGGGTTTGAAATAGGATTACGTAACTATTCTAGACTTTCTCTTATTTCAATCTGGTTGATAGTAAGATAGAAGCAGGAATCAAAATCAGCCCTTGTGGTGGAGACAACAGTCCTCACAAGCCTGCTGAAAGGGCAGGGGAAAAGCGGTTTGGTGGGAGGAGACATCTCTGTCCTTTGCAATAGCTTGGAGATCTCCCTTGTCAGTTTAAATCCCTCTGTTGGTGAGCATCAGTTACATTCCTGATGGACAATCCCCAGGATATCCCAAGAGTCTGTAATTTAAACTTTGGGACCAGGGGCCATACTCGTTCCGTCTGTCCTTGTCTACTGTGGAGGACTCTTGTTTGCTGGCCCGTTCTTATCACCTCATACATGGTTACAGTCTTGGAGAGTCTGCTGAATTAGCTCCTCTTCAGCAAAACTTTATATAACTCTAAGCACCTCATAAAGTTCATTAAAGTAACAGAACCTGAATGCGTATCGCTGTGTTGAGAAGTGATAGACACAAGAACATTGTCAGCTGTTTGGCTGAGTTGGGGCTATGGCCTTCGCACAACTTTTTGCTATCCAGTAATGTATGCTACGCTGACTTGCAGAGTTAAAACAAATGGTGACAGGAGTTAGGAGAAACAGCTCATCTCTCAAATATTAGCTTAGTTAATCAGCTGTTTTCCTAAACTACTCTTATTCATTAAAAGCAAATGATGTCCCACTAATAAAATCTGATCTTTGCTTACATAAATTTATTCTGACACAACCTTTAATAAATTGGAAGGAGAAAGTGCCAAAAAACCTCAGTTGTGCACGTCTGGTATACGATACTGATACACTTTGACACCTGCACATTTTAGTTTGCATCAAAGGTCACTTTAAACTCAAAGGGAAAAGGAGTTTAGCATAAAGTCAGCAAATTTACTTCAAGTTTTTTTACAACAAAAGTACCTCTTGATTTATGAAATATTTTCTTTTTTTAAAAAAAAAGCACACCAAAACCAGCCAAAACATTAGTTTGGTTTTACTCAATCTAATAAAAGACAGTGTGAAACCTTGACTCTGTATATGGCCTCATGGCAGTGGCACTTCTGGTTTCTTTATTAGTGGGATTGAAACCTGATTGAGGAGAGAGTTGGAAGCTTTTATCAGAACCCACAGAAATCTCCTCCACTTAAAATAACACTTGGTTAAATTCCAACAGGGATTAGTGCTCAGTAAAAGAGAGATGTACTAAAGTTTGTCAGATGTCTCCTGTGGCTTAGGAGAAGACTCAAATGGAGAAGGTCTGAAACTGGATCAAAGCTAAACAGAAAAGCAGAGCTTCATGTTGCTAAAGCACTTGTATTAAGAAAGTTCTTTAAAAAATTGATTTAAACTGATTTAATTTTATAGCCAATTGCTTCATTGGACACGTGAAACATCTCTAGCAACTTATTATTTCTAAATATATGTTGAAGTTGGAAGACAGTACAGTATATTATGTCTGCAGAATGGCCTGAAAATCATCTTATTTTTCTAAAAAAGGGAGTATAAAAAGCAAATATTTAAAAAATACATTTAGGATATTCTGTAAACTGTTCTTGATCTTTATTGACAAGACTTTGGGAGATCTCAAATCTTGTGTCAGGGCAGGACTACATTACATCTTCTATTTGATTCAAAAGTTTAACAAGACTATATCCTAAACAAAGGGGTGTCAAACTCACAGCCCATGGGCAGAATCCAGCCCTACACCTTGTTTTATCCAGCCCAGCACCTTGTTTGTACCCAGCGGCAGCACCGAGCTCCTTGCCCCTGTGCTCCTGCCAGCGCTGGGCACGTGTGCAGCGTGTGATGCGCGTTAAGCTGCAGGAGCAGGAGAACGGAGGGAGCCGGGGGTTTGACACCCTTGCTTTAACAGACCAGAAAAGACCTGATCCTGTAAAAGTTTCTAGAAGTCTTTGGCATCACATAGCTGGGGCACAGGAGTGCTCTGTGGTAAACATGACCAAGTTATAGGTTCCTTTAGCCTTAATTTCTGTTTACACATGGGAAATCATGTACAGTTCTCTATACATGGTCACTTTAAGCCCCTTGCTGTATTTTTTTCGCCCTTATTCCTAATGGTTAATCAGAAGTGCTACATATAATAGAGAACCATGATTTTCCTCAAGCAAAATAAATATCATATTCAGGTAAGCAATTTTGTTCAATTTTCCTTGCTGGTTACCCAGGAAGATATCAAGGGCAAATTTATCTTGTCAGCTCCTTGTGTGCTTATCTCTGAAGAGAGATGAGTGAAATCTTTTGTGGGACGAACCATTTTACTGTTGGGTCTCAGATTTTGTCTCTAGTCCCAAAGCATTTAACTCCAGGTTTTGTGATCTCTGATATATTTTAAAGCAAGGACTTGTGATAAAAAGAGCGACTGGGTTCAAAGGTAGGACCATAGACATTTTTCTACTTGGAGCAGCTGGAGACTGCAAATACAAATATGTTTTTCTGAACACAAGCTGCTTTAAGCTTCTCCTCCAGTGCTACCATCTTATCTGATTCCTGTGTTCTGGAGCCTCCTTGCTGCCTCAGGGAGAGCTGTGAACTTCCAATTTCCCTCCTCAGGCCTCCCTAGGAGTCTTTGGAGAGCTTTGCTTCTTTCTGTGCCGTAAGTTTTTGCTTGTTGCAAAGCAATAGGATTAGGCAGTAGCTGTTGGCACGGCATTGGCTTTCACTGCTGCCAGTCCCGTGTTAGAATATCGATTTATTGGGATGGAAATGATGGTGGACGTGTCCTGATTTCATGTTGGGGTGAAAATACTATGGCTTACAGCCACACTGAGAGAAGCTGTGCTCTGAGGCTCAGTCGGCAGCTCTCTGCTCCCATTATGGCAAAGCTGTGCAACGTGGGCACCTTGGAGGAGGCAGTGCTGCCCAGTCCTACACCAGCACCATCTTGGCTACCTGAAATCATTTTCAATCATACTAAAACACAGCAACCTCTTGTTCTGGATATGCTTTCACCTTTGGTAAATCACAACTCAGAATGTTGTGCCTTGGTGTGTGTGATGCCGCCCTGCAGAGAGGCCAATCACTGTCTTGTCGTGGCAGGAGAGGCTCTCTGAATTCAAAATGCTGGGTGTCACTAGCAGAGCCTGATAGACAAAAATTGCTTCAGGTTTCCATGCCCCGTGCCCCGACGGGGTCAGCAACTCCCTGTGCTTACTGATGAAAAGCTTTGAGATGGGCTTTTGTCCTGCTTTTGACATTCACCCTTGTTTCTTCAGCAAGCCATTAGGTTGTTGACCTTAGCCACCCGACTAGTCTCATCTGTTTTTAATGGGATGTTAGGCTGAGGTTTGAAGTCTATAAGGACAGTGATTTACCCTTTTTTTTACCCAGTAGTTTAGGCAATTTGTATATCTGCAGTGCTCTGGATTGTGCTCGCTATTAGTTTCTCAGGTTAAACTCTTCCAGTCTCATTTCTATACATTAAAAAAATATTCAAATGTGGTTAAGAGTGTGAGAATGTTGACAGTGACTTCTGTGGAGTTAGTTCAACCTCTTATTATTTGATTTTCAATGTTTATGAAGACTTGCTACTGCTGGTTGGGGAGGCTAACGTAAAAATAGAATGAAAAATAGTAATGTTTCAGAGCTTCCATGTATGGCACAAAACTTCTAAAGTGCTGGACATAGCAGTCTAGCTAACATTGCTTCTCCTGAAAATTGTACGATCACTTGTGTTTCATGTCTTTCTGTCTCTTAAGAACTCATAATATAAAACTGCACATTGAAGGAAATGAGATTACTCTTTCCTTTGGCAGATTAGTTAGGAGATAAAGATTTGTGCTTTCCAGGTTTCAAGACAAAATAATTTCCTGTTTCTCTCTTTGGTTGCTTCGGGAAAATACTACAACTTTTTTAGTAATGCGTGATTTTAGAAGCTCAGCTGATGTCATATTTCACAAATAGTTACTTTATTTTTATTTAACCTGAGTCAGAAGACATGCTGGTTTTTTCAGTCTCTAAAAAAAATGTAATTAATTTATAACAAGAGATTGAACAATGTTTTTGTAAACGTGATCTGGGGACCACTCTGTATAGCTGAGCTTTTATGTACATGGAGATATTTAGAGATGTTTTGATAAGTCTACATGACAGAACAACTTTACCCTGAGTATTAGCTGATGAACAGAAGTTGTGCTCTATCACTGGAAATAGATCCAGCAATAATTGTACATAACCCGGCAGTTTAGTGGTGTTATACAGAATTGAGAAATGCGATAGTTCTCGTGCTTTTTCTTTAAGTCGTTTCAAACAGGCTGGTTGTTGTGGTTTTGAATTTGTCCGAGGAATTTTCCTCCCTATTGCCAACAAGGGGAACGCGAAGGGGGCGGGGAGAGGCCGTTTCCGGGGAAACGGTGCCCGGACATCGGGGGGTTTCTTTCTTTCCCGCCTCTGGGGAGGGGAGCTGGTTTTTTTTCCTTCCGTTTCGCGCGCTTTCTCTGGGGAGGAGCGGCGCGGTGGCGTGGAGCAGCCACAGTGGCGGCGGCAGCTCAGCTGAGTTGTGACTCATGAGGTTCTGCAGTCCCTGGAGGACGCATCATCGGTCATCTGATCTTCCACAACTCCCGCAGAACTCACACGCCCCCTTTTCTCCCTCGTTCCCTTCCCGGCCCGCGGCGACAACCCCACCCACCCCGCCCCCCGCACCCTTAAAGAGACCTGCGCCACAAGATTTGGGGTACAGGACTCAATCCATTTAAAGGTTTTACGGTTTTGTTTGTGGTTACTGTTAATTCTGTTCTGCTTATGCATATATTCGTACCTAAGAACTGTTATCTTTTCTATACTTTTTTTTTTTTATTAAAAGTCTTTAATATCTGATTAATACCCTAGTTATTATCAAAACTAAGTCACTGGTTTATTCCTTCTTACTACACAGTAGTAGCATTTGTGGTTGATCTTGCAGACATGACAGACATAGCAAAGGACTTTTTCCGCCTTGTACTGTTAGGAAATACATAACAGCAACATGACCCTATGGCCCACTGGAACTGCCAGCCTCTTACTCTTTAGGTGTGAGTGTGTATTTGCATGAGATGGATCCTTCTTACTACCTTCTGACTACTTTACATTGAAAATCCACCAAAAAAAAGAGTTATCTCAAAGACATAAAAACTGGTTCCATTTTCCCTGGCTTTACACACGACATAGAAAATGGCTGCTGATTGATTAACTTTTCAAGATCCTTCACCTGCAAGGTATCCTAAGCTGAACTGAAAACCAGAGAGCATATGTGATGCATCCACTTCCAGACTGCTGCAGAAGGGGAAAACCGCAACAGAATGTATTGTTTCAAAGCCTCACTTAGTACACTACATGCCTTGAGTCCTCACTGCTCTTAATTTTCCTGCTTAGTTTTCTGGAAAGCCAAAACATTAAATCAAGTTGATGCAGGCAACTCTTTTGAGAAATTTATATAATGTGTAACCTATATTTATATATATGATCATGGTGGTAGTTTAAGGACTTATATCTTTTCACACTAAGCTGACTGAAAATGGTTACGTGATCTGATTGCATCTTAACTGGTTCTGTGCTTCAGATAAGCTGGATTCCTACTTTCTCTCTTTGACACCTTCAGATATAAATGTATCTGCAGAGTTTCCGCAAGTGGTGTAATCCTTCATGAGCAAGAAAAGCTTGGCTTATTTCCCCATTTGCTGCTTGACTCCACAGCACGGCAATTGAAACCCAAGTCTTGTTGCATTCTGGGAGAAAAAGGAATGTAGAAGGGAGCAATGAAAACAAAAAATCATCTGGTAGAAGTGAGGATGCGAGTTTACCACTGAGAGTACGTAATAATCCTAAAAATATCTTGCCGAACTCTTGCGTGAAGTGGGGTGGAAATTGCTCAGAAAGCCAATATTCTGCATTAATGCACAGTAATGTGAAACCATTGCTCTATGGAACTGCCCTATTAATATCATTGTTGTAGCAAATATGCTACTGAAGTCATGACTGCAGCTTGGTTTGGAAGAATTACTAGCAAGCTTTGTAAATCATAACTAAATAATGGAGTGCAATTGTCTCATTGAAGCATAACCTTATAAAAACTCAACTGCTCTGAACTTGGCATATCAATTGTGTACTAAAGATAAGTTGGTAAATAATCAAAGTATTACTTGGCTTCTCACAGACCGTGTAATATATAGTGGAAACAAATACATTTAGAACTGGCAAAGAGCTGAGAGTAGAAAGGATAACCTCTGGTGTTTGTATAGATCGACCTTTCAAAGCTTCTTTGTCATTTATGAAAAAAAATCCCTCTGTCAATAGATTTGCTTACATATCAATAAAGTAATACTGAATTCCAGTAAAAAAGCAGGTGCAAGAAGTAAATCATCTTGAGGCAAGTAATGTTCAAATTGTACATGTCCTCCAAAGCCTGTATGCTACTCTGATTCACACCAATGTCAAATGGAGCATTCCCTGAACAAAGACTGTCTTCACACACTGTTATTGCACCTGTGTTCTCTTCAAGATCAGAGTTTACAAGGTGTGAGAAATGTCCCCATGGGAGTAATTTGGTGGCTGCAGAAGGACAGAAGAATGTCCTAGCTATATGGAGTGGACAAGGTTCTCCTCAGCAGAGAGCTAGTCCTCACAAAGCACTGATTGCAAAAAAGCCACTTGTTCACTTAAGACTCTTCTCCATGAATCACTCAAGAATGACCTACAATTTGAGAATACTACACAACTTATTTCTCAAAAGGGTTTTGTTGCTTCAGGAAAATACCTGACAGGTGGCTACAGATAGTCAGTCCACCACGGGTTCTGTAGCTCGTATAGACTCTTCTCCTTTGGCTGAGCAAACAGACAGTTTGAACACTCAAAATGGTTCCCTTGCTCTTCAGTTGATTGAGGACTTGATTTGGGACTCTTCAGGGGTCCCAGAGCATCTTGTATTTATCTCATTATAAGGGATATAAAGATCAAAAAGGAAGTGCTAAGAAAAATACTTTCTCTCTAATTTGATATAACCACTTGTTAACTCTGGAATAAACCTCTCTTCTCCAGGATGCCACTACATGTACAAGAAAAGGTAGAAACAATTATTCAGTTTTCAATACAAGTGACTGGAGACTCTTCTAGTTTTAAGAAAGCTGAAGAGAACTTCCATCTTGAGTAGGTGTCTCATGAGATCTCCCTTTCCATTCAGAGCCCTTCCCTTTAAGCTATTTCTTGGCAGGAACCTCGTATATTCTTCCATTTGAAGTCCAATATTCCTTTTCACTTGGTTAAACTAGGAATTTCAACAGCTGCTGAGGGAAATACAGCTTAATTTAATCTAATTCTTAATGATGGACGCAATACTAAAATTAACAGCATCTCTTCCACAGGACCTTTAGTCCTATCCTTGCTGCCATCGCTTCAAGTCCTCCACCTATTAATAATGAAATGAAAAGCAGCAGCGATAGCAGAAGTCAGGGTGCTGTTTAATAAGTCATCTGGCTGCAGAGTTGAAATTCAGGCTTCAGTGTCCTCTGTGAGTATATAAAGCACAGAAGGTCTGTAACTCGGAGTGAACAGAGCCCTAAGCCTTTACATGTTAAACACATTAAATGTTTCCAGTTAATTTCATCTGACATCAATCAAAGCTCCACTAAAATTACTCTTGGGGAAGGTGGTGGGGAGGGAAGGGAATGGCAATGCTTCTTAGTTGGCTTTCAGTTCTTTGTGTTAAGAAAAATCACTGAGCACATTTGCGAAGCAGGAAAGGCTATGTTCAGAAGGCTGTGTCACCTGCTCTGCTTTCATTGGAAAAAGTAGGAGAACAGGAAAAAAGGGAGCTTTTTACTGTACTGTAGAATAAGAAGAATTTTTCAAAATGTGTTTGAGCATTTTTTCCAGGCAAGTTCAAAGAAAAATACTATGAGCTGACTAACATACTTCAGTCTGAGGAACTATTAAACTGGATACAGTTCCTTGTTCACGGCCTAAATGACAGCAAATTCACTCATTTGGAAAACAGTTGAAGCAAGATGCTTTGAGTCGCCAAGAGCTGCCCGGTTATCGGCTGGGCAGTACTTGTAGAAAGCAGTAATTCTTATTTGGTGAATTATCCACTCTCAAATAAGGGAAAGAGATGCAGAAAGGAGAAGAAAGGATGCTTTAGTGCTTTTAAAGAGAAATCAAGGTGTATATTACCTTTTGATAGTCTGCTTTGTAGAACAGATGAAACACCTGTATGTTTAGACTGTATGAGAATGTGTTTGAACAGGAAGGGAGTGAATGAGTCACCATCCCTAGAGGCATTTAAAAGACATATAGACGTGGCACTTAGGGAGATGGCTTAGTGGTAGGCTTGGCAGTGTGTTGGGTTGGACTTGATGATGTTAAAGGTCTTTTCCAGCCTAAATGATTCTGCGATTCTGTTTGTCAAGGGTCCTTGTTATGAAACTGACAATAAAAGGAGTGATGGGTGTCAGGGTTTTTTTGATTAAACTGGAGGAGCTTTAATGAGTTACACCAGCATTCCCATCTGATCACCCACACCATACGAAGAACGAATCCATACTTCCCACTAGTCTGTAGAGAGATAAGCTTCCACTCTATTCATGACTTTGAGTATTTTAATGGATTTTCCAATTTTCTTATTCTGCTTGTTGAAATCCTCCGTGGCCTGGGAAAATCCCCAGTGCCTTCTAGCCCATTGGATAAGTTAGCCTGCTGTCATCATCCTGTTGTTCCCTCTCCATTCTTCTTCTGCATAGATGCAGCCAGACTCACTCCCCACACTGTTCAACCTGCCTCAGTCCCCTTAATTTTTTTTAAGACTTTCTCCCTTAAGAGAAGGGGCTTACACAAGGAGACTGACATACAATGCCTGGAGAAGAAAGCACAGGCTGCAAGAAGAGGCACCAGAGGGAGAAAATGGGAGGAAGGGGCCGGGCCGCTGCTTGCCTCATTAGGTCGTTCTTGTCCTCTTCTACTGCTTCCACAGTCACATTACTCCATTACGCTCTTTTCTGCAGGTGCCAGTTCCGACTAGGTTTTGCCTATATTTGATCTGTTTACTGCATTAACTGACAGCCATCGTGTCTTGTTGGTGCCTCATAGATAATTTTTAAGTGTTAAATGAGGTATATAATTCTATTATGATTATTCCTGCCTTCCCTCATTTTCCCCTAAAATTAAAATTGCTTAACAACTTTAATCAAACTCAACCAAGCTCTTGACTAAACTAGGAAATGCTGAGAACATCTCATTGCATTTCGATTTAGTATATTTTAATGAGAAGTAGGAGGTACAGATGCTATTGAAAAGCATGCATAAGCCCTGAGAGACTTGGCAGGATACTAACATGAGAAGGAAAGAGTTGAATGCACAATTCTATAATCTATGCATTGCCAGGAGCAATGGCCACGTGCCACAAGCCTTCATGTGCAGCCAAACTCTATCAGCTGTGCTAACTGCTATAACTAATCCTATTTACTGTCATCATAGACCCTAACAAAAAAAAAAAAAAAGAGAAAAGTTGCAAGGTCTAAGCCTCAAATTACCTGTATGGCTTGTCCTGTATCTTGCCTTTCCAATACGACTACGTAGCCAAGTGATGAGTGCTTTGCCAGATGTGCAGAAGAATTTATTTGAGAGGCAAGTATTGCCCAGTAATTCTAGAGAAAACAAGAACATGCTTATTGGTGCAGAGAAAGGTCCTTTGCAGAAATATGTGACATACAAGCAGAAATGACTAAAAAGGACTAAGGGACTATGAAGGCTAAGAAAAACTAACCACTTTTCAACAGAACTGCTGATACTTGTGTTCACTCTGAACAGTGAACCGATGTCACCCACGTCAGCTCATAAATGTCTCAAAGGCAGGAAACAATCTGGTTGTTAAACTGGGGCAATAACGCTACGCATTTGTTGAAAAAAAAATAGTCCAGTACAGATTACTCAGTTCTCAGACACGATGTATCTAGTGTTTCCTATGGAAAAGAGAAAGTCTTGAGCAGCTCTTAACTGCCCTAACAGATCCTTAGGAAGGGAAAATATGTAATTTTGCATTGTTCAACTAGTAGTTCAAAGCTATACAGAGTTTCATGCTGCTGGTAGAAAGGTTTCATGTGTCTTTAGTGTAAACGGAGACCTGGTAGCTCACTTCTGGAATGAAATCAGAACCTATGGGGTTTGTTAGTCAAAGACAGGAGAAAGCAGTAGGAGATTATCTACATACAGGATCTACTGATTGAAGAAAGCACCTTGCTGTGTAGATGTAGGGACCTGTAGGCTAGCAGTAGACTTGAAACCCAAAGGATGAATAAACCCATTAACTGTGGCTGATACAGGTGAGCTTTAATGTGGCCACCTGCAGGGACTGGGGAATTCATCTCCCTGTGATGGGTCTGTGCTTCGCTCCGACTGTCCTCCTGCGAGTGGATTTAAATTGTCTGCCAGTGGGCAGCTGAATTCAAGGCACATGCTTGCATTCACAAGAGAAATCTTTAAGTTGTGGGCAGATACCTCAGATCAAGTGATACCTTAAATTGCCTTAAGCTAAGTCTTGTTTCTTAACATCACTCTTAAACTGGATACATAATTTTTTTGTTTGAGCCATTATCTTCAGTGCAGATCTATAGGAAGGGAAGCTCAGTTGGCCAGGAAAGGAGAACTTGCTCTTGTTCTGACAGGTTGGATATTTTCAGGCATTTCTGTTCACAGTTTATCCTACCTGTTTTTGGAGTATGCAATGGCAGATCAGGCTGGCCATCCTGATGGTGCATTTGTATCCTGCAAGCTTTCAGTCTTCCCTCCCAGTATATGTCTCAATAAATGAAAGTATTCTCATTGCTCGAATTCAAAACACATTTGCTTTGTATATTGGGTCGTAGTCCTTATGTGATAATCTACTGTTCTGGCTCATCTCATTTAAATTGCATTCTAACTCAGTTTATTAGAAGGGAAAATTAATTCTGACAACTGGCATCTCTTCTTTATCATTGCAATTGATGTAAATGTAAAATTTTGTTTTGAATATTAGCAAAACTAATGAACTAAGAAACAACCTCATCCTATTATTTATTTAATAGAAAGTAAGTATTCTGACTGAAAATTCGAATAATCACCTTTTTTCTATTTGGAATTGGCTTTTTTCTCTTTCTGCATTCAAAAGTGTGCTAAATAGTCTACTGTTTGTGCAGTCTCTGTGTGAAACTTATGACATTTCTATGCTCATCAATTTCTTTAATAGAATTCAGCAAATGGGCAAACAGACAGGGTTTCTGACTATTAAATGGGCTATGCAATTGAAAAGGTGAAAAGTTGAAGGAAAAAAACTAGGAATATAGAAGAAAGGAGTAGAAAAAAAGAGATGGAGAGAAAGACTTTAGGGATGTTGGGAACCATTGTAAGTATTCTAGAAAATTAAGGAAGAGAAGGGAAGGTATTTTTAGCATCTTCCTTTTGTTTGTTCCCTCAGATTTCTGTTTGACCCTGGCAATTTTGAAGAAGTACCAGGAACCGTATGCGCTTGCTGTAAAACTGCATGCACAAAACCTGTAAATCAGAGTTAAAGCTGTGTTGACACCTTTGTTCTGATACCAGTATTTCTCTGCATAACATCTAAAGGCATCTAATTACACAAAATAAGAACAGCTTCTACTAAGAATCTTTTGCATTTATTTTAAACATTTTTCTTCAAGAAACTGGGAACTTAATGAGATAGAAAAATTCTCCATGTATTATTTAAAACCTACTCCTCTGCCATCATAACAGTTCACAATACCCATCTGTTCTGCAGTATGCAAGTTTTACTCTGAACGCAAGTAATACAAGCTGCTCTGCCACATTCATTAACCCAACGAAGAAAACAAAGACATTTTCCCAGAAATTACCCGACTGTAAAAGCAAAAACAAAAGCAAAACTTACATTAAACCCCCCACCATCCTATCAATATGCAAGCATTATGCTGAAGTATGTTCTTACTAATTAATGCATCTAAAAGATCATCCATGCATGAAAAAGCAACATATGCTCATTTGTACTTTCCAACATATCAATGGAATAACACAATTGATTACTTTTTTTTTCTTCAGTAGAAAAGGACTGATAATCCCATGTCAGTGGTGGGAGTAAACAAGGAAGATAAGATCTTTAATCTATAGGGTCACATGCGATTTAGTGTTAAATGTTTAGCTAATTTTAATTGGTGCCCTGTAAGCTTTAAATTTAGGAAAGAATAATTTATAGGCTGTCTGTGCTTTATAGGTTGACATTCCTTGAGACTTGCAATCGAATTACTTGAAGGAAACACTGCTGGGACGCGATGAGGAACATTTTGTTCCTTAATTTGATAGTTCACTGGCTTTTGCACATTCATAAAGCATCGCGGTTCCTGATGAGTTTTGACTTAAACTTGTTTCATACAGATTTAAAGCTTTATGTAGAGTAGAATAAATGCATTTTGTGATTCCTGTAGCAGAAAATCATATAATTTAAACAGGGAAGGATCCTGAGATTATTCAGAGAGTCACCCTGCTTCTTCATTGCATGTTATATCTCGGGTAGTGATGGGATACAGCTACCCAATATTTCTGTGATGAAGAAAATAACAGCCTTATATAACGAACCCTATAAATTCACAGTCACTACTTCTTACTAAGAAGGAAAGAATGAAATAAAGTTTGTTCAGAAGAGTAAAGCTTATGTTAGACATATATTTACTCTATGAGGAAGCAATGACAGAGGAGACCTCTCTCCACCTCCCTTAATGAGCCCGGTTACTCCACCGCAATGCCAAAAATTCAGATGACTGCAGTGCTCCAGTGTCAGATCTCTTTAATGAGATGAAGGACAAAGGCAGAGTGGGTACCACCCTGGCCTCTGCACTGTCTAGTAGCTCAGGGAGCACATATGCTGCAACCTACCATCAATATTATAAACTATTGCCTCCCACAGAAATATTCTTACCTGAGATGATCTTTCTTCATTTCCATGTGTCTGTGCCTCTGTTTGCTGACATCCAGTATGGGAGCTGCCGTAGGTAAAGGGGTGTGCTGTGTGGGGCACCCCAAGTTACACAGGCCAGCTGCCTGGTTCTGTGTTTGGCTACAGTTTCACGGCACGGGGAAAAGCTTCTTGGCGAGCACAGTTGATATCAAATTAGGATCAAAGTGGTTTAGTGATGTGGCACACAGTATGTAACAAGTGAACTAAATATTCAGGACCAGTAATACAAGAGTTAACATTTTGCTGATGTGGTTTAATAAACAACTATGAATTCCTCAACACACTCCTGTATCTGATCCTGAACTGCTCCAACTTCTCTTACATGGTACCTGCACACCCTTTCTCACAGACATATGGGGTTTGCAAGCACCCTCTCTCCTGTGAGGAGGGTCAAGCATCTTGTGGGAGCTGCAAGGGCTGTGCTGCTCCCTACAGTCTACTCACCCATGCAGCAGTCAGAAAGTCTTCTGTGAGTTTACATGCTCACCCCTGAGATGAAGTGTAGTTCATTGATTCAGCATTCTGTTTAAACAGTGAATCTTAATTCCTTCAGCACTCACTTTGTGACACAAACCATACTTTGCCAACAAGGCACATTTTACTACGTAGTAATTTACCAAGATTAATATTGGAAAGTTCAACTTTGTGCAAGATGTTAGCGAGACAAATTTTTCATTAGTTTTAGTCAATCAAATTATACTGAGTAATTTCATAGTGCTGCAATGATTTAAATTAAGGAGATAACCTATTCACTGATGCAGACTAAACTGATCTTAAAATTAAAAGGTCAACTGGTGCAAATTAGTATAGTTCTTCAGAAGCCAATGTAGATGAAGTCAACTGAGCTGCACCAGTCCACACTAGACAAGCCCACGGCACAAGGAATCCTCCTTGACTGGGTCATGAGACTCAGTTGGTGACTGGGCTTCAGCACGTCCTGCCAGGGGCAAGCTGGAATTAAAGCAGACATGCCAGGGTGGTAAGCGGAAGGCTATAGGCCACAACTTAGTGACCATGCTTGAGCATGACAACAGTATATTACCCTTATACAAGCTGGCAGGCAGTTCTTGCCCCCCTTTAAAGGTACAGGGTGTTTTTCTAAACAGGGATGAATTCAGTCCTTATTTTAAATTTACAGAGAAGTTGCACATTTCAGCGGGTCATTGTTACACTGTTGGGATGGCAGCTTGTTCCATAAACACCTGTATTAAAAACAGTAGAGATACTGAGAGGTATAAACAAGTAAATAAAGATCTTCTCAGACACCTGCTAAGCCTGTGGGTTGGGTAACACTTGCTTCAGGTATCAGACTTTACAGGTAATCCATTACTCAAAGAAAGGTAGATATTGATCCAAACACACATCTTTTGAGCCATTCTTGGATGGATTTTATGTAGGCATTCTAACATAGAATCCATCTTTTGATGAGTTTGCACAGCAGATGAATTCTCCCTCCCCCACAGCTTTTTTGCTTTGTTTCTGTGAAACTGTGAAAAACAAGCCTTGTTGCCTTGAGATCTCAGAGCACCACAGGGCCAGCCCTTACCCTTTGCAGGGATCAGCTCAAGCTCTCTTAGGCTGACTGCTTCTTGTTTCGGCATTGCAAGCAAACCCAGCATCTCTTGGTGGCTCTGAGCCCAGTGAAAGTCAATTTTTCTGTTGATTTGGAGGAAATTTGGACTAGGTCTACATCTTGCCATTGGAAATTGATAGAATAAGCTGTTTATTCTCCTTTGCTTGTCTCCTGTCTTGGCAGAAATATTGTCTCTATCAAAGAAGAACAAAGAATCTGAGTTTCAACCCAGCTCTCTCACTGGTTTCTTTTGGCAGAGTGGCCCTATTAAATGCACTGAGAGCAGAGAGTCTGTGAACCTTTCTCAAATTACTGCTGACAGATTAATGTTCCTGTAATTACACTCAAATGTCTTAGAAACACAAATATTAATTAAGAGTATTGAACCAATTTAGAACAGTGTTCAATAGTCTTGAACAGAAATACTGTAAAAGTTAAACAAAATATAATCATTGGGAAAATAATCAGCATTAGTCACAGCAGAAAAAGTAATCGTTATAGGTAAAGTGATTTTTGGCTCAGAATTTATATCATAGCTATGAAAACCTTGCTAGTATAAATCATGTAATATAGCAATAATAGTTTTTCTAAATTTAGCTTTATGTTGGATTTTGAGTAGTCTCAGAAATGTGTGCTGTATTTTAAGGTGTATGTTTCAAAGCACTATGACCTCGCTTCTTTGAGCTGTTCCATGCGTGTCCTTAGGTTGAGGAGGCTACTAGTCAAGAAGTCCATAAATGCTGTCCATAAAAAGATTGGGTGCTTGCACTTGTAAAACAGTGATGACTGATGTCTTTTCTAAATACTAGGGATATTTTATTCTCTTCTTATACTTTGTCCCATAGCTATTTGATTTATGTTGGAAAGGGTTAGGGAACTATAGCTAACGGGCCAAATATCTTAGAAAAGGCCCTCATTTAGCCCTTCTTGTTTTCCTAGTTCCCACGCTGCCTCGTTTACTGCTGCATAACACCCTCAAGGCCCACTCAATTTCTTCTTACAGATTCAAGTCGCAAGGAAATCAACTTGAATTTTTGCCTTAGTGCTCAGTGATGTAGAAATGAGGGTGCATCTTCAACGAAAGTATGTGTTGTCTTTTTCCTTTCCATATTCCTTTGTACAACAAAATTTATGCATGTTCTTAACTCTGTATGAGATGTGATGAGAAGGATTGGTGGCTCTGCTCAATGTGTGTGTGCAAGCAAAGTAGGCTGTCACGGGCTAATGTCAACGAGGAGTGAGCTGTGGCTACTCCAGAAAAGTATTCAAGTGTCTGTTTGGTCTAACACTTGTTTTTTCTTAAGGATGTGCTTAAGTACTAAATTAGACTAATTAGCAGTCCATTAATCTGCATTTTATTACATGTGGCCTTACTATAGAGCTTAATTAAAAGAATGAGATCATTAACCATATTATAATGTCAAGATTTTAAAAAAAGTTTTCATGTGAAACATTTTGTCCATTTGCATGTCCTGAAAATCCTCTCAAAGTTTTAAATTTATATTCTGCATTCAGAGCTGTATCTTCCCCCATTTGCAGCATATGTACAAATTTAAGAGGAGAAAATCTAGTATAAACACAAAAAATATTCCAGCATGACTAACACAAATGAAATCACAGCTTGTTTTGAAAATTATCAGCAGGAGAAATAACCAAAGAAATGTGTATTCTTATCTGTACTAAAACTTTGATTAAGACAATGAAATAAGCAGACCATAACATTCTGTTCTGTGTACATTTAAAAAGTATAATCATACTTCAAATCAGAATATCTATGTATGAATTCTCATCAGATGATAGGTAATTAACCTTATGCCTCAAAACCTTTCAAATCTCCCTGTCCTTGAGAATTTACTGATGGCATATAAACTATTTACATCGGTTTTGAATAATTTATCCTGTCCTTCCATTATGCCAAATGAATTTATAATCCTGGATAATGAAGCATTCCTGAGTGAAAGTTGATATAAAGCTGCACCTCCTACTGAGTACAGGTCCGTAAAAATACTTCGTTTTTTCCCCACTGAACTTTATGAATGCTTTAAATGCACTTATCCCAGCAATTCTAGGATCAGACAGCTTGATTTTGTGCAGCTTTTGCTGATATAAAACCAGGTAATTCCATTTATCTCAAAAGAGCAATTCCTGATTTTTTTCACAAGTGTAAAGTCAGAGAGTTGAGCTCAGAATGTTTGACTCTACCAGAGACATATGGACCTTAAGTTTATTCAGATGCATATTCTATCCCAATATTACCCTTCATTTCATGACATTTAATTAAGAAAGGTCATTTTTCTCTTCTTCAGAGTACTTGTAAATATTAAACTGTTTCCCTTATGTATAGTTTTTTCTGCACAAAGGGATTAACATCAGCCCAGTTAAGGTCACTTTAGCTAATTTTGTGTCAAAGAAAAAAGATCAGAGCAAGCTCCCTAGAATTAAATTGTCCTGTGCAAGTTTGACCTTGTGTCTGTGTTTGATGACTTATGAGTATTTAAAAACCCACATGTATGTCTGTCTAGGATGCAAAAATATATGGTCAATAATTTCCATACAGGATTACAAGCCATAAGACAACAACTCACTTTTGTTATTTGTGGGTTATTGTTTGTAAAAGTTTATTAAGGTTATAAGAAAAATAATACTACTAATCTTACTTTATGTTGTGAGGTTTGTTTTTGTTGTCATTGCTTTAAATAAAGCTTTGAATAGGATGTAGGTGCAAGTATTTTCTCTTTATTGTACATGTGCCAGTAGGAATGAATTTGAGATGCTCCATGCTGATGGAAGCTCAATCTGCTCCTTTATTCTTATGGTCACAGGAATGATGATATGACATATAGAAAGTTTGTCAGCAGCTTTCATCATCCCTTTCTGGAGCTTTTAAGTTTTCCAAATCTGTCTTTGTATAAAGGCAATCTTTGAATTAAGGAAAAAGTGATATCCAGTAATGGTGTAACGTAAGGGGAGCAGGAATTTGGTGGCCGCCTCTAAGACGCACCTCCTCCAGTGGGAAATGTTGTTAAAGTTCTAAGTGTTGGCCAGGAAGACTGCTAAGGAGAAATTCAGAAATGCTACTTTTGGAAAATAATTTTATATTTTTAAGCCTAAATTTTAGGAGGTTGCTAGTAATGGAAAAGCATCTATACATTCCTATTTTTCCTACCTAGTGTAATAGTGTTAAATTGACTCTACTGACTTAACACATACAATAGCATGCACCGAAGACAGACAGACTCTTCCTTGCTTTTCAATCTGTAGCATTTGCACTCAGACTCTCCTGTTATAAGATGAAGATTTGGATACATCCCACATGGCACAATACAGAACCACGGCCTTAACGCCCCCTTCCTTTTCCTTTCAATTTCCCTTTCAGAACTTACGAACAACTCACAGATTTCGAAGTACAACTTCGGAAAGTCCTGGTCTCTAATTTTACAGGTCTTCTTTTCTTTTTCTCTGGAGGCAGTGCCCAAGCTGGGTTGTTCTGCATTTCCCCTTTACATTCGATTGTGTCCGCTACTGGAGTGCAGAGAAGGTTACTTGCCCTCTTTTTCACTACTCTTGCTAGCTTCATACTTTGACTTGTAGCACTTGAAAAAATACACAATATTACATGTAAAACCATATTTTTTTTCAACAAGTGGTCAAATATTGATCCTTTGGAAACTGTTAGGTTTTTTCTCTCCCTATCTTGGAATTCCTGGAATACTGCATTTTTGGTGTAACTGGAAAAACAAGCAGAAATGAGTTAAGTGATGAAAAAGTTAAAAAAAAAAAAAAAAAGTAAAAAAATACATTCCTAACAGCTGAAAGAAAGAATCATCAGACTGGATAGGAATGATAATGATGATGCCCTGCAGGAATGTGTCTGTCCAAGTGATTGGAGGCTTTAGTATGTGGACTCATTTCACAGCTTCCAATGGACACGTCACTTGGATGACACTTCCCATATGTGACCTAGGAACAGGTTGTTCGGCTAAACAAAGGAAGGTTATTAAAGGTCACATTAGGCTTTCTGGGTAACTTAATGAGATTATTTTCTTTTCCCCATTTCTGAAGGTTTTCTCAGATGACTGTCCTAAATGGGGGGAAACTGCTGCTTGTTTAATGACTCTACAGCATCCTGGTATTACGGTGATATTTTAGGAATACGAATTGGTGGATGGGTTGAAAGATGAAAAGAAACAGCCTTTTACCAAGAAAAGAGTATCCAGCAGGCTTTACATTTCAGTGATACTTGTTGCCAAAAATGTTTTGAATGTATCATTAGGACTTTTCATATATTTCAAAACCACTCCATTTATTTCATATGAAAATGCACCTGTGAGATTTTTTCTGCTGGTTAAGCCTTAGTCCTGCCATAAAAGGGTTTTTCTGTAGCTGAAGATACCCCAGGCCATGAGCGTACTCTGCTATTTTCCATGAAATTTAAGATTGCAGTCAGCTGTCAGACTTCTGTTTCCTACTTTACCAGAAGACAGAATTCATCCTGCGAGCTGACTTAAAAGTAGAATTTCAGCAAGAGCGGACAACTTAGATTTGAGGACATATGCTTTCCCTTTCTAAAAGGTCACTCTGTGCCTAGTATGCAGGCTCTTGTTTCTGTTCTTTATTTCTTTTCAGCTTTTGAAATATTCAACAGAATTTATGGGATTATCTAGAGCAAGGAGATATGTTTGACTAACAGTTGTGATAATTATATCCCTACTGTTGTCCACCTGGTGAAGTGCTTCCTATTTACCTCCTTTTCCATTAACTCCTCTAGAGTTCAGACCAGTAGATTATTTCATTTACTATTTATATAGACCATGACAAAGCCCAGGTGCTCAAAGTGCCTTAAAATTGTAAACCAAAGAGACCAACCCTGACACAGAGGTTAAGTTCTTTTACTCTGGGGAGAAGTCAGCTATGTTCATTAACTGTTGCTATGCTGCTGAAAGATTTTTTTCCCCTACACTAAATGCTGAGAGACAACAAAACTTTTTAATGCATACCTGGACCATAAATGTATGATCCTGTACTGTTAGACATTAGCTCTTTTCCTTGCCTCCAGACTATGTACAAGTATGTGAAACTATTAGTGATATGAAAGGGAATATATTTTTTTTTCTTAGTTGTGTAGAATTACAGGATTTCTTAAGAGAAAAGCTGGACGCTGTTAGGTGATTCCTGTTGATGTGGGCTAACATTTGTTGTTATAAACAATGTGGACAATGTGGCCTTGGCCACAGCCCTAAAATGCCTCTAGTGGGGGAAGGCTCAAGGCATATACTGTTAGAAGGTTCATTCGTTTGCCATTAGTTAAAAACACCGATAATTATGACTTGTCATTCCTCTACTAACAAAATGGCCAGCCTGGTGATATGCAACAAAAATAACTGAAGAAGTCAAAGACAGAGTTTCAAAATAATTTTTATAAAGGCAAGAGATCAAGTGACACAGTCTTTCTAGCCACTTCAATAAATATAGGGTGATGATTAGCAAATAAAACTGAGTAATTGTAGTTCTCTTCTCAACTCGGTATAATTTGCTGAAGTATCTATGTCAATCAAAGTTATATTTAGATTGACACTGTAGGGATATGTAAAACCTATTTATTTCTGAATAAATATTTAAAGAGATTATATAAGCAGTAATGTCCAAAGCTCAGGGATTTTCACTGAAAAGATCAAGATTAGTTATTGATAATGGCCTAAAATAGTGCTCCCCTCTGCCCTCCCCCCCAAAGATTAAGGTCTGGATTTACTCCCACACAAAAAACACCTCCAATGGCATTAGAAATACCCACTCAAGACTGTGAGATACACATGCAGTCCTAGAATGATAGCTGGAAGATATGCAAAATAGGCTAAAGCATCTTTAATAATGTGTTAAGTATCCAGTGCTGAGTCCTGTCTTTCACAGAATAGATGAATTCAGGCAAGGGGATAAAAAGTAGTTTTAATTTGGTTGACTCTAGGGGCTGCTACACAACTAGAATTCAGAACAAAACCTGTGGATTTTGAAAGTAAATCAGAAGTAAGATAAAGTAAAGAAAGTTATCTCAACCTGAACTTTTGAGTTGTCACGTTTTGCCAAAGAACTTGAGTATTATCAGTACTGAGACTGGAATTTTCTTGTTTTAATATGGCCACTGAAGCAAAATTTATCATTTCCTTCCTTTTTTCATATTGTATTGCTTTGAAATATTATCACTTTCAAAGCTAAGGACAGTAGAGTCCTTGCAGTAGCTTGCAGTCAGAGGAAGAATTGTCATGCCCTCCATCATTTCCTAGCACTGAAGCTTCTAAAGCCTGAAGTGAGTTTGTGTGGAGTTATTAATTTTCTTCAACTCTTTGGAAGGAAAACTATCAAAAAATAGATATATGCAGATGTATCATTTAACTAAGAAGCAAAATGTGTGTAAAATTTGACCTTGAGTAAATGGTACCATTGTTTTGGAATTCTGTTTAACTCCTTTTAAGTCTTTTTCAAAGCTATGTAACAAGTGAAGGAAACGTGAGTTTTCCATTGTAGAATTGATGATGGCTTGATCCTTCCAGTTTGCTCTCATCTCTGCAGAGCACTACTTTATTCCTGAATCCACATCAGCATGTTTTATTGCTTACTAGCCAGTGTCTCCTGGGAACACTCTCTTTTTGGTCTGAATTTTATAGGAATACTAAACAAGTGCTCCCATTAGTTTCATGTAATTTCTACTGCCTTTTCAAGCATCAATTGAGCTTTCACTAGCTGTAGTGATGGTCAGATTTCAGTTTTTCAAGCCATTCTCTGTCATGGCTACAATCGATCTATGGGATATATGCAAAGCCATAAAAATTTTGATTGCTTTTTAAGTTCTATTTTGGTTGGTTTGGCTTCCTTTGATGTTTTACATTTGTCTTAACAAGCACAAAAAAACATCTTGGGGAAAAAAAAAGAATGAACTAATCCAGTCAACATTGCTGTAATACTTCACAATCAGAAGAAACATAACTTTAAATACCTAAGCATTATGATTATTTTCCCACATTTAATTCCATAGTATATTTTTATGTGGAAAGATGCATATGCCTGGCTTTATTTGTTTTTACAATTGTGTCATATAGCCTTTTCTGATGTCTTGTGGATCACGGAGAAACATTGGCCTAGAAACTGTATATCTGTCTCACCACTTCTCATCTACATGCATGTATACACGTAAAAACTTAAAACTATTCAACATTTTTAGGTGCTGTTGGAATTCTTTTCCCATTGAAAGCTGAAATTGCGCATCTTTTTTTAGTGGCATTTAATTGTGTTATTCCCAAGAGACTTGTGTTTAAAGTCAGTCAAACAGATGTTTTGATTTTTTTTTGCCCTAAGTGACACCTGATTAGCACAATAAAGCTCCTCTTTATGTGACTGTTCAGAGTTCTTTTCATTTTCCCAGACTCCTTGCATTGAGATAATACACTTATTTACAACCCCACTCAAACCATCTGCTCCTTTTAATGTACTTTTTTCTTAAAGAAACTTCAGGATGAGCTTACTGAGCTATGAAAATGTTGATGGTTTTAGAAAACTAAGAAATTTAGAAGAGATGATTCCTCTTGCTCCTGTTCAGGTCACTGCCAACATCAGCCCTCAGGGCCTTTCCTGCAGAGCTGCCTGCCTCAGCCTGTACTGGTGCATGGGATTGTTCTATTCCAGGTTCAGAAGTCTCATTTCTTCTTGCTGAGCATTGTGAATTCCCTGTCAGCCCATTCCTTCAGTGTTTAATGTTCTTGTGAATGGCAGCACAGCCTTTCTGTGCATCAAGTGCTCTCACTCCTCCTCAGGGCCACCTGCAAACTCGCTAAGACTGACTCCCACCCCATCATCTAAGTTTTAGATGAAGACATCAGGCAGCATTATAACTGGTACCATGCCCCGAGAAACTCCACTTCTGAGCAGGAAAAAGTTAGACTGTAATCCATTACTACTATTGTTTGAGTCCAAAGGTCCCACTTGTAGTCTGTCTATCCAGTCTGCTTGCCCCCAGTTTGACTACTGGGAATCTTTGAAAGATCTTGTCAAAAGCCTTTCTAATGAGATAGAGTTGTATGCACTGATCTCACCTACAGAGCCTGTCATTTTACAGCAGTTAGTGAGCTATTCTAGAACAGTTTCCACCTGGTAAATCCATACTGTTTCTTCTTGCAGTGGCTTCTGTGAGGACTTGCTCTGCAGTTTTCTCAAGGAAATGAGGTTAGACTGATCCACCTCTGGTTTCCTCTGATTTTATTGAAGATGGTTTGCCACAGCTTTCAATGATGATAGACATCTGCATCACTACACCATCAACTAAATATATCACCTGTCGTGGTTGCAGCTTACCTAGTTCCATGAACAAGTGAATCTTGCTTCTATAAATCTCTTACATCAGGGGTGTCAAACTCACAGCCTGCAGGTGCATCCATCCCTCCATCTTGTTTTATCCAGCTCAGCATCTTGTTTGTACCCAGCAGCAGCACCGAGCTCCTTGCCCCTGTTCTCCTGGCAGCGCTGGGCACGTGACATGCGTTACACTGCAGGAACAAGAGAACGGCAGGAGCCAGGGGTTTGACATCCCTGCCTTACATGATCCTTGCCAATCATGGGCAGTACTACTTTCCCCAGGCTTTGTTAGTACCTCTTAGGAAAGAGTTCTGTGTTAATGCTTTGAACTGTTAGTGCCATCAACAAATGCCAAGGCTGGAAAGCAGCACTCAGGTTGAACAGCTGGGAGGAGACAAATGGGGTAAGAAGTACTAAATGGCTGACAGCCATATCAACAAACAAAGGATATGTGTTATTTATTTTGAGTTGTTGATGCTGAAGACAAAGCAGATTTAAGTATTTGGGAATGAGGCAGATGGGATGAAAGTGGCTTCCAGAATCATGGGGAGAAGACAACATTTTACCAAACGCATATATCAAGTCATATGCCAACACAGATAAGAAAAAGATATTTACATTTGCAATAAGTTTGTAGCAGCTGTCTGTGAGGGTTTTTTTATTAACTACTGGTGAACGAATATGTTCTTCTTTTTACAATTATCTGTACTTTAAAATTGCCTTTTTGGTTCTGGAAGTAAACTAAGAGAGTTAATAAAAGCAATTATAAAATACACATGATTGTAATTAATCTTCTTCTAGAATCTAGGCACTGCAAACGTGAAAGCAGCATTTTCCCAGGCATTGAACTAGGTTGTGCTCCAGCTTCTGCCACTGCCACTTCTTATGCCCAGGTGGACACCACAGCCTTTCTTGTTCCCCAGCTTTCCTTTGTCTCACCAGCCTTGGTCTTGACTAAGCTGCCAGCTTCTATGACTGCATAAAAGCACATGTTATTTACCTCTAAAGTTAAACACTTTGTAGTAAGAGTAAGCACTCTACGTTTCTTTACATCATCTATACTACATGTCGCATAGGAGAGCGACAAGGATGGTGAAGGGGCTGGAGCACAAGCCCTGTGAAGAGCGACTGAGGGAGCTGGGATTGTTTAGCCTGGAGAAGAGGAGGCTCAGGGGAGACCTTAATGCTCTCTACAACTACCTAAAGGGAGGTCGTAGTCAGGCAGGGGTTGGTCTCTTGTCTCAGGCGACCAGCGACAGAACAAGAGGACACGGTCTCAAGCTTCATCAGGGGAAGTTTAGGCTCGATATTAGGAAAAAATTAGGAAAAAAATTCTTCACTGAAAGGGTGATTGGCCATTGGAATGCGCTGCCCAGGGAGGTGGTGGAGTCACCATCCCTGGACATGTTTAAAGGGAGATCGGATGAGGTTCTTAGTGCCATTGGTTTAGATGATGAGTAGGTGTGGGTGTTGGGTCATAGGCTGGACTCGATGATCTCAAAGGTCTTTTCCAGCCTTGTGCTACTGTGTGTGATACCGACTCCTCCCCACTTGGAGTAGATGTACCACATACGGAGCTCACAGCATTCTTCATTTGACTTTGCTGTCACCTTGGAGGTTCAAACATATTAGTGATTTGGTGAGAAAGAAAAAGAAACTTGTTTGAATCAACTGATCAGTGAACATTTGCTCTAAGTTTTAGTGACTTGGAGTACATATGAATGTTTTAAAGGCCTGATGTGAAAAAAGGGAAGAAACTAGCTGGTTAATGGTATGTAATGAGGATGGGAGAGAAGCATATAATTAGATTGAATAGACATAAAACCAGCTCTTTAAAAACCTGCTCATTATTGTTTTAATAGTTGGAAAGTGCATTTGCTGTGTTGGTTGTGCACATCTACTGCTAAATTATTGCTATGGTGAGGCTTTCATTCAAATTCTTAGGTTTAGCACTTGCTCCTTTTCCTGATAAATTATTTTCTTAGTTTTAAATATTTGTGGGTTTGTTTCTTTTTTTAAAAAAACAAACAGAAACAAATGGAAACTGAAAGAAGACTTCTATGTTAGTAGTAGAGGAATACCTTATAACTCCCTAAATTGCTCTTTTGCCCTGTAATGTTGCAATATTTTGTGAAAAGTCAAAAGCACATCAAGGGATTGCTACAAGCCAGTAAAAGAGTGATATAATAGAAATTTTTAAAATGCCATAAAAGCCACTTATAAACTATGACCATCAGAAATTTATAAGGTTCTTAACAAGGTTTCATTCTGAGTACCACATTTTCTACTTAAACTAAGCATAATGTTTGTCAGAGAAAGCCATCTTCCTGTCTGTTTGTATTCATTGCTATTATATATGCCACATCTCATGCTCTTGCATTATAAAGAGCTGCATTTTCCCCTAGGTTTGCCTTCCATAACTAAACTACAGGAAAAAGAACGAATTCTCTCTCTGATTTTTTTTACAAGAACTACAGTCTTACAGGCACACTTGGGCTTGTAACCAAACATGTTGTGCTGTGGTGTACTGCAAGAACAGTAATCAGGAAACAAGCTTTGAGTAACTTATGTGAAATCAAGACATCTCCCTAGTATGTTAGAAGTAAGAACGTGCCTTTTGTTTCTCAAAAGTTCAACAACACTTTTTCAGTTTAGACTAATTCAGGAGTGTTTTGGCCAACTTTGTAAACAGTCATTTTGTGTTTGTTAACTTGATATTCTTTAGGTAATTGGAACTACTTCACCGAAGAACATCTCCTAATGTTTTGAGGTGTAATTGCAAAGCAGTTTGCAGTTAATAAAGCACAGAAGTTTGCTAAGTGAACCTCCTAGCATCACATCAATCTTTTTCTTGCTCTCTGAGGAATCATGGTCCTCCTTCATCTGGGAAGAGCAGTGTCTCTCCATCTTTCTAAGACAGATGTCAGTTTAAAAAAGGTTGAACGAAAAACTCCCTCCCTGTGCTCTTTAAACAAGTGTTACCTCTTAAGACAATAAAGTGTCTAAATCATTGCATTATTAATGATGTACCAAAAAGCCCTCTCTTTCCACGTGGAATGCTCAATCATTTAAACTTTTTACTCTGAAATTATCAACCGCAATTTTAATGGTGCATCTGACTATAAATGGAGGCAGGTTGCCCGTGGCAATGTCAGATGGGATTGCATCAGGCTGAAGACCCTGGCAGTAATTCAGGTTGACAGCTTCCCCCATTACTGCTTTGTCCTCACTGCTCTATTGCCATGCAGTGTGATGCAAACAGACATGTATTGGCATTGTGCGCTATGTGCATCAGCCCTGAGCTCACAGAATTTCTGTTGTGAAATTGTACAGACTGGGTAAATAAATTACAGACTTGACAAGGCCAACAAAAAGAAAATTTTCTTTATGATGGTATTTAAACAATAAAAGAGGGTTGGGTTTTGTAGTACAGGAATGGTTGGGTTTTAGCTGTATTCTGACTTTCCAGGTGTCTTCCCTCTAGAGATAAAGTGCTTTCAGGACCAATGACTTGTCGAGTCATTAAAATGATGAACAGTAGAGGTAGCAAAACTTAGTCAGTAGCTGTAGAAACATGGGGTAAAGAATAACATTTCTACTTTCCAATGAGTTTGTGTGCTTTTAATAGACGCCATTCCTGTTTGTCGCTCTCAGAAGCCGCAGCATTGGTTTAGTTGTACTGACAGAAAATAAACTCCACAAGTCTACTTCTCACTCACACGTGCTTTTCTTTACATTTACTAAGATTTTAATTTTTTCCACATAAATCTCAAGTACTTTATTACCGGTGTTTAACTGCTTTGGCACCACAAATATTAAAGTACGTGGATTTCTAGGAACCTTCATGTTAATCAGTAGCGAAGTAACACATTCAACTTCCCCATATTCAGCTGCCACTGGATATTAACATTTATAACACATTAAATGGTAAATATTAGATGCTGAACAAATACTTTAAGAAAGGCATGCTCTTGGTAATGTGAGGAGAAAATCGTGGAGAGAAATGGGAAAAGTAATGCTTCATAAATAAGGTCACAGCAAAATCTCTCTTGTGCATAACTCTACGGTCTCACAAGTCAAATGAAGTCAAAACAGGTAACATTTTTTTTTAATGAAGATGTATATGTGGTATATAATACCTTAGTGTTCTTGTAGGAGAAGGTTCTGCCATTATTTGTGAGAGACTTATCAAGAGCAGTTGCTTTCCTCCTTCCCCTCTCCTTTCCCTTGCATTTCTATTCTTGCTCCAGAATATAGGCTGGTCTCTGTGACTTATTTGTCCATAGTTGCATATTGATGGGACTGTGCTAAGTTGCTATCTAAAGTTGCTATCTAAAGTTCTGATCTCCTTTGTTCATAGATTAAGTACTGAGTAAATTAGTACTTAGGTACCAAAAAAATACCAACTCTGGATTTTAATGAAAATGTATTTAAAACTTGAAAAAAATTCTCTTTAGCATAGCCATTTATCCTGCAATTTATCCTAGCAGGTGTGAGAAATTATCCTCACACTTTCCAAACAATAAGCCTATTTGTGGTGTTGGAAATGTTTTTGCAGTCATTCTTAAAGCTCTGAGAATAAAAAGAGAGTTCAGATTAGTAGAAAGCTTGATTTCATGAAATGCTGTCAACTTGTCTTCATGTTGGACATTAATTATCAACTTACTAGACAGGTACAGTTAAATAGAAAGATATTTCAGTGCCCTGTGAGATAAGATGTCACTTCGTCTCCCCTTGTTTCACAGAACAGGACATCCCAGGGAATCTGTACTCTTTGCATCAGATTTTGAGAAGTGTATTTCTGTTAAGCTTACTGTGATGTGGGAAAGTCCCTTTTGGTTGGAAGCGAGGCACAATCAAACAGTCAGGATTTATAATTAGCAGTTGATTTTTTTATTTTTATTTGGGTGACTTAGAGCTCCGGCTAGCAGACACATTGGCAACCTTAGCTAAAGAGGCAAGATTTAAAAGGTCATACAGTTATCTGTCCTTTAACTCAAGCTGATAAATCAAGGCAATGATTGAAGCAGAGATGTAGATGCGGTGGAGGAGCTTATCTCATAGTTTGCCATGCTGTGCTTCCTACCTGGGGATACAGATAAGTTATAAATCACAAGCCATAGAGGAAGTCTTCAGGTGATGGGTGGTATTTCTGCTAGAGCTTCCAAGAATCCTCAAAGTCTGATTGCATTCTTGGTACTGCAAACTGCCAAGCAAATTTGACTACCAGCATGCAGAAACTAGTGAAATCTCTTTCTCCACCCTTTGCCCTAGTTTAACAAGCAAGAGCTTTTCCCAGAGGTTAAAGATAATCTTAAAATGCCATTTGGTGAGGGTCAGCACAAATATCTGGTTTGACCATTTGTTGAGTATGCAAATGAATTGCAAAAGGGGAAGCCTGGTGCAGAGCATGTGCATGGTCACATCTCTTCATCAAGCACTGGGTTGAAGGTAGTCAGGAGCATGCCAGGGTATTTCTTATACCCACTAGAAAGCCTGCTCCTCCCATCTGGAGGACTTTGACATTTGCAAGTGTCCGGTTAACTCAGAGAAGTTAGTGCTTGTTATTATTTGCAAGAAAGAATGTTGTTTCTTGGCTTTGGCAGTAGACAAGCCTGTTTTTAAGTCCAGGAGTGCGAGTTTGTCTGCAAACTTTCTTAGAAGTGTTTTTTTTTTTTAAAACAAAACTGAAACCCTGAACAGAAAAATAGGAAATACAGAGCTGTGGTGATTTACTCAGTAGTGGTTCCTCTCTGCTAGAACTGCATTACTGCTTATTGTTTTCCAGAGAAACAGTGAAACAGGATATATGTTTTTGCATGTTATTGAGCAAAATCGATTACAGCTAAGAATGACCTCAGATATGAGAAGAGACGGTCTTAGCTCACTAGGATAAAGATGTGCACACATATATGGCAGGTATAGACAGCTCTAGGGACAGAGAAGGGTCAGAAGGGAATAAATATGGCTCTTAAAAGATAAATATTTTATCTGTTTTACCTAAATTTACATTACTGAAAAGCCCAGACAACAAAATAGAAAAATAGAGAGAAGTGCATCTCTGAAAATAAAAGGCTTTCAAGTCACTAAAACTTCATTTATTATGGGCTTGAGAAGCAGCTGAAATAGGGAAATGCTGAATGGTCCATGCTAGGAAACATAAAGCAGGAAAGTAGTTTTTCACTTACTGACTCAGTTTTGGTTGCCATCATTCTCCTCTATCACATTAACCACTTGAGCTCAGGCCAGGAGACATGTTCCCTTGCACAGTGCCTCTGCGCGCCCTCTTGGCACTCTAGGCATGGCTGCAATACAGACAGGATCCAAATCCACCCAGTCTCTCCACTTCACAGAGCAGTGAATAGCTCTTGGAGAAATGCAGCATGCTGAAAAGGTGAAGTGAGCGCAGGTATGCCAGACTCACAGGGAGAGAGTGGCTCTTCTCATTAACAGCAATTCCAGACATTTCTCCCTGTCTTTAAAGGCAATTTTTCTTTTAATGTTTCATAAGTTATCTGAGCCTCCTTCTGTCACAGTCATTTACAGACTGGTTTTTTCAACCCAAAGCTTTAATTTTTTGTGTGTTCTCCTGTCAAGCCAACTTTGCTTACTTCTCATTGTGTCAACTGGGAGATATAGCATTAACATCAGAAGGAAATGTGGACAGCTGGATTATTAGTACCTAGTTGTAGTCAAGGTGGTATAATTTCAAAAGAGAAAAGAACTATCTGAAATTGCACCTATATATCTCATCATGGTCACAGGTTTATATAAGAAAATAAACAATGGTTAAAGGTTAAAGGGTAAGGGTAAAGGTTAAACACGGTTGTGTTTTCATTTTAATGCCTCTTTCCAATTCATTAATATGCATTTGAAGAAGGAAAATGGGTACAATGTTACTCAGTTACATGTGTGTAGGTGAAATGTGTTTGCAGTGCGTTGAGTCCTGGCTGGCCATAACAGCACTTACACTTCTTCCCTGAAGCTCCAGTCCCTGAACAAAGTGGGTTTGATCCTTTAAAACCTCAGGAGAAAAAAAGCTCTATAAAGCAAGCTGGATGGTGGGTTTCTGCTTTCCTGATTTGATTTGAAAGAGAGATGTAATTTAATCGGGCTTAAGTCAGAGAGGCATCTTTCTGTTGACCCCAGCTGGGTTTGAACAAGGCCCACTCAGCAGATTGATTACATACGCTTCTCTGTAAAATATTATCATCTACTGGGGATTGCAGGATCACAGCATTTAGCATCTACTCAGCAGTAAATGTACTAGATGTATCTGGCTGGTTTCACTGAGTACTGGAGGGTGGTTCACACCCAGCCTACCTGCAGCTCCTCCTCACGCACAGTGCAGTGGCTGTGGACCCCTCAGCTCTTCAGGCAGTCTTGGGAAGGGCCAGCCCTTCTGGAGAACTTGCTTATCTGAAGGCTGAATGTCTGCTTGGAAAGGCAATGCTCTGACCATTTTACTAAGAGCTGGAATTCAAAATAAAATTCTTTTAACAGATCCTGTTGAAGGATATATTTACATTCAGCAATCTTTCATGTAGCTCCATAAATAATCCACATACAGAAACAGTGCAGAAACTCATTAGTGGTTATCTCTAGTCAGTTTTCCCATTCACCCTCTTTTCCAGACTCCCCTTTCAGAGGGTTTGGTGGATTAACCTCATCACGTTCAACTTACCCTGTGTGCTCAGAAAGGTTGTTCCCTTTTCCAGCTTCATCTGTCAATCCAATAAGATGTCATCTCCCACTGTCTCTCCCATTGCCATTGTAAATTCAATGTCACTTTATGTTCATGTATTCCTATGATCATGTATTTCTATGTCCTTCTTTCCAGTATTAAGCAAGTACAATAGTGTTTATATGTAAAATAAAAATAATTGCTTTTAAAATATTTATAAATGAATTTTAGGTACAATCAGTCAGCAATTAAATTTGTAAAACATAAGTAGTCAGTTTTTCTGTGGAGTTACACTTACGTAGCTGACATGAGGATCTACCCAGGATTAGAACAGAGCACCGCACTGGGAGAGAGATGCAAGTGGTAAATGTGAGGCTTAGTAGCAACATCACTGGAAGAAGTGGCTTATGGCTTGTAGAGGACCAGAGAGACAAAAGGTGGCATGAAAATGGCGAAGAGCCGGTGGTAATATAGAAAACTCTGGAGCCTGAGCTTGACTTTGGTGTGACAATACACAGGAGGACTGAGGAATCTGGGAACCCAAAAGTACTACGGAATTCAGCTCTGTAATACAGAGGCAGCCACGGCAGTGCTGGGAAGACTTGGAAAGGCTAATGGGAACAAGTTACTAGAATATATTAAAAATTATATCCAGGTGAATTCAAGAGTTGTCAGACCTATTCCTGAATATGCTAACCCTTTCCTAGGAAAAACAAAAACTTAAGACTACACATTACAAGAAACAAGATGTGATGGTGGCACAAACCGCCAGTGCGTGTATGAGCTAGAACAGCTAAAATCATCCTGTGCATTTATTGGAAGGTTTAAAATAAAACTGTAAACAGGCAGTGAGAAACCTTCTACATTGCCATATACACAGCGCAGGGCGGTTGCGAGTAGGATCTGCTGAGACAGGCAAGCCTCTGCCTGGCTATCGATGAGATACTGGAGGAACTTGTATCATTTATCCACCCCTATCCAGACCTCCCAGTGAAGCAAAAGCTGCAGCAAGGTCTATCTAATAACAATAACCTCTCTGCAGCTCTACTTTTATTTCTGATGATAACACTTGAATGTGAATGAAATCAGCCTTGTGACAGTGGATATGAGAAACCATTTGAATAAAGAAAATATAATCATGCCAGCACTTCCCTTGAAGTAAACACCGAACCTTATCTTAATTCTCTGGAGTACTGAGACTCTTGCCATCACTCTCCCCTTCCACAGGTTTGAAAGTATTTTTTTCTTATAATCCATATAATCCTACTACGTGAGCTTAGATAAGAATTAAATTAGTGACAGAACATTGTAAGTGGAAAATTGGCTTGTAGCATTTTACAAAAAAGACTGGACGCTGCTTGTTACAGGTTCAGTAGTAGGTTTATTGCAAGAGATGGCCATGACAGAGGGGTCAGGGATGTTAATTGTAATGAGCTTCCAGTTTCCTCAATGAGTCTGTTTTTTCACCTTATATTAAATTATGAAATCCATGGAATACTGCCAGTATTAGTCTTTCAGCTTCATTGGGTGAATATTGGAATGCTTGAAATAAAAATTATTTCTGCTCCCAGCTTTTAACATCCTTCAGTTTCAGATAACAAGTATGGTGGTTCATCATGTTCTTTCTTTTAAAAATAATATTACCTAATGCACAAAGATCTCAAACAACTCTTTAATAATACAGTAGCACTACAGCTAGGAATTGATATCATGTAAGCTTCCAAAGAGCTCATCTGTTCCCATACGGCAAGCACAATAAACATTCTGGAGTTCTCAAATGTGCTTTTTATCACTTGCAAGCTAGGAAATATTTCTACAATAGACATCAGAGGAAATTATGCTTCTGTAAATGGAAATCTTGTATCACTGTAAGCATTGCTGTGGATACTTGTTTGGATGTCTTTACTATGTGTGTGTACACAATACCGATTCTATTTAGGAACTTGATTTTGCTAGGTTTCTGTTTTTATAGCTGAAGATAACATTCAACTTCACAACTGAGAACAGTGGTATGTAATACTACGAGAAATGCTAATTTGAGGGAAAGAATGGTATTACAATAAATAACGAATTTTTTACATGTAATTATAAAGTGTAGAAGAAAGTGAATCAGTTCTTTGTGATTATTTTTCTTCTTGGCAATAGTTACACCAACCAGGTTTACAGTAAAAATGTAGGCTGCAGAGCAATTTCTACAGAGAGCACTGGAATACCAACATCTTAAACTAGTACTCTGCATTAAGTGAAGGTCTGTGCAAGATGTGAGGTGGTAGGGAATCTGTTCTACCTGACCACATAGCAGAACCACTAGTTTGCACGGCAGCAACAAAATTTTGTCCTCTCTTGCAAACACAAAGACTCAGTGTAGTGTTACTGTACAACACACAAAAAGGTTGGAACAGACTATTTACTGCCAGCCTCTCCAGAATTCTGGAATAAAGGAGTCTGCAGAGTGGTTAGAGACATTTGACAGCCCTGGGGTGATTACCTTTCATTTTATTTTTATGTAGGAAAACTAAGAAACAGTGCAGTAATATTGTTTTTCTTCTGACACGTGTTGACCTCTGGCAGCAGTCCTTCAGCAGCTTTACTTCTGTAAATTCCAAACTCCATAGGGCCCAGAGCAGCACAAGTCCTTAACACATGCTCTTTGTCTCATGAGGCAGTGAAAAATGGTCCCTCTTCAGAACAGTACTTTGCAGGTCTGATTTTAATAAGCATGAGTAAAACAAACAAACTATTGTTTGTTTGTACAGTTCAGATGTTGGCTCAGGAAAACCTCCATAGCCTAGAAGGCAATCGCAGCCACATGAACATCAAACATACGTTGAGTTCCCCAAAGCTCAAAGCCAAGCCTCTGTTTAAGTTTCTGTGTGAGTGGGTTGCAGCGAAAACTGTGGGGCTGGGATTCCCAAATGCATTTCACAAAGTGCCAGTAGTTCAGATCAGGCAAATGTCCGGAGGATGCTGTGATACTGTGAAACCCAAGAGATTATTTCCTCGTTCTTCATAAACTGCGTGTGTATCTCTGGAGTTTGGTTATTGAGTTGCACTGCGGGACTCAATTACTCTGGGAATTTTCTCACATACTGCAAGACCATAAAGGATCCGTTCTGCAGAAATCTTTAAACTAGGCTCTGATTCTCTTCTCATGTCAGGAATTCTCTGTGACAATGAACCCTTTTGTCACTTAACTACTTAGCCCACTCAATAAATAAAAACTATACTACTTTGGAAAAGTTATTCATCTTAATTGGTTGCTGCTTGTATAGACCAGTGCATTGCAGAGCAAAATAGCTGATTTTATAGTATTAAGGTTTGAAAATGGTGCTTCAGTAATTTAGCAACTCCCAATCGAAAACTAGGAATCAGTAGCAGGCTGGAAAGTGAATTTGTTGCCTTCATTTGAGAGAAAAGCAATGTGGGTGAAAGAGATTATAGCTGTGGCTGTTCCCCTCAATGGCATGGCAATAAACTAGACTGGAATATTAAATCTGGACATTGATCTTCTTTAAACTTCAGTAGTTTTAGTTCACTCCCGTATACATGAATGTATTTTCAGGGTACCTTCTGTGCGGTCTGGCCTCCCTGCCCAGCTGTACCACATTTTCTGTGAAACAACAGATCAAAATCATCTTCAAGTGTCTAAGTTATTTAATTCCTAAAAGCTAAGCAATAGAGATGTTTCTGAAAGCTCATTCTAAGTGTATCCTAAATTCATGGATTTGCAGATTTAAGGCCGAGAGGATACTGTGATACTTAAACTGTGTATAATTCAAAATGTTTGTAGTATGAACTCTCAGGAGTCTTAAAAAATGCAGCATGTCTAACTCAAGCCTACAGAGAACCTTGTAAATTCTCTGCCTCCAATCACTTCCCATTCCCACTGGCTTGCTAGATCTGCTGTTATTCTTTGTTATCATATCAGTTATGCTTCATCATCCCTGTCTTCACGGAGCTCTTATGTGCACATGGCAAGAAAAGACAGAGCATGATGGCCTCTGCTTTGATCCTGAGCTGAGTCTGTGGCACTACAGCAAAAAAAATAGCAGGAAAATTAAAAAAAAAAAAAGAAAAAGAGAGAGAAAAAAAGAAAGAAGATTGTTAAGAGGAAGTGGGCGACCTGGATTATGACTGGTTATAAAAAGAAACTCTGCGTGGGCTGGATCTGGTGTTGCAGCAGATGAATACGTTGCCAGGTTCGCTTTGCAGGTGGCCAGAGGAGTTTATATGGCTGACAGGGCCTCCCTGTTCCCACCTTGCTGGGTTTTCCAGGTGTTATTGTCCCTGGTCAGACAGACTTCATTTAAACTCAGAATTATCTCTGGTGATAGTCAATGCCCTTCACAACCACTGCCCCACCACACTGCACCAGCACTTCCCTCTTGCACAGCTGCAAATCTCCAGCCACCCTGACCTCAATTTCTTTTACAGCTTTACTTTTTATCTTAAGTAAGTTTTTCTACTGAATGAAATGTCAGCAGATAACATCAGTGCTACTCCATAATTTAACAGTTCCAAATATGGGTTGGAGTCTGACTCAACATACTTTTCTAGCAGACAGTTTAATATTTTGGTAATATTTGCCTATAACTCCCTACACCAGGGACTACTAAGTACAAGAAACATGACTTCAGACGCATAAATATCTTACATTCCTCCCCACCATGTTTTTGCCAGCTGTCAGAGGGAACACTCTTGTATTTATGCCTGGTCCCAAAGGAGGTGGTTGGTTGGCTGTGCCTCTGGCTGAAGGCACCCATCTCTGCAGTCACTTCCTTTCTCTTCTCCTGCTTGTCCACACCTGCTGGCTTACTGCTTCTGCTCAGCCACCTGAATTTCAGGTGATTTACCTTAATGCTGGTATTATCTTGGCTTCTGGAAGGATAACTATAGTGAGTAAGGTAACTTGTCTTCTTCAGACAGTTTTTTTTATATCTTTCTGAGAGGAGCCACAGAGAAGAAAGTTAAGCAAAGGTTACCCTCTTTTAATATTGCTGAATGAACACACTTGGTTAGACGTCTTCTCAGCCCTAGAATAGATAATATGTACTCTGGAAAACAAAAAAATACATCAAAAGCTGTTTCAAAAACAGCTTTACCTGTATTCCTCGCTCACAAATACCAACGGAAGGAGTCATTCCCCAGACTTAGTGTTTGGCCTCTATGTTTCAGCCTAGGGACAACCCTGTCTTTATACTCTTCACTGTAATTTTGGATATCACATTAATTATTATATCAGTTGCCAACTGTATCAATAATGCTATTGTTACAGGATTCTTAATTTCTGTAACTGCCTTTAGAAATCAAGTAGTAAATTTGCTACAAGAAAAGTTAACAAAACCTAAACATTTTGCAGTCACAAGACCCCATTCACACACTTGGTGTAAAACATTTGGGTTCAAAAAGCAGTTTTTGCCTGTGAAGTCTGTAGTTTCCTTTTGGAGTGACTGCCCCAAGGCTGTAACAGCGAGACAGCTGCTGTCAGCAAGCAGCAAGTAGCACACAGCTCCTGTTCTGGCCCTAGCAAACACTTCTGTCCCTTGCAGTTTATAGAATAAAGTAAAAAACTGGACACTGGGGGCTGGAGAAGATGTCTTGAGGAATCCATGTTTCCATGAGAATGGGGTGCTCGTAGTGGAGCATTTTGTATTTTCTAGATAAAAGAACTAAATGGATTTTGTTACTTACAAGTCTCACATGCTTGCTGTGAGCAAGTGCTGACGCAGGAAATGTAACTGTAAGAAAATGAATTGCAGGTTGCTAATCCCTCTATCTCTCCTTTTGCGTGAGACTACATTTTTACAAAGTGCAGTTTAACCTGAAACTTGACCTATCTTCTGAAGAAATTAGTTAAATAAATAATTGCTCTCTACTTAGGGACAGAGGGAAAACAGTGGAACTTGCAAAGCTGCTTTGAAATTCATTTCCAGTGAGGTGAAAGCTCATCTTAAAAATTGAAATTTCTCTCTGATTATTACTGCAGGTAGAAGATTAAAAATATCTCCTGGTAAGATTGCAAGAACTTGTCACAGTAAAGAGCTTAACAATATTATTTTATTCTCATTGTGACTTTAGTGTTTCCATTAAAATGTTAGTGCTTTATGAAGAAATGCACTTTTAGTGTTAATTGAGATTAGAATTATGTTTATGGACAGAACAGCTCATTCTGAAACGACCTTGGCCCTTGACAATCATGCATGATACCAAGTATTCCTATTTCATTTTTTAAATAGACTCAAGGCTAATATAATTTTAGAATTTGTTTTGATGCACTCCTTCAAGCAGGAATTTTTGCCAGAAATGGTAAAATAAGCAAGTTTTGCAGAGGTCAGTAGTTAACTATCGATTTTGGTGGCTGTGCAGGGCTAGAGAAAGCATCACTGCTGGTTGGCTTCGCTGCAGTGTGTCCATTTGGCGTCTGAAAGGGGATGCAGTGCAAGTGGAGAATTCATCTTGCAGTGACAAATAAGTGATTAAGATCCCTTTTTATCATTCAAGTCCTCAAGTACTTCTTTTTATGAGTCACCTTACCATGGATTAACCACATCAAATCCACTTCAGGCAATACCAGTATGCCCCTCTACCCAGATGATTCTTGTCATGTAACTCGCACTGCTTCCCTCCTGCAAAGTCCTTCTTTGTGCTGTTAATGCAGCCTAATAAGTGTTTGCATATCCATGTAAGTAAAGTTGCTCATACACGGCACGAATGTCAAGAAATCTCTGCTCCTAGTAAAATCTCTCAACCATTATAGGATTTGCTTAGATGACAGACTTTATGTGAATGGAAGATATTAAATTTATGCTTCAGCATAGCCAAGTACTTCTTAAAAAGAAAGTGGTGAAGCATGTCAGATTATTTACCAAAGTATTGTAAATAGCATAGGCTGCAATTATATGAGCGCAAAGAAGGAAAATGCATTAGTGCTGTTCTCTTAGCCAAAACCTCACATTCCCAGCTGTGTGCCTTGCACTTAACATGGAGCTCATTTAACACACTTAATAATTGAGTTGCAACCTCAGTTCCAAAATTAAGGAACAGAGAATATGAATTGTGATAGCAAAATGAGGGATTAGTCCTCTCTGTCTCTACTTTCTCTCATTCTTCACTCTTCAGCTTTGCCTAGCAGTTGCAGCTACTGTACAAATCAGGGCAAATACGTTTTAGCATGGGGAAGTGGCTTTAGTTATAAAAAACATGCAGCTCATGCAGCCGTAGTTTAAACTCTGATTCCTTGGCTAAAATCAGGAAATCTGACTTGCATTGTGACCTGCAAAAGATTAAATTTCAGTAAAGTTGGAGCAATTCTTCACAGCATAAGGCAGTGCTCTCCTGATGCTACCCCAGCTGGTTTTGAGCCAGCCCAGCACTCTGCCTGGCCTAGCACTCTGCCTGGCCCAGCACTCCCTGCTTCTTAACTAAGGTATTAGCATGGATAAAAGTTAATTTTGACATGCTTTGTGCCTTCTGGTTCCTATCCAAGCTCCTAGAAAGTGGCATCTGTGTGCGTACTGGGTAGAAGACAAGCCCACGTGATTCAGCTGTTATGGAGCAGGAATGAGCCAAAAGCAAGTTTTCAGACTGAACTGAATCTTCTGAATAGTCACTGATGGTGACTCTGCATCTTTGAGAAGACAAATGTCCCCCACCACTCTGCACAAGAGTAACCAGCCTCATGCCAGCACTCCTGAGGAACCAACTAGAAGGTAGCTCTAGTCCTTAAAGTTCTTATGTCCCATTTTTGTGCTATTGTTTTGACACTAATAAGTCATGGCTGGATTTTTTTGGCATTGATACAGTCACAGGAAAGCATCTGCAAATGACTTCAGGGTTCTGTAGTCAGATAACCGCACCCAGCAATGGGGACCTGCCCTAGATGTTCAGTTGTGTTTGTTGTGAACACAACTTGGTGGTTGTTTCAGTCAAGCCAACAGATGCTGCCTGGTAGTGGGTAGTGCTTCCAAAGGTAGTGGGGAATGCCAGAGCTCCTGGCAGATGCTTTTGCTTCTGCTCAGGTTCCAGCTGCTGTCTTTTCTTGGTGTGAGCAAATGTGCTTCAGTGCTGGCCCTGCTTAATACCATGCAGCCTAACTGCTGTCTTGATGAGGCATACGAAGCTTGTGGCCACCTTCAAGAAACTGCGTAGGGCTTACTCTCTTGTAAAAACCGAGTCTGGATGAAAACTAGAGAGTCTTGGACCTTTTGATGCTGAACTGGAAACAGTTGAACCAATAAATAAAAATCTAAATGGTCAAACATGCCAGAGGACTGAAAAAGAGTTGTCCTCAATGCCTTCTCCAAGACACAGACTAGCAACTTCCCTAGTGAATGCTGGGTCAAATTTGCAATATTTTAATTTTCCCCTAGAGCCACTTTGTCAAATAGAAGTAAATCACACTTCTCTGTAATCCATTGATTCAACAAGGTGAAAGAGCTGAGTACAGCTCTTCTATGTTGGCTGGAAATAGCTGCTCAGTATTGGCAGAGCCAATCCTGTGTTTGCCTGGCAAAGGCCAGGGTATTTTCTCTTGAACCCTACTTGCTCCTGGCAAATGCCATGCAGGAAATGAGAAATATCCATAAATCTCCCATGAGCTCTGCTCTCCTACCCATAGCTCACACAGGCAAGAAATGTTTACTGGTCTAATCACAGATGCCCTTCACAGGTGGCACCACCACCTTTAGAGAAGAGCTATTCTTTTGAAGCTAGAATGTTTTAATGCCAAAATCTAACAGGCTGCTTGGAGAGCGCTCACCAGTCCTGTGCATGTTTGCTTTTTCTGGAGCTGGAGGCAGCCATTCCTGAGACACAATAATCCTTTGCACTAAAGATATTTCTCTTCCAGAAGATGCCATATTAGCTACTATAATTATAAACTTAAATGAAACTAAAGATGGTTTGGAGAAGATTATAAATAATATTGTGTTTTAATAGGACCTCAACCAATTATTACCTAAATTTTTCTAACAAAGTAGTGAGTCTTATGGTCCATGTGCATTCTTATCTCTGTGTGGGATGCCCTAAATGTGCATCTTCCAAGTCTATAAATGTCTCAGAATCACTAGAGAGAAAACACTTAAAGTGCTGATGGATTTTCTTTTGACTCTTTAATGAAGCTAATAGATTTGTAAAAAGCATTTGGTAAGGTGGGAGAGGGAAGGAGATTTAAAGAAAGCTTTTTAAAGTCTAACATCTTCAGAGTTTTTCCCTGAGGTGCTTAGAGATTTCCTCTGTTCAGAATCACATTGTGGAAAGGGCATCAACAAACTAAAGAGCATCAGTAAACAGACAAAAAACAGTGCACAAAGTAATGTCAGTGCAACTTGTCAGCACTTCTCTGGACTTCAGTTCATGCCTTTTAATATTGCGCAGTAACTTCAAAAGTTTCCACTATCTCTGGTGGTTGCATGTACAGCACTTTGTTTTGTTTTGTTTTAATTTCATGTTTCTTCTTTTTCTCTGTTTTAGACTTTACTTTAAACTAGGTAAACTAGTTCAGGTTCTGACAGCAGTTCAGATCACAGACAGGTAGACAGAAGCAGAGGCTCACGCTGCTGGAGCTCTTAGTTTTCTATACCAAAGCTATCAGATGTATGACATGGACTTGTCTTTGCAGAGCAGAGCAGGCAGGCATGCTGTTTGGCCAAGGTCTGATAAGAGCTGAGCCAGACTTCAAGGGCCTCCCCGAGCCCCAGGCTGCCACATTGCCTTGTACTGCTGACCCAATGGGGTGGGAAAGAGAAGGAAAGGAAAGGAAAGGAAAGGAAAGGAAAGGAAAGGAAAGGAAAGGAAAGGAAAGGAAAGGAAAGGAAAGGAAAGGAAAGGAAAGGAAAGGAAAGGAAAGGAAAGGAAAGGAAAGGAAAGGAAAGGAAAGGAAAGGAAAGGAGAGGAGAGGAGAGGAGAGGAGAGGAGAGGAGAGGAGAGGAGAGGAGAGGAGAGGAGAGGAGAGGAGAGGAGAGGAGAGGAGAGGAGAGGAGAGGAGAGGAGAGGAGAGGAGAGGAGAGGAGAGGAGAGGAGAGGAGAGGAGAGGAGAGGAGAGGAGAGGAGAGGAGAGGAGAAAGAGGAAGGAAGGAAGGAAGGAAGGAAGGAAAGGAAGGAGCAAACTAAAGAACTATTTACACACCCGATGCATTCAGTTTTTTGAAAGAGGCAGAAAAAAACGCAGAGCAAGCAAATCCTAGAAATGAATCATAGAATGGTTTGGGTTGAAGGGACCTTAAAAATCATCCAGTTCCGCCCCTCCTGCCGTGGGCAGGGGCACCTCCCACTGGATCGGGGGCTCCAAGCCCCATCCAACCTCGCCTTGAACACCTCCAGGGACAGGGCAGCCACAGCTTCCCGGGGGCAGCCTGGGCCAGGCTGAAGAATTTCTTCCTGATGTCTAATCTAAATCTTCCCCCTTCCAGTTTAAAGCCATTCCTTCTCGTCCTGTCGTTCCATGCCCTTGTAAAAAGTTCCTCCACAGCTTTCCTTCAGGTTCTAGAGGCCGCTGCAAGGTCTCCCCAGAGCCTTCTCTTCTCCAGGTTCTTAGGAGGCAACGCGAGCAGAAGGCTCGCGGGCTCCGGGCTTTGCCAGCTCAGGGACGCCGGCGGAGCGCCCGGTGTCTGCCCGAGGGCCGTGCGGGAAGGCGCTGCGGGAGCGGCGGGGGACGCGCGGCCCGGGGGGGGGCGGTCGCGAGGTGGCAGCACCGCTCCGCGCACGGCGCCCGGGGCGGCCCCGCGGGCAGAGCTGCTCGGCTGGGCCTGCTATGCTGGGGACTTGCGGTTTAACCCCCCCGCAACAACTGTGGGGAAACAGCTTGATTCGGTCCATTGCTTCAGTAGCGGTTAAAATACTCTACAAGCAAAACTGGGGTAGTTATGAATGAGACAGAGAATCATTTCCCCCTTTCCTTTTAGCAATTCAGATTTTAACTACAGGGGCCCGAGAGATGAACGTGTTGTTCTCCCTCTCATCTTTATCCTTCTTTCTGTCTTCCTCTATTATCATAAAGTATAATTTATGTTGCCCTACTGCAGGTTACTTTGCTGCTGAATGTGAGGTTCCTGCATGATTATTTGGTTTAATCTTTGCATTTCACTGTTTTTAATTGCTCCACAGGTTGGTGTGCTGTAGCTGTAGAAGTTAGCACTTTGTTGTACTTTGTCCAGTTATTTTTTAGTATAGTCAGAAATCTTGCAGATGAATATTTGCTTCTCTGCAAATTTATGCCATTTAATTTTTCTAAAAATAAGCAAACAAATGGAAAAAGCACCAGTGAAATCTTTATTTCAGTTGATTCAGTTATTCATGACTCTATGACTTCTGCTCCAAGCCTCTCAGCAGCTGATTTCCACTTATTATGTGACTGGCTGTGACTATGGATAACGTCCCTAAAACCATAAACATGGCAGAAGATCAGTTTGGCTGTATCACAAATGTTACTTTTCCTGAATTGCTGTTATTTGATCCCTGACCTTTAGGTTACGCTGGGTAGAGAGAACTGGGCAGATAATGGGTATTTAAAAATTACTAACGTAAAAGCACTTGACAGATTGCCACACAGGAGATTAATGACTGAAGCAAAGTTGTGAATGGTAAAATGACACTTAACTGGATGCAGGCTTAGGATGAGAAAATAGGGTTGTTAAAGGAGATAAAACTTTTAATAAATACCATTCAGGCTTGTCAGAGACATCTTGCCATACTCTGGATGTCACTTCCCACTAGCAGACAAAACCCAACGGTGTGTGTTTGCACTGGGTCATACACGTGGCCATTGCAGAAATACAATATTTACCAGGGCAGCTGTTACTGCTCTGACTTCCCCTGGCCATGAGGTAGTGCAGAAGGACTCATTTCTACCTAAATCATAAAGCTGTACCCACAGCGCTGCCAAAATAGCTCCCAGAGCCACGTGTGCCCTGGCAGCAATGGACATGGGCTGGTCTGGAGCTGGGTGCACCAGGCTGTGAAGCAGGGATGGATTGCAGGCAGGAGCTGCAGACAAGCCCTTTCTGCATGGGCCGCTGCCACCGGAGTGGAACATACGCTGCATGCCCCCCCACCCCGAGAGCAATGCCAAGTACTCAGAGTACTGGCAAAGAGCTGGGCTGCTTTGATCCAAGTATTCTACTTGTTAGCCAGACCTAGATGGATCCAAGTTGTCTACGAGATTGTCTTCTTTTCCCCCTCTCTTTTTATATGCTGAAAATTAAAAATATCAGAGAAAGGTTGAATTTAGGTCTCACTCATAACCCACACAGTACGTTACTGCTTGTGCCACTGACCATCATCTTTAAATTGCACAAGTACCAAACACACTCAGGGCAGATTTATTTTCTGCTATCTCTTTTTATTTGCTAACAGTGTAATATAGCCACCAGGAACTATTCTCGATTAATTATGTGGTGTAAGCAAGGGCTTTCTGCTAAATTTTCTGAACAATGGTATATGACAAGCATTCCTCTGCTGTCTCCTAGACTTCCATGCTTGCCGATTTCTGGTGTGAGAAACTGGTGTGATGAGTCCCAGTGCTGACCAAAACAAGATTTCTCTGCTGAGGAATTAGACTGCAGTTAATAGGAGTGAAAAAAACCAGAGTAAAACAGTGCAGGAGGTAAAGCTGGCTCTGCTTCTGGGATGCAACCAAACTTGAATAAATGTGGTCATAAACAGGGGAAGATAATCCATGGTGTAAACCTTTTTGATATGCAAAACTTTCTGGCAGTTCATTTAAAAAATAGGAAGTTTTGAAAACTATGAGAGTGCTCTAGGGAAGAGATCAAATTCCCTTTAACAGATTCCTCAGGAAACAGTTACTGATTTTCAGTCAGACCAACATAAGCCTTTGCTGTAGATTATGGAGGAGGCATGTGCATAGGAAGCAGCTTTGTCTCCTTATTTACAGATGGTAGACGAGTAACTTATTCAGATCCTCCGCTATTGTCCCAGCATAATACACAAAATTAAAAACCTTTTGACTTGAAAATGACACCCGTGTGCATTAGTTTTGCCAGGGCTGTGAATAGCACTTAGATTAGATTATCGAAACTTTCCTTCATCCAGTGAAAATGTCTTTTGCAAAGACTCCAATAGCCTTTTCTGGACATGTTCAAAGTCACATTACTAAAGATTACTTTATGTAATGGCCCTTAAAGATTAATTTATATTGAAATAGGTTGGAATGAAATTTCTGTTCTTGTGGTATAAGCATCTTTCAATTCAGTGGTAAGTCAGCTGCCATTTGGCATTTCAATATAAGATCTGACTTACTTATAACCTCTTTGTTTATTCTAATGAAAGGCAGATTTCATGTAACCTACTGCTCGTTACAACATTTTTACTTCAGCCATCTGAGCTTGAAGTATTGAAGCAGAGTTCTAAGCATGATTTCAACTTATTTAAAGTCTGGTCACCTATGACAGCAAAAATAGCAGGCACATTTGTCTTTAGCATGGGTTTCCTGAACTATTAATATTTTCTTTCTCTGGCACACAGGCTGCTCCTCCTTTGGGACTGTGGATGACACTGAACATTTAAACCCTCTGGTCTACTACAGTCTAAATAATTTTACCATAGAAATTAAAAAAAGATGCTGCTATATGTTGTAATTGTTTTGGCTAAATAAAAAAAAAAATCCCACTTATAAAGTCAGATTTATCTGAGAATAAACCCGCAAAGATGAGATACCACAAAGTTTGTCCATAAATCATTTTTTATATTTAAAATCTTACTTTGTATAAAAAGAATACAACATAGCAAATTTTACCATAGCTTTATGGAACTTTTTTATTTAAAATATGTTATATATAAATGTCTTTGTGCCTTTGAAAAATCAGAGCTTCCTCTCAAATTAGCATCATTCTGAAAATGCTGTGACACATAAGATAGCAGGTTTCATATACTCTGGAGCTCATATCAGTGTTTCATCATCTTGTATTTCTATTCAGGTTATTAGTCATAGCTAATCTCACTTTTTATAGAATTGTTTTCTGATTCCTTTTCAATATTGAAAACTTTAGCTAAGTCTAATGACTATCTTTGGATATTCTTGATAACTGAACCTGAAACAAAACAGAAAAGTGTTTTGGTAACAATTTATTTGAATTCAATTTATATAGAGAAGAAAAATTTGTTTTGATAGCCACATACTGCAAAATTACAAATTATTATAGAATTGTATGTTTGCTTCACTGTTGAACTGTAACTGTCAAAAGAGAATTTCATTTAGGCTTAATGAAGGGCACTTACAACTTTTTTGATATTTTTATTATAATTACTTTTTGATTCATAATGTTATTCCTTAGTCCACACATAACTTCTTCCAGAAGCAGAGATGGCTGAAGAATGGCCATTTGTGACATCTTTTGTAGAGTTTCCTTTTTTTTATTTCCATCTCATTTTCTGTTCATGCTTTCAAATATATTTTTGGAACAGGATTCTGTCAAAGCATCCAATTTCCCACTTGAGAATGTCAGACATTTTCTTTTTCCTAAAACTGGACGGAGAAATCACTGTAGTCCCCAGAAATCTCGTAAAAATTTTAAAATCAATGCCCTCCTTTGAAACAGTTTGGTTTTAACAAAGCAACTTAGATGAAAAAGCAAAGAGAAAAAAACCCCAGCACAGCACTGAAGAAGTTGCAGACAACTGTACCCAGAAGTACTGTAGATGACAATTTGTAGAATATAGAATAGCTAGTGAAGGCAAATCAATATTTATATTATTATGTGGTGCTAAAAAGATGATATAAATCCATCTGAAATACACCTTTCTGCGGCAGGAAAGAGTGAGCCTGCCAAGCAGAGTGTGCCCCAACACGTGCTGGGGCACAAGTCTCTTTGGCCTCGGTGTGTATTTGGGCAGTAGGCTTAGGGAAAATCCCATCCTGGATTTGGGATGATTGTTCCTCCTCTGATGTCTGGTATGGAGTCGTTTTGTGGCTCCTGGATTACACATCCCACTGATACACGCATTTCCGCTCAGGCGCTCTCACCAGCTGATGGAGAATGCAAAGAGCAAACCAGCCCTTATGTAAGCCTGTTGTTTTTTGGAGACAACTGCAGAAAACTCTTGTGGATCATCTCAGACATGAGATGCTTCCTAAGTGGTGGAAACCCAGCTGCACCAGAACGACTGTGCTAAAATTTTCATACATTAGCAAAGATGCTAAGTTCTTGGCCAGTTTTAGGTTTGCATTTGTTGAAAAGACTCCTTCTGCATGATATTAATTGCTCCCAGTGTGATTAGTGGTGACTCTCAAACCCGCTCAGTTGGGAGTTGTGGCATGGAAAATTGTGATAAGCTTTCAGTGGGCTCCCAGGAATCCAGATCATGACTCGGACAAGGTTCGATTTGTAGTATTATGACTAAAAGAAGAACTTAAGGTCATTTCTGATGTATTTTAGTGTTGGGTGTTGGTTTTATTCATGCATTAAAAAAAATTCTCTGTTAAAAATCTTCCTTTTGCGAAAATACTTGCTATGAGTTCTTATATTGCCAGCATTTAAAAATACTGGGATTTTGACATGGGTTAAAATAATTTCAAAAAATCAGGTTACATACTACCTGACAAGTACTGGTACTAGTTGAAAAGTATGCAAGTAAGTGTGAGCTTGAACTGAGGCTCTTGAGTCACACAAACACTGCTATGTTGGGATTCATAATGAAAACAAGATATTCTTTCCCAAAGGTTTCCACAAATATTTCAGAGTATATATCTTCATCTGATAGGAAAAAAAGCCCATTAAACTTAAATCAATGAGATAGTTTGGAATCTTTTATTTAATTTTGCTGGATAATGCAAGGAAATGGGATGAAGTAATAGCTGCTCTCTCTGTAACTGTTTTTAGCTGTGACTCTTTTTAGCTGTTTCCTTTTTTTCTGTGTGCATAGTGGTAAAATATTGTGTGAGAATTCATTTTTCGTAATTAAAATCCAGTGATTTATAGTTTTATGCAGTCAGTGTTGCATGCTTATGAATAAAACAGATTAAAATGAGCTTCTGAACCTCTTTTGAAGAGATTGCTGATGGCAGGTTCATTTCTCTTTGTTACTCAAATCTTGAAAGAAATTAGAACTATCCCAACTTAAAAAATGTCACCTATTTATCTGAATGACTGGCTTGTGAAATGAACAGATCAGGATTTCTTCATGAAAATTTCTGAATGTGTGTTGCTATGCAGGGACTGCCATGGGCTTCATCATTGTGTTATCTGAATAGCAGTGGATGGGGAGGGAAGAACGCCTCAGAAGAATCAGTGAACCAGCCAGCAATGTGACACAGACGCTGAGACTTTTCAGTCACATCACACAAAATATGTTGCATAGTTGGATAAGGTGAGGCTGGGACATGCATTGGAGACCTCACAGGAGCGAGGGAAAGAGTAGGTGGAAAGGTTTTCCATGATGAAGAAAGGGAAAGCCAAAGCCCCGTCTATGTATTGAAAATTGTTCAGTGCTTTACACAAGAGCTGGAGGCCTGACATTACTGTTGTTTGTTTATGTGCCTCATCTTGTTTGCCCAGCATGTACATGGATTGAAAGAAGAAATGCAAAGCTCTGATCCAAGGGGCGATACGAGAACTACAGGAATCCCTAATGGCCCATTGCTTCTCTGTGCTGGGAAGGGAGGTTACTCAAATAATGCTAATGGTGAGATTAAGATATTGGACAGGGACTCAGAAATTCTGAGTTAATTTTCTGGCTCTGGCAGAAAACAGTCTATGTGAGTTAGTTAAATCATTTAATCTCCACGCCTCACGTCCTTATCATCTGACAATTTTGTATCTCATAGGGCTGTTATGAAATGCAATGAATTAATATGACTCATTCACATTCTTCAATGATGGTTACCATGTAGATGGGGAGATTTAGGTTTTCTATTTGCATGGAAGCAGTTGTTTGTTCATGAAGTGTTAGTCACAAAACAGCACTAAGGCAAAAATGCCTATCATTCAGCAAACTGTGAGTAATGTTTTTCCCACACCTGCATCTACAGTAATATAGGTGGAATTTATTCTCCATTTGAAATGCATTGGATTTTATTTGTTGCAGCGAAATCAGGCCCACAAACCCTTTGATATGAGAGCAAGAGCTCAAATAGATGAGTCTGGTTGATGGTGTTCATTCAGCTCAAGAAAGAATAAAATCAGAAAGCCAACAAAATATTGTGTGGAGGCAGCCATTAGGGAAGAGGCAAAATGCATTTAAATTCAAAAGATATTTTTCACTGGCTGTACTCTAAGGTTCTGAGAAACTTGGACTGAGGGTGGCTCTTCCTGAACATGTAACTGGACTTGTTATGTTTTCATTTGAAATAGCTGTCGTCAGGTCCTTGATATCAAAAATATGCTGAATATTTGGCAGTAGTTTATAAGCAAATTCTTTAAAACTATTCATAATACTTTTTTAAAAATATTAATGCTTTTGAGTTGTGCAACTTTGAAATCTCTTGTTCTTGACCTTGGGGTAAAGCTCATTATGAATTTCCCTGGGTATTAGGTACCAAACCTATCCAAAACCCAAGGCTCTCTTGGGCTGGTGTGCCTGCTTAGTGACCCGCAGAGGATCCTAACACCACTGTCCAGCAACCCAGGGTAACCCCAAACCCTGCAGCATCCTGAGGTCCCTCAGCAGCCCTGTGTCTGTGAGCTGCTGTGGTTCTGAAAATGATCCTACAGCAGAAAGCCCATCTGTAATCGAGATAACATAGAGTCTGACAGTGATATGTGCATAGAAATAGACGCAGTTGCTTTTGAATGGGAAAGCTCAGACTGAAAACGGAAATGTTTAGTGGAAGTTAATACTGTACTTGAAAGAACATTAATAAATGAAATAAGAAACAGACTATGCAGCATTTTCTGCCTGAAATAAAATAATCTCCAAAACAAATGTTCTTTTCTTACTTTGTTCTCAAGCTTAGAGCTCCTGTAGTGTAATAATTACTTTGATGATTTCTGAAGGGGATTCTATTTTTCTCTAAAAATGTTTACAGACCCATCAGATCTAATTACTCCTGGCTTTTCCTTCAGCAGTTTTTCAAAGAGATTGAGTACAGTAGCATTTATCTTTTCAAGATAGGAAGAGAGGAGGAAAAAATTATGAGGTACCTATTCTTCCGGAATGTGAGCTCTCGTGTTTCCAGATAAATGAACATATTTAACTAGGTCATAATGAGTAATAAGGAAAAGCTTGTATCTTGTTGCCTTGAAATAGACCATTTTTGTCCCTTATTATGATTTATTATTTATTTTAATTAGTCTTAATTGCTGTGACAATTTGCATTTTAATAGCTACTCGGATAATTAAGAAGAAAACTTTCCCAGGACCATTATCACAGTATTTCTAGAGCATTGAAATGCAGCCCAGCCCTGAGCCCTTGCCCAGCTGTTTCTCTGCACAGCCCTGCTGCGATTAGCATTCAGCTTCGGCACTGAGGTTGTCGTTACAACTGCGGCAAGCGCTTCACCCCTTCTGGCAAATCTTTGCTCGACACTATTTTCCCAGTAGACTTGCTTCCCTGCAGGTGCAGAAGAGCCCGTGTAGATACAGCACATATATAAAGCTGGTTGACGGCCTTTATTAATACCGTGACACTGCATTTAAATGCTCACTTCTGTGTGAGTCAAGTGTTTTCTGAACTGCCTTCACAGCTTCTGTGTTGGCTACTTTCACCACCAAGGAAGTGTGATGTCTCCCTTTAAGCGTGAGCATCAGAGGATAGGAACCAGTTGCTTGCAAGCTGACAGCATTTACGTTACGTTGGTGGAAGACGCAGTCCAAGCTCGTGTCCAAGCTGTAGCCTTTGCTGTGGTGCACAGTTTGCTAGGCAGCCAGGTAGGTTAAGTCTCACCATGAAGTTGGGAACAGCAGTTGGTGTACGACTACCCTCAGCTCGAACCAGCCTGGGCAGCGTTGCACTGGCGAGCAGGCTCCAGCCTAGAGGACAGCTCTCAGCCACTAATATCTGCTCCCTCCCCAAGACATCTGCAGTCAACAGGAAGATGGGGGATGCACACACCTGGACAAAATGCAGATTTTTGACAGTAGAGTTTTAGCATGGGCAAGAAGATACATGGAAAACAGAGAAACAGAGTGATGACATCAACAGCTCTCCATACCAGCCCTGGGACTTTCAGGCTGGAGTCTGGCTGTGCTGCATGGGGAAGTGTGGTGGCAACTGCTCCTTTGACCAGGTTGGTCTCACGAGCCTCTGCCTACTGGCTGCATTCCTTAGGACCAGCTATTATCACATGGACCCCACTACAACTTCTTTTTAATGAAACACAGCAACACAAAGCTATTTTTCCATTCTTATTTTTATTGCACTGTTAATAGATGCTTGGTATGATATACCGAAATATTCACTGTATCACACAACCGGGTTTTTTTCAGGAACGCAGAAATTCTTGGTTCAGAGTTTTTGCTGTGAACAATATTGGTTCAATTTTTAGAATCAAAAATTCAAGTGAAGCTGCTGTAAAATTTTGTGGGGTTTTATGGAAGTTTTTGTTAGAAGTCTTGCTGAGAGTTTTTTAACTTGCAACAATTAGTGAGAATCTTATGACTGCAGAGGAATTCTGAGGCCAGGAAGAGAGTTAATCGCTCTTAAAATAACACATTTCAACAACAAAAACATACATTTCTTTTCTAGGATTTTCACATGCATTTGTGCCATTGCACAGTAACATGTTTTAATTATGTATCCTATTTTTTCTCTACTGTTAAATTAATTTGGCAGTTTTAAAAGTTGACAGAAGGTGAAATTTAATACTTGTAAAAATACAATTAACAATGCAATAATTCCTTACTAAATTACTTTAGTCAAATAAATTAGATTTCAGTGTTAAAAAACTAGTCCATTATGATCAAAGAAAAGTATGACATATCAATTTACCATTAGTCTTGCCTTAACAAAGATGAGATATCAACTTTTGTTGCAATTCAGTCTACTTTAAGGGAGACAAAGAAGAAAAAAGGCTGTGTCTCCTCATTGCATTGTTATTATCTTTTCTCTCAGTAAAGACCAAGAAAATATTTGCTAAAATATGTTATTGCTTTTCTAATTGCCCTTACAGTATGAAGCCTCATTGTCAGTTCTATATTCTTATGAAGTCCAGACCTGGATATTTTGGCATTCCATTAATCTAATTACAGAAGACAAATGATAACTGTTCAACTTCTTACTCTCACAACTTCTGTCTCTTCCCTTGTCCTTGTTAAAAAAAGAAATCTGAAACAAACAAATGGAAATATAGTTTTACCGTTCCCCACTGTCTGCATTGTGCTGTACAGGGAATTCCCACAGTCCCTCTCTGTCCCCCTGCTGCTGCTCTGCTGAGTAGTTCAGCTGGAATCGGGGTCTCTACCCCAGCTTTGGGACACCTCTGCCAATAAATAATTGAAATGCTGAGACGATACATCACAGCTCCTCTTTCCCTGGGAGGGTGCATGTGAAATGAAGGTCCTGCCAGCAGGAGCTGTGCCGCTGACTCCAGCGAGGCCAGGAGCTGCTGCCATGCTGCTCAGCCAGCATCCATCCTCTCCCCCACTGGTACCTGCCAGTGCTGGGGTGGAGCTGAAACCAGGGCTGCTGGAAACTGCTGTGCTGTCTTATGCATCAAACCACTAGTTGAGAATTTGACCTACATTTCTCTGAATGATGTATAATACTCTTAATAACTCTGAAGTACAATATTAACATGCTTCTTTAAAGAAAACTCCATAATATTTAATATTAATATTGAGGGCTTTTTCCTCTCTCAACAGTGCCTTGCTGTGCTCAGCAATCTTCCTCTAATGCCCGTGGGCTTACTTGTGAAGGTTTAATCGTCTTATTTCCTCCTTGTTTCACTCTGTGGTTACTTTCACGCAGCTGTAGTACCCAGGTGCCAGTGGCACATGTTCCCGCCTGTGCCCGGAGGGGAGCAAAGGACTGTCTTGGGGCAAGTCCATCTCTGCTGCAGGTACCCATCTCCAGCCACGGCTTGTTCCCTTGCGCAGAGGCACCCAATTTCTACATAGCCTCCAAATCCTACTTTTTCTAGGAGAAGGAGAGGGGGACTATCAATGCCAAATGAGTTTTTATAAGGAGCCACAAGACCTGGTCTTGGACGGTTATGCCGTGGAAAACATACCGATATCTAAAAGAATATTTTAAACACGTAGAGATACATTCAGGTATATAAGCTCAGGGAAAATATTGGTGTTACTAAGGACATTATACAATACTTTATTTAGTCCAAAGGAAAGTTTTCTAGAGAAATTGGGTAAACAATCCACAGTAAAAGCCCTCTGCTTTAGCTCAGAGCTAGACAAGATGACCTAATAGATCTTTTCCATTTCTCACCTCCAAAACCTAGTGCAGTCTATATTTCTTATGTCGATGATCAGTGGAGCAGATCTGTGTGTGCTGGAAAACAGATTGACTATAACCAGTTTTTACTTGCATTGACACGTACTTCGTCTTTTTATAAAAAAACTCTAAAAACTTATGGTTAAAAAGAGGCCTCAGATTACTCATAGGCAATCTGATCAGGCTCTGCCAGCACAAGGCACGTGCTTAAACACAGTCTCTACTAAGCAAGTGCATGACTTGCTACTTTTAATGCGTAATATCTTTTGCTGTTGGGCCTCTGAGCCTTGACTTATGTTTAATCTTTCAATTAAATTCCCTTCAGACGTGAATTTTGTCAATGCTTATTTCTCCCACACAAAAATCTGGTTATATTATATGATGTTTTCTTCAGATCTTCTGCATGCAATTTCCCACCCACTTTTTTTTTAACTTTTCTCTGCTGGAGAGAAAAACTGTTTTTAACAATGTCTGAAGCTTTGTCTTCTGTCCCTCACATGTGTCTCAGACAGTCTGTGTAGCGGGCATCCTTCATGAGATGTTCTGCTTCACTGCTTAGAGGAGGTCTGTGGGCAGCCTGTTCAGGCAAAGGGACATGTATGAAACAGGGCTCCAGCACCTATGGGCAGTCATCCATGGGCACCCAGATCTCCAAGCATGGTGGTGTTTCTGGCCAGTGGCTGCAGCTCCACACCACCAAGCCAGGAGCATTGATTGGGAATTGCTTTTATTGCAAGCAGACACTATGCCCCTTTCCCACGGATGATCTGCAGCCTCAGCTCGCAGTGGGCTCAGGGCACTCAGCTGCTAGATAGGGCTTCCTCTTCGCTTCCACTGACATGAGTGAAATGATGACTCTTTGGACTTCTTTTTTCCGTTTTCTGGTTTTGAATGTTTTTCCATCCAGAAAAGATGAGGGGAGTTTGTCAGATTTCTAATTAGGGACAACTTAGAGAAGGAACAGCAAAAAATAGGAAAAACAAAGGAAGAAACTAATGCAATCTGTTGTCTGAATGAATGAGATACTAAACAAGCTCAGTGCCTTGGTCTTATCCTTTAGCTCCTGCTTTCGACCCTGGTGCACAGAGACAGGACCGGTGCATGGCCTGGATTGAGTGTGGTGGCGCTGCACCTCCATTCAGATTGTGGTTAAAACAACCCTGGCCAGCTTCATACTTAACTCTCTTCTGTATTTCATTTTGGGCAAGAATCTCGATTTGTAAGTTTATTTGTGTGTTCACTTTCCCAGTAGCTTTATTGTGTGGTACTTGAGTAGCACACAGCTTTTACAGAGCTCCTAATTCAGAAATCTGTTGTGCACTTCTGCAACTTTCAGGAGCCATAAAAGCAAACAGTTTCCCTTCTTGAACATAGCTGTATTTTTTTCAGAGCTGGGTTTTGATGCCTGCTTTTATTTGTCCTTTCAGCTCTCCCAGTAAGTAAAGCCACTTGCAATTGGAGAACACAGAGGGATGGGTGGTTTCACAGGTCACGTTCAAGCATATTATCCATATGTAATCACATTGTTGAGACAAAGGTTGGTTGTTGTTTCATCATATTTTAATTACAGAAATTAACTCTGGCCGTTAATGGTATCTCCAACAAAAGTAAGATCTTGTTTGCTTCTAAGGGACTTTCACCCAGAGAGGTGGTAGCCAGGGGACTAGGACTAATGCAGGAACCCAGTGAAACTGATTTCGCCCTTTAGCAACTCATTCTGGTAGGAGAAGTGCTCAAAGAGCTCCTTTGTACCAGCCCTTATATATCTACACATGCAGGATCTCCTCTTAACAAGTTCTTGAGGCATCTTGTTCATTATGTGTTAAAGCAAGTCCAATTAAACTACTTGAGGAGGCAGGATTTCTCCTACTGCCCCGCGATAGGAAATTCCAAATTTAATGATCTCATTGAACTTCAGAGCAGATTTATAGTGAGAATGCAGAGAAACTATCTGACTGCATCCCAGAGACCTGGAAGGGGAAAAGTTTTGTTATTCCTTCCAATTGGACTCCTAAGAGACTTGCTCAAAAAGTCTGGTTTTCAAAACATATATGGGCTTTGAACTAAAGGATGAGATCTATCTTGAATTCATGGTGGAATGTAACAGCAAGAACTGGCACATTTCAACTCCAAACGCACCTTTTTCGATCGAGGTGAACATACTCAAATCCTGCTTTCAGATAAGCTGTTATTGTGGGGGGCCTCCCTGTACAGAATAATTCATCAAAATTAACCACTGCATCTAGTTCCAGCCACATGGTTCTTAATAATTGGTTTACAGATTAAAAGATCTCATCTAAGATTTAACACATTAATTCAATTACTTCAACTTGTGCTTCAAACACCATCAAAGTGTTGATTCTTTTCCCTTAATTCTTTTGAAAGGCTAATTCAGACTGACTCATTAACTAGAGATGACTGCAAATTTGGGTAATATATTTAAATGGAGAGGCTTGATCCATCTTGATTAAAAGATTTTTTTGTAGCTAATGCTTAACCTCTGAAGTTCATAAACTGAGCTGCGGTTAATGAGTGTTTTTCATTCTCAAATGTTTAAGCATCCTCCCACTTCTTTTTGCCCCCTGAAATCAAATGAGGACACTTCCTGAGCTGCAAAATGCAACATTTATGCTAATTCAATATCATTATAATTATTTCACAGTAACTGAAAAATCTATGTGCAAACAGTTACATAAACATGAATAAATACTCAAGCATATTGTTTGCTTCACTAAGTAAATTAATACATTAGAAGGATAAACTATCATATTACCTAATTAGCCATCGTCCAGGAAGGGTGTTTTCACAAGCAGGAAGCCAGATGGGCAAAAAACTGTCCTGGATCACTTGTTCTCAAAGAAAACTGATTAGCACTCTCTTCTGATAAATTTCCTTGTATTTGGAATAGGCAGAGGTGTGGAAGAGAAAAATCTTGATGCTTGACTTTAAGGCATTGAAGGGGATTCTATCTACTTCCTGCAACATCAGTGTAAATAAAAGAACATCTGCATGAAAACCATACAGTCGGGGGGGCTGTGTTCTAGTTTACAGCCACACAGAACAACACCTCCTGAAATGTCTGTAGTGTTGGGAATGCTAGAATTTAGGCTCAAATACTACAAAAAGGTACAGTGAGGCCTGTTTCCTGTGAATCTAATAGGATACATTCCATAGAGTTCTTTTTACACCAAAATTCTTGCTTGTAAAACAGGATTCTGACTATACAGATTGCAAGAAATGTGGACAGTAGAAAGAGGTGGGAAAAGTATGCAAATAATAAATTTGTTCAAAAGTTTAGGACATGCACGAATTGTTTGCAAATTCAAATAAATATCGTCAGATACAAGAAAAATGAAACCGGACCACAGTCCAAAACCTTGCAGAGAATAACTCCCAGCAGCACAGCTATAGGGCACCTGCATGGCAGAAATTTACTCCTTCCTGGAGAATTTTCAGTCTTCCCCAGAAATCTCAAAATGGTTTCCTTTCATATCACTGACCCAGGCTCCAGGTGAAGGAGCCCTCTTCTCCTCCACCAACTTTGCAAAGTTGGTTGTAGGCAGAGGAAACACCTACAGCTTAGGGGTTTTCTCTGACCTTGTAGGCTGTAGGTTTTTTATTTGCTAAATCAGTGGTGCAGCAGTACTGGAAATGATAAATATCTTTGTGGGCTTAAGACCACTAAATGTGTCTCTGTTGTGTGTATGACTCTCTGTTTGTCGCAGAGGTATTTAGGAGGCTACAAAGCACCTCAATAAGGAGGTGACCCGGAATTTCAGCTGTATGTCATGCCACAGAACCAACCATCATAATGTCATTTTGTAATAGGAAAGGTCTGATTGATTAAGTGAACAATTTGTTGCTTGCTCAGAGATGATACCTGCTCACTGGCATGGGTGCTTTGGTCCTGAAATTTTGTTTCTTATTTATATCTCAACAGTTAATGACTGAAAGAAAACAATATCCCTTCAGTGTGAGTCACTGGAAAATAAAACTGTGGGGGAAAGCTTCTGTTTGTGTTTAGATGGTCTTGTTTGCTCTTTGGTGCGTATAATTAAGTTTGAATACTTCATATTCAGGCTACATTGAGGTTGTCCTAAAAGTCGTTGTCAGAATGCAAGTCATTTCATCCTAGAGAAAAGAATTAAATACGATGTCTGGTTTCTTTTCATTGACTTAAGGGAGTGCAAGTTCAAACAGATTACATGTAGATTTCTGTGGTTTTGATGTTTAAAGCAAAGGGAGGTGACATCAGCCTGCTGTATGTGGAAACAGATACTTGAGGGTCACCATTGCTGAGACAGGCTCTCCCAGGGTCATTTCACCAGCCACCCCTGTACTGACCTTTGAGTGGTCCTCCTTTTGTTCATATATTAGGGAAGCCTAATCCCCAACATCTTGTCCAGCTCCCCAGAAACAAAGCGGCCCCAGATTGTAGCTGATATAAATCAGGGTAACACCACAGACTTCCATCAAAACCTGTAAAATGCTTAAATTGCATTGACACATCAGTTCAGAGAAGCCTCCCTGTTTTTTCTGCCCTGCTATGACGCACTTTAGAGGCAGCATGACGACAGTAGGTCTTGCAAGGGTGACAACCCTAGGAGATCAGACCTTTGCTCATACACCGTCTGGAATGGCAAAAGAAGCTGGTGTTTATGCAGGGAATAAATCATAGGCTTTAGCATCAGCAAAGTCCCTCTGTGCCAGGCAGACATAGAGTTTTCCCTTGCTTCTTAGGCTGCTGGGTGAAGTGACAGTACAAGAATGTACAAGACAGAGAGCTGCTGCTGTGGTCCCCAGCCACCCCAGCTCATTCAGTGCTTTTTTCAAAAAGTAGGTTAGTAGAGCTGTATATCATGAGAGCAGAGATCATAGCACTGCTGCTCACCTGGTGCTTCAGATGCATGTCTGGTGCCTGTTGTGGGATCACTCCCAAGACCAGCCATTACCCAGTTCCCTGCCACAACCACAGCACCAGGAGCTGCCGTGTGCGCACACGGAGCAGAGGCAGCCGCCTTTGATCTGTGCTGCTCTGCACTGCTAAATGTGTCAGAAGTTTAGTGCTAGTGAATCTGTGCTCATCTAGACCCCAAACCTGAAGATGACTCTTTTAGTGGTGGTTGTTGCATCTGCAGAGCTCTGAATGCAATTGCCTTGTTTTCCTACATGCCTTTTCCAGGCTGAAAGCACCCTGGATAGCTCATGCATATATATGTACAAACCATGCATAAACAGATATGTGTAATTGTGTCCAGTTGTGCATACATAAATAGATACATATACATTACAAATGTATTTACCCTATAACTTGGAGATGATACTTTCACACTTTCATATGAGGTTTTTTTGCTTATTAGGATACAGAACATCCCCTAGGGCTCTGTGGAGGTTTTTTCATATACATGGCAAAATTGTCCCTCCAGCAAATTATTTCCTGTCTGAAAGAGAAGACAAACAAATTTAGAAGGAAAACAGTGGCAAGCAGGCTTGCACAAAGATTTGTCCTGATTTCCAGTTTCCCAGATTTAGACACCGTTCATTGGATTTCATTGCTGAAAGCCCTGCCATTGGCAGCGCATGGCTGGAAATCAGTGCAAGGAGCTCCAGGCCCTGGCTTGCAGCCTGCTGCTTCAGGGGACAACTCTGTAGGTGGCAACCCTGTTAGCAGAGCATCTTCATTCTCCTTTTCTTCTTATTTTCAGTCCTTGTAACAGAATTAAGTCCTATTCTTGTTTACTGCATTGTGCTCACTTTGAGGAGAGAGTTGCTTCCCATCTCCGCAGTGTGAGGCTCGGCAGGACCCACTGGGGCTTCCTGCAGGACCGCAGTGCACCGTCACTGACCGTGACACCACACCTGGGCTGCAGCACCGCTCTTGGTGGCACAGGATTTGCAAAGGAAGGCTAGGGGCTGCAGCAAGGGAGGGACAAACAGCAAGATGAAATGAAGAGGATGGTGAGCACGGGCATCCAGGATGCTCTCCCGTGGAGCTTGAGCTCAGTTTGCAAAGATTTGGAAGATGTTCTAAAGCCATTTTCCAAAACTAATACTTACAAAAGGATTACAAGCCCATGTGTGCTTCTGGCAAGCAATGGTTTTGTCGTGGTTTCCAAGTCACAGCAAACTGTGTTTTTCCTGAAATGCCACTTTCAGCCATGGAGTTGGAGAAAAATGATTTCTCTAATAACTCTGACAAACCCTGTCACTGCTGAATACTTGTTCCCTCTTCCTACTCTTGACAAGCACAACCAGACATAATCCATGGGGAAAGCCTCCAGTTCTGCTGGTTGCTAGCCAGATTCATAAACTAGGGCCAGTTAATTTTCCTCTTCAATATACTACTACACATACCTTCAAATAGAAGTCTTCTGAATCCTCAGGGGCAGCATCCTTGAGATTTAACTTTTCTTACTGCTGGGGACAATCACCTTGTAGATGACTTTGCAGAAGTAATCCTGGGGTTATCTTGTCTTCTTTGGACCTGGAACAGCCACACGTTAAGCAGATATTTGCATCCCCCAAATCAGAAATCTGATGAGAAATTTAGTGTCAGCATGAAGAAAGGGGACAGAATCTGATCTTTTGCAGATCAGTTGTCCTGACTTTGAAACAATGTTTTTGTTCAGAGGCAGCTCTGAATTTGAGGTGTCTTGTTTAACAGGACTTTATACAACTCTTTATTGAAACATCAGGGTTAGTAGAAAGATAGACTTGCCCAAAATGCATATGAAACTTGGGATTTTAAATTTTGTACATTCTTCTGTATGCTCTGTGTCATCTACAAACCACATTTTTACTCAGTCTATAGATTTGTGAGCTACTTGCATGGAGTTTACTAAAATGTAAGCACTTAATTATAGCCTCATTTGATTTGGTGGGAGGTTTGCCATTGATTTAAATAGGAGCAGAGCTGTGAAAAAGGATTTGCATGCATTGATTTAGTATGCTGCAAGGGAAGGTCGAATGTGTGAACTTGGAGATGAAGGAAAGTTCGATGTCCTAACAGTTATGATGTCCCCTTGAGAGTAAGTTTCTCTCTTAAATTTATGTATCATATTAATAGGGTGTATGGTTTGGTTTAGATCCAAAAATATTGATGAGAATTTTGGACTTCAAGGGTGTATAATTTGTTTTGGATCCATAAATGTTAATGAGAATTTTTGGCTTCATTGTGGGAATTATGGAAATGAAAAGACTTTTTTTATTTTTTTTAAATATTTTGGTTTTGTATTTCAGTAGTGGTTTCCTTTTCATTGAGCAACAGAATCCCTGACCTTGCTTTACAATAGCAACACTTAAAAATATATCTGTAGGTATCCATGTAGCTGAATTTAAAGATCTAGAATAAGTCACTTAGGGCTGTATGCTTTGAAGAACGTGATAAAAAAATAGAGATGAGACAAAGAACAAGAAGTTGGAGATCTTGGTAGGACTTACTGTGGCACATGGGCCGTGTGGTTTGCCAGTAATCCAGAAACAGCATTGCCTAGCTCAGTTTGCTATCCCAAGAACCAGGAAATGTCTGACAATTTTGTTTCGCCCATCACCTCTGCCGTGGAAGTCGTGTGACTGCTGAGAAATAATCATGGATTGTCTTGCAGTGAGAAACCAGAGGACTGGCATGAGATATGTGGTGGTTTAAGATTCACTTAAAATCTGCTCAGAGGCCTTTGAGTAAGTCCCTCTGGCTTAAGCATGGAGTTCAGGTGGGAGTAGGGGGAGGGATAAAGTTTTCTTACCCCCTTGCATGCAGGTGAACGCCACCCACAGCGACTGTCTGCAAGGAACCATCACACTGGCGTTTCTTGCCCTTAAGTTGTGGTACTTGTTAGTTTTGAAGCAGGATGGGTAGATGACTCACTGCAACTAGTGGCTTCTCCAAGTCCCTTTACAACAAACAGCTACAAACACAAGATAAGGGAGCAGCAGTGGCTGGAGAGGAATTGGTGAGTACGATGACACCAGAGAGCTGCCATGACCTGTCTTCTGATGTGCAGTGAGGGAAAGAGAGGAACTCCTCTTCCTTCATCAACCCTGTCTGAGCCAGCCAGTGGAGACCCACTGCTCTTAGAGAGGCTTTGCAGACAGCACTTGCATAGATAAACTGATTTACATATGTTCACAACCCACTTATTTGTGTGTGATTAATGGATACATATTCTGGGAATCCTGAAACGCTGCCAGCTCTTTGTCAAGCTTTTAGGAAATGCAGGCACTGCTGGAGACAGCCTGCTGTGTTGTCTGACTTCATTTTCCAAATTATCAGGTACGCAGTGTTTATTCTCCACGGATCTCTCTTTGCAAGTTCAGCTTTGTATGGTCTGGCTTTTCTCCTAGCATTTTCATTAGTCCTCTCTACTTGGTCCAACTACTGTATCCATCTTCCCCAAAATCTCAATTTCCTGCTTTTGCTAAATTTCTTATACTATATTGATATTTTCATTAATGAAGCGTGAGGAACACCCAGGGCTTTAATAAACTAAGTTCATCTGTCTCTGAACCTGAGAAAGGTGCTGTCACAATACATACTATAAATGAAATTAAATTGATAAAGTTGATTACAAATCCAGAGTGTCAGAATGAAAAACAGCTATTCCAATTCTAGAAAAAAAAAGGCATTGCTTTCCCCATTTCAGCTTTCAGTATATTTGGCTATAAATACAAACCTGAAAGTGTATTTAAACCTACTCAAATAAGGCCAAACCCTTATTTTCCTTTCCTTGGTATATCCTAGTATGTAGCTTATGGCACTTGGATGCTTCCTTCAAATCACTGATGAGAATAACCTTGATTTTTCTCCTGACCCTGTCATAGTGCGGGTTTTCGCCTCAGCTGTGTTAGTGCAGCTGCCCTGGCTTGGGCAGGAGAGGATTTCAGTGGAGTCAGGCAGCTTTCACAGAATTCCCTGGGAGCAGGATTAGGCCATTGAGTGGAGATAACTTGAGGCACATGTTAATCTATTTTAAGGGTTACTCTTGCTTTAATTGGCAGCTGGATCTTTACTTCTTAATCACTGAGGATGTAATGACAAGGATAAATGACACCACAGGACCTGGCTACAATTTCTGGCTGTCCAGACTTCATGTGAGCTCAAAATCATGTCCACGCTCATGGAAAAGAGCTGTTGAAAATAGAGTATTAAAATTGTCATTTTATGGACAAATGAATGGTCCTGTGGGGACAGGCTTCTGACAGCTTTATTTACAATCATTCTGAAACAGTCTCCGAGACTTCTACAGAGCTGTGTATGGAGCTATGTACAAGAGATGAGTTATGCTGTGTCTCTTGTGGTGAATCAAATCCAGTGAGAAACACGTAAAGATTTGAACCTACGGTTTTCATACTCAGTTTAGCCATGATGATGTTCTCTTCTGGGATTTTCTGAATGACTAGTATTCTTCAATGCAGTAATCTGTGGCAGCAGAAATTGCACATGGGCTGCTGTACTTTTAAACAGATTCATTGCGATGCCCACAGCTCACCATGGGAAATGAAGATGTGCTGGAAGATTCCAAGGAGCTGGAAAAGGATGCATCGTAAATGGAAAGCAAAGAAACATCAAAAAAAAAAGGGATTCACTGATCATAGTTGATGTTAAAATATCTCTTTCTTTAAAGGAGCAATTTGTTTTCTAGTTTATAGCAGCAGCTGAATTAGTCAATTGGCTATGGCTGGCTTCACATGTGAGTTCATTGAGATGGGCAGACTCAGCCAGCGCAGGCAGGGTAACTTCACTGACCGCCACTGATCATCTGGAACCATCCCTAAGATCTCTGATTGGCTTTATTTGCATTTTCTGCCTTAACACTTCTCTTTCTATGCCTGTTGATCTTTTTATTATTCAGCCTTCTACAACTGCCAACTTTTCTGCTGTAATAACCCAGCAGTGCTCAGAGTCAGGAACTTGCCACTCAACATGAAAAGAGATGAAAGAAATGGGTTTGACAGCAAAGTCCTCCTCCCATAACAATTCTTTAGCAAACAATTGCTCTTTAGCAACTAAATACCAATCTCAAAATGAATGGGCTTTTTGTATATCTAAGGTTAGGTACTATATGTTGCTTAACTGGAAGGTCAAATAAGTGAGTGTTTTACTGGTTATACACAGAAAAGCAAAATAGGTGCTTACCTTTTTGCATACAGGCTTCTGGATTACAATGCATTTAAAAGCATCTGAGAAACAGGCTGTAAATCAAATAAATATCCAACTGAAGAAACAAATTAGGAACAGGCAGTTCTAGACTTAACCAAGCATGCAAAGCCCTCTGTTGATGTAGAAATTGAAGATTTCCACAGTCCTCTGAGCGTTTCCCAACGAGTACATAAATGTTCCCCAAGGTTAATCTAAGAATAGAAATGATCTATAATCATTATGATGTGGTGAATAGTTAAATTATACAAAAATAGTTGGATTGTTAAACTACTGTTTAAGGTACTGATAGCTACAGGCTGGGTGAAACTGTGAAAAATGTTGTTTACAAAGGCATGAAAAGCAGTAATAGAAAGTAATTCTGGTTTGGGACTTTGTTGTTTTCGAATGCTCCTGGGACTTTAAAAATTAAAGATTGTTGAATCAGTCAGTTTGTATACAAATCCTAGCACCAGCCTTCCCAGAAGTCTAAGCTGAACACCAGGAGTCAATGAAGTGATTTTACAGAATTCATTGAGCTTTTGATTAAATCCAAGAAATCAGTTCATTCACATTTTCTTGTCTTTAATTTGGGTCACTCTTGCAGCAGATAATACAGAGGTAAGAACATGCAGTCATGGAAGTGTCAGTCCGAGACTTGGCAGGTCCCAAGTGAAACCCTTGGGTTTTGTCATGGAAAACTTACCTTTCTTTTGTGCCTTCTCAGTTCCTTTCAAATATATTTAAAGGACCGTCCCACTATAGAACATGCTGAACGTACTCTGGTAAGATCTTTATTTTGAGTAGGATAGCCAGGCTGCTGGTTCTTAAATACACAGCAGCTGCTGTGCTTGACACTCTGTACAGGTGGTTCCACAGCCGTGACTCAGATGTTTAGGGAGTGCACGGCAGTGATTGCTGTTCATATAGGGGAAATGAGTCCAGATTTACGTGATTTGATGTACAACTGGCACAGCTCAGAAAGGACTTGTCAACAGTCCCGGATGGAGTCTGCACTTTGTGCTGCTCTCCCTGCAGCCCCTGAGCTAATTAGTTTGTGACTGGATTTAATTTTTTTTTTCATTTTGTTAATATTTTCTTTACAAAATTCTTTAGAGACTTATCTGTACACAAATTCTCATTTACACAGAAGAAGCCTGTGGCTGCTTCGAGCTTATCACCATGTTCTCTTTCTTTGTATTTATTCATAAATTACTGCAAGTCCATCAAGTTCTCCCACACTGTAGTAATGGCATGGTGGTGATTTCTGCTTTAGCTGTAATAGCAATTCACCAATTGACTAAAACATTTCTTGTTATGAACATTTTAATGAGATTTATAGGCTTCATATCTGGTGAAAGAATATAATTTTCAGCTCTCTGAAGTTGCCAGATGACATAGTAAAAGAGAGGTATGAACTATTCAAATGAAAGAATGCCTAATAGTCTGATCAGAAAATTACACTCTAGCTGCTTCATTTTACGTATCTTTGCTGTTAGACATTTTCTGAGCTGATGACTTGATTGACAAGTAACACTTTGGTGGTTTTGTAGGTTTCATTAAGAAAAGATCTGTGACATAAAATAATGAAAATAAATGTATTTACCACTGGCAGGCAATCTGAAGGGATAATTTGCATAGTCTTCAAAAGCTGTGTTTCCCAGGTAAAAGGGCAGTAGAAGTGGGAGTGAAATGATCTGAACATCCTTTGTGACTTCTCATATTTGTGCTGTCAAAACTGAGCAAATCACTCAGAACTACAGTCTTGCTTGAGTTACACAGTAGAAGTCTTCAGAGCAGTGGGCAGAGAAGTGCTAAGTGCCAGCTAGATACTGTCCTTGGGGCATGAAGGAAACAGGGAGGGATAATGATGGACAAAGTTGCCTTCAAAGCGTAGCATTTCTATAGAGAGATGAAACGATCCCTGACCTGAACTATCTCAGCACACACAAGCTGGACTGCAACTGCTTTTGTATGTCCATATAAACAGGGTCCATGAGGAATTCACGGGGTTGTTGTAGGATATTAGAGACTGATGTTCGTAAAGAACTTGGGAAGCCTTTTTCTCCCATTTGTTTGGGCTTTTTTGTCTCTAGACTCTACTGCAAGAGCCAGAGGGCATAGTCTTTAATGAGAAATATTTTTCTTTTTCCTGGTTCCCACCAAAGGTTTCCTTCTCCTTCACCATTACAGTGGATGGAAGAGAACAATGGTAAAAGTGAGCTGAAGGGTGGATAGCTGTCATTGTACGGCATTACCTTCTGAGAGTGACATAGGAAAAGAGAGTCTGGAAGAGGGATGTAATAATTTCTTTAGTTTTAACTGAATGGTTGTGATTGATAACAAAAGAGAAGATTGTTACTGCCAGCGAGCACAACACCTGTCCACTGGAGGGTAAAAGAGACAAGCATTCATGTATAGACAGGTAATTACCACATGATTATAACTGCAGGTCAGTTTTGTGTATTGCATATTCAAACTGATGATCAAAGCTTGAAAGGATCCATATGTCATTATCAGCCCTCTGAATCTCAGCACAGACATTTGACGTCTACCTTGTGCTCTGCAATGGCTGGCAGTTTACTTTTGTACATTTGTCATTAGTGATGACAATAGGAATTATTTACACGACTCAGAAAAGGTTGGATTTTAAAATATTGAAGTAAGATGAAAAAAATGTAAAGGGAAATGAAAAAGGATTGATTTGCACATGAATGTACTTTTTATCGGTTTCGAGGCTTATTGGATGATGTTATAAAGATTAGAAAATATCCTTACCCACTGAGTGAGAAATGTGTATTATTAATGCAGATAAACTTAATTGAAGCCAGATGTCAGACATTTTAAAAATATATCTATTGAGATTTCCTTATTCATGTTGAGCAGCCAAAATTCAATGTGCTTGCAATCCACTTGGTGGTCCTAAAGCAGTACAGGCTGGGAGAAGTGCCCCAACAAACCTCCTGCTCACTGGAAAGAGGGGAGAGACACAGGTATGTCTTGGATGCAGGTTGTCTGAGTGCTTGGGGTGAATTTCTTGTTGTCTCAGAGTCTTTCTTACAAGATCAGTCTCCCTGTCTGATTGGTAAAGTAAACGCTCAGATGACAGACAGGTGGGAGTTAGAAGAAGGTTAAATATGGCTGGATATTCAGGCTTTAAACAGCAGTGATATAATGCTAGGTAGAAAAACAAAGCAGATAAAGAAAAGCTTAATTTTTTGTTTGCTTGATCTTTTTGATCAGACCCACTGGATTTCAGGGAAATGTCTTCAGCTTTTCTGTGACAGCCAGGTTTTTAGTCAAGAGAAAGACAGGACAGAGACAGTAACCATCTGGTTCCCACTGTTTTGATAGATGTTGCGTGACCATTGAGGTGGATTCCCCTCCTTCAGAACGTCTATGAAAGTCAGCGTCAACTGCCTTTCTCATCATGACTGTGGTGTATTCAGGAGAGGATCATACTCCTGAGAGTCTGTTTAAATTGGGAGGAACCTGAATAGGCATATTTCAGTCCCAAGCATGTCTCCCAAGTTAGAAAATTAGAAAGTTGAGAGAAGTTACAGGGAGGATGTCACTGTTCCTTGGTTCATGGAGGAAAATGGAAGATAAAAACAGGTTAATTTTCTAATCAAAGACAAGATATTTGTGTCAGACCTGAAAACAAATTCACATCATATAATGCCAATTCAGAATTTTTTCCTCTTCCTTTTAGTCATGTTTACAGTGATGTAAAAATGTTATTGCCTCGTTCTTTGCTGATTTTATTAGAGCAGCATGCCAGCTCCCATACGGTTACGGCTGGGAACAGCTTTCTGTTTCGTGGCTGACACCATTAAGTGCTGAAAACTCTTGACACATTTATTCACAGCATCATGCGATACTTTGTCCTGTGAATAAGCCTGTTGGGACTACAGTTTGCAGTGTGGAAATGTAACTTGCAGAACTGGAAACATTAAATACCCTGGGCCAGCAAGCTCCTGTCCCCTGCCTCTGGGGCAGCAATAGTGAGAAGTGATAAAGGAGAGGATAAGGCCTTGCTAGAGATGCCACTGAGTGGTGGGAGTTTTAATACACCTTCCCATGGTGTTTAGTAGAGCTGGGTGGTGCCTCCTGGGCTTCTGCATGCCAAAGGGTGAGCTGCTTTGCTCCTGCCAAGAGCAGCTCATAGGTACAAGGAGCTGGGATGCCCACATGCTGTCTATCACTGGAAGGAGAGAGGAATAAAAGTTAGAGCATTGGAGGGCTTAATTTTGAAATTATTTCATTCTTTCTTTCCTAGTTTTTCTGATGTGTAAATTTTGTTGAAATCAGAATTGTGGAAGGGTACAGGACAGCTCTGGGCTGAACATATCAGAATATTTTGTAGAAAACAAAACACAAGTATGTGCTTGTGCTCTGAACCCCCAACCACCAGCTCTCCATCTACTTACGAAACACTGGATTCTGATAGAAAACCTACAGAAAATGCCATTTCTGAAAACCTACTGAAATTTCAAGCAGTGGCAGGGACAACAAGGAAGGAGATTTAAAATGAGTAACAGTCCTGTAGGTATCTTGGATAAAGAGGCATTGATCTCGGATTTGTGACATAAACACCTTTGATTTTATTTTATTTGCCCAGCTCAGAATTGAAGCTGCACCAAAACCTCTGAACCTTCTTGACATATGAGCAGTTGTTAGATCAGGGCTGATATTGCTAACAGCAGTCAATAGCAGGAAACTGAGCAATGAAGCTTGGAATAAAAAACAATCATGAAAAATATTGTGTTTCAGCACTCTTTAAATGCTTGCAACTGCTGCTTTTCTTTTTGCATGGCAAATGTTTCTCTGAATTGCGACAGTAGAAGCAATCAACAGCTTCAGCACAAAAAATCAGGCAGCTAAAACAGAAAATTGGGTGCAATTTGTAATCTGCACAACGTGCTGAGTCCTCTACCAGAATACATTTTCCAGAGAACTTTTATGTTTATTTAGGTTGCATCCCCCAACCTAGGATTCCTCAGGAAGATTCAGCAGCTTTTCTCCAACATGGCAAACCCATTTCTGCGTTCAGGCAGAGCGGTGCTGCAGAGACGACCTCCCAAGCAGCAGCAAGACACTATCAGTCTCCGCTTATAACCACGTGTCAAAAGACAAAAGATGGACTGCGGAGCAGTTCAGGAGAAAGAGGCCAAGACATCTGCACCCTCGCAACACTCAGACAGATCCCTCTGCAAGTTAGAAAGAGGTTGTTCATCATGGGGAAAAAAGGCTTTTATCCAGTAATACAATTTCTAATCAGGTTTCTCTCCCCTCTGTCATGTTGTATTGACTCCTTGCCAGCAGCTGAAACATGATGAGCTTTCCTATAGCACCTACATGAGCACCATACCCTTACCAATCCGTGATAAACTGTTTCCAGGACAGGTTTAAAGTGACCACTTGCAGTAGGATTTGTCCAGCAGAGCAGAGAATAATGAGAAACAGAAACTCCTTTATTTTCCATTAAAACCCTGGCAAATCATTTTATTGCCTGGGGTGTGGAAGATAAATAATGCCGGTTAGAGTCTGTCAAGAAATGGGGCAAGTACATTTCAGAAAAGAAGAATAAAACCATTTTGGATTGTTTTCAGTGCAAAGCAGATGAATTCTCAGTGAATTTCCTTCAGAAGCCCTTTCCCTGTGCTGTGCTCCTCAGGTGAGCTGGGTACAATATGGCAAAGCAATGGAGCTATGCTGAGGTGCCAATACACCCGGAAAACAAATTTATGCTTGAATCATCATTTGTGGCCACAAGCCCCTAAACTGAATTTGGGTCCAAGAATGTAATCTGCTGAGAACTCCTTGCAGTACATCTATAGCAAACTCAGAGTAAGCTCCTTCCGTAAGTGTAGCTCCCACGGTGGCAGTGGGAAAACCACACATTCAAGATCATTGTAAGCTCACCAGGTCTACTGAAAGGGCACAGCCTATCAGCAGAGGTGAGAGGGCTGCAGGAGCGTTTCATAGGTGCTAACACTTCTACAAATGCGTGTGTGAGCTCTGCTCTTTAGACCTGGTCTCACTGATATCATTTATTGCAAATTTTTTTTTCTTAAACAAATATCACATAGTAATTTTCATGGGAGAAGAAAAAAAGGTGACTTCCAAACAATGCCACTGTTATCTCTGTGATTATCTGGAAAGTACTTAGAGACTATGTAAGGTACAAACAGTGGAAAAGAATGGGTTTTATCCTTGTAGATTTTGTATAAAACATAGCCATATTCTGACAGAAATAACAATTTGTTAGTTAAGAACAAAGCAAGCTGCCTGCAATTATACTAGTTACAGGCAATAATTTATGCTCTGCTCCTAGTGCCTTCATATAGAGAAAATTTATGTACTATGGTGCAAAATCTTGCATGACCTAAGGCTTAACTATTTACTTCATTCTAACTGATTAACAGTGTTCTAAACTGGTCCTCGAGCCATGACTGTGCATCGGAGACTCAGACTCATTACAGAAAGGACCCTTTGCACAGACACAAAGCAAACACTCGGTTGAACTTATGTTCTTTGCATGTGCACATACTTGCAAAGGTAGTCGGTACTGAACTAGCGATAGTTACCTCTGAAAGATCTGTGCCTTGTTCTTCCACTACTGTTTTGAATGTTGGGCTGGAAATACTAAATCATGAATATTCAATTTTGGAAATACTGCACTTTCTCTTTTTTTTTGTTTAGTGTACTGGAGAGCTAGTTATTCACTGTCATCCCAACTAGAGTGGCTTTAAAGTTTTGTAGATAATCCAAGCCACTTTGTGAGCAGGTGCTGGCTGTTTTCCTCTCATTTGGCTTCCGCCACTGCACTTCATTTCTCACATTGGTTGAATCATACCCCACATTTTTGTTTGAATCTGCAGCTGCACCTCCATAGTGAGCGCATCTGCAGGGACACCTCCCACAACCAGGTGATCATCCTCATTCTTCATTTCTGACACTCTCTGCTTTGGCGACATCACTGAGGATACCCTTGCGCTGCTTCTATTGATACACTCACTGGTTTATGCTATAAGTCTGATTCATTCCCATGGAAGTACTCAACCATCCCATTGGCCTGCAGATGCTGCTGTTTCCTCTTGTACACAAAGCTGAATTCACAATTTCTGTTGCTAATTCAGAAAAATGCCTGTGTACCCCTGCTTTGTACGCAGGTGAAACCACTTCAAGAGAGAAATGAATGTTTCACAGTTATTTTAATGAATACTGAAGGTTAACTTGGCTGGTTATAACAGGTAGTAATTGCTGTTACGTGGTGATCACAACATGACCATAACATTATTATGGTAATATCATTACAACATTATCTTAATATGGTGAGGTCAAATGAGGTCTGTTTTACTTTACCCTGTAGATAATTTATTCATATGAAATGTAATGGGGATTTTGCAGCTAAAGCAATCTTGAGAGAAGTTTATGAGAACTCATACGTTTAATATTTGCAACAGCTTAAAGAACACCTTAACTCCTTTGCATGCGCATTAATTGGACAAAAGTTGATCTAATATTGTATGTAATCCATGCACTTTTCTTTTGGGTCCTGTGAGGCCAAGATGAGGATGAGACTTCATTGCAGATAAAAGTGCTTCAAAATCATTAAGAAAGCCTCAAGAAATTGAATCCTGATCATTTGCAGTTCTGATCCTTAATTTGAGATGTCACAAATGTCCTCTAAGTTTCTGTAGAAAACGTTTGAAAGCAAGCAGAGCCCTGCTCTCCTTTTACCCTCAGTGGAGGCAGAGGGGACCAGCTCCTTGCAGCAGCAGTGCCCGTGGTACAGCTCTTCAGAACCAAGGTCCAATTAGCTGCACATAAGCTAAAAAAATCCCCTTTGCAATATATGCCGTTATGGTGGTTACTAATTGTATGTGACAGTGAATTAATTGTGTTGTGCCTTTAAGCAAGTACAGTACTTGAATGGAAATGGTGACTCCAGTTTTGCTTTTGACACAGTCTGTGGAATAGATAATTTAGCTGGAGAAACATGTACGTAGTAGGAGGGCACCAGGCTGTTAGTGCCTTCTCAGCCTGGACCACTTCAGGAACACACAGCCAGCCCAGCTCAGTTGTAACAATCTGCCATGTCTGTCAGGGGCCAGAGCACACGAAACAGATATTGTGATTTCTAGATTTCACTAGAGTGAGTAACAAAAGTAAGATTTATCTTTTTTTATCTTTACCTAACATAAGGCGTTTTATGGATGTGATTATGCCATGGGGACTTTCATAGGTGCTGACAAATAAACACAGGAAGATATCTCCTGCTGGCTCCCATACTGGGCAAAGCAGGAAGGGAAGGCAAAGCAAAACGTCATTGCATTTCCCACCACAAGAGCTCTCTTTTATCTGACTTATTGCCTGCCAGGGTCTGCGTGATAAATCCTGCTCCCCCAGATGAGCCCCAGGTGATGCTGTAGGGATGAGAGTGATCTGGGCTTATCATGACCGAGCCCAGTGCATTGAAGGAGGGATGATCAGCTGCATGAACCAGAGATATAAGAGAGGGTTCTTTCCATGGCAGATATCATAACTCCTGGCAGCATTGCTGCAGCTGTCCTTGCCCTGAAGGAAGGGAGCCCAGTGCAGAAGTTTTTCCCCAGTGATTTAGGAAAAAAATAATCAAAGTAAGTCAGAAAAGCCCATGGACCACGTTGAAGTTGCTCTATAGGTACAAAGGACTGCATGCATGTGGGGGCTCAGAAAGAACTTTGAAACATATACTATCAGCCATCAACTTAGTGCACGAAAATAGTATAAAAATACAGTATTTGTACTACTTCAGAGAAAGTTTACAAACAAAATAAATGTGGAAAACCTAATCAGCTAAATTATCCACTAGTACAATGTCAAAGTGAGCATTCAATATTGATGACATTTAAAAATATACATGTACATTTATATCTGCTAAAATTGGTAAGTCCCACAATAAAATAAGGCAGAATATTTTGCCTGCTAGGCTTGAAATGCAATTGGAAAGGTATTTGCTACAGTGTAGCTCTTAGTAATAAATGGTAGGAAGAAGCACATCACTCAGACTTTCCTTGGTGAACGGAGTACTTTCACTTACAAAAGATTACTGTGGTCAAAATGATCACGCTCTGCACAGCAGGACAAAACCAGTGCCTTTGTGGAGAAAAAGAAATCATATTATAAAATGGGGAACTGCCCTCAGTCTGACAGACAACTCACCTCTGTGGATGTTTTCTTACAAAAGATTATAGAAAAAGATTGTCTGCTTGTAAGAGTAGTTATTTGACTCTTCAAACTGCAGAATTCCCTAATCCTGAACAAAATCAATGATGTACTTTACTGTTGTCTCCTTTCTTAAATTATATCCTAGAGATATTTATTTCCACATTACCAAGTTAATTCCAAACTATTAAAGAAAAGCTTTTTTTCTCTTTATTTGAAAATTCTTAATGTTGGTGTTTATGTCAAGGCACCTTTTGCTTTCTGCTTCATTATAATGTATTCGTTGAGCAATGGCTGAAGCAACAGTATAATGAAGGTCTACAAAATTCAATGTTTTTCCTAAAAGAAGGAGATCATTTAAATCATCAAACTAGCAGTTGAGAGCAAATAATCACATGTTCATGAGGTAAACAAATAGTAATTTAAAAAAGGGTGATGTAATGAAAATTCCTGTGATATGGCAGATGACAGATATCCCACCTCTATTATAAAACCAAAGCAGAGTGACTGTAAGTACATATATTTATTTATTTGGGGGCCAGGAGGCTCCAGCTGAGGTTGTGACTGTCCTGTGCTGGGCATTGTTCAAACACCTGGTGGAAGACGTTCTGGATGGGGATAGGTGGAAAAACCTGAAAGGAAGCAGCAAATCCAGCAAGGAGACTGTGGTCCCCAGGCAGGAGGTGGTAAAGCAGACGTGTGTCTCGCATCCCTCACTAGTGCTGTATTTGTTAATTTTTGTGTTGATTTTCTTTTTTCTTTTGACTTTTGGCAGAATTAGACTTCACTTCTCTCACTATGAAAATACTGCATTATCGGAAACGATTCTTCAGCATATTTTGGATGACAAGCGCAGGGTGTTTTGCGGCACTGCAGAAGTCAAGGACTTCCCTGTCTCGCCCACAGCACTGAACCTGCTTTGTGGCCAGGAAGCTGAGTAGGCAGCATGATCCCAAGTACCTTTTTGCATGGAAATGAGAAACGGTTTAAAAATGAGATTAATATCATATAAAGCATTACTGTTCATTCTTATCTGTTCTACCTTTCCACTTACGTTTTCTTTGCTGTTAAGCTTCTTACCATGCCAATGTCTTTTAGGTTCATGATTGTAAGTATTTTAAAATATCCAAGCTACACTGAATATAAGTTGAAAATAATAGTCTCTTACTTGAAAAAAATGAAAACCTGCTAACATTATTTAGAGAAACATGTTGTTTTCTGATAAAAAAACAACAAGGTTTGTTTACCTTTATTGCAGATTCTGGTCTTTTTCTGTTCGTTATCTGATACATTTTACCTCTGCACAGTAAGTATTATGTAAGGGAGTTCTTTTGACAATTTAAAACATTAAAGGATGGGCCTTTAATTCAGAAGACTATGAAATTGAAATAAGAATAATTACTGATGCGGCTGGCTGGTACCAAAACCCTATCACTCAGCCTAGCTGTTCTCATGTTTTCTGAAGACCAAGATACTCTTTGTATTTGGGCATTTCTTTATTTCTTTCCTTAGAAAAAGCCTGCCAAAGTTTGCCACTTTTTGGAGCGTGCGCATACCCTACTGCACTCATCCAGACTTGCAGAATAAGGTTGGATTTAAGGAGAGGTTTGGCATCTAATTCACCTGCCTCATTCTTGGGTGCTTATAAACCCTAGAGAACCCCAGGTTTGAAGCCAAGAGGAGCTCATAAAAAAAATCAGAGTGGTTATATGAAACTTGCTGAAATTGAAAGAGTGTAAAATAAATAGGAATTACAAGTTCAGGTAAGAATTCTTTGGGTTTTTCAGGTAACAATTCTTTGGGATCCCTGAGTAGATCATAGAGACTTCATGCTGACACCTGTCTTTGCACCCAAACACGAAGTTCAGAACAAAAATTTTTTAATCTTAAATTAAGGGACACTTCTTCAGAGTAGGTTTCTTTTATGACTTTAATTCATTTAAATCCAGGTCATAAAGCAAAAAGAGAAATTTTTGATTGATTGTTAGAAACCTAAAAAGAGGCTTATTGGAAGATCCTCTTTGTTAAGAAGATGCAGGCTCAGGCTTCTGCAGAGAGAACCAATAGACAGGCTACAGCATGGCAAGTAACAAATACTATCTCCCATTTAAATTAATTACTCTGACAAAATAGATCCAATTTCTTTCCACACTGCAGACTGCTTTCCCCCATAAGCACTGACTTTGTTGAAATCATGGACATCCATTTGGAAATCCTTCATTAATTAGCATGATCTGCTCTAGCCTGGACTGAAAAATTCAATATCATATAACAAATATTCCATAGCTCAGCTTGGGATTTGATCTTGCAACTGCAGTTGGATTTGTATTGAGTTCAGGGGAAATCAAAGTGGACATTGGCCTTTAACTGACACTTCAGCTGAAGGTGCTTAATTAAGCTGCAAGACATCTTCTTCCTGATGCGTGTAGGTGCTATTTAGCATGTTAAAGTGACATAAAAAACCTCGAAGGCTGCTGAGTGGATGGCAGACGTACCTTGAGCTCGTTCCCTGGAAGAACAGAGAGATTCTTCAGCTATTTCCATGCAGGACACCCATGCCGAAATACTTACACCTCCTCAAGAATCCTATTATTTTCTGTAATTGAAACGGTATCTGAAATGGTTTGGGTGGCACAAAATAGTTGGAAAAGCAGTACTAGATAGAAGGAAGAGAATGTAATGCTAATGCAAGATGACGTTGGCTCTGGGTCATGTAATAATATATCATTAGCCATCCTAACTGACATAAATAAGAAAATAAAAATACTATGTCTCTGTAGTAATCAAAAGAGGAAAAACAGACCAGGTTTTTCAGGAGCTCCCATAATAAGATTTTTAATGCTTTTCTTCAAATTTTGTAGTACTTTTTTCCCCATTATACAGATTAAAAAAAGCAAGATGTGTATGCCACTGTGTAGTACTGTTTCAAAATGCTTTTGTGTCAAGTAAATTAATACCTTTTTAGGTTCCCATCATGAATCTTCGTGAGTAGTGTCTTTCCTGGAAATTACATGCAGGTGGACAAGCAAACTAGGAAATCCTGACTGAGTTGAACAAGCACCTGAAAATCAGAAGTTCAGTTAATGCTTAGAAAAGGCCAGATGCATGGGAAATTGGAGGATTAAATTAATTTCCAAACTACTATGACACTTGAAAAACAATCAGTGAGCGCGCAGTCTCAAGACTTTTCAAAAAGCCTGCATCAGCTCTGGCTCCACACACAGGTCTGGGCAGGGCCAGCCAGAATTGTGTAAAACTGACCGGAACGACTGGGAAAATCGTTGACCAGGAAAAGAATGGATGACATTTCTCATTAATACTAACAGAAGATTGCAAGAGGGAGTTCAGTAATTTCCTGCATTTGGTTTTCACTATCAGTCTCCAGATGACTCGCAATAGAGTTAATTAATTTACTATACATTTATAGGTATGAAAGGGTGAAAAGCTGAGGAACTGGCTTTGTCTTTATTAGAACAGTTCAAAATGTTTTGATACAAAATAATCATTTTCATGCTGGGTTCCATCTAAACAAAGCAAGCATTTTATGTTATTTAATTTTATTTACTTTATTTTATTTTATTGCCTGAAAATTTCCCATTTCAAATATCCCAGTTCAGTGGAACTCGAACCATCTTACAGAACTATATCAATTCATTGAAACCTCCATGTTTCTGAAACACAGTTCAGAAATACGTGTTTCAATATGGTTTTATGTTTGGGTTATTATGACTTGTAAAAGCCAAAGCGATATCACTGAAACAAGTATTTTTCACCATATATTCACTGATGAAACCATTTCTTACAATTCTGAAGCTTTCATTTGAATGGACCCAGTTCTGCATTTCCAATCATGTTCTCACTGTTCAATATTTCCATTCAATTACACGTTGGACTTGTGGCTCCATTAGTTTCTGATTCTAATCTCTTCCAATCCCGTTTTAGTCCTTTACAATACCCCTTTGGGTATTTCATTCATCTCACGGTTCCTCAGTGTCTGTGCGATGACGAGATGGCGATGCCACAAGATGAAAACACAGTGAAACCTAGAACATCATTGCAAGAGCAGAAGGCTTCGGCATGTCAGCTCTTCCCATTTTCCTGCTTACAGCTGGGAAAATGCAGTGAACTGCAAATACCAGACACAAGATAGTGCCAAGCTGCGCGGCTGTTTGGTGTGACCACCGTAAACTGGTGGCAGGGGCAGGTGAGGAATCACATTTTTAGGAGTCAATAAATGTCATCAAGGGTCTTGTCTTCTTATTTATGTGACAGTTCAAGGTATGATGCCCCTGAGCATGTGGAAACGGGATCAATGATGAACTTCAACCCCCCAAATCACTTCTTATGTGAGACATAACCTTGGCTATTACCTCACAGATCAATCAATAACCTATTATCTCATGAGCTAAGAAATAAATAGTGCCTCAAGCCGCTATTAATTAGAACAGCCATGGAGGTATAGACCAGAAGATTATGTTGTTGTTCTTCCTGATCATTTGAAACACAGAATATGAGAAGCTGAACTGGTAGGTTTTGGTTTAGATTTTTTGTTTCTTGGTGGGATTTTTTGATTTTTTGTTTGTGTGGTTGTCTGGGTTATTTAAGCAGAGAAAATGGGTCTTTTTCTGATGTGATCCATGACTATTTTTTTTAAATATCTAAATTTTGACAGTCAGAACTGATGAATTTCCTTGACTAGAAGTGAATAGATCTCTGATATGTTCATTACAAAGGCAGAGGACATACAGCTTTCTGATAATAATGTTTTAGTGGGTGTATCTAGGAGTCACATTTTCAACACAGAAAGAGCTTTTGTGTCTTTTAAAGACTAGTGAAAATCACTGACAGTTGAGGACTGTCCTTCATAAAAAAAGGCCAAATTTTCATGTTTATCAAGTCTTGCTAGACTCAGTTCCTTGTCTCTAACATGAAGACTTAGGAAATGATTTGTTGAAGAGCCAGGATTTAAAAAGAAAACTAATACATTTGAAGATAATTTGATAATGAAATTTAACGTCTGTGTGTATTTCCAAAAGGAAAGTTATAACAAAGCGGTGTATCTACAGAGACAAGCAACGCAAAGCAAGATGAGAAAGTTAGGGGTTACTTCAAAAATCGCTCCAAATCAATGCAACAAAAACATGAACAGAATTGCAATCGGGCCACTCTTACAATAATAAAAAGATCACTCAGTGCTGGCATTCCTGTTTATTAATGGAGGACAATATTTTCTATTGCTATTCTTGTTTTCATATCAGTAAAAGCAAACAGTGAGTAGTCCTATTGTTCCAACATAAATATCCCTGTGTTGTCACTGGTCCTCAAATCATACAGTTTATCCAGTACATTAATTTCTTGACTCCTTCTCTATATTTTATTGCTCTTCTCTGTTACATTGATTGTCATGAATTCATATCTATCAACAAATACATGAGTGATTGCAGCAGGATGTGCGCTGCAAACACAGTCAAAAGAAAAGTTGGCGATTTCATCTTTGCTAGCAACTTTTAACAAATCTAGTGACCACTTCTGGACAATTAACCAGGTTGAAGGTAAAGCATTTTCATATGTGCTGCACATTTATAGATCTCTGTCAATGGTTAACAGCAGCCTTAAGCTGTCCAGCTTTTTTGTTTGCTTTTCTAAACATTTTCTATTGAGTATGTTTTATGGGACAGTTGTTGCAAGATGAAGCCTGGAGAAAACACATTACTCACAGAAATCAGAATCAGTTCTTTAAAGAAAACCTCCCCATCTATGATAAAAGCAAGAGTCTGCCACTAATCGTGGAGGCCCTGGCTGAAGATGTGACTGGTGCTTGGACAAGGTAATTGCACTCCTGTTTTACTGGCTTTCTATCCTAGTACTGTGTACAGTGTGTCTTTGCAAATTTGCATGCAAATTTCTGAGATGGCTCATCAAAATAAGTAATTTTGAACTACTCTTGTGATGGACATAGAATTTATGCCTTTAAGCCCTTCTTGATACACGCTACAGATCTACGAACACCTGAAGAGATGTCTGGTTGTTCCTGATCCTTGTACACCTTTCTCTGAAGTTAGATTTTAAGTTTCTTAAATGGTGTTACATTCCTTACAGCTGGATTCTTTCTATTTCTTTATGCCCTATATCAAGAGCAAATATAAAGTGATTTTATGCTTTTCTAATCTATGCCATCAGGGTACAATTACTGCAGACTATCCTCTATTTGCATTAGCCAATGAAGATTAAGTTTATTACAGCACTGCACATTCTCTAAAGAAAAGTATTCCCTCATGAAGGCACTCTTTTCCATATCAGGCTGGAATGGGAGCAGCACCAATGTACTTGACCCACACAGAGATTCAACAGGACATCTGCTCCTGGCTGGTCTAGGTACGTAATATCTACAGTGTCAGAAAAGGTACATGCTCTGGCTGGCATGGTTTTCACACATGTGTTTAAGCAGTCACTAGGAAGTAGTTAACATTAATGACAGTATTTGGACTTAAGACTGGAATAAATTCCACCAAGGTTCCAGAGTTTAATACTCCCTGTGCTCTACAGACTCAGAACTGGACAGAAAGCACTTCTGGACCTGGTCACTTTGTGGATTTTAGGCTATCTGAACATGACTCCATTATTATTCTTTAGTTGTTTTGAATCACTGTCGCAGCGTAAGCTTTTGAAAAAAATCCAGCTTGGATTTTCCAGTGCATTTATTCCAGGGAATTAAATTGTTGTGAGCCCAAACATTGCTTTAAATTAAAGGAGGATGAGCTGGCCTGACATAACTGGCACTGGTGAATCCAGGAGAGCCAAATTTGCTGCAGTGTCATCCTTGATATTTTCTCTTTCTTCTTAATTCCTTCATTATGTTTACCGGGCTTGTGACAAATGAAGTCTGTTGTTTTGCTGTCAAAAATTTTCTTAAAAAAGCTGGTAGCATGAAAGAATTGAAATAGTAACTGCAGCCTTTTGAGCTACCTATTAATTCAGTGAGAGTTTGAGCTATGAAACTTTTTCTTCAATGTGTATTTTCTTACTGTATAATCATCTGTGGGACTTGCTCTCTGAGAGAGAAAAGTCAAATCTATGACACGTATCCACAAAGCGTAAGGAAAACGCATTTATTTATTTACACTTACAGGTACACAGCGATAAGCCAATCAGGCCAAACAGCAAGGAAATCAAATTCAATTTAATATGTGTAATTTACGCGATGTGGAAATCCCTCATGAGTATCCCCGGCACTGAATGCAGTCACAGCTGAGTCTTCTCAATATTTCCTCCGCTAGCCCCAGCATCCCCGCAGGCAGGGCCAGCCTAGGCAGGACCTCAGCGACACCACAACAGGGCTAATTCAATTTTTCAAGCATATTTTTATGAAAGGCACAAAGCTGCTCTGTAGAAGAAGTCCTACTTCTAGCTCCTGAGGCTTCATCTATCCATGCTGTGTCTAAGGGTGAAGCAGGAACAATTTGGGGAGCTCAGCACTGAGCACAGCTATTGACAGAACAGCGATACCATCTGTAGGTCAGTACGGCATTTTCACTAGAGAGGGACTGACTGCTGGGCAAAGGCACTCAGAGATGGGTTTGATTTGGTGAGAAGGCGGGCAGTGGGTTGCAGCTGAGTCTTCTGAGCCACCAAGCTCTTCTGTGGGGATTTTGAGGACAGGCCCAGACATGTCGGTGGGGCAAGGTTGTGGAAAAATACTGAGAAGTAACACCCGCCTACCATTGGCGAGGCTCATGATCTGCTAGCGGATTGATTTACGGGCACACGGTTTCGTTTTGTGATTGGATATGGGTTTGTGTTCACTATGCTACTGGTGTTACACGCATATAAAAGGAGTTGGGTTCAGAATACAGTTGTCTCATTCTGAAGTCCAGATGGAGTCCCTGTTATTTCAAGATGCGACACTCTTCTCTGAAAAGAGATTATCATTGCTGAGTGGCAAAAGGTTTAATCACAGCTGTGTATTTTCTATTGCTTTCTATTATGTATTGCAAAGCTCCTGGATTTATACCTCCATAATTTCTATATTATACTTCTTGGTTTCCTCAAGATCTATTACCCACAGCAATGCTATCAATATTAATAGCATTCTTGTTTATTGAAGGCAGGAAGTTTCTCCATGCTTTTTTAGAGGTACCTGATACTAACCAACGCATATGTAATACCAGTTAAACACTCCTGTTTCCACTCTAAAGGGTAGCTGTTGCACAGCAAATAACGCTGCAAGATTTTGGCCGAAGATAAGCAAGGTGAACTCCCACTCAATGAAAAGTGTTACATGATGTACAGTAACATTTCAGTTGGAAGCCCTCAAACAGTAAATTACATAGCACTCATATCTTTTCAACAAAATGTACTTTTCAGTACTCAGGAATTTCACAGTGGAAACATAAATTCAAGCAACCTTTAAATTCCTCCTTCCTGTACTCATGTGGGTGTGAAAAGTCAGGATGGGAATTTCTTTTGCAGTCATGTCAAGTGGGGAAGGAAAGTTGATGCATATTTATATGCTTACACATGCATAAACACCATTTAGCTGTTTCAATTTGCACTTCAGTTAAAAATTCTCTGCCTATGAAAATTTTGAGTTCGCTGCTTCAGTATGAAATATTTCTTAGGAAATCATCCATCTGTAGGAAATCAGCTCTCTGCCATTTATCTTTGAAGGCTCCTCAGTGCCATTATAAACCTGATCTCTTAGCGATCCTTTTTGTCGAAGCGCCTAAACCCACTGCTCAGAACCACTGCTACCAGTAAAGTAGATGCTTTTCTTGCAGCCTTCAGCATCCATCCTTCACACTTAACACTTCATTTTTTTATCACCCAAATAAAAAAAGGTGCAGGATTTCTACTGAATGCTTCAAAATTTCATCAGTTCTTCTCTTCTAATTCCTGTATCTGCGGTCTAACCCAAGGCTTTAGGTAATCTGCCATCGATAACACTGTAATTGGCTCTTCTAGTGCTGCTCAGCCTTGCTTGCCTTCCTTCTTAGTGATGAAAGAAAACCCTGAGGGCCTGCAGCTCCTCTCTCAGGCGTAAGCACATCAAATACTTGAACTCCAGAGACTGGGCCACCCGAGGATGCTCCACTTGAGATGTTCCCTGTCAAGCCATAATCCTGAATGCAAATGTCCTTAGGCAAGCCTGAAATAGCTTCTAACCATTCCGCCCCTGAGGACAGGAAGGTTTTAGGCATAGGATGAATTAAAAGTTTGCATTAACTCCACTTGAGGTCACGTAACCATGGGAGTGAAAGAGAAGAATTGTTTTTAATTCCTAGTCACAGGTGCTTCGTGCTTGCTGATTAGATGCAAAGACCTGGAACCGGTCATTTACAAATATGTATTTGCCCGTTCTGCTGCTGAAACCCAGAATGTTCTCATGACTCAAATGTGCAAACCAGTTCTGATAGCTTGGGGAGCATTAGCTGGGTAAGAACAAGTGAGCAGCACATGCTAGAAGAAATTATGCATTACCTATATGTGGGTTAGACAACGCTGAAGCACACAGTTTACAGGCTTAAGGGAGAACACACAAGATCACGTATTACCTGATATCTGCGATGGGCAGGCAAATCACATGAGAAACTGAGAACACCAGCTCCTGCTTCCCTACCTGTCTGTAACGGGGAGCTCTCAGGCAGGCTGAGAGCAGTGAGTGGCATCTGGCAGAGGACTAGCATCACAATACTTAAAAGTCAGAACTTTTTGAAATTATAAATAACATTTTCTAACTCTAGAAGTGTTGCTGCCAGCACTGGGAGTGCTACATCAGCATCTAAAGGAGTGACCCGATGATTGGAAATCAAAAAATACTTAAGTGCATGAGAGCATTATGTCCATTACATCCAGTCCCAACCAACGATCTCTTCACCTCTGAAATGCCAGTGTCGCCAACCTCAAAGCCATTATGAACTGAATCATCTGTGAGAAGGAATTGAGGTAGAGTGAAATTTGATTGAGAACTGAGAATTGTTTAGAGGCATTTTATTTGATATCTAGAAAGCCAAAAATTCACAGTATGGATGAAAAAGTGTGTAACTTCAACAAAAGCAAGCTGAGATCATACAGGAAGTAAGACAAAAAACCAGCAGTGAAACTGTAACAGATGGAAAGCAGGCGACTGTGAAAATTGTTAGTATATATTAGCAGCTAGGAGCTATCTATGAGAAGGAGAGAGGCTAAATGACACTAGCAGGAAGTTTTGAGCAGCTGAGCTATGGGAACTGATAAAATTGACAGATACCCTGGCAATGGTACATTATTGCATGGTCAGGAGAGTATTCAGTGGTGATGTAGTGAAGATGAAGCTGAGCTGGCAAGAGAGATTTCAGGTCCTGACTCTCGTCCTGGGGCGGTTTCTGGGTTTTACCGAACAGCTCTGTAACGTGATGTGGGTAAGCACTGTTCCCAGCCCCAGTTTCACTTTTTCTTGGGTAAAGTACTGACTACTAAGCCGCAGAGCTGTGCCTCTTCAAAGTCTGTCCTGTGAATTTCATCTGCCCTATGAGTCCTTGACTTTCTCTCCATGTCCTACGGATGTTGTATTTTCTTTGATGCATGGCAGCAAAACATTGATGCAATGAAAAACTACCTGCTTCAAGAAAGCCCGCTGTATGGCTTGGGAGGTAGGGTTTGGGTTGGAGCTAGGGGAGGAGGAGCTGGGCCACTTCAAGTGCCACTACACCAGCTGAGTCACAAAGGACAGATGCTGATGCCATCTCATCTGCTTGCAGCTGTGGTTTAAAATAAAGCAGTAACAAATCCTGTTGCTGCATCTTGGGCACGGTTTGAACTGGGGTTAGGTTGCAGCCAGGCTTGTAGCTGCTCAAGCTGACTTATGTGCAAGAGTGGACGGAGAGAGGCTCTGTCATACCCAGCTACCAGCGCAGTCAGCTTGGTCTTGGCTGGAGTCAATCACATTTACAGTCACTATAAACGTGAACAGTGCATCAAGGTTGCAGTATTAGAACACTTGCCAGTGGTCTTTAAGCAGTGAGATAAATCTCATTTATATCTCAGCTATATGTATGTACATACATATATAAGTGCATGTGGGTGTAGATGTAGAAAAGCATGAACGTACACAGATAGCAAGTATATATATATATACGTGCTCAGAGTCATTACAGGAACGTTTTTGGTCGGTAAAGAAAGCGCACATATAAAAACTGAGAATTCAAGTAAATTAAGTCTTTAGGCAGCGTACAGAGAACAGGAGAACCCAAAATCTGGAAGGAAAACCACAAAATAATTATAAATCCATTCTAAAGTCACAGAAGCTGACTCAGTTCCTTAAACACATACTGGCACTAAACCAGCAGTACGGGCATAGATGGAGAGGGTGCAGGGTTAGTTTAAGAAGAGACAGTAAAGACACAAAACCACTGCCCAAGAGGCACCCCAGTCCTATCAGCCAGGTTAGTGGCATTTTCTATTTTAAGCAAAGAGGGAATGTCACAGGAGAGAGCAAATCAGATAAACATGGTAAAGGTATAAGTCTGATCCTATTTTCCTACTGGGGCAGAGCTCTCATGGGCAATTTTTTTTGTCCCAGTTTAAATTTGTCTAAGTGGAGAAGCATTACTACAGAATTACCATGGAGAAGAAATTATTTCTAATCTGAAAAAAATTCAGCAGAGTTGGTTAACTCCATCTCTACCTTAACTCCAAAATCTTTTTGGGAGGTCTGGCTGCCCAAGAGCACTACATTCTGCTCTACTGCAGCTATGTCTGAGGGCACAGCTGGTGACGCTCAACCATTCTCTCTTTATAGCACGGCTACATTCAGACTCCTAAGAGAGGTTTGACTCATTGATTCAACGTTTATTTTCTGACTCTTTAGCAGTGGCCTCCACTTCCAGCCACTCTTATGACATCCTCAGGACCTTCAAAGTGAGCTGGTGTTTCCGAGCTTCTCTCTCTCACTGGGTACCTGTAGCATTGCCATTTTCCTGCCAGTCATTCAGAAGACCTGACCATGCAAATAGTGCATAAGATAATAAAAAATTCAGTAAGCTTTCAGAAAGAGAACATTATTCATCTGCCTAGAAACATCTGGACATTTCAGGAGTTCTGCTAAATTTATGGAGTCTGCTTAACAAATCTAAGTTTTTACTCAGGGGTAAATAAGCCATTCTAGGGGCTTCGTCAGGCATCTCCTCTCCCTTTCTTGTCTCTGTACACTATGAATAATGCATCTTCACAGAGCACAAACCAGCAGCATTAGCTCCTTGTTTCCTTTCGTATATTTTTAGGAGCTCCTGCTCTTTCCTCCTCATTACAGAGGGGCCGACGGTGATGTGGCACTCACAGCCAAGTGGGCTATAAGCCCAGCAGCCCAGCTCTCCTCTTCACTAGGGGAGGGACCCCAGTCCCACAGGCAAGAACCTTGAGCTGCCAAAAATAGCGTAGCTGTGCTGTTTGCTGAGGAGCTGCTGCTGGGTACACGAGGTTAGCCGTGGAGAGACTGCACTGAAGTCTGAAATGTAGGACACCGGCCAGGGATGAAGCTTGCTCTTATTTAAAACTAGTGGTGTCAAGAGAGAAACTGAAATCACAGTCCATCTGAGAAGAGGTTAAGAGCTGAGCCAAATCTCCTATAACAACAGGAGGGTGGAAATACATGCCAGGATCTCAAGTAGCTCTATAAACACTTCCCCCAGGAAAAGGAGAAGGAGAAGGATTATTTGAATCCCTTTTTTGAATCCCTTTTCTAAGTATCGTTGCCAAGAAAGAATCTAGATTTGACAAAGTGAAAATGTCATATAACGTTTATTGAAACCATATGGAGAGGTCGCCCTTTCCTTCTTTCCCCCCTTCCTTTTCGCCATCCTTTTCATACCTGGGCTAATTTTAAACCATCATCTGTCTTACTAAGATTCATGTGCTGGCCGAGGTCCGTGCAGCTTCTCCTGCTCTATTCCATGAACAACAGTGACAATTGTGAATGTCCTTTTTTTTCCCCCTCATTCAGAAGAGCCAGTTATTCACAGATGGACAAGCCCGGTGTTATACCCGACCAATACACCACACGGTAAAGGTGATTGTCATTTCAATTCAATAATGAAGCATTGGCTTTCTTTCCATTTCTTTCATGAGAAGCCTATTTCCATTTTGCAGAAGGATGGGGTAGAGCACACAGACTAGTGTGACACCCATCCAGTTCAGTGTATAACACACAGCGAAGCACCTCCCTGGAGCAGAGAAGGTATGTTTTGGCTGCGGTGCCAAGCCCTGGTAGTGGGGGCAGAGAGGCAGCAGGCATCCACCTCAGGCTGGGAGCGGCTCCCTGTGCCAGGAGGGTCTCCAAAAATTTAGGGTGTTCAACACATCCTACAGCTCAGAGCTGCCCCAGTTCAGCACATGGAAGCCTTGCCCTTCTGGCTTTTATGGCTCAGTATCTCCCAACTAACCTGAGATCTCTTTCCAGATTTAACCCTAATGGATCAGGGGTATTTTGGTTTTGTCTTTTTTTTATGAACAATGCTGTTATAAAGTTATTTTTTTAGACTACCTTCACTTTTTACTGTATTTTTTTCTTCAATTATATCCTTTATCATTTTTTTTATGCAGAGAAATAGGAAATCCAGCAGAAGTGCTCAGAATTGGCTTCACTTTTTTAACATCGGTAGGATTAGATTTGCTCTAAAGCCTACCACTTCTGAAAAATCTCACTCTGCTTTATGTATCGTACAAGTGACCCAAGCTCTTAGAAAAGCAGTCCCTGAAAAGAGTAAAGCAGCTGGGCTTTGACAAAGAAGAAATTTTTGTGTCATTTTTGTTATGATGATGAGACTCAGGATACAGACAGGTTAAAATATTTTTTCCCAACTTGTTCTTTGCAGTCAGGGACAAAATCAGAGATGTATCCTGTCATACTGCCTTGTTTTGCTATGAATGCCATCTAAACCCACATAGTGATTAATAGACTATGAATGCATGGATTTAACTGGTTAAATTAATTATTATTAATTATTAATGGTTAAATTCATTATTATTGGCATAAGGTACTTCAGACTATGTTTTTCTTGCTTGCTTTTAATATTTACTTCAAGTAGAGACAGTAGGTAATTAGTCTCATAAAATGTCTCTGCCTGAACAGATTTAATTATAGTGGATCAAAAAATACTGAATTCATCTTAAAGTATTTTTGAAGAAAAACTATAACATCTCTTTTAAGAACCAATCAGTCTTCATTAAAGGCTAGCACATATTTCTGAGCTCTGCTTGCTCAGAGTTTCAGCTCTGATTTTTCTGCCCGTCACAAGTGATGCACGCAGAGCAGCATGAAGTTGTCATAGCCTGGCACAGAAAGCAGGGTTGAAGCATCAGGAGTTGTACTGTACTTCTTATTAGCCTCTGCCCTGCTCTGTACAGTGACAGTTTGTTTTCCAAGTCCTAAACTAGAGTAGAACATGATTTGTCTAAAATACCAGCAGTATTAGGTCAGTCTCATCTTTGAGTGAGAGCACGCAGACCTCTGTGAGGCCAGAAGAGAAGCCTGCTTCTCTTTTAGGATTACTGGTAGTGATGCACCAGTAGATTTCATAAGTTCCTTTGCTGCGGCACAAGTGGTGTCGCTGTGCCAGCAGGTTTGGCATGGGCACAGGGAGGCAGGGGTTCAGAGGCTCCAGGAGCCCTTGCAGTGCACCGCGGCGGGCACGGAGCCAGCCGGCACCTGCAGCCGGCTCAGCTCCCAACTCTCTGCTAGCAGGCAGCATGTTGGCATGGCCCAACTTACTGCTGCTTGTTGGTGCCGCCGGGTGTAGCCTGCGGTCTCTTCGCGTGCCGATCCCCCAGCCTAGTGTGTTTTACCTTTCTGGTGAGCTGAGGATGAGTTTATGCTGGATGACAGCACGCTCGCCACAGGGTCACAAAACTTAGCAAGGATCTGATTTCAAGGGAAGAGAATTAAATAAAACTAAGATTCCTTTCTACTAGAGATAACACACGGTAGTTTTATACCTGAAAGACCTCAGCTGCACAATTTGTGCTGTGGGGAACATGCTGTTTCATTAGCTGTGTGAAAGACTCGAAGCCATCAGAAAGGGCGACTGTCTTCTAACCTGCAAATGGGTGTAGCTGCTGCCTTTTCCAAGACTGGGATGTGCAACACGTTTGATTGCAGCTACCTTAGAAAATGAGGCATCTGCATGAATGTGATAATTTTCCTCTTTTCAGGAGAAAAGAGAGGAAAAATACAGACTGAGAGAGGAATGACTGATATTTACCTGAGTCCTGTGTTCGTGGCCCAGTTCCGAGGCCGCACATGCCAGTCTGTTTCTAAAAGGCAGAGCTGTTAGGAGAATAAAACAGTCTAAAGAATAAGTCTAATTAGGTTTAATTTCTCCTTTGAATGAAAATTTCTGCTTTTAGTAAAGAAGGGACGTGGATTCTAGTGCTTTCATAAGCAATGGCCATGCCTACTGCCTTTCCTGTTTTCGATGGGTCAATAAAAAGACAGACAGGCAGGCAGACATACCGGGGATTATTAACAGTTCTTTGCCACTTGGGATCATAAATATTTCCCCCTGGGAAGCTGGAAGGTGTTTTAGCAGCTGTGAAAATGGATAGCAATTCTCTGGGGGAGAGCAACTCTCAGGCATACACTGACTGTTACTAAACACCTTCTGCCAAATCTCTCTCCCAGCCACTGCTGACACAAAGGCAGCTCTTGCTGCAGGTTAGAGTTAAATCATCTTTGATGGGCTGTGTTCTCTTTGCTGTGTGTGGAAATACTGTGGTATCTCAAAGTCACTGGGACTTTTGTATAATATGCTGCTCACCGGTCACATTAATTTTGTGGGTCTTCCCCCAGCAAACCATCTCATAAGAAAGGTTTTTTTCATCATACAGGTTAAAAATAGCACAAATCCTCCCATTGCAGCACAAGCACCTTCTTCGCAAACAGGGTACACGGGAGCCAGGTGGGAACAGAGTAGTTGTCCACTGCCCATACAAGGCTTTCTTCTCCTGCTTGATCGGGGTTGGTTTTGCTGCATTGAGATTTTCTTTGTTTAGAAGTGAGATTTTCAGGGAGGGGAGATTTAGGTGCACTGCTGCATCTGTGTTTCCCTGGTTGAAACCAGCAAATGCATTTGAAACCTACAAGAAAGAAGGCAGTGTGACAAAGTCAAACTGGAAAACATGCCTATTGAACAACCATCAGGAAAACTTTAAGTGCTGTGGAGGCTTGAAGTTAAAGAAAGTTTGAAAACCCCATTGTCCTTTTAGGCAGGTTTTTATAATATCAGTCCAGACTCCAGGGAAGTTATAGTAAGGTAGTGGGGGTATTATTTAAAAAAAAAAAAGAGAGAGAGAGAAGGAATTATGTGGATTCTCAGTGATATCAGGCCTGAGTGGGTTATAAACTTTCAGAAGTTGAGTTTCTCCATTTAGACCAATGGCAAGATGTCATCAAAAGCAAAGGTACCTGATTCCTGTAACTAGGGAGCCTGTTCCAGAAGATAAGGATAAGCTTATTTCATAAACATTCGCCCTAGGAAGGAAGTGCAGCAGAGCGAAGTCCTGAAATGATAAGGGACCACTGATTTTATGCATGTCTGTCATCAAAATGGAAAAGAGTTTTTGGGTCTTGTTGTTCAAAAAAAAGAATTTGATGCTCACAAATATGAGGGTTATCAAGCTTTTTTAAAAAAATCTTTCTGTACGCAAGAGGGGATTTATTTTCCTGCTTGTTATAACACCCACACAAAAGATACCATGAGAGTGAAAGTCCAGAGAAATTACTTTCAGGGACAAGTAAATAAAAAAGCGTCCTTCTAGAATTTGCTATGAGTAAGACAAAGTTGATGCTCGACAGAGGGGTGAAAAATGAACCTCTACGGCTGAGTGAGAGGCTTCCTTCAGAGGGAGGAGAAGGTAAACAGGACAAAGGTAAAAATCCACATATTACTTATTAAGCCATGTATCTCTTTCATCTCATTTAAGAAAAATGATGCAATTCCTCTTCATCCAAACGGAGAGAAAACCCTTCCTCTCATATTTCAGAGATACTGTGATCTGCCTGGAGGTCAGCAGAGCTGCTTACCTGCCTTCTCCTGCCCTCAGAAAGTATTTTTATACTGCCAGTCACCACCCTATCAAGGGCAGAGTGTGTTGGCTCAGGAGATCCTGGTAAAACTGGTCCAGGGGAACTTCCCCTCTTGCCTGCAACAATTGAGATGAAGATTGAGGTCTTCTTAGGCTTGGTCCGTCTCCTGCAGGTCCTGCCCCTCAGCTGCACCCTGTTTCTCTGTCAGAGGGAACCAAGCTGCAATTCCCTCTTGGGGCATGCCCTGCCCTAACTGCTGGCTCAGAGGCAGCCGCTGCACATCCATGCCTCGTGTTGACCTTCCTTGATCCCAAAGCCCTGACCACACTGCCTTTGCCCCAGGGCACGGTGTCCCCTTTAGGGTCTCAAGTGGCAGTTCTGTCTTGAGAAAAGCACTGAGGAAATCTGCCAACTGCAATTGAAAACAATAACTCCGAGTCAGAGCTATGAATAAACAATTGGCAATCCAAAATCACCATTGTCTGTTGTCTCAATGGCAGTGCCTTTGTCCTCCTCATTTTAGAGTTTTGCTCTCTGTCTCTTGCAGAGCCGTTCCCAGGTCAATATTTGGCAAGATCTAAATCAAAAAGTCCCTCTCAACAAACAGGAATTTCATTCAATCAAAATGCTAACATTTTACGGGCTGGCTTGACCCACCAATGATGTCACTAGTGGTTGGACGGCCGCGCTGCTGAGCTGCTTTAGGAAGCAGCACACGTGCACCCTAAAGTACGGTAGGTGCAGGCAGGTGAGAAGCATAGAGTAACTTTTAAATTTTTCAGCCTCAGATAAGTTCAGGTCTTTGCAGTTACCATGCGACACAATCCAGGGAAGGAGTGGCATCTTTTTTCTGTTTAAATTTTTCTTCTGAAAACTCCAAGACTCCTTATTTTTCTCTCTAGGGACTTTGAATGTTTTCAAACCTTGAAAGTAATAAAATGAAGTCTTGAGACAAGAGTCCATGCACAGTGGTGGTTTTCCCTTTTTCTTTTTCTTTAGTTTTTTTTACTTAAAAAAGAATTGGTCTCCCTGGTAAACTGTAAATGTTCAGTGTGGTCTGTTCTCATTGCTCCAGCTTTTCTAACCTTCCTTCCACTCAGCTGGCCTCTCAAATTCACTGTTACCTGGTCACAGGCAGTATCAGAGCTAAAAGATTATAGTGAAAAGAAGTACTTCTGATTACCTGGGCTTAATATGGTGTTTCTGTGATTATTTAATATTTCAAACCCCCCTCAATTAATAGAATCTTTCAATTTACCTTCTTTACAATATTCACATTTGTCATCCCTTATTTTCTCCAATAAATGTTATATTTGAAGGTATCCTTGCCGAAGCTGAGGTTTCTGCTGTGCCTTTTGGAAGGAGGAAGGTAGAGAGGAATGGTGTTTCATATCTGGATGAGTCATTTATGTAATCTATTCATAATTTTACATGATTTTTTTGGCATGCCAGAGCAAAGCTTTTCAATGATCAAGAAAAAAACACACTGGGGAAGAATGTTAATACTACTTTGCCCTTGATAGGATGGTGACTGGCAGTATATAAATACCCCCAACAGAATGACAGAAAACGCTCTTCTATATTTACCAGGAGCCCTGGGCCAACACGCACAGTGGTGGGAACCCATCTGCTCGGTTGCAGTCATTTTATCAACACACTACTATTTAACAGCTGAGGCTTTTGTAATGTGTTTTTTTAGCTTGGGGTGCGCAGTGAACAGGAATGCCTGTGGTAGCAGTGTGACAAATCCAAAATAAATCAGAAAGGTGAAATCTAACAAAATGTCTAGTGATTCATCTGATGAATCATATAAAGGAACAAATTAATTTAGGCATTACTTGACCCCCTAGATTTCCTACTACAAGCCTGACATCATTCGGTGTGTGTTAATGAGTCCCCTCTTCCAGCGTGTGCGGCAGACACTGGTAAGGAGAGGAGCAGTGGACCTGAGCAGCTGGTGATTAGGGCTCTTGCTTGGGCATGGGGAGGGTCTTGATCAGACTGCAGGTCAGCTGCAGAAGGCAGCGTATGAGATCCAGCTCCTTTGGGTGCAGGCTGGCCTGGCCGTGGGATGGTGGCTGCCAGAGGGCTTTGCCACAGCTGACGTTTCTAGTCACAACATTTTGGATCTTTTTTCATAACTTTAGTTTATCCCTCTCAGAAGTTATTACCCACTATGCTGCTGAGCAGCTGCTTTTTCCAGCCTTTCTGCTTTGTTTCCCGTAACGCTCTTTCATTTTCCTCTTGGCTCTTCGCTCACATAAACATTTCTCTCCCATTCCTTGAAGTGCAACTGTTTAACCCAATGTTCAAAGTCGGCCACTGGCACACTGGAGCCAATGGCTGATCCCCGAATTCACACAAATCTACCTTGCACCTAAGTCTGAAATACAGGTCAAATGTCAGAGTTTATTTCTGTCTAAAGGTTTACCTAACAGCAGTGCCAATGTGTGTCTGTAGGTTGATGAGAAAATGCACTCATCTTTCATTCTCAAACCAAACTTCTCATACTTCCTGTTGCTTCAGATACTTTTGCCTATCAACGCCTCAATGCAGAAAGGCCCTCCTATTTACTGAACTTCAAGCATATGTCTAAATTCACTGGTGTCTATTGAAGAATTTACCATTAGTCCTATTAATAGATCAGGACACTAATCTCCATTATCAAAAAAATGTTAAGTGCACTCAAGGCACCAGTGTTTTAGTCTCTGTGTAGATGTGTGAGAGTCCAAAAGTGTTTTTTTCTGCAGGCAGAGTGTTGGATGGACTGATAGCAGAAAGCTTTTTCATCCTTTCTATAAAGGCAGTAATATCTCTCCCCTCAAAGTTTAGTATATTAACTCCAAAAAATAAAGGAGGCGTAAACATGTTGTAAAAAGACAGTTGCTTTAAAAGCCTGTTTCCCCAAAGACAGCCCATGAAATTCATTGGTGTGAATTCATAATGTCTGAGCAGTCTCAGCTGAATTAAAGACTGGAAAGAGGACTATGGCAGCAAAATATAATTTCAGAATTCAAGTTAGCCAAATAAGACAATTCAAGGTTTAAATTGTACTTTATATTCTTAACATTTTCCAAAGCAACTTTCAAACACACAAAGGTAAAATAATTACTGTTGCAGAACAACAGATTTCTCTCAGGGATGCTCAAGAATATCTGGGCATTTTTGTACAGCTGTGCTGCTGGATGCGTCTGTAATCGATAGCAATTTTATGATTTTTATAGCTCCAACAGTGATTTATTACAAAAATTAAAAAGGTAACAAACATATAATGACCTTAATTTACTTTTTACTTTAAAAGTCAAAGAAAACACAACCTTTACCAATGAGGTGTTATCACTGTTTCATATTTGTATGCTTTCAGGAAACGGATTTACTGGAATCAGCTGGGATAGAGTTTGACGAGATAAGCTGGAAAATGTGTTGTTTGTCTCAAAATTAATATTTCTACAAAAATGCTTATAGAAAGTATGCAATAATAGCTGATTTTTAGTTCAGTTGTCCAATATGCATGAAACATTTGAGGAGAAGGGGGGTAGAGGGAGAAAGCGAGTCTAATTTAACTGGATTTCCAAGCTGACTCTGCTAAATCCTTGCACCCTACTGAAAAGAGAGAATCAGTGTATAAACTGTGATGTGCTTTTCAACCAACCATTAACCCAGAACAGCACTCCTCTTAAGTGCCTGATTTTAATTACCTCGCACAAACTTTTCCCCCAATTCATCATGCTGAGGTTCCACCTGTCCTTATCTTTCTCTGGCTTTCTTAAAGATGGAACTCTTTATCCCTGATGAGAGGTTTCATTTATCTCTTAGGACTGTCCCTTTGAGACCGCCTGCTGCAGGACACCACGCACAGACGTGCCTGTAAAAACACAGACACAGAATATGAGGGCGTTGCTAAAGAGAACTTGGTAATTTTGTCCTTGATAAAACTTCCCTTTGCTAAATGTAAAACATTGTGTACTAAATACAAGGTAAGAGACCCCTTGGAATAAAAAATATGGGCATGAAGGTAATTTTCTGTGTGTTGCGTGAGAGCCAAACGAAAGGAGCAGAAGGGAAGCAATGCCCTGGAGATGACAGCAGAGTGGCACATGGGGTGCCCTGTGCAGCTGGGCTGCCGAGGACAGGGCTGCCCGGGGCACCTGAGTCCCAGCTCACCTGCTCTCCCAAATAAAGCAGCAGTGATGGGGGATGCAGCCATACCCAGGGCAGCAGCAGGAGCACTCTTTTCTGATGCCTGATAGGACCAGGGAGCTGTGAGCTCTCTGAACACTTCAGAGGAGATCCTTAACCTTGGATTTCTAGGGTTTTTTTCCAGACAGTCAGCATTATTTCCTTCATGGTGAGTGCTGAGCGCTATATAAATCCGTATCCACACTGTGATTAATGGCTCTTTAGTAACAAAGGAAGGGGTTAGATAATGCTTTTAATCACTGTCAAACTTCATAATTTCCCCCCTTTCTTTTCCTGTCTCCTGTGAAGCTTCTTCACAGTAAAACCTAATGAAAGCTACCATTACATGTTGGATGGACTTGCAATGAACTTCAGATGATACAAATCATAACTTTACTCCATCTTTCCCGAGTAGCTACTGAAAACTGAGCTTTGTACATCTAAGATTCTTTGTAAAAGTGATAGGAATCAGATTCTGCCTTTTCCTGCTCCTTGCCTGGGGTAAAAATGTAATACAGAAATAGAAAGTCAATAGTGGCTTAATGAAGGTCGTCTTCTTCCACAGCTGACGGCAATAACTTGGCTTCCAGCTCAGCCAGCGTTTGATGTCTCCTTCAGCTTGGATCTTCACTTGCTTGTACGTGGGAATCACCTCAGGATGGAGTTTGGGTTTCTAAAGTACGAAAATGCAAGAAATTGCCGATAGTCCCAGGGCTGAGTTTTCACAGCCTGGCTGATTCCCTCAGCTCTTGAGAGCCGTGAGAAGCAGCCTGAGACGCAGCCAGGGGCACAGTCCTGCTGTGCCAGCCTGGGAGAGAGCCCTGCCTGCTGCGGGCCACCCTGCCAGCAGCCACCCAGTGCAGAGGGTCAGCAGCCACCCCGGGGTGGACACAGCCTCGTGTGTGATGCCACTGCCGGTCAGGCATTGGAGTCAGATCCTCAGACGCAGCCAGACATGGATTTAGCCTGCCTGCCATCAGTCTGCTGCATTCCCAAATCAGCCGGTGGTCCCTGCAGCAGGGAGACGTGTCTGCAGCGAGCAACTCAGAGCAACACCAGGATGTCCCAGACAGGTTTGAAGGGCTGTCTGAGCACATACCTTTGAATCTGGAGTCCCTCCGGTTTTCAGTCCTCACCCTCCACTTGGCTCCTTAGAGGCACAGGCTGGGGGTCTGTTCCCTTAGCCTTTCACTTGGCATCAAATGTCCTGCCCAGGGAAGCCAAGGATGCTGCAGTGTGATTATTTAATTGGGAGCTTGGCCAGGCCTTCTGCCTGGTCAGGCAATGGGAAGACAAGCTCCCGCTCTCCCGCTCACTAAAATAACTGGCGATCAGTTTTTTAGTTTTTCAAGGGAAGGCAGTGTAGGAAGGTTTCCACTTGTTAGCAGTTTTGTTGTGAAATTACTGGTTTGAGTTTTATTTTGTGCATTTGCCACCATTGGCCTTGTGAGCCTTTTCAGGGGTGGAGCTAGAAAATCATGACTCTCTTCTATGACACACACTGAACTCATTCCTTTCTGAATAATTCCTTTTTGATTAAATGGTGGTGGCAGAATGTTTGCAGAGTCTTGTGAAACCTCTAGGTTAGAAGGCTTTTTTTAAAAAAATGTAGATAAAGACATTACTTCTATCTCTGAGAAAATATTTGCTAAAACCTTAATTTGTGACAGAAATTTCCTATCCCCATGCAATTCTTCCTTTTTGAAAGCATGTTTGATTGACTGAAACTGGAAAGCCATTCTTAAACTTCTAGAAGTTGGTAATAAGCCTAATTGCTTTTTAATATTTGATACATTTTATAATTGCAGAAAAATATTGACATCATTGCTGAGCCTGATACAACTCTTCTATCCTTACAACACATGAACTGCCCTACAAGAGCATTTGTATGACAGTGATGATAGTTGTAATTACCCACGATCTGAGATGGACACTAGTGACATGTTTTATTCAGAAGACATGAATCATTAGTGTCTATGCAACAGCCTGCAGAGAATGAGAATATTTATTAGCTGTAAAAGACTAATGTCTGCTCTCACAGGCTTTCATTGGTGCCAGCTCAGGTCAAATCTGTGTATGGACTGTAAGGAGGCACAGCTGGTTAGGGAAAGCATAGACAAAGCAACAATAAAGCCTAAAACAGCGTATCGGTATCAATGCACACTTTGGATTTAGCCTCGGATTTGGAGCTCCTTAATGATGTTCACTAAGCGCTACACGTGTGTGTGTTCATGTACATGCTGAATACAAATGTCCTGAGCACCTTCTGCAGTCAGTTTTTAACCTTCACACGTCCCCAGCCAGTTGACAAAGATATTTGATATTCCAGCTGTGAACAGCGCTGGTGGTTGATGTTTGCTGGCTGGGCACATAGGGTGAGGAGGTTTATTTATTTCTGTTCCCTGCCTGATGTGTACAGTGACTGGTGTCCAGGTTAGTACAGGGTAAACTTCCAATCAAAGGGCTGCAGGCAGGTGTCTCAATACAGTTCTGCTCTAAATACCTAGCGGGTCAAATAATTACCTTTTCAGGCAGAGTATAAGGCTCCCTGGTGCACACATCAGTCTCCACTGCCTCGGTGCCAGGCTGGCTCCCCAGCACAGCCAGGGAGTGCACAGCCCACGGATGCTGTTCTGGGATGGACAGGAGCTCCCTGCCACTCACAATGCACCACCGGACACCTGCGAGACGGACACGAGAACTCCACCCGCTGACTCAGGCTTTCAAAGGTAATCAGTTAAGGCTGACCTTTACAACTTTCCTAAGATATTTTCACATTTATGTTTGTATTAAGGAACAACCAGGGGTGAAAGACCGTGTGCCCCCATGCCGTGCTGCAGTGCAGTTGGCTGATGAATGGTCCTTGCAGAACCGTTAATATTTTTTCCAATGTGTGAAAATTTTGTCCGTAACACCTAAGATCTTTTATCTTATTGAAGACTATTTTGTGAGACTGGAAGACAGCATTTTTCCTGTAAGACTGAGGTGGATGAAGTACAGTCGCATCCACAAGCCTATTAACATGACATTGGAGAGCTCCTTTAACCATGCGCGCTCCTTGTGCCGCCAGTGACAGGAACGCTGTGGAAATTCCTCGTGGTATTAAAACCCAGAGCTATTGGAGCACTGTGACCTTTTCTTCTTGAAAACTTCAGTGCATTATGCTGGTGTGAGTAAACCTCTGCTATTTCACAGACCCTGAAAATGGCTTCAAAGGAAGTTACGGGAATGCATTTAGGCTGTGCTCTGGTTTTTTTTGCAGAGATCCAAGCAAAAGGCGAGGCTGAACTACGTGATGCTAACCTGCTTTCAGCAGTCAGGATGAAATGGCTGTTTAGGCTCTCTCAGTAAACATTTTTAGCAAGAGACTTTACCTGTGCCTAGGAACAGCATGCACTCGGGCAGCCACGGGGCATCCTGATGCCACCTTGTGGGAGTGGTTTGGGGATGGTACAGAGAAGTTGTCCTCTAGGCCCTGCTGACCCCAGCTGCTGCAGACCAGGTCAGACTGACGTTACCTTCTACCATTTTGAACTGAGCTGCTGACAAGGGTGGCATGTGGAAATTTTTGCCTTCAGTTCAGCGTGGTTCAGGTCAGAGGTAAGAAAAAGTTGCCACCCTGCAGGCTTTGCTGGCTTGCTGAGTGTCCATCAATGCCTTGTCTCAACGTTATACATGCTACAGGCGTCTATGCCAAGAGAAGGACAGAATTAGCCTGGAAAACAGCCCTCTGTTCACCTTGAGAGGCGGCTTCTCCCACAGCTCTCAGCATCCCGGGGCATATAGAGACATGGTTGTTCACCCGTCTGCAGTCAAGCCATGCTGGACCTGATGCCTGCATGGTGCCTATAGTGGAGAGGACAAGTCACCCCTATGTCACCCAAACCCACCTGTGCCACCGACAGGAGCTGCAAGTGAGTTGAAATGGCCTGCAGAGGCTGCAGCAAGACCCTGCTGGCAGCTGGTAGAAAACCTGGTGGACCAATTGCACTCAGCAACCATAACCATGAATGTGTGGTGTCCTTGAAGGCAGGAGTGAAGCAACACCAACCTTAGAGCAAATAAGCCCAATAACCTTCTTCCAGACCTTCTTCTGCACAATTCCATGGGTTTAGGAACTAATTCACGAACTGTTTGGCTTTGACTCTATGTCTGTAGCAGATAAAACTGGCACTGATTCTGTAAGTGGGCTGGGGGCTGCAAGAAACCCCCACATGGGCAGCTGGACGCATCTGTCCTCTCCCAACTCTGACTCCTGTCGCGCTGCTGTAGCCCTAGCGATGCCTCTTTGTGACAGACAGCGCTCTGCAGGGGCTTGGCCTTGCAGAAGAGGAGGCTCACAAAGTGTCTTTGAAGATAGAATCAAAACAGCGAGGAACCATACATTCTTTCCATTCCTTAACGGGCAATTTTCGTGCTTGCTCCCCTCCTGCCCGGCCGTCACACCGCAGGGCACACAGGCTGTAAAAGCAGCCCCAGCTTCAAAGCCCCCCTCTTTGGCAGCGCATTTTCTTTTTCTCCCACTGGGCTATTCCTCCTGGTAATGGGGGGACCATTACAGCTGCTGACCTGAGTTGTCCTCAGACAGCAGCGCGCGACACTCCTGTTCATCCGAGATACAAGCAGGGCTGAGATCGGGGTGGGGGGCAGAGGGGAGCCCCCTCTGTGGTCCAGGCTCATACCGACTCTTCCCATCCCCACGCTTTGGAGAGCACGAATTATCTCTCTTGGCTTAGAAACCTCTTGAAACAGATAGAGGAACACATTGTCCCTGCAACGTGTTGAGGAACCACTTCCTTGTGTGGCGGCTCTTGAATCCGTGAGGGAAAAAGGAAACATTGTCCATATTCACTGGTCAGCAGCCCCTTTTCTTCAGGGTGTTTTGAGGGTGGAGGGGTTATCTGACATTTAAGGCCTTTTTACAGGGATTGTTTCCTTGACTTAGCATTGAGTGGGGAACTTCACTGGAGGGGAAAAATGTTTTAAAGGCAAACAAACAAACAAAACCCCCATTATAAGCTGAAAATTCAGATTAGCTGGGTATTTTTATCAAAATGCTTTTCTACTGCAAGCAGCTATTTAGGTCTTCTTTTTTAGCAATAAGATTTGCACTGAAAAAAGGGCCCTACAAAGTGAAAAACATTGAAATGAAATTTTCTGCATGTAATATACTCAGAATATTTGGATTTTTAGAGCAAGCCTTGCTTTTTCAAAGCACTGTAATTTTATTTTCAAATGTATTTTTTTATGTATGATAATTTCACTTTATTTATTTACCTGTCAGTAGTAGAATCATAGAATCCCAGAATAGAATCATAGAATCATCTGGTTGGAAAAGACCTCTCAGATCATCGAGTCCAACCGTCCCTGACCCCTTACTAAACCATGTCCTGAAGAAACTCATCTACAATGATATACTACAAATTTATACTGGATTTTGATAAAGAAATACATCTAAAAGACCCACTGATGTTTGAAAGTAAGAAAAAAGAATCTGTTTTGAAGCATATTTTTGAAATGAACTTTCAAAATGTGAGGGTCGAAGTTTGAAATTCAAAGTCGGTTTGAGTGACTAACGCAGTCCAACATTTTCACAGCACAGCTTTCTTCCTTTCAGCAATGGGAACAGGCATTACAGCTGACATGAGAGTAAAGTAGAAAATTCTCCAAAGAATAACACTGTAATTCATCTTGAAATAAATGCTGAGGGCCTGTGACTGATTCCTGTAATGGGAAAAAAAAAAACCAAACCCAGAACCCGAAACAAATCCCCCCCAAACCCCCCCAAAGATAACTAGAAGTTCAGTAGAAGCAGTTAAAGCACTTTATTTCAATGTATCAGGATGCTGTTGGTATTAACATCTGCCAACCAGCAAAATAAAAATTCTTACTATAAGAAAGTTACAAATGCTGTAACATCACCATATTTTTTGTCTTGTTTCTTAGAGGAAAAAAAAAAGAGGTATAAACTTTGGAATAATATTAAAATCATAAACTTAGGATCTGTTTGAAATTCTGATTAGCTGCAAATGTGAAATGAAGCAAATGTCCCTGGTGAAACCCAGCAGACATCAAGTTGTGCACGGGATCAGCTCCTTTGTGGAAATCTCTCTCTCAAAAAGGGAACGGGAGCAGCAGTTCTGCCCAGTCTAGGCAGATTAGAACATCAAGAAGCCAGTGGTACTTGAAGGCAGCATTGATTCCTATTGTCCTCTGTGAAATAAAGCCCATGGGAGCAGCTGTAAATGCCCTCCAGAGGTGTGTTCTGAGCGGTGACTGCTTGCTGCAAGGGAGGGAGGTGCCTTGACGTCCTATGAAAGCAGTTTCAGTACTTCTTGCCAAGAGGATGGACCAGAGCATCAGGACCAAAGCTCAGGATGGACCTGCTGAGCTTTCCTGGCTTTGCTCTGGGATCAGAACAACTTCACTGAAGTCTGGAGGGGGGAACTGAAAGCCACGCCGTTTCTCTGGGGTCAGGTTCAAGGATGGCCTGAGGTTTGGAGGCTGATCAGCGCACGCCTAAAGCATAGAGGTTTTTCCTCTTTGGTAAATGATTTCGATGTAATGGTAACTCGACTGTTGAACCTAACGCTTTGTGATGGCCCGGAGAGCCGTGGGTGCACTATTTTGCTAACAAACATGCTTCTAATCAGTCCTGTTTATTAAGAAGAATTACATATCCTGGCTGGAGAACAGCACATCACCTTTGGAAAAACTGTCAGGAAATTTTGCCATTTTCTCCCCAGGTTACAACCAACTTTTTCACAGCTGTGGTAGGTGGCAAGTGATGAAATATCAGCCCTTGGCTTTACCTGGCTTAGAGACTGCTTTTGCATCTTTGTGTCAAAACCTTAACATCGTTTAAACACAACTTTCTGAGTTTAATTGACACAAACACAATACAGAAGGAGTTCAAACACAAGGGAGGAGAGAGGAGGAGTGACAGGTAGCCCTTGATGGGCTGCAGATGCATTAAGGCTTTGTGCTGAGTAGCCAGAAAGTTGCTCTGGAGCAATGGTCATTGTCAAAGGTCCCTTTCAGAGTTGCCTTCCCTCAGCATCCTGCTTTGTGTGGAGGTGGGGAATAGCAAAACGGTGGCATTATAAAATAAATAGCTTTGTAGGTGTATTGTGAATGGAGGATGACATGCTAGGCATCGGCACTCATACGAGAGATTTAATGATATTTTTTTCTCATGAAAGAGAGGTTTCTAGGGTTCAATTATCGCTGAGCTCACAGTTAACCACATGTCCAAGCATACAAGTAGGTCTGTCATTTTCAGGAGATCGGGTATGTGTGCCTTCAAACCCCATTCACTAGGATTACGCAGCAGCATCTCCCAGAGTAGGTATTTCAGTTTGGTAAAACTGTCCTAGAAGAAATAGCTTTGGGGCTGCACAGCCATTACCTTTCTCAAGATAAAAGGCTGAAAATCTTAAATGCTTCTTTAAGCAACGTAAGTCTCCATCTCCCCTCATTTGCAAAAATTTTATTACATACTGAGGGGCAAGGAGCAGGTGAAACAGTTTGAATTCAGCCACCATCGCTGACTGCGCTGCTGTTCTTATCTGCCTGCTGCTGGAAGCACCCTTCAGCGCAGGTTCACAGAATCCCTCAGCTTCTAAAAGGTCACCATCTCCGCACTGCTCACAAATAAACCAGACAGCAATGAAGGACGGGGAAGGGGTCTCCACCCTTCGCTCTCCGTGCTGTGCCTCTGCATTGCAGCTCCTACCAAAGCACCGAAACCCAGCCCTGCCAACACCACCTGCCTGGGCTAAGCCAGCTCCTGCAGCGTGTGATGGGTTAGCAGTGACAGAGCTGGGGCTCCCCAGGGAGGGCTACAAACCTGCGGGAATAGTTATGCTAAAGCCACCAGCAGGAAAGGGCTGTAGAAGTAATTCTCTGTTCATTTTAAGGCACTTATACCCTATCCATTGACTTAATAATTTAAATATGCTGTAGAAAAGGAGAATACAAATTGGTACACGTAACATTAATTTTACTCCATAGTATCTTCAACTGAAATGGTGCAAATAATGGATTTTTGTTTCAGCGGGCCATACCTCTTTCTAAAACAGTTTCAGACTTAATGTTTTTCTTCAACCTGAACAGAATATTTTAGTCCACTTTCATTGTATTTAGGTTTCTTTAAGATCTTCTTAACATTTAGGTAAATTTCAAGAAATTTTATGCTCAATAATTTGAAGAATTTAAATAATTCACTTTGAAAAATACATAAAAGGAACACTTAGACATTTCCAAAAGTACGAAGGACTATTATTGCCGCTGCACCTATTCACTGAACACATACTGGCCTGGGCAGCTAGTTCAGGTGTGTGTCCTTTCACATTTGTTTTTTTTTTTGGAAAGACATTGTAGTCCTCAAATTCATCAAAACGTATTCACTGCCCTGCTTCTATATGTAGAATTCATTTTTCTATACATAGAATTTATCTTTCTATACATAGAATTCATCTTTTTCCCCTTATAGTTTTACCTAAAGACCCAAATACTGAGGAGAATGCATTGAGAGGATCTTTTGATGATCCTTTCTGGGACTACTGCTGATAGACCTCTAAGCCTTAGCCCTGGCAAAGCTCCTCTGAACGTACTTTCCTGGGGAGAAGCGTGATTGTCGATGTGCTTAACATTGAGCATATGCCTAAATGCCTTTCTGAGTTGCTGTCAAACGTCTGTGATGCTCTTATCACTGTGCATTGTCCAAGTTCGGAATTTAAAAGAATAATCTAATGGCCAGCGCATCACTGGCCTTTGAAGGCTGCACAGCTTGCTGTCAGCCTGTGATAGATTCCCAACCACCTCTCGCTCCCGCTGCTCCAGGAGCCCCGTGCACAGCCACTTCATCAAAGCCAGTGGCTGCCAAGCCATCTCCCAGCCCTGATGTGAGATCAGTCTCGGGCAGAAGTGAGTACAAGCGGGGCCGCAGCAGTGCTCTGCCAGGGGCGGGCACCAGGCACCCCAGCCCTTAGGCAGTAGGTGATGCTCTTGCACGTCCCCAGAAGTGGGCTAAGGACAAGGTGTTGTGATGTCCCCATGCTCTGGCCTTTCTCCTCGTTCCCTCTTACTTTCTGGGTGGGTCAGAGCTATCAAACACACACAAGAAAAAAATTACCTCCTTATAAATTTGCAGAAGTGCTTCTTTCTGCTGGCATCGATCCCACCACGAGGATGCAGGTCATGGTTGGAGGCACTGCCTGGTCTCCTACTCTGGGCCAGGTGAAACCGTGCACTATCTAAATGCCACTGCTCATCCTGTCTTCTGGTGCGTTAGCAGGACACGGACTAAGGGAAAAATACAACTTGGGGTCCTTTGGAAGGAAATTGGGATGGAAGAAAGGAGATACAAGAGCAATGAAAAGGAGAATTGAGTAGAATAGGGAAATAAGGTGTGAAAAATCAGTTTTGAGATCCCTGCCAGGTACAGTCACCACTGCAGTCTGAATGAGAACAAACAATGCCTGTGGTCATGGCTACACCATGTGTCAATCTTTCTTCTGTGCCCACAAACCAGGTACAGGGGAATGTGCTGTCTGGGGAGCCACTGACTTGGGCATCCTGTGAGCCCCTTTCCAGTGCCTTCTCCAGGCTTGGTGGCATTGATGCACCTACCACTGCCTCAGGGCAGGTTATTTACATCTCTTTCCTGAAAAAGTCTTTATTGTAACATTTGAGTTGTGTTTTAAAGAACAGCTAGCTTGACAGAAAATAGAAAAAAGAAACGAAAATTCATGATCTGTCATGTCCACATTTGCTTCCAAATAATAAGCACTGTGAAAACACTACCCTAGCAGAACAGAGATTTACTTTCAAGTATGTGTGCAGTTTAAGGTCATTTGCTTACATTCAAGAAACAACAGTGATGCTTCTGCATTACTTTCTCCCTTTAATGCCATTCCGCGTTTAATCCGTCTTACTGTTCAATAGAAATAGCTTACTCCTACGTCTGAGTAACCGATTGGGCTAGAGCCTGCATCTCAAACACCATCCTGTCACCAGCAATGAATGCCATTTTTAGAGCTCTCATTCCAAAGAAAGGTCAGTCACTATTTTAAACAATAAAAGGAGAAAATAGTCAGTCCAATGTTCGCTTTACCCTTTCGCCAGCTATTAAAGGAGAAAAAATAACCATCAGTGTGCCGAGGTAATTTCTAATATTTTAATGTAGTTTTACAGAATTGACAGAATTTGGCAATAAGGGTTTTCTTTTTTTCACGACATGATTATACATTTTTTGACAACGGCACAGTAGTATTGTGAAAGGACATCAGATGAGAAATACAGCTTGTTGAAATCTGAATTTCAAGTTCCTTACCACATTTTCAAGAAAAAAGAAGCTCTTCTCCAGAAAACGAGTAATTAAAAACCTGACAACCGAACATTGACACTAAGCTACTAAGTATATTCAGCTTTGATTTTATACGAATTCACTCAATTTATGGGAAAGTGTCCTTCAGGTATATTTAATTAGAAAAGACCAACCCCTTCAGAAGGTGTGTCCCCAAGACTGGGACCAGTATTTGTGGTTCTTCACCTTTCCTCAGTGGCTCTCTAGGAAGCCTGTAGAGAGTAGCCCTTTAGCCCAGCCCAGCCCCTTCGACCCAGGCCAAGTGGGGCCACAAGAACCCCACTGATGCTTGTTGGCAGAAAGTCACTGCTAAACGTACTTTAAGATGCCCACAATGACTTGGCCAGTGGAAGATCTCCACAACCACTCACTGTCCACCTTTATTGAAAACTTCCCAGTCAAGCTTACAAACTAACTTACTGACTTTTCATTTGGGGTTTTAGCATGCACTTCCTGGGGTTTTTTTTAACTTTCTGCCAGTATTGTTCTCTAAAGTTTTGGAAGTGATGATCTTGAAATTACCCAGCACTTTCCTCCTTAAAGAAGAGACAACATGCAGTTGCGTGGCCACTGGCAAGGAATTGTCAGTGTGAATTATCGTCAGCTGTTTTTGTAGAGATTTTTAAGTGGAAGGGTGAGGGGAGGATTTGGTGGAAATGGTCATTATGGTTTGGGCAGAGCGTATGGACGCAAGCCTTGCGAGGCACAGAATGTAGCTTATTATTCATAATATAAAATATTCTGTATGAGAAATAATAAATCAAGAAAGAAAAGCATCACAGAATGGTGGTGGCATAAACTTTTTGTTATGTAAACTAACAATACCAGTGAAGGTATTTCATAAACCTGAAGACAGAGGAAGAAAAGTTCCATTTTGAGTAATTTAGAAATCATTTGTCAGGCTTAGGGCCAAAAAAGGGGGAAAAATAAAAAGTACAGACTGATCTGCCTGAAGTTTTGCAAAAGATGATTTTGAGTTTGCATGATGAAATCACATCAAATTGTTGGCACTTGGGGCTTGAAACACTGCAAGTGTCCCTGGAGCTCTTTGGATGCCACCTGCCATGAAGGAAATGTCTCTCTTATGTCTCCAGCCCAGAAGAAGTAAAGCAGTACTAAAGAGATTCCTCTCTGGCATGCGGGATGTCACTTGAAAGTACAGCCTGGATAAACTATATGAACCAACTTTATTTTCTGTGAATGCTATAGAACAAAGCAGCGAGGCCATCTCTGCAAGGGAAACATCAGCTCTGCTGGACAGTGAGCAACCTTCACCAGGAAAAAAGCTTACCTCATTCCTTCAGTGTTTCATCACTTCTTAATTAGGTATTTTTTCCCTTTCAGTTCGTATAAGGAGCTCAGCCAGTGCTGACGCAAATTCTTCATGTGCACTATTCAAATAAATTACTCCTGAGAATGAAAATATTATTATTGCAGGGAATTTTTGAGCATTTGGGAAGATATTTAAATTCTGGTCGAGATCTGGCTCATTTTAAGCATTTCCTCCTGGTTTTCCTACAGTGTATTCAGGCTGTTTTCTTGTTTCTTTCCTTTACATTTTAGAAAAATATGGTTTTTCCATTTCTGTAGGTAAAAATAGCCACTCAGCTTTCTAGACACCCCAGTGTTTAGTGAGATGTGATTCTGGCTTTATTTAAAATAGTGGTATATTCAGTATGAAAAATCTGTAATTTCAGCTACCATTTAGTAAATAAAGACTGTTAAGCAGGAAAGAAATGGAACTCAGACAGGATCCATTTCTACCTAAAACTGCCTTTTGTCTGGAGGTCAGGTCAGCAAGTCACACACAGGCACAGCGGACAGGGGTGACACCACCCATTGCGTCCCAGGAAAACCCCACCTGCTCAGGCTGAGCAGTCTGGGCAGTGACTTGGTGGTAAATTACAGCACAGTTTATCTCTAGATAGACTCTACAAAGCAAATTTATTCAAAGCCTCTTGTATCGAAAAGCCTGATTACCATTTAGCATATGATGCCGCTCTATCACTTCAGCAGTATCAAAAGGCTTTATAGCAGATGAGATCAAACAAATATAGCACAAACATGAAAAAAGAGCAGAGTCACATCCTGACTGATATCATGCTCCTACAGACTATTGCCACCAGTTGAGAGTATGTGCCAATATTTGCATGAACCATCATTACAAAACATAACTGAAGCAGGCTGGAAGAAAACAGCAACCTAGAAGTGGTGTTTAAGAAAGCCCTGAGAAAGGAAAAGACGAGGAGCGCTGCTGAGCTGAATCAGCATGTGGGCTGTAGCTGGAACAAAAGGATTCTTCAGTTCATGCCAAAAATACTCGTCAGTGCTGCTGCTTTTTTAAGCTTAACATTCATAGGTGACTTTTCTTGTCTCTCAACAGTCCTGTGGGAAGCTGCATGGCTCAAGTATGGGTGGCTGTCAGAGCCCTCACTTTCTGCTTGCTTCAAGGGTTTGCTTGGGAGAGGCGCTTGCTCCTCGGTGAGCGGAGCGAGGTGATGCTCTTGGAGGTTCTGTTCTGCCCCAGAACCACCCTGGGTCTCTTCTCTAAGGGACTCCTTGCTTCTAAATACAGTCCAAGTATTTTTTCTTCCTCTCTCATCTCCCTTCTCAGTGCTGGCAGGTTCTCAAAGACAGCTCAGCAAGTTCAGCATCTACCAAAGATCTGCAGAGGTAGCTTCCATCTAGGTGGGGTATGACCACCGTCTTGTGTTTCAGGTGACTTATTATGGAACATTAAGTATTATTAACATAACAAAAAAATATCACAAGTGACTAAAGGAATATTTTTCTTGTCACATAATGAGGCTATAGGACTGATTATCACAGGGAGACACTGGAACCAGAAATTTAACAAGTTTGAGAAAGAACTAGGTGTGTGCATGTCTAAAAAGGGAAAACTGAAATCACCAGGCTGAAGAAATGCAAAGAAAGAACCTTATATAGTTTCAGGTTTAACTCAACATTGAGGAACTCGGGACCAGAAAGTGGTTTTCCATGGAGGTAAAAGTGACACCTGCCTACACCGGGAACTTCACGGGGATGGTTGGCCACTGAATAAATGGGTCTGCTATCCAAACTGTTCCTGATACCAGTAAACCAAGGAAAAAAATGAACCAAATGCAGGAATTCTACCTGGAAGGCTAGGTATTTTTAGGGTATGGATAGGAAATTGTGCATGTCTAGGTTCCTACAGAATGAGGATTGCACCCATGTTGCCTATGGCCTCGGCTGGTCGTTCAGCAGGGGAAGCAGCCCCAGCCCATCCCATCCTCCTGTCGCTGTGTGGTAACGACATGAACAATACTTTTGCAGCTGTCAATGTAATGCAGAGCAAAATTCCTTTGTGCCTTCAGTAGGCATCAAGTCATTGACATACAGCAAATTCCCGTGCAGGACTAGCTGCTGTCTGTCGGCATTGCTCACTGATAGCAAATGACAGTAGGTTTTCTTGAGAAAAGAACTCACTGAAAATGATCTTTTTCTTATATAATATATAGGTGAGTCCATGTCACATTTGCTTGTGGTTTTAGCTACCATAAGCAGACCTTATTTATAAAGCAAAAGCTAAGCTCACTTTTTTCACCACTTCAAAGAACATCACCCATAACAATCTTTTAGCATCTGAATGTGCTTGATACCCTGCTAATCCTAAAGTAAATAGATCTAAGGAACGAGCAGGCTGAACCATGCAAAAAATACAGTATATATACTTGCAAAAATCAAGGTGTCCTTCTATTCTTCAGCTAGAAAAGCAGTTTTGCATCTGAGCAAAGTAGTGATAACAACCCAACAATTATGGCCTCAAAATGTATTCTCTTCTAAAAAAATGAACCCAGCTTTTTAGTCAAGTAACACCGTCCTGTGCAAAACAGTGCAATGTTTGGTGTTAAGGTGATGTTTACATGAAGCATTTCCTCATTTAGGACATTTAATTACTTCAGGAGTATGAAACATAAAAATTAATATACCTATACAGAAAAGTTGAAAGAAAATAATGTCATTTACTCTGTGGCTTTGGTGATTATGGATAAGTAGCAAATTAGATTGGGCTCTAATTCTTCCCCAATGTGAAAAGAATTCAATCAGTTACACCACGAGATGATATTATTAATGCAATCACAGCTTCAGAGAAACCAGCCCTAGAGGGAGATGCCAAAATGAATTCTTCATGTAGTAACAAAGGAAGCCAGAAGACTCCTTCACAATGAGTCACGTCTGCACTAAAGAGAAGCCTGACATTTCATAAGCTTCTAAATAAGTATGCTGTAAATATTCCAGTTTATACTTGTATATCTAACGCTTGCTAAAGGCTCCAAAGGCATTCAGAGCATCTATTAGATTTGGTATGACACCAAGTTTCAAACATAAACTGGGAAAGTATAAAATAGTAAATTATCTCATAATTTATCCGCCACTCAGACATTTAGGTACTTTTCCATCTTAATTAAGAGACAATAAATTATAAAAGGCTTCAAGGGAACATCTAAGCTTTCCCAATCAAAGAACAAAATTAATCCATGGAACACATTAATGTGTGGTAAACTAGTGATCTTGTCAGAAGAAAACATAGAAAGGGGCTGAAAAAAACCCAATTTAGGTTTTCTATCCCTTCCTCTCCGTTTGAAAATGTGATTCTTTTGAACTGAGTCCCCCCTGGCAAAGGTGCAAGAGGGTACTGCAACCCCAGCAGCACCAGCTCCCAGACTGACACAAATCCCCTTCTTCCACTGCAGCACTTTGCAAAGCTAATCGATCCACAATGGCTGTAATGAAGCAATTATGGAATTATGCAAAATGGACCTGCGAGGGCCCTGGGAAGGCTGAACATCCATCCTCCTGTTCCCAAGGCACACCTGGGCTCCAGCCTTGGAAACAGCAGGGACCCGTGCTGGGGGTAGCCCACCTACACAATACTGGAACAGGTTTTGGAACTGCAAGATCTTGATTTATAGGCAAGGTGGTTTAGGTCACAGTAGAGGTTTCCAAAGTGTATTTGCAGTCATTTATTTTCCTCCTTCTGCTCAGTTCTACTGAACTTGACTTAAAGCATTAATGGAGAAGGATTTTACCATAAAAAAATATGAAAAATCATACCAACAGGACTGTCCGATCCTCATTTACTCTTTAAAAGTACGAGAAATAATGCATTATCGCATAATAATAAAGCAACAGCTATCGTGAGGGTGTGTGAGCATTTTCCAAGCTTTGATTCAGGATGCTCTGCAGCTGCCTCATGATGTCATGTTATGAGATCTCATGAGTATAGACATTCAGGGACCCCTGCTTTGAGTCAGTATTTCAGAACAAGGAAGGTATTTGCTATTTACCTCTATTTTTATTATGAAATTGCTGATGACTACATTCCAAAAATAATGACTTGGTTATAATCCTGGTCATGGAGCCTTTGAAAGTAACAGCAAGGCTTCTGCTGACTTTAACGGAAAAAAATCCAGGTTTTGAGGCACCGTTGTCTGATCTGCACTGCACGGGCTAAAAATAACTTGTGAAAGGATTACAAAGTATTTCTGTCTAATTTTAAAATGTGTGGAAAATCACCTTAATATAAAAAGTCAGCAAAATGTATATATACCACCTGACTGTTCGAAAATCAAAGTTAACTTGCATTTAAGTGGTTTCTATAAGCTGAGACTCCATATAGCTACAAATTTCTTCACTGTGATTCTTTTGTCAGTTCTTTCTCTGGCTTATTTGGGATTTGAAACAAGAGCATTTTTTTCTATTCCTGACTCAGCTCTTGTTGAGACATGATATTTTAATTTATTTATTAGCTATATTTAATAAACACCACCTGATCTACATGTTTTGAATGGAATCTGGTCTGTTGACTCTGAAAGACACGGGACACTCGCTTGGCTTCAGTTGATTACAGACACCTATCATTTTGTGTTCATTCTGCTTCTTCTGTTGTTGGATAAGTCTCCATTTTGGGAAGTTACATGTGTTATGTAATTGTTAAAAACTTCTTTGAAATTAAATATGATTTCTTTTCCCACTTGTATCTATAAAAAATTAAAATGATAAAGCTTCTAACTTGCTTTGTCTGCTGAACCATTGAAAGAGATTAGAGCATAAATATATATGACAACTACATTATTATCAAATACATTCATTAGCAGCAATGCTATCACAGTGAATACCAAATGAATTAACAGCGACAGGGCAATAAATTTAAGTGTTTATACATTTATTTCTCACAGCTTACAAACTCAAGATTTATTCGTCTCCTTTGGTGTAAAACTTGATGATTGCTGGTAAATCAAAGATGATACCATTAGCATTCAGTGCCACAACCGAGACCTTTTCACCCTGGAGATGTAAAAGATAATTTTCTAAGCATTTCTGTGTGGATTAACACTAATTATCATGCATACTTCATGAAGTATTAATGTCAGTGGGAAATATGCTGATTTCCATTCTGGACCCTTCCCAGTTTATTCTTGCCATCTCTGTGCTGGTGTGTTTACGTGACGTAAGTTGTCTGTATAGAAACTCATGGCGTTCTCTTTGTTCTCGGGCAGTCTTGGCAAGGCTCTGCTACCAGACATCTCTTCTGGGCTCTTTGGGTCCTCAGGTGGCCTCCAATGGACTGGACACACTTGAAGGAGGGATTTAGAGGTGAAATAGGCACTAGTTTCCAGGTTATACACATTTTGTGAATTTAATCTTGTAGAGGAAAAGAGATTGTATATTCCAGTCAGGTTGAGAGTAGCTTCTTTTCATTTTGTTAGTTGAACTTACTGTCTCACTCTGGGTCAGTAAGGAATTATTTTTCCAAAGGAGAAGATCTCAGCCTTTTTGTGATAGAAAATCCTGAAACAGAGGTGCTAACCCCTATTTAACTGTTCTGATATTCTGAAAACGGGCTGGCTTCGCTTCATTAGCTGCCACGTACCTTGATAGAAATCCATAGACAGAGCGAAAAGCAGAGCTTGGGCTGATTAAGGTTTCCCGGTTTTGGACAGCAACAAGAAATGACACGTCCTGACTAATGGTAACCACGAGACCAACAGTGAAATATGTAGGTGTGGGAGTCATTTCACGAGTGAGAAGAAACTGGGCCATTTCTTCCATCGTGGGGCAATGTAAGTGTTCTGTAACGGATGGGTGCAAACCCATCACGACACTGTGCCACTGTCTAAGAACAAAAGCAACCTTCATAGAAATATCCAGCTGCCTAACTAGGGATGAAAAACTGATCCTGAGCTATGTATACACTCCCTGCACTTCCATAAGCTTAACACTGCCACCAGCAATGTGCAAAGTACTGCGAGAAGCAGCAGCAGCAGCTGTGCACTGCTGGAGCACAGAACACTGTGCGAGAGGGACAACCCAGCTCACTCAGCTGTTCAGCAGTCAGGTCCCTAGTATAAGGTGACTGTTTAAGGGATTCACCGATTATTTTCCCCATCTTTTTCTAAATCACGAATCTTTCTCATTAATCCCAAAGACTTTGCAAGAGCCCTGGCTTCACTTCAGGCTGTAGAAGGAAATCCTGATGGTGGTCAGGGGTGTTCCTCATGACATTTATTCTTATATCTCTATTCTAGTGCTGTTGCACAGTAATGCCTCAGTGGGGTGTTTTTGGGAGGGGGAGCACAGAGGGAGGGCACAGCAAACCCCAGGAGTTCACGCTTGGCCCCATGGCAGAAGCTGCACCGCTTGACAAGTACCCAGCCCAAAGGCAGGGAGTTTCAGTGCTACCCACAAGGCTCGAGCTGCGCAGCAAAACAAGGTCACCTCAAAGCTCTTCTCACAGCAGGGCTGCAGGAGACCTTCCTCTGCTCTGTGCTACCACGGTGTTTGTTCCCACACTATCTCGCTGAGCTGGAGGGGAATCCAACCTCAGCTGCGCCCAGGTAACCCAGTCAAGTGGCAAAATCCAATCGCAGTGTGTGGGCTGTACGTGGGACAGGTAATTTGCCTGCCTCTCCCCCATGCTGTTTTGTTCCTTACCCCCCTCGGCTGCTTAGGTGTTTGGACTCTATAATAGCAGGACTTAAGGCTCGCTGTGATCCGTGTGCCAGCAGCGGCTCAGCGAACAGCTACAGCACACGGCAGCGCTAGGAAAACAAACTGCTATTGCGCTGCCTGAAAACGGCAGCAGTTCTGAGTCCTGTGGCTCAAACCTTTGCCATTTGTAACTCCTACGCACTGGAGCGTGCACAGGTAGCACAGAGCACTGTGCAAAGGTAGCAAGGTTTAATAGTTACATAATACCCAGTCCACTGGAGCCCTGTTTTTCTTCATAGAAACGAGCTATGAAAAGGTTTGTCTATTAAGTATGTGAAAACCACGAATTTTCCTGTTAGGTAGCAGATCTTTGTCTTTCTTTACATGAATGTTTGTAACTGCAGCGTATGCGCGCTGGGCTGAGTCTGCATGCTGCTACAGGTACATTTCTTAGTCACTACAGTGTCCTGGGGAAGCTTCTGAGCAGGACAGCTTTGCCTCTTCAATGCACTTTTGGGAAGTACTTTTGGAGTAAGGACAATGGGACTTTTGAAGTGAGGTCACCTCTTTCATCAGGGAAGAGAATTTTTCCAGATCTAAAGGATTGCTTTGGGTTCAGTTCAAGCTTTACAGACAGTTTTGGTTCAGTTTTCCCTTTTTCACTAGCTGGCTGGCTTGGCCTGAGGAGTAAAATGATGTGAGTTCAGTGACCTTGATTATCCAGCTTGTGTTTTAATTCCTGCCCTGTGAGGACTGCAGATATAACCAGTAGGTGATCTGCAAAAGTCTCCCGTAAATATTTAAAAGTATTTGCCAAGGCCAGCCCAAACTTCCTGGGGTGGTTTTCCTCTAATGGTTTTCTTTATCTCTCTTGGCTTCAGATAAAATGTCAGCTCATGAACTGTAATAATAACCTTTCCCTTCAGATTTAGTTTTTTCCCTTCAGTTTTGATCTAAAAAATTCCAGCACTCAACAGGAAATTTCTCACAGGGAAACTTTCTATGATAGCTACAAATTCTTACGATATCTCTGCTGCACAGTGTCCGTAGCGAGGAACTGCTGCAGTCTTTCAGCAGCTCTTCCAAGACTCGAGGAGCTGCTGCAATGTCTCGCCTGTGCTTTGCATTGCTGAGCTGAGCCTGATGATGGCAGAGTTGCTTAGCTCCGGGCCAGGATGCCGTGAGGCATCATTTAAGGAACTGCTTACAGATGAATTGATAACACTGATGCCATTCGAGCTCCCTCTCCTTTACAGCAAGGACTCTCTAATCCACAGCAGTATTAAACACACCGAAAAAGGCGGGAGGGAGAAAAAGAAGAGAAGCAAAAGAAGAAAAGATAAAGGAGAGAGAAAATTAAAAAGTCCTTCGATGTCATTTCAGTAGACCAAGGTCACGGCGGGGCCAGATGCTCCTTACAGCACAGCTCGAGGGAGCAAAGGTCTCTGGAGGGCTGATTGCAAACAGTTCAGGCTGCTCTAATCTCCATGGGCTGCTCACAAAAGGCAAAACCCCTTCTGGGGGCGCCTCCAGCATCTGGGCAGCCAGAAAGCACGTATTCCACCACAGCCTTGATGTTCTCAGCATGGGGAGCTTTGCTCCTGCACCAGGTCTATCCCAGATGGTGGTGGAGGAGTTTTGTTTAAGTATCCAAGTGATGAAATAAGATAAAAAGTAAAGCGTACAAAAGATGCCATATTTCTAAATAGAGTGCGATAGTAATCAACGGCAGAGGAACTTCCTGCTGATGGTAGAGGCCTTGAGAGATGGATCGTAAAGCAGGGACACCATAAACATCAGTCATTTCTGAACAGTTTGCTCATCAGCACTGGATGTCTCTTTCTTGATAGATTTCACTGCAGTTTTGCTTTCTTTTTCCAAAGGTTATTTTTTTTGCATTGTTTTCAGTTTCATTTAATTTCCCTATTAAATGACAGCCCTCTGCAGACCCTAAATGACGCGAGTCACAGAATTTCTCACAGTGATTTTACAGACTTACAAGCATTTGATCAGGTGTAGACCCTGAAATCAGTGCTACTGAAATGCCCTTGCAGCCTTCAGTCTGCCCTGAACTCTAACATTGTATGAGAAGTCTGCAAACAGCTTTGTGTGGGAACCTTCCAGGAGTTTTTTACAGGTAACACTGTTCATCAGTGCTACAGGGAAAGCATGAGATTTGCTAATAATGTTTCTCTCTTATCATGCCCATTTTCAAAATGCCACAAGTAAATGTTGTGGCAGAAACAACACCATAATGATAAGTGATAACCAGAAATTGTAAGAGGATGAGGACAGTCTTACAGATTTCTTGTTACACACAGAGACTCAAATTGTATTAAGAAAAGGGGGGCAGGGAATAAAAGAAAGCATAAAATAGGAGAGGGCAGAAATACATGAAGAACCCCTGCCAGCCCCACTGCGTGACCACCCAGGGGCACAAGTTACACAAACCTTTTCTCCTGATTTCAGAGGGAGGGGATGCATTGAGGCTTACTTCACTGTGTCACCACTAGAATTCCTGCAAATTATCACAGTCTCCCCACTCCAGAAAGCAGAAAGGTCACCTAGGCAATTAAAAATACCTCAGTGAGCTCCTGGTCCTGCCAGGAGGGAGCACTGCCTGCACAGCCCAGATGCAGGCAGCCACACAGGTCAGCTGGCAGCAGCAAACAGGGAAGACGCAGCTTTTGGTGGGGTTCCTGCCTGCAGGCTGCATTTGCTGCATGTGCCCTCTGCGAGCCCCACAGCCCAGGCACGCGGCGTCCCCTCCAGCTGCAGGTGGCTCCAAAGCCAGAGGAGAAGGACAGGCTTTTCTAGCCAATAAGCCCAGCTGAGGTTGCTCTCTTTTGGCAACTCTGCCCCTGACTCTAGTTCTTCTCAGGTAATGCCTCATTTAACCTGTGGCTTCTAGAACTTTCTAGGCGGGGCCGCATGATGAACAACTGGAGACAAGGTAGACATCAAAGCAGATTTAGGAATGGAGATGCTAAATCTGTACCCTCAGGTGTGTGTGAGCAGTTCCTTGTAGCTCCACACAGACACCACCCGGCTGTCCCCAGAGGGTACCTGAAGCACGAAGCACATCAAAGACTTGCAGGAGCCACTGCAGATTTCATGTGACTTCAGGCACTGCCTGATGTCTGAAAAGAAGACGATGAGGAAGAACACTGCTTTAGGACCAGTGCTGAGCCGCAGAATCCAACCTTTGCTGGCAGCAGAGCTCAGTCTTCCCACCAAGGTCACCTACCTGTTCATGTGGTACAATTTGCAGTCTGTTCCCTCCCAAGGGATGTGCTAATTTTTTCTTGGGTAAGAGGCATTTCCTACAGCATTTGAAAGGTCTTGATCAGGAGCTTAAAACCAAAGGCAGGAACAGGCTAGAGGAACTCTTGGTTTCTGTGCTTAAAATTAATTAGGATTTGGAGCAATTAACATCTCTTGATCTGCAGGCATTCCTTAAAGACTGGGATCTCTATCCATTGGAAATAAATAAATATACAGTGTTATCCCTGATCCTAACTTCAGTACATTTACTTCTTGCTCAAGGTGCAACTGAGTCTGCACCTGCGATTCCTTTACTAGGCTGTGTTGTGAGCTTTCCAACTTCCACAGGTGCTAAAAAGAGTGAATGAGCAGATCTTTTAGCTCTGCCGCTAAACTGAACCCTGCACACACACACTGGGGCCTTCAGATGGTGCTCCTGATTGCATATATTTAGCTTCTAGGTTGGGAACTCCTCCAATATCGCTGAGACTGCGTTGCAGACACTGGAATATTTTTTTCTTTTAAAAGGTCTCTAACTCCAACACTATGCATTGATGCCATGGACGACTGGAACTCACTTTATAGAATATGTTTCACAGTCAAAAATTATATTGGTAGTGCAACCCCTCCACCCCCTAAAATTACTTGGCTAAAGTAGCAGCCAGCTGAACAAGCGAAAAAGCAGAAGGGGATTAAACCAAATATGCAGCTCAAACAGAAGAGCAGTTGAACCTTGAGTGTTTCAATCGACAGCCGATTCAGCAAAACAGGTACGCGTTGGAATGAAGGATGTCACTGAAAGAGAAAACCAGGCAGCTTAATCAATAAAGTGTGCAGCCTTACCTGGTGCAGCTGAATGAGCCAAACAGAAAGATGAACTGGAAAGAATAAGAGACACAGTGGGGGAAAAGAACTTTAAATCAAAATATGTGTTATAATAGTTCCTCCCTGTACAACCCCATCAGAAATGTTCAAAGGTGGCACTGTAAAAATGACTAATGTAAAATATTCTCATATTTCCAAACCAGAGCTGCTATTTTCCAAGGAAAAGCCCTACTGCTTTTGCTGGGACCTTGAATCCCTAGTAGGAGCCACATCCAGGAAAGATAACTCAGGGACGTAGGCCACTGCCATAAACATTCTGGAGACTAATCCTTCCGGTGTGGGTCTAGAGGAGGCTCAGAAAACAAAAGCATATTTTTTTCCCAGTCACACGGTTTATATGAAGTGGGGCATTGCTTAATTCAAGATTACAAGTTTATTATTTTCACCTAGATACAGCCTGTTGTATTATAGGACATATCTATTATTCTCTTTGAACTACGGAGAAGTGGATTTGATTCACAAAAATAATTTCATTAATACTTGAATGGATGCTTTGAGAAACAATATAAAAACACAGAGCGGCACAGAAACTGTTGGAAAGGTTCACCTTCTCAAGAGATTCTCTGCTCCTCATCTGCCCCAAAGGCAGGACTGCCCCAATCACGCAGTATTTCTCCTTGTGCCAACCTGGCTGTTGGACACTGTAAGGAGAGGAGGGCTTGCTTGGGAGGTGCGATGTTTCTCAGTACCCGTGTCCTTGAGGTCTGAACGCAGACAGAAGCTGCTATTTCATCACCTTCCTGCCAACAGAGAAATCTGCTCAGAGAAACCTTCTCACAGGAACAAACCTTCTTCACAGAAAAGTAAACAGGAAAGGCTGTGAGAGCAGCTAATTAAAGGACACACCAGCACACATTAAAATATTTGCTAATTGCAAATATATTGCCCCACTGTGCTGCCGTCTCCAGCTCTGACTCACATGAAATGTCAATTGGCTCCAGATTGAATTTCGCGGTTAATAACCTCATCTCTTGCCTATCAGATCTGCCCAGAGGAGAGGACACTGCAGTAACGCCAAACGCTGATTTCTGCCTTCTGGTCCTTTCCCCATTTCCATGTTATATTGCCGTAGTTACGATCTGCATAAAGCAGGCTGCGATGCTGAGTATGACCTGAAAACCTGAAGAGAGAACTAACATTTAGATTTTGTTTGCAGTGTTAGGGAAGGGCTTTTTTTAAAGTCGATTAGACAAAGAGCATGTGCAAGATTCTGCTATTTGGTGCAAGTTTTCTAATCAGCACAATCTTGCCATGAATGAAGAGGCTGGGCATCACCCAGCAGCTGTGAGCAATGGGCAGATAAATCTTTCCAACCAAAGGGAAAGCAAAGCTACCAAATTGAACGTCAGACAGAAAAACTGCTTCCAGGAGAAAAACGGGCACTCACATCAGTTAAACTTTCAGGACCGGCTAAAAATCACAGTGTGAAAACAAACAGAACGAGCACTGGCTTCTGATGCTTGGTTTTGAGTTGCAGTGTTTTTAAGGATAAATGGACAAAAATTCCTACCTGTGGATTCAAAAACTCTTTCCCTCACTGGTTTCGGATTACAGTTGGTGCAAGTACTGGAGAGATGGTAAAAGAGAAATGTCTATTAAAAAAAAGAAAAAGGAAAATAAATGTTGGAAGCAAATGAGCAGAGAAACAAGGCTGCCTTTCCAGTAACAAGGAACTTGTGATTATTGTTCAGCTCAGGGTTCATATTTGGAATTGTGATTCTAATCCAATAAAGTGTGTAATTTCAGGCACATAAATAATCCCTATTTTTAAGAGGATTTAAATTTCACTGCTTTGATGGGCTGGTGATATTATAATAGGAAAGTGGTAAAGCTAAATGACTGCTATCATTTAGCAGTATGCATTTATTTGACTTTAAAGTTTAAAAGGCTGTGGTTTTCATAGCACTTATCTAACGACCCTCTTATTGTTTCTGTTTCTGAATTTAAGAAGGGTGCTTACCTTCAGCAGGACAGAAATGTCGTTTCAGAAGAGCTGATTAATATTAACATTGCACAGTATTACATGTTGCCTCTGTTTTGCATAAACAACATTGGAGAACCAGCTAATGTGTAATTTATGCACAAGAACATAACAGCATCCTTTCTGACTATGAGCTTACAAATCCTCCTCTGTTTTTAATCTTCAAACCATTAAAATCATACACCTTTTTCAACAGAGTTTTGTCAGTGTGTGTGAATTATGCATAAAGCCCACAGTGAGACAGATGCATAAAATTGCATTTCAGCTAGGTAGACATAAACATTCAACAGACTTTGTTTAATTAGTCACTAAATCAGTCTTTATGTCTTTGTTGACTGACTTACGTTTTTGAAGTATCACTGACTCTTCTTAAAATGTCTGCATTTGTTGTTGTTTTAACAAATATTTGATGTCGTAATCTGCTGTTTAAATATCCGCTGTTGTAATTCAGTGCTAATGGCAATGCTGAGATAACAGAACTATTAAACTGAATACAGAGTTGTCAACATTTAAAATAGTAAAATATTCACCTGTGACACGTAACATATGGCAGAAACCTGAGAAAATCATCAGTGGAGTTAAGAATAAATAGAAGCTCTGTTCCCTGAAAAAAATGCAATCTGACATGCAAGCATGGATAATCTTGAAATGTACTTGGCAGTGTGTGATTTGAGTCAACAGATTATAAAATCAGAGGCATGTAGTACTGCGTTTTCAAATAACAAATTACAGCATAGCTCTTAATGCTGAACTTGATGTGTAAACAAGCTGGGGTTTCCATACACTATGTAAAGAGTTTGTTAAAAATTACAGCTAATTATGCTTCAAGCATTTACAGAGTCACGTATATTTAACCACTTTTATTTTTTTGATGCCCATCACACCATTAAGCAGTTTTGACGCTTTGCTGAAGTAATACAGAAACAGTCTCTCTACCTGTACAAAGAAGTCATCAGGAGCAGCATCGTATTCCCCAGCCCATGATGTGTGCGTGTTTGTTATCTACTCCCGTGATCTCCTGGGGTTAGAAAGGTTCCTTATGGTACCAGGCAAACAACTAGGCATCTTAAACCATTTCACCTCTGGAGCACAAGCCCTCTGAGGAGCGACTGAGGGAGCTGGGGTTGTTTAGCCTGGAGAAGAGGAGGCTCAGGGGAGACCTTATTGCTCTCTACAACTGCCTGAAAGGAGGTTGCAGTCAGGTAGGGGTTGGTCTCTTCTCTCAGGTGACCGGCGACAGAACAAGAGGACACGGTCTCAAGCTTCGCCAGTTGAGGTTTAGGCTTGACATTAGGAAGAAGTTCTTTACTGAGAGGGTGATTGGCCATTGGAATGCGCTGCCCGGGGAGGTGGTGGAGTCACCGTCCCTGGAGGTGTTTAAGGAGAGATTGGATGAGGCACTTAGTGAAATGGTGTAATTGACAAGTAGGAGTAGGTGTAGGTTGGGTCATAGGTTGGACTTGATGAGCTCAGATGTCTTTTCCAACCTTATGATACTGTGATACTGTGATACTGTGATCTCCCTTATCTTGCATTCTGCTCAGGGATGGAGTCTCAGTATGCCACAAAACACCAGTGTCATCATCTGTTTGGGAAAGACCATTATTGTCATCTAACCTGAATACTCCTCAAGAAGATGAGGAGCTGTTTCAGCTCTTCATTCAGACGCTTTTAAGAAGGCAGGATTTACAGTTTCCTTATCTGACATTTCATTTTACCATTAAATTTCAAGGCTCGTCATAGCCGTACACGTTATCCAAGAGTTAGGTAGTTTTATATACAGAATCAAAGCAAAGACGGATTGGGGAGATTTTAAAAGAAATCTGATTACATAGTTTCTTGCCAAGAAGAAAGGTGAGGACAACTTTGAAGCAGCTGCTCATTCCAGTTGTGGCTCGTGGTGCTCCAGTGAGAGACTCTTCCTTATTCTGCCTTTACCATCTGCTGGCTGTGAACAGAATGGACACAAGGCAAACCCTGTTGGCCAACAGATGATGGATGTCTTCATCTGATGAGTGCAGCAAATCTGTTTTGGTACCTTGATTCTGTGCCTTGGATTCAGTCCAGTCACACAATATCCCTTCTGCCTTTCAGTGAACGATGCAAGGTAGACACAGACTCGCACAACACACTGCTCCCCACTTGAGAAGAGGGAAGATGTTTCACTATCATTGGTTTAATCAAATACCAACTGGACCCACTCCAATATGAAGTATTTATTGGAGACTTTCCAGCATGAGAAGAAAGTATTCTATCTCCCATCGTGCATGTCTTAGCAAACACAGATTTGAAATATAATCTACCTGAAATGGCCTTCCCAGAGACAATTCTGCATCTCTCTGCTTGTGCAAGACTGAGAGCAGACGACCCAACTAACCATCCCTCAAACAGGAGTTCCCACAGGAGCCAAGATCAAGCCCATCACTGGGAGATGGTGAAAAGAAGCTAAATTACTGGTTTGACATCACATTGGGTGGTGCCCAGCCTTTGCTACAGGCGCTCAGCCTAAGGCGGGAAGGGAGCAGTGGTGTTGGAAGTGATGCACCCCGTGGCTTGAAGGGCTCTGGCAGTGCCAACAGCCACCACGTCTCCCTGCTTTCCTTGCAACAGTTTGCATCTGTTAACAGGGAAGCCTATTCACACTTATACTAAAGCCTGTACTGGGAGCAGAAAAGCATCTTAGAATGAGTGGATATCACTGTTCCACCAATTTAAAACCACTTTTGACTGTCAGAGTGATATAGAGGAGCTTTAATGTAAATAAGAGTGTGGTAGTAATCTGATCTCGTATCCGTAGGGGGGCTGATTCTCTTCTCATTTACATCAGTTTTATTTTCATATAACTCCATTAGTTTCAGTATTTATTTTTGCATGAGTGACAGCAGAATTATGCCCAACATAATCACACATGAAGTGTAAAAATCCAACTTGACTAATTTCTAAGTATTAGCCACAAATGCTAGAAGCCAAAGTAGAATCTCAATGAAGTGGTCTCCCAGTCTGCTCCTATTCTTTTTTTTCACTCCATATCCAAGCTGGACATGCCTCCAAGTTACAGAAGAAAGCACAAGGGCTTTTCCTTGTTAAGACAAGCTGGCTTCTACTCAAATTTAGGGTTCAAATAAAAATATATTTGAGAAGACTGTTTGGGATACTGTATATTCTCTGCCGAACTCTGCCTCGTTTGAAATGTTTTAGGCTTGACATTAGGAAGAAGTTCTTTACTGAGAGGGTGATTGGCCATTGGAATGCGCTGCCCGGGGAGCTGGTGGAGTCACCGTCCCTGGAGGTGTTTAAGGAGAGACTGGATGAGACACTCAGTGCCATGGTGTAGTTGACAAGTAGGAGTAGGTGTAGGTGTTGGGTCATAGGTTGGACTCGATGATCTCAAAGGTCTTTTCCAACCTTATGATACTGTGATACTGTAAATGAGAAGGAATAACATCAGCACCTTGGTAAGGCAAGGAGTTGGAGACAGTTTTTCAACTTCTTAAATGAAGAAACACTCACAGGCAATATTTCACCCATCTCTGGTTGCTGTTGGTTGGGTTGATTTTTATAGGTGAATACACAAGGAAGAAAGCTGAAGAGCTTTGGAGACTCCACCTCCAGTCTCTGCGGTCTTCCATAACATCAGGTGATGGAGCTAGTTGTTAGAAATAAGGGAGACAAATACATTTTGGTACTGCTCCTGGGAGTAAGAGGAGATAAGAAACAATGGTGTAACACTCAAGGTGGGGCTCTGACCTTCCTGCTTGGGCCGCAGATTTGCAATTGCCAGTTTCCATCTGAACGAGCACAGCCAGCAGCTTCTCATGAGCTATTTATTGACTGCCCTCTCCTCCTAAAGTTTTAGGAAGCAGGTAAATCTGGGTAAAGATGACTTGTACCACAGAAATAACCTTGTTCCTTGCTCAAGACATAACATGTTGTTTTTAATAAAGGTGTGTTGTTTCTTTCTCCCTTCTGTTTTTAAAGGAAAAGCGATAAGGCTGTCCTGCCAGCGCAGGGAGCCACAGAGCACAGACACAGGGCACAGCTAACGGCTTTTCACTTTCAACAACCTGCCTTTATCGCTTTTGCTTGTGAAACGACACCAGAGCGTTCCTGAGACAGTGCATGTCTGAACCGTGCTGTCTGATGAGGTATCCAGCAGCCTTTGTATCTAGCAGTGATCATTGCTTCAGAAAGCCTGTCCTGATAAATAATAGATAAAAGAGCCAACGCATGGTGTGGTTTCAGTTTTGAGCACCTGATACATTGGAGCAACGAGAGTTGTTTTCAAGAGTGTCAGAAAGAAACAGGGAATAAAAGACACGAGTGGAGGCAAGTAGAGGAAAAAAAGAGGGCGGGAAAGAACCTGACTAAACAGAAGGCATGGAATGGACACTTTGGAACATATTAAATTGCACTGGTGTTCTGCAAAGCAACAAATATTTCTGCAAGGAGTGCAGAATCCCGGTGACTCACCTAATGGGAATGATGGAATTCTTATCCCCTCCACCTATCTCAGCACTTCATTCCAGCTCACATTTATATTCCTTGTAAGTACAATCACTGGACATCCTTGAAGTGTTACAAACTACACTGCGCTCCTTTATAATCAATCCATTAGGATATTATCATTTTCCCTGCCAAGGCAGTAACAAGCAGCACCTAACTCTTTTGGTGAAATTTGCCTTATAACTGCTTTGTAACACTTATTAATACAGCTATTAGACAATTTGTCATAATTGTTTTATAACAAAAAAATAGCTACTTCTCTAAAATCAGTTTTTTAAATTAAACTTTAATTTTCTCGCTAGCTCAGGTGGGGGTTTGAATGCAGAACATTCTATTTCATTTTTCATCAGTTTCATTTTACATTCACTTTTCCCATTTCAATCACAGTAATCAGGACCTGGCAGGATTTCTAAAGTAAAGCATAATGAAAATAAGTTACTTGAAAAATCCCCATAGCTATTTCGTGGATTTTTTAATAATTTGAAGTGAATCTATTTTTTAAAAGCATGTAAACTGAAGTTTAAATTAACACCAAAAAAAATATTAACAACCCGTTTTCATTTTCTCAGACTCACAATCTTGATATATAGATATATATGAGAAGAGATATAGGCAGTAGGAAATGCGTACCTATTTCAGCCAGATTAGAAGAGCACATGTATATTGCGAGTACTTCGGATGTTTTGGCATTTCATCCTTTGGTTTGCCTTGTCTTTCCTGCCCATACTTTCTCTTTTGGTTTTGACAGCATTAACAAAAATAGAATTATTCTTATAAAATACCTGGCTATTTTTAATGTTTTATTAATATTTACCAACTCTAGTCCCATCTTTCTGCTATCTGATATGTCAGGATCGCTGTGCTTGGCTCTGAAGGCAAACATTCTTTTCTCCAATACACTATTGCGTTGGGTTATCAGCAAAGAGAAACTTTATGATACCTGTGAAAGATTCAGAATGGAAAATTTCATCACTCTTTGAAACTAAAGATTTGCAAAATGCAACAATAGACAAGGGAACAAAGGCTCATTTCTTGTTCAGATAAGAGATTTCAATTTTCGCTTTTAGAAAACATTGCATGAAGTAACTAGGTCAGAGCTATGCTAAACCCACACTTCGTTTATCTGATATGTGTGCTGCATAACACTCCTGTTTAGTAGTTTAGATTTGACCTGAATTAAATATGAAGCTCAAAAAATACAATAAAGCAATAATAAGAGATCTGACGTACCACGAAGCCAAAGTTTCCGTGCTAAATATATGGCCATCTTCTTGCTCTTCAGTTCCACACAGCTCGTGGTACTCACGCCCAGAGGTACTGCGGCAGCTGGTGTTCCTCCTTCAGCGGCAGAGACCTGCAGCTGGAAATGGCAAGCTGGGACAAACACATCGTGTTTGTCAACAGCAACAGTGTTTTTCCTTGTCTGGAGTTTCTGTGCCATAAAATGTAAATCCAAAAGCATACGGATATGGCAGCAGCTTTATTTCTGTAAGACTCACATCTGTTATTATCTCTTGCAATGCATGAGGAATGCTTACACAAGGATCTGAAAACATGGTCCGAGAAGCCTTGCAGCAGCTGCATAACAGCCAAGAGCTCAGATGTGGTGATGGTATTGCCATTTCTTCCTGTTGAGGCTCGCACGTATAAGACCATGACATCCCATTTGGAGAGCTGGAATACACTTGGGTCAGGATACACAGCATGTCCTAAGGATGGTCAGCAAGCCAGGCATGCTCAGCTCCCAGGAGACTGCCCAGCCCCTCCACTGGGGATGAGTCCCCAAACTCGATCACCATAATCCATGCAGTTATCCAGAGTCCACTCTCCTGTTAAAGAAATAACACTTAGACTTGCAATTTCCAAGGGAATCAAAGGGCACTTGCTGAAGAATTACAGCCCTTTCTTTGGACCAAGAGACAAGTAAGGACTCACGTGAAGTACAGCGCTCTTACAGAAAATTCTTGAGGTAGATTCATGCCAAAGGTGAAAAGTAAATTAGAGTTGAAAGTCTCCTACTGTGGATCATTCCTGAATGTGTGCTTGTACTTACAATACCCACAAAAGCTGCCAAGTCTCTTCTTTTAGAAGAACGGTGAGAGGCAACCAGCCCCAAATCTTTTTTTTTTTGGAAGGCAATTGAGAAATCTTTAACAGAAAGTGCAAAATGTTTTGTTATAGATGGAAATGCTCTGAAAAAAATATGTACAAATAGTTGATCACATGAATTATAATCCCTTACATACTAGGACATTGTGTGTTTCGTGGGTTTAGTAGCTGCAATAAAACTTTTCTGCACCTTGTAAATTCATTTTCATCAACCATCTCCCTACAAAGTAATTCCTTCCCAGCATCTCTCATTAACCTACTGCTGCAGGACTGTAAAGACACTGCAATAACGCTCAACAGATTTTTTGTAATGAATACATTTGCGCAAGAGGATAAACGGGTAGATTTTGGCTGTCAAACTGGACCTTCCATGACACCAGCTTTTAATTTCCTCTGCATTTTAAGACTATTTCAGAGATGTGTAAATCAGGAGTTGGGTGGATGCACGCACTGACTGCTTGGATTGACGTTTCTCTGCTGTACAAAAGGAAGAGCAGAAAAGCTTTGCCTGCTTACCAGAAGGGAATTAGTATTGAATAAAGACCTGTGCAAATGGCATCCACTTTATTCCAGGCAGGGCACAAGAATGAAGCTTGGACGAGGTCCCGCCGCACTCCTTATGTGTCACCTTTATTTGTCTGCTTGGCTACACTGCCCAAGAACCTATTGCAACGGCCTTCAAGGAAAAGCAAAGAAATCTACTTGTTGGCAAGCAGGATTTGTTTTTCTGGTGCGCCAACCTTGAAGATGTGAGCACAGGCACTCTGGACACAAATCTGCATTATGTAAGAAGAAAACTGCAATAGCAGCGTTTTCACTTACAGTGCATCTTCTCCAAACTGAGGAAATAAGTCAAGTTACTAACGTCCTTCTAAATGGTATGTGCTTATGTGTTATATAATGTATAAACATTATAAAGTAGTTTTTACTTCCATTCTGGGGGCAGGCAGACGATTTTGCTTGTAATTCAGATAAGTTTGCGTTTTCTTCTCTAACATTCAAAGTACAAACCTGAGAATGAGAGGAAGGGGGGAAAGTATTCTTCGTATTCTGTGACAAGAGATTTCTGAATTAACCAACCTCCACTGTGGTTTTGGGGGATTGGTTTGTTGCTTTCTTGATTAGAATTAGCTGAAAGTCTGCCAATTGATTCCCTAAATCCTAAACTACCAAAGGAGACTAACGAAATACCTGGGAACTGAAATTCAGCCTTCTTCCAGGCACTAAAACCCACGGAGCCAGACACTGGATTGGTACGCTTTTCCCACCTGCCCTTTCCCAGGGGCTCTCTCCAATCTTCCCCTTCCCTCTCCCTGGCCTGCGGGGCTCATTAGCTCATGACCTTTTGGTGGCATCCCTATTTATTCCTTGATGGCTAAGGAGTTAACCTTTTGTCTGACTAATTATCTAGGTGATTATAAGTTAAACGCTAAAGCAGTTTGATCACAGATTGGGCTTAACTTGAAGTTCATTTTTTCTTTACCAACCCTGCAGAAGTACTTCTATATTTGAAAGCATGCCCCTTTTTTCCAAGCTTTATTACCTGGTTGCATAAAGTATACTAGCTGGCTCTTCAAATCTGGCTTGATTGTTTTCTTTTCTCTGACAATTCAGGCTACTTAAGGTGGTCGGAGTTTCTGCTTTTGCCCACTGTTTCCTCTTTATTGCAATGAGGTGGCTTCCTGCACCTGCTGAGCAGCTATTCTGACACCTTCAAGAAGCTTCTCCATTGATTAATTAACCATGGATTGAAAGTGGATCTTCTGAATATGGTCTTTGAAGCCCACGAATAGGTTCAAATTTTATTATGATGCATGATTACAAGCAGACTACAATAGTGGCATTCAAGCTTGCTCTGTAGACACATCATGATTTCTTCTTTACATTCAGTGACTATTCCAAAGTCAGGCTGGGTAGTTCATTGGCATAGCACATGTTGAAGTTTTTGCTTCTTCACTGGATAAGCACCATCTTAATTACATCAAATGCCTAAGGAATTACCTCAGCAAATTTCTTAACGAAATTATTTTGGGTATCAACAGGTTATGGGAACCAAGAAGACGTTGTACGACTGACAGGTTGGTAGATTCAAAAGACCCAACCACCCACAACCCCTACCCCACCCTCCCACCCAACAAAAAGTTTTTCCTGCAAAAAAGAGAAAACACCAGGGAACAAAAAGTTTTACTTAAGTGAGCAGGTACAAATGACCAAAAGGAAGATATCGTGTCACTGGAAACCCTACTATAATCAAGCACAAGAAGCTTCACTAAAGGCAGGAGTACTGGGATGAAACAGGTAAGATTGTATGGTTCTTTCTAGCTATAAATACAAATCATTTTCTTATATAAGATTTATCTGAGGCATCATCCTAGAAAAATACACCCCTGTCAAATTAGCCTGGTTCAGCACTAGAATTTAATATGTGCATCCTCAGGATAAGTGTTATTCTCAACATGTGGGAGTACTCCAGAAATTCCTAAATCAGTGCCTGAGTGACAAAAATGGTGAATGTTTATAGCATATATGGGATTTTTCATGAGGAAATAACGAATGGTATTAACGAAGGAAAAGTGCATGGTTAACTCCATCTTATAGATATGGAAAAAATAGGTCCAGGGAAGTTTAGTAAGTTTTTAATAAGAACAGTCATTGCTCAGTGATGACAAACAGACACCAGAGAATCACAGTGAAATGAAGTTGTGTGAAGAAATACAGTAAGCAAGTGCTTCTCGTAATAATTTGGCTAAGAAAGAAACCTTAGTCCTTAAATCTGATATTACTTGTTTCCAATTCGAACTTCTTCCAGGATATTTGATCCAAACACAGCTGGCACGCTGCTGCATAGCCTGAAACACATCCACTCCCCAGCTCCCGTTCTTCAGATTCCTTCATTGCAAATAAAATTCATTAAAAATGGACATTCCAGGTTTTCATTTTTTTTCCTGCAAAACCATTTTACTCCAAGATGATTGGCTGGCACCTCACACACTTCTTAGTTGGGACGCTCTCTGTTGCAGGGGTTCCAAGACCTGCTCATATACCATCACCAGGGACAATGTCCATGTATTCAAATGTTCCCAAGCTGGGAACCTCAATTATAATCCATTTCTTTTCTGAAATGTGAGACAAGGGGAACCATTTGTGGATCTCCAGATTTCTGTCTCTAGAGGCAACTATGCCTCCAAAGGTTTCTCTGGCTCATGCTGTAGATCTGTCTGGTTTTTGCACCCAATATTATCTTAAAACCTAAAGCTGGGTGGTCATTTGAGGTTAAAATGTAGAAAAATTTCTTCTGGAGAAACCAGTAGCTCCCTTCATCTGCTTGCTCATATCTTGCTTCATGCTGCTGTGATTATTTCATCACCAAAAGTGAGAGGAGTTTTAAAAGCAGGGAAGAATAGACTAAAATAAAGCAGAACTGGGCTTCCAGCTGGGAAGCTGTGTGTGTGAAAGACAAGGAAAGAGATATATGCAATAAAATAGCTATTTATCCAAAATAAATATATTTTAAAACATTAAACAGAGCTTATTATTACAGTACTCCTGCATCAGATGCATTTCAGGCAATTAAGAATTAATAAAAACCTGATTATTGAGTTAAGTTGCTTTTCATTAAGATGTTCTCACCTATTGGGCATTTAATTAGCACACAATAAATTATCTATTTAAATAGCAATTACTTTCTTGAGTCAAGTGCATTAGAAGCAGTTATTTATGGACTCTTGATTATACTAGATACAAGAAACTCAGAAGACTACTGTGTGTGGGTGTGTGTGGGGGTGGCGGCGAGAGATAAGAAGTCAAATATTCTGGATTGCATACAGCATAAAGGGCAATGGTTATGGAGAGCTGCCTGAAAAAAAATAATGATGAAACTGTAGAAAGAGATTTCTAAGTACAATGGCAGTGACTTGTAACTATTCTACATCTACCCATGCCTGTGGATTTGTGGCAGAAGAAAGCACATGTGAATGATCAGCTTCCTGCAGGTCTCTCCCAAAAAGTGTTACATGTGATACCAGCACCTTTGCTCTTGTGGGATGTGAGTCTTTTGACAGGAGTAAGTGTGTGAGTGGCTGCCATCATCACCTGCTTTGTAAGTGAACTCCAAGCACAGGTCTGCACAGCATTAGCTGGTGTGCTTCTGCTGCGAGGAGCTGCCAAACACCCTGTGAGACCAGCACAGGAGCTGGCGTCCCTGCCCCAGGAGCCACCCTGCTTGTTGAGGGCACCAGCGCACACTGTCTCAAGTGCCCAAAAAGCTAAAAGGCTTCGTTCCTAGAGCATGGCGCCAGGCACAACCTTAACAGCTCACGTAAAGAACACTTTAACATACAACAGAGACGATAACAAAAAGCTCAGCTTCTTTTTGATCCCTTGCCCAAGTTTATAAAGCTGGTTATGATGCTTAGAAGATAAAATCAGAATATTTGAACCAGAGGAATATCCACTGGTTCTAGTGAAGCTGCACTGGTTTATGTCTCTGTACTTTGTCCTCACCTCCAAACTCCATGCTCCAAAAGCTAAGGTAAGCTCATACATCCTATTTGCACACACACTGACGGTGTGCGTGTCTTATGCCTCCTCCCTCAATCTAACGCCCGCGCAGCCAGTCCTGACTGCTGGGTTACCAGTAGGTGATAAGAGACAGAGCCCTGTGCTCTCTGCGGGCAGCAGGACCGAAAGCAGCTAGCACTATGTCCAGAATATTCTTGTACCTGCAGAGGGGAAGATCCTTTCATCTTAGTTGTCTGCCCATGTTTTCTCAAAGAAGTTGTAAAATTTGATCAGACTAAAACACAGCCCTGGAAGAAATGCAAAGTACAAAAGAGCACAATTGCCAAGGGTCGTATAAACGATGAACAGACAGATGCGCATGTAAGCAATTTGGTAAAGAAGAGGATTTGGAGATCTATAAAAATAAACAGGCCCAGAACAAGCCACAGACATAATTAAATCAGTGAAATGAAATATCAAATGCTGGCAGCCCACAAACACTTTGATGATCATAATAATAACAGGGAATCAGTTGATGAAAGGCAAGAGAGAAAATTGGTCCATTAAAAATAATGGTGAACATAATGAAGACCATGTGATGGAGAGAAGGGCATGTTATACAATAATTTTAGAGCGTTGCCTTTTATGAAAGGATGAGAGACCTTCTAAGGCAGCCATTTCTTCTGCATCAGTGAAAGGTAAAGTGCCAGTCGTGGAAAATTCAACAACTCTAGACAATAAGCCAGACTCTCAGCCAGGCTCTGAACTTGGCACGTGTCGTGCACTCACTTTCAAAGAGGTACACTCATTTGAAACAACTCAGGAGCTGGATCGGTGTATAAAAATCCACAATATGGACCAAATACTACAATACTCATTTATCCACTGAACAAACAGGCTATGGACTTATTTCCAGCTAGGAATAAGTATGGATTGAAGTATAAATTTTTATTTAATTATAAATATACTGGGAAAAATTATGAATCCGTGTAACATAAATTAGAGATAGGAACAATGTATACTTTCAAGCAGAGCCAATTAAAAAATCTGAAAGTCCAGAAATAGCAACACTGTATGAAATTCATCAAGCATGTAAGCAAATGGAAATGCTTGTATGAGGACAGACAGTGGAAATCAGTGTTTGATTGAAGACCGATGATGGTCAGCTGTTTTACCCGGTTAACACACATATATATCCTTAGAAGGCCCTGGCTAACACTTCCGGACAGTTATAATATTCCTCTTTCCATTCACAGGCTTTTAGCAGCTGACTGACACCCTGCAAGCAGCAACCATGAGAGACCACAACCGGGGCAGGGTAAGAGGGCTTTGCCTCAAGGGGTGCACCTGCTGTGCACACAAACACCTCTCTGAAATCAAGTACCATCATAAAAAAGAGCAGGAAAACGTGATGCATGAACATCTTTAAGTTGACAAGGAATATCCATCATTCAACCTCATAATTCGCTCTATTCAGCTCCTCTGCCATTTGGGATTTGCTTGGTGTTTGTGATAACACAGAAAGTAAATGCAGAAGAGATTCTAGTTTCTCTGCTACCAAGCTCAAAATGCCATGAGATATGACCAATGGGCTTGGGGATGCTGTTCTTAAGGAGTCAGGATGGAGATGAACAACTTAGTTAGCATTGTCAGCTGCGGTAGAAAGGCAAAAGCCAAGCTCTGACTTCTGCATCCCTGTTCATTTCTGCTCCTCCTGTAACTTTATCTTCCCACTCGCTATTGGTATGTAAATCATGACATCACATCTGACATCTGCAACCGAAATGTCAGCCAGCGTGAACTGCTGTTGCTCCTCAGGGCCTCGTGGAGACACCCTGATTGATACTCATTTAGAATCGGGGGTTAGTCTGCGAGAGGCAGCCTCTGCTGCGCTAATTGCCTGTGCAGAGCCTCATACAATGGAGCACAGAGCTTTGATCCTCAGTTAGGAAGGTACCAACATATTAAAAATGTAACAGTAATGTATACGATGTCTTATGGTGGAATACTTGAAATCAGCAAAAAGGTGGAACAACATCTGCTTCATCGAAGAATGAAGGAACCCTGTGCAAAGCAGCTGTTTATTGTCTACGGCTAAGTCATGTAAGGATTTATACACCTCACTCATAAATTCCAAATTAGCTCAGGGAGAGGAGCCGATTTTAGGGCCTAAGAAATACAGCTAGCACGGGCATGTACTGCTTTACAGATTTAACATTGAAAAAAAATCTAAATAACGTCTTCATTTCCTTCCTACCTCCCAAGTAACGGACTCGTCCTGAAACATTTTTACCTAACGTCCAACACATTTTTACCTAAGATAGTCAGAAGGAAGCCGCATCATCTTCGTAGAGTCAAGTCCCTCAGCACCATATTTACCATATTACCTTAAAAATACCTGCCTGCTTCTGTCTAGATATGCAGGATTTTGCAGTCTCTACAAGTTTATGAACTGTTTTCCCCTTCACCGTACTGTCTCTGCTGCCCAAGCGTATTCCACCCTAGGTCTTACAGTCTCCTCGTTTCAGCCCCTCTGTCCTCTTGTTCCTGCCCCGTCCCCCCTCTGCAAGTACTCTTATTCCACTTATTGTCATTTGCATCCCACTTTTCTAAATCCACGTGAAAATAACATGGAAGTAATATGTGCGCCTGAAAATATTTGCTACAAATATGCCAAAAGGATCACATTCCCTGTTCTAGCTGTTCCCTTGAGGAAATGTACTCATTAATTTGATTTCTAGCTTTCATTTTTTTAAAGGGAACAAATGACAATTATTGTTTACTTTGAAGTGTGATCTTTAGCATGAATAATTCCCCAAAAGAAACATCTGCTTTGCAGACAAGTTGTGACAGCAGACAATATGCTTCTGTAGTTTGCATTTATACTCGAGCGGCAAGAGCTGGGACTGACTGTCCAGCAGTGTAGTGCAGTCCCAAGAGGCCAGATCACATCTCAAAAGTGTTTCTGGGCTTTGGGGGTATTTTGCAGCATTTTATTTTGTTTTGAAGTATGGTTGGCCCTAACACAGTATCTTTGTGCATCAAGGCAGACACATGCACATGCCAGCTACCAAATATTTCTTGGCCTTTAGGAAGGTGCCTAGCCCCAAAACGACCTGCTTGTGAGTTCAGGGACCCTGGACATCAATGTCTTCATGCATTTTGTCTTTAGCTACGTTGCACTCATCCTACTCAGCATGTAAATCAGGTTTCTGCCTGTGCCCAGCAGACCCTGGCTGGCAGCCCATCGATCCAACTTGTTAAAGTTGCCGTCCACACACCAGAATGGATTTTAGCAACAGCCAGACCTGAACCAAAATTTGTCATCTAAATTCAAGTCCAAACTTCTTCAGACTTTCAGACCTTTTAACATGTGTGGCTGACACTTTCTGAGCTGGCTGGTAGATTCAGATTCTGTTTCATAGGTACACATAATGCACTGCAAAATAAAATTGAAACAAAGGAAAAGATCGAGTAGTAAATACACAGAACGTTCAGGATACATAGCAAGACAAGTACCTCACAGAAAGGGATATGGAAGAAATAGATTGCCTGGAGGCAGAGGTGTCTCCATCACTGGAGATCTCTGAAGACAGGTTGGACAGACAGCTGTCAGCAGTGGTGCAACTATCCCATTTAGAGGAGGAGGACTGGAATACCTCTTATGAGTCTGCAATTTTACAGTTTTCCCTTTTCTAGCAGCAGTTCATCCTATGAGGGCACTAGAGGGAGAAGCTCACACTGGAAACGTCCTACTGCAGGTAACTCCTCCTCATCTATTCTCCATTTTGCTTTACCATAAATCTTCTGCAGACCCTTGGAAGCAGTTGTTATCTCGTGGCTGAATAGATATGGAAGATCATCTAGTGTAGAACTGAGATCTGATCTCTAGCACCTTCAGCAGCCTACCAGCACCCAAGCCAAGCAATGTTCCTATTCCACCCTGTCCCCTGAAAGGCACCAGGCAGGGGATTACAGTTACCAATTTTGATTTGAAAAGAGAAAGAGAACAGATGGAATCTGCCATATGCTCTTTCCACTCATGCTCTTCCTCCAAAAGAAAATGATGGATATTTTACCTTAAATACTAAGCTGAGCTCAGCTGTGACAGTGAGCGCATTACCTTAGATCACCTTTAAGCAAAGGTAGCTGTAGTTAGGAGTTTAGATTCCTTATGAAGTTATTTTTCTTGACATTTCCCAGCACCCCATGAATAGCTGTCAGCACCCACAGCACCTCTCCAGAACTGTGCGATAGAGGAACCACCGAGCACTACAGACTTTGCTGACAAGGTAGGAGAGCTAGGAAGCCCTCAGGTCCCATGGAATTTGAATGGCAGTTTGCAACACAACCTGCTTCACCAGTAAATACTCAACATTTCTTTTTTCCGACTGTTTTAATACTGTTTTTTTCCCCTCTGTTATTGAGAAGTGACTGTATTTACATCTTATTACACATGAAAAACAGCAACATTTAAAGGCAGAAACTAAATATAATGAGATGCATACAATATACACAAGCACACTCTTAGCCTTCATTAACAAGATGGAAATTGTGCAATAGGAAATATTCCTTATTGCCCATAACACTGTGCAGACCTTCCAATTTTTTTTTTTTTTTAGCTATATTTCTTTTTTGTTGTTGTTGAAAACACTAGGAAGAAAATCTAAAACCTGAAGGTTTGTAAAGTGCTCTACCAACACAGGGAATTACAATGCTATTTGAAATACACATGAGCAATTAGAAAGCTGCTGAACATACAGATAAGAAAATGTCTTCTTTTTAATGCTCCTCATGATCCAACAAAAGCCCATTTTCAATACAAAGCTGCCATTAATCAGGCATTTCAATATTCCCATAGCACTGTTAGGTGTGTCATGGAGCTGGATGTTCTTTATTAAACTATGAAAATGATCCTTTCACTCAGAAAATGCAAGCAGCACAAAAACCCCATAAACCGTGTTTACAACCTGATAGCAGAGCACTTTGAGGTTCATCTTTATGAGATTTTGAAATTCAAACAGCTGAATTGTTGAGCTGTCCAAATACTTGATGTTACAGGGAGATGCTTCAGTAGATCCCTATCTTGTGTAGCTGTTGTAACTCTACAGACTCTAACATACTTATTTACTAGATGAATTATTTACTTCTTACTTCTTTACTTCTGAAGATCTCAGAACCTGATAAATAAGGCGACAAGCACTGTTGACATGAAAACTGAGTGAATCTCCTCTTGATTTCTCTGGAAACTGAATCAGAAACAACTAGAAAACCTTTGTGTCCATACCATCATTTCTCTTTAAATTCCCTGGACAGGCTGTATTTTTCTTGCGTTATGTTAAGTGTGTGCATAGGCTTATTTACTTATTTAGTCAGTTAGTGGAAGGAGTAAACATTACCAATGGAAATTAAATTACATTGGAAATTTTCTGTGTCTTTAATTCAATATAAGGAGTTTGCACCAATTAAAGCTAGTCCGAATTGTTTAGTGATGTACCCAACTGTGTACCCAACACCAAAGATCTGACCCAAGGCTCACTGAAATCACTGGAAATCTTTGGCAAGGTTCAGATCTGACTATGTAAGAACGACACTGTCCTCTGTGTCTTATCACATTTTGATAATAAACCAGAGAAAGGAAAAAAACTGAGCTGATCAGATGACATTTGTATAAATATGTATCCAAATGTCCTTTTTAAAAATTATATGTTCCTCATTTTAATCTGTAAGAGGAACTTAACTTTGGATTTGCTGTTCATTTTGATAAAATCTAAGCTGGAAAGCTGCAGAGATGATCTTCAAGGACATTTGCAATTGTACAAGAAATAGAGAAACTGTCTTTGCAATGTGACTAAGAGCAAGTTTTTGAGACTGTTATAGATATCCTGAGCCAGAATGGTCTCCCAGAACTAATGGCAACAGAAACATCTATGACAAAATTCCTCTGGGTCTTAGGGAGAAAAAACAGCATTTACAACTCTAATATAATAGAAAGTACTGGAACACTTTGTGCCTTTAAGCAAAGCAATCGATCATTTAAAAACAGAAGAAATGTGCAGTGGGATCAGCAATCACATCTTCGCCAGTGATAAACCCAGTAATGATCAGACCATCTTCCAGGGTGAACTGAACTCAAGGCACTACTGCCAAGTAATCGTGACAAGGAGCTGCGCTCCAGTCCTTATACACTCACTTTATCGTTTGATCTGCCCACTATGCAAATAAAACAAGACTCTGTCACAGAATACAGTGATTGTGATTAGAATTTGCTCCACAAGAGGTGCAGAAAAGCATCAGATTCAACTGGAAAAGAACTAAACTGGACCAGTCCCAAGCTTTATAAATTATAGCACCCTGGGAAAACTAGATCTGGGGTAATTCATTTTACCTGTTTGTATTTCAATTTTCTGATCTGTAAAACTGAAGATAGAAATACTCGTTTCTGCATTGCAGCTCCGTGGCTCCTGGATAAGAACTGCCTTGGGACTGGCCAGCTCAGTAAGCAAGAGGAGCAAATGTGGAGCTGTGTGCACTTGCCTTCTGCCCCTGCAGGAGTAAACAGCACTTGGTCACACTGCTACCACTGAAACACACAATTTGTTTTAGAGTTACACTGACAGATAGCATAACAAGCACCACAGCGAATTCTTTTCCCTAAACTAGATAACCACTCAGCTACTTCTGCAGTTATAATATTGAGTTTTGTAGCTCTTTCAGGGTTTCTTTGTTCACTTGGATTCTCCAAAGTGAAGAAGATGACCAACAGCTTTCAGGTCGCTCCTTGTGACTGCAACAGCACCACAACGGATTGTATGCAATCACGAGCTGATTTTGAACTAGCCAGCTCAAGTACCTACTGTAAGCTAAAGTGGCACGGGGAGCTCAGCGACTTAATAGCAAGTACTTTTTAATTTGGCTCTTGAGAAGCTTTTGTCACCCCCACTGAATTCCACACAACCATGGCTTCAATTATCCAGCCTAGCTAATTTATAGCACATTGCTGCAATACAGATACCCCGTGGGAGCTGCAGACTATCATTAAAAATCTCTCACTCACGTTTTAAGCAAAAATGACGACTGTTTCCCCTCTCTGTCTTCCAAATTCTCTAAGGCTGTATTTGAAAAATATTTAAATAGAACTGGTCACTTGCTAAATGAGGCATTTTCTAAATTCTGAGGCTGAACCTCAACTAAAACTGTCCGAGTAGTTTCTTACTGGCTTTGAATTCATTCTCACAAACAAAATAATTTGCTCGTGGCAGTGACACATTTGGAAACGTGGTCAGAACAGACTTATGAAAAGGGTTATAAAAGTCTTTCCTAGTGATTACGTGTCACAACTGCTTTTGGCTCTTGCTCCCATAGCATATTTCCAGCAAAATCAAAAGTAGGTTCCTATCAGCATAAGTTGGAAATTATCCTGCCTCACTGAGCTTGGACCTCTCTCTTAAGTAGGACAGGATTCTGCTGAGATCTCATGCCTGGAAACGACTGCGAGCAACACTTTGAAAGAACCTTTGGAGATTCACTTGTTTAGTTAGTGTCTCTTAAGAGAGATGAAGTTAATTGCTACAATTGCTTTATTTAGTAATTTTAGACTTAATTTTAATTCAGACTTTTAACAACTGTTCAAGGCACTTTATTTTATGGTTTTCAGGTCTGGAGCCCCAGAGGAAAAGATCTATTTTTGACTCCTGTCGTTTCAGTCATGTTACAATCTGAAGCTAATAATAAAACTTGAATAAGTAATTGGTGAAAGTAATTGCTAACAGGTCACAGTGAATCTCAACAGCACTTACTGAAAAAGAAATAGTGCAACAAGTAAAGACAAGGCTAGTCAGTCAAATAAAGATGAAATTAACTTTGTTGGGAAAACAAGTGTTTCGGTATAATGAAATTGCAGTGCTTTGTAGACCTTAAAGCGCAGTATATCATAAAAAAACTGAACTGATTTATTATATTACTGCTGGTGAACAGCAGTTTAACTTCCTGAAAGACCAATTTAATATAAATGGTCATACACTGGAATGTTCACTATTTTTACTATGTTGAAATTGGAAGAACTACAAAAACGAGGATCAAAAAAGACTTAAAGGGTAAAATATTTTGCAATTTTGAAATGTTTGATATATTCAAGCTTAAATAACTATTATTATCCCTGCAAGATACATTTTATTCTTGTATATATAAACATATATAAGATATATTGATATATATTTAATATATAAACATCTTCTTTAATTAACAGACTGAAGTAACCAGTCTTTACAATGAACCTCAATACAAAGCATCCATGGGCACCAACATGAAAGTAAAATCCATATGAGATAAATTGTTTTCTTCTGTACTAAATATCTCCCAAGTGGGGTCTCCGTTTCTGAAAATTCATATACTTGTCTTTCACGCAGTAACTGGGCATGAACCATCCTGAATCAGCAGAAGTTCAGCTCCATACTTCAACTTTGCAGCTGCATTTGCATGCAAAGCTCTGAAGCCCCCACTGCTTCTTAGAGAGGACAAGTAGCTCACCAGCCCTAAAGAATATTGACTCTATCATTTCAGAATTAAATTCTCTGTGAAACCAGCTGTTTGGGAGATTTTAGACTGTACCATACACGCAAAATAAACTATGAGAAAGGACAATGGGATGAGTAACAGAAATGAGGACAATTACTTGGGTAAGTGGTAGCAAAGGTGGGAGGGGGACAGGGACTGCTCCAGACGAGGGGAGAAGAGGAAGAGCACTGAGGTCAGACAAAGGAGGGGTATGAAGGATAGTGATGCATGTTAAAGGAGTTGGCCAGTGCCAGGTGGGAATAAGCACCTGCTGTGTGTGAGGCAAAACCCTGTAGAGGGGAAGAACTGGGGGGCATTTATTAAGGCAAGAGGAAGGTCTACAAAACAGGTAACAAGACAGGAAGTTGTAGAGGACTGAGAGTGTGTATGTGGAAGATCTGATCGGATCAGCGAGGAAGATAACTTGAGCTGGGGGAGATGAAAAGCAGGCAGCTGACAACTGGCTCTCACTTCATTCTGTGCTTAAAGTTAAATACACGTTTAAGTGCTTCAGTGAACTGAGCCTTCTGGAAGGATAATCTGCTAAGTAGCCAGTAAAGAACATTGAACTCCCTTTTATTATATATACACATGATCCCAGAAGGATAAAGAAACTAACATTTCTTTCCAAGACTGACTTTATTCCCCTTTTAAACATTTCATCAAAGTTGCTACGGTTGCCCTGTCCAAACCACAGCAAAGCAGAAGGCCAACACAGAGCCAGGGCATTAGTACAGAAAGGGCTTTAGCAGATGCAGAAATAAGTTTTGACAATCAGAGAAAAGGCTACTTTTCCTCATGCCTGCTCTCACCTGTGCATAAGCCTCAGAGGCCAAGAATTGTGTAGGAAGATGAAATGCTCTTTCACTACAGCTAAATCATTTGAAACTTTTCTCCTTCTCTTTAATATTTCTCAGACATTATCCTTTGGGTTTTGATAGCCTCAGATGTTGCTTTGAGAATATCACATCCTGTTCATGTCAGAGCAAGAATGAAAAGAAAAAATCACATGTGAAAGTGATGCTGTATAAAAAGTTAAAATTGATTCCTAGTCAATTAAATGGTATCTAATTAAAATTAGTTTGAAACTTCAGAGATTTGGATTCAAACTCTTGTGCTGCCGTAGCTTTCCAGTGGGCATGTCACTTAGGTAGAAGGAAGAATTTGGGCAAGAGCAACGTGGACCTCTCAAGCATATGGTAAGAATATATTACAGGTGGCATAGGACCAGAATGACACAGGGAGACTGCACATACACCCTTACATAGGGCATGTGCTGCTCTCACCATGCCACCCTGCAGACCAGGGAGTGGGTCCTCCTGGATCCATGAGCCTTGGTGTTACAGATAGCGTATTGAAATGATCCGTTTAGACTCTGTTCCTTCACTGGAAGTTTTGCAGCACGGTGTCTTACAGCATCATGGGATAGGCTTTTTAGTAGCTGCCAACAACAGGCAAGAACAATATTTTCCATTTGCTTTTGCAGCCGCAATGTGAAGGAGAAGCACATGTCCTCTGTGGTCAGCCTGCAAGACAGCTGCCGCGGTCTCTGCCAACAGGAGTGACCCAGTGCCAAACCTGTGAACATGCTCATTGTTGAGAAATTGTCCTCATTGAGCTTCTTGAGCAGGAAACACTGCATGGAGCACACCTGGCCCATACACTAACCGCAACATTTTTCTATTATTTTGAAATTGTTCTGTTATTCATCCCTTAGAGATATCACTGCAAAAACCTACTCTCTGCCTGACCTCCAGTCTTAAGGAATTCAATGATTTATTCTAATCCTTTTGCATCCCCACTGAGGGCACTTGTAAATTAACCCAGCATTGTGTTTAGAGTACTTGGGTTGATTTACAGAGATACCTAAAAAATAAATGTCCTTGCACGCAGACAAGTTTTTAACATATCTATATATATCAAAGAAATGAACTGTGATGCTTTAGAAAACACAGCAGTAAAACTCCAATCAAAAGAAATACTGGAGAATAAAATAAGAGACCCATTTACTAGACAGCTCAGATGTGCAAAAGATTTGTTTTTGTAGATTAAAAATATAGATGAAGCTTTGAGTTCTAGGCTTTCTATCCTTGTGATGTTAACACACAAAGGATCCATCTACTAAACACAATATACGCATCATAAAAAAGCATTTTTTAAAACCTTTCTAGATTTGAGACTCAATCAAAAAGAGACAGCTTATTTGTGCATTTAATAGAAGGTCTCATTCAAGTTGCTCAGGTTGATTCTCAGAGAGCCACTGTCTTCTACAAAGATGAAAAAATAGAGGAATACCAAAATGAGTATGATTTTAGAAACATGACTACCATAGGAACGCTGAGTTTCTCATGAATGACAGCACTATAGGACTGACATTTCATGTACTTCTGCAATGTATGCTACGTTTCTATTTAGAGCCCTTATGGAAGTTAGTGATGGAGGAAATGATCCAGAAACTATTCCCACTCCCCCACCAGTCTCTCCGGGTTTAATATACCAGAGCACAGAATCAAGTGTTAAAAATGAGCTGAAGTGAAGAGGATTGCATGGGCAGAATGTCAAAATGTTTCTAATGATTCACTGGCTAATGTTGCGTATAGAAGGGGGTTCAAAGCTCCACCACTCAGACCCACGCTCAAATTTCCCCAAAGATTGAGAACTAGTTTCCATCAACTCCAGTGTACAATGTGCACTCACTTCCCTTCCTACAGTACATTAACAGGTAAACAGCAGTCACTGAAAGCCCCTTCTCTCTTGCTGCATACGGTCTTAACCTCCCAGCACCCCCAGCTTTCTTAATTCACACAGAGCCATTAGCAATTTCTTAAATACCGAGTGTAGAATCAGCCCCAAACAGAGCTTTTGCATTGCCTCAGCGTTCCCCTCTCTTGGGGCCATTTATCTGCTTGACACCTGGTGAAATGCTAGGAGATGAAGGGATTCTAATGCCTGAAAGTATGAGGAGGATTCAGAGCTCTCCAGTTATTTTTCAATGATGCCCTCTATACTAGCAGGCAGAAAAGAAGTGTGAGGAATGCAGAGCCAGGGCAGCCCTACCTGGGCTGTCCATGGGCCAGTCCTCTTCTGGGCTTTAAAAAGCGTGGAGCGCATGGGTAGTTAGTACCAGCATACCGAAATACATCTGTTCTTGTGTGGTGACTCCATAGTAACTGTTTCCCTCTCTCAGCAGGAGATGGGAGGGTTGAGCATTTTTGGAAGTCAAGCAGCTGCTTTGAGGCTGATCTATATTGGGAGTGAGCGGTGAGAAAGGGACAGAAACCAGCAGAGATAAAAGGAGCCATCGCTCAGGTTTGCCTTTGCAGTCGCCCCCTGCAACGCAGCTCCACGACCCAGTTCGCAAAGGCTGCCATTTCTGAAAGCAGTAGTGTCTGAAAGTGCCTGCTCATGACATGACCTTCCTAAAAAGATCTAAATGTGTTCCCCGTGTGAAGAAAGATCTCGCTCTGTGCACTGGGGCACACATAGCGGTACCGTGTGAGGGCTGGCTGGGGTTTCCTTTTCGGTTAGGATTCTTTTATCAATGATATTCAAGCTATCGGTCCCTGGGCAGTTTTTTTCTGGTGCTGTTCCAGCCTGGCTCATTTTCCAGATTTTGTCTTCGAAGACTGCTTTACAGAAAACTTGAGATAGGAGGTTTCTATTAAAAGCAACTCTCTTCAGTTCAGTTTAAAGATCTATTACCATTTCTTTTGCTAAGAACTCATGTTCTGAGCAATCAGTAAATCCGCTGTGGCTTGATTTAAGAAGATACTATTTAAACAAAGTCCCTATGACAAATAGGATTTGAACACCAAAATATCCAAATATTTATGTATTTAACGAATAAGCAATATAACACGTCTTATATTCTGCTTTGATGCCAGCTGAACCAGTGGAAGAGATTAAACAGAAACAAGCTAGATATTAAACCAACAATGAAGTCTTTCATAAAAAAAATCATACCAAGTAGACATTCATTTGTTTTATATCAGTGGACCAAAACTTAATTATTGACTCTAATCAATGCTTGGTGGATAAAAGCTATGGTTCCTACTTTATCAGTAATACCTAGCAAAAAGATACATAACAATGCAACTACTAGTTAAAGGTTGCTACCTGCATAACTATGCCTTCAGCTGGTTACTAATGTAAAAATTCAGGCACAGTTATTTGTCAATGTTGAAAGATTTCCACAAAGCAACTGAGGTCTAAGGACACATGGACGGAAGCACCCAGAGACTCACAGAATTATACTCAGCTTCTGGGCAAGTACTTGTTAACATGGACTTGAGCATATGCACGTGTGTGTGTCATCTCTCCACAAATTCTACATCCAGATGTCCCAGATTCCACATTTTACCTTGCCCTGAGGAAGTAAACAGAGACCTCATACATTCCTGAAGCACAGTAAGACACCACTAGATGGACCATTATATTCTAAAATATGATTTGTGATATGTGATTAGTAGACTCTTTTCTCTCTGTGAGAAAGCCCCCAATACTCCATCGTTAGCTGTTCACGATATCAGATGGTGCCCATTAGCCCAAATAGTAGGTTTAAACATGTATAATGCATCTCCAGCCATTCTTTTAACTTGTAAATGAATACAGTATGGGCATGTTGAAGAAAACATCTTTCTTACACTCCTCAGCAAGAATATACTTGAACAAAGTCCCATGTGAGAGAGATAGGCAGAAACTTAACACAGAGTGTCTTAAAGTATAAGCACTAGCTGGTACTTACTCAACAACTTAGAAATATTGTTCATTCCTTATCTTAAATGCACAGATTGAAGGAGAGTTTTGATAATGACCAGGATCTGGCAATTTAATTTCATTGTAAGTTGGGTACCCTGAAAACATAAAAAACCATGGCTGACTTGCAAGCTTGCAAAATTTATGTTCAAAATAGCTCTAAAAGCTTGTAAGCTCAGGGCAGACATAATTAATGCAGTAAGTTTAGATGGAGCATCAGTGCAGCTGCATAGATAAATTGATTGTTTGGGACAAGTGAGCAGGACCAAACGTTGGGTCTGCAACTGGTTTTGTATGGAAGTGCAGCTGCTTCAGCACGCACAGGCTGCTAGAGAGGAACAGGCGGCATGTGCAGACTATACACACTAGGGTTCCGGCTAAAGTTAAACCCTAGTATATTTGTGTATTTAGCATAAGACTAGTGTTACTGAGTATTTTTCCTACTCTGACCCCAGGAACATTTAAAAACAAAAATATGGAACCCATTTTCCACAGGAGAATGTGGATAGCCACAGTAGAAATTGTTCTAAGAGTAATTAAATGAATTTTTTAGCTGTATAACTATATCTTAAAAGCTCTTCACAGAATGGTTTCCCTGAAAAATCTCAACAACAGAACATCTATATTAAAACCAAGAAGATAGGTTGAAATTGAAAATATTTGTCTTTTTGTACTCGTGTCAATAGCTTTGAGCCATCATTAAGGACCATCCAATATGGTGTTGGTCAAGCCTTGGTTTGAGTCAATACTTTCGCCTGGGTTCTGCTCACAGCAACAGAAGAGTTTTTTTTAAGCAAATGTTTCTACTCAAAGGAAAAAAACTTGAGAATAAACAGTAGAAAAATATGTATTTAAAACAAAGGGAATCTGGGACAAATAAATCAAGTAGAAGATTAACACCTATTAAATACGCAAAACTTCTTCCTTTAGAAACTGTCATTAGACTTCAAATTCTGGACATCTCATTAACAGTACAAATGAGATGCTGGATAGGAAAATGGAACTGTGTATCTCTTGGTCCTAAATTGGTCTGTAGCATGAAATCCCTGTAAAGCACGTTTTCCCTTCAAGTCTAAATACATCAATGGAAGTATCTAATTTACCATTCCTAAAGAAATCAAGATTTCTTCTAGCCCAATGTCACGTCTCAAGTCAAAACCAGCAAGGAGTACATGAAGAAATCATCTCTTATCTATACAATAAGCGAGCATTAAATGAGGAAAACTAAAGAATTTTTTCTTGGACAAAAAGTTATATTTTTTCATTCAATTTAATTGTTTTCTTTTTAATTTAAATGTTTCTGTTGCCATTATGAGTTAGATGAGTTAGAGAAACAAGTACAGTACTGCTTATTTACATCCTTGCTTTAGCAACTTCCTACTTTATTCTGTCTCCTTAGCACAGCCTCCTCCCTGATTTCATAGCTTTTTCATTCAAATGGTGGAGTTTGTTTTCCCCACTTCTGCTTATTCAGCAAAAATAATAAAGTGGCCCACAAAAATATGACACCTTTTTCTTAGGGTCTGCAATGATTTTGAATGCTTTTATATGTACAAACATTTTAAAACCTTTTCTTCCAGTTTGCATTGCTTTGGATTTGCCCACAATTTATTTCATCTAGTGTTAAAAAAAGATGCATTTCCTGTCTATAGCCTGCATAAAATGCATCCTCCACACTTAAATTCAATCCAGCTTCAGTAATTTTATCTGTTTTAAAGACACTGAATTGTTATCTCTATTCATCGAAAAGGCTAACTTGACCCACTAACAGTATTCCTGCAACTTTTACAGCCTCTGTGTTCTCTACAGAGCTGGTCACAGTCTATTATTAAGTTTTCATTAGAACTGAATTCCTAAACTAATAAAAGCTACGAATTATCAAATCATTTCATGTTACCACGTTTAAAATATAAGACCGAAATGTGATTTCCTTCACACTCTTCTTCCTTCAAATGCCATTTCATGCCAGGATAACCTTTTACCCATAGTACAATCAAAATTTAAAACCAAATATTTTTAAGTTCAGAAAGTTGAATAATATGATTAACTCATTCCATAAATATTATTGAGTTTACAAAGGCATTCAAGACTTGAATTCTCAGATATTTTTAAAAAAATATAAATAAATCAGAGTATGGAATTCCTTTTTCTGCTACTCAATGCCCCTCTGCTTCAAATTGCTTCAGAATCTCCACATGCTTTTAGTGCACTCCTGCACGTTCAAACAGGTTGCATTTAGAATTTCAGAGGGATCTCCTAGACCTCACTCAATGGCAGGTGTTTGTAGGCTTTCATATTGCAGCAGTGTGCTCAGGTGTAAATCCATCTTTCAGTACAAGGTTTTCAGAGTCTTTTCCCCCTCTGGAGACCTTCTGCTTGGCAAGCATCACAGTAAACTGTCAGATTTTTATTATAACAGCCTACATTAGGATTTATAGGTTTTGATAGACTGCGAAATGATGAATAACAAAATATAGATAACAGGAAGGATGGGACCTTCAAAAAACACTTAGAGCCTTTCCCAAATCCAAACCACCTCTACTTAATCAATCCTAAAAGAAATTTTTCTAGTCTTTCCTCTAGCTAAAGATGTGATCTCTTCCACAGAAATCTATTCCAGTGTTTCAATATCATCACTGTAAGAAAGACAGTCTTACCTGATTTTTGGGGGGATAACTGAGCAATATAAATGTACTCACAAGTGATGGCATTTGATCTCTCCCAAGCATGGCAATGCCCTCTGTCTGGGGGAACACGAACACCAAGGACCTACTGGGGAGGAAGCCAAAGGACGTCTTTTAAGGAATTGCTTCATACACGTCCACACCCACATTAAGCACTAATTACAAAAAGTGGACAACATTTCAAACAAGTAAGAGTGATGTGACAGGTTATGTTCAGCAAAGTCACACTTCATAGTGCTTCTAGTGCTTTTTTTCTCACGAAGAATTTCATCTTTATGGCATTGAAAAACACCCAACATTTCAACATGAGAAAATGAAGCATGAGAGAATGCCAACAAGAAGAATGTGAGAAAGTACCTGATCACCAGGAAGCAACCTGAAGACACAAATAAGCCCCCTCAGGGACTCACAGGTATTTATACAGCAATAGCTTCATACAGTTCAATGTAGCACTTACAGTTAAAAATGATAACATCAAATCAGGAAGATTTGCTACCTAAAATAATCCTGAGAAATGTTGTCTAACATCACCCATTTAAGGTGATGAATAATGTGGCTAACAGCAGGAGGCAAAGCAGGATGAAGATCACAACGATAGTACAGCACCTGTGCATGAAAGGTGCACCAAAAGGGAAGTGTGATTTTCTGGCAAGTCTGGTTTGTCAGTAAAATCCTGTGACATAGACATGAGGACATCTGGTTGAAAAATGATACAAGGGTTAGGAAAGACTCAGACTGCATCAAACACTTCTCAGTTTGAGGCTTCCCAAAGCTTAATATGCTTAGACAAGAGGATAACATGGAGTCCACTCTAAGAGCCAAAGAAAAATTTAAAACATCACTTTCTCAAAACTGTGTGGGTGTTTCTGTTCTCAATAACAGTCAATGTCAGTGTAAATATCCAGGTACAACCCTTTCCTTGCTGGTACTGGAGGCTGCCGAGACTCCGGGGGCTCTGGCTCACATCAGCTCCCCCAGGCAGCTCTCCTTTCACAACCCAGCCACACGCTTCCAGCCCTTCTCTGGGGTACTACGTAAGGCCCCAGCCCTGCCAGTTAGGGATGCCAGCTATAACCAGGATAGTTGAACTTGAGCTCTTCAGAAGTTCTTGCATTGCTCTTTCCTTCTCCCACTCCCACCACTGACAAACAGCCCTGGGGTCTGTGCTCCCAAGCCTCATATACGTATGCCTTGGCTTTGTCCCTTCCCATCTCTCCTCTCCCTGCAACAGATTATGCCCATTTTAGCCCACTGAGAAGAGGCTGAGCCATGCAGTCCTCTGAGCATCAAAGCCCACACAACCCAAATGCCCCATCTGCAGCCACCTCTGCCAGTCTCTGGAGCATCCATCAGCTCTCATTTGTCATCTAGCAGATTTTGTGTGGACAGCACAAAACCAGGCAGAAACAAGAACCTCTGACACCTCAGAATTTCATAGAGAACATTATCAGGGTGCTACAAACGTCTGAGGAGCCGGCTCGGTCATTGCAGCTTGCAGAGAGCTGGCTGCCAAGGAGCATTGCTCCACAGATCACAGGAACCTTTGCTACCTTCAAACCACTCACTCATTGCTTTGACTGAGTAATTAATTTAAGGCCATGACTATGTAAATGCTTTGCAACAGGAAATATATAACACGGCACCTTCTCCTGGTGTTGTATTTCTTAGCATTTTAGAGGAGATAGTGCTCTTCTGGGGGACAACGAGTGCAAGCTCACACAGGACTTGTGTCAGTAGTGCTATGCACTCCATGATAATGCAATTGCCTTGTTACCTGTGATGGTGTTTGAGCTACACAAGGTACCTAATAGTGCACAGAGAACAGGAGAAAGAATTTTCCTTGGTAGCAAGTGAAGTCCCTTCACTAATAAAGCACATAATGCAGAAAAAAATATTCCTGAGGAATTCGGATTTTATATTGTCTGGCCCCTGAATGTCAGCCACTACAGGAGAAGCTTACCTAATCTCCTTCTCTGTATCACTTATTCTCATACTTGTTGAGGACGCAGTTGTTGAGATACTGAAGTAAGTAAAAACACAGAGTGTTTAATTCTATGTAATAACCAGGAAATAAAAAGTACTGGCTTTCCCAATTGCCTTGGTGATATCGGGTGTGTAAGTATAAATCTCAACTGAAAATTATGGAAGTGAGTCATTGCTCATGGTAAATATAAGTAAAAAAATTAATGGAATAGTATGACAGTCCAGCAGTCCAAGAGGACTCTGTTTACATGGTACTGTTTTACTCCCAGCTCACCTTCTACCTCTCTTTGGTTGAGAACACCTATGGACAAGCACATGTACTGCAGTATTCAACACACTGTGTAAATTCTGTCCGAGCGGGGAATCTGAGGGATCAGCTGCAATTGTTTGACTGTTTGAATACCTGAAAATATGTTGCTTCTTCATAAATGCCTTACAGACAATAACCATATTGTTTGGCTTTTTGAAAACAAGTTTTCCAAACAATTTTCCAGGATATAGGAAGAAGTTTATTTATTCCATATTCTTTGTGCAGTTTGCCAGATAAGCACAATGTCTGACAGCAGAAATAGATCCTTTCAGCAATGATAAATTTATAATGGTCTACAAGAGTTTTGACTGCTTGTGAAGTTCCCTAATTAATTCTTATATAGAGTTCCATTGGCAACAAAATTTATGTTTTGAGATAAAACGAACCTCAGAGGAGTTAACCAAACGTTCTTCCTTTTTGCAGATCTTGTGTTTAATGTCATGTATTGTTAATCTCTTTGCTTACTAAGGGGGGTATTGTTTATCACTCTGGTGACACAAACTGGCTTTTATTATCGGAAGCAATAACCCTCAATAAGGCTACAGCTGCCAAGTGGCTGCACACATTTTAGATATGCCCCGAGGCAGCCACCTAAATGTTGTCATTAACCCCCACGTTGGTCTTACATCAGGAAAAGCACATCTCATGCAATTCCTTTATTCTTCTTTGAAATTGGCCTGGAAAATATTGCAGCCTTGATTTTGCAGCAGATAGAGAACAGAGCGAGTTGTGTGTAATTCCTGATGTTACTCTATCAATCAAGACAATGAATATTTGGTTCATAATATTTACAGGATGCAAGTGACCCAATTGCACTGTGTAAGTGAAAGCTTTAACACCGCCCTTTAACAAGGCTTGCTGCAATGACTCCAGTAACCCCTATACTACACTCCGAAAATGCAAATCACTAGGATTCCAGTTTAAAATCTTAAAAGTTTCTTAGGTATTTTAAGCATTTCATCTGATCTATAAAAATTGTGCCTTTCCTAACTTTCTCCTATAAGCCATGAAAATTGCACAGAACAATGGTGCCCCAATCACTTTGCTCAAGGAAATTCTAGCTAAGATTGACATACAAAAAAGATATTAATATCGTACACATTTAGTGGGAATTGTATCCTGCAATGATCAAAGCTATTTTTGGTGCAAAGAGATTAAGAGCTTGACAAGTTTTTAGTGTTCAGTTGTAAGACAGAAAAAAAAAGTATCCATGGCTGCTAATTGACAAGAGAATACCAAGTGCAAAGGTTTAACTCTGCAATGGCAAGCGTATCAGAGGAGGCGGTGATTCAAAAGGAAATGCATGGCCCTGCTTGAAGGGCTACAGTTCATCTTTAAGCTTTTAGCAATTGGAGTAGTTTCAAACCCAGCTCTATCAAATCCAAACTCAGAAAACAAATTCTGAGCCCATCAGAAATGCCCTGCTTCAGTAAGCATTTTTTTTACAGATTACTCCATCTTAATTTTCAAAGCTCAGTCCCTTTCCAGCAGAACAAGTATTTGGTTTAAAATACATAAATCAAAAGCTTGTAAATTTAAAGTGAGTGGGCACTGTGGCCTGTTCCAAAGGACACTGAGACTTCCCTTTGACTTTAGTGGAGGCACTGTCTGACTCAATAGTCCCTCTTTGGCTCCCAGAAGCAGCTCTGGGGTTTGGGAGCTGGTTTGAAGAATGGGAAATTCCTCCAAACACAGAGCAGGGGGAGGCAGAAAGACTTAGGGAAGAAGGCTAGCACTGTCTTGATTAGATTGGGGCTTTCCCTTTTGTTTTTAGGGAGTGGATTTAAACCCGATACGGAAGGGTTTCACCAGGAACTGGTGTGACAAACCTGATAGCAGCCAATGCCAGCAACCAACACTTATGGCCTAGGGATGAGTGCAACAGCAAAAACCTGTGGTGATACAGCCCCTGGGTACTCGTCCAGAGTCCAGCAGTCTGCAGCCTTCCTCGAGCCACAAATGATGTGTTTAAAGGCAGACAAATTAGCAGGGAGCTGTGCAGTCCGTTTGGAAACTCATCTAAAATTTCAGCATCCACAAAGTGTAAGGCAAGAACTGTAAGCTCAGAAATTGTAAAAGCAGAAAAGTAAGTAGCTGAAATCTCAAAAACGACCTCTAATGTTAAATTTAAATGTCCACATTCTCCCTGAGGTTTTTTTAAAAAAATGCAACGATCTGATTACTGAAGCAATGAAACACAAACATGAAATACAGCAGAATGCAGGTTCTATATGACAATGATCCAAATATGAAGATAACAACCATTTTATACTATTTTATCCTCATTGCTGATAATATTCAGTCTGCTTGACCCAACCTACAAAATCTGCCCAAAATATCCGTATACATTTACATATAAAAAGTTAAGGAAGAGCTAATACAGAAAAATCCAAAGGACCTGCAGGAGATACAGTTAATTCTCAAACTGCAGCCTGGGATTTTTTGGTTTATTTTTGGTGGGGTTTCTCTTCTCTTCTCTCAAAGACACTGAGGTCAGCTCTAAACTTCTCCACTGCTGTGTGAAAAAACAGCAAAGCTCATAAATTTACATTCCCTACAGGTTTTGTCCTCTATTAATTTTTTTTGCACTACAATTATCCCAGAACCTTCTGATTATGATATCCTCTGATATTTCTAGTTGTTTCATGTTCTTCCACTATCAACAATATTGTTAGCACATCCCCTAACTACCAGTTGGGCAAGTACTGCATATGCTATAGATCATTCCCAGTTATATGTCTACACTGACCAGTTGGATGCACATTTGCTTATTCACCAATGGAGAGTGCTCCAAGCCATTTAAATAGTGTAACGCATTTTAAATAATAATAATAATAATAATAATCATAATCATCATCATCATCATATCTTCCCCCAAGAAGCTGTAATCATCAGATAGAAAATAGAGAGAAGGTAAAGAAAGAGCCTTTCAAATAAGAGAGCTAGTGGAGAGAATCTTCAGGTGCCTGATATTGGCATGAGTGGCATTTATCCCTCTTTTCCTTAGACAAAGGACTGAAGTCCACCACTTTATTTCACATCCTCCATCAAACTTCTCACTAAAAGGAATACAAGTTATGGTCCGCAGGGAAAAATCTTAGATCCAGGGAAACCAACTTTAGGTGTCAGACTCACCTCCCACCTTCTAGCAAGTTGCTCTAAACTGAACTTAAGGGAGTGTATGTGTCCATCCACGTGTGTTATCTGCTGAAGCACTGAGATTTCAATAGGTATCCAGACCAGCAAACTGCTTCTTGCTTCTGCTGTTCTCTCAAAAAGTACTTTGATAGGGAACACCAGGGTACAGATGTTCCTCTTACGTTCCTATATTACACTGTAGAAAACGAGTAAGCTCTCTTCAGAGCTTGCGTGGGATTTGTCATCATAATCTTCCTTGGATAATTAATTTCGAAATCTATTTCTACAAAAGTAATAATAAACTTTCAAAGTAATGGGAACTCTCATGCAACTGACCATACTCGATGCAGTCTGTCCTGAGAGCGAGCAGTGAATGAGCACAGCTTCTGCAAATGGGCTAAAATAGGATATTTAGGTCATATTGGATTTGTAGTTCTGCCGTGACCTCATTCTTATGAGCTTCGATCTCCTGGGCACCACTTGTTAGAGCTGCTCAGACCACGCCTGCACGGAGGAGCAATTACCTGGGCTGCAGTGGTACTCAGGCAGCATGGGTGCACCTCTCTCTGCCAGGCCAAGCCCTGTTCCTAAAGCACATCTCCCCTTCCCAGTTTGAGAAAGAAGTCCGGGTTCACATGACACTGGAGAACAAGCTTTCCATGGGGGTTTCTTTGGTGCCTACACTCTGCTGAAGTCTCTCATTGTTCTTCACGTGCACAGTGAGGCCAATAATAACTCCTTATTGTAAAGGGGACATAATATTTTGTAAATCTATTCAAGACTGATTCACCAGTGGTGGTTCAGATGGATGATGCCCAAGATAAACAAACCTGACCCCTAGGTACAGATCTGTCCCACCGACGGCAGCACGTCCTTGGGAAGTTACTTCGGGCTTGTCCTTCACTTTGCCTGTGCTGCATAAGTAGAACATTGCTCATGTTTCTTTGCAAGGTACATTGAGACCTCTATGTGGAAAAACATGTACAGGTGAGAACTAAGTTATGCAGACACACGCTTTACCTGCCATCATTGATTTATAAACTGAAATGAATTTGCTGTTAACCAGTTTTCTTTAAATTGAGATTGTCCCATTAGCTTTCCTGCCTGCTGAAGGCTCATCGGCAGTGTTTATAATATAGGCGCAATTTGAAGGATTTGTCTCATCTTGTTAAGTTGCTTGGAAAATGGGAGCAGAGGAGACGAGACTAATTGAATGGTTATTATGGGGGAATGGGGTTTGCTTTTCAATGCAAGAGACATAACAGGCATTTGCTGCAATGAAAAAACCAACAGATAAAAATAGTATAACTATTTCTAATTCTGCTTTCCCTAACAAAGCAGTTACAACATCAAATTGTAAAATATAAGCTCACATTAGTCCTTCTTACAAATCCTAATACTTTTCTGTGACAAGAACGTCAGAAATATAGCCCATGAGCCAGACTGATCCTTCCAAGTACTTTAATCTGGCCTGCAAGTCCACAGAGCACTGTAATCCGGATCTGTCCTGCCAGTCAGCTACAAGGGCTCCAACCTTGTGCCACTTCCCCAAGAGTAACACAAGAAAGCGGGAGTGGGGGCAGCACCGGGCTCTATTTGAGACAGACGAGTACCTGTGGCAGCAGCACACAGAGCACCATGACGGCGTGTCTGTGCAGCCCCCGTACCCTGCGCATGCAGGGGGGGTCTGCCCAGCGTTCCTGATTCCTTGGGCAGGAGTGGGGGCAGCCCAGGCTCCTTCCTCACAAAGCTTTATTGTGGAACAACTGGCAAGCAAACTATTTTAAAAAAAAATAATAATAAAAGGAACACAAATACTTTAACAAAACTCCTCACTTGATGCATATTTCACAGCTCCTAATTAAGCCTACTGCTGCATTAACGAACGTATACCAGCAAAATCCATGCTATGCAAGAACATAATCACTGCAGGAATAAGCATTTCCACCCTTGAAAGGGTGTTGCTACACAATGTTAATTGCCACTGGTACTTCTCTAAACTAGCAGACTATTAATAGATCGTGGCTGAAGATAGTGACACTGGAAAAGCTTTGAAAGGAATCCTTGTGTCTACCAGCTATTTAAAGAGTCAGCATTCCCACTTTAGACACCTAAATTTGACATTTCTCACATGGTCTCATCAGATGTAGACCACGATGTTGCTGAAGCAGCAGGCTTGCCCTCTCTTTTCTACACAGGAGGAACCTGCAGAGCATCATCTCTTCCCTTGCACGGGGGTGAGTGACCCAATCCAAAGCATGGCTTTATTTTCAGCCAGATCATTGAGCTGCCCTGATCCACTTCAGAATAATTTGGTCACTACAACAGAGATGATGAGATAGAAGTAATGGCCAGCTCAGACCTGTACTGGACCGTCCCCTTTCACAGTATATTTAGATAGGCTTAAACTGACCGGCAAACCCTCCTCAAAGTTAGAGGCTGCGTGGGGCCATGCGCCTGTCCCTTCCTAAAGCAACACAGTGCTGACAGAAGCAGAACTCCAAACCATGGCTGCTGTTGGAGGTTACAGTTCAGCGTGTGTATCTGAAACACAGCAGAAAGTTTCTGGATCCGGCAATGCCATATTTCTGCTTCCCCAAGAATTTAAGCTACGTTATTCAACCTTTCCTCTCCCTTCTCATTTACAGGACGTAAAGCTAGGATTGAAAAGTAATGCAGAAGTAAGTGAAGTCATCTGACTTTATCAGCCCTTGATTTCATAAAATATGCCGGAGAGAGGAGAGACAATGGTTTATAACTAACAATAGGTCTTTCGGTCTTTTTTTTTTTTTTCTGACAGGTCTCAGGAGACGTCATTTGGAGGTGGTTAAAAGAAATAAAATAGGTTGTCTCTCCATGGGCAAAGTAGGAAAAGTAGGTTTTCATGTGGGGGTGCTGCAGAAAGAACAAAGGCAGAAGATCTGCTGAATCATCACAGTCTATCCACGATGCTCAAACAACTCTAATTCTACTGAATTTGCAGTACCTGGCAATCAAGCAATAGTGCTGCTGAGAGGAATTTTAACCAGTGCTATAGCAATTAAACAGAAGCAACTCCACTGCAAACCAGCTCTTCCAGATGACATCTACAGCTACCACTCAGCCCCAAATACATTTGTTGGCATGCAATAATAATGATGGCGTGCATCTGCTGAAAGTCAACATAGGGGTCTTTCTGCTGATGGAGTCAAACGATTAATTCCATGATAATCACCGTGGGGAGTCACTTGAGAGATATCAATCAAGAGAAAGCAACCTGGTCAGCATTTTTAAGAAGATAAAAAATGAATACAAATAAGGAGTGTGGTCAGGAAAACAACTGTGATGGGGAAAGAAGAAAACAGAGGGTCTAAGGAGAGAGATTTGTTGGTTTTTACAAGTAGGTAATGTTTTAGGTATCAGCCATGCAATGCTTTCTGCAAAGTGGCAAGGGATCCTACAAGTAAACCTGACAAACTGAGTTGCTCTTTCTATAGACTTTGCAATTGGCACAAAACCCAAGAGTGACAAAAGCACCCAGTTTATCTGGTTACCCTCAGGTTTAAGGGGAGTGTTTGTATTACAATAATTAAAGACATATTTTACCTCCATTTGGCTACAGAATGAGACACATCAAAGATTTTGTGATTTTGTTTTCCAATAAGCACTATACAGGCAATTAATTACCTCCTTTTTTTTCCAGAGGAGAAAGTCTTGCATGAACCATGAGCCAGAACCCACGTAGAAAGTTTATAATTTTTTTTAAATACTCACTGCTAATTCCTTGCATCTAGTAAAGGTCATGCAAGTTGCCAGCTGATTTTAACTTCCACTGACTTCAGAGCACGTGGACCATAAAAGCACCATACAAGATCAGAAATTGTAATTACCAAACAGAAATAACACATATGCAATAAACTCCTTAATGTAATCATGCAAGAGAACCTTATTCTTGGGAATTACCAGATTTACCTGTGCAAGGGTGGCAGATTTTTGCCTCCCTGCCCTAACTTAGACAGAAGACGCACCTGTTCTCAACTTTGCAGTCTCATGGCTGTCACCGCTACCTGTGTCCAGTCACATCCATGCACACAAGCAGTTGCTAGTGGTAACATTGTTCAGGCAGCACACTAAGGCTGGCTTTAACTAAGTTGGATAACCACAGCCAGAACTTCAGTCTAGTCTTTGGAAGGATGTTCAGGACTGAACTGAAGATTCGTTCTTCCAGCTTGAAACATCTGAGCAGAATACTTAATTTAGGAGAAGAGTCATTTTCTACTCCCTCAGTAGTAAATGCAGATAGGCAGACACCTCCAGAAAATTAGCAGATTGGAGGCTGTGTCATACTCTGGGGGTGTTTGTCTCTCTGGTGACATAAAGGGAACCAAGGGTTTCAGCCCTAACTGGCATGGCAGTGACTGCCTGAGCGGTGCCTCCAGTGGGGCAGGACAGGGTCAAGGTGAACTCACCCCACAGCAGGCAGGGCTCAGCTCTGTCCCGAAGCTTAACTGCTGTTGGTATCCAGCTCTCCGCATCAGCCTGGCTGCAAGTGGGGTGCCAATTCGGGGACACTTTGTCAGAGACAGAATTGGCATAAAAAACTCCATTTTTCGTTATGTCCCTGCAATGGAGTTTCAGAGACAAGGATTAAGCACTCTGTGAAACAGGGAAATTACTTTGTGAAACGTTTTTAATTGTTTTCCTTTCCTACCTTCAGCACTTGCGTTTGCTTTCTTAGTATTTCAGTTATCTGATTTATAGGGGGTTTCAAAAATTACCATAAAAAATGATGTAGCTGTGAGCAGTGATAAGGAAATACAGCTTTATCTTAAGGTGCCCATCCCAACCAGGTAGAAACTGGCTTTTAATATTCTGTTATGTTTGTGAAGAAAAAGTTGAATTCTGCTTTTCAGTTCTCCACAGGGAAGTTTCCACCAGAGCCGGCCAAGACTCAGACAAAGCCTCAAAAACCTCTACCCGCATTTGCAGGCAGACACACTGCTGAGGGATCCTTGCTTCATGGTTCCTGTGGGTTTTGGTGATGGTAAAGTCACAGTACTCACTCGCCCCATTTCCATTTTGTTGTTCTTGTTGTTGTTTGATGTAGAAAATGTGTTTTTATGTTACTGGAGCAGGGCCATTCTCAACACATCGCACTGATCGCACATAGATATTGCACACAAGGGGAACTTTAGTGCCTGCAAGTTGTGTTGCTGATATGCTATTGATTTTAACAGAGTCGAAAGGTCCCTGCTGAACGCTACACCTTCCAAAATTGCTCCAAAAAAATAAAAGAGGTAACCACCAGACCAACAAGGTAAGCACACTATTTGTACTGTACACCTCTATCCCAGCTCCACCAGGACAGATTTGTGTGCTTTCACAGACCTTAGCTTGAAAGAATAACACTCCCCTAGGAGAATAAAACTGGTTCTCTCATTAATTACCTTTGTTCAGTACAAAAAGCAGTATTTTCTGTTCTAGAAGGAAAAAATCAGGTAATATTGAGACTGGTGTCTCTCTTGCAAGTTTCCCACCTTCTTTCCCAGTCATCATCCAGAGGTGTGTGAGCATGTCCAGCACCCTGCATCCCCCAAGTATGGATGTGCACAACACAGCGTTTTCATAGCCTGAATAAAAATTCTCTTATGCTACACAGCTGGCTGTTTGCCACGGAAGAAGAATAGCCAATTTTTACAGAAGAACCTGCTTCTTGTTTAAGTGAGCTATCGCTAAACAGTCATGGAAGTGGTGCAAGTATAGATCATACATAATTAATAATACATCACAAATAATTGGTGATGCAGTAAAACAGTAGCAGAAGTCCAGGGGGATCTAAGTACTGCTAACAAAGCAATATACTTAGTGATTCAGCGAGAAGGAATTAATGACTTCAAGCCTGAAATAGAAATGTGGTCAGTTGGCATTAATTTTGATCCTCATTTTTGTGTAATGGCAAAAGCTCTAGAAATGCACAAAAACTTCAATAGTATAAAACTTTGCTGTGTGATTCAGCAGAGAAACCAAAGCTTAAACCTTTGTGAATATTACTGAAAATTTTACACATTACGTTGCGGAAAGATTCTTTGCTAGCACCAGATTTTCTTTAACAGAAGCAGTCTAGTCTAACTCAAAACATTTATAAGAGATCATGGCTGTAAAGTCGACAGAAACTAGAAACAATTATTCATCCTGTACATTGGAATCTGGCCCCTTTGTTAAGATTTTTACATACTACAGCAAAACAAACAGTAAATAATATTAATAAGAATAACAACAAGAGTAATAATAGTAAACAATAAACACCAGCAATAACAATAGTAGACTCAGCTTGATATATGTACAGTCTGTTTTCCTAGATTTTATTCTTCCATATCTAACCGAACAACTTTAATCTTTGCTTTTCCAGGTTTGGAACATTCATAATGATATTAAACACTGTTTTCCATTTGGTATTTCTAGAAAATGTATAATAGATTTGCAGCATCATTTAGTAAATACATTCATTATGCTTTTCATTAAACTGTACTAAGGGGAAAAGGGAACCTTTCTCTATTATTGATTCTCATGGGCAGTCTAGCATGAAATTTTTGATGTAGTTTTTTTTGAGGATTAAAAAGTTGAGCATAAAAATGTATTATTGATTGTGCACCGCAAAGTACAGTATACTGCTCATCCAGCTCATATATTATTGATTAAAACACTCAACAGTTCTAACCTTTCACTCAGTCACTCCAAGGTAATTTTTTTCATGAGGATGCCAAGGTACCGTGCTTACAGATTGTGCTTACCAGAGAGTTTGGAAAAACTCATGGAGCGGTGACTGGAGTTGTTTAAACTGCTTTGTTGAAAATCTTAGTCTATACATTCAAAAAGGGAGTAGCTGGGGCAGAAAGACACCTCACATCTCACTTGCATATTATATGGAAGCTGTAACTGGTGGAGTACCCAATCCATATTATTCTACAGAAACCCCGTAACTGGTCAGGCATGCAGGTGTCACACACGGGTCCAAAAATACCAGAGTTAAATGCAGAAGCAAAAATTGCCTGACTTTACCACTGCTATGCTTGGAAAAAGAGGTGAGTGAGAAGTGGATTTATGAGCCAAGAATTATCTTTTCCCAAAGTCTGGAGCATGTTAAGCATTAGCAATTTGTTAGGGCTGAAACTGAGAGTATAGATGGCACAAATGAGGTCAGATGCCATGGTTGTCTGCTTGTTGCTGGATTTTTACATCTGAAATTTTTGACCTCTCTAATTTTTGTCTTCTGAGCCATGATTAGATTTTGTACACTGCATTTGCCTTCTTTTAAAAGTATTTAAAGTAAAATATATATATTCATTTTATTTGATACAAGGAAGTAAAATACTGGATGACAAAATTTAAAACATAGAGTTACTACAGAGGATCTCTTCCTAAACTGATCTAAGGCTTAGAAGAGGAAGTAGGCAGGAACATAACCTTTACGTCCTGTGATCTGTAAGCAGAAAAAGCAACTTCCATACATAGAAAATTAGTGGAGATATATTTAACAAAACTCACTTTCCACAATGATTAACGCCTTACTCACAGAAATCCTATTGGAACATTCTAGTCTGCCATCATAATAAAAATCTAGCTCTATGTGAGGACAGAAGTGACAAAAATAGCATCCCCAGGGTGACGGTTACTTGATGAAGTTCAAAGAATGATTAGTCCAATGGAAAAAACTGAACATTGCAGAATTGATTGAGCCTTTCTTGAGTGTATCAATTCACAAATGTTTCTAAATAGCACAGGTTAGCAGCCCAATCACAAAAAGACTACAGAATGTTTGTCTTCAGGTGTTTCGTGAATGATGTGAACACTTTAAAATAAGCTGGAAGCTATCCTTTTCAATTCATTGGCCTTAGTAAGAATTCAAAGATACGTCTATCACAAAACTCAAGATAAAAATCCTTAAAGTGCAGCTTTAAAAAAGGCTGATGTCTACATTTGGCATCGTGACTTTTATATTGCTGGAACAGTGCCAAGACAGGAAAAAAAAAAAAAAAAAAAAAAAACAACCAGAAAAAAATCCCCAAGTACCATGCCAGCACCACAAATCATCTCATCACTGACTTATCAGTGGGGCTTCACTTGCATGGATTGCTTTGCCATTCAGAAAAGATTACTCAAATGCAAAACCAGATATCAAACTCCTCTGCATATCTAGTATAAAGTAAAAATCAGAAAATTCATTGAAGTCAGTCTGCTGCACGGCCTGGCTGCAGAGCTATAGTAACCAATCATGTGTCGGGAAACGATCTCAGAGTGAGTGCTCTGGCATTCAGTGTTCCTTCCTCTCTGCTTAGCACTGGTGAGGCACATCTGGAGTGCTGCACCTCCTTCAGGGCTTCCCAGTACAAGAGAGTTGTGGATGTACTGGATTGAGCCCAGCAAAAGAGCACTGAGGTAATTAAGGGAGTGCAGCAACTCTCAGATGAGGAAAGCCTGAGAGAGCTGGGACCACTCAGGCTGGAGAAGAGAAACGTCAGGAGGGTCTCGTTAATGTGTGTGAATAGCTGATATGAGAGTGTAAAGATGACTGAACCAGACTCTGCTCGGTTGCGCCCAGTGAGAGCACAAGAAACAATAGGCACAAACTGAAACACAGGAGTTTCTCTTCAAATGTGAGAAAAACTATTTTCATCGTGAAGGTTATCAAACACCGGAAAGGGCTGCCCAGAGAGGCTGTAGAGTTTCCATCCTTGGAGATACTGAAAACCTGACTGGACCTTATGCAGCCTGCTCCAGCCACCCCTAGACAGTCTCCCGAGATCTCTTCCAGCCTCAAAGGTTTTGTTACCCTGCATTTCACAATTCAAACAACCAGCGCTGAAGGTGTAGAGGCAGGCAGAATGGAAGGATAAGGGCAAAAGGAGCATCGGACAATGAAAATAGAACATTTAACTGTATCACAGTATCACAGTATCATAAGGTTGGAAAAGACCTTTGAGATCATCGAGTCCAACCTATGACCCAACACCTACACCTACTCCTACTTGTCAATTACACCATGTCACTAAGTGCCTCATCCAATCTCTCCTTAAACACCTCCAGGGACGGTGACTCCACCACCTCCCCGGGCAGCGCATTCCAATGGCCAATCACCCTCTCAGTAAAGAACTTCTTCCTAATGTCAAGCCTAAACCTTCCCTGGCGAAGCTTGAGACCGTGTCCTCTTGTCCTGTCACTGGTCGCCTGAGAGAGGAGTCCAACTCCTGCCTGACTACAACCTCCTTTCAGGCAGTTGTAGAGAGCAATAAGGTCTCCCCTGAGCCTCCTCTTCTCCAGGCTAAACAACCCCAGCTCCCCCAGTTGCTCCTTATAGGGCTTGTGCTCCAGCCCCTTCACCATCCTCGTCGCTCTCCTCTGGACACACTCCAGCATCTCCACATCTTTCTCAAACTGAGGGGCCCAGAACTGGACACAGCACTCGAGGTGCGGCCTGACCATTTCTTCCTTTATGCTGATGTAAAGCAGGGCAACACAGGGAAGCGCAGGGCAGCTGTACTGCAGCAGCAAGCGGAGCAGATGCAAGCTCTAAAATCTCAGCCTGCTCCTGGAGCAGCACGGTAATAGCTGGCTGATCTGCAATTCCTGCTTACTTCAAAGACTAAGTACCCAAAGACCCACGTTCCTTAGACTCTGTGTTTCTAGACGTGACTGGAGAGGCGGTGGAGGAACCTGAACAGAGTACACAGTGATCTAAAGCGTAGGCAACCCTCCTGCCTGCTGCACGCGCAGTTCAGATGAGAAGCTGCATCAGGTGCTGAGTGCAGAGGTACCAAGTAGGTTACTGTCTCATTCAGTCACTTATCACTTCTTTCTTTTTTTTTTTTTCCCCCACTTCTATTGGGTTTTCATTTCTTTTTGCCCAACATTATGCCTAAAGAACCCCTCTGCGTCCTGCTTGGAAGCGTGCCCAAGCGCCGCAACAAGGGACATACGTCACTGCTGCTGCTGGGCTTTGACCAAGTACCTATTGCAAGGTCAGGAGGGCACTTTGCCAACCGGTGATTGGGACTGGATCTTCACCCCTTTGCTTCCCACGTGTCAGAGAGGCACCGCTGCGTTAGCAGCAGCAGGATAGCACGGCTTGCCATAAGACAGGTAAGAGAGTGACTGCGCACAGCTTGCAGCCTGATGTGGCAGAAACCTGAACGGGATGACTGCCAGAGGCAGACAATAGGGGACTGCTCTGGCAGCTGTGGGAAGAGGGAGACCAGAGTCATTTCCAGAAGGAGATTTATCTAATCTGGTTAATTCTGCCTCCCAAGTCCCTTACACACAGGGAGGCAGCAGGGAAAGGGCAAAGTGCATCCATCTCACGCAACACCTTGCTGAAATCGGTTTTACTCTCACCGGAACTGATTGAATCACTGCCCTGGGTATGTGTATATGCAAAAATAGAGATGTAACTGGAATGACAGAGCAAGAATACGCCCCATCTACCAGGTGGTTGTTCCTCTGCTCAGTTCCAGCCGAGTGACAGGGGCACAAGGGTTGTGCACAACTGGATGAACAGGGACCAGCTGGCCATACACCGACACTGCGAGTGCACCTCCAAACCAACCAGAAACACTTCAGTGAAACACAGACTGAGGCAACAAACAAAAGCACCTACAGTATTACATCCTGTAGCAAGCTCAGACCATCCTCCCACTCCCTTTCATTTCAGCCTTAATAAAGAGATGTCAGATTTACAGGATCAACTCTCCTGCCTCTGCGTCACTGAAACTGCACTAGATTTTGCAAGTGAATCTCCCAGATAAGAAATGCAAATCAATTTGTCTCTTTTTTCTTCATTGTGCCAGTACCCAAAATATGTTCTTTGGGATTAAGCAAAGGATTGGCAGGCTGCACGAAAGCTGTGGGGGAGGAGGGAGGGGCAGAAAGGGTGAAATAAGGGGTAAAGAGAGTAATCTGCAAACCCAAAGCAGTTTGTGAGAAGGAAGAGAGCTCCACAGCATCTTGGAGTGGAGATGAAAAAGCAGCCACTGGGTGAGCACTGACAGAAACATAAAGCTGCAGCCACCACCTGAAATACCCAGGTGGCATTTGCACTGCTTCTACTTTATTTTTTAATAGTAAAATATCCTCTTTGTGATTCATTTCTGTTCTTTGAAGTCTGAAGAAGTGTTTTCACTCTAACAGTCACACAGTCACTGAAGAAATCTTCCACAAGAAGAAAGAGAACAAGATCCAAAGCAGAAGCAGAGCAAGGAGATTCACACATACTTCCAGATTATTTTTCTAAATATGCATGTAGAAAAAAAAAACCCAACCAAAACCCAAAGGACTTCTCTCCTCTGAAACAATTCTGCTTCCCTCTCATTTCTCTTGCAGGATAGCAGGACACCTTTCTCTTACTGAAGATGTTTAGTGGCTCTAGACATCTCAAAAATCAAATGTGATGCACCAGCCCAGAGCACTTCCCTGCTTGCTGTGCAATCTACTGTGGCCAAAGAAGTGACATCACATAACACAAACCCAGGAGCTCAGCTAAACTATATCAGACTGGGGCTTAAGTCAAACTGTGAAAGACACCCTCACTCTTCTCCTTACAATCCCTTTCCTCTGGAAAAGACCAGAACCAGCAAAGAACCTAAAAACCTTATTTACTGTTGGTTATTCACTGGGATCATGCTGTGGCATTGAGAATTACCAGTCTGGGGGTATTTCATTACAACCTTGTATAAGCACACAACCAGAGAAACAGTATAGCTGGAAATAAATAACAAAAAGATACTGGAACAGTTTTGATCATCATGAAATTATAGAAGAAGGTTTTATATAAGAAGAGTCTTGTAGAAGAGGAAGGCAGTGGGGTAGGTTTGAGTTTGCACTGTATAATGTTCCCATACATAACTTATCTTTTCTCTTCTTTTACTTTTTGTGAGAATGCCTGTAGCTTCTCCCTCTTCTGGAAACCCCTGCTACTAGGACATAACAAAATCCCAGTAAGACATGAAGTGCACATCAGCAGCTTAGAAATTATCACTAAAAAAATACACACGTAAAACAATTTTTAGCACTATTTGCTTCTTTAGGCAAAATGGAATCCACTGATTTCTCATTGGCATGAACCCACATTTTATGTAGCAGGAATGATATTTTTATCCACTCATCAAACTAGATCTAGATCTACAATCATTACAGAAGCCTGTCAAATTAAAGTTGTCACTTCTTTCATCTCCCCACCCTTCCCAAAATATCTGGTTTAGGGTAGGGGTCAGAATCCTGGGTCAGCTTGACTGCCTCAACCTGCATTTCTAGCCTACTTCCCACCATATCTAAATGAATGGTGCTCATAAGTTCCATGAAAACCGTGCTGGAGGGGTGCGTGGGGAGAGGGCAGAAGTAAAAATCTCAGAACTACCTTGACCTGCGTTAGTATCCCAGTGTCTTAATGGTGTGACACAAAAAAAGAGGGGTTAAGAAAAGGTATACACATCAGCCAGAGACACAGCTACAGCAATAAACTAGCTTGCTTCTATCCCATCCTGTAACTCTAGGGAGAGTCTGAATACTGGGGGAATAGGAAAACTCTCCTTTTATTTCCTGGCATAAAACACCCGTGTGAAGTTCTCCTGGCTGCCGCCAGCAGCCACAGCCATTCGGAAGGGCTCAAGCACTGCAGTCGGTGGCAGCCTTGGTGCTGGCTGGGCAGGGCAAAGATTGCAAAGGTAACAGACTGATATGGCTTGATCTGCCTTCAGCTGCCAGCACCCAAAGGCACGAGCAACACAATAGTCTGAAAGGCCACGAGCATTAAATATGATCTACCCTTGCACTTACTGGCAAGTTTATTATCTGACTCCTCCAGCCCTACGAAACAACAGCTGCTCACTGATTTGCATGCACCACCACTCAGTCCATAATTACTGCTGACATGACATGAGCTGTATAAAGGGCTCTTTCAGGAAAGGATTGTGCAAGCTAAATAAAGGCAGTTGGCTTTTATTCTAAAGAAAAAGCTGTGCATCAAGTCTATTAGATTTGCATTGCACAAGAATTACACTAAATAAGGCTGAATCTTTAATGCAGCTACTGAAAAAAAGAAATATTTTTCTACTGAACAGGAAGGTAAGGCCAAGTGAGAGGGTAATGGAGATTTATTCGTGTTAATCAGGATTCAGAGAGCCAACTACAGGTTCTACTAAAATGCTGCTTATTAAAGTAATTTTCCAATCGAACAGTTCATTGTATTTACCCAGCATTGCAGAGGTGTTTGCTAGGTCAGCCCAGTCTGGAAAAGAAACACTTTCAAATCTGGTACCTAGTCCAGGCAATCAAAAAAAAGCTTTTCAATCTAACATCTTTTGAAAAAAGAGGGTACAACCCTGAACCCACTGAAGTGGATAGCAAAACTATTAGCCACGCTGAGACAGGATTTTCATCTGGTTTTAAACTCTATGGTAAGTAAATATTCCTATTGGATAAAAAGTACTCCAGAGCAGCAGTAAGAATGAGCAGGGCTCCCTCTCTGTTCCACAGAGCAACACACTCTGGAGACAGCCCCAACCCCTGAGCAAGGACAAAGTGAACCACCATACAAAACGATTAGTTTTTAAGCAGTCAAATTAAATAATGCAGATTTAGGTCTAATTTGGCAACATACCTAGACTGTAAAATCCCTTATGGGAGCTTTGAATTTGGAAGGGTTCTTGATATAGTTTATAGGCAGAGACATAAAAATCTTAATGACTTAAAATGACCTTTTGGATGGGCAACATCACTGAACAACTAAGCAAGGGAAAATTCTGACAGTGCTACTGTGGAATCAACAGTGACTTTTCTGCTGACACCCAAGTTAAAACAAAGTGCACCTTGAAATGTGGATATGGAAACTTGCCATGTGCTTGCTGAGATGCTCTCTCATATATGTGAGGTGATTCTGTAGGTGAGGGAATAGGATAGAAGCTCCTGTAGTCAATTCACTTCTGACAAAAGCTGAGTGGGAAGCAAAAAGAAGAGACACCCTTTTCAGAAAAGGCTGAATAAGCCTCCTACAACAGAGAAAACCTGCAAATATGTTTGAGTTCTGGTTGCGTGTTTTGCTGTAGTCTCCTCTCAGAAACCTATGAGAGCACAGTCATTCAGGATGAAACAGAGGAAAAAGACACATATCAAAGCTACATATGAAAAGATACAATATTTTAATGTAGCATTTTAATTTCAAGCCAGAGCTCCAAACAGACACAAATTTCAACCAACCCTAAACGCTTACAAATCTGCATATATTTAGCCTAAACAAGCTAATCAATGTCACTGATTAATAGGGATGAATTGCCTTCAGGAAATGTTTGTCTGACTGGAGAAACACTGAATGGATAAATTACTGACTGGAGAAATATTCTGTAATATATCCATGTGTTTTAAATGAATTGTCTTCAGAGTCGTACTGGCAGAACCTGTCGTCGGAAGGAAACCAGCAGCTGCTGTCAGCACTGCCACGAGGACAAGCATCAGCAGATCTGTGGCCTCAGATAAGCCAGTATCAAGAGGAAACAGCTTCTGACAACATAGCTCCTCAAGGTCACTCATGGCAAGATGTAGTACAGAACTATTGGCCAGTTTCATCAACAGAGTAAAGGAGGTATTGGCTGTGTGAAAGCTGAGATGGTGCTGGTAGTATAGTGAGCCTCCTGACTACCAGCCCACTGTCCTAGTTGCCCTTTTTATCGGATAGCTTAAGAAACAAAAAATAAACTAGACCTAGTGCCCCCAAGATATGCAGATCTTAAAATTATTATCAAATCAGCAGTGGCATTTAAAATAAAAACCACAGAATTTCCTGTGTTCCCTTCTCCCCAGTCTGTTAATTATTCATACCCAACATCAGAGAATGGGGAGAGCTAAACATTCAGAAGCTGAAAAGGTCGACAGGAACAGTAGCCTGCAGGAAAATTAAAAGGATTTCTTGCTTTTCTTCAGCTGGAAATACAGACACTGGGACCCTATCCAACAGGAAGGACATCTGGGCTGAAGAGAACAGACATATGGGTTGAACTATGCCAGAATGGGCACTGCCAGCAATGAAAAATGGCCAAAGAAGGCCAAAGAGCCTGAACTGGTTCATTACCGTCCATGGAGATGGATCCCAGCAAACTCTTGCTTGATTGTGGTTGTCTCTTGTACCCAACACAGTAAGCATGGGAACACAGGTACGTTTTTTGCAGATTGACACACAAGGGTGGCTTATGCTTGAGAGGATCTTGGTATCTTTAGCACCGATGAGCTCAGAAAGCAAAGTTCAAACATCCATCATATTGGACTTCAGCTTGACTGTCCTTCCAGAAGTCATTCAAAAAGCAGAATTAAGGTGGCACTGCTAGTAATTCAATGTTTTCACACTTTCCTTTTTATCTGTTTTTCCTTTCTAAAAGGAAAAATTCTTAACTTAGAAAAAAAAAAGGAGTCCTTTGTTCAATCCTTATCACACTGCTACTCTGTGAACACATGCCATGTCCTGCACCCTCCTGAGAATCTGTTTCCCAGTGCAGACAAGTGTCTGCTGGCAATCCCATCAGTCACAAAAACACGGCTCAGGCCTTGAAATCTATCATACTTTTAATACCATGTATGAATGTATTTCTAGTTGACATTTGCATATGGATTTATTTTATTTTGGCTATTAAGCTGCTTAGAATACACACTTTGGAGTTCATTGCCTTAAACAGGAGATGGAAAACTGACCTGCCATAGCATATGAAGGTTGGCCAGACTAGGAAAGGACCTGTAAGACTCAATAAAAGTGACAACAGTGGATCATGATGGTTGTTTAGTGTAAGGGGTGCTTAGTCACTCCTAGCTAGGCAGCTTCAGGCTTAACTTACATTTTTGAGTTTGTAATATGCCTGTGCTTTTTTCCAAAGGACATTCCTGCCTGTCTCAACGTTAAGATAATGAAAAATTATATGTAGCCCACCAATTACTTATTCATTCTCCATTAATATTTCAAGGTTTGTGTGCATAAATAAACAAAATTAATTAGAAACTTGCAATCTTCTTTTCCCCCTCAATATTTTCCTTTGACACCAGTCCTACTTAGAGATCCTCGCATATGGGTTCTTATTTGTCTGCCATAAATCATTCAACGTGATGTTTCAGCAAATAGAACAGCTTTCTCCTTACACCCAGCAGTACCAAACACACATGTTGAGAAATCAGCCATAGACATTTGGCTTCGCAGAGCTGCCAGTGCAGTACCTGAGCTTTGGCAGGAAAATTCTTCACTCAGTCACCAGCACCCCCAACAAGGCTTGAGTGTCATTCTCCTCATATTAGAGACCATGATGGGAAGCAGATGCAGAGGTGTAGTTGTAGGACACTGGCACCTCTCCTATAATTATGTATTTCTCTTGGGCACCTGGCACCTTTTGTATATGCACAGCTCAGCATTATTTGGTTCACAAAGACATAATTAAAGCATAATCTAAAGAAAGAGCCAAATGAGTCACACAAACAGTCATTTATGTTACTACCTTCTCTCTGCACTAACTACATCTCCTGTTTAATTTTTTTATTCTTGCATAAAATTGGGTTTATTCTCTTACTTTATTTCTGCTTATTTTCTGTTTATTCTCTGTTCCTCCATGTTCATTTTTTTCTTCTAATCTTCTCCCTTGTCTCATTTACATCTTGCATCTATAATTATTAGTGCCCAGTGTCTTCCTGCAGATCAGTATCTAGCCGTGCATATCACACTCACTGTGCTCTGAGTCAAGTTGATAGGATTTGTTTGGACTCAGTACCTACTCCACAGCTCTCCTTGACCTCAGGACTTGCATTTTGTCACCCATAAGCTTACGGACAATGACTTTACTGCTCTTCTCTAGGCTTTGTTAGAAAGCAGCAGGAGCGGGATTACCCAAAGGACACACTGTGCTGCCAGGTGTAGTTCCCACAGTACCTGAGTGGAGTTGACACAGCGGAGCCAGCAACAGTCCTGTGCTCGCCAGAAGGAATGAACCAGACCTCAGGTGAATCCGGGAAACCCAAACAGCAACTCAGGAGACCGGGGTGAAGATAGGAATCTCACAGCCAAGGACTGACAAGCCCTAAGCTCAACTGGAACACCTGGGCCATGAGCAGGAGGTGCAGGATCCAGGTGAGTCTACTCAGGGCAATTAAAGCCAATTAGGACCCTCCCTGCCCTGATGATCTCCTCCTCATTTACAAAGTAACCAAAGTTTTTTTGAAGGCATTTCTAACAACATTATGATCAAATAGTACACCCACCGCAGAGTGACAGTGTGGGTGGCAGTGACACCTCTGAGTTACGCACCCTGGAAAGAATGAGTTTCTAAATTACAATAATTGATCACCAGCTGTAACTTTTTCTATTGCAAATTTAATCAGTAAAAGGGGGAAGTACAAAATTGGGTTAAATTGGGTCAGTAAAAGCAAACATCAAGAGTTTCACTAAATTCTCACAAAAAGTGACATTTTGGAGAATATTATCTTTTCAGAAGGTTTGCCAAACAATCGTTCTTTTTGACAACACATTTCAAAAGGTGCATTATAAAATACAGTGCTTTATTACACCACTCTGAAGTGAACGTCAATTCCTTCTGGCGAACCTTCTGCCTGAAAGTATGTAAATTGTAAAGCATATAGACCATCTTCATGAACATTTAGCCTATAGAAATGACTGTCCCTGCTTCTTTTTCTCTTGAAAAGGCTTTCTCTCAGGGAACTGATCGAGGAGTGCCAGACATGCCAGCCTCTCTAGCTACAATACTGGGAAGAGTTCCCCTTACATCTCTAAGAGCTTGTTACCGTCAGTGTATTAGTCTCTATAGGTCTGGACAATTGTTATTAAATTAGATGAATTATCTAGTCTGTCATCCCTTTTGGAAATTTATTAAATGATATCTCCATTTTTAGAACAGAAAGGTTAATATTAGAATTAACTTTTCATCAAAAAAATAACCTTGATTCCACTTCAAGGGGGAAAGATTCCATATTTCTCAAGCCTTATTCCTTCTTGCTGTTCTGCTTAGAGACTTATTCACTGGCACCTAGTGAAGAGCTATCCCCCTTCTTCTCCCCATTTATCCCCCCGAAATACCATTAACTGCTTCTTTTTCCTTCTTTGTAAATTAACTCCATCCAGACCTGCTGAATAACATCGTGCTTCGTGTCTCTTAGCCTGTTCTCTCAACTGCAAACTTATCTCCCATAATTTTCCCTTTCTTTCGCTAAAGTGATCCTTCTTTCCTAAGCAACCTTCCACAAAGCTTCCCTCCCTCCCCTTTGTAGCCCCCACCTTCCCTCTCAACTTGCTTTCCTTCACTTATGTACGCTTCCCTACTTGTACCCCTGGAGAGATATCAGCTCCCTCTGACATCTTTCCCAGGAGAAAATCTATGGCAGCAGAATGGCTGTTAATTATGATTTCCTCTATTAGAAAGACAAAAAAATAAAGACTAAAGTCCCGTGAAATACTTAGAGTTTTGTTTGTCAGTAGGAATTATTTTTGTCCCAAGAGGTTTGGCCATTCTCTACAGAAAAATGCTCTGCAGTTCTCACACTCAGTGTTTAATAACAGTGCACAGGAATGAATCCAAGATGAAGTTTTAATGATTCTCTGCAGATTTTAGCAGTTTCCAGCTAAAATAATTGCATAAATGGAGTTATGAAAGGGAAAAGCAGAGTTTATGACTTTGCAGGAGAATATTTTTTAACTTGCAAGCATTCATCCTAAGACCCTCCACTTTCATTTGCTCCATTTTCTTTCCAAATAGTTTACATCCATCTACTTCCAAACTATTTAATTGATATTATGTTGATTTTGTCTGAGTACTAATAAAAGTGTGATACAATATTATAACTCTGCTCTTTTCCTCAGCTAGAAGACTGAAATGTAAGGATCAAAAATTATTGTAGAAATATATTGGATGTATCTACAGTCTAGTAATTATTTTAAATTATTTTTCCCTTTTTCAGGCACTTCATGCACAGATTTATAAGAACAGGGTATAAGTAGGATGTGCTGAGTGTGCAGCCATCCGTGCGATTAACAGTCAGTTGCATATCTTTGAATTCCTTCTTTTCCTCTCACAGTCACAGCTGCATCACTTCTGAAACTGCAGCTCCTCCAAGGCAGTGCATTAAGCAAGAGGTATAAGCAGAACTCATCCGAAAAAATTCTTCTAACTGATATCTCTGCAAAATTCCTTATTTGTTAAATCAAAAGTGGAAAAAAAAGAGCTACCACCAGCACATCAAAATATGTCTTTAAACATATGCCCCCTTCAGATTTAGATTATTTAGCCATCAACATAAGTCTCAAGAGGGTAAGTAGATGGTTTAAAAGTAGAATGAGAGAGAATCCATTTCTACAGAAGAGATCTGTCAGTTAAATAAAGGATATAGTTGCCTAAGTGTCATTAATGTTTTTATAGCCTTCTGTTTAAACCTCAATAGCCAGAGTTGCCTTTGCCCACGAGTAAAAAGCTGAGAAAGCTGCATAGATAACCTAATGTAAATTTTCAGAGTTCATTAAATAAGAATGAGAAAGGAAATGTCTCAAAAAACCTTCTCAAGCGCTATAGAAATTAATTTACTAGGATTTACACTGGCAAAGCAATAAAACGTGGAAACTAACTACTGCATGAATTATCCCACTGTAACTTCTTAAATGCTAATTCAGTTAGGGCAACCTCAACCATCAGGAAGTGCAGTTTCTCATGGGGTCCATTTTTTTAGCTACTTTCTCTGAGTACTCCTGGACTTGCTATGCACGCTGACAACATTTGGTCCCTCGTAGGAAGCACGGCTCTTGTATCCAGTGTGCAAGGTTATGCGATAGAACTTGGCTGAAGAGTCTCAAAGTTACTGGAGTTCCTCAGTGTTTTTCAAAACCCACACCATTTAGCTTCTGAGGTGGTTCTGATTCAATCCTCTGGGAGGGAAAACATGCAGATTTGAAGCAGGCTATCTTCAGTGCACGGTCTGTAGTGACTGTGGTTTGTTAAGAATCGCTAATCTCCTGCTACTGAAAGAGGGCGAATCTCTTGTGTTGTGGTGAGTGCTCTCCCAAAGAGCTTGTGTGCAGGAAGGAGCCGGCTCCCTGGGTACCAACGCACTGTCCCGTGCTGCCGATAACCAGCACTCCGGTCACAGAGGCTTCCACCAACGGCAGGGCTGCTCTGCCATCTCCCTTGCCTCTTGCCTCCGATTCCTGCCCCAGCCCACGCAAGTACGACTTGATGAGCCAGATTAGGCTTATTTTTATCCTGGATCCGTTCCCCGGCTCCGTTCACCACACAACCCTGCAAACGGCTGTCCTGGTGGGGAGCAACAGCTAGAGCAGGAGCTGGGGATGGGGCCAGGTGGGTGCCCACACCAGCACCACCAGCAGCCTAGCACTGGCTCCAGTGCGCTGCAGCCGGTGCCCTGAGCTGACAGGAGCTGCGTGGGAAGGCTAATCCCTTCAAGACGATCCTTGAATTTCACAGTGTAGCTCCCTCTGCCCCAAAGATGTCCGTGGCTACTGGAGAGAAAGTAGCTTATAAATGGAGTAACTACTCAGCGCTGCAGATGGCAGGTGCTGGCAGAAGCCGGTGCCATTCGACACCCCTCCTCAGGAGCAGTAACAGGAGCTGGGGAGTTAGCTCTTGCTTATGACTCCTAACATTGCCAGGCTTCGGCTGGTTCTCTGGGCTCTTACGTGGGTAGGGTGGGCAGCAGTCTGTCGGTGCCCATCTCCCCAGCAGTCATGGCTTGGATGACCTGTCAGTGAGTAGGGCTGGTGCCACTGCCCTCTGCCTGCGCCAAGACCCATCCCTGTCCTGCTCAGAAAAATACTCTGTGCTGTGCTTGCGTAATGGAGACAGACAAGACAGTGGAGAAGAACCACCCAGAGGAGAAAGAGCAGGCGTTTTAAACTTCAGTTAGACGTTAAACAATGGATTGAGATACAGAAAAATGGCATTTAAAACCTTGTTAATTGTATTGTGTAGTTTGAGTAGCATGAAGTGAATCAATAATAACATGGCTGGTTTATTCCATTTCCTGGTTTTGTTCTTACTAACTGAAACATTTCAGTATTAAAACAATTTTAGTGCTGAATAGTCTTACCTTTATTAGCTATTTTTAAAATAAATTAATAAATGCATTAGATCCACCAGAGTCTGAAATTCAAATACATAAACTTTGTGCAACATGGTACTTCAAACATTGCTGATTTACAATTATGTGAACCAGTAACATCAGAGACAAGCACAGCAGAGCCCATCAGCCCTTTGAGCATATGGTACCTGTTCATAGCCAAAAATGAGGAGATGCCAGTTGAACAGAGGAAACAAAAATATTGAACAATAACCCTTAGCAGATTTAAAAGGAAAGCCTGTTGAGCAGTCCACAAATAGCTGTTATTCAACACCTATACATTCCTATTTATCAGAATATATTTAAAACAGATACTTTGAATTCTTTGTTGTTTTTATTATGTCATTAATTAAACACGAGTTGCATACAAATGCCCGCAAGCATTCAATTGCAGTGTTCTACATTAAGTGGCATCTATTTACAGTTACCAGCAAGCCAAGGGGTTTTTTGACTGGTTCAGATAGATTTTATTTTTGTAGCAAAATGCCAGCTCAAGCTGGAAACATTACAAATAAAAACTAAAGGGCCTGGCTCACCACTCTACTATTTCCAAAATAAACTAAGATAACGGTATGAGCTAGTTCCCTGCCTTTGCTGCACACTCACAACATGTATATTTATTCTGGCACTCCTGCAAGGTAAACTGGTTTTTGCTGACATTCCAAATGTGATTCTCCAGACGAAGGGGTCCTAAGGTGATGACTTCATATCTGAATATGAGATATCTTAAAAAAACAGTCCCACTTTATTCCCATGTTATTATCTTTCCTGAGGTCTGTTGTGCATCATTAAGATGGAAGAGGAAAGCAGATGTTGGTGAAAGTAATTTTTGCCTTCTGTTTCCCTGTGAGAGACTACCAGCATAAAGAGCATCCTCGGGTACCTATGGCAGATGGTTTTAAGTCATCTGAATAACTGATCATCACTAGACCTCCCATGAGAGCTGTGCTAATGTGTGATGCAACATGGTCTCCCTTCCCTGACTTTAGAAGAGGCACATCAATTTTAGCATGTTCTGATGTACAGGGATCAGAGGTGTTGGATGAATGCAGGGGATTGATAGGTCACAGAAAAGTTTGTATCCCACAGCAGAAAGAGTCAATGCAACTGAAGCGCCGCACAGTACCTGCACATCTCAGAAAACTGTTCCTGAGCCAATTTTAACAAGCGTTAGAGACAAAGCCTGCACGCAGCTTGAGGACAATGCTGTGAATATTCCTTCCACTGCTCTTCACTAGAACTGAAACAAACACTAAAAATAAGAAAAATGACAAATATTTTGTTGGAAAGACATCAGGGAGTGTGTCACTATATGGTTGTTATTTAACAATCTCTGTATTATACGAGTTTGGCCTGTTTGCATTATTCATCTGAATATTCAGGAGTAACATTTCATTGATAGCACTTTTTGTGGAAAGGAGATGCAGCTGTTGTGTCAGTGAAAAACAACACAGACTAGATTTCACATTTCCACATGCAATTTTTTTTTCCTAAAATTGCTATTGCATCCAATAGAAAAAAAAAAATGACTGCCCTGTTTTTAAACAATAACAGCAATTCGGTTTTAAACTTGGACTTCAGAAGAACTCTTTTCTAACCAGCAGTAACCCTTTAAAAATCAGACAAGAGATTTTGAATTTTGACCATTTCAATGGAAAAATATACACTGGAACAATATTACTTGAATACATTTTATTAAACCTCCTAATTTTCTTGAAACGGTGACATCCTCATGCCTATTCACCCGGCAGAAGAAAAGGATCAAAATCCATCAGATGAAAAATTTAATACATATCTCAAAAGTTTAAGAGGTTTTTTTTAGAATTCCCCTGAACAGAAGCTGTTAAATGCAAACAACTTCCCATGGAGTTCCCTGACAGATGCATCACTTAAACATACAGTTTCTTTCCTAAATTTTCCTTTTGCTAGCAAAATATGCACAAGCTTTACAAAATCCACATGGAGAAACTATGCACATTTGTATGTCTTTGAACCTTTTACACTTTCCAAATGAGGAGATGTGTATTTGATTTATGTTCATTGATTTTGAGAGATAATTTTTTAAGTGCCTGAAATAGCAGTGGCCTTGATTGACTTCTGCCTGCCAAACCCGTGAATCATCACCAGTTCCAGTAAAAAAAAGATAGAAAAAAACAAGATGAAAAAATATCTCAGGAAATCCTAACTAATCTCCAACGTGCTACCACCAGTAAAGGTGAAGGAAAATAGTCCTCTTCAGAAGTGGTGGCTTAGCACTACTTGTGAATTACATTCATTGCTCTAAAACCAGCTCCATAGCTCAAAAAAATAGAAAAACATAATATAATATGAAAGTGAATACAGCACATAAATCCAGTTTTCAGTTAGATGCTACCCATTCATTTTGGCATCTCAGCTCCTATTACTGCAGTGATCTCTCTCCTGCTACAACTCACTGCTCCTGGAAACAAAGCCAGGAGCATCCCGAGCATCCGTATCACTGGCTGTGGGAAATTTGAAACTGATGTCCCACGGCCCATTCACACTGGGAGATGGGGTTCACCTCACTCCACCCTGCGATGTCTACATCCTGCCTAGATTTTTCAATCGTTGAAGAAAAATCTGTGCTTCTGGTAAATAATTCTGTATCCACTTTAGGCAAGTACCCTTAGATGAGATGCATGACTGTGCAGAAGAAAAGCAGATTTCTTTCTGTCTGTCAGCTGGAAAATTTGTTGCTCCTAAACTGATTGTCTTGTGGTGACATTATCCATCCACCACTGGACATCGCGGCGAGGATGGGTGGCATCTCTGTGCCCAGTCACACACAGTGCCCATTGTAATGTTGATGTTTCCAATCTGCCAGGCTGACTTTTCTGAACATTGGTACTGCTTTGTTGGAGTTTTAGTGTCTTTCTGCTCCTTCTTGCTTTTCCAGCAGGTACAGACGGTTTGAAGGGATGCAGTCGTTTTTTTCCCGTGCCTTCTTTTTGGTATCACTGTTAACTTTAAAGTACTCAAAACAAATAAATCATGGAGACCTAATTTTGTCTTTGGAGGACTTTTTCTGCATTTGTAACTTGTAGGCAACAGATAGTTTTTGTATAAACTCTTTAGATTTCCTCCCTCAGGCACTTCAGATAAATAAAATCAGGAGCCCCGAGCTCTGATTGCAGTGAAGTACAACTGACAGCAGAACCTACCTGGCAACTCTCAAATGGTTTAAAAACATCTCTCCATACCTCTTCTCTCTTCACCAGATATTAGATCCAGATTCAAACCCAGTGCCTCTTCTCTTGAAAGCTCACACATGATCCAAGGAAGATATTTGACATCTGGCCAGAAAAGCAGATATTTCTATTTCCCTTATGAGCTTGCAGCTGGCATTTGCCACCACTCATCTGCTAATGCATGCAACAAACAGTCTGCAGCTTCTCCTGGACATTATAGTGATAAAATCTGTGTGTCCACATCAAGATGTTCCAATCAGTTACTGTCTAGTTCTTTTTTTAATGAAAACCCAAATGTGCATAGACGAGATCTCAGTTATAGCTTTAGCCTCGTGTGCCGTCAGCCGCTGAGCACAGAGCCCCAGTGAGTCCCAGGGCCGAACTCCCAAAGGGTCGAACTCCCAAAGGGTCGAACCGAAGGCTTCAGGCTGAATCATGGCCCTTGGGGAGCCCCTGCGGGTACAGTTGTACTTTAAATTTCAGGATACTGAAAGAGGCACAAGTCAGGGGAACATGTGCTGATCAAAACCAGAATCCTAATCATCTAACTACTCTTAAGTCTTTTAAATAACAATATTTTAAAATTAATTTTACCCTGAATCCAAATGGCAAACAGATTATTATTTTTTCTAATGACTCTGGCAGATTCACATCTAACTGCTTACGTGTAAATTTGCCAGGGGTAAATGATATTTTACAGTCTAGTCAAAAAGAGAAATTGTTCAAAGCATCAGCCGACAGGACTTGGTTTTGAATTATACAGCACAAGTGGACAGCAGCTGCTTCAGAAATATAAGTGAGCTGCTTCGATAACACAGCCTCACCCAGTGGATTCATAACACCCATAAACCTCACAGCGATAATCAAAGCAAACAGCAATAAAATTATGAACCATTAAGAAGAAAATACTTTTGATAGTGTTGAAGATTGTTTCTGCTACTTATAATTGTTGAAGTAATTTCTGGTAACAACCCTATTTCCCTTATTTCTATTCTTTTTGCATCTGTAATAATTCTCTCCTTCTACCCTTTCCTAAGTTTTCTCTTTCAGAGCTTCTTGATAATGAAACCTTACTGGGGAACGACAGTTTTTATTCATGACAATGCTATGCTTTCTCCTGCTGCACTTCCACTGTTTTGAAAGAAATGTCAGACTATGAAGTTCACCAGACCATGAAAGAAACGATAAGCGAGGGCCATTTAAATTTGTACAGCCCTAATTTAGTGGTTTTATTGAAATATTTAACTATATTTAAAAGTCTGCATTGTTGCCAACCATAACTTCACTCTCATACGGCAACGCGCATTGTAAACCACAGACTCCAGATAGAACAATATATTTTGCCTGGTTAATTTCTGAGAAATAGAAAGGTTTACTTCTATATTTATTTCCCAGTTTAATGGCTGCTGTAGTTTTACAGCAAGAATAGGGGAGTGCATTGTTCTCATGTGTGCTATTTCAGTGCAAAATTCAAAAGCAGCTTTCAGAGGGTCCACATTATAGAAGCGTACGCTTTCCCTGCTCCCAGGACTCTGCCCACTTAAAAAGCCAGCTATCAGGAAGGACTATAGAACACAGACAGAAAATCTCATTTAAATCAGGCTGCACACCAAGCCAGTGGCAGAAGTAGGAAAATTACCAGATTTCTACTACTTTATTTTCTGTGCTATTCCTGGATTTTTCTTTTCTTTTCTTTTCTCTTAATTCTGTCATATAAACAAGAAGAGATCAGTAGGCAGGGTCTGTATTTCGTGCATGATGTGTGAAAACAGACAGGTCAAACTTTGCAATCCATAATAATTCTACTACGGCCTCCAGCAAGGCCCTCAGCTACCTCTTGCAAAGAGCTCGGCTTCTGCAAATATTGGAGGAGTCTCCCGATCCCTTTGCACTCAGTCTACTTTGTTGCTTTCCAAAATTGTCTATGGCAGGCAACAAATACCACACAGAGCATGAATAAAATCACAGCGTTAAATTAGATCCAAGTCCTAAACTTACAGAAGTTCCTTGGAAATCTGATTTTGTCTTATAACCTAATCAGCCTTACCTATAAAAACCTAAAAATGAGAAATGACAGCAGTCAGCATTACTATCACTAATCCAATTGCGATTTTAGCCCAAAGAGCTCAATTCAAACCCTGCTACAGATTATACAGAAAAATACATACTTGGAAAACTCTACAAGCGTTGCAGTTAAGCACTGGCTGTGGCTCCTCCAGCTGCTCTCAGTCATTGTACTCCTAGGGGACCAGCGCTGCCAGCTGAAAGGTTTCATCTCTTATGGTCAGCTTCCTACTAGCTAGATAAGTTTAACTAACAGTTTACCTTCACCTGGTAACTCAGAAATAAATATCCCTCAGCATGAACAGCAGCTGCAAAGGAGGTTGTGCTTTTGAGATGCAGTTATAGGTCCATAACTGGTCACAGTGAATTTATATATATTTAAAATCTATTCTTTGTTAAACAATAGGTGCCCTTCTAAAGGCCTTTGATTCACATTCACACAGTTGCTGCAGGTGCTCCACTGCGGAGACAGACCACTCGGCCAAGGACGAGATGCAGGGGGCACACGTGGGGTTTATGTCACAGAAATAAGAAAAGCCCTGCAAGTCTACTGTGCCCAGAGGAATAACTTTGTTCTGATGTTACCTTTCAGGAACACAGTTGTGCCCACTCTTCGGTGGAGCGTGGCAAGAACTTGAGTACAAGTTTGGAAACAACCATATGGCTTGAGCATACTTTGAGCTTGGCTACGAGTCTAAAAAATTTGTCTTGAAAAAGAAGCTAATTCTGTGCAAGAAAATATGTTGAAATATTGATTTAAGCCCTAGGTAAAGACTCTTATAATCTATATTACAAATAAAACTGTACAATAAATCCACAATTCAAGCAAAGAATCATCAATAAGAAGTTATAAAGTTAAAATAATGACCAGCTCATCAGCTTAAAACACGCAAGTCATATATATAAATATATATATAAATATATATAAATATATATATATAAATATAGTCATTCAGAGATGTGAGACTTCCTATATCTTTGTGAAACCTTTCCCTCAGTCTTATTGTGTTAAATTCTTGATGAACTTGGCTTAAAACTCCTAGCTTTTCTTTCATAAAAGGTTAGGTCTTTGCAAAAATATTTTACAAAACAGTTGACAAAAAGGAATTTAAGGCAGTATTTTCTACAGATCTGGGCACGCTCTTACTATTTCTGTGACAAATGCCCTTTTTTCGTGACTGAGGTGCTGTACTGGCATGAGAAACATATGTCCTCTGGTGTTTGCTGTAACTTCGTGGCTGCAAATCTGGTGATGCTTTCTAAGCGTAGCTGCTTAAGCTCTTGCAAATGGTCTTGGACATTCTTCACATCTTTTTGACTCTTATGGTTTAGTACTGGCAAAAAAAAGGGGGTTGTGATTGCCTGTGCTAAAGCATATTTAACTGGGCTGGTGTTCTTCACAAAGAAGGATTATGTCATTCACAGCTATGCCTAGAAACTCAATCATTCAAGAAGCCATGGGGTAGTATTACCAATCACAATATTTAGGCCAAACAGATAATACAGCATCGTGCCAATACTGATGTTCACAACATCAAAAAAGATTGGATCCAGTTGTTGCAGTTACACAGGAGAGCATCAGGGGCAACCAGAAGAACAAAGATCCTAACTTATACGAACAGCAAAACCAGCAAAGTGAAGGCTAAGAAGGTGACAGCAGCCAGAGAAAAATACTGGCACAGGAACAAAGGACTATAATATAGAAATTTAGATTGGAGGAAAGGTGGCGTTTTCTAATTTACGCTGAGAACTTCGGCCAAATTCCCATGAACAGAACCACAGTTGGGTCAATCTCTCAGATGTAAATGAGGCTCTTGGTGCTGGAATAGTTACTTACCATCAATTGGATATACGAGTTACAACCAGCTGAATACTTGAACTCCCATTTTGCATACACCTATGCCTTAATTTATATCACACTGAATTTAATTAATTTGACAGTTATATCTTTTGCTAATATTTTTACTCTACAGATAACACTGTACTCTGCCTTTGCTCATTACATTTAACATCTTTTATAAAACATTAACTACACACAAACAGCAACTTTACCTCTTCATTATTCAACACACATAGGATCTTACCTTACAGCAGAATTAAAAAAGTGCTGCTCCAGAAGAGAGTAAGTGATGAAGAGGAATATATTTTTCTTTGCAGTACAAATCGTAACTATAGGACAAAGGCCCAGCCCTCAGATGTTATAGAGAGGAGATGAAGTAAGAAACTGATAAACTGAGTTTCTTCATTAAATCACTAAAAACATTGCATGAAATGTTTCTTTGGATCACATCCAGACATCTGATTTGCTAATAAACAGGACCCTGAGTCACTCGTACCTGTCAGAGACATACAATCATCCTCAGTGGGTGTATTTCACCAAAATCAGAATTCTGGGTTCTTTTCCTGAGAAATAAGAACAATTTTAAGAAAATAATAAAATTAGAGAAAACATTTTTTTCAGCAATATTCTCCCTGTAAAGAGCTAACATTACTCTTATCATACTGATGCTTAAAATTAATTGCAGTGGAAGCATAAAAATTTATTTTCTAGGCATTTGCAATTATTCTTTCTCTGCAGTAATCAATGAAGTATTGAGATTTTGATATGATTTAAATAAAATTAAGGTGCTGATCAGTTTTTGATTTAGTGCAAATTAAAGGCTTGAAAAAATTGGACAAGGTTATATTGCCAATTAGTATATAGAGATGAACCTACAAAATATATCAGCTCATTTCTGAAACCCCCAGGTGCTTGGGAAGTGGAGAATTACCACTATTTAATATATGAATTAAAGCCTGCACCCGTCCCTGCTCTCTCTCCCATCACGTACCAGTGGATGCAGCGAAACATCAGAGATGCAGTCAGACGTGGGAACCTTATCTAAAGGAAGAACTGGAGTTGGAAACGTTTCACCTACAACACTGTATGGCAAAACACAAAATCAAAGCAGCAGCAGCAGGACACGAGTAATTTCAGGAGGGAATAGAAGTTACTTTTATATAGCTATGTATTTATATACAAGTTTGTGTACTCAAAAATACAGTTTTTGAGGAAAAAAGAATGCTGGAGGTTTGCTCAGATCCCATTTTAAACACTGTAGAAGGGAAGATGGGCAGTGTCCCGGGTAAGAAGTTTCTGCCTGACAAAATGCTGAAAGACAGACTGTGTGAATGTACGTCCTCTTCCTGCTTATCTGCTTTGAAGAAGCATTGGTGTCAGCTGGAGGAAGAAAGCTGTTCTTTTTACTGAAATATTTTCATATTGATCCTGCCTGTTTGCCTAGGATGCTTAAAGGGGTAAATTACGTTTTTTTCATGACGTACTCTACCTAATGGCGTGAGGGACAGGCTGTGGCTGCAGCTACACCTAGACTGCAGGGCTATTAGCACTGCAGACATCCAATACTGTCCAGAAATGCACATAAAAAATCTCCAGTCACTTCGGAGAGGTAGGAGTTCCCCTCCCTGCAACCCCATGCCAAGGCCAGCCTCGGTTCAAAGGCTTCTCTCCGAGGGATATTCCGTATTGCCAGGGCAGCTGCTCTCACAGAGCTTTTGTTTCTGTCATCTGTCCAGAGCGTACAGGGTAGGTTTTCAATGGGATTTGTGCTGATAATGCTCTTGGACACCTTGGAAAATTCCAGTCCAATGTCTTGACATTTACAAAATTGATTTCATGCCATGACTCTTTTAGAGCCCAGGGTGTTGGTTTTTTCCTTTTCTTGTTTCAGAAAAAAACCATGATAAATGCTAAACTGGCAGAATCCTCTCTGTGCCGTTTGCCTCGTTACAGTTTGCAGGAGTGGCTGGAGTGGACCTGTACTCTGAAATACTGTACCCAAGGGTAACAGAGCCAGGAGCTAAGGTGAACTTTACAGTCTACAATTAAAACTTCCTAAATGCTACCATTTCAGTAGGTGAACCCGTGCTAAGTGAGTAAAACGCCTCTGTTTCGAAAAACACATTTACTCTCCTGGGGGTTTGTTGAGGCTTGTGGACCATAAAAATAGACAGTAATTTGAAGCATTATATTGAAATAGTCTTTTAGAACATTTAATACAAATGCACACAGATGTACCCAGCTCAGATTGCATTCTGCTAATTATCAGCTTTTTTCCATCTTGTCTATTTGGCAGCAAGGATGCTGATGTGAAGTAAATAACACTTTTTCTCTTATGACATTATCACTATTCTTGCAGTGCAAGCTTTAATCAACTTTTATTAATTAAGCAAGGGACCAAATTTTCTGCCTAGTAATGCTGCTTCGAAGCCTGTGATCAAAAAACCATGATGACTTAAAAGATCAGAGAAAAAGCTAATAACCACACTTCTGCATACAAATACAGTTTAAAATTTCCATAGGAAGTACTACTGGATCAGTCTCTCAGGGTAGGAACTGAGAGACTCAGTTTGCTGCTTCTGGGGTCTCTGCATTTGTTTCCAAAGCTGATTATTAAATCTTAGCATGTCTGGTCATTAGGGGTGTATCTTGGTGGAGACAAACTATAAAGGTTTTGGAATTGAATGCCACATGTTGGAGGCATGCTGAGTATGGTAGTCAGTGCCCTAATGAATTTCAATAAACCTTCCTACGAGACAAGCCTTTCTAGATGCTCACAGCTTGGGTTTTTCATTATAGATATTTAATTGACCCAGGCTTCCATAGGATGATATCTTTGATACTGATCATCAAGGTTATTATATCAAGCAGCTTTAAAAATAAGATGCCTTCACTGTCATGATTAAGTAAATGCAAATAGTTTTAAAATAATTTATCTCTTAATAATAAATTATTTTTCCATCACTGCTTTCACATATCATAAATCAGTGTCCTGATTGCCAATACTTCTTTCTGATCTGGTTATTTTCTGTACATTTAGCAAAGTCAATGAGACAACTGACAGAGATAACCATATTTTGCGTTTCTATGTGTGGATCACCATCCTTCACTTGAAATGCAGCACTTAAATTTGTTAAACTTCTTTTTTTGGTTATTTACACACTAGGATCCTTCACACCAAAGGCTGTTGCTATATAGGCAGTAAAAAATATCTCTACCCTTACCTAGTTCCATTATAGCGATAAATAAGTTGCATATGATAATATTCTCATTATTTTTTATTCACCCTATGCCAGTTATGTGTTTATATGGTAATACTCAATTCTTAATGACTCTCCAGCATTTTGTCGCTTGGAATTAAGCCTTACACTTTATTCTTGCCACAGGCAATATAAAAATGTGTCCTTTTCCCCAGCTAGCCAAGCCAGAAGTGGTTCTATAGCTTTGCATCCCCTCTTTAAATTCAATCTCCCTGACCTTACAGCGTCCTTTACTATAGTTGTCTCAGGAACTTTATATTGTTTCATAGCTTTTCATCAAACACTGATGGTTGATCTAGTGTAACGTGGTACCCATCCATGATATAAGCACCCCAGTAGTAATTTGTACTACAAAAATATCGAGTAATGTCACCATTTTCAGTAGGAAAATTCCAAGGCTAGAATACACACTCTGTTAAACTACCTGATCAGGTAGTTCTTCCTAGATAAAAAGCCATGCTCCCTTAGTCTGCAGAGTCTCCTTGTGAATGAAATTCAAAGCTAACCAATTCCTATTCTAACTCGGGAAACATGAGGAGAAAAGGAAATCCTCTAAGTTCTCTCCCGTCTGCTCTGTTTCCATCCTGAGCCCCAGCCTCAGAGACATACGAGCACACAGAGGTTGAGACAGTTAATCTTGATGCCTTGACACTAATGTTAAAATTCATTTTTTCATAGGATCATAATCTGTAACATGAATGTCCTGCAAGACAATGAGTGATTTTGCTAGGATGCTGTTCTTTCAAAGTACTTCTGTAACTCTTTTGTCATCTCACTCTCAGAACATCCCACCACCTTGACTTGCTTCATGGCTAACTCTGGAGTTAGCTGTCTGAAACTATCATATTTGAAAAGTTTACCCTTGAGATACATCATTTCAGTTCAAGGTAATATTTTTTACTTTATTTGGTGGATGAAAATCATAAGAAAAAAGGACATTTAAAATATCATTAATGAAATTGCATAGATATCTCACAGAAAGTAAAATAAAGTCCCTTAATTAGATATTAGATTAACTACTCTTAATAAACTTACATAAAGTTAGTCAATCAGTGCTGTTCTCTCTCAGTATCCCCTGAGCAATTAAAATTCAGTACTCTGCAAGATCCATTTAATGATTTGGCAAGGTCTTTTTTGGAACCATGTACACAGTGCCAGTATCAGAACATTGTGCAGGAGTCTATATACATTACACAAGATTCCTATTGCAGCAGGTTTGTGGGTCCTTCAAACACAATTACTCTCAAAGAGACCAATCTATTAGCTCTCCAATGTTAATAGGACGTATGTCGAGCAGCTTTGAGGTCACTCCATTCAAATGACATAACATGAACAAGATCATTAGAATATCCATCAACTGTAAGATCAGTCTGACGCTGTGGATGTGGCAAGAAGCGTGACTGTGAAAGGTAAATAAGTGTACCTTTTCTTTGCACGTAGATACATTCTCAGAGGTCACAGCACTGCAACATGTTATTTTTTAATTCTTTATTGAAAGAGGACAAAATAATTCACAAACATGATTATCTTATCTCCCTCTACAGCAGCTGCTGTATGTGTACAGCAATTACTTTTCAATATTAAAGTGCTTACAGCAGAATTCATCAGTACACATTGGCCCTTTTTAAAGCTGGTTTGAAGATAAAAAGTTCTTGAAATAGATGTAAAGCCATAATTAAAAACAAACTTAAAGACTAAAGTAGTTTTAGAAAAATAATTTTTAACAGCTTTATTCTTGCCAGGATGCATACTTGCATATATTCATTTGCTGTGACTGTATGATGGCGATTATGTTTTGTAATTTTGTTTACATTTACTTACTGCCTTTTATAAGAAGTATTCAGCAATTATTACCAAAAAAACGTAGCCTTTATGTTAAGAACATATTATCTGTTCAGTTCAGCTCACAGGAAGCTTGTGAAATTCTACAGTGGTCTGCGACGAAGGAGCAGCCCAAAGTCGAAAGATGTTTTGGCGAAGGAAAGCTGTACCTACCCTCCAAAATTTGGAGGCCAGAACCACCAGGAAATTTTCTCCCTAAGAAAATAATTTGAAAAAGAGTGAAGGACTTGAAAAGCAAAATCATCCCTTAATCTGCCAGTGGGAAAGATGCTGGAAACATAGTCAGTATTCTCTATGCCCCAGTGCCACTGCAGCTCCTTCATTTCTCTTGTAGGGAAGGAAGAGTGCCATGGTTATGAAAATCATTTATTTACTGCTGAGAACAATGACTGAACTGAAAAATCAAAGTGTGAATTAAGAGGTAGTTCAGCTTCATCTGTAGTAATACACAGGGCTGTTTGGTCTGAGAGTTGTTTTGGAGATCTGTTTTTAATTTAAACAGAGTAGCTGATGGTATCTGAAGACTTCCTACACCTCTAACAGGCTGCCTTATTAAAGACTGAGGTCCTGAAACCTAATAGCTTCTAGATGCAAGGCAAGAAAAGAGTCATTGGCTATTTCCTGGTGATAAATCATGCTGAAATGTTTCAGCATTTAGTCTAACATCGAGAAACAAGCACAAATGGTGATTTGTTGATGCCTGGCCCAAGACAAAAGCCGCAGAATGTATTTCAGAACTTCTGGTTCTGCAAAATAAGCTGCTAAAATTATCTGGAGAATCACATATAATCATTTTGTGCTTTGTCAGGCTCATTTGAGTAGTATTTTCATAAAGACAGCGTTTTCCAAAGGGGCTGTTGTCCTAGTTCTAGAATTAACTGAAAAATGACTTCTTTTTACTAATGCCTACGGCCTAATTTAAAGAGGAATGTGCTTCAGACCTATCGACTGAGAACAGAGAATGTAAGCAGATGCAGCAGTACAGTGAGACTATGGCAGAACTAGAAATTCATTCATAGTTTCCAAACCATGAGGAAACCATCCCTCTTGGAGACAGATACACCATCAAAACTGTCGGTGTAAGTAAGGACCGCTTTTGGACTCCTGGAGCTTTGGCTCTTTAGCTGATTGAGATGCAGAGACCCGTGGGTCCAGCTTCTCTTGTTTCACTTAGACCGTACCCACCTACTCCCTTGAGCACTCAGCCCACGCTGTCTGTGTGACCCAGTGAGAGCATTGTGGTGTTGTAAGCTTTAAAGCCAGGTGGTTTTCTCTCCATGCAATCAGAGTACAGGCAGACTGTCCTTAGGATCCAACACATCAAACCAAAGAAGATATTTTAAATAACAAATATCTAAGATTGCAGGGCACACAGCTATCACTCCTTCATAAGAGCAGCAATATAAAAAGTAGCTTGAGATGTGCAGCTTCACAAAAAATAAACCACAGCACAGAGAGCATTTTCCATTACATTCAAATTACTCTAACAGAGATATAAATTAAAAAATGTTTTGGGAGCTCCCTAAAATTATCACAGAATCATAGATTCACTTAGGTTGGAAAAGACCTTTTAGTCATCAAGTCCAACTGTTAACTCTCAAGTTCACCACTAAATCACATCCCTAAGCAAATGACATGTTTTCTGTGTGTTTCAGTTAAAAATGCAATCAATCTCTGCTGTGAAACTTTAAATTTTTCCCTAGCTTTACTCAGCTTAAAAAAAGACGTCCATTTAACTTCAGAAAAGACCCCATTGCTTGTTCCCCCATATTTAAAACAAACTCTTTCAGACAAGGATGTTTTCCTCTGGTCTGTGATCAATGTCTAGCATAAGAGACTCAAGCTCTCCACTGAGATCATAAAAGTATTAGGTAAGAATACTAACAGCACGCGAGTGGGTTAGCATACAAGCCATACCAGCAGTAATAATTCATATGACCTTCTCTTCTGCTGGTACTGTTAGCTCACTTCTCGCCCTTCTCTCTCTCTTCTCTTCAGGGAACTTCAGAAGTTATTCATTTCCTACAAGTTAAAAAAAACCCTTGAGCTTCACTCAGACACGTCAGGGGATCTGTGAAAGTTTGTCACAGATTATGTGTCGAGGTAGGCACTGTTACTTAGAGGGTACATTATTGATAAAAGCTAAATATTTCATCTTTCTTCACTGTCTCTAAACAAAACTGGCATTTACTTACCAGGAGGCTGAAAGTTCAGCCTTTTTGGTTTTATAACAAGGAAACATGCTGGTAATTTCTCTCTAAAGGATACAGATACTATGGCCTCTTTGCGGCTGTAGCAGAGGAAACTCACAGCATTCACTCCCTTCCCAAAGAAGGATCTGGAAATGCAGAGGGGTGTCCCAGCAGCTGTGCCTGCGTGCTCTGCTCTCAGCCCGGGCTACACCCAGGGGAGAGGAGGGACAGTTTCAATTCAATGTTTCCATCTTTCTTATTGGCCAAGTCCAACCCATCCCATTAGCTGCATGCAGGTGTTTCTGAGTGTGTTTATGCTTTAATTATTCATAACATCAGCTTCATATTTTATGGATTATTCTGCATCAGTTCTGGTACTTGCCTCATGCATTATGCATGCATCTGAATCTGTTCTGATGGTAGGCATAAAAGACACAAAGCATGTCTCTCACCTGTGTGCTTCTGATTAGAAAAGAGCATTTCTAACCCTGAGCCTGAATTGAATCCCAAATGTGTCCTCCTTTGTCCCGTAAACTGCACTTTGAACATTCTTCAGTGAACAAAAGGTAGAATTTTTTTCTCTTCTCCCTTACCCAAACCCTCCTAATCTTACTTTTCAGCCAAAGTCATCTTATAATGAAAAAAACCTCAACCTTATAAAATGCACTTTTTTCTGAGTGCTCGTTTGGAAGGAATGTCAACCAAAAATCATAGCAAAGACCTTTCTTTGAATAGGATCTCTGAATGACCCAAAGTCATCAAGTCCAAAGTCTCAAAACACAGGCATTGCATAGTACGCTGCTGATTTACTCTAACAGACAAAAAGCAAAGTTGTCCTAGTCAGGGAGAGAATGAATTTATGGCACATGGAATACTCAAGTTTGATGGGGGATACACAGGCTAGCGTTGTTTCTGCTTATGTTGTGCCCAGGGAAGGGCCGTTGCATCACTGCTCCCTTGAATCCCTGGAATGGCTCTGACCCCCATCAGCCTAGTGCCACGCAGGAAGCCTTTTTCTCTTTCCTTCAAAGCCAGCTTTCCATAAAATTGTCAAGACAGTTTTAGCAAAACGCAACCCAGGAAAGAGTTCTTCAATCACATAAAAATATTTTAAGAAAAATATTGCAAAATTATGTAAATACATATAAATAGCAGCCTCCTGAATTCTTGGTAGTTGTTTCACCTCCTACACCCAGAGGACTGAGTTCTGAGCATGGAGAAGAGCCTGAAGCTAATTATACCTGAGCGACATCAGCCGTTGGCCCAAGAAGACACTAATCGGCGTCTTGCATTCATAATACTACGTGTACAGAACATCAAGAAAACACTGTTTGATTGGGGTGTTATTCTTCCCCATAGCCTTCAGCAGGAGTGTTGGCCACCTGCACTGAGGTGCCTGAAACCATCCTTTCCCCACTATCCTAGCTGATCTCCAAACAAAGACCTTGAACAGAATGTAGCTGTTACTTGTGTCTGCAAGCTATAAGGAAATTATGTCACACTGCAATTTTGGACCCTATTTTTAATCCATGTCAGTTTAAATAAACTAAAAATAGTGTACCTGCCTTCTCTATTCACTCTCTGCTGTTTTTCAGGTTGAAATGAACCTCAGCATGGTCTCACCAAATTATGATTTTTTTTTCCAATCACACATAGGAGACAAAAGAAAAACATTTGCGATTTTACTCATGGCAGACGTGGCTGACTACCGTCCTCTATCCGCTTTCCAGAGCACAACTGCACGCTGTCGTGCTTCTGTTTCCTAATGTGCCCAGTCTTGCTCTAAAAGCGGCACTGGTTTGCATCAAAGACAGCAACTCTCTTCTCTGCATCCACAGTCTGAGCTTGCTGTTGGCAACACCATGAAACACAACCTGCTCTCCAGCCTTCCAAGGCAGGCGTGGTCTCCTCTTACTGAGCCAGATTACAAATTCCTTCTGTGCTTTGTCAGCCTTCTAGACACTGAGTTCCCATAACACACAGATACAGAAAGTAAAAGGAGCATCTGAGACTTAGGAAACGTTTCCCTTTTGAGGCTTTCATCTCAACCCAATGACTGCTTATGGCCAGACCCAGCGGTGTACGCACATACGCAAGCCTTTTAATCATTCAGCAAGTTTCATGAGTTGCCATTTAGCTCTTGCCAACCTGTCCAAAAGAAACTCTTCAATAAAAAAGAAGTAGTTAAGGAAAGGTGCCTGTGACTCACCTGTCACTTAAAAAGGGACATATTGGGGTTTTTTAACACTGCTAACATACAGGAAAAACTTATGCTAGACATCCTTCCTTCTCCTCTACAACTATCCTCTTCCCTCAGTCCCTCATTACACAGTACATCTTCTTTTATATAATTGTGTGAGGTAGCAATGCAGCACCAATTATGGCATTTTAATTAGCTGGCCAAATGTTCCCAATCCTGGTTTTAACCTAATGAGTGTATGTTGAGATTTGAGTTGTGTACGCATTATCATACAAATGTTTCTACAATGCAAACTTCCACAGCAAGGTGAAGTGAATGAAAAGACTGTTCCAGTGCTCGTTAAGTTTGGAGTGGATATTTTACACCTTGTATCAGAAGTATCAAGTACCTGCCTTTCCAGATAACATGAACTGGTTCTCAGCCTTTCTGTATCCAACTAAGATAAGACAAGGAGTAAATATCCTACATTTAGATTCATGGAGCACTTTTTAATCTCTAAAGTGCTTTGCAGGCATTAACCACATAATCATTAAATATTGATATTTGCATGATTAATGCTTTGTTGTTACATTATATGAGAAGAAAGATACAAATGTCGGGAGAAGTAATCTCCTTTGGCAGCAAGCCATGAATTTGTGTATAGAAGTCTGTAACTTGTGTTTCAGATGTGGTCCTGTTAAAAATCTGGCATCTTTAGAAATAGACTGTGGCTATAGTTGATCCTGATGCAATATTTTAATTTCTTCCTTTGTCAATAATTTGGCCGAAATTAAAATGTGCCTAGAAGGACCATTTCCCATAACAAGCATTTTTCGATGATATATGCAGCACTAAATCTGATGGATTTTACAGCCCCCATCAGCATCCCATCTATAATGTTTCTCTTTGTACAGTAAAGGGAAAGGAGAACAACTGCTAACAAGACTTTTTTCTTCGCTCTGAGTTTACTCGTTTCTTGCATGTTCTGCATTGTGACCTTGGACGTATTTTTTTTTTCTCCTTTGTTTAAAGAGGGCAAAAATATACAGATCAAAAATATTCTTCATTTGACTGATAAGTTGCTTCATTGTTACTTATAAAAGACAAAACTTAGCCACACCAAGTAGGCAAAGTATAAAGAGCAAATCCTCAGGTGTTATAATTTATAATTTAGTACAATTTTTACAGAGTTTGCACCAATTCACCACAGCTGAGAATAAGGTCCTAGAGGATCTCCTTGCTATTTATTTCTCTATTACACATCTCTGCTAGGTCAGAAAGTTCCTGATTTTAATTAATACTGTTCCTGCCAGAGTTACACAGAGGTAATGAATGAAACCCAAGAAAATTCTTTCTAATCTAGTTGACCTGCTTTATCCGATTTCTTTCCCCTCCTTCTATTATTGCTCTGAAGACTCATCATACAAAGAACCCATTTCAGTTCATCATCACTTGGAGAGCAGAAACTGACAATATTTTTTTTTAATTTAATTTTTAGAAGTCCTTGTAAAGATTGTTAATTGTGAAATACAAGTGAAAAAAAAATCATTCCCTCTTCTTCTTAATGACTTTGTATTAGATTCTTACACTAGAAGAACTACAGAAGGAAGGAAAGTGAAGAAAAATACAAATTTAAAGCTTATTTAGACACCAGGTCATTGACCGTTCCTATCAGAAATGACTATCACTTTTTGCTACCTTCAATCTGCCAACAGCTTGCTGCCTTACCCAGCCCAGGCTGCTCTCTCCCGGGGAGCGCGGGGGAGCTGCTTAGCTTTGGGGCTGTACAAATGGCAAGCCACAGCTCCCAGCAGACCCCGTCACATGAAAAATACTTCTGAATACTTTTGCTTTGTCCCAAATATGCCCTTCAGATTCCGGATGGAGGTAATAGACACATTTTTATAATTGTGAGAAACCATAAAAATGTGACACAGCTAGTAGAGGGCTAGACACAGTCACTATGATAATCCAGGAGAGGGATATACTAGGACATACCAGGTCTCTGACATATCATTCTTTAAATACCCTCTGATGTAAAATTATTGCACTTTTTTCCTTTTTCCTCCTAGCTTTTTACATGGAGGATGGCGAGGGACAAGCCTTCATGCACTATTGCAGAGGTGTTAGCTGGCACAAATAACAGAGGTTTGAAGAGCCACCCCAAAAGTCTCCGCTCTGGGCGATAAGGAGGCGTGCAGTAAACGTGCTGGGCAAGTAGAAAGTCCAGTGAGTGCTTTCCTGGTTTTCTAAGCGTTATAGAGTAGAAACTAGTGCTCTAGAAGGCTTCTCTCAAGTCAGAATAGGAACCCTTCTCATCTACACTGAACAGTTGCACAGAATGAACTTGCAACTACGTTGGAAGAGAACCCCAGGTATGTAATGTTCTTTAAAACACACAAGAAATCAATGGCCAGTCTCCATTCATTGTTAAGTCAATGCAACTATTGAACGCATTCTCTCTGCTTATGTCTTCTCAGGGCCAAATATGACTTAGAATGATTTTTTTCATATTTATATATTATTTTTAAGTAACGTACAGGCTTTTCAATCTCTACCATCATACAAACCTTACTCTGAACAACAGCTATTATCCGTACCAGCTCTGCCAGCGTTATTTGGTTTTGTGACCATGCCCATTGGGAACTGGCCTAGATTGTATTTACAAACATTCATACCAGTTTTGCATTTGATAAGGAGATTTCTAAATGCAAACCAACATCCCAACAGTGGCAAGCTAGTTATATACCCAGGGAATTCTGAAGGACAATGAAGGCACTTCTCTACTGTGCAACAACCACCAGTACCATTCAAACAACTATTATTATTGTTCTCGTTTGGCATCAATTTCCCCAAAAAACATATGTCATTATAGCGCACTACAATCCTGGCACGCTAGATTGCGCTGAGGCGCCTGATAACAGGGGCCAAGGACAGCTGTGGCACAATGCTGATATTGGTGACAGGACACCAACCTCCTGGCACGTGAGATGGAAGAAGACTTTACCACCCACGAGAAACCAGCAGAAACTGAAAAATAATAGAAAAGCCCATCCTATTGTATATTTTGGGGGGGGTGGCAGGATCAGTGCAATCAGATATGTATATTACAGTGTAGCAATCGAATGAAAATAGAGAATTTGTAAGCATCTCTTTACTAGAGTTATGGCAGACTCTCATTCCTGCTCCTGGGAGAGAGACGAGTCAGCAGCACATTCACGCTGACGCACTGTAAAGAGCTGCAGCCAGCAAAGGGCCACTGGTCACCGTATGTTGAGGTTGAAGTAGCCCGTAAAAGGAGTGTGAATCTGATTTTAAGGGGAAATTGTGCTCTGCAAAGCTGAGATGACAGTGATTGGAGATAAAGGTGTTTATTCTTTAACTTTTGGTGTCACTTTTTAATTTTTTTTTTTAATGGATAGCCAGGAAGGTCCAAAGAGAGGGCTTTGGAAAGACTTCGGTTGGAAGCACAGTTTCCCTTTCCAGAAAGAAGTTAAGAGGAGCAAATATCAGTTTATCAAATCTTGGTATTCAATCTTTCCTTTATACCCTCAAATTAGGTATTTCCTCAGAACTCTACACAGATCATGTCTGCTGAACGTGTTTTTCTAAACCATCTCAGACATGTAGAGTAGGCAAATCATCCCCAGAGCTTACAGAATTAAGAAAGCAATAGACGACAGGACAGGAATGCCAGTATCACTGCAAAGTTCAGCTGCACAAGGCATGTTATCTAAAATACGCCTCACTCTAATGCCAACAAGCTCTAAAAACCTAGCTCTAAACATTCAGAGGCTTGTTTTGATCTACAGTAATTAGTATTCATTCATTAAAATTCATTATTTTTGAAGCTGCATGTTATGAAAGCAAGGAAGTTGTGCACGTAAATGGAAATAACATATTTCACTATGGAAGAGCATTTGTATTGGCTATCTGTGTTGACTTTATATTACAACTTTACCCTGTTATCTTGTTTAAGCATAGTGTTAATACAATTTTTGCATCACACCATATAATCAGACACCACAGCTTTGGGAATCTGGTTTATTGCTACAGATTTACCCTGTGGCTCTCCACAAAGACTTGGCAGTGTAAAGCCAGGATTTGTTCTACCCAACTGCTCTGTGTGACAGAGATGATATTCTTCTGACACGCGGGCCTAATAAAGGGATTTTAGCAAAAAAAAAGGTTGTTTATTTATTTTGCCTTGGATTGAAACACTGCTTTGGGGCCCAAATAATTTTAACAATTATTTTCATTCTGGTTACCATTTTTAGGCTTTGTTATGAGGAAATTAAAATTGGATAGTATCTTTTACCTTCTGATATCTCAAAAACCCCTCATGCATAATTATCCCAGAAAAGTATTGGTTGTGGAAAGATATTCTAACTTCCTCAAAACTTTTAAAAATAGATGACATTTTTACCATCCCCAGTGATTATGTAAAGTTCTTTAAGTCAAGTATTATCTGGTTGCAACAGATTTGGTATTTTGTCTACTATCTAAAAAGCACGTTAAATGGTATTTCACAATCTATCATCCTTTTACAGTTTATAGATTTTTAAATGCTATCTTTTAAAATAACCTTAATCACAGATTCTTTATATGGGGCCCCTACTATAGTGTTTACTGCTTGCTGAAAGTAAAATGTAACATAAAATAAAGATGAAATAAACCTCTAATATTCAACATTTTTCATAAACTGGCTTGAGATGAACACCTCTAACTGTAGGCATAGTAAAACAGTACATCATTAGAATGTAATTTTGAAGAACATTGGTGTTTTATCTTTAAATCTCAGTAAAATAAATTATGTTTATATCTGTCAAAGCAATTATCTCATCAAATGGTGGTGCTTTCACACAGCTCAAGTATAAGGAACAGTGGTAGTCTTTTCATATTTTCAATACAGTTGGAATCATTTATTTTAGTAGCTATTAAACAGGAAAGAAACACTTCATGCTGCCATTTCCAACATCCTTAAAATATTATTTTTAAAACCACCTAAAGAATTCAAAAGCGGGGGCACAATTCTCTGTTGATTACATTTTATAAGTTGTTGTAATTTTTTTATAGAAAGGAATTGCTTGCTATTAAATACTCCAGGGTTTTAAAGTTATTTCTATAGAGTTATTTTTAATTTATACACACATACACACAAAAATAGCTACATTAAAGGACGCAGCAAAGTCACCCAATTGAAAGTTATCACATGCCAGAATCAGAGAGGCCCAAGAAATCTTCTTTCTATATGTTTCTATGCACAACTTCTGTACTGCAAGTAGCACCACAAACATGGGATACCTTGGGAGAGTTAGAGATTGGATCAGAAATGCTGGAGAAGGAATTAAGGTTCAGCAGGCAACCATAAATCTACTGATTTCTGACTTTCAAGGATATGACAAATCCATTGGTTCTCAATTTACAATACTGGGATTTTTTTAATAAATGGTCAGATCACACGATTACAATTCTATTTCCTCAGCTGTTTCCTTCAGTTCAGCTGTCCCCATGACCACGGGAGGATCTTACAGGTGTCAGACTGATGAGGACACATGCACCGGGAGGGAAGCGTGGGGCTGGGACAAGAGCCCAGCGTCTTGCCCTCAAACGGGGACTGCTACTCTGGTTCTGCCTGTGTGCTCTATGTTGTATTGCTGCTGCTGCTTTGGCTGAGTTAAGTTTTAGCTCTTCAGAGTGTTTCATATTCATATATTAATAAGGCTAGGTACCATAATTTTCCTGGGGAATACTGGAGAGAGAAACAGCAACTTGTAATAGATTATAACCCAGTTAACTGTAATGCACGGGAGGAGGTACTGCGGCTTTTCTGTAAACCCAGGGGCTTCCAGTTAAATATCAAACACGTCTGTGAAAGTCAAAGACATTAGACACAGTTTATAAAAATTTTAGAGTCTTCTCTACTGCAAAAGGGCTGGGCAACCTCGGTCAGCTGGGTGTTTTGTGCAGGTATTAACTTCACTCCAAAAATTTCTAAGCAAGTTTCCACATCCCACTCCCAACTGTTGCATGCTCTTGCAGAAGAACAAAAAAAGCCCAGACTCTGAAAAACCACTACACAAGAACCATCCCCAAATTCCCCTGCATGCAGAGCACACTAAGACCTGGCACAGTAGTCAGGTTGCGATTAACACATACCAAGACTGCAATTAGATTAAAATCAACATGAAGGAAAGCTCAATTCAGCTGCACATAATCGTTAGCAAAGTGCCCGGTCTTATACTCCACACCAAGGATGAGCACAGTGCAGCCTTGAGAAAAGAGAATTAGACCCATAGTTTTATGGAGAGCGGTGTGTATAAGATTGAAATACCAAAAACACAGCCTTCTTCTCCCTTATTTTCCCTCCTTCTCTTCCCTTTTTTCTTGTTTTGCTTTTGCTGTTCTAGTTTATGATGTTCTGCAGAAGACAAAAGCCCAGAACTCAGTACGCTGGCACCATGCCTGGAATGGTGACATATTGCACATATATTTTTCATACATTTTCAAAAATATCCTTGTGATTTTTTTTTTTTTTTTTTTTTTTTTGCATGAATTACTGTACGTGTTCGGCAGAGCAACACCCCTCCTTTTATCCTGGGCAACTACACAAGGACATTCTGCCTTCAGTTCCTGCTGAAGCTTCCCACAGAAAGAGACTCCTTCAGAAAAGCCTCCCTTGCTCTGAGCAGCTCGGAACTATTCTTGTAACTGTCAGCAAGAGCTTGAAAAGAAGCAGAGGGGATGTGCTGCTTTATAGTATATTGGGAGCCAATATGAAGCAAAAAGCAAGTAGTGATTTCGGGGAATAGTTCAAATCACAAGCAGAGTGATCAAACAGTACAGTCCATGGATACAGAGCCCCTTATGTGAAAATTATCGTATCCTGTCCTTATTCCTGATCTGCTTTGATATGTTAGCATAAAAAAAGCCCTTTCTTGAATAATAGCTGCATCCAATCTCTATCCCCCAAATAAAAGTTTTTTAAGCAAATGAAGTAAAATCCACCCGGAGTTGAACATGAATCTAACTTAAAAACATGTCTGTTCAATTTTTTTCACAGCTCTGCATTTGTCCTACCTGCACCCAAGTTATCTGAACACCTGCCAGCCTCCACCCAAAGACACTGTGCTTTAGAGCAGGCTAGTGAGCGTGTTTGAGTGCAGTGCTGGTGCATCACTGCATCCTCAGGGACTCCACCCCAGAGCTGGGCAAGCTGTGTTGGGTGTCTGCAAGATGCTGCAGGCAGGCTGAAACTTCATCACACAGATGCTCAATTGAGGACTTACAGAAAGGTGTGAAATGCTCATTTATTCAACACAGGAATTCAGAACTTGCATTTTACACCTGGCGTTTTGATATAGTGAGTACAAAATCAGTCAAAAATCCAGCATGGAACTCGGGCATTTGGTAAATTCCAAGACTCAAGTTTCTGTTCTTTGAAAGTCTGAAAACACAGTCTTCTGTAAACAAGTTGTCTACAGTTTTCTTTGTTCAGTTCTCCTTCAGTTCACCCTTCAGGTGCTAAATACCTATATATACCCCTCTATATTTCATTTAAGTGTCAGGATTGATATTGTTAAGTATATTGCCCTCTAATCTGATGGTGAAATTGAAAGCCGCCGCTAAGGTGCCTGAAGGAGAAAACAGAATTAGTGTCATAGTTGGTTTTGTGAACACTTAGTGGAGTATAAATTTAAGTCCGTGTAATGCCAATGGCTTTTGCCCCGGCATCCAGGATTTTTAGCCATAAATATAATAAGATTTAAAGACTGATGTACTAAACTATGAAGGATCAGTGCAATTTCATTGTCAAAGTTCAGCTTTACAAACCATTGAGCTGTGGTTCAGCTGCTGTAGATAGAAATACCTGTAGATAGAAATCGTAGCAGACATAAAAATACTGCTTGTATCTCCTCAGCTATCCAATTAGACACTTTGTTTTCTTCTACCCGTTGGAACTACTTTTCAAAATCAGCTGAGAAGCCTGTACTTCCATCTTTTTGTGAACATACAAATCCCTTTTCATTGATGACCCACCAGGGTCAGTCTAAGATTTTATTGCCCAGCCAGCTTTATTTGCTGTACCCTCGTGAGCCAGGTCCTGTATGCCAGGTTAGGTAGGCCCGTTGTAGCTGTCAGCTCAACACTGGATAACTTAAGCCTTTGGGGAAAAATAAAATAAGGTTTTTTAAAGCCTCTGTTTTCTGAGACACGGTTTCCTTAGTGCACATGAGAATGATGGATAATATACAGGCTAACCTACCCCTGCTGTACCCGGTATCAAGGTCAGAGTGCTGAGGAGTTAGCCCACAGCAGCAAATACTGCTTTGAGTTTTATTTACTGGGACATTGTAGATACTCTATTGGTTTCATATTGCTATACTTATTTACTGCACACTCTTTCTATTGTTTTATTTAATCTTCTGCATACTGATAGCTGTTTCCATAGCCATTAACTGTCAATATTAATTTTAAAAGCGATATTGTATGAAAGCAACCAAGTGAAATAAGGAAAACTTCCTTTGTCACCTGTACAGATCTGGATTTTAAAATGTTGGAAACAAAAACAACTAATTCTTATCCACTGCATCAGCACTTTTGAGTTCACTAGGCATGACTACGGCTATCACTACTTTTTGTTGTTGTTTTTGCTTTCCACTGTGGCACTGACAAAGCCAGGGAAATGCTTAATAATGAAAAATAGAAATTAGTACAAGTATCACGTTGGGTTTTACTTCTCTGGCATGCATTTCTTTCAAAAAGAGTCTGTCCTGTACAATTTGCAGCCTGTTTCAGCATCATCGTATAGGTCTCTGAACACGTTGCCTTCCAGGAAGTAATTTATTTTCCTGAGTTGGCATGGAGCGGTCGTTGCAGGAATCCACCACACAGCCAACAGAGCAGGAAAAATTATGTCGACGTAACAAAACAAAATAGATCACAAATTGGGCATTAAGAAGACAAATTCAAAGTCCTAAAAAGCTGACAGACAGATGTGAAGTCTGTATATATAAGCATATATAAGTATATAGAGATTGCTGGTCTTCCCTTCTCCCTGCTCAAAAGCCTATAAAATAACTGCAGAGACCAGCGGAAGCCAGATCAGCCAAATCAGTTATTACTGAGACAGGAGCCAATCTTTGGTGAAGTATGACAAACACAAATGGAACAACTGGGTAAAGTCATAGACGAGAGAGAGTCCGCCCTTCAGACCGCTCTATATTTTTTATTTGGGGCATTTTTCTAACTAAAGATGAATGAAAACAGGCTTTGTTCATGGATTCTGGCCATGCAGACTTTTATATGTAATTATCACCAAGCACCTTAGTTCCATTGTATCCTTATCCAGGTGCCACACCACAATTTTAAAGGATCAGTGCTAGAGACACTGAAGAAATGGATATTCATGTCTTCATATTTGTCTTTCTTTTTAATTTCCATTGATGATACAACATGTAAAATTGGGTTGAATTATACCATAACTGGGAAAAAAAGGTCTTGAAAGATGAAATCGCAGATTTGGAAAATCTAAAAAAATAAAATGGAAAATCTAAAAGAAATGAAACAGAAAATCTGAAATACCTTGTGCTGACAGGTTATTATTATTATTAATAGGGAACTAAGGGGAAAGAGTATATCCTATATCAGCCCTGGACTATGTTCCTATTAGTTATCTTCTACAGTTCTACAAGATTTAGAACAGGATAAGGGGATAGCACGAGAGGCAAATCATTCATTAAAACATGACCAAAATCAGTGTCTCCACAGTAAATTCCTCAGTTGCCCATGCCAGCACATCCCTGACATGAGTAAACCTCAGTTTGACTTTTCCAGTGGTATGACTTTATTCCCTAGAGGTTTTGCAATATCTGTCTTTCCATTTCAAGAGAGACAGACACTAATTTTCATAGTATATTAATAACCACTTTAATATTAGACTTATTACCAATGTTTGTTATTCTTATCTAGCTTGCATAATATATGTTTGTGTACAAACAAATATAATGAACAGCAACATTTTGTAGTAACTGGTTTGATGATCTTATTTTGTTTTTCTATAAGGAGGAACATAAGGCACTAAGAAAATAAGTGCACCATTGACAACATCCTATGCATAGTGAAGCAGTGATTTTAACTCATTCTGACAATTTAAAATCCTATTAGAGCATATATAGCTAAAACTGCCCATTTCAAACATTTAATTGTTCCAAAAGTAAATAAAGCAGGTCTCATTCTCCTCTCATGGCAATTTTCATAGACGTAATTCTCTTCACTTAATTGAAGTCACTCCTGAATGAGAATTTGGGTGCATTATTCTTATAAAATATCCTGACTGGATGACACTCCACCGTTTCTGTTCAGACGGAGTAGAGTCTATTAGTAACCTTTATGACTTTGCTATGTTTGACTAAAATTTCAGGTTTAAGATTGAAATTTTAAAACTTCAAGCTTTTGAATTTCAAGAACAGCAATTGAATGCTGGGACAGAAATGCTCTAACAGATGGAAGATACATTACACATGTTTTTATATATTTGTGTGTAGAATTAAATTACATGCTAAGGGATCAAGATAAAGCTCTCCAGAATGCTCTCTTGTGTTCCTTGATCTATCAGGACTTGTAAAGCTCTCTGGGCTAAGTTAAAGAACTTCTGCATTTCCAGATCAGTGAAGACACGTGAGTTGGCAGTTATAGGGCTAAATTAAAGGTAGAAACAGAACCACTAAACAGATCTCCTATCACAACTCCTGGCACCACAGGGGATTATCACAGAAAAACAACAGGAAAAGGTGGAAGTTTGGCTTTTTTCTTAAGACATATGGCACACCAGGAGAGTCCACACTTCCCAGTGCAACGGAAAGTTCTATAAATCATGATTTTGTTTTCTGTAGAAAAAAATTAGGATATCGAAAAGCTGATTATGCCTCTGTCATCTACAGTCAAGTAAGCAAGTCCTCTGTGGTACCAGATACCAGCTGCTCTAGATGTTTTCAACAAGAGCATCTTGAGAAGCAGAGAGGAAATGAGGCAGGCCTTGGCTGTGAAGGGAAATGCAGGGCTTTTAGTCGCAGGCTCTGTTGCTAAGAGGAACAAATGTTTCTGTCCATGATGCCAAGTATGAAAAAGTCTGAAAAAATACAAAGCCTTAAAATATCTTCTTTAAGAAAGAAATACATGTATGAGTTCTAGATTTACCTTTTGAGATTTCACTGGTTTTACTTTAAGAACTTTAAGAACATGTCAAGAAATACTTGACACAGATAATATGGGTCTACCCAGAAGGAAAATCTAAAGCTTTAGAATCAACCAAGACAAATTAGAGCCCTCAACACATGTAACTATGAAGATGCAAAGCACACAGTAATTGGAGGATAACAGACTGCTGCATTAGTGCACTTCCCTTCCTCCCCTGGAACAGTCCTTTAGGACAGCCTCACACAACTGTTGCTTTTCTACTTTTCATCATTTGTATGCAGGAAACCAGACACGGTTATGCGCAGGAGAAAACACCGCTGACACGTATCATGCTTGATTTGTTGATGCTGTCATAGAGTTAAATAATCATTTGCTGTTGTTTGCATCTGATTTTTTTGTCCAAAACAAAAAAAAAAAAAGAAGGGCTATCATTCATCTAAATTAATTTAATAACTAATTTAATAGGAAAGAGTGGTGTAATTATATTTTCTTCTTAAAAATATGTAAAAAAATAATAATAGCTATGCCTGCCTATACTAGCATAGAATTTGTAATGATTAGAACCCAGTATTCACACGCTCATCCTCCAGAGAAGTCATCAAGGGCAGAACAGTTTTCCAAGGACGGGTGTTGGTATCCCAGAATTTCTAATTTGAAGGTTTCTGCTTTTCCTTAAGCTTCCTAATCTTCTAAAGGAGAAAACAAAATCCATGAGCCTGGGAGAATGCAATGAAGAGAACTCACATAAATGACCTGATAGTCCCTTAAGTCCCTTGGTTTGTATTCTTATGTAAATAAATGTGAGGCACATTCTGCTTTTTCTGGCTTGTCTTCTGTCAGTAAATACATCGCCCACATCCCCACCAACACTCTGGCTACAGCAAAATTCTCTTTTCACATATCCAGTTTTAATTTTCATCAGAGTTTGAACATTAAGCCTATGATGCTGTATTCCTGCCTCTCAAAACCACCAGAAGCTGATTCTCTGCTTCCTTTACCTGATGTGCCCACAGCCCTTTGGAGGAGCTCTACAAGCACATAAGTTGCTGCACTCTTTCCTGTGATAGCTTGAGCACTAATATTATGACTATTTGTTTTTCTCTGTAATTCATTCTACATTCAGCCCATTTTTTAAAGAGTATTTCTAGTTGAAGAACAAAAGGTTAGACTACCGGGGTTTCTGCTCTTGTGATCTAAATGTGTTTTGGCTGTGAACCCTAAGCTGACATTTGCCGATGTCACACAAATGCTATGGATCTGTCAAGATGGGCACCAGATTGTATTTTGATAGCTACTGCGTCGGTGGAATACTCTCGGCCAAAAATATGGGTCTTTGGCAGCTTGTTCCTCCTGTGTCCAGTTCACAAAATCATCAGTTAGCATTTATTCATACATCTCAAAATTTGATAATGTATTTCAAAAGCAGAAATACCAGATTTTGGGTAATTGTCAAATTAGCATGTAAGCAGTTTTCTGGACGGTAAAGCGGGCACAGAGAGAGCGGCATTAAACTGAAATGACCAGACAGGATTGGGACAGTTTTATCTGATGAGGGTCTCTCAGGTTGGATATTTCTGTATGTTGAGTTGGATGCAGGTTAATTTATGGTATTTCCTTAATCTAATATGTTTAATTTAAGATCCTAATCCAGTACATAAATTCCAGACGTACATGTGGATGGGCTACGATTACCATCAAATCTCCCAAAAGCAAAGTTAGGCAAAAGGAAGCAGCTTTTTGTTATAAAAGCTCTTAAATCTTTTCACAAAGGACTAGATGTCACAAAGGCTGGAAGTTTCTGGTTAGAAGATCTAGAGCAAAGCAAAAAAATGTCACACTGAATCCTTAAGTTGGTGCTCTTTTCCTCACTAAAGTCTTCCAATGATGGAAGAAAAACGACTCTTCCTGTAATGTGTCACATGGTTCACATGGTGATGGCAGCCTCCTGCTCCTTATTATAACCATACGCCAAAGGTTTACCGTGAGCCATTAATTATGAAGGTGATCAATTAAAAAAACCGATTTAGTCTCAGTATCAATGCGTACGGTACCTTTCAGAGAAAGACTGCTATCATTTAGTTCCCAATGTCTTATTAATGAAAATATTGTGCTGAAGTATCAAAATCAAATTGAAATATCAATATCAAAATGAAATATCAAAAGGATAAAAATAAGCAAAGTGCTCTATTAAAGTGGATGTCCGTTCATCATTTATGATGGCTAGAAAATGTATTTAGAATTTCTGCGTGAGAATTTAAGTGATTTAGGAGAAGATGGCAATGTCAGTAGGAAGCTAACATTTAAAAATAGCAAAAATAACACTCCTCCTCTCTAATATCTTTCCTAGCCTGAGAAACCCTTCAGTAACTTATCCTAAAATAAATTGAAGTGTAAAAACGGAAAAAAATATGTTTTTTTCCCCCAAGTATTCCTGTTCCTGTTTGAGAGTTCAAGCAGAGGCCAAATCCATCAGGGATCCAGGAATGTGCATCTGTGTATTTAGGAAGCTCAGTGCACGTTTCATAGAATTCTTGAAATAAACAAGTTTAGTTACGTACAAGAATGGAATAAGAAGCAATAGGATGGCACTAATCCAAAGCAAGCACATCTCCCCAGCATTTTTTCGATATTAATTGCTATAATAAACCCATTTTCTCTGCATCTGAGGACACCAATCTGTGCCTCTTGAACCACTTGTGCCCATTAGCAGCTCATGGGCAGCGCCCATGGCGGGGCTACAGCACGTGATGACTGGCTGGCAGCAGGGCCGGGCGGGCACAGCGGCTCCTGCTGAATATACAGTTGCTGCTGAAGAAGAAAATCACCCAGAGGGACTTACATCAGCAGGATCTCTTAAGAATTAGCTTTCTTACCCTTATATCCAAACTAACCTCACATGAAGCAGCTGGTGCCCTGACGAGCTGCCACCTTTTCCCGTCTAGGAGTTATCCCTGTGCTTTTCCTTCGGTAGAACACATGAAATGCAGAGCTCTTCCTCTTGCAGGGCACAGAAATGGCCAAACCTATTTCACACAGCACGCCCTGCCCAGGAAAATGGCAATCCCAAACCAAAAAAAGCCAACCAGTGCTGACTCACAACATCCAGCACAGAAAGCTAAAAAAGCCAACAAGCTAAAGCTGTATAACCCCGTGTCAGCTTAGTGCTGCTAAGGCAGATCAAACTCTTTCAGATTCGCTATCTCTAATCCAAGCCAGGGAGCACAGATGTCGTCTAATACGTCAGTGAATTAGACTTTGCAGCTCCTTCTCCAGGAGGCTGACACACGGCACCCCAGGGAAGAGTCTAAAAGGAGTAACTGTAAACTTTAATACACTACCACATTAAGTGACATCTGTGCTCCCTGGCTGGGCTTGTTTATTTATTTATTTATTACAGCATTCTAATGTTTGCAGAACTATGTGTTAAAGGAAATTATTTTATTTTTTAATCTAATTGAACTTAAATAGTACAGCTGCACTTGAAATCGGCAAAATTTGGGTAATTTCAATATTAAAGCTGCCATTTGTTTTTATTTCTACAGCTTAGGTTTTCTGCTACTTGTTTTTCCCAGAAAATTGAGCACTCACTTTTTCCCAGATCATTTTATTTGCATTGTCTGGCTTTGGACGTTTTGTGTCATGTATGAAGCACAGTTTAAAACTGAGAATTTCAAGAGCTGTCTTAGGTCAAGAACAACAGAAGATTCTCAGATTCCACAGAGCACAGTCAGACCCATAACAATTAACACTACTATCACTACATTTTTCAGCTCTAAATGATATATCATTAATTCTGAATATGTTTTCAGGCTTTTAAAGGATGCTTTCAAAGTGGACGTTACTTAGCCAAGGTACCCTTGGTAGTACAGCTTTGGAAACACATCTTGTACCATCCCATTGATCATTGTACCTCTTCAATAGAATTTGAGGCAGATGATGTGCATGGAGATCATAGCAGTTTTACAGAGATTTTTCTTTTATTCCTTTTAGGCAACATCTCAGAGGTATTACTCTATCTGTAAACTGAACAATATTAGAGTAATTCTTTGTTACCTGCTACGAATCACAGAGTTGTTTAGGTTGGAAAAGACCTTTAAGATCATTGACTGCAACCGCAGATACTACCATGTATCTTTGTGTCAGCAGTGACTCCAGTAGGACTTCAAAACTCTGTATTCAAAGACTCAGAGTGATTCTCTTGTTACATGTTGGAAAAGCCTGTGTTCCCACAGGCATGAAGTGACATTGCTACTTGAACTACTACTTCAAGAAAGGATAACTGGTCAGGAGAATCTTCATCAATTATTTATATAGCACCAATATTATTTTTTAATTCTCTCCAGTACTCTGTGAATGACACCAATAACAATACCTTGTGTCATTTTAATTTGTTACTCCCCTACTATCCTCTTCCATCTGGACACTCCAAATGAAATAAGGCATTAAGCTGATATGCATTTCACAAACATAGAAGAAGAAATAATCCATTTCCTAAGGAGTTATGAGAGGATACCGAAGTATGGAGAAATCAAAGTGGCTCACCCAAACTAGAAGAATTGTAGCCAAAAGTTGATTTATCTGTAAAAGTTGATACCATCTGCAAATTATCCTGCACTGTTTTCCATTCGCTCCAAGGCAGCACATTCATGCTGCATATTTTCATTGTACAATAGGGTACTTGACCTCCAAGATTCAGAAGATCACATTATTTAGAAACTACAGTATAGATTTTTTAAAAAATAGATATGTGCTGCTTTATTTTTTTTAAAACTCTTGCCAAACAATTTTTTATTCCTTGTTTATTTGCTGATTACTTTTAAGTCAGATCAATGCCTTTGAACCAGTGTATCAGCATTAATGCCTTGATAGCAAGGCAACAAAAAGGACAAAAATTATTGTCTCTGGATGAGCAATGAGAAGGGAGCAGTGGAAAAGCGCTTCCACCGTCACCAAGATTACTTGCATACAAACCCTTATCCAATGCACCCAACATACCCACATTTCAGTTACACTTTTCAGTACATTTTACGTTTCAGTACATTTTACATTTCAGTACATATTACACTTCAGTAATATTTCACATGTGAAAGAAGAGGAGCTTTGATGTCAAAGATAGTGACAAAATAAAGGCAAAGTCTTCATTTCCATGGAGTTTAACTTTTTAAAAATGCTTATGGAACAGTCACTAGTTTAAACTTTTTAGCTGAAAAAGCATAAATGATAAATCACACAGTGCTATCTTCAAATAGGGAGCTAACCCACTGAGATTAAATGATTCATCCAAGGTCACATAAAGGAAACTTTGACAGAAGAAAGAAATTATGTTTGATCTCAATCTGATGCCAAAAGGCCATTCTCACACCTTGGGCCCAGTCAGCATTTACCCAAACAGGCAGGATCAGGAATGGAGAAAGAAATAAAGAATTATTTCATATATGTAAGAGCTCACATTGGGCACTGAAGCTGGTTTGTATTAAGTGAGTAGCATTAAGTGAGTAGCTAGAGATATTTCCAGAGCTGACACTAATGCAACCAGCAATATCATTCATAAACCTATGCAAAATACCCCAAAATTAAAAAATTTTCAAAACATGCCCTTCAGTTAATGTTAGCTTGCACATTTCACTATATGAACCAAAGTATTTTTTAGTGGGAAAATATGCTTGGAGTTGAGAAATGTTGCTTTGAAATTTTTTTTAACATTAAAGAGCAGAGAGGTTTGCAGAGGGAACTCTGTGAGTGGTTGTCAGACTAATATGCAACACAAAAGAATAACTAGTACCGTGGGTTTATATTCCTAGTGTTTTCTCACATTAATTAGATGTGAGTCTTGTAAATTATTCAACACTTCTTCAGAAATATGTTCTCCAAAGACAAAATGGTCCTGAAATTCCATTAGAACACTAGCCATTGCGAACAATTAGTACAAACTCTGTACAACGATGTATGATACTGCTGTTTTCTTGTGCACAGTGCAGTACGTGGTTTTTTGATATGGTAATATAGACAACAACAAAAGCAAGTGTCAAAATAATCTGCTTAATAAAACCTTTTCCAGGAAATCTAAAATATAAGGTACTCTCCAACTATATCACATAAAGCAAATTTTCTAGAACACGTTCATTACCATGGAAATGAGAAGATTCTGTACCCACAGTTATCTCATCCCTTCCAGGAGGACAAATAAGTAACATCTGCCATCACCCTCTCCAGGGGAAGGAATGTGAATTTTGGATTTTTTTTAATTACCGCTCACTCAAACATATGCGCACATAGAGACAAACACAGAGACACTGCTGTAGGCTTATCTAAGCAAAGACGAGTCAAAGAAATACGCTGTTATCCTGACAGTGCTTAGCTCATATCTTCTGCAATGATCACCTCCCAGAAAGGTTCGTCTCTTCCTAGAGGTGGATGACAGGGAAGGAAAAGATAGCCTTTGGTCCAGAATTTCTGTGGCTTCTTGAAAAAGGACAGGTAATTTTATTAAAAACCCCAAAAGCAGAGAACTATCTAAATCAACAGTCACCACACAAACAGACTATTTATTGAGACATATGTCACATCGAGGTGAAAACAGAAAAACTGGTGACAAAAAAGACATATATTTTTAAATGCTCCTAGAAGAATTGCCATTAATTCTACCCTTTGAAATTCCACCTTCTGCACAACGTTAGAAAAATGGTAAATTTTCAGCAGTAGATTTACACTGCTCGATTTAACACACTTAACAAAAAATGTTAAGACTAGGGAACTAGCCTTCCTGGGCTTCTTGCAGAGAGGGAGAATGAAGATTCTCCAAAGAATGATTAAAATTGATATGCTGACTTAGATTCCTACCTGCAGGTGGCCTTTAACCACAAGGGTTTCACCTCCGACATCATTCAACATTCACATTCATAACTTTCCAAAACCAATGTTCCCCAATTTGGAGACATCTTCCTGAGAAAGTTGTGTGCACCTCTTGGTCTGAAAACAGTTGTTCATGTCACCAAATCTGTCAGAGGTCTCAAAACACTGAATTTCTACAAATATTGTCAACGAGCCCCTACTACACGCCATGCTGTGACACGAGCACCAGCCTTTCTTAGGCATTAAGGGATCCACACACAAACTCTGCCTCCAAAGCAAATTCATAAAAAACCAGGGTTTGTTCTTTGCAATTAAGAAACTCAGTACAACAAATACAGCTGAATATTTCTTCCACAAAGACAGGAAATAAAAATCGAAGCTCAAATTAAATCTAGACACTCTGTCTTGCTTTACCTTATAGATCCTTTTATCTTACATATCATGAATTTTGCCTTTCAGCTACCTGTGATTATTTCTTTCAAGCAGTACTGCCTATCTGAGTCCAATGAGAGCTTCAATGCCTGTTTCCAAAGAGCTTCAAGATTACTGAACTTAGACTTACTTGAGAATAAAATGTCTCCCATCTAACCTTAAAACTTGGAATGCAAGCTGACTGGGTCGTGATTTATTGTATATGGCAGTTCATCTTAAAAAACTGTTAGAAAGCAAAGGAAAGAAAACAAAGCATGGAAAAGGTTGAAAAGAAAACAGTGTTTTCTATATTATTCAGTTGAAAAAAGGAAAAATATTTGAGTCTACATAAAAATTGTTTGTTTGACTTCAGAATGAAACATTTCTGGTTGTGTTTGTGTAGTGAAGAAAAATGGGAAAAAAGATGGGGGTTTTTTCATTATTTATCCATATTTTACTGAAAGATGTCATTTCAAAAATGACAGTCAAAATTGATTTTAAAAAGCATGAAAGCTAACATTTTCTTCCTAAGGAAAGATTTCAGCTTTCTTGAAATGAAACATTTAATTAATATTTGTGCATCAGGAGGGAGGTTTACTTTCATTTACCCAATTCTAACTAGGTAAATTAACAGCATTCTGTCCAAAGCCCTACAAACTGCTGTATTTTCCCTTTCACCTCCAAAAAAATATTTTGTACAACTCTTTTTGGAACAAAACTATCTCCTCTCTTTATCAGTCTACAGAACAAGCCAACGATACAGTCATGTAGATGAACAAATTTTCTTAAAATATTCAATTTTCAGTTAATATCTGTTCTTTCTACCCTGCATATACTCAATAAGCAGTCAAAGCCAAAGACTGTTCTGGTTGTGTTTAGCTTCCTTTGCCTTAGGCTTCTCTTCACTTGCCCACTTGGCAGTGCCAATGCCTGCTTCTTTCATGAAGACATCACCTTTCAGGAAGGACACAGAAAAGCCATTTGTCATCCCAGAGGGGCCTGTATCTGGTATTTAGCACTGTTCTCTCACTACTATTAGATATCAGATCAAATGCAAGTTATCATCTGCTACAGAAGGTTTTTTTCCTTCACAGCCTATGCCTTCCTTGAGCATGGCAAGAGGACAAGATTCATGCAGCCCTTCATTCCCAGGGGCTGTAAAACGACTTGACGTCGGGATGCTTAGAGCTCTTTATGGCTGGAGGCTTCTTCAGCTCTGCAAGGCTGTAAGTGTTTTTACCCTTAGATTTCTACAGCAGCTCCTTATCATGTTTTCCTGTCAGTATTCCTCAGTTTGTTGCTGTCTGAGGATGGGTGAATTCAAGAACTTTCTACTGCTTTTCAAAGTTTTCCTCCTGGGTGAAAGCAGATTTCCTTGTCTTCCTCTGACATTTCAATAGCTTGAGTTGAATCTGAAAGTCTCTGAAAAATCAGTTCATGTCAACTCATCCCCCAAAATATTGGAAAGTTTTTGAGCATTTACCCAAATCATGGGATTTAGCTTTTTCTCCTCAGTCTTTGAGACTTTTTTCTCTGAAACAATTCTTTTCCCCTTCCATCTCATCCGTTTTCTTTCATCTGAGGTCTGCAGCAAAGACAAACCTACAGTCCTCTCCGTTCCTAAGTTTCATATTCATTCCCAGAAGGAAACCGTGTGCTCTGATATCTGTGCTTAACACAAGTTTGCCTTGCACAGTTGGACTCAACGGTCTCAAAAGTCTTTTCCAACCAAATGATTCTATGAATACTGGTAAAACCTCAAAACAGGCAGGATTTGATTTTTCACGAAAACCTGAGCAAAAAAATTATTGATAGTAATAATGCAAAGAAGATGCTGCTCACCATGACAGGTGCACTGGTGAAGGGAGTGACACAGCAAAACATCGCTTGCCTCCTTTACCTAAGAAAACTCCCACTGGAGAGCAAAACCACTGAATGACAATTGAGATTTTTTATTGCAAAGAATTAGGGATAAACATGCATTACTAACTCCTTAAATCCATTATTAAAAGTGATTATCTTCTTACAATCCAAATAGTTGGAAATCTAATTAAATTATCAGTTCCTCTTAGCTGACATTCCACATAGGACCCTAGCACTACTGGTAAAGAAAACACCTTGTCACTCTGTCAGAAGTTCATGCTGCTTGGCATGTCTTGTTATGGGTCTTTAATCAGGAATGATGGTTGTTATGTCCCTTTTTATGAGAGATTCAATGCATTAGACTACCCAAGATCTGGGCTTTAGTCAGATGTAGCCACATGAAGTACACGTGTTCTGGTCAGAACAAGAAGGAGACCAGGAAGAAAATAGCTCAAATATAGAGAAGCAAATATCCACCTGGGCTTCTGACTCACTCCACTGATCTCCGAGGGGCTGGACACTGCACAGGATAGGATGCTAAAGATTATTTTGTACTTTTTAAAAGGAAAGACGATTAGGTATGATTCAGGTTAAACTAAAAAATTTATATTCTATTTCCCACATAAGTGATTTAGCAGAATCTTCCTTTCCCCTTCCTGACAACTACGCATTTACATGAGGACCCTTGATTTGACAGCAAGGGTTAAATCTGGCTGACAAAATGAGGGGGTTCTATCAATATTCCTAAGAAGAGGAGCTGAATCAGGAAATGTGAACTCCATCAAAAATGCCAAGATTTCAAAAGCTTTCAACAGTTTTACTTAAAAGGAAAGGAAGGCAGAGAGAAGAAGGGAACAATCTGGAGATGATATTCGGAGCAGAGATCTGAACCTAGTTCCCTCATAGCTCAGTTTGAATATCCTGGGCTCTAAGCTAGCGTCTGTTCTGAGATCTTTCTCATGTCAGCCTATATGTTTCCGCAATTTTTTTCTATTTTGATGAATTTGGCAAGGAGACTTCTGCTGAAAATGCCCTTACCCGGTTTGTATTCATCTCCATGGCAATTCACATATTTCTAGTTTCCATGCTGGCTGGCTTTTTTTTTCTTTTTTGTGCATCTATCCAGTACCCACTGTCACAGTAATGACTCCATCTAATCCCAAAGTTCTGATGCTCCTGAGTTACCATTTGTTCTTCAAAAGTTAAAGCTCTACTCCAGCAAAAGAGTCTGAGGAGGTTTCACTAAAAACTGGAGGCCCTTCGGAGCCTGGTGGTGGGATGTGCTTTCGTGCTGGGGTGTGCCAGGTGCCAAGGAGTGGATGGAGCAAGCATCTGAATCATGGCACTGGAAATAATAACAGTTGAGACTGTCCAGTTTTGCATCTGCCTCAAGGGCCCAGGCAGAAGGTTATATTTCAGAAGCAGCATGCTGCTTGCTATTCCACAGTAAGAAAACAGCAGCTGAGACACTACCTAAGCCTGTTACATAAGTTGAAACAGGAAAAAGAGACCAGAAATTAGGAAGGATGAGGCCAATCTCTGGACAGTTATCACATGGAAAGCAGAGGATGAGGTCCAAGCGACAGTGGCAAAAATTTCAAAAGATAAACTGTCGCCAGCAAGAGAAGGCAACTAAATTCCACTTCAGCCTCAGTTGACCCAGATGCTCTTCTAAAGTAGTAACAACCGTGGCTTTCCCTGTATCTTTCTTATTTGCCCTCTTCCATGACCCATCGCATAGGAACATGCAAGCTAAACTTCAAAACTGCACCAAACACAGGACATCTGCCCCTCACTCACCCATGCACCTCCATCAAAGGATTGACCAACTGCCACATGCAGCCCTCTCTTCCACGTAACTTCTACTGGTATTCAGGACTGATTGAACTAATTAGCATCTCCAGGAGCTCGGGAAACTAAATACATCATGGCTAAAAAGCCTTCAAATGCAGTGAGGAAGTGCTGGAAAGTGTCCAGAAAATCTGGCAAATTGAACGAAGGGCACAGTCCTTTCCCTTCCAGAAGTTCCCACGGCCTCTTTCAGGAAAATCACACATTGTACCCAAAACTGGATTTGGAAGTTTTACACATGGATATTAATCAACTTGTCAGCTACTAATGTTGAATCATGAGCTTCAAATCAGAAAACTGTTGTGCTCAGCACTTCTAAAGGATATTTCCAAGAGCCTTAGATCAAGATAAAAAAAAGCTATATCAGTTAAAACTATTCTATTTTCACTGATAGAATCTAAAATGACAGTTTGGAGATACAGTAGGAAATTAAAATTATAAAAGCCAAGAAATAATAAAACCCAGGGAAATAGGTACCCATCCAAAACTTCTACCAAAACTACAAAACTGTAAAATTACATTAAGATGTTTGTAACTAGCACGAGGATATAATACACCCACATGTGAAGTTAATGTAATACATGGAAAGCGAGAGATCTTTCTCTCTAAACGTCCTACCAGGCTGGACAAAGATTTGAAATGAGCAGGTAGTAGTTGCATTTCTTGCTTTCAGTAATGCTCTTTCCCTCCCTCTAAACATTCCTCTTCTAAACAAAAACCTCTAAGTTCTTTTGACTGGCAGATCACAAACCACAGTAAGTCAATAGAAATGTTTGCTTTCCTCCAGTATCTTTCCTTCTACAAAGTGTAGTGCTAGGACGCTGAATTCAGTTATGAAAATAAATGCATCACTTTTTAATGTGTGACTAAAGCATAGAGAAGTTTAATACCAGACACCAGCAAAATATACAGTGAGGGTTTAGTCATGCACTTTGATACACATGAATCGAGAAGGCTCTTTCTACGGGCTATTATAACGAGCTGTGTGGTTAGTAAGTTGTCAAGCTTAAAACACAGAATCAAGGACCCAAAACAAAACAGACACAGAGATGACAGGAGTGGAGAGTCAAAGAAGATGCAAGGTATTTGCCGCAGGATGAAACAGAAGTTGCACTGTGTTAGAAGGAGCCTCTCTTTCAAGACAAACATGTAACAATTTGCAAAGGAACGCAAAAAACAAAGACCTCGCTTTTTTCCTGGTCTGTTTTACTGCCAAAGTGCCACTGACACATGATTCAACTCTCCAGACCTTTCTAATACACATTGTGGCTAAGACTGACACGAGTAGTAAGCCCACTGAGAAAGCCTGGAGAGCGCAGGGGCATGATAGACTTGCAAAGCTAACGAGCAATAGCAACCTAGAAACTGGAACACTATTGGTTTTAACTCTAAGAAATATACCCAGGGGATACAGGCTGGAAGGTTAAATAAAGGAAATGGCATTCCCTTCCTCTAGATTACAGTGGTGATGACTACATGCAGCATTTCTTATTTAAATTATATACAACTTGCACGACTAAAGGATTTTGAAAGTAGGCCAGCAACAAACATTAAAGCATTAGGCTCACTTATTATACCTGATAACTGAACTGGCAGTAAACAGTTCAGATTATTAAAGGCATACAGGTTACAGAAGCATTAAGGAGATACCAAGATTACATTTTAATTTTATTAAGATTTTATGAACACCGGCTTTACCAAGGGGACCAATTTTGTGCATTTCTTTTAGCATATGTCTGGACTAGATAAGGAGACGAATACCATAATCAGAGCAAATACTGTGTAGATTTTCCAGGGACATGTGAATTATATTGCTTCAAAGCCATTGTGTTTCACTCAGCATTAGAGCTAAGAACACAAAAGCTGCAAATAAACACACTGTAAAATTAGTTTCTATGAACATAGATGTATAAATCCCTGGGTTATGACTACCATCATCTCTGAAACCCATGACCAGTCTGATACAGCCACAATACCCCAGTTAGCAGCTATTGAGCGTGGCGACATATAGATCTGTGCCATTACTGGGTGAGACCCGCTGAGACCCCAGTGATTTCACACAGATCATGGCTCTCCCTTTCCTCCTTCACCTGTGAGCAGTTCTCGAGTCAGGATTTTCACAAAACAAACACAACAGAAATGAGCAGTGCTAGGAAATCAGTGTTTCTGTCACTCTTAATGTAAGTCCCGAAACTACATAGTCTTCTAAATGGCAGAGAAAAACAGATGGTAGCCCTCATTCCCAGCCTGAACAGAGATGCAGGTGTCAGAACACCTACTCTCACCCGTGGGGAAGCACACATCTTTTCACAGCCACAGGAGAGGTACATAGGTGAGCAAATAAAAATTAATCATTCATTAAAGTAAGGCGCAGGGTTTAACTGTTTAATATGGAAACTGAAGCACACATGCTCACAATTTGGTGAATTAGATGTTTGCATCAGTAGGTCCTTTTCAAAGACATGTAACTGTCTGACCATCACAAACTGTAGCGTGTTTTTCAGATCTATATACCTGTTTGGTGAAGGATCCAAAGCAAAAGAGCAGTATTTGGTACAACAGCAAGACACCTTGGTGTCTGAGAGTGATGTTAATATAACACGCCCATTACTCCTGTTTAACCTGCTAGATTTATCTGAGAAGATACATATTCCAAGGAACTACCCATGCCTGTCCCAATGACATAATAAAAAAGGGGGGTTTGATTCAATGACCATATTTGTTCTGTTCAACCTCTTCCAGGTGCCGCAGTGAAATGATGCGACAACTTTTCTGAAATAAATTGCAATAATAAGAAATTAAGTGACATGCTCAAAACCCCATAAAGCACCAAATATCAGAAGCCAATAAAGAATGCATAATACCTACTTCATAGTCCCACGCACAGCCTATCCCCCTTATCCTGCGCTTCTCACTTCAAAGAAGCTTAAAATACCTCCCTGACTGAAAATAATTTCCAGACTTCGCACAGAGATTATTTCACCCATCAGTAAAAAGGGAGTCATTTCTGAAGCAGCATTTAACAGAGCTCAGCAGCTTGGAACAAAAGGTGAAGAATAACTTATTTAAATGAAATGTGGGAGGAAATCTAGAAAGGCAGAACTTTCCTTTCAAAATTAGCTCAGGATATTGGGTTAAAAAAAATTCTACATGTTGTGAAAATTACAACAAGCCGTTGAAAGAACAAGATCTGAGATGTTTCACGAGTTGATCAGTCCACCTCCCCCCACCATCCGGATATAGCAACTGAATATTAAATCCACTGCTGAAGGATTTTAGCTAGGAAACCACCAGCTGCAACTCAAAAACGTTCCTTGGTGACCCCTCATCCTATACTGAACAGGCCAATTCAAATATCCTGGAGAAATCAGGCAATAGGCAACACAAAATATAAGACTATCATTTATATAGGAGTTATTTCTACTGGCAAATTAAGGGTTACTCTAACAGATTTCCCTACCCAGTCATGAGTTTGCTGACCTGAAGCAAAACCTCATGCTTTCTTTTTGGGGAGCTATTCATCATGTTGACATATGCCCTGGATTCTCTCTGACATGTCCTGCTCAGCTTAGGTGTGGGAGCACACTGAGGACAGCTGTCTGGCCTGGGAATCATTCCCTTAATAAACACACTTACTGCATATGAACCCTATTTCAGCAGCCTAGAGTCATTCCCATCTGTCCGGATGGCATTTTTCCCTGCACTCCTATTAACAGATTTTTGACAACGGATACAGCTACCAGACTGGTGAGGACCTTTGCGAGTCATACTGTTACGTTCAGAGAAAGACATTTCTATTACGTTGGGTCCCCGAAATAAGGAGGACGTGGATCTATTGGAGTGGATCCAGAGGAGGGCCATGAAGATGATCAGAGAGCTGTAGTACTTCTATGTAGGCAGGCTGAGAGAGCTGGGGTTGCCCAGCCTGGAGAAGAGAAGACTTTGGGGAGACCTTAGAGCAGTCTTCTTCTTCCTACAGGGGGCTACAGGAAAGCTGGAGAGGTACTTCTTACAAGGGCAATGGTAGGACAAGAGGTAATGGCTTTAAACAGAAAGAGGGTAGATTCGGAATAGATACAAGGAAGAAATTCTTCACTGTGAGGGCAGGGAGGCCCTGGCCCAGGTTGCCCAGAGAAGTCATGGCTGCTCCATCCCTGGAGGTGTTCAAGGCCAGGTTGGATGGGGCTTTGAGGACCCTGGTCCAGTGGGCAGTGTCCCAGCCCTTGGCAGGAGGGGTTGGAATGTGATGACCTTTATGGTCCCTTTCAACCCAACCCATTCTGTGATCCTGTTAAAGGCATTCTCCATGCCAGCCATCAAGGGTTGGCATCATATCCTCTGAGACTCTCACTCCTGCTATCTAACGCAAAACCCACCACAACTCAGCAGAGAAAAGAAAGGTACAGAGCTCATGGCCACCATATGCTGCCAACAAGACAGCTTGCTTTGACTCTCACAGCTAGAAAAGTCATGAAGGTCAAGTCACTTGACTGCCTAAAGACTAACAGTGGGAAGGAACACATTCTAAAGGTTATGAAATTAAATTTCATCACAGAGCATCATAAGAGGGACAAGCTTTGGACACCATAGTTGCATAGAGCTGATCCCACACAGGAAGAAAAAAACAATGCAGCAAGTGGACAATTACACGATGTAAAAACAACACACGCTCATTTTTTCTTTACAAAGCCTCTGCATTCTCAGTATTTGAATTGTAAAGCCAAGGAAGGGAAAGCTCTTCCTTTCAGTGGTAGTTTCTATGGTACCCAGACAATTGTCCATGCTATTATTTTAGGAATTCTTTACTGCTTTTTTGTTACATTGAAATTTTGTGGAAATGGTGAGGAGTTTGCAGGCTACAAAGCCTCTAGCACACCTCATGAGGTCTGCCCTTTCGAACAGTAAGTGCTCCAAGAAGTCGACCTGTTAATGATAGCTACTTGCTGTCAGCTTACACACTTCCCCCTGCTAGGGAGCATGAAGAGGGTTGCTTGGGTTTTTGTCCCACAAAAGCCAGAGCTACTTCAGGAGCAATTTTAGAGAAGAGTGAAAGACATATGAAGTTATCATTCTGTGTGACCAGGTACAGGTGTCTATCTTAAAGATATTCACAAAAATAAAATAATCAAAAAACCACAAAGTAATAACAGTCTGCTCGATCAACAAATATTTGCGTATCCTTGATGTTCTCAAAGATAATTATTCTTGAAAAAATGTCATTTATTGAGGTTTTCTCCTCTCAACTAATTTATCCTGACTGCTCTAACAACGAAATTAAAGTATCTCTCTCTATCTAGGATTTAAAATAATCTACTGCCTGAAACCAGTGATCAGAAATCCACATTATAATTTTGCTTGATGAGTAAAGAGGACTAGATAAAAAGAGATTAGTCCCTTCTTTGGGATATAATTATCTTTCATAGCTTAGAAAAACAATGGTGTAAGAAATCACCTATTATACATGATTAAACACTGTAACAGCCTGTAACAAAAACCCAACCCAGAGAACATTCCTGAATACCAGTATCATCACTTTCTCACATGATCTAAATTCAGGATTTGTGTACACCTCCAAATTAGGTGTTAACTCTTCTAAGTAAAGCTGATAATGTTTCTATCTGGCAGCAATAACAAGAAGATAGAACACTCCACTGGCAGCCGCAGAAAGGAAATTCATCCCCAAGTTATGATGTTGCAAGTTAATTTCATGACTCTCCCTGATGAATATAAATATGTACCCCTAGGACATAAAACCCATCATATTTAGCCATCTCTAACACTCACAAAACTAGCACAACTAATAAAAATTCTAACAAGTCTTTCTTTTATGAAAATTCGTCTTTAAAGACAGAAATGAAGCTGAGACCTTTCAGATGAATTTGTAACAATCACAGTTGCTGTGACTTGGCTGTGGTCAGTGCGCTGTAGTACTCGTGTCATACCACTAGCTTCTCCAACAGGACATGGGTCTCCCTAGTTCTTGCATCGTATGTGCCAGTCCCATTTGGGTGTCTTGGGTGTTACAGAGACTCTGAAATGCCACTATTCTGCTACATTATAGCCATAACACTGAATTCTGGGTATTTTTTTAATTACATATTTGTTAACAACTTGTTTCTTGCTTAGACTGGTGGGACAAATTTGCCCAACGTCCAGCACTGGTTATCTACAGTTCATATTAATTCAAAAATGTGAGTTCCTGACAAATATATATATATATCACGGGCTCTTAGTATTTTATTTCATAATAATAAGGCAAAGGAATTTTAATTAAATCTTAAGTGTAGGCTTCAAATTCTAATATTTCATAGACACTACATTTGATGGTGTGTATGTATCAATTGCAATCCACAGCCTCGCTACTGATGATAATGGAGTTTCTAAGTCCTTTCTTTCCTCATTTTTTCCAAGTGAAAGCCAAATGTTGTAATAGGTACTTGTCTGAAAGAGCCTCTTAAAATAGTATTTGTGAAATGGCTTTTGGTGGATTGCTGAGGCTAGAAGAGAAATAAATTCAGCAACGTGAAATAAAAACCCAAATAAGGGCTAGAAAAATTATTTTGATGTCTTTCTTAAATGCAGATCTGCCTGAAGTTATATATCGCTCTGCTGTTTGTACATAACTTCAAAAAACCCAAGCAGCAATGAACTTGTGCTTCCATCTCCACCAGCTGCACGGAGCCCTTAGCATTTTCATTTATTTTCCTTCCACTCCACACTCTGGCCCTCAGCCCATTGCCTATCCACGTCCTCCAGTCCCCCAGCGTCCCAGTCGCCCTTTCTTTCACCTTCCTGGGGCTGCACTCACAGGCGCGTGCAACCGTCAGCCAGGGTTTCACAGTTACGTGAACCAGATGGAACCTCCTGTTAAGTTCATGCTAGTGTCACACATGATTCAACTCAGAGCTCAGTAATTACACTGCCTCCTGCTTCCGCCTGCATTTCTCGCTGTTGGAGACACAGGCGTCTTATATAATATTTGGGCTGCCTCCCCAGAGGGTGTCCCTAGAGGAAACCTGACAGCATGTATGCAGACACCAAGAGCCTCTTAACGTTCAGCAAAACAATGCCAATTCGTAATAGCAAAGGAATTAGTGCAATCACTTGAATAAGGTCACCTCCACTTTAAGCACAGAAACAACCTTTAATAACAAATTAACTCTCAGAATTGCCTTAGCTTTCAGCCCCTTCCAGCCACCATTTATTGCTTTGCAAGGGCACTTACTGCTATGGCTTCTTAGAATGTTTTATTTTATTTGAAAACTGAAAATTACTTGAAGAAAAATTTTGAAAAGGCAACCTCTCTTCAAAGAAGTGTTTCTCTTCTCTTAGTAAAACTGCTACTAAATATAAGCAATATCGTCTTTGAAAACCTACAGAGAGCTAGGAAATGAGACACGATTCCTTAAATATAGCTTCCTATTTCTGAAGTGTACCTTTACCTAATACGTCCATAATGGCTAGAAAAGAATAGGACTGTGTAGGCACTTGAGCTGTGCTAGAAATGGGGAGAAGGAGGTGTTGCTTGCCTAGATTATTTCTAATAATGAAAAGGTTTTCATACATCTTTTAACCTACTAGAAATTGTATAATATATTAAATCTCCCTTCTTTCAGATCTTCATTACCTGTCCAGTGAAAGTAGTGTTATTATCAACTGTCATTGGAGAGGTTTGATGATGAGTTTTATCATTCCATGGGTATTTTTTGAAAGATTATCCATCACAGAGATGACCATTACTTTCTTCTAACACTATTTGTGCTAGTTCCTTTTTTTAAATTGCAGATGCTCCCGGGAGCTGTGCTTTGTTCTGCTGACCATACCCCACTGCTGACAACGACTGTCTCAGAAGTGCATCTTTTAGGACCTCATACACGAATTCAGACACACAGGATTCTGACAGAAAACAGTTTCAGAAAACCCACTAAGATTCTTTCATGACTAAGTGACCCTCTGTCCCCATCAGTTTTCCTGTCCAGAAATATTTTAATTCCTAAACACAATATTTCGATTTAGGTCCATTCTACCCAAACTGCACAGCACTGTTTGTTGTTTCTTGAAACAAACTTCTATAATGCTGCGATATTCTTACTATACCTGTTAAAGCACTTTGCATCATTCATTCCAGTAAACAGGTAAGGAGTAGAATCTGATCTGACCACAGTCTACAAGTACCAAGAGAAAGACAGACACATAATCAATATTTCTGACCACCAAGGATATTCTAGCTGACCAATATAAAACACAATTCCGTGGGTGGGTATCAAATCTGGGGAGAAGGCTTGAGGAGAGAGACTTTGTCAGCTACTTACTGACCAGTAAAGATGCCCCCTTTCTTGAAGTTTTTCACTCAAGACTAAATATCTTTCTAGAAGAGACACTGATTTTGGTGTGAATTACCAGGCGGGATTCCACAGTGGGTGTAGTACAGCATGTCTGGGACATCATGGGGGTGCCTTCAGTCACTCATATCTCTGACTCATCTTGGCTGCACCACCTTCTCCCATTTGTAATCAGCTGTCTCCATCTTGAAGACAACTTGACTCATCACATCCAAAGTCACCTGCCAGCTCCTGCAGGAATTTGTTTTTCCAATAGCACTTGGCAGAGATGAGGATTTCCCTGAAGCACCAAAGCTACCTATCTCTCTTCCTCTCTTGAGCACAGTGATATTTACCTGAATTGATATCCCACCTTATTATTCTTCCTTCTCTTTTTCAGTTCTCCCAATTTGAATCTTCACTGAAAACTTTCAGACTGTATATTTTTATTTCTTTTTTTTGTCTGAAAGTTATGGGCATGCAAAGTCTGGGGTCTGAATTTTAGAAGTGACATAAATGAAGTTATAGTTCGTCCTCTGCTGCCCAAGTCAACCACCAAAGGGGTTTGAAACATATTGCTAATTATAAGACTGCTTTCAAACGCCATATTAATATATTCTGAAGCACATTCCAAATAACACTTGCTGTGGATTATAGAAAAAGCAGCCATCATTTTCTCTTTATCTGTATGGGCAAATTCACCTACTGTTCCCTGTATAGCAATGAAATTCATAAAATTCACAAAAGCTCCCAAGTTGAGACAAGATGTCTCATTACCATGGAGATAACGTGGTTGGGTTGACACTATTAGAATCTTAGCTTCTATCTACATCTGATTAGTTCTGGAGAAGGAACAAATTACTAGAAATCAAACAGCTCCATCATGATGTATTGAAAGACAGTCACCAACAAGGACCAGACGAAAAATTTTAGCTCTTTTTTTCAATGAAAGACACAAACCCAGGGCTTGCAGTGCCACTCTGTGATGTCTTATCCCAGACAATCTGCTTAGATAATACATTCTTGATTAGGCCAGTGATTTCTGCTCAGAGGAATCTCCCCATATTCACAGACTTCTTATTTCAGGATTGAACTTCTTTCTGGGAAGGGTTTCAGTGTGACTTTTTACACATTGCCTTTCCTAAAGCCAGGAGTCAGGCTCCACTTGGCTAGGAGGCCCTGGGCTCTGAGATGTGAATAGCTGGCACATACTGTCGGTAACTTCTCCAGCTTTCAGGGAAGTTTTTTTGTCCCTTCAGTTCACAGAGTTGATGAATGCAACATTTCAAAGAATACTTGGAACTAAATTTCCATTCTAGACAGAGGAGAAAGCTGAGGAAGGGAAAAAACATCAATCAATACTCATGAACTTAAATATGATCTGCTAAAATCGTTTCCAATCAGAGTGATCCTATGATTCTCTAATCATTTCTACAGTATATGCAAAAATCCAGGGTAGGAAAAGGCTAACTTCTTGATTCAAATTTCTAGCATAGTGGCTGTTTTGGCAATTCTGCTTTTTGATAGCTATACTTCCTAGTGGTAACTAATTTATGAACTGAAAAAACAGAAAAATATTTTTCTCCCATCACTAACTCCACCAGGCTTCCTAAGCTACCGACTCTGATTCATGTCTATTTATAGGTCTTTCACTCAGTCCTATCTGCCTCCATTTGTGCTATCCCTGTGTACCTTCCAATCTACAGAGTAGAAGAGTAAAGAAAATGCCAGAAGCAGAAAATCCTGGTTATTTGTTTCTCAGTACAATCTTTCTTCAAGGAACAGTAAGATCTTAGGCTAAAGATTGTCATAGTTTTCATTAAAGTTGGCTTTAGTTAAGAACATTGTGACAATAACAGTGGATTTACTAGGTTTGTACTGCACAACCTCAAATTTTCTGGAATTCAATTACTTCATTACTAAACAACTTATTTTGTCAGTTAGCTGTCCTTTGTTTCAAGGCACACCACTAAATTAGCCCAAGATACCCACATTCCAGAATGATACGCTTTTTCTGTTGTTGCACCAGCTTTACAGCAATAAATTCCTGGTAGGAATCATGAAGCTGATGAAAGATCTCTCAATTAGAAGCAATCTAATCCCATGATATCTCGCCAGTTTCCAGAGTAATTATTTTTACAACTTTGATTTAGACCTGGCAAGACACAAACCCCCTTCTTGCAGACCTTGCCATGAAAATGATGATAGCTTGGCTGTTGGTTGCATCAAATATATTATTTCAAAGTCTTAAGAAGCAATACATTGTCTTCATTCTACCATAACACCATTTTCTTATGCTGTAATTCTGGTACGGTCACTGCATTTCAGGCAGAAACATTGTCCTTTTCCCATCCAGTCACTACAAAGTTCTCCATGCCCACCTGCATCTGCAAAATGCAAGGCAACCTCCCTGTTTCCGGCCTATTTAATTCTTTCCACCACAACAGGAGGTTTTCAATGATGTGTGGCAGCTTTGGTGTGCAGCAAGAGCTCAGCTCTGAAGCATCACGACCCTTTAAGTTCAAGAGGTACCCCACAGCGAAACCCCACAGTGCTAAGTCATGCAGTTCAAGTCAGAACAAAGAGTAACAGGTTTCTCTCCATCACACGATAGAAGTAGGTCACATCTAGACATGGGGCAGGGAAAAAATTGAAGTTGACTTCATGAATAAGTCTTGAGCCAGCTCTGACCTCCCATCCCAGGGCAGGAGGGCAGTGAGGCAGTGCTGGAGCGTGCCTGGCGTAACAGCTCTAGAGCTGAATCCTGGGTCACACTGTGCCCCTCCGGGTGTGTACAGGGGTGGCACAGGAATGACACTGACTCAGGGACTGCCTTTGGGTCGTTTTCTACAGCTCCTGCATGATGGCAATTCAGTCATACATGTAGCACACTACGAAGATTTTTAAGCTTCTCCTTTCTGCTCTGACCCTGTTACATACAAACAGGAGTGTATCAAGTACACATCAAGAAAGAATCTCCCAATAAATAAGAAATAACTCAAACTCGGGACCAAAACTGTACTCAGCCTCCTTGATAAATTATCTAGCAAGGACAAAGTTTCTCCAAGCTATTTTATTTTTGTGTGTTTTCTTAATTTCTTCGTGTCCTTTACTTTATTTATAGGTTCTTCTCGATGAAAGATGAGTAGCAAATGTTTTCTCATTTTATGTAATAAATATTTTAGTAATATGGGTGTATATATCAATAACATAGGCATATAATAGAAGCTGTCTTTGGTTTATTTATTAACATTTACCAATGCTTTAAGAATCTATATTCAGAATGCAATTACAGGTTGATTTTCTTCATCATCTGCAATGACATTGACTCTGTAGTCAAGCTAAATCTTATTCATACTTGCATCACAGCCTGATTTATTTATGATGTATCAATTTACAGACACAGGAAAGCACTGCACAGAAAGTCAAACAGAAATGCCCAGAAAGCAAAAAGCGGTTGTACTGAAAATGACAACGTAAGTACTGGGCAGAAAAATCACAGGAGAAACAGTGTGGAGAAAAGTAGGGAAAAAATACAAGCCACCAAAGATCAGCTGAAAAAAATACTACACTGCAAAGTTTGCATCACAAGAAGGCTTTTAGGTGAGCTGGCTCCCCAGAAAGGTGCAATGAGCTGAGAAGGCTCAGAAGAAATGCAAATTCAGGTGGCCCTCTGAGGTGATGATTAAGAATGGCCACAACCTCCATTATCATTGAAATTACAAGATTATTCCATGACCTTAATTTTAGAAGCAGTTTCTAAGACTTTACAAGGTTTATTTCATCCATTCAGTTTAGGAATTTCAAAATCTGAAAGTGGGGGCAGTTGATGCCATTTCACTTCATTCTGTTTATGCAATTGAAACAGTATTCAGAAATTTTCCATTCACTAGATACACATGGATACAGACTCTTGAGAAGCTGGAACTGGAGTTTATCTACCCCTGTTCAGACTTAGCGTGCTCTTTGTCATGAGCCTTTTGAATTCAATATTAACTAGAGGCTTTGATGCCTCCAAATGACAGCATCCTGGCTGCTCTGAGACTCAATTTAAGTTTAGGCTTATGTGAAAATAACTTCCCTAATTACAGGGCCATTTTGCAGATAAAATTGTGATTAACTAAAATGTGATGATCATTACTAGACATAGATTACTTGTGAAGAGGCTTCTGAATAGAATTTGCAGCTTCTGATTGGACCCTCAGCCCTTTTTCTTCACTTTATTTTAAGATTCAGAAACTAAATTCTTTTTCAGTTGCTCCAAAATTAATATGGATTAACTCTAGAAATAATCTTTTAGTTCCTGAAATCTTGTTCTACACAACTGTCTCCAAGAGGACAGCAGAGAGTCTACAACAGATAAAGGAAAAAAACCTAAATTTTTAACATTAAAAAAATTGAAATATTTCAAATTTGAAGCCAAGCTAAGTTTTATAGAGTCTTTCAGAAACTTCAGATCTGAAATTACAAATCTAAGATTAGATGTTGGAATATATATACACCACACCAGGTTGCGTTTTTTATAGAGTCCACAATAAGAAAAGCTGATGAGGATAAGCCAACAATCCCTATTTAAAGACAACTGCTCCAACTAACGTAAGTTCTAAAATTCACTGTGAGAACTGCCTCATCTGCTTCATGCTCAATCTCTTGAACCAAAGCTCCACTACTGACAACCCCCAGATTGTTGTGGTGAGACTTTCTCCAAGCACTTGACCGCATGCACTAGCAGCCCATATTCCTTCTCAAAGAGTCTTGGGCACAGTTCTAACCGTGCACATTTACCGTACTGCATGCACAGAAATCTGTCAGCAAAGAATAAGTGTTGACACCAAAGAAGGGCAGAACAAACCTCTTCCCACACATAAGCTATTTCACTCTTGTCTTCTGGTTAAGCGGTCAAGTATTAATAATTATGATACATTAGTATTTTCACCACTTTCATCACAGAGATATTAAAATTAAAAGTCCATTTTTGGCAATACATTTGATAATTACTGGTGCTAAATTGCAACAAAAAAAGCTCAAAACCATTCAAGTCAATGGCTCAGACCCATCAAAGTTGATGCAAATCTTTCCACTGAATCAGATACTGAATAGTCAAGTTAGAACTACATGAACATGATTTACTCTTGTTCCTTTCAGGAACAAACACGTCTTCCAGTAGGATTTATCTGTTCTTTTAGTCTTACAAAATAATGTATGAATTAGGATAAATCAGAAATTGTTCTCCTAAAAATATGTTCTCTCCACAGTACTGAATACACCATAAATACTTATTATGAGTGAAAAAACAGTCATTTTGAGTATCAGTTTCAAATCATAACATGCTTCAATATCCAAATACTGTCTGACATTACCAATATCTCTTAAGTGACACATATTGCATTCCAGGTCAGTAAGAAGATGTACATTTTTGTATACAATACATAACCATTGCACCTATACAAATATATCTGAGCTATGAGCTTGTTCTCTTTGCTTATTAGGAAGTCCAGTTTAAGGTCTTTTTACCCACCTCTGCTTTATGTCAACCATGTTTCTCTTACACAAATTAATAAATACTCATTTGGCAGAAAGTATAAAGTCATCAACTGTTTTCAGCACTGTTTTGAGTTTTGTACATCACCATTACAAAGAAGAGCAGGCAGGTTGGGGCTGAGGAAGCAAAAAAAAGTAATAAATCTGGTAGCATTGCCTGGTATCACATGGTGATTATTATAACTTCTTAATCCCTTCCTGCCTATGAATAGTCTGGGTCCCTGCCCACTTGAGCATTTTCTTGCTTCACGTGGTCACCTAAATCATTTGATCTTGGAGGTTTCTGGAAGCAACAAACCATAAAAATGTATTCTGGGAATCCTGAGGTGCAAAAATTACTCTGCCTCTGCTACACTGACCTCTCTCACCAGTTACTTCAGCACATTAATACCTACTGTTGGCACTCTTCTAATAGAGCATCAAGATCAAGGTACCATCTCACATGCAGGTTGTCCATGAAGCAAAGCTAAGTATTTCTTTTTCCAGTCTCCATATCAATAGAAATCTCTAATTGCTAATCAATCAGTCTGCTCAGCATAACAAAACTCAGCCTCCTCCTGCAGTATTGTCTCTACACTACTGTTTATAAATTAACTATCATGTAGTCAAATGCAGATTTTAGCTGCTATTCACCCTGCAGCCATGGATATTTCCACAATTCAGCCACTACTTGGTCTCACGATGTATTTTTTCCTTATTAAAAGCAGAATATAGGTTTTCCTCATTTCTACATTAAGGCTGCCACTGGCATTGCCAATCCTCTGACCCATGATGCTTCCCTCTGAAGATACCCAGGCCAGTCATGCATTCAAATCTGTATCTATCCATCCATCTTCATGGCACTTGTTCACTGCTCAGGGGAAAAGAGGTTTTTATTTTTCTTTTGATTGATGTTGCACTGTTCAGAATGAGAAGACATGATTAGAACCGATCATCAGCAGACAAGGATTCTCTCTCAGTTACCTGTTTCCTGAATACAAAGTAATAGTAATGTTCATATGCCATGAAAAGGAGCTGTGTCTGCACCATCCTCTGCTGAAATCTGCCCAAGGATTTTATAGGATACACAGCACCTCTAATAACATCCAGGGTAATATAAACTGCAAAGACACTCACCCTTTCCAAACTGTTATATTCCTTAGGTAAAGAATCAGCCAGAATCTGAAGACAAATGATAAAAAGAAACCTCAGCATCAGCAGTCCCAAATGTGAATGATTTAATTTGAAAAACCGCTTGGTAGGGTTTGTTTCAAAATCTAAAATGAGTCTTTTATTTGAAAAAAACATCAATTACAACAAAGTCAGAATTTCCCTCTAAAACTCCATGAATTAAAAGTATTTACCCGGCAATATTATTGCCATAGGACAGGCAAGGCTGATCATCAATATTTCGGTTAGTACTTTGTGTCATACTCACTTTGCTTGGATTCTGAAGGTTCTGTGCCACTTTTCTGTGAGAGAATTGCTTTGTTATCAACAGTACTTTGCTGTCTGCAGTGGAGCACTCTGCTACTTCGAGCCCACCAGCTAAGCTATGCATCCTTTGGGGAAATATGTACTCAAGCAATAGCAATATATCAAATTGGTTTTTTCACTAGTTTAAATATCCACTTAAAGAACCATTTTGCAAAGATGAGACCAATGTTGAAAAATTAAAGCAAATTAATTAACTAACCTTCTGTAATTCAACGTCACCAAAGAATCTTCTACAGTTGCAGATATGCCCATCATGACAAAAACAATGCATTCACTCTTACATAAGCTCAAAAGGAGATGGGAAAGGCAGAAACACTTAGCTTTTTCTAATTTTTCCTTTGTATGATGATGTCACAGAATCACAGAACTGTTTAGGCTGGAAAAGACCTTTAAGATCATCAAGTCCAACCATAAACCTAAATCTCACAGCAGTTCACAGTGTAGAATGAATAGTACGTTGCAGAGGGAGAAGCCAAGACAGAGGATACCTCACTGGCAGCCCCAGGGTGCCCTAAAAGTCCATGGCAGAGCTGTGACACTGCAGTTCTGCATTTGCAGTTTTCTACTTTCAGATTCAGGATTGTCTTACTGGATTCTTCAGGAGTAAAGTTCATAAATTAGCCAAACACACACGAAATTATATATTTTCCCTCTGAAGCTACAGGACTTCTTTAAACCACTATTGTTATTAAACAGAAAAATGTTATTACTAGCCCTACGTCCTCATTGAAATTAGTATAACACAGTTACATATGTAAAAAGTATGCAAGCATAAAACATATATTAAAAAGTATGAAGAACCTGAACAAGTAAAAACACCAGCACCACAATGAAACCCACTAAACCCAAAACCAAACAATCAAAAATCTGATCATTAAAACAGAGAGCTGAAACGGAGGAATTATATTCAATTCCTTCTGCTTTTCTTGTGCCAGCTGCTGCCATATGGGAATGCTCTTACCTACCACGCTCTGGACTCCCCACACTTTCTGTGAAGGGTGAGTTATCATTTTTCTGAGGAAGACTGGACACGTCTAACATTAAGAAGAGATTCAACACACCCAGAAAGCTTCTCCCTCACTAAAACTCTGACCTCAACAAAGCTGGGAACAGCCAAATGCAGAGATCAGCAGGAGAAGCCCAACTGTATGATTCTAGTGGAACTACAGTTCATGGAAAACGTGTAATAACAGAGAATGTGGAAAGAGCACCCACTACCCAGTTGCTTAGGTTTCTGAAACACCATTAAACAAGACTTTGGCATTGAAATGAAACCTCAGGTCTTTCCAGAAGGCCACAGTGAAGGCAAACACAGACATACACCATCTGTTCTGGAACACCTACAGACAAGTCTATTCAGGAGACTTCTGAACACTTCTGCAGGGGACGGTGACTCAAAGATTGCTCAGGTAGGCTCAGGTAGGCTTTTGTCTTTCTTTACAGGTGGTTACTGCCCACAGCAATATGAACCGACAGCTGTGATTGCATTGCTTAATGCATGTGTCCATAACCAAATGGATTTTAGCATTTACTATTCATTTCTTTCAATGTAGGTTTCTAATTTGCTTAAAGAGAACTGGGTTTTGCATCTGGAAATGCCCCTAAGTCTGTGAGTGGAATAAAACCAAAATTACTCACTTCAGAGTCATCCCATATTTTTATTCTCTTACAGTGAGAAGTTGCTGCAACATCAGAACTATTTGGCCTCGAGGTTAACTTCACAAAAGTGTGATTGTTTGGTTTGTGCCTATGGTGACAGTAACTGCCTCAGTACCAGATGTTTCCAGTAGACCAGCAACCTGCAAGTATTTAAGACCACTTAGGACTTTGCCTGTCAGCCCGCCTTGCCTGGAAATATTTTCAGTTTCATCTTCATTACATAAATGTGCCTAAGCTAACTAGGGACTATTTATTCTATTTCTCTTGACCCTTCCTATGCCTCTCTCATTTTAAAATAAGTCAACAGTCTAAAGATACCTTTTATAATAGATCTGACTAAGGGAGTAATGCTAGAGGGCATATAGATTTTCAAAAGCCCTTAAAGAGCATACACCTTTGAGACTAGATTTTCAAAAGTTTACCATTCTTGCATACTTATGAATTTCAAAGCCAGGAGTGACTCAGGATCTACTCTGACCTTTTACAAGGAATAGACTGTAAAACTTCAACCAGTAATTTCTGTAGCAACCTTGCAACTTCCTTTTTTATAATTTTGTAATCCTAATTTGCACGCAGCATTTGATAACATCCACTCCTATCCTTAAATGAATCATTTCAATGGTGAATTTCCCTCTCTGCTAAATACAAAAAGATTTTTCTCTAATGTTCCGCCTTTAATGGCTATCATTAAACCTCTACCCTGTATTTGACTACGTATGAAACACAATCTTGAGTAGGCAAGCAATGTTAAAAATAAGGATGTTGATAATGATGTTGACCTGGACCTCTGTAATTTACATTTGAATTCCAAGTCCTACTTGGAGTTTTACTAAATTCTAGCAAGTAATTTATTGAGAGGAAATAAAATTTCCTTTATACTTTTTTTGCTGTCTTGGTCACTGAAAACTGTTATAAAAACACTGTGCTATATGTACAGAAATAATAATTCTATTATTTAGCATACTTCTGTTGTGAAACTCAGAGTGATGTAGAGAACAAAAGTACAACCAAGGTAGAAAACAGGCTAAGTATCTCCACAGAGCAGACCACTGTTAAACACAGAGGGTAGCAGGCAGAGTGCAAAATAGCTCAGGAATTTCCTCAGCAGCTCTCTGCTGGGAGCGGAAGGGACAAGCTGGGCGTACCATGTTGGGGCTGCTGCCTGTTCTTGGGAACTGTCCACAGTGCTCTGGACCAGCATTTGTTCTGAGGTCACTCTGTATGTTTAGACAGACACATCCTGGGACACAGAAACGAGAGTCAACCGAATGTACTAAATTCAGTGGACCTTGGCTAATATCATTGCCTCTTGTAAACTAAACTAATAAAATACAGTTCTTCCTTTCTAATACAGTAGTACATTTCTTACTATTTACAGTAATAACTGTCCTTAATATCAGTATATCTCAATATTATAATACACAGGTTTCCAGTTCAAAAGATAAGATGAATGAAGGACAACTTAATACTGCTCATAATCTTAAAACAGATGCAGCTTATTAAGCAAAACCATCTGCAGCAATCTGCTCCAATGGGTTCTTCTGCTTATTAAAAGCATTTTTGAAAACATTTACCCAGAGATAAGAAAAAACAAAAGCCAGATAGCATTAATGATCCCTCTCTTTTCTAAAACATTTGTTCATTATGAATATCACACAGCTCAATACACGGACAATGACAACAGTCCAACTAATGCAAAGACTCCCTATCAGAATGACCAATATTAACTCCTTCTCTCTCCTGTGCTCCCTTCCCTACCTGTTATCTCTTGATTACTACAGAGATTACAGCTTCCTAGGGGCATGGCTTGTCTTTTTGTTTGGTGTTTGGGGCATAGCATAACAGGATATCTGATCTCTCTCTGAACTACAGCACAAGTGTACTGGGAATCTTTACTGAAGTAAAAATAATGAGAAATTAGCCCGCACTAGGTATATTTCCCATTCAGTGTCCTAGATGAATGCCAAGCTTCTCTGTACTTGGAAATCTTAGATATGCCTAAATATAAGAAAAGCCTGAAACATGTACTACCTAACATTTACAGGTAACACAGCTGAAACAGCACTTTAAACAGTTTCAAGAGATGGAGAAACCAACGTAGTGTTATCTCGTGGATTGAATTAAGTTATCACATTCCCCGTGTTGACTCACAGCCTATCATAATGATTCATGATTCATTTCTTTCTGATTTGCTGAAGTAATACCTGGATAGGCTCCTGCCTGAAAATTGACATCACCCTGGTGATGAGAATTGGTCCAAACATGAATCCATACCCCAAAAGAACTCCTCCCTAGATGCTCACATTGAAAACTCTGACCTCAACACCCCTATCAAAGTATTTAAGGCAGAAGATGAAGGCAGGAATCAAACAGCTTGAAACTTAAAGATAATACATTTTACTTAACTCTGCGGAAATGTGCTTTCTTTCCTATGAAATGCTGTGCACTTCTTCTGATCAAATCCTAATTAAAAACCAACAAAGAGGACTCAGGTCTTTGACATGACCCCAAACTGTTTACCATAGGAGACTCCTTTTGTTTTTAAGCAAGTGAAGTAAAAGCAGAGGTCAGCACTGCTGCATAATTCATTCAAGACTTATTTACCTTTATTTGAGGGGGTCTAAACAACGCGATCAAAGAACAAGCACTGCTCTGGTTAGAGAATCAAAATCTTCAATAACCACATCTTATTCCTAATTTTTGACATTTGTTTTCTGCCTATGGTTTGATTTTGCTGTAATTTTGTTTCCTCCATCTCTAAAACAGGGATGATAATCATTACCAAGATGAGTTTTCAGAGTAATTGCTTTAGAGCATCTGGGGTGGAGTGGGGGGAAAGCACTCTTTTGATAATATTGGTTCCATTTCTCAGTGTTGGCAGTCGACTGGAGCCGTACCCATATTAGTGGAGTGGTTTCTTTTCCCTTTAATACTGTGCTCATATTTGTCAAATGAAGAGCCCAAGTTTCTTCCAGATGACAGAACATCTTAGCAAAATCAATAAGAAATTCCTAAATTAAAGAATCTGTGCACATAGTACCATTTTTTTTTTATAATTTCTTGATTCCAACAAGGCAGAGGCAGACTAATAGAAGATCTATACATCAGAAGTTATCCGTGCCGAAACGGTTTTGATAGGTTTTAAGATGTTATTCCAATGGAGCTTTTGAATCTGGAGCTGAAAAGTGAATTTAGTTTACAAATCTAGTCCATTCCCCATTGCCAAGTTAATCATTACCTTTTGCCATAAACTTCTCCACACTACTACCTGCACAATCAATAATGGCCAGTGATGAAAAAGCCAAATTAATCAATAAAGTTTTCAGCTAAAATGTATAAACAATCATCATAATTAAAAATAAGATAATCAAAACACAAACATAGGTATTTTAGAAGCATGTTGCTTATTCTCTTAACAGCTACTCTTTCTTTTTTTGCCTAGATTTGCCCCAAGGAAATGAGAAGGAAGGAAAAGGGGGGTGGAGGGTGTTCATTTATTTTCTTAAAAAGAAGCATTCGTTATGAAGTATTTTGTTTTTCCCCACCATGGAAGTCAAGATTATTCTTCACTTCTTTCCCATGAGTCTGCTTTTGCAAGTGTTTTGTTTTTATTTCTCCTTTTTTCAGTAAGTGCATTTTAACACTGTACTGAGACAATATTGCTGCCATAAAGAGGCTCACAGAAGAAAAAGGAAAGTCATAAAGCCACTAAAAATTATTTAGCCACTGTTTCAGAAAATAAATTAAAAAGAAGCTATTTCCTATAACACAGAAATATTGACAGGTATTTGTGTTATCAGAGTTCATTCTCATATTTGTGTATTGGTCAACTACACACATAAATTGAAAGATTTCATTGAAAACATTAATTTCTGCCACTGTAATTGTGTCTTTTTTAAGGACTTCTGTTGACAGAATGGCACAACATAATACCTCTGAACAACATCAATTTGCCAGCTAATAGCCACTGCTGGCTTTATTCAAAATCCTGCTTTATTTAAACATTAAAAAAAGAAGCAGTAATTATTTTCCATTTGTCCAGGCAGCCAGTCTGAACAGAAAATATTCAAACAAGAGAAGATCAGATTTCATGGATATGGTTCACTATCAAGTGAAGCTGATTTCCCATCAAATTGGTGCGATCCATGAATATGCCAAAGTTTGTCAGCAGATAGTTCAGATGCAGAGTCAGAAAATTTGTCTTTGGCCAATACTGCGCCCCATCCTCTTCTCTAGAAATTGTCTCATCTTGGTAACAGAGAGAGGTTTTTGTCACAAGGTTTAGCTGTTGCAGTATCTTAAAACAGAAAGGTCAAATCTCCCTTGGAGCCAAACTTTCGGAAGCTAATTGGAGGTTTTACCCAGCAAACAATAGCTAATTAATATATACTGCTTCTACTTCTCACTGGCTGTCAGAGACAGCTCTTGGACGTTGCCTGCTTGTTAATATCACAAATTAGAACTTTTTTTTTTTAAGGGAGGGGGGAAATAGAAATAGAAGCTGTATCACTCAGTAGCAGACATCAGCAGGAAGGGGAGAAAGGGCCATAAGATTAACAGACTAAAGATTTTGTACAAACTCAATCATAGTGCAGGAGTTATAAAGTCATACTGTTACATTAACACTTAAAGATCAAGCTTTGCTAGAAGAAAGCCCAGCTGCTCGCTGGCCATGCTAAAGAGATACCTCAGCCTTCAGGACAGCTATAAGCCACGAGCTGGCCTGTAGCATCAGCCACCCACTGCTCCGGCAGCAACCAGCCAGCAGACAGAGACAACGCTAACAACATCTAGACCCCCTGCACGCCTTAAGGCTATCGGTGTTTTTAGTGAACAAAGCAAGAAGTCACTTCAGATTACAAACCAATGCACAAGCCAATAAGCCAGGGGTGTCACTCTCATTTTCCCAGGGGGGCATATCAGTCTGCTCCTGTAGCCTGATGCATCACACACAGTATCACAAGGCTGGAAAAGACCTTTGAGATCATCGAGTCCAACCTATGACCCAACACCACCTACTCATCATCTAAACCATGGCACTAAGAACCTCATCCAATCTCCCTTTAAACACCTCCAGGGACGGTGACTCCACGACCTCAGCACATTCCAATGGTCAATCACCCTTCAGAGGAGAAGCTGCACGCGTGACTGGCACTCTGGCAAGAGCATAGGGGAAAGGAGCACGCTGCTGCCACCGGCTAGGAACAAGGTGCCAGGCCAGATAAAACAAGTTGAAGGGCAGGATTCAGCTTCATCTTTGCCATGCCATGCAAATCCTTCCCACATATGCTCATCAAAAATAAGTTTTGCAGAAGCCTTTACACATTTCCTTGTGGTAGAAGCTCTCTGGTACCTCAGGAAAATGGGAAGGCTGAAGAGGGCTTTCCCCACAACTCCTGTGTTGAAGAAAGTTACAACCAGGAAACTGGGACAAAGCTCATTGGAATGAGTGAGTGGATTTTAGATGAATCTCTCTCATTTTTCAACCCTAGATTGAGTTTAAGGGCAAGAGGTGCATGTATGTCTGCAGGGAGGGAAATTCTATCCCTGCCACTGAAAGCCAAAACCTACCATAGTCCTTCTGCAACAATCACTGCAATAGGTTGGAAACAAAGAAATTGCAGCGTGAGGTTGCTTAAATGTCTAGCCATATGTGTCTGTGGTGTCGTGCCAGAGGGTACAGACGATGCTATTGTGGTGCAGATGCGTCTACAGCTCTGTCTACACCTGCACAGAAGAGCTCTACAAGGTGCAGGAGCCATAACATGCATACACTGTGCTTCCACTTCAACCTGGTGCTGAAAAACCTGTTGATAATGTCTTGCACAGACAGGTATGGATACACAGACCAGCCTAACCCAATACCTATCACAATCTTGCCCACTACTCACAAAAACCTTGACATTCTGCTGGCATTTTTCCTGGTACCACAACCTCTGGCATGTCAAAAGTTCAATAAATCAAACTAAATACAACAAATTAAATACAACATTGAACAGTTTAAGTGGCTTAGTGTGCATTATCTCTTACCTGAGGAATCCCTTGATTTTTTTAGAGTAGAATACCTTTTAGGTTTGAAGGTATAGGCTGTTGAGATCTCATGCAAATGTTTAGGAACAAAATGATCAAGTGGAGAAAAAATAGTAAATTAATGAGCTTTTCCTTCCAGAGAGAAAAATAAATATATCAGATGCAACATGAAATAACTAAAAATTAAAAATTGTTCTGAAGATGTTGTAGAATGGTTTGGGTCAGAAGGGAACTTAAAGATCATCTGGTTCCACCCTTCCTGCCATGGGCAGGGACACCTCCCACTGGATCAGGTTGCTCATAGTCTGATCCAACCCGGACTTGACCACCTCCAGTGATGGAACATCCACAGCTTCTCTGGGCAGCCTGTGCCAGTGCCTCACCACCCTCACAGCAAAAAATTTCTTTCTAATATCTAATCTAAATCTCCCCCCTTTCAGGTGAAAAACATTACCCCCTTCCAATCTCTGTATTCCCTGATAAAGAGACCCTTTCTGTCTTTCCTGTAGGCCTCCTTTAGGTCCTGGAAGGTTGCTATAAGGTCTCCCCAGAGCCTTCTCTTCTGCAGGTTAAAGTCCAGCTCTCTCAGCTTGTCCTCATATAGGAAGTGCTCTTGCCCTCTGTTCGTCTTTGTGGTTCTCCTCCATATAATGGGCAAAATATTTTATCCCAAGTTTTCACTTTGATTTATTTATGCAGCACCATTTTGGGGTACGGTTAAATTTCAGAGCAACAGTCTTCTGAAATTCAACAAATTTGTCATGCCAACAGATGGGCTGTAAGAACAGAAGCTCTGAACTGGGATTAAGGATGGTTTGGTCTTAAATGATTCCTTCTAACTCCTGGTTACAGCTAAAACAGCTAGATATAAACTTAGATTGTTATCCATCTATTATAAATTATTCTCTTCATAGTATTGCTTGTTCAGAAAAGCAACATATAACTCTCCTTGTAAACTTGCCCCCACCATTCCTGTTCTTTTAAAAAATTATGCTGGACATCAGGTAGGGGAATTAATATTGGCTGACCAGAAAAACGGATGCCTTCCTCTCTTGACATTTCAACCGTCATATTGAGTTATGTTGCCTAAATCTAATCATAGCGTGCTACCTTGTACCATGCTGCTATACCTGATGCAATAAATCACTAAATCCTCTTAGAATCAATCTGTGCTCAGTTGTAGTACTGCTATCATACCCCATCGGTTTGTGTTCTGTTTAAGTGAACCAGCACAAAACTCGCACAGCAGAGCGCTCAGTTTCATGAGTGTTGGAATTGTATTTAATTAAATTGTATTTCACTTTATTTCGCTATGTTTGTTTATATTTTTAGGTTGAAAAATTCCTGGAACTAAGGTCCTTGATTTCTCCAGGAAGAAGAGATAGGTCTTAGGTGGAACGGGCAACTTCCGGATTTATAGTAGGTTTGATCTAAATCTAGTCTTCGCCAAAGCTTTTGTTCATATACATTCATGTATCCAAATACAACCACACACAGCCCCTGAGAAAATCATGTTGTTCTGCTGCATGAATCAGTTCATGGTTGCAAGCAGGCACACATATGAAGAAAGTTTCCCATACACTGTCATTAATCTTTGTCTCTGGTTTCTTCATCCAGGTCAATAAAAGGTTGCTGTATGCATAAGAAACGTGCTTGTGCTTATGCAGCTCTTCATACACTACCATTTCCATTTTTTGGTTTCCCAGAGTGCTTCTGTTGGAAACAAAATCGTTGTACATCTGTGCGTCTCTTCAAATCTCAACTCTAGAAGTCTCTAAGTACTAGAATGACCTAGAAAATGAAAGCTGCTGCTTACAGGAAGCCTAATCAATAATTACACATAAGTTTGAACTGAAGCATCAAAAAAGTAACTCCACTAAGTCTGTGACCACATCTCCCATAAATAAAGCTACAAAACCAGGAAAGGTAATAAACCCATCATAGTTGGCACTGCGGATTACTAATAAGAAAAATGACTCAGATGCTAATCTATTACGGTATTTCATTAATTAGATCTTCAGCTTGTAGAGCACAACTTGCAGGAAATACTGTGCTGTTATGTACAGTAATATACACAAAGACTACCTGTCACAGTCCGTTTGTTTAGCTCCTAATTTTCTTTGCTGCTGTCTTATTTACCCACTAACTACTATAAAAATTTCCAAACATGAATCTACTGTAGCTTTCAAATGGTATTTGCACACCTTGAGATAAACAGACACTGCAAAATACATGGTCAACACAAATTGACTGTATCATGTCAAAGCAAGGGAACAAAACATAACCCCAGGTTTCTGAAGCCTGTCATTAAGAATCTTTTCCTACAATCAACCAAACAAAAAAAAAAGGGGCCAACAATTAAAAGAAAAATTCCCACCGTCAAATGGCAACAGTATTTATCAGAATCCCTTTCCAAGAACGAGCTTTTCCAGTGCTCTTTCGTATTTCACAATATTTAATCCTTTAAGAGCCAGAAACATTCTAGATTCATCCACCAAATTAGCATACTCGCGTCTCTCAAGAGCCACAAAATCCAGTTCTGGCCATGCCTATGTGTATGCAAGCTAGAATCATCAAGTCAAATACACATTACATACACTTCCATCACCCAGTGCTTGTCCCATCCAGAGAGGATGGATGTGACGAACAGCCACGCCTAGGTACTATGGATGTTTAGCTCAAGATGTGAAGAAATACAGCTTCCTCCTTGGGCAATTGCCAGCGGTGAGCAATACAGTACCCCTTGCATTAGGATGTTTCTGGCTATATGTAAAGTTGCAGAGATTCTTAGACAGAACTAGGAACTAACTTCAGGCAATTTTCAGAAATTTTTGGTGAATAAGAATTTCAATGAATATGACGTTTTCAGAGCTCTTTTGACATAGGTCTAATATTAAAATCTAAACCACATTTTAAGGCACAAGCGAGCCTATCCATAACTGCCTGCGCGAGAATACACTTGTGGTTTGCATAATGCTTTGCCTCCTTTAGCCTTTTCAAGAGTTACTTAGCTGCAGATGGGAATAGAATTTTGATTTATGTTTGGGTTTGCCTAATTCTGAATCATCTAGAGAAAAGAGAACAGAATGACACGATCAAAATGCTATTCTCGAAAGCACAGGTCCAGACAACATAATCAAAGCACATTTTGACACATTTAGACAAAACACACAGCAACATACAGTCATACACAGCGAGGACTTTGCATTGCATGCAAACTGTTTCCCTCCGCTAGGCTGATTTCTTAGTCAATGTGAGTATTTTAGTATTGCAGAAATGACATTTCACTCCTGGAGCTGTGGGAATTTTCTGTTTCCTCGGTCCAAACAAATTTGTAGCAAATTTGTAGTAGCCTTGTCTTTTTACCAGTGATCCAGTTAACCATTCCCCTGGCCCAGCACTCTTTGCCATTTGAGGACTGACCACCTTGCTAGCCGTGACTGCCAGAAAATCAATCTGCATGGCAACTGCTCTGACATGGTATTTTGTTTCCTAGCAAAACTACTCCAGGTTTTCCCATTGTATTGTTTCAAACAAGCCCCTTCCCCCACCCTGAAGCACTGGCAGAGCAGCATTTACCTCCTAGGTGCCTGCTTCTAGGGCTCTCTTCCCGAGCCACCCTTTTCTGTGGGGTCACAAGTCAGTAGGCTTAAACAAAACATGAAGTTCAGCGGTCGTGGAATGAGCCACAATACAGGAAATTCTGTGTAACAAACCTCAAAGGGAGATAATGAGTGCAGAACTGCAAAACTTAATTTGAGAAAAGCACAATTACATGAGACTAGATGAAACTAGGGCTTGTTTTTTTGATGTATTATGGAGTGGGACAGAGAAGAGAGCAGTTGTCTAAAACAAGCTATTTGTTCAGCTTTGGGTAATCTATCCTAAAACAGCGTGTGTCAAGTCCTAATTCTTGAGTAAGTAAATGCACTTTCAACCTTATTAAACTCATGACAATTGCTCAACCATAGCTAAGAGAGTTACCAACAGAAGCACTAGGAATGGAAAACTTTTTAAAAAGTCATCAACAGGACCAATAAAAAAGAAAACCTACGTCTATCCTTTATCGATCAGGCTTAATAAACTTTTCCAGATTTAAACAGGAATTATTCAAGTTGAAGAAAAGTTGGTCAACTTTAGACAGGCATCACTGTGAGGGCATACTTTCCCTTCTTGCTTACACATGCCACTTTTCCAACTCCTAGTGCTGTCATCGGTGTAATGCCACTGACATCTCCAATTCCCATTTTAATCACACAGGACCCCAAAACTGTATTTCATGTGGCACTAGAGAGAGTTGAGTGTATTCACAATTAAGCTTGGAGATTGACAAAGATATACGTACTGCTCATTACAAAAATACATTACTCATCTAAATCTGTCATGGAATGATTCATGAACAATTCATTTGTAAGCCATGCAAAAAACTGTCCGTGTTCAGAGTTCCCTTCTAAATTTAGATTCCACAGCAGTTCACTTTAAAAGAAATATTAAATCAGTGATGGGACGTGGAACATTATTCTTTTAGATAAAAATAAGAGGTTTTCTGGGAATTCTAATCAGTTCAATAAGCTATGAATGAGCATAAGCAAATTTAAATACTGAGAATAATTTCAAGTCCTTGTTCCATTAATTAAGAAATACCTTTGGTTGGAGCTGAAGAGTCCTGTTAACTGTACCTAACAAGCATAGGCTACTTTTGATAACAAATGAGGCTGGATAAACACAGTAGAACTTGTTTTCTGCCTTGGAAACAGCAAGGGTTCAGCTTCACAGTCTTGCCTCCAGCAATGCTTTACATAACTCCATTTTCTAAAATGTCATCAACTCTTTCAGTGCCTGAGGACGTTCTGTGAGGGAATGCCATGGTTCTGTATATGTCACACATTTTCTGGCTACTTACCAAAGTAATAGGAACATCAACTTGATTGACTGCATATGGATCAAGAAGGGTTAAACTACAACTTGACCCCAACAGAAGTGTTTATAGAACACCTTTCCAAAGTTTCAAAATTGAAATTCTGATTTTGGATATGTGTTGCAGAATTTACATACACTTGCATTTATAATTGAATCCTAAAGAATTTTATTTTTGCTTAAAGTCAGTGTATGGACAATCATTTTCTTGTGCATACAAGGACTCCAATTAAACATTCCCATTCAACAAGGAAATTGTTTAAAAACAGCCCACTTTATTGACAATAGAAATCTTAAGTTATATTGTACTTTCCATGCACTTATATTCTCCAAAGAGAGGTAAGATTCCTAAGGATGAATCTAACGCTACTGGGATTTATTGGGCAGATGATCAGAAATTATGGGCTGATGGTGAGAATACATCCCATGGAGCAGCTCCAGCACGAGACTGCAGACCTTCAACATAAAATTGTTTCTGTCCTAAGGTTCATGATTTCCAGTTGTAGAACAGGATCCTCATCAGTCTTGGAAAACCAAGCTTAAAATAATGTGTCCAGTGCTTTTCCCTTTCTTATTTTTAGGGTTAGTTTGGATGCCCTTGCAGGATATGGGATACAGTACTTTCCAAAACATCAGATTTAATCCCTCTAAAATAGATATTTTTCTGCTGGTAGAGGCATTAGTTAACACTTTTGGAAGCTAGTTTTATTACAGCTCGCCTAAGTATTTTAGGCAAATTTAAATACAACTGCAAATTGGAGCAAAGTTTTAACTATAAATTGGTATTTTGGGAAAAATAGTAACAATTTATCAATAATTGCATTCTGATAATACCGTGAAGAAGGTCGTGTAGTTACATAGAGATATTATGTTTTCATATTGCCAACAGAGCGCAGAGGAAAAAAGATAAAACAGGGAAATTACATCTGAGAAAGGAGCCAGAAGAGCATATTTACGTGGCCTTTCATCTCTGGCAGAAAACATGGTGATCTGGGAATTCACCTTAGCAATCTTATCATTAGCTTACAGTCTGCCTAAAATGCACAGCAGACTGCAGGGAAAAAATGCATACCACTTGCAGAGAAAAACAACATCTTGTTTCACTAAGATCTATGTATTGCCAAAGGACAGTGGCATTAAACCCAGGAAGATGGCCAACAGCAGCCCCTATAGCAAGTTTACAGCAAGAGCTTGAAGGTACACAAGAAGAAATGTTCAGCAAGTAGAATCTGGTGTTTTGATTTTGAATCGGGCATTTTCCAGTAATAAGCCGAGTGACTCTGAAAGCCTATGTAAATCATATTAACTACACATTTTTTCTATTGGAAAAAACCCCAAACTTGTACAAGGTCAGATATCTCAAACAATAGAGAATAAAATTGAGAACTATGTCAGGGAATAAAAAAAAAAAATTTTCTCTGATCCTGAATAATTCCCTCCAAATGCAGTTCACAAAGCACATCTGCAGTCTTCCATCCGGCTTCCCAAGGCAAGGTGCCTCACAAATACAACAGATAAAGGTATCCAAAGAGCTGTTTATTCTCACTCTAATTTATTTTTCTCTTCTTACTTTTTTTCAGGTAATAGAAAGGAGCACACTGGTACACTGGGGGACACAGTTTTTTGCTTTCTTTAAACATTTTATTTGTGAAGCTACATATCCATGCAAGCATCGAAAGTAGCAGTAGTGGTCTTTCACTTCACAGGGTGCAGGTTAAATTCTCTCCTATTTCATGCCTCGATCTCATTCAAAAATTGTGTCTGAAAAAAATTCCAAATTATTTCTTTCATACTCGGCATTATACCTGCCAGCACACAAGTCCCCACAAGACCCAAGACACTGGAAAATTGTATATTGTTCATACAGGAGTCAAATATTGTAAGTTATTCTTAAAATCAGAAGAGGAATACCTGGTGAGCAAGTATGCTGCTGTTGTGCATTTCCCCAGGGCTGAAAGATACCTCAGAGAGGACACTCTGTGAGAAGAATCAGTGGTGGAAGCTGCATAATGTTACAGGGCAGAGAGAGCTGTACAAAGGCCAAATGACCTTCAGCTAAGGCAGCCACTCCGGCTACTATAATTCTGTTTCAAAACTCAATTAACAAAATATACTCAAAAATATTTTTAAAAAGGGAGCAGAGACAGAAGGGAATAAACAGCCCAAGATTATGGCAGACACAAATTGCCAGAGTCCCATGTCTTTAAGTTGCCACAAATACAAAAAAATAAAACAAGAGAGCTTGTATGAACTAAGATCATCACTGCACCAGAAGAAAATACGTCCGTTACCAAACAGATGCATCTAGAGCAGCCAAAATATAAATCCCTATTCCCCACTTGAAATCTTTCTTAACAAATAAATTAGTCATGTCATCAGAAGCAGATACCTGTGCTTCTGTCCTGGCTGATGTACAGGAAAGAAAGCAGATGTTAGACAGGACTCACATGATGCAAAATGTCATGTTGTGTACAGTCATCGGGAAACTGAAGTGTTGCTGCTCTTTCTGCTTTTGGTGCTATGCAGTCCTCAAGATTCACTGTTGCCCACTGACACTCTTTGCAATGGGTCTTGAGCAAATTTTACCCAAAATAACTTTTCCATTTATCTTTTATTCTTTTCATTCTCTCTTTTGCTAGCTTGAACATCACAAGACAGCAAAGCTTTTTCACATTAATCTTCTTTCTAGACTTTATGAACCAGATACAGGCACTCAACAAATGCTACATGAAACAACAGGCTCTTGCTTGCAGTTTCAGCCTCTCCTTCAAACAATACTCAAAAGAAGTTAATCTGCCTTTAAAGAGCAGCCTTTCTTACGTAAAAGAGGCAGGTGTAAATTTATAGCTTTGTATTTCAGTCCCTGGTGCCAATAGGTCTGCAACCAGGCTTGGCAGAAATGGAAGCCTGAAGGCTTGATTTTGAATTAACTGAAAGTGAGTAGCAAAACTTCCATCACTTTAAGAAATACATCCCTCTAGGTGACTTGCTCAATCCATCCATCAATACCCACCTCATCCCTGCTCTCTATGCTTGTCGGAGGACTGGCTACTCTGTCCTTTTCCATATCATAGTCAAATGTATATTATCCAATGGGAAAGGTTTCCTTAACCTGAAATTTATTCCTCAAGGCAGGGTTATCCAAAGGACAGCTTATTATCTTAATTGAAAAAGATAAAAGGGAGCATAGGTGTATTTCTAACATCTCCTATATCCCCCCAAAGGGAAAATGTTACATCCAGACTGAGTGGATTATAGCTTCTGGGCTCCATTTATCTAATGTGCTACTGAAGATAATTCCTTATTCTCTGAATTGCTGTGCAGAAGTATAAATTCAGTTTTCATAAATATTCACTCTGATTGCTAAAGCCATTCAAACTGCCTATGATATCAATGCTACTAATCAATTTTCCCCTCCATGTCAATCCTTCTCTTTTCCCTCTGAAATAGAGAGATGCTTCCATATCAACATTAAATTAATTTATTTGTTGCCCAGAAGCCAAATTAAATGTGTTCCTTTCTACTCTGCATTCACAGAATAGGGAGAAATAAGAACAAATGAGAGTCATTAATTAAATCTCACAGGGAACCACATTGCTGCTAATGGACCTATTTTTCCTGTAACAACTATTTTATGCTAAATGCACCGTAATTGCCATTCCAGTCCAGATTAAGAGTTTGTTTTTCCATCATGCGCTTTCTTTTATTTGTGATTAGACTGAAGGCTAGGTTTGTCTCTTTGCATTCAAACCTAAACATGAGGTTTTCGAGTCTTGGGTATGTCTGTGGCACAAGGGTGACTGCGAGACACAAGCAACAAGGCTAAGTGATGCGGTGCCTTGTGAACCTCCCAGCACAGGCTCTCACATACGATACCACTGTTCGTACCATCCTGTGCTCCTAATAATAAGGCTTTTTAAATTCTTTGTCCCATGTTTCCCTTTCCAAGTTAAGGAGAGTGGAGTTTCTATGCATTGATGACCTGCAGCTGCGGTACAGCTGCATCCTGTGCTTTGAACGCCTTTCAGCACGCAGCTCCTTAGAGTCCAGACGCACAGGTTTGCAGTTTGTCTTTTCTAGGTCTGGCCATAAAAAGACCCTTTCCTTGCTAAAAGCTCTACAAGTGTAAACATGGCTTTAATTTACCTAATTACAAGGTTTCCCATTTCTGAGAAGTTACAAAGGTGAATTTTGTTGAAACACCTAAATGAAGGCAAAACAAAACCGGCATTTTTGGTATCTGTCCCTGTGCACTTTCCCTCTCCCTGAGCTGACCACAGAGAATATCCTAAACATCTTAAAAATCACATATTGCATTACATAGTTTGTTGGCATTTTTTTTTTAAATGAAGGGATAAATCCATAAATTGCTCCAAGCACATCTTCCTTCCTAATTGTTATATTATGCATATACGAAATCCTTTCTAAGCTTGCAGATCTTTTATGACATAAATTACAGCAGGCTATATAAGACCAAACACAAGACATCCTTCACAGCACCAGGAATCACAAATTCTGAAACCGCAGCCTGTATTTAGAGTAAAAAAGCTACTTCCCATCTTGCTGTGGGGCAAGTGCCACCTCTCCTGCTCCCCATACTGGTTCACATTTTATAATCAGACCCCCACCAAAAGCCTGTCATCACTGTGACCACCTCCATTCATCTGTCGGGAACCATAGCTGTCTGCAACCTGCAGATCCTTGCTTTGTATCACACGGGGATTACTAACAGACAGCAGCTGAAGACAATCTTTCCCCCATGGGCACGCTCAGCCCTTTTAATACTCCTAATCCCTGAAAGGCTCAAATCAAACCAAAATCAAATTAGAAAGGATCTTTAATAAAGGGAGGATCCAAGATCTTCATTCTCAAATTTGAGAACAGGAGACCGGCAGAGGGAATGCAATCCTCACATGGTTGTAATCACAGAGAAGGCCTGGCAGTGCCTGTGAATGTCCCAACAGCTGCACAGATGTTATTTCTAAATTGTACTTCCCATCTGAGGGAGCAGTTAAACAGTATGATCCTATCCTCCAAAGCAAATAAGTTTCAAAGCCAAGTTCTAACAGATGACAGCCCGAATGAGACAAAAGAAAATCTTCCACTGAAGTCACAGCAGAAAGAGACCTCATAGTTCTACCATGACAGTAACTGACAGGGATAAAACAGTCTGTAGCCTCTGGAAAATAATACCCAGAAATACGTGACGAGCAAAGCAAAGATTCTAAATATGTGTGTATGCCCTCAGCTATACTCACATAAAGACAGAGCTCTCTTTCTGTATACATGCACACAAAAAATAGAAAATTCTATGATGAAGTCTAATATTGTGTATATGCGTGCCCACACATGCACAAATGCTATACACAACATATTCTTCAGGGATTTCCCCACAACTCAAATTATTTATTTCTGTCCACTCACAAGCCCACAGCAGTTACTCTCCTGTTTTCTTTTGCCTTGAAGCTTCCTACCCAGAAGTTGGTTCCAAACCTTTTATTCAAGAGCTCTATATGCTCAATCACCCCCAAATTCACCTGATTCACTGTGAACCCACATATATTTGTATTCACAGCACTTTACAACTAATGGTTCTATAATTTTTTAGTAAACCCTTTGACACTGTTTCCCATAGCATCCTCCTGGAAGAACTGGCTACTCTTGGCTTGAACGGCTGCGCTCTTCACTGGGTAAAACACTGTCTGGGTGACTGGATCCACAGAGTTATGGTGAATGAAGTTAAATCCAGTTGGTGGCCCATCACAAAGGGTGTGTCTCAGGGCTCAGTGTCGGGCGCCAGTGAGAGGCAGCTGAGGGAACTGGGGTTGTTTAACCTGGAGATGAGGAGGCTGAGGAGAGACCTTATCACTTTCTACAACTGCCTGGAAGCAGCTGGGAATCAGTCTCTTCTCCCAAGTAAGTGATAGGAAAAGTGGAAATGGCCTCAAGTTGGGCCCAGGGAGGTTTAAACTACATATTGGGAAATATGACTTCACAGAACGGGTTGTCAAGCAGTGGAAGAGCCTGCCCAGGGAAGCAGTGGAGTCACCATCCCTAGAGGTGTTCTAAACATGTAAACACGGCACTTAGGTACGTGCTTTAGTGGTGGAGTTGGCAATGTTAGGTTTACAGGTGGTCTCAATAATCTTAAAGGTCTTTTCCAACCACTCATCCCAGTGAAGTGATGAGACTCAGAATAAAGTGCTGTATTCCACAAGTGAATCCATATATGTGTGAATGTGAATGATTCATAAAGAGACAAAATGCGGTTTTTGTGTTGTTCAACCCTACGTAATTATCTCTAAGACTGTATTTATGTTTTGACTACCAAGCAGTTCAGGACTGATGTTTTCAGAGACTTACCAATAATTCAAGAGCTTCTCCCTGTGTGTGCCCCTCATCATTAATGTATTGTTATTTTTCTACCATGCATTAATTCTGCATTTAGCCTAAGGTTTTACAGCCCTGTAACTTGGTATTATGAGATATAAATTATCATTAGAACCTGTAATTTAATTAATGAAAGAGACCATTGTTTGTATTAAATAGCGGTTTCTTTCTTACAGTTACTCTGGAATAAGAAATGGGTTGATCGTGGCATACAAGAATAAATAACATTCCATAACCCTCTTCTCTAAAGGTCCATATAACAACCTTTAAATTCTAGTAAAGCAATGTTTTACATGACAACATCAATTTCGTAAATACTTAATTAGCCAAAAAGAAAATCATTTCAGCCAATCACAGCTTGAAAAAATACAACACTATAGTCCCTGAGCTCTCTTTTAACCAAGTTATATCAATAATCTTTACTGAATATTCTCAGGCCTTTAAGTGTTTTATAATTTAGCAAAAATACAATTACTTTTAAACAAGTTGAATTAATTGTTTTTAATAACACATAAAAAGAGGGAATATGATCTATCAAATAATTACTTAGGACAGAGAGGTTTTTTAAAACAGTGCAGGAATAACATTCTCTGTCAAATGAAAGTCACAGTAATTCCTAATAAGTTACTGACTTCAGGATAATTTTTCTGAATTCTGCTGGGTTTATCCCTCTGTCTCAGTTAGAAGGAAAACTAAAATGTGTATCTGAACTAGATAGGGGGCCTCTTTCCAAAAAAAAAACCACCATAACCTTCTTCACCTTCATATATATATATATATTTGTAGTTACATATATATATGTATACATAACTGAAACCAGAACAGGACACACAACAGCCACCCCCCTGCCACCCATCCTGGCTCCCACAACCCCCTGTGTTGGCAATGGAGAGAAGAATTTCCTGGAAGACTTTGAAACTATAACACCCTTGTAATGGGATTTCAAGGGACTTTCCAACACAGCACAGTAACTGTGGGCTATGTTTGTTTGTGTTTGGGGGTTACTCTTCTCATAAGCAATGAGGCACAAAAAATTGCATTTGTCAGCCAGTAATCATTGTCATCATGAAAACATCATGAAATGATCATATTAAAAAATATTGTAATGCATTCAAATCTGCTTGGTTCAATTGCCTTTTAAGCAACAGCTTTATTTCTGGTTTTCTTATAGAGTAGGATTGATGGCACATTGCAGTTCTTGGGCCAGCAGCTGTCTCCTGGACTGTGCTTACTGCCATAGGAGCAAAGATGGGCTTTTCAGGCTTTCAATCCTTGACCTGGCCCTGAAGCAGTTTTACTGCCAGTTTGAACGGGAATAACGTTAGGCCAAGGGTATGGCAGACAAAATTTAGAGATATGAACTAGCTGCATCTGAGTACAGGAGTGATGAAAACTGTGGATGCAGAGCTATAAAATCTAATTCCGGTCTTAAGTACTTCAAGTCTGATTTAGTTTACTAGAATTATTTCATTCTCTTAAAATTCTCTGCATTTCTTTATTCTCATTGCATTTAATTATACTTTAAATATTTTTTTCCAGGCCAAGAAAGCTGCCACTTGTATGTTGAAAATGCTGAAATGAGATGCTCTCAGCAGTCAAAATCTGTTTCTTAAAGCTTTTTCCACAGAAAAATTGGATCGAATCAACCCTTTCCCACACAATTCCGGTTTTGACAAATTGGCATTTCTAGATGAAGTATGTTCTTCTAAAACATCCTGTTCAGTTCTATTTAAATACATAAAAAATGTGAGCAGTGAAAATATGTGATGAAGTATATTTTATCTAAGGTTCAAATCTTGAAATATTGAACATGGCTACAGGAACCTCATTCAATAACAGCTCCAAAGAAACAAAGCAGATCAAATAGGTTTTGTGAGGTATGAGGAGAGATGACTCAGAGAAAGTACCTGTGTTGCAAATAAAATCATTTTCATATCATTGCTTTTCTCAGAGGTGTTCAGCATATCCAACTATTTCAAGTAAAATAGCATGGTTTTAAACTTGATAGCATGAAGTTCATTGCCATCCTAATACAACCAATTCAGAATGGTGTTATTTACACAGAGCTGAGACAATTTACAGCTAATTTAGATTTTATTACATGTATATTCACAATTCACATCAGAGTTCTCATTGTACCTTAATTTTTTGGATGAGAATTCTTTGTCCAATATCCAGTACTGGAGACTGCCATTGTGTCCATGAAGCTTCACTAGACTAATCGATGAACACCAAAGAGGCTGAAATTTTAATTCTTAAGCATCCCTATATCTTATTTTTTTTTTTCAGAAATGTGTTACGGAGAATGTGATTCACATTATGTATTCATTTGTTTTATAAATTTACTTGATTGTTATGCTTATTGCTAAATGATAAGATTTTAAAAAAGTGGCAGGTCTCTGCACACTGACATAAAGATCTAAAAATAAGGAGAACACAATGAGGAATGCAGAGGTTATAATTAATTTAAATTCTCAATAAGGTAGACAACCAATGGGAGACAGATAAAAATATTGCCAAAGATGTAAATCAAGTAACTAAGATTCTAGCATGTCTCAGATAACAGACAATGAGCAGCTTTCAAAGCAGTTCTTACAGCAATCAGGTTTGAAGAAAGTCCTAGAGAACAATTTACAACGGTTTGAAAACGGCAATAAAAATTTTAAGATATTTGAAGATCAAATGTAAAAGAAATCAACAGGGAAAACTCAAGCCCCGTACCACGGCCACAGCGATATGATAACAGGCTAAAAATAGAGGAATAAGTATCCTAGTACAGAAGACACAAGCCTCTTAAACTAAAATTGAATAACAAGTTTCAGCACATCTGTTCATGTTCTCTGTATGCAAAATCCTAAATTTTTGTCCAGCTGTTAGACACCAAACTAAGGCACATTCAAACCTTGTGTCCAACTGAAGCCAACCCAGAAAACACATCTCGCTCTAGAAGACAGTCTAGAATGAAGGAGAACTAGGAAGGGCCAACAGTGCAAAGACAATAGATAGGAACTCTAGACACGGGAATATCTGGGGAAAAGCCATAGAATATTATCACAATAAAACTAAATAAATGACTTCTTGGTTGCTTCTAGAAGGCTTCTCAGTGATTGCTGAAGAGAGTGGACGACTGATCTGACTTGATCTCGCTGTTGACTCTTTCCCCATTTTTCTCAGGGTTTAGACAATAGGAAGAAATCCCAGATATATGGGGAATAATTATCACTTACGGCACTTATTTGAAAAATGCTGTTGATTTGCAATTGCAAGCAATTGATTAACAATTTGTTCCAAAGGTCACAGCGACAAGCTGAGGTAAGGAGTATTGTATAGGAGCAAGTACATTGTATTGCTCCCCTGTTTCTCCTATGAACTCCAGGGAGAGGTCAGATACGAACAGATAATTAGCCTTAAGAGAAGTCAGGTAATACAGTCTGCTTGTGACAACGAGAGAGATAACAGGACAAGAATATTTCTCTGCTCTGGTCACTGTGCCACTGTCCCATCTCCAGCCCCATCACAAAGCATTTTTGCTCCAGATTTGGGGCTCATAGTGTCCCTGCTCTAATTAACAAATTGGCATGGGTTTCTTTGATGCATTAGCAAATACCCCTTGTAAGTGCGTGTATTCTCTTTACAGCTGTTATTATTTTATGTTTCTAGCACCTGCAAAGAGGGATCTGAGAGAATAAAGTACCCAGAACAGACAGTGCCTCTACCAAACAGAGCATCAGGAAGCAGTCTGCATTGCTAACTAACCTGATATAAAACTCTTTACACTCATTTTCATATTTGCTGTTCTTTGCTGTTAATTATAACAGAAATTATTAAATTCTTCATCTTAACTCTTCAGGCAATGTTGTCTGTGTGATTGGTCAGGGAAGCTGCATGGCATCATTTCAATCCATTTCTTCCAGCATTCAACATTTTTCCTGCTGCATGTGTGATCAGGATTCCACAGGGTTGTAAAATTGTTAATAATATTTATGATTAAGAGGTCTGGCTAAGTTATCTTCACTAAAGGAAGATTCTTTTCTTAAAGATAACAGCCTGTGATTGCTTCCAACTCCCCACTTCTGTGCTAAAATAGTACTGGATGTGCCAGCCTGGGCTCCAGGAGCCATTTCTCCATATTGTCATCTTGTTTACTGTTTGACTCCTTAGAAAAGTGGCATTTAGCAAGCTACTTCGAGAGTACATCCCCCAAGGAAGGATACCTGGCTTTGTTAATATTGAAATTATTGTTTTTCCTCACCTCTTTCTCCTTTCTCTGAGACAGTATAAAGGTTGGGTCTACAATTGCTTGGCAGAGAGCAGGAGGGAGATGCTATCCGACTGGTGTCTCACGATGATCATAGTTAACAAAGTCTGTCATCTGCCCTAATTTGTACTGGCTTTATTACACAGTTGGAGTTCCCATAATTTTCCAACCAGATGTAATCACTGTTTAAGAATGGTAATGCATGCAATGTTGAAATTCATACATAGATTATGTATAACACAGTTGATTGGGAAATTCACCAGATAAAACATTCGTGATTATCATTATTTTGTTGGCTCTAAACTTTTTGTGAATTATGTACCTCTGAGAACAGATTACTTGTACTTGGGAGAGATCATTGATCAAGTGTAATCTTTGCTTTACATGTCAAGATATTCAAGGAGGTTTATACCCATACTTGTATGACATAGAGGTATATAACTAAGAAAACTGGTTTTAATATAACTATTAATAAATAATTTGCAAAGTAGTTAAATGCCAGCCATGAAAAAATGCACACTGCACTCTATGAGAAAGTCAGATGTGGAAAACAGACTATAAAAATATAACAACGAAAATAATTATGTTAATGAGTGGAAATAGAATTGTAGAACAACTTGAGCTAGCAGGGACTTTTAAAAGTCACCTGGTTCAGGTGCCCCACAGTGAGCAGGGACAATTCAACTTGATCAGATTGCTCAGAGCCCTGTTCAACCTGACCTTGAATGTTTCAAGGGATAGGGTATCTACCACATGCCTGGGCAATCTGTGCCAGTGTTTCACCATCCTCATCAAAGGTTTCTGCCTTATATCTAGTCTAAACCTACCCTCTTCTACTTTAAAACCATTACACTCATCCTATTGCAACAGTCCCTGCTAATGTCTGCATGTACAATTTACTTATTTTATTAGTTTCCATATACCTGTAAAATATCTTTGACCTTGTTCCAGTCCCCACATTACAGTAGCTTCTGTTTGATCAATCATCCTTTTTATGTTAATAATTCAGTTCCAGTAATAGCGTATTACTCTGAAAACTAAAACTGCAGGGATGTCTCTCTGCATTTAAGTATCACAATAAGTAATGTTACAACAGCAAGCTGATTTTCACCTACTAATGCTTTCACAATGAGCAAAAGATGAAGATATATCTAAACAAAATAGATTAAGTGCAAAAATAACCAAGCTTCAAGGAAATTTTTGGAACTGTATTAACCATATAAGTACTCCTGGTGCAGAGGTGAAGAGAAAAGCTGGTTAAGACAGCAACACTCTAGTTTTCTAGACAGAATAAAACGCAAACTTAATTTGTTTTAGATCAACCTGATTCAAGCAGCACTTGACCCAGAAAAAAATCTTAAGTCGGTTCCCATCAATTTCCTTCAACATTTAATTAAGGAAGGAGAACAAAGTAATAAAAACTAAGCATCAAAAACCTTAGGAGAGTTTTATCATTAAAAGGAAAATCAGTACTGCAAGGGATACAATCTTTCTCTCAAGATTCTTCAAAGAACAAACCACTTCGGTTTGCTTATTCTTCCCCCCCCTTCCAAGAACACAGCCAAAGGTCATTTAAACAGCACGGCCTTACAGTGGCCATTGCGTGAAGTTCTTCACTCACTCACTTGATCTCCCTTTCAAAACAACCACATCATCAATTGCTGCAGAACCATTGTGCTGTCATCCAGCAAACTCTAACAATTCAGCCTAACCTCAGACATTCTCTACTAAAATGTTCAAATGTACCTGAAAGAGGTAGTTTTAGTTCAGCATGAACCAAGCCTTCTGGCCTTTACAGCTTTAGTCTGAAAGCATCCAAGACTGTGTAGGACTGCATTGAATAGGAACAGAGAGACCTCTCACGCATCCATTTATGCTGCAGCCACAGAAACATTAGTGTGCTTTAAAGTTATCACAGGATTCTTAATACCCTTAAAGCAGAGGTTCGAGTAATCTGCTGCGCTCAGGCTGCAGCAGTAGACAGCAAGGCGGAGAATGAATATGAATAAATGCTTCAAATTAAAGCAAATAAAGGAACGAGACAAATAGTATCATAGTAAATACACAAAAACCCCTGTGGTGCTGTATCTAACCTCTGCAGTGAACAATGGACTCTTCAAATGACTTGTTCCATCTAATCAGCACAGCCTGCAGATACTGCTGGAAAAACATTTCTAAATATAGTCACCATTGATTACAGCGGGAAAACTGAGAGATCCAGTAAACCAAAGCATTCATACGGAGGATTATTTATCCAGAACAAACGCCCAGTGTTCTTAATGTGTGTCTAACACTGAATTAACAGCGCCAAATCTGGAGGATTCCTTTTACCTGTAACACTAGAAACAGTACAAAATTGTTTGGGGTCTGGACTAACAAACACCAAACCTGCCAGGCCTGTCGTCCGGCCCTGCCTCACAGCCTCCCCGCCACCCTGGAGCACTTCTCAGCTCCACATGTACTTTCACGCTGCTCCCTCACATAACCTCCTCTGCCTCACCTTTCCAGTCGGTTTTTAGGTTGTAACACCCTGGCCTCACAGACCAGTCCAGCAGTTACTCCGGTGACGCTTCGTGTGTTTGCACACACACACACGAGATGGGCCTCTCTCTGCCCTGTTTTAGCACTCCTGAGGCTTCCGCTGCTCTCTTCGATGAAGGAATGCAGACCTAGGTGCAGACAGCTTGTAAGATAAAAACCAAGGCCAAAAGTACAAGTAGTACTGGTAGGTGGTGAGAATTTGGCAAACAAAAAGAGGATTTGCAGCGTTATGCAGGTGCTTGAGGATCTGTACACAACACAGACAACTGGTAACATTTTAATGAAGAAAGCAGTTAATCTTATGTTAGCCTAAACCAGTAAAACTGGAATGAAGTCAGGAAGATCTGTATCTACTCTTAGGATGTTTGAATATTAAAAATCATGACTACAGGAGGAGATCTCAGATGTAAATAAGATGCCTTCTGCTTACTGAATATTTAATTAGAAGGTAGGCATGCACATAATGATCTTCTTCTATGAAGTTGTAGTGAACCAATAAGAAAAGTGATGGTGTGCTAGTTCTTCATTTGAATGCCTATAAAAAACCTGTAATCAAACTGACAAAGTAAGCTGACTCTGTTGAATTCCTGGCACTTGATTCTGCAGAACTGAAATAGAAACAAATATCTCTACTCTGTGTGTGAATTTCGTTTATACATACCAGGTGAAGAATCCAGTTTTGGGGACAACACCATTATCCTGCAGCTCTCACTTTCCCTCCCATCCATCACTGCCTCGCTTAGCTGAGCCCTGTAACCTCCCACCCCACACTCCTGGTTTCACACTCCCCTCAGCGGCTTGCAGCCAGTTCCCCTTTTCCAGGTGGATCCCATCAGGAGGAGACCCCATCTGGGCTCCCTGCCCAGGTGCCCCTGGCCAGTCATTAACCCTCATGGAGATAACCAGCAGGGGTAACAGCCCCAGAGCTGGACAAGACCCAGGAGCCTTTCCACAGCAGCCTGAGCCCCCAACAAGCTTCCCCATCCAGCCAGAGGGCAGCTCTTCACCCAGCACAGGTCCGGGTGCTACCTGTGCCAGCCCCAGGCCATGTGGACCCCTCCCAGGCCAGGTGGACCACACCAGCCTCAGCCTCTATGCACCCATGTGCCAAAGTCTGTGGTGTGCCAGGGAAGATGTCCCAGTCCTTGCTGGACAATTCCCAATGAAAACCATGAATTTAGGCAGGAGCTGGGATATAGAACACCTTGTAAGATCAGCCTGTTTTGCTGCAAAACCGTTTCTGATAGCTTATGATATTTTCCAACATGTAATTTCCTGAGGTAGTTTCAGCAAGTTGGCGTGTTGTTGCGTGATTGCATTTATGAGCCATCTCAACTCAGGACTACCCAGCTAGATCTTTATCACAACCTACATAAGCCAACAATATATTGGTCCAGAGATTTTTATTGATACAAATCCTCCTTGGAGGTAATTTGTCTGGATCAAACTTTGCCATGTCAATTTGTAAACTTAATTAACTGTGGTCTCAATAAAAGCCAAGATTAGGAACATAATGATTAATTAGATCCTTTTAGGTAATGCAATGGCTGGATTAGCTAAATAAAAATAGTGGAGAAGCTGGCAAGCTAACGCTCTACTGATAGATGTAGGTTTGTCTTACAAAAGCAAATGCAAGAAGCATTATATATTAGCACAATAGAAATAACTACAGCATTCATCATTGGAAAGATGTAAGCTATATACAACTCTGTTTTCTATAAAGGCATAGCTATTGCCATGAATAAAAGGAGACTTTAGCCTCTCCATAGGATGTCAGAATTTAAGATTTATCTTCAATCTCAGATAAGGAATCAGGGACCAGTCCTACTAACCTATATTTCTGAGAAGAGATATTACATAGATTAAGCTAATTTTCTTATTCAAGTGGAAGTAGTAGGCCTTCATTAATTGGTATTGCACACCAATACTTTTGGTTTGAAAGCTGTTTCTGAATTTTTCATTTCTATCTTTTATAATGCGTTCATATATGAACACACACAAAATAGCAATTCCAAACATCCTGGTCACTGGCAAGAGCTCTGGGAATAATGCTAACACTGATCATTATAACAGAAACTCTACCAGGTCCTTCCTTTCAAGAGTTTAGTGTTGCACCAATGCAGATTCCTGTGAAATGATATCCAAGACACGAGTTTTAAGTTAAAGCTCTTTCCTCTATATTTTGCAAATTTTATTTTTTTTAAAAAAGGCTTGTAAAGCATTTTAAAAGTACGGGGTATTATTACATAGCTATCAGAAGAGTCGCTACACAATGGCCAGAATTTCACACGTGCGTTAGGACTCTGGTTTACAAAAGTCAGGAAGAAACTTCGAAAGCTTAAATACTTTTGGAGGATTTAATCAAGCCACTGTGTGTATCTTAGCATTTACAGATCAGACTACGTCGGCAAATTGGATGGAAAGCATTTCTTCAGGGTTTCCAAGTAATTAGTAGTAACCAAATGAATTTAGCTGTGGTCCCAATAGCCTATTCTTGTTCTGCAAAGACCTTGCAGGTGTCATTATTAATTTGTCCCTCTTTTCCCTTCCATCCTCTCTATTTCTCAACTTAGAGCCTTTTTTATATGGGTACAAATAAACTAAGGGTTTGACTCCTAGAAAAATAAGACTTCAGCCTAACAAGTTTTCTTGACGGTATGTATAATACAAATGAGAAAACAAAAATGACTGATTCCTTTCTACATTCAAGTACATCGACTTTAATCTCCTGCATTTTTTCCCTATTTCCCACAGCCATTCTTTAGACTGAAAAGATTTAGAAGATAGATATTTCTCATGAGGTTGATTCACAGTGGTACCTTCCTTACTTTGTTGAAGAAAGTTATAGCACTTGTTTTTGTTCTAACTCAGTAACAGCATCACGTGAGTTACAGCAGGATAAATGTGGTTCCAGATGCTAGGGCTACTCATTGTCACAACCATTGTTCTTTTTACTAGCCTGTACCGAGATTTACTGGCATTATTGTTGTAACATAGTTATGCCAAATAAGTTTAGTTGTGCATAATTGTTTCCCATATGCATTTAAATCTGCAGTGGTTGTGATAACAGCTAATAAATTGTAAGACTGAATTTCATACATAATATTGTGGTCAAAATTGTGTGAAATAGATTGACAAAAAAAAAGTCAAGAAAATCACAGACCTTTAAATATTCAAAATTGTAGAGCTTTACAAGGGAGAAAAGTAAAACTATACATGCTACCTATTTTCTTTTATTCTTGTTTCAAAAACAGAACTGCAAATCAGGAGCTGACTAACTCGATCATTTGCAATGAGTCACAATTAAATGGAGCCTGCCAGACTCAATTAACGTATCAGTTTATTGCAGACACTGTTCTGTCAAACTGAAGGGAGAACTGGTTCTTTCAGGTCCCTGGAGTTTATTGCTCTTTGCTTGTGAAAAAAACTTACTTCTTTCGAACATTTCCAACTCCAGTTTCCACTGCCTAACAATAGAGAAAAAAGCCCAAGAACTGCAGTCTGTTAGGCTCCACACATTAAAAAATGTGTTGGCCAAGAATTGGCATAATGTCACATTTGCATGTTTGTTCAGTCATCTCAATGTATTTTAAAGTAGTTGGGTGTCGTGCTTAAAATCTGACCGGCGGGGCTTTTGTGTGTGTGTTCTGGCATGGTAGGTTTGGCTTTTTTAAAGTGATTGTGGTGAACATTTTAAGATTTACTTAAAGCATTAGACTAGCACTGACAGGTGAGCATGAGGGGATTTTATTACACCCAATAGACATTGAACTAAGAGTCAAGCACACTCTATAGGCAACCACAGTTTTCATTTTCCACCCAGCCACATTTCAATAAAATTAAACATCCTTTGCTAACTGTGGTTCAAACTGGCCAGCAGTTTGAACTTGCAGGGAGACGAGGGGCACTAAGCAGGCAGAACAAAACCCGTAACCTTCTTTCCCTTAAGGAATCAAGCTACGAAATAACAATGGGGCAGCGGGGCAGAGAGCAGACGACTGTATAAGCACGAGGCAACAGGAGTTGGAAGGTGCCACAGCAACAGCTGTTATGAGGAAAGAGGAAAATAAAGAAGGGAGCATCACCTTCTCTTGCAGGAAGGGGTGTGGCAGAACTCCAACAGAGCAACAAACTCAGTTGCTGCCAATCTTATTATTTATTAATTTCTTCTAAAATGCAGTTGAATCCCTTTAAGGCAGCCACACACCTGTAATACAGAAAGTTGCTAATTTGGCCACTTAGCAGCACAAATTCAGTAAACCGGGCACAATACCTGCTCCTGGAGTACTGTGACTGGAGCTACAAACTTCAGAGGAAAGCTCCCTCACTAAATGACTGCAGGCTTTTCCCCTTCTATCTTTTGGGGGTTTTAATTTGTTTTGGGGTGTGTTTACTTGAGACTAGAGAAGGAATAAGTGCTGTAGCTGATGGCATTATTCTGTTTACCCCCTTTGGCAAAGAAGACACTAACATTTTGGTGCCACTTATCCTGTCGCTTTTCATTCTCGTTTCTCCCAGCCACACAGACTCCCACTGCTTTCTGCTTGTCTCATAAATAAGTATTGTGACTCTCTGTAAATAAGTATTGTGTCTCCCAGCTAATGGTCAGGATCCAAAGCTGACAGCCAATTAACCATCTTTTGGCTGCTCTTGAAGCATGTGCCTTCTGCCAACAATTGAATCCAATCCATTAAAATCAGCTCTAGCTAAGCACAGATGTTTTCCTGATTGCTTTCTGCAGACACAAGGGGACAATGAACCTTGCTGCTTGCGTGCAAGAACATTTCCCAAATGTGCACTGGCCTGTCTATGGGAACATGAATTTCATATGGGAACAGACATGAATTGCAAAGGTGCAAAGTATTTGTATTCATTATCCAAAGAAAATCTGAGGGGAAAAAAACCAAATCCGCAAATAAAAATATTTTTTAAACTCTCCAAAATCATCCTACTTTGCTAGTTTATAATTTATTAAACATTAGAAACTTTGAGTACACGAACCTCAAACACATTAGCCCTGGGGAATCTCTTAATATCTATAATACTCCTTATTTCTCATTAAGAAACAGATAAACAACTTAGAATATTTTGATATTACACTGTCACAGTTGGGAAAAGATTTTTACATTAACTATTTAGATTTTATGGCAATGTCTGCAGTGTTTTCTGCTTTGCTACAACAACAGAATTAAAGGACAAAGGAAAAATAATTCTTTGCAGCAGAACTGAATTCCAGACCGCACTTTAAGGCTCAAATGTTATGCATTCATGAAAGGGTAACAAAAATCTTTAATAACTCCATGGAAGTACACCCCAAAGGAATAGAACTTAGAAGACATCAATAGGTCATCTAAGGGAATTTCTTCATGTTTGAAACTACAGAAATGTTGACAGCTGCAAAGGAGTAGTGACTGTGCACATTATCCAATGATGTATTCATACAAAATACTTAGAGAGCCACGGGAACCACTGTAGGAATGTCTGGAATTGTGAACAGCACTCACTTGTCTTCTGTTTTGTCTACTCACATACGCTGATCTATTGTCATGTTTTTAGATAAAGACTAAAACAAAAATCAACAAGCTTCTCACTTTTCCTTCTGATCTCACAACCATTGATATAACTGCCAGGACATCCTCACCGCTAGCCAAACACACTACATGTGCTCCACATGTGCTCCTCAAATAGTACAGCCTTTTTCAGGTTTACAGAAATCCACCTGAGAAAACCAACTAATTTATGAACATGGATACATTGAAGCACACTACACGGTTGAAAACTAAGAGTCATACAAGGATGTTGCGCTTGTCCAGGTCAAGGGTCCGTTCAGCTCTGCCCCCTGCCTTCAGCCGTGGCTGCAGACACACCTCGATGTGCTTGCAGCTTCAAGGCCTTCAGCCACAGTGCCTGGCATTTATTTTAACAAAACCATGTCACATTAGACAGTTTATCAGAATTCAGTCTGTCTTCTGGGCCTGACCAAAATGTAGGGGATGCTTTGTAAAACACAAACGTGGAGCAGCTGGCAGGGCATCCATCAACTTCAGTCATATCCAATATCTTTTAGGCCTTGGCAAGTGTACGCTCACCCCAGCGCAAACATCTTACATGCAGCTCAGGTGTGGTGTAGGAAACTTCTGATCTTACTGCAGGCCTCAGCAGCCACAAGTGCTGGTGCCAAGGAAACCCACTCCATTTAATTTAATTTGCCAGAAACAAGTGCTATTTATGAGAATTTTCTCTTCCTAGAATAAAGGAAATTTATTATATATAGGAATGGAGGCCAAATCCAATAAGTCCTTGCTATCCAGATCTTCCATCATGGTTCAACGTACTGTGGAGTAATCAGTAGCTTTTCCATTTTGCAGGATTTTATATATGAATTGATAAAAAGTATTACCCTTGCCAGACAGTGAACAAACAAAATATAAATCTGGAAACTTATTCAAAGTAAGTTTAAACTTTAAACAATACCTGTTTTACGGCTGAGTCTTTCATTGGGGACCCCTGACAGATACAGATAATTCTTGGCACGTAGTGAATTCCAAATTAAGTTTATAGTTTAAAATTATTTTTCCTGGTAGTTATTGGCAGCAGAGATTCTAACAGCTTGCTAGTTAAGATGTAATTAAAGTAGTATTCATATTTGAATACTAGCACTACTAATTTTGAACGCACATATTGACAAATATCAGCAACTGGCTGAGTAGTGCAGAGAAGTTAATAGTGGAACATTAAGAACAGGTGCACTGTTTCAAAAGGTTTCCCAGGGTAAAAACCAAGAGCTTCAGCTAAAAAGAAAAGGCCCATTCTGAAGCGCAGAACACAATTGCATGTGAAGTTCGTAAGGGAATATAATGAACAGATACAGCTCATTGACTCAATAGAGTTCATCAGTGATTTTTTCAGAGTGTAATCTCACGTATCATTAAAAGGCATTTGCAAATGTATCCAACAGAGAAAAAAGATACTTGCTTTTTCATTAATTTTTCAGATTTTTCCTGCCACGTTTGGCAAACAATGAAATTGAAACAAGGACCTCTCTTCACCTGTGGTATTCTTTTAACTTTGCATTTGGCCAAGGTGTCACAAAAATCACGTAATGAAGTTAATGAGATATGCACTTGAGCATTGAGAATGTTCAGCATTTTGTCATATTTTTCACTTGAAATGGTTCTACTTTTCAGTGACAAACTAGATATTTTGTGTTCAAATGGAAGCACTTCAAACTAATTTCTTTTAAAGTATGTAAGCACTACCTATATAACCACACATATATTCTTACTGAATTTACAACAGCCTTAGAGCCAAGCCTTACAGATAGGTACGATACTGACAGTTGTCTTTCTTCAGGCCAGAAGGCTGTTACAAGTTAGAAACAAAGAGAAAATTGGAATGAGTTTCAGGGAGAAAAAGAAGATTAGAGGAATGGTGCACTTGGAAAACTGCATGTTTGTACGATTAGTATCCCAGGGAAGCCCAAGGCCGTGAGACAATGCAGTATGTTCTCAGGAAAAAAATGCACAGACCTACAGAGGCAGAGGCTCCTTCACACAAGGAGGTGTCAGGCACGCAGAAGGCAGTAGTCTGAGACCCTTACAGAGGTAAAGACCAAATGAACCGTAAAGTAGAGCTTTTCTTCATTTCACCTGATGACTTAAAAAATTCTTTAGCATTTCTGAAAGAAGAAATTTCAAATCAGAGTGCAACATCAGGTACTGTTTACAAGTAGCAATAATAAAAATACACCTTTCCCTTGAAAACAACAAGCTTTCTCTTCCTCTTTTCAGCCAACATTTCAAAAGCAAAATATGAAAAAAATAAGTTGGGGGAAAAAAAGAAAAAGACACTGAAAATCCTGGTGAAGGGATTTAGAACAGGCAATCTGTCTGTATTACTATGAGTGGGCAGAATTTGTTATCACAAATAGACACTTTCCCCCTAATCTTCACTGATTCCTAAGGCTTTTCTACTTGGCCACATCAAAGAGTATCAACACTTAAAGATATTTGTATCATAATATTAATTCACAGACAATTCACACCGTCTTTTGATCAGGATTACTTTGATTGTTATAGACAAGATGGGTTATATTAAATTTTTCACACCCTCAACATCTTTCTGTGGGATGGTTTGCTTGCCTAATTCCCATGAAAAATCACATCAGCTGGAAATGGCACTGGTAAAAATATCTTAAATCTGATTTTAAAAAATCACTCTTCCTCTATAGAGTAGGAATGGAAGTAGATAGACCAAGATAAATCGAGAACATTCATAAGTAATTCCAGTGATGACACTGATGAGATAAAATGCTGTGGCTTCTCCTGGCATGTACCAAACCATTAGGCTACAGTGAACGGTCTACAGGTACTGCAACCTCCTAAACCACTATTCTTAGAAGCTAGAGTTTCATTGTATTATTAGGATATTACTCATCATATCTTTAGAATATCGTTCATTGTCTGTTTCATGTGCAAGGGAAGCACTGCAGTCTAGGACCAGGACTTAAATTACAGTCTCATTTCTGCTCTTTGATACATTTGATAGGTGACCTTAATGGAAGTCTTTACAATCAGTTTTTAGCATGGGAACAGCCATACTACATTTGTCACAAATTACTTTGAGACTGACTGACTGAGAAGTGATCAAAAATTACCGCTATGGGAGACACGTGGCATTAGCAATGAGCAGATTTTGTAGTGCCAGGGTGGCATCCTGTCAAGGTACAGCATGACAAAATACGAGCTTCTAGCTGAAGGCATTACCACGGATAGAGTGTCTGTGTTGTCCTGTCTGGTTCTCAGGATGCTGTAATTATGCTTGCACAGTCTCCTTAGAAAATCTAAGTAAAAATAAGATGCTCTTCCAATTTATAAATGTACCATTTTCCTGCTCTGCACATATGTGTTCTCATATTCTGGGAACACAGGAAAAATGGTGTGAAGAAAAGATTTTGCCTTCTGAGTGTTCACTTTCGTGCATGTACATTTCTGACATTCATGGACTTGAAAGTCTCAGGCTGCAGATACTGGTTCTGCAGACTTGGCTCTCAGCCAGCGCTAGCTGCAGATACCATTGACCCCAGCCAGGCGCATAGAGACTGTCTGTCCACAAGCTATCCCTCATTCACCATTGGAGATGGTCAGCGCCTCTCCTGTAATGCCATACCAAGCTGGCATCTCAGAGCGCACCCACTGAGACGTAGAGCCCGTCTTCTGTGTAGAGCAAAGACAGAGGTGCTGCACGGTACTCATGCCAGTGCAAAGTATTTATGAACTAAACCTGTGCAGTACAACTCAACCCCACAGATTTCAGGTTCTACCTCAGCAGAAAGCATATGGGCACCTACAGTCACAGACACACTTCCACGTGCCTGCATTAAATGTACCAGTGACACCCAGGAGCTTCACCAGTTACAGGGCAGCAAAAAGCCAGCAGAAGGTCCACCTCGAGGCCTTGCTCACAATCAGAGACAGTATACCACCAGGAGCTGACTTCATTTGCTGTGGCAAGCACTTGGCACCACTGGAGAACAACCCAAGCAATTGTACAAAAGGTGCCAACAAGAAATCCCATCAGAACCAATCAAGCAATGCTCACGCACAACCTTCAGAGAGCTGGAGCACAAGGCACCCTGAGGCAAGGGGGACACCCATCCTGTCACCTCCTAGCACCACGTGTCTCTATAGGCTGCCACCAGCTGTGGAAGTTCTCCAGAGGCAAGATGGATGTACTGTTGTTAAACAAATTACAGAACAGACGTATTTAAGACTCTCCTTTAATTTTTCCTCTGAAAATCCATAATAAACTAGCAAAGGATTAAGATTTGGTGATTAGCACCTGAATAATAACAAGTAATTATTTTTGAGGCAAACAAGGATAAGGTATCCTGGGTAATTTATACAGGGTAATTAAGGTAATGGATACTTGAGAATCTACCAAATAAGTAGTCCCTAAAATTGTAATTTTGATAGGGCTATGATTATAGGCAACACTAAGGAGGATTGAAGCAGATACAACAGAACAGTTTCAGATGTATATTTAAAAAAGGCATAACTCATCACTTAAACTGTCATCTAAATTCATCATTGAATAGGGCCTGTTCCTCTAAGCTTGCTTACATGGGCAAATATACTTTCAAATTAACTGGTATAATTATTATACCAGAATTGCCACCTGGGTGAGCACACTTACTTTAAATGGTTTTTTTGTTTGGTCAGTTTTGCACCAACTGGTGCATGATATAATTGGACAAAGAACAGTTCTTGCAGTGTTTCCACCTGTGGACAGGTGAGCAAATGGAGGGGTCCTAGCTTAAGAGTCCTTTTATTTTGCTATCTCCATTGGGACACAAAGGTAATATTCCAATTTTCAGTACACAGACAGGAAAAGAAGGCATGGACTGTGGTATCCAACACTACACCTCAACAGGATAATAAAACATGTAGAGGCTATATAAAAAGTGCATCCCACCACAGAGCAGTTGTGTGCCAAATCTAGCATTGAATCAACCCAGCTGTATTTCCTGTGTCCTCCAGACCAGTAGGAGTTCCTTAAAAGCACTATTTAATGTTCTAACACCCAGCATGGGCAGTGACTCATCCTTCTTAATCTGTTTGAGTGCCTTGGTCAAAGAAATGAAGCTGCAGTAATGGTGAGCTCTTGCCGGCCAGCTCAGCAAGCCCAACCATTATCATGTTTTATGGCTCTCCTCAGCCTAATTATGGCCATTTCTTAGCACATCTTGAAAAGGGAGTCATTCTTCCTCAACACAGAATGAAGGGAAAACGTAGCTATAGAGGATTCAGAAGTCAGCTTGCATGGCCAAGATCCATCTTTGCACTGGAGTCAAGGATGGACATGTCACAAAGTCACTATGGCCTGAGAACAGCATGGGTCACATCAATCTCAACGAAATAGCAATAATCAGAAATGTGAGCTTTGCAAAGATGCAGTATGACTCCCTGTGGTACTAATGCATTTATAAGTTTGAAGGTGATAACATTTGGAGGTGGCAAGTTGTGGGATTTAATATATTCCTCCTGCTAAATTATATTATAAAATTGAAAGGATGGACTACATTGAAATCTCCTTAAAAAAAGCTCATAATATAACCTGCTTATGTTCTGATTAACGAGAAAGCATTCATCTCATTGGTTTTCAAAGGTAAAATTAATCTTTTATATATAATGTCAAGTCTAACAAATATTAGAAGAAAACTCTAGGAAGGAACAGAATATCCATTTGCACGTTTGAATGCTGGTGTCTCCTGATCAACCACCCACTTTGGATAGGTTGCTCCATGCTAGCAACAGCCTTACAAAATGGGGAAGAAAGGACTGCCATTGTTCAGAACCCAGTCTTTGAAGTAAATACATTTTTTTAATGCAGTTTTTTTTCATTTCCTCCTTCAGCTTTGTATCTCAGTTTTATAAGACTTCTTCATATTACATCCAGCTTGGAGTCTTGTCTGAGAGTTTATTGCGTTTTGTTGATTCATTAGAAAATTGGTGCTCCTAATAAAATTTATCTCTACAGTTGCATACTTCTCCAATTGTAAGGGTGTGGTTCAAAATTTTCCATGTTTGTTTGAAAGTACTTTCCAGTCTCTGTCTATCTATATTCTTCCAGGCAGGTCACAAGTGTTGACGAATCCTTACCATTACTCTCCATAGAAATACATGAGAAAATAAACCTACTGCCTTAGAAAATACCTTATTTTTTGCTCATGTAAGCACAAACTCAAAGTAATTTATTTCTGTGAAAAAAGAATCATATGCTGTGAAAATAATTTAATAAGCTAAACAATTAATCACTACAGCAGCCCTATCAATATTCTTTTCTAACTGGTAATTAATACATTGCTGAACATATTCCAATTTGTTTCTGGAAACAGTCCTGCAGGCTCCACTACTTGCAATTGGTAGCGGCACTATCCTTCAAGTATTCACCTCGATGCAACCAGTGGAAATCTGCTTTCTGCTCGCTTCAGCTCGTTGCTGTGTATTACATTGTGCAGCACCTGCCATTCCAATTACCATGAGTTTGATTTCCAGCACTTTCTGGCCAAGTGCTAAAATCCTCACGTCAAATAAAGCTGGCAAACAGAAGTTATCTTAAAAAAAAGATAGTATTTTTCCTCTTTAAAGGCAAGTATATAGTAGCCTAAAGTAGAAAATATTGCTATAATTTGATGTTATTTTGGCAAAGTAATAAGATAAAATGAACCAGGCATAAACGCTCCGCTTAGGTTAAGTTGCTCTTATTCAGTAGGGGCAAGAAGAAACAAGCAGTTTGCATTTGGGAAAGGAAGCACGAGGAGTGGTATGACAGTGATATTTCAAAAACTTCATCATGAATTGTCCTGGTGTTAAATGATAGCTGGTTTTGCAGCAAAATGTGGAAAGTGTTCCTTAGTTAAACAGCAGAATTTTTTTTGTTTCTTCATTTAATAACAAATAAATTAGGAGGAAGCTTTTGTTTTTCATCAGCTTGACAATTATATTACTGTTTTGCTGGAAATAAGAGCATTTGGCATTTTTTTTCATGCCAGCATATGCACGTGTGAGTTGAATTGTCTCTGAACTACAAGCAATAACAAGATACTCATTGTGCCAGGAAACAATTAATTTTTGCACTGCAGCCAGGTTAATCTCGCAGGTGGAAGCCCCTATCACACAGCCATGTGGTGCCTGCAGCTTCTGCACTAAGCAAAGCCACCTCCAGGGTAGTGGTGTAGTCACTTTAAGGAGCAGAGACCTGCCCTCTTGGAAATACGGCGCCTAATTTTAGTAAAAGAACGGTCTTTATAACCATATAGAAAAAACATAGGAACAAAAGTTGCAATCAGAAGACTGGATTATTTTGTTTTCCCAACATTCAAAGGGATTTAAGGAATAAGGCAACGTACTGCTTTCACACAAATTACCCTTTGCGCAGTTTTTCTGTGTATTAGAGACTCCAAAATCTGCTGCAAATCAGGATTTACAAGGCCAACACAAAACTAACTTTCCCTAGAAGAGCAGAATCTATTGAGGTACCAGAGAAAACCATTGCAAACACTCTCTGTGATGAGGGAGGAATCTCTGCGTCCCACAGAAGACACTGGACCTCAAAGCAGCACGCATAGTGAGGGGGGCAGTGGAAACCTTAGAAAAACACTGCTGTTTTCACTAACAGATTACCAAATGTGGATAAATAATTAACTGTGGGAATTTAAGCTTTTTAAAATTTTTTTAAGCCTGCTAGCAAAAAGTCTTCCATAACTGCACCCAAATGTACAATTATCATCTTCTCCTACCTCTTTAGCAATGTCACTCTGGTTACATAAACATGCCATGCGCACTGTGTTTCACATCACTGATGCTGCTTGAAGCATGCCATAACGTTTCCAGCCAAATATATATGCCACTCCAACTAATATGCATATACATGTATCTCCAGTATGCAGTTAATGAGATGCAATTATTCACAGCTGATAAAACTCTTGTTCTAAAACCCTCTACATGAAAGCAAGAAAAATTTGAGTTGCAGGGAGACTTCTCCCTTTCATCAGTACTGTCAATTATAATTCCAACATTATGTAAGAAACAGAAGAAATTGGCTCTGATCTGGCTAAAGGTTAATAAATGCAGTGGTTCAGGGAACTAGAGCAGAAGAATACTAATGGCTCCTGCACCTGGAATACAGCTTCCCTCTTCATTCTAATTAGCTTCTCCCACGTCAGTGCATTTACAATGCGTTTGGGCCCAATGCATTTATGAAATAATACAGATCTTTAGCTTCAATAAGTCAAGTTCGAGTCAAACAGAAGAAATAGGGTGTTAACAAAAGATTGACCCAGTTATCACTATTTAGATACCGTAAAATAACATTGACAGCTCTTCTGCTCCTCCATCCCAACTTTAGAAAAAAACAAGGGTTTTGCTGTGGATTAATTCACAAATAGATTTGTTTATTTTTGTATGTTAATATTTTTAGATTTCTCTGTAAATATTCTAGATTCTTCTCATGCACCAAGTAACAAAAGATTTGCAGCAATGCTGCATTTCTTGTGAAACCATATTCTCAACAAAGCATGTTAAGAAACTAAACTCAATCAAAATGCTACAGCAAGAGATTTCCTGGCATTGAAGCAGTCAGGAATACACCCCATACATTAAATTAAATGTCTGAGGGCAAAGGCAAGAGAGGGACTCTTGGGTGATGAACTGCTCATGTCTCACTATGCCGTCAGCGAGTGCAACAAATCACATGCAAGACACGCACAGGATGAAACACAGCTCCTTTTCCCTGTCAAAGTGTCCTCCTCTGCAACGGTCTGGGATCTCTGTCATGGAGCACCACGGAGCTGATGGGCAGCCCTTGCACTCCATGCAGCACCGAGATGAATGACCTCTCCCAGCCTCTGCTCACCAAACAACACTTAATCAACCACCTCCGTTTTGTCAAGTCAGTAAAGTGGTAAACTGGTCAGAGAAGTGCAGACAACATTTTTGACATGAGATGTGCCACGTCATTTCTTAATTCGCAGTTTGGGTCTTTAGCTCTATAAACATCGACTTCGCGGAGCAGGAGTGCAAATCCAGCTCTCCTGGCTGACCAGTAAGTTTCAGACACATGGCCTCCACCACCAGCTGAATATTTTGTGATTGGTGAAACGTGTTCAAGGGGAGAGACGCTACTGGTATAACCAAAAGTGGTTAAAGGTATAAATGACACCTTAAATTAGGTGTCAGAGGGGAAAGAGCCTGGGTTTGGTAAAATGCTTCTCTCCCAGCACCGTCTGTGTGTGTGAGATGTTTCTCTGCACACCTGGTGACTCTGGGAGGCAGGAGACCTCCCTCCCTGCCCGCTGGGGCTGCCTTGTACCAGGCAGTGACATAACTATGGTAGGACTATAGCTAATGCAAGGCATCAACCTCCAACTCTCTCAACTCCCACAAAAATGCCTGCAGTACAGGTTATTTCCTTGGTCTGCTCACTTTTTCCCTGACACAGAATCCATTCCTTCAGCAATGGGAAGGGAATATTTTGGTAGACGAGGCACGGAGAGCACCAGCTGCTGCCAAAAGGAAATCATATGGAAAAAACCTGCAGCAGCACCCGGTGCAACTGCCAGCATCCCCCCCTCTGCTCACCTCTCAGACCAAAGTCTCTCTCTTCAGGACTGAGCTGCCTCCTTTTGTGAAGATTGCTTCTGCCAACACGGCAAGGTGATTCCAGAGGCAGAGGTACATAAAGCAATGATTCAGGGAATCCGAGGAATATTTACTATCTCTAACGCCAAGGCAGGATGTCTGAAAGTGCGGTAGAAAACAGGATCACAGCTGAGGGAAATGCAGACCTTCCGCCAGTTCCCAGACATGGCCACAATTTTACTAAACAAACAAATATTTACCTCTGCAGTAATTGCTTCCATGTTGCAGCTATATATAAATCAGCAACCGTGGCTAGGAAGTACTTCAGGAAACCCTTCTGACCGTTATGCCCATGTAATAGGTATTCTTGCCCTCCAAATGGTTGTGTTAATCCTCAGGAAGGGTTTATTTTTGTAAAGTGTGAGATATAAAGCTTTAATTCTGTATATCTGATGTTTCTGAAGCATTTGGCCAGGTATTTTCAAAGCAATACAAGCTTGTGGCCAGTGCTATGTGGAACCAAGATTTAGCAGTGACTTGGATCACAGCCGAAACCAATGACAAAACATTGGTAGCCTGCAGATGTGTTGCAAACATGCATGAAAAGTATTTTCCTTTACTTCTTGATTGAAAAAAACAAATACCCCCTGCTTATATTTACCTGATGATGTCATCTGGTGACACGGTCCATCCAGCAGTGGTTTCTGCCATCTCTGTAACTGAGGTCCCCAGTTATTGTTCCTCTGTACGTTCTTCCAGGCATGTGGTGAGATACGATCACACGCAAAAGTTCATTCCTTGCTATGAAATCACTTACTGCTGCCCTTGACACAGATTCCTCTCTATATCATAGTGTTTAATACTAAGGAAATATTAATTAAATTTTGTGGAACTGTGGCTCAGATAGCCCATCAGGGACCAATTTCCTTCTTTTTATTTAAATTTTCATTAGTTCACATTAAGTTATATTGCAGGCTGTAGCCCTTTGCCTGTTCTTGTACTCCGCAGATCAACTTAGATATTTCCAGGATTGTAAACAAAGCAAGACAATTAGTCCAAGTAACACTTGTTTCCTTGGGAGTGACATTTTCCATGCTGTACCTTCTGCCAAAGGAAACCAGAACCCCCACAAGCTCCACGGAGGAGGGCCAGGCTATGAAATTCCACTTGGATGCCCATATTCACTCTGTAGAGTCCGTACAACATGCATCTCTCTGAGTGAGAAATACCACCTCTCCTGTTGTAGGAGGTGGTGAAGATTTTCACATACCACAGCTTAAATGTTTTTGGAAGCAACAAACTCTGGAGACAATTCTTTATGCAGCTGGATGCAGTCACTGGCGTTTGGGCTCTCTGTAATACTACAGTGCCTTCAGGTTGAGAAAAAATGAGGACACAGTGCTTACAGCTATGCCTACCCCATGCCCACCTGATGGGCACCCATCACCCTGCACAAGAACCTCCATTGCCCACTCCACTCCTTGGGCTGCTCCGCAATGCACAGGAGTGCTGCTGAGCAGCAACCTGAGCAACCGTAACTGACTGGGCTGAGAAACACCTGAAGAGAAAGCTAATGTAAGGAAATATTTCACTTTCAGCCTGGGCACGGCCCATCTGGTTCATGCCAGAGTGCTTCTGCACGTGGGCAGGTCAACCAGAAAATTGTGTCCATCAAAACACGGCAGAAATACAACTGTTCAGTCATGACTGTGTCAGACCTGCTACATTGCTCTTACAAACTTGATTGAATGTCTCACATTCCTTCAGGCTTTTCACACAACTTGAGGTCTCAATGGCAGATGCATTTTCCATCCAATGACCGAGATGACGCGCCACAGCCCAGACATGGCCCTTTGCACAAACAGCTCTCCGAGTGAACGGGGACAAGGGAAAGCCTGGCTAAGTAAGCAGTTTTACTTAAGTTTTGTTTCCTTTGTGAAGCCTATCGGCTGCATACCCAATCCTCTGATCTCCAGCACAAGCGTTAGTGCCAGAAGAGCACGAGCTGGATTTCCCCAGGCACAGAGGAGCCTCTCTTCATGCTGCTACTAATGCACAATGCAGTTCCACAAGGGTCTAAGCACACATTTTCTGCCCAGTCTTCCTTACTTTCTCTAAACGCTATCCTCACTGTATCTCCCTTATCTTCTGTTTTGGACACAGAAACCTACTGTGGGGATGTATAACTCCTTCTCTCTTCAGATACTTCATGCATCTCTTCAGGTGCACTCGGATCAGTCTCCCCAAGCTGGTCCCATCAGTTCTTGTCATGGCCAGTTGGACAACTTCAAAGATGCATTTCAAGTCCTAGCACTGTCTAGAAGGTTTCAGCTGAGCAGGCCTGGCTGTAGGACAAGTGTCGAAAACAAGGATCAAAATGAGCACTTCAGTTAAGTAAGAATTTCTATCAACTTGCATTTTGGTGGATGGGTTTATATTATATAAAATAACTGAGCAGACGGTTTTCGATATAAGAAATGCATCAAATCTACCTTGTGATACGCAGGGATACCAGATGAATGAGAGCAAGGAACATTATTTAGAAAAGCAAAAAAAAAAGTCCATAATGCCAGAGAACATGAAGGGCATTAATGGAGAGTTGCTGTAAAAAATGATTAAAAGCTGGTAGAAAATACAGGCTGTGCAAAACTAATGTTATGAGGCTCAATTTCATTTTATTCATTCAAGGTACTGAGTCAGTTATTATAGCAACCAGTCAATGGTCTCAATAGTTTTCCCTGACTGCATATTTATTATCAGGTTTTCCAGATTAAAGCAAGAATAGTGAGCAGTTTGTGTTAAAATACGAGGTTATGACCACATTTTTCATAGGTTATAAGAACTGTATTTGCCAAGCTTCAAGTTGCCACATTGCAAGGGAGAGAAATTAGAGAGGGTAAATCTGTTTGCATCTGCTCCGTATTCCTAAAGTGATCATGTGGAGAAATACAAGGATTTTAAAACATCTACTACATAGTACATTCAACAGATAAGACATCCACAAGGGGGAAAACTGATTTTCAGTGTTTTTCAACCTGACATAGAAGTCAATGGATCGATGGGGCCTTCCATGCCTGCCTGCGCAATACACACTTTGGTTTTTTCTTATGCTGCAGACACCAGTGGAACAGAAAATCTGACATAGTCTTACATGCCCACCACTAAAAACTTTCTGTCTGAACTGAGAATTTTTGTTCCCTATGCAACCTGTCCTATTTTTTTTTTTTTTTCAGGATCTGAATTCAGCGTTAGAAGAAAGAAAGTAGTTCATTGTTCACAGCTGAACTGGTGTATCTCTGCACAAGCACCTGCGTAGACAATTGCTCTCATAGGTATGAAAGGACATAACATCAAGGATGGCTGAGTAGAAACCGTTCCCTCTAACACTCCACCACATCTAGGACAAACCTGATGCCAACAAGACATCTAGAGGTGAGAGCACGCATCCCTCACACGAGACTGCAATTCAGTGTCACATCACCTGTGGACAAGCCCCAAGGTGTTCCTGCCACCCACATATGCCAGTATGTCACCAGGTCCTCATTTCATTCATTGTAGCTGGAGGTTTGTCAAAGAAGAAATAGGTATTTGGAGATGGGTGCCAACATTTTCAAACCATTTAGAAGTCCATGGCAAACGTGAAGACAACACTGACAGAGTCCACTGCATATGTACAGCTCCTAAAAATTTATGAGGCTGTGTCTGTCTGTCAAGATACATCACAGTGCATATTCCCAGGAGGATGTAAGGTATCACAAGAGAAGGAGTGTTGGGGAAAAAGAAAAAAAGAAAAACTGAAAGAAAAATAAGTGTTATTTATTATAAAAACTTGGTTCTTCACAAGGAAACCAATTTTGTTGAAGACAAACTTTTTGCTGACTAAGAAATTTGCCACACGTCTTTTTCTTCCCCTCTATACGTCTGAGGACGAAAGGGTGTCATATGTTGAAATAATTTACTCAGGCCTCATGGTATTTAATTTGAAATCCCCTTTCCCAGAGCTGGAAAGTTTTGGAAGATTTCAAATATTTGTTAGGCTGCACTAACCCAGCTTCATTACTGTAATAAAATTTCAAAGTAGAGTATTTATTCCATCTGTAGATATCAAAATGTAAATACATATAAGAATTCAAATAAATCAGCTAAATATTTAGGAGCACTATATCACTTTTGGGAGGAGTAACACACCAGCACATCATTGAACAGAAAACTGGCTCAGCCACACTCCGGAGATTCGTCTGGATCGGATGGCAACAATACTGAATTAGATGGTGCCTAGTAGGATGGCACCACGCCTCCCAGTTTTCAGACTCTAAATCAACATTGCCATTTTATAACGTGTTCAGCCGCTTCCCTTATTCAAAATAAAATTCTACTCAGCAGTTGCACACATTTATCAGTGTAAGGAGGACTTTCTTTGCTAACTCTATGGGCTGAATTTTTTTCCTTATCAAGCCAGAAAAGCTGAGTGGGGCACTGCCAGGTTAGGTGCTACACCAGCAGCAGCTACCATGTAGCTGCTCCATCCCAGCTCCAGCACTGTCACCCTGCAACCGCCCCTCTTTCTGCACAGGGAAACAAGTCTCAGTAGCAAATACAGCCTCTTGCTCCGAATCAGAGCTTCTGCTGGGGATTATTTTTTTTTCCTTTTAAAGAGCCATTAGATACTTTATTTTCTGGCAGGGGATGGGCAGCCTGTGTCAAGCTATGGAGTTACCCAGCGACACTTATTCCTCCTACTCCTCCTTTCCAACCTCCCTGCTCAACAAAGAGCTCCATGAAAAGGTGCATTGGGTTTTTGGCATAGGCTGTGCAGAGAAGGCAATAAGAAGACATCACAATATTAAAACAGGACTGTCACCATCTTACATCCACAAAGAGATCCTTAGTTTGATTGGTGGGCCATTAAAATGCAGGCCCTTAATGACGATATAACTCTGGTACAAAGATCGGTTTTGGAATATGAATCGACTCTTCTGATTAAATCTCCAAAACCATTATTGCAGGATTTTCTTTTTATAACCTATCTCATTAAAAAAATATTTGAATCCCTCTTGTTATAGTTAGCTCAAATTCTCTCATTAAGTCCTCTTTTATGATGATTTCTCTTATGCTGAAACTCTTAAGGGGAAATTAAGTTGTTTCCTACAAAGTGCTTTCCCTTTGTGCCCCTTATAAGGAGGACAAAGCAATAATATTCAGGACAGCTGCTCTGCACTGTGCACAACAAATCAACTAGCAAAACCGATGAAAAATGAAGCCAAAAAAGGAAACACTTTCATATTCATGGGTCCCTGAGGATACTTCAATGAGTTCACAGGGGTCTAATGAACAACAAATGTCACAAGCAAGGTCCACTGAAAATATTATGTGGAAAGGTCTTTAAACAAAAATGGTCTAACAACAAAACTTAGAAAATGTTTGTAGAAAATTAAGTTTCTGTGTAAGATCAGGACAAATAGCCCAACAAAGCTCAAAAGACTAACGTTCTCAAAGTGTTCCTGTTAGTTTCAGATTCTCAGCTTTAGAAATGGTACTTCCTTCATATACTCACATTGCAAACACATCGCCTCAGAATGATGAGCAACGTGGTGTCAGTCCTGTTAAGGATTTGCAGTTTGTCTTGCATGAAGTTGTGGAATTAGACCAACTTGGAGGCTTATATTTGTTATATTATTTTATCCTAAATGTTTGTGGCTTCGGAGATGTGAGCTGCTTCATTACACCTCTCTGTACGTTACGTTTCTGCCGACAAATACAGTTTCTGCTGTCGGATACAGTGAAGTTATGCCAATAGCCTTCAAGGTAGGGAAAAAAAAAATAGTAATTAGGTATTTAGTAACTATTTTATCACTGAAAAGCTAATTGGTTTCTGCCAAGACTTTGGTGTCTGTTCCATATGAGAAAATGGCAAGAAACGTTAACTCCAACAAAGTCTTTATTTACAAACTGAAGAGGAGCTGAAGGGAAACCAAAGAGGTGAAGAGACTCACAAGACCTTACAACAGGTTAATGCCCAGGCTTGCATCAGAAACCAGTCTTTGAAATTGCCAGCCTGGCAATGTGTTTTTCTCTCAACCAAAAATGAAATAAGACCTTCACAAAATCCTGCTCTCGGTAAGGCACAAGATTTTATACCTTCATCCAGGGCATACTGGCGGCATACAAACAGAGCAGCTATCCCTGGCACTGGGGGCTCTCAGGGTCTGTTTAACACACATAGGCAATGCTCCTCTGGCCTCACTGGCCTATGATTGTTGCCAAAATCAGGAAATAAATGCCTGCATTGGGAGCATTGAATTCACATGAGACAGGTTTTTTAAGAAGCTGTTTCTTTAAAATACACGCGCACAAGTGCGCGCACACACATAATCACTAAAATATTGGCAACCTTGACTTAGTCTCAACAGCAGTCACATTTCTAGACTGCTCAAGCCCTGGAATGCCTAGCAAAGACTAAGAATGCAGGACCAAGTTCCCCCTGAGTTACACCAGTATGATGAAGCCAGTGGGAACACTTTGCAATTAGGAGGACCAAAGCATTCCCAGGTTGTAATCGGTCTTTGTGCACATCAGCACAGCCATTCATGCACGGGCTGCCGAGCCAGAGTTACTCTGCATGCTCACTGGGGTAATAGACTGCAGTTCACTCTGAGTTAATTTGTATTTAATTCATCGTGGCTTGCCTTTGTGTACATAACTACATCTCAATTTGTATCTAAAAACATGGGATTTTGTTGTTACAGCACCGAGGCAAATATGGAACTGCTTTACAATCTGAAGCAGTAGCCCAGAGACAGCAGAGAGCACAAGCATCACACTGCAGGTAACCTCACATCCTTCTTTCTCTCTAAGCCTTAGGAAAAAGAAATGTTTCCACAGAAGGATGCGGAACCAGCTGAGGAATACACTGATGTGAGCAACAAACTGCCAACCCTGGTTCCTATACACTCTAATCTACCCATCCACTATGGTGAGAAATACGTAAAAACGCCACAATCACATAGGGCTATTTTCACCTTTGACTCACTTGCTCCATGTAAGATCTATTTTGCTACCTGCCTATAGCTCCCCAAAGAAGTAAACATGATTTTTTTTTAGACCGCAGTGTGAAAGAATTGAAGACGTGTGTGGTTTTCTCAAGGCATTAATATTTAATACCTTTCTTGATAACCTAAACTCTGGGTTTCTCATTCTCTGACTTCAAAGCATTTAGCGGTCTAACCCAGTACATCACATTATATAATCAATTTTTTTTTTTTTTAATGCTGCTCAGAAAGTCCTCAGCACATGGAATGTAATACCACAACACGCAGGCATTCAGACCAGAAAAGTATATAAATCTGTCTGGCATCCCCTAAAATACACAACCCCTAGTCCTGGATTGCAGATGCCCTGTCATTTCTTTGCTATTCCAAGTTAAATTGATTTGAAAGAGATTTTAAATGACCTATCAGACTCAAATATTAAGGAAAAAATATGTTAATGTTTAGAAATGCCATAAAATAAATACCCATAAGGAGAAATAATTTAAGCTATCCAAATGTTTTGAGTGCAAAAATATCATCTAAAAAAAAAGATGGTTATGGATGTCATTATGCTCTGAATACCAAAATCATCTTCTCATTGCAGGGTGGCAGTACAAAAATAAATGAAATAGTAGTTTTTGTAGGGACAGAAATAGAAAAGAACATGGAGATTACAATACTTTTAACCAACACATTGAAATGTGCTGAGCAGGCAGGTCTGGTTCAAGGTGCCGCTCACACTTCCACAGTGTTCTAGCAGGGATAGAAATGGAGAAAACTGTTAGGAGTAGACAGAGGGAATAGAAAATACGAAGGAAGGTGATAATATCAGAGTTGTTTACATCAGAGAAATATGTGAAAGCAAACAAAAGTGCAAACGTAGTTAAGGTCACATTGGGCCTTCCTGTTTGCTAAGATAATAGTCTATCCATGGAAAGGAAGAGCAGCCAATTTAAAGCTGAGCAGAACAGGACCTGATTAACACGCCAGCTTTCTATTTAGGGTAAAAATCTAAATGGAGTAAAAATTTAAGATTTGATTTTTTCATTAAAAATAAACTGTTTTCTTCGTTATTTAAGACGTACTGCGAGCTGTTCTTGCAGGTGAAAGGCATGTTCAAAGAGATTTGCGCCATTTTTTGCAGGATGATTAGAGTCATCTAGTCCTATTTGAAAGTTTCTCCCATAGCAAAACCCCTCAGCATCATCCCAGCCGCTATTTTTAAATATAAGCTTTTCACACACTTTTATGTATAAAATAAATGGGTAACAGGAATTAACACATGCTGCAGTTTTCAAAGCCCATGTTAGGAAACACTGACTGTGGCCAAATCAATGCAACAGCAGTTTTGTTCTCAGAGGAAAATCAAAGTTATTCCAGTCATCCTCATTCCTACTACTTTTATCCTCTCCAAAGTACACAAATGGTTCTTCTTTTATAAGTGCAGTAAAGGAAGTCGGAGGCATTTGAGCTACCAGGAGAATTACACAAATGCCATATTTCTCTTGCTGGGAAAGAGGAGGGTAAAATCAGCATTGTGGTATTGCGCTACCACTGCAGAGCTTTTTCTTCATTTGGTAAACCTTTCCATGGATAAGACAATACCGTCTCGCAAACTGAGAGTAAAACCTACCAAAAGCCTCTGCTTTCTCTTGAGCATAGAGAAATGCCTGTTATGGTTCCAACTGGATTTGTCTTCCCATACACTGGACGGAGGGAGAGAGCTGCTCATAACCAAGCCTCTGAAGTGCCAAAAATCATCAGCCCCCAAAGTAATTAGTGGAACTACACAGTTCTATAACGAGAGGGTCTTGGACTTTCAAAACTGGTTAATATTGTATTTTTTCTCTCTCGAGTCCTATTCTCAGCTTCTCTGATCTTTGTATCTCTCATAGCTCTTTACGTACAGTGTGAAGTGTCGCAGTCGGCATGTCACATACGTAGTCTTTGCAAAGGTTCAATGATCTCACTAGATGTGTCATGTCTAACTAGCAGGCTAAAGTCTGCTCTAAAAAGAGAGAAAGAAACACCTTGTTCTTTTGCAGCAGAAAGGGTTTTTTTTAAAAAAGTTATTTCAATTAAACTACACCTGGAGCTGCATGGACTACTGGAAAATCTTCAACCTTGCAGCAACCTTGTATAAACTTTGTTCACCATCATTATCTTCTGTATTACTGTCCCCTGTTGCCTACTGCAATGCTGAGAAACTTCAGTGCATTAAAATCAGTATTACCATAGTTAACCAACAATCATCACTTGCATTATGAACATAGATTATTTTTAATAAGTAAGATTTGGGCACACTGATTTGAATGGAATGCAGGCAGCCTCTGTGATGATTATTCTCTGTAAGCTAACCAGTGGCAAATAAATAAATAGCCAATAAATTACCCCCACAGAAAGCCTTTTGGAGAAGTTCTAGAAAGAAAATACAGAAATCAATGCAGAGACCTTCAGTGTGTGGAACTTCCTTTCTTCAGTGGGAATGAAGATGCAGTGAGAAGCTGTGCTGCACGGGAGGAGATGCCTGCTGAAGTAGGCTGCCAAGTGGGAGAAGAACAGCAGTGGCAGAGGATCACACGATAGATTAAAAATGCATGGTTTGGGTTTTGTACTGCAACAAATCTGTAAGGGGAAGCTAATGCTGACTGGAAACTGTCAGAAGAGGCAGAGAGACAAGGGACTACTGTGATCAACGGGAAAACTCACCATGGCAAGCAGGGTCGATGATGTTTCTGTATATAGAGACGAGCAGACTTCAAAAGTTGGCCTTAAAACAGGTGGGTTTGCCTCCAAATTGCAGGAAGACACATGCTGCTACCAGGTGAGCTGCTTAGTTCGTTATGAACGCTGCTGGCAGTGCAATGCACAATATGTCAGACTTAAAAAGCTTGCATTTCCCAATCACCACTTAAATTTTATTTTTTTTTTTTAGTAAGCAAAGTCTTAGAGGACTGACAGTTGCCATAGACACATCAGAAAAACTCAAAAGAATGATCTGGGAGAATATGACTATCTTTGAACCAGATCCCAAAGGGAATTAAAGCTGAAGCTGATATGAGTCATAGATGCATAGAGAGAAAACAGCCACGCTGGGAGGTACAGCTGGGAAGAGCAGCCTGTGTACAAACACCAGCCCCACTCTTCAGCCAGGAGACAGGAGTCGGAATGCTGTTTCCAGATTGGTAGTGTCCTGCGTCACCTATTTCCTTCAGAGACTCCTGTTCCTTTTACATGACTGAAGGACTTGAATCGGGCCCTTGGTGGACATCACTGCAAGTGAATCAAAGCCATTCAGATCACCATGTGTCACTGTGGAGAAGAAATTAGCCTGTCCATTGCATAAAAATAAAGATTCAACAACCTGGGCACACTTCATTTTAATTCTTGAAGTGAGGCTGTTCAGATAAAAATAGAGAGGCATTGTTTTAAAATGGCTTTCTAGCAGATGACAATAAGCTCATTGGTCTTTACTCATTAAAAAACTCATCAAGGAGAGAATTCCAATATTATATCTCAAATATTATCTGTGTGGTCACATTTATTTTGGGAACAAATGGATGGGACTGCTGCTATGAGACATCTGCGAGCCACCTTTTACCTCCTGTCCAGTATTTGTATATTCCAACATGAAGAACGTTCTTCAAAACAATACTTTGAATTTATATAATGATTTTCATCCCACTGCCTTTTAAGAACATTATTCTAATTGGCAAGGGTTTGTTTATGCGCATTCTGTGGAATAACAGAAGACACTCATTAGCTGATGTGGCATCCTGGAAAATAGGGTCTTTAGGAACTACTTAGGAGCACTGTGTGAACCTTGCTCCTTTAGCTTCCCTGCCCGGAAAATGGTCAAATCTTTTCTAAGACTTTAATTGCTCCACTAAAACCTCTATTTTGATTTAAGTATGATCAACCATAACATTAAATGAGCTTGCTGATACTGAAGTCATAGAAGATAAGACATCACTGCCATTTTCTCACTGTCTGTTTTCGTGTCCCCCATCCTCACCTGATCAACTTCTGAGACCGTTGCCGTGCCAGGAGCACTCCACATTGTCAGCTCTCAGGCTCTTCTCAAGGATGGCATCGTTCTTGGCAGGACACCTCTTCCTCCTCCTTAGGCTGGATGCTGCCTCCACAATTGGCCAAAAAGCTCCTGCACGTCTGCCGCCAAGACCACCTCTTCAGGTAGGCCCAGTTTTCTGCATCTGATGTATTTCAGAACATGGGAAAATGGTGCTGTCCTTAACTTAGCTCCTACTGCCCTCGGCAGAGGGAGCATCATTCAAAGTAGACTTCTCACACAGAACGAATTTTTCATAAGTTAATTGTCTCCATCCTTTTCATGAATTAAATTAAACTGGGAACATCAAGCATACACTGTCAGGTTCAGCTTCAGGCGTCTTCACCTTCAGATAATTTCTAACAGCAAAGGATGGCTGAAAACATGTGGCTCTTAACACCTTTCAAATCAAATCAACTACTAATGAAAAAACAAAGGTAAGCCTTATTCACAGATGATGCTTCATCTTGTAGCATTTAACAAGGAACACAGACAAGAATGATACCATTGTTCATTTTCATATCAATTGGCAGAAATTATCTTTATTAGAAAAATGAATTTTTCATATATTTACAATTTTTACAGCATGTTATACTTGGCACATGTGTTTTCCCCAAATAGTTATATACATTTCAGTACACACAGACATTCAAGTCCCCCATTCCCTTAATGTTTTTCTACATATTTAACAAAAATGAAGAACACAATACAATTTGTAAGACAACCATAATAATTATATATTTCTCTATTGTAAAAAGTTTGAAGCAAACATTTTTAGATATGTTTCAAAATATTTATACAGTATTAGCACTCAGTCATGCACTGGGTTAAAACACGGTCGGGGTGAACTGCAGTGAGACGGTATGCGTAACACGGGAGAGAAGTGTGTGACTCCCAGCTCCTTCAAGCAATGTGTGCTTTTGGGTAGATCCAACTGCCACCAGGATTCCAGAGTCAGGGATAGTGGGGGCAGGGGTAGCTGGGTGTATGTTATCTCTGTAACACGACAGTAAAAACTGTGTACAGACACTTGTGTGTTAAAATTCATTTCAGTTTGCTAAACCTATCTAATAAAACAGGCAGTAACTGGAATGTCAAAACTAGTTCTTAATTATTCTCCTTTTCCCCAAACCCTTTCCTTTGAAGAACCCATTAGACTATGAATTTTATAGTGAAATTCCGGATTCTCTTAAAAATTTAGTATTTTATGCTTGATTTCATTTCACCAATATTCTTTCATTTCTACTCTAATATCCTGATTTATTTCCTCAGGTGTTAAGAGGTCTTTAAATCTTTACTATTCTTTGCTAGCAATTGGAAATTTATTACTTTGGTTTGAGGTATTACACATTTGAGAGTGTTACAGTAAATTGCATTAGTAAATAACAGAAGCAATAGGCTTTTTAATTTACTGTGTATGGAACCAAATGGTTCCAAGATTTCTAGGAAGGTATTATTTGTGGAATGCAAATTTCTTCTACTGCAATGTAATTAGTGTTCTGTGTAACCCATACAAATCAGTACACTTGGAGTTTTTTCCCCCCATTGGAACAAGAATACTTTTCCAAACATACTGATAAGTAATCTTCTTTCTGAGCAAAATCTTAAGTTAATATTGTAAATTCTTATTTTCTCAAGGTAAAAATGAAACTAAACCTAAATCTTAGGATGATGACTGAAGATCTAATACTTATTTTCAGTTACATGTCATTTTTCAGAGTTCAACTGCACAGAACTTCTAATGAAATTCAAAATAGCAATATATCACTTGAAACTGTTCATAAATCGTTGCATAATCTTTGTCATAATGCTGACTTTTTGTCTTGTCCCTTATCCTCCCCCAAAACTTTATACATATACATATATATAAAGCTTATATATAGCTTATATATATATACATGTATGTATACAAAGACTCATCAGGACAACACATTAAATTTACATTATTCAAGTAAACAGGTAAAAATGTTTTTAAAAGTGTAATTTGAGATTTTAAAATATTTCTGGTGATTTTTGTTTAGCAGCACAGAAATAGTAGTGTTTCATCAAAGTCCGCAAAAATCTTAAAACAGGATGAAAGGAAGCACAAAATGCCCTTCAAGTTCAGTGTAAATTTGAATCTGATGAATTAAAATTAACATTATTAACTCACAGGTGAAGTACTTCTGAGAGAACCTGAAAAGTATGGATGCAAATTTTGCATAAAAATAGGATATCTAGTTAAGAATCAGGTAGGAGTTCGCCTAACACATTAATGAATTCTGTTTGTACCTTCTGGTTTCAACAGGGAAGACACAAGATACACTGTGCATGTGCATGTGGGTGTGAGGTGTGAAGACAGAGAGATCAAGCTGTTCTTCATCCATGCAAAATGGACGTTCTGAAATGAATAAGACTATTTCAAAATCTTATAGCAGATATATAAAGTATAAATTGTAAACAGTTCTTATTAAAAATTGCACTAGTTTCCTTCATAGCTGCACACAATTTTACATTATGAAACTTCCACACGCTTGCAACGTGAGTTTTGGGTTTGTTTTTTTCTAATTCTGAGTGTGAACTGCACCAAGATCTCCTTTCCTACCACTCACACGTCCCTATTTAAGTCCAAACGCATTTTGTCCAAGTTTGGAATCCAGACCTAGGCCTGTTAAAAATGAGTTAAATACAAATTTTCTTCTTGCAGATCAAGGACTTGGAACCAGGTTCTTCTCCAAAAATGTGGCCGTATAGGATTTTCTGGTTTTGAGTTAAGGTGGAAAAATTAGTAACTATCCAATTCTCCTTTAAAAAAAAAAAAGCTCATGAATTACTTCAAACAAGTGATTCCAAGGTATTTTTTGACATGTTTTGGTTAGAGCACTGTAAGTTTAGAAAAGAAGCCAAATGCCACAATCACATCTTGGTCAAAATCTCCACGTACTCAGTAACAGCAAGCTCAAAAGCCTGCGCGTTGGGAAGTGATTCTGACTGACACTACTGCTAAACACTGCCTCCGTGTGCAGAACTGATTCTCAAGAATGCCCAGACGGCATGGAAGAATCCACGGGCAGCAACTGGGACCAGTTGATCTCTCTGGGGAATTTTTGTTACAGATATCCTTCCTCAGCTATCCTAAGTAACACGGATTGTGTAAACTGACACAGAACTTTAAAGTCAGTCACCAGGCCAGTAGACCCTCTCTGATCATGAATTTTCAAAACAGTATGAGAAGACATCCTTTTCCTATGGCTTTGTTATTTATAGTATCATTTCCAGCTTGTTTGGACAGGAACTCTTCTCTGACATGTTATCACGTGTCCTAGTACAATCCTGATCCCAGCAAGTCCTTTAGGCTCATCTGTAATAGGTATCGAACACTACAATAAATGCTGCTAGAGATTTCTTGGATCTAAGAGGTTTGGAAAGAAGAGAATCGCTTAAAATAAAGCACTGCCGAAATGTGTTCCACAGCTTTGGGAGATTACTCACACATGACTAAGTTGGAAAGTGTATGCACACACGCATGGGTATACTGTATATATATTTAGGTTAACAAGTTTAAACTATTAATAAACAGCTTCTTATGGTATTTGGTAATTAAGATATCAGGCTTGCATCATTCAAAATAGTGCAACCTACATAGCAATGTACAGGAAACTACACTTATTTTTCCTATTACCATTAATATGCTTGTGCATATCAAGATGGCAGGATACCCTTTTTCAGAGGATTAACCTTTTGCATATTTAATTGTATTCTTTGGCCCATTTTCCTGTGAAACCTCATATGACAACATAAAGATTTTGCTTTAAAAAAAATAAATGTCATTGACTTTCAGAAAGCAGAATTCAAATCACTTCAGTTAAAAATTATCATTTCCTCCAGAAACCACACACCCCACAACTTGTCACAGACCACCCGCTACTGTAGGTAACTGTGAGCCTCCAATTTAATTTCTTCTTCACTTTTGAAGGTCATTTACACTTCAAATGTTGCAGAACACATTCTCCAAAACTTTTCTCCCCTAATCTTGTCCCAATAGTGAATAAGATCTCCTTCCCCAGTCCCACAGGAAGGCACAGCAACCTCTTAAAGTCTTTCTACTGTATCACTATGAGTTCAAATGCACAGTTTGCAATATGCAACAGAAGCCAAATTACATTTCCAAAAGCTTTTTTTTCCATTAAACACCATTATTAAACAGGTTCAATTAAAAACTTATCAGACTAAAGAATTCTGTATTAATGATGTAACACAAATCTCTTCAAAACAGCTATTCTTATGTACTGCAATGCACAAAACAAATTTTAAAAACTTATTCTCATAATGCATCTGCTGAAAAAAACATATCATTTCTTCTAATAGTACTAGGAGTGCAAAACAAGACATTCTCCATTAAAATTTTATGTCACTGTAAATATTACCATTTGCCCAGTTAAAGCTTAGTACCATTTCTGAGAAGTGAGGAAACCTTCATCAATTCCCAAGCAAAGTATCATCTCACTTGGAACTTTACAGTGCACTGAATAAATATCACAATATTTATTGGTATTTATTTTCACAGTTTTAGAACGTGCACATAGAAATATAATTTTTTGAAATATATTAGTGAAAACAAATACTACTACAAAAGGGAAAGGACAAAACATCTAGGAGTATAACTGCTTATCACCACTACTTTTTAAGAGTTGAAGAGTTCAAACCATCTCTCAAATATGTTATACTATATTTAGTGTGGTTATCTACTAATAAATGTACTGCATGACAACGTTACAGCATGGTTATACTCTGTACTAATTTAGCGTTGTTTTCAATACAGGTAAAGAATTAAGCAAAAGGAGTAAAAAGTGTCATTTAAGTGGAAAACAACAGAAACCTGGTAAATAGTGAGGTAACTTAATTTTACTTATATTATTTCTGGTTATTAAATTATAGATATGACAAAATCATCACAAAATCAGCAGTGGATTCTTACAGCTGTTTAGACTGGCATTCATTTTAAAAACAATTTCAATCACAGCAGATATATTCTGCAGTACGTAACAAAACAGCTTATGAACCTGTGAGAAGAACTAAGTGAATTTTCACTGCACTACACTTGTAATCCTGACTTCCAAAGTCGCAAGACATTGGAAGAGCAAATATTTTTAGAGAGCAAACTCTGTACACAGGTCAAATGAAGCAGAGCAAAAAAGAAATTAAAAGCTTGACTGAGGAGCTTATTTACAAAGAGTGCAGTAACCCTCCTCAGCAGAGCAGAGGGAAGCAAGGCAGGATTTCTGCTCCTATTTAACACGGCAGCAGACACCAGAGAACGCAAACAACCACCTCTCCATCCCACAGACATCGCTGTTATACTGTAATGAAGGTGAACGTGGGATTAATTCCACAATGAATGCTCAGCACCAACAAGAATTTTACACCACGTACAACATGTTCACATAAGACAGAAAAGCCTGCATGATCATAGCGATGTAAGAGACACGATGGACTTGACGCTACTCCCATTTCACTTAAGCACAGCTTCACGGGGGACTCCAGCCAGAGGAGGTTGAGCCTTTCCTCTATCAAACCATATACCTATCTGTACTTGCTCTTATGTCCACAAATACAAACCCACCTGTGATTAAACTGGGCTCCCTCCTCATGGTAGTAAATACTAACATGTCAGTAATAACATTTAAATAAGACAGTACAGGCAAGTTTGGGTAGGGAAAGGGCTCATAAAATAAAAGCCTTTAAAAGGCCTTTATGTTCTCTCAGAAGTTCCTGCAGCACTGTCACACTCCGCAGGCTCACCTCTCAAAAGGGATGAAGTTCAGGCTAAGAAAATAACATTGGTAAAGCAAACAATTAAAGTGTATCAGCAGAAACCTGTTTTTACATTGCAAATCAGATTGCCCCATACAGCAAAGACATCTACTTTAAAAGGCCTTCTGAGCTCAGACAGGACTACAGCCAGGAAAGGGGAGTTCAGCAAGGGAATGTATGACACCCCATCTTGAAAGAAGCGCACGATGTGATGATTAACGCTTAACAGAAACTAGCCAAGCCACAGGATGGTTACTGCTCTATATTAACTAAGAGAGGATCCTGCCATACAACATTTGTTTGCACTGGGTTTTATACATCAAACATCTTAAATGCAGTGTAAAACAATAAAAATATTCACCTTTTGAATTCTTCCTAAATCTAAGCTGACTGTTAGACTCTTACATTGGTACCTCAAGACCTGTTTTATGTTGATAAACCCATCAAGGGAAGGAGCAGTACCAAAATCACTGAGGTGCATATGCTGCACTGCAGAAATATGAAAATAGCAAGTTATTCTACAAGGAATAGATTCTGACACTTCCGTTTCATGCTGGATACTCACATGGTATAAAGAAAACGATGATACCAATGAGGCTGAGCGCACTGCAAAACCCACGAATGGCAGGTACTGCCTCGGTAATGCTTGCACAAGCACAGGAACTATGTGCACCTGCAAGCTTTAACCTGGTATTCACTTGCAGATTTAATGAGCAGATTTTTGAGGCTGGGGATAAATAGACCATTACATTTCTAAGCCCACCTAACTGAGATGTCTAAGTTAGAAGCCCATGTTTTCTATGAGGTCAAGAGAGAGAGGTAAAATCTTTCAGGACACATCACACACATGACTGCTTCAAAGCCTTGAGAGCTCTGAACTGCTGTCCAGAGGGAGCTCTTCCTCTCTCTCCCTCCCCACTGGCAACAGAAAGAGCTTAGCCTTCCAGCACAGAAACCCAATGCTACACAGCTCCAGCTTTGCTACCTTTAAAACTAAGTGAAGAGATTTGTTTTCACCAGGAAAAACAAAATCACCCCCCGATTTCCCTTGTGAGCCGTACAAATACCTCCTAAGCTTTCCTAAAAGATCACAGGGAAAGAGACATGTAGTTATGAGATGCTGCCAAAACACGGTGAGTTGGCGGTGATTTGCTTTCTGTTTGTCCATAGCACTCTTTTTCCTAACAGAGCTTCTTAGATAGCAGAATAATGTATTCTGAGCAAAAGCTGCAAAAAACATTAAATGAAATTTTCCAGAAATACAAAAACTCTTAATTTTCCTTAATTTTATCTTATATATTAAAATATCTTATTTCCATGCGTTTAAGTTAGTGGGTGGCTACACTGCTCTAAGGAACACAAGCAGAACACAAAATCCATTTTAAAGGAAAAAGGAAAATTTACTGTCGTGAAAAAGGAAAGACAAGACCATGAGAAATTCTATAATGTCTTTAAAAGAGGAAAAAAGCAAGAGGCAGGTATGTCTGTGTAGCTGGTTTTACCTCCGTGTACCTACTGCATTCCTCAGCAATTCAATATCCTGCCTCCATAAAAGTTGTCGTCCAGGAGCAGTGTAACACTACAGGACATGCTACCAAGAATGGCCCATATCATTTACAGCCTGATTCAGTTCCAGCTGGAGTCACAGGAAATCTTGGTGATAGGAATGACCAACAAACTGCTAGAGCTGTAATCAGGAAAATGTAACAAGTCACCAGCACCATCCAGAAAGGTACAGAAAGGATGGCCACTTATGCAGGAAGATTCTTTTCTCCTCTTCAAGAATAGCAGCAGCTAGAGTGAGAGAGAGGGAAATACAGAAAGTCTTGATCTCAGTTTAATTGAAAGTCAGTGCAAATATATCAACAAAGCTCAGGCAATATTCAGAATTCCACGCGCTCTAGGACTGAGCCTCACAAGCTGTGGCTTGTGGCTCTACTGTTGAAGATTTTTCTTCAACTTCTCAGCTGCTTCTTCTTTAACAACGTATAAATCTGCAACCACACCAGCTACCTGCCTACAAGCCTATACCTTAGCCTTTCTTCCCCCTTTATTCATATCATATCATACCATATGCCAACATCAAAACAACAAATGCATGCAGAATCTTATTCCCTCTACTTTCAGTATCTGTTTGGGTTTGGGGGTTTTTTTGGTTCTCCTTTACAGCAGCATCTTTTCTTTCCATGTGAAAAACTGCTGTGCAACATTATCAAGTGTTGCCTCTGTCTCTTTAATTTGTTTTGGTTTAGGGGAGGTGGGTGAATTGCATATTTGCAGTTAATAATAATAAATATCTACAGTCACCAGAAATCTGCTCAAAATCAGAAAAAAGCAAACTCTACAATATATTTCTTTATAACTAATTTGCTTGCACATTTCACAGAAGCATAAATCCACTTGGGTTTAGGATGTTTACATTTGGATCTCAACAGTTTACTGAGAAAATATTGTAAATTGGAATTTTTTTTTCCCACAACTTCACATACAGTACTTGCCTATATATTATATTTTCTATCATCATCTCTAACCAGACATACCTAAGACTTGGAGTGATCAGCAAATATTTTGAGAGCTTTAAGAAAAGGGGAAGCACAAGAGCCACCACTGAGTTTTATGATTCACTTGATAAAATTCTCATGGCAACTTTTGGTACAGTATCAGCAAACACTATATCTGCTGGAACACTCCAGGTAGTTCAGAATATTTAAGATTTTACTTAATATATTATGATTTGGATAGGAAAAAATCTGCCTGAATTAGTTTTATTAAACTTGTTACAGCAGCAGTTATGCCCTTAGTGCCTTTGCCTCCCTGTAGACCTAAAAGAAACAGTATAGCTATGTCTTTGGGAAAGGGTTTTGGTTCCTGAAAAGCAGTGTTCATCCCATGGACACCCTAGCCCTGCTTAGCTCATACAATCATGACTGAGAAACGTGAATCTCTCTAACAGCAGGTAAGGAGCTTCTGTTTCTAAAAACTACACCCAGTGAGGGACCAGAAAGCATACCATGTGAATGAGGGCCAATAATTGTGACCAAATGTTGAATAAAGAATACTCAAAACATATTTGCTGTGTACAGCACACAGACATCCATAGATACGCTTTCTGAACATACTTATAATAAAGCATACTGAGGGGTTTGGAAGCTAGAAAGGGACTCGGAAGCCCAAATCTCACTACATTTCATTCCTTCAAAAATATCATCTTTCACCATCATGGTGAAGATATAAATACATTTATAAATACCCAGAACTCATTCTGGACTGTTCGGTAGCTGAAGTCAGCTTAAATCTGTTTAATAAAAAATTTGTAAACAAAATTCAAGAAGCTATATTTTGTCTGTCACTAGACATCATTTAAATTCTCTCCCAGTTGCAACTCTGCTCGGCAGTACAAACTACACAACTTGCATACTGTACCTCTGGCATGCAGATACTACTATTACAGCTGACAGGCATGGTTCTATTGAAAAGAGTTTTAGTTCAGAGAAAAATTAGGATAATATTCACATTTTCCAATTCACAGTGGTAATGGTTTCCCTGCTTACTGTTCTTCAAGTGAAATGTAAGAACTAATGCTTTAATAATCTAAACTTCTTCTTCACTAAACACCAAGAGCAATACTCAGAGTAACAGAAGAATGGAAGAGGACCACCTGTTGAGTGCTTTCAGTATTTAAATATATATGCAATTATATTTAATTCTTAGTTTAAATTAAATTTACAGCTGTACACTCTGCTCATGAAAGGCTTCCTCTCTTCCCTTCCACACTCCCATATGGTTAAAATCTGGTAGGTTTCTTTTTTCTGTTGGGGGTGAGGAGAGATGTGTAGCAGGCATTTTATTTGTGAAATAATCAGATTGATCTTTGCTACAAGCAGAAGTCACATAACAACGCATCCTTGTTAAGTGAATATCTTTGTATACCAGTAAGTGATGATAAATATACTCTTCCTTAGTTATGTGTGCATATAGTCAATTTACGTAACAGACTTGATTGGAGAGGCTGAATAAATGGTCTGATGTTCAACAAATATGCACGATATTCCAGAAGGAAGGAGTCTCCGCAAAGGTGTTAATCCTTCCTTGTGTATGCAAATAAACGCTATTGCACTCCTCACTGATTACACCGAATGTATGGCTGTTGGTGTTTGATACTGCATTAACAGCTTTAATACTATTAACATACAACTAATTAGATGTTGCTAATACACTATAAACAGAGAACTACAGTGGACTGGGATTTGGATTGGGAAGTGAAGGAATAAAAGAAATACTATACAGCCCTGAGTAATCACCAATAGGGGGCAAATACAAACTTACGTACACATTAGGCCTCAAGGTTACTAATAAAGTCCACAGCTCCATAGTAAGTGCCATATAGTGATATCTAAAAATATATACTCTGGGTTAGGCAGCTGTGAAATTTTTAACAAGATGACTGCAGACTTTTAAATTAACTTAGTTTGTAATGGTAAGTGATGTGACAGATAAGAAAAGCATTAGTACATTAACCGATATCCATAGGGCTTCCTTTTGGTACACAGCAGTTCACATGGGTGGGCCTACAGTCTTCCCATTTATTTTTTGTCAGTCTACAATGAACATATTAATTTTGTGCTAACACGCTGTATTTTATTTATTAAGGTCCCAGGGTTTGGGGTTTTTTTTGTTACTATTTGGCTTTGAAAATGATTATGAAGCTAAAATATATTTTTGAAAGTCTAGCTTTCTGTTCTCTTTTAGAGTCCTACTTTTGAAACTGTGCAAATGCATTCCTAATTCTTTTTGTCTGTGTCATACTACATGCATACCATATTGCTTATCCAGTACTAGAAAATCATTAAACATTTCTAAGGACAAAAGTACATTGAATGATACTTAGCAACATAAATTAGAATAACCAAAATAGTAAAATAATTAGATAAAAATCAGCATAGTTGCCAACATATCTTGGGGCTACTTCCGTACAACTTGCCATTTACATATAAAGCATACATAAATGGCTATTTTTTATCCTTTTCAACAAGACATATTTTTAAAGGATGGTTAAGAGCATACTAGTTTACCTATTCATGTACAAAAGTACACTGGGAAAGGGAGACGTTTACATATCATTTACCATAGCAGGATACTGTTAAAGGATAAATTCTCCCTCTAAGATGGTGGCAACTATTTTGTCCCTATAGATGAACTGTTCATGGAAAATTTAAACATCTGATTCGATGCTAGGCATTTTCTTACACGCGCGTCTATTGCTACAGGAATTTAAAACCCTTGAAGTTGAGTACAAGCTATTCCTATTTGCAACGTAAGGCAAAACATGCTCTGAAATGTACATGTCATTATGGACCCGACCATCCCTGGAACAGTATGATGCTGTAGACTTTATGGATGACCTTAAATAATTATCATTTCTTCCTCTTGTTGGTAATGAATATTTATAAAGATCAGCTGGACTTCGCCTAAGAGATAAGTGCTGGTCTTCACGATACGAGTGCAGAAAGGGATTATCGTCTGAGTGAACAGGATACAGGGACTTGCTCCGCTTACTGTCCTCTAGAGCATGAGTTAAAAGTGAGGCCTTTTTGCTCAACAGTTTGCTTGAGGGAACACTAAACATGCTTGCATACGGACTACTTTGTAGAAATTTCTCTCTTTCTTTCAAGCTTATACTACGAGAAGGTCTTCCAATATCAATTTCCCTGGATTTATCAGCGATATTATCAAAAGAATGTTGTCTGCTAATCCTCAACTTATTTTTTTTATGATATTGCAGAGCATTGTTTTGTGACCAACTATGTTCATATATTTCTTCAGGAAGTGATAAGTTCGTTGTATCCTGCAGCATCTGATCTTCTTCGATATCATACAGGTTCCCCATCCGCAAGCATGCATCACATTTATAGGGAGATCTGCTTGAATAGTGTCCCGCATAAGTGGGCACATTGGAAAGACAGCTCCTGCAGTGGGTGGAATTCTGTCTGTATCTATCGTTCATGTCGCCTAGGGAAGCATTTTTATCTTTTAAAGTGTAGTGCTTTGCATAAAGTTTATATTGGTCATTATTTGGAAGACTGTCTTCATTATGCAAGGGAGTCCTGTTAGCATGTTCTGCTTTCCTGTAGTTGTCATTGTGATCTTGATAAACATCAGGAAGCTCTATAGTTTCTGGAAGGACAATGTTTTCAATGTACTGAGGTGTGTCCAAGCGGAATCCCGGCTCCTTGTCAGCATCAATTGTGTAGATTTTATCCCGTGGAGAGCTCTGTTTCGTTTTCAGATATGTCAGTTCCACTTCACTACAGTCTTTGGGGTATTTTGATGCTACTGTCCTTTTTTTAAAGTTGTCCTTGGTTTTGTGGTGCTTGTTGTTGTTTTCAGCTTCCATATGGCAAGTAGCACGGCTTGATGTCTCTGACACGTCTGAATGGACAATCTCTTCAGGAAGGTATCTTTGGCTTTTCACTGAAAGCTGTCTGTTTTCATCTGACCCATTTTCTCTCTGGGAACCTTGGCTCTGACGTACAGATTCTTGACGTAAAGATTCAACAGATTTCCTCCAGAGCTGCCTGGGTCTGGAGTTCACTTTTGCTTCTGTTGTTACTGCAACCTCTACTGTATTTGGGTTGGACTCATTCAGTGTGAGAGGATGCTGACCTTGGAAAACATAGTTGTTAAGATTGTCCTTGTGTCGATTGCCAGGAAGTGTTTGCAGTTCACTCATGTTGTCACCAAAAAAGTTGTCCTTTGTCTGAAAGGATCTGTTATCAGAAAATATCAAGTTTCCCTTATCCATGACCATATCCATAATCAAGGAACCCCTCTGAATAAAATCAGCTGTTCTTTTGGGGGAGTTAATTCTTGAAGAATTTATATTAGTCATATTTTTCGCTGTTCGCAGCAGTTTCAACATGTTGGTTTGGGAATTGGTCAAAGTAAAGTCAGGAGACTTCTTTTTCTCTTCAATGTGTACACCATGGATGCAGCTGTAAATACCCTGTAATATGAGTAATATAAAACAAATTAGATCACTAGGTGTATTTTTAAAATATTTTCATTCTATTTTTATTAACTATAAAGAACAACAAAACATCACTTATCTGATGACTGGAGAGATTAAAAGTATGTAACAATTCTTTTAACATTTCCTTACATTGATAAAGAAAAATAATTTCTGCCATATCTGTTTGCCTTGTATTGAAATGTATGCAATGAAAATTTGACAGTATTTTACAAACCAACAGTCTGCGTTGGCCTCCAATGCTTATTCTAGAATACAGGGTTAGAAGGTACTCCAAAAGATTCCCTAGTCCCATCACAAAATGTAACCAACCTTCAGCAAAAGGCTGAAGTCCATCATTTAATTCCAACCTCTTCAGTCACTCCTTTGAGCCCACCTGACGTTTCTGATCCTGTGAACTTTTAATTCTCAGAAATTTGCCTTTCAAATAAGCACTTTTCCCCCCCACATTGGTTAGGAGAATTTTACATTTAAAGGCCAAAAGTATGAAGATCAAATATAAAATGTGGAGGTTAAAGTGGATATCCTTTCTTAGACAAACCTCAACAGGGCAGGGCAGAGTATTTTTAATGCAGGTCCAATATAGTTCAATTTACCCAACAGGGTGATTTAAGTGTAGTTTAAAGCAATTACGCATTTTAGTAACATTTTCAATTCTCCTCAGCTATGTGCAAAAAACCCAGAAAAGTCAATTACCTAATGAAAGTACTATGTTAAAATAAATTAAAAAAAACCCCCCAAAACCAATTCATTTGTCAAAAATGTAAGAATAAGCACATATTACCCTTATTTTAGTACAAGTATCAATTATTTGGATATATAAATATACTTTGGCTTTGGTAAAGTTATCATCAAAACCTGTCTTAATGTCTAACCAGGCATAAACAACACTTGTGTTTTACCTTATCTCATATGGTTTATTCAAGCTTGCTATCAAGAAAAGCTTATAAAACATATTCCAGTATATTTTTATCACTTAAAATCCATTTATTAGGAAATACACAAACCAGAGATAATGTCTATCATCAATTTAGTGCTTATTTTGTTTGGATTTTTTCGGTGGAAATTAATCCATTTCCTGTATCTGTGCAGCTCTACCATTTCTTCATCAAAATTTCAGTGAAAATTTCTTCTAAATATATTAGTTTCCAGGGTTAGGTTACTGATTATCCTGGCATATGATAATTTTTCATCCAAACTAAGACAATACCATAGAATATTCCAACGGAGAAAAGACTTCCCATGGAGTGCAAGTGCATCCTAAGCCCATTGACTGCTCTGGAACATCATACTGATGCTCTAACATGTATTTTAAATGTCCAGGTGGAAATAAAAGGAAAAAAAATGTTTAAGAGAGCTAACACATGTTCTGTCTGTTGCCTGAAAGGGGAAAATGAAAATACTAACCCTGCTGATTGAGAACAACAGTCCTGGCCTATCTGAGCAGACACCAGTGAAGCAGAATCTAAGTTTCCAGTAAAATAAGTGCTCCCAAACAAAGGTTATTAAACTGAGTGCCATGGCTGCTGCGAGCATGTAAAACACTCCTGCCATGTTGTCAATGTCCAGCTGGCTGCTCATGACTTCATTCTTCTCCGTGTGGCAAATGCCAGTCAGCCACAGGGTTTCCAGCTCTTCCATTTCCCCTAGAGAAAACAAGGAATCAAACCAGTTAAAATGTAAAAATTACTGCCCACAGTATTTGAAAGTCTCTGCAAGTTTAAAAATACAGCATTATTTAATGCTTCATTTGTGGAACATTTTAGTCTTATCTACTAAGGATTGCAAATATAGCAGATTTCAACTCACAGCACCCTAGTTTCAGATGTCCTCAGATTTCATAAATTACGTGGGAAGCTGGTTGCTCTAGAAAGCAGGATCTGTGATTTGGGTAAAACTTTCTTCTGCTTGCTATAACTAGTACCACTTGTTACAGAGAGCGGAACTGGTGGGTTCTGGTCCCGGGGATTCCGCCTCTCTGTCCACAGAGCTGCATTTACTGCATTCTTAGACCCAGGAGGCTCCTCCGGTCCCAGTCCAATGGACGGCACCAGTGCTGCTCCCATCCGCATGTCCAGCTGGTAGTAAGCCCACATGCGTACGCCAGATGTGCCGATGCACACACAGACCCTCACAAACAGCAGTGGTGTTTGCACCACCCACGTGGCACTCATAACCATCCTCCTCCTCCTGCCCAGCTGATGAGGACTGAAGATTGCCAGGGAAACATGCACACATGATGTGATTCACAAACACACCGGTATTTACAGACCTCTCAGACACTGGCAAGGGCTATGTCTGACCCAGATCCTGTATTTCCCTTACCCATGCATCGGCTTGGACCTCAGGTCTTAGATTCAGAATCACAGAATCATAAGGTTGGAAGAGACCTCTGAGATCGAGTCCAACCGTGCCTGTCTCCCTGGTAAACCCTGTCCCTAAGAAACTCATCCACCCATTTTTTAAACCCCTCCAGGAATGGTGACTCCACCACCTCCCCGGGCAGCTGTGCCAGTGCCTGAACCCACACTCGTAAACACCAAAGAGAAAGCCAGATCACATCAAACCCAGCTAGAAACTGAGTTTAATAAAGAGACGGCACAGGCTGTAGTGATCAGACACGGGGCACAGTCAGACAAGCATCCTGACACATCACTGGACCCTTTTATGCCCCCTCCTTGCCACTTTCCTACACTTGTTTCTCCCTGATCCACTCTGACCTCTCCCTTAAACACTGCAAAATAAATTCCACATCTTCTCACAATCCCTTTAAACATGCCATAAGAAATTTGGTCTTCCCTGTGGGATCCATGGTAACCTTATTTCCCCTTTCTGTATAAGTTGCAATCTTCTGGCTGAACCTCTCCAGGCATGTCTGGCCTCTGCTATCATCTCTGCTGTCTCATGTTCCCTAGGGCTTGGGTAGCTGGGGATTTGATTTATTAGTGTTTCTGTCTCTTGTTTTATTTTTGATGTTCAACAGCCACTGAGAATATAACGTTACAGTCAATTCATCTGCATACCCTTTGCATCCACACATGCCTTCCATATTTTTACTCCATTATCCCAGACCAAGACGGTTTTGAATGTTAAAAGATGTCCAAACAACAGAGATTAAATGGCAAGTTTAAAAATTCAGCACGAGAAGTGGCAACCAGGTCCAGCAGTTGGCTGCCCCCAGATGCTGCACCAGACCATCACTGCAGTAGTCATCAGTCACATTTCCTCTCATAGCTGGCTGCATTTCAGCACTAGGTGAACCGAGTTGGAGATGCAGTTTTAAACCACTTTCAGATCTACAAGCACTCCAGAAAGAAAAGACATTATTTATCAAAACTTTCTGTTTTCCTTCCCCATAGTACTTCTATTTATGGCCAAACAATGGCAATCACCAACACTGGATGTAAATTCACCCAAAGCATCATGTCTGAAGGTTACTGAATGTTAGATTGAAAAGGGAAACCTTGACTAGCTTTACCTGTGCAGCACATACATGCAGCAAGTGTGAAAAATAGTTGTATTTGATACAGTATTAACAAAGCCTATTGTGTTTCCTACACTACCCACTTTTCTATACAAAATAACTGTCACAATGCCTGGATACTTGCAGGAACACAGTATGCCCCTTTGCCTGTTTAAGGTTCTTTTAAAATTTTTTTCTTAACTAGCAATATCTTTAAATACAATTCTTTTCCTGGCTTTCTGTCTCTCGTTTTCTGTTTTCCCCAGAGACCTGGGTGATGCAGTAATTGCACACCCTTCCCATATCACATACTCCCAGCCTTCTCTCTCATGGTGTCCTGGACATCTCCCCTTTGCTTCCTCCTGGCCCTTTGGATCACCCAGCCTTTCTTCTTATAGATTCCTCTGGTCTTTTGCTACTGCCACTCTTTGCCTGAAACAGAGCATTCCTGGTTGCTGGTTCTGGCTATGCCACGTTCTTACTGCCATTAAAACACCTCATTCACTTAAAGCTGAGGAAGCAGATCCGCCCTCTCCCTCTGTTGCATATTCTTAAGTCTTAGAATCTGCAGTTCATCAATGAGCTTTGGCCTCAGATGAAGGACACTGTCACTTTGCAGTGGTTGCTACTGCAACCACGGAGAGAGGTGTGCAAGAAACTGCAACTGTTTCTGCCAAGACTGGTTTTATATTGCACGATAAGATTAATTTTCAAACACTTAGTGTTGTTCTTTCTGAAGCATTGCATGTGCATACATGCCTTTTTCATCTCTTGGAGATGTAGTCAGCTGGATAATTCTACCCTCATTTTTAATGACAAACTTCACTGTTTCTAGAAAATACAGCAGGCAATATAGAGGGCCAGAAAGTACAGCAGTAGCTGGCTTAGTGTCTTTCCCAATTTAGGATCTGGCTTCAATTTGAGGGAAGAATCCCCATACTACAGATCCATAACCCTTACCCAGTGATTAGGGAACACATTTTCAGTATTATAATCCATACATCATTGGAATAAAGATCAGAAAAAAATGGCTAGAAGCTATATTGACATTCCAAGCTACCTTCAAGCTAGACTAGAAAAGCATTTTGCAGGATAGAGTGCTAGGGCACTAGAAGAGCTGCAGCCGACAGATAAATAGGATGTGTGAGTTGGAAGTGGAACATAAGACTGTGATGGACAAATTGCTTCTTATCGAATGAGAAGGAAAGGCTGAAGTAGAAAGGGCAAGTTCCGAGGCACTTTAGCAAAGGCATTTCACAAATTCGTAAGAAAGATTATTTGGTTCCTAGTTAATTCTGAGTTTAGTTTTCACTTGAAGCATGAATTGAACCTCTACATCTGAAAAAGCCAATGTATCTTCTCCCAAATTACAGTGCTCAATCTTCTAAATACCTAAGAGCATCCCCAAAGAAGAAAGTCAATCCTAATGAATCTTTAAAAGTCTTCTAATCCAGGACATAGGGACAATAAAATATTAATTGTAACAGTATAGAAATTGCACACTGTCCCTGCAGAGATAATTGGGTTCATTATTTCATTTCCACATCTTCGAACATTTGGATTTCTTTTCTTCTGCTAAACCTCAGTGGACTGTTCCCCTTGTCTCTCTTTCAAGTCCTCCCCAAGGTCTATGAATAAAACTCACAGGGGCTACAGAAGAGAAAAGATTCCAAATCCAAAGACAGAGCAATATTTCTGGTTTGTGCATTACTAGCCAAAGCTCTGACAATCAGCCCTCATTAGTTCCCACAGGAAAATTCACATCTCCCAAGATTGTCAAACATCAATTTGATTTGACTGCTGTGCCCTTTTACAATTCATAACAAAATTCACAAAGGAATTTAAACCTCTTTTTTATGACTGTTTCCTCTGCATTTCTTTCCCTTCGGCATGTACATCTAAGTAACTATTGACAATCCACTAACCTTTCCAAAAACGTCAGCACAGAAACAAACCAAGCTTGTTTTGAGTTGAGATAAATGACAGTGCCCTGCCAAGCTATGAAGAAAGAACAAAGCATCCCAGAGCCTCACAGATCCTGCTGTTACAATATCCCTTCCATTATATCTGACAATGACAGAAATCACTGCTAATTAATACCCAAAAGTAATCCACAATTTTATAGATCACAAAGCACTGTGAATCATTGGATTGTCATATTAATGAAATGATATTATTATTATTATTTGGGAGTGGACAGATTAGGCTGTAATTCTGGCCTATATATAGAAAGCCCTTATGATTTACAATATGTATTTGTAAACCTGTGTATCCATACACACAGAAACGCAGATATACAGACTAACAGTCAGCAATTTAACTGTAATAACATTTCAGCACAGCCACTCTATAAAACTAGTAAAAATGCCCAATCAATTTATTGCTTTTCTTGCCCATTACATTTTCCCCAATATATTTACAGATGGCATAATATTATTATAAAATACTCAGGTTGAATTTTTTTACTAGAGTTTCAATTCATTCCTTACAAAAATCAGCCACTTCCAAACTTGGTCTGGAGTTGGAATTCAAAACATGGAACTTTAAGGCGAGTTAAACTTTGGTTTAGAACAAAAAAACATTTAAAAGAATCAGGTTGTTTTGGAGGAATGTTGTTGCCTTCCAAATCCTTATGGGTGGTGTGACTTGTGAGAGGGATGTGTAGGGTGATGACACCTGTAGCAATATACTAGTCTTGGTGAATGAAAGGCCAATAATTTGTGATTACCAAGTCCTGGAGAGTTCAGTCACCCTACATGTGCACGTAATTCTAATTAGCAAGTAAAAGCTTAAAATCTTCCATAAGACAGACCTTGGAAATCTAAGTCAGCAACCTCTATACATAGGAACGCCAGGCCTCAGTGAACTAAGTGTTAATGGAGTTCAAGTCTGCAACCAATAGGTTGATCTCAAGTTACTTATAAATATTAATCAGACTTATTTTAAGGCTTCTTGCTTTCACTTCAGGCACTTACTAAAAGGAATGTAATACCACAATCATTTCCTACCTCCATCCATGTATGGACGAGATCAACAGTTAAATGAACAGTCGCAGATTTCAGCAAGAAAGTACATCCCGACAGTAGGACAAGATTAGAAAATGAACAGTTTCGATACATATGACAAAAAAATATATAGTGGGTTTTTTCCATTTATTATGGTCACAGCATATTTAACCTGCAAAATTCACAAGTAACCGTGTGGTGCCTAAATTAAGAAATTTTTAAAATTTCTATAGTGCTGTATCATAAAAGGTCTGCCTCATTTATAGTGCAAGAATCAGTATAAGCAAGTATTTTAAAGATTCATATTTCAAGCACTGTAAAATCCTAGCTGGCTCAGTGATAAGTCAAGACTATTTACAATATCTTTAGGTTACAGCGCAAACGTACTCGGATCCCTTTGGGTGTGTTCCTGTGGCTATGGCGCTCTCTGCTATTTGCACAGAAACACACCAGCTGGCCATTCTGACTCCTCACTATCCCAGAAGTGCTTTTCTTTCTACTTTTTAGTGCAACAGCTCTAGCGTATTTGACATGTTACCATTCTGGGAAGGAGTGATAAACTGCCCAGTGTGTCCCCTGAACAATTTCTTCACAATAAAACCACCGTTATCCAGACACAGAAAAGATACAGAGCAAAGGGCAGAATCACTCTCTTTTCCTCATCAGAGCCCTCAGCAGTTTTTGTGAGCTGTGAAGTGTCATCTACCCCTGCCGTTCTACTCTCGGTGCCGGGAAACGTGTTGCCCTTTAACAGGCTGTTGGAGACATGTCAGCCCTCAGGGGTCCTTTCAGAGGGGTTACTGGTGTCCCCCATGTCCCCAGCACCTTGTAAGGATCTGGCACACTTCCTTGGTTCTCAGGTTTGCTCATTAAACACTTTCCTGTCTTCCAAAACGATGGGCCAGCCACGAGACGCTGACAGCTAAAGCTGTCTATTTTATGTTTCATTTCACTGATATTTTGTTTACTCAGTGGTTTTTCCCTCTACCTCTACACGTGCATCCAGGAAGATGAAAATCGCATTATTTATAAAAACAGAGAAACCCCCAACCCACATAATCCACCATTCTCCACATATACTTACAGAAAAGCAGTTTGGGTAAGATTTTTTTTTTAAAAAAATCGAGAGGAAATAACAGTTTTTCAATACTTGTCTGATTCCTTCCTCATGATTAGTAAAAAAATAAAATCTTTCATTATCTCCAAATTATGTCCCTAGTTACAAACTTGCCAGAAATAAACAAGCACAAAGTTTTATAATTACATCCAAAAAGAGAACAGACTAGGACAGCCTTCTTTGCTGCTTATTTAAAAAGCAAATAATGAAATCATCATTCCAGGAAGGAAAACAAGACCTTTGAAGTCTGAATTTCACCAGAGCGTCTTCTGCCCCTCTCCATGAGGATACAAACATGGGGAAAAGTGACGGCGATGGAGACTCTAACCCTCCTAATGACCAATCCAAGAGCATACTTTGATAGTCAATAAGTAACAAGCATCAGAAATGCTGCATGCTTGGTAGTGCCTCCATGCCCTTCTCCATGTCCACAGCCACAGAGCCTTTATCCTTCTCCCCAACACAATCCCTGCCAGTACAGCTGTGGATTGAGCTTCATCCTGATAGAAAAACACCCCCAAAATCAAACACCATCCATGATTTTACCTCCTGGATCTTCATTCTTGGGAAGTAAGCCAAGCCTGGGCTGAGTTTCAGCGTGACTTGGGAATACAGCCAGATTAAGCACAGACCCATGACAGTGAAAACAGCAGTCAGAAGCCTGAGACACCGTTTGGGTTTGAAAGGTGGGCTGCATTCTGCCAGCTCTCGGGGGGAACACCACTATCAGAAGTCTGGGCAGTGCACGATGGAGGGAAATTAAAGAAATAATGACGGACAGAGATATGACTTTGCAGTTAGCACTACACATGAGAAATGCTTGTCAAGAAGCCATTAAATAAAAGTTATGGGATGGAAGAATAAGCAGCAAAATATAAGCAATTTTTACAGTCAAAACACTGACTGAGTGGAAAAGGAAACAGAAATGGTCCTTTCGAAGAATTTATTATTTACCTGTGTTTGACTTATCTACATTCTCTGCAAAACCAGTTATCCTATCACGTGAGTAATTACATCAAGTTTACAAGATTTGTACTTGAGAAATCAACTTTTTAATTTTGATTCTCTTATTATCCTCCAAATTATCAAAGTGCTAAAAATTTGTTTTAATATTTCTATAAGCACTAAAGTTTATAACACACTGAGTTCTTATTTTTCTTCTTTAAAAGACAAGTGTTTTTCTGCCCTACTTTAACCACATGGGTTAAAGCCATAGGTTCCTGAGGATAATCACTGATGGTTGACAGCCTCATCTGCTTCCTTAGGTACTCTAGAGGGGTATTTCATTAAGTTCTTACCTTAATTTTAATCTATTAAATTATTCTCTCACATAAAAGGAGAAGAAATCTATTTCATATGTCCCTTCTGGATCCAGAAGAAGACTTTTAACATTTCACATGCTGTTCACAAATTACAATTTCAGGGTGGTTCAGAGTGCCAGCCTGTACCTTCACCTTATCGCAAACCAAAACCTGGCGCTGAGGCGCCAACAGAACGTAAGAGCAACAGCTAAGCTAAAACAAACTGAGGAAAAAATAATCTAATAATCAAATACAGACCCTGAATAAAGGGTTAAATATATACTTTTACATTGATCAGATGTAGGGCATCATCTTCAAAAGACTGTGGCTGCACTAGCAAACTCGAGTCCCTACACAAACGCAGGGACAGACTGTTTCACACTGAACTCTGGTGAGGGCTTCCACTAAGCGATGGAGGAGGAAGGTAGTGCCCTATTGATCGGAGACCCTAACGTAACAGGGTCTTTACCCTGAATACAGAAGGCAGAAGCCAAACGTGTTGATGTGCATTTGGTTCAATAAGCTCATCAATTTCCATTTGACCTAGTTCTGTGAGCCATACAGCGTGTCTCACAGAAGAGATTATATAAAAGCACAGCAACTTTTTGAGTTCAGTCTGGATCCCCCAAACCAACCTCTTACTCTTATTTTCTGAGTTATTTCCCCCTAGAAAAATAGCAAGAGGAACACAGATGACTGACAGCAATAAACTTATTGTGAGCTAGTGACTGCACTCTGCATGCCCCCATTAGTTAAGGATGAATTATCAGAACTACTAAGCACGACTTTCAATATTACAATCCCTCCAACTCTTGTTCAGCTACACAAACACCCTCCACTTATACACTCACACTCTCCAGTCACATTTGTTCCACCCACTGCTTAAGGAGGACACTAAATATATAAACAGAAAATCACTGGGATTGTGGGTGTATTCTGCCTGAGTCGCACGCACTGAAAATATGTCCTCATAATCACATACTTATTTCCTTCTCGGTCCTTAACAGCCAGAGTGAGTCATTCGGCTGTACTTCCTTATAATCTAGACAGCGATTTGGAAGGCTTATGCTAAAATATGAAAAAAATTGTGAAGAGCTTTCCTCTTCCAGATGTAAGGGGGCAAATCTTATTTCTACAGTTACCTATTACCCATACGGAGCGGGAAGCAATTATCCACCCGGGAAAATAATTCTTAGTGTACTAAGCCATCCTAAAAGCACATAAAGATTAACCAGAACTGAAAGTTATTAGGAAGGGGATAACAGACTCTCTGTAGAAACTCAAACCAAAACCAGTTTTCTTCTTTACATCTCTGTGTCTCTAATTCCTTTAAAGGCTGCGGCTTTAAGGGTTGAGGGCTTAATACAGCTCTACCATCTGCCCTTCTTCCTGGCGATCTCTTCCCAGACCTTTGTTTGATCTGAGCCTGTGACCTCCAGGTAGTGCAATAGGTTACAAACACCTCACACACAGTAGATGCTTCACCTGGCCAGCTAGCTGATATTTTCCCACTCCTCCCCAAACTTGCTCTCTTTACCCAGCATATTTCTTTTTCTTGGTTTCCATCTGTTTCCAATGCCATGCATCTTTTATCCCTCTATTTCTGCTGCATCCCCCATGGCTAAAGGCTCCTTGCTGTCTTTCTTTCATTCCTAAACACTCTCCGAAGCCCTCTTGCTCTCTTAATCCCAAAGCAGCTTTGCCATTTGCAGTTCAATAATCCTATTTGCTCACAAATGAAAACAGCAACAAAAAAGGGACAAAGACAGAGAAAGAAAAATAAATTCTCCTCACCTACAAGGCCCCAGTGACTCTGCTCCAAAGCCCAAAGCCATGATGATATAGATTTCAGAAGCAATGTCTTTCAAACCACTTTGCAGGATAGTTTTAGTAAAACCCCGTTCTGCTGTAAATGGCACCACGCAGCCCAGGCGGGAGGAGTGTTAACAACACCTGGGCATTCAGATAGCTGGCCAAAATTTCCTGCTGTTGAAGGCTGGAAGAACATGAGTGCCTTCATAAATGTTGTGGTCCAGCAGTTACAAACTGGTTAAATTAGGCCAGGTGTGCTGCACCTGAGCCTTTCCTGCACTTATCATAAGGCAAGCTAGCACAAAAAAAGCAGTTGCCAGCTGCTCGGGTAACTTGCTGGATTCTGGGTAAGTCAGCCTGCCCAGCTGTTCTTTACAGAGGTTTATAAAAGAAATCAAAGCACATATCATACAATTCATCCGTGCACAACATTTCTGTCCTGACACATTCCTCTGGCTGTGGGCGGAAGATCCAAAGAAAATGATGGTGCTGCTTCTTAGCAGCTGTATCATTGCAGTTGCTTTTGAAATCCTGGGCGCTTCTGTTTTTCAACAGAAGACTGAGAAATAATCTTCGATGTCTCAGTAGAAATATTTCTATTTCTCTGTTAAAAAACAATGAACGTTTTGTCTTGTGACGACAGCAAGCCAAAAAAAAAGCACAATCACCACTGTGCCTTAGACAATTACCCTGACGATCATCTATTTTAAACAAACTGCAGATGCTAATCATCAGCTAGGAGTTTGTGCAGATGAACATATCATAAGATCTACAAAGCCAGAAATTCACTGGTAATACACTTCACTCGTACCCTTTATACATGCAAAATCAACTCCTAACTCCTTATAGCAAAAAGATTCAGCGTTATAAAGCAATTCATATTCTACTAACAAATGCATATTAATCTCAATTTCCTCTCAGCTGGGCAATTTTTTGAACCTGCATAGATCAACATTTTGGGGTAAATTCTATTTTTGAGACAAATAATTAGCTATTCTTTAAATTCCTCAGCAACTCCTTCCCAGCCTCCTTCCCTCTGTCTCTTTTCCTCTTCGTTAAAATAACAAATTTGGAATCTTGTAGCCTGCTTCCTTCCATTGAGACTTCAGAGTCAGTTTCACAGCATAATTGCTAATTAATTGTCAGTATAATTTGTCAACCCAGTAGAACTATCGTCAGGGAAAACCACCCAGTCTAATCTTAAAGTTATCCCTACCACAAAATTAATTTACCTTAATTTTTTCAACATCAATAAGATAAAAAAGAGAGTTCAAAGTCATTGACTTTAATGCAGCAAAGGCATCGTGCTTTGGAAAATATGAAATGATGCTCCTGCATGAACAAGCCATTCAGTTGGATATTTTACATCAGCAAGGAAAGGGAAAACGCTCCTGTCCACCATGCAAAAATTTCATTTCAATGTGTGAGTGAACTGGCTTGGATAGGAGAATGACTAAGAAGCAGCAAGGAAAAATCATGTGAGAAAAATCACAGAAGACACATGCAGAGGAAACTGAAAGCTCTGAAACACATTTCAAAAGGATGTCTCAGTACTGTGTAAATGTGAGAGATGAGATCATGTGTTTTTGTAGTGCAATCAGATAGATTTTTAAACAAATTACTTGGTCTTATCCAAATATCTAGTATCATCCAAAAGGTTCTCTCTTCTTATTAACAGAGCATTCATATTAAGAAATGGTGTTTGTTCAACTCATTAGGATTTTTTTCTTACAGTTACGAAACTCATTAAATTTTTAATCATCCATTGAAATTATTCCATACTATGATGAATGTTCTATTACATACACTGAATAATACTTCAATCCTAGGCGCTTTGCTGTTTTATAGGCTTAGTCTTAGAGAATAATAAATTCCGCAGAGGCAACACATGCGAAAAGAATTTCTGCCTTCATTTGTGTTTGCCTGTTTACTAAAACAAATTCATTCAGACTCCACTGAGGTTCTCCCAGGAGAATCATCTTAAGACGAAACTTTCCCCCAATCACCTTGCTTTTTGTCTAGATAACTTCAAAGAGATTTTTAGTGATACAGCAAAATTATGTTGGTCTGAACTCTGGGTTTATCCCTTCTAATTCACCAGAAGAGTTAAGTTCATAGCTAAAAAGATTGCTCAAGGAACTACTGAAGTCAGATATAAATTACAAAATCAGGCCATGCGAGTTCCAGGCAATCACCCTTTACACTCAACTTCTTGGTGTTTTGTTCCAGTTCACCTGCAATGTACTTTATTAAGCATTTGAAGAAATTTCAACCTCAATATTGTTGTTAGGGAGGTTTGGAGTTGGGCTTCTTTTTTTTCTTTTTTCTTTCCCCCACCCTATTTGTTTGGTTGGGGTTTTTTTTCCCTGAAAATTATCATCTAGACCTGTAACACCATGAAGTGAGACAAGGTAGCAAACATTTCTGGGACTAAAAGAAACACTACTACAATAATTCCTACACATCATATATGCGTAACTGCTATTTCTTTAATACGGCACATGCTGTTTTCTGGACCTATATTTATAGGCATCCTTTCCAATAGAAAATGAACATTTTAGCATTCATGGGTTGGTCACAATACCTTCTGAAAGTACTGAAAAATACCTCTGAGAAAATGGTATAAACATTCACAATCCCCATGGTTTGTGCATTCAAAGCTTTTGTTTATGTTCTGAAGTAATATCTAAGTAAGATGAACACAGGAGCAGACATTTCATGACAAGGTTTCATTTATCTGACTGCTCTCTGTATTTAATGCAATTCTATAGATTATTCATATGGAAGTTTCAATACTGAGTTTCGTAGACAATTTATTTGTATTATTTTCAGCTACTAAAAATGGGTTAAAGAGCTAAGCATTCCTGTAAATCCATAGGTCAAAGTGTAAATACATGATAAGATTTTTCCCTCTTTCCTCCCATCCATTTTGTTGCCTCCTTGATATTCAGAGACAAAGTGATGCATAAAAATGCAGTACCTTTGGTATTTTGACAAGCTGTTTCTTGAACAGCTTCAAATAATTTCCCTACTATTTCATTTATTTTCTTTCCCCGTGATTTCATTTCTTTTTGTTGGATGAGAAGTATGAAAAATGATGAAAGAGTAAGCATGAAGAAAATGCAAAGTGAAAAGAATGAAAACCTCAGCTAGACAATATCTAGGGGGGTTAGCCCACAACTGAGAGAGACACCGCAGATCCTTCAGGCTACACATGCATTTTCTTCTTTAGTCTGGGACAAATAACTCAGCCTCTCTGATTCAACCCCCCATCTATAAATGGGTCCAAATTACAGTACCTAACAATTCTTAATAGTACTACACGAAGATATTTTATTCAAAAAATATTCAAATAGGAAAATAAAGCAAAGATTTTAGACATTTAATTGCAACTGTTTAAAACAAGAATATACTTTGCTTGAAGCCCAGCTATCAGGGGTCATATATTTAATCCTTAGCAGAGGTAAGAAACGTTTCTTCCTTCAGCCTCTCTAAATCCAACAGATCAATAATGATGACACTAATACTTCCATATGTACTAGCAGACAAAGTGCATCAATCATGATGATTACGTCTCTTCCAGTCATTTAGCATTACAATAGGAATAAAATCTGTGTACTGGAAAACTAACGTTCCCATTGTTTACACTATGAAAATGAATTTCTTGGTTTTTATGGAACAGGAAGTTATCCTGCTAAGGTCCTGCACTTTTCATTTAAACTGTCCTATTAAATGGAAATTTACCATTCTTAGTGTCAACGGCATGCTATTGGTGACCTTAAGTGCACGTTTACTTTTCAACAAAGCCCTCTTTTTCACTACAGAAATATCCAAACTTAATGTGTGCTAAAAAAAGGTAAAAAAAAAATTATTATGTAACACCCCATATTTCAATCTGATGAGGATTTCAGTCAGTCACAGCAGAAATTTTTTAACCACCATATTTTTATTCACATGCACATGTGAAAGGCTTGAAGTTTCAATGTGGCAAAGAAAAACTTCTAAAATCAAAATGTAGTTCAAGTCCTAAGTTAGTGGAGAACAAGTCACTAGTATAGTCTACAAACATATCAAAGATGTGCAGTAGGCTTTCTCCTGCAGGGCAGAAGTTCCAAGAGGACCTACGATTCTTGTGGTTTGTGTTAGAATGAAAAATAGCTGTTTGAAATCCAACAAAACCAGTCACCCTACTTCAATTCCATAACCATTCTTTTAAGAGAAGTTTCAATTAATCCATCCAAGGCTTAGGGATCAAGCACACCAGTTCAGAATAGAGTTAAACATTTTTAAATAGCAAAACAGTCATGCCGAAAGATAACTCATCTAATTAAGTAAAAACTCCTCAGGAATCGCTCAAAGGCAAAAATAACAAAAGAAAAGTAATAAATTTAGAAAGGCTGTCTAACACTGAGGCCAATGTTACTTTGTGATGTGTATGAAAACACTTCCTGAAAACAGAGGCAAACGTCCTTGGCCGTGAGATGAGTTACAACAGAGTGGAGAAGTATTCTTTTCTCAGCATCCAGAAATAATTTTACTCAATTGTTTGGCATTTGCTTGGCTTTTTTAAAAAACTGTAACAGTAGTAAAATGCTCAGAGCTACTAACGCTGAATTAACTTAGAGAAATAAAAGAAAGGAAAAAGGAGTGGTCCCTACCATCTCCAACAAACTGAAGAAGGGCCAGATCAATTTGTCTCTTCCAAGGTGATCCTTTCTGAAGCGCTATGCCATAGCCTGTCGTGGCAAAGATGTACCCACTCCCTATTGTGACAAGTTTGCAGCCTTCATCTCTTCCAGCCTTGTAATTCAGCACCGCTGCATCATAGATGAAAGCATCCAACTTCCTGAAATAAAAGAAAACATTTTACAAACCAAATCCTTAGGGACAGCTGTTGTCAGACTTCTTTTGTCCTTGATGTTAGGATCCTGTTGAATATCATATGGATTCTTTGATATCATTAATTACATATCCTGCTCTGCTGTATCTAAAATTAACAAAAGGCATCTATTTTAGTGAGGGGAAAGTAGGACACATAGTTTTGCATTTCTATTTTAAGAGATGCTACTAAAAATTACTGAGAAGGAGAAAGCAAGCTACAAAATGTCTCGCCCCGGTATCTTTGTATCTTTGCTCTCAAAAAGGATAATAAATATCAGGATGCAAAATTATCTCCAAACCCAACACAAACCGCAACAGAGAATTTAGAATTGAAATAAATAACATTGAAATAAATAAAAATAAAATTGAAATAAATAACTAATTAGCATATTTAAATTTCTGAATGAGACTGAAAGCATGACTTCACTAGTTTTACACACACACTTTTATTTAATGTCTCTTTCCAAAAATAAACAATGAAGATGGAGCTTGTCCTTTCTAAGACAGAGGAAGGTATATGAACATATCAAATATATCCATCTAAACCCTGCTAAAACATTATAGAAATATTTCTTCCTGATTCACAGATGCAAACATATTATTTGTGTACTTGGAGCATAATAAGAAGGAAAGAACTCGTTGCGGAAAAGTTCAAGCCTTTCAGTCCATCTACCTAAAAATGTAAGAATGGGATAACGGCATTCTGTAAGGCACCCAGGGAGCACAACAAAATAGAGGAAAACAAAATCACTAAGGAAAGCTAAAGAAGTAGTGTCCTTCAAGGACAGGTTTTAAGAAGGACTGTAAAGCAAGAATTGTAAGAGCATGGATATGTCACAACTGAAGGCAGTAAAAGAGTGTATACAGGAAGAGGAGGGCATGTGGAAGGACAATCGCTTGCCAGCGGTAGCCCTGAATCAAAGAAAAGACATTCTTATACCAACAGAAATTCATATGCAATCTTTAAAAGGGAAAAGATAAAATTTACATTTATTTTGTATTGCTGCCCCCATCTGCAGCCAAAACCTTTAAGACTTCTATCACTTGTGCAAGAGTAGCAGAATTCAGAGGCAACAGGAGCAAACATCATCAGCCCAAAGCCCGCCTAAATGATGCACTAATCTAAAGTTATTACGTCCCTCAGAAATACACTCCTCCTTTTCAACATCTTCGCCCATCTCATACAAGTCAGAGGAATGGGGAGGACAGAGCTATACAGTTGGCTTCACAGGTTGGTGTAGGAGGATTCCTCAGTCTGCGACCCCTCGTTGGCTCTGCTGCTCCCAGGCACTGTCAGCACTGCCCGCTGTGCCTTTGAGGAGCCACAACGCATTACTGTGGAGCACTGCTAAAATCTTCCAATGGGATGCAAATGACAGGGGCTGCTCATAAACAGCTGTGACCTGTCTTCATTTGAAAGGGAATTATAAAAAGAAATTAATTGTGGCACAAACAGGTACAAGAGCATCAACTTCAATTAAATTATATCAGTATGTACCACTTGTGAATTCTGTTGCTGTTGAAGTCTTGGAATCACACTTGCCACTAGCTTAAATCAGTTTATGTTGATGAAGAGTTTAATTCACAAGACCCAGGCATATAAGATTTTGGCAACTGACAGAAAAAAAACCAAACACAAAACCCACAAGCCTTCATACACAACATAATTCAACGGTTGTTAAATAATCAACCAACAGATTTGTACAGAACCCTATATTTTGTGGAGATCTAGATCTGATAGCAAAAACACAGCACTTAAAAAATACCCCTATCCATCTCATATTAAACCAAGAAAAATGCCAAGAGAGAGTGAGGTTATTGGATCTTGTTGTGAAAAAGTGAAGAGTGAACTTCCTGTCATTACTTACTGTGCTTTGTCGCTTTCCTTCAAGGATATTTAGTCCAACAGTCACCATTCAAGCCATCAAACTGGAATTCAGTGAAACGGATAATTTAAAGTAAGTACAGGTGGCTCATGCAACTGTTAAAGGAAAGACTTGGGCCAACATTTCCTTTGTTTTCTCACTCTTCCCTAAAACTCAGTTGGTGCAATCCGCAGCTTAAAGTCCACTGCACTCCATCAATGGTAAAATGACTCTCTCCTTCCTTTAAATGCTTAATTTAACACAGAGAAAACAATTGCTAAACATCTGGTATGTGATGTGTCACAAATTCAATTGGGAACTACAATATGGATGGCTACCTAGCACTGAGGGTAACTAAACTGGAAATAGCCAAGAGAACGTTAGGGTTCTGCCCAAGCCCGCCGTCTAAAACACAAGACCAGACAGTTTTCTAAATGACATATTTTCACTCAGCACTTTGAAGATCATCTTTGGTTTGTATAGAGAGAAAGAACAAAAATCCATGTTCATGTGCACAAGGGGAAAAAAAGAGAAAGCTTCTCGTCATGCTCTCAAGGAACTTGCAGCACTTCCGATCTACAAAACACATTTATCATAATCACTGCAATCCAATCTCACGCCTTCAGAGCTCCACAGTTATCAGTGGGGAAGGAAGGATACTTCCCCTCTTGGGGCATGCCTTTGGCTCAGGCAGGGGATGGGAAGGTTATGCTCCTCTCTGTGGGTACAGACACTGCTGCAACCAGTCAACCTAAGTTAAAATACCTTCTCGAATTTGTCATCTGTTTATTCTGGGATTTATAGTTCTGCAATGTAAGCGTACAAAACATATGCTGGTAAACACAGAGAAAATATAGAGAGTCAGCTATTCTTTCATCAAAACAGACACAGTCAGAAATACAGAGGAAAAAAGATATCTTTGCTAAAACTCCAGGCTAAAGCCTTGTGCTACCTCTGACACCAAGCTCTTCACATGCAGCTTGCCTCCTTAATTATTGAACAGTGTAGTAAAGCCTTGGGACAGAAAGACAAGGCACAATCCCAGCTTCATGCATTCACTGTGGACCCACTTTTAGAGAGCTTTGCACAGAGTCTGGCGTTGGCCGCAGTGGATACATACAAGAAAAGCAGTTTTTGATGAAGCAGAAGGCTTTACTTTTGAAGGTTTTCTCTATACTACTCCTATAAGGTCACAATAAATCTCTTCACACAAATCAATTTAAAAACGAGGCACTTTCTTGACAGATGCTGAGTACTGAAAGGTTCTGCTGTCAGTTGCTGCCCAATGTAAATCAAAAAGTTGATTGCCCTGAAAAAGTCTTGCTGTCTACAAATACAAACTCGTATTCAAAGTATATTTTCTCCATTTCCAACATAAATCTTACAACCTCTCAAGGCTTAATTATCTTTTCATCATGTGCTGATTACAGAAGTACTATTCCTTGCAAAGCAAAGCTTCAGAACACGATGTACCCCTGCAGCGTGGGCAGGGAGTAATAAGCCACTACTGCAGCTTTCAGATAGCAGGGCACCCAACTCTTCCATCACTAGGAGGTGAATTTCCTGACACTGAATTTCTAAGAACTTACAGACAACTCAAAATATTCCTCAACAAGAGTTTTCAAAAACTCAGACAGCAAAACCTGGACGAGTCAGAAAATTTGACCCTTTACAAGCTGTTTGCAAAGACAGCAGCGAGCGTAAGCTCCGGAAGAAGACAAAGCAGGCATCTGTGCAGGCCAGGAGGCTGCTGGGGCCGCAGAGGACTTCCCTTCCTGCTGAGTCTGTGTGGGGAAAGCCACATCTGCTGTTTTGCTTGGCACTGATGAACGATCCAGGCTGCGTTTATGGCAACAACTGCTGGAAGCACTAACCCATCCTTGTCTTGTCATTCTCAAGGCAGGACCGGCAAGTCTGGATCTGTGCTCCCACTCACCCTCTTCTACTTTCTCTTCTTTTTCTACAGATGGACTGGCAAGCCCCAGGATAACTGTTCTTGTGGCAGCAAAATTCAACTGTGCTGCACAGCTGAGAAGATTTGTATCGGTCTGAGCGGCAACCACTCTGCTGTTTGAGTTACATATTCACAGTAAAAGAGCTTACATGCACCAAGCACAGCACCCCACGCCGAGAAAGGCTCAAAGCCTCTTGCAAACCTTAGTCATGTAAAAATGAATCAATTAACTTGTCATTTCAGTGCAGCCACTTCAGGAGGAGAAAAGCTTTGTCACATTGTGTAGGTTTAAATAAAATGCTAAGAATTATTAGAAAGATGAAAAAGAACTATAGAAACTGGGACGCAGCAAGAAACAAGATTTATAATTGCCAAACGTGCCAAGCATCTTCAATGAATGCGGAGGAACAGGACTACCGTGTTATGACTCATTTGAGCAACTGGCAGGTCTGTAAACTTCCTCAGAACTACTGCAATAATACTGGGCAGGAGAGAAAATAAACATTTTGGAATATTTATACGAGAGACTACAAAGGCCAATGTCCTTCATTACCTAGGCAGCACAAAGAGGAATGCGGGTGGGGAGAATTTCATTATCGCTCACACGGCATAGGAGAACATCAGGTGCTACAAAACCACGGATTGAAATAGTTCAAAATAAACCCAAAAGAGCATTACTGAATTTAATAATTTGAAGTGAGAGATATGTGAAAAACAAATGTGGACAGACTTGTACCTAAATATTTATAAGACACCGAGAAGAATAATAGGTGAAAAATCAGATTAGCTATTGCAAAAACCCATTCTCTAAAGTGTTGCTGTACACATTCCAAAATGCCTGTGTAAAGAAAATTGAAGTTAGAGCAAAAGATACAGAAAAGTATTTTCAGAAAAGCTGAAAACATTTCCATATAATTTTCCCCATCTTTATTATTGGCACATACTTTCCGTCAAATTCCTATGATGAAAATTGAAAACTAGGCTTAGGAGAATGCTGTGTTATTAGTCACAGCTGCTTCCTCAACAGCAGAAGTATAGCTCACTTGGAAAATGTTGCTTTGCTTCTTAACCAACTACATGATCCTTAAGCAATTTTGTTGTCTTGATGGAGGAAGGTGGAAAAATGTAAAATGGAAATGTGCTCAGCAGTTCTGGAGATACAGACAGCAATCCAGCACACTAGAAACCAATCTCTTCCAGTTACTTTGTCTTGTTATGACCTGTGTCACAGTATTCAGAAAATGAGAGGGATGCTCTAAATGCAGTCCTGTTTACTCACATTCTCCTACTTTACTGTCAAGCACTGGAGTTTATGGAACAAGTAATACTGTTTCCACTGAGATCAGAAAAACTGGAGCATGACTGAAGTCACTTTCCAGTTTTCAACTACTGCAGTACATCCAAACATTCAATATATCCAGCAGAATTAATTTCTTGCTGAAGTGGGTACCACTCAGTGCAGTGTTCATCTGTCAGATCCAGAACGTTAACTTTGGAATCAATTTTTCTCACTCTCATTAATTTACATTTCCTAACACCCCAAATATGTTCTTTTCATTGCCAGTAAAAAGTTCTGTATTATTAATAACACAGATTTGAATCACACAAACCCAGAATGCATGTAATATATGAAGTACAACATCACAGCAATTTGCTTGCACTGCATTTTGCTGTGAACAGCTGTGTTGTAATGACTTTTTAACATTATTTTTGATGAAGAGTACCTTTTAACTCAAATAGGCACCTTCTGGGGCTTGTTTGGAAAAACTGAAGGTCAATTATATATTTAAGAATAATTATTCATTATAAATTATATAAATTGCAAGGCTGCAGTCATATCTTTTGAAAGCACGATATTTGAAATTACTGTGATAGTACAAATATCAGACTGCAGGTCAGTGAACCCTCAAACAACACTTTTAACATCAGCTTTGCTCTCCCATTGTTACCCCCACCCCCATCATCAAGAACATTTTTACTTATTAAAGCTTTGTCTCCTGAACATAATTTTTTAGAGACACAGCTCGTTTTGAAAACATTCTGTAATAAAACACTACTTTTCAGCTTTTTTTCCTTTTAAAAGTAAATTGGACAATCTGCAGAATAGATGCCTTCCATGACCCTAAGAGTACCCTTCGTAATTTTATATTAGACAAAAAACTGGTACCCACTTAAGGCTGGATTAAACATAAGCAAGTATTTCAGAGATTGTCAATACCATTGCCAGGAAGGCAGCAAGTGCAAACCCACTGGCTTCAAAACACGATGGATTTACACCATAGGTTTACACATGTATTAGAAACCTAATAATTTACATTTTATGTCTTCTTTATCCACAGAAATGATAAAAGAAAGCACGTTAGGAGTGCATAATGAGAGGCACAACATCATTTGTGCATCTCTCAAACTACGTCCAGGGGATCTGGAGCCAGAAGGTCGCTCTGGAATGAGGCGGCAGTCAAAGGGAAAGGAGGCTGCTCTGAACAGGGGCCTTCAATGGAGATACTGTAAAGCGACACTTGGATATTGCTGGAGCACGAGGAACAGATATTTAACCTTTAGCATGAAGGACTGATGATTTCTTTTACCCAGTTTTTCAGGTTATCTGATGGCACTTCAGCGCCAGCGGTGACTTTATCACGTTCAAATAGTTCCACGCAGATCTTAAGTTCACATAAACCGGGCGGATTTCTTGACATCTTGGCATTGCTGCTTCATTAGGGTAAAAATTTAGCAACCAGTCTCCTGCAACAATGCAGGTTAGCAAAGTTAAACCCAGTTAAATGAGGGACTCATTAGCAGACAATGAGCTTTCAACTTTCCTCCCAGCTCAAACTGTGCTCACTTGAATCTTCACACAGAAATGTAGACACGCAATTCAAAAGAGCAGGCTCTGACAGACATTAACACCACCGTGAGAGATTGTTGAGGCTTCACCTCACCTGTCAGGGCCATCTCAGGCTGCCAGAAAAGCCGCTGTGACCCTCCCTGCATCCCTTGGCCGTGGTTTCCTGAACAGGCATGCTCACTCCCCTCACTCACTCGAGATCCTTTCGCCACCCCTCTGCCCACCCACCTTCCCAGTCCCTGTAACACTTCCCTTAGCAACAAAATAATGGAAAATTTAGTTTGCCTTTATGATTAATTTATGCAAGGCAATAGTGTCCCACTTCAAGTCTCAGAAGCCAAGCAATGAAGTACTTGCAAAGCATCAGTTTATCAAAACACAAAATTTGAAAAGTAGAGTAGGGGGAATATATTTTTAGATTAAAGTTTTGTCCCAGTTACAATAGCATAATGAAGGATAAATTCAGCACATTTCACCAAGCACCTGATCTTATCCCCAAATCAAATGAATACTAAAACTTAGAATAGCTCCTTCTCAAAAGAAGAGGGGTTAGATGGGATATAGCTACTTTCACCTGTTCATTTTATTTCCAGTAACTTTTTAATATTTGAAGACATTAGACAGATAGCTGCATCACCAAAAAATGATAGCATAGACACAGGAGATAACCTTTTGTCAAAAAGATCAGAAGAGCCTTCGGGTCCTGAGTAAAAGAGTTAGAGAAAAATTAAAAAAATTACTATAAATTATTTTTTTCCCTAGAGGCAAGTTGCTATGGATCAGATGAACAGGACAGATAGGCTTTTTTTTCTTAAAAAAAAAAAAATAATAAAAAAAGCAGTGCATTTATCTTACGGACATCAAGAAATTCCTGAAAATGTGACCCAGCTTAACAGGACATGAGGATGTCTGTTGAGGCATAAGCTTCCCTAGACATTCCAAAGAGTGCCTTCTCAGATCCCAATAATCCTCTAAAGGCCAATATCAGTATTTGCCTGTGCTTCAAAGCCTGTAAGAATCAACTGCCCCCAGAAAGTCCCCTGGAAGAGTACATTAAGTTCTACTCAATCCATTATTTATTTAGACTTATCATCACACGTGGAAGCAATACAGGGATGTGAGAATAAATTCATTTCCTAAAAGGATGGCAAGTGATGGAAAAACAGGGATCAGCCATCAGAAGAACTGGTGCCAGAAAATCCCATCACAAATGAAAATTCCATAGGATCGCTTTATCTCTGTGATGTCAACTTGGTGGCACTTTGGACTCCAAACCCTGCACTTTGCTCAACTTAACAGTAAAAGAAGAAAAGCTATGCTGATTTAGGCACACATTTCTTTTAAGCTATTAGATTTCAGAAATGATGCTTTACTAAACAGATCCTCTGAAGAACGTGTCTACACCGAATGGCAAATTTAAATGTCTTCATAACTTTGCAGTCTTTCAGCACAAATAGCAGTTGCCCGGTTCTAAACCAGCTTTCCGGTTCCTAGACTGGGTGACTACAGTTACAGCATCAATTGAAAATCATTCCCCTCAGAGTTTGATACCAAAATGAATGCGAGAATGAACACTGAAACTAATATAAGATTGAAGTCCAATAGAAAGCATCATAGTGTAAAGCTATCCCAGCTATCTGATGCCAACTTAAAGAAGCTACTGACTGTGGAAGCCGCCTGGACCGGACCAACCAGCAAAGAAAATGAGCCGAACTGTTTACCACAGAATTTTTTTTCACAGAATGTGAGGAGGAAAATCACTGTTCCCATTATTAACTCTTTCAGATGGTTTTAGGGAAAGGGTATTTGTGTTTGTACAATAACTTAGTACTTACTGTCAAAATTGATAGGGATAAATAGACATTCTGGAGCACAGCAAACATCTTGTTCTTCAAGGCAGTTTGAATCTTTCTTCGGTGCTATTTGACTTACAAGTTTCCCCAGGGGTATATATGGTTTGGGAACACCTACACATGGGCAGTGCATCCTCAGAGGCTCAGATTTAGGTTCCAATAATTCACGACACTAGCAAAAAATAGATGCTTAAGAAAGAATAACAGATACGAGGCATGCATGGATGAAGTTGTCCGTGAATATAACTTCTTGGCTTCGGAAGAATGGATACCTCATGAGCTAAAGGCTGCATTAAGCCCCATCACGTTATTCACCTTCCATTGGTTTCTTCAGTTTGTTTCCAAGCTTGTTTTAATTTTGGTTTTCACATCATCTGATTTCCAGAATGCAACTATGCCAATTTAACACCACGAGTGCCATAGTCTATCCATCACTACTGAATTTTATAAAGGACTGGTGCCAAACAAGATAAAGAGACAGAAAAGGACACTAAGTGAGAGAGAGAAGAGAGTAAAGAGGAGAGACCTTCTGGTGTACAATTTTAGTTAAAAAAAATTCTTCAGTGGTCTGCAGCTGTGATGATTTCACCTCATCAGCACTAAAGAGTACTACACAACAACAAATTCTGAAAGGATTTCACATCTCTGTTTCCACTCCAGATATGAGGCAGAAAGCATGCAGGCATGAAATATGGCACTCCGCATGGGATTTATGACAGAAGTTGCCTGAACTCATCAGTGCTTCAGATATGGTCTGGCTTGGTTTCAGGTTTCATTTGTCTGAGAAAATTAAAGTTTGGTGTCACTTTTTTCTAAGGAGCTCCCATGGTCCTGTCTCACAGCTCTATTGAATTTTTTATTTTGTCTTTCACATCAGCTGCAGAAATGGATGCTTCTAAGTGTCAGCCTCCAAAAACGTCCAAAGTTATACCCTGAAAAATGGGTCTAATTTGTACCAAGGTAGAGCAATCCAGGAGCTAGTTAAATTAGTCCTCTAGGCTATTTTATATTCCTGTCCATTAGTTACAAGTACCATTGACAGCGAATTAGCTGAAATATTAATTTTTCATTTTATGTCACACATTCACATTTGGGATTTATCACCCCCTTAAAGGAATGATCACCTGGCACAATAATTTGCTCTTTCAGGGTTTGACAAAAATCTTTTAAATTAGTATCCTATAGATCTGATTAAACTATGGATGGTAATTTTCTGAAACATTTCTCCTTAAGAAAACAACATTTAGAGATATAAATTGGATTTCTCACTCAGTAAAAAAAAAAAAAGACCAATTCCCATCTTAGATCATAAGCTTTGTTGTAACAGCTGACGCAGACTCAGGAAAATACTTTTCCAATCACATGTGACTAAACAAACTTCAGATTCAGTACTTAAAATCAGTGGATTTTGAATATCCCAAAAGATCTCTGAGGCTTTCACACTTTGAAAGACACTTTGAAAGAGAAGAACATTATTTTTAAAGTTCACATAAAAAAGTGCTTGTGCTAAAGCTGTCTCCAGCACAGTTTCTCTCTTCATATATAAAAGGCTTCCAGGAGAGTTGCAGGCAATAAATTATTATAGATTACAAATATGTCATGCTGCCCCACTGATCTTCTAATTTCTCCCTCAAACACACTTCGGGCAACAATCCTTGGCAATCCTTTAAAAATTCAGTAGAAGAATTGCTATATGTGCTGTAACATTAGAAGTCTAAGAAAAGAGAGAATACTCTCAATTACAAATACTATAAGGTGTTGTCAATCAGAAACAGTTAAAAAATATTGAACTAGATTAAAAGTTTGAAAATTTATGTGTGCTGATCGTTTCTTTGAGTTCTGTTGCAAGCTGTTATCATCTGCCCACAAGAATAATGAACTTGTGCGTTTTATGAAAAATTAAAATATATAATTTTTCTCTCAAACAGGTTATTTCTTTCATAGCTTTCCCTCCTGTTTTTAGGCAGAAAGGTATGAACCACAAAGAATAAAAACTAGCAAGTTTTTCTTTCGATGAAAATTTTGATGACTTTTTTTCTGTAAAAATACATTGAAAATAGTGCAAAAAATATTGAAATTGGTTTTGCATCCAAGTGGAGATGTCAGGTGGCTGCCTAAAAGCTGAGTTTGGGTTGTTTTTTACTGGAGGCACACCCTCTCTGTAATGGACAGACTCAATTAACATAAGGACGTGCTGGGCACAGTACAACTCGTGTTCCGACTGACAGAAATGGGGATGTTTGCCTCTTGGTTACACCTGGCCACGCTGTGGAAGCTGCCAGCACAGCCTCTGACCAGCTTCTATCTGTTCAGCAAATACAGTCTGCGCAAAGCTGTCAATTGGACACAGTTTATAAGCACTGTAAGCACAATAAAAATCTAATTCAGGCCAATCAACTTAGAGACTGAGTGTTAAAAGGGCATTAGAACCCTCTAGGGTCTTTTCTTGCACATTCTCCGCTCAGTACCACGGGATTCTAAAAAAATATTAATAAGCACATTGTTGCTTTCACAGGGGAGAGTGTGCTTGAAGGGAGAAAATAACTTCTTACACCATCTACGCTGTTCAGTTAGATACTTTCAGGTGCTTCTAATATTATTATTTATCATTAAAATTGCTGAGGAATAGAATCATCCCATGTTCCTATCAAAGCGATGAGCAGCTCAGAACATGCCTGCAGGCTAACAGCATCTGCTTGGGGACAGCTCAAATTTGACAATTCACTGCATCTGAGGCCATACCTGGCTGTGCAGAAATGCTATCACCACAGCATTCTGTCCAAGCGGCTCCGTATTTCCGCCGGTATGCCATAGATTACTAGGGAATAAGATATTAAACTTGATGGGTATGAACTACCAAGCACAGCAATCTTTAACAGGAAAGCAGATGGAGTCCCAAGTAAACTTGAGCATCAAATCCTGAATAGTCACAGCTGTGGCTGTAAATAAAACTGAAAACCATTCACGACAGCGAGGAAGTCAGCAGCTGTGCAACAAGGGGCTGCTTGCCTGTGGAACACAAGGGAATCATTACTGCAGTTTCCTTGAAACAAGTTATATTCTCAGCTTTTTGCGATGAAACTGAAATAAAGTCCTGACATCAATATGCTGTCATAACACAGCATCAGTTAGACCATCTCTTTTCTTGAGACAAGATATACACTGCATGATACTCAGCTGCAGTCCTCGTATCCAGGAAAATTAATGAAAGTGAAGAAAAATTAGATGGATGCACCAGTGACAGGCAATAGGCAAGTGCAAGTGTCCCATTTTGTCTCTATATTAAGAGGAGACTCAATTAAATTTTCTAATTTCAGCCATTAGCAGTTAAATCCCAGCCAATATTCCAGTGTCTATGTGCTGGAGCAAAGATGAGAACATGTAATGCATTTCCAGTTTATTGCCATTGCATTTTCTCCTCCTGAGTTTCGCAGCAGCAGAACACTCAGATGTAGAGAAACACTCCTGCAAGCTCAACAGTTGCGAGCCAATACGACCAAAGAATCACAACAGGTAAGGTTGTTTTGCTTACAAAAAGATAGCTTTTCTGGAAAAAGATACATTTTCTGGAAAAACATAGCAAGGCAAACAGAAGCAAACAACCCCAACAGCCACTGTAAACATAACACAATTAACTACTTCCTATTTGAAGACTTACTCTCTCTTCTAGAAGCAAAATCTCTAACTCTCTGGTACAGAGGGTTCTAGAATGTAGATGAGCTCAATGCAGCATTGACAGAAATGCTTGCGATGCACTTTTAGAACTTTATTTGATCAATAAACATTTAAAGAAGACTAAGGAGCCACCACGGCTCTAACAGAGCAGGACTTCATCCACAAGAACACATTAGCTAACGTCTTACAGACTTTCCTGGCCAATGCTCAGGAAAATAACTGTCATCTCTATTTTCATTAGGAAAAAGGAACAAAAAGCTCTGGAGAACTCCTGAGGTGCTTAGCCCGGCCTAATGAGCAAACCGAAGCTCTGCAAGTAGCACAGCACATGTGGTTCAGCTGATCCCTTCTACACGTGAAATTTAGGGACAAACACCAGTACAGTTTTTGACAAGCTTAAAAGGCTTGTGATTACCTTCAGTACTAAATTGATTGAAGTAGGACCAATATTTTGCCATTTTGAGAAACATTAAGTAGTACTTCAATAACAACATGAATGAATTTTGCTCCCTTTTAACAGGTCTGGTTGCAAACTGATACCTTTAATCAATAAATGGAGTAGAGAAAGTTCTGCTCTTTGTTCAAATGGTGTCTCAGCAGCTGAGAACTGTATCTGTGAATCACAGAAATAAGACACTACTGGCAAAAGGTAGATATTAGCGACAATTTTTTTTTACATTTCCAGAAAAAAAGGTTGATCTTATCAAAGGGGAAAAGCCAATATAGCTGATAAATTTGCCTTCACCATTGATAGCAACAGACCTTCATGAGTAAGCTGCAATGGGGATTCACTTGAAGAAGCAGGTATAATGTCAATGTCAGTCTAAAGCAAAAATCTCATTTCCATTCTGATTTGCAGCATTTCCCAGTTGATACCTTTCTAGAATGATCTTAAACATTTTGAAAGGTAATTGAACAAGGTAGGTCCAAGCCTATTGCCCATGTAGTGAAGTCATTTGCCCTAATTAAAAAAACCCAAACAAATGTAGATGCTTTCCTCGTAAGTTAATTTTTGAAACGCTAGTAGCTTCACCTCCCTCTCAAAGAAGAAAACACAAAGGGGCTGAGTATTTTGGTTAAGGCTTCCTGGACACAAACGTGCGCATGCACATCTCTGCATGTACAGCAATACTCCAACACAAGACCTGTCTAAGCCCTGCACCAGACCAGGAAATAAAGACAGAAATATCATTTATTTTATACATATTCCTATTTGTATTTCTGCCCTTCAGGTTTTTCCTGGACGTGTTAGTGACTGTACTTAGGCAGATGATTTTTCAGTTCTTATGAGAAAATACCCAATTTGGTTTTTAATTTGGTTTCAGGAAGAGGAAAGACACATTAGAATGTCTCCAACAAAAAAGAAATCTTAGAGAAACCTGTGCATCTGGAGCTGTATGCTTTTCCCCTTTCCTATTTTCTCCCTCAAGTTGAACTTCATAATAGTATGTATTAAACACAATGGTCTCAGTGATCAAGATACTCCCAATATAACCCAAGAGGCTAAAGCTAAGCAAAGCTGATTTAAACACTCAAATACAGCTAAACCAGACTAAACTGTGACAAGTAATTACTTGATAGTTTGATTCTCTTTAGATTAGATGCCACACGTGTAGCATTGTTCAGTCATCAAGTATTGCCTGATTGTTGGTACTTTTTGCTCCAACTTTACATTAAATGAGAATCAAACACTATATACAAGGAATTAAAGGGGTCAAAATCTTCTGTCTCCAGCCAAGCTTTTAAGAGTGATAACAGAAATACATACAGGTTTTGCAAACATTCTCCAGCAATAACACAGGTACTATTTATTTTGACTTGCAGCAGCAGTAACAACCACACAATCCTTAACAAGTCCTTCCCAGGTCTATAGTCTATGACTCTATAATTGCCAAGTAGTTCATTTTAAAAAAGCTGTACAGGAGCAGCAAGCTTTAAGATATGTAAGAAAAATTGCTTGTTCTATGCTACCAATGATGAGAATGAAAAAAAAAAAAGATAAAAGAATAGCAATTGCTTTGAAAACAGATAAAGATGAAACCAGATCAAATAGCTGTAATAAGGTAAGCAGAACACATACACATCGAAGAGGAAAATAGAAATTATATATTTGCTCAGAAGTAGAAGCAATTTGAGGAAGGAGAGACAGGTCATCCTCAAAAGATCAGTAGCAACATAGGCTCCATGGAGCAAGATGTATTAAAAATCATGAGATCAAGCAAAGTAAGGGAAGTGAAAGCTTGATCAAATCTAGATAGGGTTGAAAGAGCAAATTTTACATGGAAGAGAGACAATCTGGTCGTATAATTCATCAGGGAGAAAGGAAGAAGGTACACTGTGAGTACATAAAAATGAGGACACAGTTATGTATACTGAGGGAACAGAAGAGAAAATTTGGTAGAAGTAGTGAAAAATTATGTTTTGGAAGACTATGAGTCTGGAGTAAAAGAAGAGGCAAGCAATTGTAATTTACTACCAAATACTGATTTATGCTTCTCTATTCTCCTCCCTACAGAGAACGCAAGTTGTTACAGTCACATATTCTATAGTCTCGTCTTTTTCATTCAGGACAATTGCAGCTTCAGAGATCCCTGAAGTGTCAGCGAGGGGAACTGCCATCACACCCTCACCGTGTTGTCTTAGCAACACGGAACATCTGGGTGGACTCAAGGTGCAAGTGACAAGTGAGGATGACAAAGCCTGATCAGTTTCATCACCTAAATGAAATCATCTTTCCAGAGAGAAACCACTCTGAGGCAAAAAGGAGGTGCAATCATGCTGCCTGCTCTGTACCCAAGTTTCCTGCCCACAATTACCCCATTGACTGGGTCTTTGCACAGTTCTTGTTCTGCAGAAACTGAAGACAGAAAATACGTAAGCCCTCTTGACACTGCTCTCCTGCCGGAATGGCCAAAGCTGTAATTTAAACAAACACAAAGTGACACTTCTATTGTGGGAAACTTGAGCAGCTGATGGCATGCTGTTTAATCCTTCTAGGTGCCACCAGACAAAGTACTACGGAACACAGCTGTATGTAGCAGTTACTTATATTGATCCAGAAAACACCGCACACGGCAGCTTATTTGCACCATCTGCTACAGAAATGTCAGTCAAGGGCAGCAAGGTAGACACCTGGGGGCGTCCACACTGAGAAATCACTTAGAAGAGGAAAGAAACTCCAAGGAGGGAAGGGGGAAGTATAAAAAAAATTAATAACTTATGCTGTCAAAAGGACTAAAGCTTTTGGGAAGAGCAGCAGTTGGCAGAACAGCCAGGCTGAGTTTTAGTAAATGTCCTGAACTCCCCTGCAGTCAGGTAACCCCCCCCGTTTTCATGCTTAAGCATCTGACAGGTGGCCTGATTTTAAAGGTAAGACCAGTTTTTCAGATCTTTCAGTCACATAAATGGTTGGTGAAAGGTACAAGGAATATACATCCCTTTAATAAACTATCCATCCACCTAAGCAAGCCCTAGGTGTGGCTGAAATCAAGGATAGTTTCTTCATTAAAAATTCACAGGAGGAATGGTAGCATTCAGCTGACTGTCTATAATGCATAATCTAGCTGTCATCTAGGAAATATAACTTGCATAGGCTAAGTCGGAGCAGGATCTGTGCCTCCAGTTTGGAAGACATCACGTTATGTTGCATGTCTATCTTAGGATGGGACAAACTGTGCTTGAGAAATGCCAGCTGAGAATTTTCTGAGAAATGATGACAGAGGGAGTCCAGGTAACAACACAAAGACAGCAGAGAAGGAAACAGTAAGAAAAGCAACTTTTTTTGCCCACTATGGGCAACTTAGCCTTCTCGATTCAAACCAAAACAAACTACAATTATTAATTGTGAGTATTCTAATCCAGTATTATTAACAAAAATAAATATGCTATTATGTTTAGAAAAGATTTCTAGAGCTAGAACATTCCCGTCATCCAGATGAATACTAATACAAGTAGTGAGTCACTCTCGTGCCTTTCAAGGATTAAGAATGAAAATTCAGTCTCTTTGTCCAACCAGGAAGAATGGGCTATTTCAGAGACAGGAAAGGATGAATGGTAGCACTCAAGGATAAATCTCAGATCTCAAGGAAGAAGGATAATAATAATTTGCAGAATATTTACCAAGATTGCCAGAAGCAGGATCAAACAGTGCACTTGAGATAACTCATCTTGAACAGATTTTACAAAGATCAAAGTCAATACTTTGGATGTGACAGTAAATGTACAGACCATGCTAATTAGAGGAAGGAAGAAAATGTACAAGTGGACTGAAAAGCTTACCAAAGGCATGGGAGGCTGAAAAGAAATAACAAGTAGTTGCACCATGGCCAGACAAACAAGCTTTGTCTGAAATTCAGCTTCCGAAAGGCACGTTCCTACAAGAGAGTTCTGCAAAAATGACGAGGGACTGTAGAGAACATCATATTTCTGTGTTGAGCCCCCCACCCAAATCCAGGTCCATCTGTATCACCTCTCTTTATATTTGAGAAACATTACTTCTGCACTTTGAATCTATTTTACATAGGACATCAAAGTTTCCAAGCAATTTTAAGATATGCATACGAATCACAGGCAATCATTTTCCTTTCTGATATCCATATAGCGCAGCTGGGAAAAAAAGCCACATAACACACAGCCTGACATCAGTCTGTTCAGTATCACAGCAGTACAGATCAGTATTTCTGTTTTTGCAGAGTCTCCATGGAAAAAGCTTACCCAGTTTTCAAGCTGACCAAGGCATCTTCAACTCCTTTCTGATTATACTTCGTCATGTAAAGGTGCATATCAGGGTAGTTGTTTCTGATATTCCTTTCTGTGCTTCCGTTTGGGACTGTTCCAAATCGAAAAGGAGGTGAATAATCATATGGCCTTTGAAACTAGAGAGAAAGGGGAAAAACAAAGTGTTTCCAGCATACAAAATATGAAGAAGAGTGGTTTCAGGTTGGAAAAAAAAAAGTTGTATAAGCTGCCTCAAATTTCTTTTAGGCAAACGCTGTGGGTTAATTCGGCTCTATTATACCAGAAACTGTGTCCTCACACTGACTGAAGTTAGAAAAACATCTACGCCCAAGATAAAACCAGCTCAATTTTGCCACTCTCATGTGGCTTTCTCCCATGCATTCTTATATGGCCGGACAGCAGAAACTGGAGCAGAGATACTGAAAGACACTCCTCGTCTGCCAGCACCTCCCAAGAGAACCCAAACTACAAGCAGACACAGCGGTAAACAGCAATCAAAAGAAAACAGTGTTTTGTTGATAGTCATTTCACACTTCCATCTCAGCTGAGACATTGTGGGTCCCCACGCACAGAAGGCAAAAGGATCATTTGCACTACTTGAGAGGGACCTAGCGCACTGTTCCCAGAGAGGAACCGCTGATTGCAGGGAGCTTCTGGGCAGGGAGGACCAAGGTGGGGGCTTGCTTTCCTTCCACCAACGTGATTCAAGGGGAATAAAAGTTCTTCCATCTTTCTCAGGTGCTCAGCAGCTATGAAAGGACTTCTAGAGCTCTCAAACCTATAATCCTAGTCTCTATTTATTCCTAAACTTGCTTGATGGCCTATAGGTTTATTCTACAGTTTTATCCCCTATATCACTATTGCATCAGCACAGAGAAGCAAACCAGGGAATACCTGGAATAGCACTCAGGTTTCAGATTTGGAAATCATTCAGATAATCTCACATAAACTTTCGCTAACAGACCGGAAAAATTTATATGTGCCTTTTCAGTATCTCCCTTTATACACCAAGCGACACTTTAAGTTAAAATGCTTCTTTAAGAAATAAATGAAAAAGGCCACTCAAATTAGAGGAGCTATCGCCTAATGGAGAAATTCAATTGAGCATTGATAAAAGCAGTCACCCATTAATTCCACGAGAAAATGCACTGGTTTTAATGTTCAAGTTAGAAGAGAAATCTATACACCCCATGCTGCAAGAGACAGCTAATATTTATACAGCTGCTGTTTCCTTTGGGCTACATGTGTAATACTTCTCTTTTTAAAGTTTGGTCTCAGGGTGTCAAGAATTCCCGAGATCCAGTGCCAATTTGCAAAGAGAATATAAATAGGTTTATACAAAAACTAGGAGTATTTTCAATTCTATCAGACCTTGACTGTGAAATTATTGCTGCAACAATATTTTCATGTTACAGAACTACAATTAAATGCTTCATTTTAATTAAGCATATTTTGACAAAGCATAAAGGCATGAATTCTATTTTTCTCTATTCGTTTAGCTAACAGATGTCTTACTTTTCTCATTTTCCCTTTTCACAGCTTTACTGTTTAAATTATTACTTTGCTACTACTTTACACATACTAATTGACCCATGCACCAAAATTACACTGTACGCTAGTCATGGTTCTTAGTCTATATTTCCTGTCTCCTTTTTTAAGTTTATTATGCAGCACTGAAACAAACCCTGCTCTTAAATTTACGTCCAGAGATTCTACTGATATAGTTGTAGCTTGCTATTGACTTTATGTAAATCTACAGATAATGAATCCTTGAAGTAGTGTGATGGTTTCCAATACCTCCCAATACCTGAATCAAATTTTCCAGTCAATAGAACTGAAAAAATAATTAAAGATTCAGTGTTGATTTCAAGTCCTGTAAAAATTGCTGCTGCTCATACAGCTGACATTTTCTGGAAATTCAGCTGTGATGAGCATTCTGCAAACTCAATTCCTAATCCTGGAATAGGGGGAACGGGGAGATTGTGGTAGAATATATTGGCAATTTAAAAATGGAGTTTGGTTCTGAACATTCTCACTTTTCAAGAACATTCGCACAAGTTTAAGATATCGGGAGGCGTTTCCTCTCATTGGAGTACCTGAGGAATTCAGATACCTGTCCCAAATTGATCATTCATGGAACGAAAACATTTCTGCAGGAGAGCAGAGATCAATAAAAAGTACTATTTCATTCAAAGATAACAGGGATAAAAAGCAGATGAACAGCATCCACAGGCACAAGATACCCAACTAATGAATTTTAACAGTCACAAGGAGATCATTTTCTAAAACGATTGTCACCACTGCCTGCTAACAGACAACTTGCAAAGAAGAAAGAAAAGGGTTGAAATCTTTATATTAACAGTGCACTCATATCTAAAGTGTATCAACTTCTCATCAATAACCTTAAACTTATATTCTGTGAACTGACATGTCCCAGAGAAGCACATAGGCTCTGGGACTACAGCAAACATCTGTGTGGTGGGCATGAGACAAGAAAGAAAAAATCCTCAAGCCTCTAAATGCACTCATTTTCCCTGAAGACTAGGATGGGAAATAAAATATATCGTGTCTGCTAGGAAGCAATTTTCTTCCTAGACACTTTCCGAAATGCTAATTTTTATTTAATCATTAATAAAATCCTTAAATCAAATGCACAAGCCCCCTCTTGGATCATAATTGTGGAAAGATCCACCATTATTTATAAAAAAAGCCAATTTGTTCTTGTTTCCCCATGCTCTGCTAGCTGCTACAACATGGCAACAAAACTCCAGGCTTTTGCTTTCCTTTTGTTTTACCTATATGCCTTAATAAAACTGGCAACTTCATTAAATCAGTACAGTGGTCTTTCACAAATGTTAAATACTGACTGAAGATCTGCATGCTGGCCTGAAAAGTCTGGTATTCAGAGCAGTTGTGCTGTTCTGGAGAATTCTAAGGAACTGTGGAAAACATTACTAAAATAGAAAATAACAAATATTCTCTCTCTGCTAACACAGATTTTAACGAGGGTTGTGGTTGGTTTGGAGAAATAGAACAACACTCATATTTGAACTCTCTTGTTTCTTCTACCAGATGAAAAACATTGACAATCTGATTTCTGATCTTTAAAAAATACAGCTATTAGTAATTTCAGGACTATTATTATTAACATCAGTTACTGAAACGCAGTTGATATCTATGCTTGACAACCCTCAAAAAGCACTGTAAATGTCTAATACTGAACTGGAGAGATGGACTGGGGTAAGAGGGTCCCCCTAACTACGCCATCACTCGTGCTGCCTTTTGGCCTCAGCCTGCTCTGTTCTGACACAGAAGTATCTCTAAGTAACTAGAGAAATGGTAGCATCCTATTGCACAAAAATATAAAGTCAAGGTTACAAGGATGCTACGAATCTTGCCAAAACCGTAATTAAGGCTTCCTATCAAGATAGAAGAGAGTCCCCTAGACTGCATGCACATGACTGTGTGAAGGCATCGCAGCACATAAAGGCCTTGCAAGACAATTCTGTTCGGTGCTATCGACTCTCCCTTCGTAAACTTGTCTCTCTTTCGATACATGAAAAACGCATAAATGGCCTCAAAAGTAACAAGTGCTACGAATGTCAGCTTTGCTGGATACTTTGGACTCATCTGCTGTACCTTTTTATGAACACAAAGCTTTTAAAAATCTTTTACAAACACAAAAATGTCAAAATGTAATTTTCTTCTCATTTTCTGAATCATTTGCGTTTGTGAACACCCACCCTTAGTAACTGCAGTACATGCTGTGCCACCTGTGCTGTGGGTGATGCATAGATGACACGGCATTCAGAAATTCATTAGCAAGGTTATGAAGGTTGAGGAGACTATCAAGAGGTCTTAAAGCAAAGAAGAGTAAATAGCACATTATGATGTGTTTGGCAAACCTAGTGAACCAGACACTAGAGTGTAACACATTTCACAGAATCACAGAATGGGTTGGGTTGGAAGGGAACCTAAAGATTTTCCAGTTCCAACCCTCCCGCCATGGGCAGGGACACCGCCCACTGGACCAGGGTGCTCAAAGCCCCATCCAACCTGGCCTGGAACACCTCCAGGGATGGGGCATTCACAGCTTCCCTGGGCAGCCTGGGCCTGGCCTCAGCGTGAAGAATTTCTTCCTAATGTCTAATCTAAATCTTCCCCTTTCCAAAGGGTCAGCAATGTCTGCCCAGCAGGAGAAGGCTTTTTGTCCTGGCTTCTCTTCGTCATAGCTCTCACGTATGGAGCTGGATTGAGAACCCCAGTATCTCTAATTGGGAATACTTCATTGTATTAACAATGCAGCATTGACAGAGCACAACTCTCCAGTGGCAGCAGGAAAACCGTAAGAGGGGAAGAACACTAAACTGATTTACCAGTCCAGAAGTTTTTTTCAAAACTTTTTTTCAAAACTTCTAGGTGTTACTTATTTAACATTAATTTTACTTCTGCCCCTTCTCACTGGCCTTTGCCTTTTACCGCTTTGTATGCAGCAAGGGTCAGAGTGCTCTACCAAACAACAGTAAAAGTGGTACAAATTCTTGAACTATTCTCCTACTAACAACACTGCAGCAACAAAAAGGGGAGAAAAATAATTTCACATCAATTAGATTATATTCCCATAAACTTTCCTTAATTATTTGAATTTTTTAAACTTGAGATTATGGAGGAAGAAAACCAAAACTACTATCATTTTTTGTTTCTTTTTAGCTGTCTTTCCTCTAGCCATGTTTGCAATTCATGCTTTGATACTTGAGGAGATCAATCAAAGGCTGGTCATAAAAAGGAGTTAAATAGGCACAAGCTGTTGTTTTCTTTTAAATTTATTTTCTGTTCTTTGAGAAAAGTCCCTTCTGAAGTTCTCCCCTGTGCTAAACTCTATTTAAATATTACTCCTTAATGTCAATATTTAGTTTCATTTTGAAACAACTGGGCACAAACTTGAAAACAGCAGGCCCTTCATGTATTTTATGCACATCCATCACAACAATAATTTTGCAAATGGACTTCAGACCCTCTATACAATACCACTATTACAAAGCAGTGCACAAATTAAATAAAAAAGAAGTAATTGCTTGGTTTCTGATTTATAAGACTACTGATTAAAATTCACAAGTACAAAAAACTAGGAAGTATACTTTCAGCAGAAAAGAGTTCACTCAGTCTAGAACAATATGAAAATTAAGCATATTGTGAAACTTGAGTAGGGTTTAAATGAAATAGCAGTCTACTACTCAAAGTGAAGTTCTCACAGAAGTTCTTGAATTAGGAAGGTGTCTTCCACAGACACATCAAGTTTCTGCACCTTATCCTACGTAATTTATATCTCAACTCCAAATTTCCTCATCTATTTATTTTTCCTGCTTACTCATGTCGTTTTATACAAGGAAAACAATGAAACATCCACAGACAATATGCATCACTTTTAATTCTTTTTCTTTGCTTATTTGTGCTGGCTGGCAACACTTCAAATCTGAACTCTTTCTCTAACTTCCTTGCAGATTACACAGAAAACAAAAAGACATTTTTTTCAGGAGCATTAACTGGCTTCCAACTGGATAGTTCCTGGGTTCATGAATCGTTTTTCAATTAATGTATTATTAATATTTCACACAAAGATGTTAAAATATTTTTAAATATGCCTTCCCTGTATTCAAATTGACTTTTCCATTTTTCAAGCTTTTGCACGTTGGTGAGACATTCCTTTTAATCAGATAGGAATTTATTTCCATGACAGAATAAAGGTACTTTTCAATTAATGCAGCTATTTTTGAAAAGGCAACTGAAAGTCTTCAAAAATATTCTGATATTTTCATGCTTTGGGTTTGTTAGTAAAGGGTTAAACTCAGAATGAGATCATCCAGTTTTAGCTTATTATCTTGCTCAGAGCTTTTCTAGCACAAAGTATAAACTCAAAGGATTATGAAGAATGGACACTGACCTCTTTTGAGCTGAAGACCTACCTTTTTATCACTCAGTCCAGTCACTTGGTCAACAAATTCCTCTTGAATCATAAATGCAGCTAAGTTGGCAGTATAACTAGCCAGGAAAATGACAGCAAAGAAAGCCCAAACCGACACCATGATTTTACTTGTCGTCCCCTTGGGGTTTTGCACAGGCACAGAGTTGTTGAATACCAAGCCCCAGAGTAACCACACTGCCTTTCCAATGGTAAAGGATGGTCCATGGGGATCTGTAATTGTAAAGAACAGTTATTTTAGTTGCAGTTAAATTAAACCTTGGCAAGATACCCTATATAATAACAATAAATTACTCACAAACACATGGTTAAAAGAATATTCCAATACATATTCACTGTGCTCCGAAAGGAAACACAGGATTTACCATAGCCAGTCTCTGTTGTAATGACACGAATTTCCATATTTGTAAAAAATAATTCAGCATTTTTCTATGTTCATTTAGTTCAAAATTTTTGAAATGAAATTGGAAAGCATAGGTCTGACGAAGCAAACCGGTATGTCTCTTGCAGTACAGTATGTGCTACAGTACTGCCCCTTTCGGTCTTCTGTGCCACCAGATTTACTGTAAAATTCGCAACGTTGGGTTTAAGTCTTAAAGATTCAGTTCTAGCACTTTTCTCACTCAAATTATTTTTTACCTTCTCCAGTCTTCCAACAAAATGCTTTCTGAAGTTTATGTAAGCAAATTTAAGATCAGATGTGTTAAAATTTGTGGCTTCAAATGTGTTTGCATCACAGGTAAAAACCTGTCCCAGGTAATCCATTCTGTCATTTGTGTTATTCCTTCTTTCAGTCAGCTTTCAATTCATCCCAAAGCAAGAAGTGGTCAGCACGATGCCCGCATGGTCACATCGTGGAAGAAGTGGATTAGCATCGCTATTATCCACTCCAAAAGCCTTATGCATAGAGCCTGGTGAGAATAAGGGGAAGTCTATTCTTACCCAGCTCCAGGTAAGTACAGTGCAGTCATCACTTATTGCTCACCATCTAGACTCACTTTATCCTCAACGGAGAGAACCGGCCTCCCCTGACTGTGACTCATTTGATCTTTTTATAAGTATCTATTTTTCAATTAAATGGCAATTCAAACAATAAGCTCTGATGCAGACACCTGTAATATTACCTCCTTCCCCACCCTGTCCCTTTATGCATGGGGCTGCACATTACAAACTCAGATCTAGTTATTAATTTAATTATAATTTAATAAAATTTAATTCTTATTAGAAGAATAAAACTCAAAGTGGCTCACTCAGTGCATGTTCTCATATCAGTGGAAACGCTCTCTAATATAGTGCCATTTTTACAGTGCAATCAAGCACAACATCTTAGATTATCCTCTTTCTATTCAGCAACGGTGTTAAGCAGATAAGAGTGCAGTAAAATAAACACAATGAAGCTGACTTGGTTTATGAAACTACCTTTTACAGCCATTTAAGATTAAGCTGATATGGAGATAATATGTATTTTCTAAGCAACAATGATAGATCAAGTATATGCCAAGAAAGCAGTCGAAAGTTGTGTTTATGCTGCTGGAGATTGTATCACCATTGAGCTCCATCGTGCCAAAAATGCCTAGAGAAAGGAGTAATCTCCTTAGAGATTCCCATTTATTTTAAGCTTCCCGTGTTTCATATGAAAAGCAGCTGGGTTGGTGGCAGGTCTCTAGAGCTAAGTTAGGATGGTCTAGTACTATAGTACACCTTTGTAAGTGTAAGTACACTACATAATCAATTCTGGCACATGAGGTAGCACAGAAAAGCACAGTCTAGCCCCTAGATCCCCAGTATCTATATTCTCCCTTGACTTCCCTTTCCTAAACACAGTGTTTAGGACAGAGGTTACAAATTTACCATCTTAGTGAAATAACATCATCTGAACATTACAATAATTGCCTTTTTCAGGGAATAAGCCAATCATAATCTAGAAGAAGCCATTAGCTTGTAAAGTCTCCAGTACTGCGTTCACCAAGCTGGAAGATCTCTTTTTGTAAAATGAGTCAAGTATGACTTAAAATTAAAACCAGGCTGCACTCTCAACTGTAAATAAAGAAAAGGAATGCTGAGGACACCACAGTACATGGAAACCTCATTCACAGGTCAAAGTGTTAATAATACACAACTGCAGCTCTCACTGAGAAAGGCAAGCTCTGTATTAAATTTGTTGTGCTGGCATATTTTGAAAATGAAGTTTCTATAATCATGGATGCTACACAGAAAGAACTGATGCCCTTCTGCAGCTGGCACCGTTTCAAGGCTGAGTTCATCAGAATTTTTATAGGGACTATATAGAATTATATAGAATGTAACTGCTATTTTTCTACCTTATCCACCAAATGAAACCAGTTTAGACCATTTTCTCTGAACTGACTGTGAATTCATAAGAGTCAGGGGTCTGTAGAACTTATTCCAAAGTTTTTTTGAGCTGACACTCTACAACTGATCCAGTATAGCAACCAAACACTGCCTGAATACAACTCTCTGATATCACTTACCCTCCTATATGTCTTTATTCCAATGCATTAGAATACAAACATAAGCGCATAAGCTCTCAAGAAATCGTATTTTAAATTAAGAGCAAACATAGCTTCATAGCTGCTTTTACTGTTTTATTCCTATGTTATGTTTACTTTAAAAGATGGAGGGCAAGGAATGGGAAACATATCATTTTTATGGCTTTAGGATTGTGTAAAATGCAAAGCTTACCTCTCCCTTGTGCTAAATTCCTGTTGTATCCTACAGGACTGAAGTATTCAAATATAAAGACAGCCATGGCAGACACAATGAGAAGCATCACAAACATCATCACCCAGACAGAAGCACTAAAAGGCTCTGCAGCAAAACAAACAAGAAAAAACCCAAACCCACAGTTCATTAAATCTGTTGCAGCACAAGAATTCTAATGTCTTCATGTAGGCAAGCCCAGAGGCTTTTACCAACCAAAATGCTAGCAAATAACTAAAGAGCAATAAAGAACTGCCATTAGTATATACGCTCAAAATTCCTTCTGTCAAAATCTTAAATATGAGTTGCAATTCAAAAGCAAAGGCTGTATACTTTTCTTTGACAAAGTCTTTCCTTACAGAGTGGCAGACTATTGTTTTTACCTGCTGCTTATTGAACCTACAGCCAGGTAGCCTGTTTCTATTTAACCTATTTCATGTGCATTTATAACAGAATGGTCCAACTATTACGACTGTGTTTCTGCAGAGCAAATGCAATTAAGCATATGTTTAATACATCTGGTAATTCAGTGAAGTAGGCTTCTTCATTTTCTATCCAACAAAAACTGTCAGGGAAAAAAGCTAGATACTTGCATTCAAACTAAATTTTTTGGCTTCTGATTTTTTTTCTCTCTGTGTTCACTGTCATCCACCTGCAATAAGGATGTGTCAAACATATCCTTTTGAAAGCATTATTCTCATCTGGGAGCAAATTACTGAAAGCAAAAGGTTTTTATGGAAAACTGAATGTCAGCTTGAAAGAAAGAAAAAGCATAATCAAGTAAAAGAAGTTGGAACAGAAAACTAAACACAGTTTCAAATACCAGACTAAGCACCAACTTTTTGAAAGGATGGGATATGGTAGAAGTATTTGATAACACAAAGTTCTCAAATATCATCTTGCCCAATCACAAATTCTCTGTCACTTCAAGAGTCCTTGTGGTAGCTGTTACGGTGTAAGGATTACATGTAAGAAAGGGTTTGTATGGCAAAGTAATATCTCTTCATCAAGTCAGCTTATTTGGAGGTATTTTATAGCCTAATTTTAGCAGATAATGCAAGTGTGAGTGTGCTCTGAAGTGTGACAAAAACAGGTATAGTATTACAAGTTAGAATAGAATCAAGAAGCACTCGAAATGGAAAGAAATTAGTGTGTTCCAATGCTTTGCCTGCTTTTGAAAGCCTAAGGGGTTCCTCCATCCTGACATCTTTGTTCTTTGAATTTAAATTAAGATTTGAACCACTGGATATTGTTTTACTACTGCAGGAAACAACTGTGTGTGACAGCTGTGGTTTGCTAAACCCAACAGACCAATCTGAACCCTTCCAGAGCAAGCATGAAAGATTCACCTAGAACCAGAACAAAGTGTAATAATTTGGGCCCAACCACAGAAATCAAATGAGATCATTTGCCTTTGCTACAATTTCTTCAGAAATTTGGAACCAATAGAAGACCAAATTCCATGTAGCCCTACTGGTAATTTTGGTTGAAAACTAAAAAGGCAAAGCAGGGAAATTTTAAGCCAAACTGTTCTCTTTCTGATTTTAAGGTAAGGTTAAGGGACAGAAGGGCTTAATCTAATTATTTTATTTTAAATTATTTTATTTTTTCAATTACTATAAATATGAATTTGGTAGAGAACAGCAAGTTAGCAAAATAACAGAATTCCTAAAAGGCAGAGAAAGATCCGTTAAAATGCAGCTAGGTAAAGGAGATTATGTGGCCAAATACAGTTAATAACAAATATTCTGTGAATTCATGTATGAATTGGATTAAATTGGAATTTATATAAAACTATCATACAATTTTGACAGCATTGTCATAGAAGAAAGCAAGCCTGATAAAACTCTTACCAAAAGCAACAGTGTAGAAACAGCAATGGTAATTTGTCAAAATCTAAATAAGGCAAAGGGCAAAACAAGCTGATGTGAAAAAGTGAGCTATAAACAGCAGTTTAAGCAGAATGTTCTTTAATAATTTAAGCAGTCTGGTAATGAGGTGGAGGATTAAAAGAAGCAACAGGAAAAGAAAATGCTATTTAGAATAGCAAGCAGTAAGATTGAACAAGTACAAAATCAATTGAATAATAAAGTCAATCTTCCTGTCATATTAGAGAACAAATCACACATTCAGCACTGTTCTTTGATTCTCAAAGGGCAGAAAGAGAACTTCCCTCAGGCAAGCAGCAGGTTTTATAGGAATTCTGCAATGGTATGGCAGAAAAATACTAATATATGACTTGCCAGCATGCATTTTCAGTTACTGGAATGGAGAATATTGAGCAATGAAAATGACGCGTTACGCCACTAACTTTGAGTTTTACCTCCCACCACCAAAATCCATACTAAAGCAAAACGTAAAATAAATAAGGGCATACATTTCCTATTCCACCAATGCCTCCAAAAAAGAAAACTGACCTCACCTATGAAATCTGTCCCCCTTAAAAAGATATAAATTTAGGTTTGAAGTTTCCCTTCTGTTTGTTTGTTTAAATAAAGTTGAATCAAATCTCCACAGAATCTTTAAAAAATAATTGGTGGATCTAGCATATATGAATTTTAGTATAATATGAACATTTTTTAATGTGGATAAAATTCTCATTTGAAGAAGACTCTCATCAAAAGAACAACACAGCAGATAATGAGGAAGAGGCTGTTGGCCCATCATTTATTTAGGTCTACTGGACACAAGCATTTAATATTTAATATTTAATTTACTGTAATCAAATGCTATTTAAAAAAAAAAGTATTTGACAGATGTTTTTAAAAATCTTTGAGAAGGATTACTTAAGATGACTTCACTTAATTTGAAACAAAAGCAATCTGTGAAAAAAAATCCGTTATCTGCCTCATAGCAGTTTGCATGGCAAAGCATTTTCCTGTAGTGCACTTCTCATCAAAATACACCTTCAATTCCAGTAAAGTGGCAGTTTCATCTATGTCTAAAATGAGAACATACTTCTGAGAGCATAGACTTGATTTATTGGTGCAATAAATCAGATTTCTTCAAAAGTTATGCTATTCTATAGAGCTTCATGAAATGGGGTTAGTTTTACTTTTTGAATTATATAAATGTTCAACTAAACCAATAACATTAAATGCATTTTAGAAATCTAGTAACTATGTTGTTGTGAAAAACGCAAAAGCAGCTTGTCTTTGAATGGTAGCTGCAAGCAGGTTTTTAAGAGGTATGCAGAGTCTGTAGTAAAAATCAAATGCATTTGCTGCACATTTAGAAAACAACTCAGTATTTACGTTTCAAATGATAATTTCAACGTGCCGCAACTGCAGTTTTAAAAATTAATAAGTTTACAAGTCAATGACTTATAGAAACAAAAAGACACTACTTGAATATTTCCAGTACAGCCTTTTATAATTTCATTTAAAACTCTTTTATTCTCTCATTCATCAACCAAAAATACTGATCACCAACAAAATCTTAGGTATCAGTGCGTTGGGAAGTTATTTCATTACTCAGTGTGTTATGTTTAATTGCATCATGTCTGTAATGTACCTTTATGGACCAGGTAGGAGAAATAAGCTCCACGGTTAAATGATGATTCTTGTGTAAGAAAAGCCTTTTATTTGCCCCCTTGTAGGTGACCCTGCACCAGTGATCTGCTCCTCAATGGCTACAAGAGAGTTTCCAGGGGAAGTGAGAAGCTCACACTTAGCAATCAAAACAGAAACCGTACAACCAGTGACGCAAAAATGGCACCGCTGCTGCCCCAATGGACTCAAACACACTAAACTCTTCCATAAGATTATTTTTTCAATGTCACTTAAATGATTTGAGTGTCACTAACAAAATCCTACGCAAAATCTTTAAAAATACAGGGCTCAATCACAGTGTGAGGAACACAGCAGCATTCCAGGCACTGCGGATCCACCTCGCGGCACATTTCCTTTTCAGTTTCAGGTAAATTCAGGCTAACCGCCAAATGCAGAAGTAAACAGTAAGCACTAAAAGAGAAGGAGAGGGAAATAATGAAATGAGAAATGAAAAACTGAAACCAGAATGAAACAAGGAAAGACGACCAAAGTCTTTGCTTCTTTATTTTCATTACTTTGTTGAATTTCAACTGCATCCATGGAGAAAATGCTCAGAAGCTCTCCAGCGCAGTGGTATGGTAAGTGTTCAGAAGCCAGAGGAAACTGTTATCAAATTAGCTGTCAGGTCTCTTCTAAACATAAGGAAGCCTCATTTTCTTAGCTATTCTACAAGGAGTTTTTAAATTATTTTATGACTGTGAATGTTAAATTAATATAAAACCATTTATAATGGGCTAAACGAGCATAAATTAACTTGTAAAGAAGCATTTTTTGAGGAAGTAATTTTCCCAACTGAAGATTTTAGGGGATTCTTTTCACTTACTGCATCTGAAACCAACAGCACTACCTTCATGTGCTAAAAATCATGTTAATCGGCACGCCAACAAGGAATAAACTTTCTAATGTAAAATTCAAAAGTTGACAGAAACATTCCAAAGCACTACATAGCTTAATGAACAATGAAACCTCCTCAGCTCTATAGAAATGCAATTAAATGACCTGGATGGGTTGGAGAATCATACCTAGAAAAGCAGATGGTGAAACTGTGCCATTGCTCCGTGACACCATGACACTAATCCCAGTCTCAACAAATGGCACTGAAAAGTCAACCACTTCAGAGCGCTCTTCATTAATAGTGAGAGACCCCACAGCCATAACTGCACGATGATATACCACCTGATCCACAAAGAGAAGACACCACCAATATTACTCAGTAGAGAATATCTCATTTCTCCAAAAAAATTAAAAACAAACATTGCTAAGTTCTTACTTAAGAGCTCTTTTACCTAACAGAACTTACTTCACCAATCATTCCATTCCACACATTATTGACTTTTTTGCCATGTTTCCCATTAGTCACCAAATACAGGTCATATGTGAACTTCACGGTTTTAGACAGCTTCTTCAAGATATCAATGCAGAATCCTTTGCAGCACTTCTTTACGTTAATTCCCTCATTAGTTGAGTTGCTGTCAACAGAGAAGAGACATCATAAACATTTCTAGTGGGAAAACCAGAACTACAACAGCAAGATTCAGCATAGCATGAAACAATATTTTGTTACACTTGTGAGTGACCATGTTTTTCTGAATCCATGGAAAAATAACCCACAGGATGCTTTATATTGTGTTCATAGCTCTTGCTAATCATAATGCAGTTGTTTGACAGCAGAGGAGCAGAAGATAATGGTAGGCCTTGTATGACACACTTTCTGCCGCAGTATCCAGCCTACTCCACCTCTCCATCAAGACAGTCTCCTCTTACTAATCTCTCTCTTAGACTTAGACATTCATTACTTTAACTTTCAAGACATAACACTACATGTCATTTAGTAAGTAGAGAACGCCCCGACATGTAAGCTATATAAAGGCACAGCAGTTCAGCGTACTGAAATGGATGCTGCACTTCTTTTGGCACTTTGAGATGATGACTTTCAGGCTGCGTTTGAGTGCAAAGACAAGGATTTTCCTCTTATATTTTTTTCTGAAATGTTGATTTCATAACCTCCAGAACTTTTTAGTAAAAGCATCTTCAGAAGTCAAGGCTTTGAAAGAATTGAGAACTAAAATACAACCAGTTTAGAACTTGACTAAGTAATGTCAAAAAATTGTTTCTCTGGTCTTCAGGAAGCATGTTCACAACCATTTAGCAGTCTTTGGAAATCTACAGAAACATGCATTATATGCCCTAAAATCTGCTCAGTAAAAAAAATGTTGTTATATTCAGTTCATGAATACATAGACTGAAGCACAGAACAGGTGAAACGACATTGATAAACGCACAAGGAGAAATTTTCCACTGATTTCTAATGACTGCTGCAAAGTTACAGAGCAATCAAAGCAGAGGACTTTCCTCTAGATAGTAATTCACAGGTGGTTTTTATGCTAGAGCTGTTTATCCTGGTACCGTATTTCAGCATAAACATACAGTTTCAATAGGAGACATTCTCAAATTGTTAAAGACTAATTAAAATACACGTATTTCAACATAATTGGAAACAATTCAAAGAGGTCTCAATCCTATTTTAGAATGCAATCTTCTTTCACACGACTGAAAAGGACTAATTCTAGGTGACTTTGAACTTCCTTTAAACTCAGCTTGCCCACTCGCTCCATTCACTTGTCGTTAATTCGATGTAACTTACATGTATATAACCAGAACCTTTCAATATATTAAAAGGAAAATGTACAAATTAGAGCACACCATGTGGGAAAGGGAAACAGAAAGAGGAAAATAAATACATAAGGAAAAGCAAAGACAGGAAGCAAGAGGAAAAGAACAGCAAAGTATCAGAAAAAAATTATACATTGAAAGAAGCAAAGGAAAGGGTTAATGAGAAAATAGGGGAATATATTTTGCAATCACAGGGAAAAAAAGAGAACGCTGTATATCTACTTACTTAATTTTGACAAATTTACGACATGGCACTGTGTTTTTCTGGCAACTTTCCATCAAAGGATCCACATCCTCAACAACAACAAAAGGAGCCTCCTCCAGGGTGACAATACTCAAATGGTTATCGTCTGGGTCGCTGTCTGCGAAAGAGCTGTACCTTGGCCAGACAGAGTACTTCAGGCTCAGTGAGTTGTTCTCCCATTTTCCCACCTGAAATGCCAAGATAGACAGGCTGCTGATATCTGCTTGCTCGGTTTTGACAAATGAGATCTAATATGACAAGTGCATGGTACAGGAAATTGCACTGCAAAGACAGTTGTCTTGGATTTTTGTTATCAAAATTACTTTAGAACTTTTTGTAATTGCATGAAGTGGGAAAATGCACTGTGGTAAAGACAAACACAGCAACATTATTTCAAGAGATAACAGTTCTATAAAGACTGGATGACATCAGTTAACATTGTCTACCACCTCGTAATAGCTGCACTGAAATTTGACATATATGATTTTACAGCGAGGTGGGGGTCAGTCTTTTCTCCCAAGTAACCAGCAATAGGATGAGAGGAAATGGCCTCAAGCTGTGTCGTGGAAGGTTTAGAATGGATATTAAGAAAAAATTCTTTCCCGAAAACGTTTTCAAGCACTGGAACAGACTGCCCAGGGAAGTGGTGGAGTCAGCATACCCAGAGGTATTTAAAAAGCTTGTAGATGTGGCACTTAGGGACATTTTTTAGTGGTGGCTTGGCAGCATTAGGTTTGCAGTTGGACTCAGTGATCTTAAATGTCTTTTCCAATCCAAAATGATTCTATGATTTGCAATCAGGACCAAAAATATCTTTTCTGTATCTTCTCAAAAGAGAAGACTCTTCTGTTCCTATAGTTTCAAAAGCCATTGTGAAAGCCTTTACCTGGGGTTCCATCGCACCTGGGCCACGCCAACCCACATTTTCAGTAAACACAGGTTCAATTGCACATGATTTAGATCATATTAGGAATGATGTATTTTATTCTGCTTTAGTTAGTGGCAGCTGTTGGGGGAAGTTTAAGAACGCATACCCTACTTTATATTAAAATTGTCTCTTTATTTATATTATTAATTAACCTTTCTAAAATAAGCTTCATTTTTTTCCACTTTCAGAACAGCAGAAAGGGGTATTTAAGTATTTTGAAAACTTTAGCATTTTCTTCCTCAGGTTGTGTTTAACTACTTTGTATCCATAAATCTAATTGCATGTTTTATGTGAGTAGCAATGATAAATAATATGAATAAGCTGACAATCCACAATATTTATAACCTAATGCATTTTAATAATTCTTCAGTTGCTTAAGCTATACAAATTATAACATAACCATGAGACTGCTAAAATATCTGTTTTGCAAGGAAAATGATGGGAATTAACAGTACAATGAGAAACTCAAGTCCTAATAAAACTGTAAAAAATTGTCACCTACTTTGTGCCTTAAAAAGACCTTAAAATGAATCCCAAATGAATTCCAGAAGAACACGATTGTATACATTCCTATTTAGAGAAGCATATAAGCACACGCCCTTTGCAGTTTCCCTTCCATCCCGTTTATAAGTCAAGATGTTTTGCTGAACTTTAATGTAGGAGGCAGAAATGCCAAATCTTTATACTCTCAAATCAGGAAATTTGAAGTATTTCAAGAGAATTAGGAATTCACACTTAAATCAGTGGGAACTGGGCACAGGATTTATACACACAATTCTAGTATGAAATTTAACCAAAACACAATGCATGAAGCCTTTGTGAGAAAAACTATTTCATAGACAGGGAAGCAAATGTATTTAGCTCTGTATGAGACAGTTACATTGCAAAGCTATTTTAATTGTCAAATTATTCTATATAATGACATTCACAGCAGAGTCTGTGCTGGTTTGCATTAGCTTGCACAGTGTTGTCCATATCTATGCCCTGAGCACACCATGAAGTTGGCCATCTGGCATAGGGAGATTTCCAGACAGCTCAGTACTTCAGTCAAACAGCAAAACTGACAAGCAATACAATGAATTTCTGAAGTGGGAAAAGTGCCTGATCACCTGCCTATTCCAATCAGCACGGAGAAACTAAACATGAGTGAGGCTCTGTTGCATTTGGGTGTTGAGGACTAGAGCAGTCGCAGCACCTCCCTTCCTAAACCACAGGATTCTGGGAGGAGGCAGCTCTGCCTAATCCTGAAGCACTTCCTCCTGCAAGCCACCTCCTGCACTTCATTGCTGTCAGGTGCACCAACAGCAATATGAGCTCTCCCGATCCTTTAAAAATGTAACGACTGTTTTAATTCTGTTAGAAGAGGAATCATGATATTGTTTCATACTTCAATGGGAGCAATGGCCATTTTACTCTTTTGAGTAAGACATAACCACTCATAGTTTTAAATGGCTGAATTTGGGGAAATGTTTATTTCTTTTCACAGTTCTATCTGTATGGAAGTGTTATGTGTTCAGCTGAATCTCTCAAGTTAGGTCCCAAATTTTTTCTCTGTTGCTTTCCATAGTTTTATCACAATATCCACTCCTTGTATCCTTATTTTTAAAAGATAACTTAAAAATAGGACCTTGCCTTGGGTCCCTACTTCTGTGTCCAAAGAGATCTACTGCTGGAATCCCAGGATGTCTCAGTGACTTCATCTGGGCTTTGAATGGTGCACAAATCGCATGTACATTGCGGGTGATCCATGCTACCACCAGCACAACAAGTACCCCGCAGTGTCAGAAAGCACAGTGAAAAAAAAGTACAAGAGAAAGATATCAATCTCATGAAGAATGGTAGAAAAACAGAAGACAGAAAAGCTCTGAAAATCTTCACTGGTAGTCTGAAAATGGCAAATGAGGAAGGGTAATTAGAAAGAGCCTGTAGGTCACCCCTTTTGTTTGGGGAATTTTACTGCTAGATTTGTTTGCTCTCATTAATAAATGATTAGCACCGGCATTGGATGTGCTCTGCTGCTGATGCTGGATTCATAGGTGAGCAGTTCCTACATTTACTTGGTCTTTCGATTTTAAAACAGCAATGCTGTGGAAGATTACATGTTATACACTTCTATCATTCTGCTGCCATTTTGAATGATCAAAACACTTTTTCATTTATTTTAAGTGGAGGGTAAGAATTTAGTTTTTTACAATCAAAGCACATAGTCAAAATATGGAAGAATTTTTATATTAGTATTAGAAGCCTTTTAGCTTGTGCAGAACTAATTATAGTATTGTTATTAAGAATATGAATGGTATTAATTATTTACACAATGTTTTGTATCTTCATATATTATTTAGTTCTTTCAACATCCTTGTACAATTGATAGTATCGCTTTTTTACAGGGTGAAGGGCTGAAATGGCACAGAAAAGCTGTAGAATAAGCAAAACTAAAACATGAGCAGATTCCCACTGTAATTAAGAGAATTTATGAAATTGCATCCATTTGTAGGTGTCCTGGCAGGATCAGTATTTGTGCCACTTACCAAAGTCAGATCTAGTATTAGATCTAGTCAATGTCTGTTTTGAATGCCTTTAAAACCTTCAAATGCTTAGGAAAAAACCAAGATGTTTCACAACTACCCATGCTCATTGCACTTCAGAACATTATAAAGAGGTCTGCTTTAAAGTGTAAGGATTTGCGTGCAAGCCCAAATGTTAAGTCCTTATTCAACACTAACTGTTAAAGCGCCTTACCTATGGCAACAAAGTGAAATATCTGAGTTTAAAAAAAGCACGTCAAGGCTTGGTTTCACCTGTGAAGGTCATAAATGCTGTAGAATTTGAAAAAGTTCATACGTAAAATATGAAAAGTAGAATACGAAAAGTTCAGTTGCTGCTCTCAGTAGGAGACAAGGGTGATATTTGAATAAAACATTTTACAGTGAAATAGTTTAACAACCTGGACAGCTTCAAAATTCAATTGCCTCCAGTGTTTTGCAGCACTCATTTTCAGTGTGCCACTTCATGAACATTATAACTACTGATTAAATGAACTAAATACGGCAACATCTAACCAAGTCCAGGCAGCTAAATTTGAGGTAGAAGGGGTCTGTCTGTGTTCAATTTACCATGTTTACTTACTAGTATCGGTATCCCTAATACAGATATTCTTTATGCAACATTATCTAATTTTAAAGACAAATTATCTGAACATTAGAACACAATAATTTGCAGGTGAAACCACAAACCTCCAATACAGAACAGCAGTGAACAGTAACTCTGCGTATTCTTAGCAGAGACCAGAAACAATTTTCATAGCCAGACAATAAAAGACTAACAGGTCCACAAAAATAAGGCAGTGGTAAACTCATGTGTAGGACAGAAACTCACTGCCTCTGCTGCAGAAATGTTATTACTACAATGCCTAAAACTTGCTACTTGGTCAATCTCGAGGGAACTTTTTGCCATTCAGAAGCTTTTTCTTTTCTCCTCAATCCTCAAACCATAATTACTCGGAAAAGAGGGAGTTAAAATACTGCACAGGACTGGCAGGTTGCTTAAATTATCTATTCATACAGTGGGAGATATGTAGAAGAGAACTTTTCTGAAGATAATTTCCATTGTCCTAATTTCTTGAAAAAATACAGCTCAGAATGTGGGCTTTTTACTGTTCAAAACATAAAGCCACTATCTGAAATAGCTTGTAAACAGAAATAAAGATGTTTTAATAAAGATATTGCACTTACAGTTCTGGACCTGCTATCTAGAAATTAATACTAATTTATCAGAACATGTATAGATAAATTTGAGGTGAGAGGTTTTCAGCTACTCCAATTTATTATTTTGTTTTGCTTTGTTTGGGTTACTGATTCAAGGAATTTTTAGTTTTAACCTTTTTTCCTCTGAAATAGAATGGAAAATTTGTGAACATTTCAAAATTTTGTGAAAGTCAGGTTAGGCATTTCTCCTAGCTCCTAGAAGCAAGACTACTGCCCCAGAGAACCTGACAGAAAGCACAGCTCATTAACAGTAGGCAGCCAGAGACACGTTCCAAATGCATCAAAAAGAATCTCACGTATTTGAATTAGCTTCTCGCAGGCCCAGCCATCCTGAATTTAATACAAAGCAAATATAAGATAAACATTTATGCTTGGTGTAACCACTCCCTAATAACAGGAAATTTAGCTGTAAATGAATCAGGGTGGTTTGCTCAGCCTTACCAGCATCCCTTTCCTCACCGATTCCTTTCCACTTTCCTGGAAGACTAAGAATAGTTCATCAATCCCCATTTTGGTGTAACACAAAGTCATCTTCTCCTGCAACCATTTGCTGTATCAAAATTCCACGTGCTGATAAATCATTTCCTTACCTCCTCTAGACACACCTAGGGGAAAATATAGCTATTCTTGTAAAATGTGTTCTGTAAAATACCTTTTTTGTTTAGATAACATGGTGGTTTTAGAACAGCAACCATTTAGTTGAGCATTATATAAAGTAAAGGAGGAACATTTGGACTTCTGGATTACGCAACCTGAAAGATGAAATTACCGAATGGTTCAAAGACAGGTGTGAAAATTTCATCTATGCTCTAACCTTAAACCCAATTAGCTATATTTAGTTACAGCCTATAGCAAGTCGAGTAACGGAGAGCCAAATAGTATGCTTAGAGTGCAAAGAGCAGAAAAGTGTGTCGAGAAAGAGAGGACTCCTGTTTAGACCTCCTAAGAATCCAATTAATGTTATTAGAGAAATTAAAAGTGAAAATGATCTTATTCTAAGCAGGTACAATGGAATATCTCAGTTGTTAGGTTCAAAAATGGAAGGGGAAAATAAAACTGCATTAAGAAAGATTTTAAAGTAATAAACAGTAGGGGGTATTTGTAAAACAAACATTTTTTTAAAAGAATATTCAAGTTAAGGGTAATGCTCAAAAAATGTTCCATTACAGAACTGTCAAAAACTGCATGCAAATACTTTTACACTACTGTGTGGAAATGCCACAAAATATCCAGAGAAGTATGATAAATTTCTGTCATTCCTAGTTAGACTGATAATGATGTGGCCTCTTTTCCAAAGAAATACAGAAGATGGTCCTCACTAGAAAAAAAAAGGGCAACAGAATAATTTTTCTGAAAGATCCTGGCTGAAATTATAAAAATTCTTATTTATGGCCAAAAGACTGCGGCACTTATAAAAAATACAGTTTCAATAGCAAATCAAACCGTTGATTCACTGTTTCAGGTGCAAAACTCAGATTCAAGTACGGACATTCAAGAGCGCATGTATCATTGCATTCCTTGCAAACTTGTACGTTCTTTCCTATTTTCATCTTCATATGCACTTTGGAATATTCTCTTTGGTTTAATCTCCACAGGACACAGGAAGGAAAGTAGAAAATATCTCGGAGAATGGAAGAGCTCACTTGAAGTCAGGCTGAATTAGCAATTCCAGGGTCGTCATCTCATCACCGTTGTGTAAAGCACCTTACAAACTCAAGTGTTTTACAGACACCGCATGACCACCTCACGCACACCTACTGGTCTCTTGAAGATTGCAGCCAAAGAGGGTGATAATGAAATATGTGGTGTGTTCCTGCATAACAGCTAGATAAATACAGCGAGCCTAAGAAAAACAGACAACTTGCCAAGTTAAGCATTGCTGTACCTCATGTAAACCCCTCTCCTGCTGCCGCCTAAAGCTGTGTCTAAATAATATGAGGATGACTGACACAATCCTAATCACACCCTCAAAAAACCCATCAAATCAGAGAAAAAGAGCAAGGCCACATCCTGAGCAGAGAGAGAAAAGAGCAGAATATGTTCTCCCTTGCATGCCAATGCTGGCACAAAAAGAAAGTCTGTCACACTGGCTTATCTCACAGAAAACAAACAAATAACTCCATCCTATCACCCTCTTCCAAGCAGATGGGAACTGTACGCAATACACAGTCCTCATCGTTCCGTAAGAAAAAATTATACACGACCACATGGGCACTAAATGCACTCTCAGGACTGTCTGACCAAACCTTTGAAAAGAGAAAAAAATTCAGGGATGTTCTTCCTGCATCGAATACAAGCGTATTGCAAACACACCTTTTGAGCTGTCTCACTTCTGTCAGGAAAATAATGCTGAGCTGTTAGAGTTTCAAAATCTTCCAGGGAATTTCTCTCTCCCTTGCCAACACAGAGGGTTTGGGAGCCAGGACAGGTGGCAGGAGGTGGTTGGTGCTCTCAGTTCCAGTTTGGTGGCCGGGCAGGGCGAGGGGATGAGAGACTTCTTCCGGTTGGCACCACTTCTTCGCGGCGGCTGCTGGGAGCGGGAGCCATCGTCTTGCTGGGCTGGTGGAGGCATCTTGGAGGGAGCTCCCCTGGCTCAGCCCCCAACTCCACGTGCCCTGTGCTGTTCTTTGGAGAGAGAGCCGACACCACTGCCAGGAATTGCTGCAGACTCCCTGGGGGCCAATGGCACCTGCAGAGGAATTGCTACCCTACCCCACCCCCAGAAGGATGAGGAGAGGGCCCTACTGCCTCCCAGAGTGTGACATCACGTCCTGCTGCCATAAATATACCTGCACCGAAAGGAGCAGGGATAGAAATTAATTTGTTTAAAGGTTTTGGTTACAGTGTTGCTGTGTGTCCTGTTCTGGTTTTGGTGTTATATATATATATATATAGAGAGAGAGAGAGTAATTAAGAACTATTATCCTTTTCTATAAATTTTCTAATTAAAGTCTACTAATTTCAAAGGTTGTGGTGGTTTTTGGGAAGAGGCCCCCGTCTAGTTCAGACAGACATTTTAGTTTCCTTAAACTGAGACATGAGCAAATGCAAAATCTAACTCAGCTTGCTTTATAGAAAAATGCTTCATTACTTTCATTTCATCACACTTTTCGACTTACAAGGAAGAGCCACTCTGGCAAGTTTTAAGTCAATAACTAGAAAGCATAAATTGAGTTTGTCGGGTTAGCAATAACCGGCAGCTGCAGAACAAAGCACAGTAGCAAAATCCTTCCTCCAGAAACAGCATCTGTTGTACACCTTCTGCTGCAAATCTTTGTGTCGCTTCACATTTCTGAAGGTCTGAATTTCACAATGACGGTCTAAATATAAATGAAACAATATGACACAAGCACTTTCATGTCTTATTAATAAGGAGTAGTTTACAGTCCTGGGTGGTTTGAAGACATCAATTTAAAGACTTTGAAGTTCTCAAAATTCGCTGCCATATCTCTCATGGGGTATGCAAATGTACTGCTCTTCCCCCATGGCTGCTCCTTACACTGTGACCAGCAGGGCTCAAAGGAAAACACAGTATCCCAGAGTGATCATAAACAAACGGGGAGAAAGATAAGCTACCACCTTCTGTAGCCTCATTCTTCAAGACAGAATTAGTAATTAGCACTTACCAAATCCTCAGTGGCTGGTGTAGTTTTGGTACTGGGAAATGTCCCAAATAAGTCTGTGTAGCACAAGAGTTCAAACTCATGCCAGAGAAGCCATTTCATAAGTTGGTTGTGTCGTTAGAAAGGAAGAGCTAAACAAATTGACAGCCCCTCCCTCCACCTCCCAGTGAGGGAACGCTTTTTGTCATCCTCTGCACTTCATGGAGATTGTACAGCTCTCCAGAACTGTCCAGAGGGTCTCACCTTTACTTGCAGAGAAGAAGAGCTACACTGAAAGTCTTCTAAGACTTTAATCTCTGTAATAGTGGCTGTAAAGAGAAGGCAAGCACGCTTCCTTCCCATGGTAGCTACAATTCCTTTACAGCAGCAGAGAAGAGGGAACCATCCTCCTCAGGAACACAGGGTTTAAGAATTGCTGCGTAATAATCGGCGCAGTTCAAACAATTCAGTACAGTGAAGGTCAAAGGAAAGGCCTTTGGGCTAAGTAAAAGCTCACTGATACAGAAACAATACGCAATTTTCACTTGACAGTAAGTGCCAGGAGAGGCATATTTACAGGAAGACTAAATACACTAGGAAACAAGGATGGAACAAAGAAAATGACAACCTAACAGATGTTAAAGAGCATGCTGTTTCTGCTCTGGGCAAAGATAATATATCATGTTAGGCCACAGAGCTACTGACAAAAGATATACCAGCAAGTGGATGATTAGATCATGCAATTTCATCTGTTCTAGTTAAGATACACACATTTCTTCACAACTTTTAGGGAATGTCTATCATGAAGCATCAGGATCCTTCAGCTGTCATGACCTCTCTTCTGAAATCAATTGAGATTTCCCAAGAAACCACCCTGTACCATCTCAGTGACTGTTTATTGTCACAGTACTCTTTGACAAACAGCTCTATTAGAAATCTGACCGACTGCTTGGTTTCTCAGTTCTTGTCCAGGGAAGTTCCAGCTATACCATTAGATAAGATAGCTGTCTTTTCTTGGCTACGTGATGGTGGATGTTAGTAGCCAGATGGAGCTCTCTGTGAAGACCTTGGTTCATTTATTCCAAGCAGGAATTGCACACCCTCTGCCCACTCATTCCTACTTAGATACAAATGTGTACAACCTCACACAGAGCTTGTAAATCTGGCATATGCAAGGTAACCAGAGCAAAACCAAGTCCTACAGAGCAAAACCAAATCCTGCATTAAGAGAAAGTTAAAGATGATTGATTACATTAAGAATAAATCCGGCTCTAAGTAAAGGTTCCTGCAGCATTTCTAGCATTTAACTAGCAATTGTGTCATGTAGTAACTGCTACTCTTGCTTCTTGTGAAAATTCATTGACTACAAAAATGTAGGACTTGATATCTCACACATTCTCCCAGAATACAGACTGTCAAGGTAAATTGATTGGTACTTACCCGGGAGCACCTGTAAAACTTGTTTTTACCATGAAACTCATCTTTATATGTGGAATACACTCATCTTTAAATGCAATACAGTCCTCCGAGCCTTGCTTATGACATATGATTTGCATAGCTAATTAAAACACCTAATTTTGCCACTGTTAATTACCTTCTAGTATATGATTTTAACATCAGATTGTTTGGTGTTATTTCCAAATTGAAAAATAAATAAATAAATAAATAGGGACAGACTAACAGACTGTGAGGTTTGCAGCTCAGTGACATTAATGGGCCGGGTGAGTCAGGTCACACCTCAATGAGATAAGCTTAATGGAGTTGCAGCTGGTACTGCTGGACCATTGAAGAGGTTTTAGCACTAGCACAGTGCTCCTGCAGTGCTTTGGTGATATTTGGGCAATATTCTTAACTCTGCCAAATTTATCAAGTTTCACTGAAACAACTACACTGAGCTTGTCGTCTTAAAAATCTCTCGCCTGAGAACAGCAGCCCCTTTGCCTGTCAAGATTAGCAGCAAGAATATGAATGTTGATGTCAGAAGTTTGAGTAGCTGCTTTAGAATCTGTCAAAATATCTTGCTGGATGCCTGCTGAACATGCCCAAAAGTGATTTTCAGTCTTCAAATTATTATCATCCACCCAGCTTTTTTTCAGAACCTGATATGGGAGAAATACCTCAGTCAACCCTGGTTATATATGAAGTTACCACTTCAAAGTTCTGGTACTGAGTCATTTGTAAAGGAAAAGGAACTTATTTTCCTAGGGGTAGGATGTGTGCTCTTCAGCTATGGTTGGATGGATTTTCTATAACCTCAAGCCTCCAGACAGTATGTCAGTTTTGAGACCAAGGGGAAATTGTATTTAAATAAAAGTAGATTATTATACTAAAACCAAAGAAAAATGAGTTTTAATAATAAATCTTTTCAGAAGAATACCGAGTTAAAAAAAAATCTTCACATAATTACTCTTTCTCACATAAAAAATAAAGTAGCTACTTGCAATTTTTATGTACATTAGTTACATTACAAGGATTAACAGGCTGTGGCATTGTCGGTTTTCACATGAGTAAATCATTTAATTAGATTCTAGGACTTGAAGTTTTCTGTATAGGATTGAGGATATTTAATAAGGCCTCAATAAAACAATTCTGTGATACTCATTGCAATACTGTAATTGGAAGTAAAAGCATGTGCCTGTCTGGAAATTCAAAGCAGGAAATGTCAGATCTCAAATGATCAACTTTGACAGTTTTGAAATTGAGCAAAACAGCACAAGGAGAAAGGAACAAGGAGGAAGAAATTGGCTAAGAGACATGGGGTGAGAAATGCAACTTAGAAAGACTGTTGAGACAACACTAGAGAGCCGTTCAAATAAACCAGGGGGTGGACAAGAGCCTTCTCCTAGTGTGCAGTCAGAGGAACTGTCCTATTTTTTCTGTAGTGCACAGTGATGCTCTGCTGATACAAATGTGGGGTGCCCCGAGACAGCCGAGAGCTACAGCCACCTTGCCAGGATAATTGATTAGTCAGTTTATTTGTCCTCATCCGCAGAGGCAGGGATCAGCTTGTGGTCAGAAGAATAATTCTGGTGGTGACAGCCTGTTCTTGGCTGCCTTTCACTGCTCCCTTCTGACATAATTAAACCTGGCCCCCTTCTCATAGTCCTACGACAGAGAAGCAGACACGCAAGCCGCAGCGCGGGGCAGGCTGTCTCCACTGAGGTAACTCGTCTGGCCGGCTACCAGAAGGGCTCCAAAGCAGAGGGGCAGCTAAGAGAGGATGCATAAATTTGGGGGGGACACAGGAGCCTCACTTCAGTCACTTGGTTTTTCCTCCTGGAAGCCCCTCAAATACGGTAGTGAGTAGGAAGGGATTTACTAGATGGAACACTGTGCACAGACAATGTAAGCATCCTACAGAGAGCTTTGTAGCCAGCGCAGCAGGTGGAGCATGAACTGCTGATGTAGAACACGCACAGTCAGATACAGCAAAACCTGCACCAAATCTTCCACTCTGATACGAGAGGCTCAGGTTATTTCTTGGAAGTATTGTCAGTTCATATATCCAGCATTGCTTTGCTGCTGTTAGCTCAGTTTTCAAAAACATCAAACCTATCTCCCCTTCTCCTTTGAATGGTCTCTTGACAGAAGTTTCAAGGTACAAAATGTATGAAACTATCACACCATAATCATTGTGGCCTGCCTCTCTAACCATTCTCTCCCTTTGACGTCTCACACTAATATTCCCTATGTAGTAAAATAAGTTTTTCAGAACATTATATATGATATGCAGAATGCTAAGGAATTTTAAAACAGGGTAAGAAATTTTCATAATGGTTACTGAGCAAAAGATTCCTCCAAAGATTCAGATTGACAGGTTTGGATAGGATTAAATTTATCCAGAGAATTAAATTTGCATCAAATGAACATCAAGAAGTACGTAGTAAAATCTAGGACTACTCTCTGTGTTTTTGCATGGCTAGCGTATTTACTGAGGTGTCCTTCAGTAATTCTTATTTTGGCTTTATAATTCAACATCATGAAGACTTCTGCAGTCTTACAAATTGGAGTTGTAAGTTGATTTTATGGGATACTAAAACTGTAAGAAAAAGAGTTCATAGATTTCAACAGCAATTTATATAACGCAGGATCATGCTTTATGAATTTAAAATAAAACTGGGTGGATAATGGAGCTGTATGTCTTCTTACAGTCTCACAGGGCAATCAGTTTATAAGATCCTCTGTTTTTAAAACACTGGACCACAGACAGCCTGCTAAACTCCGAGTCAAATCAATCACAGGCTGAGGTGAGAATTAAAAAAAAATGCTTGTGATAAACTTTTTCTTTTATCACCACGTATGTGATTAACTTTGATATTAAGACCTAGAGGTTTTTTAAAAAGGGGGCAGTAGAACCTGGTAAATTAATTGTCTGGAGGATCAGCCCCAAGCTATGTTTAGATTCTAGGTCACCGCACTCCACCTTTTTATTACATATGTAATAAAATAATATTATTTACTATTCACAGTAACTTTTCCTTCTAGTCTGTATAGAATTTACAGAGATCACTTGCCTATCAGAAAAACACAAGTTGAGATCCTGAAGTTTTTAGGCAAATATTATAGCTATTATACTCCAATTCAACAGGAATTTTACAGTTTACAATAAGAGAAATAAGAAAGGGAGAGAGGAAGGGAGGGAGGAAGGGAGGGAGAGAGGAAGGGAGGGAGAGAGGAAGGGAGGAAGGAAGGGAGGGAGGGAGGGAGGAAGGAAGGAAGGGAGGAAGGAAGGAAGGGAGGAAGGAAGGAAGGGAGGAAGGAAGGAAGGGAGGAAGGAAGGAAGGGAGGGAGGAAGGAAGGGAGGAAGGAAGGGAGGAAGGAAGGAAGGAAGGAAGGAAGGAAGGAAGGAAGGAAGGAAGGAAGGAAGGAAGGAAGGAAGGAAGGAAGGAAGGAAGGAAGGAAGGAAGGAAGGAAGGAAGGAAGGAAGGAAGGAAGGAAGGAAGGAAGGAAGGAAGGAAGGAAGGAAGGAAAGGAGGGAGGGAGGGAGGGAGGGAGGGAAGAAGGAAGGAAGGAAGGAAGGAAGGAAGGAAGGAAGGAAGGAAGGAAGGAAGGAAGGAAGGAAGGAAGGAAGGGAGGGAGGGAGGGAGGGAGGGAGGGAAGAAGGAAGGAAGGAAGGAAGGAAGAAAGGAAGGAAGGAAGGAAGGAAGGAAGGAAGGAAGGAAGGAAGGAAGGAAGGAAGGAAGGAAGGAAGGAAGGAAGGAAGGGAGGAAGGAAGGAAGGAAGGAAGGAAGGAAGGAAGGGAGGGAGGGAGGGAAGAAGGAAGGAAGGAAGGAAGGAAGGAAGGAAGGAAGGAAGGAAGGAAGGAAGGAAGGAAGGAAGGAAGGAAGGAAGGAAGGAAGGAAGGAAGGAAGGAAGGAAGGAAGGAAGGAAGGAAGGGAGGGAGGGAGGGAAGAAGGAAGGGAGGAAGGGAGGAAGGGAGGAAGGAAGGAAGGAAGGAAGGAAGGAAGGAAGGAAGGAAGGAAGGAAGGAAGGAAGGAAGGAAGGAAGGAAGGAAGGAAGGAAGGAAGGAAGGAAGGAAGGAAGGAAGGAAGGAAGGAAGGAAGGAAATTTATCTGTCAAAGAATATAAAAAACAAGAAAAAAAAAACTCAAATTATCAAGATATACAAATCCATCTAAATTTAGGTAATTAAGGCCCAAGTTTCAGGAGATTTTTCAGTCCTTCATTTTATTTTACTAAATTGTAAGAAGAAACGCAAGGTGTGTTTCACAGAAATCTGAAACCCACATGACATCTTTCACTGATATGTTGCTTTCCCTGTTAAAACTCCTTAGACCTACTCAGAATAAGGCAAAAATTATCTTCTCTGAACTGTTGTGACAAACCTGCTGGCGCAGAATATCGTCACTGATATCCACGAAGCCAATTTGCCTGTTTGTCATTAATAGGGTTCTACCGAGCCTCCTCTCACATCTTTTACCCAGGTAATGCTCACCTTTTCCCATTCGCGGTCGTTGTTCAGCACGATCACCACCAGCCTGGGGTGCACCTGATAACCATCAGCTGTGAAGGACAAATCTCTGCCTTCCCAAGTCACATTCATCATAAACCTAGAAGGCAAAGAAAAAAAAAGTTCATTGAAAAATTAATGAGCTGTCCAGCAGTTAACGAGCAAGCCAGCTCAGTCATCAGAAGCACTGATGGAACACGTGCCCCGAGTCCTGTTCCTGCTGTGAAAAGTCCGCCTTTGCAGCATGGGGGGCTGAGCATTTCAAGGCAGAAGACAAAGCAAAATATTGTTTACATATGACTTTTAATGCAGACATCATTTTTAAAGCAGCTTCCACATAATGCATGACCTGCACACACCATGAACAATCTTTCTGGCACTTTGTGCAGCCTCAGCAGTTTTTCAAGGCCATTTTAAAAGTGTCTGCATCAGCTCTGCATGTGACATTATAGTATTGTTCATCTTCTTTGGCTTCACCTGTTTAGACCTCCAAGAGTCTTGTCAGCCCTTCCTGACACTGTAGTCATACACAGTGTCTTTGCGACACTTGGTTAAATTCCAGAAATGCCTTCAGAAAAAAAGGGACATGAAAACTTTGAATAGGTCAACAATATTTCAGTTCAATATTTTCAAAAAGAAGAAAATATGTTTTTTAAAAAAAACTTTCTTGTGTTTAGGTTAATTTTCAGTGGTTTTCAAAAGATATAAATAATTAGCACTTTGAATAAAAAAAATAATTTATAAAGTCTCAGAATGAAATGTACAGGAAGAAGGAGGATTTTAAAAATTTTGTTGAAAATGTTGGTTCAAGCCCCATTTTCCTGACTTTAGACTTATCAGTTTGGGCACTGAATCAGTAAAACTGTTGATTTGCCACATGCTCTCTGTTCAGCTACAAAGGAGAAGAATTACTCCACTGAAATTTTTGTATGTGTTTATATCAACAGAAGGAAATTACTCCGTGCTACAAGAGATACCTCTCCTAGCACGTGCCACGAGACCGATGCTTGCTCTCTCTATTCTCCTCTATTGCCAAACTAACCTGTGTGTTCTAAGGACAGAATACGGCTTCATAAAACCAACCCTTGATCAAGCATCAAGGATCACATCAGCTCTCCCGAGTCATTGCTCTGACCTGGACTGTGCTGTCGAGGAACACTTGAGAATTCCGGGCAGAAACACCGCAGGTGGCTCCACAAACACCAGGCACAGGCCGGAAGCAGCCGGCAGCCAGATGCTGCAGCAGACTTCATCTGCCCTCGGGTAGGGGACTCGGTACTCCACTCATCATTAGAGGCATCCTTCAACTCTACAGAGTCCTACAGCTTTTCTAGTCATCAGTTTGGTCCTGAAGGTCTTAAATTACTTATTGACTTTATATCAGTTATAATATGATCTAGTTTTCCCATTTCCTGATTAACATGTGTAGTCTTTAATTTCTAACTGTTGTTTTCCGTTCATCATTGAACCACGTTCTCTCTTTTCCACAAGATTGTCCTTTTGTTGATTCAGAAATGCCAGCATTCTGGCCATTTAACAAACTTGACTTTCCGCAAAAATGATTTTCTCTCAAAATTTTCCACAGATTTATAACATAAATCCATATTTATATTTGCTCCAGTTCCACACAGCTTCAGTGTTTCTCAGTAAGAACAGATTGTTTCCACCGCTCCAGGGTCAGAAAGTGATGAGAAATTGCAGTTTTTATTTAAAGCGCAAATACAGGGAACTTACTGCCAAGAGACTGAACTACAATACAGGTCAAGCTCCCCAGACTGCGATACTGCAAAAATCTATCATTTTATACATTATCTGAAATTCCCTCACCTAAGAAAATCAGGCATGAAAGAGAAGAAGAAGGCTGGTATTGGCACTGGTGTTCTTTGGTCATGTTGAAAAATATCAGAACTCAAGGCTGTCAATGTGAGCCCGACAGGGATATCCCACGGGTGACAGGCAGAACTGTAATTCAGAATCCTGGTGATCCCATGGCACTTCCAGAATTCCATTGAATTGCACTGGATTCTTAGTAGTTTTCATTGAATGAAATTCAGCCCAAGCTTTCATCTAGGTGGTCTCCTTCTGGAACTAAACATCATTCCATCCCTCAGACAGACGTGTTTCGGGGGTGTTAAAGTTATTCTCTACTATTTTTCATACATTGCTGTAATGTTTTACCCACAACAAACTGATATTGGTTTACATGGGGTTTGGGGAGGTGAGGTTATTTGTTTGGGTTTGATTGGTTTAGGGGGGCTTGGGTTTTTTTAATTTGGTTTTGGGGTTTGTTAGGAACAGCAGTGGTTTCTCCTGGTGAATCTGATATAGACGAAATTCTTCAGCTTGACATTCAAAGAAAAAGCTTTGTGTTGACACAGCTGCCTGAAAATCCCAATAGCAGAAGCACACTAAATAAAAGTACATAGACCCAGAAGAAATAATGGTATTGTATCCTAACTGTTAATAATTAAATGTGCACTGCCCTAAACAGCCATATTAACATCATTCAGCACCGGTTTGACAGCAATTTGTAAATTCACCCATCAAAATAATTCATATTTTGTGACAGACTTTCAGCGTGAAAATTTTCCCCTTGGCAGAACTTTGCTTTTGAGTTGAACTAATTTCCTGTATATTACATTTTTCATCCAGCACTGAAAGATCTTGCTTGGGAATAAAAAGCTTGTTTGCCACCTTGAAAGCAAGTAGCAAACCACCAGACAGAGTTTTCTTGTGCATACGTGTAAGAAACCAGAGTAACCTTCACTCACTCACTGCTGAAAATCAAATGCACTGTTATCCAAGGAATAAAATGTCACCACAAGGGGAAAACAAGTGCATATTGTGAAAACACGCACTACTTGTATAAGTACTTCTGCACTCTCCTTCACGGGTTGCCTCCCAATTCAAACACGAAATAACCACCCACACAATGAACACATTGGCTTACAGGGCCACACAGAAACCCCCCTCTTTTCAATTAAAACGGGGGCCAAGCATTTTGTCTTCTCCTAAGGGCTGGACCACAAATATGCACACTGTACTGTACCAGGCTTTCGTGTCCAGTTGGGTTTTTAATTACGTAGCCATTGCTGAGTAAACTTGAGTTGAATCCTTCTTTTATGTAGTTTGGTAGGATCACTACCCCAGGCTCCAAACACCACTCATCATGTTTCAGGATTGACTTGCAAACACCGTAGCCTAGAAGCCAGTCAAGCACCGTCACAAGATGCCATACTGTAGCTACAGTGATGCTCAAGAAGAATGATGAACCACAAATCTAAAAAGAAAAACTGAACGAACTGTATATTTTTAAACAGTGTGAACTTATCAGCCATTTGGTAGTGAAACACATTTTCCATTTTTTTTTAAAAAAAACTCCCTAATCTGTAAAAGACTTAAAATTTTATTGTCTGAGTCATGTACAAAGGTATCAGTGAGTGACGCAGACTGAGCTACCCCAGTTTCTCAAATTGCAGCAGTAAAAAAGAACTTCAAAGGGATTCTTATTTTCCCAAGCACGCTCTTCTGTATAAAATTCATCAACTGTCTATGTTCTTCAGAAACCAAAACTTACAATCTACATTCCCTTTTGAATTGTCATTTTTCCTCCAGAAAGGACAGAAGTCTTTCTCTGCTTTTACTGGCCAAGATCCTAAAGTTCTTGTCTTGGCAAAAAACAACTGTGTGCTTTTCTGTTCCTGGTTAGGAAGAGTGAGGAAAAGGAAGTATTTATATTGTGTTCCTATAGAGTTTCAAGTCCAAGATTAATTCTGAGTGAGATGTCTTTGTTTTCTGAATTGATCAAAATATATTTCTGAAGTAGTTTTGGAATTGCATGTTCCTATTTTTACCTGAATGAGGTGCTTGATTATTCAGACTTGTTACTTTAAGGGGCAATTCAGCACATACCTTGGATTAGCAGTTAATCTGCTTTCATACTGTATTAATGCTATAGGATTTGCAAAAACATGATATCCGGAGTCTTTGTGATGATATTATGACACTGAAGTCTTAACTAACCTTTATAAACTGAAGTTTTTAAGATTCCCCAAGTGATACATGCATGAAAAAAATAATTTTGTGGCTACTCTCAAACTACATCCAAAACAGGTTTTTATCAACCAAAGAGTCAAGCCTGTACTATACACTTCAAATATTTTTAAACATTTACACAATTCTTTTTTGCTTGTCACCTTCCCCAACAAAATCAAAAAAAGAATTGTTGAAACACCACAGCAGAACACTGTTCCTGTTGTATTTCCAGCAGGCCTTTGAAGCACCAAGATTACAAACTCTTCTCAAGGTTTCTAACTTAATTTTTCTAGACATAGAAAGATCAAAAAGTAATTTAGATAAAGCTTCAGATTGCTGAAACTGCAATATTTATCCAAGTTAAAATCCTGATTCTATTGAGAAAGACAGAACAAATTTGAATAAGCTGGGTTTTTCTACCCTGTAAATATTATATCACAATCCACTACGAAGTGCGGAAAGACTTTGCCAAGAGGGTCAGAAGTCACTTTTTAGAAGACCATCTGCTAAAACAGAAGCATCTTTCTGCTCAGTCGTCTTATGGAAGTCAGGGACCTTCTTTGCCCATGATGTGTTTAGCAGAGATTCACTGTACTGCTTGAGAACAGCAGAGACCCCAGCAAAGCTCCAGCCACTGCTGGAGCAGAATCTTTGAGACATTCTGCTTCTGCGTTATGCAACAGCAAACCCGTCTGCAAGCTAGGGGATTTCTTTTGGTTGTTTACCTTATGTTGCGTGTGCAAAGTACACAAGTGTTCCCCTAATAGGTGCAAGGGGGTTTGACAGCAAAGCAAGAAGGTTTAGTGCAGGGGTGTCAAACCCCCGGCTCCTGCCGTTCTCCTGCTCCTGCCGTGTAACGCATGTCACATGCTGCCACATGCCCAGCGCTGCCAGGAGAACAGGGGCAAGGAGTTTGGCGCTGCCGCTGGGTACAAACAAGGTGCTGGGCTGGATAAAACAAGGTGCAGGGATGGATTTGGCCCATGGGCCACAAGTTTGACACCTCTGGTTTAGTGGGTCTTCTCGTGGGTAAATTTAAGGAAAAAAAGTCCTATGTAAATTATAAAGAACAAATAAAGTTCTGTCTCAAATAAAGATCAAACCCAACCCCAGGTTCATAAACTTCTTTGAGGGGTGTGAGAAAATGAACAGTGACAGAATGCAAATGTAGCAGAGTGGTCCTGTGAAACGCAAGCAGGTGCGATGTCGCCTCTGGAACCTCACCAGTGACGGTGCTCCAGGAAGTCCTCACCCAGCAGCACCTTCCATATGCTGTGTCTCTGGGACACCAGGCAGGGAGCACTTTCCCAAACACACGTATCCTCCGGAGAAGCACTCTCACGCCCACCCACCTGTGTCCCAGAAGACTCTACAGCACTACTTTACAACTTCTTTCTCCTTCACAGCAAGCTGAGCTTACTGCTGGTCACCCATTAGAAGCGGTGAGCCAAGAGACCTATCCCCCTGTTTCTCCTCTTCAGGATAACTTTTGCCACGGGCAATAGCATATGAACCAGTCCCTGAATCTGCTGGTTTCTCCAGGGGAAAGCCAAACTGAGGAAAAATACTGGCCAGCAGGCAAGGGAAATGCAGATTTTTGAGATTCATGGGTCTAGAAATACGTAAAAAATATGGAATATGATCTGGAATCATCCTTCAAAAGCATTGCACAGCCAGGAGGAAGTGCTATTGTACAGACAAGCTAAAACTAGTCTACACACTGAAGCAGCATCACCCTGCGGTTGTGGAGGCCAGCAAGATAAATAAAAGATAAAATAAAACTGAAATATTCTTCTAGAAAGATGCAAGAATGACAAGATTAAAAAGATGTCATACGTAAGAAAATATTTTTACAAATATGTAAAAATTCAGGGCATCTAGAAAAGACCTGGATTTCAAAAGTTAGCAATTGCACCCATGTACATACAAAGACCCAGGAAGTCCTTGGAGTGATGCAATAAACTAAAAATTTTTAGGTTAATCAGTTCCTTAAAAATAAATGTGTACAATGTGGTTGTGATAATTATCATACATATGACAAAAAAATGCTCTCACCAAAACTAACACAGTAAAAATATTCCCTTTTTTCCCCCTCCAGATTGTTTGTTTTAATGTTTTCTCCATTTCATGTTTAAATTCTTTCCATCTCTCCACGGAAAGACGAATGTGAAACTGTCTGTGCTAGGATCGAGTTGTGTAACTGAGCACAACCAGTAACAACAGCTGCTTTTCCTACAGAAAGAATCCTGTGGTTTCTCCCCTGCCAAGGTTTAAGCCTCTGTCTCCTCTAACGCCTTTTCATAACATTGCAGCATCTACCAGTAAATAAATTGCTCGGTTGTGTGCAGACACACACACACGTGCTGAATTCCCAGGGTTACCTTTAACATCTTCGCTCTGGCAGGTGCTCGTGTGATGGCTGGAGATACAGCTCCAAGCTCCAGCCTGGCAAGCACAAAGGGCACCCAGGTTACCCAGGTAGGGCATCAGAGTGCAGGGGGAGACCCAGCCAGCGGTGCTGCACAACCGTGTGGGAATTACTGCTGTCTCAGGTGCCCTTTCTTCTGGCTGCTCTGATGTTGGCTCCTTACTTTTTCATTTTATAATGATAATACTATACAGACTCAGCCTTTTAAAAAGAGAAATTCAGGACTCATTGGGCTTAGGAACAGAGCCAGCTCTGTGATAACCGCCTGGTTTGTAAATAGTGTGAAATCCACCTAGGATCCAGCTTCCAAACAGATCACTGGTTAGGAAAAATATAATGGTGCAGAGGCATTAATGAAAACATATCACTCCTAAGCTACCTACAAAGGAGAGAACTTCATTACTAGACCTGTAAAATAAAGCACATGGCCTGATGGCTGCGAGGAGCAGAAAGCCCATGGGACTTCCTGTTGCTGCAAGTTTAGAACCACGTTTCCTGCCCTCATCCTGCAGCCCAGATTAGATAATCAAACTCAATAAATTCCTCAGGTGTCTTCACTGGGGACTATAATTTTTCATTTATTGCCTTCTTCACCACGGGGCAGCGTTTCAAACCCGTGATAACCTCAGGCAATCAGAGAAACAGCAGACTTGGGCAAATACAGATTTCATAAAAAAAAAACTCCACCCCTCCTCTCCCAAAGAAGGATTTTCCAAACTGAGATTTAAAGCAGATGAAATGCCTTACAACCAACATGTCATCTGATGATATTTCTCTTTCCTCCAAACAGTATGAACCAACCATTTTAATAAGCTAAACAGCCAGCCTGTCTGAGCTTGGCATTCGCCCAACATCATACCTAAAAAAGCAGGATGGAATCCAAATTTTGGTTTTTTATCTTGTTGAGGCTCTGAACTGCTGAATTCTCTCACTATGTTTCTACTGTGAAATCTGAAAAATATTTATCAGTAGAAATCCCAAGACAAATTATTTATCATTAAGAAACAGATTCCCTGAAAACATCTACAAAATTAAATCAAGAAACGCTGAATATAGAATATATAACATGCAGTCTGAAGTACATAGAGAAATAGAAATAGGTCTGAAATAGATCACTGTTAAACAAGGTAGTGATGCATTTTTCAATAAAGCTTTTTTAAGAGACAGTTTTATATCTTAGGCTATACAGAATTTAATTTTCTATACTCAAATCCTGCACAGTGATGCAAAGAGCCTCTTCTTCCTCTTCATGCTCCTCCTCCTCCACTTGCTGCAGCCCTCGCTCTCCCGAATATAACTCTGCGATTATACCCTACTTTGGAGCTGTATCTTCCTAGGCCTTGAGCCAGCATGGATGAATAAAATCTTGGGAACAATATGCTCAGTGACTGTGGAAAAGGAATGGCACGCCAACTACTTGTACCTCCTGCCAGCTGCTCCTTAAAGCATTAGTTGCCACTAGGTCTGGAAAAGTCATTTTGCCCCAATTCTGCCAGACAAGTGACAGAACTCTTGGGGAGCCCTTCTGAAAGTGGGGCAAGGAGAGGGAGCAAAATTAGAAAGGACCCAGCTGCCAGTGAAGGTGCTGCACGCTAGCATCACTAATAAAACACCAGAAGGCTTAATGACATTGTGTTATTATTAGCAATAGCATTTCATAAAAAAGCACTAATACGGTTACATTTTGCTGCACCACCTCAGAAGACTCCCAGACTCTTCCCTGTGAATCTGCCTGACTTCCGGCAAGGCAACGGTGTCTGCAGCTGTTCCACCTCCATGACACTTCACTTATATTTCAAATTTCAAGGCCTGCCATCAGCCCTGAAGGTTGGCTCTGCTCAGTTCCAGGACAGAAGCCACACTTGTTCTCTTGTTCGAAAAGTTTTAAAATTATCACAAAAAGGGAAAATTTTTCTAAAAAACCCTAATATGGTAATTGTTTGCTTTCATCAAACCTTTCTGCCCATTTAATACCTGATTTTGCTCAGGAGAATAAGAGGAAAATTTATGTGTCACTGCTGAAAGCTGAAAACAAAATATTGAACTTGATGAACAAATATCAGGACAAGAGAGACAGCACACGCTTGTCCTCTGAAGAAGATGCTGTCTCGTAGACGTGCTGCAAGCCAACGGCAGAGCAAGAGCGAGGACAAGACAATGAACCCTACATGAGGCCATGGAAAGACAGCAACATTAGGCAGCACATTTCAAAACACCGTTCTCACTGAGTGCCCAAGTTTTAAAGCAGGGTGACTTAGGGCAGGATCAACTAACGCATCTGCACCCGGCCCGTCAGGCCCTACACTGCTGCTGCTCCCGTGCTCAGTGATGACAAATAAAGAAAACCGCTTGGGAAGGGCGTGAAAAGGCAGCCTGCCCAGAGAAGTTTGGACAGCTTTCTAGCCCTAAACCTTCACTACCAAAAGTAAGATGAGTCTCTAAATCATTATTTGGGTGTATTTGGAAACTGAGAGTAACTAAATGTAAACACCATGTGGTGAACGCCTGACTACCTATGGACGGACGCATCGTTTTGCTTTTCAGGATAATGACAACAGAGCAAGAGCTTTGTCATCCCTGCACAGCTCAGAGTGGTTGGCAATGTTGCTGCAAATTGTATCTCCCAGGGTTATGACTGTACACAACATGAGCACTCTTTCAGACAAAGCAGAGGCATTTCTATTCACAAAGCAGCAGCATTTTCCATGACGACTGGCAGCGTTATTTTGGTTTGCTGTTTGTTTGCTTACATGGTTTCCTCTTTTTCAGAGAGAGCAAGCATTTTTTCAACTGACATTGCATTAATGAGCTGCTAATTCTATCTATCCTGCTGCCTGCGCTAGTGCCAGTATTTCACACAATGGTATTCTTCTACCTTGGGAGAATCTGGGTCTTACACAGATGGGAAAAGATGATCTCAATCAGTAAATACGTATACATATATGGGGGGTTTTATGCATTGAAAATGATCCTAGTATTTTATTTGAAATCCTTTATTTGTAAGGAAACACTAATTTTCCCATGTGTATCAGAAATGAGCGTTGATCGAATAATTCCATAAACTAAAGCAAATCTGATTTTTTCTGGGTCTATAAAGCCAATAAAAGCATCTTAAAATTGCGGTGACAGGGGAAGGACAAATTGTGTGCTTCAAAACATATATAGCTTCAAACCAATTTAATACTAATAGGATTTGAAAAAGAGGGAGGAGGAGCTTTCACTTCATTGCTTTCTTCACATAGATTTTTTTCATAAATGGAGATGAAAATCACTGTCTAGATGCAGGAAGTCGCATATAAAGCATTACCAAACTCCATTTACAAGCAAATTAGCTATTATAGCATAGCCTTAGAATACTATATCGGGTTTTAAAACTGAATTAGACTGTCATTATAACAAATGGAGTCTAAAAATCCTCTTTTTTACTCCATTCTTAGGCTTGGTTTTGCACAGTATCAACCGTACAGAGCCTCTTTCCCACTTTCCACTGAGTTCTCTGCTCCTGAGCTTGCAAGCAGTGTCCCTTCACACAACCCTTGCCTCTCCAGCGATGATTTTCAGCACAAACAAGGAGACACAGCACAACAGATCCCGGGTCCATAAGCTGTTACTTTAGCCCCCTCCATTGTGAGGCTTCTCCAAAATGCTTTGTTCAAGTTAGCTCCTTAATGCAGCACTATGCATTTATCTTCTTGTTTAAAATAAAAGGCTGCATTATCTGTGACCTGAAACTGTGAAGATTACATTTCAGAATAAAATCACAATTTAGGCATTGATTTGTCATGTAAAGAAGAAGCCTACAATTTAGTGATGAGGATAATAAAGTACAATGAATTTACATAATTCACCTTGGCATGGAGAGACTGGTCAGCTCCCAGAGATTACTTAGCACTGCCGAATGCCTGTATATACTTGCTTTCCTTGCAGATTATACGTGACAAGAATAGTCTTGGGGAGTTATTACATAAGAAAGACTATTTAAAGTTTATTCATTTTAGTGTAATTTTGACATTTCTAAATTAAAAACAGCCTGTTTCTTGTTCTTGCCATGTTAGAGAAGCTCGAAGAATCCTGAGCATGGAAATATATTCTCACTTCACAGTGCAGTGTTTTGCATCGAAAGTTGACTTTATTAACCACAGTGCACTATATTACACCTTCTCCTATTAATAATTTCTATGCGCATCATGTACTGCACACTGCAGAATCTCCTAGTGAAGTCTAATCGCACTGCCCTAAGGCTCACAGGACCTACCTATTCTAGTAGTCATAGGGATTTAACGCAAAAAACAGATTGTTTGAAAAAAGGTGACTTCTGCTGAATATTGAATACCTAATTCAAGTCTACATTAGTGTGTTACCAAAACAATGGTGTAAGAGTCCTTGCAAGTGGTTCAAGTTTTTCACCGAACCACAGTATGTTAAACACCAACTCCTCTGACAACAGAATAAAATTTAACTCACAGAAACTGGTCTTCAAATATTAATAGTGAACTTCTTTGCTTGTGCAGATCCCACTGCACAGAATTTGGTTAACAGGCTAACATCAGCTTTCCCTTATGCATTAAGAAGAACCGTATGAGGATCACATCCTGGGTTCAGGTAGGACAGTCACCCCCGTGGTGCTTTCCAGCTGCTCTGTCCTGACATGAGTGACTGTGCGATGGCTTTCCTGGAGCCATGCTGGACAGGACAGCCACCTCAACCCTGTTTCCTGTCACTCCCCATAAGCAAGTGGGGCAGAGGAAAAGAATCACAGATTTTCTGCCACACCTCTGGTAAATTTGTACCATTTTAGAGGCAGAGGCTTAGAAACAGGAAAGGGAAGACCAAAAAAAAGTGGAAGTGTCATACTAAAGGCAAGTCCTCTCTAAGGAGAACTGTGCAAGTTTCTGAACTTTGGTCACACTGTTTACGAAACACATGTATGAAACTTTAAAATCCATTTTCTTGGCAGTCTCTAGCTTTTAACAAAGCTTCTGAAGAATGCTGTGCACAAAGATGCCACTTTCATGGAAAACAACAGTTCCAGGGCATTGCATGGCAACCCCTAATCTGAGTATGCACATACATCTCGGAAGATTAAAGATGTTTCACAATCTCCTATATGAAATAAGCACTGACTTTCCTTCTTGTGACAATTTCATCCTGCTTTTCTGTAGAAAGCATTTAATATGCAATATTTGGTCAGAAAAAAAATCATTAACACTGCTTAGTAGCTTCCATATGAGTTATTGTAAAGAGCTATTAAAAACCTGCAATGTTGCCTTTACTTCCTCTCACAAACTAGATAAAGAAATACATTACTGTGCAGCATGTATTATGCAACATTTTGGATAGAAGTAATCAGGAGTGCCATGTCTAAAAGGGATAATTAAAAGGCAAAAAAGGGAAAAAGAAAGGCAAAGAAGGCTGATTTAAACCTTAGCAGTTCCCATGTGACAAACTGTTTTGAGAAAACATCCGTATCAGCTTGGATTAATGCAGATTAATTTTTACAGTTATTCTAGTACAGGTAACAAAAATAAAATCCTCACAAGCAGAAGTGACAGACTTTAGTTATTAGGTTATAAAAGCTGCCTAACTAATTTAATACTTCTATAATTTCCACGGACACCTCTTTAACGCTGCACATCTCTTCTCTTCTAAAATATTACCAGGTTCCTGCTGCTGCAAGAGATTCAGGAACAGCCTCCAGAGCATTTTGGCAATTTTACCTCACAGTTTACGCACACAATGGCACAATTTTATTAACTCAGCTTCACACTCCCCAAGACCAATTTCCCTCCTCTTATATAACAAATCCAGAGCAGTATTTAATCTCTACAGCACACAGCATCGTTTTTACGTGCACAATTATCAGTGCAGCGAGTCCTATTGCATATTCTCTGGGAACATCTCAAAAACATTGGTTAAAAAGGGCATGACAGATTACCCAAACCCCCAATATTCTCCTTCAATAAACATACAATGGCAACCGAATGGAATATTACCAAGGTTACATAGCCAAAAAACCCCAAACCAATAAGCCTTACTTGTGCAAGGTTTGAGATGGCCGGTCGTTTTTCTCTAGTTGTCCATAGCAGCTGGTTTTTGCTTCAGGAATGAAGGAGTATTTTTCTAGCATGGCTGATGCAGCAGTGGCAATAATCCCAAGGCCATCCCGTACCCGAGCTTCTAAACTGTAGTCCCATTCGTCATAAGATGCTGAAATAAGTCCTGAAGGAAACTCCTTGGGAGTGATTTCTGTGTTACCACTAACAAGGCTGGGAACTATCCAAAAGAAATCATAGCCAGTAAGGCCCAGGGAACGAGCCTCATCCAGGATGTAGACAGCTTCATCCTTGGAACAATAGAGCAAGATGACGGATGAATGAATTTTCTTCAGTTGAATTTGGGTCTTGGCATCTCCAAAGGCGGTATCGAGTATGATGACATTCTGCATGTCCCAGCCCACAAAACTATTTTCCACTGTGGTCTTAATGACATTGATGAAGTCTCGATATCCAGGGAAGGTCGTGGTCACCAGAGAAAACACATGCCAGTCATAATCCTGCATGATCTTCAGCATGACGATGGCTTCTTGCTGGATGGAAGCCCCAAACTGGAAGAACGTGGACATCACATCCTAGAATACCAAACACAGTGAAAGATTACTACTTTTGTATAAATCTGAAGGGAACAGAATCTCTAATCCTTCCACTCTCTTCAGTCCAAATGGTTACCCAAACTTTCGTTGCATTCAAACAACTTTCTGTGCCTTACCATATTCATGTCATTAATAAGCAACACTGATCATAAGTACCACAGCTAATTAAAATATTTGCCAAAAAGTGACAAACAGATATTTACATAGGAAATTCCCAAGTGCTTGATCACTTGAAGACAACAACTCAAATCAGTACTCGCTGAGGAAGCTCCCTAGAGACAATCACCCATGTTAGACAACTCATCTCCAGCAGGTAGCTTCATATTCATCAGACATATTAGGAATGTGCCCCAATAAATTCATACAAATCTTTAGTTACAAGGGATATAAATATATACAAGATATGTTGTTTTTATATATGAAGAAGCTCTATAGTTCTAATGTCTGAACGATACTTCGTTTCCAAAGGAGCACTGGACTTGGTGGAAGCTGACAAACTCTGCAGGAGTAGATTTATCATCCTCAAGTACTGACTTCACTACTATTTGCGGGCTCACTACTACTGATCCGGATCCATCCAGAGCACACACGGCCCATTGATGCCTGATGTAGAATGAACACGATGGGACTCCAGGGGCAACCAGCAAACTGCTGGTGTCCTCATTAAAGGACTTAAATGGAAGCAAATTCAAACAATGGCCTCATAGTCTGTAATTGGCAGCTGCACTGGCTGACACAGCTGTGCTGTCAGTTTGCTAGAAGACTTGTTTCTAATGTTTGTGTTACGTTTTTACAGTATTAGTAATATTTTATACAGTATAAGGGCAGATACATCTTATTTTAACAACATCTAATAGAAACAGGCAACACGATAACATATTTTGTTGACACTAAATTGATGAACACTTTCATTGGTCTATTTTTAACAAGTTGCTGCAAGATCTAGATTTATTTTTTGATTTTACATTCTATATTTACATACATCACAATTACTAGAGTACCAAAACTATACAGGGGAAGATACGCAATTCTTCATTTTCATTCCACCGGTAGAGGCAATTTATGTGCATTATTTTTAGATACAGAAGGCATGAACTCCTGCTGAAAGAACAGGTTTATGATTTAAAAATAAGATATTAACCATTTGAGATTTCTTATGTAGCCTTTACAGGAAAGACACACATGGCACTTTAAATTAAAAGAGTTTTATAAAGGTGGTTGTGAAGTGCTATCCTATTTTAAACTTGTGAGAAGCAGAAACAGCTTAATTGACTTAAGTTTCATGGCAAGGTGGTGTTAAACATACAATTACTAGTGAGAAGGGTAACTCAGTGCTACAAATTCCGTATTTTATCTATGGAAATCTACTCAGAGCAAATTGAATGTCTATATATTTTTTTAATAGAGGATGAGGAGTGTTATTACTTTCAAACGCTAAGAACCTGACATCAGGATTTTATACAGCTTGACAGCAATAAAAGTCTTACAACCTGTGTCAGACCATGAAGACTGACATCAAAGGTACAAAATACACACCACTGGTAGTAACGAAACATCTGTCGTGGTGTCTTTGGTACCTCAAATGCAGCATTCTGAATGCCAGGGCCAGATTCGCTTTGGTCTGGGGTTAATTACAGATGTTATAAAACGTATTTGGGAGAAGAATCAAATTAAGAAGATTTGATTACTAAATGCTTCTAGGAGCTATTTCCTGGTGACCTGCACTGTATACTTAAAAATAAACAAACAAACAAGTTATTCATCTGGGGACACTTGCAGGTAGATAAACTCAGCACACACAAGTCTGCACAGAGGCAGCATTTAATGATTTAGTTACTCATTTACTGTTACAAAGTAAATTAGATATCAAGAGACAATGTCATGAATTCAAGTTTGCTGTAGTTTCCTAATTGAACATAAAAAAATACTGTAATGCAAAGTCAATCACTTCAGGTTTTTTCTCCAGCTCCTATCTTATCCGGGCTTTTACTTGTGATTATGCTAAACAACAGTAAAAATAAGTAAAATAATTTACAGTAAATGAAATAGATTTTTTTTTCCATCATATCCTTTCACTCTAGCCCATTTCTTTATATGGTTAATGGCTACCAGTATAAAGGAATAATTCTTTCAAACCATACATAATGCTCGGTTCTTAATGCATCACTGGGAACTTCTCCAATAAGGCAGCTGCAGATGAAGTCTTTGAGAAAAAAAAAACCTCACATGCACTTTTCCAAGTGTGATTTACTAACTAGTAAATACATATTTTAAACCTAGAGCAGTTCTTGTCATCTTCCCTGGTCATGAACAATGGTCTTGTGCTCGATGGCCTGTGTCACCATCACAGGGGTCTGACAACGTAAGAAAAGTACCAAAAATAAACCATTTCCTTTGGTAAATATTCTGTTTGAAAAATAGTTTATGAAGAGAGTTTTGATTAAACATTTTTGTAAAGTTCACAAGCACATTACAGAAATCCTTTTCACATAATTGCAAATGTGAACTTCAGTCAGAATCAGGCAATTAATATCAATTTGGGATCAGAATGGTGAAGAAATTGCTATTATATGGCAAGAACAAGGAAGAGTGGGGGATACAGATGTCACAAGCAAGATTCTCATCTGAAGAAATTCCATGTAGCCCCACTGACTTCATGCAATGCTCTTTTAGAGCTGAAGACCTGGCCGTATGTGTTGACAATGAATTTGAAACGGATGGAAGATTACATGCAAACTGCAGCCTTAGGAACTTCAGCAGATATTTAAATGCCTGTATGGAGAATATTCAAGGACGTTATCCATTAAGTGTAGGGGAGAAAAAATTAGTGAAAAAACAGCAAATAAACAAAACTGTAAGGGATTCAACAGCTATATCCTTAAATATTTACAGAACTGTTCATTTTGGGGTTTCTAAAGCTTCAGGTCCTTCCTGAAAAGCATTATTCTCTGCTTTATGTAGACTCAGCATTCTGCACACATACAGAATTTAAGTTCTACTTCTCTACATCCCAAAGCAAACTAAAGAGATGCTTGCAGTAAACAAAAACTATTCAGTTATTTTCATTTAACTGCTATCTTGACATCTATTAAGATAACTAAGTGCTTGCTGAAATAGGAATACAGATGTACTATCAGAGGTGCTTTAAATGCACATTTTCTTTCCTCAGTGGCCCCATTCTATTGAGATTATTGGTGAGGATGCAAGGAACCTGTACCATTTACCCAATAAAAGAAACTTTTATACAAAGGAACTCCATAGCTAATTCTCAAAGCGTGAAAATCTCAAGATGTTACACTGATATTGCAAAAATTTAGATAGAAGTAGCTGTTGAAATGATGAAGTACTGTTTTATTTGATTTTCTGTTCTAGCCTGCTAGCTGGATTCTACCATAGCCATGGAAACAAAAAGAAACAGTGATGAAAAGAGACAGAAAAAAATGAATGAAAACTTTTTTCTTCATCTTCCACACGAACACAGTTTATAGCAAAACATCCTTCCATATGTTTCACACCAGGAGGAAGTAATCCTTCAATTGCTTCTCACTTACCATTATACTTGAATTTTGTATACAATATGAAATTCTGTCATTGCAGGAGAAGGGCCCTTCAGCGTTCCCTTGCTCATGCACAAAACAGAGCAGCTCTCTCTGGTGCTGTCATTTCATAGATTAATATATTAGAGCAAGTTGCTTTTTAATTAGTGTACCGAATCTATAAATCTGTCACTGTTGTCAGAATTGCACATTTCACTTGCCCAATTCCAACAAATTACAGGAATATTTCTCTCAAAACCTCATCCTCAGCTATTTTCGTGACATCTTATTTTCCCAGCTCCAGCTTTTCCATGAGATCAGCAGGGCGTATTCACAGCCGCTCTAACAGCTGAGGTAAACCCTCACAGTAGTTTATGCCTACCAGGGAAAAAGCTGCAATAGTTGGTTAGTTAAAGAAAGAAACATTTGTTATCTAAAATATATACCTTTTGTTACATCAAAATGAAATGCTAAACCGGAGCAAAATAGGGGTCAATATAAGGTCAAATCGATTTTCCACTTGGTAGACTTGTTGAGGATGGCTGTTGTGTTGGTAAGACAATATTATGACAGGAAGCAAAACCCAGTATGAAATATGGTTTAAAAAGCAATCCAGAGGATAATTTTCCTCAGCTAGGAACAAGATCATTATTGACAGGACTACGAGTAGGATTTTCAAGTTATCATAATTACTTCATTTTCACTCACTCTGCATCCTCCACAGATCCAGCAAAAATTATTTTTCTTCTATTTATACCACTGTAACTTAGATATTCCCTTTTTATAACAGATTTAGGCATATCGTGCTAGGTTTACATATACAGCGCAAGCTGTTTCCTATTTGATAAATTATAGTAGTTATTTGGCATATTTATGAAGACTAGAAAAACTGAAAGCCAGAGATTAGTCATGAATCTAAGCTGAACAATTTAGCATCACAACAGAAATATAGAGAAGGAAATTATTTGCACCAAGCTCAAACGCAGGTAAATAACATGCCCTGCAGCATGTTAACTTGGTATCATTTTTCTTGGATTGAAATGATACATTGATCCCCTGGTAAACATGAAGTGAATTGTGTTTTTCTCTCATAAATATCTAGGTTTCATCTATACAGGCTTCTTTTGTGGTGCTATACAGACCTGCGCAAAACTTTCAGTAAATGCAAACACTGAAGTGGAGGAGCTGAAAGGAAAACCTTCCCTCCCAAGATACCCATTTCTAAACTCTTAAGTTATTAAATTGCTGCCTCTATTCATTAACAGCATAGAACACACAATTCCCAACACAAACATCTCACTGAGGCGCCCAGGGAGAAAACTCCCCCATTATCACCATGGGAGCAATTTGGGGGAAATTATATAAAATTATGTACTTTCAGGCAAAGCAGAGCAACGTGTGAGGGTGGAAATAATTTACTAATTACTACAAACAGCCAAAAAGACTTTCCTCCCAAGGACCTGTCACCTCTCTGGCCTCACACATGGAAAAAACACGCACAGCCGCCACGTGCAGGTTTCTCTGCCCATACCAACCTCTCTCTGGGGCGCTGCACTTCTGTCCTCACATGTGGGCTGCAGAGCTGTCAGGCATCCTCCGCCACCCACCACAGCCCCACACGGGACCCACCAGCTGCCATCACGCGGAGTCAAGCTGAGGTGCCGCCCGGCCCGTGCCCAGCCCCAGTGGGCACTGATTGCTCCTGGCACTCAGTCTGAGGCCTGAGTCATCTCCCTGTCCTTGTCCAGCAACACCCGGACAGGGGCTGAGCTGAGCGGGAGGGAGGGGGCAGCAGGGCAGGGGCTCTGCAGATGAGGGCACACGTGCTTCTGCAGCCCCTGTGCCATGGGTTTGAAGTTCTCCAGATCTGCCCGCGTAGACCTGTGAATGTGTTTCACCATTTGTCACTGAGAAGGCAAAGTCCTTCTAGCAGAGCTAGAAAAAAGGATGGAGATTTTTTTTACTCTGTAATTTAACTTTTGCAAATGTAGAGCCACGAAACGCATAAAGGTCAACAAAAAGGACAAACCAAGGCCTTACTTCTGAAATAAAAAGTCTGCTCTGGGAGAGGAACATTCAAGTTAGAAAAGGGCAGTAGCAAGCGAGTACATTATGACTTTCCAACATCTGACATGTCCCCTTTTATTATTTCAAGGAATAAATATCAGAGAAACATGATTTTGAAAGGTTAGCACCAGTTTAATCAAGCATATTCTTTCCCTTATCCAGAGGGAGCCTGCAGGGATTCATTTTGCAGAGGCTTCTGTATTTTCAGCTCATGGTTTTATCTCAAGAATTCTGCCAGATAACAGATAGACATTTTTGTTGGATTGGGTTTGGGTTGGTTTTTTTACTTTAATATATCCATTTAATTTTAGACTGCCTGCTTGACTTATGTGGGCCTGCTACAAGACTTGAATTTTGTCACTATTTTTTCTATACCAAAATAGCAAATAAACAGATACAAAGGAACAAGAACAGGGTTTCTACAGATCATCGCAAAGTCCGTGTGTTTTGATATTTTACATTCTTCTTGTAATAGTGTCATGTCTAATGAAATAAAGTAAATAACTCAACATGCCATCACAGTGAAACAACAAAACTCAGCCATGGAAGATAACTAGTTTAGCACCATTCCCTGGGCTGGAGCAAAATTATCTGGGTTTTCAGCACATCTGGGTTTCCATTCACGGATTGTTCACACATTGGAAATTGTGGCATTTCAGTCTGAGCTCCTCTTCAACCAGGATAGGCAAGTGAAAAATGTTTTCGAAGGCTGAAATGACATCAACAAGCCTGTGGCTAAACTTGATAAAATCCTGGAAGGATTCATGCTAACCAGCAGGGATTTTTGTGTGGTCATTTGATGAAAGGTTTATTCACGAGATGCTTCCTTTGTAGATAAATTTCAGCTTCTGCTGTTACAGAAATGTCTTACACTGTCAATATTTCAATAAGAAAGAGAAAAAACTGTGGTTCTACAAAAAGGCAGTGCGGAACTGGCTGTACTATAGCTCTCTGGATGATCAATAGCTATTGTACAGCTTCTGGGGTGAAAGAGAATCCCAACACGTAAGGAGAACTGATGCCTGCAAGGACAATATGGGGAAATAAAGAGTATTTTCAAACAAATAATATTTGCTTTGTATGATCAAATATTCTCTGAATATAAATTAGCCACTCTTTAACCCATACAGGATGATGTGGTACTGTACATCAGTGTAAAGTGTTAGTGATATCCTACAATATTGTTCCTTTATGGAGAAAATGAGATTTGTACAAAAGCTTCTCATTTCCTGTAAGTTTTTCACCATGAAAATAAATATCAAAAAATGTGTATTACTTAATATATTAACAAGTTAGCAAGAAGGACAGATTTTATGCCACAGGTTATAGCTAAGTATCATTTCTCTTATGCTCTTTGTCATGACTGCAGATAAATGTTTTGCCTTTTTTAAAAATTACGTCTCTATTTTTCTCATGGTTTGTACAAGTGGCGTCCTTCTGCTTTATTCATGTAATTAGCTCTAAACTGATGCAAGTAAATAGTCTCTTGAACAACCCAAAAAGACCTCATTTTTTCCACGGAAAATGGCTTTAAATTAGCCATTCAGCACATCTTTCACCTCAAGGAACACCGGAGTTCACATGTAGAGCTCCTGAGTCTGTCCTTTCGGTGAAAACTCTTCAAACAGTTATTATGAATGATTGGAGAGCAATCAGGAAAGTTAATGACTTTTCAAAGACAGAGAAGGTAATTGCTATGAAGATACTCCACCACTATTGGTGGAAGTGGTTTACTGCTGTATGGAAACATCCATCTGCCAATGACTCAACATTTGATACATCACAACAAAGCTGTGACAGCGCTAGGAGAAAACGTGGTCCTGGTCCTGTTCTCCCCATGGCAACATGAGAAAGTTTAGAACAAACTAATGATGATCTGTTCTGTCCAGGTTGCCGACCTGGATAAGAAAAATAAACAATGAGACAATACTATAAAAAGAAGAAAGAATCCCAAACCATGATTTCACCACAAGACTTTCAAAATGTGTTCACAGAAAGGAGGAAAGCCTAGACTTTCAGACACATAAAAAAATTAATTTTTCAGAATCGTAGAAGAAGTTTTCACCAGGTAACAGAAATAAAAAGCATTAAAAGAGCATCAGTGATCTTGTGAATTAGTCAGTGGAAGGCCAAGACTCAGGAAATCCAGTAGGGATAGGCACAGATGTTCAAGGAAAGGAAACAACTGGATAGATTTCCTAGTACTGGTATTTCATTGGAACGTACATAATTTACGTCTAGAAATAAAATACTAGAAAGACCTAGGATGAGTGGAGGATACCAGCCAAATGAGCCAGATAGGTCTTCAGAAAACAAATAAAAATCTTGGTATATAGACTACCTCACTCTTACATTCACACCGAGGCATTATTTACTGATGTTTTCTTATCAGGATTGAGATATTACATATTTTACTACCAAAGCAACATGCTGGGCTACGTGGAACTTCTCCCCTTCCTCAAGTTTCCGTCTGTTACTGTAGAGAGTTATCTATCAAATCAATTAGTTCATTTACTTTGAACAAAATCTACTCCCATCAGAGATGAGCTTTACGGGATTCATGGGCAATTTGGGGAACTTCAAGGCATTTTAGTTTACAGTGAGTTATGTTATTTCTCGGAGCAGATAGCTAGTTCTAATTATAAATCTTGAAAACAATCCTACATGCTTACTGAAAACAACTTTGTATACAGGGTTTAACTGTCCAGTATCAAAATGAGACCTTGATAACCAGGTTTCGGTACAGGCAGACAGATCTCTAACACAAAGGTAGATTCCAGAATTTCCAGGGAAGTCCAAAAAGAGAAACAAATGAAAAAACAGTGTTTTATCTTCCTCTTTCATTAAAAAGCAATGCTTACTAATATCTATTTTTTGATTTTTCAGCCAATAAAATTTCATTCTAATAGTTTAGTCTCACAAATTTTACTGTCCAAAAGATTATGTATTAGTCTTTAAAAAGTGCAATGGTCACATTTCATCTGATTAACAGCTTTTTACAGCACCAGCCTAATTATTATTATTTTTTTCCAAATCAGTCATCTAAATCGATTTTGCTCTACCCCAGCCATAAGTTTAAACATGCACACAAATTACTGTGAGCCACCCACAGAATCAGAATTCAATTTACTTGACATCCTTTTTGGATACCTGCTAAATTAAAATACATAGATTTGGTAATAATTTTTTCAGTTTAATGGTAGTATTTTAGGTAAGCAAAGTTTCATGGGCTTCCATTACCATTGTAATGGAATCAAAAAGTACCACTGGTTTGAATAGCTTATGGAAATTTTCAAGAATCAATGCTTTGGAATAATTCATTCCTGGGACAATTTTCCATTCCAGCTCTTTGGCATTAACCATTTCACTTAGCTATATGATGACACTGCAGAGTAATTTAGAAATGTATTGTATATCCCCAACCTACACAAAAAGTCACTCAGAACAAGAATTTAGAGTGGTGGAGGGCAAGTGCAATTCTGTGTTCAAATTTTTTATCTTATCCAGTACAAATATTGCACAAGAAAATCCTGCATAACAAACTGCTTACAGCGCAGGCATCAACAAATTGCTAAAGGATTTTCTTAGTTTTCACCACGAAGATCCAAATTTGCTAATTGTGTAAACAGAATCAAAACTTTACCCACAGTAACATTCAAATATGCTAAAGCCAAGGATCCAGCATTAAATCCAGAATCAGAAACAATTCATCATTTAATGGTAGCTGAATCAAGCCAAATAGGCTGATTACTTACAGTATGTATTGCACGTGTGCATAAATGCTGTACACTATGTAGAAAGATATGCATAATTAAATATCAATAAAAATGCCTTGACACATCATCTCCTCTGAAAACATTTGGTCTCAATTGAATGCTAAAATAATTCTCACTTGTGTTGGGATGAGAAGCCAGAAACCCATTAACTAAGTCATTTCCAGACATCTACACTTAACAAGCAAAAAATGAAGGCAACAAACAACCTCCTCCTCCACCCCCTTTCACCAAATGGTTAGTATAAAATATTAAGCAAATAAAGAAAGACAAAACAAATTCAATTGCTTGTAATTGTGTTTTTCATATATGAGCCAGGACTTTTGGACTGGCCACCTCCTGTGTACCTAGTCTGTTTCAGTGGCACTGGCTTGGTGAGAGAAATCCAACAGCAAGAGGCTAGACAGAGAGGACAGACAGACAGACAGATGGGAAGGAAATATTTTAAGAGAAAGGCTAAAAGGAATTCAAGGAGCCATTCAGAGCAGCTTTCCATGGCAACAGCGATTTGTGGAATATATTAAAGTAGCAGAGGAAGATGATGATAAGACAAGACATTCAAGATTCTTGATCTTCAAGAAGACACATGCATTTTGGTTCCCCAGGTAGTTTGGGTTCTAAACAAGAAGAGGTGCAAACCTGCCTCGCCTGCCTTTGGAAGGCAAAGTCACCAAACCATCGTAACTTATCCAAAGCATGCATCAGCTTTTAAATTCTTCTAGAAGGAAGTGTTTCAAAGTACTCGGTATGCTCCTCTGCTCTTACGTACAATCAGCATATATGAAAAAGAGAGGGACTCAAGGGAAACACCATTTGTGCTTATCCTTCATATTCTCTTCTTCAGGCATCGTCTTTGGCCCCTGGGCAAAGCTACAGCTGCTCTTCTGTTATGCTAATAGAAATTACATGCTTTCTCAAAGCGAGCAATCAGCTCATCAGCCTAGTGACGAATATTCTTTTCCATTGTACATTTAACAGCAGCAGGTCGGAAGCAAATTCAGTTACAGAATGTCTGATATGTTTGATATATATCAGCACTTGCTTATCACCCTAGCTCAAGCTGAGAGGGTTGCTAACTGCATATTTTAAAATGAATCCTACTTGTAAGGACACATCTCAAAGCACACCAACAAGGGGTGATGTTTCACTGGTGTTCATTGCAGAGCCTTTGAATAATCATAGATGAAACCACAGAACAAAACGTACTTGGGTTCAAGCAGTTGCAAAGTCTCCAGTACTCAAAGCTACTGCACCCATACTATTACAGAAGGAACATAGGAAGAACGTGGAATGAGAGAGAAAGCATTCAGCTGCAGGCAGACACAGCAGTTTTGCAATATCAGTGCGCTAATCGGATAAGGACATAAGCACTTAGCATTGCGTTCTGTGATGGATGGTAATCTAACAGAGATATGCAAACATAAAAACTCTGTGGCACCTGTTTTTTCTAACTCTACCCACACAGTTCCACTCTTTTGACTTAGATCTGTATTTGCTTTTTAGCATTCTGTTTAAGGATGCAGCTACTTATTTAGCTGCAAGAATATCACACATCCAAGAGATTTGCCAAGCATTATTCCCATAAGCAAATAATATTGCGGGTAGGAAACCTTTACCAACATACATTCAAATTACTGAGATTTTCATATGGGCAGTAAATCTATTTCTTCTATGAAACAGCTTAGCTCAAGCTACTATTCCTTAGTTAAGGAGAGGCAAAATATCTTTAAGAATGGTTCTGATTTACAGTAAATATCAGAGGGAAAACATAACTTCAAGAAAGGAAATGTTCAAAACTCTGAGTGTAGGTCCTCACAAGGTGTAGTAATTCTTTCTAGAAGTTATTACAGAGTTGACAGTCCTACTAGGTACAGGAAATACTGCACTGCTGTAGCAAATTGAGTATCTCATTTCCAGCTATAAAACAGACATGTTTGTACAATGTTCAGTACAGTGTGAAGAGGACTGAAGCTATTTTCATTAACCTGCACAATATCTTTATACTTTGAAGAGAGAGACATAACAACCCTTGTACTGAATACAAATAAGTAAAAAAAATAATAATCATTTTTGGCGGTTGACGTTTATAAAGCCAGAATTTCTTATTAGTTTCATTTGGCAGCACTACGCATATAACTGTTTCCTAGATAGGTCCAACACCACACAAATCAATGACCTCTGCAGATTCCTACAAAATAAAAAACAAACTTCAGTGTTTTTCTGACATAGGTAGAAACACAAAAGATTTTTACCTAATTTCAGTATAGACTACAACAGTTAATGGATTTCTTTCAAGTATCCATACTGCAACTAAATTGTAAGTACCCTCACATCTAAATGCAATGGGAGTACGGGGTAATTAACAGCCTCCAAAGGAGGGTACGCAACACAGAAAGGAGCATCTGCACAGTTGTGAGAGTTCAGCCATGCCCGTTTTATTCATGCTACTACACGTGTCCTCAGGAAAGTGTTTATGTACTCCAGTAACTGAAATAGATTCTCTGTCAACACAAAGTGGAGATACTTGCTCATTTTCATTAATGGAACCGTGCGTCAAAGGGATTTGGATGTCAGTCCTTTGGGTTTCGTTGAAAAAAACAATATCCTTTTGTGTAGGACAGCTAACAAACAAAACACCTGTTCTTACAAGTTAAGTGCCTTCGGTTCCATACATAAAAGATGAGTACTCATTACATTTCAGCAACCTTATGTAACAAAGCTTGTTAAGAAAGTTGCAATTGCAGTTTAGATTTCAGTGTAATAGGCACAAGGGAACACACTTTGCCTTAAACTAGCATATTTTGGGTTGTCTCCATTTGTGTCCCCTAGTGCCATACCCTAAAATAGCAATTTTAATTTTACAGGCTACAGGATTGTTCTTCATTTGCAGGTCTTTTAGAAAAAAATCATCCACCTGCCAGTGTTCAAAATCCAATCTGAAAAACACTGAGAATTTAAAGCAGCATCCCAACCATTTCCATACTTACTTACTATTCAACAGCAGGTGTAATATTTCACTATGATTAAACACCTTATTTTAGTAAGTATTTTAGGACTGATCCTCAAACTTGCCATGGCTTACTAGGACATTATACACTGGCAAAAAGGAAAAGAAAAAGCTGCAACCAGATTCTTTGCGATATACTCCATCAAACCTCCTGGTATATGGGTAAAACGTGGAAGAACAGAGGAAGGCTTCGCTGCACAGCTCTCACTAAGCAGTTCTGGCACTCCTTCCCCGAATCATAATTTTCTATATAGAAGTAGTGCAACTTCCAAGTTCAACACATGATAATATTTCATGTTACATTAACAGATAATTAAAAGAAGATGAAGAATAAAGCTGAACCAAATCTCCTCCTTTTGTGCAAGATGGCTCTATGAAGCAAGCATGGATTGTCCTGTGTTCAGGAGCAGATACAGCTCATTTTAGGGACAAAGATGCTGCTTTTTCAAATCTCTCCTAAATAAGGCAATCTTCCTGCACAGTGTGTATTGAAAAAATGGGAAAGAAAAATGAGATGTAATAACTATGCCACGTTGCTTGACGTGCTCTATTCCACAGAAAGAACTGTTCCCCAACACGAAGCTCTTCAGGAGATGGATACCTGGATGGATGGAATTTTATGTGGGATCTGTGATTCTTTCCAGTTGTCAGACATTCGTTGCTACATTTGCAACAGTCCATCAGTTCATTAGAAATCTCAGAGAAATAAGAAGAAAGGAGCTTATGTAGAGAAAAGCTCCTTTCTGATCCTCCCAGATTTCTATGGGAGTAAGCTTGGCTGCTGAAGACCAAGATGGGAGCGGGTACTAAGCACAAAAATATCACTATAAAACATTCCAAGAACAAACGACCATGTTTGCATTACCAAACACACACTGCAGGGAATGGGACAATGTCCCACAACGTGCATCTTTTTTGCTCTACTTAGATTTACTTCCATGGGGCAGCCTGGTATGGCCTTCAAGATCACTGGTAAGGAATTCAGAATCACCAACCTCCTGCTAAAGACTTTGGATAACAGGAGTGGAGGAGAGAAGGAAAATCCTGTGTATTGAAAAGTGAGCAGTTCCCCAGCGCAAGCCTGGACAAGAAGGGTAGATGTTGGAAAGCACCACAAAAGAGGAAGAGTTGAGTATGCAAGTCCCTACTGATCCATGGGCTGAGCTTCCTGCTCCAAACAGACACCTTGGCTGGCATCCTGCAAGGAAAAATTTAATCTGCAACATTGCTTCTGAAAGCCATTTCTGCTGACAGCTCAGCTAATCCAACCACATCCTACACCAGTTACACTGTCCTGTGCTGACACAGAGCCAAACATTCAGCACATTGGAGACACCACGAGAAACAGCAGAATAGTGCAAACCAAATTAACGCCCTCACAGGTAGCAGCAGATATTTTCTGTCATTATTTGTGGATCATGTGTTATTAATAAATATTTGGAAAACCATTGGTTCTTGATAAAAATATTAAGTATGAAAGTTTTACTCTATTTTAAACAAAAACACATTCATTTGAAAACACAAAATCCTCTGTCACTTGAATTTGTAGTCTCTTTCAGAAAATATAAAAAAGCATTGAGCAGAAGTAATACAGTGTGACAGGTGACTGGACACAAATCACAAACAGTTAAGGAATGCCATTTAGAAAAGCTCATTTTCTTAAAATTAATCATCCTTATTATTAAACAAACACTAAGAATAACATAATTTTAGATAAAATCAGTGAGGGTCAGTAAAAGCTTAACTCACTAAATTACAGCAGTAATTATCCATTATTCTTAGGAGTGTAGCTTAGCCAGCAATAATGTAGCTGTTGCCTCCAATTGTATTTGCACAATGTCCGCATCTTCACAATCGCTACGAGTACTTAGCTATTAGTTTTCAAAGAGATAATAGGTTTCCTTTGTAATAAGGAGTACAGTCTTAGAATAAGCAAGTATAATGCATTTCCTTGTAAATCTTCTCTCCTGGAAGATTTATTTATCCCCAGTGATATGTACAATAATCTAGCCCAAATCATGTTACAATGCCACACCTTGTGAAAAGTCTTGAAACCATCTATTCACAAGTGGTTTCTAGTCTCTTTTTCCAAAAGAACACAACTCTGGTTCATAGGTGGTTTTATTACTACACATAGATGATAATATGTTGCCAAATGTACTCATAATACAGGATAAAATCATACTTGTTTTATCTCCGTGTATCAAATGACAACACATCATCTGATTGCGGAATAAAAAATAAAGCTGAAAAAATTGTAACTTCTATTGCACTCCAATAAAAAATTCAAACCTGTAAAATATACTATGTATAAAATTATGTACACTGAAATACTTCTGTACACTGAGTGCTCCTTCTCCAAGAGATTAAGCACGTTTTCCGTTGATTTTTTTTCCCCCCGAACAACCTCATAAAGGAGTTAAATTTATTATTCTACAGTCACTCCATAGAAACAAGATACACTAACATGCTCTTGCTTACTATGAAAATCTCAAATGGCATGTGGTGATCAGTTGAAATATTCTGCTTGGTTTATCTATGAAAAATTGTATTCCTTACAACCTCACCTAACACCCTGAGAAAGAACAGATTTTATGGAGTATTCATAACTGAAATCCAACACAAAGCACCGAATTAAGTATAAATAAAAATAGCATTAAAATAATGTACAGATGCTTGGTGCTATGGCAGAAATAAGCATATATGGAAAAGTATTGTCTGCTCATAAGGAAGAACTCAAATTATTACTTGAAAATGAGACTACTAAATCAAAATGAGAGCTCAGCTGCGCACTGATGTTTGTACATGCATCAGTGCATTTGGAAATTAAATGGATGCATAAGGGATATTCTCATTAACTCATTCATGTAAGTTGGTATACAGAAGAATTTGAGAAGGTGATGCTGAAAATGATTGCAGTTTCTTTAGCAAACAAGCACAAGAGAGACAAAGGGGGCCTGAGTGCTAACACCACTACGTCAGAAGACTTGGTCATCTCTTCGGTCTCCTCCATAGAACAAGTTACACACACACTGGGGCATCATGAAGCCCACAGGTAGGCACATACTCCTAACTCATAAATATGAGGTAATTTAACTATTAAATTACTATAATTATTAAATTAAACTATTTAAACTATTTAAACACTTTCACAGTTTCTTAACATCTTTAACACAGACTCTTCCCACCCTCACCAAGCAGCAGCTGAAGAACGTGTTTATATGAAAACAGGAGCACCTTATTTACTGTAAAGCTTAGGATGAATTCATGCCCAATTCAGAAAGCTTGGGCCCATGCACTTAAGACTCTTTAGGACCTCCAGACAAGCTCAGGGTATTTCATGACTAAAAAGTCAGTTAGCAAATGTGATTCACTTGGCTATATACTCATAGAACAGTTCCATTTATTCCCTTCACCACACGAACTGGAGGTCAACTTCTTATGTTCATCACCTGGTTTTCAGAGCCCCTTCTTTACACAGAGACCAGATATTTTAAAAGGATTTTTGAAAGGATGTGTTAACCAATTTCTATGTACCGGAGTACTACGAAAAACTGGGGGGAGGGGAAAGCTACAGATGGGGACAGATGTATGATAAAGTTAAATCATTAGAAATAAGCCATGATCTTTAAATAACCACTGTAGGAAGGCATAGTAGTCACACCATTACAAATTATAACCAACCGTATTCAACCAACTGTTGAATGGAACTTTCTACAAATCATGTTAGTCTTCATATTATTTGAACTACAGTTACTGTCTTGGTAAGGTATGTGAATCAACCTTTAGAACAAGTATTTTCACTTCAGATCCAAGTCTGGGACAGTACAGCACACCAAGATCTTCTCAGTAACGTGTTGCTGCACAAGTTCTGTACTCCAAGATCTACAGACTGGGAAATCTTTAACATCATGAGAACACATAGCTTGGCAGACTTTGCTCAGATTTCTCAGGCCAATGAACGATAATCAATATTAAAGCCAGCTGTGTTTAAAATTATTTAACCTATGTGTCCCACCTCCCACTTTTTATTGACTTCTAATTTGTTACCTCCCGTTGGCAGTCGTCACACTCGTGGTGCAGCTGGAAGAGAGATTCATGTGAATACTCCTTGGTTGCTTCAGTGCAAAATCAGTCAGGTTGTCTTTAACAGGCTCTTGTGTCTCATTCATCCTAAATGGCCAACTCTGCTCTGAAGATGATGAAGCCTGTGCAGTGTTTTTCTGTGCTGCCAGAGCAGTAGCCTCAAAGGAGAGAGATGATATTGAACACTGCAGGGACTGGAGGAAGGGATGCAGATTGGAACGAAATAACTTATTTCTGCAGTTACTATCTGAACACAGACTTAGTCTCCTATTACTGAAATTTATTAAACTAATTACATGTCTACAGTTTAGGTTAGATTCAGAGATTTTATTGAAATTCACTAGTAATTAGAATCTCACTGACATTCATAATGATATAAATTACTAACTGAAAAAAAGCAAAAATATCACATTCCAATTTGAAAAATATCAGATCAGGCAGACTATCTCAAAATCACATGTCCAGCTATTTAAACCCATATTCAGGATTTGTATTTTCTATCTGTGAGCTGTAGCATCAATATTGGAAATATTAAACATACACTAACACTTTAAACTCAAGGAAGCTTTGCACTTATTTAATGCAGATTGTGCAGGTTACGCATTACACATTAGCCATGCAGCTTCATTCTGCTTTGCACTCTTATTAAGACCTCAACATCAACCAATAATCATTTCTTATTCAGTTTCTCTGTCCAGCATATATGTGACATTCTCTTTCCATATTCTGGACAGATAGTCCAATTAATGCTGTCACACTAGAACATAACACAGGTCTCTGACCATCCCTTGTAATTTTTAATTTTGGCTGCGCAGATCAGCATAAGAAGTATTTTTGGGGGGCAGTGATTTTTTTAGTATCTTTGCAGAGAGATATAAAAACCTGGACATCTAAGAACAAACATTTATGACGATACCAATTAATCAATGCAACCAATTGAACATACTGGGTAAGCTACACAAAGAGAGTAAGCCAAAAGAATAACAAATGTAATTTCCATTCAAACAGATCACAAAACACATACACCTTCTGAACAAGCACTGGTGCTGGCTGTGATACGAGGGCATGACAGTTCATTAGGCACGATTAGCATACTTCCCTCTTGCATAACACACTGCTCACCGCTATCCAATTAACTTGAGGGTTATGAGTAAGTGACACTGGCTGACTGAAGTTATAGGATTAAAAGTAAAGACTACAGCTACAAGAATTTCTGGAATAATCTGTTTGTGGACTAAGTTCTGCCTTCTAAATGATCATAAAGCGGTTCAATATCCTGCAGGATACTTCCAGTCTTTCCCAGGTCACATCATTACACATATCTAGGCAGCGCTACATCCAACATTTGGACACCATATAATAAAAAAACAGTCTCAGAGAAAATCTGTGGACTGTATTTGTCACATAACTACTGCATATAAAAAATATTAAGAATAACATGTACAATATATACAATGAACAGACAGAATCCCTATATATGCCCCAAAATATCTGTATGTTTATAGACACACTTAAGCAAACACAGCAACAACATGTTGCTCCTGTCACACTGGCTCCAGAATTCTATGTAGTGTCTTAATAGTTGATGAGTAACTTGAAAAAATTATGAAACCACTACAGAAGCAAAGACATTTACAACTTTAGTCATAAAAAGCTTAAGCATTAGACTTTACTTTAATCAAGCAACTTTTATAATGCCAAAACTATTTCAGTTATTCTTCAGCAGAGGGCAAGAACAGAGATTTCTAGTTCACTTGCTGCCAGAAGAGCATTACCTATAATTTACCCATCAGCCAAATTAAGCATCAGAATAGCAATACTAATCTAAATGGATGTTTTGAAGACTTGTGATGAAGGCAAGCAGTTATAAAGCATTTAGTTGCTTGTTTGTTTGTTTTTCTTTCACAATCCAGGTCATATTTTGTGCTCTGTATGTATTCCTTCTCCAACATGGGCCACAAATCCTCTTCATATGTCAATTCCCTTTCCACAATCCTGCTGCCTTCCAAGATTCTTCCCAGATTACACCTCAGATTTGCCAAGGCCATTTAAAGTTAATGTAGGTGGACTGGCTGAAACATTCTTCAGGCTACAATCCTTCCACAGGGCTTTCATCCCTGTCTCTCATGTCAGTAATACTCTATGTACTGACAGAAATTTAACTTAGCTTTACTACACTTGCACATGGGCAGACTGATGAAATACTACAGAAAGGAGTAGCAAATTTCATAACGCATCACGTAGACCAAGCATACACACATAAGGGATGTGTGCAGGGACCTGTGCAGTGATGTTCTTTCCTTTAGCGCTGGTAAGAAATTAAAGACTTCATCAGTTTTCAGAATAATATTTTCAGCAGTTTTCCAGAATAAAAAAATCACAAAATATTGAAAGTGTGATCCAAAACCTCAAACAGTTCTACAGCCGGTCAACATCCATGGCTGGGAAACCTGACTTCTAAGAATAAAAGGAAATAACCATTGTATTGACTGTCACAAATTATTCCAGCTTTTTCCATAATACTTTAACCTAAATGACCTTTTAATTTATAGATCCATGAGGGATCCCAGTAGAATGGTTATCATGTTAGGAGTATGTTTCTCAAAAATACAAAGGTCTTTTTCTTATGACATTCATTTTCTTATCACACTCATCACCACTAACAGTCTCAGAGGTGTTCAACTATTCAAACTTGTGTCAAGAAAAAATTATTCAAAAGACCACAGTGTTGTCAGAGGCGGCAGTGGGAACTACTGGAGTTAAATGGCAGGATTATCCCACAACTGGCATATATTCATAACTTTCAACATAACCTAAACACATTCTAAAGTTTCTTGATCAGGAAACACCATATTTTGGTTCATTTATTGAATTTATTTCAGAAAAACTTTTTTGTTGTTTGTAGATTTTAGAAATGCATATGGAAACTTGCATGCTGGTATATATAAAAGCAACAAGCAGGAAAAAAATCCAAATTCTTCCTCATTTCTACAGATCTGGCATATCTTATTTTCAATATATGACAGGTCTCATATTAGAAAAATCTGACGTTTCAAATTTAAATTTAAAGCCTCAAAATACCTGAGTGCTTACCTGGTTGACACCAAGGAATAGAAAGCATTCTCTTTTGCTAAAGGAGTGCAAGTATCTGTCTCTTTGTAACAAAAAGGATGCAAACTTCTTCCACATTACAATTAAAAAAAGCTGAATCCTTAATTTTCATATCAGTGAGGCACCCCTTAAAAATCTCCTGGCACAATGCTGTCTTGGGTGAGGAACCTTGCTGTTTTGTGGAAGGCATTTTCTTCTGTCACTAAAAGGCTATAACAGAAATCACTTTTGGGCTTTTTACAAATTATGAAGAGAAAATTAAATTCCTTCTCTCTTAAATAAGTTGTTTTAATTAGAAGTGGAAGTGAGACATAGCTCCCAAGAGACCCACAGTGCATGGATCCTCATTTGAGACAAACAAAAATGTCATTTGCAGCAAGAAAAGTCTGTTTGTGGGTGTTGAACCCCACGTGTGCTGAGCCATAATGATGATTTCTGGAGTGCTCACAGCTAATTTACAGGCTTTCCATAAACATAGCATTACAGTGTTTGAATAATTCCTAAACATAGAGGAGTTTATCCCAACACGTCTGACTGTAATTATCCTGTTGAAGGAAAGCAAAGCAGAGTAATCACATCTTAGAAAAGTGATTCCTCAGAAAATAGCATACAAACCTTTCCTATTTCTGTCCTCTCTTTGAAAGCCATTTCAAATTTTTGTTACTTAATATATTTTTAAAACCTCTACTTATTACAATAAATCCTTGCTTTAAGTTTAAAACCATTTGAGTTTTCTGGGGGAAGTTCATTACATAGGGAATGGTCTCACTAAGCACATCCACCTTAAAGATCAGCTTGAACCAGAATCCACATGACACGGTAAGCTCCGCAACCATTTTGGCTCAACCAAAAAAGAGCACTTGCTATTTTATCTGTTTCTTGTAGGTTAAGATAAAATGTCTGACTGGAATTTCTAATTTTTTAGCAAACAGGAAACCTTCATTTTTAGATTAGAAAAGCAGCACTGATTAGACGGCAGTGATTATAAAGTGGCTCAGCAAGAGATGCAGCGCTTGTTGCAGATACATGGGAAACTCATCTCAGAATTTATTAGCCTATGTTGTCTGGACCAGTTTGCTCCCAGGCTTGCCGGGCTGTCTAATGGATCAAGAAAGAGACAAAGCAAGTTCTCAATTAAAGATTAAATTCCTGTAACTCCCGTTGTACTCCTTACTAACCAGATATTTAAATGCAGAACGCATCTGTAAGCTGTAAAAGGCAGGGCTTTGACTGAAAGGCAGGTACTAGAGGGAGTCTGACGCGCACGAGGGCTCAAGCAGCCACTGCTCAGCCTGCCTCCTCCTCCTGAGAGCACGACTTACCCATGTGGCACATAATCTCTCACCCTCAGAGGTAATGCAGTCATGCTCACTAACTCAGCGCTCTGCGCAGCATCTGCCTTAGGACACTTCCAGTGAACACACTGCAGACAACTGCATCCCAGATTTCATCAATTTATTGTGCTGGAGTCACAATATCCTTGGAGGTATTTAAAAGACCTGTAGATGTGGTGCTTAGGGACATGGCTTAGTGGTGTTGCGGTGTTGGGCTAAAGGCTGGACTTCAAGATTAATCTTAAATGTCTTTTCCAACCTAAATGATTCTATATATTCATATATGGTTATCCAAGTAAAGAAGCAAATGTCGCCACTTAGCAAAGTATGTTCAACAAAGAAAACATGATTTTAAGAATGTACCTGTTGCTTCAGAACTGTGACCAACAATCTGCTTTCTCCATCTAACACTGAAGATACTTTACCTCGGCTTGAAAAACTAAGTTATAGGCATACAATAACCATTAGGTTGCATCAAACTTTCATTATAAGCACATACATAGATGCACCTTTACTCAAACCCAGTCGGAGAATTATTGATTTGCCACGTTTTCACATGTGCGAAGCAGCTATTCCATAATATTCTCTCAGTTTCTCTCAGGATCGCAATCCTGATACTCAACTGTGGACTTCTCTAGTAGTCCACTAGCAACAACTGTCCACTTCAAAGAATACATCCTGTATTTACATACGGAGTCCTTCCCAGTATAAATGCATTCTGCGTGAAAAAAAATCTAATGAGAGAGAATTGCTTTTAAAAACAGGTAGTAAGTGACCTTTTATAACTCTAAAACCTTCCATGATAGTCCTACAGACTAGCGCCTCTGCAAACATTTTTTATGACTGCATAAATTAATATGGCAAGGTCTGTAGAACAGTCTAAAAATCGATCTCTCGGTCTCAGAAGACACCTACATATTTATCTGTGCTTTTGCAAAATGCTACATCAATGCTGAATAGTCCAAGCATTTATTTAATATGATATTAGTTTAACCTAGCAATGCTCCAATCAATAAATAAAATTAGAATAATTTACTCTCCCATGACTAAATGCTGAATTTAGCAGTTTTCCAGATACGCAGCCAGATGAGACCAGAGATTTAATTTCATTAGGAGTGCTTTTTGCTGTGCTCTTCTAAAACAAAATCTAACTTTTCCACGAATAAATGAAGCCATTAAAACAGCTTTGTAATTTTAGAGAGCAGCCTTAGAGCCAAACTGTCCATCAGCATCAAGTTAACAGTAAATAGATCACATTCACCTTTTGTTTCACGCAATACTATTCAAAATAATAAACTTGCAAATAAATAATTCAAAGCATTATTTACTTAAAGTGTTAAGCAAAAAGTCACATTGGCCCTACTTGGCTATGATAGCCCTTGAATGAATCCTATTATCTTTGGATCCACAATACTTTAAATTGCCATCAGCGCGAAGCATCACAACGATCAGCCATGGTTTGGATCAGGCCAAATGAAATAATTTCTGTGCCACCATATTCAGCACAGAAAGCTTTCCTCTAAAATAAGATGTTGGCTGTCACTTGGCACAGCAGGGAGACAAAACTGTCAAAGAAACCATCTATCCTTATCTTTTTCCTTTGATACTTCTAACTCTGTGCTTTGCACTACTAAAGGCTTTAAATTCTTTCTCCTTTAGGAAAAAAGTGTCTTACAGTACTAAAACGTTTTTCAGTTTAATTCACTCTACAGGAGTGGTGTTCCTCTGCAAGCTAAGAGCTGCTCCCAAGGCTACATGCACTGCAGGAGGAAAATGTCCTATAGGCTCAAGGCTCAAATTCTTGAAGATATTTAGGGAGCTACCCAGTTTGGTTAAGTTCAATGGGAGATAAGAGCCCAAATTCCTTTGGGATCCGTGCCTTAGTGTAGTCCTAAAACATATGGTATTTTCAAAAAGTACTCTCTTTTTAATAATTATCAGCATTCCCCTGAGAGAAATACCACAGTTATGTAGCATCATCTATGTGTATAATTTAAATAGAGTCAACAAAACACAGTAACTGTGAAAGTTTGTATATCCTATGGATCACATCACAGCATCCAGGGAATTGAGCATATAAAAGCTACAGATCTTAGCTGAATCCCACAGCTGGCTGCTTTTGTAGTGGAGACAGCATTTCTGAAAGTAGCCAAATGGCAACTGCTGAGCCTTATAAGGCCCTTAGAAACTTCAGAAGAGAGACTGGTATAAGCAGAACCACTGTCCGTAGACTTTGCTTTGGACCCTCCAGCCCCATTCTTTATTCTCACCCTCTGACAAACACAGCTTCACAGATCACGGTGTCTGTACGTGCCAACTGATGCCATCTATTGCCATTTATCTTGTATCGGATGTATGCTAGATGCTTGACATGATCCACTCATTTTAAGAGGTTTTGTTCCACCCAAAGGAACTTTCAAACCAATTTTACACATGATAGAGTGGGGCTACAAGATAAGGAAGCACAAGCTTCAGAATTATGGCAATCATAAGCTGACACAATTAATCAATGTGCGCAGAGAGCCAACAACATTCATGTGTTGTGCAGATATCTCCAAAGACCACAAAAAAAACAGATCATTTGAGTTCATCATTGCCAACTTGGCTGAAAGTCAGATCACGTGCAGTGAGGGATGGATGTAAATAAGAACAGACAACTAATGTACCAGGACCTTCTACCTCCACCAAGGAAACTGATATCATGGTGTTTTGATGTCAAGGCTGAACTCATGTTAAAATTTTTTACTGTTAAAACAACTGGCAAATAGCATTTCTTTGTCTTACGGAAACAGAATAAGCTTAAGAGCCATTCATGGGGAGGAATGTTTCAGCAGAAGGTTGGAATTAAGCCAGAGGCAGGGCATAGTCTCTTCCCAGCAGTCGTCAAAGCTCCTACTGAATAAAAGATTGAGTCATGGCTGTATTGGCCAAATCCCTATCATTTCCTTGTGCTACCGGACTGAAGAGTAAAAGAGTAGAAATCCAACATTCCCCATATTATACAAGGAGTCTTACCAACTCTTTTGATCTCATCGTAATAATTGTCTTAAACACTGAAAATATATCCTTGTATTTGCAAGAACTACCTTGGTCAGCAGTGGTTGTCCTAAAGAGAATCCTCAAAAGAGGCTTTCTAAACAGCACAGAAGCCTTCCAGTATGAAATACAGGATTCTTTTTTTGGACACGATTCTCCTCCTTTGAAACTCTTCTAAACACTTTAAAGCCCAGGACTGCTGTATGCAAATTGCTCAAAAATGACAATTAGTAGGTGCCAAGAATTTTCAAAAGCCTACCATAAAAACTGCACGAGAAATAATCACTAACGAGTACAAAAAGCACAGGAATTTGTGGAGGAGTATAAGGAAAAAAAAGGAAGAGAGAGGAGGGACACCAGGAACATTAAGTTTTTTAAGCTTACCTTAAGAATCTGCTGTCACGAAATACAGTTCTGTAAGCAAACCACAGCTCCACACCCATGTAAACACTTGGAAATTTTGCCTACAAACAGGAACCACAAGATTCTGAACCTTAAAAGCAGTTCGTGCTTTGTAAAACAGTTGCTTGGTCTCCTCAGCTAGCACTGTCACAAATCTGTGTCCTAAACACATATTGAGATCTCTCTTTCACAGTTCCATCCCATCAATCAGTCCTTAACACCTATATTTATAGCCTCGTCCTCCTTCCCTCACCCTCTGCGCTGACTAAACCGTAGGGAAGACCTGGGATAAACCTAAACAAGAATTTCCCGTGTACGTTCAGAAATGGATAAGTCAGTAACTACAACACCTCCTTAGGGGTTTCTACACTCTACTTGGTGGTTACTGAAGTTTGAATCACACGTATAGGCACTTCTCACCCTCAGCAAGATCCACCATTGTTACTGCCCCATGGCCTCAGCATGACTGCCAGTAACAGGACAAACGGAAGTACACTGTAACGCACAATCTGTGCATCGGTGAGCTAAAATGGTTTTAGAATGAAAGGCACCGTTTTGTAAGACAAAGCAAAGGAAAATGGGCTTCAAAACATGAAAGACTGATTTCGTACTAAAAAATCCTTCCTAATAAAACACATTATTTTCTTGCAGGAGAAATTACTAAGAAAAAAGTGTTTTCCAGAGAAAGGAAATGCAGAAATATCAATTAGAAGCTAAATTTTAAGATAGAAAGTTTACATTTCAATTTAAAGGCAATTCAAGTCACTGGATACACACATTTCTCAGCCTGTGCAAAGACTCATTGGAAGACAGAGAAAATACACAGTACTGACTACACAGCCAGCACTACAAAGCAGACCTTTAAATTACACCCTTTCCAGGCAGCCAAAACAATTCCTCTGGAAGAAATATAAACAACTTGAAGCTTTTATTATCTTGTTCCATTCCCCTGGAGCCTTAGAGATGAAAGAGATACCAAAGAGTGGATCACCCGTGTGTCTTGTTTCGTGGATTTTCTGATTCTTTTTGCTAAGCACATTTTGAAAACAGAGCTCATATCACACAAAACTAATGCATTTTCTAACACAGCAACAGAGCCGTATTTCCCCACTCCCACTTGTCACCATTAAAGTAGCTTATGGTTGAGGGGAAAATGACTTTGAACCTGCCACTTAAGGACTTCTGCACTAAGCAGGAGATAAAATATGTCTGAAAACAGTCAGATGCAGGAGTGCTTAAAAGCAGCAGCATGGTAGAAGGGCATTACCTGAACAAACTTCGCAATTGCCTCTTCTCTGCTTAACTTATTAGTGCGGAGATTTAATAGGTTCTGAGGTTATGTGGTTACATTAATCTCGATAATTTGTATTTTCACAAGAAGATTAATATTTCATGATGCTTACGGGAGGACCAAACACTAGAATCTTAAACTTCTACGTCCTTGGGGCTGCAGCTGTTACCAGGCTGCAGCCTGTAAAACAGAGGAGATTCTGCTGCCTCAGCAGAAACGGGAGAATTTAAATCAAAGCAGCACAAACCAAATACAGTGCTAAATCTTATTTCTTTTCCCTGGCAAAAGCTGAAGAGTCCAGGCAGTATGTTACCAGCTACCTAGGTCGAAAAGGCTATGCTGGCTGCCAGCACTTCTTGACCTGTTTCTTTATAACTTGCCAGAAAAGGAGAAACAGCATGATGCATCTGATTTACTATCATGCAGGGCACAAATGTTTGCTGACTGCACAAGGTATAAATTTTCCCTTCACTCTTCTTACGTATTTCAAGATGCTAAATTGAATTATCCTCAGGAAGATAAATAGTGCATAAATAGAGCATTCATGATTATAAATAGTCCTAAACAGACCTTTTGGCAGTGGAATAAAAAGCTGATATTACGAGTTTCAAAAAAATTGATCTCATTTGCCCAGTGTCTGTCTCCCTAACAGCTGGGTGCTTAGAGCAGAAGAGTTTATCCTGATTTTTCTGCTAAACCTTCAGAGAACAACTTAGCCTCTGACGTACTAGTTTATGCAAGAAGGAAAAATGTCATATCTTTAAGGGGAAGCACAGCCTTGGCAACTATCTAGATGAAGAAGATCAAAGAGAACCTGATAAAACAGCAAAGCCATGTAAGGCCGCAAATCTCCAAAGCTGCATTGGTTTTTTTTTTCGAGCAGGTGATCAGACCCACAGCCTCCAGCGGCACTTTTGAAGTTGATGTTTCCTTTGATTGCTCGGTCTATATATTAACCTCCCCAGTGACTACGGAACCATTGTGATTAACAGCATTTTGTTATATGTAGAGGCTTACACACAAATGTCTTGGGTCATCACCATATTCTGTTTCAAAATATTGCAATACTGCCCTATTTTGACACCTGTTGCAGTTTTACTTTTATATCATTGAAGAGGGGTCGCTAATTGCAGTGTGTTTACAGAGAACCATTCAGAGGATGGCACAAGAAAAAACAGCGCTTAATGAGCTTCAGAAATACTTCCTAAGTACTCATTACATTACATGACAATTTCAAATTATTTTAGCAAAGGGAGTGCCTATCAACAAGAAGTGGTGCATCATCCATAACTCCTATGAGTTGAGCTAGTTTGTCAGCTTAAATTTGTGGAAGTCTTTTCAGGACATGGAAATTTAAATTAAAATTATAGCAGCATGCAAGCACTCTGCAGAAAGTTCCTGTCACTGAGGTGACACATGAGCCTCCACAACTCCACGAGGGTTGGTGCTCCTGTCTAATTTCACAGTGATACAGCAATCATCTGCAATGCCAAAATAGAATGAAGCCCCAAACATGATTAGTTCCTATAAAGCTATTATATTTGGCTGAAAAATACTAGATTTCTTCATGCAGTTTTTATAGCTATGTGCCTCCATGGCTTCCAAAGCTTTTCATTCTTCCAGCCTTGGTCCCAGCTAGTTCTGAGACATGATCAGAAGAATTACTTAAAAAGTCTAGCTGTAATAAAAATGGTTGCTGAGCTCCCCAGGACAGCAATAAAACGCACAGATACTTCCTAATTATTGAGTGGCATTGAGCCCACAGTATTCTATCCATCAGCAGATGATGTAAAAGGCATAACACTCTTCCAAAAATCACTGAAAGGAAAAATACAACTGTAGCCAAGATAGGTGTCGTAAGGCAAAAGAGGAAAAAAATTAGCCGAGAACGCAAAATGGATGGAAATCTGGGTCTTAGACCCACAAAGATAGCTCAGAACTGTTGGATACATTGTATCAATATCAACCACAGTCAAAAATAATTACTTTTTCTCAAAATATCCACACAGATACAGAGGAACAGAGACACAGACCAAAGCAGCAAACAAACTGATGCATTTGGAATCCTCTCTCGCAAGATTTTACCCACACGAGCAGCGTATGAGTGACAGCTCCTTAAACTCTGCCTCACCCCTTCCAGCTCAGAAGATTAAACCGTTCTAGTCCAGTGAACGTGGGCAGCCAAGAGGCTGGCCACAAGCTGTTCCTTGGATTGGTGTCAACTGAAAAGCAGCATTTGAAAAGAGAGATCTGCAATTGCTGCTTTTACACACTTTTCAGTGAGGAGCAGAGTGGTTGTGGACACCAAGAAGCAAGCATCGCCTGGCTGATTTCATAATAAATGTCTAAGCAGGTCATTTTGGAGAACAGAAGGAGAATGTCCCTAGTAAAGAGCTACAAGGGAACAGTGCTTTACTGGCATTGAAGAGAGTCAGTGGTAGAGAAAGAAGTGGTAGGAAAACAGTACTTTTAAACCAAGTAAAACGTGAACTGGATCAAACACACAGTAAATCTGAGTTGTGATGGTAACAATCAACCCACTACAAAAAAGCAAACGTAGCATTCAGACATCAGTTCCCTCAGGACTACTGTATCCTATCAGGCATGGTAAAGAGAAAATTACCATTAGCAATGTAGCATTATTTTTAATTGACCCAAAAAAACAGCTCATAAAATGTTTCTAGTCTGCCAAATGAGGTTTTAGGGGTGTGGGAGGACACCTAAGGTTTTTAATGTTTCTTACCAACAAAATATCCATTACAGTGGAAAACGGAGTAAAAGCTTAATCAAACTGATGAGAAAGTAAGGGAAAGCATCCAGCGTATTCTGATCAATTAAGGGCTATATTCACAAGAGCATTACACTGTGTCTGTGATCAATTCCCAACTAGCTACATACACAAAAAAACCCAACTCCAAGACTGTGCCATACCCCGTACAAAGTTACTCAAACCAAGAACCTCCGCGAATTATTTGGTCTGTAATATCTTCAGCTATGAAACTTAGACGGTAGAGGCATGGTCAAAAATCTACTGATAACTCAAAGATGCACAGACCACTTGGATGTTGCTACCCTGCAACTTCAGTAGGTTTTGGCATTGCAAGGTTTTGTGAACACCTATTTTTGTGACCATAAAATGTTCCAAGAAATTTTCTGAAAATGATGGGATCAGCAGCAGCATTCTCATCTAAAAATCTCGTGGCCTCTTCTTGCAAAAGAAGTGAATGACTTCACTGACAGTTGCGTCCTCGTCCAATATTAACCTATTGTCCCAGCAAGTTAAGGCAGAGGTCTGAAATGCTTCGGGGAGAGAAGAACTTGTGCTTTCTTTTTGATCATGAAACAAGTTCATGCCATACACAGGAAATACCTATACAGGTACTTTTTTTGCACACTCATTGTCTTTTGAAATTCACTGGCAATTTGGAAACCGGCCAAATATCACACAGTCTTTACAAGGTTGTTTTAAAAGTTAGATCAGTTCCTTGATCTGGTTCATGGCACAGCCGTACAAACATTGTGCTGGCACAACAGATGTCTGGGGGAAGGTGAGGAAACAGGAATGCTTCATGTTGCATTGCTATCAAAAAGAACTTACCACGAATCCACAGCCTCCATATACAGACAACGTACAAATAAATTCAAGATGAAGTCATTTGAAAATATTGCAACACCTGACAGACACAAAGAAGCAAATCACAGAATCACCTGAGTTGGAAGGGACCCACAAGGGTTATCCAGTCCAGCTCCTGTCCGTGCATAGAACAATCCCAGCATTCACGCCGTGTGTCTGAAGGCATTGTTCAAATGTTTCTTGAACATTGTCAGGTTTGGTGTTGTGTCTGCTTCCCTGGGGAGCTGTTCCAGTGCTCCACCATCCACTGGGTAAGGAACCTTTTCCCAACATCCAACCTAACCCTCCCCTGGCACATCTTCCTGCCATCCCCTCGGGAATAAGAAATTAGAAGTTCCCTAACATCTTGCATTTTCTGTTAAGTCTTTATTGTTCAATGATAGTAAACTGACAACAGTTAAGATGATTCCAAATATCAGCTTAAATGAAAAGAAGCGACACTACCAAAAAAACCCCAGAAAATCCAAATGCTATCCTATCATTACAGTCAAAAGCAAAAGCAGTGCCCTAGGCATGATTCCAAAAAAATTGACAACACTGCACACAAGAAGTGATTTGACTAAAAATCTATTACATAACACTGATATTAAGCAGGGTTTCTCCTAGCCTAAGACTGGACCAAAGAATGTGCTATTTTTGTTTTGTGAAAGACATGTCTGTCTGAAGCCCAGAAAAGGCCACTGGTACCTAGCAGGCTTTCTCTGGCAGGCACAGACCTTCCTTGAATTTATTCCTGCTGGAACTACGTTACATGTCTTGGGAAGAGATGAACTGAGATTCTCACATGTTCGGTGTAGAAGTATCTGTCTCAGCCCACCCATCATATTTATAAAATCTTCTAATAATTAATCACTCTGAATTAAACATTTGTCTGTCTCCTGTAAATTTAATCTCAAAGTCTTTCATCCCAAAACTTTGTTGCTCAGCTGAAGAGGAGGCTTTGTTGTCCATTTAATTACATACTGTGGTCAAGACACCAGCTCACTTTACCTTGGCAAATAAAATAATATTTTTTAATTCCTTGTTGAAGCAACATTTTTATTTTTTTAGGTTTCCTCGTGGTTCTCGTGGGAGATAAATATGTTGGCTGGTTGCTTTTTTCCCTGAACAGATTTCCTCACTACTAGCACCAGAACCGGACAGTCAGTTCTTATAGCAGTTACCTTCAGCCAGGAACAGCTTTCACTATTCCTGCTCAGAATTCCCCCACCGGTAAAAAGATTGTATTTGCTTTCACCCATAACATTGGAGTTTCTGGCAGATAATCAGTCAATGTAAACCATCCTAAGAATCAAAGAGTGACTGTTCTGAACACATGTCCATTATTTTGTTCCACATGTCCAGCTAGTCCTAGGTCTGCTAAAAGTACATCTGCTGAACACGATTTCCACTTGGAGTTCTGTTTTGTCACGGGTGTCTGTAGGATAGCAATGCTGTTGGTCAACTGACCCTATGACTGCTGGATACTGTGTAACTTTTCTCGAAAGCTCATCTAGCATAAACAAATTAAAGATTTTGCAGAAATATATTTAATCAATAATATTACTTTTAATCTAATTACAAATAGCTGATTTTTCACTTTAGTTGACATTAATCATGTTACTCTCCTAATTTTCAATTAATCGAGTCACATACCAGCTGTCCCACTGTTTTGCCTGGAACTGATGTAAGGCTGAGACAAGAAATCCCCAGGTCATTGTCTTTGCTCTCTCTGGTACGTTTAGTGCTCCACAATCTATTTTTTTTAAGAAAGAGTATGTGTGTATGCGTATATATATCCCTCAGCTCCAATACAACAGAGAACTCCTTGCCTATTCTTATGTATCAGATATGTGGGGCTACTGATTTTTAAAAGTCTTGTTAGTAACTTATGTATCTTGTGAATAGCTGTCGGCACGCACTTCACTCACCATTATATGAATTGTTCACCTGTTTATTTATCAAAATCAGAGCAAAAATTTCTAAATATTTCTGTCATTTCTCATTAAGTCTGCACATTCCAAGCTTCAGGTAAAGGAGTGCCCCTAAAATACTACAACTGTACTCATAATTTAATTCTTTTGATTACACGGAGATTGATTTATATAGGAGATGCATTTTTATCAGTGTTCTCTGCAATTACTCAAAAAATGAAATACAGATGAATCTCTTGGAAGCAAAGTGCACCAAGTGATCTCCTTTATCCAGAAGCAACTGACTGTACCCGATACATGCACCAGTCACAAGAAAAACTAAGGAGGATTTTCACATCTAAAACTTAGATGTACTTTATATACACTAAACATCCTCATGACTAGGGTCCTATCTCCTCCATAAAGCATTTCACTACATAAAAATAATCCTATATTTAGGTGAATATGGTGCAGGATTTGGACTGTCAAATGGCATAGAACTTCGATTGCTCTGCTTTGCTCCAGGTGCTAGTTTTATATGATTGGATCTTTGACAGATTCAGACAGTGAAAATATTTTTCAGTTATCAAACTCCATGCTTTTATTTAATTATTCGGCACTCTCAAGCATAAAATGCATTATGTACACAAAGGGCTTTTTATTCTCTATTGATAATTTCCTGATTGTACTGGCTGACTACAGCTTTGCAGTGTGAACGCTTCTCGTTTTAACTTCTTATCTATTATCTGCGAAATAGATGTAAATTATAAGTAGCCATTAAGAGAATAAACATCTCTTGAAAACCATGTGTGTGATTCCTAATGATAGAAGACTTCATAAATATTCCACACCTTCTTAACTGTAATTAGTAGAGCAATGCTAAGGGTAAATCAAAATCAGCTACTGAAAGCAGGAGGACTAAACATAGAAGAGTCCATGCCTGGAAGACCTTATCAAGGGGGGGCAGGAATGTTTTTGAAGTAGTTTTACTCACCTGACACTCACATTAGGTAGGATCTTTCTTTATAGTATGGCACTGTAACTAAGCAGACATTGCCAGAAAACAGCTGGTCTTAAACTAATAAAATAGATGCTGAAAACATACAGATGAGTGGGAAACCCTTTTCTCATTCCACCAAAAACCTGAAGAGAAGAAAAATCCCAATTTAAAATTGGGATGAAAAACTAATTTCAAAATTCTAGAGCACCCCAACTGAGAAATTAGCATGTTTAAACAGAAGTGCTCTAATTTCATAATTGTCATGCATATCATTTTTACATTTCCGAATAACTACCATTCATAAAGTTATTTAAACTAAAAAATATTTATGCAGAACGTGCATAAACGGCCTGTATGGATACTTCTGAAACTGTCCGAATTGCCTGAGGAAATCTGTTGAAACAAAGCACTGTTGGCTATCCCAGCTTATAGCGTTTCCACGCCATCGGCACAGCGACCGACTGCCATTTTCTGTGCAAGTATTGGAGGACGGAAGGTGGGGACAAACTGCTACCAGTTCCCTTCTTTATGTAGGTTTTCATAGTCTCTACCTACGCCTGCAATGCTACTTTTGTTACTGCTATATCATCGTTAAGACAGAATTTCCTTTGAAGCACAAATAACTCCTTTACTTTGCCCAAACAGAAACTCATTTTTGAGCCAGCACTAAATAAGATGCAGGAAGTCTCCTTCAGAAAATGTCTTGAATTTCAATTTATGTTTCTCTTCGTCTTATCATTTCAGCATCTTTGTCTACTAATAAAGCCTTTATACAGCACATAAAGTGTTTAACTTTCACAGTGTCAGGAGCTGCAAGTCATTTATTCAGACCTGACCTGAGGATTCTTGCTGTTCTTGTAGTGTGCAGTGCACCTAGAGCACAAACCCATTATTGTGGTGTTTGAGTTTCCCATTCTCAGCTACTGCTACTCACAACTGAAATTGTCTAAAAGAAAAAGCAGCAATCTTTTTTTCCCTAATAAACCAAATACGCTCCAACTCCTAATATTAATAAGTCATTTTAGTGCAGAGTACTGCACAGTTCTTCCACAGCAGCCTGTAAGCCAAGTTCCGCTAATTACACACCTAATTGTCTACAGAAAGACTGATAGCAACTTCTTCACAAAAAAAAGTTGGCTGCATACTGTAATAAAAGATATCTGAACGCGTTATTGTAATTAAAAAGTCTTGGAGATGCTGAAAAGACCATGTTGTGGCAAGTATTCATTATACAACAATCAGACATCGACTTTCAAACCACTTAATATGTAGAACAATGCAGGTGAGAGATGCATTCACCAAACCCTAAAATGAAGGAAAAAAACCCCTTTTAGTCAACTTGAAAACAATTAACAAGTTCTTGCAAAAAAAAACCAAAACCCAACACCCCACTGCTCTGAAAAGACAACTCCTTGGCTACAAATACAAATGAAGACCAGACGTGATTTCTTAGGCAAATTATCAGAATAGGTCTTTTACGTTCATCTCACATTTCCCTCTTTCCTGCTTTGCCCTTTTTGCCCTGACACACCCCTCTCAGCCCCCAAACTTGTTGTGACTGCAGGTGATGAAGAGATGAGTGTCTTCACGGTGTGACACAAGTGAGGTCTAGACAGGACACCGCAGCTGACAGCCCCACTCAAATGTTCGATACACGACAGTGGGAAACATACAGAACCACGCCTGGGTGAAAACAGATTTTCTTCCCTGCCATTCAGCTTCTTCAGTTAGCAAATATTGTTCACTTCATTTAAATTTGATAAGAATATTTCTGGGCATTCACTATCCTTATTTATTGCTTGTCTCTCCCTCCCAGCAAATGCCAGCTTATTTATACCGAGACCCTGATAAAATCTGTGCAACACCTGTCATGCTGGAGTCTTCCCCAACTTCGTCTGAGCAGAAGAGCCTGGTGGGACTTGATATTATACAAATCTCACTTTCTACTCTGCTACTCAAAATTGCCATGCCAGTTAGAGAATTGCCCAGCCAACAACAAAGACTGCTTTAAAATGGGAGATCCCCGAAGAGCCACAATTTGTAACCATTCTGTGTTGTACGCTGGATGGCTCTTTACAGCAGTCACCATCAAATCCGACAACAGCAGAAGGCAGAGAAAGCATCCACTTTGCAATATTTAGATTGTTTGTGATAACTCAGGATTTCTTTTTCCTAAGCAGAAGTTTTCTGCTCATATCCCTGGTCCCCAGGAGAAATATAATTTAGATGTAGAATTTCAAACAAATAGAGAATATGCTAAGAGAATAAGATGACGAAAAAAGAGAGTTATAACTAAAAGAGAAAATCACTTTAATGACTGCTGTGCTGGCCTGGGACCCCACAGATCTGATTCTTCTCCCAGTTTCCCATTCCATCACAGTAGTAACCACAAATTAACAGTTTCTACAGAAAATTACTTCTAAGAGTCAGATTATCTGATTCCTTTCTGCTGAGATCATCCCTAGAAATGCTTCAGATGTCAATGATTATTGAGGACCAAGGACAATCAGCAATCATGGCAGCTGCCAGGCCAACAGGTACCAGGGGGGAGGTTTTGACCACACCATGGTCAACTGCAGTGTGCCACTTTCTCAAAACCAAAGAGACTTCCTGAAATTTCGGACAATTAATCTCTTGCAAAACAGAAACAGACATCCTGTTCAGGCACTTTCAGAAGCACAGGGTAAAAGGTTCGAAACAAACAGCAACACCACAACAAGCAACGGCTGTTTTTTCTTTGGAATTTCTGCAGTTTTAAGGGTTTTGATCAACAGCATCAATGTTTGTAAAAATTATAATCTTAGACTGCTGAATAGTAGGGCCTACTCCTCTAAGACTTTCCGAGTGGGATTTTTAATTATTATTATTCCTTTCCTCAAAAGGAGGCAACGCGAGATCTTTGTTTTATTATAGTCACAGTTGTCAGCATGTCACGTAAAATGTCAGTTCTCATCTTCACCGGGCAATTCTCTGACTAAACTAAGAGACAGGCCAATCCAAACAAAAATACCTTCTGAGGATAAACAGATGGAATTAATTGTCAGTGCTATAAAACCATTTCTGGGTATTTAATAAAGCTTTTTAGGAAAAAGCAGGCATCCTAGGACCAATGTCTTTTCATACAAAATTCACGAGCTCTATTAATCTATCACGTAATTTTATTGGATCCTACATAGCTCCCTCAAGGCAAGGACAATTTAAAGCTAATTAAACAGAAACCACTACATTCACTGTATTCCGTGCTAAGCTGAGGATACTGCTTCTGAGCTTCAGTACTGAGCCTTTTACAGTAACATGCTACCAAACTCTTTCAAATTACATGTAAATATACAAACTGACATGAAGTAACAAGTGAACAGGTACTCCTTGATATTTATACACCTACCTATTAAAAATATGGTAGCACTAATTTAGCTCAAGACCAGAAAAAGCATTCCAATATTTAAACCACGTTTTCTCAGACATGCGCAGTTTTCTAAAACTGCATAAAAAAATGCCATTCCAGGGTTAACACATCATATCAGGTTTCTGCTCTATGTGTAAGTTTATCTAAACTTCTGAGCAAAGCCCCATCTTAATTTCAGGGGCTGAGAAGACAATATTGTCAAATGCTTTCCCAGGAAGATGAATTCAACAGGTGAATTACTGAAGCTGCGTTGTTAATAATATCTATATAGGTGCCTAAAAATACATCTTGCATATTAAAGACATATAGTAGCTATTGGCCATTACACAGAGAAAATATAAAAATATATATTTATTGTTTTATTTTGTACATGAGGATAGGGGAACTTTCATTTTTTTAACAGAGCTGGAATTCAAGTTAGTTACTTTTCTTCAGCTAGGTGTTCATGTATCATCAGTCTCGTCTCACTCACATGTGAATGAGCTGATGCTCTCTGTTTGGAGTAATCTTACGACTTTTCTTAGGCCAAGCAGTAGCACTTTAAAGTTGACAGAACAGCCATCCAAGCATTTAGTAATTTATTTGCCTTAAAACTCGGCACTATGTAAAGTTTTCAACTGGTTTAAGTGTTTAAGCTTCTCTTGTGCCATTAATATTTAAGGCACTTCCCATTTTTTCAGTAGGTAACAACATCTTAAGTGCTAGTGCCAACTCCAAGATACCCACCATCTCTATAAAAGAATGAATATATGCAAAAAATGCACTTAGAACAATTAAAGGTATATGGAACTTGCATAGCTAAAAGCACAGGAAACGTGAAATGGAAACGGCATTACTTCAGATGCTTTGCACAGCCAGTTCCATATTCGTGTTTTCTACAATAGATCGAATGTGTAGGTAAACACATTAGTGTTTTGCGACAATTTCACAAAGAATTTTCACTTAGATTATAAACTGTGGACCATTTTGCTATGGATAACAGGGCTTCACAAGCAAAATACACAATGACAAGAAATCTTGCCTGTCTGAAATCAGTCCTCGTGTCATCAGACTAACTCAAAGCAGTTTTACTACTTCCAGAAACTCACTAGCTCACTAGAAGGGAAAAGTCACAGTTCCCTAGCACACATTACAGGTGAGACAGAAGTGCTAAACAGCTTATTAAGCAGCATCAAGCTAATTAACATCATATCAGCTCAAACTGGAAGCGATTCAGCAGTCTAAGCTTTGTAGTAGAAGTCATTTCAGGACTCACTGATGTGAAAGGCTAATACTGACATCAAGAAGTGTACAGTTATCTAGCTCTCAAGTCCCAGAAGAAAGCTGTACAGCAATTGTGCACTGGGAAGTGGCCTGGAGTCACCAGCAGGAGATAATTCAGCCATTGTGTTGCTATTTCATTCGTGTTCCTTTATTCAAGTACCCTGTTGCGAGCACACAGAACACAAGGGCAGTTAAGTCTTCTCGGTGTCACTCCAGGGGATCCAGAACAGGAACAAGATCAGAACCTTGGCTCCTTTGGTGCTTGAAGGTTCTCTGTTCATGCAATCTGCAATCTAGGACACATATCAACTCCAATGTCTATTTCTTACAAAGCAATACCCATCAAAAGTTTAATTCTTTTAATGAAGACATAATTAATGCTTTCCATTCATCAGGTCACGCAGGCTCTGACCTACTTCTTCATACTACTACAAGAAGGGAGAATCCGATCACTTTGACAGATTTATTAAAGACAACCAAATGAACTTCAGCAGTCTCACATTGCACATCCTTTACTTGTTGCTGCTGTCCAACTAAATAGAAAGGGATGGGGAAAACTAACAATTTAAAATGTTCCCCATGATCAACTTATTAAATTATTAAATTATCCCTTCCTTGGTATCAGATCCAATCTTTAGAGCATTCGTTCCAAAAGATACATGGAAGACCGAGGCTTTCATATAAAACCATAAAAAATCCTTCAATTTACTGTGCGGTGGTATTAAAGGTGAAGGCATCCCCACATGCCTTTTATCCAAAAGTAGTACTTAATTTATTTAAAAAAATGTTCCAGAGAAGAAGGTCCAGAAGCACTAATGGAAGCCTGAGCTATTTTACCTGAGGATTTCTTGCACAGAAGGAATACAGCACTACAGAAATGACCTTCAAGAACACATTTCACATTTAAGTAGAGGGTATTATCAAGTTATAACATTTTCACGCATCTTTTTATACTGAGAGAGGCTATGTAGTGTGAAAAATTGCAGTGTCTAGTTCTTTCTGGCATAAAGGTCTTCTTCTGTGCTGTGACAGGAGAGTGATATGAGTCACAGATGAAACTTTAGCTTTTCTCTTGTATCTATTTCTCTACAAAGCATAAAAGCCCGTGAATTTCCAATTTGTTTCAGAGATATCAACAAACAGACAGACAAAATCTTTGCTTCTGTCCAGGTATCCAGGTGCCCTGTGACAGCCCACTCCTTCACTGGGGCACCAGCAGCCCTTGCTCTCACACTTACCCAAAAGAAATGTGTCACACAGAGCAACACACCATCACAGAGCCTCAATTTCCTTTTTACCCTCATCTCCATCATTCTATGGAGGCCTTAAATATCTGCATTAACTGTCTTGTTCCCTATTTGACAGCTATTTTAAGCTGTATTTCAAGATGAGTATTGAGCTAAGAATCTAGATCTAAATTCTAATGCTGTGTCACTTAGAGTAATGCCTCTTGGTCCTGGTCTCTACTGCATTCCATTAAACGACTGTGATGGTAAAATATGTCCAGTACAAGGAAGCATATGATGTAAAACATGGTCAGAGTAGCAAGATTAGAAAGGAAATATGAAGAAAAAGAAATAATGCAAGTCCATTTCAGGAGAGGCAAACTGTGAAAGCCAGACTACCCCACAGAAAAGCGGTGATTCACAGCCGCTGCACCTTCCTCAAGGAGAGAGCAAGCATCACTGCAGTGAAAAGCTCTTGGTTTTCAAGCATGATATTGATATAGCACCGAGGAAACAATGGCAAAAAGCTGTTAGTGCTAAATAACTTAGTACTAATCATGCTAAATCTTTGGTCTTTTTCTGAAATCCCATCTAATTGATTTAATTAGCTCTGCTAATATGAGGATTCTTCCCTTGAAATCATGCAAAGTATGTAGAGGGAGCATCGTGTTCTTCAGCAGGGCTCTCTAGAGTCATTCTGAGATTCTCTTCCCTCTCCTTTCTCTTCTATGATCTTAGATAAAATGCTTCAGCCACACTATAAAAACTGACATAAAAAAGGCAATCACTAGCCCATTGGACAAAAAACACAACCCCACAAAAACAGAAACCAAAAAAAAACCCCAAAATATTTTTGATGAGGACCAGATAAACCAGAACTTTCCACGGGAAAAAACTGAAGGTCTTAATGCACTCCCAAGCACCCAATCCCTGAGGCTGAACACCTGTTGCTAGGAAACACAAGGTCCAAAACTGAATAACCCCAGAGGCACCTGAGAACTTCAGAACAGGGCCTTGTAGTTCTGACTTCAGAAGAATACACAGGGTTGGATGAAAAAATACGGTCTGTTAGTGCTTCTTGTGCGGTTGCACAGTACACCAAAAGGATTTCAGTATGCAGAGTGCGTGACACTAGTTCATTTTTAAGCTGACAAATCCAGCACCCAACTTACGCTCCAAAACCTACTCGGGTTAACACACAGTCTCCGGGGAAAAGGTCAGGAGTGCAAATGTTCTGCACCAATGTACACGCAATCACTTAAAAAACCTTTGCTCCCCAAGCCAGGAAGGCTTATGCAGACTAAAATAAACACAACAGACTAACAAAAAATAGAGCTTATTGCAATGAATAAAATATTTCAGATTTTAGCGTGTAAAAATTAAAAAGTCAACATGAGAATAGGCAACTGAAGTTCATTTATTTTTGGATTGTGCATTTATGTCACATCAACTGTACATAAAAGGTTCTTCCCTAATTCATATGGCTTTTTAGTAGTTTGCATAATGCAGAAACTAACAGCAGAAACTAAGCAGAGTCTATAATGTGACTTCATTGTAGTTGAAAGAAATGGAACAGCAAATGAAGTATCCATCCAATATCTGCTTTGAACTGGAAGATATTATGACTTACCAAATTATGTTAGATTTGATTTGGCAAAAAAAAAGTCACTATAATTTAAATCTTTCCTCAAAATTACTGCCAGAAAATCCATGTAGGCATCAAAGCAGTACTAGGATGAAATCCTGTTTTACTATTAATACAACTTCATTAACACCTTCCGTAGCAGTTATTTCTACGTATCTGAAAGAGGACGCTTTTCATTTTTCATTTCTGTACATCACTGCTACCCAGTTCATTCTGTGGTGCTGTCACAGAGCAGCTGCTACTGTATTGATTTATTTTCATATCTATATTTTGTCTTATTGATTGAAAAGTCATTAAAACAAGTTTATGCTTATTTGAAGCTAATATCTAGGCTGCCTCACTTGTAAATGAAGGTATCAGCAGACTGTTTAGCATGTTAATATCTACCAAGCAGAGAACATCGCTACTTCATTCTCTGGGAGTCTCACATTCTAAGCATTTTCCTGAGTGATTAAAGTATTAAAGCTTATTTTTGCAACAACAATTAATACTATGTAGTTTTCTGACAGTCTTCTGACTCTTCAGACTAGAGCTTCAAAGTAATTTAGCAATAAAAGTAAATTAATTCTCAATATCCTGCAGAGTGAGAAGTATTTTTGTTTTTCAAGGGGCAAAAGAAATGTACTGAGCAACATACAGTCCCGTTCAAAATTGGCCTGAAGTCCAGACCACAGACCTGGAGAACTGGCACAACACTTAACTTCCAGCTACGGTTTAGGCTTTGCATACAGTTCATACTTCTGAATATGAAGACCTATATTTCTTACTTCCTGCACTGAAAATCAGAAATTACTGAGGAAAACAATCAAACAAATTACAAATGCACGTAAGATTTTACAGCCAAGCGACAATCTTTTAATCATTAAACTGTAACCACTTTCCGACCTACAACTCCATGAAGTGTTACTTCATTTGCATTCTCAACACTGATCCTCTAGAGCAAGTATAACTGTCAATGCACAATACTGAAGATTATCCCTTGAAAATATAATAGTGTGACTATAAGCAATTACAAATTTTGAGGCTTGAAACCAGAAAAAAGAAAAAAATTAGCTTCCTTCCTTCAGCATTTGTACTTTTTCCAAAACACACTTCAAGGTGAAACTTTTTGGAGCTATAAGTGTCCATAAGAACAGAGGCAGCTATAGTTTGATAATCCTACCAAGTTTAGTAATAATATAAGAACACAGCAGTGTTCAGATGACACAAATCCCATTAAACCGTAAGTTCCTACCCTATAGACAGAAACAGATGACACCAAACAAGAATATAACTGCTTCTCTACAACAGATGACAGGAAAATTGACTCACTTCAGTCTGCTGTTCATCATTGCCACCTCTAAATGCTGGAAGCCCCACCAACGTAGCCAAGCAGAGTCCTGAGTATAGATTTCAAGACAAATGAAAAGGCCAATATGACTGACTTAAGGAAGACAGCTCAGAGTGCCTCTTCCAACCTACTGATTCTATGATTCTATGATACATCTTTTAAGTTAATACCTATTTAATTAGTCAACCTATTTTAAGTAACAGCTATCACTTCCTTTAAAACTTCAGTTTCCTCGTGCCCTTAACAAAATCCTGTGGCTGCTTCATGAAAGACCAACACAGACAGAAGTGAAGATTCAACGCAGACAAACAAGGAGTGAGGAAAATGGAACTAGTGCAAGGACATACAATGTCAGTGTACATGACCTGTTGTTTCTGATTAGTATATTATGTTACCAAATGAGTACTCTCTCCCTAATAAAGCTTATTTGATCATTAGCAAGAAAAATGTATTAATCAACGTATGGGAACTGCATCTTGAAGGTCTAGGCTTTTAGAATGACTTTCACTATTGCTCACCAACAAATAGGATGTGTGAATGCCTGAAAACACAAGGTATAAAAGAATTCAGCAGGAGTACACAGAACAACAATGATGCCTGCAATCATATAGTACGTAGAGCTATTGGAGGACTTTAAACTAGGAAATCTTTCATAACATATCTAACCAAATAAGAGGACCGATAACTGATCTAGTTAATGTCACTTCCAGTTTCACAAATAAATATTAATATGTGCAGTTTGAAAGAAGTGTCCCGCTAAAAGCGGAAGTTGTAAATTATCAAAAAACTTCCACCTACACTAGCTAGAGCTTTGACATGAACCCTAAGTCACTGGACTATGAAGCAACTTCAATTTATTATGTAAGCAAAATGCCAAGTGCTACTTCTATATTTGTATAAAAAGCTACTAAGAAAATGTCTTTGGTTAACTACTCTTTTGCTGCTTTTTATTTGAGAGTGAAAACACGTAAGGCCTCATCAATGCTGCCATCTACAGAGCAATTCTCCATATAAAAATAATTTTTTTAAACAATTGAGACCTTAGGATTTTGCATTGCCTGATAACAGACTGCTTGGAAACCAAATGCACACCACCTCAATTCCTACTTGCAGCAGTCCCAAATAGAGTTATATCCTATGCATTTTTTTCTTGGGGGTTAAAAAAGGGCAAGAGTCAAGATAAGAATGATTTCCAAACAATTTCAGAGACAGTCACATCCACTCACACTGCCGTGGCTAATGTCAATTGCAGTAGTACACACCACTCACCTCAGCGGCTTACAGAGAACATCCAAATCCGGGAAGAACAGTGAAAGATTTGCACATGAGTAGCTGAACTACAGAAAAGCCTTCAGTGTAACAAGGAAGAATTTCACCTTTCTTTTTCTTCTCCATAAAACAAGATCTTTAATAAATATATAAGTGAGATAAATAATTCATTCTCATAAATGCACTCTATCTCAAAGTATAACATTTTCTATTTCGTCTATCACTACAACTGCTTCACGTCACGATTGCCAACTTCCATAAGGTACAAGCAAATCTCTATATAAGAAAGCTAAGTGAAAAAAATGATAAAAAATATATAAATCTAAATGAAAGTAGATAAAATGATCTCTACAGCAGCATTTTGTCATGCTTTACAATAGAGACAATAACCTATATAATTTGAAAGGGTGTTTTGAATTATATGTATTACAAACTCAAGCAGATTTTTTCACATAGATAAATCTCACTCTAGAAGGTACAATTATGGTGAAAGCTTTGCTGTGTCTTGTCTTCAGTCAAGTCTCCTGTAAACAGCAGGTTTCACTGTATAAGACCATGTTTCAGCCCCAAATATACTAAATCCCATTCGGTGTGTTCTCTTCTGTAATTACAAAATGCGCTCCAGTTAGGAAATGAAGTCATAATTGTTCATGCATCTCCAGTGCTAGACCTTTAACTCAGCACACAGTGCCAAGTTAGCTCCACAGGCCCAGAATTGTTTGTTCTGGCAGAGAGGGCTGGCCCTGCTCCAACACCTCACCAGTTCATTACAGACATGGTAACTGAGTGCAGGAAAAAAAGGACTCATTTTCTTCTGTGTACGAGATACCTGATGAAGTGTATTTGGCTATTCAAGTTGCACGCGTTGCCTGGCTGAAAACCAGGAAAGAAAAAGCCTTTGCTACAGAGCATTTCTGAAGGCTGCTGGGAGAGCACAACTACAAGAGCCTGGTGCCGCCACAGCTGTTTCCACAGCTTCTGCTCCCTCTGCAGCACAGCCGACTGTCTTCTCCCACCGATGGTTCCTCCTGTCATAGAATCGATAGAATGGTTTACATTGGAAGGGACGCAAAAGACCATTTAGTTCTAACCCCCCTGCCATGGGCAGGGACACCTCCCACTGGATCAGGGGGCTCAAAGCCCCATCCAGCCTGGCCTCGAACACCTCCACAGAGGGGGCAGCCAGGACTTCTTGGGACAACCTGCACTAGGGCCTCACCACCCTCACAGGAAAAAACATTCTTCCTAATATCTAATCTAAGTCTCCCCTCTTTCAGCTTAAAACCAATGCTCCTCCTCCTATCACTACACTCCCTGATGAAGAGCCCATACCAAGCTTTCCTTTCAGGAAAATGACCTTGCCTTTTCCAAGTCTTCACGCTGTTCATAGCCCTTCCCAGACCAACCATCTCCTGCACTTCCACCATGAGGGATACTTGTATTCAAGATCTAACGTGGTCATCCTACTGCTTGTTCACAGGATCGTACACAATCTGTCAAAAATTTCAGCTGAATCCTGGGCACCTGCTCTTCACCCTTACGTATTTCTGAATTCCAGCAAGTTCATATCCTCCTGCAAACTAGCAGCTTAATAAAGCTTGCAATGTCTACCAGGTGACACTCACTACCACTTGGCTGTCGCATGCAGATCTGAGGCTGTGTGGAAGATGCTTCTGCAGAGCAGGTGCAGGTACAGATAAACACCTACCTAGCTGACGAGCAGCAATGTCTTTCCACTTCAGTGCAATGCTGAACAGGCTCTGAACAGATTTTAACAACCTGCCCATTTTACAGAAAACTCGAAGAAATGCATGATACTAAAGGCCCTTCCACCCTCCGTTTCCAGGTCATCGCCCTGCATTCATGATACCCCACTCCACTGAAGGAAGTTAGAACATGAGCAACAGTGAAGCATAGAGAACATTCTCGCCTGAACACGTATCAGGCACCATGTGGAAAACATGTCAGCAAGCTCAAACGAGCAAACACACATTTGCTTTAGTTTTATATAAAAAGTTTTGTACAAACCATAGTTTGGAGACAAGTTGTTTCCATTCTAGCTTCATATGAATTTCAAATACTTAGTTTTATTTTTAAGATGACAGTTATCTAGAAGCCAAAGACTTAGGCAGCCTATCTTAAGCCTGAAAATACAAAATCTGTTGAAAGCAAAACTGGCTAGGCCATCTCTGACATTACCAGCACAGAGGATATGCTTTAATTAGAAGGTTTTCACCATCAGGTTCTTGTAGACAGCGAGTACCTGCCTAAAAAAGTGATGGAAGAACAAAAGCTGTCAAAACAGATGTGCAGACACCACATGGATGAAGGAGGCAGATGTTTTAAAAAGGTCATGGCAAGTAGTCAAGTTTGCTACTAATTCTTTAAGCAAACGTGGCCACATAGGAAACAAATATCAGTAGAAGAAACCTCTAGGTACAAATTCACTCCACCTTTTGGATTGGCCTTCATTCAACTTTCCCATGTGTTACACATTGCCTGCCTGCACAAATGCTAAAAATGAGAATGTCTAATGAAAGCCATGCAGGCACTGGTTTATATTCAACCCCACGAGAAACAACTTTTCTTTTCCCTTTTCTTATATTCTCTAGTTACAACAAAACATCAAAATGATAAATCTAACTATACAAACCACTGATAAAAGTATGCCAGCCCTTATCATACCCATTTGTTCACTTTTACTGCAAAGGATACCCTTCAGCAGTTCATCTCTCTGAGCAAACACCAACTCCCACACACAAGACGCTGTGCAATCTTTCTTAACCTTTAAAAGGCATTAAGCCTTTTAGGAGCTGAAACTTTAAGCCTTTCAGGAACTGAAACAGTTACTAACAGCATTACAGCACAAAGTTAAATCATTTTGCTCCCTCTGTACGCCAGACTAAAATTGGGAAGGAAGCTGCAAGAGCAGACCTTTGTGCTGAAGGTCTGGAACAGAAGAACTAAGTAACAGTTACGGATATCTATGTCTGGACTGAAAGTGGCTTCTGATCCACTTACAGAGCACTAGTTTTATTTCCAATGCCATTTTGGGCGCACTACTCAATGCAGGATCAGGAACAGAAGACATTATAAAATGTAATTAAAATGTATTACTAAACCCTTCCAGAATCCCAAGCCTATATGGAATATACATAACGCCAAATAACCTGCTACAACTGAAGCAGGTAGCAAAAATCTCCATGTAATTATTTTTCAAAATAAATTTAAATGTTCTTTCTTTTTTTAAGAAAACTAGTATCAGCACCGAGTAACGAGTGAATTCTGACCCTGCTTAATCACCATCTGCCTGTGGAGATCAAGTCTGCACAGAAATGGCTGATGCACCAATGCACGATGAGGTGAGCATTCAACACCACGAGGTGCTCTACTCTCTCCGCATGCACAGGATGCCAGGTGCAGAGCAGCCTCTGTAGCTCCCTGGGTAACATCATGACTGTCTGTTTGAGTGGGAAGCTGGCTACTTACTGCCATTGGAGACTGACTGCTGAATTCAGTGTGACAGCCAGTATAAAACCTCTGTAATTGCTCAGTCATAACCAAATGGCTGTAACAACATCACTGCAATACGACAACTACTTTCCCTCTCACTTCTGATACTCCCTGATACTCCTTGGAGCTGGAGACGTCTCAGATCTCTTTCTGACCACAGGATCACCGCCCACCAGTGCAGTAAGACTGAATCCTTCTCAATGTTTGGAAACTCCTTCAAGGTCTCCACAAATTTAGGCACCTAAGCGCAGACCGCCTTTAGGATCAGTGCCCACACAGAAAGAAGCAGGCCCTTTTGTTTCACTGCAGTGAGTGAGCAGCCCTTGCGTCCCCGAGATCTATCAAACTAACACTTGCATCACACCCTGATCCCACCAGCAACCACTGAACCATCACTTCTCCAAGTCGTTGTCACATTCATGCTGCCCATTTCCCCAAAGAATATAAAAATACACTTGCCAGTATCCAGCCACAATTCAACAAATCTTTTCTCGTGTTAGATGATATCAATTCACTAGCATTTTATTTATTTAAATACCTGCGGTATCAATAGGTTTTCTGATCATAAAATGGTTTGAGGGGGTTTATGTGAAACATTAACATTACTTTTTGATCCAGTCTGTGACTAGTGAGGATTCATTTTAAAAGATAAAGAAAATAGTCAAACCAAATATGTAACATCTTCTATGTGCAACTTTTTTTTTTTTTTTTACCTTATAAAGTGATCTTCATATGCTATTAGAGATAACATAAGCTCAGACTACAGACCAGTCCTTGCCTGCTTTCATTTGCTGGAGCAATGAAATTTAATTATCTTAATTGTATATATTTTAATCTTTGTCCTATATTAAAAATGCATTTGATTTCATGTAGAATTTATATGCTTTAGCAAGTTCAGCGACAAATCACAGTTTGCATCTAGGGTAAAATTTAAGTATTTTAGCATGAAGCCACACCTAGAGAAGACTTAGAGACTTTCAAGTTTGGGACACGCCTTGCCTCTGCCTCTCGGGTGTCTTTACTTCCACAAGGTTGCACTTCATTGCAGGGTTGACTGAGCAAAAGCTTGCGAAGTTGTCCCTTGGGTGCTCCCTCATCTCTTATCATGCCTGTCTAATCATTTCTTTTTTCTGAGATAACCATGTTCTCTATCTTTCTGTCATAAGGAGGAAAAAAAAAAAACAAACACACATACCAAAAAAGACAACTTTCAAGGTTATTAGAAGTGCTTTATAATTAATAACTGTGGGTATTCTCCCCAATACTTGCTTAATAAAAATCCATCCTCATTTTTTGTGTTGACTTTTAAGAAACTTCCAACATTTCACCTTTGTGTGAATTCATTGAAAATAAAAGATATAATGGTATCTTTCTTTACATAACAGTAATACCCGGTACAGTTCAGTAGCACGTTTAGTTTGTATAATAGCTCTTCTGCATTTTTATCTGCACAGTTGTTTGAACAGATCTTTAATGTATCTCAGAAAATGTGAGAATGAACTGAAAGCAGGCAGAAAAACAACTCCTGTACAACCTTAGCTTTGAAATGAGAGACACTGTCATCTCCCAGTTCAGCCAAAAGCGATGATAACAGCCACCGACCTTTATATTTTTTCAACATTGAGACCATATTATTTTCTAGAGTGTCCCAAACTGGTACGTGTGTTGTACAGGTTACCCATCTGAACAGGAAATTTAACACATCAGAATATGATTAATTTACTCTATAGGAACAGGTCATCTGCACAATTCAGTGGATGTACCAAGGATTTCCAGGTGGCCTGGGCAAACATCCCAGATGCTCCAATTCTAGTAAAATACGATATATGGATGAAAAAAGATATGGAAAATCTTTATGTAGAGTAGCCCTAATTATGAGTATTGTTTTAGAGTGCTTATCGAAGTACAAATTTTTTTAATGTTAAATGTTTAATCATTAATTTATTCCTGTTACAAACTTACAAGCTTGGTTTACAATTGTGCTGTGGATTCTTACTGCTTTAATGATACTTTCCTGCAACTATAATTATTTCAATGTATTTTGATTTTTGGCAATGGCATTTCTGTTTCCTATCAGACTGATATTTCCGGTTTCAAGTTAATCACCCACAAATTTACATTTGGAATTTGTAGCTTCCTAAGCCATTCTTACTGCCAACAGAAGAGTTACGCCTGATAGAAGCAGCTCTCCTGAACCAGCTGGACCTGGCTGGGAGGTACAGAAGGTCATGATACACAATATTGATCTTGAGAAGTAGATACTTAAAGAAGCAGACACTCAAAAAAAGCTGGTTTCATTCAGCCTCCTTGGCTCAAAAAGATTGCTGTGCAACAGATCCAGCAAGTAATGATCTGCTGCAGGAGCTCAGAATAACTTGGACTCCTATAACTGCAGTTACAGACTGCAGTTAAACGACCTGCACGTGTCCACATAGGAAGAAGCATTCTAGATTTTGAGTCTATGGACGCTCTGCCCTCTTCCCTCCCTGCCTTCCTTGATCTCATCCCCTTCATTTTCCCCAAGACACATAAAGTGATACATCAAAAGAAAGGTGTCTCTCACCTCTATCAAAATTGAGCACAAACCTTGATGTCTTCTCTAAAGACATGATTTTAAAGATCTGGAGTCACAACACAAAGCACAGTAATAATTATATATATAATAGCAACACATTTTTGTAACGTAAGAACTCGTGCAGTTACCCCTACATTTGCAGCAAATCAAACGCAGCGTGACTAGTTTTGGTCTTTTAACAGAGGTCACACCAGCAAATTACATTAAAAAAAATCCCAGCATCATTATTCCCACTAGTGGTGTGTCATATCATTACCCTGAACAGCAAATCTTTGTTGCAGCCCTACATGGAAATCTTCATTTCAGAAAACAAACTCTTTCCAAGAGGAAAACAACACTATAAATGATTAGCTACTTGAATTCTTTATTGAATGAAACCTTTTAGTTATATTTTGTCACAGGTGGGTTCTGGCCAGGCTATAAATGGCCCTGGGATAACTTTGTATTTAAAGAAAATCATTTTTTGCAACAGCTGATATGTATTTAACAAAGCCATGGGACTTGACACAGTAGGTGATGACATTAAAAACTAACCCATGTTGTTATTAGATTCCTGTATTTTTTAAAGATTCCATCTGCTCAGCTCTATTTAAGTCTTTTAGAGTACACATAGTTCAACTCTTGGTAGCAAGATGCGAAATAATAACTATGATGACCTTGGACCAGGAATTTCTTGATAATTACTCTTACAGGAGATTTTATGTGTCTGACCAGCAGATTAATACAAGTATCTTAGTGAAGTATCTGCAGGTTTATCCTTCCTTGTTCCACCCCTTTTGTATTATTTGTGCAACACTTTGTACCGCCCTCATCCGCTTGTATAAGGCGAGTACACTGCAGCTATTGAATAATTCAGTCCTGGCATTATTTAGGTACAGACAACATTAATACAGACCAAAACAATCAACTGTAAACAGAATTCAAAAAGACAGAGACCTGGTGAGGTCACTGAGGTTTACATCGAAGAAGCATCTGCCTGTGGTCAAGTAAGCTGATGAAAAGGTTGTGTGTAGCCCCTCAAAGCAATTCAAGGTGACAGCAGAAGCACAATTCTCATTCAAGGTCAAGAAACACGGGAAACAATCCACAGGCATCAAACCGCACAACCGCATCAAACCGCACAACCAGACCATCAAAAGAGGTGATTGTCCCACTGTATTCAGTGCTGGCGTGGCCTCATCTTGAATACCATATGCAGTTTTGGGCCCCACAATTTAAGGATGTGAAGGTCCTTGAATGCATCCTAAGGAGAGGAACAAAGCTGGTGACAGGGCTGGAAGGAATGTCCTGAGAAGAGCAGCTATGGCCTTTGGGCTTGTCCAGTTTGGAAAAAAGGAGACTGAAGGGTGACCTCATTGCTCTCTACAGCTTCCTGAGGAGGGGAAGTGGAGCGGGAGGTGCTGACGTCTTCTCCCTGGTAACCAGTCACAGGATGCGTGGAAAAGGTTCAAAGCTAATGTCCAGGTTTAGACTGGACATTAGGAAGCATTTCTTTACCAAGAGGGTGGTCAAAACACTGGAACAGGCTTCCTAGAGCGGGGGTTGATGCCCCAGGCCTGCCAGCAATTAAGAGGCATTTGGACAATGCCCTTACTAACACGCTTTAACTTGGTCAGCTCTGACTTGGTGAGGCAGTTGGACTCGATGATCACTGTAGGCCCCTTCCAATCAAAACAGCTTATTCTATTCCAAAATGGGCGCAGCCTGACCGACGCAGCACTCCAGGGGTTTGGGCTATGCACGCATGCACAGTAGGTAGAAAACAGAAGTCTAGTTTCTGGATTTACATTTAGGCCATTTCTTGCCCTATATCTGAGCATGGAAACTATTCTTAGATCTACAAAATAAACAATAGTCCACCTCCATCCAAACTGCAGAACTGCAGGAAGATATTCTTTCCCCTATGACTAGGAACTGTGATGGAAACTCTAAGCCACTCCACAATGGCAATGAAAGAGCAGGTGAAGACTGTTCTTGGCAGCAAATGTTTTAAAAAAAAAAAAAAAAATCCACAAAGTCATTGTATGGGGCTCTGATCACTCATAGAAGGCTCAGCAGTACTTCTGAGAAATGCAAAAATACAGTATTTCCTACGCAAAAGAATGAATTACATAGCCTGCATGAAAACAAATTTTTATTTATCATATCTAACTTTACTAGACCTCCTAAGAAATTATAAGATTTTCCTGTTAACTCTGCCTTTCCAGCTGTAGGATTCATAAGGGGACTTGCTGCAATAAGTAAGATTTACAGTGCACATGGTAGACACTGATCTTGTTACTTGGCAATCCAGATACTGTGAAAGTTTGTTCAGGGTAGGTCATTGCTCTCCTGCTATCCATTCATGGAATTAATCTAGTTAACACCAGCTCAAACATGGTCCTTCTTTTAACATTTCAAAAAGTTTTACTAACCCCTGTGTTCTATTATATCAGCATCACTTGAATATATACTTCGGTTTTGTGTTGAATTCAGACACCTAAGAGACCAATGTTATAAGAAAAAAAAAGATGGTTTGGAGAGACTTCGTGCATAGTCTTTGAGGCAAGAAAACTGTATTTGCCTTGTATGTGCAATACAACCAGTTCAGCAAGGCATGCTTTGCTATAAAAGCAGACGCTTCACTGAATTATCTATTTCATAAACATAAGGGATTTTATTGTTTTAATGACTTATTCAGTTACTGATGACATTTAGATTTCTTCTCTTTCTTGCTGCAGTGAGGAGCAACACAAGAGATAAGGGATGCTTGTAAAAATATGTTGGCCAATTATGCACCCAAATAAATATCCTCGATTGCCTATGGCACATGGATGTAATTAGACAATATATTTCTTCTAAGGCATAAAGCTGTTTAGATATGTGGTTGAATAAGCACATCAAAATATGGAATCTCTCAAGAGTTGAGCTGGAAAGGTCAGGAGAAAACTATTAAAGTTTGTGACTTCTTTCTGTTTGGAGAAAAGAGAAACCATGGAAAATGATGGAGAAGGGGCAAAAAGGAGAAGGAGATTAAGAAAGATATTATTGTAGAAATAGGTCCACTTGATGGAAGGAGAAACTGAACAAGAACGTTTCCAAACTGTATTATAAATTCAATCATTTATCTTTCACCCATCAGGCTTCTGATGCACCATCAGGGTTTTGCAACATCTTTCCCCTTCTCCTGTATGTCTGGTTGTCTGCACTCAGGGCCACAGTTGTGTAACATTGGGTCAGATCGGTGAGAAAGGGCTGAAAGAAGCCTTCTTGGGGACTCACGTGGAGTTGTGTTGAAGCTCAGGCTTTTGGCTTCTGCACGAGCAGACTTCCAAGTATGCCTGTGCAAGCCACCTAACTCACTGGTCTGGACCTGACGCCGACTGCAGATTGACTTCTAAGTTTGGCCACCAACCTGTCTGGTCACCACGGCCTCACATCAAACTCCTGGCTACTCTCACCAGTCCTGCTCCGCTCTTCTTGTTAGGCTGCTGTGGGACAGCACACGCAGTAAGGACATTGCCTTGCTCTCATACTTGGCTCCCATACTGGTCTGCGGTCCCTGAGCAGCTTCCCCTTGCTGCTTGCTAACATCAGCTCCCAGGTACAAAAATCTGTCAGTCTGCAGCCTGGGTCTCTATTAGTTGTGAGCATCTACACAGTGGTGTCTCCCTAGAGCTGACAACCTCCTGTGACTAGCATAGGTCCTGCCACAGAAACCTTGACAACAGGAACACAGTTTCTGGAATTCAGTGAAGTCCTTCGGGAACGCTGTGTTTGTCTGTGTTCATATACTTTACGTAATCAGGTCTTGGTAGATTATGGCAATGACTCGTTGCAGTTGTGACAAAATGGTCCTGTCCTGGATTTGAACACAGAAAGCTTCCAGGTACATCACGTAAAGGACACAAGGAATAGAAGCCATATTTACAGATAACAAGATGCTCAGCAGATTAGTAATCAAGCACACATGAAAATTGTTAACTAAATATAAAGGCAGGTTCAGGCCTGAACTTTAGAATAGGTTGAAGATGTCTAAAAACTATACAGCAAATGCCCTACTGGGGACAACTTGTTCCGTATTCACATAGTCTTAATTTCACTGTCCTACAAACTGGAACATTTGATTTCCGTGCACAGAATTGTTATTTGCATAGACAAAGTATGGTCAACTTTTTTCTAATTGTTAAACAGAATTTTTTTACCTGGGTAGTTGCTTCTATTTGCTATTTAATATCTTTTTTCTGCTTCTTTAAACTATACAAACCCCTTCTAGAAAAGCTGCATGATTATATATCATATTCTAGAGTAGCAAGTGTGCTACAATGACCATCCCTCTGCTACCCCCGAGGGAAGTGAACCTCTGCATCTCCAGAGACCAGAGCATTTGCTGTTGAGGGTTCCAGTTCAAAAGGTGGGATTCATAAACAAATACCAGGCCAAGTGCACAGGATGATACACTGCTTGGCAGATTGCATAAACACTGCTAGAAATACTTTATATACTAAAGAAACTGTGCTGTGCAATGGTTGTCTTGAACACACAAACAAATATGATTAGAAAAGTAAAATCAGGAGAGAGAAGACCAGTGACAATAACTAACTGCTCCACTTAAACCTCAGAGAGGAATCATGTAGAAGGTTTGTTGGTTAGATAGGTAAATAACTATCATGGAATAGTTTGTGTTCTGCTAAGATGCCAAAGTCCCTTAAAACATTTTTTTTTTGCCAGTCACTTCTATTTCAGATCACCAGTCTATAAAAAGAAAGAACTAATACATACCAGCATCCATGCAGCAACAGAGCAAGTATCTATATAAATATCCCTCAGAAGATAATTGCCCACTCCCTATCATCTCATGCAGAGACACACAAGGGAAGCTAGGAGTTTGCAAGGAATCTGCTTCAGTATTAAAGTCCGTTCAAAATCCTCTTGAAGGAGGTGGGAGGGTAGAGGTACAAATATAAGAAAGTCACCAGTTCTCCATGCAGTTATCTCTGTACTTAAAAATCTTTGAAGTACCCAAGAAGTTACGCCGCGGAGTGCCCACTTCGCAAGTGCACCACAACGCTCACAGCTAACAGATTTGATTCAAAACAGTGAAGGGCAGTAAAGCAGTTAAACAAAGCCCTCATGGAGACAATGTGGAAAATAACACAAATGTCTTGAGCTAAAGTCATTTACATGGCTGCGTTTTTTTGGTGTTCTCAGCTTTCTCCACAGTGCTAGACAGATTGTTCCTGGGGCACAGAATGGTCTTTTCCTCGAGAATGCTTGATCGAGCCAGTTCTCAATAGCATTGAATCCTGACACAACCATGTGGACTGTCAGCTAAGCCAACAGTGAGAAAGGTCCCACTGCATTATGGTATCAGTCAGAAAGAAAAGATAAATTTAAAAGCCTTATTTCCTTACAGAATTTAAAACCCAGTGGTTTACATATTTAATTCTTTAAGTATGTTGCATTTGGCAGTTAAATGAAATTAAATTAAACATGACTTTTTTTAAAAAAAGCCAACCAAACCAAAACCAACAAAAAACCAAACAAACAATTAAAAAAAAAAAAACAGAAAACAAGCAAACAAACAACCTTTAGATTCCAGACCATGAAGCAGAGACATAACCATATCCCTGCAATGAGTCTATCTTCTGGAAAGATATTTTCTCTAACTTCCTGAACGCTCTCCAAAGGCGAATTCCCCCACTATTGGAGTGGATGAGTGCACTGCAAAGAGGTAACTATAAAAACTGTAAAACTAAGAGTTCATTCTTCTTCAGTTGTGAATTCCAAGCAACAATATTGTTGCCCAGCCAAGATACTGTTTTACTGCATGCAATAAACTCTGTCCTGGTCACATCTAGAGATTTCTTAAATGACTGACTTGTCTAACTTCCAACCCCTGTGGGCTTTTTACCTCACTTGCCTTAGGAGGGTATTTTTGGAGAATGCTGAAAGACAGGGAGCTTTACTAATAGCTGTAGTTGTAATTTAGTTGAAAATGAGCTGCACGGTGCTTTCATGTGGCTCTAATATTGCTACATCTCACTGTTAAGGAAAAAGCAAGAAGTCACAGGGAACCTACAAATTAGATAAATTGGATCAAAGCTAAAGGAAACCATCTGCAGACTTACCTGTGACAACCTGTTTGCCCAGCAACGCAGGCAGTGATGAAGCAAACAAGCAAAGCACTAACATATGCTGCTCAAGAGACAGCAGTAAACCACAGCAGAAAGCAAATTTTATTGCTATGTCCTGTTCCTAAGTACCATCAAAATGTTTTCATATTTCATCCCTGCGAGCGTGCACTGCGTATTAACGCAGTGGCAGAGCCACAAGTTAGCACTATGGGTGAGGCTTAACCACCCAGCCCCACTGCCCAGGCAGGCAACAGGTTCAGAATAATACGAGGACACGTCTGTTCGTACTGTTCAGGCTTAAAATATGAAAATTATATCACTGAATTCCTGAACTAGGTTAAAGATCTGCAAACCCCTTCAGTCTTGAACATCTCCTTTATTTCTCTGCTAGTCAAATGCTAAGACTTTGATTCATGATTACTTAGAAATCTATATTGGACGCTCAAAGGTAGAAGGGACAAAGGTGGAGGGAGCAGTGTCCATACAAAAGAAAAGCCAAACCAGAAAGCAGCAAGGATCTTCCAAAGAAGGCTTATCTATATGCAGTGATGGCTGTCTGCTGCCTTATGTGACTTGAAAGAAGAAAAGAAAGTCCTGCTCCTTCCTTCTCACTCCATAGAAGCTTCATTTATTTTTCAGAGAGGAATGGTGCGGCACATATTGCTACAACAGCCTGGGACACTGAACACTTCCCACAGAGCCCTCGCAGGGCCCACAGCCTCGCGGCCAGCCAGCACATGGGTCATAAGGCTGTCTCATGTGACAGAAGGCAGACAGAAGTCTTCCACTGCTGAGGTTTCTTTTTCTCAACCAGTAGTTAAGGGTTATGCAAGTGCCCTTCTGCCCTAAGAGTTTTCACATGGATTACCGCACATATCCTATCCCCTAATGTTCATGAAGAAGGTTAAGAGCCACCAACGCGTCGCATTTTCTGACAGAAAGCACAGTCACATCTAACCAGAAAGGATCCCTGGAGGTTTCCCTCACCATGAACCACAGCTTTCTCATCATGCTTCCTGTACGCTGGGAGCAGACCATAGGCTACAGCCCAAAGGCTCTCCAACTCAGATCCAAATTGGAATTGATTCCATGTCACATGTCATATTTCATTTATCATTACTTGAAGTATTACTGAAATTCCTTGGAGCTAGAAATACCTTCAACCAGACTCCTCCCTTGCCAGGTGACCCTGCAGCAATATTTTTCTATGGAAGGGTCAGAGATTTCTCTAAAATCTATGATGAAATGCATGAGGTTTTCTTCAACCTCTCACCAGGTACACTCAGTATGCTTCAATTCATGGCAGGTGCTCTAGGCACACAGCAGGTATTGCACTCATATTTGACATGTAAATTCACGTGGCTTGACCAGGTACTATAAAAATGGACAACACTTAAAAAATTTAAGCATCAATGAGTACGTTTGGAAGAGGGAAATCTTTCCTACCACAGTTCCCTTTGGTAAGAAAAAAGCTCTCAGAGAAAATGACAAAACAGTGATAAACTATCAAAAGAAAAGAATAGTATGAAAATAGCATACGTTCAGAATAAATCATATCCTTTTCCATTCTTTATAGGGCATTGCTAAACGTAACGACTAGCATTTGCGAACAATTAGGTAAATCTCTACTGAGATCACTCCATACAAAAGTAGCTTTAGAGGTTAAGTGTTTTAATTCCAAGAGAAGGCTTAAAGATTAAGCAGAATCACATTGTGAAGTGCTTTGGGTAATGGCATCTTCATAAATGGAGACTACACTTGTGCATAACTGGCTGCATGTGCACATACCCGTGTGTTTGTGTATATTGCCCTTTCAGTAACAGAAAAATTATTACATCTGTACATTTGGAATTTTTTCCAAGTTCTTAATATTGCCAGATGTTGCTACCTTTGTTGCAGAGAGATTAGTCTTTGGCAGGTTGCAAACTTGGAAGGTAAATGAGAACACTGCAGAATCAAGGGAATACCAGCTCTGGGACTTACAAAAAATCTCTAAAATGAACTGCAAACTTTGAATTACTGCAACTAAGAGGTTTTTTGACAGCTGATTATTGAGTCCTCGTGTCAGACCATGTCCTGAATGACTATCTAGAGATCTGGCTTCTGCCAGCATGGTTTTACATCAGTCAGTATTTCTGCAGTTGCTGACTAAAGCAAATCCTACACTACGTCCAAATTGATCATTCAGATTTGTTTTACCTGTGCTAGAAAATGCTCTTCACGTTAGCCTTGACAAAAAAAAGGCAGAGTTTTACAATGAGTTGATTATAGTCAGGAGTCTCAGCATTTGTTTATGTGTTTTAAAGAATATAAGGTGAACTTTTAAGAATGGAGCCCTCTTTCAAGCTTAGATCAAGGATCTCACGACATATTTCCAGTCACAAAAGCTTCACCATATTTCTTGGGCTAGAAGGTGGCCCTTTTTAAGCAAAGGGTTATTTAAGGGCACGCCAGGGAAACTTTTCTATGGACCACTATATTTTTTTGGCCAAGATGACAGACAAATTCACAGAATGGTCAATAAGTTCAAAAAGGTAAAAAAGTTCCATAACAGAATGGTCAATAAGTTAAAAAAAAAGTAAAAAAGTTCCATAGAGAAATGGATGTGCCTTCTGTTCAAGTCCCAGTACTGAAATGTTCACTTTTGTGTTGAACCACTTGCTTTCTCAGCACTAAGTAAAGATTAAACAACTTTGGCTTTTTTGAACATGGGAACATTTCTGTAGCCATTTAGTATTAGACCTAAAGTCCACAGTACAGTATCAAGCCTTGCCTTTGCATAAATCAGGGCACCTGGCAGATCTACATTAAGGGGCATAATAGAACAGTAGAGGGTAGACAATATCTACAGTGACAGCAGTGACATTAAAGCATAAAACTTGGAGTAATTCAATAGGCAATGGAAAACAAGCTACTGAACTTGGATTGTCATAATAAGAACCTGTAAGCCATTTTAAATGGTGACCCATCAGAAAAACATCGCTGAATGTGTCAAAAAATGAATTATCTGAATATTAATGACAGTCAGAGAGAAGCTCTCACTTAAAGATCTTTCTATTTTTTCAGCCAGCTATAAAAGAATGTACTAAAGGTAAGAGAAAGCCATCATCACTTTGAGCCACTTTGGTGGACATGGCACGAATCAAGGAAGTCTGTGGGCACTGCTAAGACTTCACCTATAAAACTGCTGTTTCAAAACTCAGTGGTAGAAGTGTCAGACAAAAGAAGCACACTTAAAGAACAGAAAATCACTTCGGTGACTAAATAAATTGAATTATGAGGAATATATTAAAGAAACGCATTTATACTTCTGCGGTTAACAAAAAGGCTAAGGGGGAACTAAAATTTGATTAACTGCTTTCCAGGTCTCAGTGTTCTTCTTGGACTACATTCACTGAATATATTCTGATCATTGTCAATACTACAAAAACACATCCTTCTGTCAAGAAAAATAATCCTGACAAGTCTGAGAAAAATGATTTCAAGCAGTATATTCACCAATGAAAAGAAGAAAAAGCATTTGTATGATGAACAGAGAAATTAAGATAATATAAATCCCCTGCTACAGATTTAATTGAAATCATATTAAGACCATCAGATAATAAAATGTCACAACACTGAATTCGACTCTAGTAGATCATTAGATTTTCTTTGTGCTTCAATAATCAAGCATGCTCATACACACTTCAGTCACTAAGTTCCCATTATATTATGCACTTTCAAAAAATGTAAAGATCAGTTTGGGATCTGGATTATTTTATACACTTGCCTCTTCACACATTCCAAAAAACCATATAGGTATATCCAGAATGCATGGATTTTCCACTTCTTGCACAGGGTATGCAAGTGAGACACGATCTACACCACTGTATAAACCAGTCACATCTAACGTTCTGTCTTGGATATTGAGTTTGTTTAAGAAAAGTTTTTCAACCAATTTAAGGGTCTCTCAAATTCAAATGGAAAAGTGTACAAAAAATCTCAAAAGTAAATAAGTACATAAACAAACATCCCCAGGGCTTGAGTAAGAATTGTATACAGTCACCTGCAGTCCACTGTATTTACATTCCTCTTCTATATAAAACCATTTTCAAAGAAAATTTTTGCTTGAAAGAGAAGAAAGACTTGGTTCAGGCAAGAATAGCAAGTGAATGCAGATGCCCTGTTCAGGTATGGGGGATTCATTCCTTGGTTAATATTGCATTCAGTTGCATGATTTTTCTTTTATGTAAATAGATCTGCAGCACTCGCCGTATTTCAATCCTCACTTTGTTTAGCTGTCGCACACTGAAAGCACATCATGCTTGAAAATGCTCAGACAAGAAAACCAGGACAACTGTTACACTTGATCATTCCCATATTATAATCTCAATATAAACAGAACAGTGAAAAAATAAAGATACATTCAGTTCTTACGTGCAAATCTAAGGAAGGTGTTGTCATCTGTACGTCTGAAATCCCAAATTCTAAGATAAAATCAGACAAAAACCTCAAGGCAGGCAGCGTTTGCATCACTTGAAATGCTGAAAATTTTCCCACACCAATTCTGAATTACCTGGAAGTGGTAATTACATCCTGCTTTCTCCGTCCACTTTCACTTCCTATCATTTCTTGTCAATATTTCTAATTGTTTCTTATTGATGCATCTAAATACCTGGAGGGAGAGTGCAAAGACAGCAGAGCCAGGCTCCCTTCAGCGACACCCAGCGACAGGACCACAGGCAATGGGCACAAAATGAAACACATTTGAACATCAGGAAGCACATTTTCTCTGTGAGGGTGACCGAGCCCTGGCACAGGCTGCCCATGGAGGTTGTGAAGTCTCCATCCTTGAAGATATTCAAAAGCCATCTGGATGCAGTCCTGCGCAACCTGCTCCAGGTGGCCCTGTTGGAGATAAGGGGATGGACCAGATGACCTCCAGAGGTTCCTTCCAACCTCAAACAGTCTGTGACTTGCTTTTACTTATCCTTCAGACCCCTGTGTGCACCTTCGTGGTTAATGGTGCAGCAGCATTAGCGAAAACACAACTGACGAAAGCCATGTTAAGAGAACCGAATGAGGCATCATCAGTCGTCTGTACCGCAACCTCAGCCCATGGGTAACTTATTATTAGGTCAAATCAGGCTAACAGCTGAACTGCAGAAAACACTGATTTATATAGGGCTGTTAGTCTGTCAATAATACGGTAAAATACATTTGTTCTGAGGTGTATGTGCCAGAGGCTATTTCCTCAAAGTATCTAATGAATAAAAGGGTAGGACAGTGCTGTCATTTCAACTTGAATCAAAACTCACATTTTATATACCTTACAGGGTTCTTTATAAATGTAAGTAACAACAGTATTTTGTTATCTAATAAATTAGGTACCTTCATTAATTTAACTAAACAGTGCAGAGGTCTAAAGAAAAAGATGGTACATTCACAGATAGGATATTCTTTTCCAAAAATATCTTTCAGATGCTGGAAATTACACTCCTGTGATGCTATGCAAATGAGTATGCTATAACCTAAATTTCTTATTTGACTTCTAAGTCAGATCCAAATTAATGAGAACAATTAAATTATTTTTATTGTAAGAGTGACCACAGAATAAATACCACAATTGAAAAAACGATTCTGCAAGTAAGTTACAGTCACAAGACAAAACTGATGTAATACACCCAGAGTGTTTCTCATTTACACACCTGAATTATAAAGAAATGTTCTACATTTCCCCTTGGGGAAGAGGTAAAATGTGCTCCACTGAGCCAGAAACTCACTGCTCTTGATTTTTCTGCCTCAGGTTGACTTGGATATTCCTTCCATAAAGGTGGCAGAGTTATAGCGAGGAGGTCCAAAGGAAATGGTTATATTTCTGTATGTTATGTCATAAAGCCATGCTTTTTTTTTTTTTAATGCATGCATGCACATGTGTGCATTTTTATACACAAACACTGCAGCAACACTTCATTCTGCCTTCATCTCAGCTTCCCCATAAGAAGGTTCCACATCAGGCTGGGGGCTGCAGCGTGCCTAGCGCTGAGTAGCCATTTCAGAGCCAACAGCCACATCCATCAGCCTGCAGCAGAGGACAGGGAGCAGCTCCTCACAGTCACCTGCCTCCCTGTGCTGCACACAGCATGACTTGCACGCCCAGCCCACGGTGCCCTCTTCATCATAGCTCTTCTAGATGCTTCTCCATCAAAACAGCTTTGCCTATAGCCTTTTACAAAGTCTAGTTTTTCACTCTTATTCTTGGATCTCTCTCACGCTTCGGTAATGCTGACTGAGGTGTCGACCTGCGAAACAGATCTGAAACGAAGGCCAAGAAGCAAAATATTCCAGGACTTGTTCCAGGTTACACTGAAGTTCTTAAATGGTTTGGCCTTGTTCAGTGCTTCACCACTTTGCTTTGACGCATATGCCAGACTTCAAAAAGTCGTCACTAGTCAGCATCAGATGTCCATGCGAACAGATGTAACCTGTATTGTCACCAGTATTGTCTGGAAGAAAGAACAAATGGTGCCGAGCCCTTTCTTCTACCACTTCAAGACATTCTCTGACTTGCGAACAAGAGCTCATCAAAACAGCGCACGACATGTTACTAAATAGGTGAATTATTTCTCCAGGAAACTGTCACACTCTTAGTACTCGATTTTCCTTGTGACATCAGTTTTTATTGCTGCTAGATTATACTACAGTACCTCTGAAATAAAGAGGGGATTTTGTAATACTCTGAAGGATAAAACTCAGTGAAGGTTGTGTTATACAGAAGAGCCATCCACCACGTCAAATCTAGTGCAGAGAAGATGCAAAATTAACACTGTCACAAGAGAAGATCCATTAAAAGTTATCCTTTGCAATATCTCTTTTACAGATATGAAATTTAGGCATAAATTATCACAAATCTCCAAAGCCATATATAAATCCAGTGTGGTGGTGTTACTACTAGAACTAATGCACATAACTTATTCTTCTCATGCAGCTGTAAAATATGCCCTCTAAATCCACTACCCCTCATCACACTAACAAAACACTCTCATCACACTAACAAAACACCGTTCTCTTATGCCTCTACTGAAAAGGAAAAAAAAAAACAGAACCAAAACCATAAATCTTACATCTAAAAGCTTAAAAGTTACAGCACAGTCTTCCCCTCCAAGGTCCTGCTATTCTCCCTAAATCACTTTGTATTCTAGACAGTCTGGCTACACTGCCAACACATCAATTACACTTTGCCTGGTTTGATTGCTAGATTTATTAAATTCAATATAATTAAGTGTGAACCTTTTAGTCTGAAACCCCTATGCTGTAAGTACAGGAACAAGTTTGTCCAAAACTTTTATAAAAGTTAACTATTAGTAAAACAAATATATTATTTTAGATCTATAAAACAGTTATACGAAGTAGCCTACATTTAATCTCATGGGAGCACAATGGGCCATGAAGTACAAAGCAAAGATTAGTCTTCCATGCAGTTATAAATGAGGGTAAAACACAGACAGACATACTGACTCCTGGAAGGTCCAAATTTAGTCCATTACAAATGATGAGTAGATTAGAATAGTAACTCATCTTTTTGCTAGAAACAGCTAATTACGGATTCAGAACAAAGTTCAGCAAGCTTTGCAATTACCAAAAATCCAGACAAACTGAATGACAGGTATAATTTCAGTTGTTCTGCCGCTGGCAGAGTGCCCAAAAGACCCAAGGAGAGTTGGTCGCGGTATTTGCAGAGCTGTTCTAAGAGAGATAGTCCTGTTTTCTGGTAAGCAATCCTTAGAAGCATTTTGACTGCTAGTGATAAGAGTTTGAGCAAAAGAGATAATTATTAACATAACGGTTAATTTGGTGTTAACAACTGCTTAATTTCACAGATCTTGTCTGTACCAGAATATGAATGCTAGGTTATTAAAGCACTTCTACTGATTTTTTTTCTCCCTTGTAATCTTTACATTGTTTTTTTCTTTGGTTTATTTTTTTTCTTGAAATCAAGATATCTCTATGAAATTTTGCAAAATAGGAAGTTGTATTAAAAATTCATAAAATCAGGTACAGCAAGACAGTGCTTGTAATCAGTCCTGTCACCACTGCACTTAGAAATTTAATTAAATTCAAATTTTGCCCCTTTCAGTGGTGGTTATTATCAATTTTGTGTCAATATTTTAGAACCAAAATCAGCATGATTCTCTTTTAATCAATTACATTTTGCTTCACATTCTGTTGACAGGCACAAGGCACACTAAAACTGCTGGAGTTTAAATTACTTCTAAAGCTTTCGCCATTTCTCTAATGCATAAAATAGTCCATTGTTCTTGACACATCATCTAGTTTTGTTAATGTGAATTTACCCCTCATCACCTGGAAAAGAGAGCACTGAAACAATACCACTAATTTTATAGCCCTGACAAAGCCCCTCTGTACAAGCCCACAGATCTTGTGGAAAAAAAGTATGTCCCAGAAATTTCTCAGACGTTATAATGAGAAAGATAAATTTTTTCATTGGTATTAAACTACTTAGTGCTTTTTAATCACCATTTTATTCTAGCTGTTCGGCTACAACCATGAAGGTACCATGAAGTTATAGTATTTTAATGGTTGCCTTTACATTAAACACGGGATATCACTCGAAATGCACTGACATCGTTATGTGGGGTTTTCAAATTAAGGATGGGAACTGTGTTGTAAACAAAGAAAAAGGAGAACAATCTGAAGCAGAGTCAGGCTCCCACTTTGCCCTCTGCAAATAAAAGAAATCACAGCCTCTTACAATTAGCATTTTCTTGTAGAATATGCTGAATTCAGAGGAAAGGTGTACATTGAACTCTACCTAACCTTGAAAAATCCCACACTTTTCAAGTGGTAAAAAAGCCGCTCCTGGTAAATAACTTTTATTGCAGAAAAAAATATTGTATATTTGTCTTTGTAGACAAGGTAAACAATGTTAAGATATCTCACCTTCACATCAACTGAAGCAGCGTGCTATTGTATCCCAAAATGTAAAGCCTGCTATGAATTACATTAATCACCGATCATGACATAACGTGGTTTTGAGAAAGAGAAGTTCGTCTCAGGCTGTGGCAGTCATTGTGTGCAGCTACAGCAGTGGTAGTGCTGGTTGACAAAAAAACAGTGAACAGTCCTCTGAAATACTGTTTTGTACAATTCTGGTTACCCACGTTCAGGAAAGACACCTGAAGCTGTACAAGTGTAGAGAACGGCTATAGGATACAGGGTAAATTGAGCACCCGTCCCACAGGCTGGTTTAGCCTAGCAAAGTGAAGACTGACAGAGAGGCTTGACTACTGTGTGATGGATGAGAGAGGAGCATTAGGTAAGTGTAAGAGCTGTCTAAATTTAAGAACACTGCTTATAGAGTCACAGTGTGTATCTGGTAAACCTTAATAAACTTAGGTTCAAAAATAAAGGTGTCTCACCATGAATATAAGGAGGCAATCAAATATCATCCTTCTAAAATAAATACTGTGTGCACCAAGCAATCTTTAATGTAATATTTGCACAGTTTAGAAGGGATTTTTTTATGTAGTTTAGGAGATGGAAGCTAAATGGAGTTTTTGAACAGGAGAGGAAATTTCCTGACAAAAACTAGTAAGGCTGAAATGTAAAGAGCTAACTTTGCAAAGAGGTTCTTTGACTGTAAATCACAGCTCACTTGGAAATAAGCTCATCGCTGACCATGAGTGCGTCATCACGTGCAAAGGTTTTCCAGACCAAACAAAACATTCCTTTCTCATCTGAAGAGACAAACTAAAAAGATGCTGTCAGCTTCTCTGAACATTCAGCAGCAGGCAGTTACAGGACAGCTAGTCTAGCACTCTGCTGTGCTGTTATATTTAGATTTCAAACCAGATGGACGCTATCTAATACTGAAATATTAGAATTTTCTACTTGAATTTTAAATAGATCGGCTCAGTTCTGAATGAGTCTCAGACAAGTGGTCACAGTGACACTAGAATTTATAAAAAAGCAAAACCAAAATGGATTACAAGTGCAATGAGAGGAAGACATCTTAAACACATGAACAAAAACGTTAATTTCACATAATAAATTGAAACACAGGTAAAAGGCAGGAACTTTCATCCAATGACCAATTTCACTATGTTTAGGAAAGCTCTTGCCAAAACCAAAATTCAGTTATACACTGAAACAGGTAATGAAATAAAATCTTATTCTGTTCTACTCCACTCCAAGTCAGCAGACAGAGCTGCAGAGAAAAGATAAATCAAAACTTTTGCTTGCACCTTATGCCTTTCAGGTTTGCTTCCTTCCTCCTCCAAAGCAAACAGTTCTTAAGCTGAAATCACGCATCGATATTTGCAAAAAGACTGTTAGTCATACACATAATTCTGTCCAAGGTCAGGTTTGGCAGAAGTCTGATAACTCCCATCTCTAAAAATTCATGGTTTACAAATGGCCTTCATTTTAAGCAGTGAAGACATCTGTTTGTACAAACTGACTCAACCAGCACGCTTCTGCAAGTATCTTTTCTCAGACAGCTTTATTGGTTTTCTTTACATTTAACATAATGTGAAGAAACATGAGATTTTTTCCGAATTTGTTAAACACATTTGAAGGGGTGTATGTTTCATTAAGACATTATCCTACGCCAGCGCTGTCATTCAGTTTCCACAGCAATTCCTGACACAGTAGGAAACCTGCACTACAAGCAGATAAATACTGAACTGTAACAACTGGTATGCAAGGCCACAGCTTGGACATTCAATGTATCTTAACAGAAACGTAAGGGTCGCGAGGAAGGGAAGCAGTAATTAAAAGAAGCTTACCAAGTATTGTTATAATAATAAACCAAACCCATTTCTTATACTAATGCATTGTCTCATGTGAACCATAGCTCTGCAGCCGAAAGGTCTTATTTTACTGATATGCCAAAATCAGGAGCTAAACGAGTTCTTCAGATATCCAATACTGTCTGCCCTCCAACTGGTCATGGATGCAACACTGGCTTTTCTTTTAAGTCAGGTTTCTGTGGCCTAGATCAGTCCTGTGGCAAAACTGGAGGTGGAACTAACATCAGACATTGCAGGAAAAATCCTTTAACATTTACAAAAGAAATTTCAAAATTAACAAAATCCGTTCAGCCTCTTCTAAAGAGATTATGCAACACTATAAATTTGAGTAGTACCATCTGGTAGGAAAATGTACAATGCACATGCATCCATTATCCGCACATTTTCACACTGTACCAGGCCTCTGGGGGAATACATTTTACCATGATATTTGAGTTGGAAAAACGTCATTTAAAGACTCACATTTGAAAGGAAATGGTTTGCATTTAAATGAAGTTACAGAATTAAAAGTTAAACTCGTAATACAAAGTAGAAATTATACGCATATTTTCTAGTAAAATAGCTCAGGACAGAAGGGTACTTACATCACCATTTTAAACACCTAGATTAAGTAGCTACATTTTCTACATGGACACTGCAAGAAGTCTGACTTAGGTCCACTGAATGACCTAATACTCTTCAATATCTCTTTGGGGAACATTAATTCTTAACTTAAGCACCAGCAAAATAACTAAAGGAAATGCAAATCTAGATATTAATTAGATCCTCATGTCACAGTACTGAAGGGTTACTTGATTTCAAGATCTTTCCTTCACTGTGTAGATATGCAAATTGGTAAGTACAAAGCCAGTCTAGAGGATAAGGACTGGAAGAGATTCTAAGCATGCATTACAAGACAGAAGGAATGGAAAGGCTTCCAAGAAGCCTGAAAAGATCCCTTTGTCATGCAGGATTTATCAGAATTATGATTGGTATTGCAAACATGAAAACACTGGGCAATTCTGTTTCTCTGGATACAGCCAGGTTCCTTAGAACAACATGGGACACATAAGACTTATTCACCCCATTACAAAACATATTTGTGTCCACAAATTTCACCATCGATTAGCATCTAGTTTATACTGCAGGATCCTACAAACAACTGTAGAGACTTAAGGTAAAAATAATCAGCATAGCCATGGGTTCACAATATCTGTCATAGCATCCTCAAGGCTAGCAGTCTTCATGTATTTTTCTTATCTACATAAAGAAACTAGGCAGAACCAGGTGGCAATTTTGATGAGTATTTAAACAATATTTTCCTATATTTATGAAGTTTGTGTATTTCATCTACAAGCAACCATTCCTTAAAAATCAAAATGCATAGCTTGTATTTATTAAAATAGGCATCAGATGGGAGTTCTTGTTGTAGAGTCATGAAAATTTAGAACATTGTGAGAACATGTCAAAGAACCTCTAGTGACTCTGGCCTATTTTTCTACAGAAGGCTGCTTCACACTTCTTTATAGAGTAAAGAAAACACTATGAGAAAGCTCAAACTCATCTGTTCGAGGAGGTGCAAAATACTTCATAGAAGTGTGAGAAGAACCAGTAAGAGAACTGTTGGGATTTTCTCACCATGTGCATTTATTTGAATGTCAGCAACTTTAATCTAGATCACTCATTATACAACAGAAACCTACATGTTCAGTGATATTATTGGAAAGGGACCTTTTCAGTCTGGTTGTGTAGCTTCTCTTAGTTCTCAAAGCTTGCAAAGCCAACTGCCATTACAAAACTCAGTAGTAACCTGCACAAATTAATGAGTTTTATCATTAAAGATCCTTTTAAAATACTTCTCAAGGTCAAGGCTATGACATGAAATATTTCTCTACAATGTACATTTTGTTTGCATAAGCATTTTTGGCAGGTAGTCTCACAGTACAGTGAACTTCCTTGATCAGCTCAGGTTTAATTGCTTCCCAACACACACACTCTTCCCCTATTAACGCTTTTTGACAAATTCACTGCACATTAATTTTCATTACTTGTTCTCTCATGTGAAATGGGCCATTGTTTCTCAATCCCAGTAAGTTTTCAAAATGAACTAGTTTCTAGTTCAGACGGGTGCGGGTGTTTGCAGTATGGCATTTAGGATATTACCTGATTATAGCTGATCCAGTTACAAGTTTGTCAAGCACTACTGAAGTCAGAGCAGTAAGCAAAACAGGGCGTCTTTACCATGACATCACTTGAGAAAATACTTCCTACTGTTGTTAAAAGTAACAGAGAAGACTACGGTTTTCTTCACAGACAAGAATTTTTGGAGTCATCCAAAAGGAACAGAAGAGTTGACAACTATTACTGCATAATCCTTCAGTCATAGGGGAAAACCTATGACTGCAGAAATACTCCAGTGAAACTCCACTAGAAAAGGTTTTATTGAAGCCTTTCTTTTGCTGTTTCTTCAACTCAGGTGACATTCCTGGAATTAGACATGTTTTCTTGTCCTATCAGGATTCAGTTCCTGCTTGATCCTAGACAAGCTCTTCCATCTACCACTCAAGGCTTTTTCTCTCCCAGAAGGCTCCTGCTCTCTAGTCAATGAGTATTTACTCATACAAAGCAGAACAGCACTAGAGAGAGGTCTGAAGTCCACCACCTCTCCCCCAGCCTGAAAGTGATGCCCATTTCTGAAACACAAGTAGAATTAGTTCTCAGTTCACTTTTCTGCATGCCAGGTGAGCATCACAGGTCTCTGGTTATTGGTCAAGTCACTGATACTTAACAGAAGAATACTGTCAGAATCTTCTAGGAAACTACAAAGAAGCTTTGTAAGAGGAGGATAACTGAAGGGAGTCGACTGCTCCTGCACAACATGTGATTCTGGTCTGGAGTTCATAAAACTTGGAAATTTCACGAGAAATTGCAAAGTCAGTAAGTCCTTTAAAGCTACAGATGCTCTTCACCTGCAATCTAAATTACTCATGAAAAGCACAACTATAGCTGTAGAACAGTGTCTGTGCGTTTATGTGGCCAGACAAAAAGTTTGACTAGGGTCCTAGACAAGAACGATGAGTTTGCACTGGTTCCAATCTCTCAGCAAAAGCAACAGTTACTAAGATGTTTGCAATGTATCATTCTTAATTTAAGTTGCAAAATAAAACCTCTCCAGTGATACACTTCATAAGCAGCTTGTTTGAATTGATTCAGACTTTCTCTGTTTGCCTTCTGGTCAAAAAATGTGACAGCAATGTAGCTTTCAGCGAGGTACTTAGGAAATACCAACCGTAATTTACACCCCAAACAAGGTGCATCCTGTTTTTTTATATAGCTGTCTATAAAGCTGAAATTTTTCCTCTGCTGGAAACTTTGAGTAGTTATATATAGTATTAAAGTATCAAAAAGGTAATTAGAAAAAGTTTTGCTTTTCAAGTATTTTTTTTCAGTCATTTTAACAGACTGAATTAAAATCAAACTTTTCTATGAAAAATAAAAACATGCCTCTAAAGGCAAATTCTTGATCTAAGTTGATCCTTGATCACAAGAGTTACTCTTTCATATTAATACTAATTCTTGAACAGTCCATATTTCTTCTAATTAATGCAGAAGGCAACTCTTGAGATACCTACAGACCCTATAGGTAATTGTTTATGTTCTCTCAACTGCAAATTAAGTTTATTTATACATATGAAAATTCAGTCTAAGGTAACAGATGGAAGCTTCTGTGGGAAATATGCACATAAATTTTAGGTTTCATGTATGCTGTAGGTGAAAACAAGCATACTGCCTCAGATTGAAATCTCCCAGCTGTATTGATTTTTCAGAATGGAACATGACCAGAAGTTATTCACAGACGCTCTCCTCCCGCAGCAGCAAGCTGCTCTCTGTCCTCTCAGGGGAAAAGGAGCATCAAGGAGAAGAGCTATTGATGGAGTTGGGGAGAAAAAGACTCCAAGTATGAGCTACAATGGATTTAAATTAAGAAATAAGTAGGAGGACAGAAGAAAAGCATTTGTTCAGTAGTGCGAAAGTCCATTACCTTTTAGGCTGGGCCTTCCTATTTTTTTTTAATAATTTCATTCTTTTAGCCTTCTCATTCCCTTCATCATATATGTACACGCAACTCCACTATGCAGACCATCTCAAACAGCTCTCCTCTCATTATACACAGCAACCCTAACCATCTCTGCTTCTCCCCTGCCCCCCAAAGTGTCTCAGTCTCAACTATCAGGAGGCATTTCCTTCCTCCTCTTCATTGTCTAGCTCCCTGCAACCTTCCCAAAAGCCTTGGAGTAAGGCTTTCTCCTCCCTATCCCAGTCCCAGAATCCACTGCAGGTTTGCTGCAGCTCACACAATGCATTCCCTACCTGAGCTCATTGTTACCCAGGGCAGAGGAAAACCCAGGATGCGGGGCTGTCCCCAGGCAGGGTGCCAATCCACACCAAAACAGCTTGCAGAATAAACGCAATTCAAAATCCCTGCAAATCTCTTTGGATTGTCTCCATTTCCCACCTTCACAAAGTCAAACATTATGCCCCTTGCACGGCTGCCTGAGAACTTTTAAGAAATGGTGCAGCCAAGCATGCGATAGGTAACACTGAAGCAGTACTGGAGAATCACGTGTGCTTATGGAAACAGAATCCAGCTCAGATTCATGGTACTGGTGATTTACACTGGGATGGACATAGCTGACCTTTTTGGGGTTTAGATCCATTACCTCAACCGACAAGCACCCCAGCAACTGAGCAAGCAGGGCTGCACACTCAGGTAATTAACCCCTTCTCAACAAAAAGCCTGTAACTTCAGAGATCATTCGTGACTCTGTCAGTGGGATATCCGCACAGACTCTGCACAAAACAGCATCTAATAGTCTGCAGGAACTGCGTTCACGGTGTTAGGACAAAAGGACATTCATCAGGAACAAATTCTGAGCTGTAACATTTGATAGTCACAACATTCTGCCGAAGAAGTTTTACCTCTTTAGTGACGCACAAGATTGCAACTGCTGAAATTCTGTCTCCTGGGCTTTCAAAGTCTCTCGCACCTCCACAAGTTCTACATTTACTCAACTAGAAAAGAAAAACTAAAAATAAACCCAAACATTAGTGATGTGGAAGACTGAGATCCATAGATGCTGAAATTCAATGCACATCAATGTTGACCTAGAACAACCAATGCTACAAGGGAGTGCATTGCCATTTCACAAGCTTGTCCTATATAACACAGGCACATTTTACTGGGCATAAGTTGCAAAGAAAACCAGCAATCATAATTGCTATCACAATTACAACTCCTTTTTCTCTTACAGCATTCCTCACAATAGGCAAATGAAAAACTACTGCAGTTCCTCCCAGGGTTATTCTGCTCCCACACAATAGAATTCCTAAATCTACAGGCAGGGATCCCATGAAGTTATGAATCACACAATTTTACAAAACTCCAGGGGACCCTCAAGAGTTGGTACACACACCGATCAACAACAGTTTCCCTTTGAACTCCACTATCAGGGACAGAGCCCCCATCCCGCCACATCGGCACCAAGACTCCAACGGTGGAACCAGTCCACTCAACACTGAAGTCTGGTGTCCTTGCCCAGTACCAGTTCAGGTCCCACACCTGGAGACAACCATTCTGATGTTTTTTATACATGCGGACAGGAGACCCACATACCAGACCAACTGCACAAGAAAGAGCACACAGTGGCTCCAAAGTGTACAGAGCAGTTACTGTTGCAGTAGGAACTTCATATAAACAGACTGATTCCGATGTTCCTACCAGATAGTACTTGTATTTTTCCGTAAGACAAGCAGTTTTGATAGCCTGTTTGCAGCTGAAAGTCTCATACAAGCAACGAATGAAGCTACAGCAGAGATACGATGGCTGCTAAGTCATCATCTTCAGAAGCAGGAAGCACAGATGTAACACTCCCGTGGCACCATGTTCAGACACCTGCAAGTTCTCAAGTAATTTGTGAAAGAATTAACTGTTAAGATGTGTAAGAAAGGTCCTGACTGTAATAAACCAGGAGATTCCTTTTGTTCACCTTCAGTGTACAAATGGATGTAAAACAGACAGTGCAAAGGGAATGCTTCAGCACGAAAAAATCATCTTCTGCAAAATATTGAACCCAAGTCCCAGATTTCAATTTCTGTAAGGAGTTTTACGGCCAGAATCATACTGAGGAAGCCATCCTTAAACACATCAAGCAGATGTAAAATGATATAGTAAGATCCTCCTGAATATTTGGAAGATCACTTAATCAAAATTGCTCATCTCAGAGGGATCATTAGGAAGTGCAGTTCTCATTTCTAACTTTCAATCACTACTGATCATTCTAGCAAATAAACCCAACTATTAACGCTATCCCACATCTTAAGTCATCTCCCTGTTGACTGTTGCAGCCTCCAGTTTCACTTGTTATTCTCTCAGTGGTACAGTTATGCATGAACATAAATAATTATGGCACAAAGAAAACCAAAGTTACGAACAACATCAAATAAATGGAAATTATTCATACCAAAATAGTTTATATGAGGTAAAGCATTATACATTAAGTATAAAGTAAATTCAATTTTAAAACCTCTATTTTAAAATAAGCCTAAAATTGATCCATATTCTTAGTTTTCCACAGCATCAATTTCTATTTCAATTGTTTACAGGATCTAAGTTAAACGTGACAAAAGATGTTTATTAAATCAAAAGTAATTCTTCTGAACTAAAGCATTAGAAATATAAACCTGATTAGTTATTTTCTTGCAGAAATCCACTCTCCCTCCCTGAATGAAAACCTTAGTAAACTTTGATACGCTGCCCCAAAACTTGAACATTTTTCTAAAGAAACTGGTGTATTTCATAAATCCTTCTGTCCAGCCAGCCTTGACTGCACATGATAATGGACTTACTTTATACCAGCACTTAACCAATCTTTGGAAACAAATAACAGTGGATAAAACAGGTATATTACCACCATATAATACAGCTTGGAAAATTTATAGGATGGTGTAGGAAAAAAAAAAAAAAAAGGGCTCTATTTTTGCCTGAGCTCTTAATTCATATATGGCTAATTTTAGGGTAACTGCATATGGGAAAAAAGGCAAGATTCATTTACAGATCTTAACAGAAAAAGAGACAGCTCAGAGTTGTTCCATACACCACAGCCATTTGCTCCAAAACGGGCTTCTGGAATAATTTTTTTTTTAATAAAAGGTGAAATTCCTATGAAATAAGAACCTGAAAAAGCCACAATCAGAAGTTTTACTTTTCTGATGCTTACCTGTCTTTCCTCTATTCACTGTTAAGTAACACCCTTAAAAGTATCTCACTCAGTGATCTCTATCAGTGATCTAAAGGATGCAAGAGCTTTCTTACAAAATCTGTCTTCAAGCCATCAGTTCAATATTCTACAATCCCTGGGTAACTGCCTGGAGTGAAACAGCCTGCCGCATTCTGCATCTGGAACCCTAAAGCTTTAACCAATTATTTACACGGTCACGAAGATCAGCTTGAATTTTGGAGATGTTGCTGTAGAAGATCTACATCCCGTCATTGCAGACTCCTGGGAAGAGGCAGCAAGAGGGTTAAAACCCAGTGTTGTGACAGTCAATTAGAGGAGATGAGGAGGAGATAATGAAGTGGAATCCCTTGCCCAACAACCTCCTCAGGTGCAGTTTTATGGTGTAACTACAAAGTAGGGCACAACCGAGACCCACGACAAACAAAACCACTGGAGTCAGAGAAAGGTGGAATCTAACTGCAAGGAAATATCTGAATTTTTACAACTTTGAAGTGCCTTGGCAGGGAAATCTAGTAAAGTGCAGAGCCCTGAGGCTCTCCGTATTGCAGGGGAAATGAAACCTTCTAATGCTGCAACAAGAAATGCAAAATAAGTATTTTAAGGAAAGTCACTCAAACATGAAAAGTAGAAAAAGACATCCCGCGTTTTCATGCCTTGTTCTATCCATTCCATCTAAAAAGCTATCCATCTACCTCCCATGCATAAAATACGAGGAGGACGGTCTCACATATTGTATTTTACAAGTCAAATTAGGAACGTAATAATCCTCACCTTCTTTTTGTTACATGTTTTAAATAATTAAGCAATGGAAGTCAGCAGACTTCGAGACACCCATCCCAAGTACAAAGCAGTAGCTTGTGCACCAGCTGTGCCCTCAGGGCACTTTCCAAGTAGCCCAGCCCCGACTGTGGGCTGTGTTCCTGTTAGGAGATGGCAATCACTCTCAAGGAACTGTCACCATTAATGTGGCTGTAATGTGCACTTCTGACATGTCACCAGTTTGGATCGCCAGAAATGAAAGCGAATTTCACTGTGTGTACAGAAAACTTTATTAGAAAACCCTTGAAACAAAATAACCACTGGCCCGTTGTTATTTTGTCCCTAGTCTTGTCCAGTCAAGGAAGCAATCAAGTACCTGGTTTTGCGTCATTTTAATGCTTGTTACATTCCTTACAATGAGCTATGGATGTGCAAATGACAAATGTCAAGGGCTTCTGCTTTTTCCAACTTATACAAAGCATATGAATCACCATGCTACCATGTACATGCAAAGCCAAATAAAATCTGTTTCCAACCTCTAACACTTATTTTTAATAATCATTCTGGAAGCCTTTCCAAAGATCTAGCCATGTCGCAGCTGCCTCCCCTTGACACATACCCTGTTACAAACCGTGAACAGTGAAATATCTCAGGTTCTGCCCCATCGCAGAGACTGTACATATTGTCTAACTTTCAAGTGTGTTCAATCTTGCTTGTCAATACATAAGCTATAAATCCAAAGGTGCCGGGTATCAGTCATACATCACCTGTGCTAACTGGCAAGGGCTTGAAACTTGCTGTCCAGGAGCTACCAAGGCTGGGTAGCAGGATCTTACCCTCTATTTATACTTTGACTGACAGTCATGCCAAGAGGGAATCCTTTTTCCGAAGCCTAATTGTTTTACTGAAGTGCTGCCAGACACCTCCATTACACCCCTGATGTGCCAGGGGAATTACAGCTTTTACTTGCACTTTCCTGCAAATAGCTCAGTAGTGCATGCCAAGATGGGGATCCTGACATTATTCACAATTGGAAGGAGGCAAGCTATCAGTTACCTTCACAGAGCACTGTTCCTCTTTCTTTTAAGAAAAAAAAAAAGAAATAAAAATGATTCTACATTCCAAAAGAGGGACAGTTAATTATAGCTGCAGTTTCAAGGGTATTCCAGACAAGAACGATCTTTTAGGAAGCCCTAAAATTACCTGCAACAGGCACACAAACAGGAAGGATTAGTGGAGGTGCCTGTTTAGACGCTTCTTTGGTTAAGTAGCTGTTGATTGGTCTTTTATGTAGCTACAGTCCATTTTCACCTTCTTCCATATGACACAGAGGAAAACACATTTAAAATGGGAAGTACTGCTTATGTTATAGTACATTTTCATACAATGTGCAGCAACATTAAATAATGAATTTCATAGCATGAGCTATATAAACACATTTCTCTCAGTAATTATAAAACCTATTAATGTGCTAAGCAGAAAATGCATTTATGCACGTGACAATGCCAGTGGTTTTCTCCCCCTATAACAGTACCTCACATGCCCATTTGTTTCCCCCATAGCCAAATATTTCCCCGGAGTTTCACCAATGCTACAACTTTAACTTTAATTTGATACAGTGAATTAACATTAATTATCTTTCATAATGACTAGCAAGTTTAAGAGAAATGTATAACACACAAAAATTGGCAACAAGGTACCTATTTCTGCACTTAAAACACTTCATTCAATAGGATACTACTTGCAGGACTTATTTTGCACACTGCAACATTGCAAAAATTCTCAGTTCTTCCAGTCTTCTACAGGCACACTGGCATTCACAGATGGGACACAAATTGACAGTCCTTGAGACAAACAGGCAGCACACAAACAGCTCTGCTTGCTTTTTAATTTGCACACGTCCATTGTTGCACCAGCCAACTTCAGTTTGTTAAGCCTTCTTTCAAGGCTGTTTGCTTTGTTCCAGATTTCAAAGCAAAGTGATCTTTCCACATGTGCTGTGCTTACCCTTCTCGAAAAATAAAGAATAGAAAGAGATGCAGTGATATAATGCAACACCTCGTTGTTGTGGTACTGTATTGGAGCCTGTATGGTGCTAAAGTGGAGTTCTCTGATTCACGCTAGCTAATGTCACACATGAGATATTCAACTCGCCCTAAACAATTCAGTAAAGTACTGGTAATATCCAAGAATAACAATAATAGAAGATCAGGAATGGGATTTATTTCTGGTCTTTCCTAGGCCAGTGGCACAGAGATAAATACTCTTATAAATATAAAAGGAATAAACAGTTCAAATGGAAAAGCATCATTCAAGACTCCAGGTACCACTCTGCTTCTACTCAATGACACGCATAGCCGTAATTCAACTCGCAGTTGATTAATGCAGCCTCACATCAACAGTATTTTCAGAGAAGAGTATGTTAACAATTGCTTAATAGCTTACAGTATCAATACCAGTATAATATTTCAGTATGTTCCAGCATATCTCTAGCTCTATTCATCTACCCCAGTAAGGTCTGTCTCAGTGGAAAAAACACCTTCTCTAGGTTTCTTATCAATGCATGCGCAACTGTATAAATACTAAGCTAAGCTAAAGAGAAATAAACAGTAGATTGGTTTGTCATTTTGTCTTTTCCAGTAATCAAAAGCTATATTGTCCACAACAAAAGCCCAATTGAACATTAGAATACATTACATACATTATTTCACAGGTACTTGTTGCCATACTGATTATTCAGACATGAAAATCAGGTTACTTGAACAGCTAGTGGATTACGTGTCTAGCAGGAATACCTGGTCATGCAAAATTAATATTCAGACCCAGTACCCTATTAGGGCACTTGTTCTCATTTGGGATTTCCAGCTTATTTACCTGATGCTCTTTCTGCAGCAGCAGGCAGTTCTTAGTTCATCACTCTAAACTTCACCAAAGCAGTTCTCAAAGAGAAATAGATCAGCAGGACTTTAATCATCATGGCAAGTATTCTAAATGCCAGAGGAAAATACAGTTTTTCATATACCCGGTGGGGTCAATAAGAGACTGTGCTCATCGGGCTAACTTGGAGAAAATGGGGAAAGGTAGAACAGGAAGGGCCAGAGTGAGAAAGGGTGTTGGATTATTGATCCCCCCTCAACCCCCACCTTCCCCTCAAAAAAGATTAAGATCATACAATTGGCAGAAACTACTTTTCTGGCCGCATGAATAGTAAGATCCTCTCCTCTATTTTGTCATAATGCTTAGAGTAGTCACTTTTTTCAAATATGTGTGTCTGCCAAGGTCTACCTCTTCAACCCTACAATATCACAAATATACACAAAAATTGTCTATGAGCAGCGAGTACACAGAATAAGCGAACACTGCAGCACAGTTCAACAGTTCAAGTCTGAAATAACAATGAAGTAAAAATTGCTGCTATTCCCAAACCACAAATGAAGTTTGGGAAAGCAGATTTACCATCCCTTGGACAAAGTGCCAGCCTGAATTTCAAAGCTCTTGGTACCTACGTGAGCGGAAGATCCTGACTCACATACCCTTCTCTAAAAGTCATGTCTGTAACCTTTCAAATTCCTCAGTCTTCACAGAAATACCTCTTCATTAGCAGCACCACTCTCTAAGGAAATTTATCACTTACTTGGACTAGTTAAACATCTCTTAGAAAAAAGCAACAGAAAATGAATACATACAGAAGACGACATCACAGAAGGCAACTCATGTATTGATTGTTCATATGGGAGCAATTATTATTTACACACTAGAACATTGGCCTTTGTATTGCACTTAAGTCCTTCAAGGATTACCAGTTTTCCTGCATGTCTGGCTTAAGGGAATTATAAATTTAAATGCTTACTCTGGGAACAGTCAAGTTTGAAAATCAGGGTCTGATTTTGAGCATATGTTTTACTTTGACTAAAATTAAAAAATATGAATTCGTGGGGTTTTTTCCAAAAGCACTATTGAACGAAAGAGACTAAACTGTTCATTTGCTGACTTGCTAGGTGTTCCTTACTGGTTTGCTCTCTTTGCAGCATGTTGATCATCACTTTGGAAAAAGCATGTGGTAAATACCACAGATTTTCTGTCCGAAATAGCACACGAAGCACAGCTGCCATTCCAAGGCATTTCCAACAAAACTGAGGCAGAAGGCCAGCTCTCACTTTTAGCAGAAGCAGACCACAGGCAACTCAGCTGAGGCCCTGAGGGCTTCTGTGTGCCAGTCAGACTAGATCAGATGCAGCAAAGGAGCAAAGGAATGTAAAAGACAACTTAAACTCAAAATACCTTTCCAAAGCTTTTTGTGGATCCACAGCAGCAGCAGGTCTAGAACATGACAGTGGCAGCATAGGGGAAGAAGAGGGGAATGAAGGCACAACTGATAGGAAGAACATAAACCTGAAAGCATCATCTCAAAATCAAAACCTAAGCCTCAATTGCTGAGGGAAACCAGGGGAGAAAAAAAAAATCAAAAATGGTGAAGGCATTTTATAAGAATCAGGGGAACTGTAACACTACATAATTATTACCATGCCACTAGAACTACATATATGAGGAAAACAGGTGGATGAGTTTCTTAGGGACAGGGTTTAGTAAGGAGACAGGCACGGTTGGACTCTATGATCTCAGAGGTCTCTTCCAACCTAGTGACTCTATGATTCTATGAAAATCACATGTGGGCTCAAGTTCACAAAGCAGATGCTTCTGTGGGTGGGTAGAACTACTATAACAAAAATGCCCCAAGCAGAAAGAAACCAACTGCCTTGCAAAGTCAGGGTATGAAGCCTTGGGAGCTCAAAGGCTTTGTTAGTTCCAGGAGACCTGGCTGTGCTAGTAAGACAACTTTATTTCATGACTCTGCACATGCTCTCTTCTGTTAGGTAACTCAGTGCAAACAGAAATGCTAAGTGATACTGGGTTTCCTAACGCAGAGGTTAAGCCATGTACTTCAAGAAGAAATCCAGGAACTTGAGCCTGGACAAGGATTCACAATACTACTCTAGCTTTTTCTAGCACTTCGTATTGCCTTATTTAATGACATGAGTAGAAACAAAGAAAGCACATTTCAGTTCTTTTCCAGAGTGGGATACATCCTTCCTTTTACCTCACTCCCCCTGCAAGAAAGTAAGGGTCATCACACAAACAAAACACTAAAACCACGCTGCCCTGACTTTTATCTTCTCTCCCAGAAGCACAGCTCTCCGAAACACATTTTTTACACCAGTACTGGCCTTTTCTTTCTACATGGCCACATATTTTCATTAATAAACACTTTAACACAAAATAATTGGCTTCTCCAGGACCCTAAAAATCAAACAGCTGAAAGAAGTAAACAGATTATGATAATTCCAGTATTAATCAAGTCTGGAAAAAGTCTGAATTGCTGCAGGGAAGAAACAGGCTTGGTCACTTTGAAACACAATTTTATCTGATTGCGGTTCAGCTTTTTTTGGTGGAAAAAATTGTTTATAAACAGTATTACCCATGTGTTGCAGACCATACGTAGCATTCATTAGCACATCACTTTAACCTTCCCCTCCAGCCACAGTAAATTATCAGTAAGATTCTGGCAGTTTCGCTGAAGTATTTGAAGAAGAATATTCAATTCTTGCAAGGACGTCATTTCAGTTCTTTAAACACAGCCACACTGAATGCAAACAAATAATGTAGCATAACTAATGCTTTTTACAGTCTTCCTTTGCTAATGTTCTGCTGTGTATGTATAACGTCCTGCACTTGGAGCAGAGCCTCTCTCGGCTACTGAGAGCTCAAATCCAGCTTGAATCTCTACAAACACTATGAATTCTGAAACTTTCTAAAGTCTCTTTTTATGAACCATTCAATAATAAAATCAAATTCTCAGTGATTGTAACACTCACTTCCAATTATCCAACAAAACCAGATGAAGCATTGTGTCTCTGAGGTACCCTTCACAGCTGGAGACTGTGCAGGCTCCATGAGCAGCCACCCGAAATAATCAGTTCCTCAGGACAGCTGTGTGGAAAAACACAGTAGCCCAGGGGAAACAGCCAGGAGAGATTTTCAAAATTCAAAAGGATATTTGTCAATAGCTCTAGCTCTTGTTCTCTGACTCACCAAGTCTTTGAAACTCTTACTTGCAGCTCGAGTCACCCACAGTCAAAGAGGCACCACCTGCATTACCGCTGCTTCCAGGTCAGGGCTGTTCTCCCTTCAGGCCGATGGAAGCTACACACTCATCACCCGCAAGGAGCACACCCTAGCGCAACCTATCCCACCTTTCATGCTCAGGCTTCCACTTGGAGGGGAACAGTTTGCTTCAAGTACAGTCTCAGGAGTGACGTAACACCAACAAAGCACAGCCAGACAAGGGACTGGGAGCAGGACCCTGAAATGACAGAGTGCCTGAAATCCAGCAAAAGGTGTATCTGTACGCTTATCTAGATGTTTTCTTAAACTATCTTCTCCAGATACAAAGAAACAGTTGTTCCGCATCTCTTCAAAGACACTATTCCACCCGCTTTTCTCCCTCACTAAAATAAAATCGTACTTAACACAGCAATTTCTACTTCCTTGCCCTGGTTACTTATGATAATCACACTATCACTATCTCTCTATATCTACTACACACTTATTAGCTCACAGCACATGAAATACGCCCTCTGTGCCATGGCACTCACTAGAAACCTTTCCTCCAGAGCACAAGAAAGAACTAATGGACTTTGCTCTATGAACCAAACATTTGCATGGGAGTCAGCATATTCAGCAAGTCAATTCTCGGTGCCAAAGGCAGTCAGTTGGCCTAGAACTCCTGATTAACGCAGAGACGGAAATACCACCACAGGCCTGAACCCAAACCCACATATTTGAGTATCAAGAGGTTTCAAATCTTTCTTTCTGGTGTTTGGCGGTCATAGAATTAAGATCTTCAGAAGAAATTGGCACAGCAGCTGGTAATAGGAAGAAAATTGGAGTGAAGACCTTGTTAAACCTGGTAATCTGCAAGAACATGAAAAATAAACAGTTTATGGTTGGCTTCTACATGACTATTGTAAGACAGAAACCAAAATTAAAAGCATCCTGTGGAACATATTCATGCAAACAGGGTACTAATGGCTTGGTTTTCCAAAGAAAAACAAGGCCACCCAGTTACAGGAAGAAAACATAACAGGCACCTGAGTTTTACATAATTAAGTACACATTGCCAAAGTGTCAGATCTTTTCTTGCGTGTCTTCAGTCCACAGAATGGCAATGAAAGTCCAGCACAGTCATTTAAAGACGGAAGTGATTTGGGTGTCCAGCTGCAACTGCAGCCCAGACTGCCCACAAATTTATGTAATGTAAACCACTGCACAGCATGTCTGACACGCAGGCAACACCACATGCAGATCACAGGGCTATCAGAGCACACAACTCACAAGGCTTTCAACTGTTATGACTATTGTAACCTTCCAACCATGCAGCCCCTTGGCTGTTAACAGGTTCTCTTCCCCTAATAAAACAGGATGACAGGCAGCAAACAGTGCCATTTTTCCAAGTCAAAAGCATGTCTTCATCACATCTCTTGAGAATTCTCCTGCTGCCTGAGGCACAAAAGAATAAAATACAAAAAGGCAGAAATATGCAAGGAATTCTCCTACTTAAAATAAAAAGGTAAAATTAACATTTCCCCAGGAAATAAGAAGTACATCCTTTTCTAGGAGCTGAGGCTTTAGAAACGCTTGGAATATAGTTTACCATATTCCTACAAGGATCCCAAGGCCAGTCTGTCTTTCCAAGGCTTGACTTTCTGTTCAGCTGCACATCAGGATTCTACTCATTTCACTTCATCTTCACCAAATCTAACATCTATATAAGTCTGGCTATATTTGAAGACAGTCTTATAGAATTGTATGGTTATGTCAAACTTTTTATAAATGTAAAGAAGAATGTAGGGTTAAAAAGAGCTTCAAGCTGCCAGTCCACATCCTTCTTCATTAAGTGACCAGTTTCCATCACAACATTAGCTGGCTTCTTCCATTCCTGAACTTCATCATTTTCTTTCTAAACACTATTCACGACTTTATTTCTCATGCAAATGATGCCCACCTTAGTTTCAGGCATCCTATCAACTCATTTTGTTTAATCAGTTTTGCTTCAGCCTGTATCCAGCTACCATATTCCCCTCCCAGGCTCATTGTTACCAGATTAAACAAAATCAACTCATCTACTGCAGGTGAGACTTTCTAATCCCCAGTCATTGAAGTAATTTCTAAACCCATTACAAGATTACCCAGGGATTTCTAGAACGTGGGAGACTAATTGCAGACAATATTCCAGAAGTTCCTCCATTTCTTGCACCATGAAGTGAAATTGTCTCTATTTCTAGTAGCAATACTAGCCAAAAAAAATGCAGAAACACTCTACCAGCTTTTGATCCAGAAAAGTTTGTTGCATGCAACCAGTTCTTAGCAAGATGTTACAATTTGGTCATATAAGCTCAATGCCATTCTTGGGCTACCCTTTCATTTTTTCCTAAAATATCTATTTTTACAGTGTCTCAAAGCTGATAATTTTTTTAATACTGCAAACTCTAAAATTAATCTAACATACGCTAAACTATATATTGTGGTCCTGGAAACAGGCAAAGCATGGTTGTTTGGAGATTTTTAAATTGAAACACAATGCAACTCAGTGAATTCAACATGTGTCCTTTAGTTGTACTTTTATTCTCCGAAAATTTCCAGTCATGGCCAACAGACATAATATTCAAAAACTGGAATAAACAGTGACAATGAGCAGCACAGAGATTTTAATCCTATCGACCCGGTCATGGAGAGAACTGCTAAAATCTGGGTTAATCCTTCCAATCCTTAGTCAGAAATGAAAGTCTGTGCAATTGCAATAGTATGCCAAAATTAGATTGGCTTGTGGTAAGGATTCGATTAAGCCAAAAATTAAGATCTGAAATAGCTTCAGTTAAAATCAAAGTGGTGCATTCCTACGAAGAGATATTGTAATCCAGAAGAGTCATTGTACTGAGACTGAACTCATATCCCTTCTCTCCACAGGAAATTAATTTGGGACAAATCTCAGACGTGACTTTCAGATAGGAGTTCTATCCAAAAAACCCAGCACTTCTCTAAAACAATAATGACAACCGCTGGACTGGAGCGCCATGAATAAGGCACAGCCTCCAGTTAGAAAGATCACAGAAGTAAAGACAATACTTCTACTGTAATTTTATGAAGCAGATTCTCACAAACACCCCAGTGGCAATTTTAACTACTTTATATTTGTTACAGTACTCAAAAACATTAAATATCCATTACATATAAAATATTTACTTCATATCTATTTTATCTCTATTTAGTAGGGGATTGGTTTTGGTTTTAGCAAGCTGAGAGATCACACATGTCAACACAGAAAATTTAAAAAATGAAGAAGGGAAGATACCATTCTCCCAGGAGCCATTTTACTGGAAGCTTCTTCATAATTTGATTAAAGTCTGCACAAATCAGGCTGAATTGAATCTAAAATATTAACAAACAGTCTGTAGTTCCTTCTGCAAGTCTTCAGACTCATCTATAGACAATTCATGTCATGCCTGAAGTTTACGGTTGTTTTCTTGATGAAGTCACATCTGAGATGGCCTCAAGATGCAGAAAGCCAGTGCTCCCCTTGAGCCCCCAGAGCGGCGTCTGCGCACTGGTGTAATGCATCGCTGCGCTATGACCACGGGAGGCAAGAGCAGAGTGGCAGTAAAACTCCCAGTTACAAACATTTAAGGTCTCTGGTAACAGCACAACAAGAGGCAAATACTCATCTGCAGCCTCCATGCCAAGAGCACCAGAGGTTCCAAGCTATTACATAAGCATATTTCTGTAATCTTTGTTGCTCCAAAGCTGGAAGTTTTTCTCAGGCAAGAACCTTTGAAGTTACTTTGGGAACTGGCTCTCTGCAGATGGAAAAACAAATGATTAAACCAGCTCAATTGGGAATCAGACTTATTGTACACACTTGATTTAAAAAGAAGCTAAGGGAGGGAGAGCGGTTTGATATTTTTTCATTAATACAACACTAGAATGCTTGTTAAGGAGGAAAATATAACACCATCTGAGCTGAATCAGAAAAAAAAAAGGCTGTTTTATTAAAAGAGTTTTTAAGTGGGTCAAATATGCAAATGAAACCTTAATATGACCCGGTAAGACAAAAATTCAATTACCAAGATGAAGTTTAAATAAAATATCAGGTTTAACTTAAGCAAAACCAGGCAGCACATCAGCATGATATTTCACCAGCAATCCAGTCCAGCGAGTTATTTGAAAGAAGCACCCCAAATACCACGACAGCCCTTAAAGTACCGAATCATTCTTTTAACTACAGATTGCCCTTCTCAGCAGAATATGCTTTAAGTCTAATGTGCTGCTTGGACTTTCCACCCCAGCTATTAAGAGGCTATGTCTGAATCTTTATGCCTTTTATATAAAGAACATCCTAAGCGCCTTATTAGAAAGGCAAAACCCCCTCCATCTTCTCTTTACATCACAGCATTCAAATCTTCAGGAAGAGCATTTAAGTAGGCATTAAAGGACTGAACATTTAAAGTATTTGCTTACTTTGCACTTGCTCCTAGTGCTTTACTTCACAATGAAATCAATCATGTCGCAGCCAGAATCCCACAAGCAGGATTTTTGCTTTCCGTGTAGGACTGGTACCTGACCTGGATGGTGTAATCTTGGATATTACCTTTTCCTAGAAGAAATATCCTCCTCGGCATCTAGAAATGCCTTTTCTGACCTAGAGAATTGTTTTCCACCTAAGTTATTTAAAACTAAGGTTTTGCAAGCCTGTGGAAAATGAGCAAAGTTCATTCTTACTTTGCCTGAAGTTTTCCACTGCTTTCAGGTAGCGTCCACTGCAGCTATATCAATAGGACTTCACATCAATAGGACTTCACATTGGAATAAGGACTACTGAGCTGGATCTTTACATTTTATTATTGGATGAAATAACTCATCTTAAGATCTCTGCCTTGTACTGTGAAAAAGGTAAATCACGAATCTCAAGCCAAAAGTCATCTCATACAAGGAAACACACTGAAATGGAAAGAAAACAATTTAAAAAAAAATATTAGTAAGACTATGTCACGCGTTCTTACGAGAAACTGGGAATCTGAAAATATTTGTATCTAGTGAGAAGCTACTGAGCAACTGTCAAGCATATTTTAAATGTGAAGATTTTTTGTTATTTACACCTGTCCTAAGTCAGCTATTTAGTGTCATTTCACTTATTCACTGGCCATTGGAAATAGTCCAGTAACTCATATGCTATAAAATGGAGATGGATAATAAAGAACAGCAACAGGAAAGTGATAAAAATTGTAACCAGAAAGCTATTTCTGGAAAAAGTTAGAAAAGGAAAGCATGTGACACGACTTAAAATTACGAGTGGAAAAGTGACAGGATGACTGTATCTGGAACCAGCTACGAAGATCCTTTGCTGACTTTAGCCAACCTGAGGTGGGGGGAATAATGTAAACTTGTACTTTTCCGTCCACCAGTGAGCTCACCCTGCAAAGAGCCAGAACTATCCTTGTCTGACACTTTCTGATGCTCTGTTCTCTGAAGGCACTGCTCATTTTCAACTTCATGATACAACCAGTCATTTGGACGACATCAGCATTTATGTAATTCATGATCCATAACTTTGTTCTGTGCACATAACTGCAATTTAAGTAAACACGTGTCTCAGAATGATATCTCAAAGCCACAGCAAAACACATTCACGTACAGGGGACACTGCAGAATCAGCGAGACACCTAACAATGTGGAAAGCAATTTATTTTCATCTATTTTAACTGTCAGTCTGTCCTGTCTGCAGGTACTCTTAAGTGCCTAATGAGAGATCTAGAACTCAGATTAGTTGAATTGAAAATCAGTTATAAAAGCAAATGATAAATATGTTTTCAAATGCCAGATCCTAAAAATCCAAGGTACTGGGCAACCCTGCAAAGCAGCTGAACAAAATGAACATACCTACCTAGAAAAAAGTATATCTCTTACTACAAATCAGAGAATTATTAAAAAAACTTTCCATTTTCTATAGACATAGATGTTTACATAGGACATCAGTGCTGGACACAGCCAAGTGCATAGCAAAATAATGGGAGGGTTCTATATTTAGGAAAGCGTATGGAGTGACCCTGTCCCCGAGGTTATACCCAAGAAAAATATAAGAGCAGTAGGGAAATTTTAAATTGCATTAGAAGAGAAACATGCACATTCCAATAGTTCTATTCCCAGATACTTCACTACAGTCCAGACTCCCTACATCACAGCTGGAAAAGCAAATGCCCTCCTAAGTAAGCATGTAAAGCCAGTCAATGAACGCAGAAGAAATCCCTTCGGATAGGAGAACTGCCCCAAATCCCAAGGCCAGGAATCTTCAAGAGATACAGACATGGAAACTGCTCAGAGTTTTGAATACTTTGGGTTTTCTCATACCTCATTCTTCACAAATAGGTCACTTCCATCAGCAGTTTCTATTGCTGATTTACCACCAGCACCTCAGCTCTCCACCAACATTACGCTAGCTCACTTGGTTTAGTGACTATGATCTGTGCTCTGTGTAAACCAAAAGAGTCGCAGTACTCTTAGCATTAAGGGATACATAATTAAGCTGAGAGGTATATTCTCTCCTAGCTAACCTTGCTTCCGCTAGAAGTGAACTAAGGTAATAAATGGGGAAATAAAGCCCACCCTCCCTCTAACACTGGGATGACAGCCGGGTATAAAGTAAACAGCAAATAGATGGGATGTGGATGAAGGCAGCAAAACGGGGTGCTTAGAAGCAGCTGTTGGGTGAAAGGAGATTTGCATACAGAATGGACTGGATAAGAAAAACGCAGTCTAAGAGCACGCAAAGGAAGCAAATGCTTCTTTACAGCTTCTGTACCAGTTTGCTGGTAACATTGTTAACTGAGAGAGCTTAATGTTCTGCATGCAAAGCATTGGAGTCATCCACAACATTTTTCTTCTAGACACCAAGTTCCATGACAGGAAACTTCAGTCTTTTTGCAGAGGGTAATACTTAAAATGCAGACAGAGAAAGGAGAGAGGAGGGGATGGCAAACAGATCAAAATGAAACAAAGGACAGGGTTAGCTTATTTATTACAACGATAACGTGACTATTCAAAAGAAACCAGACTATCCTAAATGGCAGTTGACTATTATAGAATACAGACACTTTTCAGAGTCTTTACATCTATCTTCTTATGATGAATCCACATGCCTTGTCTCATCTCAATTAGGTACTTCATATATCTCTGATGCCTCTGCCAACACAATTTACGCAGAACTCTTAATTAGCCTCACACACAAAAAATAACATGTAATTTGTCTGGTAATTATATGTTTCTGCAGCTCCTAAAAGCAACTCATTACAGAAATGTCATGTGCTTAGAACAGATTATCTTAATTTTATTTTCTGTTTATCGAATTATAACTGTTGTTTCTAATTGTATTGTAAATTGTGTTGAGCTGGAAGGTGGCTCTAAAATCCCTGCTCTCTCCTCTTTCATAGTGTTTCTACATATACAGTGTGTTTCCACTAGACACAAAATCGATGCAGTGAAAACAAAGCAGTCCTGTTGTTAATTCTAGTTATGTGGAGAGGCAAAAGCAGTCAAAACTTTGTATCAACAAACTTACCAGAAGAAGTCTTGAATCAAAAGTTAGGACACAAACAAACAAACAAAAAAAACCACAAACAAAAAAACCCCCCACACCACTGGCAAGCAAAGAAAGCAAAAAGAAAGTATAAGCAGCAATCCCTGGTAGTAAACATTTATAGAAATATTTTGCTCCAAGATGCGCAAAATGCAGGCTGTAAATAGTTACACAAACTGAGTGCAGTCCATGGAGCGAGACCAGCAGTGGTGTTCTCAGTCATGCTGAAGCATGGAACTTGTGACAAGGAAACAGTCGAGCCTATATTCAGTAAAAGCCTAAACGGAAATTGCTTTCCTAAACCTGTGATGGAGACAGAAAGTCTAAAACACTCATGGGGGAGTCATCTGATAATGAAACACCTCTCCGAGAGAGCTTACTCACAACCTAGGTTAAGGGATGCATAATTCTGAAGTTGAAAGTGTATGGTCTTGATCTAAAAAAATCCAGCTTATCCAGGGAAGTCAAAGATGGGCGTACATGATCCTGCTGGGAAATTACACTACTGCCAACCAATTCAACACACCAAACCACTGTGAGTTGTAGGCTCTGTCCTGAGGAGTAGCTAAACCAATGTACTCTCACCATTCCTCTCCAACATCAGCAAGAGAATCTGGAAGGAAGCAGGGAGAAGAACCTGCATGTAAACCAGACAAACAGACCTAGCTCTCTCAGGCCTCATCACGGTTGAATGGGAAACAAAAGACGACTTTGCGAAGCAACAGAAGTTGTGTTGGAACTGTATGCAGAATTAGTTTTTTAATCAGATCTCATCCACATGTGGTTCTTTGGGTATTACAGCCAAAAGGGACTCCACTTCTGTTTTGAATTTGCCCCTGTCCAAATACAGGTTAACCTTGCTAAGCATTCTCTGTTCTATAAATGCACGGTCAAATGGAGATGTTTTGGTTTTGCCCATGCTCTAAAATGTTAGGACTAGTTTATGACCTCAGATTTCCTAGGTCAGTTTTAGTCCAGCCTCTGTGGTTGTTGAGGAGATGCGGGGAGTAGGAATGGATTACACAAGCTGTCTGGACAGATGCATTTATGAATGATTTCTTTAACCTGCATGGGAAGCTTAAAGAGTCAATATTCAAACAAAACCTTAGTCACAAATTTGGACTAGAAACTGCTGTTTTTTCAAGAGGTTTAGATCAGTCACAAAGGTTGATCAGGGAAGCCCATCCCAGTAGGCAGCAATGGACCCTCATGTCCGAGTCCCAGAAGGCACAGAGCATTGTGCAGAGAAATTTTGCTCTTCCATAAATAAAAGACAACTTGTACATCTGCCTTCTTCCAAACGCTCAGCCTTTTTGATCACTGAAGCTTCAGTTCTGGTTTCACCCAAAGCCTGTGAGTCTCACCTTCTCCCTGACCCAATATATCAAGTCTCATTGCCTTGGGCCTTCCAGTACAACTTCTGTGTGTGCAAATACTCACAAATAAATGCTTGGTAGCTGCTATGCATTTACACAAAAGCACAAAAACTTGTCCTAGAAACAATGGAGAGACACTGCCTTTGCGGGGCCATGAGACCCCAGGCTTCAGCCTGAGAAGCCGGAGGTGCCCTCGGCTGGAGGGTTCAGACACAGCATAACTGGAGCTCTGCACTGAGAGAATCAAACCATGTCCATTTTTATAGCTGTGCATCTCAATTGCAAGCACAGGGTTTTTCTCCTAAGGACATTAAGTCTAAATCTAATATGAACAGCCAATGATGCTGCTGCGGGTTTATTTATTTATTTCAGTGAAGTACAGAAGAAAATGTCTCAAGGATTTAAACAAACAATATGATGACAGATGGTGTGGAGACAATCCAGGCTGGGCTTCCTCAGTAAAATCCATGCAACTTATAGCTCCAGGAAAGAGGGGAGGCAGAGGAGGAAGAGGAAGGGGGAAGAGAAGAAGAGAGTACATGCAAAGCTGGCCCCGATGACCACAGATTTCTAACAAATAAAAACAGTTATGGATTGCAAAGTTTCTCTGTTTATCTGTACAAAGCTCTTTGTACCATCACTGATGTAGCCAGATCTACCCCGATATCTCCCAAGCAAGTCCAAAAAAATTAAAAAGAAATCCTTCAAATTAAATTGTTAGTTCAAATAAGTGAGAAATAAAACATACCATTTAACAATCTATTCAAATAATCTAAGCATCCTCTCAAAAATAATTAATAGATGAAACATGAAAAATATGCTTGACATGCTATCAAGGCTGCTCAGTTCTGTTCACTGCATAATTTTGTTAGGATGAATATTTTCAGGTATGTTCTCTGGATATATTCTGATTGCCAGAAATGCCCTACGTGCTTTATAGTAGTCTATCTTTATTTTATAGCTTAAAAAGAATAGTTTTGGATTTTATATTTGAGAATATCCTGGGGAAAGAAATCCCAGAGATGCTACCAGGAATGTCTGCAAGCAGAAAATCATGCTGAAGGTCTGGTGTCCTACTTTTACTGCCTGGGAATCTGCTGTGTTATAATTACCTATAGGCATGCAATAGTTCAGACAGGGTGCATGGGAGATCTACAACAGTGACTTACTAAGAACTGTAAAATATTATTGCTCAAAACAAATACACTTACATATTTATTTTCAAGAACTGTAAGAACAGACAGTTTAAAGAGAAAGAAAACAGTCCTTTGAGATGAAAATACATTGTTCTTACTGCAAATGACTAGATCCAACACTCCTCTCCTACATCAGAGTGGTTTATAGGATCCTATCCTGCACCCTGGGCTCAGCTGCAGTTGTGTCAACTCAAGCAAGCTAAAAATATAGGAATTAACCCACACCCAAGCTGCATCAAAAATCCAGTACACTCCAGATTTCCATTTCTTACAATCTTATTACTAGTTACAGAAACTCCCAGTCTCTTCAAAAGTATCTTCATTTTACTTAGGAAAATTAAACCAAAAATTCCTCTCTTCAACTCCACAAGAGTAACAATTCAGGTCTACTCTCACGATATTTAGGAAAACACCTTCATGCTTTCCTTTGCTAAATTAAGACGGAAACTTTTGTGTCCTCCTAAAGAGGAATAACATACTCATCCCAGAGAGAGCTACGAAAATCCTTTAGAAAATAAGAGAAAGCAAGAAAGCAATCACAAATATAAGGCTCCTCTGAGTTCTGAGGCACAGCTCAAAGCAGTGAATGCTGCAGCTCTCACTGTTAGAGCTTTACTTTCTCACAGCAACGACAGTACAAGAACAGTAACATAAACCAGCATGCTGTATCGTAACCACCTCGCACTCCCGGAGCGAAACGCAGGAGATAGTGTATCCACTCACTTCTTCCTGTCTTACTCACAGTAAGACAAATTTCAAGCCTGGTTTTAACCATTTAGTAAAAGTGATCATGGTATGTGTGCATAAAAGCTACAAATGCAGATTACGAGCCTAGTTATAAAAAACTTCATGGATGTGCAAGACAACTTTATTTTTGAAAAATACATATAGATTGACTTTTATAGATATGGCCAAGTAAATACAGATATGCAAGAGGAGGGCAACGCTACATTTTGTTGCAGTTCAAAGTAAAAATTAGAATATCTGAAAGTTATGCCTCCCATAGCATCATTAGTACAGCTAGAAGGAAAGAAAGTAAAATTCAACTGCTCCTTTAAAAGAGGCAGAAGCTGAAAGTATTGAGTGCAACACAATAGTGCAAGCTGCTATATCCAGACCTGAAACCCCAGTTACACGAATACTGGTATTTATGCACTTAAGCTTTTATTAAACTACAGTTTAATCTCCTAGTCTTTTGCAGTACCAGCCAATGCCAGTTAATATCATGGGCAGGAGTATAGTACCATACCCGTTACTATCAGTTATAAGCCAGGGCAAGAATCAAAAGTTACAAAAATTAAATGTAAGGTTTTCTAACATTTTCTGTAAAAATACAGAACTGCTTTTAGGAGCAAACTAGAAAAGCTGGACAGAAATCTACATAATGCATTTGGAAGACATGCAAATTGATGAGCACACTGCATGAATTTTATTCTCCAGAAAAGTTTCTGCAATTGAGAAACAAACCCAAACACCCCCCATTCATCATTACAAGTTTTAAAGCATAAGAACTGAAGCACACCTATGCATAGTACAAGTGTGAGATGGGGGGTTGAACTTTTTTTTATATGATCACTGTGCTATGGGGGACATAAGGACACACCCTTAGGAGCATCATGCAGTCATATACACATCAGGAAGTGTAAATTCTCAACACCAGAGCCAGGAGCCTGTGTGTGCTCCAATCCTGGCTGCAGGGCTGGGCTGAGTCTGGGTCCCACAACCGCAGTATGGCTTTCCTACCTCAGCAAAGAGGAGAAACAGAGCAATTCCAGCTCTGTCTACAATGAGCTGAAAATGACAGGCTGCAAGGATTTCAGTAACACACCTGAAAAATATCCACCAGAAGAATGAACAAGATTTGAAAGTACCGTTTCACTCACTACTTATTCACAGTTAGATGTCTTCAACAAACATCCCAGCAGCACTACAGGACACAGGGCCTGGTAGAGGAGCTGAACATGAGTCAGCAGTGCACCCTTCTGGTGGCAAGGACTAACCAGGCTGCACCAGCAACAGCACAGCCAGCTGCTTGAGGAGAGGGATTGTTCCCCTCTCGGGTACTCGCGAGGCCACATCTGCAGTCCTCTGCCCAGTTTTGGGTTCCCCATACAAGACATCGATATACCTGAGCGAGTCCAAAGGACTGGAGTGCAGGAGGTGCAAGAAAAGGCTCAGGGAACCCTTTCCCCCAGAACAGGAACAGGCAACGATAGGTATAATTGTAGCCTGCCACTACAGAGAGAGAGTTGGGCTCAGGCTCACAGCAAAAGAACAAGGGCCTGTGGTCAAGGTACAAAGGGAAATTCTAATGAGATAAAACAAAAATATTGGCACAGTGAGAAAAGTTAGCTGGAGCAGGTTGCCCAGAGAGGTCATGGTATCTACATCCATGGACCTACTCAATACTTGACTGGACGATCTGATCTGACTTTGATTTTAGCTCGTCATTGAGCTAGGGTTCTGTTAGACACTTCTAACCTCAAAACATTCTTTGGTTCTATATTTACTGTTTTAGAGGAGGATAGGGGTAAAAAAGCAGATGGTGGTGGTGGATGCCAAAGGGATTCTATAGTAAAGTGTTTATTGCCAATATATAGAAAGAATAATGAAGAAAGATCACTTAACCATATACTTATTTTCTTGACAAACAAAGATGTATTTTGCATAGCATTTCCAGAGCTGTTTTAAGAAGCATCACTTTGCAATAGTCCTTCTGGAAAAATACTCTTTTAAATACACTTTTAATGCTGTTGATTATTCATTATAACTGTCAGTATTTCCATGCCAATAAAAATGCTTTGAGTTGTGTCTTTCAGAAAGATTTCTAATGAAAGGTTAGAAAGACTTAGTTTTGCAATATGCAAAAGCACTATGGTTCAAAGACACTAAGTATTCCTGGATGTATTCACAATGTTATACATAGGGGCTTTTTCCTCACTTGTGAAGGAAACAAATCTTTTATTATCATCACAAAACTAATCATAATGTTCTGTTTCAGAAAAATATTAAATACTATCATTATAATAATAGCATGTGGTGAAACATGCATAAGTAAAGTTTAAAACCAAATGCTTAAGTCAGGAAACAGTTCCTAAGTAATGTTTGATTCAAGATCTATCAAACGTCAACAGATCAAGATGAATAAACAGCCAGACTGTTTTCAGCATTCTCCAATGATCCTGATGCACAGCAGGTTGGCACAGATGCCCCAGAAACAAATGTCATCTTGTTTGGGTAGACTATTCCATATCTGAAAACGTTTTGAGTTGGTGGCAGAACTGGGGACCAAAGCCAAGGAGCAGCTCATCGGCAGGAGAGATCCTGCCAACAGCAGGTGAGAAAATAGGCTGGAGGAAGAGTATGTGGCACTGCCCAGTGGGTATCTCTACCGCGCATTTGGGATCAGAAAGGTACCATCCTTAAGGGCCACACTGGTTTACTGGTAGGGTTTTGACAGCAGATGTCAGGTGAAGGCAGATGAGCTAGGTTCAGAAAACATTCCGGTTTTGTTGACTTCACATGCCTGCCAATTTTCATAGTCTATATCAAGCAACATATCTCCTCAGCTGGTGCAGGATAACTTCAACCAAACTGAAGCAGCATACAGCCAGCTGGGCCAAGAGAGGCGGCAGTCTAAACTATGCACCGCTCACAGCAGATGTTCACATGGGGACTCAGTACTTCAAAAGCTGTATGTCCTGCATTAATCACTGCATACTCCAAATGTTGGCATATCTCATGTTTAGAAACCTAAAACACCTTTTTCTTTTTTTAAACAGGTGGGTCTTCACGTGAGATTCTCATTGACACAGAATTTATTAGCCACAGAGAATATGGCAGAATTATCTCCTCTGAGTCATGTCAGTGAAGCCTTTAGCAGTATAGGGCACTATAGATGACTTCATTTCTGTGCCTTGAGTTTAGTTGATGTTTAGGACAGTTAAGCATCACATAACACCCACCTGGCACAGGATTCACTCAACGTTGTGCCCCCTTTGTGTCAGCCATGCTTGGAAGACTACAAAAAATATGGTACTACACACACACGCACATTTGAAGTCGAAGTCATTTAAAACACAATACCATGTAGTACCATGCAATACGGGCATAAATGAAATGGCCCTACTTGAGTGCCAGAGAACTACATCCACAAACAGGGACCAAGGACCTTTTTAGCATATTCAGACATCTCAATGTATGAGACAAACCAGAAGACTTTAAACACTCATCAACTTTACTCGTGTTTCAGCTAAAATCCTTACATAGACTTGGAAGACAGATTTTACATCTGCAGTCCTTCTCCCCCAGACTTCATCTCCTCTGCCTTTATGACTGCACTGTGAATTCTACCTTCAGCTCCTAGGACTTCATTCCTAAATGAGTCGTTAATTCAGTGACACATGGAAGTCTGATTACTGCAATGTTCCAAACCCAGCTACAAGACATCGCACATTGCAGAATTCAAGTTAAAGATTATGGCAATTTTAGTTCCATGAACAAACAATTCCTGCAGCCACCTCAAGCTACTGAAGACAACTCTGTTGGGTTGTCTCAACACACAAAGGAACAATTTTGATTTCCCAAGTGGAAATCTTAGAAGCCAAGTTTCAGCACAAAAATGTTTTATTAGCAAACTGTGGTAATCCTTAAAATCAAAGACAGTGATATAATAATGACATTAGCATACAAAGAAGACGGTATTAACTTACTGAGACAAGCAAAATACAACCTATTTCATTTTCTAGAGACTCCTACATAAAAGTAAAAAATAGATCTGTGTCAGTAACATCCTGCATCTGCTGCCGAGCATGAAGTTGATTCTGTAAGAATTTCTGACACTGTTTCATCACTCTGCACTAGCTGGGATCTTCAAATGTTCTTATACTGGTATAGAAAGTTGAGTAAAATATGTATCAATCAAAATTTCTAAATATATATAAAGCCAGCTTTACAAAGATGGGTAAATCTGTACAGTAATTTAAAAGCATGTGAAACAACTACATCTAACTTGGTCACTGCAATTACATTTAAGATAGTAGCATTGACTGTAATGATCTTTCCATATAAATCAAAATGTCAAAGCCATTGTTACAGAATCGCTGCTATAATTCAGCACTTATTGTCCTCCTCTTCTATGAGATAAGTTTTAAAGGAAGGCCATTCAAAATACCAAGAGCCACACATCTCTCATCCCAGTGGAAAAAGTCTTTCCCAGAGGTGAAAGTTTCAAAAGTTCTAGGCTGATTCTAACTAATCACTGCATCTGTCCTGCTTCTTCCTCCCCCCCCCCCCCTCCCCAAGTTATGAAACAACATATCTGGCCACTTCATTTTTAGATGCATTCAGAGAGCTCTTTACTATTCAAGTACTATGCAGAAGCTACTTACAAGGAGGAACAATATTTAATTAATAAGAAATCCTAAAGGGTACAAATATCAGGAAATAAGTTACAATTAACGCAGAAAAGCCTTGTGTGCTGGAAAACCTATGAAAGACTTGCCACACTTGAACTCTCTCTTCAGCTACTCTCTTTGCCACCGCAGTGGGAGCCCCTCACAGACTGCCAGGCCAAGCAGCTCTCCCTGCCAGAGAGCTCAGTCTGAGAGGTGCTAAGCACCCGTTTCAGAGACAGCAGCACAACATCAGTGCTGCTCTGCCAGACTGGAGTTTTTATAAACTGTTACAATGTTAAGGAAGATGAGCTGCATTCATGAGTCACTTTTGTCATTCCACAGTCTCACAACAGATTACATAAAGAGATGTTTTCCACAAAACTACTTGTCGTTATTTCCAGAGTTCAGACAATCCCACTGGGGATTTTCATGAACTAATTTAATAAATACAGTGAATGCAAGGGCTGGCTTAAGTCTGCAAGACTACTAATTTACAGACTGTAATGGATTACAGAAGTCCATCTTAATGATTGTCCTATTACTACTATTGTCCTCAAATACATTCAGGTCTATTGCTTGCTATTTCTTATGAGCCCCACAGAATATCTTGCTTATAATTTCACATCTTATCCCTAAGGTCATTTTATGGACCTGTTATTTTGAGGTTGTTTTTACAGCCAATATGTTATATTTGCTAGGAATATTTCTAAACCAAACAGCAATCAGTGTGCTGCAGAGTAACATTTCATTAGGACCGCTTTTACAATAGACGGAAAGCTGAGTTTCAGGCATGAATCCCAAAATATTTCAAAATATTTGATGAGTGATCAACAAGGACACTGCTCCACCTGTTTTTTCTTGTTAAAAGTTCAGAGAAACAATTGGAAACATCCTTTTTTAACCACTTGCAGTGATTACTTATGATAAAGACCAACACAGTAAAGTATATCAGACTAGTAAAAGCTTTTAAATAAATATTCCTACCTTATCTGCCATTATCATGGAGGCCCCGCCATGAATTCCAAGAATGGGAATAGAAGTCTGAGATGAAATAAAATCCAAAATCTGAGCTACTGCCTCCTGATCAGTATCATCTCCAAAAACCACTCCATGGATCTTGGTGCCTGACATCAAGTCGCAAACATGTGTTATGATGCTCTTAGGGTCTGTCTGGTTCACCAGAAGGGTCACTACATTGACATCAACAGTCAGGTCTGATGACATTTCCCTGGTCCAGAGAGCTCTGATATCTCTCTCTGTGATATACTTTGTCCTTCCCAGAATCACTGCAATGTTCAGGATGGGATAATTTTTCTCCGCTCCATGAACAAGATCCAAAGGTGTGAGAAGAGCTTGGAGTACCAGGAGAGCACAGCCAATTTTCTTCATCTTTGCCAGCTTTACTCCCTGTAAAAGCGATCACATTGTATGAGAAAAACAGAGGAAAAAATACATACTGTATATCACCAGTGAAGGTTTTCAACCAAAAGCTTCTGGACACAAGGCAAACTTCAGCAGCTTTTTATAATGCATCCTTCACCTCAGTTTCAATTCAAGCCTCTTATATCCCCTAAAAAAGCTGGCTTGCCAGTGACAGCATTATATCTGGTCTCCCACAAGTAAGGCAAAAAAGGTAGCACAAGTTCAGAGAATAGACCCACTAAAAGTCTTCCTGGATCGCCAACAAAATTAAAACGACTGACATCATTTAAAAAAGACATTATCATCCTTCTCTTTAACCTTGCCGTCCTAAAATAGGTAAAACACAGAAATCTATTTTCCTTTGTCCTGAACGTCTATTTGGAACTTCGCTACAGTCTAACAGGAAGAGGTGCTTTAGCTCAAAACGAGAGAAGCGAGCCCGAGGTCTGCTGGAAACCCCGGCCCATATACTCCATACACCTCACAGCATCCCAGAACCATGCCGGTTTATTTCTGGAGATCTCTCCCAGACAGCTGCTGCTCAAGCAGCCTACTGCATTTCTGGAACAGATTCAGAAGTACAACTGTCCGTCTTAATTCTTTTCCCTCCTCTGAGGCAGCATTCACTCGAGCACCTCAGAACTGCTGATCTCAGACACAAAGTTGTCACCGGTGCTGAAGGGGAGGGTGTTGCATAAATGAGCATCACTGCGCGGGTTTACTTCGTGTCTTCACGGAATCTCTGTAGGGGGCTGGATACAGTCGGACAGGGCGGGGAAGGAGATGAGCCATGGAAGTGATCTGAACTATCTGAAAGAGGGAAAGCGGGTCTGACTCCACAAGACCTCCCTCTGTTTCTGTGCCCGGGGGGATTTCCACCCCCACAGCCGGCTCTGCTGGCAGCAGGGGAGTCCCCGTGCCTCCCAAAGCCAGGCTGGCTGCGGGGCGTCACGCAGGAGGCACTGGCGGCGCTGTCCAATCGCGGGCGGCATTTTCCACATCTCCCCTCTCACCCTGCCAGCCCTATCCCCACCGTCAATCAGAACCATCTGCTGCTGAAACACGCTGCGGGACACGGGCGGGCCGTACCATCGCCTCCTTTCGGGGCACACAAGGAGATGAGCGCCTGAGGGATCACTGAACGGCGAAGCGGCGCTGCCGCGCCTCCCGACGCCCAGCGCCGCGGGCTGCGCTCCCACCGCTGCAGCACCTGAGGCAGCACGGAAAGCGGCACCAAACGAACCCGCTTCAACTTCCTTCAGAGCCCGAGAAGCGACAATTGCAGCAGTAACCCCCTCCCCCCACCCAGCCCCTCTCCCCCCGCTCCGCGCCCGGCGGCGCCCCCGGCTCCCCGGGCGGCGGCGCCACGGCGCCCCCTGGCGGCCGCGCCCCGCACGTACCCAGCGCCTCAGGAGACGGAGTGGCGGCGGGCGCCGGTGGGGCGGGTGCCGGTGCAGCCGGGGCTGGTGGTGCCGGTGCCGGTGGTGCAGCGCATGCCGCGGCCGCGGGCATGTCTCGCCCCTCGGTGCCCGGGCTCAGAGGCGGCCTCCGCGCCGCTAGCCGCACGCGTGATCCCCGCCGCAGCCTGCGAGCGACATGGCATCCCGGGAGGGCGGCTACGCGGAGAGGGAGACAGGGCAGGGGGGGCTGGGGACGGGACGGGACGGGACGGGCGGGGGAGAAGAGGAGACGGTGAAAAGCCGTTAGTCGGGTTGCAGATTTAACGGATGAAACAGCGATACATTTCAGTTTTGTGCGGCGTGTGAGCAGAAATAAAGTGACTACACTCAAAAGTTTTCCCCTCCCCTCCACTTAGAAATAAACGCAAGCTGTTCCCGAGCAGCGGCGCCCGCAGCCCGCCCAGCCCGGGCTGCTTCCGAGAGAAACGGCTTCGAGCTCTGAGGGCAGAGACATCCGACCTGGACAGAGCAGCTAGAAGCAAACTAATTCACATGAGCAAGGGCAGGAGTTTTCTTGACAGGCTCAAAATGGGCATAATGTGGAAAACAGCTCAATCAGTGCGGGCTAAAGCTCTTTTTTTCTCTTGTAACGGAAGAGATTCACTGTCAATTTAGCATAAACAAGCCCAGGGAGACACACTCTAGCAGATCCCTCCAAGAAAAGCTGGGATTACTTTGATTTTTCATTCAGTATTCCCAGTAAACATGTATAAAGGGACTTCTTCAAGCAACCCCAGTTAAATGTAGGACGCTGGCGCGCCAGGGAAAGGCAACCGGCATTCCCTCACCGGTGCTCGGTGCTGATTACAAACTACAAGCCAAGCACCGAACGGCGGGAGCCGGCAGCGCTGCCATCCATCCCTGAGCGGCACCCGCTGCCTCCCAGCCCATCCCCAACTCCTCGGCGCGGATTCGTGCTCGCCACCACGGCCGTACTTACTGCATTCTCCCTCCACATAGTTCCAGCTTTAAGATCCTCAAAGTCATTTCAGTAGATTCCTTTGCAAACAGCGAAGTGGAAAATAGGTCCCTTAACGCCCGGATTTCATCCTGCAACTTGTTCTCACCGCAGTAAATACAAGCCCTGCAGCTCTTCATCGCTCCAAATCCCGTATGATCAAGTTTTAGCAGAGCCATTGCAACGGAAATTTGCTCTTTACTTTTAGCAGGAGGTATTTAAACGTCTTCATCCTTTTTTTTCCTTTTTTCCCCTCCCCTCTCCCCGTTTTTTTGTTGTTGTTGTTATTGTTGTTATTTAAAGAGCAATTGCGAGATGGCTGCGGCAGTTCCCCAGGACGGCAGCCCCGGAGCCCCCGCGCTCCTCGCAGCCTCTTGGAAGCGGCGGGGACTGGCAGCGCCGTTCCTGACGGTGGGAGCGGGATCCACCCGGCGGCGCCGCCCCCGCTCCGCCGCCCCGGCCCCGCCGCCCCTGCGGGGGCGAAGCTCACGGGCGGCCTGTCCAACCCACACCGATCGCGGCTACTTTGAAGGCTCCCCCTCCGCCTCCCGTTCTGCTTCCACCAGCGGATGAGTCAGAGCCAGGCGATCAGGGGAGGGGGTGTCAGGGCTGGGGGAGCAGTGAACACGCCGGGTTCGGGGCAGCTGAGCGGCAAACTTGAGCGCTCTTCCCACACCAAACAGGCCCAGCGAAAGGCTGGGAGCCCGGGAAACCCCGGAATGTTCGCCTTCCCCGGGATGCAGGGGCTGTCAACCAGAAATCTCTGCCATGGGCCCAGGGGAATAAATGTGGAGCAGCAGCTTCTACACTAAAAGCAGCTCTAAAAGCTCTAGACCACAGCCAAATATCACAAAAATGCTGGCTCTATCTGGGCATCCCTGCTGCTCCATTCCCCATTCGATATCCCCTGTTTCTCCGTCTCCCACTCATCCAGCACAGCCGCGGTGCCAGACCCACCTGTGAGCGCCTCCTTGCCCACACCTCACACTACCGCACCTCCTCCATTGCTCTGCTGCATTCCCTGTTGCCCCATCCTGCTCCAGCTGCCACGATTTGTTGGGGTTTGCAGGAGTGAATGCAGCAGCTAATTATGACACAGGTAATGTCCTTTTTTTGCCTTCAATCCCTTCCAATCACATGTATTTCTACACTGAATCCTTCAGAGTAAGGCCAATTCAGACACCGAGACCTCCTCCAGGAGGTACCTATGCCTTTAGGTTCAAATAGAATAATAACGAGAGTCCACTCATTGAAGTTTTCTTCTCACCACATTAAGATACAGAATACTCAGAGCTTGCTCCCAAAGACATTTAACAGTGCATCAGCTTTACTGCTCTTGACAGTCACTTCATAAAATTCCCCAATAGGTCTATGCCTTTTTTTCCTCCTTTGAAAGATCTCATCTCCTAACTTATTTAGAGATTACTTCCTTAGACATTGCATTAATCTCTCTAAGCCAAGCAATTAATTAGCTACAACCATGCCATTTTTTTTTAAGTTGGATATTTTAATGCATCTTTGCGTTTCACCCTTGGTGCACACTTTGCTCCTGTAAATATTACAGCCATGTCTGTCACGGTTGCTGGAGATAAGGTTGCATGCCCATGCTTGCGTAAGGGTTATTTCAGTGTTATCATTCAGCAGATTTACTGAAACAGCATCAAAACCAGGGATTCAAGATCCTCAAATGCAAGTACAATTCACAATGGGAAAAAAATTGTGGCTCTAACATTAGCATCTATTTAAAAAATTAAAAGTGATACGGTGTCTTTGGAAAACACTTGGTATACAATATGCTGTATGTAACACACTGACTGAATTTAATGGTTTGAAAGACTGATACTAACTTTTCTAACTTTGACAGAGCTATGTGATTTTCATTAATCTAAATATAGACATACTTTAACATTCTTTCAAATATTTTTTCTCAGTTACTCTTATAAAAAGTTTGTGAAATATCACATTAAAACTTAGTCTAAATTAATTTACAAATTAGAATTAAAATAAGTTATTAAAAGTTTGCCCAAACTCATTGTGACCAATCTTGGCAGTACATATGCAGTCTTCCCAAAAGCCTCACAGAATTCAAGCAGATTACTGCCTACAGAGTTGAGTAAATGCTGTAAAATTAGAATGCTATTTTCATAGACATCCGTAGTCCATTTCTAGGTATATGTGCACAGTTTAATTTAAGATCAAAGAGAAGAGCTGCAAACATGGTAAGAAATCAACTTCACTCAGCAGAAATAAGAAAACAAAATTTGCACTTAAGTGTCTTTAACTTACCCTGGTAATTTGTGTGTAAAAAGGAACACTTACTTCAAAAGGGGTGTAACAAACACTTACAGCCCTGCACTTGGGAGATTAAATTTCAAATTTAGTATTTTGGTGGAGAACATTTTTTCTGAAAGGCAGATGGATTGATACATAAGTGATTTCCTTCTCCACACAAACAGCTGTGCAGTTATCTGAAAGAAGCTAAAACATAACTTCAAGAAGTTTGGAATCCTGCACTCCTGAGGATATTTTCCAGCTGGGTTTTCCTTACCTCCTGCCTGCTTTTATAAACCTGAATTTGAAGGCCAGAAACTTTCTTCTTAATCAGTTCCTTTCAAAGCAACATTAAATTACTAACAGGTTTCCTTTTCTGAAAATTACCTGTTGCAGAGTACACTTGTCAACAAAAACAAGCAGCCAAATTGTCAGGTACAAGAAACATTTCCATAGGAGGCAAGAGAGGCAAGTGGGGTCTACTGGTCTGGTACGAGGCCATTTCTGTGTCTTGCCGACTCATTAGTGACACTGTCTTACATTCTCTCTGTTTATTTTACTTTACCTCACGTGTTAGAGGAATTAAAAGCCAGGTTTAACCCCCAGATTCAGGAACACATCTCCATCCTCTTGCTCTTAGAAAGAGCAGTGTTCAGGCAAGTAGAATCATCCTTTTTAAAAAGAATTTGTTCTCGTGCAATAACACCAAAGTTAGCCAAGAAAAATACTTCAACACACTAGATACCAAATTATTGCCACTATTTTCAGTAGAAGTAGCCTTTGTTGAAAAAGTTTAAGTCATGATTCAAGGGATCTCTAAAACGAATAGCAGATCTACTGAGTAATCCTTGCTACGGTGGAACACCATTACACAAGATTTCATATGTTTCGTGAAGCAAAACGGGAACAAGAGATGACAGGTAACTGGATAGGTTAAGGGAGAGAGGCTTACTTAGAACTCATTCCAACTTTAAACACACTTCTAGTTCCAGCAATAAGCTACTCCTACATTTAGGGAATATTGCTCTAACCAGTAACAATATATTTAATCTTTATCTATATATTTATCTTATCAGCCACAAATATATGAATTTCATCAGGAAACTCTCCAGCAAGAATTGAAACAGACATTGATATGAAGTCATTTTCCAGTACCACACAGGATCAAGTCTGAAATGAAACAACTTGACTCAATAGGAGCTTAATGCATAGCAAAACAGAGTATAGTAACGTAAACTTACTGTTGGGGGGCTGCAAAGTTGCATACATGCTAAATGAACTCAAAGTAAATATGGGAAAGAACTCAATTGTTTTCAGACTTACTAAGCATTTGGTCACAGATGGCCCTCTTATTGAAAACTGGCTTAGCTCCTCATTTGGCAGTGTCCTTTCTTGCACAATTTACCAACCCATGCATGAAATGATGGCCCTAAGCTACTCTCAGTTTTGCAAAGGACATGAGCTGACTGCCATGGAAAAAAAAAAAAAAAGGAGGCAACATCACTGAATGGAGCTTGAGGTTGCTACAGCGCTTCAGCTTCTCGGCAAACAGCCCCTCATCAGGGAAAGACTACCCCAGGGACAGTTCAGCTAGAGTTCCTCCTTTCCACCACACCTCCTCTTATCAGAACTATTCGAGATTCACCAGGATCGTGTCTCTGCCTCTTTCATAACCAATTTCCCATGCAGTAACCAATTTTCCTATGCTGTTCTCTAGAGGAATTCTCCTTCTCTGGGAAATCACTGAATTAGTCAAATATAACTCTGAGGGCCAAGCCAGAATTTCGTCATTAACTATGTACGTTTTAATTAAAGCTGAAGTATTAACAAACAAAACTGTGTCACAGCAATTTTGTCCTGTGAAGACTGTGTCAGTAACAATCCCATTACACATCCAACCCCCTGCACAAGGTCTGGGCTTAGGGAATTGAATCAGGTGTAAATACCTAGTTTAAGACTGCTTCTTTTCTTCCCTCCCTGCAAAATATCAGTATATTTCTAATAAAATCTTCTAGGAACACCCAAGAAAACACCTGACCACTGCATAGCCAGTACAGCTTGTTCATAAATACCTAGAACAGCAGAGGAGCCATCAAAATCTGCCACTTCTAGGGCCAAAATACAGTCTCCTAATCCTCACTGAATTCAGTAAAAGTGACAAGCCTTTATGAATCTGAATTTTTTACAATACTATTTTAAGTCTTCGCTTCACTCACCCCCTGAACCTTATAAATCTGTCTCTTCTGTATCTATTTCTGGAGAGCATGATGGGCTTTCTAGCCAAGAAGTTAGCAGCTTGAATTAGTCTTTCTAAAAGATGCTCAGATTCTTGAAGTGTATGACAACAGGAGTGGTTTTGCTCGTCTCACACAGAACATTCTCTGTCTCCACGTTCGCAATGGTCTACATTTACACAGATTTTTATATACCTAAAACCCCCATATATAAAGCTGATGTGTATTTTCAAGAGTTTTAACAAAATTTTGGTTTAAGTCAGAGTTAGATCTTTGGAGGAAACAATACCTAGTTCTGTAGCCTAGTCCCTTGAATAAGTACACATGTATTAGGTATTCAAGGGGCTGGGCAAACTTGTTAGTTTTGAAAATATAGATCAGAAAAATGCCTTATGAATCTCAAAGAAAGGTAAGCTACGAGTCTTAGCATTGTTAGCATTACTTGTGAAATAAGCTTTCACAGAATAAAGTTAATTCACTTAAAATTTGATTCAGCGCAAAGAAAATACTACTTATAACTGATAAGAGACGGCAGCAACCTCTCATACATTGTTCATTGGTGGTACTTGTTTGCTAAAAGAAAGCTGTACTGAGTGGGAAGCACCAAGATGCCCACACTGCATCTGCTTCTCAGTGCTTCACTAAGCAAATTTTTGCTTAGGGAGTCAAGGCTTTTCTAAATCCAGAAAATCAAGTTTAGTAAAGGTTGATGAAAGCTTCTTATCAACACAAAGTTACCTCAGCTCTAGCTGAGAGATATTTTTAAGATGAGTAGTATTTTGCTCCTTGCATCCAACCCGTTTCTTGACTGTAGGCACCAGCTCTATTAGAACTAGGTGCTAAAGACTTATGAGGCATCTGAGCCAGTAGGAATAGATCCAAGATAGAAAAATCCCCCTTGGACTTCAGTTACAGCTTCACATGATGAGTCAGAGCCTTCTGTTACCTATTTCTGCCATACATGTTGTTCACATACAGGAATGCTATTGAGCCACTTTAATATTAGTTTTCTTTAAAGTGTAATTGTCATGGTTCTTCTAGCTTTTGCATTTAGTCTGCTCTTGCTCCAGTCTAAGTAGCCACATTCCTTGCTTTCTACAGAAATGAAGTTTCTTGCTTTTCTTTGCCCAAGGAGAATTCTGGGCTGCAGTGCTCTACACCAATTGTGATTGTTAGTAGATGTAATTAGTTTCATTCTATTGCATTTTCAAACCTTTCATGGCTTAATCTCACTGGTGGGAACAAGTAAGGCAAAGGGGCTTTAAATAAAATAACATATCAAAGCACGTCTCCTACCTAAAGTGCAAGCTTAGCTTACCCAGATGACCATATTTCTAGGATATAGTCCTAGAACAGATGTCCAAAACAATTATTTCTGTAGTTCTGGAATGTCCCCCTAAGAAAAGCAAATGCTATTTCATCTACCTCTAAGCTTCCACCTGATTGACAGTCTGAAAGAACTGCCTTCTTCTTTTTATGGCAGGGGAGGTCAATTTGGGTGGAAGAAGGAAGGAGTCAAGGAATTTTCAGGTTGCTAGAAATACAGGAATTGTCTGTTCTCTTTCCTACTTGCAAGGAATCATATGGAATTAACCCTTAGCAGGAGACATGGTGTCTGCTTGTGGTTTCTGTACTGTTGGAAGGTACAAGTTTAAAACGGCCTTTTCCCAGAAAAGTTACTGTTGACAATCCTATTCTTTCCTCCTCTCCTGCCATAAAGAGAAAAAAGATAACTCATTGCTGTAGAGTTCTGCAAAGAGAGGTCAAGGACCGTATAACTTGTTTCTAGCTTACACGTGATTATACATGATTCTAAACCTTAGAGGTCACACTATTGCTTTAAACACTTGAGTGGAGATGGGAAGCTCCCAGTTCTCCAGGCGTCACACAATACAGTTCTACATTGCTTTGAAAAAGAAGCTGAGTTCAGAAGTAGAAATTTATATGAATCCCATACTTGGAAGCCTCAGTAAAACCAGGGAGGATACTGCTGACCACAGACTTTGCTTGCAATATTGCTATGATCTGATCTTTCCAAGCTGCTTCAGTGTTTCAGACAGTTCTGTTCACATTCAATGACAGCATTTGGAAAGATTCATATTGTTTTGTTGTTTTCATATTTAAATGCAGATACCCAAATGAATTTTTTTTAATACACATAGGTGCATCCTTTCTGAGAAGCTTTGTTATAGTGGCCACTAAGAAAAAAAAAAAAAACTGAAAGCAAAACAGAAGTAACCTTTTCCAAATAAGGGGCCTTCTATGATTTACTGCAACGACTTCATAATCATGACTTCATTATAGCAACTTAAATGGATATGAATGAAATCTTTGCTTACATTGACATTAAACTGAGCTCAACTACTCTTTGAAATACCATCTGCTAAGCAATAACACTGATACATCAGCACAAGTATTAAACCTCTTTTTAAACTCAGAAGATAGACAGGTATATATTCTGAGCTGTAAATATCCTCAGTTTTGTTTTACCTGACCATCTGCATACTGTGCACACATTCAATGACATCAAAATACAAGCAGAGCTGGGATTTTTTTGTAGGCAACAATTATGTATGCAAAATCATCTAGACAACTATAAACATCTGAAGGTATTTCACCAACCTATCGAAAAAAATGGTCCTAGAGTTCCTTTCTGGAATTCATATACAATTGCTTAATTTTTATAAGCCAATTAACTGGAATCTTGCTTGGCAGACAGTTGTATGCTATCTGCTTTCACACAGCTATTTCTGTTCCCACCAGTCCTTTCTATAACAGACTCCAAAATAACTGTGATATATGTAGGAACAAGAATATTTTTCTAGTTTAAGCCTGCCAGATCTTATCTTTCAGCTTCAAAAATCAGAGAGATTTCTTGCTTTCTTGATGCTAGCCAGCAAGCTAAAATGCTGGAAGATGATAACCAAAAAGATAAGACTTTCTCCTTAGACCTTCTTTGTAAGTGGAGAACAATGAGCTCTTCCAAGGTACAGAGCACTGGGCAAGGGTTCATGGGCTACCACATCTGTAATTACCTGTATTGTGCTTATCTTTACATACTTGATTATACACCCACATCAAAATCTACAGACTATATGAGTATTTGCAGGAGAAGCAGCATGTGTTTCTGCAGTATCCCAAGATATTCTTTAAAAAATTTCACACCACGTTGGGTTTGCATTCATTCCTATGCAACTATTAATGCGGTAACTGCTTGACCTCACTGATCTCACTTGTTGTCCCAGTCCATCACAGATTTCATTTTTCCAAGTTCTCTTTGATGCAAGTCTGAAAAACTTTAAACATCGGATATTTTGCCAATTGACTTTTCATCTTCACTGGTTTTCAATGTTCATCCTTGAATGCAGGTGTAAGACCTGTTCAGCCTAGATGAACACTTGAAGGTTCAAAAACAAAATGAAAAATGGACTCTGTTTACTCTTTGCAGATTTTCCAGCCTTCATTTTTAGCTCAGTTGAACAAAGTGATCTTTTTAATAACACTAATCCCTAGACTGGCTGTTTATTCCATGAATGAATTATAAAATTGATGGGGAGGGAAATTTCCTCAGTAATCCCTATCTGGGGGATGGAACAAGGACATCTTAATGCTCTGAAGTAGCAGTTGGCTCAGTTTTTAAACAGGAGGCACAGAGTGAGGTTTAAGCAATTAATTTTAATCTTTCATTATTATGAAAATATCTTCCTACCATTTATAAGGATTTGTTTGGTGTCTTTTACCTTCTTCAGACCTTCATCAGCTGCACAAGCCATCAGTGTATATATACATGCATAAGGGTAGATGTTCATCTTTGCTCATCTAGAACCTCTGTTGCACTCACTCAGTTTGCTTTGCCCTTGATAACCTTATGGCATTGGAAAGAAGCTTACAGTTAGCATAGTTCTCCAACACTGCCAAGCTTGGGAGTTTTGATGTTCGGTGTAAACGCTTTCTCTAGATTCAGTGTCATTAAAACTTTACCATCATCAATGACACAGGCACTCAGAAAGCTAAGTAGAGTACTTAGATGAGCAGTGTTATTGAAGAGAATACAGAAGGATGGACAGAAAGGCTTTCCAGAAAACTGTGTAATATTGGTGGCAAAACCAAGTTTAAAGGTAACAGGGAAGACTGTTTCAATATGCTTTGTAATGTAAACAAGCATCCTGTTTTTTATCTACCGTCATTCCAGGTGATACGCTTTCACCATCATCAGCTGCCTCACTCAGTTTCAACTTGTTTAGATTATGCCAAACAAATACAGAGATGATATAAACATTCTCCCTAATACCTTGCACTGTAACTTCAAACCACTGCCAAGTGCCTCGAGTCTGCACTTCCTCTCCAGTTTCTTGTTCTTCAGAGGATTACCAGCTCTTAGATTTTAACTATTCCACAACCAAGTGAATATTATGTGTGTATTTGTAGAAGGATAACCAAATTCAGCCTCAAATTTAGAGAAGTCCAACCTTCCACTCATTCCTCCACACAGCTTATTAGCAAGTACATTAGTTAAGAGAAGCAGTGAAAATTTGTAGTCTATCTGATTGTCTTTGTACAGTAAATCACCTTCCCAGAGCAAGATAAGAGACAGATTTGCCTTGTATTACATCTCCTTTTTTAGTCTGGGTGCGGTTTGACAATCACAACACAGAGCAAACTATGTGACAAAAGGGAACACCAGTAATTACCACACAACTAAATAAGAAGGTAACCAAGAAAATATTTCTTCTCCCTTTGAGAACAATGTACAATTTTGACCCAAAGAGAGATGATCTCCCAAAGAATATTAGTGGGGAATATCCTGAAGGAAAAGAACCACTCGACTATCCTCTTAATATCATAGTATCACAGTATCACAAGGCTGGAAAAGACCTTTGAGATCATCAAGTCCAGCCTAGAGACTTTTGGTTCGATAAGAGATCACCTAAGTAATCCATATATAAAACTGCTATACATTTACTATTTCAAAATACATCTTATCATGTACACAATATAATGTATATATGACTTCAACAATTTCTCTTTTCCCCAACCAGTCATAATAGGTCCATGAGGGTTTGGTACTTTGAACATATGTGAAGCTCTTGTATTTCTTCATTTTAAATTTTGAGATAACCTGCTTCTTACCTTGATTTAATCATGTGTTTCTTTGGCAAATTGTTAACTCAATGCAGTGGAGCAGTGGCGGGTCCAACACCTTCACAGGTACAATAGCACTTTTGTAAACCAAAGTGTATTTTGCTCCTTAAAGTTCAATTAACTGCTAAGTTAAACTTCATCCCAAGACAATCAATTAAAGCAGTTAAACTGGTGAGAGAGAAGCGCATGGGAAGGAATAAAGCTTAGTTTATAGGGATAAGTGAATAGCGCTTTCTCTTTCAGACTGTTTTCCAAATAAGTTAAATTTATCAGTATGACGAATAAACACACAATTATTCTGACAAATCAGCACAGATCCAGAACCTTTGTTCTTTTATACAGAACCATAAAAGATACTAACTTATGCTAGGAGGGAGCATTAAGTCAAAATTCTAAATGAACTTACAAACAAATGAAGCACTCAGTTTCTAAAAGAAAGACTAAAGAGTAATCGATTTCTTCTCTAAAAAGGGCAGGTGATTAATCCTGCATAAACCCAGTAGGTATTTTACTGAGACACTACACCAAGGGGATTGCTGCAGAAAGATTGTATCCCTTAAATTTCTTATATTCAATGTTTTGTGTGTGTGTTCCTGTAGTAAGAGGGCTGTGGGCCATAGAAGTCTGATTTATATTCCAAAGAACTTGACAGTTGTTCATTTATTCCAAGATGCAGACTCAATCCACATAGCCGTATCTCAAACTATGCCCTGCTGCAGCTAAATAAACACACTAACAAGTGTCACACAAACATGCATTTTAGCTACAACAGAGAATGCTCAGAGCCCACCACATCTCATCTTCGAGAAGCACATGCAGACTGAAACAGATTGCATATGTATCACCTTTGGAACAGGTGACTGTTAATCTAAGTAGATGAAATCATGTCTATTTTTAGTATCAAATACATCACTGTATAAAATGCTTCTCTTGAAGTGTCATATGCTCAGAATGATTTGCTTCATTCACAAGGGCTTCTGAATAGTTAAAGCTCTGGCTAAATTCCAAAATTCCACTATGACTACTCTTATCAAGCTGAACAGCATCCCAGTGTTCGACCTCCCTCTGAGAAAAGGAAAGGGAACAGCAGGGTATAATCCACTCCCTAAAACGGATGGAAAGACGGTCTAAAAGTCAAAGGACGTTGGAACTACTCAAGGGGACAAAAAGCAAGTGCATACATTGTCTTGAATGGCAATTACCTAACGAACGCTGCACGCCACCAGAGCACAGCAATCTTGCATAAGCACAAAGTAACTGCATGCTGCAAGTTGTTCTGTAGGAAAGAACATGAGAACAGCTCTTTCAGCAGTTAGCATGCCTTCCAACTGCAGCAGAAGAATGACTAAGCTGGTTAAAACCGCGTACTGTACAGGCTGCTTGTAGAGTCACTGGTACTAATTCCACCCAGTGAGAACTCCTCTGTTCCTATGTGGTGTGAATGCCGGTCTTCAAGTTTCTCACGCTTTTGCAGGCAGCAGGGAAATGATGTTTTGAAAGCTTAAATTGTGCTCAAACCAAATGCCTTAAATCGTCTCAGACTAGATTTAAAAATTCAGGCCTGCAACTGTACTGCAGTTACCCCAGTTGGATCCGGAAGACTTCAGTCCGTATAGCTTCTGGGCTGGACACCGTTACAATTGCTGTTGCTCAAGTTAAGGAAAAACTTCTCTTTGGCTCTGTCCCACTGACCAAAAACTCAAGTGCAGAATGATACCAAACATATGATTGGGGCTTATTTGCTCTGAGAAAAAAGTTCTAGCCACTATGTAGAAGAATTCCCTCAGCTTGCACTAATATTTGCAGAGTATCAGTTGGACAGAACTCCATGCAAAACATTTGATTCTACTCAGCTGCATTGCTTTACAAAATAAAATCTATCCTGCATGAAACAGCCCAAAGTTATCATTCAGCACAAGCAAGTTATTTTAGTTTGTTTCTGCACGGAAACTACATTCAAAACTGGGTTGAATATTTCCAATACACAGCTATATTTATATTGTTTACACAAGAACTGTTTGAGAAGCTATCCACATACTGTCCAGATCAAATTATTTTGTCAAGGTATGATCTGTAACTACTCTTGAGTTGATAGCATGCAGCCCTGATTATTTAGTAAGCATCTAACAACAGGAAAAGAAAACAAATCACGTAAACCTCGTGCTGATTTTAAAGTTGTTACTGGTGTAATGTGATGTAAACTGACAATGCATTGCAGATCCAGCACTGCACTGCATCAAAGGTGAAACAAGCAGGCAAAGAAACAGATATAGCTAAGAATAGCACATTTAACTCTTCAGAGATGATCACAACAAATAGTAAAAGCAAAAATAAATTAGCCAGAGCATAGCTAGCATTGAAGAAATCCTCTTAATTAGGTCTTCACCAGACTAACCTGCTTGGGGCATGGGAAGATCTATAGGACATAACAAGAATGCAGCCACAGTACGCATGCACGTTAAGTGCCTTCAAGTACTCTGAAGTATATACAAACAAAACAAATTGCAGATGGTGCTTCCATTCTTCCTGACCCTGCTAAATAAAGTCTCAAAACCTTTCTGAATAGAGACCACTATTTCCGTTCACTGCCTGGAGATTTGAGGTTGATTGCTTTGTCAAAATGCAGCACTGGGATTACTTTATTTGTCCTGATGCTCTCCTAAACAGTTTGTGAAGGCTGTGGGCATATATTGTGACCGTGGTCATCTATTTAAGCGTATGCCAAGTTGTAAGTGTAACCGTAGCTTCTTTCCCTTTAAGAGTTTACAGCTACATCGCTGCTATAATCTGCCTGGAAATGTCTGGAGGGTAAAAAACAAAGGACACACAAAGCAGATACCAGTCTCTTTGTATCCTTCTTCCCTCCTTTAAACAGAGCTCAGATCCGATAATTCAGATTTTGGCTGCGGTTCCCATGTCATAACTGAGTTTGTGCTTTTCATTCCACTAGTTTTAGATTCAGATGTTTAAACTAGATAATATTTTGACAAAAAGACTTGAAAGAGAACCTAAGGCGTAGCCAAAGCAAGCCCAGTCTCATTGAAGTACAGGATTCTTTTATTTCACAGCTGTTTGTGACCTGTTAATACCATCACCTGTGAAGAACCAACTCTCTGTTTTGTGTGACAGGACAGACAGAAGGATGGTTTTACCCACTGCTTCAGCACTGGGATCATGAATTCGCTATGATAGGTCTGAGTTTGTACCACAGTCCCAATTATTCCCATCACTTTAAGCAGGTGAAAATGCACCAAGTGGAGGGGAAAGATACTGCAGCACAGCCAGGAACCTGATCTGCCCATAAATCCGAACTCTTTCACACCACACCCTTCTCTTCCAAGCATGGTAGCATTTCTGTATGTGTAATCATTGTGAACAAAATCTATACTGCCTTTACAAAATCTTTAAAAATGTATGGCTGCAAGAACCTAAGTGATCTCTACACAAGAGTCAGGATGGAAGAGAAAATATATGTATCCCCACCTGTATTTCAGCATCTCACATATGGTTATGCACAAGACTCTGGAGATGGGGCAAATGTTTTTCCATCAGCTTTCTTGGTGATGAGTCATTTAGTCTTTTTTCTCGGCTTCTTTATCTTTATGTAATAACATAGAAGTGTTCTGTTTCCCATCAAGGAATTTCTCACATGTTTTTTAAACACATTAAAGCAGATTTACTTTGAAGCTTTGAATTGTTTGTAGCTTTCCCCAACAGAAGCATCACAAATATTGCTGTGTGAATGAAAGATATTTTCAGTTCACTGGTTAATCCAAGATAGGAAAACAGTATTATTCACCTCAAATCAGAACTTTACTTTGAAGGAAATGCCGGCACATCAAACTTTTAAATGGATAGTTAAGGCAGATAACATTGTTTCAAAAGCACCAGGCCAAAATTATTTCTGTAACAACTCGACAAATTCAATAGGATTACATAGCAATATCATTCCTTTGGCTGACCCAAATCTGTATGTTCTACTGAATATATGCATGGCCAGAAAAGTATGGCCTAGTTCTACCCATAAGTAGAAGCTTTTAACTTTGTGTGCCCCTTTAGCTGTCCTGACTTCTCAAAAGATCTGCTTGAACTTCTTGAAGATTTTATTTTACCACAAATAGCTATACTTTAAATATAGACCTGATAATACGAGCAACTCCAGGATGCAATCTCATCATTACAGAGGAGGCACAGGACTGATTTATTTCTAACGTTATCATGGATACTAGCAACTAGTAACAGTTTTTATGCGTAGTCTACCAATGAGGAGATTTTTGTCTATAGTATAGACCCCTGTACATTAAAGGAGGCCAGATAGTTTCTCTTTGCCAAGTTCATTTCTGCTCTCTGAAAGCTAAGGCAATATTTGTAGATGTCACCATTCTGCACAAATTGAAAGGGAAAGACTAAGCAATAACAAACTAACAATGGTTACTGAAGAAAACTGCTTGAGTGGGTCTGTGCAGCTTTGTTTGGTAAAGAGCAGTAATTTGTTCACTCAACTCAGACTTTGTCTATTTTGTTTGTAATGGATTGTTCCCCTCTCTCCATACTTGAAAAGCTGCATTTATTTTTGTTTTGCACTAGTTTCATTATTATAAATTATTGTGCTTGAATCTGCTTCTGACCTAGATCTTAAGAATTAGGATATTTCCAAGCTAGAATTCAGAGCTTACATATTCTCTGCGACAGCGACAATTCTGGGACACAAGCTTAGATTAATGAGGAGAGGGGGGGAAAGTGTTGCAAAGTGGGTATTGATGTTTTTTTCAGGTAGGTGCCTGAAACGGAAAGGGACAACAAGCAAACACAGAAAACTCTAGACTCATAATGAAGAAATGGGCAAGATTAGGTAGTAAACCAATTGCACTAAATAGCTACATCTAAAATGTTGCATTCAAGGCCAAATAGAAGAAATCTCTTTGCTCAGCAGGAATGAGAAAAGGTCTACAATAAGAGTGTCTTTTTGTTTTCTAAACCTAAATCATGTATGACTAATTTCCAGGGCTAGAACAACAGCAAAACCAAAATGTCGGCCATATAATTGTTTGTTCAGAAACCCGGTTTTCATCAGCTAAAAAAAATGGTAGTTTCCACACAATCAGTTACAATACCCAGCAGATAAAACAGATGGGTAACTGGCCATTCACAGCCATGATATGCATTCTTGTGGGCTATAAATAACCAAGCAGGGACACCTGCTTCTTGGCAATGCAACAGAAATACCTCTATTCTCTTCTACTTTCATCTTGTTCATCATGGGTAAGGATAAAAACGGGTAAAACAGAATTAAACAGTAAAACTTTTTTCTTGCAAAACCCACCCATTCTGCTACTGCAGCCTCAGCACAACTGGCAAACAGCAGGTGCCATTCATTCACTTGACTGAAAACTACTTGCTGTGTCTCAAATTAAATGTACTCTGAGGGATTTCATATTGGGTTTTGCTGCGGGGTTGATTTTATTTTTATTTTACAAATTCACCTTCTGATCATTGCACTGAAATCACTATGGAACTGCTACCTATCCCCAAGTATGCATTTTTATTCTACTAAGTGTTACTTGTTTTGCTTTTAAAATCCATTTAAGTCAGAAAATATGCTGCAAAAAATTTTTAGTTACCCCGGCCAATTCATTCCTTCTCAACCAAAACCCCAGAGGAGCCATCCTCTAGGTTAGGGAGATGGATAATTTCTGGTGGACCTGCCAAAGGTGACCATGGCCTTCTGTTGTGGACACAAGCACGCTGGTAATGCAACCTGCTCTCTCAGGAGTCATTAGGATTTCATCACTTATTCAGTTCCGATCAACTCACTCATGTTTTTGTGAAATTCATGAACATTAAGTAGAAGAGCACCTGAAATCCACTGAGCACGGGCAGTTGGAGGAGAGGAAGAGATTTCTGCCGCTGAACACAGATGTGATTAAAGAAATTGTTTCAGCTGTGCAGTTCCCACAGCTGCATTGTCCAAAAGCAGCCACGAGGCCATATTCTTTCACAAAGCAGAAATCATCCAGCACTATCTGCCAAGAGCCCTTTCCATGTTTTTTTTTTCTCTTTAATTCCAACCACTTGCACCTTTCTATGCGGATCTGGATGAAATAACTCCTCCCTCTTAAGATTTACAATTTCATAATCCATCATTGCAGCTTATTCAAATACCTCATCCGTCACTTGAACATCATCTTTTTGCTATGTTTTCTTTAGATGCAGGTCTTTCAGACTCCCTAACGCCACTTTCCTCTATTTTTCATTATGAGCTAATCACAATTTCATTTCCCTTATGGTTTGTTTTCTTCTCCTAGGTATTCTCAGTACCTACCTACCCCTCTCACTGCATAACATAGAGAACATACCAGAAATTTCTCAACAGGCTGCTCTTCTAGAAAATAAATGTTTCCATAGGGAGTACCAGCTCTAATAAAAATCCCACTGATGAATTTTCAGAAAGAACCAGAAAGTGGCCCAGAAAATAGTTTACTGATGCTAACCTGGAATACAAAACACCTGACTCGAAGTCTCAGTTTACTTAACACTGAAAAGACTGGCTCCCAATTCAAGAGCTTTGGAAGAAACTGATTTATCTCCATGCAGAACAGGAAAAAAATAAATATCAAAGTGAGAAATCAAATTATACAAAAGGAGAAAAACATTCCTGTCCTGCTATATTAACAGTTAACTGTCTTTCAAAGAGAAAAGAGAAAAGAGAAAAAAGAGAAAAGGAGGACCTAGGGGAAACAGTCAAAATCCACATTCTTCACAGCCAATACAGCTATGAAGAATTTAGCCTTCACTGACGACTCATGTGAGTCACCCTGTAAATCCACTCTTGCCTACTTTGTTCTCCTATTGTTCTGTGCACTTATTTATTTGTTCTGCATATTTTCTGAATTTTCCTAGGTAGAAACTTATTTTTATCACACATCTATGAAATTAAAGACAAATATAAATATGTATAAAATATATTAAACAGCAGACCGGTTTCCATGTTTACTTCCCAACTCTAGCATTTTGCAACAGAAGCTGCACTCAAACAAATCTGTCACACACTTAGAACCAAAGTCATTACTGTCATCATTTGGGCTGTCAGCCCAATTCCATGCAAAATTAAATGACATGCAACTAAACCCCTTAAGACTAACTAAGTTTACAAATAGCCAGCACACATTCATTCACACCACCAACAATGGCATTAGACCAATAAACTCAAATTTGCAGACTAATGCCCTTCAACAAGCAAAGAATTCTGGCCAAATCTTGATGTGAGAACAATAGTAATGCCCTATATTGTGAGACAGAAGCTTGATTTTTCTGCTTGATTTTTTGAGCAGAAACAGCAGCACTAGAAAACATTTACTACTAAAGCTGTTATGAAACAGGTATAGTGAACCACTTTAACACTTATTTGTCACTACAAGGTAGAGAAAACATTTTCAAATGTTTATTTTCCAGCTCTGAACGAGTTCATTTTTAATGGTTTCTTTAGCTTTTCTAAATTAAAAGGGAATTTCCAACCCACATTCATTATCTTGTCCTTAGGATCATAGCTGAAATAATGTTTTAAAATAAAAGATGGATAATGACCCGCAATGAACGATGGTGCTGAGCATTACGGTTGTGCATGATTCCCATCACAGCTGAATTTACATTACTTGCTTGAGATGCTAGGAACACATAGTAAACTGCCACTGCTTAATGGGCAGTTTCTCTATTTTATTTACAGGACAAGTAGTAAAGCAAAGGGAATTAATTTGCTTTGCTCAAGGATTTTACTCCCTAGCTAACTCTCCTTTCACTTGGATAAGGTTGCCTATGTGGAGAGATACCAATAAAAAAAGCTCACTAAAGAAGGTTAATGAATTTTAAAGCTTCCACAGTTGAGCTGCTCTGCAGTAACTAATAAAGCAAGAGACAGCTGAGGATGCATCTCAGCCCCATACCTATCCAGACAAAATTATAAATGCTTTAAGTGCAGTTTCTAATGTGTTTTTGCTGTGTACTATTTGAGGCAGTAGAACTCAACATTTCAAATCAGAGCTTCTTAAATTCGGTATAAATCTCACTTGAAGAAGTAACAATTGACATGTGACACCTTGACCTTTCTATACACCCTTTCTAGGAAAGAGAATCATATTTTCTCTAGATGGGAATTTAGGTATTTTTCAGCCCACAACTTAGTTGGCTCATGGTTAATGTTGTGATTTTTTGTTTGTTTGTTTGTTTGTTATTTTTGGCCTGGGATGGGGGTTGGATGCAGTTTGGATTTGGAGTCTTGAATATCACCTATTGCAGTAAAGGGAACAGTAAATATTTCCACCACTGCATATTCAAGAATTAATAAAGCTTGGACTCACAGTTAGTTAAGAACTCTGATATTCAAGAGGAACCCTGATTATATATCCATGGAAAGTCAGATATTAAGTAATAATTTGTATTTATGGCTACGCCCTCAAATTTGAGGGCCGATCTAAATATAGCAATTTGCCTCATCCTACTTTGTATTACTTTTTTCATGTGCCTCATTCTGTTGCAAGTTACAGCTTAGCTATTTTCAACATTTAGGTATTAATTATAAATTGACTTTCTTCCAAATGCTGTATCTAGAGACCTTTAAGAACCATGTCATAAATGAGTGCCTTATCTAAAGCATTCATGAGATGAGATTTACACAAGATGCAAAAGCAATGGTTTTCTGTATACCAGAGTTAGTCAGATGCTTTATATTAGTATGAAAAGGGATATAATTTAGATTACGTTAAAATAAATACTTAATTAATTGCTCTGAAATTCAGTTGTCTTTACCAAAGCGTTGAAGTTGACATCTTTTACAAACCTCCTTCTCTTGTCCCTGTGCCCACAAACACAGTTTCAAGGAACCCTCTGGAGCCTTGCATAAATACCATAAAAGCAGCTCTCTTTCCTGGGGAAAATGTTGCACTGCACAGATTCCAGGGATTAGATTTCCTTTACTTGGAGAGGGTAAATTTCCCTGGCACTTTGTAGGGGTTTTTTTTAAAAAAAAAAAAAAAAGTGGAAAAATGCCTAAAAATCCCAGATGCTTCCAGTGAGCTTCCAACAGCTGATACGGCACAGGATCGCTGGAGTCAGAAAGCCTCAGCGGCACCCACTGCTCCAGCAGCTTCAGGAATCTGGTGTACAGAATCCTCGACAAACCCTTCGCAAGTCGTGCAACAGGAAAGTCTTCTGCTACAACGGCTAATTCCACATCCACTGCAAATAACATTTACATCCTCACAGCAAAATCAGAACACATGCAAAGGGCAGAGCAGCAGAAAAAAACCCAACCACAAGCTGAACCGTCAGTGCTTCGAACAACTTAGAGGTGCAAGAAACTCTGAAGATCAATGTCTGAATGTTTTGAGCCCCTCTGCCAAGAAAAGAAATAGATGGGGGAAAACTGCTAAGGAGATTTCACTGCTAAATCAAATCATGTCAATTGCTCCATGCTCTGAAGTAGATTACAGCAACCAACCCAGCTGAAGTACACTCACACCTTTCCTTCTAGAACTATGGAAACAGGAACGTGGAAATGTGGCCGTTTTGTTTACACCGCAGAACTCCAGTCTAATCTCCCATCAGTCATCTCATCTTTAGATTCAGCCCTTGAGCAGGTTAATCTGTAAGTGAGCTGGTTCGTGTTGACTCTGAGGCATTGAGTCGAGGATGTTGGCAGGCAGGCAGTTTCTCACTGACCCGTAAGCACAACATGAATTTCAATACCCACTCTACTCATTTAGCTGACCCAATCCTCAACAGCACACTTACTAATTACAGTTTTAAATCCTATAAAGAGGTATCTTTTATTATAATAGCCTATTACCAACACCAAGCTGTACTATTGAACATTTTTGGAAAACTGCCTCGCTACTAGTTTTTCAGACAGTATCTGCTTTTCTACCATAAACATTAAAGCATTGTTCGCCTCTCACAGCATATTAAGAAAGCATATGATGAACTTTGTATCAAAAGCACAGCCAAGAGCATCAGAAGTGGTTAGCATTTTTGTAACAAGACACGAAAAATAAAATATTCAGGATTTTTCCTAAAATTGAGATCCTTTCTACTGCATTTCCAAACAGGCTCTAAAGAAATGAATACACCGAAGGATCACAATTTGTTTTTCAAAAAGCTCCTACCATGTCCAGATTAAATTAACAGAGACATCAGAACAGGTATGTCACAAAAATCAAAAGTATGACCAAGAGGATGCAAAAAAATTCTTATGGACTGTTTCTTACCTGCAGAATTCAAGAGAAAGTTACTTTTACTGTCTCTCACACTCCATATTGAGTTTCAGTTTGGGTTTTTTTTTTCTGTTACTGACGTACGCACCTGCACAGAAATCGATCTCTAAGTTCCTTCTCTTCAACCAGTCCCAGACAGGAAGGGAAAAGTCCCTGCTCAAGCAGTCAGGCAGGGAAGAGCAGCTGCCAGAACGAAGCCTGCATCTCCTGCCTGCCATGGGAGCTCCCCTCTACCAGGCTGGAGGCTGGACTGAACTCAAAATGACGTTCAGCAAGGTTCTGTAGGCCTGTAGCAAAAGCAGCAAACTATTGCCACTGCTGGTCACACGCTTTGTGTCAACTCATCCTCGCAAACCTCAGGAAACGTCAGCCTGGGTCTGGACTTGTCTTGGCCTATCTGGAGCCTGAACGGAGATGGCTATTGCTCACCTTGTTTTAGCTGAGCACTGTGCAATTGCAGGGTATAAGATCTATTGTTACAATAATTGTGAGACATTTCTAAGATCAATATAGTGTAATAGCAAGTAGCTATTCCGTATATAATAAACGATTTACAGCCCCAGAATATAAACGTCCTGTAAAGTAGTTCAGCCACCCGATGACCACAAAGGGCTTGAAAGTACAAGAAGAGGAAAGTAAGAGAGATCTTAGCTATGTTCAACTCATGAATACTTGATTACTGGTCATTAAATGCATGCAAATTTGGGAGCTGTGTAAAACCAGATATAACCGAGAACAAAAAGTAAGCACCCAACGTACATATGTATATATTTTACATGTGGGAAATTCAGCTGTGATGTAGAATTCCAGACGTACAAAGAAAGAGTAAGATGTCAGACGTACAAAGAAAGAGTAAGATGTAAGCATGCACTACAAAACAGGAGTAGCCCCAAGTGGGTTCTAGAAGAATTAAAAAACCACCATCAACATCAGCGCCCTCCTTCATGAAAAGTTGCCCCTCCATTCCTTGTTGAAGAAGGCTGAGACTGTTGACCTTCGGGCACAGAAGGGTGGCAAGGAGATGAATACACCACCAGAGGAAAAAGCGGGGTAGATACTAAGGTGCATGTGAATAACAAATTTAATTGTCTTATGACTGAGATGTTTTCTACAGCAGGAGAAAAGTACAGCAGTAATTAATTCTAGACTAATAATAACTCTTTGATTAGACTATTAAGTCTTTAATTAGGCTAACAATAAACTTCTGGCTTTGTTTTTGCATATGGAGTGTTTCTTCAGCCCACGAGATGCACAAGGTGCAGTGCAGCAATTTGTGCAGCCAGAGGAAGACTGCACCAGAAGAAAATTTCAAAAGGGGAAATCCTGAGTGCCAGCTCCTATTTCAAAGCCCGCTCATAAACATTAAGTTAAGCAGTCATAAATTAAAGAAGAGAATATTGCAAACAGTTGTATTATGGATAATAAATGTTTTAATTTCAAGATTTTTCTGCATATGAAGGAGGTGTCTAAACGTGGTGTAAATCACATTAAAAAATGTTATTTTTATTACTCAAGAACTAGTACACAAACTGCTTACTATCACCAAAATTAAACTGGCTTAACACTTACTTATCTCTAACAGAAAATTTGATACCAGCTGTGCAGCAAAGAAGTGAAGACACTTAAAAAACTGAAGATAGATTTCTTCCTTAGCTATGTGTCTATAAAGTACACATTTAAGTGTCTCTGTTTTCTTACCCTCCCAGAAAGTTCTCAGAAAACAGTGACTTACCATTATCTGAAAATCAGATGATGACTAGAAACACCATGCTTCAAACAATACGTGGGGCTTTTGCAGAAATACCTAGCAAAACTGTTCTGTCTTTGAGTAGGCGTTCCTGCTGCTTGAGATATAATAGTTAAGTGATTAGCATACATATGAGTTTGTGCTGACATGAGCATTATACTACCAAATACAAAAATGAAATACAAGAATAATAAGTAACAATTTTATATTTACTTTATGCTGTTCAAATATCAGTAACAAACACTACCTGAATAACAGAGATTAGTCAAAACAGCCTGCAGGTTGTGGCTATTTTTTTTGGCACAGTGGTAGAGCTAGCGGGCTTCTGTTTTCACAGGCACATCCACTTTCTCTGCAGGTAACTTTTGTTCAAGTACCTCACTGTTAATCCAGTTACTCAGATACTTAAACATACCTTCAGGTGAAATAACACTGCACACAGAATCATAGAATGGTTTGGGTTGGAAGGGACCTTATAGATCATCTGGTTCCAACGCCTCTGCCATGGGCAGGGACACCTCTAGCAGACCAGGCTGTTCAAGACCCCATCCAACCTGGCCTTGAAAAGTAGCTTCAAAATGATTGCCAGAGGTTAAGATAAGATGTGCAGAGGGCATGGACAGTGTATCACATACACAGTAAGAGCAGTGCTTTCCTTAGCTCCACAGCAATTCAAACATGACTTGAAAGAAGCATATATGGGCACTGCATAGTTCTCCCACGTGTATTTCAATAAAAGAACCATAAACAAAAATAAGATGTATGTAAAGAGACCGACTTAGGGAAGGCAGTTATGTCTCAAAAATTTAGAATAGTAATACTAAAACTGTATTTGCTGATATATGCCTTTTTATCTGCATATATGTGACAGACTTGTGCTCTTTTTCCCTCAAAGTATTCCCCATTCAGAGTGCGATCTAGTCACCCATAGAACGCAGGGTCTGTCAGTTCTGGCTACTAAGAAGTACGGACCCACTTACAAGCATAATCTTAACTGAATTTCAGGAACCACTGCTGAAACGAAGGTGTTTTTGAAGTACAACTTCCACACACAAAAATTATGTTTGTTGTTATCAGTTTGGCTTGAAGTAGCATGAAGGCGTAGCTCCAGTGGTGTCACCACAGCAGATCTGAACTACCAATTTACCTGATATTTTGCTTTATGTGTACTCCTACTGTGCCCAAAGTTAAGCTTCAGTGTATCTTGTGCATCTTTTAGAGACTTGCAAGGCCATATCAGAGAAACACAGGCAAGAAAACTGTACAGACTTTACTAAAACAGTAACCACTGTCAAATGCAAGAAGGATTAGGCCTCTGGAAGTTGCCAACAGAGTCAAGATACTCCCTACCCCAAAATCGCCAAGATTCAAAAATTCAGATGGAAGAATTGGACAGCAATAGCAGGTATCTAGTATTCAGCACTCTGGTTTAAATAGCATTAAGAAAATAATCATACAAACCAAAAAAATTTCCCTGAATTTGCCCTTACCAAAAAGAGTTTTTAAAAAGACCTGTATGTGCTGCTCAAGAGTTGGCTATTTATATATAACTATTTCAAGTTGTCCTTCCTGCATTGAAAGTCATTGAAAGTCAGTAACAACTGAACTCCTGCTGTATCTGCTCTCCGATAGCATCATTAAAGCCTGACTTCAGATGAATTCAATCATATCCACTGGTCAATCCATGCTTAGCCATGAACTGAAATGCGGAGGCAGGACTGAAAACATACAAAATACTAAAGAACAGATTTACTTAATTCCATTGTCACCATCTGAAGCACTGAAATGCATCACAAAGATATTCTCCTCCTCACTCTCCCTGCCCAGCTGCAGTTGAGAAATCACTGTATTACCTTTTGATCAGCGATTTCAAGAGTGTATTAGGATTCTGCAAAACCTAAAGACATCCTGAACCTTCCCAGACACAGAACAGAAATTCAGAATATGGTTGGATAGTCTACAGTGGAAACCCTGCTGTTAAGGATTCTTGATCAGAGACGATAGAGATCCCTTATCCTACTTCTCTGATTAAGATGCTAGTGTTCTGCAAGTCAGTGATTCTTTTTCCAGAAATCTTACCATAGCATCCAAGATTTGATCAAAGAGAGGTAAAGAAGAGGGGGAAAACAAAGGAGGGTAGAAAAGATATATAAAGAAAGTTCAAATTATATTAATCTGTTTTGTTGTGGTTTTTTTAATAAAAAAAATGTACTCTGAACTGTACTAAATTTAAGTATCACTGTTAATGAATACCCTAGATAGCAAAGATTCTACTAGTCAGTGTCCAAGATGTTTCCTTATCTCACAAATGAATCCTTACATTTATTTTTTTACTGAATTTTTTCTCACCTGCCACAATCCTGGTTAATAACTGCCTGCAGGAAGGACACTGTCCAATCAAGGTACCGAGTCCAATTGTACTTCAGGAAATCCTGTCCCTTACCATATTCGATTAAGTCCAGACTCAGAATCTGAAAAAAAAGCATAAATCATATAGAATTATTTTCTTGTTTTGGTGCTAGACCAGTGTAGATCATAAGGTAGAGCAATTGCAGGCAAGTCAGCACCATTAATATATTTGAACAAACGTTTAAAAAGTATTCACTGTTATGATGTTATGAGATAATTTGCTGAGAAAAGGAAAAAATCACCTGAATCACTGTTCAGTCTAGAAAAGCTTTTTTTTTTTTGCCTAGAACAATAAGTGTATGTACCTGTAAGCATCTTACAGTAGGATAAGAAGGCAATCACCTTTAATTTCTCCTGACATAGATTAACATTCAATTTTAATCTGCTGAATAACATGATCAAGTGCAAATTCAGCCCCAAGATGAATGATGGAGTGCACAGTGTCACAATACAGGAGCTTCCACAGAGCCTGAGGTATTTATAAAGGAAGGAGGGCTCCATCCCCTTCCCCCACAACCATTTTAGGACAGGCTGAACTATTTTGACACAAAAAGTGCCATGCTGTTCTTATATGTTGTGTGTTACAGAAGGATTCATAAATCTTTGCTCAAGACAACTGCATTATTTATGTAAAGAACTAGATTACTCCGTGCTGTCTCTTATAGTCATGGCAAGGAAAGCTCTGACAAATCCATACAAATGGAATTTTATTAACCCTTTTTATTTTAACTGTCACCATAATGGAATTTTACCTGACTAGCACAGCCAATATCATCTTCACTGTCTCCAAACATGTTTCATCTACTAAACCACACAAGATGCAGTAGTAAAAGGTCTGTTAAACTTCTTTGTCATTTGCAGTTAACAGAGTCACTGCTAAGTTTCACTTGAGCCTCTGGAAACCACTGCATATTCTACAAAAGCTACAGCCATTAAGCAGGAGAGGCAAACTATTTTTAGTACCGTGATGACTTATACACAATGTTCTTCTGCAGCCAAAGCTCTGGGAACTGGAATGATTAGTAAAAAAGGGAAAGCAATAAATGAAAACACTGTTATTAGGGAAAAAGACCAGGAAGGATAGTATTGAAGAATGATTAATAAGCACAGGAAAGTGTACAGAAAAAAAAAACCCAAAAGATGGCTGCTAAAACTTGGAGTAAAAAGGACAGAAATAGAGGAAAACATCCAGGTAACACTGCCAGAAGCTGGAAGCCACATCTCTGAGAGGGGCAGCTGCTTCTTGCTTCCTGTTCCACCTTAATTCCAAACTTCACAATATAGAGGATGTGTGAGCCCCCATCCCTCTCAGAGACGCTGCCCACGAGCTGATCAGCGGTGTAGCATCGTGGTTCATATCAGTTTCAGAAATAAGCCAAAAGAATTAAATCCCTACTTTGAAGAATGAAATGTAGTTTTGCTGACTGCCTTTGAAGCTGCCAACCTCCATACTTGGGAATATCACTCCAAGGAACACAACATCAATCTTGGTTAAGACTCTGAGTCTAGGAGAACTAATAGTCAACGAAAGTAAACCAGCCAGATATTCTTTGTAACAGCAAATCTTCTAAGGACTCTGGAAACTGAGGATGAAACTAACCTTATCACAGTCAAAAGCAAATGGTCCCAACTCCTGCTTCTGCTCCCAGGACTCTTTGCTGAATTGATACAACTCCCCATCCCAGCAAAAACCTTTTCACTTCTTGGCTATGCAGCACAGTTACCTGAGTTGTCTCATCAAGGGGTCTGGCAGCACAAAGCTGCAAATGAGGAAGGAACTGCGTACATGGAAGAGGTGATGGGTGGAGGGGGAACATCCCTTTTTGGGGGACATCAAGCTTTTAGATCAGCTGTTGTGAAAACAGAAATCTTCACCCTTTGAGATCTACAAGAAAATGACAAAATTGCATTATTCCCTTGTTCTGTGGAGAACAGTCATAGTGTAAAGGTGATATGATTAAATGAGGGGAGGAAAGAATATGGGAAATATTACTGAGATGTCTGTTTTGCTATTATATATTTTCAATAATTCATGAACAAGTTAATTTAAGTATTTTAGAAGGGTTATAATCAGCCAACTATTCAGTAGTAAGTCACTATAACCTTGCAATCACATCTGAAGTAGCTTTTATTTATCAGCAGATGATATGTAATGAACTGACACTTAAAGTTTTAGGTTACATTATCAATGTTGTGACATTTCAGTAAAATTGGAACTGGAATTTCAGACTTTCTTATGCCAAACCTCATTGGGAAACACATGGTAAATTTTTTACAGTAATCTCAGTGTGGTTATGTCTCCATTGCAACTGATCAAAAAACTCAGTTCTGAAAACATTTCCATTCATTTCACATGGATCTCCTTTAGGATCTGTTTATTCTAGAGTGACTGAAATTGTATTTCATGTAACTCTGCTTATGACTTTCCATTTTCTGCAATATAAAAGTAGTATATTGTTAAAAGTGCTTAGTGTGGTGGCTTAACACAAAAGACCGTAACACAATACTACTTGTAAATCTAGAAGGGTAGGGAACAACACAAAAGCTCCCTCATCCTCAGCAGCACGAAAGAGAGCAAGCTTGCAAACATAAACTCTTCACTCATAAACTAAGGGTTTAAGAAAAGACTTTACTTCAGTAAGAGCAGTGAATAAAGGGAAGAAGCATAGGAAGCCTAAGAACAAGTTCACAAGTTACTTGAATCCCCCAAAACAAAAATGAGGAAAGCCAGTCTGGGTTCAAGGCCCTGTACTGGGACAGCAACCTCAGAAGTATATCAAGACCAGTTGGCAACAAAATACGGTATATTAGTCTGGCTCTGCTTCTCTTCTTGCAGGTTTGTAGCCCCAAAGTCAATTAACCAGACTATTTTCATTATTGCTTGCTGTAGAATCCCTAAGACACAAGGCCAAAGGCCCCAGGTTGTAGCAAAGTTCCCAGGTAGTTTGTTTCCATTTTGACGTTTTAATCTGCCGTTTTGATGGATTGATTACTTTATTCATCGCTTCCAGCCAATTCTAACCTGCACAAGGCAAGTTCTTCCTTCTGCTACTGTTGATGATTTTGTTATTGCTCTACCCTTCTTTCCCCCTCCATTGCAATACTCATTGGTAAACGCGAGTATATATGGTTTGTTATTCAGCCAAAAAAACTAAGCAAAGGATTATGGAAAGTGGAAATATTTTTTGCATTTTCACAACTGAAAGAAAATGATCCCTTGTTCTGGATTTTTATTTTTAAAGGGCCTATCAAGCCAACACAATACTGAGTCACTCACAGTGTTAGTTCACTTTCTGACATTCTCTATCAGAGATCTGAAGTTCTATATAACTTCTGGAACCACCCTCCCATATCTCACAGGGAGATGAGTAAAGCATCTAGTTTTGTGAGTAACCACAGAGCTAAAGCCAAGAAATAATTTAAGTAATTGCTCATCTCTGCAGTGTGCTCATAACACAGCTGAAAGACACAGCGCACCACTGAAAATGGAGGAAGGGCAGGATCAACTGCCAAGGTTAGACTACAGCTACCACTAGATCTCAACAACAGCTACTGAGATAGAAAGCAAACTAAAACCTAGAACTTACATTCTAAAGGACTGAACTTGCAGTGTCAGAAAGAGTAGCTATTAATAAAAGCAATTTAACCAATATGGACAAATAAAGCAAATGCATAAGACCATCTATTAGTGCCATGCCCTATCTGCATGTCCTCCAGAAGATTTAGGTCATGGTTGGTGACTCTGCTATTGCTTTACCATTTATCTCTACTTTAACTCAGGGTAGTTAACGGGACAATATGATGTATCGTTTGGACTGAAGGAGCTGAGCAGAAAAATCTGTTCTAGGGAATGGTAACATTTTTTTGCGTTGCATAGTCAGAAGCAATAGAAAAGGCATTGAAGGTATCTTAATCAATTGAAGAAGAGCATTTCATCAAACATTTAATTTAGTCAAGGAGCCAAATGCAGCAGCACATCCAACAGGGCAAGGGCCTTGCCAGCCAAAGCCAGCACCCAAATGAGGGAGCAGGGCAGGTTCGGCCAAGAGCGCAGAGCAACAGGTAAATCCAGGGTGATTCACAGATATAAGTTCGACAAAGTCAGTCCACACATCAGGACGAGGCCTGGTGACAACCAGGTCCACACGGCCAGGCCAAGGGCAGGACAATAGCCATGGGTCAGAGTCCAGCACTGCAGCACCTGCAGTCAAGCAGGGTACAACCATAGTTAAGGGCCCTGACAACAACAGTCAGACCAGCAATTCTAAACCCTGCACTTTCCTCTTTACTGGTTTACTTGTTTCTCTTTAAAGACTGCCTGTCTTCTAAAATAAGGCAAAGGCAGGCATTTCGTTTTGCCTTTGATATTGCAGCTATGGCATACTCTGGTGTGTCAGCTTCTTCTGACGCATCTGCATTTCAGTTTGTCCTGGATACTGTCTGCTTGCCCCACTTTGTGCTTTATTTGCCTATAACTTACTCGCTCTTCATTTATCAAAATCCATTAACCTTTTCTCATCTTCCACTTCCTATTTCCCCTACACGCATGTTTTTGTCCATTGCAGTTGTTGTCTAAAGCTACACTCAACTGCTTCCTGCCCTAAGTGTTCCCTGCCATGATCTACCTTTCTCTTCTTACGCCATCCTCTCTAATATTGTATCTGCTGAACAGAAATATGAACGTCTTAACACACAGGTGAAATACGCTTCGGTTTTGCCTCTTCTTAAAATTAGTCTTTTTCAGGTACACTCTTAATAATACCCCTAAGAGCAACCTGCACCACTGATTCTTACTTCTGAATACGAATTCAGATGCTAAATGAGGCAGTAGGCGGATTTTTTTTCTTACTATTTAAAATCACCAATTGTTAACACAAGTTAGTTTCTCCCACTTTCAAGTCTGAGATACATTATATTACATTTCAAGAAATTAAAGACCTCGCTAAACAGTAAGTCAGTGAATTCACATTTCACCTTTTCTTAAATTCACTGTTCAAGCAGTTTTTAAAGCCCCAGTGCTATTTCAGTCTATATAATTCCGCAGACATAATTTGGCAAATGTCTTATCATAGCATCCTCGTTTGAATGGGTCGAAGTGATACCTGAGGCAGACTGCAGTGCTTTGCTATGAACAGCAGGTGTTTTCCTAAGAGCATGAATATTCTTAACAAATATGGACAGTCACATCTACTAGCATTTGTATTTTCTTTCTCTTCTGAGTGATCAAACGTCAATCACTGAATGCAGGAAGCTCTAACATTAATATGAATCGCACCACGTAGTGTTAATTTACCTAAGGCAATCAAAAAGACTTTATGAGCCATAGAAACAGCTCAGGGGTTAGAAGCCAAGACCTCCATTCCTAGGCTGCTGTTCAGCCCATTAGCCAGCGTGCTTCCACGTCTTTGTTTCGACAGCTTAGGGTAACAGAACATACAGTGCCACATAATACCCAAAACCATAGGGTGGCCTCAACTCAAAACAGTGGCTTGAAACTGATGATAAAGACATACAACCTCACTCACATATCCATTTTCTTCATTGCTTCACAGATACCTCCCAGGAAAGCTTTATATGACACACCATGTGGAAGTGCTTGCCTTGCTTACCTCCCTGCCCACAACAGTAACGTATGCTTAGATGAGCAGGTGACTGGGAGACACTGACTGAATCCCTTGTAGGAAGGATTGCAGCACAGACCCTTAACTTTTGCAGCCAAAGGAGGACACAGGCTCTCAAAAGCAAGCAGCTCTCATCCCATGGCTGCCTGCGTGAACAGGCAAGTCATACCAAGCTGATTCAAGGATTTCTTTCTCATTAAACTCACCACGTATTTTTCTAGTATAGAACAAAGTTTTTTGATGTAGGTGTTAGTGGGAGATGAGAATTTTCAAACAGTCATGGTACTTTCTCAGTCTTGAAGAAGAGGCATAAGCCCTTCTATTAAAGTTTGAGTGCAGTACTACTTTTTGATCACCAATTTAGACAAAAATATCCTACTTTTTTTTTTACTTTAGTACATCTCAACTTTTGAAGATAAAACATTTTCTAAAAGCAGTTAAAATAGTTCCACTGTCTACTGTCCTCAGAAGGGACTGGGAAATACCTGTAAATGAAAAAGCAAATAAGATCATTGTTCCATTGTACAAAATAATATGAGCATAAGACCTGGAAGTTATGTTCGTAACATCTTCCCTGCTTTCCCAGAGCCAAAAAGCGTGTTTTAACTGCAACACTACAACAGTATCCTTATTAACATTTACATTAAGACTGGTCACACGCAAAAAGTAATTTCCTTCTGCTAATGAAGCCTACACAAGACAAGAGGGACCGGCATCTCCGCACTCGGCAACTTCCAACATTAATGTCTAGTGAAGAGGAAAACATGCAGGATCCAAGATAAGAATAGTAGGATACTCTAAACATAAAAAGCAGTCAGGTTGCAAGTCTGAACCTATTTGAACACACTGTATGAAGTGGCAAGTTAACTCTTCCAGAATCACACGCTGCCTTTTCCCCATTATGCAAGGCCCAGCCCTTGGATGCCAGAAATTGATCAGCAACTAAATTGCACAGGTTCAAAGCAAATAAGGCAAATGGGAAAAAGCACAGGCTTAAATCCCATTTATCCTTCAAAGGATAGAGTGACTCTTTTTGAGCAGCCAGAAGTCCCATCTAATAATGCTGTGTGACACCATTGCCTTGAGATTTGACTTCACAGTAACTCACGGGTTTTGCTTATGTTGCTTAACAGATCATTTCGCTTCCTTTGATGTTTACTCTCACCAGGCTGACCAGCCGTACTCCTCTGGACTCCTCCAGCACTGGTCTGACCGGCCGTACTCAAGCTCAGACACATTTCTTAACTTCACTCTACCTACCATTTCACTCTCATTCAGATGTCTTGTCACCTCCTTTCTTCCTCCCATTTTGGGAGTTTATCTGGAGTTTATCTGAATGTATGTTTATCTGGAGCTTATCTGAATGTATGCTAAACCGGGTCACCCTGCTAACACAAAGAAAACTACTTTACTTAACATCTTAGGTTATTTTTCTTCTTTGTTAGCAAATTTATCAGCACATCACATCATCAGACTGATTCCAGAACAGGCAATTGAAGCAGGGAGAGAGCATCATAGCCAAGTTTTGTCTAGTTAGGGAGCAGGGGAAGAGAACTACTCCTCCTTCCTTCCTCCCAACAGCAGCAAATTATTAGATCAGCTTAGCCATTCATGCATTTCCAGAACAGCTATGATAATGTAAGTCAGCATTACCACAGCCTAAATTATTAGTCTGTCCATCACATGGGTGCTGGCTCTACACTGACTCAACAGAGCTGACTTGGAAAAAAGCAGCACAAGGCACATCCTGTTAAGTCAGCTCCCTGAATGAGCTCTGCATGGGTTATACAGGGTTATACAGGTGCCCTGCGTCACACGGAGCGTAATGGCACATATAACTACTTATGTAGTAGCTTAAAGTGATTAGAAAATAAAGACTTGAATGAATCGGATTCTGCCAGACTGGATGCATACACAAAAGATGTATAGACAATCTCAATATGCACTTAGACTACCCTCAGCCTTGATGTTTAATGTGATCTAACTTAGAGTATTAAGAACAAGCTACACTGTAATTTCTAGATGAGACACAAGTCTTCCAGTTCAGGCCTTTATTTTAAAGAAAATTGTGTCATCTACTGCAATTTCCCAAGCCAGAATCCCCAAGTCTTAATGGCTACCAGATATTATTGCCAGGGGAATCAAGTTAATGACTGAAAGATTAGATGACCCAGAGGAAAGAGCTACAGCAATAAATCAAAGATATGAAAACTCAAGGAAATTACGAGAGGGTCAGGAGAAGTTCTTCAGCCTGGAGTACATCAGATACCGCTAGGCTTCCCCAGGGGAGGCAGCCATAAAAATCTAAAACCAGAGACCATGAGACTCGAATTCTCACTGCGACCATGTAAGCCGAAAATGACTTAAAAGCTTGCTAGGACCTCAGAAGCTACTCTCCTCAGTCTGCCAGCAACCTCACAAAACAACAGGTTTAAGCAAGACACTGGGCAGGTGGTTTTGAGGAACAGTGTCAAGTCCTCAATAAAGCTGCCACATCCCAGTCGTTATTTCTTACTTCTACTGCATAAAGATAGCTTACCTAGCCTCCAATTGAAGGTGGCCAAAAAATCCCAGACTTCATAATTTAACAGATTTTTACTGATTATGCTCTAATGTAGATGGATTGTTATTTTGACATTTATGCAGCTGAGTCACATGTGTCTTTATCACAGCTTATAGGTACTTGCAAAACTCTCATTTGCTCCTATCACAACACTAACAGATGTTGCAAGAAGACAAAACAAACGAACAAAACATATGGAAAAGCTTGGAAGCTGGTCCCTAGAAGAATGACAGATCTGTAGAGACAAATATACCTTGAAGCATGCCAGCATCCACTATTGATGTAACAACAGCTCTCAGGGCTTCCATTTGGGAAGATGTAACAAAAGGGATGTAAGTGCACTTACACAGATGAGGAAAATAACATCACATTACAAGCTAGAAGTGCCCGAAGAGAACATGGAGGAGTCAGAATTAAACAAAGAGAATATATAGCTTATTTTTTTACATTGACATAATAGCATGACAAGATATTCATATCATTTCTTCGTTAGTATTGTCAGGAGACATTCAGTCTTAGCCCAGTGCAGTTCATTACTGCAGGTCAAGGAAGGGCACGCGGTCAACAAAAACAGCACGATGAACTCTCAGTTATTTTTATACTGACATCCCAAGTTTGTGATCCAGACAGCGCTGATTTGAAAGGCACAGTTAAGTCCGGTTATGCCATACTGCAGTCCCAAAGTCCGCCTTCCATAGTATTTTGGCTCGTGGCATTAGAAACAAAGTGCACTTTTACTGGAATAGGTCAGTAAAAGGTATTTTTCTTTGATTCCCCAAAGTTCAACAGAATGTAAGTATGTTCAGTGTGCTGTGATGCAGGAACCAGTAGAATCCCTTTTGCTCAGGAAGTTGTGGCCAATTAATCTGATTGTAGATGTCATGATGATGTTCCTGACTTCAAAGAAAATACTAACCTTTAGGGATGACATGAATTTTCTGTGAGCTATCTCATGCTCCTTTATGTGTAAACTAAGATGAGTAGTTACAATTTATATTAAATTTTGCTCTACTTGTTTCCTCGCTTGTAAATACTTGAACTGTAATTTTGAAAAATTTTTCATGTTTATGAAGGAAGTTTGAGGACCCCTGAAAATAAAGGTAGTTGTCAAGTACCACATACTACATTTAATCAATGAACTAGTCTTTTTTTTTTTAATAGCAGTGGGATCCAAAAGTCACTTTGCATTTAAACTTACAGTGTAAATTTACTGATGTTTATTTACTTAGATCTGACTGCTGTCTGCAGCTGACATGGGGGAAAAGAAACATTAAGACAGCAGTTACAAACTATGTCCAAATTTGCACATGAGAACTGGTACTTCTTGAAGCACATTTAATACAAGAAGTTCATATTTTAGAATGGTAATGGCACATTTAATATTCATGACAGGGAGGATAACAAATATCAAGTCATTAAAGACTTAATGTGCCAAACCAGATAACATGCACCACAGAATATCTAAAGCGTATGCTAGAGAGCTCCAAAAACTATTTATATTCATTTTTAGATCATTCTTGAAAAAAAATGGGAAGCTCGACATTATTTCCAGAAGGAAACTGGAGGGAAGCTTAACATTTTGTTTTTATGAAAGGCGGTAAATGCAAATATCTAGGAAATCAAAAGTCATTTGGCCTGGAAGTGCTGTTAAAGCAAGTCATGAAATTATGGAAGGTAATCAATAAACACAAATAAAACCAATTAGGCAAAATTATACAACAACAACACAATTTCAAGGATGCTACTTAACATGACCACTAATTTCCTGATGCAATAAATTCTACAAAGTTTGGAAACAAACATCCATATGCTACAACTTTATGTAGGAAATTTAATTATTTAAAAGAACTCTTAACTTTTTAATCTGGCTAATCAATATAGTTTTTTTCAATTAGTTCTTCTTGAAATCTGCTTGGGCTGTTCCAGACCTGTATTAAGAATTTAGGCAAACAAGTTAAGAGTTGGTAGATAACAGTTAAATTATTTATCAGCACCCTGCCTCCACATCTTGACTTGTAGCTTTTTCATTTCCCGTCTCTCAGCTCGCTATAGGACACTTACTGCTAATTAAAAAACAACAGCACTAATTCTAACTGCTATACTTGATAGGCAAAAGCATTATGTAAAGACCTTTGCAGAGCTACCATACAATTCAAGTTCCCGTTTTCTGCTTAACATTCGAAGTTTGCTTTCTTTCTCCATCTTCCTCCCCGCAAGAGGTAGGGAGGAAAAATCAAACACATTTTCTTATCGAAGATTCACACTACATTGAACTGGACTTTTGTAGTTGGTGCAATCTGTTACAGTAAAGGAGAACAGCTGGATATTTTCTTTTTAGTAATACTTCAAATGTCTCATAATTTTAGAAAAAGAATACATTCCCTAATATATCTTTATATATTTATCTTACATCTGCCAGCTCTTTATCTGGCAGGCATATTTCTGCAGTTTGGGTAGATTCACAATTATTAGTCATATTTAGGTATCCACTTTTACTCTGACATAGGTGCTGGCAGCCATACAGACTTTTCCTATAGACACTACATGTAAAGTGCTAAAAAATACAAGCCGTAAGTGGATGTGGTCAGTCTGGTTTGTGTCTCGTTCACACTTGTGCAGCTCATATCATCGCACTCAGAACCAGGGACTCATCACTCTTTCTGCTATTACTCCAAAGAAGTGTCCTCTTCATGAGAGCTGAAAACAGAAGGGCAGGTCATACCTTTTCCTCGAGATGTGGAGCTGGAGGGAAGAAGGGTTCTCAGATATTCAGCATGAAAGGCTTTTATTTTCCCCCAGTTGTTTATTGCCCTGTGCTGTAGGGAAACAAGTTTTTCTCTAGCTCTTAGCAATATTTTACTTAGTTCCACGTAAAGTTCATTAGTAAATCTTTTGGACAATGACAAACTTTAGCATAAGGTACTTCTGAGAACCTCTTAAGAATAATTCTGAAAAAAGTCTCACTTGATGATAGGCTATTTCATACATCCTTTTGAGTGTATTTTTTAAATAAAAACTACACAAAATTAGGACTTCTATACAAATGTATTACATTATCATCTTATCCCTTTCCTCCCACACAAGAAAATACCTCAGTACTTTTAATTTCAGCACAAGAACCAGGAAAAGTAAAATGTGAAGGTTCATCCGAGGGATTATATTTCTTTCAGGATGCTGAACACTGTCTTCAGTCCTTATGTAGAGTACCTACTAGCACCTTCAATCTTTGGGCAGTTCTGTCAGTTCATTCTTGACTGCTAAAATCATATTTTGCTGTAAAAATTATTTCAGAACTGGTGCTCCTTATGTGAGAGATTATTAAATTGATTTTACTTGTTGCAGTGTAGTTTCTTTTGAGATGTTATTCAGTAAAATAAGAGGATGACTCCATTTACTCCCTGCTCCCAATCTTTGAAGAAAAATCTTGTATCCAGCCCATGCAGCAATTGCACCACCTGATGGAGCTATTAGTGGAATCCTGATTATCCTCTGGATTTTTCCCAAGAGCAGGTCAGAATTTACCGCCAATTATTAGCTTGGCTATACATGGCTTCAAAAAATTTTTGAGCTGAACTCAATTTAAGAACAGAAGTGTACGTACAGAATAGCATGCAGTAGATATTGCTTGTATCCTTGGTGTCCTGCTTGTCATTACAGCTGGTCGTCAGTTGACACCAATTTGGAGCACAGCACACATGTTCTGCCACATGAAAAGATGGAAGCCGTGTATTAAGGCAGACACAAGACAAGAGAACGCCACGCCCTGCATTTGAAAAATGAAAGTCAAGAACACACATTCTGCATCCTGATTTAGGAATATAAGGTTGATGTGATTTTAAGCCAAGTTTTCCAGGTCTGTGTGTAAATACCACATCACAGCGCTATTCCGTGTATCCATACAGTGTCCGACTGCTCTTCCCTGGTATAAACCAAGTTTGTTTCTGCTATCAAAGACAAAGAGCAAAAGCCATATAACTGAAGCCACAGCTTACAACCACTCCTCGCTGCCTGGTTTATTCGGTTCAAAAAGTATTAACATTGTAAAGGAGTACAAAACCAAGCACATCAGAATATCTTGCTGATCTATTTCCACACTAAATTAAGCAAAATTAAGTTAGATCCTTAGCCTCTAACCTCAGCACAAACTAAGAATTAACTTGAATATCCAACGTCAGCAGTATTGCAAACAACCTCCTGAATCTGAAGCAACTCACATCAAAATCCAAGAGTGAGGAGGCAGCAGAATAAAAATTCCCATTTTCTGACAAAAGCAAAGACCTTAATCCAGAATTGACAATAGCACAGCCAGCATTAGTTAGCATGACAGGACAGCCAAATTTGCAAGATTCAATTAAAAAAAATATTTACATCAGAAACTTTAGTTATTTTGCCTAAGTTATTTGGGAGCCTTTCGTAAATTGCTGTTATCATGGCCATTCAGATTCACCCAAACACCACAGCTGCCTAAGACTGGGAGTCAGAATTTGATTTTTTCCTTCTACCTAAATCTCTTTTTTTCTACAGGCAACCTGCAAGTGCCTTTCTGGATGAAAAGTAAGTGAAAACAACCTTGAGTACTACTTCGTATAGTTAATGCTCATTTGGAAAACGGTAAGACCTACCTGTGACTACTAGTGTAAAATTCATTTTCTTTGCCTCAAGATTTTTTTTTCAGCACAGGTGAATTAGAACAGCTTTCAGAAACTGCATCCAATTTCTTTTAAAATGTTCTTACCATCAAATTCACATACTACAAATTGACCTGGTTATTGTTTTATTTTTCCCTATAGAGCAGGGCAGACTGTTATAAATGTGTCACAATTCTGGAATGAATCGCTGGTTTTGCAGCCTCTGAGAACCGGCTTAACTTCATAAAAATGACTTAAAATCCTAACTTCAGGACCTAGGTTTGAAATGTGGTCAGAGCTGAAATTTTCTCTATAATGTAGTAAATACTTTGGGAATTGCTTTCTGAAGCTGGAGAGCTGTAATACTGATTCATCAATTGGTGGCCTTTTTTTTGGTTATGACGGTTTTTACTTCTATCGTTCTTCCTCTTTCACATTTTGTGACTGGCTGAGCTGACTGGAAGCTGACAAACTTCTGCTTTCTTACTAATGCAAATTCAAAACTTTAACACCTTACAATCACTAAATCTCTTGCCTAGGAAGAGCCTACAAAGGAAAAAACCCTCCTATTTTTAAAGATCTCTAAAAAAACAAGAAAGTTAAGAATAAGTTTGTTTGGCTAATGAGGATTGAAGGAAAGGAGGCAGCACAATGTGAATTACTGGTCAACCAATTTCTCAGTAGAACCGCTCTAAGAACATGTTCAATAGAAGGAGCCAGTGAGACATTCTAAGTCTGTTAAATGCCACCTCTTCTCCAGAAGGTGGAGCATCGTGCTAAAATATTAAAAACCAAAAAGAATAAGTGAACTTCAGACAGTGTAACATTATCCCATAGATCTTTACCTGTTTCACACTACGGAAGTGACTGTAACCTGCGGGGCAAACACAATGCCTCGAGGTGCTGGGAGAAAAGAAGAGAGCCTGGCAGTGGTCCGAGCCTGTTGTCACACCTTGTCCTTCCAGCCAAATACTGGCACTGTCGAGTGGGCAGAATGCTGGGCCAAACTTCCTTCTCTTCTGAGTCTTCCTCGAGTTGCCCCAGCAAATGCTGCCTAGAGGCAGGGACGTGACCATGCTGGAGGGGAATGAGGCATCTCCGAGGAGAGTTCCAGCTGCTCGCTCCTGTGACCTCTCCAGAGCTTCTGTGGGCACACTCAGAACCTAATGGTCTGTCCCATCAGGCTTCAGAAGTCATTTGGAGCAGAGCTGCTGGTTTCCTTTGCTTTGAAAGAAATCTAATTTATACACGCAAAGGCTGCTTCAAGAAAAGAACTGAAACAAAGTAAATTGAAATAATCAGGGGATTCCCTTCAAAACTGCACCGCTGCTCTGAACCAACTGCTAAAGCAGACAGAAGCCAAAGCCTGAACTGAAGCAGGTACTGAAGACACACAAGTGCTTTTATCTCCCTTCAGAGGACAAAGAAGACGAAATGACTGCATAACAGAATAAGAAGCCAACCCAACTTTGACTGATATGTGCTTATAAAACTATTTGATTGCTAAAAAAACCTTTAAAACAGCTACTTAAGTAACGGATTCCATGTAATACACTGAACGACACGTTTGTCTCTCATTGGGCACAACACAGATGCAATACAGCGTATGAGCTTGCTAGTAAATAAGTTTTACACTTAAAAACCAAAAAACAAGTTCTGAAAGCAGCAACTTGAATATTCTTCCCTGTTACACTTAAATTTGTAAATCAAAATAGCAAGTGAAAGGATATTGCAGTTCAATCCAAGAAAAAAAAACGGCACAGACTGTGCCTTGCAAAACAAATCTTAGCAAGACAAAGTTTATTTTGCAAGGCTAGTAGTAATATTGCAAACTGGCAGGTGTTCAAAGCCCAGCCTGTTTCTTAGAGACTTTGGTTTCCTAGTCAGTCTACCATACACCTAAATTGAATAAGTCTGGCTCATCAGCTTAGCAAGCAGTTGCTCCTTTGCTGCTAACAAATCCTTTCTAGAGACATTTTTATCTTAGGTAGAGTTAAAACACCCCTATCTGATCTATTCTCGAGTTCATTCCCTGCGTGCTAAAAATGCCAACCCCTCAGCTTCACTTCCTAGAGAAAAGCAGTAAATCACATTAAGAATTATCAGGCTGACTTGGTTCAGGTTTCACTGATATCACTTTTTTATTTTTATTGGTAGGTTCCAGCAATGTTAATCACACAGCAATAAAGCTTTGAGCAACTCTTCTATAAACAGATTCACTTCTAACAAAAGTTACAGGCTGAAAAAAATCGAATAGACCTAGAGGGCCTTGGTCCACAGAAACACGTTTTGGTGTGTGAGCCTATTAAGGCTCAAGACCATAGGTAGCAATCCCGGTGCTAATTATTTCCTATATAATCCTGGTAAGATAGTGTCACTAATTTAATTATTTTATTTTACGTTTATGCTGCGAATTAAAAACTAGTGTCTAAATCAAACAACCTGATGAAGAAGGAAGGGATTACAGGAACAGAAAGAAACTGTGGGGTGGGTACTAAGTATATTTTAAGTATGTGTAAGTATATTTTAAGAAATTCAGACAGCCAAAAAATATTCTCTTTTATTACCTTGAAATGTCAGGCCATCCCAGATATATGTAGTTCTCAAACCACTTGCCCAGCTTACCGATAGCCTGTTTCTCTATGGAATTTCTAGGGGAGCAGAAACAATACATTTTTTTGTAGCAATTTTTTTTGTAGTTATTTTTTACAGAGGAAGAGCCAAGCTAAAGTCACATGGGTTTCTCTGCATGTGGGGGTTATGTTTAACAGTCACTGAGGAAAAATACATGGCATTTTACGCTCTAAATACACTTCCCTGGGAAATGAGAATTGCCATGTAAGATTATAGTCTCAGCAATGAAGGAGCAACTAGAGATACAGGAAACACCATAAATCATTTTGACTAACAAAAATCATGCACGTTACAGACCTTTCAGAGAAAGATAAAAATAAACCCCAAACTCCTCTGTATTTGTAAGTGTGAGTTTGTCACTAAAGCCTGCAAGACAAAGGATTATAACTTAACAAAGGTTATCTATCGTGCCTCTGTACTGCTACTTTTCACCTAAGGATAAAACAACAAAAATACTCTGAATGCAAATATAGAATTTTAAGTGCCTAAATAGCCTTTCACTCCAGCTGTATTCATCAACACTACTCACAGCAGACTGCATTTGAAAACCTGAAATCATCTTACTTCAAAAAAAAGCTTCCCAAGTTGCCTGTAAGCTAACAAAATACTATGCATAGTTGTGAATGGAAGACAAATAAATAATCAGACTTACATAGTCTCAAAATTACTGTTCATTAATGGCTTTATATACTTAGATTAAGAGATTTATAAAATTAATGTTGCTATTGAAAATGAATGGCATCATTTTAGAAAAATAAACATTATTAAAAATTTGAAACAGCAAGAAACTTCAACTCTTGATATTCAAAAGGCAGCAGTAAGTGACAGCATGTTCTTCTGAAACCTAACCCCTGTCCCTCCTCCTCCCTGAAAAACACCACAACAGCAAAGCGTGCCCTGTACAGTAGGTTCCTCAAAGTCCTGCCTATGATGTTCTAAGAAAAACGAGCTAGACCTCCTGAGCTTGGCTCTCTCAGTATCTCTGCAATACTGCTGGCACAAAAACATACACATCTGAAGTGGCAATACACTAACATCAAAAGAGCTTGATGTGAGCAGAAACTCCTCTAAACTTAGTCATGCTTTTCGTTATCTTTGGAACCAGAACCACAAGGACAAACAATTTAAACAAATCAATGGTCTTGCTTTGGATTTAAAATCTAGTTCTTTGTTGTAGGAGACAAAAGATATAGCAGTCACGTAAATGTTTGAGAACAAAAAAATCCGTGCTCTAATCAAAAGCAAGTAGAAGAGGTGAATAAAATAAAGGCAGAAGGAACTGTTGAATTTGGAACTTTGAGTTAAAAGGACTATAGTGAATTGGTACCTTTAATCATGTCTGTGATAGAGCATTAACCCTAACAGGGCTAAAAATGTGTTTGACATCTTCAATTGTTAACAACTTTGCATAAAATATATCAGAGCAAACCTAAAACAATAAAGGAGTGAATACAAGGGAGGTTTGAGGCAAAACCAAAGCAGTTTTCTCAACTTTGCTTTTATTTTGTACTGCAACTGTCTGTAAGATTTGTTTCTAATTTATGTTTCAGTAATACTGTGTTAGTGCATAAAGCAGCAGACCTAAGCAAAACACTGGTTTGCAAAGATAAAAATGATGGCTTTGATATCTTTCAAAAAGCTGAACAGTTCACTTTAAGAAAGCTTTAATAGCAACTTTAATTTTGGAATGATTACTAGTTACTTATTTTTGTCCTCATCAACTAGTCCTGATTCTTCTTAAGAGCCTCTGAAAACATTTTTGTAAACTATAGCATGAAAATTCATTTTATTATTAAATTATCAGTGGAGAGTTATTCCATTCACCGTTAGGATGAAGCCAACTATGGTGTGGGAGAGAAGAAGGAAGGAAAGGCATGTGGTGATGACCAAAACCTAAACACTCCTCCATTCATTTCTCTTCCCCTGGAAAAAAGAGGGGTTTTTAAAAATAATTCCTGCAGGTGTTCTGGCTTACACAAATCTCTATTTCCTAACTAGGGTAAATGTTTTAGAAGTATTGATGATTTATGCTTAGCTATGTACCAAGTAGCATAGCGAGGGAATTGTTGCTCCGGTATTGAGACATTAATTAGCTGAAATAATGTTATACTTGTAGAATGTGTGGAGGCATCTTTAGTTGTCAAGTTCCTTGATACTTACAGTTAAGAGGAAGATTCTTCCTTCTTCTGCTTCAGTTCTAGAAGCAGAGAGACTCTCTCCTATCCCATATAGACAAGAGATTTTTCTCTCTGCAAACTACCATAAATAACAATGAAAAAGTAAGTATTGATGTAAAAGGTGGTCATACAAGCTGGCTGTTAGAGATGGAAAAGGCAAGGTTTTCATGGTCTTTTTAGAGTGGGGAAGAGGGAAGTGGTTTCAAAACACAGAATGAAAATATCTTTAATCACTGTTTTGTTTAACATTTCTTTGTCTTAAGAAAATCACATTTCATTGTTTTCAAATTGCAGTACAGCTTTCAATATGCAACAAGCATGCTTCTTGCAAGCTCACATGGATTTTGAGTTGAAATGAATAAATGATATTTTGTCATACATTTTAGTTTCATAAATTCAGAATAGTTTTTTTCTCTTGAATCTCTGAAATGCTCAGGAAGTACCTTTTACGACTTTTTACTGTGTTGAGTAGTTTATATTTCATGGATACAAAAAACTGTGTGCCTTCTTTAAGGGGAAACTTGCTATGATAGAATACTCACTGAATTCCGTTGTTACTCTGTTCTATTGCCGATTGCTTTGAAAGTTACTGTTTAAAGAAATTCAATTGATTACTCAATCATTTGAAAGGTATCTTAGCAATTATCAAGTATTGTCAGGAATAAATATTTAAGTTAAGAGAATTAAAGAAGCTAAACACTTCCTTTGCTCTTTTGCTTTTTGCATAGATGAGGGAACTGTTGTATTGTTGCAAGAAAGCAGAAGCAATTCAGTAAAATCCTTGGATAAAGGGAATGAGTTTGGATTTTTTTTGTCACAGAGGCAGGAAACAAATACTCCATGTAGAGAACAATGATCAGGAATTTATAAAGGTTTTAATGGAATTTGTGCTTGATGAATCTGGTGGCCTTCTGTGATGGGACTACAGCATTGGTGGAGAGGAGAAGAGAAACTGACATCATCTGCTTTATTTATTCTTTATTTTGTATAGAAGGTGAATATTTAAAGAAAAAAATAGGTCTATCTCTCCCAACATTGACAGTTTAGCTAAGCTTGGTTTTTTATCCTTAAACAAAACTAAGCTAATGCTTTCCCATTTGAAAGAACATGTTTCTGTTAGTGTTCAGATTGCTTTTTGAGCAGTTTTGATTGAGTAGTCCACCTCTGAAATATTCTGATTGCTTGTAGAAAACAATCACAGATAATTGAAAAAATCTAAATCCTGAGGATGATGTCTTATACCATAGTAATCTCCACATTTTCAGAGAAATCTAGACATCATGATGAGACTGTAGTGTTTTTCATAACCTTTTCACCACAGCATATTAAGTCAGTACAATTTTATTGGTGACGGCAGCTCAGTCAATGGGAAAAAAGGGTGAGGTTTTTGATGGGAGGTGGGAGTAGTAGTAATGTAAAAAATCCTACAGAAATATGGTGATTAGCTGATCAATTGAGCAACTATTTTCATAAGAATATCAAAGAAAAGAATAATTAGTGGTGTATCTCGTACTAGGTCTGATTGCACTAGAGAGAGTCCTCAAAGGAGATGGCCCAAGGGAGCCGGCCAATGGAGTTGCTAAGCCACTATGCATGATATTTGAGAAGTTGTGCCAGTCCAGTGCAGTTCCCATGGCTGGGGAACAGGAAATATAAACCTCATTTTCAAAAAAAGACCTTGGGAACTACAGGCCTGCCAGTCTCACCTCTGTGCCTGGCAAGATCATGGAGCAGATCCTCCTGGAAACTCTGCTGAGGTACATGGAAAATAAGGAGGTGACTGGTGACAGGCAACATGGCTTCACTAAGGGCCTGATGACTTTAGTTGCCTTCTACAATGGGGTTACAGCATCGGTGGACAAGGGAAGGGTCACTGACATCGTATCTGGACTTGTGCAAAGCATTTGAAACTGTTCTGCACAGCATGTTTGTAAGTTGGAAACGTGGATTTGAGGGATGAACACTCAGTGAATAAGAAATTGGCTGCAGGGTCGCACTCAGAGTTGTGGTCAGCAGCTCAGTGTCCAAGTGGAGACCGATGACGAGAGGCATAAATGCATTTCACAATACAGGAAAACCCTAGGTGAAAACAGGGGAAAACCCTTCACAGCTTGTGAAGAAAAATCATTCATGTATTAAGTAAGGAGTTTAACAAAGCTGTCTTTTGATAAGTGGAAAAACAGTATATAAAGTTTGCATCTTGTTTGCGGGTAGAACAGAAAAATACCAGAAATATTCATGAGACAAACAATTCAAAGCCATTGTACCTCACTTAGGGTTCCTAGAATGAGAGAAGAAATATCAGGTGAGGTACTCTGTTATTCATCTGCTGTATGGTATCAGTTTTCGTATCATGGATTTGCACATTGTAGGATGGTTTAGAGCTTTCCATCAAGGTAGACTTTGTATAAACCTTTTCAAACGGGAAAGGACCAGAGTTTAAACAGTTGGGCTTTGAAGGAGCAGCCTTCTCTTTCGCCATGAGGAGGCTCTATTGTAACGGTATTGGAACATTTCTCTACAGAAGCACACAAATAAGTAATGCCAGCAGATACCGACATCAGAAACAAACACACAGAAAATCCTAACTCCAGAACTTTTTTTTCCAGTCATCCTTCCCCCTTTATCTTCTTTTTCCTTTACTTTTTCCTTCCTTTTCCATCTCTCCTCCTCCAAGTTTGTCATGCCTAAAAATGTGTGAAACCAGTATTTGCTGACAGGATTTAAGCTTTTACCCTATGAGCTTTTAGGGTCCAAACCAGTTTTAGCTCTTCAATATAAATATTTTCAACAGAAAAACCTTATTCTTGAAATATCTTACTAAAAAGTGAATAAAAATACCTGAAGTATTTTAAAAAGTACTAAAAAAGTACTAAAAAAACTCTCCCAAGGAAAATAATACATCACCTTTTTACTGCTTGCTTGTATATTGAGATGGTTGAGTCTGTGAAGCCGTGCACATGTTATATTCCTACTCTTTCTAGCAATGTGTGCATATCTGGTTTAAATGAAGTTTTCTGAAATTTAGCATTTCTGACATCATTTTACAACTGCCTATTTTACAAATACAGTTTCACTTTATTTTTTTAAGAAATAGAACATGAGCTTTCTTCTCCAAGAAGCAGCAGTAAAATAGACCAAAATCTCCACTGCATGATGTAGTTTAGATACCATCAGGATAGTTTCATATCTGTTGAAATTTAATAAAATAATTGAATTTCATGAAGGCACATGCAATTTTACTCATCTGTGCACTGTACACCTGTTCTAAAACTAAGTATATGCAAGGGCTTGTGGCTTTTGGGCTGTATGTATTCAGGAAGGAGGAATAACAAAAGAGAACACACACCCCCCCCCATCTACAAATTCAGTTAGTGCAGTAATGATCCAAAGGAAATAATATCCCTCTATACGTAACGGTAACTTCTTCAGCATTCCTTTAGATAGCACACAAGTCACTGTTCTAAGTTGTTATTACTAATGTGTAAGCAGTATTTTCTACTTCAGGGAAAATCTTACTGGACAGATAGAAAATGAACATCAGCAACACGCTGAATATTAATACGTGAACATGAGGTAATCTTTGACACTTCCGTTAGTTTGGAAACGACATGGACAGTAACAATTCAGAAGTTTATATATATACATGACGCTAAGTTAGTGTGACTAAAAAGTAGTGTAACTCTCATATTTGTTATTGTTGCTGTTTCTTTAAACACCAACTGGTTTTGTCTTGGCGCCTAGACTCTGAAGCAATTTCCACACCTTCCCCCACTGCCAAGGATCACTCTTTGTCCAGAGCTGGCTGAAGAATTCAAAGGTCCTCCTTAGAATCCTGAAACCAAAAGTAGCTTATGTGCAAAATCCAAAGGGGACTGCGGTGTCACAGACCCGTACAGAAACTGATCCACACTGTGCTTCACTTGGATCTGTTCCATGAAAAACTTAGTAACGATTCTGCAAAAAAATTTCTGCAAATGCTGAAAAACCCTTGCAAGTAACTCGTAACCATGGATCTTGCATTACTCAGTAGTTATTCTTTTGACACCATGCATTTAAATGTTCAGTACACTAATATTTTTTCTGCTTAAAATGGAAGGTCTTCTACAAAGGACAAAAATAACTAGTACAGGCAGGAAGAATTTAATTTTACCTGTTCACACAAATACTCAACTATTTCTCATCCAACATTGTGTGAATATATCCCAAGCTTAAAGACAAGGTCAGGTTGCTAAATGTATTGAGCTTGCTACTACAGTACAAGAATTTGTTTTATCTTTATTTTCATGTACAGTTTCAGAATATATAGAGCATAGAAAATTGTATATTTTAAAGGCATATCAGGTAGAAAGAATATTTTAAAATATGTTCGTACTGTTAAAACACTAGTTCAGACTGGCTTGGCATTTGTTTTCTTGATATGCAGACCATTCCCATCTGTTCTATGTGACATCATGCGTGTGCCGCTATTTGCACACCGTGGTGTGCACACTGTTCACTTTAAAGGGATGGAGCTTTTACTGGGGAATTTATCTGTGTGTTTACATATATATACATCTTTACTTTAAATATCTGCTCTACAAATGACCCAATTATTACCAAGGGAAGAAACTGAAGAAGCATCTCTTCAAGTCAGTGGCACAACAGCCTAACTTAAAATTTTACAGGACTGTCTTCTTGATGCAAAATAATTTTAAGCCATATTTGCTTAAGGATTTCCCTTCTATTCCATGTTTGAATACTACTAGAAAAATACCTAGCTAGTAGCCTAGCCACTTTCAGCTTTAAACCTGCATCTGCTTATTTAAGACAAACTCTGCTCGCAAGCAAGATTCAGGATTTGAGGCTGAAACATATGCAGCAAACTGTAAAAGCACTTTTTTTAAACATAGAGTAATAATTCTTGAAATTCGGAGCATTTCTACTAATAGAAAAAAACACGTGACAATACACTAGCATAGTGCTACACTGGTGAGAACGCATTTTGCTCAGACTGATTTGGGTTTTTCACTGTTATTATTACTGTTAATGTATTGCCCTGCTTACTGGTCTAATTTCTTACCCGTCTTGCTGGGCCTTCTTTGCTCCCACAAGACAACTAGTACACGCCAAAGCATTTTAGCATGTACAAGGAATGAAAACAGAACTATACAACCTATTAGTTGTGTTGGAGACAGTTCCCATGCAGTTATGCACCTGACCTGTTAATTCATCCTTGATTTCTCACAAAGTATCTGAAGCAATGGGTCAGATCATCAGCTGATGTATAATGCAGTAAGTATCATCTTTAGTAGACCTACACTAATTTGTATAACAAATTTATTCTACATTACATATAAAACCTCATTCAAAACCTATTTACTTTTTTATTGCCTGTGTATTGGGCCAGCTGTAGTGAATATACTGAAATAAATACATGGTTAGTGCTCTTAGAAAGTCAAATCTGTATTTAAGCATCAAAGCGGTGACTAATCAGAAAAAGTCACTTCATTCTCTACATGGATCTCCCAACTCCAAAATCACCATCACCCAAAGCCAGTATTACACTGCTGAGCAGTTAAGCCTGATATTACAGTACAGATTTATCTCACAACATTATTGAAAAATAAAAATCACCAAGTCATTTTATCTTGAAAAAATATCCTGGAACTCATAAGCATAGTAATTGCACTGATTTATTTAGTCAGAATGTTTAGTTCAAGTAAAACCCACAAAGGAATTTAAAATTAAGTTTTTAAAGGCCACTTTCCTAATGGCAGACTCTGGGAATGCTTTTGTAAATGATATATTAGCTATGAAATCACTATATAATAAAAGCGCAGTGTAATAGCCATGTTGCATTTGGCTGTAAAAACCTAAATTGGGCATTACTTGATCACTAATTTGCTTAGAAATTTGCAGAGATAGGGAAGGTAAAGCTTTCCCTCCCCCACCTTCTTCCTTCCAGAAGAATTATGCACAGCACAAAAATAAACAGATACAGGACTTTAGAGGGGGGGCTTTTCTTACTGCTCAGACTACTCCGGTCCCAAGTTGTGCAGTGAATTTGCTGATAAATTCTCCCACCAAATACTCTGTACGCTTAAATTAAATGTGAAACAGAAGCAAGAAAATAATTTGCTGGAGTACAAAAAATGAGTTGTTTACTTTTGCAAAGCAAGTGGTTTTAATAAAAGCTTGATGACACTTACTGTACATTATAAATAGCAGAACACCAGTCCTATGCCAGAACAGACGCACTGAGTGCAGCTCTGGGCTTTTATAATTGTTCACTTTTTCATTGTGATCTGGGCCTCATTTTTTACTCCCCCTATGTTTATCCCATCCCAAAGGGATATATCTGGTCCAGGAATATAGTTAGCATATCGCTTTCAAATTAATTTGCATGGGCTATATTTGCTATCTACTAGAGGCCAGGAACAAATTGTTAACGTGTAGTAAAGGGAAAACCATTTATGATGATGAGATATGGAAAAGAACCAACTTGGCTCTGTCCTGCTCAGTCTCCTGACCTGTTGGTGCCAGGCATTCCATTAAACCTGCCTTTTTTTTTTTTTATTGTTTCATATCAAGAACACAGTACATTTTTAGAGAAACAATACTTTTACTACAAAACCATGTAAATGATTATATACAAAATGGTTACTGGAATTTGGTTTTGTACTGCAGTGACAGAAATAACTAGTTGCTGACAATTATTTACGCTTCCTTAATATTAGGTACATAACACCGCTGATCAGAGTAAAGGCAAATGCAATCCAGGCTAAGACGAAGGAATAGCCGTATCGGCCTTCAGAAACTTCAATGCTGTATTCATGGCTCTTGTGCAGTTCTTCGTGCCTATCTGTATAAATGGAAGCTGCAATCATAACACACAGACCTGGAGGAGGAAGAAAACAGCAAAAAGTTTAGCATCTTAAAATATCAATATATGTAACAACTATCCCCGGTCTCTCTTCACTCAGCTGCCTCCAGCACTGTCCTTTTATAGCAGACACTCATTTCCATCCTCAGACTCAAGTGGGAGCATTTCAGGACACGTCTCCAGTTTCTTTGGCATGGATTAAATCTGAAGTGCTGTTGTGTATTTATGTCATTTGCAATGAACACAAAATTATTCTAAACATCTGGATAGTTTTAAAGACTAACAAAAAATTAAGGAAGTACCTGCCTGTAACAATTACAGAGTTATTTAATTTGTTTAAGGAGTTTAGAATCTCAGATTCTTTCCCTTCAAATTCTAAATTACTTTATTCATCCATGTTTTAACTGTCTAAATTTTAGAGATTGGAGCAGTTCACTGTTTAAACAAATCTGAATGATAAGCTATGACCTCAAGAGCCCTACAGATCTCTCATGCAGCTCATTCTTTTTGAAACCTTTTTCCCCTTCCTTTTCCTACTTTAATGCAAACATCATTAAAGTCACAAGTGTTGAAAAATCACTCACATGACAGGAGCTGGATAATAGAGGTTAACACAAATCTTTCTCCTTGCTTTAGACGGAAGAGTTGAAGAATGAAAACCAGAAATGCCACACAACAGAAAATTGTAGATAGGATCATGGTGGCCTGAACAGCCTGAATTGACTGATACTCTGCAAAAACAAAAGCAGCCTTGATTAAAAATACAGTTTCTCTCTTTGCCTACTCCTGCAATGAGCAGAGGGGCAGAGCTATGTTCTGTAAGCAGGAGTTCAGCTGTTACAGCAAACCAGTTGTGCAAGGATTGCCTTGGTTCTTCTCCAATTCCTTGGTATTAATACAGTCAGTGGCTTAAGGACTTTTAAAAGCTTTTCATAAAACTGAATACAAATATTGAATAGACTGTTCCTCCCACACCACATCACTTGCTATCATCTACGCATTAATATCACAGTGAAACAGCCAGGTGCCCCAAAATGCTCACAAACGCAGACCCAGGCACAGCTCTGTCCAATAAGATATAACCAGACAGGATACCCACACTTGGCACAAAAGATTGCTTTGATTAAGGTTTTTCATCCTGTCAATTACTTCCCTATAACTAGGAGCTAAAGTAACTAATGCATTTGTAACTGCATGTAGCTGTTATGTGTAACTGCTGCAATAATATGGCCAAGCTAAGCTACTTCGATAACTGCCTCACAGTACTCTCCTCTAGCAGAGCTACACTGCAGTTAGCAGCTCTGGGACCAGAGACAGACCTGAGCTACTCATCACCTAGCTGGTTCTGGTGCCTAATTTCAATGAACGCATAATAACACAGACATCAAACGCAAATCCGTGCCATTCGTGTTAGCTTAGACACAGCTGAGCATAATGGGTCATCTCACGGCAGCACAGACAGGCTGTAAACCAACTTGATGCTTGGAAAGCAAAATTACTTTATGGATACATGGCTCTTCAAATCATCTGCTTCTTTAATATACACAAAGATTGAAAATATAGGACAAGTGAACGTAACTTCTGAGAATATTTTGTTTTTGTTAAGCGGATGTTGGGCTGTGCAGTACATGAAGTCCTCTGTTCAAACTTCAGCTGGGGGTCTGACTTTCTTCTGCTTTTTCCCCAGTCCCCACAAGCAACCAGTATTTTTAGGTTCTTCTTTGGAAGTTAAAGTTCAACTCAGGCAAATTCTATCGCTTCAGCCACACTTTCAGAGGACTTCACTGATTTTACCTCATCTAGTTTTTTAAGACATCATCAGCACCCACTGTTTGTGCTTACTCTCTTGTACTGGGCTTTCAAGTGCACCTGACTCTGTTGGAAGATCCCTCTGTTGGAAGTTTCCTTTTTAAAAATGAAAAGCCAGTATGAAAGTTTTCAGAAGACCTGAGTAGTTAAAATATGCAGCTTTTTGAACAAATATATTCTTACCTTTGCAAATTTCGTAGTGATTTTAGCAGTTCTCCTGCTAAAGGAACTGAGACAGAGGCATGGAGAGACACTCACCTCTGAACTGATCGGTAATAGCCATACAGGTGCTAGTATTCGTGGCACACATTCTCCAGACATCTGTAGAAAAATTATCTCCTACCCACCAGGCCTGCAAAATAAATGTAAAGAGCTCTTACAGGAAGTCTGGGTGCCTACTGATCACATACATCAGCTAGAGCACATTTCTGTGCAGTTTTGATAATTAACCATTCAAACTACATTTGAGATCTAATGGCATTTTGGAATAAAGGGTACATCATTATTCACATGCCATTTTCATTTTAGACCTGTGTCAAGTGAATAAAGGGAACAGAAGGCAACCTTAGACAGCCCTGAGCCCAAGGGCAAAAATTTTGGAGAGTCAGTGATCGCTCACTCCTTAAGATATCTAGACGAGATCTGCTTTGTTCATCTTCACCCTGTTTAGGATGCACAACCCTCTAAAGGCACAGCATTTTTTAATTTGCAGGAAACAGCAGGATATACATCTATGAAACAGATGTCCTTTATAAATTTTCTGGTTTCTGACACTGAATTGTACTAATCTCAACTTAATTTTGACATGTAGCAAACTATGGCATCTGACTGGAAGTGGCTAGCAAAAATGTAAGATCCTCCTGTGGTATTTTGATTTTTATGTTTTAACATTTAGTGCAAAATAGTACTACAGTGACCAAACAGATTTTTACGGTAGCCTGGGAAATGCTGTGAGTACACCACACAACTGGCATTTCCTCAGGAAATGCATTCCCATTCTGAGAGCTCCTCAGGCCTTTGTTTTGACTAGAGCTGGAAAAATATGACTTTTAAATATGACTCCTGGTAGCATCTGCTGCTTAAACAGATATTCCAGAAACCTCACAGCTTACTGTGCAGCTTTGCAAACAATACTGCAATAAAAATTGCAGTATATTATGACAGCAGGCATGTGTGTGATAGTAACTGTGTTTTAAGAAAAAGCATTACTTTCTCAGGATTCCATTCATTTATATGTTGCAGTCCAAGTTCAAATATATTATCTTTAAGGTCTGAGCACTATATAATCCTTTCAGAGTTATTTTCATAACTAAAATAAACCTCTAAAGACAATAAAACCTAATAAAAGTTGATTACACAGTTTAAGTTTGTAGTTGTTTGAAAGTAGCTAATGACACAGAGTGCATAGTGTTTTATTTCTATAATTGATTTTTATGTAGCAGAATAAGTTGCTGTGTCCACTGTCCTAGCTTTCTAACTATTCAAAGGAGAAGGGTAAGACTACCCATTTTAGTGCTCATTAACAACCTACTTCAATGGAACAAAGCAACTGAAAGAGAACATCTGAGCTTGTACAATTTTGCAATAAAAAGTTGTGGATAACACATCATTTCACTTGGAGCACAGTCTTGGAAAAGACTATGGGATCCAAATCAGCTTCACTGAGTACAGTAAAGCATTTTCAGCAGACAATTTTTTTTAATCCTAAAAGCCTGGACATACACCGAACCTATTAGAGAAAGACTCCAGTACAGAGTTAAGAGTGCCAGTCAGGACGGTGGGCTGATTTGGAAAGAACAAAACTCAGTTAAGAGCTAGATGTAAATAATGGAAGGTAAATTCTTTCTGGTTACAAAAATAAAAAGGAAATGTGAAAAGAATGCAACATAAACTATTGTAAAACTTTGTGCTGAAACTGCTTAACTGGATGGAAACAAATTCATGGTGTCTCTTTCATGACTTAATTGAGCACCCTGGACAACCACTTCTGAGGCAAAGCATACTTTGACTGACATTATCCCCACGCATTAATGATGCTATTTGACTTCGTGTACTTGACACAAAAGAACTACAGATTCCCCACTCCCCACCCTCACTGCCCTTTCCCTCACAGGCAGGTGAACCAAGTGCCATTACTCCACCTTGCAAGCACAGTAGTATTCGTAAATGCAGTCCTTGACCAACTGTCTCCCAGGGGAGAAGATTAGCTCCCTAGCATGGCCTCATAACACCATGCCCTACAAAAGCACAGCATGTGCCTGCGCAGTCTTATCCACGGATACCAGCAAAATGCATATTCAAGGCATTTTTGTTACAAAAAGGCATAAGCAGACCGGTGCCCCTAACAAAGTTATGTGCTTTCAATCAGCAAGTTGAAGACAACTACAGAAGAATAACTACATTTCTATGAAGCAAAGAAACATCTCTGTGTTTGAGAGAAAAAGAGAAGCAATGGCACTTACATTGTCAATAGTTGAGATGAACAGCAGTGCTGCTGAGGTTATGTGAAACACAATAATGAAAGCCAGAAGAATCAACATCCTTGATCTGTGGAGGCTTTAGTCTGAGATAAATCTGTTAAAAATAAGAGAATGTATGAACAGTCTTTAAAAGCTGTTAACTGACCAACCTGTTCTTACGTTGTTTCAATGTGGTTGTGAGTAGTCAAGGTCAACGTGAGTGTATTTCAGAGCAAGGTGCTGTCAGAGTCAGGAACATCGCATGCAGTTTAGTCCACAGTATGTTTTTTTCTCCAGAGATAAAAGATTTCACTTAATCAGACTTTACATCAGCATAACAACTCTTTGTTGTACATGATACGCAACTTGCATCACTGGTGTTAAAATGAATCACAACTTGAAACGAAGCCAAGAGGTGCATTTTGCAACCTGCCAGTGGGATGGCTGCAGTGAGTAAACACACAGAGAAGTTTCTTTCTGTGTGCTTCTCCAGCAAGGACATAAAACACTCCTTCATGTAGACTTTTAAAGAAATACTTTTCAAATCACAGCCACATCTGTATGCCGTGCTAGAATTTCCAATGGCTATGGTAAAGTCTTGTTTCAACCATGCTGTCAAAGTAAGAATAAACACAGATTTCAAAAGGATGCCTGTAGAACATCAAGTTCACCAAGAACTACCTCCTAGATTTAGTAACAGCTATGTAGTTCTTTAGATCTCATACAGATTGTCCTTTGTTCATATAGTAACAAGTTTTATCCACTGATGAATGACTTAAGGCTACCATTTTCTCCAATATATTCCTCTAACTGGTAGGGCTGAATAAACCCATTAGTCATGTAATAATCCAGTTAGTTACGTTATGTTCAGTCACTTCATACTCTATCTATTATCTTCATGCCTTATCTAACCCACTTATTACCATTTCACATCTCAAATGAAAAAGAAAAAAAGAAAAATCTTGTGTACAAAGGAACCACAAACTCTATTTGAACTGGAATCCCCAGCAAATATGTGGGCACATACCAAATAGGTTAGGGAAAACTACCATTACTAATACATAGAAAGCTACAAGGCTTTGGTGTATATATTACCTTTTTCTTCTTGTGTAAAAATGCTCACCAATTAATATATGCTATACTCTACAAGTAATGTGCAGTCTTGTAGGTAGTTTTCTTTGCATTTTATGTGCACCATTCTGCAGCATTATGTTATCACTCATCAGTACATTGTGCATGTTTCTCCGCTTCCTTTGCTTTGGACGCATTCTCGTATGTTCAATGATCCCGTTCACATAACACAGCAAATATCCAGATGAAACAGCAGCTATTTTTTTTTTAAGAGTTTTCTGATATTTTTCATTCCATACCCTCTCCCCCCTGTTGCCATTTACTGGAATCACGAACCCCAGGGAGCATTTAACCAAATAAAAGGACTACTTTGACAGCATTTTTACAGCAGCTCCACTGGCATTCTCATCAGGCCGAAATACAACTACTCTGCAAAACTCTAACAAAAAGAGAACAGACGCATATAAACACGCTGAACAGAGACTAGAAGTTCCAGATTCATCCTTTACATGTACACCACAGTACAGCATTTCACTGTTACAGCAAGCACAAAGCCAAACATTATTAAAATGCTTCTGAGAAAATGAAAGTTGATTGGATAACCTTATATCCGTATCTAACTGGAATGACTCTATGGGAAAGCTAAGTCAAATCCTGAAATAAGGAAAGCAGCTACTCAAGTTTTTATTTCTTCCCATTTTCTCACTGTTAAACTTTGCCTTCTCAGCCACAACAAAGAGCAGAAGTGGCAATTTCCCCCAAAGAGCCAATTCTGCTGTATGACTCAAGATCCCCTGCTTCTAGAAATGTCATTCATGGCTCTCTATCGAGCCTTTCTTGAATGAAAGGAAGGAAGAAGGAGAAGAAGATATTTTGTGGGTTTGTGTAATGCCACATCAAAATACTTTCATTGTAAAATGTACCAGTCTTCACACAGCACTCTCTCATCTTGTGGTTGGGTTTTTTTCTGAGTTTCATTTGTTGCACAGATGGTATCTAAGCAGCCAATAACGCAACAGTCATCTGCCATATAAGGAGAGAGAATCAAGTTGTACTCACTATTATTTTAAGAATAACAATACAATTTCATCTTATTACATGAAGCATCACAAAGTAACTGAGACAGAAAAATGTAACCTAATTAAAACCAATCTTGCAAAATCAAGACTTGCCAGTACAGAAAGATCCACTTAATCTTCCATGAAGTGAATGTTTTTGTTTCACTGCTTTCAGCCATAAACAGCAGTGTTTCAAACAGGATGGAAAAACATGTAAGGGTGATGAGAAGACATTTTATGTTTTACCCAAATAAAGACAAAATTGAATGAAAGAGCTTTTAGTTTTGTCTTTATAAAAAAATAAAGGACAGTAAGAACAGTTTGGTGTTTCTGTTCTGAAGAACCTTCATAACAGTCATTTTTAGAGGGTTCCTCCTGACTTGCTGGCAACAGCTCCTTTCATGAGCCACTACAACTTCTGTGCACACAGCCTACAACTATACACAGATACGGGAATTAAATACGCTGGGGGAAAGGAAACGGACAGAGCAATTCCAAGCAACTAATACCAGGAAAAAACAACAACAACTTGTTACCCACTCTGTCACAGCTGAGCAGGAATGCCAGAAGCACACAGAAAAACCTGTGGACTTTAATCTCTTCTAGCAACTTTCTCTTCCTGTGGCGACCAAGAAGTGTCTCTGGTTTGTCACAGCCTGTGCGAGGAGTGCTGATGGGAGGAGGGTCTGCCAGCTCAGCCCTACGGGACCTGAGTGCAGGGAGTAAAGAGCAGCTCCCTTCTTCTAAGATGCAGCCAGCAATGACACAGAAGCTCCAATAGTGTCTGCATCCCGCTCAAGGCACAAACTCTAAACTTATCTCTCAGTGGAGACTATTAGCAATCAGTTCTCCTCCACTCGACAATGCTGGAATTTAAAAGTTTATTTTGAAGACTCAAGATTATTCCACTCCCTCAGCAAGAAGCTCCTCCTTCCCCAGGCCTCTGAGGACAGCTTGCCTGGGTACCTCTCCTAGCAGCAGGCAGCTCCTCTCCTCTCTCTATCAGCAAGGGAAGGTCACAGTTATGTTTTCACATGGACAATTTCTGAGAACATTGTTTGCATTAACATTCAGAATTCTTTAATAATTTATTACTAACCAAACACTTTGATAACATCCTGTTCTGCATAGTAGTTGTAGTGCTTTTTATTTCTTATTCAACTGTTTCTCAGAGGCTCTCTTCAGGTTCACCACTGTTCCTGGTTCTTTTAGCAGCAACCAAAACCCCTGCCAAAGCTTGCCAAACCAGCATGGCACTTGCCAGTGGCTTTTACCTCGTTCATCAAAATGGACAGTACCTGCAAGAACAAGTAAGCTGCTACTGCTGTTTCACCTGACGGAACTAATTCTGCTCAATAGAACAACCAGCAATTCAGGTTAGATTAAAATCCTATAATCTCTTACATTTAATTTATGCAGCCACAAGAAAATATTGCTTAAAAGAGGCTGATAATAGGAACAGAAAATACATTTTTAAATCACATAAATTTGGGGTTCTAATACTTGGTACTATTGCACTGAACAGGAGCCTGCAAACAACTATATCAAGAAGATGCATAGACTTTTCAAGTAAAACTTTGGCATCTCTGTGTGATGTGATAGGGGATATTCTGTTTTATTTTTCCCCATTACTGTTTTGCAGCAGTGCCCGATTACTAGTGCTAATACATGCTGCTATGAAAAGGTTTCTTTTTCTTAAAGGAGTCTTGCTGAATGAATGAACTCAACTCTTCTGTCTTAGTCTGTTGATTAAAGGTAACAATATTTGTATTGAACAAAAAAAGCTTTCTGGGCAGAGTAATTTTTTACATTCTATTATTTGAAGTAATATGCACTCTCAAGTCAAGGTGTTTAATGATTTTTAAGCATACTGCCTTTAGGCATGCACGAAGACTGGGATGATGCAGCAGATATTGTTCATCATTCCCCAGAGTGGTTTCAATTCTTTTAATAGTTTTTACGCACACACAATAAAAGGGTTTTGGACACACTATTGGTGTCTTTTAGTAGACATGATGGAGCCACTCTTCTCAGAAGTACATGATGAAAAGACAAGAGGCAACAGTCACAACCTACAACAAGGAGTACACCAATTGTGAAAAATGCATTAATTATATTCAATGAGCATGATTAAGCACTGGAACAGGGCTCAGGACGCTGTGGGATCTCCATTCTTGGACATCTTCATAACTTGACTGCAGCAAGGCCCAGAGCATCCTAAACTCCTGCTGGTGCAGGAGTCTGGACTAGAAACCTCCAGAGACCCCTTTCAGCTCTGCTCTCCTGTCAATCTGGAGCTATTTCAGGAACCTCCCTGCACTGATCTCCAGCAAAGTTCTGACAAAACAGAACATAAAATTTGACTTAGCTTATCACTTGATATTAAAAACGGATTTGGGGGTTATAGTAAGAATGACATTGGATGTCAACATGAATTCTTCAGTTGCAAGTCTCACCATTCAATACCACTTTACGAACTATGTTGTAAGGCAGAAATGTACAGGTACATCTGAGCTGAATCCAGGAAGAGTAAGTCATGAGAATCCTGCTGAACATATCCCAATTTGCTGTGGTAACAGGGTTTCCCACAAACACTGTTGTTAAGTTGCAGGACGCTTATACAAAACATATTGAAAACAGAAGGCCCGTTATATCAACAACAAAGATTTTTTCAATTAGTGCAGAAGAACTGGTTCTGGGTAATACTCCAGTGCTACCTTATTTTGCACAGGGAGGATAAATGCAGCAGTCATACTTATCTTTAATCTTTTCAGTAATGCAAACTATTGGAATCAGTAATTTGCACTTTCATTATGAGAGCCTGATATGCTCTACCAGAGGTGCCTAAGGAGGGCCTCTGCTATAATCTTCCAGACGTGCAGAGGCAAGTACCTTTTTAGAAGATAAAACAACCATCATAGAACTGCACAGTAGAAAAAATAACCAGCCCAGGGTTCCCAACATTGCTCTACCGTGGTAAGCAAACACATTACAAGACTGGATTGCCTCTCTATGTCAAACTCCATCCTGCCCCACTCTCCAAAAGCCTCAGTTTATCTTTAAGATAAAGTTTATCGTTAATGTCCAGCAGTACAGAGAAACTTGCCTATTTGAATGCTTTCTGCTGTTTATTACAGCAAGCAAGCAAAAAGGAAAACTCTGTCTTTGACAGTTGTTAGCAGAAAGTTCATCACTACGTCCCAGTCCAGATGTCATGTCCACAAACCATGCTTTTGTATCTTCCCATGTGGTTAAATTCTGCTGCCAGGCTATTTCTCATGTTTGTGCATACCTGATTTTTGCAACCAGAGAAACGTGTGCATAGTACGGTGTGTTTACCCTGTGCTCATTTGCATTGAGAGGCTAAAGCTTATTCTGCAACACTGTCTGCTGCCCTCACTTCCTAAGAAGAAGTCAGTTTTTATATCATCTTCATCTGAGTCCAGGTATGACGAAAATCTCAACAGAGACAACCCCAGTCTACACTCCTAAAAACACGATGAAAACACCACAGAACGGCGCCTGCTCTGTACAGACCAAGGCTGGAGGTGTGCAGACTGCTCATCACCCACCTTTGGTGTGCTGGAGACACACCCAAAAGAAGGTGCAGAGAAGCCTGCTAAACAAGTTACTGGACTTGCAGCTTTCTGCACCGCGATTTTTCATTGCATCTAGAATAGCAGGTCTTGGGGCCATCAATAAGGATTTGATTCAGCTGAACTTTCTTGAGGTCACTAGTGTAAAATTCAATTAAAGCAAATCTTATTGATCAATTCTTCTGCCACTCAGTGCTATAATTAAGCCTGCATTTGTGAAGTTGGAAGCCTGTACACTGGTAGCATGAGAAGTCTGTCATCTTATGATGCTTAGTTTAGCTCAGTGCTCTTGTGCCACATCTCATGGTGTCTCATGACAGAGAACTCGGGAGCTGGCTCATGCTTTGCCTGTACACTGTTGTCTCTAAACTTGCATAAAATTCCCTGATCGATAAAGAACAGAGTGATACTGTTAATGTGTTTCTTTTTTTTCTCTCTTTTTTTTTTTTTCTTTTACCAAATAAGAAGGATTCTGTTTTTCCAGTGTGATTCTCAGAACTGAAAGCAAAAGTGAAGTAAGTTCAGACAGCAGAGTTCAGCAGAGTTTCTCCCAAACCAGCAAAGGCTTTGAGGATTTCAACAATTCTCTCATGACTAAATATCAAACAAAATAAAGGGCAAGAAAATCAGGAAATTTAACACCAAGGGAATAATTATACCCGTTGAAACAACTTACTTCAATTTCATATTCCTTCTGTCAGAGTTAATTTAACAGTTGGGAACACCAGCATTGCAAGATATAATTTACGGAGTGCTATTCCTTAAAATGAGGCAGGAATATCCAAACTCTTATACTACCTTTCTGCAGTTTGCTCTGTCAGTGTTCCCCAGGCTGACTATTGCTCTGACGATATTCGCAGTCTGTGGTATCTGTACGTTAATCCATCACCTGAGTATTTTCCACTAGCTCACCTGTCTGTCACTGGTTGCAGCTGCAGGGTTAACCTGGCTGCACGCCCGAGCTGCAAGGCTGGCCCAACACAGGTACCCAGCACAGTGCCCTTCCAAAGTCATCCTCAGTTGCTCTGCACACCCCTGTGTTGCTGTGCACATACTCCAGCTGTGACACATTTGGATCCTTTCCATGCCAGCTAGAGAAGAACCCTTCTATCATGCAAGAAGAAGTCTGGAAAGCATAAGCACATCCTTGTACCTTGCGTCATCACTGTGTCATCAAGCATATTTGAAAAGAAAAGAAAATACAACTAAAGCAATCCAATTTCATTTTAGACAGTGACTTGGGAGGCTTACTTTAAGGAACCAGCCTTTAAATACTTCATAGGACAGAAGTGCTAATCTTAAAGCTAACATTACATGGAGATTTATAAACTGCATGCAAAGGTTTTGCTGTCAGTAATCCCTAAAAAGAAATGCATTGATAGTTCTCTGTTGCATGAAGTGAGCTGCTACTGCTAGAGCTCACAGGTGCACTACACTAAAACAGAGTCTTCCTTTTTATTAAAGTCATATATAAAAGTATAATTCAGCAATTAAAATATAGATCTACCAACAGATGTGGAAGTCTGTATTGCTGCTCACGTATTCTCTGTTTTTGCTTACGAACAATCAGTTAACTGGGAACACACTCAAGCCCACAGCTCTTTGTGCTACCTATTTTACGTGGAAGGAAGAGAGCTTCTCACTTATACTTCCAGTTGCTTTTCAAAGTCCTTCATCATAAATAAAGGAAATCAAAAGAAAATGAAACAATGTTCCCTGCATACAAGCACCGTAAGTAGGCAAAAAAGAAATCAATACAGCAAAAATTCATTCACAGTATTTTTTAGAGCTCTATTTGAATTACCGTGCTTATGCTGTTGTAAGTCAATAGCAGAAAATGAAACTACGAGCATTCTGCCAGATCTACATGTGTTGGTGCCCTTGCAGCAGGTTGTGTTAAGGCCCAGCAAACTACAGCACAATTAAAGCAGTTTGCTTGATGTATTTTGATAATGAAGCATAGGAGCTTGGAGACAAACTGGCAAGACACAGTATGACTTCATTTTTATCCAGAAAATCTTGCCTTGCAACCAAAGCCCTGAGGTCTGCTTTTTGTGTGCATCAAGATTAATATAAATGTGCAATAAAGCCTTTTGTTACTGTGGTGGCTGGGTGTCTATCCATCCTGTTGGTACTGTGTGGGGCTCCCTGGCCAATAATGAATGTACAGTGAATAAGCTTGTGTTCTTGGCCTACCTGTCACCGATGTGTCAGTGGATACTGAAGCATTTTTTCAGCTCTTTCTGAATCTATGTCATAAACACTGAATCTTAACTCCTCCTCCAAAACCCTACCTAGCTGCCAAAAGCAGAACAGAATGTGCTTACAGTTAGGCCTGGAAGATCTTCCTTGGAATTCCTCCATTCCCTTTCACCCCATCCTCGTCATTAGATCTGTGCTATTAAGCCAGAACTCCAAAGTCTGGGAAATTACAACCCTGCTATCCCTTTCCATTCCAAAGGAAAACAAGAAAAAAATTGAAGCAAAAATGCAAAGTGCTAGCTTTGAGTACTGAGACCCAAAGAAGCTGATGTTGTTAATTTCTTAGGAATGCTTTTAATAAAGTTTTGACCTAGGGATACCAGCATTGATGCTGCTTCTGCAACTGTCGGTCATTTATTTGCAAACAAGTTTGGACAGGGTTTAGACTTGCCCTACCACTCCTTTCACTATGGCCCTACTGTGTGCACTGCAGGGAAAAGTCACTCTGCCATGAAGCCTTTGCGGGCAGACTGAGCAAACGAAAACAGGCAGGACCTATGGGAAAACACAAATACAATGCCCTGTTATGGGGTGGGGAAGTGGAACTTACAGGGAAAACGAACCTTGTGATGTCTTACCTGAAAACCCCCCAAAACAGCCTCAAGCTTAAAAGATCCAAGACACATGCATTCAAATATGCCAACAAGACCTGGAAGAGAAGTGTAACAGCCCTTATATGCTGAGAAGACAGTTCAGCAGGTACAAGACAGACCCGTGACTACAGGCATATTTGAATAATAGTCTTTAAGCCTTCTTCTTTTCAAAACTGCTCTTCATAGTTTTTTGTGTCTTTCAGCAGAAAGACAATATTTGTCCTCCTCTAGCAGCACCAACCAGCATCTTCATCAGAAGTAAATATTTTTTTATATCCTTCTGTTTCCCTAGAGCACCTTTTCTTGTAACTGCACTATTACACTAGATAATTGTATTCTCATATTTGACCTGTTCTATGTCTGCTTCTGAATCCCAACACAACCTACAGTGGAGTAAGGTAGGCTGCCTCATCAGTAAATAACACCTGAAATGGTTACAATTCACCTCTAATTCTCATCCTAGTCATTGTTTGTGTCCTCCATCCTCCGCTCATCCGCTTCAAGTTTATGGAGAAAGTCACAAACCTTTTATAAAAATGGTAACAAAACTTGCTCTTTAATGAAAGATACATGATGGAACCAATCTGTTCAAGAGATAAGTTCACAAAGGACACAGACTGTTTGAGAAGATTCAGCAGTAGTTTCAAAGAAGGAACTACTTGTGAAACTTCTGGTTTCTTAAAAAAACCCATGAATGCATTCTCTACTTCTCACAGGGGCACCTACAAAACGTGTTACAAAACGTAACTCCAAATATCTATGAGAAGAGCTTAAAACTTGAAAAAAGCACACATCATTTCAGGTGTTCAATGCATCCTCACTGTTCAGCCAGTTTGCTTTAAGTTGCGCACCAGACACCATTCCAGTATAAACAAAGTTGTGCTACACATTAAAACCTTCTTAACAATCAATCTGGTCTAAAAGTACTAAAAGCTTGTTTTCATAAGCTGAACAAGACAAGAACTTCTTGTTCTGAGTTGTTAATTTTCAAAGACGAGCACAAACTGGAGATACACTTGCTCGCAGGTCAAGGCAAACACATGGAAGGAAGAACTGTTTAAACTGAAGATGAAAATAAATGGCTATAAATCAGGTGTGAACACATTTAGGATGGAAATTACAACTCTGACAGCTGTCAGGTTCTGGAACAACCTTAAAATCACCCCAGCAGGGGAATAAAAGACCTGCCTCCACAACAAGAGATGATGTGATCCAGTGATTGCACTAGCAGGGGAGTAGACCTGGTGATCCAAGAGGTCCCTCTAGTTCTGCACTCCTCCGAAGGTCATCCCAGCAGTTTCTTTGAAGTCTTGGTATGTTTTGCAACCTGCTTTTGCACAATCCCCATGCCCTTGGCACTCTGCAGAATTCTCTCCTGTCTTTCAAAGACTTCAGATCATGCAAAGCTGACTGCTGATCAGCACAGTGCAGTAGTACCAGCGGTGATTTGGGGACTGATGACACACAATCAGCTTTAAGGAAAGATTCATTTCTCAGGTGGTAAAGCTACAAAGAACAACCAAGGCCTGTGCCCTTTTTCTGAAGGCAACTTAAGGGCCACCATTGTCTCCCAACACTCAAGAGCAGTGGTCAGGAACCACAGAACTCATCGCAGCCCACAGTCACAGCCCTGGCCTCTGGCTCAAGGAATGAGACAGCCGTTTCACGGAGCTGGGACAAAGACACGGGGGTGTACCAATAAGCTATTCAAGCTATGAGATGCCTCCTGGGAACCTGCTTCTGAAGCAAGTAACTGAACTGAGGTGTGGCCTGGCCTCACCCCCGCTCAATCACTGTGTGGCCACATGTTGGTGTCAAGGTTGTTCCCATTCAATACCACGTCAAGGCAGGGACAGACAGACCAAGTATAATACCAGATTTTGTCATCAGATTGACAGATTCAATGTGTCCTCAGTCTGATCCAATGAACAGCAAAAATAGCACACCTGCAGCATTAACTTGAGACGCTAATATAGTTCTAAGAGTAAATCTGAGACCCCGAGCTCTACTGACTACAGATGGCTGCTTATCCAGAGATCATTCCAGATACAACAGAACAGCTCAAGTGATTTATGTTGTTCCACCTAATTAACCAACAAACAAAGGCAGAAAAGGTCTGTCTTTCCAGATTGAAAGCAACGCATTTAATTCAGTAGAAATGAAAGCTGATATTGTTTTAACTTGGCAGATGCTCTATGAAAATTTCTAGTAATTAAATGGGTTACATTCACTGTTCTAAAATTTTCAAACTGCTTGTTTTGATTTGGCTTTGACTAGCTCTGTATTGAGAAATGTTGGGTTTAGTTATTTCAGAGTTTATACATCATCTATCAAGAGTGTGAAAATATATCTCTATCCACAGCACAACAGTTGGCTAGAAAATAAAAAAAAACAAGCTCTTTCACAACTACTATTTTGTTTCACAGCAAACAGTAGCATATGATTGGATTTAATACTCAGCCCACCTTCAGAATGTGTTTTTTTCATTCTAATTTGTAATTGGTGCAATTAAAGAACAGCTTGAATGTTGCCACATGAACCCGACCAGTTTGGATAGAAGGATTTCTAACACTTGTGTCATCGCACAGTTGAGTGCCCTAGTTGCACGGCTCTTCACTCTTGCTTCTCTATGGAAACACAGCCCAGTCACCTCCTGCTACAACCTGCGTCAACTTTGCTCTACCCTACGGCTCCACCTCACCCAGGCTGGCTGCCTGTACAGTACTTGGGTCACTGCAGAGCCACATCTCTTCGTACCAGCCACAGTGCCAGGTAAAGGCCCCATCAAGCATGCCGGCAAATAATAAATGGGCAGGCTCGGCCTGCTCTCTTCAGCTCTACGTTAGACTCTTCCTGCAGTCCCTAGACTGTGCAAGACTGTGGTTTGTTGTTGCATTTGAACTAAGCAGCAAGTTTGCTGTTTCTGTGGATAGGGAGTCATCAGCCCTACAGACCACATGAGTCTGCAGAACAACCATCAGCAGCACAAGCTTCTCAATACAAGTATTTGGGGACTTTGGAAGGTCATTTTCTGCCTGGAAGAAGGCCAGAATTTTGATGTATTTCAGGACACACAACTGCACTGATCACCTGAGTGTTCATACTGCCCGCCTCGGCTGTCTGCAGCCTGTGTGATTCCAAACACAGCACAGTGTTTAAGAATCAGTGAAGTAAACCATAAATATATATCCTATAGCCATCTCTAAGGGGTGTTTGAGTCAGTCCACTTTCTGCCCCACCTACAGACTCCTGTGAACATCTCTACACAGCCAGAGGGTTATATTTTAAGGTCACACCCAAATTATGAGGCTTCACCTGGCATGCACATACCATCATTAAACCTGCCCATGAAACTTCATAGGCAAAATAAAAAGGAGTAATTACATTTTCCTCATTCAGTGAAGAAATAATAATTCCTTTGATGGATGAATTCAGGCCATCAGGCTTTCTCTTGAATCCCACACAGCAAGATCTATTTTCTGAAAACTAGATGCTTATCTTCCTGATGAAGTCATGAGCATCACCTGACATATTGATATACATTTTACAGAATTATCTTCTCTCTAAACCAGTAAACCTTTCAATGAAGATAGCAAAGACTGAGACCCCATGACAAAGATCACTGGTTTGCTGTGAGCATCTGAAAAACAAACCAACTCTAACAAACACTGAATTCCATGAATGGAATTCCTTACAGTTGTGCTTATGTTTCCCCTGCTTTCCCTCTGAGACCAATCTGATTTCTATTAAAGCTGTGCATTCCTTTCAACTTTCAAATTTGGCTGTGCTGAAGTATTGCATGGACTTTATATAAAGTGTTTAGTACACTTCACAGTAAATCTCTTTCTTATTAGTTCCTGTGTAACACAGTGCTTCATTCTGCCAGGTCTTCTTCCAACAGGAACAAGGCAGTAGGACCTGGAAAGTACATCTTCTGCTGGCTAGCAATAGAAAATATCTTGCCCCCAGAGACCTACTTATCTCTTTAATTAAACACATTCTTGTACTGATTTATGTGGTAGTGTCATGTCTTACATGATGCTCAAGACACAAATAGAACACAAATTGTATGTGGGAAACCAAAATATACACACACCACTGAGAGGAAAAGGGAAGAGTCTCCCTGTGTTGCCATCCTTCTCAGTTTTAAATGGACAGGGAAACAGCATTATGAAAGGAGACAGACTACGACTAATATACTTAGGAAAAGTGGAGGAAGGGCTTGCTTCTCTAAATATCCATATGGGACTCATCAGTACAACATTCTTCTAATCCTTGTAGGCATGTCACACCCAAGATGGGAAACAACCTTGAGACAAACAAGACAACAAAAGACATGAAAACGAAAGTAAGAGAAAGATACTAGGCAACAGTGAAGCCAGAGACGCTAATAAATCAAGGGATGAAGAGCACATTAACTGAAAGTAGGTATAAGATGAAGGTAGAGATGTTAATTTCTTTCAACCAATGTTGGCCAGAAACAATAACTATGGCATCCAGAGATCGAGACAGAACCCTTGTCTAAGAGAATGATGTTACAGCAGACCTTCATTCCTGACCTGCTCAGTCTGTTCAACAACTTCCCTTATGAACATGGCTTTAAACCTGTGTAAGCCAATAGAACACACTATTTTTCCTCATTGGTAGATCCACAGCATAATCAACACTGTTTGGGTGCTTATGATAGAAGTTGTTCCAGAGACCACAAATAAGGAATAGAATACCAGTAGCATCTTGTCTACTGACAGTTAGTTGTTTTTCTTTTAAACTATATTAGCCGACTATTTTCTTTCCCAAAAGAAACTGATCACTTTCTAAGAGTTTTGAGGGCATTACTGCATTTCACATTGAGCTAATGTTGGTGGCTATCAGCAGAGTAACTCCCAGTTTCCTGGCTGGGCAGACAGTTGACCTGATAACATCCATGACAGCCATGCAGCTGACATGATAAAATCCGTACACATCTTTATTCAGCACAGAGGGTGAATCTTGCCCCAGGTATCCCAACAGTCTAACTCCAGCTCTATTCTAGAAATTCACAAAGGGATGCAGAGGATAGTGACAGCTGGTTCTTTCAGTGTCTTTGAAGCAAAGGCCAAGTCCTTACATCTTTCCCTGAATAAACTCACATCAGCCTCTGGTGAATGTGTTTTCCAGACATATTTGTTTCCACTCCCACTTTGATTTTACCAGCTAGGTACCTATACCCCAGCTGCATTTCATAGCATGGCATTTAATTTGTCACACACTCTTCTACTAAAAAATCGCTGGATTCTCCAGTAAACTGCAATTCACATTTCACCCCTCACTAAAACTCATGCCCAGTACTCCACCATTTGTGTGGATTCCTGCCGGTCCATCTCTGCAGCCATGTGTCGTCTCAGCCCTGGCAGTCCAGCCCTTACAACCCTTTTCCTCAACTACCCTACCCTGCAAAACCTTCAAAATCAGCATCAGAGAGCAGGTCTGGATGAAAGAGTCATTGCAGAGTATTTTAGTTGACAGAAAAAACATCTGCTCAGGCAAGCATGAAGGCTTATTTTACATAGTTAACATACTGGCACTGTACGTACAGAGTCTGAAAGTAAGTGAAGAGAAAGTGCTATTTTTTCTTTTTTGAAGATTGGCCAACCATAGCTGTTTACTTCCAAAGTTCCAGAAGAAAACCCTAAGAAAATCTAATCTGTACTTTACAGCTATTCAGTGGGTTTCCCCACAGCCCTGTATCCAGTCAGAAGATACCTCCAAGGTGCACAACGGCAATAATTACTGATCACTTACATACTGTACCCAGGTGTTGGGGGAAAATAAGAAGAGACCTTCCTGCACCATGTGAACAAACTATTTCTGCTAAGAAATTAAAAAGAGAGTCTGAACGGCAGGTTTGGTGGTGGCAGCACTCCAGGAGCAGGAGCAAGCCCGGGGTCCAACTGCTGAGGAGAGGCCAACAGGGCACTCTTCCCCCTGGAGATGGCCAAACAAGGAGCTGACCTCTCAGATGCAATACTCGGCGTTACAAGCACTGCAAGCTGCTACCCAGAGTAAGTTGGACATTAGAGAGGGGAAAAAAGCACCAGTGAGGAAACAGACTGACTCACTAAAGCTGCAGAGATTGACTCGAATGGAAAAACCTTCAACGCCGGCGAAAACGTCGCACCCCGAACTCTGCACTGGAACACGGAGCAGCTCTGCCCTTGCACGGGTCGGGCGGTGCCGGGACCAGCCCGGTGTGCGCTGAAAGAAGGACCCATCCCGTGGAAAGAGCCAACTTTCCGCCGCTTCAGCCAAGACTCTGAGTCGCCGCGATCCCCGTTCTCCCGCCCCGTCCCCTCCGCGATGCCAAGCGGAGCCCTCCCCGCCTCTCGCCACAGCGACCCCGCCACCCAGAAAGAAAGTTTGTTTCGTAGTAAACAAACCCCTTCGTTTTGGTTTTTTTCACTCTTTTTCGGCGCTGTTGCCCCCTCCCGCTCCCCGTCCCCGTCCCGGGTTACTCACGGCGCGGGGCCGGCGCGCAGCGCTCCGCGCGGGCTGGGCCGTATGCGGTGCCTCCCCGCCTCCTGCAGCGGTGATGTCAGAGGCGCGGGGTGTGGAGAGAAAACAATGCTCAAAAGTGCCCCTGTGCGTGTGTGTCTGTGTGTGTGTGCGGGAGGGAGGGAAGGAGGGAGGGACGGACGGACGGAGCGAGCGCGGGAGGAATTTTTCCACGCCCGTTTCCAGCCAGACAGCGCGGGCTCAGCCGCGGACGATGCTGCTGGGCGGGCGCTCGTCCCGCTCCCCGCACAGACCCGCCCTCCGCCTCGGCGCCACTGGGAGCGAGAGCGGGCGCTGGGCTGGCAGCGGGCGCGGAGAGCGGGCGCTGGGCTGGGGATGTGGATGTGAGCTGGGCTGGAAACAGGCGCTGGGCTGGGTTGGGCGCTGAGAGCGAGCGCTGAGATGTGGATGTGGATGTGGGTGTGAGCTGGGCTGGGAGCGGGCGCAGGGCTGGGTTGGGGATGTGGATGGAAGTTGGGATGGGAGCGGGCGCAGGGCTGGGTTGGGGATGTGGATGAGAGCTGGGATGGGAGCAGGACGCTGGTTTGGGGATGGGGATGTGGATGTGAGCTGGGATGGGAGCGGGCGCTGGTTTGGGGATGGGGATGTGGATGTGAGCTGGGATGGGATGGGAGCGGGCGCTGGGCTGTGGATGTGAGCTGGGATGGGAGCGGGCGCTGGGCTGGGGATGTGGATGTGGGTGTGAGCTGGGCTGGAATCAGGGCTGGGACGGGGCGCCGAGTTGGGGTAGGGCGCTGAGCTGGGAGCCAGGCACCAGCTTGGAGTGGGAGCTGAGCCGGGCGCTGGGGGCGGGAGCTGGGCTGGGGGCGGGCGCTGAGCAGGGCGCTGGCTCCAGGCGGCGGCCGTTCTGCACTCGGTGTGGAGTTGGGCGCTCGTCCCGCCCCGGGGAGCCGCGCACGGCTTTGCCCGGCGCTGCCCGCCAGCGTCGGGCGAGCGAAGGGAACAGACCGAAGGGACAACTGAGGGGAGAGGCGCCATTTCGCGCTGAGGGCGCGCTGTGAGGCGCCCCCCGCCCCGCGGGTCCCTCCCCTGCTCTCCCCGAGACGGCGGGAAAGGCAGCGGGTGCCCTGATCGGGCAGAACATCCTCGGCGGGGAAAATCGGTGTTAGCTCAGGGAATGTGCGGTGGCTGAGCCGTCTCCGGGCAGTTCAGGCGAGCCCTGAGGATCTCCCGAAGCTCCTGCAGAGTTCGCCAACCACCAGCGCCGCTTGTAAGCGGCGGTGACGAACCGTGTCCGTTTGCAGCTCGGTTTCCGCAAAATACATCACAAAATGGTTGAAGTAATGACCGTCGCCGGCCAGGTGATGCTGTTCTCTCCCGAGCAGGATGGGCTGTAATTCAGCTGTTTGGCCGCCTCGCAGGTTTTGGCCTGAGCACAGCTTGTTCCGAGGGCCCAAAGTGCTCGCCTGCTGCTCAGGATTAGCGCTTTCTACTGCGTGAAGTTGGTGAGGAAACTTGGCTGTTCCAGTGGGGCTGTGAACCTATCTGGTTTATGTTTGTTTTCTTTTGTGCCTTACCTTTTGTTGCAGTTCTGCACAAGCTGCCGCTAAGGTTTGGGTTGGATGTCATCTAAAACTCAACTAGACCATCACTCTTTGGATTCAGACCAAACTCATATGTGTTTCCCAATCCCAGAGAGTACCTGTTCCGTAAGAGCTGTAGTGAATTCCAGCAACACTGCAGTGAATTCCAGCAACACCATCCCTATTCCTAAAGTCTTCACGCAAATAGCAACTATTCTGTTGAGCAAAACACTGTGTTGGTTACTACACAAAAATTGCTAGCGTGACCTCGCTTTGTTGCACCTTCACCCCTTCTGAAGTGCAGCAGAAGTGGCCACATACCCCTGTTGGGAATCTCATGCACTGCTAAAAAGCAGAATTACGGAAACACTGATAGAGTTGCTTTGGCAGTAAGTGCCATCAGCTCCTCCAAACACTACAAGCAATTCAACAGGAGTAAATGGCATTTGGTGGCATGGTAATCCCTCTCACTGTGTCTTTTTCACTGTTTGATATTAGCTTTAGCCCTGTTACAACTACCAAATGTCAAAAAAACTCCTGCATTCATAAATTACTTTCAAATCATATATAAGAGTATCCAGTGCCATAACAGTCTCAACTGTTCACTGAAACTTTAGGTTTCCATATGCTCACATATATTCCAGGTTTCTGGGTAGGAAGAGCTGGCAAAAACCTCTAGTGGCTGCTTTCTTTGTACATTGCCTGTTTTCTGGTAATTGCCTTGTGGTTAGACTGGAATAGAAATTCAAAGCAGCTCTCAGGGGAGATGCTCATAGCTTTGGGTCTAAAGGAGCAGTAGCGAGAAGCTTGGGAGTGTCAGTGGAAAAGGCAGCCCTGCTTGTCGATTTCCAGGGATTTCAGGAAAGAAAGTAGTAACTCAGGCTGAACCAACCACTGTAAGCATAAACAGCCCGATTTCCACTGGGCTGAAGCATTAGAGCTGGTCACTTAAAACATTCCCCTCATACAGAGCTAGTTCTGCAAGTGGATTGTGGTATGAAACAGAACACCTGATTTTTAAACAAAGATGCTGTTGCTTACAACTTAAATGACTAGAAAGAGGAAAATTGACTGTTCCACTTCATCATGTACTGCATTAAAGGCACTGGTTGCTAGAAAGTGTATGATATTGTCCCTGTAAGAAAACATTTACTGGTAAAAATAATCTCCTTTCTTCTTCAATTTTTCTTACTTGTTTTTTTTAATTTTTTTATAGTTGTCATCCATATTTTATCTTAGATAGAAGCAAAGAATAAATATTTTTAAAGCAAGATCAACACAATACCAGATGACTTCAGGCTTTTCCTGAAAACAAATTACCCGGGTTATGCTTTTCAGACTCGTGTTGGACTGTTGTACTTTGAGTGATATTTTTTTCTTAATGCAGTGCTAAGTATCTGAAAGTGGTGTTGACCTTTTCCCTGCCTTTTCCTTCCCTTATTTGCATGAAGGATGACTGTGTGAGGTGTGAAGGAAAAGGCAGTATAGCCAAGTGTCTCTTTCTGCCTCAGTAAGCTTGTCTTGAGGAATAACCTGTTTGAAAGCAGAGTTACTGACAACAGAACTCACAGTGTAGTTATCTGAACAGGAATAGGAGGGAACCTGCAAGAAAGGATCATGAGTCCAGTGAGTCCAAGAAGCCTTCAGACTGGGGGAGCAGCTGATCAGTTGGATGAGTAATTACTTACCAAATCTTAAGCAGCTTCTGGTAAAAATATCTCTGCCTAGACAGGCTATAATCTGACCTCTCTCAAAGTGAAAATACTATGCCAAAACTCCTAGTAAGAGGAGCATAAACATCCTTGTAATACCAATCTGTTAGTTTGTTGCAATGAAAACCAATGTACCAATCGAGGACTTTTAGCACAGTAACAAAACTGACACTGTATTTCTCTTCAACAATCTGTGTAAGAATCCTCCAGGTTATTGGTTCAGAGTGTGCAACAGTACCAGACCCTTTTCATGCTTACTGCTCAAAAAGAAGTTACCTTTACTGCCGAAGCTCAGCCACATAGACATAAGAAATACTCATGAGCTGGTGCTGAATGGTTAGAGGTTTCATCAATGGAAGTGAGTTCAAATGTAAGCTTGTATGGCTGTGCTGTCATTTTTATTATTGAATAAACTGTTGTTAATGTGCTAGGACGAGAGGTATGGATGGATGTATTCTGTAAGGAAGACTGAAGGTCAGAGCCTTGATTTTGTTCATTGCCACTGATCAGGAAATGAGGCTCACAAGCTGAAAAACCCAAAACTATGTATTTATGGGGGGAAAAAAAATAAACCAAACTTGAACTACTTGCATGCACAAATCTAGGAATCTGAACAAGGGTATAGGAGCCCTAAATTAAATTCAAATGGGAAGTTAAAGACTCATATCTTCCATAAGGCTTTTCAGACATAAATTATCATTAGTAAGAGAGTAAAACTCTCACTGCAATTTGCCCATTATATTTTTGGAAGCAATTATATAAAAAGGACATTGTATGTTTTTAGATTTCTCTTAGTTTCTGTCTTCCACAAGGATGGATGCTGAATTTCCCCACTCATTGCTTCCTCTGACTGCAAAAAAAACCCCCACTGTTTGAGAGTGAACTTGCTGCTGTGTGAGCTATGTTTTTTCCATATCAGTTTCTCACATAAAGATGCAGTAGTTGCCAAATACTTAGGGAGGAGTAGAATCAACTTCAAAGCATTCTTACAAGAGCACTGATGGAAGACACTTCATATGTTTCGTGTATTTCTTCCATCAGTACAGTAGCATGGGGAAAATTAGCATTCAGCTTTAGGTAACTTGAAGATCAACTTATAAAAGTGTCTGTTTTTAAAAAAAAACAATAATTTGTAGTACTTTGCATAGCCGTTCCTGTGAACAGTAAATTATTGCCCACAATTAAAAGAGCTGTCATCCCTAGAGCTTCCCATGCTGCAGCTTTTATCCTTCCATTATTTGTCATTTTCTCTTAACATAAGGTCTGACAAGCAAAAAAGCTTTGCAGAAATACTAGATCGAGGTTTCTATTTTGTTTATTTAGAGTTAATTTTTTTTTACAGGAAATTCTATAAAATAGAGCCTGAAGGGTTCAAAGTTAACATGAAACACAATACTAGGATATATTAGGATCTAGGATATATTTATTTGAATTTTTATTTACCACGCTTATCTGCAGCACCTGCAAATCTGTGGAGATAACATTAAATGAAAAGGAAGAGTTTACCCTTCCTTTCTTCCCTAATCTTGTGTCTTCTCCACTCTTGTGTGTTCTCTTGAAAAATGTCTTTTTTTTTTTTTTTTGTATTGATATTGTAATTACTTTAAGAAAACAAATAAAACTATCTGGCAAAAACTAGCCAAGACAAACTGTAGTGCTGCCCCTGGAAATGTTATTACTGGATCCAACCAAGCTGTTTGCCAGTGCAGTGATCTCATATTTAGAACTTCTTAAAAGCAGTATTTCAGAAAATGGTTATGGATGATAGTAGGAAAAGCATTGAGTCCAAGGGCCTTTAAGTCAGGAGGAGATTTTGATGCTGTTGGACAGTGGGTTACAACTCTTTATCCCATTTGCAAAGGTCTTCTATGAAGTCAAAAGTTCTATGGACAATAGTAAATTAAAAATTAACTCCGTAACTGAATCTAGCTATTCAAATTGTTTAACAGTAGGATTTGACAACCCTAGCTTTGTTTGGAAAAGTGAAGGAAATAAATTGGCAAGGATTAAAGGCAACCTACAACAAAAAATAAGTTGTGGCAGTACAGTACAGTACAGGATGTCAAGGACTTAGTACATTAGAAATGGACCTGTTTGTTGCTTACCATCCTGCCAAAATGATTGCAATAGCAATCCAACTGTCTAAACATATAGCTTTACAAATCAAATACATAAGAAAACAACTTTGGACAAGTCAATATGCTAGCGATATGAATAAAAGAGACTAAATCTTGTTATTAAAGAGGGGTAATAATGGACTTGGCCACAGAAAACTTACCATTGTTTGAATTCTGCAGGAATGTGTGGTTAAAATAGCATTTCATTGTGCAAACAAAATCCCAAACAAGGTCAAAATGTCCTACAAAAAACCACATTTTTGAAAAGTAGCCACTTATATTGCTTAGAGGAAGACTATATTTTGTCACTTTGGCTGCTGACCTTGTCATCCAAAAAAGCACAAATATGTAATTGCTCACAACTCATTGAGAGTTAGGTGGAAAATATGCCTGTTTGTTCCCCTAAGAGAACTGCCTATTCTCAGAACATTCCAAATAACATCAAATATTTAGAATGTAAGGAATTCATAAATCACATTTTCATCTGATCTGTGAGGCAAAATAAGCTACTTAGCATTTTTATTTCTTATTAGTGTCTAAACATGCAAGGAGACACTGCAGCAAAATGTGAGTGACAAACAGCTCCACCAGTGAGGATGCTGTCTTTCTGTATGAATCTGTTTGGCAAAATACGAATGTAAATAAACAGCTCTGGAATCTGACCTGTCTATAAGGTACTACTGCCCTCCCCATGGAGCAAACCACAGCATTCCTGCAGCTTTCTGTCTTAAATAACAAGCCTGCTGCACAGATAAACTTTTCCCTATACAAATTTGTGCACATGCACAAATGTACACTTTAAAATATGTACACATGAAAATTCAAATCCAGGAACTGTGTCATCCGAAAAGAATTCTTGGATTAGTGTATTTTTAGCACATGCTACAGAGGCTCTCATTCCGTACACCATTTGTAAATTCATCATCTGTGTTAGTTGTTGTGATATGTCTCCATGCAAGGATTGGCTTTTTCTAAGCCTGTCTATTAGAAGAACACAATATTGTTATTCCTACTGAATTCTTATGTAAGTTTATATATTGTAATGATCACTTAACTAAATCTCACAGGAAAAGCAGTGCAGAAAATAGAGAAAATTTAGCCTCTATAGATTTTAACAGTTGCTGAAGTCAATGGAATAGGCATTTAACTCTTCATGGAATCATTGGGGTGCTGCATGAAACACAGACGTGGCAAAGAACCAGATTTTGCCTGGAGATACACATTTTTAAATCTCATTGACTTAAGTGGATGTTGCCACAGGCACGATTTGGACCTGATTACTCTTAGAGTGTGAATTGTTTTCATAGTGGTTGCACGTATTAATACTACATGGGCACAGCATGGGTCCTATCATTAAGAAGAACTAAGTTTTTAGTGAATTAGAGGCAATTTAAATAAAAAACCATAAATTTGATGTATTAACAATTCTTACAAATTTTACGTTTTAACTCCTACTATGTAAACAGAGCATATCAAGAAACACCAGTGTGTTGTAACTCTTGCAAGTGTTTTCTCAAAGACAGTTATAGGAATGAGAGATAACCTTTTACCCTCATATTAAAAAAAAAAGGGTAGAAAAAAATTTAACTGTCATCTAAAGCCAGCCCAAAATTCTTTTTTTGAAACCTGTCCTTTTTTAAGCCAACCATAAAATGTATTGTGACCTGACTCCTGGTTTTTGAATGCAGGTTGTTGCCAACACTGAGAAGTTATTATACGGGTCTTCATCCAAAAAAAAAAAAATGTTAGTAATTCCACAGAGCAGGTGAAGCTGTAGTGTAATAGATGGGACTTGCATAGGTGTTCCAATTTTAAGTAAGTTTTGGGAAGTATATGCCTTACAGCAGACTGTAAAAATCAGGTTGATATAAAAGGAATGAGCAAGAGGTATGGATTAGTTCAAACAAGAAGCTGGTTAATAAGTAGAAGAAGACTTCAAGCTGAGAAGGAAAGTACTAATGAGAGAGTTTGGTCTGTCTGGTCTGGTCTTGCAGATCTGGGTGTGCACAGCCCTCCTCCCTTTTCCCTCTGACCGACTTGCTGTTTCCACAGGAAGGAAATACATACATGCAAATCAAAAGGAAATCTAAGTGTGCTCCACCAGGCTGGCCAGTTCTCCACAACTGGCATCCGCCTTTCAATTAGAGGTGATGAATCAGTTCCAACAGCAATCATTGGGAGCAAACTGGATGGTCTTGGATTCAGATGAAGGAGCAGGACTTTACTAAAGGCAGCAGTAGCATAGATTTTAAGTAGAAATTATTAATGTTGTAGTTTTATTTTTAATTTGTAAGAGAGGGTATCATTAGGATGTTCAGTAAGTGAGATGAGGCAGAGTATGGGATCTGTGCAAATAAGTTTTAGATAGCTGAAAGGGCATCAATTATATGCCTACAAAAGATGGGGAGAGCAACAGTTAAGGTCATGGCCTCATGTTTCAAGTAGAAGCAAAAAGATTTGAGATCAATTCGCATGACTTGTGCAGCAGCTGTGTTTGATACTTGGCTTTTCAACCTGATCTGCACATACTGGGTTAAGAAAAAGGGAGATATATTTGTCTAACAAAGAGGAGAGCAAACTTATCTAAGCTGAATTTCCCCACCAATGGGAGGTGAATTCTCTGGAACCAAGTGCACTCCTGGGAAAATTGTTTCTTTTGCCCTCTCACCTCATTCCAGGACTCGAACACTTGTAACTGTTCCCTTGCCAGACAAATGTCATCCACCACACAGCTGGATCCACTTCTTTGCTTCTTGCATTTATCCTACAATCAGTCTAGACTTGTCTAGCATTGCTTTGCATTCTTGGCAATTTTAAGGAAGCATATGTCTTGCTGGCTGCATGAGGGCAGCTCCGATTGAATGAGCTGTGGCTGGAGTGCCCAGGCTGACCTGTTTTCAGAAAATCACAGCAGCTTCATCTCTTTTCCTGTGAAGAATTCCATTTAAACTGTCTTGTGTTCTTTTCTCCATGCTTAAACCATCATGTAGGATGTTATTTACAAACTTATGTGTGGAAAAGCGTGTTCACATATAATATCAAGACTTGCAGTTCTTCCTCTTTCACTTAATGAACAACTAATAGCTGCTAAGAAACAAGGAGGGGCTCTAAGTCTTCAGAGAATCTGCATCTCATTTTTGTTCCCATACAAAACTGTTTTGTAGTGTGTATTCATAAAGATTTAATGACAGATAAAATCCAAAATATTTCAGAAGGAAAGGAATAACAGGAGTTCACATGAGGTTTTGCAATTCATTTCCACAGGAATTATGCAAATTACTTGGTCTGTTTAGCCTACAGAGTAACCAAAAGGGCCAAGCGCATCTCTTGAACATGCCCTGAAGGTAAAAAGCTTGGTAAAAGGGCACTTGCAGCAATAATTAGAAGCTTCAAAATCAGATGATGATGATGGTGATTATTAGAGACTGGACAGGTAACCAACCGCTCCTCTTGGGGAGCTCATCAAACTCTGCAGAGAGTTTTTAGAGATTGCTTCTCTTCTGTGGTAACTTATTCTGATGGTTTGAGACAAGTTCAAGACTGCAGAGCCTTTACTTGCTTTACTTACCTCATAATGCTTAGGTGGTGACTTCACTTCTTACCTATGAAATGGACTTCATACTTACCTCCCATCCAGACTTGTTACAAAGCTTGATTAGTCCATATATGAAAAATACTATGAAACTTTCAAGACAGTGGTTATGATTATTTCCATAGATCTGATATGGTTCCCATTGTAGTGCTTTGGCATTACTTCCATGATGAGCTGAGATTCACTTGCATCTGGAGAACAGTAAGAAGATATCATGAGTCAGAAAAATGTTGGTAGGAAGACTGAGAGAAGCTTGCTTAGCTGCGTATTTAAATCTTTCAAGGACAGAAATCCCACTGTCTGTATGTCAGTCTGCCTCAGTCTTGCTCTACCCTCCTGGTAAAAAGGGGTTTCCTAATGTCCAATCTGCACCGTCAGCGCTTGCTATATTGCTTAGCACTACGTAGGGCAGTTTGGCCCTTATGTCTTCACAAATCCCTTTCGAATCATTGCAGGCGGTTATTAGAATACCTATTAGCCTCGTTTTCACCAGCCTAAACAAATACTCTCTTTGTAGGACATGTGTGAAATTCCCTTCACAGTACAGAATGAAAAGAAGCAAGGAGAGATGAAGGAAGAGAGGCAGGTGAGAGCAATGTGCCACAGCAGCTGTGTCTGGTAAGTAGCGCTGCACCACCCACGAGGGAAAGGTAAATGATGTTTTAAAATGCACAGCTCACCAGAGGGGCAATATTCCTAGCAATGACTTTTTTTAATGATCTAAGGATATATTTTTGTCATTAGTTCCCTATTTAGTCAGATTTTAGGAAAAGATAAATGAATTATTATATACATGTCAGGAAGACGAAAATTCTAAAAATAGGATGTGTCTAACCATTCCCAACTGTTTCTACTTGAATGTATTAACATATGCATGGATTACTCTAGGAATAAAGATCTGTTAGCCTTTGTGGATCTCCAGACCCATGTTTTGGAGATCTCTATGTAAAGGCAGAATACACAATATAAAATCTATCAGTCAAGACATATGATGAGATGGTTGGTTGATTCTCTAGATGAAAGGAAGGCTAGGAATATTCTTTACTTTCTTATCCTTCTATTTAGTTGAAAGACAGAAGTGCTTTCCATATGTTCTCAATACCTGTTTTTTTCCTCCTCACAAACAGGACAAATTAACTTGTTTCTTTACTTTCCCACAACTTTGTAGGACTCTTCTAGTCTCAGTGCAGTGCTGCTTTGCAGCATGTGTTGGAAGGTAAAGGTCTTGTCCTTAGCAGCCTTTTATGTGCGAGGAAGCTATTGTAGTTAGTAGATCAAACCAGACTTCAGTTGTTGTGAAAATATGGACCTAACAATACTTTGTAGGTGCACATGGTTGTGGGTTTGGTGGGATGTAGCAATACTCTGTCATCATCATTTAAATTGCTTAAGTTCAAAAGCTGTATGGGATTTCTGAATTGTTCCTGAAAGAATATGTGAAGTCTGTTGGGATGAGTCATTTATCCCATGTGCTCTCATTTGAGTTTCCCCATTAGTCTCATCTATTGATGTTATTTGTCTTAGGTTTCTTCATGCAGTTCAGGATGGTGTTTCGGGAGCTTCTGGGGAGTTTTTTACCACATCTTAAGAAAATGTTGCGGTGGCTTTTAGTTTGCAAATTTCAGTTTCTACGTGTGTTTCTCTGTTCTGTTTTAACAAGCTTTTTCTGGTTTGGACACCGTGTAAACTGAATGGAGACGGGGGTTTCGTGTGTCAGTTCCTTCCAGTGGGTCCCTGGCCAGAGTTACTTACAGCTTGTTGGGCACGTGTGTCCGGTGCTGCAGTACCTGCTGTGCCTGGGGGGCCATGATCGCAGAGAGGGACCTCCAGTCATTGTCCCAAAGCGGATCAGTTCCACTCCCTCTTCACCCACATGTCCCGTTTTGTTAGCCACCTGACCGACTTCTCTTCAAGCTCTGTTGGTGTGGTTTAGGAGGAAGCTAATGCTGCCCATGCGATAAAGAAGCTCTGCTGATTTTTTTTTTTAGATTATCTGTTTAGAATTACATGTAGCTGGTATTCTGCCTTCACTGTGAACAGGTTTGACTCAAGCCACTGAGAGCAGCTTCCTATTTGAGCCCCAGAAGGGTGCAAATATGGAAGATCCTAGAGCTGCATTGTTTCTTCTTCATATAGTCTCTTTTCTTACTTCTTTTAGTTCTCATTTAAGACAGGCTGTTTCCCTTATATGAGAAGAGCAGTGTTCATTCCAATACTGAAGATCAAAAAGATCCGGAGTCTGAGAACTTTGAGCCTTTTATGTTACTGAAGTCTTCTGAATGAACCATATCAAGCAGTTTATTCTCCTTTCATTGGGAGCCCATTTCATAGTATCTTAAATTATAATTGAAAAATATATTTCTGTATCTCTTCTCATTATTCTTCTATTAATTATGCACAACCTTTCTGCCACAATAGTGACTTATTTCTCCCAATTTATCAATATATTCCCAACAATAATACATAGCCATCTTCATTTAATTGCAAGAATACCTATTCAGTTCCTCTTGTGTTTAGCCTATAACATTTGTTTACCTCTTCTTCCTCTCAGGTCTGCACAAACTAGTTGCTGACTGCTTGTCCCACTGGTTACAGCCTGGGAGCAAAGCACTGATCACAGCTGCTGAGACAACCCAGATGAATGCCCTGAGACTGGTGCTGTGGACAGACCAAGCGTGTCCCTGCCTTGCTTGCACAACCAGATGCTGAGCTGGCCCTGGCAGCAGCCTCAGGGTAAACAAGGGGTGGAAAGGAACCTGCATCCCTGAGGTAGATGTGGAGAAGCAGGAGACAGTGAGTCCACTGAGATACACAACACTGCTCATTTTCTCCAGTGAGACTTTACTATAAACAAGGAGCTTCTACTTGCTAGGACTGCTATCAGCATTTTAAAAATCAGCTTCATCTTTGCAGTTAGCCACACTTACTACTTGCTTTAGGCACTAATTTAATCAAAACACACACAGCAAGAGCTCTTATCTCTTTCTCGCAAACCACAAGTACTGTACAGTGTCAGTTTAACTTCTTCAACCCCAAGCATGCTGCTCTATGTCAGCAAGGTGCACTTGCAAATAATTACTTCCACCTGAGAACACAAACTACTTCAGTAACACCTGTAAGATAAAAGTACAATACTTAAAAAAAAAGAAAAAGATACTTTAAAGAATATTCTTCTGCCATAAATAATAGTCCGGCTGTGAGTGAGGGCTGTTGTGGAGCTCTGAATACAGATTCATTACCGTTTTAAATGCCATAAACTGCTCATCACACTCTGCACAAGATGATTCACTTTTTCCAACCACTTCAATGTTGCACATATGGAATCTGTTGTATACTGTCAGCTAGTACTGCACTATGTTTCATCTCTTTGTGTATATAAACCATGCTGAATCTTGCAACCCTTACTTCTGCAGTGTTCCTCTTGGGAGAGAGAAGGCAATGCATTTTGATACTTCATTTTCTAATCCAAATATGGGATCTAATTAATATATTAATCTTAATTGTAATAGCTGCTACAAGGACACAGAAGATTACTTGATCCCGTGTTAACTTGGACAGTTTGAGTTCTTAGATTGTGATCCTAAAATTATGTTCTCTTTTGAGATTGTAGGTTCTGGGTTGGTTTGGTTGATTGGGTTTTCTCTTTTTTTTTTTTGTCTTAATAAAATTATATTTGAGCTTTTTTAATACTCTGCAAGTTTTGACAGTCACATCTGTAGAAGACAAAATCTTCTTCCTGTGGCACAAGGCTTTCTCATCTGCCTTAAACTTTCAGTGTTTGGCAAATGGGCTTAAAGCTTTTCCTTGCATAAAAACAAGAGTTTAAAGTAATGAACTATCAATAAACCTGTTGGCAGTTGTTCCGAAATATTCACGATAGTTTATAGATTGCTGTGGCTGATTGGCAGTGCTCACTGAATTCCTCAAGAGGGTGGAATTGGAACCAGATCTAGTGGGTGTGTCGTGAGGAACGAGGGGGCTGTGTAGATGTGTATCTTCTCATTTCTTCTGACTGCTAACCTGGAACTACAGGAACCTCTCATTTTTATTCAAACCTTTGGATGTCACAGGCTTCAGGCTTTTTTTGTGTGTATGTCTGTACTCTAAATCGTAGCAGCACCAGCTTTCAGATTAAGCCTGTGTTTTCAAATTTTCTCTGTGGCTAGTGCGGTCTCCTTCCTTTGGTTTATGTTTGTGGCAAATTAAACTCTCCAAATTTTTGTAGCATTGTCCAAACAGGGAAGTCACAAATATAGGCCATAATTTAAGGCATAGCATAATGAAACTATTCTTAAAATGTTGAATCACTTGTGTTGAAAACATTGGGGACTGATTGAACTTGTTGAAGAGCCAGTGCTGGAGAGTTATTCCCTCACCCTCCTCCCTCACATGCACATAAAACTAGCCTGACAGGTGAGGAACAGGCTTTCTGGTGTGGTTTTTTTGCCTGCTTTGATAATGCCTGCAGCTCTGCCAGGTGCAAGGTGTGGCTGCATGGGAGCTGAACTGCCTTGTGCTGAGCTGTTTATCTTTGCTGGGAAACCCGCCATTTACCAACCTGTGGCAGGAAACGTTGAGCTTAGACATTGTGCTCAAAGAAGACCACCTGTGGTGAAAGCAGCCCCCATCACTGCAGTGAAGGTGTATCGGTTAATACTGAATAATAAAACCCATAATTAAAAAATAAAATTTTGTCCCTTTGGAATTTCACTTTTTTTTTTTTCCTAATGGCTAAGTCTAAAGATGATAGGTTTCATGAGAATCAGAGGGAACAACACTCTCCATCCTTCCTAAAGCAGAATTCCTACTTTGTGAAGTTCCTACATTCTCAGTTTTCTGCATATTCAGAATAAGTAGTGATGTGCTGATGGGTTTTTTTAAGAAAAAAGAACCCCACAGTGACAGTCTGCCTTGAAGACCTCTTTTAACGGCCCATGACCTGTAGTTCAGCCACCTGAACAGCAATTCTGCTGTACTAAACCCTGTACTAAAGTACTGCAGTAGCTTTACTGTTGAATGGATTATTTGCATGTGTCTGTAGGTACTGGAATGCAAACCTTTATTTTGTAAACAAATTCAGTTTGGGCATAAACAGGTTGCCATATTTTGTTGTTTTAATGGGCTTAAGGACAGCAAACATTTTCATTTGCTTTTTTTATCATCTCAAGTTTTTTGTCCTGTCTTCCCCATAGTCTCTCCTTTCTCCGCTCAGGGAAAGACAGCATTATGTGAGAATCAAAGTTTTCATTTAAAAGAAAATAAAAAAAAGCAGTCTTGTCTGGCTTTTCAGAAACATGAGGACACCAGCCTTATAGGTTCATCTACTAGGTAAAGACACATAAAACACTTCTCTAAATGACTTTATGTAATATGAAGAACTGCAGGAGCCTGTTTCTTTTGAAATCTTGCAGAATGCAATATCACTTTTCAGATCTTGAACTTTTAGTGGAATGCTCATATGAGCTTTTCTCAGGAATTTTCCTAATGGCTTTACCTAAAATGAGTGCTTTACATAAAATACATAAGGGAAAACACTGACTTGTCAAAATTCAAATTATTATGTGGGAACAAAGAATTTTCTTGGGTTTCTGACAGGGAAGGCTTCTTCTCAGCTGAACGAGAGATCTTCTACTGCGTGTGTGTCCCAGTCTGCTGAATTTGGCTGTCCTTAAGTTTCTGCTCACAGTTCTGCTGACAGCCTTGCTGGGTAATTTATATCAGGTTTTTAGTCTCTCCTACTGAAGTTGTTACATTTCTTTTCTGTGTTAAATATCCTTCAGGACAGAACTGAGACTATGTAGTTGTCTTAGGCAAGTCCAGTGGTTCAAATTCCTGCGGCAATGCTCCTAGAGTATGCCAGGCATTTGCCTTGGGAAGTGTTTGCCAGTCATCTGGTGGCTAAATAGAGACAGGCTGAGGATAAATCTCCTGTTCTGAACACATTGGTCCAAATCACATTTCATCCTTACCTCTGAGCAGCCTGTCTCTGATGCTGTTTACCTTTCTAGGTCGGATCAGCATATACGTGCTTGTTTGTTCTCCTGTCCTTCATAAATAAAAAAATAAAAATGCTTAGTGACACCTGTGCCATCTGCCTAGAGAACGGGGTACTCAAATCTTGGCATCGTGGCATGTAAAACTGTTTCCTCCTCTGAAATGAGTAGGAGTCCTACACCACCTCAGTCTTAGGGAATTCAGGAGGATGCTACCTTTTTAATTCTGTGCATTTTCACTCCATTGATCAGAGGCCTGACTATGCAAATTTCTTCTGCTAACAGTGTTGGCTTTCAAGTCCATAAAGGTAATACCTAGTACTGGTTTTCTCTTAGTTGAACATAGGTAGTAGAATATGTTCAGTAGTTTAGAACTGCCTGATACTTTCTGGCCTTCTGAGAAAGATGGAATCTGTTGGAATAGTCTGGCTTGCCATCAGGAGGACCTGCCAATGAGCTGTTTTATACATTTCAACATTTCCATTTTGCAGCTTGCCATAAGACACATTATTTTTTCCCACTTTCTTGGATAAATGTAGGTCACACACTTGAAATTAAACCAAAGCTGAGGAATATTAAAAGGAATGTCTGCTTTCAGTTTGTTGCTTCCTGTTCTGATCATGAAATTTGAATCAAACTTGGTTTAAAGATAACAGCAATTCCACAAATCAGTGTTTAGTGCAGCTATGCCTGCTAATGCTTCTTTGAAGATGGTATGACTATAAACTGTCTTCTGGGGATTTTCAGTACAGTGAAGACTTTTTGTTGCCAAGATCATAGTTCTTGTTCTACTTTCTCATTTTCCCACTTTAAATCAAGTAAAGAGCTAAAAATTTCTACATAGTTCTCACTAAAATCCACAGACTAAGTGTTTTAGTATTTTCCTTTTGTGGGGAAAACATGGTAAAGACATCAGTCTGAAAGAAAAATTGCATTTTCCTGTACTGAGACTGCCTTTTTTGATTACACTGAAAAAATCTTTAAGTAAAAGGACCAGTTTTATTATTAATTGATAGTGAAAACTCTGTTAATTTGCTTATTAAGATTCTTTTACTGCACTGTAAAAGGTTTGTAAACAGAGAGTAACAGGATGTAAACAGAAATGTTTGTAAAAAGGATGTTCTAAAGAAATATTGATATTTATCACAGAAGAGTGAGACTCCTACAAAGTGTTAACCTCCTCCTCCCACACCCTACCCACTCATTCCAGTCACCTGAATCTTGTAAAATCATTTTAAAAATAGTGACTGAGTTCTGGGATGCTCAGCAAGGTAGGAGTCTAACTTTCTAAAGGCACAACAGTAGATTTAAACCCAACATATAGTCCTCTCTAGGAGTGTGAGAAGACTCTGTTTCACTAATCATTCTGTTTCAGTGCTTTCTTTGACAATGGACTTCAAAATTCTGCAGCTTAGAATGAAAGATGAATGTGACCATAACAAACTCTACTTTCAGGAACTTCTATCTAAAAACCAGTCTGCCCTGCTTGCTTTTGTACACCTCCTTGCAGTTCTGCTCCTCTCCAATCACTATAACTAGGAGGAATTTAATTTGCACTCTTGCATTTGAGACCTCCTGGCTGCAAATCAAAAGCTTTGTAGCAGCAACCACAACGAAATTTATCAAGCCCTTATGCATGGAGTGAAACAGCAAGTTGGTTTTTTCTTCTATTAACTGGAAGAGCAGAGTAGAACTCAGCTTCTCTTCCTTGTGTGACGATTCAGAGTAAATCATCCTAAGTGGATCTATGTTTAAAAATTGTCCAGGCCAAAGCCTGCTGACTTGTAGCTTCTGAAGCACATCCACAAATGTTAGGCTAATAGGTAAGCTGCAGTGTTGCCAGAAGTCCTTTCTGCTTAAATTCCGACTGGCTTTCTTAGGTGGTACATCCTCATATTTGGGCTGAAGTGTGAGTGGGTGTGCCGAAGTGGCAATGCCTTTCTTATCTTTTAACACAACCGTCTCCAAATATATGAGTTAACGAGGCTTGAGTGTAGCTCATGGTACATTCTCAGTTAGGATAGAATGTCAGTCATTCAGGTATAGAAACAGAGGAATAAGTAGAGCTCTTGCCAGATGCAGCACTTCTCCTTTTTACCTGCATGGTTTTTGTGATTCTAGCCATTTGTTTGAATTTTCTGTAATGACATATGTCTTGGTAGTTATTTTGCAATGACATTTAGACTGCATATTTTCCAGAACCTCAGCTTTTGCTTAAATATGTAGTAGAAGATTTGTCACTGCTTCTTTCCAATATTATAAAGCAGAAGAGAATATGAATATGATTATTTCAGTACAGTCTGAGGACACTGAACTGCTGACTAAAAGACAGGATGATAACACAGCTTTTTTTTTTTTCCTTCTATTGATGAAAATGCTTTGTGTATTTTTATCTTTGGCTGAAACTGATTTTTGATGTTGAAAGCTCTCTCTGGTGGAAGTTATGACATGGCACTAATTAAAACAATCTCTAATGTCAAGACTTGACATGTCTGAAAAGAAAGCCCTGCCAGTTTTAGCTATGATAATATTAGTATTACTGTCTTCCTTTTTAGCCAAGAAGAATTGGAGAAGATGAAATAATAAAGGATGGCGTTTCAGTTCTGGACGTGTAAGTGTCCAGCAGGCAGGTGGTTGCGGGTGGTGCAGTCAGAATCTTCCACCGTTCCGCTTTTCTAAGAACAAAAGGTTATTGGAATTCCTGCTTCTATTTATGAAGGTTGAATTTTATTCTGTTCAGTGGACGGCCCACTAGCCATGTGGCCCACACCCACCCCAGGGGCTGCAATGCCAAGAGGCTTTCAGTTGATTCCAGTTGCTGCTATGAAGCAAATATCTTGAAAGGACAAGTGAAAACATAGACATTTAACTGTAAGTAACCTGTTGTGCAATGCACAGGGCTATGAATCAATGCGAACAACACTTGGATGCCTGCAACTATCTATTTTATGAGCTATTTTGTCCTATTGGTAACTATTAAGCATCCTGTTAAATTGTAACAGTAAACAAAAGGTAAAAATGGTAAACAAAGTGGTAATGCGTGTCTAAATACAAACTGAAGAACATAATTATTGCAGCAATAAACTAAATAGTGTTAAAGATGACATCCAAGTTAATTCATTATTTAGACAATATAATCTAAAGTCAACTTTTTTACTGTCTATCTCTCTAACCCAGTTGCCTTCTAAAGCACTGTCATCATTCCGCCATTTGTAATATTTGGGAGTGTTCAGCTCCTTCAGGTCAGGTTCTCTCTCTTGCCAAAGTCAGTGACTGGGCTCCCATCTGTGTTGTAAAGGCAACATTTGGTTTAGATCGTGCATATGACGGTTGAAGGACTGGCTTAAACAGCAGGAATGCAATTCCTGAAGGAGGGAACAGCATTATCACCAAGACTCCTACTGGCTGGTTTCTAGGTAATAACCTCATAGCAAAAATTGCCTGTAATTACGGGAGAGCAAAGAGAGCACTTCCTTGCTGCTTGCCAAAGCTCCCTCAGAACACTTCCCTTTAACGTAATATTGATATTTGTTCAAAAATTAAGCTTAATTTGAACCCAGAGTAAAGAAACTTAAGCCATGTGTAGCAGTGCCATCTAGTGTAGTCTGTCAGTCCTTGGTTTTCAGGGTTAACACAATTTTGTTCTTTTTGTGTGTTGACTCTACAATGGTTTGGGAAAACAAACATTTCCTCTTTGTTGTAGAAAGTGTCAAAGGGGATTCTCTTGAAATCTGTACCAGAATATCTTACATGAGACAAACTGTTACCTGATGGTTTGTTTCACTCTTCTTTGAAGAATTAATGACAACATATTTAAATCTTTTTAAGAAATCTATGCATTACAGGTTATTTCCTTTTTGTCAGGTTTAGTTATTAAGATGAAACAGACAGATAGGATGAAACAGTGATTGGATACTACTCTTGCTCAAGAAATATCAGCTTGATATTTTTGATATTTATTGAGGAACAAAAATATTTTGTAAAATATTATGGAAAAATATTCCATAATTCTGAAATTAAGGGAAATAAAGTAGCGTTTATTATGAGCAAAACTGGTAGAAATTTGCCTGCTAATCTGCATAAAACTTGATTCAGGAAATGGAGAAGCAAAAATAAGGATTAGCTTACATACTTCAAACAGTAAGTGTTTTATCCTGTATGAGAATCCTGAAAAGAAATGGTTTCAGCTCACTGTGGCTCTTAACAAATTATTGTAATTTATAACTGTTAGCCTAACAGCTGTTTATTGCTGTTAAGTTTTGGCTCCTAATTGGCTAGAAATAGCCCCTACAAGTCTGAATCTTGTTATTGTGACAAATAAACCGAGCCATGGAGTGGATTTTTATTTTCACTAGTTGACTAATGAAATCTAGAGAAGTTTCTCTGCATTTTCACCAGTTTTAAGAAAACATATTTTGTTCTGTGTATCTCTAACCAAGAGGAAGTTCATCACTGCAGCTGGAGCTGCTGGGAATTGCATGTTTTTTCTAGATTCCCAAAGGAAACACTGTCGGCCAAAGTTAGAAGTGGCAGGAGGACAGAAAGCAAAAGGCACGACTGCTGGCTTTATACTTACATAGGATTTGTGTTGCTTGGCCTTCTGGCTTAGCTGATGAAACTCTTCTCCAGTTAAGAATTGTTTATCTATCTGGTGCTGTCTCGTTTGGTTTCCAGAAAGACATTTCTGAGGCCACCCATGGAAAATGAAAAGCCCTGTCTTCAGTTCAGCTGTTCAGATAGGCCCTCTTCGTCTGCTGATTCCAGACATGAGAAGGGGATAACTCTGCCATCAGAATCTTGAAAGGATGATCTATGGAAGGATAGTCCTGACTGGAGAATTCACAATATATTGATCCTCAGAATCTTAGGATGTACAAACTGTTCAAAGATATCATGAGATAACACTTCCTTTGAGTCTTTTCTTTGAAAGGAAAAAGAGATTGTAACTACTCTAGTGCCAAGGGCCAACATCACTGATACAGGCATCGTGAAAAGTAAGTGATTGAATACAACCAACATTGTCTTATATGTGGATATTTCACCGGTTTATCTAGAAAATCAGACTGTGGACTTGAAAATCTGGGCACCTCCCAGACTGCGTTTATTCTTAATAGATGATGAGATGAATATGATCACAGTAATTCTCTACCCACAAGGATTTTCTAGTATTAAGAACCAAAAAAAAACCCCAAAATAGTAATTAACCAAGTAAATTAGAAACTTAGTCATCTAATATATAACCTAGTATTTCTGTTACTTGCTCTGATAAACAACAGATTTTTCAGTCCCTTACAATGAAGATACAATGAATTCACTATCAACAGAAGATTAGTACATATTGTACTTTGCTTCACAACAAAAGGATCAAAAGGTAAATTCAGTAGTTACTTCAGCTCAGAAGACAACTACTCAGAGCAGGGATTACTCCCTAGGCATACTTCTTCAGCAGCAACTGCTGGAATTGTTTCCCTGCTGGTGAAGACCCCATTGTGTGCTGGAGACTGTAGAACCACCTGTCCCAGAACCATCTTGAAATGCTGCCTCAAGAGTGGTCAAGACTGCACTGTGTAGCTCAGTCTTGTGTTTTTACTGAAAAGTTTCTTAAATAATTTTATGCCATTTCACATTTATTAAATATTGTAGTCATTGAGCCTCGCAGAGAGTGCTAAATGCTGCTTAGGTAAATTAGATTTCTATGGGACTTTCCATAGAGTCCCTGTTCCCATAGCATCTTATCTTCCCCTTTCTCTGTTGCATATTTCAAACATTGTCTTATGTATGTCACTCCCCATCATCCACTTTCCATTCTTTCAGAAGTCCTTCTGCTATAACTTGGTCTTGCGTGTGCCTCAGTATGGGTTTTGTTACTTTATCCTAATTTGGAGATTTTTCTACAGTGCTTTCACCAAGAGAGTCGTATCTCCCAAACTTTGAGCTGCATCGCCCCCAGAGGAGATTATATTTTTGTCTGTTAGCAGTGAAGAGAATGGGTGGTGTTTATGACCGAGTTCAGCATTTCACTCACATCTACATAAAGGTTTTTATTAGTAGTTCTGATGCAGTCTATTAATGTAGCGTTTTGGTAAGCCCTGGAGTTGAAGGGTGTCCAGGTAACTTTGAGTTTGTATAGTCTAAGTTAATTAGGTTTTTAAAGAAGTACATAATGTATTAAGATATCACTGACACTATAGCTGGTGATTCTGAGTGAATGTTATCAACAGCAGGAGCATTTCAGAGTGCTTTGTGGCACTGATAAACAACTGATGGCTTTGAAGACGAAGGTCTCCAGGTAGAATCTGAAGCGTACAGGAAGAAGGGATACCTTTGCTGTTGATAAATGTGAATTATCTTGTGCTTATTTTACTTGATAATCTAGTGTGGATTAGTGGTTTATACAGAAAAGAAGGTTCCTTCCATTCTTCTCTGCTATTATGCTTCTGTGACATAAGGGCTTTATCACCAGTTAATAGAGGAACATTTCAAGGGACTCCTTGTTAAAATGTTGGCATTGCTTCACAGGCTGTTCACCCCCCTCTTGGGCGATGCAATAGAGAGTTTTGAAAGGGCAGCAGAGGTGAAGATCCCAATGGCAATGTCTTCCCAATGCTGTAGTAGCCAGCCTGGTTTGTTTTGGTGCCGCAGTCTGTATTGGGTCCATCCGCAGACCCCTTCAGGGTAGTCTCCTGCCACAGTCAGCAAAGATAGATGGCTTTGGAAGGGGATTGTCTGAAACCCACCTCATGGCTTTGCTTTGATTCTTGAGGCAACCACATCAAATGATAGATGTACTTATATGATTCTTCTAAATCCAGGGTGGATTTGTGGATGCCAGACTGACATATACAGTATGTATGTGTTTTGGCACAGGGAGAATCAAAACTTAATAGCAAGGACAAGTTAGGCAACCTCCCAAGAGAGTCCAAAATCATGACTGGTACTTTACTGTATCTCATTGGCCTTGCATCTCCAACAGCAGGGTATTGTGCAAGTTAACTGCGAGGTGGTGTCGTGCTGACAGCTACAGTGAAGATCTTACCCAGTGGAATATAACTGTTTATTTTAATATTTTGTAACATTGAAAAACCTCCATGTGAACATAGCAAGACTCTCTTGATTTGAAAAGTTACCAGGTTGTCAGCTATTCCTGAAAGCTGCAATAGTTTTTGATTTGCTACCTTCCAGAAGGGCATTTAATCACTGTCCATTTAATCACTGCTGGTGAGTTGGGCTTTGCGGCTTTTTTCTTTTGTTCTGCTGTTGTAAGTGAAAGGAAAATACTGATGTAATCTTACCAACAGTTGTAGGGCTTTATTATTTTTAAGGATTCTAAAGGCAAAGTTCAGATAATGTGTAGAGACAAAGACAGAGTTGGTTGTGGTAGAGCTAAACTGGAGTGGAGCTGAATCTTTGAGGCAATGACAGACTTTGAAGATGGAATCTGTGTGGAACTGGAACTTTGCCACGTGCAGCATGAGTGGCAGTGTTTTAAAACAGGCCATTCTTACCAAAGGAGTGAACAGTTAAATTCTGACTATAAGTGGAGCAAAGCTGTGGGAAAATGAATTGCCTACGTCTACTTAACTTGAGTATTCCTTATACTTGAGTATTCCTTAAGCAGATGAAAATTCTGGTCACTGTTAAGAAACTTCCCCTCATGCTCCTCTGTATGAATTTTATCATTTTGCTACACTGTGAAGGATCCCTTGAGGTTACACTTGTTTACTGATTTTATATTTTTAAATATGTATATTGAAATATACATGTTTATATGTTTCAGGGAAAGCAAAACAACTTTGTTCTGCTCTTGCCTGAACCAGTATTTTGCCTTTTGAAAAATGTCATTCATTAGCTTAGGTATTTGGCTTTAAGAATCAAAGGTTCTGATGAACTTCTTGTTCTATTTCAAATATTAAAGGACACAGTGAGTAAAAAGAATAGATCACGCTGAATAGGAAAGCAACTGCAATACATAGTCTCAAAATAATTCCCTGTTTGAAATCCTTGTAATTTCCTGTATGAAATTGGGTAGAGGGAAGAAAATTGCTTCCAATTAAAAAAAAAATCATTCTGCAAACAGCAATTTTCTTTGTCGGGAAGATGATTTGAGCTCTACCACATTTTGATGATGATAGAGAAGGTAACAATCAATGTTGTTATGTTTAAGTAATATTCTATCATAATATAATATTTCAAAGCTTTTCTAGATATTAGTAAAAAGCATAGACCTTGCAATTTATAAAGTAGTTAAGGTTTCACGTAAAATAAGGCTAGAAAATATTTTAGGCTGAAGACCAAATTTTGTTTTCACACTTGTAAGCAACACAAATCCAACAGGAAAACTAAACTGACATGTACAGCAGGAGACAAATATTCCCTGCCTATCTACAGCAGAAATGGGCATAAACAAAACGAGACAGTGGCAGTACCTAGATTGCACCTCTTCCCTTTGGCCACATTTGTTTTTTCCTGTGGGCCAATGCTTTGATAAGAAATGCTTATAAGACCTTGCGCTGATTTCAGAGAGAGCTGTTACATTCCGTGTCCTTGGCTGGTCTCCTGTTGGTCCAGCTGAGCTGTAACTTTAAATTTGACTGTTTAAAGTTTCCAGAGTGACCCTAGCCATAGCATTGACACTAGGACTGTGGATACACTTAGCTGTGTATGGGCTTAGGCATCAGTATTTCCTAGGCATAAAAATAAGAGAGCAGAACAAGGTGAAGCTGGATAATTCCTCCCTCTGAGTTGGCATTGCTGGCTTTTTGTGATACCAGAGTCAGCTTTAAGCTGCCTAACTTGGATATGGCTGAGATTTTTGTCTTTTTGAGGTGTTACTGTATCCTTAGTCACAACATCTTGCTTTGAGATGCTGCTATGCGTTCCAATTGCATATAGTTTAACATTTAGATTTTTAGCTGAACTTAACATCTCTAAAGGCTTTAGAGTTTGAAGACTTTCTTTTAATTAAAGAATTATGATGCCAGGAAAGCAATATTTTCCCAGGCTGTCTGCTGCTGATGCAAAGTGGCACACTTGGTTTGCACATAGCATAGAGTAATGCCCTACTGGAGGAATTGCACAATTCGATCACAGAGGCTGAGGAGCACCTTGATTATTAGTTACCTGTGTGATGAGAACTATTTTAAATCTTGGCTGCTAGTCCAAAGAACTACTTGCTAAAAATCAAACAAACCCCTCCTTATGCCCACACACACACACACACACACAGAAACCCAGTTATGGTATTTATAAAGTAGACAGGGTGAAAATATTTTGACTGCTCTATCATGAACGGGTAACAGAACTACATCTCCCACTTATTTTTCATTAGACAAGCACAGTTGTGTTTGTTATTCTGAGTAAAGAAGTCAACACACTTCAGATTTCTGGAAAACTTTCACTGTTTTGTATTCTGTGTAAGAGGGTTTAAAATGAAATTGACTGCTAAAAAAACAGCGTATCCCAGTTCGCTCTACAACCAACAGTCCAGAGCTGTGGCAGCCAAGCCAGTTTACCATGAGGGGAACAGAGAGGGAGAAATCCATGGATTATGGCACATGATACCAGTGAGAAAAATGTGTGAATAAAACAGAGTTCAGTGTAGTCTTGATCACTAAAAAATGCTGATAGACAATCCCTCTGTGAAGGAGGTTTTACCCTACGTACTGAAGTCCAGACACTGAGTGGTACAACAGGGATGGAAAGTAACTCCCACCATTTATTCTGATATTTTAACCATAACCACAACCTCCTATCAATAGAAATTTTCCTGGAGAAGTGCACTTTGTAAAAATGTGCATAAGATGTGGAGGAAAAGGAAAGAAAAGGAAAAAATGGGGAAAGTACACAATCACACACAAGTATTTGGCATATTTCACATGTCTTGACAATGTATTTATGCTACTAAAGGTGGGCAAATGTATTGTAGTTGAGTGTTACAAGACCATCCATGGTCAGGCTGAAGTTGTGAGAGTTCTTAGATCTTGAATCACTCACTTCTTTGCCTCTCCTCTTACAGGAGATAGGGAGCATTTCTGTGGGAAGTTAATTTTAATTTTCCTGAAAAAAATAATAGGATTTGGATTCCAGCTTTCTGCCACAGTGCCAGACCACCATGAAATTGATTTCATTAGCATTAACAGGAAACATGAGCCACTGTGATGACTGAAATATGCTAGGGCATTGTTGAAGTCAGAGATTTTCATACGCTTTGGGGTTTTATCTTACATGACTGAAACCACTGACAAGATATGTGGGAGGGGGAATCCTGTTCATAACATGTAATAAATCTTCCTATGGATGAAGTTATCTGCATTTAGAAAAGCAAATAAGCCTATACAGAAATGTATGTTATAAATGACATTTCCCTAAATCACAAATAAGACACACATTTATTAATGATGAAAATAAGCCTATTAAAGGTGACTAATCTAGTAGAGCTCTTTCCCAAGGTAGCGAATGTTCTCATTTGCTTTTGTGAGTAACTTGTCAAGAAGAAGCAGGAAGATCTTCCGAATGTTAGATAAATCTGTAATGGACTAGAGCAGAAAAATAACTTAAGGGGATTTTATTGTTTTGCCTTGCAATACTTCTAGACAATGAGACTAGGTAAGTCTGCAGATTTTCACAACTCTTCTGTTTTAAATCTTTTACTTAGTAAAGTTCCTCTAGCACAATTCTCTTCAACCTCTGCAGTTTAAAATGCAAGTAGTTTGTGGCTTTTAAGAACACGTATGCAACGCAATAATAAAATGTTTCTTTCTTCATGTGTACTGGGGAAGAAATAGCAAAGTAACTGAGGTTTTGAACTTGGATACTTATTTCTGTTTATTATTGTAAGTTGACCAGCCAGTGAATAGTTTAAGCTTATTATGCTGATGTATGGGATGTGTTGAGAAACCCTTGATGTTGTTTTTGAAACTAGGGCCTGAGTACTTCTCAGATTTCATCATCACTTTCCAAGAGAGAGCAGTGGCAGAGGGCTATGTAGAAAATTACTGGTAGCCTATTGTTCAACCTGAATGTGTTCAAGTTCCAACAGCACCAATACTGCTGGATCTCAATCCATATTTATGTTTTATAGAAATGCTGTGACCTGTGCTGTTTTTTCTGAGAGGGCTCAGTTTGGGTCAGTTGAGATCACTAACAAATTTTACGAAGCTAACATGAAACCAGTGTTCAGTGTTTGAATGATCTAAGAGAGGAAGGGAAATATATGATAAATCAAAATTAATTAGTCTCCATTGCACAGTAGCCTGGAAAATCAAACTAGATTGTGACTGAGGGGATAGAGTTTTGGTTTTGTTTTGAGGGGGTTTTGAGGGGGGAAGAAGTAGGGGGCCTATTTTACTTTATTTACATCTTAGAAGAATTAAATCTATAGCTAATCAAAAGAAACAGATGGTTAGTATTGCAACATTAAGTATTTTTTTGGCAGTTCATTAAGCACTATACTTGAAATGAGATGTGCTTGGAAAGAGAAAATGCAGGAGCAGCAGTACAACTGCATCTTTACAGTCTTAGTTCTGCATTTATATCTTTACGAAGATGGGTCTCAGTGCTAAACCCTCAAGCTAAAAAGTTATGTTGCACTTCTTTGTGGGTGTGGAAGGACCTTGACTGCCAAGGAAAGCCTCTAAGACTCAGTAGTGGTGTTTTACAGGGGATCATTGGTAGATCAAGATGGTGCCAATTAGATTCATGCACTCAAGATTGTTTTGCAACCAAGTCATTGCCTGAGCCTTCTTTTCTAGGCTAAAAGAGTTTGACTGGACTTCATGAAAAGTCAGAAATTGTCCCTATTGCCTTGCGAACTCTCTGGAAGACTTTGCTTAAAGGTACATGCAATTGAAAGTGTGCCAACTAGTGAAACAAAAGATGTACTGAAATGGAAACAGGGAGCCTATTGTGTCTGACCATCTATCTAACAGTCTGGTTACCAGACATACCCACTACTAGAGAGTTTCTGACAAGTTCTGCCTGCTTTACAGCCTAATGAAGGAAGGTTATCTTTTACCAAGTGTCTCATGTTTAGAAATCCCCCATTTTCCTGTGTGAGTAGGAAGGATGGAAGCTTTTAACACTTTCCATGGGAAATGTCACTGGAAGTGCCACAGTTGCTACCAAAGCATTGAAATGTTGTATCCGATTTGAAGAAGAAATTTAAAAACAAATAACGCTATATTCTTCAGTAGAAAGAAGCTGTGATGGAACTAATAGTTTAAAATAAATCCATTTGCTCACAGTACTTACCCAGGTAGTACATTGTCTGTGCAAATGCACAGTCTAGGGCCTGCGACAACATCTTAAAATATAAAACTTCTGTCACCACTCCCCATGCTCTCTTTTCCTATAAAAATTTAATTCTAACTTTGGCAAACTATTTCCCTATCTTATTTTCAACTTCAAACACTCAATTAAATTAAAAATGCATTTTTTAGCAAAACACAAATTTAGGAGCTAAAACAAATGTATGGTTTCACTTTAATCAGCATAATAAGGTACTTTGTAATTTCTGTATCTTTACTTATCTTTCAAAATTTGTAATTCAGGTAGAATTTTATTATTCGATTAATGGAATCAAGGCAGCATACTTGGTATATAGTAACATCTTCCAGTTCATACATGCTTTAATGAACTAGTTAGTGGTGATTTGAGTCTCTGCCAGATTCCTTTGCCGCTGGATCTCTGTGCTGCTGTTGAGCAAGAAAAAAAATATGGCAGTTGTTTCAATACCGAAGTCTTCAGAGAATATAAAATGGAGGATGTGCAAGAGCATCCAAGCAGGAACTGAGGGTAGAGGCCAGAGAAAATCTCCAAAAGCAACTGAATTAGAAATTGAGAGTGCAATAAATCCTTAAATAAATCATTGTTGGCTTGGTACCTAAATGGGACTCTGAACTGCAGCTTTTAAAAATGTAATGCTTTGAACATAGATGTATCAATCTTTGTGACTGCTTTGTCAAAATAAACGAGGCGTTCCTAACTTGCATGTTGTAAAGCAAAAGTCAACCAGTTGCCAGTGCAAACAGGTTGCAGTGAGATAAACCCCCTAAACTCAGCACTCCCTCTCATTAAGATGAATTAGTTGCCATCAAAAGTATCAGAGAACAATATGCACAGGCTCACTTAGGTCTCCAGGGCATGTGGGGAGATAAGTGGCATATATTAAATGCAATAATTTCCATTGGGCAAGTACAAATGTTCTTTTCTTTATCAGAATGATGATCCAACCCTTTCTTTACATGATTGCTCTCCATGGACATGGAAGAAATTTCTTCCATCAGTCCTGTTCCACCTCCAGTAAGGGAATGAAGAATCTCATTCCTGTCTCTCTCCTAACAAGTAGTTGTAGCAGACAGTTCTCAAGTTACAGCCCGTAACTGGATCACATTTTTCCAATGTAACTTTAAAATCCATCCACTAGTGGGTTTGGACTATTAAAGACGGAACCTGCTATGTACCTACAAATGTCATGGTAATTTCTTAATATGTACTGAAAGATTTTTGTTAAATGGTTGTAAGATCAAATTATTGGTTATTCTATCTGTCTCTTGCCAGGTTCTTTCAGTATAAAACTCCTGCATTGAACCTGTTCATCCAGATACTCTGTTAAGGGACTAGAAATGATAACTATTTAAAGACTTCAGGTTTATGTTCTCCTTTGTTAATGAGCTAGTAAATACGTTTAGATGTACTCTTCTACCAAGTGATATGATTTATACCAAAGAGACATGTTATTTTGTAATCCACATCTGTATGCATACAAAAATACATTTTCATTATCAAGCGGAAGCACAGTGAAGTCTTAGTCAAAGTTTGTCTTCTATGAATAGGTGTCTCCAAGGAACACTTGGTTTCGATTCCCCTTCAATACAAGTCCATACCAGGCATAAAAGACCTGCATGGTAACCTGACACAGGCCTCAAAGCTGCAATGATGGCTGCACTCTGCTGGAACTAAGGAACTGCCAACCACCATGGAGAATGCTATGATAAGAAGGAAAGTGACTCTTCCAAGAACAGCCTTAACCTGTGAGTAAGGGAAAAGCAACTGGTTGTGTAGCTTTCAAGGGAAGATCAAAATTTATTTGTATTACTTTCAAATATGAGCTTTCTTGTAACTGCCAATTAAACACACCAAAATTGTCCCAAACATCTAATAAAAGCTGATAGTGCTACTTTAGGTGACTGGAATATACTGTCTTAACTTCCATTTGTTTAAAACAAGATGCAGTGTGAAGAATAGTATAGTAGGGAATAATACACTTAAATATTGTGGCTGCAAATATTCTATCATTGAATTCTAAGTGGCTCCATTTCTTTTTTTAATTTCAGTTTGTTCATGGTGTTCTTGACCTAGCTACTGTTATCTTTGTCTACTAAAACAATCCCTTATTATGTGAACCTTAGTAATGGCTTTTAGATGAACACGGGCAGGAACACAATCAAAAAAACAGGTCTACAAAATATTACCAAAAAGCTGTAAATAGTTCATTAGAGGCAAGCAGGGTTCAATTAAAGCTGTTAAGGAACCAAGCCATCATAGCATTAAAAATACGTAGCTGTATGTGTTCTAATAAGACAGCACCTGAATTGTTCAGTTTGTAGGAGAAACCTTTTGGTTGAATGAAGCACACTCAAATTTATGGGATCAGAGGAATGGATGGAAAGTACCTCTGGCTCAGCCTCTAATGTGAAGCAGGTTATTGTTGTCATTAGATCTGGTCAGTTGTAGCAGTCTTGAAAACTCCAAAGATGGAGACATTTCTCCTCTCCCTTCAGAGGAGAAAAGATGACCCTACCTGAGCAGTTCGGTTGAACCAGGCGACCTCCAGAGGTCCCTTCCAGCCTCAGGCATTCTTTGATAGGGGAAACTGGAATGCACCTTAATTGTAGGCTCCTTCCCTTAAATGTTAGGGAGGGAATACACTTTCACAATCAAGTGTATCATCTGTATGATTAATGTTGTATAGTGACCTCTCTGAAGATATAATGTATTCAACTAAAGAGCAAGTATAGTAGTGCTGCTTATGAAATGTGACTTAAAGTGCTCTATGAGCCTTGAAGAACGTTATCCCTCTTGAAGGTCACTTAAACTAAAAGAATGTACAAGGACAGACTGCACGGTCAGAAAATCACCCAGGCAGAGGCAATGTTAATGTCACCCAAGCTGGGAACAAAAATGAGTGGGAAGAAATGGATGTTGCTTAAAGTGAAGACAGTGGTAGCTTCGGCTCCGAGCAATCTCAGCAGAGCTAAAACTCTTGCTCTACAATAATGTGAGGTTATTTCTAAGAGTCAAAACTTGGGATTCAGTACAACTACATTACATTTTCTCTCATATCTGCTCCTGGGACGTGACTCAGAGAAGTCTTGAGACAGCTGGAGGAACTGAGTTGTTTCAAGTGTGTTCTGTCTTATTGTTTTGGTTTTGATAACTTCTGATTTCCTATATTGTAATAAAGAATGTAACCTTTTACTTTGCTAGACTAAACTTTTTGCCTTTTTGGATTTGTCTAGCATTAATGATAGCTTCATACTATTGTGCCAAGTATAAAGCATCTTGTCTTTTTCCCAAAATAGCTGTATTTATTATAGTATAACAGAGAAATTGAAATCCAGAAAAGGTTCAGGCAGCCAATTCAGGGTGACTTTCCCACCAAGCTGCAGAGGTTGATTTGATAGCTAATGTAGCCAAGAGCTAAATATGAAAGAGAAATACCAGCCAGTAAGAATTCTCTGGCAAGTACAAGGCAGAATACAATTCCTCTGACTACCACTTCATGTATTTCATACAGTCCAATTTCTGCTACATTGTGTAACCCCAGGAGTGGCAAGGGTGTGCAGAAGGCGAGCAGTTCTTCCATTTCTTATTTACAAAAAATAACTAAATAAAGGACAATTGTCAGGAAAAGTCTTGTTGGAAGGTCTGGAGGAGTAAGAAGTAGTGGATGATCCCATCACCAAGTGAGCCAGTCCAGGATACAACCCTGTTCTTCCATCAGTGCTGTATGTATTTGGACAAGTGTTTACACCCATATACTGTGTACCTCTATGAAATGTATATTGATGATACCTCAAGGCAAGATTAAACAGGAGTGGTAGTCCAGAGAGTGGCAAAAAGGATGATTAAAGTGGGTTGTTTTCATCTTCCTTCTCTTCCCTTCTCCCTTATTTAATGTTTTGCTTATCCTCTAATTTTAAGGCATATCTCAGTGGATAAAACCTGATGTGGGAAATAAGCAAACAACATGCTTACTGTTTGCCTGCAGTTGTGCACTCAATGGTGCTTATCATATCAGTCTGGGCACCCAGTTTCATTTTTTTCCTCATTAGACTGAACATATGCTTTCAAAATTAAACATAGGCACTCAGCAGGAATGCAAATCTCTGCTACATATTTGGGCTGTGGGAGGAATATCCCTGTGGAGGGAGCCAATGTAGATAAGACTGCACTGCTTCAAAGCATAGAGGAAGCAAGTGAGTATCTGAGATGTGTTTAGATGCAATGAAGCTTCTTCTGAGGCCCAACCCTTCTGTAAGCAGAGATGACCGAACAAAATATATCTACAGATGTAGGAGCCTATTCCTAGCTATCTGTCTGGATAAGACTTGGTATTGTTCTTTGCAAGCAAACCTGATGTTAAATGTGACCTAATTCTTGGTATAAAAGAAAAGCCCATGGGCTACAGATTGAAATCCTGAAAAACAGACTGTCAGAATGGCAATGTGAAAAAACCCCAGTAATTATCTCTTTTTTTCTGTGTTGCACTTCTCTAGGCATATTTGCAACAGGAAAAGAACTCACACTTAGGGTATCCTGTAGCATTTTGTGTGTATTGCTGCTTGTCATGCAAATTATGGTTCCTGCTCATTTCTTTTATGACAAAATTTAACCCTTCGGATTGAAATGGAGCACCAGGATCAGGTCAGCCTTGCAGCTACTGGTAATAGTGCATAAGTAGATAGCTCAAAAATTTATAAAGGAGTTAACTGTATAGGCCACTGGACCACAAAATTGCTTTCCAAAACCATAAAACAAATCCAACATCAATAAAGAAGATCCCAAAGCCACAGATGACACAAAAGAATGAAGTTTACCATGAGAATTTGGACCATGGCAATAATTATGAAATTTGATAAATAAAAATTCAGAATCTTCCCAAGAAAGGATGTTTCCTGTGCTACAGAGGACATCTGTACATGTCTCAAATGCCAGCCTTAAGTTCCAGATTTGTAGCCACAGTGGAACTTCAGGATTTCATTGTAACTTCTGTGATTTTTTTTTTTTTAAATCCTTAAACAAGTAAATTCTTGACTGGTGTGTGATCTGCTGTATTTTGGGAGCCTGTGTCTATCTTGACTGCTTTTTCTCCTTTCAGCTGCAAGAGAAAGAATTGCAGTCTGAAATACTTTTCCTCGCAGCACGTCAGTTTGAGTCCTGGAAACTGCATATTATTCCTGCCAGCTCATGCAACTACAACATCACAGCAATCAGTAACAATACTTCCATTGTTTGAGGTATGTGGTTTTCAGACTGTTTGGAATGCTGGTCTTGCTTATTCGTTCAGTTTGTTAACCTTTTCTTAAGTCAAGAAACAACTTACTTTTGCTGTATACTGAAAACGAGTTAGGGTGTGGTGATATAGAGAAGTGTCTGAAGTGGAAGAGGGTTTGTAACAAACTTGCAGAGTTGAGCACTGTAATACACGAAAGTGACTGAAATCTGAGCTTAGGTACAGACCCAAGCTAACCAACCAGTACTGCTTACAGACTCTGGAGTTTTAGAATGTTCCTGAGCTCATCCTTACCTGAGAAAGACCTTAACACCCATGAATTCTTTACGCCTACAAGTAGATACGCTTTATTTCAGGACACTTTGATAAGTTAAATAGTGAGCTAATTTGCCTACCACCATCACTTTCCTCCTTGATTTGCGAGAGACTTCAGAGAAGAGAGTTCTCGTTTTTGGAGAGAGGGATGATGTGAGGAAAGGGATTATGTATGTGGGTTAATGAGTTATGGTTCTGTTTGAAATGCCCTTAGGTGCCTGAGGACAGTGCACAGGGTGGACATAGGTTGTAGCACAGGACTTGAGATCAACAGCCTTCCAGCATGGTAAGAGGCACAGTGTGTGACACTGCAGATTGTAAATGACACTAGAAATACCATATGCAGGCAGCTGAATCCTGATCTCGGAGTTCAGTATAAATATTGTCTTAGCTTGTGATGCTTGTGAGTTTACAAAGATAGTAGTGTTGCTCTGGCAATAAAAACAAATGTATTTTAAATTTGTTCTTTTTAACTGGGTGTGTTGGGTGGCATGTCTGTCTGTAATTTCTTAGGTTTTACAGTAAGTATTGCATTTGTGATTTGTTAAGTGCTTTTCTTTTATGTGGGTAGATCTTTATTATGATCAGAAAGATAACAGTAGGCAGCCTGGAGCTGAGCCCTGCTCTTCTAGGTTCCTCTTCAGATGTCTGTGGAGATCCTGACTCAGTGCTTATGTGTTTCTCCTTTTCTATTAGAACCAGTTGCACACACACTTTGCCTACCAACACAAATCCTGATGTACAGGGGAGCAGCAGTCAGTAATTTAGGAAATCCAAAGCAAAAGCACTAGGTTAGAGGATTTGGCAATAAAAGTAGTCCATTCATCATAGCCTGTCAGTATAGACTACCAAAGAGGCTTTATTTGGTTACCTAATGTGTGTGTGCATTATTGTATCACTGGCAGTCCTATCTAGGGGCTAATTTTGATTTAAGGTTCTTCCAGTGGAAAAACAAAAGATCTAAGAGATTGGTTTGCTTAGCAGACTATGGTTAAGTGATGTGCTGTTAGGATTTGCATAGGAGTGTATGGGTAATACACTGATGGAGATTGCTTTGCCTGAAACCTTCTAGTGGTAAATACTGACTCACTGTCTCTTCATGCTGTTAGCAAGTCTGCAGGACTTCTAAGGGTCTGCCCAGTTGCTCACGTAACTGCTGCTCCACATCTAGCAAGGGTCAGCATTTATCAAAGGGAGTACAGGCAAGAGTAAATTTTCTTACAACAGATGGGTAAACAAGAAGAGGAAGAAAAACCTTGCTTAAGAAAGGGTAACTTTGGGTATGCCAAGATCCGAGAGGCATCAGATCTGGAAGACACAAGTAAGACCCCACAAGGGGATGGTTTCATATGGTTGGTATGTAAGAACTGTTTTTTAAGGACAATCTAGGAACGATCTGTAGTACTGCTTTGACAAACAGGACACATAATTTCAGGAATGTATGTGTTAGCAAAAGCAATTCCATTTAAAATATCTCTAGATTCAGACTCACAGCTGCTTCTCCAGGAAAATGAAATCCAAGGGGCACAGATATCCACTGACACTTGGCAGGAAGTCAGCATGGACACCTGGGAAAGGGCGATGCTACAAGCACATGCTGACAGTGTTGAGCAACAGCTTGACCTGGCTGCTGCCATGGGAGAGCAGAGCAGAGAGGTTCCTAACCAGCCTCCCCACTAAAGCACAAACCTGCTATTAGCCAGGACTGCATTTCATCTCTAAGCATGACCCAGTAGCAGTCCTGTGGGCAGAGCTGGAGGGGAGGCAGTAGACATCACATGCCCAGGCCTCAGGAGAAGTGGAAAGCCGCCAGGTTCTCACTGCTGCTTGCTCACCGGTGAGTCAGGGCTGGATGGTGTCCTCAGGCTGGCAAGCCTGCATACTGTTCAGTTTGGTCTTAGGGCATCCCCACGTAGCGAATTACTTTAAGGGCAATGAATACTGATTTTTCTTTTCCCATTTGTAAGTTTTTAACGTTCTATATATTTAAGGTTTCCTTTTTATTTTCAGTACTAGTATTCTTGGTATAAGTAAAATATTTCTCTTATTCCTGCTTTCCATCTCATGAATTAAGCATCATCTTTTCTAATAAAATTAATATCCAGTTATAAATTAAGGTGATACATGGGTAGCAGTTAGCAGGAAAAGCACTTTTCATTCTGAAATGAGTAATACTTCGAGTTTCCATTTTTTGGGGGGTGTAGAACAAGATCCTATTAGTGGAAGGTGTGAGAAAAACAGCACTTGGTTTAACCCATTGTAGTTGTGAATGTCTTTCCTAAAAATAACTAGAGGTTAATAGGACATAGTATCTGACAAAACAATAAGAGGAATATACATGGTATAGTAGTCATAACCTTGAGTTTAACCTCAAGATCCTGTCTGAGTCAGAATTATGAGTGAGGTGGTTTTCTTCTTTAATTTTGTAACCTTAGCCTTCAATACTTTCAGCTTTGCAGATTAATATCAGCAGTCAAAGCAGGTTTAGGAGCTACCAAGATGTTCTGAAATAAACAGAATTTGGACACTGTGAACCAGGAAGGGGGAGGAGAGGTTTCAGTTCTTTGTGAAATGCTGAGCAGTATTAACTGCTGCAAGGTATAAGGCTCCACAGTCTCTAATAAAACTAACACAGGTAGTAATCAGTTGCATATGTAGCTCCTGCAGAGGAATATGCATACAGCAAACCTAAGTATAATGGATGTTTTGGCTTATATTTCTTCAGAGGAATGAAAACTTTAAAAGGAAAAAAAAAAAGTGTTAACAAGCAAGATCTAGGTTTAATTTTTCCTTTTGCTGAAAGCCTGTAGCAAAAGACTAGAAAAGTTTTGTCTTGTGAGGTTGTGATCCGTGCTCTAGACTGACTAATGCTGCCAGTGCTTGTTTGTTGTCTTCTAGATTAATAGCATGAAATATCTTGCTCAGAAGATTGTAATGTGCTTTATTGATGGAGCCTCAGCCAGTGCTGCAGAAGGAAGGGCAGAGCAGAAGCTTCCTGGGGTGTCAAGCATGTACATAGGTGCTAAATGGTCAGCATGCAATCTGAGCAGTCTGAGGACATTCAAGGCCTTAAAATGGAGGTGTGGCTCGCTTTTTAATGTTGTTGAAGGCAGGATATACAATCACAGAATCATAGAATCATAAGGCTGGAAGAGACCTCTGAGATCATTGAGTCCAACCGTGCCTGTCTCCCTACTAAACCCTGTCCCTAAGAAACTCATCTATCTGTCTTTTAAACACTTCCAGGGATGGTGACTCCACCCTTTCAGTGAAGAAATTTTTCCTAACCTCCACTGGCGCAGCTTTAATATAATTAACTTAAATACAGCTGCTGCTTTGTTAGCAGATATAGACTCAGGGCTGTGCTTTCACCACCTGAGCAGGTATGTTTCTTTCCTCCTCTGCTCATGGCAGTGTGAAACAACTTCAAGAACCTATCCACGTCCTGTCACTCTCTAACACTCTGACATCAATTGTTTCGTATTAAATGAGGCTCGCATTACCCCTGTGTTCATTCTTTGTGCCTGTCTGCATTAAACTATGACAGTGCCACTGCATTTAGGAGGACAGCCCGACCACAGAAATAAGGAGGAGAGAGGTATGTGCACACATATAGCTGAAGACCTAGGAGAAATGTATTTTTTCAAAACAGTGCATTCATGTTTTCTTTATACTCTTCAATTAAAATTAAAGCATAGATAGAGTCAGATCAGCTTTGTGGCTTAAAATTAGAATTTCTGAAAGAGTGCTAAAGAAATCAAATGGAATGACATGATTCGACTGTTGTATAGGTAGTGGAATATCTTCTGTCCTCCCAGTCTGAGACAGAATTGAGTGGCTGAAATAAAACCTTTAAAATCCTCAATGAAACACTCATTACGCAATGTTTTGTGAGAGAAATGAGACGTTATAATAATCATTAAGAAGCAGAAAGCAGTAATAAAGAATGATATAGGATCAGCAGGTGTAATATTCCGCTTTATGTTAGCTTAGTCTAAACTCTATAAATGTTTAGTTTATTGTACTGAAAGAGAATTTCTTTAGAATATGTCTGGGGGTTATCTCTTTCCCCTAGCCAACTGCCGACAAGCAACTCTTAGAATTTCTCTGTGCAGTGCTAGACTTTTCTTTTTTCACCAAATTCTTGTCTAGTTTACTTAACCTGAAAAAGAACCCAAACCTCACTGTGTAAAAGTAATCTAATAGCATTGTGATTGTCCATTTGAAGTTGAGCTCTAATAACAATTGAATGTGAAGATGGGGAGATAAAATATGTAGAGCAGAAGAAAATTAAACAAAGAAAGCAAAAGAACAGGGCAAACCAGTTGATTGGGGAGGCAGTGACACTTCTCCTTGGTGTGTGACAGTCAATTAGGAATTCATAAGTGATGGCGTGGTAGTAGAATGGTAACTTGCTCAGTCTCAATAACTGCTGTCTCTTGGAAGGGTGAAGGAGTCATCCATTCAGGAAGAGGAAACTTGATTTTTATTTGTAATTGCTTTTGTTTTTAATTGATGGGAGCTGTTAACACCAGTGTCCTCAGGCTGTAACAGTTTATTCAGGAGAGCTTAGTGAAATTACTAAAATGGAATTGCAGCTGGGAGGAACACGTGGCAAGACAGTGAGGACTGCCAAACATCATGGAATATCGTTAGTGCGGCAGCTTCCGCAGATCTGTGCTGCTTTCTAAAAAAGACTCTTCAAAACAAATTTTACCCCTCATTACACATCAGAAGTAGAAGTGTGGACAAACAAGAGCTTTTATTTTGCTTTCCAGCTGCAAGTATCATCCCAGAAATTCAGTGGCTCCTAATATTTAGGGGACTTCTTCATACTTTTTAGTAATGAGACATTCTTTCCACTTAATGAAGTATTCTGCGTTCTGTACAGCTGAGCTACGTAAGTGTCCAAGTCATGTGAAGACTTAGACAGCAATGATAACCAAAGAATATGTTGTAATGGTTCACATAACACATTTTGTAAAAAAAGGTTGAAATGTCTTTTTTTTTTAATAAATCTTTCATGTACAATCTTGGCATTTGAGAAAGGAGCAGGAAAGCAATACTGTGGCCACTTTATATGAGAAATGGCATATGAAGACTTACATTTGTGTGCGCAGGAAGTCAAACAATAAGGAAACTAAACCCAGGAAACAGGGATTTTATTACATACAGGATAGTAATTAGATATTTTATGCTGGTTTAGGGTAAAGTTTTCACTCTGAGGGGAATTTTTAAAGGTAATAGGTCCTCAAAGGTCTGCTGAATGCTCGAATTCTAATAAACAGCCAACTTCCAACTTTACAATAATCAGCTATTTGAAAATTAATGTTTTCCTAGCAAAGAACTATCCTAAATGTTTCCCACTTAAACTGTTAGATAAATATTTGCATTTCTTCAATGATGCATGTTCAAATTTGCATGGTACAGTTTTGATTACTGAAAGTAATTACAGAATTGACATAAATGTGTAGTACATCTCATAATTTCCTCCTCTCAATGTGTCTTATGTGCTTTAAATTTATGTACCAGGAGAGGGATGTATACTTTGTAATTACAGTTAAGGATGGTATATTGCCTGGTCTTCCATGACTTATAGTATGGAGCCAGGATTTATAGACTGCTCTTCATCTGTGTCTATTTGGATTATGTATTGTTAACCAGCTCTTTGTTAGTGCAATGTACTGATTAATCATTTTGGTGTGCCAGTATTAAAATCTCATCAAAATTAAATAGCATGAAAATGCCTTTTTCAAAAAAAGCCAAAACCTGAAATGGAAGGTGTTCATCTGAGAGACTGGAATTGTTATGCTCTATATTAGGGAGGAATTGTACTTTGAGATATTACAATCATAAAATCAGAGAATTATTTGGGTTGGAAGGGACCTTAAAGATCATCCAGTTCAACCCCCCTCCTGCCCTGGGAGTTTTACTATGGAAATTGTAAATCTTGGGAAGATTGTGCACACATGCACACACACTCTGACCTCGCAGAGGAGGAAGGGAGGCAGGTCAGTCTGACTCTCAGAAATCTGGTTTCTGTCTGTCTTTTTTTTTTCCCCACTCAAGAGACTTTGTAGATAAATAAGCAACTACGTAGCTCCCACTGTACCTTCTTTTACTCCTGTTAACTCTAGAATATAAAAAAGCCTGGCTGTACATTGACTAGTCTGGCTTTCCTTAGGAAGCCCACAGGATGTCTCAGCTGGTACTCATTCACTGTCTGAGTGACAGTATTTCGAGAAGTAATCTGCCTCCTGCCTTTGTCCAGGCAATGGTCATATTTTATCGTGAACATTCCAAATTATTTAAGGGTGTTAAACTTTGTCTCTGGTACAAAGCTCTGCATTGCATTTGAATGTATCAACATTTTAAAGGGAATTGAAGTTCACTATTCACTATCTGGATCATTAGTAACAAGGATCTAGGGAGAGCCCAGCAAATACATACAGAAATAGTCTGGACCCATTTCTGCTCCTTTTCTCTAGGTTTAGTAGCAGTCCAGCCACTTGAATATCTCAAAGACATGGAAAGTGTGGTGTAAAGCAAAGAATAAGGCAGTAAAAAGAGGTTCAGGCAATGAGTGTAGTTGATCCAACGTAAGCAAATAATGAGCAATAAGCCCAGCTGGATTCAAGTAGGCTCCATTTATTGGTGTCTCCTTGCTGTGCTGCTGTTGGAGGGTGGTATTGAATCAAGGTAGCTGGTGCTCTGTCCTGGACCTGGGTTTCATGCAGCCTTACCGGGGAAGGTGGGGGGTTTTTGTGAATGTGGTAGGTATTATGCTGTACTCTTATGATTTCAAAATGGCAAAAATACAAAGGGAGCCTACAATTAGTCCTTGTGTGCATGCTATCCACTTTCCTTCTGAAGCCTGTGAGGACAGATAAAAGGCTTTTCTAAACTATCAATGGATTTGTTTGCCAGATGCTTTCCAGATGAGTACAGTGAGGGTAGAGAAAGAAGGACTTTTGGCTCAACATAACTCCTTTGATTCCTTTCATATTTCTTTCAAAACAAGCTTTTGTTTGTTTTTTAAGGAACAGGAAAAAAAAATCTTGGCTAATAGAAGGCTTTTTAGAGGGAAGATCAGTTTGAGTAGTATTGTATAGAAATATTTGGTATCTTTAATCCTTGAGGGTTGGAGGAAATTCCTCAATTTTTTTTTACATTCTCAGAAGGATTTTAATTTTAAAATTAATGAATGTTAGTTTTGCTAAGTCTAAAAATAATAAAATTGGCATTTTGATTACTTGCATCACTTTTTTCCTCCTGTGTCCAGTATGTAAGAGGCCACTTGTTCAGTGCACTCTGAGAAACAAAATTGGAAACAAGATACTACTTTGTTTTCTGTTTATACCCTGACATTTCTAAACAAGAGAAGAATGCAGAACACTTGTAGAAGAGATTCTTTTCTTCGAGTTTTGCAAGAAATAACAAATGAGAAGTTTGACTATGACTTTGATTTGGCAATTATGTGGTTTGTGAGAAATATTAAGAACAATTAGAAATGCTTAGAGAGTCATACATTGTAAATCTCTCTACCCAACATAAATCCCAGACTGTGTTTCCTTCTGAAGACAAGAAGTCACTCACATTTTTGTGTGTGACAAACTATTTCAGCATTTCGATTGCTGATAAACTATAGTACATAAATCGTAAAGATTGAAGGTTCCAAAGGGTAAAGAAGCAATTAAAGAAGCAATTAACTGTTCGTTACTGTCATGACTGGAAGTGGAGCATGATTTAACAAACCAACCAACCAAAAACCCCATCTTGTTCCTGTATAAGCTCGTTCAGAGCTTGTTCACAGGTTTGGTGCTGAAGGCCTTTAACAATAACAGAACAGGGCTTTCCATCACAGAAGTGTTCAGCCATGGGTACTAGAGCCTATGGCATCCACAATCCATATTCAGCAGTCAGGAACACAGACTGCTGTAAGCAGTGGCTGGTCAGTTGATAAGTAACGTCAACAAGTTGTGTTTGTGATGAGCTATCAGTGTCATTTCCTTCTACTCACAAGGGAAGGACACATGTTTCTGTTTACAAATTGTACTTTGTGTAATTGGCCAAGTATATTATCCAGATCTTCATCTTCAACACGCCTATGGAAGCGTTTTTAAATTACCATTCAGCTGGAACTATAAACTTGAGTTTGGTGCAGCTTGATTGCTTTGCTGTGAGGAAGCAGGCAGAAATAATTCAAATGTTGGTTCCCCTTCACCGTGCTTTCCTTAAGTCTCTCCAAAAGACAGACTAGTTTTTCTGCTAATGGCCTGCGAAAGACCTCAGGAAACACCTGAACGCAAAGAATCATGGGCTAAGACCATGATCTGCTGTTTATTGTACAGAAGTAGGCAAGTAAGGGAACAGAACAGACCTAATAAAGCACATACGTTTTTGTAGTGAGAATGCTTAGCATAACTCTATACCACAGACTGAATTGCAGGTCTAGAATATCTCTTTTCCAGTGCCAAAAACTGAAAAATGTCAGTGTATTTGCTCTATAGCTAATTCTGTTCATTGCAATTCTTTCAATTCATTACTGAGACAAGCTGAAAAGCAAAGGTCACAATTTGCTTAAGCTGCCACTGCTGAATTCATCAGGCAGGAAGGAAATGCCTTCTGCAAGGAAATTTGGATGGTAACTATTACATTCTCTGCTTCATTCATGTACACGATAAAATCATGCTGATTCCTATAAAGATTTCCCTGTCCCTGTATTGCCAGTGTGCTTCCCCAACCCTGCTCCTCACAGAACTTGTTCCAAATTACTCTTCCCATTTGGTGCAATCAGTTATTTCTGGCGCAGGGTCTGTTTTTTCAGTATTCATCACAGCTACTTCATCTAGTTCTGTGTGAGTCTGTTACTGAATTTGGTTTCAGAAACTCCAGCTTGTTCATGGTTTTCAAATGAAATCTTAAGATTTCCATTCTAAGATTAGCATTGAAAAATGAAAGTCATCTGAATTTGGAAAGAGAAAAGAAAAATCCACTCATTGTAGACTCTAATTTCTGGCTCATTCCTGGAAAACAATTTTGTATAAATGCAGTGTTACTGATGCAGTATTTCATGTGTTTCAGTTTACTGCATAATTTATTTGTTGGGTTGGATTTTTCCATTATAAATTATTTTTGAGGGTCTTTTTGTGGTTACTTACACAGCTGAGAGTGTTGTACAGTAGTTTTCCCAAACACACCCCAAGAGGAATGGTGAGAATAGGTGTTTCTCCTGATGCCTGATAGGATCACGGCATGCTTGTTAGCTCATGCTAGAGTCAGTCTTTCCTTGGCTTCTCTAGAGTATCTGCAGCTGGGTCAGGAATTGCACTGTGGGATAAAGCTTTCTCCCTCACAGTAACAGCTTGCAGAGGCTTCCTCTGAGCAGATGTACCAAACCAAGAATTACCTGATGTAAAAGGAGAAACTCTGAGAAACACCACAAGCCCCATTTCAGGCTTTTCAATGCCTACAATATAGAGTAAGACTGCAGAAAAGCAAAGACAGCCTAACCCATCAAAACCAATAAAAGCAGTCACAAAGGAAGGCTTGGACCTCTCTTTTGATACTCCAGCCTTAGTGCTTCTTAGTTGATGGAAAATTGCCAGGAAAATGATTGTTCATTGCAGTCCTCCCATGTTTTTTTTTCCTGGAGTCTTTCTAAATCAAAAAATCTTAGCTCAGAAACAAGGGAGCTGTAAGGATAAAACCCAGAGCAGTTCTAACAAAGATCCAGCATTTACTGGGGAGAGTGTTGGTGGTATGGGGAAGAGCATGATTCTGATTAAGTGACTTCTAGGCAAGTGCCCAAACCTGAAGGAAACCATTCATTCCAGAGGATGCATTCAGGCTACACGGCACTTAGTTACTCGACCAGTTGCTATGCCTGTGCCATGGTTGGTTGATTATTGTGGGTGGGGGAGAAGTCAATCCTTGCCCAGCAGCCCAACCAAGGACCTTGCAAGAGCTAGAAACCAGCAGAGATGAGAGACGGAGAGAGTGGCATCTGACTATAAACCTCTTCACGTTAGCCAGCTTCTTACCTAATAGTTCCTATATAATTCAGTATTACCTGAAGCGGGTAATTCCCCATGAGTTCCTAAGTGTAATACCAGAACTCCAGATGGGCTAGATCTACCACATTTCCCTAGTATAACAGAAAAAAAAAATGTCTTCACACGTGAAGTGATCAACTTACTGGGTGCTTTCTGTCTGTGGTAAATCTGTATTATTTATCCTCTTCAGTTGCTCTCCTGTCTGTAGCTGTTCTTTTTTTTGGACATTTGATCTAAAGCCCTACATATTATTCAGCTTGGAAAAACAAGCCTGTCACTGTCTTATCATTTTTTTCCCCTTTCCTTCATCTCTGCCTTGAATATTCCCCAGTGGGAGAGCCCGGCCTCTGCTTTCCTCAAGGTATTAAACATCCTTGCTGCTAGGCTCAATGACACGTACCAGGGGACTCTGCAAGCCTGACAGGTATAAATATTATACAAAGCGATGGCCTTAAGTAGGTAGATGTGGCTGCATAAACTCAGTTGCCAATGTCCTCATAACCAAGAATAGTTCTTCTACTGCTCTTGGGATATGAAAGATAAATGAATATTAATGTGCTAGAGCTATCTACTAGTAACAAATCACAGTGCTTTAATGTTTGTGCATAGAACTTGTGGAGCTCTCCAATGCTCTGTCCCTGGGGAGAACCAAGTAGCAATTCTTTTGCACAAGGTCTATTAGACGGAGTACAAAACATAATGTATGTCTTGGGGTTGTCTGTCAACTTTCCTGCACAAACTGCAGATAAGGAAAAACTAAGAATTTTCTGCCCACCCTTGGGTGACCTGTTTAGCAGCAAAGCCTTGTACATCACTTGCAAGTTAACAAACAAGCCAAACCCACTCAGCAACCTCCCCTGACACTTAACTTCTCTGCTACGCCATATTGTCCCCCAGTTTTTCCTTTGTATAGAGTTGTTGGCTTAGGCACTTGTTGTCTCTTCAGTGTTCAGGACACCAGAAACCTCAGCTATGCCAAAAATCTTTCATGAAGTATTCAGAGAACATTTTTCAAAGTCATTCCTCCATCTCACTATAAACCCATACTCTCTCTGCTCAGGCTAACAAATATGAGCAGAAATATATGAACTGCATTAGCAGTCAGTCATAAAACACTGTCTGTTTTGAACACGGGCTGTATGTCACTTAATTTCCATAGCATCCCTGAACCCATGTAGCATGGGGTGGCACTTCCTAGTGACAAACTTCAGCTGGAAAGCTAATCACTCTTTACAACTTGCCTTATTCATACGAGCACGTATGGCTTTGCAGACACTGAGGAGGCTGTGCTGTGCAGACAGGACTTGTGACAGTGGCATCTAACAGTTTTTGCCCTGACTCTGTTTGATACATTTTCCTGCATGAAGTGGAGGCATGGTGGTGCCCTTTCTTTTGTCTATTGGATGGCAGAAGGGAGGGGTCTGGCCAGGGTTGTGCTCTCCTAGTTACGAGAAAGGTGAAGTGAGGATACTGAGCCTGAGCAAGCAGAAGGGAGTAACAGAGGGAAGAGAAGTGCGTATGTGTTGTAGATCCCAAGGAGAGGGGCAGGGTAGGGTGCACGGATAGGGAGCTTGCTAGAGGCAGGTTAGAACAAGCAACTGCAGCTTCAGCAGACCAAACAAGCAAGAGCACAGCCTCAGTTCTGCACTGGCTACATGAAAACTGAGCTTCCTGGTGGCTGCTCACTGCTCAAGCACAGCCCTGGTGGAACACTGACAAGACAGCGGGCACAGGGATTTCCACCACCTCCCTAGGCCCTGCAGAGAAAGCAGTTTCTTGTTCCTTCCTTCAAATGGTCAGAGGTAGGACACATACCAGTCACCACTAATTCCATTCCATTGAAAATCCATTCCCTGAGAGGTGGGTGTTTGTTTCAGCTCTATTGCTAGTGCTGGCAATTTAGATAAACAACATCCATAACGAGTGTCCACCATGGCTAGAACCATTAACCAGCCAGCGCTAATGTAGTTGTCACGGTACCTGAAGGAGCTAACCAAGATAGCTGGTTCCCTGATAACAAAAGCTGTCTCTTCCAGTGCTGTCAGAGTTCACTAAAATACAAACTCTGTTACAGGAGAATGAAGAGAGTTTTTTTGTTGAAGTGTGTGCGGATTTGATACATTATGCAAAAGTTCATGAGTGCATGTCCCCAGACACCAGTAATACCGCTGTTCCTTCTTGGAGCTGTCAGCAGTAGTGAAGCAAAAATTCCTGTATTCTTCCAAATGAGGGGGGGTTTGGTGGCTTTTCAGCAGCTACTTCTTGTACCTTTGCATAAATCTACAACAGCAGTTATAGTAGACCTTATAGTACACCTAGGCATAACTAAATTGTGAAAACTTTGTGATAACCAATAGGAGAACCAGGAGACACTGCAGGTCCCTGAAGTACCCTGTGTAGTGCCTGTATCATGCTACATAGCGTTAATGTTGTCAGGCTACTGAAAACATGGGACCTGTAGCTCAGCTCAACAATAGGTATAGATTGCTCATAAGATAGTCACGCTCCAAAAGCTGCAAAAAGTACATGTCAAGAAAATTATTTGTGTATGCAGATACATTTTTTAGCCAGCCATTGCTTAACGTTTAATCACCTCAGTCCATGTGCTGAAGTCGCAGCAGCATCTGCAGTGCAGCAGTATCATGAACTGCCTGGACATGGGACTGGATTAGAGCTCCCTTGGGGCTGAGCAGCAGCAGCACAGTCGTTCCCGAAGAGGTTTGGGAGTGTCAGGGTGTGTAGATGACTGTGCTTCTCTGCGGTGTACGCAAATGAACACAACAGATGCAAATAAAACTCCTGAGTCCATTTTCATGTTTACCTTGTTTTGCTGTACAGCGTGTTTGTAAAAGCCTGCTGGTTAAACACAGCTAGCACTGCGTAGGAACATCGGGGGTCACGTACACATTCCTGGCACTGTGTCAGGCACTGGAGAATCAGAGTTGACACTCATAGGTGGAGCTCTCTGAGATCGCTGCGAATACAAGTTTCACAGACTTCTCTCAGAACATTGCCTGCAGGGCACAGATGTGATATGGGGGGATGAATACACTCCTCTCTTTGTTTCATGTTTGTAATAACATGACTGTTTTTGTTTCTTTAGCTGAGCTTTTAAAACAATGTTTTTCTTCCTCCTACAGTGCCATAACTGCACTGTAGCGTACAAAGCACCTAGATGTTTAGCCTGAGCCCTGCTAGATGCCCATTCAATAAATGTTTTTCCTTCTTGCATGCTAAAGCAAAGGACCAGACCAGGATGTGTTGGCCATTCCGGGGGGCTGTTGCAGGATGCCTGTGATCTAGGCAATCACCAGCGTGCAGGATGGCTTTTGTGACTGAAACCCTGAAGCTCAGCACAGTGGGTCAGTCTGCTGCTTGGTGCTCTGCAATGTCACCATAGCTCCCTGCTTTTGCTGTGCCAGCTCCAAGTGGTTGTGAAATAACTGTGATGGTCTTTTAAACTCTGGAGAGTAGTGACCGCTGACACTCATTGTCCCACCACGATCCTGACCATACTTTGCTTGTTGCCCTGTGTCCTGGAGATTGTATTCACCACCACTTTTCTTTGTTTAAAGTCTGATTTTCTTTTGCTGAGTTTTCTTATGAATGTTCATTTCACAATATTGAGAAACTTCCCACCAGAAGACAACCTTTACCTTGTTTATTTAGACATATTTCCCTTCCATTTTTTCCACTTCAAAAACGCCATTAAATATTGGGGGCTTTGGTGATAGCCCCACAAACAACTGATTGGGAGTCTCGTTTGTATAGCATAGGTCTGCCTTACATTAAATACACCAGATCAGCATGGGGATCTTATAAAATCTTGAATTTATTTGCATTGATAACCAAAGAAGGACTGCCTTGGTGTTTATAAATACTGAGAGAAAATCCAAGTGAAAGTTCAAACCACTGTGTTGTCTCCTCCATTTACTTGTCAAAAATTGATACAGGGACATTATCTGTGTTTTTCAAAAGGAAAAAGATCAAAAGACATCATAGGAAGACTGGATAAACATTTACACATTCCAATTGACAAATAACTTAGTGCTGTAAAGTCCAAATAGTTAGGAGGGTCTTTCCTTCAATAAATAGTGTTTAGACTAGTCAGACCTGTACTGTATTCTCCTAAGTTTTAATAGAAGGTTTGGCACGTGTGGTTTTCAGCACGCCTGAGGCCAGAGAACAGATCTGAACTGGAAATGCACATAATAAGGAGCCAGTGGTTATTTTATGACTTGAGGAGAACAAACATGTTCTTGCATGATGTGGGACCCTAATTCAGTGATTCTGAAATTCCTCCCATTCTTTAATACTTCAAAGCAATTTGCATTGCAACATAGATTTGCTGGGTTACATTCTCTCTAAATTTAAATTATTTATGGCACAGTAAAGCATTATTTATTTATTTGTTTTTCATTGTTGGAATTAGTTGTGCCTTTACTGTAAGAATTTAATCCCTTGGTTTAAAAAAGAAGCCTGTAGTCTACTTGGGATGGGTTTCCTTCTTAAAACAATTTTGAGGGGGAAAAATGCAGAAATAAACTGAAAATTTCATGCTAGTTTGTCAAATACTGCTTTGGTGTTGGAATCCAGGTCCGGAACCATCTGCTTTTGCTTTCATTTGTCACTGGTATATCTACTTCTACCATGCTACAATTCTCCTGTTCTCATGAACCTCTTCTATAGAAAGTGTTGCCCCATATGTTTTCTCTCACAATAATGGAAGAAAATAAGCCAAAACCATGGTGTGTAGTGATGAGCATGTGTCGTAGCTGCCTGTGGGTTAAAAACTCTTCAGACTGAATGTTGCAGAGGTCTAAGTCAGCGCACAACCTTACCCAAGACAGTAATTACTTACCAAACTGCTAGCCTATATTCTTCATTTGATTTGGGATTTCCTATTAAATCAGCATGTGCTGTAAGTAAATACAGAACTGGAGATGCCTTCACCTATTTTTGGTAAAAACAGAAATGCCAAAATGCCCCGCTGGGGGTGGGAATGGGGCAGGGAGGCATAGAAGTAGGCGTTGAGAGGTGTCTCCCATGCTTTCCCCCTTAATAAAATTAAAATACAGCAACATTATGAAAAAGTGAAATTGTGCAACTGTGTTGCCAAACTGCAATGGTATTTAAATGCAAATGCCCAAGCTTACCACTCTTTGGTCTCCGTAGTTAATACTCCTTGTCTCCTGTTATTCACACCTTGATGTCCTGTGCTAAAAATACATGACAAGTCTCAGTGAGTAGCTATACTTAAAAGACTTAATTCTTCTAAGTCATATGAGCATCATCACATATATTGACCAGGAACATCATCTGAAAATTCTATGTGGCAAGGCATTTGATCTGTACATGACAAACTCTACTTCCTTGCCATGATTTTAAATAATTTTTTTGGAAACAGAAGACGTGTAAGGTGTTAGTAGATTTGTGTAAAACAAGCTACCGTAATTATAATCAGTAATCTTGTGGCACTAAACTGGGGTTATCGTTAGTGAAGATACTTAAATCCATTGTTTTCTTACTCTATTTGGAGGCTGAGTCCATAAACTTTTATGAGCTATAGTTTAGATAATGTTAGGAAATGGTTTGTCTGGAACTAAAATTATCTCATTGTTTGAAACAGGCAGGGACAGGTTTTGGTCTTTTTTGCATTAGTCTATCTGTTATAAAACTGATCTTATCTCTCAAGTATTATGGAACTATCTTAAATTTCTGGTTTTATACATGGAAATACTTGGCTTCTGGATGACTGTGGCTGCATGTGAGTACAATAATTAATGATCTAGTTCATGAGAAGAGAGATCTATGGGAAGTAAACCCATGAAAGAATGTTTATATTGGTTGTTGGTTTGGGGTTTTTTTATATGATTCTCAGGTTTATTTGGGTGAGTAACTTTGTGATTGTTAGAAATGTGTTTCCTTTGACGTATTCACATCACAACTGGGACTAAATGCATTCTGGAGGCTGAGTGTAAATTCATTTATGTTGTAAATCAATGGCAGAAGAAGACTTCTGTCCAGGTTTTCTGTATTATCCATCTACTTTGACTTTTAAGAAGCAAGTGGTGACTTATTTCTAGCCTTTTTGGTTTTATATAGGTTTATAGCTTAAGTCCATGAAAGTCGCCTTCTTCTCAAGCGCTTTAAGAAAATAGTTTTCTTCTAAAAAAGAACATGTATGCTATCAGCAAACCGAAATGCGCTGCATGTGTGGATACCACTAATGAAAGACGACAGTGCTTTCTTCACCAAGTTGTTTTTCCACTCGGATAATATACTTAGTATTTTCTGGTCAGTTATAGTTCAGGAAGAAGAGGAATTTTGTACAGTGTTATTTTTGCTGTACCCAGTAAAAATTTCTTCTTGCTGATCGTAGCTGAATCTCAGGGAATTGCTGTTCTCATGCAAAATAATGCTCTCAAAGAACAGTACTAAGTGTCACTGATCCCTGGTTTTAGGCTGTCACTCTTAGTAGGAGTTCACACTGTGTTCAAACAAGTTCAGTGTTGTTTGCACTGACAATGTACCAAGTAAGCACTCCACCCAAAAGCACAGCCAAGGTCTTGGAGAAAGCATTGTTGAACAAAGGCACAGTCAGGAAGGAGCTGGAATTTGATGGTCAGAATTATCGTTCCAACAATCCCAAAGCCCCCGAATTTTTGAATCAGGGCTTTGATTCAGGCTGAATTTTTCACTGAAGTCAATAGTTTTCAGACAAAGATTTTTTTTTTCTCTTTTTCCTTCTTTGATCAAGAACAGTTAAAAGAATTCAGCTCTCTTAGAAGTACCTCCCTTCTGCTACGTATTTATTAATTGAGTTCTTGGCATAAGGAAGGGAGAAACTATTTCTGGCTATTAGAGTAGCTGTGTGAACTGGGAAAGCCTCCAGCTTCTAGAAATATGTGTAAAGGCTTCAAGAAGATCCAAATTTCCAAATAATTTTTACCCCTTTGCTTGGTCAGCTGTCAGTATTTGATAAATAGAGTGGGACTATCATCAATATTTAACAGCTTAACGCAAATATTATTCTTCATAGATTTTAAAAATAGTATCTGAAATGCAAATCAAGTGCTTTAGTCTATGGTTTGGTAGTAACAGAAGCAAGTGATAAAATCTCCTTTGCCTCCATACAAAGGCATAGAGAGGGAGAAAAGTGTTGCCAGTGGTAACAGTCTTCCCTGCTGGGAAACAAAACAGTGAGATTCCTCACTCCTCCCACCTAAAGTCATGTGCCAAGGGAAGTTCCATGATAGAAGTTTGTTGTGAAGTGTTTCTGAGTAAGGAACAGCAAGATATGACAATTCAAACCGGATTACCAGCCAAGTCTTCAGTAACAGATCCTCTCCTGTCTTCAGTGACTTATCACCTGGACCCCTTGAACTGCTCTGCACTCATATATTGCAATTCAAAACCAAATTCTTTCTGGAACTTTCCCTATATTCAGAGAAATTGCTCGCCAGAAGTCCTCATTTGGCATTAGCTTGCTGGATGGGGCAGTCATGTGCAACACGGCTATGGCATTATCCTCATTTAGAGAATCAAGATGCAGTGCCGTCAGCATGAGACTGCACTCAATGAGTATCAGACACGGCTTATAGGAGGAGGACAAGCTGCCCTTGCAGAAGTCAACCGGCAAGGCAGCACCAGCCACAGAGAATGAGTATCAGGTGTAGGCCTGGATGTCACTTCCCAATCCTGTGTTCCAAAATGTTTTCCCATGATTTAAAATTTTAGAAACATCAAACTATGTAAATGGTTTAACCTAATAGCCAGGAGGTACCAAATTCTTAACTGAAGGAGAGAAATTGAGTGTAAGGTGGCTCAGCCGCAGCCAAGCTCAGTCAAAAGCGAGGTTAACTTGCAAGGAAGTATCGGTCCCACTCGGCGTGCCTCAGCAATGCTACTTTCGTTGGTAGCAAGATTAAGCCACCACCCACACAAAACAAAGGATAAGGAGCAGAGCCAGTTTATTCAGGAGACTTTCAAACCTAGCATTGTGTGGGATTTGGCTTTGATCCAGCATAAAACGCATTTTGTGTGTTCTTAGAGAGGACCCTGGGGCAGCGGGAAACAGCTCAGTTACCAGAATTGTAGTTTGCTGGTTACTTTGTAAAGGAGTATGAGTAAATCCAGGAAGAAACACAAATAACAGCAAAACCTTATTACTCCATTCTGTCCGAAACAGTCAGACTGCTTTACCATTAGTTAAAACTAGTTCTTCCTCAAATCCTTTACTAGGATTACTGCACTGTTAATGTTTTCCAACTGTCATCCAGAAACGTCAGATCTCAAATCCCATTCCACCTTCCTCCTCTCCACTACGCAGAGTAGTGCTCCATCGAAAAGTTGGAGGCTGAGCCATCTCGACTTACAGACTGAAGTTCTTTGAGTTCCAGTGATAGTACACATATCTAAATAGGTAAGACCTTTCAGACTCAGGCAAATATCACATCTGTCACAAACAGATCATACAAATAGTCAGATCTTCTTCATACTTAATTGTATGAAAAACCAACTCAAAAAGACAAAAAACAAGTAGAGATGGAAAGATTCCATCTCAATGAATAATGGCTACGTGTGTACCTGAAGTGCTTGCACCAAAATTGCCTTTCAGCTTCTGTCAACCTCCTCTGCTTCCAAACACTGAATCCAGCACTGCTAGACAGGAGGAGAGTGTAAGGATGGATGCATTGTACTAATTCTATTGAGAAGTACGGTATTTGAGTCTAACATTTTCTCTAGCCAGTAACTCACATATGTCTTGCAGTATTTGTCTGGTTATTTTAGTGTGGTCTGATTCTATTAGAATAAGTCTACTAATTCTATTTGACATGGTAACAGCTACAGCTGAGAATACGACATTGTTCAAAGGGGAGAGGCGTGATATTAATTTTCATTATTTTATTTCTACAGGACTTCATTATTTGAGAAAACAGAATAATAATTTCCTTCGGAAAATATTTGCAACCTTTGCAACTTTTACACCATGCACCAAGGTATCAAAGGTTACTATTCAAGTGTAGCCAGTGAGCCATGGGGTGTTGGGGAAGATTTTGTGTATGTCCACACTCTTCTTGTCAATGAAGAAGCAATTTGACTTCACAGAAATCTCATATTCCCGAGTGGATTTGTTGAGAATGAGTATCTGCAGGATGTTATGGACTTGCAGATGTCACCTTAAGGTCTGTAAAGCTTCATCTGTAGTGTAAATTTCAGTAGCCAGGCTGAAAAAAGGGGGACAGGTTGCTCACATAGGTTTAGCAGTCCCTCACAACATTCCTTTTTTGACAGGTCAGAATTTCAGGCAGGATTTGAACAGCTGTCTTGGACTGAATCAATATGAAAACTGTTTGCCAAACTAGCTTGCCCAGCACCTGCTTGTGTTGACCTTCTGCAGCAGATTAAGCCACTCTGCTCTGATGTATCTTTCTAATTGCTCTGTGCTTCACTTGCAGCCTCTCATTTCTTTCTACAGCTGGCATGGGTGTGTGAGCACTTGCATGGGGTCCTGTAGCACACATTCACGATGGGTGTCACTGGAGAGCATTGGTGTAGTCCATGATAGCTTGAACTTGTGTAGCAGGATGTGGTCAGCAGTCTAGATCTGGTGCACAAGCACGTTAACTGGAACAAGAATTGCTTGTCAGAATAACCCTTAAATGCGGCGATCTGAAATCGAGATTTTCTGGGAGCTGATATTAGGCACATTTCTTCCAGTGGTTTCTCAGTGGAGGTGTGGCAAATCTTCTTGTACAGTCCCTGAGCTGGTAAACCCCCTCTAATACTGTTAACCTTGCATTTTGTCTAATGTTCTATCAATTACTCAGTGCGCTATAGACTATAAGAAGGACTGTCTTTTTCAGAATCCCCTTTAACTGTTTTTGGGAGAGTCCCAGTTGTTTCAGCACAGAAAAACTAGATTTTATTAATTTGTTTCTGTCTAATCCCTTCAACTACAAAGTTGGCAGCACACACAGAGAACAAGCGCCAACATCAGCACTTCCTTTTAAATAAACAGCAAACTCAGATAACATTTATGCTACAAAGAAGTGGTTCATTTGAGATTTTCTTTCCCTATTACAGTTGAGCTGTTGGGCTGAATACTTTCTTGCTTTAAACCACGAGAGAAATACACTTAAATTATTTAAAAGCAATAAATCCTTAAAAAGTGAATTAGCAAATTGTTTTGCTTTCTCAGAAAGCATTTTGTCCCTAACAAAACACATTTTATTTGAGATATGAGCTCAATCAAAAACAGTGATAGAAAAAAATATGTGTCCAGATTTCAAATACTCTTTCACAACTGCAGTTATGATGAACAAAACATTTAATGATTTGGATCAGCTAAAGTATCCAGCATTATCTGCTCTGCATTAGGGAGCTGTGGTGGAGCAAATTTCTTTTGCATTAGAGGAAGGAGAATAGGATTTGTTAATTATCTGTCAATATAGCTGCATCTAGTAAACAGTATACTTGTATAAACATTTTGGTTAAAATATTAGAAATCATATTACACTGACAGAAAACTCGTCAGAAGTTTGTCTGGTTTCTTACAGCTGAGTTCCTGCATCTAGAACAGGCATGATTTATGTGATACGAAAAGCTAGGTGAATAAAATTATCCAAATGGATTCGAAAAAATTCATATCCAAAAAAATATTTGGTGACAGAGCAGGATGTGAAGTTGAAGAAATCTGATATAAGGATGCACCAAAGAAAATGTCAAGATCCTATTAAGTAGGTATGAAGCTGCTTAAAGATTGCATTGTAGAATTAATGGTTAAAGGAGTAAAAAAAAAGTGAAAATATGCCAGTATGATAAACTATCATTTATTGGCCCTTCCTTGTTTAAATAGAATATTTTTGAGCTGAAAAAGATACTGCTTCATTCCTAATTGCAATTCTTTTTTGAGTAGGTTGACCATTACACTAAAAGACAGAATTTTGTCTGGGAAAACATGCTTCTAAAATTAGTTATTTCCTAGAGTGAAATATTTTGTTTCTTAGGAATGAATTTTAATTCCATGCTGTAAGTCCTAACTGAGACATAAGACTGAATCCCAGAAGATATCAACCACCAACAAGCAACTGAGCCCTTAGCTGTCCAGGGGGAGAGACTCTGACAGTAACTACACACATTGAACATTAGATATTTTGGCCCATTATTTCAATATAGCTACTTGGATATTTCCTTCTCCCAGAATTTGTATTGCAATGTAATGAATGCTGTTCTGATATCACCAAACTGATTCACACTCTTACTAAATCTTGTGTTCTTCAGCAGCTGATGAAGGAAGGGACTGAGCAGTCTGGCCTTTACTTACTGAAACTGAGGTGCATCACAGCAAAGTTCTATATTGGGTCGTTTAGTTCTCTCCAGGCAGGTCTGAGCCACTTTCAGTGGGTACTCCTTTGCCTTTATGGATCTCTCCAGTAACGCGGTTCTATCTTCTGTCCAGAAGATTTCCTGAAGCATCTGAACAAAGCAGAAGGTTTTTGTAAGCCTTGTGCAATCACAATCAAAGCTCAGCCCCATTTTAAACACTCCTATTGGAACTTATTCCATTCTGGCATGTCATTATGCTTAATTTAGGGGAGGAGATTACTATAAACTCACATCAATTGGATGGATTTCTATAATATGTTGGCTTGATCTTGCCATTTCTTTAAAAGGACATATGGTAATTAAATCTCACAGGTGAGCCAGAAGGAGGGGGCCATACATTTATACATCACATGAAATCATTTAATGAAGTTGCTCCTGGAAAAACATGTAATAACTTCCACTAAGAAACGCACCATCTCTTTCCTATTCTAAAATTAAGAGATTTGTAAGCGAATGGGAATATAAATTTATTCCAAGCAGAAGAGAAGCACTGAATTATTGTGATGAGGGAAATTCCTACTGTGTTTCTGTGATAAAGCCATTTCCATAGAGGCAGTGTTTATAGCTCTACAGGGACTTATTTCCATTTTGCCTCATAATAAAAATTCCAAAACAATCAAATATCTCCCCTCTGAAATTGTTTCATACTCCAAGTATTTTGTGGATATTTGCTGCAAGAACATATGAACACAAGTGCTATTTTCATACTGAAACTGAATTCCCAAAGTTTTGAAAACTCCACTGGCAGCTGCAGAGGGAAGACCATCTTCCTTTGAAGACTTATTTTCTGTAAGTGGAGATGATATGGAGAGAAAAAAATCATCAAAAAGGAGAGGTCCGTGGAATTAATATACTTTTTAGTTGCAGTGCGTGGCATCACATAATCTTATTATCCCTAAGAGTCATATAAGTCCTTCTTGTGTCTTCATCTGTATGAAAAAAGAGATAAATTGCAAGGGAAAAGCTTTGCTCAATCTTGAAGAAAGAAGGAAGAAAACATTTATATTCAGGTAACAATTTATCAGGATTCATTACAGCCAACGTGGCGAAACTATTCAAGCATTTCCTGAAGACAGCTTGTTCAAAGGGGAGATGGTAGTCAACTTCTCCCTAAATTTTATTCTGCAGTGGTTCCTTCTTAATTAGATAATCCCTGTGACTGAGCTGTGTTTTACAGGAAATATTTATGTAGGTAATCAATGCGTTTTGGTAGCTATTTGTTTTACAGGAACTACTTACGATAAGAGTGCATTGTTAGATACATCATTTTACATCTTGTCTACCATTTTATCAGTTACACATGCTTATTTCAACAGATAAAAAACAAGAGAAAGAGACTTAATGAAGTTAAATGCCTTCATTACACATCAAATCCATATCTTTCCTTTTCCCTGAAAATACCAAGGATTTTGGGTCTTCTGTTGCTCAGAATCAAAATTTGAGTAGTTTGTGCTGTTAGAACTTTGCTATTTATAACCACTCTAAGAGAATCCAGCATGTGCCCATCTGTACATGACAAGGTCCAGCTGTGATGTACGTCAGCGAGATTTTTACAGGCCTGTCACTCCTATCCTTTCCTCCCACTGTTCACCTTCAGTACTCGCCAGAAACACTAACCTGTGGGGATGTACCAAGGCTGTGAGGTAAAGAATACGCAGTGCCTTTAGAGGTCACGCGCTGCTTAGCACGGTCCTCCTTTCCTGTGTTTATGTTACAGCTTCTGTCACTACAGCAGTGTTTCCCATGCTACGCCTTGCCGTGTGCAGCGAGCCAAAGTCAGTGTGACGTTGTTCTGTTGCCTGCAATGGGGTATGGTAAGAATGTTGGCCCCTTAGAGCAATTCTACTTAAAATTTGGAGCAAATTGCAAGCAGATTTATTTCTTTTTATTAGAAAGTGCAATACAAAGTAAAACCAACAAGACAAAGGAGTGCATATCTCAGCCCAGTAAGAACCTAGCAAAGTTATGCCTCAATTTCAGATAGGATTGACTGGGTTATTTGTTTTCACTTACGGTGGAACAGAGGACTTGCACTCTCAGTTCATATTCTGTATAAGACCTTTGTGGTCAAGACGTTGAGCTTCACTGGTAGTAACACTTTCTCTCTTGGGCAGCAGGAAATGGTGACTCGCCTTGTGGAATAAATCTATCAATGAAACTGCAATTAGAGCGACCCAGAGCACTTGGTTAGAAATGAACCACGACTGTGAAACCACTTCCGCAGAATGATGCTACAGTTTACAAATGTGCTCGTGTTCTGGTAAGCATGGAATATAGTCACTGTGCTGATACTTTCTGTCCTACGATAATATGAATCCAAACAATTTAATTTATTCAATGACTGGAGTTAGATTTCAAGCTCTCTTACACTTAATTAGTGCTAATTGTTCTAATCAGGTAAGAGAAGAGGATGAAAATAATATTTTCCTTTAAGAAATATTATCCTGCCCTCTTTTTTTCCAAAAGCAGTATAGATAGATAGCTTGTGTTTATTTCACACACAGAAGGAAAGCAGGAAACAATCAAAGGGGGTGCAGCATGTGTGTAGAAAAATACTGCAGCAGACTCTGGAAGCATTGCACAAATTTAAGAGGACCAGGGAAGAAATTCAGTAGTCCTCCCTTTTTCAGATAACAGTGCCACTCCTCTGCCACAAATCCTTGTTATATGTAAGGATTACCTATAGCAAACCATGGCCACTCCAGTACTATGTGGCAATGCTTCTGTAATTGTTCAGTGCCTTTTAGTCTTTTTTTGTGCTTGCATGACAAAAATTAATGACATTATCAGATGGTTTTTTAAAGATGTAGAAGGAACAATCTGATTCTAGTACGGACAACACTAAGCAGATTGCACGTGTATAAACTGTTCTCATCTCTTGGAAAGGCCACTTTATTTAAGCTCAGTTAGCAGAAAGAACAACAGAAGAGTGGTTTTCTGGAGCCACAATTTCCTCACAGCCTTTGCATTGATATGTGGCCACAGTGCAACTACAACAGCCAGACCACAAACCCATGCATTTCAAATTCAGTAGGAACACTCAAATGCATCAGTGTTGGTCATCATCAGACATGAGATTTGTTTCCACTCCTTTGCAGCACTTATTGTTCTGGGCTGACATGCAACGCCTTCTTGCCCAAACACAAACAAGGTGTTCCCTTTGTGACACAGAAGCAGGAGACTGTGGTGTTCTCTCTTTTTACAAAACTCAGTCATGTATGCACTTCCTCCATAAATAATGGCATATAACTGACATAGGACAATAGTGGCCTTGTATCTAGAAGTGACTCAGAGCTGTTACAGCTTGCACAGCCTGCAAATTCACAAAATATTAATGTTCGAAAAGAGCAAGCTCTGAAGTCTAAACAGAAAGTGTTTCTCTTTATTCAGAATCCAGTAGATCATTAGTCCTTAAAAGAGAGCTTTTATCTAAAAGCCACTGAAAACTCAGTTTTGTGTCCAATACATAAATATTTTGTGTTGACACAATGTGCAGTAACTACCCTCTCATGTCACACAACTTCACGAGGTGCTCTGGTGTCCTGCTCATAAAGGTAGGAGCAGTCTTCAAGTACGTTATGCAAAACTCTTTAAGTACTTATTTTTTTTTGCTCAGTTTGCTACTGAGCAAACTCCTCATTCGTTAAAGAAAAACATTGTTTAAACTTGCTTGCACATTCAGAATTCGAACACGAAACTATACGTCCATTTTTAAGGCCTGCTTTGCTCAATGTAAGTGGATGTGGTTTAGGTGCATTGTGTGTTTTCAAATTTTTATTTGATTTCTTTTTTTAAAAAAAAAAAGCACTGGATTTTAAGACATACAAAGGAAAACATCCTCAGGGAAACCACCTCCAACAGTTCACAGAAGCTTTGTACAAACAATTTTTGATTACTCATTCTGGCCACACATTGGATAAAACCATTTAGATAATCTGCAATCCATGAACGGATTGGTAGAGAGGATCACCAGATAGTGTTGTACCAGGCCACGTCATTTCTGGACGACCTCCAAAGGCAGGAAGCAAAAACAACAAATGCTGAGCAGTGTGTTCCTAAGAGAGCACGGTGAGGGATTGGCTCAGGCAGCTGCCCATCCGGAAACTTTCTCTTCCAGGACATGAGTAAAGTTTAGTGCTGCAGCATTCTGGAGAGCTTGTAGAAACCTCACTCCCACTCTTCTCTCACTTCAGCAAGGCCACATTTTTTATAGGCTGGATACTGTAAGTCCAAGAGAAAGAGCCATTGAAGTCAAACATGTTTCATCACGTAAACAGTTCTAAAATGTTACAGTCTGACAGCTATCTGAGATTTGTTCAGTGTTTAGTATCCAAATGCAAAAAGCAGCAGCCCTGCAGTGTGGTGGGAGGAATATTTCTGTGCCTCCTCATTTTATAAATATCCTTATATTTAACATTTTGCCTCTCAGCCAGTTTTTTAAACTTTTCTTCATCCATGTTTCTATATTTCATCCAAATCACTTTATAAAAGTTACCTTTGTTGAGGTTATCATACTTTATTGAACGAATAGTGTAATCATGACTGATTTCATAATTTCAGGGTATATGACCACATTACTTCAAGCGACAACTATTTTTTGATAGAGGTTATCATGACCCTTACTCTTGTTTTTAGGGTTTGTTTGTTTCTTTTGAAGCTTAACTGCAGGTCACTGTTTTATGACTATTCAAGTTTGGGGTTTTTTAATCAGGTGATGGTGGGAAAGAGTCCAAGAATCTTTTAAGAAAAGAAGAAAAGCACATTTAAAAGAAAAAAATTACATTCAACAGAATGTGACATCAGCAAGTAGGGCATTCAGATAGCCGAACTGTGCTGAAGCAGAGTTAGAATCATTCTGAGCAGTAACTTCCGCATTTGTTGTGCATGCTAATATGGGATTACTGAGTTTCACAGTTAAGAGAAGCTATGGTTCAGTTTTCACTCAAAGAAAATATCTTCAGATCAATGCATTACACAATTCATCAAGCACATCAGGAATGGAAAGACTGCTTCAGATTTGTGAATATTGCAAGCTTTTATTTATGAAGCCTCGTAACAGTGGGAATAGGGCTGGCATAAATACAGTCAACAGATCTGAAACCAAAGCATACTCTAAATTCTACATGTGCCAAGGGATACCTATAAAATCTTCATTTTCTTTAGAACTGTCTTAAAGTTGTTATTTTCACATAAAAGAGGAAATTATCAGAATGTAAATACTATAACTTTAAAACAAAGAACACTAAATATATATCTGAACATTTAATCTGTGTCCTTACACAGGGTAATTTGTTCAACGTAAGTTGAAACAGAAGACCCAGATACCCTGGGACTTTCATTTGGTCAGTATGACAATTTACAATCTTAAAACAATCCTCTTTCCACTGAATTCCAGTGTGCATTTTTTACTTTAATCTCTGAAAATAATCTAATCGATTTCACATTTATATGAAATCAATTTCTATTTAACTTTTCCACTAGTCCTAAAAATGTACAAGATGTTTATTTTAAAACAGCTTTATTAAAATTAAAAGGGGAGAAAAACATGGGATCATTTAACTTGGCCTGATCTTCTAAAATATTTTCAAAATAACAGAGAAAGCAATAACTGTACACAAGGAAATGCTTAACTCTTTGCATCCATCATTTCTACACTTTTAACTATTGGAGAACAAGTGTCAGAGTTGTGTTATATTTCTCCTCCATTTTACACAGTATCATGCTTTCAGATGCTACAGGATGAGCAATTTTAGAGCGTATCGTCATTTAGGCAAAACTAAGTGCTATGTTATTAAAATATTTTTTATAAACCTGGTCAAAATAACAATGGAACGGGCAGTTTGAGCTTTGTGCATGCTCTGCTTTGTATCGAATTACCTCTTCTGAGAGAAGGCTATACATACCTTTAATAGATTAAAGACATCTCTAGAAAGAGATGGTGTCAGAGAAAAACCACTATGGCTCACGCAGCTGCTTTATAATACTGATTCGTGTCAGGAATGAGATTCTTTCTGGTCAGTAATGAAATTTCAACCCAGTCATGGTAACTAAATTTACCCTGGCTTTAGAGTCAAAGCAATGCATTCGTTTCATGAGTCTTTGGAGACTGAAAATATTTCTTTTCTAGAAAAGCTACTACATATGTCCATCTCTATTTCCTGCAAGACAGCCCTTTCTGAGAACAAGGATCAGTTTTATAAATATATAGGAGCATTCCTGCCCTGAGCGAAATCCTGCTTCCTTTGCAAGGTGATACAAATTGCCTGAGTGTAGATGGATTGCAGGCGAGGCAGCAGTAGTAGAGGCACCTGCCTTAGTTTGTCATACGTAAATCCTGTGGCAGAAAGAAGTTATCTTCTCTATAAGAATGCCAGCAAAGTTTCCATTCAGTCCAGGCTGCCTTTTCCTTAGCAGCTGTGTCCGTCAGTGTGAGATTTTATTTTGCAAATAAAGAGAGTTGGTTTCATAACAACCTGAATACATCCTGATGGGCAGTGACTGTCACTTGGTTATGGTAACTCTAGCCTTCCCCATTTCGTGTTCCCCCTAGGCTAATCCATGAAGCGGAGCATCGGTGCAAGGCGCGCTAAGGAGCCAGGCTTCTCCTGCACAGCCTCTCCACTTGCCCACAGTTGATACTCTGATGTGGTCTGTGCAAGTATTTATGATTTAATGAGATTAAGCAATGGTCTTAGGAGAGAAATCTGGTTTTGTCTTCAAGCAAGAGCCTTAGCTTTCATTTGTAATTTCTTTTGGTTTGTAGGCAGAAGTCTATTCCTAGCTTAAATAATTATTTCCTCCTTCAAACAGGTTTTCCCAGGGAAATATGAGCTGCCTCCACCAACCAGCACACACCTGTTGGAGTTTAAGAAAGTTATTTAACAATCAAAAGTCTGTTTTTCAAATGCCTACCAGGAAAGGTTCTTAGGTGCACCTCTTCACTTATCTGGACTAGAAAGTGTGTATAGTTAAGACAAACTAGCTGAAGTCTTTTCCTGGAGATTGTAGTTTGATCATATTCTTCTATATGATGTGTGAACTCTCTATAGTGTGAATTTAGGGTAAATTCTATGACAGAATCAATCAGTTGCAACAGGAGTATTCTTGGAATCTATTCAATTGTATTTCAGTAACTCAAGGTAAATGGTACAGGAACATGTTAGAAACGGAGATACAAGTCCAACAGCAGTACTGGAAACAGAAAAAATGTTTATAAAAACAAATGGTCTGCTGTGTAGATATTACTCTCAGACTTGTACAGTTTGTAACCTGAAAGGGAGACATTATGTCATTGATGGAGAAGGTCTTGGCAAAACTCCTGTCATAATGTTTTATAGAAGTAAAAACTGGATGCCTTCATCATACAAATACATTCTGTATATCTTTTGGTATATAGAACAAAATGTCTAGACATTAAGGAAGACAATATCCTAGAATAAAAACACTAAACAGAATAATAACGAAACGCTATTTTTCTTTACATTTTATTTATATGAGAAACAAAAATTTGGTGGTACTTAGGAGGAGAAGGAGGTGCTGGAAGGACTGCTGTAGATTGTTCAGACATAGCTGTAATAAACTACAATTGAACACCAACCCAGCAACCATTTGAGCAGCAGTCCTGTGAAGGGCTGCTGCAGACAACAGCACCAGGGAAAGGAGGTATATGATGCAATATGCACAATGCCTACTAAGAGAAAAATCCTTTCTCTTCAGACGTAACCAATATAGCAAACAGCACATGGAATTCCTTAGCTTGCCCGAGTAAACTCAGAATTAACTGTCTTGTTCATTCTTCTATTTTTACTCCTATTTATTGTTTTCCAAGTGACAAATGAATAGCACTCTGCTCACGTAATCTCACATGTGATGTAATACTCAAGCAAGGGAAATAAAAGCAGGAAGAGAAAAGCCCTTTAACAGTTGAGTAGAGCAATGCAAGAACATTCCAGTAGATCATTACCAGAGCAATGCGTATGTTCTTGTTGGTTGTGGATTGCCTCAAACAAGTTTGAAATAATGACATTCTGGCACAGGAAGTCGGGACTGTAAACATGTGTCCATAAAGCCATTTTACATACAGGCAACATAAACTAAATATGAAAAAAGTCAGGCCAGGAAAAACATTTTAAGCGCATGTATGACAAATGCTAAACAGAGCACACAACATAATCACCAACATAATGACAAGTACTAGCAGAGAATACTGATCCCAGAGTTTAATGAGATCCCAGTCTGATTAGATGCGTTTTTACAAAAAGCTCAGTTCCAAAGGAAAACTAAATCTTTCCAAGGCCAACAGATGAAATCTACAATGTAAAACAAACTGTTCCACCTGGTGCACTATGCTTCTAAAGAGCATGCAGTGGACCACAAGCTGAGGCATTAGGCATTTGGTATGTAATCTTAACCAGCTGTTCCTTTGTGTGCAAGTGATATAAACAGAAGAAAATGTGCCACATCAACATAGGATCATTTTTAGATCATCACCATATTCGCACTATTTAGTCTTCTATGTATCTTTTGATTCTTTCCTTTGTCAAGGTATTGATTTTGGAAACAAATGGTTGCAGGAGGTTCCCCGTCAGGTATTTTGTCTGGAAGAGATTTTACTGTACACAAATCAGAAAAGTATTTTTTATTCCAAAATTGGCTCCAGACCTCATTAAATTGATAGCTTTTCCTGGTTCCAAGATACAAATTATTTTCTTTGCTCATTTTCCTCTAATTTCCTGCTTAGCTAGGAAAATAATTTTGCAGAGAAGGATGTCTGGGAGTGGCAGTCATTGCTTGAGAAGTCAGTACAAAAACAGCCTTTGCAAGATTGCCTGACATCTTTAAACATTCAAAGCAAAACGGTGGGACCCACTGTCTAATTGCTGTTGGATGTGAAGGGAATGGGAACTGTAGTAGCTCATTTGACTATAATCACCTCCCAACTGAAGAACAGAAGTGCAGTAGAATTTAAGACGCAGCCATTGGCTGTCTTATTAAAGCATATCTTAGCAATATTTTTTTTCTCATTATTACAGACTGCATTGCAAGCCTGGAGAAAGAAGAAAGTGTATTCTGTTACGCTTACCTATAGGTAACTGTTAGATGAGCACTCCTTATTCACTTCTGCCTTTACTTGCCTCTTCTTTCCTCTTATCCTTTTAAGGTATGGTCATGAGCAATAGAATTAACAGGACTTCTACCACTTAACTTCATCCACACCTTAACCAGCAATGGTTTTGCTCAACATACCTATAGTATTTTCCTTCCTTTTGAGAGCACTGGTCAGCCTGAATCACCAGCATACGTGGGGTTCTTCTCCTCTAACATTTTGTTATTCTGATGTAACTACATTTCTATGGAGTTTGTGATAGGTATCTCTGCTACATATGTGTGAACTAGAAACTCGGCAGTATCAGCAGCATTAGTTCATAGAGTATCTTATCTGATATTTTTTATCCATGTATACTGTGTAAACTAATTATTCTTTATACTCAAGTTTCTTTAGGCAGCTTATTATTGCTACTTAATGGCATAAAGGTCTAGGGACATTTTTTTTTCTGTAACATACCAGTTGTCAGCAGTTTTGTCACATATCAGCTGGACTCCATCACAGAATTCCTGCTCAAATATAGATATCTCACAACGCACTTCGGGATTCCGTATGCACACCCTGTGCTACCTTATGCTATTATTATTTTATAATAGGGGCAATTAATAGCATTAAAAAAGACCAATGGAAAATGCAAAGCAAATGTTCATAAATTAAATCCATGAGAAACACAGATGGCAAATTCAGGGATGAAATGCTGTACTTGGCTAGATCATATATGATCTAAAACACACGAAAAACTACATTGGACATTTTTCATGCCTTATAAGCTGGGTGGGGGGAAGAATAACACATGAATTTATGCGCTGTGACTTAACACATATTTAGCTGGTTAGTTTGCATTTTCCTAAGAGGCCCTAAAAATAAACTGAAAACATCATAAACTACTTATGGCAAGTGGAATGGCAGAACTCTACTGTGTGCAAATGTGCATTGAATCAAATGAGTGAACGTGAGGCTCCTCTACAAGAGAAAGAGTTGTAGCAGAAGAACTTACTGAACTCTGCCTGAAGTTGTATAAAAGTAACACACTGAGTCTTGCTAGCGTAACAAGATTTTATCAGTCAATACAAAGGCAGCACCTCCTGTTAATTTCAGAATATTATGTTTCAAAATTCAGCTAATACAATTCCAACATGTCACATTTCAGTGAAAACTTAATACAGGTAGAGATTAATACACGTCTGTCCCCATGGGTGCCATTTCTGCTTTGTATAGTATGAAAACAAGTATTGAAAAGTTCACTGTCTCACCAACTCCAAAATACCAGGCTGTTACCAACCACAACCAGGCAAAAATTCAGGTTAAAGATGTGGAAATGAATGTAAATCCCACACTCAAGTCTTTGCAAACTGGGAAACTGCAGGACTCTCAACTTGCAGCCTGAAACCCTGGCATGAAAACTGGTGCAGCAAAAGCTACCCTGTTTGGAGTTAAATCCACCACCTTCTTTGATGCGTTACTTAGTCTACTAGGTCACTTCTCCTCTTACCCAGAAATATTTACTGTATTTGATGATAAGGTACAGATATTTTTATTCACCAAACAAACTCTGAGACAAATTTCTGCCTGCATTCAGGCTTCATTCTCCATACAAAACTTGCTTATAAGAACTATGCCTGGATGGTAAATTCTGCAAGGAAAGATCACTATTGAGTTTTGCATTTACTTTAGATTTTGATTGAGCACTGAGAATTAAAATAAAAATTTTATCAGTGTTTGTTTTTTAATGGGCCCTTTTTTCAGTATTTTTTCAGTATTTTCATAGGGTATTCCTCTCCCTCCAAACTGAAGTACTGATCTTCCTAAATTATTTGGAGTCCCTTCGTGCTGCACAGTTATTTAGGCCGTTTTAGGTAACCAACATGATACCACAATAAAGTGCATAAATCAGTGTACTAAACCTAAGCTGAAATTGCTTACAGCCACTGATCCAGACAATCTCTGTGTACTTTCTGCAGGGTATTGGTTTGGGGGGGCTTTTTCCCATCTACAATCTGATGATTATACTCATATTCTCATCAGAATATTAAATTTCCAAGTAGGTTTCTATCTTGCCTATCTGAAATGCTTAGTACTTAATCTATTATCTCACACTGCTTTTTCAGACTCCAATTTATCCGGCTGGCTCTGCTGAGGCAGAAAACACCTGCTCTTTTCCTGTGTGCTGCAGGTATGTCTCAGTCTGCCAAATGCAGGAAAATGTTAATGAAAAATGTCATTTCTTTGAATAATGGTTGGTGAGAAAGCAAAAGGGCTGCAAAACTTATCCACACGAATCTGCTTTTTACTAGAGCTGACAAGAATAATTTTATTCATTGCTAATCCTAGAAGTAGGTAGTGTTACCAGAGTCAGCAGAATGCCTGCCAAGTTTCCTTCAAATATGCCCTCATTTCAGTAGTGCATGAGGTGAGCTTTTAATGAAAAGCAGAACGTAAGTAAACAAATAATACTGGGGTTTTTTTTTCCTTCTTCCAACAAGACAGAGCCATTATCATTTGAGATTGTGGAGTACAGTTACCGTTCAAATATCGCTGTTAACGAGTGATAAGGGAACTAATGAGTTATTAGCACAAAAACACTGCCCTCCATTGCAAGCTGCTATTCTTCTGCTATTGTTTTTGGAGTGGATACAGGCCTTGATGAGGCCAGTACTAATGGACAGTTTTAAAACTCTGTACAGTTGGGACATTTTAGTTCAATCAGTAATGCTAAAGCTGTGCCAAAACTTTATGTTCATCCTGTTTAATACGTATCTCTTAGAACTCGATAGCCTAATTTCCAAATAACCCAAGCTATTTTTCCAGAAAACAGATATATAGTTCTTGGTGTACACTTGCATTCTGTTTACCATGTTGCACTTAACTACAAACCCTAGGTGAATTTTCATTTGATTTGCTGTAGTTTTGAACCCTGAAGGCCACAGAACAGAATAAATCAAACCCAAAGGAAGATATCTGTACAAAGGAGTTTGAGGGCAAGGAGTCAGCTGCAATACAATTGTAAACAATCATCCTCACTGAAATATACAGCATGCTGCGCATCAATGCTGTAGGTGCTGCAGAGTGTCAGCTTCTGCCTGGCCCCTGACAACGGCAGCTGTTAGAAGGCAGGGAATAGTTGTGGATGATGGAGGCTTTCACACCAAGGAAAGACAGCGCCATAGGAAGAAAAAAGTCACTTTTTCTACATGGCTTCTCAAAGAAAAGGGTGGGACTTGAGCTGTAATCAGGCTCTCATTTACAGCAGGAGCATGGAAAGAGAAGGATACAATAGCCACTCATGTCCCATTTGCTTTCTCCAATCCATGTTAGAAGTTGATGCGGTCCATTGTGTTCCTCAGGTTAGAGCTCTTCTCACCAATAAAATGGGCTGAGTTTTGTCAGAAAGATCCTGTTCCAGGGCATGCTGTGAAAGGGGAAAGTCTTAACATTAATCGAACCACCTTTAATGTTGTTATGCTAAGCAGCTGGCATTTACAGTGGCTTGAAAATGCTTGGTGCTGTAATTTAGCTAGAGGGAACAGCTCTGTCATTCACCCCTTTTAGCCTTTAGCAAGTATTCCTCAAAGAATTGTATTTAACTCATTGCATTTAATAATGTTTGTCATTTTGATGACACAAGGGTGAAAAACAACTGGTAGTTGTGTGATATGAAGGAAAGCCTCAGAGCAACAGAGGACAAAAAAAATCATAACTTTCTCGGGCTTTGCTCTTCCCCTCAACTGTATTCATCTTCCATTAAAAGTATAAGAGATGGGAAAGACCTTCCTTTGTTGATGACTTTTCTCCAGTTTAAAATGTTGAGTAATTTCAGAGAACTTATTTTTCTAATTTTCCCTTTCAGCCTTCTGGCCTCTCTGGTTAAAAAAAAAACAAAACCAAAACAAACAAAAACAAAACAAAACCAAAACTCTTTCTGAAATCCAGTGCTCTAAAATTGCATTTGTGATGCGTCTTCTGTGCCAAGAGTTTAGATCATAAATAATTATTTGTAATTAGCCATTGTATTTCACTATCCTAAGAGTCCTTATATCAGCACAGATTTCTACTAGGTTGAATGCAAGAAAATTGCCATAATTTCTTCTTCTCCAGGTACATAACTACGAAAAAGTTTGTTAACCTTCTTTTCAACATGGGGATATAAAAATTGTACATATATATATGCATGACATTACAGCATATCCTGTCTCAGAAAGCTACCATGGCATTACACCCCAGCTAAAAGAAGTAGAGGTAGTAGAAGTAATTTTAAATAACTGGTTATTGTAAGTTAAATTTAGCTTCTCATGATGTTTAAAATATATACAAATGTACATGCTAACTGTATGGAGGTGAGGTACAGGCAGTGGAGCCACACAGAGTGGACAGGTACCAGGCTGGATGTATAAACAGAATAAGATTGATACTGCAAATGCTCACACATAGAAAAAAACCTTCCTCTTTCAGTAACCAATAGAACAAAGGGAACAAGTTATTATGACAAACAGTCCAAGTAACCGTGCTTTAAATGAATGCTCCCCTGCAGCACTCACCACCACACGGGACACCCCCAACACCTGGCGAGCTCTAACATGTGCCAGACAGGCCTGACCTCACCACGGGCCCAGGCAGAGCTCAAGTTTTCCCTGGCACTCTGCGCCTCTCAAAGGGAAGACAAACGGCTGAGTTTTTGGAACGGTGGCTTTTCTTGAGGAGGGAACTCTACTGCAGTTCATCCAGGTACAGCAGCCTCTGAAAGGTCATACTTCCATTTCTTAACCTCAAGCTCATCACCATGTGATATCGTAGCGATCAAGCTAACTGGAGAAATATTTTAGCTGCTGCTCTTTCCTAGATTATAAGTGCCTGGTGACCTCCTGAGGGACAAGTTCAGCCAAATTTAAAGTAGCTGACAGACACTGAGGGTTGTGTAAAAAGCACAAGAAACTCAAGGTTATTTCGTTCATGCCTCTGCCTCCAAACGGAACTGTTCCTTCAGGTCTTACAGCCCTTTCTTTATGTTCATGAAACCAGGACCGGGTTTTGGTCACCTCCTCTGTCGGAACCCTCTCAGCCATGCAGAAATTCTTTCCAAAGAAACAGTTCTAGCCCCCTTCCCAGACTCAAACAGGAAGACTTTGATGACGAACATTCTCATTTGCTTCAGCACTGGAACCTCTTCCTATTTAAGCAGGCATCAGCATTTCTCTCCACTTTGATTCTAGCTGGCTGCTTGCATTGCTCTGTTCTTCTTTGCCCATCCTCTGCCCGCAGTAGAGGAGAAAAGAAAGTGGAGGTTAGCTTTCCCACAGGTCTGAGGAGACACACCATCCATGTGCCACTGTTCATGTCAGCGCATCACCCATCTCCAACATGCCGTCTGCACAAAGGGGATTTTTTAACAGAACAATCCAAAGGCAGCAGGGGTTATTTCAGTTGAAGAACCCATACACATCACATTCTTTCAGATATATGAGCATACAGAGCCCTTTACATTCGCATTAAGAATGAGTTCTGCCTAACTCAGGTAGATATAAAAACAGAGACTTTATAAGCCTCCTCAGTTGCAGACACCTTCATGCTACGGAAACCCCTAGTGCTACCAAATCTCATTTGGCAAGGATGTGAGACACTGCATTACGTGTCCACCCCTAGAGATGGACCCTCTGACTTCGCAAGCAGATCAGCTGTCACAGCACACGACCTCTGTGCTGGAGAACTTCAGACCCATGGGATGACCCCAGAACAGCTCCAACTGCAGATCCTGAGAGCAAGCGATCTGCTTAGTTACACTGTCATCAATCTCCATACAAACTGAACATAAGCATTGCACTTTTGCAGGGCCTTGAGGTGCCTGCACAGGCTTGTCAGGGATCCAGCAACTTCCCAAGAAACAACAACAATCTGCATGCGTTCTGCTTGGTCATTGTCTTCACCAGGGCTTTCACCTGAGAACAGTGACAAACATCAGCTCGTGTATCAGCACACACAGACATATGCATAGAGGAACAGTAAACCACATGAGGCTTTGCTTGACAACAACATGTGGTCCCACAAAAGCTTGGCTGGGGCCTTTTCATTTTGCCAGTGAAAAGCAGGTAAAATTCATACTCCCTCTCCCCTGTACCATTCCAGCCCACTCACTGTTATTCCCTGTGATGGGACAGAAGACAGAAGAATCCCAGGCTTCAAAAAAGCAGGGCTGTTTTGCAAGACCTCTGCCAGATTTTCTCCAGCGAGGACATTCTCCAGATTGCTTTTTTGGTCTGTGTGGAAAGAGAGACATTCACAATACATACTACATTAGGAATTTTTAACACCATCTCCCAATATCATTATGATGCTAACAAAGTCACTGGCCAAGTTACAGGTGTGTAAATACAAAAACAAAACAAAAAATCCCATGCATGATGAATGATGCAGCTAATGACAGGACTACTCAACTGGCACAGAAGCTGGGTGAAAAACAAGGATCACGCCATGCCCTCATCCAAAGAAAATCAAATCAAGGAGTTAGAAGCAACTTCCAAAACCAGTAGCCAGCACCAAGCACATCATCATCGCTCAGAGTTGCAAAGTGGTCATAAGCGTATGGGACATCAAAGGAATAGCGAAAAGCTGACTGAGACATCTGCATACTCTTCCTTGGAGTCCTCCAGTTGCACCACTGCACTCCTTCAGACAACAAACATCAGCCGCCCGTTACACCAAACCCCAGCACCGGTGTCAGGTAGATCATTCTCACGCTCTCTTTCTCTGCACGATTTCTGGAGACAGATACAGGGGTAGTCTTTGGTACATTTTCCCATCTTGTCAAGCCCAGTCTTCGGACAGAATGCCTCACAAGGAAGGCAGTCTTTTATTCTGAGCTCTGTAGAGGACTGTTACTAGGCAAAAAGGAGGAAGGCGAATGCAGCGCCCTTGTTCCAATCCAGGGCACTGCCCCATGGAGGCCAGGTTATGAACAAACCAAGCACCGTGATCACGTCAAGAACAGTCCCTGCAGTTCATCAGCAGAGCACTGACAGCGGGAGTCATCCCCGGGGTTGTGACACTGAAGGGAACAGGAATAAAGCCTGCAGCAAAGTTATAAACCATTAAATTGTAACAAGTCCTTTTTGCAAAGGTGTTTTCGGGTTTTCAGGATGCCTCGCACAGCTGCAAGGCAAAGCCCACGAGGCTCTGTTATAAAATAATCCCTAAGGAGATCACCTGGAATTTGCTTTCGTCAGTCCAGCCAACTCCAAAGCAGCGCATTCTCAATCCACAAACTCTCAGACCACACGCAGTTCAACACAGATGGGCCACTCCAAGAAAGCCACATACCTGAACGCCGTTGGCATGGAGGGCACCTTCACGTTGCTTTTCCATTTCCCCAGGGAGAGGTCAGAATCCTGCAGGGGCTCTCTCTTTGTTGATACTTCTGTCAGTTTCTCTCTGCTAATTCTCAGCAGCTGCCCGGGAGGGTAAAGTTATTCCTGAGTATAAGAGATTGCAATAGTGCTGGCAGAGTTCGCCGCTGAGCCTGACCCAAACACTGTATGAAGCCTATTTTTGCCCAGATGCCCCTGCAAGAAGAGCTCTTGCTGTCTCGGAGGGAGGGTGGTGCTGAGGAACATATTTCCTTTTTGGTGCTTTTTGTGGGAAATGTTCTATATAACCTCAGGAACAGGAAATGTTCTGTTGGCCTCAAAGGAAAAATATTTGAACACGTACCTCGGTTTAAAATGTGGAAAGTCCTGCTGACATCGGTGAATCTAATCCATATGTTTGAAAGGAAGCACAAACCTAAAGTGTAGTACTGAGCTGTGGTCTAAAACAGTGCCAAATTTTTCATGGGCAAGTACAGTATAAATTTCTCAGACATATCTTAAAGGTCAGTTCCTCCCACCATTTGAATTTTTTTAAGCATTTGGATCCATTTCCACATCACATTTTTTTCACTAGTTTCCCAGAGAAGATAATTACAGAGCAGTAAGCACAGAAGTTGTACAAGTATGAAGTGGTGATGAGCTTTCACGTGAGGTAAATATACTTGAAATGGAAAATGGGTCATAGTCTATTTATTGATGACTGGAAAATAGAGGCCAAACTTCTCAAACACCTTAACTAAACGTATTTTTTTCTAGGTGTTTTTTGTAGGTGTACAGTTATTCAAAAGTTTTTTGGTGGGTTTGTTTTGTTTTCTTTTCCCAGTGTTCTTTCTAAAAAGTTTGTGGCTTTTCTTCAGGAGAAAAAATGGGAACCTTCTTTAAAGGAAAAGAATGTATTTTGTGCACTCTTCCAAAGCAAAGTGCTGGTACTATTTAATGCCTTTTCCTGGACACCTAAGTCTTTCTCTTGTAACAGTTGTTCAGAGGCTGTTGCCACATCTGCAGTGGTCGAGAGTCTGCAATTAATTTTAACAATACTGTGAGAGCTTTATACATAGGTAATGCAAACACGAAGGGAAAGTGCAAATGTTGAAGATCTTGGAAAACCTTTTCCTCCTCATACGCCTAAGTATGGTTCCATGGTTTAGTGCTCATCTCTACATTGATTGAAAGCATTTTGAAGTGGGGATTGTCTTTTGCTGAATGTTGGTAAGGGGGATTCTGAGTTGATCTCCTCAGGGGACTCAGTGCAGTTCACACACAGAGATTTTAGTCAGGGTGCCATCAGTTTGTGCTGGGGGGATGAGGACAAGGAATAATCAATGACGTTTGCAATCTGTAATTCAGTTCTTAAGCTGGAATGGAAGGAATGGAAGAGAGGACAAAGCCATGCTGAGGAACAAACGCGGAAGAGACAGAAAGGAGCAGTGATCTGGATAAGGTAGCCAGTGATAAGGTCCAGGTTACATCACAGGCTGGTGCACACTTCCTTGGTTTGGAAAACTTAATTATTATTAATTTATTATATTATTTTTTACAGATCAAACAGAGTGGCTGCCTTGTTGCTCAGAACATATTGGTCAAGATAAGGCAGAATAATCTCCAAATGAATGTACCCATTAAATTAACAGAAATTGTCTACCAGGAAGGTACAGAAATGCATGTATTTGGAATTACTATGAAATATAGCTATGGTGTGATTGTACTGAAATGGTAGGTGCTCTCCCAGGTAGGAACACTGCAACACACAGCAAAGCTGCCAACCCATAGCACTTTCCTTAATGCTGCTAAGTACCATGCACCCAGAAGGCCCACTGTATCCTGGGCTGCATCCAAAGGACCATGACCAGTGATGTGAGACTTTATGTTCCACACATCACCATCAGGTCAAAGGAGCTGATTCTCCCCCTCTACTCCACTCTTGTGAGACCCCACCCAGAGTATTGTCTCCAGTTCTGGAATCCCTAACATAAGATGGAGACGGAACTGTAGGAACAAGCACAGAGGAGACCATGAAGATGCTCAGAAGGCTGGAGCACTTTTGCTATGAGGACAGGCTGGGAGAGTTGGGGTTGTTCAGCATGGAGAAGGATCTGGGGGCACCTTAGAGCAGTCTTCCAGTACCTGAAGAGGGCAACCAGAAAGCTGGAGAGGGGCAGGATGAGGTGGAATGGCTTTAAATCAGAAGGAGAAAGATTCAGGTTTGACAGCAGGAAGAAATTCTTCACGCTGGGGCGGGGGGGAGGCCCTGGCCCAGGCTGCCCAGGGAAGCTGTGGCTGCCCCATCCCTGGAGGTGTTCCACGCCAGGCTGGATGGGGCTTGGAGCCCCCTGATCTGGTGGGAGGTGTCCCTGCCCATGGCGGGAGGGGTGGAACTGGATGGGATTTCAGGTCCCTTCCAACCCAACCCAACCCATTCCATGATTCTTCAGTAACGCAAGCGGACTCCGCTGCTGGAGTTCCAGTGGCTGCAGGGGAACGGCCCCGCCTGGGCTGGCTGAGGGAGCACGGACGCCTGCGTTAATCCAGGACGGAGCCACTAGCGCTGCCACAGCCGTTCGGGCGCGAAACACCGCCCCGCCCCCGCGCCTCAGCCTCCACCGCCCCCCGCGCGCCCCCTGGCGGTCGACTCCCCGCTAGCAGCGCGTGCGCGCGCGGCTCCCTCCCAGCCCCGCTCCTATGCCGCGCACCGGAAGTGGCGTCACAAGGCGGAAGTGACCCCGCGTGGGGCCATGGCGGAGGTGGCGGGAGGGCCGCGGGTGGACGGTGAGGGCGCGGCGGGGCCGTGGCGGAGGCGGCAGGCGGGCGGATTAGCCGCTCGCCGCTGGCTTCGCGCTGCAGCTCTCGGTGTCCGTTGCAGAGTGTCCAGGGACCAGCAGCGATCAGGCGGGCCGGGCTGCCGCCTGCCAGGGATGCCCCAACCAGGCGTTCTGCGCCGCCGGCGCCGCCGCCCCGGACCCGGGTGAGGGAGGCCCCGCGGCGGCGGGCGCTGAGGGGACGGGGCGGGTGGGACGAGACGGGACGGGGTCTGACCGTGTCACCCGCAGCGGAGGCGGCGGAGCTGCGGGAGCGGCTGCGGGCGGTGAAGCACACGGTGCTGGTGCTCTCCGGGAAGGGCGGCGTGGGGAAGAGCACCTTCAGCGCGCACCTCGCCCACGGGCTGGCGGCGGATGAGGCCAAGCAGGTGCGATGGGGCCCGGGAGGCGAGCGGCCACGGGCGGTGACCCTATGCCAGCCCCTCTCCCTTCTCCCCTCGCCCTTCTCCCCGGCCCCTCTCCTTTATCCCCGCTCCCTGGCTCCTCTCCCTTCTCCCCTCTCCCTTCTCCCCAGTCCTTCGCCCTTCTCCCTGGCCCCTCTCCTTTCTCCCCTCTCCCCGGCCCTGCTCCCTGGCTCCTCTCCCCTTCTCCCTTCTCCCCAGTCCTTCGCCCTTCTCCCTGGCCCCTCTCCTTTCTCCCCTCTCCCCGGCCCCGCTCCCTGGCTCCTCTCCCTTCTCTCTTCCCTGCCCCAGCCCTCCCTGGGGTACTAGCCAGGGCCATGTATGCACCACTGCCCTGTTACCATTCACGATAGATGTCTCCAACCCTGATGGACTAGCAGTATTAAACACTAGCCAGGCCAGCTGGCAGCAAAGGTCTGTGGCTTTTATTTTTTTTAAATTGGTTGGAAGCAGGAGTGCTGAAGTACCCACAGCCTGAACCTTGTCCTTATTTCTGCTGTCAGAGTGGTTCCAAAGAATGTTAATCTATGTGGTGATAGGCACTTTCTATATAAAGTGCCTGTATTATCCCCTTCTCCTTGGGGTTTGCAGTCATTCCTTCTGTTTACTGCTCTGGTGTTTTTCATTGTGGGATTTAGGCTTCAGGAATGGTCCTGTGCATGCTGGTTTCCAGTGTGGCAGGTTGGTTGATTTGTTTTCCAGGTTGCTCTGCTGGACATAGATATTTGTGGGCCATCAATTCCTAAAATGATGGGTCTAGAAGGAGAACAGGTAAGCGAAAGCTCAAACATGTTTTTATATAACTATTTAAAGTCGTGGGTGAATTTCTTGCACAAGCACGGAACAGTTATTATTCACTTATTAATGGAGCTCTGGCCCTTCTGCACTTTATAACTCAGTTGCCCCAGTAAAGCAGTATTGTACCTTATGGGCAGTGTGTTTACTTACCCAGTTTTGTCTTAGGTTCATGTTTTATGTGAAGTCTGTATTTATTTCTACTATAACTTTATATATCACTGGAATTTTCAGGTTCATCAGAGTGGATCTGGATGGTCTCCAGTGGTAAGCTGGTGTGATTGTTTCTGGAAGTTTGTTGCGTTTGTTTGGGTTGGGCACTGTCTCTGGAAGTGAAGAACAAGTGAGGGAGTAACAGAGGGTACGTCTATTAAGTCTTTTTCTAATGACGTAAATATCCAACTTCTATAGAATACAGTATATGTAGATGAGAGTGTTCAGTTTCTTTTGTTAATCCTAATAATAACTACGTTTCTAAAATAGTTTCATTATTTTAAGTATTGCTTGTCTCCTGACTTGGCTACTATACTATGGGCAATAAATATAAGTTACTTGATTTCATTTTTTCTGGTTATCATGTGCTGTACAGTATGTCAGCTTTTCAATGACAGTCAAAAGGTATGTTACACTCGAGACAAACCTTACTAATGTTTAGAAAATGCAGGGAAAGCTTTGCAGGAGCGTTGATTGTCCAGAAATCAGCTTTAGTGTGTATGCTGTTAAAATGACAGCTTGATGCTGAGAGGGAAAGCTGCTTTTATCTTTACGTTGTCTCTAGTAATTCCATGACTCACTGTGAATCTTACTACAAGTAGATTTTTTTCAGTCCATCAAGGTAGTTGGTGAGCATTGCACAGAAATTGTAGTTTTCAATGCTCTTTGATAGGTTCTCTCTTGTTTATTTTTGATGTCTTCCTTTCCCCACCAGCTGCTTTTTCTATAAAATCTGGGTTTAGAGTTCGTTTGTCTACCTTTACTGTTCTCTGAGCTTTACTTAATTTCTTTACTTCTCTTTTAGTATGTTGAAGAAAACTTAGGTGTTATGTCCGTGGGGTTCTTGCTTAGCAGTCCTGATGATGCTGTCATCTGGAGAGGACCGAAAAAAAATGGTGTGTTTCAAGTGTTTTCAACAGTAATTATGTACTTCAAAGATTAAGTATCATGAGCTTGTTTAGTTAATGACGTAAATATAGCGTAGTAAGCTATAGGAAAAAATGAGTGAATGGTTGCTTGAGCCTGTTTGACTAAAGACAGTATTTGATGAAGGTAGAAGGTCAAATGCTGTATTGGGGGTTTTTTTAAGAGCCTTAACATAATAAGCATTTCTGTACTTATGTTGACAACTCAGAAGAATGTGCATACCTGACTAAAATCTGAACGAGACCCTAAAATTTGAACTAGAGGGAGATACTTTTTCTCTTCCGTATTCTCATCCTTTCTTTTAGGGCTGATCAAACAATTTCTTCGTGATGTGGACTGGGGTGAAATCGACTACCTGATTGTAGATACACCTCCAGGAACATCAGATGAACACTTATCTATTGTGCAGTATCTGGATGCAGCGCATGTGGATGGTGCTGTTATAATCACTACCCCTCAGGTATGAGAACTTCATTTCCGTTGGTAGAAGCATCGTGGCAATTAGAGTCAATATTGGTTTAGTGTGTCTGTTTAACTTCACAGAAATGAGGTAGAGAATATAAGGGAGTTGACTTTCTTGTTCTGTGCTTACAGCTAGTTGGTTTACGAGTTAGGTTGGTGTCTTAAGTGTGGTAAGGTTTTTGAGTGGGTCGCTAAACCACAATCAAAAGCTGTCATGATCTGTGTGGTGAAGGGAAACGCAATATTTCACTTCTTTCTTCTAAATTACAGTTCACATTACTTCAAATCTCTAATTTACTTGCCCATGGCTTAGTGTTCAGCAGTCAGTAAGAAGTTTAGTTTTTAAGGGAAAGGTGTGTGCTGTTTGATACCAGGTGAAGTAGCCTGTGGCCCCCAGTAGGCAACTTTGTAATGAGCATTCTTAAAAGAAAAATAAGCCCCTGTACGACTGAAACTCCAAATACATGAAATTCAAATATAGGTTTTAAAGCCTGGTTTAGAAATTAACAGGAGATAAAATTGGGAAAAAACACCTGGTATTTCCACAACAGCTGAAAAAATAAAATATAAAGGCAGTGAAATGTTGAGGGTCATATCAAATGGGTGATGAGGAAAGGAGGAGGGAACAGGAGAACTGAATGAGGCCGGGCATACGTGTGAAAAGTTGGAGGGGATGATAAGCAATTTGAAATTTAATTTGGAAAGAGATGACAAACAAGCCTGGTTCTTGTCCTTGCCTGCTCTGTTGAGAATGCCAAAGCTCTGTCTGTAAACTGAAAATGTGAAAAAGTTACATTTAAAGAACAAAAGATATGAGATTAATAGAGGAGATAAACCATAAACATGGCTGAATCTTTAGTAGAGTTCAGTCAGATTTCAGAACAATCACATTCCATAGGCTAGAATTGTTGTACCTGTTCTGTTCCTACTTATGGAATTGTTGCTAGGGCTTATAACGTAGGTTTACTTTCTTCAGAATACAAAGAGACCAGTAATCTTCATTATGAACTTTCTTTAAAATAGCTCTAATGATGTAACATAATGAGTTCAGCATCAAAACATTACAGTCAAAATAGCAGTGTTCCATAATATTTGTAGGAAGTGTCACTTCAGGATGTTCGGAAGGAGATCAACTTCTGCCGTAAAGTGAAACTGCCAATCATAGGGGTTGTGGAAAACATGAGCGGCTTTATATGTCCTAAGTGTAAGGTAAAGCTACCTGTATATTACAACAGGTTTGATCTTGATGTTGTTTCTATGTAAAACATCACTCCAAAAACACTTTGTTCTCAGTATTGCAATATTTTAACTCACATTTTCATGTTGTCCCAGAATGAATCTCAGATCTTTCCACCGACTACTGGAGGTGCAGAGAAGATGTGCCAGAACTTAAATGTTTCCCTCCTGGGTAAAGTGCCTCTAGATCCTCAAATAGGTAACATTCCTAACACAGTTCACTGTGTTTAAAATAAGTTTTTTCTGCCTATCCTGATGTTATTGCTGGAAGACCCTGACTTGGACACTGAAATTAGAGTATTAAACATTTTGTCTCTTGGGTAAATATCCACTTTTAGATTAAACATTTTTCTGAATCAGATATTACTGGAATTGCAATATAGCATGGTGTGAAAAGAAGGAAGTGCTAGGATAATTTCCTTAGCCTGAAACTTCATCTTGTTTAAGATCAGATCATGTGTCTTTTCAGCTGTGTAATCTTGTTCAAAGTCCAACACATCTTTCTCTACCACCTGGAAGTGCAGACTGAATACAATCACAAAGAATAATGTCGTGTGGACATTAAGCGTTAAAAACAGTGCTTTAACCTCACCGTTACTGGCATTGCCTGAATTCAGTTGTGGATAGCGAGACAGCTTGGATCCTTGCCCATTAGCTGTTAGCAATACTTGATTTAGTGACATTGCGGAACATGTCGGTACTTCCAAAGTACCGATTGAAGGTTTCTGCTGGTAGCGTTCCTTTGTGAATCTGTAAGCTGTAGTTCTAGTTAGATTACTGACTTAAGGACTTCTAAAAGGAGTAGATGCAAATGGCTCTTTGGAAGAGTGTAACTGGCAGTGGGATAAATCATAAAATAAAGGAAAGTTCATCCTTTCCCATTGCTTTGCTTCCATGTTTTTTCCCTGTCCTTGCAGCAAAAAGTTGTGACAAAGGCCAGTCTGTCTTGTCTGAAGCACCCGAGTCTCCAGCTACATTGTCTTACAGGAGTATCATTCAAAGTAAGTCAGAGATTCACTGCAAATGAGTTCTCTGTTCTGAGCACTGCTGCAATACATAAACATGCTCAACAGAATGATGTTATTCTGCCACGAACAAAAAAAAAGCAGTAGATGTGCACAGCAATTTTGAAAGTAGCAGGTGCAAAAACTTTGTTCATTTTGGGGCATCAGTTATGACAGGCTTTTAAAGTGATAATGGAATTGTACATCATCACTGGTGTCAATGATTGATTTCGGTCATTAATTTTCAGAGAAATGTGTGTGTACCTGCTCTCATGGGAAAGTCCCAAGGCAGACCTGTGGGGGGGTGCTCACCATAGCTGAGTCTTGATACCGCTGCCCAATTATCACTTCCACTGCTAATTGTAATTGTACAAAAAAAACCCATACAAAAACTACCTAAAGAGCCAGTGGCCTGCAGTTTAAATATAGAAACAGCTGGGAAATTCCAAAAGCCATTTTTGCCATGATAAAGGTGCAGCTTGTGGTATTTGTACCAACAGGGGACAGTGATGCAGCCATAGCAAACTCTTGGTGTGCACCTGAAACTTTATTTCTATTATTCTTCCTTTATTTCTATTATTCTTCTTTCTATTATTCTTCTTTTTATTATTCTTTGCAGGAATTCAGGAATACTGTGATCAACACCATTTTCAAGAAGAAAAGATTATGTGATCTGTGAATAGTATAAAAATGTGGTTCATGTTTAATTATAGAAAAGTAACTTATGCCTTGATTTAATAAAATGAATGTATTCTTTTTGTATATTGCAAATAAATTCTTAATATAAATGTTCTTGCCTTAGTCTTTTTCTGTAGTTCAGGATCCTTTGGCTCATAGGTGATCTTAAAGCTTGCTAGGAAGCTGTAAAACTGAGTCTCTGTTTGGGTTACTTGCGTGCAATCTGCATCCAATGTCACAATACTAATAACCTGAATAGGAAGTTGGTGTTTGAAGACATGCGTACACGAGATTTGTTTTAAAAGTTGACTATAAAATATTCTTTGCTCACATTGGAGCACTGTCTATATGGAGTAGCTTTTGTCTTGCCTCTTGCACCAAGATGAATTGTAATGCCTACTCCTACTGAGTAATAATTTAAGTATTTTTCCTTTCAATAGCAAAGATCTGTATTTAAAGTGAAATTCAGTGTAGTGTTGTCTTTTTTTTTTTATAATTGGCATCTGTTTTAAAATAAAAACCTACTGGAGTTTGGGCAAGTTAATTATACTACAAGTACAATATTTTATTTATTACAGGTATAAGATTAACATTTTAACTACACATAAATGCTTGTAGGAGGTGAAGACTGTGAAACTGCCATGTCTATTTTGTTCTTTCTTCTAAGCCTGAACACAAGATACTGAGTGGTTGGGGTTTTTTAATATCTAAGAGGCCCCTTGTGATTGCAGTTCCTCTTTTTATTGAGGAATCAAAGCTTTGAGAAATCATTGATAGGAAAGAATGATTTTGTTTATTCTAGTTCCAAAATAAAACAAAGGAGAATTGTCTTTTGATTACATTCTAATTCGTGGTCACAATAACCCAGCAAATCCAGGATTTCTTACATAAGTGTGCTCTCATACAAACCATAAGCAGTTTTGGTGCCTATACAACCTGTTTTTTTGCTGAAACTTAAAGTACAAAGGTTTTAAACCTTTCATAAGATAAAGATGCAAACACAAGTGACATAAAATCCTTATTGTTTCATGCAGGCATAATTCTGGAAGAGCTTTACTTAAATATCTTCATAGGAAGAACAGCTTTCATAATCAAGTATTTTTATCTAGTGCTTGTCTTCCCATGTTCCTCAATACGATCTTCTGAAATTCTCCTTGCCTGCCCTGTGGAATGAACACCAGGAACAGGGGTTAGCATGACCTACGGTGTGGGAATCTTTTATGACATGGAGGGAAGAGCCTGGTGGAAGCCTGAGGGTTGAAGGCCACCCTCCCAGCTATGCCTGGGCAGAGGCATTGTAACCCCTCTGCAGGCATCCCTCCCAGGGTTTAACTTCCACAGGGCATTGTGAAGCTTCAGCCAGCTTCTGAACACAAAGCAGTGATGTGGGGTACAGCCCTTCCAAGTCAGTTCCACAAGAGAGACTTTTTGGAGGATAAAGATGGCCCTCCCAGGGGATATTTTAGGAACTAAGACCTGGGAAGAGCCAAAGCCAGCAGCATGAGGCGAGTAGGTATGTGAAGCTTCATGGGGTGTGGCTGACAAAGGAACTCTGTACTTACTCTTGGGAGCATCTGCTGTGACCAAAAATCTTGAAGCGACTCTGCTGATACTTGTCTGACCTCCTAGTTTGCAGTGGATGTAACCATATAAATTAGCAGTCTGAAGGGAGATCCCAGCTATCACAAGAGCCTGGTGGTTAAACAAAAGTTGAGCTAGGACAAATACACCACTATGTACAGACAGTGGGTGCAGAATAAACCGACACACATGGGTGGATATACATGTACATAGGATTTAGGTATGCACGCATGCTATACAAGGAGGCTACTCCTTTCAATATCAAATGACCTTTAAAAAGATCCGGCCCCGTCAAACTTAAACACAGTAGTTCCTTTCTACAAGGAACTGTTGTTCTTTTATCAGAACAGATACAAATGTTTTTGTCCTTCTGTATCTGAACTACTTCCATTACTTTCCTGAAAGCACTTATTCAAAAAAGGGCATATTCAACTGATAATAATTTCACTTTTTTTAAGCCTCATTTGTTTTCAAAAGTTGCACATCTAGATACACAGCAAACCTGCAGGCTTGTGTAGTTGACAAATGCCTTCTTGTATACAAATAAGATCCTGTAACTTGCAGATTTACAAAGAGCAGCGATAGATATGAATCAACACCCAGCACAACTGGCAGTGAAAATTAGATCCTTTTGTGGTATTCTAGGCTTTGCAGCAGGCAGAACCCATCTGACTGGTGAAATAACTCACTCAAAAATATTTTCCTTAGCCTCAGAAACAGTTTCTTGTAAGCTACTGTATTTTCATTTGAATAACTTGCCTTTTACACACACCTGAGCAACCTGCCTCCAGGTTGTACTATGTTTCAACATAGGTTTTCTTCTCCAATCAGCTCTTTAGCAAACAATCTCTGGTTTTCAAAAATCAAGAGGGAGCTGTGGAGAAAGGCTACTGCTTTAATTTTAACTATTGTTTGTTCAGCTATGCCATTTTGCGCACTAGAAACTAGGTAATGATTTGCAATTGATTCATACCTATAGCTGAATTTCATGTTTATAAATATGGTAATTATAAACTACATACTTCTAACTCAGTTTATCAAGGTTTTGCATAGTACAATACTGGTTCTTTAAAAAGCAAATGGTACCAGAGATCTAAAATTCTTACTTTTCAAAGCAAGTAACATTGAAGTCCCCGCGAGATCTGAAAACGAGCATCACTGGTTTATTGTTTTTCCCTCTCCTCTTAGTTTCCTTTGACTGAAATAAATTGGGGAGTTTGCTACCGTTTAAAAGTCTGCAATTTTGCCAACCACTTAAGCTTCTCAAGTTAGATGAAGGAGTTGACATCCAGGGACCCAGTAAAAGTGGGGCTAAAAACGACTGATCTGTTCCGAAGTGCAGGGCTTGACTGCAGGAAACTGATCTGTTGAAGGTATCAGTGGAATGTTTGTACTGTTGGAAGATTTGTTTCAAAGACCATTGTAAAACTGACAGATCTGGGTTCTCCTTTTGCTAACGTTGTCTTTTAGGTCTTGCAGTACCCCTGGACTTACCAGCCATTTCAGCTTCAAGGAGAATAAGGTGCTAAAGAGAAAGACTGTCCAAATAACTGGACAGATAATGAGACCAAGCCAAAAGATTCGAGCTTCAGCTTCTGTTGAGGCAGCTATTGTAGGCACCTAGAAAGCAAATTATTGAATTCCTAGTCACAAAGACAAAATCCACAATAAATAACAAATAACAGAGGAGGAGGAACGGACAAAATTACTTCTTTGCCTAAATTTCACTTATTATATGCATGGAAGGAAGACTGAATAAGAAGTACTTTTCTGCATGCTACCCCACTGTATGGGACAGCATTTTCTTTTCAAAAGCTTCTGGTCTCTGTTCATATTTAAAGGAAATAATTATTCCTCTTGTTAATGCTAGTGCCCACTAACGGTGCAGATAGGATTTTGAGGGCAAACATTTGTTGCATCAGCAGCACACCAGGATTTAATCACTTACTGGTTTTGAGTGACTTGGAATATTTCTAAGCAAATTCCCCTATAGAAGACAGCTTTAAAAGTTGCCAGAGGACTGGCAAAGGAGGCAGGGGGAATGCCTGACTTTGGAAAGTAAAAGAATTGCATGTATACCGGGACCTTGCCATGACAGAGTGTTTCTTATGGATAAGCTATGACAAAAATACAATCCACTCTTAATTACACATTTCCTTCTTGCGGTACTATGATTTTTCATCAAGTTATTACTTGCCTGAATTTTTGGAAGGTTTTAGCCCATACCGATGCATCAACTTTGCATTTCTAGGCTAGTTTTAAGAAACTGAAATGGATGAACCAGGCTGGCTCATTTTACACTAATTTTTAGGTCAGGAGGTCATTTTACAGATGCCTTTGCTTTAAGTGCCCGAAAGCTCTTACTTACTATCTCTACATGACAGAACTAAGGAACGCTTAAGATCTTCCAGTTTCTTTGCTTTCATGAGGGCTTGCCTATATTCTTTCCTTAGATTACGGGAAGAATATTAGTATCTGTTCTGCTCGTGGCGGTGTGCAGCCACGCCGTGTCGCTGCTAGAGGGCGCTCCCGGCCCGCACGTTCCCGGTGCTCGGCACTCGGCTAGGTACCCGGCTCCGTAACCAGGCTGCGCGCAGCTGGATTTGATTGAAAGGAACGTCCTGGGGAGCAGCACTTGAAGTGCTGTTCTACCAGGTTCTTGCCTGAACGGGGCTGTGGAGAAGGTGTGAGCAAACCTGCAGCGACGCCAAGGGCCACTTCAGCGCTTTTTTGCTCAGGGTGTTTGGGAAGCACTCGCAGTACCAGAAAGCTCCATGATCCGGTTCTATTCCTCACCATATTCCTTGAGCATGAATAAAACCTTAGTTTTAAAGTACTGAACTGTAACTGTTCAGTATTGCTTTTAACACAGATCTTTCCTACAGAAGATTCTGTGTCGGGATTAACTATAGGAAGATGTGTTGTTATTACAGAATGTTCTCACTAGAAAATAAAACTACCAAAAAAGTTTCATACCAATAGTACCTTACTATGAATATTTATTCTGCTGATGAATATGATAACAATGTTGAGAGACCAGTTTTGTTCTGAATACTCCCAGGTGGTAACAATCTGATATGCTTGCAACAGAACACTTACATTATATTCTGTAGAAGCTATACAAAAAGTAACTCTTAAAAGTGTTAAATAAATTTGTTAATTTATTTGACTTACTATCAGCTTTACAAGCTTTCCTATGGATTCTGTTTGCCCTGTGTCTACATTTATTGACATACTTACCCTTTTTGCTTCAAACACCCAATGGCTTTTTCCATCTTCGTCAATTTGATTCCACCAACGCAAACCAACCAAGAGTCTTCCTGTCACGTTCTAGTGACAGAAACAATTATTTGCATTAATCAGTTGCATAATTCACTTGTCAGGCTAGCATTAAAAAAAGACAAGCATGTCTGAAAATCATATTAATATATCAAACACTAAAATTAGTTTTAAAAGCTGTACCAGCTCGAACACAACAGTCATTAAGGATGGATGAGTTGCCACAAAATTAGAGGCCTGTTCTCTTCTAATATTATAATTAGCACAATTACAATGACTCAGGTAAGAAATTGTAGGATGTATCTTTTCTAAGTCAGTTAGTTGGAGAAGCCCCTGATAAACAAATTTCTTCAGTAAGAGAACTGTCAACAAAAACACACTGAAAAATCAGAAGGTTAATTCAAAGCAAGTAAGCTGCATGGAATCAAGCAAACAAATTAAGAAAATATTTCTGCACCTGGATGAATACCAGAAGTTTTCAGTATGCTGAAGATGCAGCAGTGCTTCAGGTCTACAAAACAAAAGCCTTGTTCCACTTGTGGAGCCCCTGGGATTCTGGGCTGGCCTGACCCAGGTGCCTGTACACGACTAGGGCAGTGCTGCCATAGCCAGGCTCCCAGGACCCTCTGGGTCTGGGCACAGTATTGCAGCTCCAGACCATTACTGAAAGCTGGTATTGCTCGATTTCATCTTTTTAAGGACAGCATAGATACAAATCTACCTATGGCAAGGGAATGTTCCCGTCATATTATTAGCTCACATCAGCCATAGAGAACATCATAAACAGTAACAGTGACTAAGATAAGCAAATGTCTGTATTAAAATGGACCAGACATTTAACACAGTGGCATAAGGGACTTGCCAGCCCCTGAACTTTGCAAAAGGAAGTGGTTCTACTTGAAGAATGAACAACCTTATCTTGCAAGACAGATGGATCCGGTGGTAGTCTCTTCTTACAGCTGAGTGACTCCGGGAGTGAGGTGGATGCCTCACGCCTGATGTCGCTTTAGGCAAGAGTGGAAACGTCCTCAAAAGCACATACTGAACTCCTTGCCCTGAAGGAGTGGTGAACCACCAAGTCCCCACTTCTGATGAAAGTAGTGGCCTTGCCATGAGCCAATCAGCACATATTAATTGACTTAGTCCCACCTCACCAAGCGGCACCAAAGAGTTTTCAAAAACAACTGGTGCCTAAATCCCTTTTTGTGGGAGAGGACCACCTCACCTGATGAACAGGTCAACAGGCCTGCACCTCTCTTTCCGCTCAATAAGGGATTTTGACTTTCCGCTCAATAAGGACTTTTGGGTAAGAATTGTGTGCTTCTCACTTTGTCAGACATTCTCCAGAACAATAACTACTCACTTGAGTTTCAATTGTTACTTCATATATATACACACATGCACACATTATATATTTCATTATTAACTGGTTATAACCTTCTAGCGCTAATGCGGCAAGTGAATTTATCAACAGCAATCCCAAATTTGTTTTTATCTGTCACTTAAAATAAATTACCTACTGTTTACACTAATTCTGACTGGTGGCTAACACATACACACATATCATATAATCCTTTAGTCATAAACTGTCAGCCAGGTCTGAGGCTGGAAACGGATTCAGCTGTACCTAAGCTCTTCTCTGAGGGGAAGCTTAGAAAGCATGGGGGTCCATCTTGAACCTTGTGACTCAATGGGAGGGCATCCCTCAGTTACCTGACAGAGCTGTGCTAATTTAACATGGCAAATACATTAACAGATCACAATATTTTTCTCACTTTTACCAGTATATATACTTCCTTTCATGTTTTATTTAATGGCACATATAACATTTTCAAAGGCAATTACTATTCTGGGTCATCTTACCTTAACTGACCAAAAGTCAAAGGAGAGAAGGAGAAGAATAGTGACAAAACAGGCAACAAAGCTGTTGCTGAACCAGTCACAGAACAAGTAGGTAATAATAGCACTCACTCGGAAAAAAAGGTGGAAAAAGGTGGCCAGTGGGTGCCTAGAAAAATAAACACAGAGCGCTTAGGAAGTTAGAGGACAAGAATATTCAGGCTTTGAGCAACCTGATCTAGTTGAAGGTGTCCCTGCCCATGGCATGGGGTTGGAACTGGATGATGCTTAAGGTCCCTTCTAACCCAAAGCACTCTATGATTCGAAGCAATTGCCTCATTAAGCTCCTTTACCTCTGTAAACAATTAACAGTAGTATGGCCAAGGTCATAATTAACATTCAATGATTAAAATTGTTATTTTGTGTATAACAATGATACAAATAATATATACACAATTATAATTATTTATAATAAACTTAAATCACAATTAGATTTAAACTATACTAGTCATTATATCTTTACTGTAATGTTATTATTCCATAACTGTTTACTGTTCCAGTGATTATCTATTCTATAGTGTAGTACTACACATGCATGACTGGAGAAGCAAGAATGATGCACAGCTGTAGTTTATATTTACACCTGATCATGCCCATGCTAACCTAAAACTTTCCAAAAACTTCAGACTTAAAAACTAATGATGTGACATTTTAAGCAAAAGGAGTGTTTTCTGCCATACGCAGATGAGTGGGTGGATGGAGCGGAGGCAATATTGTGAATTTTCAAAAACAGATCATGCCTTGCTACTCCAAGTCTTGCTCTCATTCAGGCAGATGCAAGAGTTCATTATGTAAGTGGTATCTTGTGTCAAGTAAGCTATTCATAGAGCACAACCCTAACGCGCAGCAGGGTGGACCGAGCTTTCGTAACTCTATCAGTGCTTCAAATGTGAAAGTAACTTTGGAGAAGTAGCATTTCATTTTAGAAGTCAGACAATGAATTACTGTTTGGATGGTGAACTTATTCCAATATCAAACTCTGAAGGGCGCTTACTAAAAATCCAGTATTTGCTTGGACTTCCAGTCATCCTGTTGCTTCTAAACATTCACACAGTATAGAACTGGAGCCTTAAGGCTAAGTGACTGTATGTCCAAGTTTGTTTGCACAAGATTCTTCAGAATTATAAAAACAAACTTCTGTGTGAATAACTTCAGCAAGGAGTTTCATTTCTATATTCTACAGCAGAACATTTTTCAGTATGAGATTATTTTTTAGTATCATCACAATGAGGGCAAGAAGAGCACTCTCTAATGAAATAAGTATACACAAAGCAGATCAATTTGCCTGTCCATGTTATTGAGTAGTGTGAACCAGTAGGAACAGATCTCTACAGTAACTGGTGCTGTGGACCTCCTACCAACGTTTCAGGGTCATTTCACTTCAAGCCAACTCTAGTCCAGATCCATAGACTGAATCTGTGGCTCGCATGCTCAAGACACACTCCTAAGCCGAATTTCCCAATACAGTTTAATCCTTTAGGCTATGTTCCCCAAGACTGTAACAAACCATAAACTTTCATTTAAAATGTGTGCTGCTGGTAAAGCACAGCAACAAAGCAACTACAGGAATGTTGATCTTGTGTTGTGGCTAACGCATCACGTAGTTGCAAAGTCCAATGCACTGGAAGGGCAGAAATGCTTCACCAAACACTAGTAAAATACAGTAATTGTAAAGCTAAGTGATTGTTTGTTTGCACATCTAAGATAACATATGCATTAGGCTTAACGTCTCTTTTCCCTTGTTCATATCTACAAGAAATAATAACATTGTAATGGACCAGAGTACACTGGGCCAAGGTAGAAGGGAGGAAAGCAATAAAAATCAAAGCTGATTATATACATTATTGAAGAGTGCATGCATATGTATAATTCCTTTTGACATAAAACTTTTCTTTTGGCAGTCTTTTACTAGAGATTCTTCTTCTCTGTCACCTGGGAGCTTGGTGTGGACTGAGCTGCAGGTGACACCTCTGGTAACATACCGGTACAATGCTTACCTTGACAGATGACAGGGATCAGTGGGTAGGGGTTTCTTAGTTAACAGCTACAAGCATAAGATATGCTATATTCTACTCAATATCACATCCCATGGTAGGAAACCATGACAGTTCTCTTGCAAATAACTTGCAGTTTCCCTTCAGTCGGGTGTGCAATGCAATGTCACAGCACTCTACACACAGCTTGTTTTGCTGAAGATGAATGCATGATCCATTTCTCCAGCCTAACAAACTGCTGTTGGGCTGTGTGGGGGGTGTGTGATGTACCGCTCGCTCCACTTCTCCAGCTCAGACTGCCATTTGGCTGGGTGTGCAGTTTGTAATGTCCTGCTCTCTCCATTTCTCCAGCCTAAGCCGCTGTTTAGCTGGATGGAGGGTTTGGGATGTGCCATTCTCTTCAGCTCTCCAGCCTAGACTTCTGTTTGGGTGGTGGTGGCCTGTGTAATGTGCCTCACTTTCCACTTCTCCAGCCTAACCCACTGTTTGGCTGAGTGCAAGATGTGTGATGTTCCGCTCTCTCCACTTCTCCAGCCAAACCCGCCATTGGGCTGGGTGCAGGGTTTGGGATGTGCCATTCTCTCCAACTCTCCAGCCTAGACTGCCATTTGGCTGGGTGTGGGGTGTGTGATGTGTCGCTCTCTCTGCTTCTCCAGGCTAACCCACCCCTTGGCTGGGTGCAAGGTGTGTGATGTGCCGCTCTCTCCTCTTCTCCCACCCAGCCAACCATTGGGCTGCGTGCGGGGTGTGTGACGTGCCTTGCTTTCCACTTTTCCAGACCAAAACCCGCCGTTTCCCTGGGTGCGAGGCGCGATATACCGCTGTCTCCAGCCTGACCCGCTGGGCGCCCGGCTCTGGGTGTGTCAAGCCCCGCCGCAGCGATGCGGCTGGCAGGGCTTGGGGCTGGCAGGGCTTGGGCCTGGCCCGCCCCGCCCCGCGCCGCCGGCGCTGGCTGCCCCGCACCGGCCGCACCACAAGCCGTGTAAGCGGGGTTTCCCGCGTTTCTCCGCGCCAGCCCCGCCGCAGCAGTGGGCGGTGGCCTGGGCCCGGTTCCCTCAGGCGGGGCCGAGGCCCCCCCGGGCCCGGCCGCCCCCCGCCCGTACCTTATCCTGGTTTTGCGCAGCGCCAGCTCCTCCTCGCTCCCGAAGTCGAGGGACACATCCTCGGTGTCGTCCACCAGCACCTGCGGGGGCAGCGCGTCAGCGGCAGGGATCGGGCTGCCGCCCCCCGCCCCGCAGCGGCCGCCCGTACCTGCTTCATGGCCGGCCCCGCGTTGTCCAGGGAACAGGGCCCGCGCTGCGCCGGCGCCTCAGCTCGGCAGCGCCTGGAGCTGCCGGCCCCGTTACGACGGTGCCGGTGCGGGGCTCACGGGGCAGCGGCCGCGCGCGGAGCTGCAGCTCGCAGCCCGCCTCAGCGCGGCTCCTGCCGGGTGCGCGAGGGACCGGGGCCGCGGCGCGGCCCGAGCGCTCGGTGCAGGGCTCCAACATGTTCGCTCGGCTGGCGGCGCCTGCTGGGGCATCGCACACTGACCGCGACGGGGCTGCTGGGTCACCTCATTGACAGGGAAAGGGCTGCTGGGTCACCACACACTGACCGGGACGGGGCTGCTGGGTCACCTCATTGAGAGGGACAGGGCTGCTGGGTCACCACACACTGACCGGGACAGGGCTGCTGGGTCACCTCATTGAGAGGGACAGGGCTGCTGGGTCACCTCATTGAGAGGGACAGGGCTGCTGGGTCATCGCACACCGACCAGGACAGGGCTGCTGGGTCACCTCATTGACAGGGACAGGGCTGCTGGGTCATCGCACACCGACCAGGACAATGCTGTTGGGTCACCTCACGCTGACTGGGACAGGGCTGATGGGTCACCGCACACCAACCAGGACAGGGCTGCTGGGTCACCACAGACTGGGACAGGGTTGCTGGGTCAATATACACTGACCAGGACAGGGCTGCTGGGTCACCTCACTGGCCAGGACAGGGCTGCTGGGTCACGATACACCCCCCAGGCCAAGCTGCTTAGGTCTCTTGCTGAAGATAACCCCCACAAGGAAAAAGTAGTGGATGGGAAAGCGAACATGCATATGCTTCCCATGGGCTTCTCTGTTTTGAGGGAGCACAGCTGGCACCAACAGCCCTGTGCCCCTGTCACAATACAGCTTTGGGGGCAGTCCCATACAGCCAGGGTGCTGCAGGTGTACTACTGGGGTAGCGCAAGATGTATTCTTTGAAAGCTGTCATGAGAAGCAGTTATTAAATAATCATGTGCATAACTGAAGCTGACCTCTACTTTATTTCCAGTATCAACATGCACTTCTGCTTACAAGCAACATGCTACAATAACTCCAACAGAATCGACTTCTGACTGTGAAGCAGCTCCCGGAACTGTTGACAGAAGTGTTAAGCAGTGGAGGGAGGTCTCATGTCTTCTTGACTGCCAGATTATTCATTTCAGCTACTGTTATCAGATCCTCTTCCACCTCAGCACAGTTCTGCCAGCAAATCTGGTTTGAATTTAGTAATGCTGTAATGTTGCTATTTTGTCTGAGTCATTACATTTTTGTTCTAAGGCACCAGAAAATAACCGTGTGCTATGTTCCTTATCAGATAAACGAGTACTTACCTCTATGGGAGAGGTGACGTTTAGCCCGTCACAACTTTAGGTTCCCAATTTACTACTCTGGTGCTACTAACTGATATCGTTAGAGATGAGATTACATAACTAAAAAAGAAACAGAAAATGTGTTTCAGGTTGTTTTTAAATTTTAAAACAGATAAATGCTTCATTATTTTTCCTCCTTGCAGTGCTTGTCTCCACTGATTCACTGTAGGGATTCTCTATTTTCCTAACAAACCCTGTTAGATAATCACATAGAAGTCTATCTTTATACCATGCAATGGTATTAGTAACATTCTCTAAAAAGCTATGTCTAATTATGTTTTGTGTTTATTCAGAGTGTTGTAAGGGTTATCATTTTCTTTTAGAGCAAATTAAGAACTAGAAAGAATGTGTGGTCACTAGAGGAATCATTGGTCAAACCAAGAATTTCTTCATTTGGGCATTGTTAGAAAAATATTCTTCCTTATTCTAAAATAAATACATCTAAGCAAAACCTCATTAATAGTTTCCAGTGTTTTCTAGAATTTCGCAGGACAAAGTGTCCTGGTTTTGACATTCTTTTCTGCATTCTGTTTTAACTACAAATTATCTGAACACTGGAAAAATTAGCAACACCCTAAAGGTGATGTAAGTCCTCAAATACTGCTTCAGCAGCACAAAATTTAAATATTGTTACACTGAATTTATGAACTGTGGTTTGATTTTCAGGTTTGTACACAGGAAAACCTTGACCATTTATGAAATATCTTAAGATATTCATTCAATTGTTGACTGAAACATGTAGCATAAAATAGTTCAAAACTGTATCTTTTGCTGCTGTGTGCTTGCTATTACCTTACAGGCAATCCTCCTCCCAGAACAAATAATGGCCTTTCTGTCACAGAGGCTTGGTATGAATAACTGAGAAATCTCTCCCACTTTCTGTTTCAACAAAAAATAGAACCTCCCCTAGGATGAATATGGCATCACGAGATAAACGTGAAGTCAGCTGATTTCTCTTTTTCTTTGGATCGTTTCCCACGTTGCTGAACTGGCACAGTATCAGAGACCTGCCCTGTAAACTGCACAAGGATATTTTGAGTAACTCCACACTTGTTACTCTGGTTTAAGTGGTGTTTACAGTTAAATGACATGTTCCTCTGAATATTGGAATATATTATGACTCCAAGAATAATTCTTACTTCACTCGCATTGACTACACTTACAGGGTTTGTTGAGGGTTCAATAAAATGTTTACATTTTGAGGAGGTAGGCCAAATTAGAGGAGATATTAGATGGCTTCCTAATAGCATTGCTGTCTAGTTAATTTGTAAAAGATGATTTCCTGCTTTAGCCCAGAACCAATGGCTGTGGAATTTCTTGGCTGTGCATACCTGAATTGTTGTAACCAGCAGCTCTGTATCAACAGGGGAGAAGCTGCAGCATTTACTTGACAGTCAGGCTAGTGCCTTTTAGCTGGATGATATGTAGCAGTACACTCTGAATAAAGATCAAGTTCTGCCATCAGTAAGAAATGGGTAACAAAGATATGTCAAAGGCATGTTTAGTTTTGGGGCCTATATATAAATGGAATTATTTTTATTTTAAAAAGGCTGTATTTATCCTTCATTTAGTTATGTTTAAAGAGATGAGCAGTATAAATGCCCATTATTGCACAGTAACTGGTTTTGATTCTAAAAAGTGCAGTATTATCTCTGTTCCTTTCGGTTAGGAAAATATCAAGAAAACATTAAATATTTTTATTAAATAGCTTATTTTATACTCTATTTACTGTGTGGCTTTAGGCCTTATTTAAATCATGCTGTAGGAATCTCTAGTGCAGTTACATGGGAGATAAAATACTTTTGCAATTATTAATGAGTTTACTTCAGTATCTTTTTTTGTTGAGATTGTGCAGTGCTTGCTTAGCAGGAGCCAGAGCAAAGGCAGACCACAGCAAAGTCATCACATGTCTTGCAGCTCAGGATGTGTTTCTTCCCAATATTTGGATGCAGACTTCTTAGTGTCCTTAGCTTTTATGTATCTCTTTATGTATCTCTTTATGTTCAAAGCTTCAGCCACTCTCAGCTGCAGTTCTTGATACTTGTAACTTCTGCAAATGATGTCCTATTTCTAATTTTGGGAGTTCTAAATATAAGGAACTTGGGCTGTTTGGACACCTGTCAAGTTTGGTTTAAGTAACTTCATAGATCCACTGCAGTAAGCAGGGATGGGATCCATTTCCCAGAGTGGCAGTCTTCCAGTTTCACCAGAAGTAGTGCGTGTGTTGCCTTCCCTCCTTTGCTATATGAATTTAAAAGGCCTGTACACATTCACACATGTATCCAATACCTTTGCTCACTTAAGTCAGTCCTCTATAGGCTTGCTGAGAAAAAAAAAGTAATCTTAAACCTATTAAATAAAAGACTCTAAGTGTTATCACAGTTGAGAAACTTAGTACAACAGGAAATTAATGTGAAAAATTGAATACTGTTGCTTCTGCTGTTTTCTCTGCAAAAATAAATGATGGAGCTGCTTATAAAAGCTGTAAACTGCTTATTCACTAGGTTTTGGGGGGTTTTGTTTAGTTGGTTGGGTGTTTTTCCTTCTTGCTGCTAGTAATATCTACCTAGTCTTGTTCAGATCTCTGAGTCTCTTGCTGGACAATTCTTCAGCCGCTGCTTTCACTGGCAAGGTCTGCTTCATCTTTTGATGTGGGAGGCTGTGGTTAAGCAGCTTTTGCCATAATTGCTTGCATTTATTGCTTGCATTTACTCTAAATCAGTGTCAGGAGGGTGGTAAAGGCAATAAGTTTCTCAGGAAAAACTAAAATGTAGACAAAACACAAAAAAGAGAAGTAAGAAAGTGTTCCTAATCTTGTGATGCAATGAAGTGAGAAACCTCTACCTACAATTCTGAATTCTTTCGACCTGCAGATTTTTGTGAAGCATACTGTGATACCTACTTCTACAGCATTACTATTTAATAGTTTCTTTCCTTAATTTGTTAATACGTCTTTTTCTAGTCCTCTGAATAGCTTCAGCTCTCTAAAATTCCTTGTATTAAGTCACAGAGAACTGGAATGGGTGTCTGAGGATTTAAAACTCACTATGTCCATACTGTTTCTCACTGTCCATACTGAATCTCACAAAGACATATAGGTGCTCAGGATTGGTTTTTAGGCTGAATCCACTATGTAAGCCACAGAAATATTAAGTGCCTTGGAATGGGGCCAGCACATTAACTGCATATTCTTTACAAGATATACCAGGTGTCACTGGAGATAACTGGCTCTATTTGCATCACACAGCTCTGAACCTCTCCTCGAGGTAGGGGCACAACCTCTTTTGCAAAGCCGACAGCAAGATTCATGTCTGTGGCCTATGCACCCCTGCTACAATGGAGCCTGTGGTCGGGAAGAGACCACAATTCCCTCTGCTGCCGGAAGGGTGACAAGCCTCAGCCTCCCTCCTCCCCTACAAGAGGAGGAAAGTCTGGGCTGCCTGGAGGCCTCCACGGCTGTTCCTGTGAAAGCTGTTCTGCCTGAATCCCCAGCTGCAGGGTGAAGCAGTAGTTTCTCCTGTGAATGGGACTGAATTCATGATCCATGCATCTTTAAAATCTATAAATAATCACTTATTGCAAACACTGAACTAAACCTTGGAAGAAGAACAAAGGACCCAAACACGTTTGTTTCTCAGAGAATGCATTGTCTAACTTTAATCCTTAATGCAAAGTAGAGCAGTTTCAGCAGAAGGGTTGGAGAGTTCCCCTTCCCTGGAGCAGAGCAGCCCAGAGGCTGTACTGCAGGACTGTGGAAACATGGACCTCAAACTCCTGAAAAAGATGATGATGTGACTGTGTCTAAAATACCACATTTGCTGGTTGAAGTTACAAGAATAACAGCACAGCTACTGGAATGAAAGTCGTGATAAGTGCTGGTTTATTCAAGTGAATAAAGGTAGAGCTACTGTGTCTGAGGTAGATTTTAGTATCTTTTCTGTCTAGTGTGTGTTTTAGTTGACCAAAATCAGAAACACCCTAGGGAAACCCCTAAAATACATGGTGTAACTGTAAGTGTAGTATTTTTGCCCAGTTTCCTTGCCTCCATCATTCTGAAACTTGACATAGAGCTGTGGTTTTGCACACCTCCTTTTCCTTGTTGGTTTGGGTTTGCATTTTAATTCTGTTTCCGTTCTTGCTCTATTTTGCTTGAGTGTAAGGGGAATTACAGTTTTTGTGTCACATTCTCCAATGCACCAGTGTACTGGACTAGTTATATTTGAAGTCTACAACTGTCTGCAACTGTCTACAACTGCCTGAAAGGAGGTTGTGATGGGGTGGGTGCTGGTCTCTTCTTGCAAGTGACGAGCAATAGGGCGAGAGGAAATGGCTGCAAGTTGCACCAGGGGAGGTTCAGACTGGATAATAGGAAAAATTTCTTCACTGGAAGGGTGGTCAGGGATTGGAACAGGCTGCCCAGGGAGGTGGTGGAGTCACCATCCCTGGAGGTGTTTAAAAGACAGGTAGATGAGTTTCTTAGGGACAGGGTTTAGTAAGGAGACAGGCACGGTTGGACTCAATGATCTCAGAGGTCTCTTCCAGCCCTATGATTCTATGATTCTATTAAGTCCAATGGCAGAGACATGAATTTCTGTTCTTTTATTTCTTTTTACATTGCTCTCAGCTTTTGATAAATGACAAGTACTTGTGTTAACAAGATGAATATTGTTGTGCACTGTCTGTCCCAAAACTATTACTAAGAAATCTGTGCCTTTGGAAAGCTCACATACTTCTTGAAAATCAAGGAAAGGAATAAGAAATTTTTTCAATGTCTTTCCCTCCATCCATAGGCGAGGCAGCAGCGGGATAGTGCTGCAGATCCTGGTGCTCAAGGTGTGCTTGCAAAACATGCAGCTTCAGCCAGCTTCTAGTGAAAACACTTCATGCTCCATCCTTGGCTTTCTGATGAAATACCTTGTGCTAGTCAAAACAATGTGATAAGAGAAGGACATACCTCTGGCCACAAATTTTGAATTTCATACCAGAGTTTGTGTTTGGGATTCCTTCTATGCCGGCTGAATAGTTTTTGTCACATTCTCCAATGCACCAGTGCACTGGACTAGTTTTATTTGAAATCCACTGGCAGTGACAGAAAGGACATGAATTTCTGTTCTTTTATTCTGGTTGAGCAATTTTTCATGGGCTCGAAAGACTATTTAGCAGATTTCCCTACTTTCTGATGGCAATGACTCAAGTCTATGTAATATATAGGCATCAGCATTTCACTCCTTTGCTTCACAGGTGAATGTATGTATTTACCTGCACAACTTCCTTTCCTGTTCTCAGGATTCTCTTTAACTGACATGCACCTTAGGTAGATGTGTTGTTTCAGAGCAACTGTATCTCTTTTAAGCATCATCATGGTAGTCTTCCTATCAAAGTCTGAAGGAGAAGACATCTTAGCTACAGAAAGTGCCAAACAATAGCAACAAAAGAAGCAACAAATAGTAAAAATGTACAGTCTGACTTAGTTCTCTTTTTCACACACAGTGTTTGTGTTATGATACATTTTAAAGAGGAAAGTTAGTTAAAAAGGAGAACTTGTGCTTTTGATTTCTCTGCATTGAGGGGAAGTATCACTTCTAAGTAAATATGATGCTGCCCAAAGTCTACAGCTGATTTTGAAACTCAGATAATCTTAGTAAAATCTTAGCAGTTCATCTCACTCTTTTCCTAGGGACAGCAAAGGAGATGACAGTGTACCAATGTAGGCTAGGTAATGACCTTAAGTACCTGACATCTGGTTATATCATGAACCTTAGTAGAATCTATATAGTGTCAAGACAGTAAGAAAGGGTTTTTCATTAATACAAATGCAAACACCAAAGTAGAAATTGTTATCATATTTAATAATTTTTTCAAAACTGCAAATTAGGACTGTAGCAGCACTAGAATTTGAATCAAGTTTTCAAAGCTTAAGCCACTGTAGTCCCCTTTCCCTCATTTTGGCCTTAGCTACAAGATCATCAGTTTTGAGGTCAAAGGCAGAGTACTTCTAGCACATTATTGCTTGGTATGTTTGCCTATAGCCCAGCAAAAGCCAGGTAGAGCCGTATAGAAACAATGCTTCCTCCTAGATCTTGAAGCTTTTTTTGGAAGACTCCTCATGAATCCTTAAAACACATGGAAAAGTAAAATAGGAAATTTGAAATCATTGTATCTTAGCACCTATGCAAAGGCAAACTCACTTTTGGTCTGTTTTAAAACTAGACGTACTGAAGAAACAATACTGTATTGGGGTTGAAAAACCTATCTATTAATAGTGAACTTGCCTGGGCACATTTACAGGTAGAAATTGCTTAAGGTGTGAAATACTTGCACAAAATCTGCTTTTTGCATGATTCAGTGACAGTCGCGATGACAGCACAAGGTATTTGCTTACTTACTTGTCTGCTTCTGGAGGGAGTTATCCTACGGAGGGGAGTTCTTTGGTCTCAAAAAGAAGTCTACAATTCCCACCTTGTTATATCCCCTCACAGACAAGCATGCTTAGGCTGTGGAGCACTGAACAAGGCTTTTGCAGAGCTAAGGTGCAGCAGGTCAATGAGTTGCAGACACTGGCTGAGGGCTACAGTTTAAATTGGTTGTCTTATAATAAACAGCTTCTCATGTGACTTGATCTCTCCACTTCCCATCAAGGAGACCCCTTAGTCACAAGAACTGCTGCCTAGAAGGGGCTTGAATGTGGTTGATGATGCTGAGAAAAGGTTCTGAAAACCTCCCTGGCCAAATAATGGAGACAGTGTTTTGGGGTTTTTTTTAATCTGTTGAACTCAAGAGCATGTTGATTGCAGGAGAAGCTGAAGTTGAGACTGTCTCTCTTCCCCAAGATGTGGTCAAACCATTCAGATTGGTCATGATAACAAGCTGTTCCCAACTTTCTGCAAAGCAACCCCCTAGCTCCCTTCTGCATGTGTTCTGCTCCACAAGATGGTAAAGTGCAAGTGGAGGCATCTCATTCAGTGCAGTTATGTGTTGATAAAACTAAGGGAAAATATCTTCTCTTTTTCACATAATAGCTCAGAAGACAATAAATTAATCCGCTTTTATCAGTTGCCATTTATATAGTTACAGTAAAACTCGTTACCTGTCTGCATTGCACGTCAAAATCGTACTACTAGATAACGAAATAGCTTATTTTTGGGTATTAGACATAAGCATGAATGCTTGGAAAAAGCAGCAAATTCTTGTTATTCTACAAAGATATTTTGGATCTTAACTATAATTGCAGTAGTGTACTAATAAGTAGTTTTATAAAGTTTTATCAAGCTCCTCTCAGCGCATTTTTTCTTACTAAGTGGAATTATTGCTCCATTTTCAATTGTGCCCAACAGTGAAAAGAAATCATGGCAATATTCAAGATAGGAAAATCTAGTAACAAATAAAGAGAAAAATACTTAGTTTGTATTTGAATGCTTATCGCACTCTCAGACTACAAAGGTAAGATACTATTGGTTGCATTTCGGAGTCTTTGAAGTACTTTAATTGAACATTGCCTAGTCTTAAGTCCTATCACAGAAGAGCAATAAATAACTCAAGAAGACGATATTGTAAAAGACTGCTTAGTATTTTTGAGCTGAATTGAGAGCTCGGGTTGTAGTAGCTTTGGAGCTGTATTTTAACATTGTGTTTGGTGGTGTGGAAGATTTGCTATTTGTTTGAAGTGAGGACTTGAAAAATCTTCCGTTAAAGAAATCAGACTTAAAATATCTGTCCCTTGGAATACATTAACTTGAATAAGAATATATGGAAGTAATTCTCAACTTGTTTGCTAATTATTTTTCTTCCTAATAACTTCAAATATGGCACAAACCAGAGTCAGATTTGGGCTAACTTTTTACCCTAGAATTTTCGTCCTGGTTCTAACCCGTGTGACTTTCATGAAAGCAGAATTCATTCACAACCTGATCTCTAATTATACATTGGAATCTCCAAGTTTTGAACCTACCTCTCTTGCAGAGGGACAGACTTTGTGCTGAAGCTTTTGGTACTGTTTTGATTCAGCAGTGACTTTGCTGGACTCACTTATGGGCCCATACTCCACCCCGGCCAGGAGACAAAGATCCACCTATAGCAATCCTTCTTTAATGAGATAAATATTGTTTTCATTTATTTTTTTAGATGACCGTCTTGCTGATTGGAAAATTGTATTGTATAAATACTTGGAAGAACTGTACTGTTGTGTTATTTCATCAAGCAGTTTGTTTTTGGAAATGTTATTTAAAGGCTTAATCAAATGAGGAAATATCTCTGCTATTGCAGGCAAAAGTCTCTTAACTTTTTTTTTCACTTCATCTTTTTGGTGCTGACTGAGTAGATTTTTTTTCATTTTATCGAATCAGTTCATATTTTTCTCAGACCTCCTTCAAACATCTTCAGATGTAGGTATGAATCTCTTTCAGGAGATCCTACCTAGAGTAAGGAAGATCCTTTCAACAGCTACAGCTTCTGATGACCACTCATTGCTTGACCTCATGCTGAAAGAAGATGTAATATCCAAGGAGTACCATCAAGCCTTGCTCCATGAGAAAGACAAAGAGGACCTCGCAAGGAAGATATCTCTGACATTTGTGGAAAAATGGGACCTGTACTTGGACACTCTAGTTCCCCTCTTTTGTTTAAACCTCTATGGCAATAATGTAACAGATAATGAGCCAACAGGAAGCCAGTACATTTCTGGTAAATCACCTTATTTCTTTTTTGCTTTGTTAAAGATTTACTTTTGTTTATTGCATTTTGACATTGTATTGCGGTGTAGAACAAAGTACATCAGTGGAAACCAGGTGAGGAAGCGAAGAGAGCAGAATGTGATGCAAGAGCAGCTAAAAAGAGATCCACCCTTTCAGGGTAGCTACTGGATACCCATTTTCATAACAAGCCCATAATAAGACTCGTTCTTTGCCACCTTTTGCCAAACCAGAAATGCTAAGGAAATCAAAGAGACCATGATAAGGTCAGATTTTCTCAATTGACATACCAACCATTGCTAGTCTGAATAGTGTTTTTTCATGGCACATTCTGGCTACTCAGGTAGGGAAATCTCTTACATTTTTCAATCATATATAGGAAGAATGCTCTCCACTTTAAATTCCTGATCTCTTTAATCAACAAAATCGCTGTCTACAAGAGATTGTTGCAGGTTTAAGAAGGGAAACTACTTGATGATTTATGAGGCTGGATTCAAGAGTTTTGAGATTTTTAGTGGGTAGTAGGAGAGATAAAAGTGCAGATACCTTATAATTCTGAGACAGTAAACTCACTTTTTAGTCTGACCCACCAGAAGATTAATGTATGTGTTGGAGAACGAGAGTAGCTCAGGGACAATCCTAACATTGTCCATCCTATGTAAAATGACAGAACCTCAGCTTAAATTATAGCATTTGGGATTACTTCTACAAAACCAAGCAACTGTAAAAGGAGAGTAAAAGAATACTTAGTAGAATATTGGGTAGAATATTATAGTAGAATATAAAACAAATGGAAGGAACCTTGTGCTGCAATGTAGTGAGGAATATGATTTTTTTTTCTGCTCCTAAAATACAGAATTCGATATCACTTGTCAAGTCATGATTGAAATTAAAAAAGGAAATGCTGGGAGGAGGAAATTAAGATGGTTCATGAGAGGGAGAATTATTGACACATTCAAATTAATGCTAAGAATTTATATTTTAAATGTAGAATATCATAGCAAGTGAAATCCCCATTCAAAGATCTTGATCCTGTCATGCCTGGCACTGTGTATCTGTCACAAAGCCTGCATTTATTTGAGACATGACAGAGGGAAGCTGAAGTACATCAGAAGAAGCATTAATCTTCATCTATCATGTGTGCAAACATTGTCACTGTTCTCTAGATTTTGTAGTAGAGATGGGCTTAAAAAAAAGTCGTTTCAAAAAGACATTCATTTGCCAGGATATTACTCAAATTTTGTTAGAGACTTCAGCTTCCTTAGAAGTAAATCCTTTTATGACTTTCTTTTTTAAACTTGTTAATTTTTCAGCCTTATATTCAATCATTGAAGAAGCCTCGTAAAGAAAACCTGGGTCAGGAACAGAGTGATATCAGCAGGCTTCTCACTACTGACCTAATAGTTTTGCAACTCTTTTTTCTACCACAAAACAGATCTTCACAATTTCTGAACAAAAAATTCCAGCTTTCCCTCTCTTGCAATCGGCACTGTTGACATCCGTTTTGCAGTGCTTCTGCTATTAATCGATGTGTTCTGTTCCCTCCTTTTGCAGTGGGGCAGTACACCAGCAAACACTGGAGCAAGGAAGCTAATGGTCACCTGAGCAGCTTAGGCACTTCTCCGCTGCCTCAAAGCCTTTTGGTTCCCAGACTGCTTTTTCCTCTGTCTCTGGACCATCTTTATAGATCAGTCCACTAGATGAACCACTTCTCTGATTTGCTCCATCAATTTCTTTCTGTTGTTTCTAAGCAGCTATGGGTGTTGTACACTGGACAACCAGTCTTTGGTGCAGTTACAAACTTGAATCACATTAAACAGCTAAACTCTTTTGTTCCCTAAAACTTTCATTTTTGAAGTACATAGGTCACCTCTTGGGATTACAGCTTCAGAACCTGGTAAAGAAATCATCCTGCAGGGCTGGTAAAGGAGCTTGAAACTTGTGGGGTTGTGCCACATACCAGAATAGGGCTAAAAAACTTCTTAAATTTTGTTGGGATTTCTCATGCAGTGATTGTATTATTGTCCCCTATCAAAACAGAACACTAAAATACAGAATCTGTATTTTTGCAACCTTTCATTATTTTCTAATCTGAGTGCTGTTAAAGTGAGAAGTTGGTTTTTTCCTGCTGTGTCTAAAGGAGTTCCAGCTACACCACTGCCTGGCTGGTTAGAGAGCCTGAGGAGGTTAGTGCTCTGCATCACAGGCTGGGCCTCGTATCTCTGTAAATGAGGGGAACAGATCAGCCACTCCCAGGAAGGAAACAACTTCATCTCCTTTCAGTGAGCGCATTCCAATGGAACCTGGTGGAAGTGGACCTCCTCCGCAAAGAGGAAGGGCTTACACAGGTCTGCTTTGCTTATAGGACCAGCTGCATTGCGCAGAAGCCATTTGTTACTGAGCAGCTGATTAAAAAATTACCTTACAGAAGCAGCAGATCTTGGGTGTTGTTGTATTCATCAATGCCACTTCCTTCCTTTCCCCTTCAGAGTCTGGTAGAGCTTCTGTTATGAGCTATAGCCAGCAGAATAGTACCAAAAAATATCCTTATTTGAGAACATATTCTCTTTCATAATTAATTTCTATGGGTCTATGCATGATAAAAAATAGAAAGAAAAAAATGCAAATAAGCAGCTATAACATAATGGTAGGAATGCTCATGAATGAAGTGGGTTTGCAAAAGGTTTTGTCTTATGCCAAATAGGTGCTGTCAGGGTAAGCAATGATTCAATGAATAAACACTCTGTTAGATGCTGGTACAAGCAAACCCTGAACACCACAGGAGGAGATTTATGAGCTCCTGTTTTGTGGAACAAACTGTTTGCCATTTTGGGCCAATGGCAAGAGGCACACATGATACCAAACTAATTTTGCATTCGTAGAGTCGGTGAACATGCAAAAGAAATGCTTTCACTTTTGTTACACCAAATGGAGCTGGAGGTAAGAGTGTCTGCATGCTGCTTGCTTTATTCTTTCTGATGGACTGTTTAACAGAATAGCTTAGGGACAGATCTGAACGGGAATGAGAAAGAGAGGAAGAATTCTGGGGAGCACTGGAAATTTTTACCGCCAGCTCTGATCTGGTTTTGGTTTCCAAATGAATAAATTCATCTGTTCTTAAATAGTGACGGGCGCAAGCTCTTTGTAGCAGTGAAAAGTGACCAGTAAAGGTAACAGTGCTTCTTATACAAGGGTTGCTAGAAGGGAGGTTCCTCTTACTTTTCCTCTTTGGAATTCCCCTTGAGCCATTAACTTTCTGCAGTGACTGGTCTGGCTCATTTCTTCCTCTCTGGTATCACTTTCTATGAGCCCTGGGCAGTGACAGCAAGTCTCCTCATCTTTTGGTGCTGAATCCAGAGTGAAATAACAGGAACTGTGCAATTTCATAAGGTCAGTTTTTCCTCAGCTTTTGAATGCAGTGCTTTTGTTACGGTAAATTCATCTTACTTTTTGTAGATATTGGTAACTACAATGTGTCAGTATCTGGACCTGTATTGATTGAAATATTGGTAGGATGCGGTCTGAATGTGGGTGAAATTTTAAAGGATTTATAGCAGTTTTGTTCTGTGTCTAGCCCTGTTACTTGCTTAAAAGATTGCTGTAGTTGGTCTCAGACTATGTTAAGAACATACTTGTTTTCCTACTATGTTGTTCCTACAGAAAGTGAAACAGGATCATCGGAAGACATTGGCCTGTTTCCAGTTTTTTCAGCAAGGCAACCTAGAACTTCACATTCCTGTTTAGGAGGGCTGAGATTCTGTCTTGAAGAAAGTCTCTGAGCACAAATGTACTTTTTCTGCTGTAAAATCTTATAGGCAAGGTGTCAACTGTGTTGCTTTATTTCATCGTACTACTTGAATGGGAGAGCTGGGCACAGCTGTGACACATGGTGGTGCTGGATACGAATAGGCAAATTCTGCTTCCAAGTAACAACTCTGACACCTGCAGGACAGTATGTTCTTGTTTTGCCTGAACTCGGCTTTCACCAGTGCAAGGCTAGTAACTTTTCTTTTATCTCTTGAGTTGGTCACTATACAGCAAATTTCATTGAAAGGCAGAAGGTCCTTTTATCTATTATTTATACTTTTTCTAACTTCTTTAAACTCATCTCTGAGGGAGACAAGGGAGAATGTGGCAACATATAGAGCAGCTTTTTTCCAGCATCATCTCTGTTCTTCCCTTTCAGACTATAAAGCCCATGGAAAGTAATAAACCACTCCATCAGCAAGATAGACTGTTGGTAGAAGTGGTATTCTCTGTTAAATCAGATAATAAAACAGGAAAAGTTAAATCAGCTTTCAGAAATATAAGCCTTTCATAGATCTAAAATAGAAAGTAAAACCTTCAAAGCTAAATATAAATTGAGCACCATTACTTGCTGTTGATGAATAGTCAGGCCATCTCTGAAAGGAAAATCTGTTTGGTACCTGTGGAGCAGAGAATTGTTAGTAATGGACTTGGAGAGAGGAAAGGAATGCAGTGACTGTAGCAGGAAGGGGACTTCACCCTTCCTCACTGCTGGCTTGTCCACCTCCCAGAGAGCATTGCTCCAAAACATTGCCTGCGGGAAAAGTCAGGAAACACACCCCTGCTTTCTCGTATGTGTGCTATGTGCAATGACATAACCTTTGGGGGGCGCAAGAGAAGGGAGAGAACTCTAAAGTTGTTTAAAATAAAAATTCTGGCTGATGATAACTGACCTTTAGCTCCAAGTACCAGTGTTTCACTGGACCTCTTATTTAGAGTTAGATATAACCTGGTTTTGTCAGCTTGCTTCACTCAGATTCATGTGTAGCACCTAATGGTTCTGGGGAGTTGCAAGAAAATAACATTTCTTCAGCAATCTTTGTGTTTAAATTTTCAGCCTCCTGTCTTGACAGCAGTCCCATTCTGTAATCTAAGACCTGGAGATGTAAAGTTATGTCATCCTCCAGTTAAGAAAAGTGTGATTTGCACAGCACTGCTACTGTTTTCTATGAGTTATTGTCAGCTTTCTAAACTGGTACAAAAATTGAATTGCAAGGGGATTTCCTTTGTTCTGAAATGACTTAATATTTTTTCATTTTCTTAACCTCTGCATTCATGTGGGAGATTATTTTAGTACCTGTCAGTTCAGAGGTCAACAGAGTTTAGAGAAGGAATCCCCCTAACAAATCTCCTCAGAGGCATCCACCTTATTTTTGGAGTAAATGTTATGTCTATATACTCCTCCTTTCTCTTAGATACTATTTAATTTTAGTTAGCAGCAAACACCATGTCTTGGAGTCTTTATCATGTTGATCCTTTAGAACATAAAGCATAGTTAAACCACATTATTGGGTCAAAATTATATCTTTAGAAATCTAAAATGCCCCATCTAGCTCTTAAGACTTGTATGTGTTTAAGTGAACACCTAATGCCTCTTTAACTGGATTCTTTGTCCTGGTACAGTGATGTTCACTATTTCTTTACTACTTTTCCAGCATTTGTAATTCATACAGTTTCTCTTGGACTCTAAAAGAGCACTGAACAGAACACTGAGAGTCTTAGAAGTGAATCATATGGTTGTGCTCTATATGCAGAATACAGTGCTAAAACAAATGCATCCTGAGTAGAAACCTTACTGTAGCAGGTATGACTGAATCATTGCAGAAGTAATACAAAATGAATGCAGGTCTACTGAAGGTAGCAATGCAGCTGGAGTTTACAGGCTGCTGGAGAAAGCACATTTTATTTAAAGATTTAAAGAAAAAAAAAAATATGTCTTAACTAGTGTCCAAACAACAAAGGATTGAATTCTTTGAATAGCATGGAAATACATTTGGAAGCACATCCTGTCTTCCCCGTCCAGCACATGCACTTTGTGCATGGAGGCCTACCTCAAACGACAGCACAGGCGTCCCTGGGGTCTTCAGCCTTTTGTCTTGTGAGTCTGTCATCCTCCCACTGAGAGCTGGCTGCAGTGTTCACAGCCCAAACACAGAAACTGTTACAAAATTCTTTAGTTCTCTGGTGCGATAAGGTGCCAAACGCCCATTCTGGCAGCACTGTTTGGGACCTCAAAGAATCATAGAGAGGTTTAGGCTGGAAGGAACCTTGAAGATCATCCAGTTCCAACTCCCTGCCATGGGCACAGACAACTTCCACCAGATCAGGTTGCTCAAAGCCTCATCCAACCTGGTCTTGAACGCTTTCAGTGATGGGGCTTCCACAACTTCTCTGGGCAAACCGTGCCAGTGCCTCCTCATTGTTAGAGTGAAGAATTTCTTCCTTATATTTACTCCAAATCTACCCTCTTTCAGTTTAAAGCCGTTACTCCTTCACTCCTTCCTGTCACTACAGGCCCTTATAAAAAGTCCCTCTCCAGCTTTCCTGTAGCCCTTTCAGGTGCTGGAAGGCCGCTTTAACATCCCCCAGGAGCCTTCTCTTCTCCAGGCTGTGCAACCACAACTCTCTCAGCCTGTCTTCACAGGAGAAGTGCTCCAGCCCTCTGAGCGTTAAAGGGCTGTATTATGAGGAAACCAAGTTAAAATCCTGTGTGAAACAATGGAGAAAGTGCTAAGAAGTATAGAGCTTATTCATCTTTGGTCTCAGACAAGGGACTGCTGGGATGCTGTGAGAAAAAAAAAAGGGGGGAAGCCCTGGGAAAGGAATTGCTATAGTAAACGAGCTTGGTAATGTCTGGTTTCATTTTGTGTGCTTCAGTTACAACATGCAGCAAAACACTTGCTGTCGCTGAGGTGTAATTCGCCTTGTCTCTGACTCTCTAGTTGTAGGAATTCTGATCTTTCAAAAACTCACTACTTTTTTCTTACACCCTTGGACAAAGTGCTTTCCATGCTGGCACCGTGATTTTAATGCAGCAAAGCACAGCTGCTATTAATAATTTGTTGGTTCGGCTACAGAAAGAAATCACAGCATTCCAAATCCAGTCAATAGAAACGCAGCTATGTCTAGATTTGTGTCAAAACCAAAGTAGTGATGAAAAAAAGAGGGTAAGCTCAGGGCCATCCAGACTGGTGAAACAAAAAGACAAGTAATCAAGTATTTCCTTATTGAAAGAGTGGCAATGTTCACTCTTCCCAAGGTAGAGGGCTGTGATTCTCTCATTCCTGCACTCCTGGATTATAGCACCTTTTGCATTCTTATTTTCAGCACCAGCAAGTGTTCAGTTTGGGGCCCCTCACTATAAGAAGGACACAGAGGTGCTGGAGTGTGTGCAGAGAAGGGCAACGAGGCTGGTGAGGGGGCTGGAGAATAAACCCTATGAGGAGAGACTGAGAGAATTAGGATTGTTTATCTTAGAGAAGAGGAGGCTGAGGGGAGACCTCATCACTGTCTACAACTGCCTGAAATGAGGTTGTGACGGGGTGGGTGCTGGGCTCTTCTCACAAGAGATAAGTGATAGGAAGAGGGGAAATGGCCGCAAGTTGCCCCAGGGGAGGTTTAGACTGGACATTAGGAAAAAACTCTTCACTGAAAGGGTGGTCAGGGATTGGAACAGGCTTCCCAGGGAGGTGGTGGAGTAACAATCCCTGGAGGTGTTTAAAAGACAGGTGGATGAGTTCCTTAGGGACATGGTTTAGTGGGGAGACAGGCACGGTTGGACTCGATGATCTCGGAAGTCTCTTCCAACCTGATGATTCTATGATTCTATGATAAGACTTCCTCTTGGTTGTTTCCTGACTTCTTGACCGTTGCAGCTGAAAATATTTTGCACTAGGTATATATTTATCCACAAGGAAATGCCATTGAATGAAAGATTTGAAATAACAAAAGCTTTTAAGACTATGACTTACTTAAAGCTTAGTATTTCCATGAAGATTAAGTGGGCCTACTTTGTCTCTTTCCACAGGACTTGCCCTTTTCTTTGCCTGCTGTAATCAAGGAGTTTACTAATCACTGAACTTGGAGTGATGCATTTGTCTGTCTTCCATTCCATTTACAGCTTCTGTCCAATTTTCTGTCTCTAACCCCAAAATTTTATTGGCACAGAGGTAATGCTTCAACATTATTAATTCACAAAGTCTGGCAACCCAGCTTCTGAAAGGCCCAATGCATTAATCCAACAGAGGAAGGGCAAAAGCAGAATGTTGCAAGAAACTGAGAATTTAATCTGGTATGTTTATAACCTCATTCTTGGTTCTCATGCAGGTTTGTCAACTTCTGCTTTCCATTTATAGCACGGCAGGCAATAATATCAAATTTTTGTAATAAGGCCACACAACATGAAAAAGGAGAACTACCTGGGGTCTGGTTGTTCCTACTCATGGGACATGTTCTAGCTCTATATTCTGGTGTCTTCTGCAGCAGAACACAGAGAGGTCCACTTCGAAGCTATTCAGGACAGCCCATAGAAGGGTAAGAGGAATGAAGATCAGTTTAAAACAAAGCAGCATGTGGTAGTGTGTGACTAGCTCTGCTCTGCCTTCTTTCATCAGAGCTGCAGTGTTAGCTGTATTTTTTTGTGTTGCAGTTAGACTTCATGATACAGCAGGTTGCTCCCCATTTGCACACCTCAGGACAGTAGACCTATGCAAACAGGGACATTAATGGCATTCTGCTAAAGGGAGAGTACTTAAGAGCCGTGTTATAGCTAACCTTCATTGAAAAATACGTATCTGGATGTATAAGTTTAAAAAACTCTAGTTCCACAGTGTTAACATCTCAATGCCACAGTGCAGGACTTGTATTTTAGGTTGAAAAAGTTGTGGTTTTGTCATAGCTGACTGTTTTGCAATATGATTTCAGACAACAGGAGACAAATCATGGATTCTGCATTTGTGTCTGAAAGTGGCTTTCTTGATTTGCTGCACAGTGATATCGATACATTATGTCTGTATCCTCTCTTTGATCCTAAGTCATCTGGAAATGAAGAAGGTAACTCCTCTGCAGGTTAGTAAAACAGCAAAAAAATGCTTGATTACTTTAAGTTATTACCATCACCTCTAAATTACACAGCCATTTAATAGCAGTTTAGCACAGTGGCTGGACAAAATCCAACAGACACTTGGTCTTACGCTATGCTAACTTGTATCTGTGTATAAAATAGTGACTGGTTCCAGAAACTACCCTGTTTTTAAAACTGTACGTATTTACAGCTTCCTGCTCAGTGAATCTAACAAAACATACTGCACATCTCACTCATCAGAGTGTGATGGTAATGTCTTTGGTTTGGACATCTTTTCTGCAAGCAGTTTGTTTGCAACTGTTCCTATTGTGAGCTGCTCAAGTGTAATTGTCAACACTTCTGTAGTTTCTAGTCAACAGCTTTGCAAAACAGAGACTTACAAATGAGCTTGTGATGAAGCCAGTCTGCAAGCAAACTCGTTTCATTTCCTTCTGAGATCCTAAGACACCATGAGAAGGGACTTTCATTACCAGATGCCATTTCACAATTTTGGGGGGCACAGAGCAATTTTATAATTCTGTGATAAAGGAGAAATCACAAAGGCCAGGGCACAAAGATCATAGTTTCTTGCACAAGAGCTCCTACAAGTAACTATATTAGGAGGTTGCCCTGGCCCTCAAACCTTTTGCTCCTGAATACATTTGAAGATTTAGAAACGTTTGCTCTTCCTGAGCTTGCTGGCACAAAAGTACAAAAGTGTATCTGTGCTGCTGCCTGTGTTGTGGAGCAAGCTGAGCTTGCTTTAAACAAATGAGCTGCACTGTGGATTGAGGCTGGCAATGAAAGGAGAACAGATTCATGTCAGGTATGAAGTTCTATAGCTCTGTGCCTGACAGTTATAAAATGTTTGCAAACTGGAGGATAACACCTCGCATCCTTGTTGCGTTCGTAACTGACCAGTGTCAGTAGGTACATGTGCAAATCAGTGGAGAGCTAAGCACCAGAATTTGGGATCACTTTGGTCATTAGTTATTTCCTAGGTTCAACTTCGCTCTCTCAACTTCTGACTGTTAATAACTCCTGCAGGAGTGTTTCTTCACTCCCATAGCATCCCTTGGCCAGAGATTCAAAGCAGGATCTGAATTAGGGATTAAGGACTGAATCTTGCTACATCAGAGACGTTTCACTGATTTGGATACTTTTAACATTAGCAATGTCTGAGACGGTGTAGATAAATTGAACATTGTCGGGACGTGGTTCCAGTTGTTGGAAGCTGGACACATTTGCTATGGAGATGTTTAACATGGTTTTTGCTTTGGCCAACTAGCAGCTTCACAGGCGATCTGGTGCTGCAGTTCAGTAATGCAGACCCAGCATTGTTCTGACCAGGGAATGTGTGGTACCACCATATCCTGAAAAATAAGAAGGTGAAATTGTATGGATGAGTCCAGGACATGCATGTAGGCCTTAGTGTCATTGAACAGATTCTGGAACGGTTTTATTTATTTTATTTACTGGCAGAAATGAAGCCTCAGAGTTTAGCAAAAGAAAAATGTTGATTTATGGGTGACTGTAAATTACTGAGAGTTCAGTTCTGTTCCTACTTAGCTAAGATACAATGAAGAGCCAAAGCCTTATGCTGAAGTAACAAATCTGCCTTTTCTGCATGTCCTGCTATCTGGATTTTTACTCCTTGGTTATGGTGTTCATTGAGCCAATGCATACTCCTTTTTCATTCTAGATCCTGAAGTTGATGCCAGCAACTATGATCAGTCCAATAATATGGATTTCCTGTGTCCGATGGAAAACAGTGAAAATGGGGATGAATTGTATCTCTGTAACAACACCGTAGAAGCTTATGCTGAAATAGGTATGAAAGCAATTTTTGGTGTTTAAATCATTATTATCAAATCACTTGCTATAGCTACTTCTTACAAATTCTTTTTTTAGTCTAAAGCAGTGGCATGGACTCAAGTGGCCTGTCCCTCCTTTATGGTAGATCTAGCCAGGGTACCTAAACCTGTGCATTGTGGGGAAACAGATGAACAGTAGCTTGTGGTTGTTGGGGCAAAATCTCTCTATTAATGGCTCCTTCTGCTTAATGCTTCCTGTCTCAACTTCTCCTTTCTCATCTTCTTTATTTCCTGAGCAACAATTACCAAGAAAAAATTAATTTAACTCTTCAATTTAACTTTTCCTGCAGAATTCCATTAATGAGGGTAAGGTCACAAGAGTTTTATTGAGAAATTTACTGTCATTACTGTGTTCTTTTTCTTTTTTTCCTTCTTGCTAGCTGAATTAGCAGAATATGTGCTCAAAGATCCACAGGAGAAGCAAGTGGAAGACATTTTTGGTAAGATTTATGTGGCAAAGACTAAATTTCTCCATGACAATGTTCTGCATAACACCATCACTGTACTTCATCCTCACACTTCAATCACTAGCAACGTTTCTATACAGCTACTATACTCTTCTTCCCTCCTGGGAACTGTGTCCCAGGAGTTTCTTGGCAAACTTTGAGGGTTTTCTGTATTTTTTCAGGCCTTTCTCAAAGATGGCGGTTTTATCTCTTGCTGGTCACGTCACCATGGACATAGCGTATGCACAGCTTAACTGTCTAGCACAGTATTTGCCCTCAGTTAGCTTTGGACTTACTCTGAACACAATACACATGGTATATATATAGGTTAATTAAACCTGACCCACCCAGAGGGCTTAGCATGTGTATAAATGCAGTTCATGCACACTTACTTCTGTCCAGGATACACAGAGCTGCCTGAGAAAGTATGTCAGACTCTGCTTCTCTCCCTGATCTATGCAACAATGGTATAATACGCACATAAAAAAATATTGCTTCATTCAATACTTGACCGGATATAATCGCTTGACTTTTGATGCAAAATCATTGTGTTGGTGGTGACATAAACACAGCTGTTTGCTATTTCAAAATGTATCTATTAATGCGTGGCTGATGGGAAATCCATAGAATCAGAAAGATTAACAGCATATCTGTATACGCTGTTTTATGCTATGATACAGCTATGATCCTTTGCTCATTGTTACGGCATTGAGAAGTATTTACGTTTTATTATCCACTGAATTTGTGACAGTAGATTAATATTTCACAGTTCAGGAAGTAACACAGGCTGACAGAATTTGCATTCAGAGTTCTGCGTGCTTTCTAAACCATATTGATCTGGATATGTGTTTTATCACATTATTTGTTTTTTGTCTTTGATTTGGAGCACATTTCATCTTTGCTACCTGTTGGTGTGTTTCTCTTACCTCTTTCTATAATTTTTCTAGGAGAACAAAAATTATATTTGGCAATATTTCATGTTTTTAGCAGGAAACCTTACTTTGGATGAAATGGCTGTTGAAAATACTGATAAATTTACTGACATAAAGATGCAGAAATGCCACAAACGAAGTAAGTGAAAAACAGTGAGAGCCTGAAAGGCTGTAATATTCGAATTCTAAATTTGCATTACAGTAGTCTGGGGTTAACACAGCTTCCATGCTTCTCTCACGTAGTTCATCACTGAAGCAGCCAGACATGCTTCCTCTGACTTGGGTTATACTGTGTGGGCTAGAAGTGAGAATGACTCCCCCAAGCAATTCTTTACAATTCTCAGAATTTGTTTCCCTGTAACGTGGCATTAGGCATGTTCTATTTCTTCTGTTTTCTTATAATCTGTGTGACAGCATTAACTTTGTTTTCAGTGTATCTACAGCTTAACAAGCATTAGCTGAATGATTCCATCTTTAATAGAATAAACAACAGCAAAAATCTTTGACTACTGGCATAAAAATCTGCAGCCTGATTGAAACTTCATAGTCAAAGTAAAATAATATGAGGCTTTTCATGTTCAGGTTTTTATACACTGGACCTGTACAGTTCTGAAATAGCTGAATTGAAACTGTTAACACCCACTTCTAAAGTTAAAATAAGTTTCCATGGTAGACTTAAAATTACCAAACCGGTTAAATAAACTTACTATCACATTTCTTTCTTTCAGCCTTCTTAGGTTCTGCAGACAGTTTCTCTGAAGCTTCAGAACCCAAATACATGAAAATTGGTAAGTTATTAACTAAACAAGAAAAGAGTGTTGAGCATATATTGTCTCATGTTCCAAAGTGTCATCCTCTGTTTTGTAACTCTACCTTCTAGGAAAAGTTTGCCCTCATAGATTTGATAATACAACATCATTGTGCATTTTCATGTTTCTGCTTCCAGCAGAGTGAAACTCACTGCAGGATCACATTCTTATCATACTCCTCTGCCTGACTCATGATGCGTCTTAGGGCCACCTACATGGTAGCCCAGAAATGGTTGGATTCTTATGCTCCAAAAACACATATTCCTGCCAGGTGATAGAAAAATTACTTCCTTAACATCAGCAGAGGCACAGTTGAACTTTTCTAAATCCATCTGAGAGGACAAAGCAAAACAGTGGATAACTGGGTCAGAGCCAAATTTTGTAATTTTTATCATGTACACCTTTTGTTTATGATGGGTAAAGTGACTCGGCCCGCAGCTTGGCTTTCCCTGGGTTTAACCCTCTCTTGTTCTAAGTGTGACACCTTCCAAAAAGCCAATGAAACATCCTAGTAAAATAATAACTGTGAGGAGACGGCTTCTTGGCCCAGCCCATGCTAAACTGTCCTTTAAACCAAAGTAAGAATGGGAGAAAGGGAAGTTTCTAGCTGTTGTACGCTGTTAGACCATCTGCAAGGCAGTACCAATGGCCAGCAGGCAGATTGTAACCTGTTCCCTAGGGATAAACTGGTATGAAAGTTCTTACCCAGCTGAAGCCTAAATGAGTGTCTCGGGCATTGCTAAAGCAGCAACATACTGTTCAAAATCCACATGAGAGCAATCACCTTTGGCTGAATATATTTTTGGAGGGTTTGAAGTGACATACACATTCCTGTATGCTAGCATGCTTCCCTAGCTTCCTAAGGGGAATTCTGATTGTACCAAACCTAATGATGGGCTGTCTGTGTGTCAGGATGGGCAGCCAAACTCAGCGTGTAAACTAGAGAGCCATCGAGAGAGTGCCTGGATCATGGGGCTGCACTTCAGCAAAATTCAGGCCAGCAATTGCTAAGGAACTGGCACAGACTGGGTGAAAGTCACAGAGCACAAGCATGCATTGGGACTGTGACTCAAGCTGGTTTTCCAGTGTTAATGTGGAATTCTAGGGATAAATGAGTGGAATTGGCTGTGAAAAAGGTACATTTGATGAATCTGGAAAGGTAATCAGGGTTCATACTGGACTGGTACCTGCCTGATGTAGTTATTCAGACGCAGATAAAGTTCCTTGCAGTTATTACCCATTAAAGGCAGATTATCTTCTGTCTGCCTGAATTCCTTTACAGATTTGGCACTTTTTAAAGCCAATGTTTATGCCACACTAACAGTGAGAGGCTTTGGTAAGGAAATGGCACATCAATTCCTGATTTAAATAAAAAAAAATCAAACACAAACCTAATAAATATGCCTCACCCTACAGAACCTGCATTCCAGTCTACAGTGTCATTGCAGATCTAACAGGAGCTTTATAAAGCTCCACCCATCCTTTTCCACAAAGTGCTCAGAATATTAACACTCTCTACCTTGCCCAACTCAATGACATTGCTGACAAAAGGAATATATACATAAGGCAGTGTAAGTACCAGGTACAAAAATCTAATTGACAGAAAGATGAACTACGTGATAAAATCAGGAGTGTCACAGTATGATCCTGCAAAGGCAAATGCATCAATCCTTCAGAAGTGTAAGACTACAGCAAAGAGGATAATATGCACTAAAGTTAAGAGCAGTAAGCCAATGATGAGATTCTTTCAAAGGAATTGAATGAAATTCAGCTTTAGATTTGCCCAGCCTTTAGTGGCTAACTGTAACAGTACCTGATCTTATCTGACCATAGCAATGTCACAGTCCTTGGATAGGAAATTACATGGGAATTTCACATGCTGATTTATAAGCAGCAAAACCCCACATTTTAAAATCTGAGTTTATATCACAGTAAAAATAAAATAATAGATCAATTCCTGATAAACAAAGTTAACATATCCTGCCCTAAAGAGCTTGCATTCCAGATGACAGCGTACCCTGCAATGGCACAAAACCCACACAGGTTTGTAGCTCTTAGTAAAACATCAGGCTGCATGCAGAAAGCAATGACATAGAGACTCACAGCAATTGTTGCTGCTGGAAAGGAGGGGGAAAGAAAAGCAAAGTCAACTCTGAAAGTAAAGATGTGGCAAAATCAAGGAAACTGGCAGACTAGTTCAAAATAGGCAAGTGTATTTTACATGATTTGTGAAAAACTTTTGATAAGCAGATGTAAATGCACATGAATCTCTCTCCCCATTTGTCCTCTTCTTGAAAAAACAAGCAATACAGGCAAGTTGAATCATTTAAATCTTAGGTGTTTGTGACTGTTCTTTGGGGAACACTCTTAACACAGCCTAGTTACCCTTACACCGCTGAAGTGTCTGAGAGTCAAGGTGCCTAGTTTATTGTACTCAGTCCTCTCTAATCTTGTGCAAACATTAAGGTAACAGACTATGCTTGGGAAACTTAGTACAGCCAATGTAAGACCTTGTTATGGCTTATCTGTAAGTCATCTACGTGTAAGATCATTTACATCTAAACACATCTGAAGGTTTCTGGAAAGATGAAGAAAAAGAAAATTAAAGAAGGAACTACTGAGGAAAAAAGTGATCTAGTACAGAGCTTAATAATTACAATTTAGTTTTGAGACCTGAGTAAATTTCAGAAAGCTATTGTGAATTTTTCTTGCTTGTGGAAAATCACAACATGATCAATCAGAATCAAGTGGGTTTTGACATCCATTAAGACCTCTTCTTTGGCCCCTTAATTTCTAGTAATAAAATAACTTTCTCCTTTCGTTTTGCTTTTTTTTTTTTTCCAAAGTGGAAGTCCCTGCAGTGTCTGCAGGGAATGGCAGTTTCTTTGCTATGCCTCTCAACAGCCATGCAGCTAACTCCACCTCACTAACCAACCAGTACGTGTCCTTTTCTGTGCCTGCTACCAACCCACTGGAAAGAAGTTTCATAATTCCTGGTATGTACAGTAGGTGCACACCTGTATATAGGGTGATTTATACAGGGGGAAAACTCTCTGATAAATCTGGTCATTGACCATGAACAGTACTGGGGGAAACAAGTCTGGTACCTGTTTCGAGCAAACAAGCACTTAAAAGTGTAACACTCGCTAAAAGGATGAAAAATATTCAAGGGAAATTAAAAGTGCATTTTCATGAATTAATTTTGTTTTGGTTCCAATTTCCTTTTCATCCATAGGTTTGTAAAGGACTGTTGAATAATTATATTTGCAAAAGTACAGCAAAATCTAGCTTGGAATTTTGTTCACAAAAGCTGAGTACTAATCCAGGTGGTGGGGTGTGCAGCCACCTTGCCGTGATCGTGTTGTGTAGCAGAGGGAGCTCATGGTACACTGGGAAGTGCTAACGACAAAGACACAGTTCGATACCTTTTGCTGTTAAATCTGTGCTGGAAAGGAACCAAAAAGACAGTGTTTGTGAGGCATCTGATGCTAGCTGAAGCAGCACAAAGTAGCGGAAGAAATTCTGTCACACCTACAGAAACCAGAGCTATGGCTGATTGAATTGCAAGCACTGCATCATCAAACAGGTTCAGAGGCAGGATGCTTGCTTCTGCTTCTGCAAGCTACACAATGTGCAATTGTGTGGGAAAGAGGTAGTGCAAAGAATGGTACAATTAATTCAGACACATAATATTTACACATTTTTCTCTCTTCTGAATCTCAGGTCCATACATACACAGACTTTGCCTTAGGCATTTTTTTCTTATGTTAATAGAATTTCTCTTTAGACTATGAAAAACCAGTGGTCACTAAAAGCTGGGTAATCCATTGTGCTTCACATTCACTTTTTAAGAGTTTTGTTTAATGGATTTTATGGACCTCATATGATCCTATGAATTCTGATTCATAAACTCTTCACTGGGAATATTCACCCAGAAGCTGCCAGAAATCACAAGTAGCATTTAGAAAGTTTTTCTTTTTTTTAGAAACCAGGAGCCTTTAGAAACAGAAGAGTAATTATTCTGCACTCATTTCAGGATCTGCAGTACCTTTGATTCCAGAGTATCTTCTACCTGTTAGCATGAATGGGAGTCAAGAGAATACAGGCTTTGCAGATCCTCCTCAGCAGATACTTAACTTTGTTGTTGGAAATGGCACGTCTGATATTATAATATATCCAGGTAAGAGAAATAAACTTTTATCCACATAGATAGACAGACAGTGCTGGAAAAAAAATCACTGTCAACAAAGTACTAAGTTCCCTTATTTCAGTTACTGATAGGTATGAGAGGATGAAAACTGTCATTTGTTTCTTGCCGGTTCTGACTTCTTCCATGGGAACATCAATATCCCCAAGTTTTCCAGTTAGTTTTTGTGGTAAACAGAAAATGGGGTTTTATATATGCAGTACTTCGAGTCAGGAGAGAGAGCATATTTCTTCTACCAAAAGCAATTCTCTCCTCCGAGCTTTATTCATATTTATTTTACTGAGGAAAATAAAAATTAATGGAATTTTCTCATTTGTATTGACCAATGGCTGCTTAATCAAGCCCAAAATATGGAGCAGATACAGAGTCATAGAGCTGCAGGTTCAGCCATATGTCAGTAGCCAATCCATTATGTTTGCTATGAAGCAAAAGTCCAGTTTCTGGAAGAAGTCTTCTTGTCTAGTTAAGACAATACATAAAGCAAGTGTGCTTGAGCACCCTCAAAAGTGGAAGTTGTGCTGGTGCTGGTATGGCCTGAGCATCTTAAATGCCCAGTGCTGGAGGCCAGAGTGCAGTCAGCACGCATGGAAGCCCCAAAACCCAAATGATGATGATTTGCTTAACTCAACGATACAGAAGACTAACACACAGAAAGGCTTATAAAGAAATCAGAGTCTTTGTCAGGGTATAACAGTCCCACCTGTGGTAGCAAACTTCCCTCAGATGCTTTTCTTCTAGAGCTGTTAGAACAGAGCTTGATTTCAATGATTATTTAGTTTCTGATCTCTGTGCAGGCTGGCGATTACAGCTGCCTGCAGCTTAGTACAAGTGTTTTGTTGCCCTCTCGTGGCTAACACCACCCAAACCTGCAAAATTATGAAGTGGGAAATAGGCAAATACCCTTAGGTTTGGGAAATGTTTGTACATGATCTGTACTGTTTGTGTGAATACACAATACTGATAAATCCAACTGTTTTATAGTGTAACAACATATGTGAATATAGCACAAACCTCAGTATTCTACATGCAGCAGAAAAATTAGTACATAAGCTACAAAGCCAGTCTCCTCCTTTTTTTAATTATTAACACTTAATTGATTTGGTCAATACTGCTTCCCATCTAAATGTCTCATTACAGCTTTTCCTGATTTTCCATTTTGTTGATTTTATTTAATAAAATAAATAGTAAACCAAAGGAAGAGACTTGCCTGAAAACAGGCATATTCACTCTTTATTTAATATCTTAAGTTGATTTTTCTTCTACAAGGGCAAGAACTATATATCACATATATTCTTTCACTGGAAAAAGGACTGGCTTATTAGAAGCCTGTGGGTTCCTCTCTGTTAGAAGCAACCCTGAACTCACACCTCTTCCTGGCGTGCACGGTAGGAATTGATTTCCAGATCTCTGTAAGTTTAAGATGTGTAATTTTTTTAACCAAATCCTACATCAAGATGAACCAAATATCATGTTAATAAATACATTTGTGGAAATCTAGGGAGGTTAACCTGTTTGTTCGTTTTTTTTCCCACATCTCTGCTGAGGGTGGTTACCACGAGACTATTGACGAGGTTGGGTTTGTTACAGTCTCTGTCAAGTTAAATCCTGTCCTGTGTCTGCAAAGGTTTTCCTACCAAAAGTTTAGTCAAATATGATGCTCTGTCATTACCATGCTGTAGAAAATGGGCTTTCTCTGAAAAATTCCCAATATCTTTGTGCATGGCAGACGCTGCTCATCTAACCAAGTGCAAAGGTGTGCAGTAGTTGGAAAACAAACAGGCAAAGAGAAAGAAAATTGTACAGTGACGGTACTTCATCAGGAAGAGCAATGGGTAAATTCTGTCAGCAACAGTCAATTCTCTGTGACTTTCATCCTTAATGCACAGTCACAAGGTATACAATAACAAAAGGAAGCTATTGCTTTCGATGACATAAGTCCTGTGTGGGAATGTGACTTTTATATAAAACACTGACATTTGAAAAGAGCAGTGGACGTCACCTTTTACTTCTTTTGCTTCATACAACTGTCAGAACACCTATCATCTTGTTTGGTGCCATACTGCCTGCAATTGTTGATGTCAGCTGAATTGTACTTGCGTAAGGATTTTTTTCATTTCCCTTGCAAAAGAAACAAAATGCTTCTTCCTCTGGGTCATACATAATTTATGTTGCAATGAACTTGAAACTTCGCAATAGTCTTATTGTTGAAATTCATAAAGCAGAATTTATGACTATCTAGGTCTCTTCAAGCATGTTGTTTTATTTCTCCAGGTTTAGAAATATTCACAGAAGTCCAAGTTCCCGTAATTCCTTCTGGAGAACCTTTCAAAAGACCAAGTGAGTTTAGATCTCTTGAACTTAAAACTTCCAGTATTTTTTTGCTAATTTTTCAGTATTTCATTCCATACAGAAAAGCTACTTGTTGTAGTAATTGTCATTCCACAATCTGAGAAGATGTTCCGAGTGCCTGAACACAATTCCTGTTTTTAAGATGTTAGACTTGTCTGCCTTTAGATATGTAGCCATAGTACCTGCTTAGGAGGTCAGTGTACCTAGCTGGTTTTATCATATGCATAGATACCTCCTAAATAATTCAGTTCATAGGTTTAGAAGTGTCTGTTGTGTCTGTGTTCCTAATCTAAGTACCTGCAGTTGCATAGGATAAATTCAGACTTACCTGCTTTACAGGAACTGATGTATTTTCACCACAGTACATTATGAAACACTGTTGTAAATTTATGGACTGGTTTCTTCAGTTTGTGTGTGGTTTTTATTTCTCTAGAGCCAGTGGAATCGTTCTGTACATCACTTATGGATTATTTCCGAGATGTGTGCAAATCTGTGGCCCTGGAGCGTGAAGTAGCTCTTGATCAGCTGTTTATTGATGGGACACTTGTTCAAAGCCAAACTGAAATCAAGACTGGGAAGAATAGCATAAAAGCACTGGAAAAGGAGCTGGTAACTTGCAGTCTGCAAGGGAGGGAAAAGACAGCCCTGAAAAGAAGGCAAATATTTCAAATCCCAGGAGGTAAAGACTTAGAGACTAAAGTGATTGTGGTGCTGGGAAAAGCGGGAATGGGCAAAAGCATTCTTGTTCAGAAGATCTGCCAGGAATGGTCCAATGGAGAGTTTTCTCAATTTGAATTTGTATTTTGGTTTGACTTCAAACAAATAAGCTTGCCTGAGAAGCGGTACAGCTTGAAGGATCTGCTGCTTGAATTTTTTGTAAAACCTCAAGAGGGAAGCAAAGAGATCTTTGAGTATATACTGCAAAATCCTGCTAAAGTCCTTCTGGTTTTTGATGGGTTTGATGGGTTGCATGATCATGAGAATTATCCTCGTTGCTCCGCCAGCCAGCCTGAAAAAGACATGCAAACTATAAAGGAGCTTCTTTCGGGACTCATCCAAAAAAAGATACTCAATGGTTGTACTTTATTACTTACAGCAAGACCAAAGGACAAGGTGTACCAGTATGTGTCCAAAGTGGATAAGACTATTGAAATTGTAGGATTTTCCCCTCAGCAGAGAGAATCGTACATAACCAAGTATTTTGAAGGATTACCTTACTGTGATAATGCACTGAAATTAGTCAAAGACTGTGAGTACTTGTTCAGTCATTGTTACAGCCCTGTTATGTGTAGATTTGTTTGTTTTCTCTGTGAGACGGTACTTGAAATGGGAGACAAAAGCCTTCCTTCAACTCTCACTACAGTCTTCCTGAAATTCATTCAGCACAAGATATCTATGCAAAAGGATGCTACAGCCATGGAAAACCAGAAGAGTCTTGCTACACTAGCACGCATAGCCTGGTGTCTTGGAGAAAAGCACCAAAGTGCCATGAAAAGTGATCTTCTTCCTTCTAAGGAAGTCAGAGAGTTTGCTCTGAAATATGGATTTTTCCTGCCATTTGCATTCCCCAAACATTCAGATACTGGACAAGAGGAATTTGGGAGCACATTCTCTGATTTTGTCCTTCAGAATTTCTTGGGTGCACTTCACCTTATGTTGGCAGAAGAGATGAAGGATAAAAGTCTAACGAAGTACCTGTCTTTTCCATCCAAGAAGAAAAAACCTTATAACTGGTTAGATTTAGTGCCTCGATTTTTGGCTGGATTGTTGTTCCTCCAGGATGACCCCTACTTCTGCTCCCTTTCAAATGAAGATGTAAAACAATCAATCAAGAAGCAGAAAACATACTTGAAATATATTGGAAGGTTACAGATAAATGACTTCTGTCCAGAGAAGTTACTTGAGCTTTTACATTGTATTTATGAAACACAAAGCAATGATCTTTTTCAGCATGTGACCTTGAATCTCAAGCCAGACCTGTCTTTTCTGGGCGTAGTTCTTACACCACCTGATGTCCATGTACTGCACTCTGTTTTAAAAAGGTCAAGAAAAGAGTTTTCCTTGGACTTGCGGAACAGCTACATTGACACACAAGGACTCAGAGACTTGGTTGGCCTGAAGAATGTGGCATCGTTCAGGTTGGTCATTCATAGGACTGTAAATAGATCACACTTGCATGCAACAACAGCAGCCGTACCTGTTGATTTCACATGTTTTGCCTCTTCACAGGTCCTCCCTCAGTGATACAGTCGGACTCTGGGAATCTTTAGTACAGACAAAAGACTACAAACTGCTGAAAGCATCAACAGAGAAATTTGTTCTTGATCCCTTTAAAGCAAAGACAATGAAGGACGTCAGTGATCTTTCAGACCTGGTAGAGATGCAGGAGAAGTTGATCACATGGTAGGTTCACTTGTGGTCAAAAGTCCTCTTAATATACTAGCGATCCAAAAAAACAGGGGTTCACTGACACTGCTGGAGGATGGAGTCCTCTGCTTGTCCAAAGGAGAAGTCACTAAGGCAGGGAGAGCTCTTGTATTGCCTCAGTGTTCTACCCCGATGGGTGGTGGTTGTGGCAGGGAGGAGCAGTGACAACACCACACAGAATATCTGCCAAAAAAAGCCAGCTGATTGGATTTTTTGCCTTCAGATTTATTTTTATTCTCCAAGTATGCTTATCTTCCTATTGCCTTCAGTTAAATAACTTATATTGACTGGTTTTCCCCACTGTAGCACCTGGGATGTAAATGATGTTCTTTTGCACTGGTTACAAATGACCTGAGTAAGTTCTTTAGCTTAGGAGGTGAAACCTTGTGTTATGTGGTCTATAAACCTTGTGTTTCATCCCTGCCTAAGGATGGGTTGCAATTAAAAGCATGCATAAAGAAAGTGTTTTGGTTGGGATTTTTAAAATAAAAATAGTGAGTTCCATTTTAACACAGGCAGAGTATTTTGATTAAAATGTACACAAAATAAGTTTCATGTTTGGCAGAAAATACTTGATTTAGAAGAATGAAGTTTATTAGAAACAGAGCAAACAACTGCACTATGAAAGGCAATTACCAGATTGAAATTAATTGTATAAAGAAAGGTTGGAACAGAAGTTATTCTGAAGTTCCCTGGTTCTTCAGTTAATGCAGCAGTGGTTTATTTCCTGAAAATGTTTACTGAGAAATTATTTTCAAATCACTGTTTTCATTGCTAAAATATTGATCATACTCTGATTCTACTGTGATTTATTTAGTGTGCAGGATGCATCTGGTTGCAGCAGCTATGGAATTCCTGCCATCAAAAACCTCAGAAAGCTAGAATTTGCGTAAGTGATACACCCGTCTGTCAATTGATACATCATTGCATTTAAGACTGAGAAGAGTTGTGGATATTGGCTGCAGTCACGGAACTGATGTGTAGATAGTTTGTGCTAGAGGAAGAAGTAAACTCCATTTATTTCTATTTTACTTTTCTCAACTACATTTATTAAGTTATGACAAAACTTCATTTTTGGCTCCTGCAGTGATACAAATCGACACGATTCTTTCAATTTTGTTTCTACTACAATAGTTAGCTCCTTATCGCTGATGTACATCCAACTACCTGGGAAATATTTTTTCCCCAGAATGCTCAACTTTTCTTTCTAATGTAATTTTTTGCCCTATCAGAGCTTAGGCCATGGGAGAATAAGGTCAGAGAATGCTTCCCAAATAAAATATTTAGCACTGTTTTCCTGGAAGGAGGAAGATTGATTTGAAAACACTGACTTTAAAAATTAGGTGTAGTAACACATTTTTTAACCCCCACAAACTGTAAGCAGCCTCCAAAGCTATTCTACTGCTTAAAATGTCCTGCTATAGCACATGAATTAATTTGGACAGAAATCACACCACTGCAATGGCGAACTCTCATCAGATCTTCATCTGTTTCCTGTTCTTCACATCTGATCCAGTCCAGAACTGCTATGTTTGGCCTCACTTCTGATTTTATGCCGCTTTCTCTTCTCATTTCCTCTCCTACTTTCCCTTTATTTTAAATTTTTGTTTAAAAATCTGATCCTTTTAACTTGGCTGAATTTGTTGTGATACTAAGGAAACTCCAAATAAGAGGTCAACAACTGAGGGACAAATGCTTGGAGCTGGCATATTAAAGTTCAATGTATGCTTTAAGCTGTAGTAAAATGTTGATCTTAAGTTACTCTGAATTTTCAATGGGAGAAGAAATAATACTTTTTTCATCTCCATTGTCAAGAGTATAATAGTTAAAATGAAAAAGAACAGAAAAACAGGAATCTAAAACAAGTGAGATGAGTCTTGCAAAGAGTAGCAAAAAGTGGCTAATGCATGCACTGCTGCTGCTGCTGCGCAAGCAGCTCTTTCTCTGACCTTAGCCTTGTGCAGTCCTCATTGAATGCTTCAAAGCAGAAATCCTTGCTGCAAATTGTAGGGAATGGCTGCTTTTAAAGAGTATAAACTAGCTTGCATTTGGGGCTGCAGGAGAAGAACTTAAAAATTCATAACTTTTTGCTGTTTCTGAGCATGTGAAAAAACTGCTGCATGTGTATTTTTATTTTCCTCCAGGCTGGGTCCAGTATGTGGCCTACAGGGATTCCTAAAACTTGTGGAGATTCTTGCAGCATTTCCATCACTTCAGCATTTAGAGTGAGTAATACTAAAGATTAACTGTCCTAATGTCGCTCCTCAGCAGCCCTTGATGACAAGAACACTTAGGTACCCAAGAAACAATTAATTTGCCAAAAAGACTACATGCTTTGATGAACAAACTGAACGACAAGGAATTCAAAGAATGTTCATATAAAAGATACAAAAAAGCCACACTCAGCTAGTACTGGTGTTGTTCTGCCCAGGTGTTTCCACACAGCCTTTGTCCCTTCCTTTACCAGCAGCACTACAAGAAATAAAGAACTCCAGTTTCTTTTTATTCTCTCGTATCCACGACAAACAAGCCGCCTCTGAATTTTAAGCATTTTTACACTAGGAACAATTGTAGCAACAATAGGCAATATCTTGCCCTCACTCTTATGGGAAGATTACTGGGTTCTGAGAGAGCCTTTGGCCTTACTGGCCCAGCCCATTGGCCATTTGTCTGTGTTGTATCTGGCCTTTGCATGGTATTTGGGGAAAACAATAAAGCTCTAAAATTGGAATGAGTCCAACGTATCCCAGCATTGTCTGCGAGATTAGAAGGGGATCCAGTATATAAAATGGTGACTATCAAAAAGTCTTTCCCTCCGGATACCTGAATGAGGAGAAACTTCATTTCTAATACTCCCTATCTAGAGAAGGAGCTGTTCAGGCAGGGATTTACGGCATCTGCTGGATTTTGTCAGTTCTGCATTTCTGTGTGCACAGGAAATCTCATTTCAGTCTAGCTGGAACACAGCTATTTCATAACCATTTTAATAATCTTCAGGGTATGGTGGAAGCAAGGCATTAAGTGTTACCATTTGCATATCAAAGCAAATGGGTCAAGCCATTCAACTAGAAAAAAAATTCTTATGCTGTAAATTTGGAAAGCAGAAAGCTGCTTATTAGAGAAGCTGTGACTTGTGTGATGCTTCTTGCTGATTGAGACTACTGCAGAGAAGGAGCTTCTCAAGATATAGAGAGAGGTCTCCAAGGTGAATAAACGGCAAAAATTTAGATTAAAAGAAAAGCTAATTCTCTCTTTGTCATCATCCAGCCTTGATGCTCTGAGTGAAAACGGCATAGGAGATGAAGGAGCAAAGAGTCTATCTGAAGTCTTTCCAACCCTGACATCACTGGAAATATTAAAGTAAGTGCAAGGTTAACACTTCTGGGAAATTTTGAAAACAAATAGATTAAACCTAGAGCCGTAAGGGACTGTGTGTTAACAGTTACGGGCACAACTAACCTGGGGGCATGGAAGACCAACAAGTCATGTATTATACATACTGAATCTGTACATTCATTAGAGAAATAGGTTAATCCTATGGCAATTCCTCGCTTCTCTTCAAGGGCTATTTGTCTTTTTCTCTGCATTCAGCCTAAACAGACTGTCCAAATTATATAAAAAAGACATCAAAAATTAATTTTCCTCACATTGTAATAAATCAGAATAAATATGATCAACTAACAAAGCCCTGTTACTTTACTGTAGCTTATCACAGAATAAGATAACAGATGTGGGTGCGGAGAAACTAGCTACAGCTCTTCCTTCCTTGTCTTCATTAAAAACACTAAGGTAAGTAGTTGTTCCCTGTTCAGTTGTTTTGTACAACATCCTTGCCATCTCTGCCAAAAATTACTGAGCATGGAACAAATACATACACTGTGCAGCACCCAAGATTTTGACCTGATTCTTGCGTAAAGCCTTTAGAGACAAGAGGAGAGAAATGTATGAGCCAATGTAGACGTACAGAAGGATATCTTGGGAATATCACGAGGACTGTGCTGATTTTTAAATCCAATCCATAATAATAATACCCTGTACTAATGCGCACCCAGGGCCATGATCTACTGCAAGCTTAAGCAGAGCTTGCTAAATCCAGTGCTAAGCCCTAAGCCAGCAACAAGGTGATGTATGTTTGCCAATATGGGACCGATGGTCCGTCCCACTTCATTTCAATGTCTGGCACAGGCCTGAAGTGTCTCGGTAGGGAATGCAAGAAACAGCAGTGTGCAATTCTGGAATAAATTTCTCATTTGGAAATCTATCAAATGCTGAGCCCAAAATCTTTGAGCTTCATTTTCTTGCAGATTTTTTATTTTATCTAATGTAGCCAAAAACATTCTCATTATTCATTAAGAATCTAGACCTATTTTTGCTGTGGCTGTCCTAGCTGAAGAAGGAATGTGGCCATTTGCCTTATTTGATACAGAAAATATGAACCTGTTTTAAACATTAACTGCAAAAAGATAAGGATAAATTGGAAGTTTAAAATGTACCGACCATATCTGAAATTCCTTGATCTAATATATAATTTGTTTATATTATCCATTATTCAATTATGACTATACCGGTTCGGTTTTCTGCAGCTTATACAATAACAGCATTTGTGATTTTGGAGCAGAAAATCTTGCGAAAGTTCTTCCTGAGATGGCATCTTTAAGAGTGCTGGAGTGAGTATGAAATCTTTTCAGATGGGCCATAAAAGCTTACTTATTCTGATATCGAAATTTCAAATCCTCCATACTTGGGATAGAAGAGGCAGATTGAGGAAGAAAATTTCAGGGGAATTCAGGGGAATTTCAGGGAAAACAGGCTTATGTAGAGTCCAGATAGTCAGTGGTTAGAAAGGATTAAGGAGCAATTCATCATTAAAAACTACCTAACAAACACAAACCAAACCAAAAACCCAGCCCACCCAGCCCCTGAAAAAGTGGTTTTAAGATAGGAGAATAAGGTCATGGGGAGTTGGAGGACCTCAGGTACATAGAATAAGGAACCCCTCAGATAAGCTATCTTAATGTAGTTCTCATTTGACCTTTTGAGTATTTTATTACAGGTTTTTTGAATCAAGGATCTATTTTGTGGGGTTTTTTTACTTTCTCGCCCCATCTGCAGATAAGCCCCTTAAGTTTGAAGGATTTATTTGATTACATCACTGCATGATGTCATCTGGACTAACAAAGTTTTTTGTTTCCTCAGTATTCAGTATAACAAAATAACTGGTGTTGGAGCCCAGCAGCTGACTGACAGCCTACGAAAATGTCCCCACATAAAGACCTTGGTGTAAGTGTCTTGATGTGCTGTTTGCTGTATCTTTGTTCTGGAAATTGGGTTAGAATTCATGCTAAAGTTGTGTTCTGTTTGTCAGATTTTAAAAAGGCACAAAAAAAGACATCACCAAAACACAAAAGCAATCACGAAAACGTCAAAAATGTTTCTCTGGTTTCAGCTGTGTTAATTCCCACCCACTACAGGCAAGCAAACTCGTCCTGCTTTAAGCATAGTTCACACTGAGCCTCCTTTTATTAATCTTCTACCCTCCCGGAGTACCTGACCTACTCTGTGCTGCAGGACCTGTATTTGAAGGATAAACAAGTAGCAGCCATCATTAGAGGTTAAATAGACTGAAGCTGCCAGTACCCATTCAGGGGAAGGGAGTTAGATAGAAAGCTAAAGAACAGTTACGGAGACAGGACTGCAGTGTGTCCGTAACCACAGTCAGCCAGGTTATGGAGGAGTGAACGTCCCAATTTCATTTCTTCTAAATGAAAATGCATTTTCATTTGTTCCATAGCTCAAATACTTTTGTAGCATGATATTCAAAAGAGAAAGGCAACTTTAAAAAAACCCACACAAGACACAAACATATCAAACACAGGAAAAAAAAAAAACCATCAAGTAAATTACACTTGTTAAAATCTCTTTTATTTCTGACTTTGCCCTTCCAGGATGTGGAATCCCACCATTCCCTATGGAGTTCTCGAACACCTTCAGCAGCTGGACTCTAGGATCAGTGTGTAGATTCAGATGATCCTGTAAAGGTAATATAAATCCTGGCTCCTTGAGGCAAGAAGATTTGTTTCTTTGGCAGCTGTTGATTCTGGTCTCCCTGGCAGCAGGCACAGTAACAGCATCAGTGCATACATGACTCAGTAAAGAGATGCAGTTCTAGAGTGGAGGAGATCGATGTCACATCAGGCCTCCTTTCTCTCCACTCCCCTTGCATCCCCCATCTCCCTGGCACCCGCGCTAGCAGACTGCGAGAGCTGCATGAACAAGAACAGGCTTCTGCTCGGACTCCTCGTTCAGCCTGGTTCAGTTGCTGGCAGCTCACCTGCTCACCACCTCTCTTCTGTTGCAGAAAACAAAATAGCTCTATGGACCTCTCATGTTTAGTAGATGAGTTCTGTACTCCTTAGAAAGTGGTTTGTGTTGATTTTTAGGAAGAACTTTCACTTTTATTTTGTGTAATACAAATCCTCAACAGCTGCTCGTCTCACTATGAAGCCGTACCCACACTGTACTTAAATCAACCCATTCGTTCCTGCATTCCTCGCTCTGAGTTTGTTTTGTGAGGTTTAAGCCACTGGCAGCCACTTTTACTTCACTGATTCTTCACTGATCCTTGAAATAATTGCATCACTAGCAATTTGCTGGCAGTTTGCTGGTGATCCCTAGGATCTGACTGCCTCAAAACTCGTGGACTGAAGGAGCTGCAGCAGACATGGGAAGTTAGGGTTTTGTGTAGGATTTCTGCTCCCAGTTTTCTGCCATGTGCTTTCTCTTTCTCTTAATAAAATACACAGGATGCATCAATGAAATTATCTCAGTGAAGAATGAAAAGCCAAAGTTGAGCCAGATGCCAGATGTCCTCCATTTCTTTCAGATGGCAAAAAACCCCCACATTGCAGAGTGATCAGCAGCTGCTTGAGCTTAGTTTGAATGGTCCTGGCAATGGCTGCAGTTGCCAATGACTCCCTAAACTATGCAGTGAGTCAAGCTTTTGTATGGCTCTTGCTCTCAATGCACTCATCACGAGATGTAGCCTGGGATACAGGCTGGGGAAGACTTGGGTGCCGCACGAGCTGCATGGACCAGCTCTACACAGCAGCGAAAAACGGTAGCAATCCTTAATAACCTACACTACAAGTAATTATTTATCTTGTGGAACAACTACACCTACTTGGGAAAGAAGACATTAGGTATACAAACACTGCTCAGAAACCTTAAAAAAGCAAAGCTTTCTCTGGCCTCCTGTGTCTGTCATTCAGGAGGAGTGTGGGATCTCTGCGCATGTAGGTCAGCTCCCAAATGACCTGTTTTCCTCTCAACACAGAGCAATAGGAGTCAGTGGTAGAGAGCTCTGCTCTGCGAAAGTCAATGATTCTTGGACACTGGTCAGCTTGCACATCAAGGAAAAGATGTGTTTAATGCAGCTCTGCGTAAGCAACCCCTTCCATCTCCCTCCAGTACTGTTCTCTCATGTTTGCAGCACATGCCTTTGGCACTGGTTACCACGTTAGAGCAGTATCTGAATATGTGAGGGAACATTCTTGTTCATTAGCACTGAGGGCAAGGAACAGCAGGAAGTCTGGATCTTGTCTCCCAAACTTGAAACATCCAGCATCTACCAGTCACTGTCGTCTGTTTTCAGAGCACATCAAATACATGGGTTTGGTGATGTTAATGGTAATTGACCCGATAGGCATACTCCTAATATTCTGTTTTCATTATTTCACAGGTAACATAAAGAAAAGGGGAAGGTGTCCTCTGTGTTTTCCTGTCTTCTTGCTGCTTAATGGATTGGTGGCTGATATTCATGGTAGTTGCAAAAAGAAAAAAAGTCACATTTGAAGCTTCTGACTGATGCTTGGAGCGAGTGAATGATGGAGTTTCAACCTTTTAAAGGTCATTTAAAATGCTATTCATAGCCTCAGTTGTGTTCCTACTGAGTGATGAAGAGTTAAGCAATATCAGGTTTCAAAGATGAAAAGAGCATCTGGATATTGTGACCACCATTAAAGGTTACCAGAACCACCAAGATATTGACGGTATAAAATTCCAAAATTGCTTCATCAGGGTAGACTGCAAGCTGCTGGACCTGCACCATCTGAAGCGGTGACACGTCAAACCTAACTGCTTCGTGGTGCCAGTGGTAACTGCAATCAAACTCCGTCTGATGATTTTGGACTTCCAAAGCTCAATGTTATGGATTTCACTGGTGTGTCTGGACTGACTTGAAGCATTATGGATTAGCATTAGTTAATGCTAGCATTAGCATTAGTTTAGGGAGCATAAATAGCAATGATCAGCTTTGGAAAACAGTCTGATATTGTAAGACTAGCCACAAGAATCTAGAAGTGGCTCTTTTCCTGAGGGTAACCACCAATGCTGTCTGAAGAGATAGAAAGATACTTTCTATCACTGTCTTGTTACAGAATCCTTCAAAAATTGAGGGAAAAAAAGAAAGAAGTAAAGAGAAGAAGGGAAAATTAACACTGGAAAACTATTAAGGATTTTTCTAACACCGCAGAAATCCAAATGAGTAAAAAAAGCTTTAGTTTATTGCACAAAAATCCTAGAAGTTACAATCTTTAAAGGTTTTTTTCTGTCCCAAATAAGAACTTTAAATTCATATACCTGGACTGGGATTTAGTTTCTCACTTGCAGTTGGCAACATAAGCGCAGAAGCATTGATTTTATACTTGACAGTGAAATCACTACTGTGTATGGTTTACATGGCCTTCTTTTACAGAGTTACAAATAACTAGGTAATGACAGGCAGTAACATATTTCAAAGCATTATGTGTCTGCTGCGTTGCTGGGCTCAGTGAAATGTGGGCCAAATACTGGTCCTGCTGACTGCAATAGCAACCCAATTGTCTCCTCTTTTCTTTTATTTAAGCTTGGTGAACGTGGAGAGAACTTAGAATCATACAGAGACAATTGTCAGCACTAGCATTCTGGTCCCCTGTCCAGATACAGCCTGGGGACAAAAAATCAAAAAGGGATGGACAAAGCTAGGCACATTTGATCTGCTACAAATTGGGAAAGGAGGTCTCTACTTTGTGGTTAGCTTGACAGCCTCCTTAAAGTGTCTTCTGCTAGGAAGCACTGACAATACTGACCCAAGGATCTATGGAAAGTAGAATCTCTCAACTAACCTCTCAAATACTCTGTTGCTTGGTTTTAAAATAGTCCCCAATGGAAACAGCTCAAAACAACGGTCTTTATATTCTTTCCAACAAATTATACTTCTTTGCTACAGTTTCAGCACCTGCAGAATCTTGACAGCAGGGATGGAGGGGAAGGAAGGAAGGAAGGAAGGAAGGGAGGGAGGGAGGGAGGGAGGGAGGGAGGAAGGAAGGGAGGAAGGGAGGAAGGGAGGAAGGAAGGGAGGAAGGGAGGAAGGAAGGAAGGAAGGAAGGAAGGAAGGAAGGAAGGAAGGAAGGAAGGAAGGAAGGAAGGAAGGAAGGAAGGAAGGAAGGAAGGAAGGAAGGAAGGAAGGGAGGGAGGGAGGGAGGGAGGGAGGAAGGAAGGAAGGAAGGAAGGAAGGAAGGAAGGAAGGAAGGGAGGAAGGAAGGAAGGAAGGAAGGAAGGAAGGAAGGAAGGAAGGAAGGAAGGAAGGAAGGAAGGAAGGAAGGAAGGAAGGAAGGAAGGAAGGAAGGAAGGAAGGAAGGAAGGAAGGAAGGAAGGAAGGAAGGAAGGAAGGAAGGAAGGAAGGAAGGAAGGAAGGAAGGAAGGAAGGAAGGTATGGTTTGTTGTTTCTGCTAATCAAAGGAGAAAAGAGAACCATAGTATGTGAAGGAAACAGTACAAGAGAGCAAGGTGGAAAAACTCTATGGAGAATATGATTATTAACTAGAAAGTGGTATTTTTCTAAACTATCTGCAAGGTTCTTCTTTCTAGCCAAACTCTAGCCAGAGTCATGGAAAAAAATCTCATTTACACTCCTCTTTCAGATGCTTGAATGGGAGGTAGTTTGACCCAAATTGTGTGTGATATTCCCATCAGCCTGCAGCATTCCAACCGTGCAGATGTATGGTAAGCCCTTGTCTTGGCTTCCCTTAACTAAGCTTTGAATGACAAATGGCCCCTTAGGGATCTGTTCTGCAGCTACACTTCACTGTGACTGAATCTGAGAATGTGCTAAATATTACACAGGCAGCTGAATGTTGCAGGACCCTGTCAGGACTGATAAAATCATGTTGGGTGTACTCTGCTCTTATATATGTTTATAATGTACAGATTGCAAACTGTGATAGTGTTTTACTTGTCTTTACACATCTTTTTTTAAAGTGTAAATAAAACTGAGTATTCCTTTTTTACAGAGCTTGTAGTACCTGTTGAAAATTATTTCGATTCTTCTCTTGGAAACACAATGAGACCACCGCTGGCTTCCGAACATAATGACATGGCTCAGGGCTTTGTACTGTAGGTTAACAGAGAGCATCGTGTTGGTCCCGCTGGCACGTAACAGTTCAGTGGTCTGGAAATGCAGAAATAATTCTTTCTTCACAGGGATGGGATCTTGCAATGCCTACTGACAGACTGTAAGTCCAGAATATATAATATATATCTGTAAGTACAGGAAGATATAAAAGACCTGACTGAAGCTTCCTGCTAACAACAGCAAAAAGTTTTTTTTCATTCTTTCAGACTTTTTTCAGTTAAAAGTTCTAAAATTTATTGCAGCTCAAAGTTTTTTGTTGTGGATATTGTTGTGGCACAAAGCTCCCCCAATATGCTTTTGTCAAATGAATGCCTGGGGTATGGAAGACTGAATTCCCTGGCTATCCTAAAAAAGCCGTTCTTATCAAATCTGTGCTCTAAAAATCTTTCTGGATGAAAAAAAAGCTACTCTTTTCATGCCCGTGCTCTTTTTGTTGTCAAAGCAGCCTTGTTAAAGTGCCAAGGCTTGTGTTATGACAGCAGTCAGATCCCATAATCTCAATACTCTTCTCATCCTTTAAAAGTATGAAGCTGAGCTGTTCTGAGAAATCTGACATCTTGATCTACAATTCAGGATTTCTGAAGTGTGAATTACTTGGTGGAATTTGTATTGCTTGATCTGTGCATCGTGTGGCATAAACACACTGCAGGGAAATGATTACAAACTAGAAGATATTGCAATGAAATGACAAACTGAACCATGTTCTTAAAATGGCATACATGTCACCCTGCAAAATCAGTGTACGCCATCTCTCTGAACAATATGAATTTCTAATTGTATAGGTAGCAAGAATGCCACCGTCAGTAGCAGAATTCAGCCTCTCTGGTGTTAGCACCAAAGAGCACATGAAAACAAGTTTAACAAGTTTTTCAACTTAGCTATTTTTTATATAGGTCCCTAAATGGGGATTTAGTTCCCTAAATGTATCTTTACCTGTTACAATACTGTGCCCTAAGTGGCTTTATCCCTGAATTGCTGGCCAGGGATTGTATGGAGCAAAGTACTCGTCAGTGTTTTAAGGCCCCAAACTGTATCTGCTGGAATCTGTCTTGGAGAAAAGCTATTTAAATCAATGACAGTGCTTCACCTCTTGCAGGAGCAGCTCAAAATTGTAGTTGGGGTGTGGAATTCTGGGGACTGGGAACTAATTTCTACTGCACTAGGAGTTAATGCCATTTCAGTGAAACACACTGAGAGTATCAGGAAAAACATTTTGATACGCAGATTTCTTTGTCATTGTTTCAATGGGATCTAAACTGTCACCCTCTCGTTCCCTTATACGGGCTGTCAAGAGACTCATGACACCATCTGTCTGGACCTGAAAGCCCGAGTTGGGAGCAGATGGTAGAGACACAGATGAAGACATAATGCACAGAGAGACTTCAGGAGAAATGTTTTCAGTTCTGCTTTATCTGTAATATTCTTGATACATCAACTTGGCTTAACAACTGCACAGTTATGAAAATTAGACTTTCCCAAAAAATATAATAATAAGGCAAACCCAGTAAAATACTTGCCCTCAGTAACGTGGGTTTCCCTCCTGCCACAGTTCCTGGTATTTCAGATCAGGTCTGATTTTTTAAGTAGCTGTTCATGAGAAGGATTTCCTACATGCTGGCCATCTCAACAATATGCAACCACTCGCAAGTACCTGTAATTTTCAATTACTTTCCATTAAAATTGAAAAAGAACAACTCCAACACATGACTGTTTAACTTCCTGGAAAAGTCAGTCTTTATTGTATTGCTTTCACATCTGTACATAGGAACATGAGCTTAAACAATGTGCAAAGTATTCTGTGTTAGATAATGAATCCATTTGACTTATATAAAATTCACTCTCTGATCTATTTCAAAACTCACAATTTAAATAAAATATCTTACTAGCACAGTTCTTGCCGTAATACTGCCCTGAACAGAACCTCCTTACAATCACTCCTGCATATTTTCCCCTGAGAGAGCACTGTCTTTGAACTACTGGCTGGTAGAGTTTTCAATGTATGATTGTAAAATTTGCGTAAGCAGGATGTAGAGCATGTCCATTTGGATGACATGGTATTTATTCAAAAGTTTAGCAAATCTGAGTAACATCTTATTTTTCTTTTATAATAGAACATAGCTTATATTAATTTTTCATACAGTCCATCCCAGAATTACCTATGGAAGCCCAATATAGTGCATGAATCAATCACTGCAGTTAGTGTACACTCGAGAGGCAACGACCATGGAGAAAAGTCACAACTGACAAGGTCTGATGACAACTCTTCTTGTTGTCCCCTTGCCCTTCTTTTCATCTCTACATTTCAGAGTATAGTTCCTTTCCATGACTTGATCCATTAACCTGGTCATAATCCATTTCAGGTGTTTAATGAATCTGTTTAAAAGAAAACACATAAATACAGAGTAACTCTCTACACCTAAAATGAACAGAGAAGTCACTGTGTACATTAGATACAGCACCGTGCCTTTGACATCTTTAAAAAAACAGAAAAATCAAACCTTTTTGTGATTACAGATAATAATTCTTTGAGAAGTAAAGGCCTGAACAACCTTTCAAAGAAATCAGTGTAGCAGTTTCTGTTACTGTCAGAGCACGCTAGTCTTTAGTGTAATTTTAACAAAAGCACGCAGGTGTTAATGTGAGGGGTAAGAGACTAAGGCATCCATCACGTCAGTTAGTAACGGGTGCTCTTAAGAGAGTGCAGACAGCTGTGAGATACAGTGGGGCGGCTGATTTTATGCTAGGTTCAATATCAATAGACCTATCTGTTAAAACTGATTTTTGAGCTGGCTACATTTTCTTAACCAGATACTGTTTGTTAGACTTGTTATTTTTTGTATAACTGTGTTAAGTATGAATAGTCTACGTTTGTCATAGCCCCTGATTTTAATCACTTTCTCTTTTTCTTCTTTAGAGTCACTTTGTTCAAAACACTTTGAATTCACTGGTAAGTACTTATGGAGTTAAATAACACGTTGAGGTAACTTCTTGGTCTTACTGACAAGAATAAACGACCATTGATTCATCCCAGTTCATCTAATTTGCCTTGACCAGGTCAAAGTCTCAGGCAGCCAGTAAGAGGTGACTTTTTTACTATCATCAAAGGTAAACACAAGGCCCAAGAAGCCACCTTTAAAAAGAACCAGAGCTGTGGATTCTGACGGTGCTGGGCAGTAGTGACTGTACCCATTTGACTCATTAAGATAATGTAGAATGGTGCAGCTCTGAGAGAGGATGATTGTCTGGGGATGGACTTGTGTTGCGGAACAGTTGAGGTACAGGTGGCCAAGAGCAGGTGCCCTGGCTGCCTGCTGCTCAGGAGATGAAGGACAGCTCTTCCCTCCTTCCCCTTTATAGGTGTAACTGGCCTCCTGCACAGCACGGAACGGCTCCTACACAGTTAAAGTGCTGTATAACGGGAAGGGAGTTGCTGGTACAGAGCTGTAACAGACCTGCAAACAGATCTGCTTTAGGCATGGAGCTCTATGAAAAGGCTCTTGCTGTGCTGCAGGGCAAAATGCAGCCTCTCTCCGGTTCTTCACGTTCTGTGATTGCAGCAGAGGCTCAGCAGATCATACTTCGGGCCGTCTGGCACGAGGGGTCCTGAGGCAGGAGGGCTGTCACTATTTCAGGTGCAGAAGGTGTAACAGAATCTGCAAGGAGTCAGAATGAAGAATGAAATACCATGGCCACAGGTTCTGCCTGAGCATGGACAGAGCATGGACGGTATCACCAACAAAGGCGTCGCAGGAAGCCAAAAGCAAAGAGGCTGATGCAGGACAGTGGGAAAGGTTCTTCTATGGATTGAAAGCAAATCCAAAGATTGGAAGCAAAGAATAAGGCTGGGTAGGAAACAAGTCAGTAGAAGGGTACACTAGGGGCCAATTTTTATTGAACCTCACCATTAGTGACCCAAAGAAGAGAGTGAAGAGAGGAATCTTCAAGACTGCAGCAAATAAGCTCTTTTGGGTATCCAGATGCTGTACGAATAGCAAGGAACTCTAGAAGGACTTTATAACATTGCCTGGGCAGAGGTGTTGGATTTGGAAAACATTTGCTAAAGGGCTGGGCAGCAATGTGCCCTCTAATATCCCTCATTCTGCCGCTGTGGATTCTAGAAAGTACAAAGAGAACAGACTGTAGATTTTGGTCAGGGCTGGAGAGCATCCTCTGTCCCTGTCAGAGGCAGAACGCAGGGCTGGGTCATCATGGTCTGACTCATCACAACATCTCACGTTCCCGTGTGCCGGGATAGGAACAAGAAGCATTTTTTTGTCCAGTCAGGTATTTCTGTCAAATGTCCATCAGCCACAGCATCCTACTAACAGTAGTCATATGCTTAAAATCTTGTCTCTTAAAATAAGAAGAAGAAAAAGGGAAACAGCAGTGCTGACAGTTTACTCGTTTGTTATTTACCTGATGGCTTTCCAAGACGAATTAAAACCTCTGATCTACAGCAGGGAGATTGCGAGTATTCTGCTCTGTAGATCAAATTCTAGGCTGACTTAAAAACAGCAGAGAAAAATGTACTGGGCCTCCAAAGCAAAGTATAAAACTCTGTAATGGAAGTTTCAAATATTGCTGTAGGGCCGCAAGCCCAAGACTGTAATTTGTAGCGGCAGATATTAAATGGGGTGTGAACGATACAATTGACCAGGATATTCAATCTTGCCTTTCTATTCAGCCACTTTGCCCCTCCTCCAGAGGAAAGAAACATGAAGAATTACATTACATTTGTTTCTTAATTCCTTTGACAGCTCAAAACTGATAATTGGCTACTGTCAACCATTCAAGCAAGTTGATTACAGTAAGTTTGATTATTGTAGGGAAGAGACACAGAATTTTTTTTTAATTATTATTTAAAATCACTTGTGACTGGGGCTTTTAACACATGAAAAACTCAGGCCTGAACCATTCCTATTCTAAATTGAATGCCTTTTTATTTTCTATGCATCATTTTAATTCATCAACAGCAGCCATTGGAAAACTTTTTTTTTTTAAATCTGCCCCCTCTCTTTGCATTTTATAAATGGGACAGTGCGTGGCTGTGGTTAATGAGTCCATATGGACTGTTCATCAGTTAAACACAATTTTCCATCCAGGATGCAATTCCTGTTAAGAAAAACTTAGTCAGAGTACAGAAGTCTCTTTAAAGCAGAGCTGTGTGAGCACTCAACTTCTATTAATGTTAATAACATCTAAGAATTCAAAACACAGTTCTAAAAATCACAGCTATCGCTGTTAATCCTGTTGTTGTTACTGTAACTTATATAAAATAACCAACTGATCTGTATCACAGAGGCAAGGAGCCACTCTTTCTTTTTTTCATCATAGAGATTTCTACAAATAAGGTAAGAGCACAGTGAAAACCAAGGTAAAATAAATAATGGATCACTGTGCGCATTTAAGACTCCGAGTCTGAAAAGGAAGAAGTCACGAGGTGGATTCTGATGTGTTTATGTGTATCCTGACGCTGCTAGTGATAATATTCTTCTGATCTATTCCTTTATGTGGCACCTCTGTTTCAGAGAGATGGAACGGAGGCACAAGCAAGTTGAGCTCACAGAGAATCAGTGGCAGGCACAGGAAGGAGTCCAGCATGCTTATTTCCCTTTCCCCTGGGCCATGCTGTCTCTCATAGACACAGTCTGCATTTCTCATTTGCACTATATTGATGAGCTAGGGAGTAAAGCTATTTCTTTGATTCAGGGTTTAGATGCTGGCATTCAGCAGAAGTGCTGAGTCACAAGTTTTTGAGTGCTGGATTCAGCTCACTGAAGACATTCACCATAATTCACCTTGATGAAAAAATAAAGGTAATGCTTGTACTGGAAGATAAAATGAATCCAGTATTTCCTATTTAGTTTTCATTATTGATTACTCTTGCTCATTTTCTTTCTGGTTAGAGTACTTTGTGATGAGTCACACCTGATTTTAAGAAAGTACAGGGAGAACATTCATGCTGCCTTATTCCAGGGGACTTCAAATATGATAAAGAACCTGGCACACACACTAAAACAATAGATGACATGAGCACGCACAATTCTGCTCAGTTTACACAGATGGATTTCTCTATTTGAATAAGATAGGAAGCGTCTTTGAGCTGCTTAGCCGTCTACCTTCAATCTCTGCCACCAATTATGCTCAGAAACCTGGACACAATTTTGCTCCTATTGAGTTTGTTCAAGTGAGGGTTTTGCTGCAAGAGAGAACAGAGCTTTTCTGATCCACATACGTTTTTACTTTTACATCTAAATTAGCCTTTCCACATTTTGCAAAATCACCTCTTGGGATTCCTCCCCTTTGTTTCCTTGCCACGCATGCCACTCACCTCCCAGGTGCAAGGCAGCGCTTTCTAAACGCATAGAGCACACTGCAGGGTTTCAGCTGAGTCTAATCATAGCTTTTTGGTTGTTCTCAGTAATCACTGGTGACTCACTTGAAGAACACTCCTCTTACATTAAATGCAAAGAATATGTCTATGTATTTTTCATCTCAGCTGGTAAAACCGAGACACACCCTTCCTGCAATATTCTGTGACTCCTCAGCACTTGTGGGTCTAAATGAACAGGGCAGGTGGGCAGCCTTCCTAGGCCCATGGGCTAACACTCATGCAGAGTTTGTGCTAGACACTCAAGGGATTTAAATCTTCCCTTACAGTGCCTTACTACTTCTCCCAAAGTAGAAAACACAGCTCCAAATGAGGGCCCTCTTCAGCCTGCCCTACTAGGGAACTGGTGAGAAGGAATGGCTCAGAACAGTGAAGAAACACGTAACCAGGATATTAACACAAATTCCTTTTCATGGTGACATGCTGAGTCTTTGCCTGGTAGCTAAATAATTATGCAATTTGTGGCCTGGTTGCTACACATATAAATAAAATTATATATATATATAGATGAAGCACAGTAATAGGATAGGGTTTTGCTCACTAATTATTGATCTAACTTTAGGGATTTGTGATTTGATTCTCAGTGGAAACCACCATCGTGACAACTTCCAAATTAAAGGATCAAGGCTGGAGCTGGTACCTGTGCAGTACTCCATTAGCTCAAGGTGGGTACAGCCTGAGACTTACTTCTGAGCCTCGTGAAGACCCCTGCATTTTGATTTCTACTTATGGAGGTGACATGTTTTTATACCTAGAATATCAAGAAGTTTGCAGAGCTGCTTATCCTACTGATATGAAGGAAAATTTTAAGAAGCCCATTTATCTGTACTGAACAGAATTGTACTCAGACCCTATGCTCTATCAAACTATGTGTTTATGTAGTAGGAAAAATCCACTGAGGAAAATAATGTCTGTTGTTCTCCTTGGGTCTTCCTGAGAACTAAATGTAACCCATCACAACAAATCCTAGTCAGCAAAATGTGATTAAAAAACACTCCATTTTTAATCCCTGTATTAAATGGTGTTGGAGTAATAAGATTTGGGGGTTGGGGAAAGGTATTTTGGGGAAGAAAATGAATAATGCTTTCTGCACCAAAGATTTTCCTTAAATTTCCTTTACTTTTTCTTAATTTCTTTCCCAGAATACAGAGTACTTGTATTATTTGCCCAATTGAAAAGGCAGAGGAGACAGACATAAAAGTAGCTATCAGTGTTTTATGGGCGGTTTAGTTCTGCTCGACACCTTCTATTCTAGCAGAAATTATTCTAATTCAGCTGCTTGGGATGGGTCACCAAATGTTGCCACGGACACTTGCATCTGCAGTAACTGTGTGCAGCGGGATTTCTTCAGTAGCAACAAAGATCCATTCTCCCTGCCCCCAGCTGTTACGCTCCTGCGTGCCTTTGACCAAGCTGGTTCAGCTGTGTTTGTGCAATCAATGTTACTCCAACACCAAAAATTTTCATTTTTTCCTTCTAAACTATTTACTAAAACCAGCTACTATTGCTTTATATGGAATCTGAATAGAAATAGAATTTAAACTGTATGAAGGACAGCACTACAGGAAGGGTTTGTTTGCTTTTTTAAATAAGAAGACTGATTAAAATAGCTTGATGTTAAATGGTATTTGTATAGTATGTTCATCAAGGTTATGTTTGTAACCTCACAACAGAATTTCCTATTTCGATAATTGGAAAATAAAAGGAATCCTGAACTGATTTTCAAATTTGCAGGCAATATTTTGCTAAAAATTCTACTGGCAGATTTTCTGACACATTTTAATTTAAACTGTGAATGTTTTCATTAACATACATTTGGCACAGAAAGTCCTAGCCAGAAATAGTGATTTTCTTCCCAATTGCATTGCAGAGTTTTAAAATACTAAATCCTTACAACATACTGATGATACTTTAGTATCACTCAAAACTACAGCAATAAATTGAGTAAACCCTCACGCTACAATTTAACAGGGCAGAACGGTGAGCGGGATGTGTTCGGTATTACCCAAGGCAGAGGTTGTAAAGGGCAGCTGATTAAGATATATTTCTGGCTCGACTGTGGTCTCCGAATGTTAATAAATATTACCCTGGACGTTCATTTAGATTCAGAGCTGCTTTCAAGGCCGGATTAGCGAAGTTGTTGACCAGCTGGAAACACAACACCCAGCACTGCAGCTGCGGTGAAGGCGAGTCCTTGGGGAAAGGCTCTCCTCGCGGCGCGGCAGAGGACATGGAGCGGGGGCCCGGACCTCGGCCCCGCACGGCCGGCCCAAAGCCCTGGGTCCCAAACCCTGCTGAAACTTGCCCTTATCGGGACATTTTAGGACTGCACAAAACGGATTCACATAATGTCAAAACAACCCACAAGACCTCGTGAAAGCTTGGTTGCAGATTTTAGAAACAGCTCTCTCTCTGCCAGGTCTGTAGCGTTGTTAAGTAAGAGAAAAAAAACATATTGATCTCGGTCAGAAGTGGCGCACGGGCTTTCTTTTCCCTTTAGAGCACAGCCGCATTCTATAGGAATGGTCCCGCTGAGGGTGGGGGAAAGCTTTGCTGCAGCATGGCGGGACCCTACACAGCACCCGCCGGGCTGGACGCTACAGCGCCCGCAGGCAGCGCGACCCCGGCCCCTACAGCGCCTGCACGGTTGGCATCTATAGTGCCTGCCAGTCTAGTCCCTATAGCGCCTAGCCCCTATAGCGCCCACACGCCTGGCCCCTATAACGCTTAGCCCCTATAGCACTTGGCTCCTATAGCGCCTGCCAGGCTGCCCCCAACACAGCCTGGCCCCTACAGCGCCCGCAGGCAGCGCGACCCCGGCCCCTGTAGCGCCCGGGGAGGTGCGTGCCCAGCCGCGCCCCCTGCCCCTGTCCCCGCTCCCCGGGGCGCGACGTCCCCGGCACCGCCGCTGCCCCGGGGCCCGGCGGGCGCTGCCCAGGACGAGCCCGAGGACATGACTTACTTCCCTTGCGAGTCCCGTGCGTGTCCGCAGCCCTGCCCGGCGGCAGCGGGTCCCGGCCGCCCCGCCTGGCCCCCGCACCGGGGCTGGGGGCGCATTCGGAGGGGAAGATGCCGCGGCGGGAGGAGCCGGGGCGCAGCGCGGCCACTCCGGGGCCGCAGAGGTCCCCGCGCTCCGGCCATGCCGCGCCAGCCGGCCCCAGCCCCGGCACCCGCAGTCGCTTCCCAGTGTCCGCGTCACTCCAAGTACCCCTCAAAGACATCGAGCTCGCTGTCCGTCTCGTAGAGCACGGAGCCGGGGTCGGAGAGCACCCCCAGATCCACCAGAGCTTGGTCCATGTCCTCGGGCAGGAAGACGATGCCTACATTGAGGACGATGTACTCCATCAGGAAGGCATAGTACAGGATCAGCACGTTGACAAAGAACAAGCCCACGTAAAACATATAGGGCAGCACCAGCAGCGCATGGAAGGCCCAGGACTCCAGCGAATCCAGCCGTGCCGACACCGCGGCGTGCATGCAGGGGCTGCGGCGGCAGCGGCCACCGACCCGCCGGGGGCGGCGCGGAGGGGGGAGCCGGGACCGCAGACCCGCGGGCAGAGACGGGCAGAGTCCCCGAGCCGGACCCCGGGGAGAGGCGAGCCCGCAGGGGCGGCCGGCCCGGTCCCTGCCTTCCCCGGAGCAGGAGGAGGCGCCCCGGCGGGCAGTTCAGCGGCGCTGCCGCAGCCCCGCCGTTAGCAGGCGGCTCCGCAGGGGCATCTCCAGCCCCGCTGCTGCAATCCCGCCGCGGCTGCCCCCGCCCGCCAACTTTGCGGAAGGATCCCGCAGGCGCGTTGTGGCGGGCGGCGCCGAGCGCCCGCCGCCCCGGCAGCCCCGGCACCTGCCCGCCCCGCCGGGCGCTGCCGTGGGGCTGGGACCCTGCAAGGTTTCGCCTCTATCAAAATATAAAGACTTTATTTAACTTTGGCGGGGTGACACTGGCTGACAGACTCTTCAGCTTTTACTTAGATATAGTTTCTTTATCCGGTTAAAGCAAACGATCTAAAACCAGGTTGACTGTCGTTAATGGCCCTGTTCTTTGCTCTGCTTTAAGTTGGTTATTAAGCTGATTAAAAACCACACGGGCAATACTTACTGGAAAAAAACATACCGAGAGTTGGCAGCGGAATTGCCATCATTGCGTCTCACAGCATTCCGTTCCCTGCTCAGAACCGACCACACCAGATTGGCTCGATTTGGAGTTACGGTGAGCAAGAAACGCCGAGTTTTATCTCGGGTAAAACCTGACAGGTACGGTTTGACTCAATGATCTCAAAGGTCTTTTCCAACCAAAAGAGTCTATGATTTATGATTCTATGATTCAAATTACAACGTATTGGGGAGGTACACGCACACGTTAAAAGGCTGTTTTCTATTTAGGCTGAATTCAGTCTTCTATATTCTTCTAACGTAACAGTTCTCTCATCACCTCACCTCTAGCTCAGAACTGCCAAAAGGAAGTAAGCCACTAAACATGAAACGGACCTGATCCTCCAGCTCTGGGAGGCACGGAGCCCTGGAGTGCCGCCCTCGTGCCTCTCTCCCAGTGAGCCAGGTGACAAATGCGAGAAAGATCACATTGCTTTGGAGGGAGAGCTTTGTGTGGAGCGTCAGGCTGGGACACGGCGCCCGGGAAGGGCTCAGCGCCTGACACGGCCTCGTGGAGAAACACTGCCCAAGCACGGCGCCGGGCGCGCTCCCCCTTCGCTGCGAGACTCCGGGTTGGATCTGGGGTCCCGGGGCCTACTCTGTCTCCAGTCGGGCGCACCCCTGCCCTGGCCTGCCAGCGGCTCAGGCCCGCGGCGCGCAGGCGGTGCCTGCCGGGGTCCCGCCCGGCGCGGAGCCCGCCGGGAGCCGCAGTCCGCGCTGCCGCGCTTCCCGGCGTGCCCGGCGCGCACCCCTGCCCGTGTGCGCCGGCGCCGCGTCAGTCTGTGCGCTCGCCCTGCGCCGCGGCGCGATGGAGCTCTAGATCCCCACGGGCCGCAGCGACCCCGCGCCGGCAGCATGTTCGGCCGCTCCCGCAGCTGGGGAGGCGGCGGGCACGGGAAGGCCGCCCGCAGCATCCACTCCTTGGACCACCTCAAGTGAGCGCGGGGCGGGGGCTGCGCGGGGACCGAGGCTGCGGGCGGCGCTGCCCGACTGTGCGGGGGCGCGAGAGGCGGCGCGACTGTGCCCGGAGCCCCCGGGAGAGGGGAGATGGCCCCAGGAGGGCTGAGGGGGCCCGTGAGGGGATTAGGGGTGATTGAGGCGGCCCCAGGGCCCGCTGAGGTGAAGGAGGAGTTGAGGCGGCCCCGAGAGGGGGGGCATTGAGGCCCCTAGGCCGCCCCCTCCCTCCCCGTCGGTCGCTCCTCGCGGCTCTCGAACTGGCGGCTCCGGAGCTGTTGGGCAGCTGTGCGGGGGCCTTGCTGTGCGGGCTGCGCTGGGCTTTACCACGGAAATCTGTCCCGTTCCTGCCTCTTCGTCCCGAAATGTTGTGGGGGCACCCGCAGTCCCGTGATGTGCCACACTCCAGGCTGCCATGCGTGTTTGTTCTTTTAGAAACAATGTCGATAATGTCACAGACTCGTTCAGTGGGGGAGAATGAGAGGTGATAAATACAAGAAAGATCACATTCCTCTCGAGGGAGAGCTTTGTTTATTTCCTGGTAGTGGCTGAGATGGGGAAGCAAGGAGCCTGGTTCCAGCCTGTAAGCAATGCAGACCTTTTAAAAGGTGTGTGTGGGGATCGCAGCCATCAGCAGTGGTTCCTGGCAGTCAGGGTGGTGGTTTGGCAGGCTCAGGGGATGTAGCTGTACCCTTGTTAGGGTGCTCTGCAGCTGGCATAACAGGAAAGCCGTCAAGCTTGAGAATTGAAACGTTGGTCTCCTGAGTCTGATATCCTTGCATTGCTACTGACTGCAGAAGGTGGCATAGTTTTTCTAGTTCTGCCACTTGAGGGCTGGAAGGATGACAAGGGTTAAAACAATTTTAGATTCTCTGTTCCATTTTCAGAGTTCTGCTGTTACGAGAAAAATGAGGTCCACTGTTCTAGGTTCTCTTCCTACTGAACAAGAAAAGGAGGTTATTAAGAAGGGAAGCATTTTCTAAATGAAATTGCTGTGGTTGCACAGCTCATTGAGAAAGAAGTAGCTGGTAGTTTTCAACAATTAAGTCACTTTACAAGGAAGATTTGAGTGGATCTGACAAGTAATGAGCAGGATGCACTTACACAGTATTTGGATCTTGCAGTTACTTTATCAAGTAATCATAAATCATAAATTTATGGATTTATGGATTCTGGTCCTTGTCTCTAAACTGGAAAAATGTTCAAAACTAACAAGACTAATTGAAGTGCATGGCTTTTTGCATAAGACAGGGAAACCAAGTCCATAAATACAAAACCGATAAGGCAGTAGCATTGCAGAAAGTAATTTTGAAAGCGTGGTAGATTGGACTGGTGAGTCAATGTGATCTGGTATTGCAGGAAAAACATCGTGCTCAGATAGGAAGCGTGGGAAGGTTCTATTTAACATACAAGGGGTAGTCCTTGGGTACTACTCATTCGTAGTTGAGCTTTAGATCTGTCCAGTTTTGATATTACCCCTGGAAGATAGGTCAAGAATACTGATACATGATGAAATTTGAAGAAATTGAGTTGAAGTTTAGAAAAAGGAGGCTGGTTGGTGAGAGGGACACTTTAGGATGTTAGTCTTTCGTGCAAGTATGTGATCATATGTTCTCTTGGGACCACAGAGGGTAGAAAAAGTGATATGCTGTTTGATTTGCAGCAAGAAGGAATTAGGATGTAAGTGTTGTGGCTTGTGCTCAAATTCTTATCTGAGAATTGAAATATTTAGTTCTGTACTAAACCACTAGCTTTATTTGCTTTTTTGCATGTCCTTTGATTATGAAATCTAAAGTGATAATACGTAAAGGATAGCCAAGACCTTTGACCTGTTTAGGCTGTGTATAGTTTAAGTGTTTGTTTAGCTGAGCTGTATGAATTTCAGTTTCTAGCTAGATGTCAACAGCAAAGGCAGCTACCTTGTGGTAAAACAAAATTTAGGGCTTTTCTAAGGTAGCTGTTGAAGTGATTAAGAAAGAAAAAAGGCAAAGAACCTTCATTTTGGAGTCATGAAAGTCAGTCTTGATAAGCTTGTGAGCTGTCTGCATCCTTTTCAATGCATCAAAAACCCTTCTTGTGTTTCTTGTGAATGAGTTGAGTAGAACGCACAAACCTTGCTATTACAGGTTAGCTTAGCCTAGAGAAGGTGTGCTATGCAGTGTTACAAGAGTGAAATTGTCTCGTGCTGTGCTTATTGGGAGTATTTTTATGCTTTAACATGCATAAGGTAGAGTTTAGTCTAAATTGTAAACAACACACTTGTCTAGTAATACTGAGGAAATTATTCCTTTTTGTCAGTAACTACTGGATCTGGAACTTCCTTTCCCATTGACTTTAATACAATTTGTTTGAGGCTTGCTTTTGACTTTTTACTATTCCATCTTTCTGCAAACATGCCATAGAATGAATTGGCTAAAGGAAGATTGCGAGGCTGTGTGTATTAAGTGTTTTGGTGCAGTCTAGAGAAAACAGTTACAGTTTGATCCAGCTTTCTAATACCTTGCTGAATTGTGGTCTAGAAAGACTGTGAAACAGTGCTATGCACTGCCTGAGTGCTTCTGACTATATTTTTCTAAGAACTAGATATTTTTGTGCCCTTTGATTAGTAACTGAGGGAATGTCAGTAACTTAATAAAAGGAGACAAACTAAATATTCTGAAACCAGGAACAATAATAGTGATTGCTTGTGAAAATGGTCTTAAATGAATTGTTTATTTTTACATAATACTGGGTCTGAAACGAGGCCAGAATCCACTTTTTAAAGGTGGTATCCAGCAGTTTAAAATGAACCGTTTTTTTTTCCTCCTTTTACATAGTCCTCTTCTCTGCTTATATTGTGCTTCCAGTTATAAAAGCAAATACATCAGGGCTGTTTGAGGCAGCAGTCTGTCTTGCGATACTAGCTTGAAGTTAGTGCTTTCTCACGAGTTGCGTGTTCTTCTCTTGCCCTTGCCTACCTTTGCATGAAAGTCAGGCATTCTTGTGTAGGTCAGGGTTTCTTATAGTTCTCTCCAGCTGCTGACTGCGCTCTGCTTCTGCAGCTCCTGACCTTAGGAGCTCTGAACAATGGTATCAAAATGTTGTTGCTCTTGTTCAGTTGATGGTAGTCTAACCTTAGCAGATGTGTGCCCAGGTCGGCTTGAGAGGATATCTGTATCTTCTTTCCTGATCTGTCTACAAACTTTGACTTCGCATTGGAATGGGTGAAGACGATTTATGTAATTTATCCCAGTATTTTAAGTGATAATATCTTAACGTTAACCATTTCCAAAGAGATCTGATAATATCTCTGGTGTTTCTGCTAAAGTGAAAGGGTTAGTATTTTGTTTCTAGCTGCAATTTGTTTTCCTACTCTTCTAATCTCTAAGAGGAATTTTAGGTAGATCTGTTGTTACCTACAGGTGTGTTTCCCATTGTTGCTTGGTATTTTAATTGCGTACTATTCGCACAAAATGTTTTATACCATTAGAGTTGGATGTTGAACATTTCTTATGACTTGGTCAGATGCAGTGTCCATAAGCATGTATGAGTGAAGACTTGTTTCACAGCTGATTCATTTCCTGAAGTACTGTCCATGCTATACCTTGAGTTTCCTCTATGACGACAATATGTAATTACATAAATACAGGCAGCATGAAGAATCAGGGATGTTATGGTTAAGTCTGGGGTCTTTAAATTCGGGTTAGTGTGATACTTTATGTTCTCATGATATGGTGTGTTGTGTGTCTGATAGGAGAAACAAGTTTGTGTATGCTTTCTTATTCGTTTACAAGTAAATGGATAAAGGAATAACTTCAAAGTGGAGCCTGGGTATTTTCCAAATGCATCAATGTGTTAGCAAATCAAGGAATTCTGCAGTAATGTTGATATTAAGTAAATTAATTTGGAGTTAATGTATTCCTAACTATTAAATGTTTCTTGCTTTTTGCATCTGTAATGCTCTTAAGTTCCACAGACTCCCGAGGTGAGGTAATAGCATGTAATTCTTCCCACTGCTTCCCATTCCCAGTGTTATGCTGCTGGAGTAAACTTTATTCCTAAGTTTGTGTGATGTAACTTATTAGTGAGAAATCCACTTTCATAGATGCAATAATTTACATTATTTCAAACAAATAGGCTAAAATTTGTGAAGTTGTGTAGTATTAATTACTTTTTAAACTAACTCTCACAGGAAAAATACTTGCTATATAGATTGCTGTAGAATGAACTCTCCTCTTTTAATTGCATTCTGTCTTCAGCTGATCACTGTTCCATTAATTGATAAATACTTAGAGCAGTGTCTTAATTTTTGCTCTGTCTTTTGATTCACTGTCCTGTTAATATGTATAGAGCTGTAATGGGTAGATTTTTCTGATCTTATGTGTTCTCTTAGAAAACCTTGGGAGTCCTTGTAGATGGTCAGGCTTAAACTGTCATCTTCACAGTGAGCCATTGCACTGTCCGTCTCCATAGATGGAATCTTGAACTGTGATCCTCAGATTAGTGGAAGAGGATTTGCAGGTGCCAGGTGCTCTTTGACTTTCTATTTAGTGACTTCTGTTATGGTACAGCACGTGACCAGGCAATTATGACTGTAGGAGACAGCTGTGAATTCAACTTGTTCTAGAGTGATTTCAGTCTTAGCCGTTGCTGTTCTGGATTTGGAGTATTGATTTATGAGGGGGGAAAAACAGCGTGAAGAGGGAGAGAAAATTTTTTAATGAAGAGAAAGTATGAAAAGCCGTTCTTTTCTCCCCTCCTGGCATCTCTTCCCTTTTTCTTCCTCTGCTCTCTGGGAGGTTAACCTTAATATAGAATTATAGAATCATCTGGTTGGAAAAGACCTCTGAGATCATCGAGTCCAACCGTACCTGTCTCCCCACTAAACCATGTTCCTGAGAAACTCACCTACCCTTCTTTTAAACACCTTCAGGGACGACGACTCCACCACCTCTCTGGGAAGCCTGTTCCAATCCTTGACCACCCCTTTCGGTGAAGAAGGCTTCCCTAATGTCTAGTCTAAACCTCCCCTGGTGCAACTTGCGGCCATTTCCTCTCATCCTATTGCTTGTGAGAAGAGACCAGCACCCACCTAGTCACAGCCTGCTTTCAGGCAGTTGTAGGCAGTGATGAGATCTCCCGTCTGCCTCCTTTTCTCCAGTCTATAAACAATTACAGTTCCTTCAGCTGCTCCTCATAGGACTTGTTCTCCAGCCCCTTCACCACCCTCATTGCTCTTCTCTGCACATGCTCCAGCACCTCAATGTCCGCCTTGTAGTGGGGGGCCCAAAACTGAATATAGTACTCGAGGTGCGGCCTCACCGGTGCTGATTACACAGGCTCAATCACTCAATCACCTGGTCATGTGATTTAGGCTTTATCATAGTGCTGATTTTGTGGGGGACAGGGAAGGGAGCATGAGGTCTATCAGTCCTTCCCCCACCCACCTTTTTTTTTTTTTTTTTTAGGAGAAAGGGAAGCAGTCTTTGATGTAACATTTTATTTTGGAAAGAGAGAAATGTGCTTCCTTAACTGAGTAAAATTCTGAGGCTTTTAATACAAGCCCTTCAAATCTTATTCAGCTTCCTGTCACCTGGGGTAATATAGTCATACTTTTTTTCAACTTCACTGGAACGGCCTCAAAATGTTGCCCTTTGAGATGGCAAAGCTGGAATTTGCCACCTTTCTGATCAGCGTTTCTGTGTTCGAAGGGCCAGAGACTTGACAATTAAGTTTTGCCTGCATGAATGCTTTTTGACAGTCCTGATTATTAACCATCTCTGCAGTCAGGAGAGGAGATCCAGCTTTTCTGGTTAGATCTGCATGTGCCTCTTTGCAGAATTACCCTTTTCCATATCAGCTGCTGCATGCTTACCTGCTGCTTCTATTTCTCCTTTTTCTTGTTGATCACTCCTTTGCCTTCAACATACTTGTAAAGAAATTCACTGCATTGCTATAAGAAGCACCATGGGACAAGGGTTACATAATTTCTAGGCCTATACACATGCGTAATCAGACCTAACTCACCTGGCCAGTCACAGATTTGGGGTTTGTCTCATGTTCTGTTTAACAATTGGTTTTCTCTCTGCATCTGTATCAAAAGGAAATTTTAGGATTTTGAGAGTGTACAATGGTAATAGATAATGTGTGTACTTGTGTGTCTACATTGTTAGCGTGACTAAAGAGGAACATGGTGCACATGATAGTATATCACTTGTAATTTTTTTTTTGTTGTAGGTACATGTATCATGTTTTGACTAAAAATACAACAGTAACAGATCACAACCGCAACCTGCTGGTCGAGACTATTCGTTCTATAACAGAGATCCTTATATGGGGGGATCAGAATGACAGCTCAGTGTTTGAGTAAGTACTTGTAAGCACCTTTGACTCTGGTTTTGGAGAATGATTAGAGTTGTATAGAGCTTCAATTCAAAAAGTTAGCTCTTCCAAGACTGTATTTCATTAATGTAGGTAGATGGGTAAGCAGGGTCATATTCTTGTCGTACAAATAAACAGAGAATTTACTGCTAGTAACAAAAATGCGTTCAAAGTCCATCCCTTTTTATATACTGCTTTGGTTTGACTCTTTGAAATGAACACAAAATCTAACCTATTTTAGGGTCCAGATTTACTCAGTACATCTATTAATATCATATGACTTTGATTTGTTCGCTTTAATTTATATAAGATACTACAAATAGATATCTTATTCTAGTTATGCTACTTAAATATTTTATTCAGATGTTATTTTAATCCTCATAAAATAGTGCAATAGAAGAATGAACTTCAAAATAGTCACAGTTGTAAATCTGACTATATTCATGCCCATGACTTGGCTGTTTGCATCAAGACATTTCCTGTTTTATGAAGGCAGTTGTGATTGAGATAAGTAAAGCTAAAGTGTTTGGTGTTTTTAATTACTTATCTCAGCAGTGGTTATTTTTGCAAGGTGATTTCAAGATGATTGGATTGTGATATGAACTAAGAAATTTAACTTTAATATCTGTACTGTAACTCAGTCATATTCCTCATTCCTCTGTTCTTGGAAGAACTTTAGGAATGTGAAGGGTTTCTGCAGTTAATTTAAAAAAATTTACATTGATGTCCTGGTAGGAAAGAGTCTGCACTGTTCTCTTTAACTTGCATGCATTTCTGGTTTTAATACACTGCAAGCATTCGCTTCTCTATACAATAAACCATGAAATGCTTGATTCTGGTGTGGAAAAAAAAAACCTAAAGTGAATGAAAAGTAAGGTCTACGGTGTTGAAGACAAAGTGTGTTAGCTTAAAAGGGGCAAGTGAACAAAACATAACTTTCCTTTAGAGGCTGTTCCCTTCAAAATTATGATAGCATGGTAGGGAAGCTGCCTGATAGATTGAATACGCTAAAAAATAAAATTAGAAAGGCCCTTGATTTCTTGACATCCATTTTCTGCATAATTTAAGTGTTTGAACACCCTTGTTAAATCTAAGGGGTTTGGAAGATATTCTTCTGTTATACAGAGAAAACTTTGTCAAATAATTATTCATAAATGTAAAACATGCTGTTTGTCAGACTTGCCTTGAAGCATCCCTGATTCTAGTAAAATTATGTTCCTGTTAAGTATAACAAGAGACATAATGAGACCTCTATTTTATTTCAGCTTTTTCTTGGAGAAGAACATGTTTGTTTTCTTCTTGAACATCTTGCGTCAGAAGTCTGGTCGTTACGTGTGTGTACAGCTTCTGCAGACTCTGAACATCCTTTTTGAGAACATCAGTCACGAAACATCACTGTGTAAGAGCACATTTTTAAACTGTTCAGGATTAAATCAAGATTACATTGGATTCTTTTTTATATAATGAAATTTAGTCCTAGTGCATCTTCCCAGAAGAATGATATGAATTCCTAATAATGTTTTAAATTGAACACTAGTGAAAATACTGTGTAATTTGACTCCAAAATACCTTTCAATGTAAATTTTCAGTAGTGCAGAAGTAATAATTTGGTACTACTGAAACACCTATTTTGCATATTTCAAGGGGTTCTTTAAGTCAGCAAATCAGTTGTGGTCTGAAACATTCCATTTGCCTTGCTGCCACAGAGACAACTCTGTTGTCTCATTTGTCCTGGAACTATTCTGACATTATTTGGGCTGGCAGTCAGCCAATTATATTTACTACAAGGTTTTTAGAAACATGTAAAGAGGACAGGGAATTAATAGTTCAAGTACTCCACAACTATCTTGAAGAGGAAGTCATATACAAACCTTGGAGTTTATGACTTTGGGAGGAAGAGAGTTGTTTTAAATATTTATTAGCTGCAAAGGCTACAGAAATTGAGAAAGGTGGAGTGTATTCTTATTTGTCTTGGTTTTGACAGAAAAGACCTTTTTAGGGAGCAATTTGCTTGTATTACAGCTTGAAGCCATCACTTGAGTTGGCAACAAAATGGCAAAGCACAGGGTATTTTATTTGTAGCTGGTACTTTAAATAATAGCTAGTTAGCATAACAATTTTTATTTCCTTCTGTTAACCTGTGTAATGTCTCTTTCAGACTACTTGTTGTCTAATAACTACGTAAATTCTATTATTGTCCACAAATTTGACTTTTCTGATGAGGAGATCATGGCGTATTATATATCATTTTTGAAAACTCTTTCCCTGAAACTCAACAATCATACTGTACATTTCTTTTATAATGAGGTAAGTGAAGAGCTGAAGTATAATAATAATAAAAGAGGACCTTAATTAGAAAGTGATAGTAATTTGGCACATAGTCTATTTAGTCTCTTGTTGCAGCATGGCATGCACTTATTTTTATAATGGTAATGTCAATGATTGAGAATCTGTTTATGGGGATGTCTGCAAAAGCACCATAAAGATCTTTGTCCTTACAAGAAGTATAATAAAATCAAAATCTGGAAGTTTGGGTTATATCAGCTTAGTTCTTCAGTTAGTTCTGAAGTCTACTTTCCTGAGAATTCACGTGTTCATGCCTTGTGTTCTTCGGCTTCTATAAGCAGGATCTTTTCTGCTGCACCACTTGGTTCTAAGAGGCTTAGTCAAAGTCTAAAAGCCTGAGTAATGGAAGGCCAAAGTGGAAGAGTTTTTCACTCGTTCTATTCCACTTTTTGCCAGAAGAGGGCATTAAAACACTGAATATGTGCAGAGTTAACATGGAAAGCTCTGACGCTTAAAGTGGTGTGTTTTAATGCAGAGTTACAAACGCAGCTGACTGTGCGTTGTAAAAGCATTTCATTTACTTAAGAAGAAGGTGAAAATAGCAGAGTAATACAAGGAAAGCATTTTTCATACAGAGTCCCAACAAATATTCTGTACATGTTTTGGTTGTTTCATAAATACTTTCTTTCATCTTGTTACAGCACACTAATGACTTCGCTTTGTACACTGAAGCTATTAAATTTTTTAACCACCCAGAAAGCATGGTCAGGATTGCTGTTAGGACTATCACATTAAATGTCTACAAAGGTATGCTTTTTATATATTACAAAAAGACGTGTACAAATGCTTGTTTTATTGTAGTTTAATTTTCAGTTATTTACGGTATTTAAGGGTTTTTCTCTCAGTATTTTGAGATTTGAAAAGTTTAGCATATTTATGTACTTCAGATACACATTTTGCGTTTTATGAAACAGAACCCCAAACGGACAGTATGGACTTGTAAATAGTACTGTTTCCTAACAGATTAAACTCTTTTTAAAAAACCAAGAATATCAAACATATAAGGAACTTTAGCTTCCTTACCAACAGAGATCAGAACGTGACTGCATTTAATAAACAGACACCAAACCCGGAGTGCTTTGAGATTATCAAGTATTTTTTACTTCTGAACTTGAACTTTATAATGTATGAAGCAGGGAACCTTGCTGGCTACGTCATTTCCTTTTGGATTTGAAGGGCATTAGAATATGGCTGTAGAGCTCCTGGTTGCTGCAGTGACTCCAGTGTAAACAAGTCTGAGCTAGACCATTCCTAAAGGTACCCAGTGAAGGCCAGGAGGATGCAGTTGCAAACTGCTGGTCTGGACATTCCAGTGGGACACAAGGATTAAAAAACAACCTTCACTGTGGGACTAGTTAATCACTGCAGTGGGTTTTCCAGAGAAACTGAGGAATCTGTATTGTTTGAGATTTTCAAGATTCAACAGGGCCCTTAGCAACTTGGCTGAACTTTTGAAGTTTGCACTGCTTTGAGAATGGGTTTGAATTAGACAATGTGCAGTGTTACTTCCCGCAGAATTTTTCTTGGAGTCTATAAAATCTGTAATAGACTGAAAGCATCACAGTGATGTCTGCAGAAAAAATGATGTGTACTCAGAACTTCCACCTCCAAAGTCACTGTGCCGTAAGATAGTGTGTGTTGTGGAAAATGTTTATTTGAGGCTTCTTATTCTTTAATCCATCTAAAATTAAATTGCATTTTTAATTTACACAATTTTCAATTAAGAGAAGACTATCAGTGCTTTGACAGTCTTCAATGTAGAAAAATATAAGATCTTTTTTAACACAGTGAATAACTGGCTTTGTAAATAACTGGATAGCAGATAGGCTGTCTATAGTGTTGACTGCAAGGGTTAGAATGTCTCTTTTGTATGTTGAGAAACGGGCAGTTGGTACTTCTTTTCTACTTCAGGGAGCTGTAAACCCAAATATGAGAACACAAAAAGAGCAAAGTGTAGGCTTCATATGTTATTTGTTATATATTTATGTAACTGAATATTTTTATGTTAAAAAATGTCTAGAATTTTCATGGAATGTTGTAGCAGTATAAAGGTTGGAGTTGAAAAAACGCAGCTCAGTTGTTCAGGTTTCATACTTCTGTGACTGTCTATTTGCATATATCCTGATCTAACACCTTCCCTGTATCTTTTAGTTTAGATGCTTTGTGCTTTAGCTTTTAAAACCCTTTTGGAGGATGCCACTATCCCAGTTCCTAATCCTGTTAACTGTTGTCTGTTTCTTTTGCCCTCCCTTCACTGATGATTCCCGTGTTCCTTAATGCAGTGTCATGTAAGTCTAACTAGCTTGACTTTCAGCATTACTGCTTATTCTTACACTTTCTTTTCCTCTTCTTTTTAATAAAGAATGTGCTAAAAAAACTTTTCCAAATTCTACTAGATTTGTTTATCTTCAGGCCTATGTAAACATAACAACATTAGGCTCATTCAAGCCAATTAAGAACTGATGTGATGCTTTTGTAGATGTCCATTTCATGCATAAGATCATGTTAGATGTATAATCATATGAAAAGCTAGCATGTAATCAAAATTCAGATGCTTTGTATTTCTTAAAAATTAATTAAAGAAATTGGCATCTAATTTTTCTTTTTAACAATTTCTCTTCAGTGGACAACCAACCTATGCTGCATTACATTAGAGATAAAACTGCTGTCCCTTATTTCTCCAACCTCGTTTGGTTTATTGGAAGCCACGTGATAGAACTGGATAACTGTGTGCAGACTGATGAAGAGTAAGCTTTTACAAATGCTGAGTGGAATGGAATGGAAATGCTTTTCCCAGAAGTTCATACTCTACTTATTTTATCTATAGTAGTCCAGTTATGTTAGTTTTTTATTATGTTCCCTTGTAGACAGTTCAGATTTTCATTCTTGCTAGGTTTTTTAGTGATTCTTTGCATTAATGGTGGTTAGACCTGTGTGCCGCATGTATGCTAATATCCGTACAAGTAAATTAGTGTTTGGCAACATGCTTTTTCTTCATCTTTGTTTAATTCTGCTAAAGTTAGTAGCTGTCTGCAAGACACAAAAGATATTTGTCTTCTTAATGTTCCTTTTCTGTGTATCATCTCATTAGAACAACTTTGTGAAAAGATTCTAAGCCAAAAAAAAAAAAAACCTGGAAAACTGAACTTTATTTAATATGCGAACTCGCAGACCTGAAATTCCCCCAACTAGAGAAGTATTTTGTTGATTCAGATTATTTCTGGGTTTCCCTTCCCACCCCCACCTTGGAATGGGCAGCTGTTTCTTGCTTTCTTAAAGTGAACAAGTAGATGTTAAATAAAACAGATTTCTTCTTTTATTTTTGGAAACAAATCTTAACTATTTTTTATTGTTGGCTTGTGAAAAGACTCTGGCAGTGGAAAGTGAAGATTTGTAAAAAACATTGCTTCTGAAAACTTGGGGCAAAACTTGCTATGTGTATCCTAGAACACATATAAGCCCGAATACTATTTGCTAGCTGCCTTAGTGTACTTAAACATCTTCTTTAGGCAGTCAGTCTGCAGAAGGGAGGCACATTAATTGTTTCTTTCAGTTTTTAAGCCTTTGACAGTTAATTATATCTGAGACTTTATTTCTGCTATTTTTCAGGCACAGAAATAGGGGTAAACTGAGTGACCTGGTAGCAGAACATCTTGATCATTTACATTACCTTAATGATATCCTTATCATTAATTGCGAATTTTTAAATGATGTCCTGACAGACCACCTGCTGAACAGGCTTTTTCTTCCCCTCTATGTGTATTCATTAGTAAATCAAGATAAGGTAAGCTAATACCTGCAAAAGTTAAATCTTAAAGGTGTGACTTGCTTTTGGTGTGCATAATGATGCTTTTTGCAGGCATAGTCTGTAGTAGGGCATACTGTCCTTATCCACATTTGTGTTTCACATGAAACAGCTTAAATAAAGTGATTGTAGGGAAAGTACTCTGAGACTGAATTTAAGAGCAGAATACGTGAAATTTTAATCACCAAACAAATACTGTTTTGGATGATGTGGGGGTTAAATGCTAACAATAGTGAAGATGAGAAAAGCTGCTAATTTAGAACGTGGTTTATATTTCTTTGATAATGGGAGATGTGTGCTTTCCTTTTCTGATATCCCAGGATATGCACAAATTTTCCATGGTGTAAAAATCCGCTCCGGGCAGAAAATGTAAACTTTTGGTTTTAATACTTGATTCTTCTATTTGCAGATAAGTTATATTTGAATGTGATGAAGTTGGATTTATATTTAAAGCATAGCCTTTAAATTTAGTGGAAAGCTAATGCTTAATGAAATAGAAACTGTTCATTTAAAATCTGTACAGATTACTTTATTCACTAATCTTCAAAAATCTTGGGGTTTTTTGTTTGTTTGTTTTTTTTACTTTTTTTCCTTCCCCTTCCCTTTCCCCTTCTTAATCCTCTGTAGTGGTGTTTGTTTTTAAGATAGAGAGTGCTTTGTGAATTTCAGTGTAGTTTCATTAAGGAAAGGTGGGGTGTCTTGCAAGTTAAGGAATTCAGTATATGGCATGTGCACTGAAGATTGAATAATGATCAGGTGCTTGTCTTGCCATTGATAAGGTCATTGAAATAGGGTGAAGACAATTTCCTGGCTTTTACTTTCAATTGAGGTTTTCTCTTTCCATTTGCACATGTACACAGATCTGCTTATCCTCCTCTTTTCAGGCAGATATTTCTCTTATCATGAGATCAGAGATATTTGCGACCATAAGATTGGGCTGTTCTTGCCTCTTGAGATAACTGACAAATTTATTTGTTTTTTAAAAGTATTGTTAATGTATTTTTAGAAACATTTTCATTACTACTGGTATATAAATTTAGCACTGTTGTGCTCAAGTTACACTTCAGGTCTTTTTGTCCAATGTGATTTACTTGATTTAGAGTCTGTCAAGAACGTGTTTTTATTACGTGTGTAATATTTTGTTGTTTCTGAATGGCTAGTTTTTAGAGCAGACTTTAAAGAATGTTAACTGAAGTAATTTTTCAGTAGGAGCATCATGAAATCCAATACTTCTCAGATGCTCATCTGTTAAATTTAAGTTACCAAAGTGACTATGAAAGACAGTAAGCAATAATGATTTTTTTTTTTTAAGCATGTAGAGCAGGGGTGTCAAAATCATGACTCCTGCCATTCGCGTGCTCCTGCTGCTGCAGTGTAACACGCATCACACGTTGCACACATGCCCAGTGCTGGCAGGAGCACAGGGGCAAGGAGCTCGGCGCTGCCGCTGGGTACAAACAAGGTGCTGGGCTGGATAAAACAAGGTGTAGGGCTGGATTCCGCCCATGGGCCATGAGTTTGACACCCCTGATGTAAAGTAAGGGATATGCTTATTCAGAGAGTCTTCATTTGAAAATAGTCTACAGGAAGTAAAGACAATGATAAACATTCTGAACATTTTGTAGCAGAATGTGGAACAATATAATATTAAAAGTTTTGTTTCAAATAAAATATTAAGTACTGCAAATGTGTTAATTTTGTATGAATAGATCAGCATTTTTCATAATGTTTTTTCCCTAGGGTGGAGAGCGTCCAAAAATAAGTCTCCAAGTTTCTCTCTATCTTCTTTCTCAAGTAAGTATTTTAAGTATTTTGTCCTATTTCAGAACATGTTTTGCAGTATTGTTATCATTTATACATTACTGTATTTTTGTCTATTTTGACAAAGTTATTAAAGACAGTTTAACAAATGAAGTTTTAAAACTATCAGTTTCCATTTAAAGAAAAAAACCCTACCAAACAAGCAAGATCATTTATGTGTTCAGGGAGAGACCAAATAGCTTCTTCCTTTAGTTAATGTTGTTCTTCAGAGGATCCCATATTTACATACGCCATCTGACAAATGGTGCACAGAAGCGCCATGCAACATACTAGGACAGAATTAAGTAAAATTGCAGGTGAAATTTACGTAGATGGTGTATTGCACTTTGAATCTACCTAAGCTATGGAAGATTCCAGATTTGAACATTCCTCTTTGAAAAGTGTAAGAAGCAATGAGCTCAAAAAACACCACCACCAAAAAATCAAACTTTCTCAATTTGAATTTTGTTATGCCTATACCTGAAATCTGTAATTAAGTACTTGTTATTATTCTTACCGGTCTCACATCCTTTTATTTTCAAATGAAGAGAGTTTTACAATGGATTTTTTTTTAATATTATAGAGAAAAATCATCTTTTCTCCCTATAGTCATCATTGCTATCAGGCTAGTTTTCTTAAATTACATTCTCTGAAAATAGATTTGACTTGTATTCATAAAATAAGTACTTCTTTTTACTTTGAACATAGGATTTTACATGAATAATTTTATTATGATCTAGCCCATAATTCCATCTTCTGTTTTTAAGAATTTTCTTAAAAATGTGAATGTTCAGAATAATATAATTTGATGCTTCTTAATGTAAACCTAAAAAAATTGTGATGTTGTGGGAGTTGTTTACCACAGATGAAACCCTGTGAGCAACACCTTCTTGTAACCAAGGGGAACTGCCTTATAGGGTTATGTGTTGACCTGTTTTAACCACTCTGATTTCAGCAGGAGTATTGGCTAGGTATCACTTCAACATTTGCATCTATATTCTTTATTGTTTCTAATGGAGAAAATGGAACTTTCATCCTAACCATAAAGAACTGGGATCAAATTTTATGTATCAGAATTGGATGTGATGTAGAAAATCAAGCTACTTTTTCTGTAACTAGCAGAAATGCATTTTCTTCCACCTCTTTTTTAAGCTAGAATCTGTCCCTGATGCACTGGAAAACCTTTGCTATTTCTGATATTGACATCAGGCATCCACTTTAGGGGCTCCTCATATGAGAAGTGCTTGATAAACTCGTGCTAGCAAATGAAAATCCAGTGCACTGTCTGCATCCTCTGCTTATAAAGTGAACACCTAATATACTTACCTCAAAATATGCCTGTGTATAGCCAAGCTTTGCTTTCTGAATTAGAAGAAGCTTGAGTGATTTGTGAGGTTGTTCAAAGTATTTTTGAAGTGTATTGCAACTTTCCAAAGATTCACGTAGGCTACCACCACATTCTAATGATCACTTCACTTCTGAAGGACTCAAATGGTTGATTTTAATTGGAAAACCTATGCAGATCACATTTAGCTAAGTATTGTCGAAACAATGATTTAGTTTACTAATTTAGAAACTATTTGGGGATTTTTCAGCTAGAACCACTGTTTAGGGATCCAATTTTGATATTCCTCTGAAGAAAATGGATATAGACATGACATAGGGTTATTTTGTCTGGTCCTGAGCTGGTTCTGTCCAGACACCCGTTGTCTGCCGGCCAACCTTTTAAACCTTACCTCAAAATACAGTGGTTAGTGTAAACAGATAACTTTTCTGTTAAAGCACTGAAACACTTCTAGATACGTGCTTTAATGTTACAGGCAGTGTGGCCTGTGTTATCTAGCAGCTTTGTAGCTAGTCTATAATTCATTGTGATTTTATAGCGAGTAAAGCAGCTTCTGATCCAGTTCAGCCTGTTGCATGACATTTACTCATGAATCACTGCAAAGTAGTTGTGTGCATAAGGCAGAGGAGTGCTGCCAGTTACTAGTATATAAGAAGGCAGTGGATGCTGCACACCATAATTAGTTTGTGTAGTTTTGCAAAAAAACCCCAATTTTCTGGAGCAGTTTTAATTGAGTTCCTTGGTATAATATCACAACTTTCATCTCAAAGCTGGTAAGGAGAGAGAATTTACGTTTCTCAGAAGGAGGGAAGAGTATGAAGTATTACTAAAACTAGGTAGCTTAAAAGGTAGGAAAAGGTCGAACACTTGTAGAGAGGATTAAGGTCTCCTGTGTTTTGAAGTAGACTTCATGAACTGTTGGTGTTACCAGTTGTGCTTTACTCTGTGTGTGTGTCTATATATATATTTTACTGTATATAAGATAACAATTTAACAAGGTCAATGAATTATGTTCAGTAAGTGATATAGCGAAAAGGTATGTGTTCTGTAATATATGTCTGATATTTCTTTCCACCTTTCTCTTCATAGGTTTTTCTAATTATACATTATGCCCCATTGGTGAACTCATTGGCTGAAGTCATTCTTAATGGGGACCTCTCAGTGTTTTCTTCTAAAGTTGAACAAGATATTCAGAAAAACTCAGTAAGTGGCCAAATAACCTTAAATATTTTTTAGAGGCAAAGAAAACATTCAAAAAACAAAAGCAGGTATCTGAAAATTAGTAAGCTAAGATGATTGTGTCTAGGAGAGAAGAGCAGCGATAGGAGATTTCAGCTTTTGATGTTGGATATGACAGTAGGAAAATGCTCTGTGCAATTCACAGCTTTATGTTCATGTCAAAGTTGCAAATTTTTTTGTGCGTGCATATGTATTTCAGGCAAGAAATGGGTAGTGGACAAATTAGAATCCTTAGTTGCTTCTACAGGGGTCAGACAGTGTAAAAGCTTCCATCATTTTGATGGGTCACTTTTGTAATCCAGTTGTCTGCACTTGGTTTTTGTTATCAGCTCTTTGATAGTGAGATAGAAGTGAGTCATCACAACTTTCCTGTGAAATTATTTCCTTACGCAACTTGTAGTACGAATGAGAGACTTAGAGAAAATACTTGGCTTTATGGTAAATCCTTTGGCTATAGAAGAAAATACTTTTTTTTTTTTTGGTCTGAATATTCCTGGTGGTTTAGCAGTAAAACTGATCGTCTTTGAAAGGGTGAATCACTGTTCGTAAAAAAATGTAGACCAGCTAAAATAGGTGGGAGTGCTACCACTTTACCATTGCCCTTTTACCTTCTGATTTAATCTTAAGTAATTGTTGCTAGATCCTGTTGTTAGTGATTTTTTTGTGTCATTTATTCAATATTTTCCCCTTTTGTTGTGGGTTTTACAGTTTGTGAAATGCTTGTTTGTTACTTTTTAAAGGCCTGTTTGGGGATGGTAATAAGACCTTACTTTGGTTAAGAGGCTTCTGAATGTACTTCTGCCTAACATTTGAACGTGTCCCCTAATGTCTGACTGGTCAGCAAAGAGTTATTGACGGCATGTTCAGTATATAACAGCAGTAGACGGGTTCTTGTGCAGTTTTTTTCCCAGCAGTGGCTGTAGCTCTGAGTGCCGGGGGGAGATATGCTTCAGCTCTTCCACGATACAGGTCACCTCTCCAAATTTCTTCATACTGTGTAGTAGAAGCTGTGTGGGCTGATATTAGCCAATAGCTTTTGGGTTCTGGTATTTTGTACTCATGACCTTGATACCTAGAATCTAATCTTTTTTAGAAAAAGCTGCAGAGGAATGGTAGAGCTGACCAAATGTTTTAAGATAAAGAAATCTCTAACTTGCATTAGCAAACGTGTGCTTCTGCTAGCTGTGTACTGAATGTCATGCATGTTACTTGTGCAGAAGCAGCTTTGTTACTAGGAAATTTGTGGCAAGAGGGTGGGGCACCTGTTGTTACAGAAGTGAGATTTTCTTTTCCTGTTGTAGTCACTGTACAGAGTTGCAAAATATCTGTAGTGTGTGTTTGTGTCCTTGCACTTGCATTGGGTATGTTGGGAGTTTCCTCTAAATTTCTGTGTATCTCTTCTCTTATGTTTGCAATGCTGTTTAGATCGCTGCTTCTTACTGGTCTTGAAGATGTGTCCTTGTGACATGTAAACTGACATTTCTGTCATATCTGAACAGGTAGTAAATAGGAAAGATACTGGCAGCAAAAGTGCTAGACGTGGAGCTTTGTTACAGGGAGAGCAGATAGGTGGCACTTCTGTTGGGTGAGGGAAAAGTTTCCACAGGAGAAGCTTCAGTTTTTAGTAAATTCCTGAATGAAACCTGTTTTTCAAGGGAAAACTTATACTATCAGAAAACATACTGGCGGCAGTTGTTTGTTTGCAGAAAGAGCAGGTAGTAATCTTCGGCAGAAGAGCTCCCTGCTGTACTCCCAGTGAGGAGCTGTGAAGTGAACTGCTCTCAGTTGATGAGTGAACAACTACTGCATATATTGCATAGTGTTTTCTACAGATATGCAACTCGGTGCAGTGAGACTAAAGTAGATATGGAGGCATAGGCAGCTTAAGTAAACAAGAGGCAGTTTCTTGTTGCTCTATGGTGCAACATCTCAGAGCTGAAAGTTGATTTTTGAGCATTGTTAGCTGTTTCATAATCTTTGGACTATGAGGTGTATCAGGATCATCGCAAAGTTATTACTGTAGTGTGTTCTGTTCCAAAGAAATGATGAACTTCTATTGAATAGTGGAAGCTATTTCAGAAGCTACTTTAGAATTGCTTATTCTGGGGTTAGTAAAGTGATGAGCAAGTTTTTTTATTTACTTTTTGACTGAGCTCAGAATTGTGTTTGTTCTTAAGTCAGACCCAAGTTTATCTTTCACTACTTCCTTTCTGTTATAATTTCCTATGGGAATCATTCTAATGCTCTTGAAAGCTTGTTGTTTTGGGGATATCTGTGTGTTACGGTGAGCACCAGTTATCTCTAAACCCCTGATCTGTACCTAGCACTACTCATCACTTGTAACTGAGATGTCTTAATATGTTTAAATTGAAGTGTAACTGTCAGTTTCTAACTAACATGGACTTTCTAAAGTTCAAAGAAGATGAAACCTCACGTGTATATTTATCTTCCTAATAAGATGAATTAAAGTGGAAAGGCACGTAGCGGTATGGTCTGAGATTACCAGAAGCACCATCATATATCCTCATGATATGAGACTAAATGGATAAAGAATACTTAACAAAAATAAAAGCTGAGAAGGGTTGCAGTTGCTGTGTGTAAATGCAAAATTTCCAGAGTTATTTAGGGCAAAAGAGCAGTGGTAGTTGTCATGACAGGATCAAATGGTTACTTTTTACTGGAAATCAATTTGTGGAAAAAGTCACAAGCAAATCTAACTGCTAATAGCCTGTGAATTGGCAATAACCTGCCCATGGAGATCTGAACATCACAGGGCAGTAATGGTTGCCCAACCTCCACTGAACAGGTCCTCTACCTCAAAGTGCAGCAAATTAAGATACACTTTTCTTTTTGTGTTTTTTCCCTGTATTTTTTGTTTCAGATGGCATCATAAGAAATATTTTTAATTCATAATGAGAGTTGACTGCATAGCCAACAAAATCTATTTAAACTTATTAGCAGTCATCACACTAAGGTATACCTTATTTCCCATGAGGTTTGTTTTCCTGCATAATTCGGATGTGGCCAGTTCTACCTATATTTCAGGTTTCTTGGTTTTTTGTTTGACCTACTTTCTCCTTCCTGTAAAAGTTGTCACTGGTACTGCCTTATTTTATCAACGCACATTGCACAAGATAAAACATATTGAAAGATCTTGCAAAAGTATAAAACCGCAGTATCTCAAACCATATGATCAACTTATTTAAGCCATAGATGAGGTAAATTAATTTTAAATCTTATTTTAGAATGTTTTAAACATGTAGCCTTGTGTTTAGCAGAACGGAATAGGTATGCTGAGTTTTTCTCAGCATTCTTTCTTGAGATGGACCAGTCCATGATTCAGTGCATATGAGCACATCACTGCCTGTTGGTCTCTTCTGTACATGTATTCTTCATAAAGTAGCTACAGCATTCTAGGAAGCAATTGCAGGAAAGGGGAAATGGATTATGCAACTTGCATGCTACTTTTCTTTTTCCCCAAAGAATTTGACTTACTGTGTTCTTCCCTTTTCTTATGACTTTTCTGTATAGAAACCATCAATTAAAGGTGATCTGGTTATAACTCTGGTTCTGTGTTGCAGTTTGATCAGGCTAAAAATATATCAGAGAGGTTACTGGGGGACATGTGTGATAATTTCACATTGAGGGGCGTTGGTATTGTGAAAGATTCCTCTAACTGTATTCTTTGTTTCAGTGCCAAGTGTAAGGTGTAAAACCTTTTTAAAAAGTCCAAAGATTCAGGGAAACATTTTGGCCTTTTGACTTGTAGAAGGCTTCTTCCCAGATCTTTTCCTAATCTCTTGGTTTTTATATATGGGTGTTCCTTATTAAGTGAAGGGAGGGATTTTTCCAAACTTTTGCTGAGGTCTCTGTGCACTCATCTTCAATGCCTGTTGTATTTGAGTCACCCAAAGCAAGGAATGGAATCAGTTTTGTAAAACTCTAGTCTTCTTTTCAGTTGCTTACCCTTAAATGTTTAACCCTTTAGCTGGCATCAGCTTAATGTGTGCTTTTGAAGTATAGAGTATGAAAGGTAATGAATTTTCTGTAGCAGTCTCATTCAGCATAAACCTGTGCTGGGAGGAAGCCCCCAAACTATGTGTTTCACTTCTCATAACTCAGTTTGGCTGATCAAGTACTCTGATAGTCCAGCTGATAGACCTAACAAGTGAGAAGGGCATCACAGCTCAGAAACAATCTGCAAAATTGTAGGAACCCAAGTTTTGTTAGTCTGGCAAGTTGTAGAACTTCTTGTAGTGTCTTGTGTCTTTCTGTAAGAATACATTTTTTACTGTTGTTAGGATGGGACAAGCTCTTGGAAATACTTACGTTTCTCTGAGGGAAATTTGTCATCTTAAGTTTATTTTCTTGCTCTGTAAATTAATAATCCAGAAAATCAAGTATTCATTGAATACTGTTTGCCTTCTTGTCCAGAAAAGTTTTCTGACTTGAACGATAAACTTCTGATATTTTTGGGTAGAACATAAATATAATGGAGTCTTAACAAATGGAGTGGTATTCGTTTTCTGGACATGGTAAGTCAGTGTTTAGAAGCCCAAAAGAAGGTTGATGTCAGTGCCATTTGTTCCTAGTTGATACAAGGACTTAGTATGCTCTGGGGGGAAGCTTAAGATTCAGAAAAGAGCTTACAGTGTAGAGCATTGTTTTTTGTCCTTGCTAATGCCAAAGACATTTAAAGAGTGCATTTCACATGGATACACTGCTGTCAACACACACTTTGGATTTTGCTGCCTTTATCCTTTCTGCAAAAGGTGTCTTTAGTTTTGTATGTACAGGCTGTCTCACCTGTTAAGTTCGAAGAAGGGAAAAATTTAAAAAACTTTTATTGATGAAATAGGTAGTTCTATATCTTCTTGTCTCAAGATAGCATACTTTTTAATGATCTTTAGGATATGTTACTTTGTAGCTAATTTTTCTACTGATAATTTGATACAGCTTGAGGTCTGCTTTCTTGTATTTTAAAGCGGATTGGAGGTTTGTAAGCGGTATACTAATTTACATTCTAAACCCCATCTTTTATATGAAACGAAGCTTCTTTATCAATTAGAGTTAAAAATGTCTTGCTGTAACTCAGTGAAAACTCTTCAAATTTACAGGCAAAGTCAAGTATCAGGTGTTTCATAAAACCAACAGAAACACTTGAGAGGTCTCTTGAAATTAACAAACAGAAGGGGAAGAAGAGGGTGCAGAAAAGACCCAACTATAAAAACGTTGGTGAAGAAGATGAAGAGGATAGAGGGTCTGAGGATAACCAAGATGACCTAGAGAAAACTAAAGGTACAGAAGCGAGTTCAAAGGGCATCAGAACAAGCAGTGAGAATGAAGGTGAGTATACCAGTAAATAAAAATGATGCTTACAAATTGGATACTTTTATTTACTGTATGGAGCTAGTTGTGATCTGTTACATGACTTGTTCTCTTGTCGTACTTAAGTAAATGTGGGACTATTACATTTGTTTCAGTCTTTGTCTGTATTTTTTTCTCTTGTTAAATCATTCTCCCAGAACAGGTACTTCTAATTTGATTAAAAACTATGAAAATGTTTCCAAACCTTCCTGTAGGCTTTGGCCCTTACCACAAATGCACGCAGGTGTACGTGGCTGTGGGCGCTTTGTAAGCAGACTTCGCAACTTAACTTTTCCTTCTGTGGCAAGGCATGTGGTATAGCCACTTTACCTTTGTAAGATGGTTGGGAGTGTTCTATGCATGTTTCAATTATACAATTCAACAAGTGTGCTAAAAGTGACAGTATATAGTAGAAGATGATATTAAATAGTTCAAAACTGAAGAGAACATTTTTAATTTTTAGATTTTTTTAATGAGACATTTTCAGGATTTCTGATGTGCTAACCTTAAGAATTGGTTTTACAGAGTGAGTCTTAACAACATATCATAACTTTATTTTGCTAGTTAGTAACTGTTAGAAGGTTCTACATCAGAAACTGGTCTTTAGACATAAATAGAGAAAAATGTGGTGGAATTGCATGCAAGCAATTGAAAACAAGACCTTTATGCTTTGACAGTCATCTTCAAACATAGTTGTATTTTTATTTAGGTGAACAATCTGAGAAGCTTTTCCTTAAATGGTGTCAAATAACTGATAATGTAGTGCCTACCATGATTTGAAGAAAATATGACATGACCTACTGTTTAAACTAGTGTGTTTAGTAGTCATCTTTGTCCACATTTTAAGCAAAGCTAGATTTGATCCTAATGCTTCTACTTAAATCCAATTAAGCACTTCGGGCCAGGTATCCTGTTCCCTTTGTAGAGATCTATTTACATCCTCTATGAAACTTTACTCCATTCACACCCCAATCTAACCAGCATTTCCACAAATAAATTCTTTTTACCAGAAAGAAATTCTATGTTTTTTCTTCCTGTAGTTTGGAGCAGAGGAGGATTACTGTTGCTTGTTTATTTGCTGAAATAATCTGTGTATTTTCTTTACATATATTATGTGTATGTATATGTCACTTTTAATGCAAAACAGAAAATACAAAAGAGCTTGCAGTAACTGTTCATTAAAACTATTCAATTTTGTTATTTGGGACTTTTTTTTTTTATAGAAATAGAGATGGTAATCATGGAAAGATGTAAACTGTCAGAATTATCCATCTCTACGGTGACAGAACAGAATACAACAGATGAAGAAAAGAGTGCGGCTGCCTCTGGGAGTGACATAACAAACTGGAACAGGTAAAAGGGAACTGTAATATATTTTGCTAGGTTGCTTCCTTGCCCTCCTATTAACTCGACCACTTCTCTTAAGGAATGTTTAAATCTTAAAATCTGCCTACAGGGGTTCTTGTGGATCACAAATAACTGAAACAACGGGCCTCTCTACTGATCAGTTTTGGAAATGGTCCTGTTCCATTGTAAAGTTTGTGCTTTCCTTTATGGCAATTGCAATGCCTGAAGTTGGTAAAGTTAAATTACAGAATATTAATACAATAAAATCAGAATAAAAATGTTTTCATTCCAGAATTTTCTAAACTTCTAAATTAAGCCAAAAGAAGTTTTCTCAATTATATTTATGGTCTCATCTGTCAATTTTTTTTACACCAAGGGGGGAAAAAACCAAGGAAAATTCCTCAGTTAATAGTTATGAATAAACCCTACTAACCTATGTACAGTTTCCATGGTCTGTTAGTATATCTTAGGGTTATTGAAAATGTCTCTTGGAAATGCAGCTTTTAAGTGTTCCTGGAAGCAGAAGTTGCCTTGACTTCAAAATTTAAACTTGGATATATTACATACCCGTAAGATATTTGCTCAGTAAGAATTTTTCATTCTTGTTATTGGAATGCTAAAGAAAAGAAACCAAATGTGCCATCTCTGACACAGAAGTAATTGCAAATGTGTCCCTTGAGGAAATGCACATGTTTAATAGGATTTCAAATTTATTTTTAAACTTGGGAAATGCTACCTGGTATTCCCAGAATTTCATTCTGTCTCCATTATAGGTTTGATGTAGCTTAGATTGCATTCATTAATAAAGAGAACAGTTAATTTCATTGTAAAAGTGAAATTGAACCTTGACTTGAACTGGCTTTAAATACATTGTTCTAGATTATTGATATTTTGACTAAAACGTGTGCCAAATGACTTTTAGAAAGAAATTGGCAATGACTGCATTGAATACTGAGACAACTAGGATGTTCAGGTCTTGAAAAGTGCAAAATACATGTAAGACACCAATGCATTTGGAAATGTCTGTATTTCAGAACTCTCTTGGTCCGCAGATCTGATTTAACAGCATCCTGCATCTTTTCTAGAAATAAACAGCATCAAAGAATGTGCAGAGCTAAAAATACTTTTAAAATAAGGGTAGACCTTGTGTAAATGCCAAATGTAATATTTGAATCAGTAGCTTAATCTCTCAGTCAGTTTGCCCAAGTGTGTATAGCTTCTTTCCTACACTGATTGGAATCATTGAGTCTTGCAGATAAGGTGAGTCGTGGATGGGGTACCACATGGTAGTAAACAACACAGTGATCTTTTATTCCATGCTTGAAGTGGGACAGTCTTCTGTAACTGGAATAATCATTAATGATTGTGATGGTAGTGCTGCCCTAATGTGTTGCAGTCTTCAACTGTGGACACAGTCCACAAGAGCAAAGAGGTTGATGAATATTTGTATGGCATTTGATCTGTTTCTTCTATCAAGTCACTAGTAAAAGGCTCTTAAAGGGAGAAAATGCTTACAGGGTTAAGAAATACATTTGAAAATACTTGTCATGTAGCCTTTACAAATACTTTGAGGGGTAGGAATTATTTCTTTTCAGTCATGGTCAAAACTCTTTTCTGGCTTGCCATCAGGGAAATTGAATCTCGGTCGTATCCAATTTGTCCAAACAGCTCCTGGATTAGATTGACTTTTCTGGTCTATTCAGGGTACAGGTGAAGGGTGAACATGACACTGTTAGTAGCTTCCTGTCTTTGTGCCATAGATCACACATGCCTAAAGCCAGAAAAACAAAGCTCATCTTTCATCCACAATTTGCTTTGCTCCATGTTCATTTTTCTTTCCTGTAACTGTTAAACAGTGAAGTTTTTGACTGTGTTTTAGCATAACCTGTCTTTCTCTAAACTTTTGGTAGAAACTGCTTTCTTGTGATAGTAAAAACTCTCTGACTCTGTTTAGTACAAGTTTTAAGGTAGTCTGGTGTTTTTAATGGACAGTGATAGCAGCTTCATGAAGTTACTTATGTACACACTTAAAACAAGCCATACAGTGCTTCTGCGCACACACTAACTGTGCTGCAAACAACCCAGTAAATGTGTGAACAGCCAGTTCATGGGAAAGTATTATGTAACAGATCCCATTAAAACAGCTGAATAAATGTCAGAATGTATTAATAAATACAGATGATGGCTGTAATCTGAATACTCCTAACAGGTTGATTTTTGTGTAGTGCCTGAAAATGTACATTACTGTGAATTTGCCTCTTCTGTTAACTGCATGTAGAACAAGATAGTTACTAATTTTTCTGTAGATATGATCTTTTTCTTAACAGTTTTTTAAATTACTCCTTTCCACAGGCCTTTTCTTGATATGGTCTATAATGCACTAGACTGTGCTGAAGATGACTACTATGCCCTCTTTGTGCTCTGTCTTCTATATGCAATGTCACACAACAAAGGTAAGCAGTTTTTGCTTTTTCCAGAGAAAACTGAGATGTGGTTTTAGACAGGCACAATCTGTGTGTAACTCACGTTTATGCATTCTTTACTTGGGGGAGGGAGAAATAAATATGCTGTAAGTAATAACAGTTGCTAAGGGTCACCTTTTTAAGAGCTGTTTGTTCTTTGTGAACATCAGATAACTTTTCTTCCATAGGTTTCTTGGAATTGGAGTAGGATTACTGTGTTTCATTTTTAAACTCTATTTCATTTGAAGCCCATTATATTCTATCTACATATGTAAATAGGATCCAGTTCTTTCCCAGTTTGCATGTGCTATGATTGCTACATGCAAATCAAGAATAAAATGTAGTAAAACTTGTCCCCATATGTTAAATTTAAATCTTTGTATACATTAAACATATAGATGTTGCACAAAACCTGAGAAACAGATGTGATTACTGAGGTCATATATTGCCTACTACTATCCGACTTTCACAGTCCTGGAGTAATTCTTTTCCTACTGGTTAAGTCCTCAGCAGCCTTTCCTATTGTGCCATAATTGATAAAAAACTTTTTTAAGTTGTCAGTGTTCTATGCCATAATGCGTCTTGCAAGTCTCTCAAGGAGGCTGGAGTATTTTATAAACTAGCAAACTGTGTTAGATGTGTGCTTCGTTATAATTCAGACAGTATGAGAATATGTAACCACTTGTAAAGGATGACTGTGGTTAGCTTTTTTGCTGTTTATCTTTGCGTGCATTTTCGATAGTCCTAATGAAGCAATAATGTGAACACTTCATGCATGTGAATAATCATGTGTTCCCGGAATTGCGAGCTGAATTTGTCATTTTCTGCTTATTAGGATAGTTTCTCTAGCCTACTAGTAATTTAAATGAATCAACTGCTAAAGTTAAGTGAGCAAAGAGCATCAGATGTGATGGCATGCTTAAAAGTAAGGATTTGGTTCTAATGGACGAGTGGTGTGGAGATGAGAATCTGTAGGGAATTAGCTAAACTGAGCCCCTCCTGTTCTCCTTCATCCTCTTGATAGGTTTATCTTTTCCAGGGATGAAGGAATGCTTCTCTGAGATTATAGTTTGCAATTTCAGGGCTTTCTGTGTCTTATGACAAGAGATGACAATGCAGTTGATCACCACAGCCTTGCCTTGCTCTAGCCCTCTGTGACTTGCATCTCTGATTTCCCAAGCCCCCTGCAACCAGTGTACTTCTTCCAGAAAACATCTTTCCCTGAGGGACTTTTGAGCATCACTGTGATAGAAAACCCTAATGTCCTCTTCTCTTAAAAATCATTAGCTGAAGCTATGAATAGCCAAAATCATTAGTTGTAACTGTTGCAGCTTTAGAAAGTCCCCTGAAGTCTTTCAGTGGCGCTGTATATGGGTAAGCCTGCACTCTAGGGTTGTATTTCTTAAGAATTCTTCTATTTAAGACCATATTTCTTCAGCCCACTGTATTTGCTTTCAGTGGAATTAGTCACTCTTAATATCCTGTTCCCAGAAAAAAATCTGATATCCTCTAAGTTTAAAGATGACTTGCTTAAATCTACAGTATTGCTGTAAACAGCAAAGAATGCAGCAGATACAGTCTCTTGCTGCTACGTTTCAGCAATCTTTGTGCTGTTTATTTTTCACTCAGTATGCAGGGTTAGCAAGACAAATACAACAGGCAGCAAGATATCTACCTTTTAAGAAACTGAAAGTTTCCTGGCCCTAGAACTGGAGATACCTCCTGCTTTCTCCAGCTGTGGGTCAATGATTCTTTTCTTTTGTAAAAGGGCATGAAGGTCTCTCTCCTAGCAGGGACAGACCAAGTTGTTTCCTCAGTTTCAGGAAGTAATAAATCTCTAGAAATTGTGTGTCTAGTTATCTATTTACTGTCTATAGGACAGAGGTAGTAAATGCTCTATTGAGCACTTGAATCAGTTCAAGCAAATAGGTAAGGAATTAGAAATTTAGGATGATTTCTTGTGACTGAATGCAACACAAGCTTGTCCTCTTTAAACCACAGGAAAGTGAGTTGCAATTTTCTATTTCAGTATCTTAGCTGTTTCAGTTATGTTTCTGATTCTCTAGATGGTCAGTTTGAATTTCACTTTTCCCTCCCATCCTGCTCATTCTGACTGTGGAGAAGGCTACAGGAGAAGACATTCAAAAAATCTGACTCACCCTAGCTTAACCCAGATCTTGAGTTTCAGGACTTGCTTCTAAGGGAGCAGCCTTCTCGGTCTCTGTCACTAAACGTAGACACCTTGTTGAGGGTTTTGAATATGACTCCTTCCATTTGGATACAGAGTCTGCATTTTACATCATGTTCTTGAATGAGTTTAAAGAAAATGTGCTTGTTTTTCACCAGCAAGAAATACATGTGTGAACAGGAAGAGAGTCTCTCAAGAGGTAACCTATACAGCTAAATATATTTGCTGTAAATTTTATCTGAGAGATCTTTAATCCCAGAAGGAGCCCTTCATATATGTTGCTAGAGCGTGTACTGTATCTCAGGAATGCAGAACTCTGCATTCTTGGCAGGCAGGCAACCAAATTAAAATGCTGAATTCTTTCACTGTGATTTCAATTTGGCCACTTTGTTGAACACTTGCCTTATCCTGCCTCATTCCTCCCCCATGTTTTCTTAGTTGCCTTAATGATTTTCTGCTGGCTAAGGACCCTGTCCTTCTATGAGAGCTTAACCTGCATATAGGTATTCTCTGAGAAATGTTACTAGAACAGCTTTCTTTTCCAGAAGGAAAACTGTAGCTCTTTACTAAACTGTTAGATTGTTGTGGATTGTTCCAAATACATTTGATTAGGAAAGAAATAGAACGAGTATCACAGATGGTACTGTTATGTAGAGTTAACTGCAAGATCAGGTTGGAAGAAACTATAAACCGCAATAGTAATCTTCTGGTTTAAGGGGTTGTTTATTACCATTCTTTAGAAAAGTGACAGGGATGTCCTCACCAATTGATAACTATGTTTAGTTCTAAGAGGCCTTACAGTAACCATTCTCTTCTGAGAAATAGCTTTGCTATTTTAGAGGAATAAGTTGAAGAGAAGTTGGTAAGAATTTGATTTGTGTTGGAGAGGGTCCTAAATAAAAAGCCACTAATTACAAAATACAATTCCTTTTTTAAAAAGCATATGTACTGATCACTTACTACCAAAGTGGAATTTAAAATCAGACTTCCATCTTTTCCCCATTGGCCCTTGTGCTCTTCACATGTATGGCTTGACTTTGATTTGTTCTTATATGCAAACAAATAGTCTGAGAATTCCAGAGGCAGCAAAATTATTTGGATCTCACCAACCACTTTGGGATTTGAGTGTCTGCACCCAGTAGACTGAGATTTTTCAGTGATACATAGATGTGTTTACTCTTTCTGTTGTTCATTCTTTTCCTTGTGATATAAATTAAAAGCTTGCCCAGTTTTATATTGTGAATTACACTTTTCTGAGAAAATTGCTATGGTCTATTACCTCAAGGCATACTCCTGTATTTACCTTTCTTCTTTCATTCCCTGGAAAAGGAATTGACCCAGTCAAGCTGGAGAGAATTCAACTTCCAGCTCAACATGCTGAAGAGAGAAATTCATATAATCACGTACTTGCAGAAGGGCTTATCAGAATAATGAATTATGCTGCACAACCAGGTATCGCTTTTCCAGAATTTATTTTCTTGCCAAGATAAAGAAAAAAATTGTTACCTAGCCTCTTGTGAAGCATTTGTTTACCATGTTCTTTGAGCAGTAAGTAGATATGTTCTGTGAAAGACAACTATCATGTTTTCCTTGGTTGTTCAGGAACCAGAAACTCTGGATTTTTGCTAAATAGGCTTTTTTTTACTGTACAAGGACCTGTATTCCTACTTGATGTGGTTTTGAATAAACGCAAATGAGATGTATAGTGATTTCAGCATAATGTGGGTTTAATCCTAAAAATATGATCTGCAGCACTTTTGCTTGTAAAAATAGTTCCCAGTGGAGAAGTAGTCTTGAAAACTTATGTGATACCTTTTGCTTATAGCAGTCCTTTATTTCTAGAGGGGATACCAAGTTTTCCCAATTGCAGATTGTATGTGCAGTTCTGAACTGTTTTGTAGAAAATGTGGGGGTTTTTCTGACTTCAGCTTTTTTGTGAAATGAGGGATACAAGGCTCAGTGACCTGTTCCACAGAAACATGATATTTGTTCAAGCCATAGGTCTTCTCCCTGCACTTCCCCTCTCAAAACTTCAAATGAATCAAACTGGTTTTCCCCTGAAGCTGATGCACTATCAAATTCCAAGTGGTCTGCAGAATACAAGTCTAATATTTGTTTAACTCACAAGACTGATCTATGGAATATTGTTATGCTGATGTGCCAGTCACAGATTAAAAGGATATTTACATATATATAAAAGAGTTTGTACATACTGCAGAAGGCAAGAGTGCAAGATAAGGAAATGCATTTATTTAAACAAAAGAACTTCTAGGGAGGGGTGGAAATAGTGGGAATTTATTAAGCTTGCTAGAACATCTCTTTTTCTTTTCTTGGAAATACTGACCTTTGTGTCTTTGATTTCTGGCAACATAGTGCTAACGTGTAAAATAGTAGATGGGAGTTGGGGTCAAAAGCTACAATGTCTGTCTGTCTCTTGGGTAAATTGTCTTTGTATTGATAACTGAGCTCAACCTGTACATTACTATTTTTTATTATCCTTCTGAAACTGTAAATTTAAAATCTCAGTGCATTCTTTCATTCTGACTTATCCAGATTCTCGTGTCCAGGCTGTATCAGAATCCTCTGGACTTTTTTAAGGAAATACTGTGCCTTTTTAGTATGCTATATACAAAACTTATTTTCGTCTTGTAAGTTTATCCAAGCTAGAAATCTGTGATTCTTTTGTAATTCTAGTGTAATTCAACCTGTGGTTGAGATTGATAAAGGCATTGGTTTGGACTTCTTTTCTAGTAGTATTAATCTTTATTACCTTCTTATTGCATGGTTCTACTTTAAATTTTCTTCTGCTTTAAATCACTCTTCCAGTTTTGGGGGCGTTTATATACCCGTCAGCACTGTAAGCCAGCCTCAGCCCTCATCCTTGTCAAATAGAGTGTGTATAACAGAGGTCCAAAGTTTCTGACCATTGCATAGAAGAACAGAAACACTTTAACATCGGGTGATGAGAAGAGCAATAATTAAGTTGCTGCTATTTTGTATATTGAAATTTTCTTATCATAGATGGAAAAATCCGTTTGGCAACTTTAGAACTCGGCTGCCTGTTGCTGAAGCAGCTTGTGTTCTCTAAAAATGGCAGCATCATAAAAGGTGTCCACCTTGCTTGCCTTGTCGTAAGTATTTTCTTTCAAATTACTAGTCATAGCATTACATGTTTTTGAGTCTTGTAGTATAGTTCAATAAATGTATTTAATTTCTGATTGCAATAAGCATGTTATAGCAACTCCGATTTCACATCTTTTTGTGTATGGCTCTATGCACTGAACATAAAGAACCCATATCCCATGTTCACTTCATGACTTTGATATTGCCTTGCTATTTAAACCCTTATTTCTCAAGCAGAGTTATATTTAATTTTCTCTCTGAAATTTGCATGTCATCATCTCAACAAACTAACAAGCCTACATAAGCTGTCTTTTCATAAATGCAAGAACTGTGTTCTACCAAATTCTGGGCTGATAGCTGAGTATGGGGATATTAACAGACTGTCTCTTCTATATGAGTTTTGGGGGGTTTTTTTTAGAAGTGACTTTTGAGTAAATGGTGTATTTGCTTTCTGAAACACAGTTATTTTATCTTTTCTAGGGTGCAAGGGAAGAAAGCGTTCATCTCCTTCGTCGATTCTATAAGGTATGTATGCAAAATGCTGTAAGAAAAAATCCTTTACCTCATGTGGAACTACAAGCAAGTCTGCAGCCCAGTCTCTACATAGTGCCCAAGGCAGCACTTTTTAAGATGGGAACTCCATATTTCTGATAGAGAAGGAAATCTTTTGTTGGAGGATTCCCCTCCTTTCTTGCCTTTGCCTGTACCACACTGACATACATCACAGAAATGCTGTTAGAAATCTCACAGGTTTTGTATGGAGGTCAAGTTAGCAGTCGTGCTTTTGTTGGAACTGCTACGTATTTCGTGGAACAGAGTGACACTATTAGAACGTTTCAGGGATTTTATCATCGACACTATAGAATGTTTCTTTTTGGCATTACTTTTTATTTTTGTCTTGTCTAAAATTATCTAAAATTTTACTTGATCTTTTTTCTTATTAGACACATCTGCAGCTTTTTGCCTTTTTTTTGTATTGTAAATAATGAGAGAAATTTTCTAGCTCTGTTTGTTAACCCCCAGTGTGGGTCCTCTTTTCCATGGTCTGCAGTTCTTCAGGGAAAATCTCTGCTTTGGTGTGTCCTCCACAGACTGCAGTTCCTTCAGGGCATATCCGCCTGCTCTGGTGCTGCGGTGTGGGTCTCTGCTCTGCCTTGTTCCTCTCCACTGCAAGGAATCTCTCTCCCTTTCTTCAACGTTTTCCCTGAGATGCCCTCGGAGGGGCTCAGCCTTGCCTGGCGCTGAGGCTGCTGGGACCAGCCATGTCCAGCTTAGGCCAGCCCTGACCTCTCCTCAGAGCCATCCTGCGGCCCCTGCTAGTGCCTGGACACAGACACCCAGAACGTAATTAAACAAAACCAAACAAGTATGGCTCCACAGTCATAAGGATTAATGACATGTTCATATGCCTTTTTTTGAAAGGGAGAAGAAATTTTTCTGGATATGTTTGAAGATGAATACCGGAGTATGACGGTGAGTGCCACCCCTTCCGCTCAGCCAAACCCTCACACCCAGACACAATGCGGGAGCAGGAAGGGATACTTACTGATAACTGCAGAATATGCTGGTATCTTTATTTCTGGAAGTAAAATAACAAAATGTGGGTGGGTTTTGGTCTCTGAGGAGTTGTGTCTACACTTACATAAATCATTTACGTGAAACTTCACAGCGTTTTATTAAATAAAAGCCCATTACTTTCTCAAATTATGTACACAAAAATGAGACATCGGATTGTATTTTTGCTAATTATTTAATAGTTACAAAATCTTCCTGTGCCCTTCTAAAGCCCAACAAGGTTTCAGTTTTGCGTGGTGCTGCTTTTACTTACTCGTAGAGAACAGGGTTCTAGTGAGCAAATATCGAGGCCTTTGTCTCATCTCTGAGAGGTACTGCCTGCACCCCAGTACCAGCTCTGAAAGTTGTAACGGGTTACTAAGCTTAATCTCAGACAGTTCATGATTAACCTGTAAACATGTTTTAAAACTAGTCACCTGTTTAAATTCTTAGGTTAAAATTCAGATACAAATACTTTGGGTAGTCAGTTACAGTCTTTTCCCACAGCAGTGCAGGGAGTTAATGAGCAGCCACTAGTTGTCTTTTTGAAAAAGCATAATCTAGAGTTGGTGTGTTGCAGTCAGTCCTTTAATATAGGAAGCATCTTGCACATATATTACCAGCCTAAATTACAGAAATATTCAGTGAAAATTTTAATTTTTTAGTAGTTAAGTATTGGTGTACTTTTAGCATAATTTTTATATCACAAGTTCAGTCTTATATGTAGATTTTTCTGTTGTATCTCTTTTTCTGAGACTGCATTATTTTTTTGTGTACCATGAAATACAGAGCTACACCTTGTAACTTGAACCTTGTTTTCCTGAAAGCATATTTATTTGCCTACCTAGTAAATGACTTGCTGGGCAGGCTGGTTTAAGTGCCAAGTGCCATTAATGTTGTTTTGTCAGATGAGTTGTGTAAATACCATGGTATAGGGCTTCTCTGTGAAGGCAGAAGTATACTTGATCTGTCTGAATTACGAAGAAAGGAAAAAGTTTTGTTTTCAGTAGATGAGAACAAGTGCAGAGGAGCAAGTAAATTGAACAATGTAGTATTTAGTATTTTTGCTTTCAGCAATGAGTTTACTTTTTTAAAATTCTTCACCTTGATGATGTAAAATGCTGCTTAAACCAGTGTGAATTGCATGTGAAGTAGTTATTTACTTGTTATAAATTTTAGTTCTGTGGTTTAATTTGTTCTCATTTTATATGTACCTGTACGCATTGAGTAAATTTGTCAAGCAAGTATTTTAGATACTGAAGAAACGTTGTTCCAAGATGAGAGAAAATGGCTAAAGATCATTTTTGAGTTCGTATGTGTGCAACTGCGCTGTGAAAATCCTGGGCTTTGTTGTAGTCTGCTTCTTTTATGGAATCTGACCATGGCCAAGTGGCCTGGAGTGCTACCAGTTACAGTTGGCTGTTTCGGAATGCCCATGACTGCGGTTTTTTTCTATGCAGACTATCATACAAGCCGTGGGAAGGACTTATATATGTTTTAACCATTCCAACTGGTTTTCTGGCAAGAAGCAGCTCATGTCTCGAGTGCATGTGTATACAGAAGAGCTTGGATGAAGTGGCCCAAGGTTTCAGAAGGATAGATATTTCAGACAACATTTATTCATGAAAATTAGCAACCATGTAAGGGAGAGACTCTGTTAGTGGCAATATTGAAGAGAATTGTCAAATGTGAAAGTTATTGCGTTATTAGAGACTAGAGAGTTCTTTTTGGAGAGAAAAAGATGTGGGAAACTTTCTCTTGTGATTAAAGTAATTAAAAATTTGAGTCAAGACTTAAAATCAAACTTGCAGACTTTGGTTTTTAGTACTCATGGAACAGCTTTTCTTCTGTAATCTTTCAGAGCTTTTCCTTGTGTTTTTTTTCAGTGTGGGAACTTCAACAGTGTGTTAAGAAATAATGAGCAAATATAAAATGGAGATTGCATGTAAGGAGCTTAAAATAAGACAGATGCTGTCAGAAATTCTCAGAATTCTAACAATTCCTTCCTCTTAAAATATGCAACCATGAGTTGCATTTGAAAGTGAAGATGCGTGTATTTATTGATCTGTATAGTAATCAATGTTAAAATGTTTTTATAGATGAAACCCATGAATGTAGAGTACTTGATGATGGATGCTTCGATCTTGTTGCCTCCAACGGGGACACCACTCACTGGTATTGATTTTGTGAAAAGATTGCCTTGTGGAGATGTGGAAAGAACACGAAGAGTAAGTAAGACCAGTTTTCTTACATTCATTCATGACTCCATGAAGCCAGAGGCTTTGAACAATTCTAGAAATACAAGAATTTTTCCCTTGAAAGCTGCTTGATTGGAAGCTTTATAAAATCATGAAGACAGACCCACGTGTAGAGAACATAATTTTTAATTGTCCCAGTGGTTAAACTTTTTACTGTGATTTCTTGTGTTTAGTCAATTCAATATGTTCTTGCACTGGGATTTTAATTTTTTTGAACTGTGGAGACATCTATATAAAAAAAGCATTTGGATGACACTCATCAGTATATTGTCAGTTTCCTTTTGTGATCTGATATCTCAGTCTGTATTTCATTATATTCCTATAGTAAAAATCTCCACTGGAAGGCTGGTTGGCTACATATTGATTATATTTCTAGACGCAGGAAAAAAATACAATTCTATTCAGGAGTATTCATCTTGCCAAAGTAATTCATGATGGAAATCTTGAGAGTGAAGATAAAAATAGCCAATTACCTATTTTTATGATTGAAATGACACAATCTTTGGAGGTAGACCTGAGAAACATTCTTTGGATAATCAGTTCTTGGCCCTTATCTGACAGTGTTCTGTAAGCCTTGCAGTGCCAGTGAGTCTTAAAGATGTATTACTGCATGACATTATTATTTGAAAAGTTCAGATAGCTTGGCAATTGTGTAAATGTATATTCAGATACTCTTGAAAAAGAAACATATTTCCAGGAATCTTCTGAAAACTTTTGGGTTTATTGCTTATAAGCCACACAACTTTTGTTATCACAGCAAGCTAAGTTTGATAAAGTACGGTGAATTATCTTGAAAAGTATTGTTCTTAGAAAGCAAACATGCTTCCTATAATTCTCTCTGTGGCATTTAACAGAACGATACTTAAAAAATGCCTATTAATGGAAACTGACTGCTCCATGGGTTTTCATGTGCTAAATAGCTTAACTTCTGTTGGTGGAAAATGAAAAATCAATACAAACATTCCTGTAAATTCTTTGGGATGGATGGCTATTTCTCATCAGCAAGAACAGCCAGAATGCCTTTTTGTTGGTTCTCCTTCCCCTGATTGCGTTGCTCTAGATGTTTTAGAATTTCTTAGAGTTCCTGCACAGTTGTCTTCCAGCTAGGCTACCTCTCTTGGGTACTACCGTAACAATATGCTGAACTTCAGGTGTATCTTTGGACATTGCTGCTGCCGCTTAACCTGCTGACAGTTTCAAAGGGATAGTGATTGAATTCTGAGCTTCTCATGGCATGATTGTAAGAAAATTATTAGCTTTTACTTCACTAGCATGTGAAGTCATATACTTTTTTTATATAATGAATTCTTAGTTGTTAGAGATCACATCTTTTTTGGCTCTCGCTTCTTCTTTTGCTATAGAAAGTCCCTCTAAGTAGCAATTCTTTTCCTTCCAGCAACTTCAGGAGGACCTCTCAAAAATCAAATATCTCTCAAGTTATCAAAGGCACAGGCAGCCAACCCCTCTGACTTAAAGCATTAGAATGACCGGAAGTTCTTATGTTGCTTTCTGAAGTCAGCTCCTACTGCTTAATCAAGCCTTTGGCGCAGAATCAGATGCTCTTTCAAATTGTTGATTGTCCAGTTACTGCTTGCTGGTTGCATTTCTTCCTTCTGATTTCTGTAGGCCTAAAATAGTACTGCTTACCAATCACCTAAAGTAACACCAGGAATATGGCACGCGCATGAGGAAAATTGTCTGGAAGGGAAAGAGGATTGAGGGGAAAATAAGTGAAAGCAGCTGGAGTGATGGATGCTCTCTGATTTATTTTTAATTAAAAAAACCCACAAAAAAACCCCAAAACAAACCCAAAACTGTTGGGTTTGACTTTTGGGTTACTAAAAATGCAAGGATATTGCTGTTCTTGATTGAACTTGGAAACTTGTATACCCATTGCCATGAATTCATCTTGAAGCATCTGGTAGTATAGCTGCTTTATAGTAATCCTGTTTAATTTCAGTAAATCCACAATACATTAGAATGCAATCTGCCTAAATGGGAGATCATCTCCCACTGTAAGGTGACTTGTGTTCTTATTCATAAGATGGTGTTAGTACCATGTTTTTGTTAGATACCCTTGACTTTCTTTGCTCCGAATAATCACATTGTCCTGTTAGAGTTCAACAGCATAGCAAATTCATCTGCTCTGGTGCCAGTTCGTGGAAGAGCCAGTTACATGGCTTGCCTCTCTTCGTCCCTGTTCTGCCAGAAGTTTCTGAAAACATTGTCAGTATAACTGGCCAAGCACTCATATTTCTGGTTCACAGGAGTCAGAGTTCTGTGAATTTTAAAAATAGAGAGATGAAGGGGTTTGCTTTAAAGCAGTTTAGATTTGTTTTTCCTAATACTTCCTGCAGTCTGGGAGTTCCCAAGCACTGCAGCTATTCTGTGAATTCAACGCTTTTGCTGTAAGGCAGCTGTTAATTTACAGTATCCCACAGAATTGCTGTGTAGGAAACTGCAAGAACACTGCAAGGAATTAAAAAATTATTTTGCTATACTGAAATACAGTTCTTGTAATGGAAAAGGATTATAAATGGTGCATTGCAAAATGTGTCTAATAAAAAGATTATTGTTCTTTAGCACTTTATGTAGTGTTCGCATACCATATGTCATTGATTTATAAATCAAAACAAGAATATTAATTTCACAGAGCAGCTGTTGAAGGTTCCTTGGCACTGGTGCAGCTCTCAGAATGCTTTGCCCTGATCTAGACCTTCTGAAAATATAGATCAAGTTCTCCAAAAGTGTTGTATTGAACATGGTTAGTTTTAATGAACATAGAAAATTAAAACTCAAAAATCCCCACCATTTTTCTCTCAAGCTTGTAGACATCTTATCTAGACTCAGCCAGAAAAGTTATTATTCTTTTTAACTTCAAAATGTGAGAGTCTCTGAAGGTTGCTTGTGTAGTTTGCCTGTGGTGTACAGGTACTGTAAATATAGTCAATCTTAAAGTAATTGTTAAAATAAAAAATCCAGGATTGTTGGTTTACAGCTCCCGTAATCATATACCTGTCGGTCACAATCTGTGTAAGTGTTAGAGGGGTGAAAGCTCTTTTTTTTTTCTACTTAATTGAAAATAAATAGCAAGTTTCAACTTTTTCCATATCCTTTTTTAATTAACTTTGAAATTACATTCTGTTTTCTCAATTTAAAAAGTATATTTACTGCATGACAACAGACTCGGGGGTTATGAAAGCAAACATACTTTTGTAATATTCTGTTAAAATACATAGTACTGAGTGCAGAAATATTTTAATATTTTTCTTTTAATTTCTTAAGGCAATCCGAGTTTTCTTCATGCTTCGTTCACTATCACTACACTTGCGAGGTGAGCCAGAAACTCAGTTACCACTCACAAGGGAGGAAGATCTGATAAAAGCAGATGATGTCCTTGACTTGAGTAAGTAGTCCTTCGATTTCCCAAATAGTCTGACATGGAAAAATTGCTGGGTTTTTTTAAAGTTAGAAATCCCAAATAGTTACCTTGTTTGTGTAATTTACTATCGAGGGTGACTGTATTAACTCTCTTCTACTGAATTGGGAACGCTTCCTGTGGTTTGGGTTGTTGGATTTTGGTTTGGTTTTTTTTTTTAGAGAGACTGTTAATAAATATTCCAGGGTTTAAATATTCACACATAAAGGATTTGGAGTCCTTCACCTGGTTTTCTGATGTGTTGGTTTTCTAAATGAACTGATTCTAGGAGGATTTTCTTCAGTTCTGCTTTCACCTATCCAAAATGCACTTAAACTGTTCAGGAACTGTAAGAGTGGAGGCAGTGACTCCCAACAGCTACCTTGTGCGGTTTTACCCATATCGAGGGCTGGTCCTCTTCTGCCATTTTGAAGTTGGGGTCTGAAAGCTTTTACTCCCATAGTTGACCAGGATGCTGAGCTATTCCCAGGGGGAATCAAGCTGTAATGTCCAGAAGGACCTTGTGATAATAGGCTTTATAAACAGTATGAACTGTGGTAAGAAGCCTTACACACTTGAAGAATGTATGTATTCCTTATGTGTGCTGTCCTTATATATTTAAGTTTAAATACAGAGTATCCACTTAATAATGGCAGTTCTATGCCTTAGTGTATTCACTTTTTTCTAATCTTTAAACACAGAAGATTTTAGTGTTTATTTTGGGACCACAATATCTAATTACAGCACAGATTTTTCAGAACATGACTCTTCCCATATACTCCAGCATTTTCTAGTAAACAAAAGTATTTTTACAGTTGGCAGAGTTACAGAAGTTCAGTTAAAAACAGCACTTACCCACTATAGGTGAAAATAGACTGTATCCGAAGATATTTGGATATGATCCTCCTATTTGGTTTTAACAAGTCATTTGCTGAATATTCATGATTATGGGCTTGGCGTTAGCCATTCTTAACGTGTTTTGTTCTGTTGGTTTGTGGCTGGGGTTTGTTTTTTTAAAACCTTTTGTTTGGGATATTTACCTTTTTCCCTCCATCACTTCTTCCCTTCCACAATGCTGCACACTTTTTGTTCAAAGTCATCAGAGTTGGGCTTTGATTTTAATTTTAATATTTTCGATGCAGCTAGCAAGTTCTCCGCATTCATTGTGGCTTTCGAAGTTCCCCATTTACATGTCCATCAGTTTATGTATTTTCAGTTTCTAAATTGCTTATTACTGATCTGGGGTAGTACAGTCATGAAGTTCTAGCATGTGTGGTAACTTAAAGACATAGTTTCCATTTCAAGTCTCTTCATTACCTGAGAAAGAGAGACATACCTGTAGAAGAAACAGAGATTAACAACATCCAGTAATTATTTCAACGACTGTTTTGATGCCGAAAAATCCCGCAAAACTCACTTTAGAAAAATGTCTACCAATGTAATGCTGGTATTTTATGGGAGCTTGATGAGAAAGGATAAAGTTTCTTGTAAAGAAGTATTTTAATATTTTGATGGTGTCTATGTTCATTGTAAACCTTTAAGCGTAGTTGCAAGGTTGTCAACACTGTGTGTGACTGCAGGTTTGGAAATGAGTCAGATACTCCACAGAAGATTGATTCCATATTGCTGGGTATGCTGCCACCAGAATGATATATACTGATACTTTTTAATGTTGTTTTTTACTGTAAATAGTTCTGAAGCGCTTGCATATTGTGTGATAGCTGCCTGCCTTAGACTGCATGTGAGTTCATAGATGTCTCATGTAGGTGGCTTCTTTAAACTTATTCAGCAACTTGCTGTTTGTGTGAAGTGCACTGGGAGCTCAAATTAACAGCTTCTGTGCTTGGTTTCAGGCTGCTGATTCTGTTAGGGATAAATGGCAAATGACATAGTAAGGAAGTCATTCTGAGCCTCTCTGAAAGAGGGCTATTGTGAAGAGTAACAGAAGTAATTAATTTTAAACTCAACGTGGTCAAAACACAGGTTGTCCAAAACGTTTTGGATGGAGGGTATGGTGCATGTAATTGTTTCACAGGACTTAATGTAAAATTTGAAATGGCTTTGTAAACTGAGTGTCTTTGGGGAATATGTTGTAATTCTGTCAAGGATCATATATTCCTCTGTAAACTAATTGCATCAAAGGGCAAAGCTGTAAAGTTCTTTGCAATTAAGCCTGTCATAGTAAGCAGTAAAGCAGAATATCATAACATTGGGCTACATGCTGTTGGAAAAACTTCTTTTTCTAAAGTGGGAGGTGCAGCATTAACTACCTGCAGCCTAATGCTCATCTTGGTCTGCCAGCTTTACACACAAAGTGCTAAAAGTTTTCTGTAAGAGCTTTTAATCTCTGCAGATGATTTCTAGAGTTGTGATGACTGTACATTATGAAATCATTGAAGATCAAGCCCGGAGGCAGGTCAGGTGCATTTAGGCCATCTCCTAAAGCAGCTGTTATGTTCATAAAGACTTCATATAATATGATATTTCTGGGAAAATGCAGTATTTTTACCTAATTTAAACTCCTTCACTGCAAGCAACTGAAGTCTTGGAACTCTCCCTCCTAGGCTGTATTTCCTAAAAGTTGTATTTTTCTTGAAGAGGGTCCAGAGAAATCTTGAATCTGTATCTTGGAGGTGTAGTGTCCAAACTGGTTACAAGCTTGATTTTGCATGAGGAAAAATGAAGCATTGCTGTTAATATCAGAAATGACACTACATTTTTGGTTTTTACTGCAGTGTCACATCGGTGAGCCATTGAATATGTTGTTCACTTTTATCCCCAGATCAAATTTCAGTAGTACTGAAGTTCACTAGGCTTGACATTCTTTCATCTAAATGCGGTTCGGTGCCTGTAACTGTTTTATAGCATGGCTGTAAGTATTCTCAGATCAGTTCACTGGAAATGTGGAAATGTGTGTAACCACACTTTCTCTTCTGGTTTTATCATAAAAGGTAACTGTACCTTATGACCCTTCAGCAGCTGTGAACTAGAAACAGTCATGTAAATGGGGGTGCATTCAGTTGTATAAACTGTGAAGGTTCCTGTAACTGTTGCCTAATAAATGAGTAATTTTCCTTTCAGTTCTTTGATAACCTTTTATAGTAATGATTAACTTGTGCCCTTTGAGTTCTATACCTTAAATACTGCATTTTTGTAGTCGGGCAGTTGAATTTGTATAGCAGTAATTCCAAGCATTTTAATCTCGTGCTGTTGCAAACTTCACAGCTCTATTTTGTGTAATGGCATATATAGAGAGAATCTCACAACAGATTGTCCACAACATTCAGCGGCCTCACATGGCTCATGACTTTCAAGTCAGATGGTTACTATCCTAAACAAAACCAAAAAAAAACTAACTGCCAAACCAAAACTCGATCAAAACTATTAACAGTAGTTAAACAGTGAATCTGAGGGGAACCTTATCGTTTTCTACAATATCTAAAAGGATGTTGTAGCAAGGTGGGGGTTGGGCTCTTCTTGTTAGCAAGTAGCAGGACATGGGGAAGTGGCCTCTAGGTGCACAGGGTGAGATTTAGATTGGATGTGAAATGGATGAGTTAAGGAAAAACTGTCACCTTTTTTAATAAATATTGGCAAAAACCTGATGCTGTTACCTGAAGAGTCCATGTAGTCTTCAATTTGAAAGGCTTCCAGCAGTCGGAATAGTCAAGTTTCAAACCTGTAGAAATGTAACTTGTATCAGAATGGAGCGTCAGTTTACAATGAGGTAGATGTAGTTGCTTGCAGTGGTGTGGGACTGTGTCTGTGGTCCTTCCACTAGACTTTTTGAGACTTCCACTTAGACAAATCAACACTGTTGCAATTTCACCCCTAAGGTGAAGTGATCTTTTAGTATAAGAGGTGATGAAGGTGGCAGGAGAAAGCAAAGTGAATATAATGCACATGGTGTAGGTAAATGTATCTGGACCACTGTTGTCAAAACATCTCCTGCCCTTTCTATGTGACTATACGAGTAAATATTATAGAGAAATGTAAAATACATTCCTTTTTTAAAAACCCAACTTGAATAACTTTAAACATGTGTTGTAAAGGTGATTACACTTAATATATTAACATTTTTTGTTACATGGAACAACCAAAAGCCAGAATCCTTAACTTCAGTAGCTATGTAACATTTTTCTTTCCTTCCTGCAGATAACAGTGATCTAATTGCTTGTACAGTCATAACAAAGGATGGGGGTCAAGTTCAAAGATTCCTGGCTGTGGATATTTACCAGATGAGTTTGGTGGAACCAGATGTTGCCAGACTTGGGTGGGGAGTAGTTAAGTTTGCAGGCCTTTTGCAGGTAAGAGCAGTTTTAATATGAGTGATTGCTTTCTCTCAGTTGAAAATCTACATTAATGTTGGATAACTAGTAATCACAATGTTAGCTTAGATATTTAAGCCCTGTACTATACTTACATGTTTCTTCCATTACTAGCCTTTTTTTCTGGTTCCTGCCTTTAAAACTCTTCCTACTTTTCTGAAGAAGTTTACGTATTTAACTAGAGACACAATTGAAAATTAGGTGACTTCCCCAAAGTATGTTAGACTGTGTTCATTTGACCACTGAAATCTTATACAATTAGGATTCACTCCCAAGCAGTTTCCTGAAGTGGCACAGTAATGAACTCTTCCTAGAGTTCTGATCTTCCTACCTGGGTAGGGAAGGTGACAGGTTGTAATTTCAGAATTATCTGTGCTTATCTAATTGATTATAAGAGCTTTGAGAAGTTTCTGTCATTTATGTCTCTTTCTTGCCTTGGCCAATGCTTGTTTGTATTTCCTAAAAAATTGCCACGCTGAAGTACTTAACTGAGTTTTAACCTGATTTAATTTCTGCGAGTACAGAATTCAGTAAATCCAAGGTTGTACAACTTGCATAGTCCTTTTTATCAGGAAAGCTGAGTTTTTTAGGAGATTTAGTGGAATATTCATAATGTTTTCTTCTAATATTGATATTTAATCTGTAATTTTAAAATGCTAACTTCTTCATTAGCTACTTGCCTTCTGTTTCCTTTTAGGATATGCAGGTGACAGGAGTAGAGGATGACAGTAGAGCTCTGAATATAATAATTCATAAGCCTGCCTCAAGTCCTCATTCCAAGCCCTTCCCTATCCTACAAGCTACATTTATTTTTTCTGATCACATTCGCTGCATTATTGCAAAACAGCGTCTTGCAAAAGGCCGTATCCAAGCTCGGCGTATGAAAATGCAGAGAATAGCAGGTGAACACTTTTTTTGAAATTAATACTGAGAAAAAAGTATGTCGTAGCGAGCCACTCTGTTACGTAAGGATGTGTTAGAAAAATATATGAAGTAGTGTGCCAAAGAAAACTGAACCGGTGTCTAGCTTCCAAGCAATAGGTTTTATTGGAGTAAAATTTGTGCTTTCATATTTGATGATAGACACATCAAAGAAAGCATGAAAAAGAAGGAATCTTGTGTGGTTACCGCTGCCAATCATTTCACAAAATTCAGCATTTCTCTTTAACTGTGATTCAGTGATTCAAAATTCAGATGCCCTACTTAGAAACCAGATGTTCTACTGCTTCGGAGTCCAGCTTGCCTGAGTCCCGAGTTGGATGGTGTCCTAATAGTGTTGATGATATTGCTTGGATGTGGTGATGATGAGCAATCCAAAATGTTAAGTTGGAGTATCAGAAGCTAGATTTCTCTGTTTGGAGGAAATGCATGCAAAGAGATGAAGAAAAGAGTTAATTTGAGTAACTAGGAAAGAGTGATTAAAATATGACTTGGATAATAAGTGAGTGAAGAATAAATTGAAGCTTACCAGTGAACTGAGTGAATTGATGAGAAAAGGAAACTTTGAAATACAGGAAGGAAAATAGGTAGGCAAAAGAAAAAGGACACCAGCTGTCTAAGTTACTCTGTCCAAAAGCAGTGATGAGCTAATCGGAGTTGTTAAAAACAAAGTCATAACTGATATCAAAATTGTTGAGAGAATTATTCTGATTATAGGTGGTTTAAGATTATTTTAGTGTCTTACAGTTCTGTAGGAAGTTATGGTTTGAGTTTACAAAATAGATATGTCATACTTCCGTGGCTTGCTTCAGGTTAAAAAATTTAAAACAGTTCTGGGGTTAATACAGGTTTATTTTAATATTAAAATTTTGAGTTGAATGGTTAAGCAGGTGAGTTTTTTGCCAGTTTAATGCACATTGTCTCTTTAAATGGCTTTCTACAGTGTTCAGTTGTAAACAATGAATTACTTAGCTGTTTTTCCCTGAACAAGTAAAGTTTTTTAATTTTTAAATGACTCGTATGGCTTGTTTAATGCAAGGAAGCTACTGTAATCCTTTTCTTCCTCCTCTGCTGTATTCTGAGGCTTCCTTAGTATGAATGTGGTGTGCACGGCAATGGTAGAAAAGGTTGCCAGAAACCTTGTCTGTTTTTTTCCAGTGCAACTGTAACCATAATTAAGAGGTAAATACAGGCAAGTTACCTTAAACAACCTGATTTAGTCTTAAGATCCTGAGCAAACTATCATAATTTTAATTTCATATACTCTTCCTTTTATGTATTTTTGAATAACAAAAATTATCAATTGTGATTAAACGTAGCTCTCCTGGATCTTCCTGTTCAGCCTTCAACTGAAGTCGCTCTGGGTTTTGGACACAGTTCTGCAGCTACAGCCCAGCACCTTCCATTTAGATTTTATGATCAGTCACGACGTGGTAGCAGTGATCCTACTGTGCAACGCTCTGTTTTTGCATCTGTTGACAAAGTTCCAGGTAAGACTGGCATTCATTGTCAAGCAGTTCTGGATTTGTGATTTGTATCTGCAAAAGCTGAACTGTAACTTGCATAAGCAATGGAAAGCTTCGTGTGAAATTTTTCTGAACACACAGCTCCAGGCTAATGGAAAAATTTACTCCAAACAGAAGTGATACTTGGGTGTGTATTCCAGGTACACTGTGAGCAGAACATTCATGGCCATTTTTTCAGATACACTGGGAGTGTCTTAACCTCGCCACCTTTTACAAACTGAGTTAAAGTCATGCTTCACATACTCAGTATTTATGCAACACATCTGTCAGTTCTGCATAGTGCCTCCTTTAATTTGTTTATGATTATTTTCTCACCAGTTTGTAAAAAATTAGCTGGGATACTATGCACTGCTTTGTGTACCCTAGAGCTGGCAAGACAGAAAAGGGCCTCAGCCACTCCTAAAACATTAGCTTGGAACTGGCATTAAAGGAATGCCAGTTTAATGAACTCTTTGCTCTTTTGTCTCCTTATTGTCTATTTAACAAATTGACTTCTCTGCAGAGTTTTCTTTTTTCCAAATGGTGAATTTTCTCCTTTTGGATTGAGTCATCTTAAAGTTGAATTGCATGCAGCTTGGAAGTACCTAATTTTAATTTATACAAAAAAGTACAATCTTGTTACCACTGCCAATCATTTCACAAAACTCAGCATTTCTCTTTAACTGTGGTTCAAATTCAAATGCCCTACTTAGAAAGCCTTAGTTCTACTGCCTTAGGACTAAATCAGAGCTCAGCACACCTGAGTCCCGAGTCTGGGGAACAGAAATTATAAACATATTTATGTTGTTGGTCAGGTTTTTCGAAAGACTTTCCCATCATGCCATGTACACTTGTATTTCCTTATTTGGCATGACTTCCTTGGAAAAGGTGTGGTTGAAATTACGCCAGTGTTTCAGAAACAGCCTTCTGTAAAAAGAATGCACTTGTGTTCATAATAAGTGACTTCATCTACTTGGGGAGGGAAGGCAGGGGTAGGTATTGAGAGTGGTGCAACATAATAGTTTGCTCCAATCACCACGTACTTGCTTTGAATTACAGAAAATTGAGAATTCCACTGTATACATGTGCAAATACAGAAGAAAAAGTATTTTGAAGCTTTTCTTTTATACCAAATATGAGAAACCCGGCACAGAATGCGAAATATTTCAAATGCTGCATTTCTGAAATGCATGTTATGATAGCCAGTAATGTAACAAAAATGGATTAATGTATTCTTTTACATCTGATTGCAAAACAAATATCAAATGCCTCTTCTCTTTCTCCCTGTAACTTCCCTAATGAATGAATGAAGATTCCTAGTGATTTTCATAGGAATGTTTGCATTTATCCCTGAGTCAGGCTTGGAGATATTTTTACTTTAAGAGAAGGATGAGAATTCTGTATGAAGTTTGCATCATTTGGGAATATGAGAATTTTAAACTTTACAGCCTGGGAATTGTGTAATCAGTGTTTCAGACTGTTTGCTTTTATGTTAAGGAAATTTATTTTAGTTTTGTCAAATGTTATTCACTCTGAAAGTGTATTATACACTGTTAAAAATGATGTGCCCTTCTTTAGCAGGTCACCACGAGTAGACATAAAATCACAGATAATGTTTTTTTAAATGAATAATATGAATGCATTCTTGAAATGTGTATAACCTTTTGGAACATAATTGTGTTCTTCATCCACAGTAAGAAAACTGATGGTTTTAATCAAAGTAATAATGAGGGTCTTAACATTCACAGCTGATGAGCATCTGCACTTGTTGCTGATTTTAGGAGGTTAAATTGCTCAGCACACTTGAATGTCATATACAAGTTATTCTGGGACTCTGATTGACCCTTTCATGTTCATCATCAGCCACAGCTACCATAGGAACATCAGACTGGGATAATTTACTTAAGTAATACCAGGTTACTTCCAGTGGGAGATGGTTGAAGTGCCCCATGCTCCATGTTTCTAGGATACAATTGTTTTTTTAGCCCGTAAGTGTATTTTAAAGTATTTTTTTATTCATTTATTCAGTGCAAGAATAACAGAGAACAACTGCTAAGTCAATTTATAACTTTATTTTGGTTTTTTCTGATTAATATTTTTGAACCGTTCCAAGTTTGATATTTAGTTATGACTGCTGCTTTTAAAAAACTAATTCAGCTGCCTTTTTTATACCTATTTATATTGCCTGGTCATCAGAACTGTGGTGTATGAACTAGATACTGGTCTTCCTGTCATCATCAGAATGATGTAGAGCTGAATCATTTCTGTACAGAGGTATTCAAGCAGAAGTGCCTAACTGAGGTAATTCGACAGCACTAAGATTATGCAATATACAACTGGCTTGATTTGCATAGTATGAATTACTACTTGTGTGCAAGAAATCAAAGATACCGTTGAAACGCAGTTAAATATGCGGGGCTGATAGATTTATTTTTTTTAATAAGATAAGGTTTGAAAGCAATCTTTGACTGTTACTATTTGGGGAGTTTACAAAGATTATTTTCAGTAAGAAAGTACTTAAATATACCACAGTCTGAGACAGAATTCTCGTCTTGTGTTTTAGTGCTGACATATGCTGTAGCTCTCTCCATACTAGTTGAACTACAGTAAATATTCTAATTTATTTCAAACTGTAGAAGGGACTGCTCTGGTTGATGGAAGAAATTGTAGCATGCTTCAATATTAGAGTTTCTTTGTGCTGTCTTAACAAAGTATCATTTATAATGAGGATGTGCTGGCAAGGCATAGAGTATCAGCCGTGGTAAAGAACTGAGTCCAGAGGTAGTCGCAAAGGTGATCAGAGGGCAGACTGAGAGAGTTAGGCTTGTTTAGCCTGAAAAAGAGAAGGTTCCTGTAAAGTTTCTTTAAAGAAAGCTAAGAGGCTATTTCAATTTTGGCATGAAATTTTGCTGCTGTTATGTAAAACATGGGACAAGGATAACTCAATACGTATTTTATGAAAGAAACTCAGCCTTACGAAACATTGTGATTATGGAAATAAGATGTTCTCTGAGGAACTGTGAAGTTACATCTCTACTGTAAGATCTTACTCAGTCTTAAATAGAAAGTTGTGTTGGAGCAGAATCTTGACTACTGGAAAGGAAATTCTTAGGTTTGTAACTCACCTCTATCACAACTTGAGTCATAAGGTAGGACCAAAAGCACCTCTAGAACCTTTTGAGTGTTATTTTACTTCCTGCAGCCATGATTAATTCTCATACACTTTTCTTTGCAGATATTTCCTGAAGGAGTTTCTTGGTTAGAACATTTGTTCTTGGTCAGTAGTTTCCCAGTAACAGTATTTTGAATGATTCAGACTTACCTTTCCCTCCTATCTAAATTGCCTTCCTGTAGCACACTTAAAATCCTTCAGTTGTATTGGGAGACAAAATATAAGATCATGTGCAAGCAAGTGCTTCAGAGTAAGGGTGTGAATCCAGGAGTGTTGTTCTGCAGAACCTTTAGGCAGGCAGTCTTGCTCAATCAGGTCAGCTTTTCCTATGATGGTCATAGCAGACCTTGTTTACTTTTTCTGCTTTTTGTACTATTTTTGTGAGGATGGAAGATTTCTCCTCCTTTGAAATTCTGCCTTGGATGGATACAATTTTTTCCAGCACTGTAAGGGAAACAAAATATATTAATGTAAGCACTTCTGTACCAATGGCTTTAGTAGCTGTTCCAAAACCAATTCTCATTCACTTCAATCAGATGGCTTTGACTCACTTCTGTGGTCACAAGTCCTTTGATCATTCCTTGTATCCCATCCTAACTGATATTTCAAAATATGAAGTATGTATGAGAAACATAATGCACATTTGCTATTTTAAAAACTGTATGTATCAGTGACCTCAAGTGCTATAGAAGTCTTTCACATTTCAGATTTAGTTTGTGGTTAATTTTTTTCAGACTGTCAGACGTCATTGTGTGTAACCTCAGTTTAACCTATCTAAAAGTTGTAGAAGATTAATCAGCTTGGTTTCTGAAATAAAATACATGGAATTATTTAAAATTATGGAATAATTAGCTGCTTTAACTGCTTACCGAACTATTTTGTTTTTAACTAAAATAGATGTCTCCTGACATGGTGATTATTTAATTCTTTCAAGTGGTGTTCATCTCGGACATAATGCAGTGTAACTTAAAATAAAATAAAAGCTTGGTGAAAGTGGCATTCACCCAATCTAAAACTATGATGCAAGTACTACAGCAGTTCAGATAGCATTGCATTTCTGCGTGTGGTTTTGAGTCTAGTTCTTGAGTATAAGCATGGGAGGTAGAGACTGTGGGACCACAGATTAGGTCAGATTATTAACAGGGATGTTGTTTGTTAGGTATTGTTCTGTCTTCCTTCATTCATTCTGTTTTTAACCTTATAACACAATCTGTCAGTATGTTGCTGCTAGCAGCATTTTCCTGACTTGTCGTGTCTGTGTTTTAAAGCTTTCATGTACTTCTTGTAAGAAGCCCTAAGTTTTAACTGGCTGCCCACTTCATGTCACCAGCAAATTTCCCATACAAAAGATTCTCTATAACAAGTGAACCATCCATCCAGTGCCATGGGAGAGGTTCATGTAAAAGGGTAACGAATTGTGTGATGTGTTTGCTTTCTTTCATACCTGATACTTTCATACCATTCAGATCATTTCATTCTCAGTGTTCACTTTGCAGTGAAGGCAGTAAGTAGTGTATTGTGAGGTGTTTCATAGTGCACCTCATGGCTCAGTATTTCAGGGAACTCCCAATAACAAGTAAACTTTTGCATTAACGCTTTCCCATGGGAGAGTGAGGAGGGCTGCAGAAGCAGCTGAGTTGTGTACAACACCTGACATACAGCCCGTAATGAAGATACTTCTTTTGCTGTAAGAAGTGCTTCAGCTTCTGAAACACTGCTTACTATCAAAACCAAAAGAGATGACTTAAAAGTTTTGAAATGCGAGGAGGAATGTCTGCCAAAGGAAAGCCTTACTAATAAAGAGGAGGAACGGCTGTAGGCATGTCATGAGGAAAGTTGTTGAGAACAATGAGAAGGTTGTAATCTTCTAAAGAAAGTAAGAGATCAAAGAAGTACGAACAATGCAGTGGTAGTTGTGTTCACTGGACTTGTGTGATAAAGACAGTTAATGAACTTTCCTTTCAGAGCATGTTGCAATTATCAGGTAATTCCATAGCATTCTAGCGGTAGAATGCTGTTATGCCAGTAGATGCTAAACCTGTAAGGTTTTGATTCTTCTGATGTGGTTCAAGATTAAACCATTGACTGCTATAACAACAAAACTATGTAAATTATAAGTTGAAAATTTGGCTGAAAAATCATGTGAATGTCTGAAAATAGTGATAACTTTAATTGAAATTATTGCAAGTGAGTTGTGCCAACCAGACATATTACTGTAAGGCAATATAAAAAATAAGGGTGTTAATAAATACCAGCTAGTTATGTCAAGTAGTTTTTAATGTAATATCTGTTTCATACAAAGTTACCGTATAATCATTCTCACCCATAAAAGAAAAATTTACTAATGATTTACTTCTACTAAATGTCCATCATGTGTTTGCGGTGCTGCTGGACTTCCTGGAGATACCTTTGTGGGCACTTATTTTAGTAGGATATGACTGAATGGCAACATAACACGTTCACCAGGAGCCTAAAGAATAAATTTCAGTTGTTTCAGGGATTTGAATTCCTTCCTTGTGCTTCTTTCTCAAGTTGCGGATTTGGTCGTCGGTACTTTGTGGCATTTCATCCTGAAAGAGAGGAGGGAAGGAACCAAAAGGAAAATTTTTTAAAACTTTTTTTGAGTCATGTCAAAGGCTGAAGCAGAGGATTGCAGAGGAAGAAGAAAAGAATGAATGCAAGATTATGTTCGGAAAGAAGAGGATGCTGCAGTGTAGAGAGTTTGAGGAATTATTAGGCTGAAAGCCAGAAGAAGACTTGCATTAAGAAGAGCTGTCAGGCACTGTACGGACTTTTCCAGTCTTAAGACTGGAAGAAGTTTTACTTGTGAGAAGGTGGATGAAATCCAATGCCAGCACTAGATTTGATTGACTAAAATTTTCTTAAGTTGTTATCTGTGCAATAAAAAAGTTGTAGTGCCGGCCTTCTATCTGAGACTTTTGTTAACTTTTGACTTAAACTTTTTCCTTATCACGTTAAGGTTAGTGACCCATTAATTTATTGAATATATCAAAATCTTGTTTTTATGTGTTTTGACTGTTTATGCAAGCCCTGTTTTAAAATGTTTTTAATCCCTTAACCTCTGCTTTCTGTATTGGTTAGCATTTCTACAATGTTTTCAGTAAGATGCATTCAAATGTTCAGGTTTCCAGGATGAAGGTGAAAGAAGGTATATCCTCTGGGTCACTACATCAAGCTAGCACCACTTTGATGCAGTATTTACTCTTACACTTTCTCAATTTGTTCATGTAGTTCAACTCTTTCAAGCTAACTATTAACTCATAAACTTCCTTGTCTTGTTTTGCAGGCTTTGCTGTAGCCCAGTGCATAAATCAACACAATCCATCACCACTCTCATCACCATCACCTTCCAGTGGCAGTACAGGGCGCTGTGATTCAGTGACTGCAAGCTCAACATCCACTCCTTCCGCTGCACAGAGCCCGTCAGGTATTAAATCACAATTTTCAGCCTAGGCACTAAGTGATGTTGAGTAGTTTATTGTAAAACTAAGTTTTAATGATCTCTTCAGCTTTCAGCAACTCTAATAAATACTTGCAACCTTCCTGCAGTGTTTTTAAGTACTGGTGAAATAATGTCCTGCTTGTCTGATTTGACTCCTAATGCATGAAATGGAAAATGTTGGGATTTGGTTTGGTTTGGTTTTTTTTTTAACTGAGGTGTTGCCTTTCACCAGAGTGGATAAGTTAATCTCCACATGAAGTTTCTTTTTTTGAACTGGGTGACATTTGCTTTTGTATGTTTATCTGATACTCATGTTGATTTGTAACAATGGGCCAAATATGAAATACTTGAAAATAGTGTTTTAGGATGTAAAGCTTTTGTAATAATCCTCTTCTGGCTGAACACCACCGCATTTGAGGAGGCTGTTTCATTGGTGTAGAAGAAGCTGCCATGTAAATACAACTTTCACAAATGTAGCCACCATGTGTTGGTCAGTATATTTAGTGGATATGTTTATGTTGGGACTTCTTGTTGCAGTAGAATGCTTTTATTCCTCCTTTTTTTTGTGTAGTATTTTTAGAGAATCTTGCCGTGATGTTTGTTCAGATTGCAGATTATGTGTGAGGTAAAGCCTCAAGCTGGAGACTAAACAAGAAGTAAGTCTTGAAGGGTGCATACTGAAAAGCTTCCATGCTAGACCTGACCTGTTCTACTTCAGTTTGATTGTGAAAAAAAAAAAAAAAAAGTTTTCAAACAGCCCTCTCGTTTTAATTCACTTCTAATGCTGATCACCCCTTGAAATGATTGTCTTAGTTCCCCCTTTTAAGTCGTACCCTTAGGGATTTTGCTGTGGACCATATTTATTCTTGACCTTTAGGACCAAGCATCCCTGCAGTGTGTGATCCTTTGAAGGACCAATTACTCATTCATACTTATGTTGCTATTGATATTTGAAGTGTATTTGGTGCATAGTTGCAGTGTATCTTATCGTTTGGCTTCCTTGTGAAAGAATCTCATTTAATGCAAAGACTGTTCCTAAAATCAGGCTAAAGCAGTAAGAGTGCATAATTGTTTAAAGCCACTCTACTGGTCTGAACCAAACTGCTAATGTAGTTGCAGACAATAATGAATAAGTAATGTTTTAAATAGTTATGACTGAGTGGCTGATGGTGTGTCAAGGTCCTTGGTGTTAGACTAGAGAGGATTCTGAAATCCCTGGAGCTGGGCCTCTGGGGGATGGGAGTGTGAGGAAGTTTTTCTCCAACCCAGGGAGCTTTATTGATGCTCTTTGCTAATCTTCAGTGTCAGATCATTAGTGTCGTCTGTTCATGGGAGCAGTGTTTCTGCATTAACTGAGTTGTCCAGTTTATTGCAAGCTTGTAATGAATATTCTCGTGAATGTCCTCCCTCTTATAGTATTTATATGTAATTGTCATCTGTACTGGAAACTGTTGCCAGGAGCATGACCAAGAAAGAGATTATCTGTTTGGTATATCCAGATAGCCCTCTGTGTTATATCAGGTCTCACTGACCGCTCAGCTGAGTTATGGAAACAATGGTTGATACTCACCCATTTCAATGTAAAACAATGTGGTTTTCCCTTAACTTGTTGAGGACAATTGAAACTCAGCTGCCCTACTCTGCTGTGAAGTGGAAGAGGAGGCTCGAATGAAGTGGCATCCTCAAGGAGGAAGTAACAATTAGCTGATGAACAGCAAGCAGTTACTGAGATCTTTTTTTTTGCCTCAGCGTAGCACTTGAATGCTGCCACTGTCTGTCACATGTTGAATCACCCTTCTCGTTTCCCATTCCATTTTAAATACACTCACATGAGCACACATACGCTCTCTCTGTCCCTCCCTCTTTCCCTGCTCTCCTGTTTGTTCTGGCAACTGCTGAGGTTGTTGACCATGAAGAACATGCTGCTCAGGAATTTCAGTCAAGAAGGCCAGACGAGATAAAAGGGAGATGTGTACGTGGACTACAAGGAAACTACCTCAGCCACCTTCCTTAAGAGCAACATCTTAAACCCCAACAGCTGTTTCTACTTTAAACTTGTGATTATGGTGTCCTGGGCTGCGGTCTGTTGATAGATATACACTGTTCAGAGTTTGATATATTTGCAGATGGTGCTTTTTAATCTTCACAGAGTTGTTTCAGGAAATAAGATTTGCAACATACACACTGACTTTCACATAAAACCGTGATAGATGTGGAGAAAATAAAGACAAATTGCATAATTGTTAGTGGAGAGAAAATTATGTTACAAGATAGAGTATATATTAATGATTGAACAGCAAAAGAACTTTCAAAAATCTATCACAGGAAAGTAATTCATTTTAATTTGATGTTTTGTAAAAAATACTTTACTTTTCAACGCTCCTACCTGCCTCAGACAATCACACAGTATCAATGTGAGGAGGGAGGTTAACTGAATTTACATAAGATCATATGACTGCTGTGCATGCTTCAGTCACTGTTAAGAGAACAATGATAACATTAACTGATTTGTCATGAGTAAAGTAAACTTATGATTCCTCCTATCCTGCCTAATAAGTGTCACAATACTTCATGGCACAGATATTTCAAAGCCTAGCAATTCCTCCATTTATAGTACTTGGGAATTAAGCTTAGCCCTTCAATATTTTAATTCCTTAAAATTGGAAAAAAAAATCATCATTCCTTAAAGAAAGCAGAATCCCTAGCAAGACAGAAAAGCAGTATCAGGTTCTGCAGATGCTGCTATATGGTTGGTTTTGTTCTTTGTATTTACTTTTTTTTAAAAAAATTAACATGTCCATTTGAAGGGTTGCTATACATAAGATAAAAATGTTCTCTTGCTAGGCGGATTTTAATCACCAACCTTCTGAGCTTAGAATACAGTCTCTTCTTGGTGGCTGTACTTGCTGGAACTGTGCTCATCTTTTAAATGCTTATTTTTATATATGCTGAGGTTAAGATAAATAAGCTTTCTTACTGTAAGTTAGCAGTCTTCCAGAATTATGCATGTGTAATGTCATCTACACTGTATTTTACCACTTTTTAAGTTGTCTTAAGCTTTAAAATGCAATTGGTTTCAATACTTAAGAAAATGTTTACGTTGGAGCAATGGATATTGAGGACTTCAGAAGGCATTGATCTTCTACACCACTTCTGCTCTGTTTCACAATTCTGGCAGATATTGATGGTAAAAGGTTTAAAATAAGTACAAAGACCTGTCCCTTGTTGTGGAGAATATATTGGATTCCACTCTGTAAAATAAAATATCTATATTCCAAGGAGAGGGTAATTAATTAGGCATGGAGAACTTGTAAGAGCAGTGTCTTGCCTTCTTACTGATGCCATCCCTGTCTCTTCCCTTTATAATTAGTAATGTAAATGTGGGTCAATCTCTTCTGTTCTATGATGTTAGTAATTTTCTAAGTAGGTGAGGAAGTACTTATGTTTCTAGAAAGTTTCTTTTCTAGAAACTTGATGCACCAAGCATCATCATCTGAACTGCTGCTATCTTTTAAAACACTGTTTGGCTTTAATATAAACCAAACATACTTCAGTTTCGTATTATAGAATAGTAGGGCTGAATGGTCTGAAGTATTGTCAACTGCCTGGTAGTGCACCTCTTATAATTTATTTATGGCCAGTGGAAACCAGAATAATTCTATGTCATCAGATAAACTGCTTCTCTCAAGATTTCTAAAGTATGTGAGTAGATGGTAATGCAAATAAATGCCTGCGAGTCCCTCCTCAGTCTAAGTGCTGTCGGTATTGCCAGACATAGCCCAAACTGTTACAAACATTTCCAGATAGGTAAGCAAAAAATCATTTATTTGTAAAGAATTTATACTAACAGCTTTAGAAGTATTTCCCAAACTTATAAGGATTTTGGTGTGGTATCAAATTGTATTCAAGATACCAGCAGTTATGGATGTGTCCTTGTCACTTATTCTTGTTGCTACTCTTAACATTTATCCTTTGTCTTCATTCCAGTTTCCCTTGCTTGTTTCATTGTTAAAGCCTTCGTATGATATATCACTGTGTTTTCCTCTAGTAAGGTCTGGCAGGAAAGGACGTCGGCGGGTGTTTAGTCTGTCGGAGGCTGACAGTCACGGTGGACACTGGGTTTAGGTCTTCAAGCAGGAGCTGCAACAGAAACTCACGCAATATCAATTCAGGCAGGTTCCTCCATAAGCTTTCAAAACCCCTTCACAGTTAATAGAGCATATTTGGTTTCCATGCTGACAGCCATGACAGTGAGGTAGGAAACTGAAGAAAGCATCATAAATATTTGTCTCAACTTTTTCTTGGGGGAAAGCTGTAAAGCAATATTCAGCTATTTCTGAAAGCCTCATATGTAGTTTCTCCCGTGTTTCTTGGCTCTCTTGCCAAGGATGGAAATTCTGATATCAAGCCTCCAGCTTCAAAGCAGCTATGTCTTCATTTGCACAGGGGCAGCCATGGCTGTAGTGGAATTCAGTAAGCACAGGCTCCTGAATGGACAGTAATGCAGGTATTATAATTGTCTAGCAGCAAGAAATCTATTTATAATTTGGGTAAGATGGACAAGCATTCAACAAGCATAAGACTGTGCTTGGACTGTGGTGGCACAAGCTTAATACTTCTATTGTCATCATACTTGGGCAGATGGTTTTACGGACTCTTGCCTGAGGATGGGAAGCAGATGCAAAAAAAGATAGAAATACACTTCAGACTACCTTCTTATTCTATAACCTCTTTTAACTTATCCAATTCTTTTCTTTTTTTTTTTTTTTTAGTATCATGGCATGAAGGTATTTTCTAATATTATGTAAACACCCTTTTTCATCTTTATAAATTTACTTTGTGTCTTTTCACTTAATGCCCTGTTACTTACATTTTTGTTATCCTTTCATAGCATGTTGCTCTACGACTTAGGACACTCCTCTGCAGATGATATTCATTCTTTCCTTTCCCTGTTCTTTTCTGTCCTCTTACACTAATCATCATGCTTAACATAAGTTGATATAACAGAAGTTGGGTGTTTTGGTTTGGATTTTTTTTCTGAAATGATAATCTTGTCAGCATTCTAGAAGTGGTGAAAAACATCTAGGGTTGCTGAAGCCACTGCAACCAGAGAGAGCTGATAATACCCCAAAACTTGCAAACTGCCGCAAACCTTCAAGGTGTTTTCAAACAGCAGTGGGTGTTAGAACTGAATGTTAACATCACAGCCGTTTTAACAAGCTGACTTCACTCTCCCTGAGTTTATTGCAGATCTGACCTATATTTTTGGCCAGAACATTCTTGCTTAAATACGTGGGGGTTGGGAAAAGGTAAATGGAAATGCCGTTTTCCCATATTAGATGATAATTTTTTTGGTTTGAACAGTCGAATGTATTTTAGTGACTAATGATTTTACATAAAAATTAAAATTATTTTTCCTTTTTCTATCCAAAAGTCAAACTGGAACCTGTGTTAGAAGTTTAGGTTGTTCTGAAAGCCAGTTAGTGTTTTTATGTGTGATAAAGACAGCCGTTACAGTTACTGGGTAGCGAACTTAGTCTCTAAATGTACCGGGTACCTTAAAACTCTCTTGAATCAAGAGCTTGGTACCTATCTAGATTTTTGAGACAGACATTCTTGTAGTAATCCCTTCTTGAGCTTTTTTTTTCGGCTAAGATGGGTTTTTTTGTCAATTGTTTATTCCAATTTCTGAGACTTTAAGAATTCAGATCATACATCAATATATATTTATCTACTAGAATCCTCCTCTAAATTGAGTATGACTTCAAAAGGCTTTGAAATTTTGAGCCTTGAATTTTCTTAATAGTAATTGTTGTCCTGAAGCCATATATTCAATTAACTGTAAGTGAAAACATTTTACATCAGAGTGGTCTGATTTTCCATTGTAATGCCTCTTCTGTACCAAATTTTCATTCAGTGCTAGATCTCTGTATTCTGTTTTCTATTTGTTTTCGTTCATCTGTGCTCTAGGTTTTCCTCTATCCTTGTATCCAAAGGATATGGGAGATGATCATACTTAAAAACTTACCTAGCACAAGCTTATAATTGCAATTTCAAGCTAAGATACACCCCAAGTAGTCTATGGGTTCGAGAGCTTAGTGACAAAGAAGATGCAAGGACTGCTCTTACAGCTGTAGTTCATAGCTGTGACCAAAGAGTAAGATTTTTAGTTAAGTATTAGTCCAAAAGGTATAATATACTGCAAAATATTAGTGGGAGCTGTTGACCTTTTTAAAAATTCTTCCCTCTCCTGCGCCTTTGTGTACTGATGTTTGCTTTCTGCTCCTGCAGGGACCAGTGGTGGTTTGTGAATACCTAATCATTTTGGCAGTAATGCCATGTGGGGTTACAGAAATCTCTTGCGGCTACCCTTAAATACAGTAACAGAGTAACCCAAACGGAGCTCTGATGGTGACTAATGAAATACTGAAGTACAGGAGAGACTTGCTTCTATCAATAGTACATGAAAGCAGGAGGGAAGCATAGAAGAGCTCTAATTTTGTTTTCTTTATAAATACTGCAGCTAAAATACTGGACAGAGTATGTTCTGTGTACATTTTTTGATATTTTTATCTCCTCTTGAATGTTTTTTCAGACTTTCAGATAGAAAATTTGGACTTGTTGACTCCAGACTACCTTTTTTTTTTTTTTTTAAATTGAGACTTCTTTTAAATAGTTTCTTTATGACATTAAGAATGGAGTCACTTTACTATTAATTTAGATCCTAAATCGAAGGATTTGGGAACAGTACAGCATAACAAAAGCAAATGTGTATTTGTCATGATTTAAGTAAAATGTATTAATATTTTGTTGGGAGAGAGGGAGGAGTGATTTTAGAAATGAACTGCAGAATCAGAAGTGAAATAGCAAAACTGCAACAGAAATGTGCCGTAAGTAGCATTCCTGAGCAGAGTGCCATGGATTAATAATACTTTATTGAACAGAATGTCTCAGGTTTCTGAATCCTGAATTTTGGTAAATATTCAAACTCTAATCAAGATAAGAAATAATCTTGGCAAAGAATGTTTGTTCTTTAAGTTTTAGAAATTCAGAAAGTAAGATCACCACAAAGATATGCACTGTTTTGTGCATACTTAAATGTTAGTATTTAGAGAAATGATTTATTTCAAGGTTTTTAGCAGTTCATTTTCCATGCAAGTCTTGCATCACTTCCTCTAAGTCACTGCATTCTCACTAAAGCTTCTTGACACCTAAAAAGAAAAATCTACAGTTAGTTTTGTCTGTCTTATTTTTCAAATATAACCAGTGATGTCCATTTTATTTAAAAGGAGACTTTTTTACAGTCTTTTTTTTTTTTCTATTAAAGTGAAAAGCTTTAGCCACTGAATCAGCAAAAAAAGTAAAATTGATTGGTTTTCTGAAGTGAGAAACGCCTTTGTTTGGAGTTACCTTACCAGAAAGGTTAAAATATAGTGTTACTGTTATCCCACCGATATGTTAATGATTCCCATTCCATTCTCAGCTTTGTTTTGTTTGTTTGGGGTTTTTTTATTTTTTGCTTTATGTTCATTCTTTCTGTTCTTTTACAGGATTAATTGGAATTGCATTGAAACTGAAATATTTTTCAGATCCCTGTATACTAAAAACAGAACCTAATGTTTAGCTTTTGTATTCACTACATTGCCTCGTAGACTTTTCTGCAAATGCCTGTACACTTGAACACATGCTGTTTCTTATAAGAGCTCTAAAAATGGTCTGTCTTGAAGCTGGATACCTGTTAGTTTAATGGCATGTATTACTCTAGTCTGAAAAGATAAATAGCCTGACTTTTCTGGGTATACTTGCTCATATAAGGTCGTGTCGCCTCATCCCCTCCATTCACTATCCATCTGAACCAAATGGGCAGTTTACTTCGTAGTTGGCTAGAATTTTAAGGGGGAAAAGGACAAACAGCTGTTAATGTTTTCTTTTTCTTTGTGTGGGAAGGTGTCGTAGCATATCAGTTTCCTGTGGTATGTAATGCTTATTCCCAATTTTGTGTGTTGTGCTAGGAGCACAAAAAAATCATATAACGCAAGTCTGAGCAAAAAACAGGCCTGTTCTGGAGCTGCTTTCAGTTACAGTAAGCATGTTATTCTGCTTCCTGTTCTTCCATAGCTCTGCCTTCTGTTGTTGAGATGTCACTTAAATGTGAATGAGGAGAAGGAAATGAGAGAATGACTTCCAAATTTTAGTAAGAAACTAGCCACCTCTTGGGAAAAGTACTTATACAGATATTCTTTGGGGATTTTGTTTCTAAAGAGCTTCCTGTTATGGAATGTCTGCTCAGTCTACTAAATACTGGAGAGGCTTTCTTACTCTTCCCCTCAATTTCCTCTCTCTAGGAATATTTCTGATATTGCTGCATGTTCTAATACCAAATGTGTAAAATTTTCTGGTGCCTAATTTGAACAGTTTCCTGCTGGCATTTTATGTTATGCTTTCAAAATATTTTATTTTATTTCTAATTACTAAAAAGTGAATGTGTAAGCATAGTGCTTTGCAGAACTGCATTTTTCACCCAATTATTCTTAAATATTCATAAATAGTAATGCGCTGTTAGCCTTAATGTACATACTAAGGTGAATATTGATTGTTTCTTGGTGTTTTTTCTATTAGATGATGCTTCAGCTCCAGAGCAGCCTCAGATGACCATTTCTGGTCAGACGATGTTGACTGATGAAACTCTTTCAGCTGTCTCAAAGTCTAGCAAGAATGCTGTAAAAAACAGTGACATAGAAACAGCAAACCTGTCTCCTAGCCTGATTCCTGCACAGCAGCCCACAATATCATTAATAACAGATGACAATACAGATGCACTAAGTGTAGAGTCGCTTACACTGGTGCCACCAGTTGATCCACACAGCATTCGAACATTCAGCTGCATTCCTCAGTCCTCTTTGCAATCTGAAGTTGAAGTTTGCAAGGTAAAAGAGGTAGAGGAAGAATGTTCTGACTGAAGTCAACATACACACTGTGATAAACAGTGAAGCAAATGCAACCAAATACTTCATTCTTTTTTTCTTTGGGAGTACAGATATTTCTTGAAGTCTGACAGGCCATCTGGTCCACAAGAAGGCACCTGTTGATGAAAGAGAATGTGGGCAGCTTTTAGAGTAAACATTAGATGCTCAGAATATTTAAACTGGAGAAGAAAAAAAAACAAACTACTTTTGAATCTGGACTGGTTGTTTCCTACTAATTTCTGTTATACAAGAACGTGAAAGTATTTCAGAGCACCTTCTTTCTTTCTATTGTAGAGTTCCAGTTCCAGGAACAAAGTTCATTGTAAAAGGTCTGCAGTATTAAGGCATAGTGAAGAAATTTGTGGATACCCGTTTTCAGTATATTGTATCATTACTTCTCTGAAACTGAAGACCATACCATTGACGAGAAAAAATAGTCTTGCAGTACAGAGATAACATTTCCGTTTGAGACATGGTATGTTTTTCAGTTTGGGGTTTTTGTTGTTGTTTTGCTATTTTGTTTTCTTTTTAAATCCTGATCTCATTCATCTTTTCGAGGTCTGCATGGTACCAGCGGGCTTGACCATTTTCAATGTTGTCTTCATAGGACTCCAGACTTCAGTATTGTGTTTTCCATGTGTAATATTTATGTCAAGGTTTGATTCAAAGCAAGATATATATCAAAAAAATTTTAAAGGTAAAAGCTTGAAATGTAATGACCAATGCTTATTCAAATTAACGTAAGAGATTTTTGAGACTGCTTTAGTCTTTGCTTAACCAGCTACAGAGGAATGTGAAATATTTTAAGAGGTCACTATAGCTTGTTTGTTCACTTCTGATAGTCAAATTGCTGCACATCTTAGGAATGATGATATCCTTTCTACTGAAGGACAACTTCTAAAAGCAGACAGAAGCAGTTTTACTATAAGGAGCTTTTTAAAATTTTTCATCTTCACGTAGGAAGAAGGTCCCCTTATCCAAGTGATAATTCCTTTGCAAGTCTGAAACTCGAAAGGAAATGCATTGTGTAGATTTCCGTCTGGGATAGTATCACAGTTAAACAATGTTGCTACATAGAAGTGATTCTGAGTTTATGCTTGCCTTACTTTGTTTCCTAGATCCTGATACCAAGTTAACAGAAAGTAGTGGAAAAGTGTTGATTAAAGTTTAGAATGTTGTTTTCTGATTTCATATGTAATTTAATGTGAATGGAATTTGAGATTTCTCATCAATTTCCATCTGTGTTAATTTAAATTAATAGTAAAATTAGCAGATTGTCGTTCTTGGTCTGCACATAACATTGAGTCCTTTCCAGCTTTCAAAAATTGAAGACTGCTATTTACTTGGTATTGTGATCAGTGCAGTGTCCTCATTCTGTCGCTTACATTGATTTCATATCAAGTAGGTGAATCTGAAAAGTTTTTGCCTACTTCTCAGTCTTTTCTTGTACCTCTTCCTGGCCATCAGATGGAATATTTGAAGTGATTTTAAATGTTATGCTTATATATGAGATGGATTAATCAACAAGTATAACTTAGCTTTTTCCCATCTTTCCCTTACCTAATAACTTAATCTTTGTAAAACTTGTATACAAGGTGTCTGCTGTTGAGCACCAGCATTTTTATTTCTTCCCTTATTAGCTTTTGGTTGCAGTTTTATTGGTTTCTAGTGTTCTGTGGCTTCTGCTTAGACTCAGATTGAATTAACCAATATTCTGACCATTCCAGAGTGTCCCAAACTTGTAAATTAGTTCTGATAATCACATATTCTCGGCATTGCTGTGGGTGTTGGGATGAGACTCTGGCATTGCTGGAGTAAGAGCCTAACTATTTTTCTGGTCACATGTTTAGGGTGAGTTTACACTGGAGTCACTGTTGTAGCTAGTGTATGTGTACCTGAACAACCTAGACACTGGTAGCAATTGGGGCACAGGACCACAGATATTTGTATTAGCTGAACTGATTGCAGCCTACACTTCCTGGTATATTGCAGCATTGCACTGTAGCCCCAGTAATATTCTGAAGATCATTATAAAAAATGATGCCTTATTAATTTGAAAGCATTTTATATTAGTTGTTAATCTTAACCCTTGACCTAGATTGCAAAAAATGCCACTGTGCAGGCTGAATTCCCTTAAATAGAATTAGTTTTAGACAGGAAAACCTTGATCTTTATTTATCTAATTTCAAATTCAGTTCTCACAAGATTAGGACCATGCACAAGGAGTCCTTTTAGCGGGTATGCATAATCTCAGGCTTGAGGCGCACTGCACGAGAAGCGAGACAAAGGGAAAGAAAGCTGACTCTGTGCTTTTCATTGCCTTTAAGGGGCTTAAAAATCTCATGACGAGTTGTCTGTTGAGATCGTCACAGGAAATGACTGAGATAGACACTATTATTAGGAAAATAGAAGACTAGGTCTACCATCTAGTCTGCTGCTGGCAGAGCCTGGCTGGTCAGGGGGTGGCAAGGTGTGTATCTTTTAGCAGTGTTCTATCAAATGCTCTCTGCAAAGATTGAATTACAGTAGGAAAGGTCTAACAGCTCTACCAATGTTTTGTTGTTGTATAAATGCTACAACTGGTACAGACCAACATAAATCTCTGAATGGCTATGCAACAGAAGCAATTGATTGTTTTACTTGTTTGCTTCTGATATTAAGGCATATTCATATACAATTTGACTCTGCAGTGCTAGGGGACTTCAGAATAGGAAAAGCTCTGAAAATGCTGAAATAATCTGTTGTTGGCAATCTTTTATCTCTGCAACTATGGTGTTACTCATCTACAATTCCTTGAAAGGTATCATTTCTATCTCTCCTTTATCAGAAAAACTCAAGAGCTGTTTCTTTATCCCCCTTTCACTGTAAAAAGGAAACCCAACCAAGAAAGCATTAGTACATCAGCCACAAATGTAATTTCTTTCTAAACAGAAGTTGATTTGAGTCAGTGTAACCCAAACCAAATACTAAGTTGTAAGTGAGGGCATTGAACAATTGGCCATTTTAAAGATTATTTCAGTGTAATACTGCAGAGGAGAGGTAGAATCACTCTAAAGTAAATATAGCCATGTTCCAGAACAAAATGCCAAAATTTTGGAGAGGTGCTGAATTCTCACTCTTTGCTTGCAGAGGCTGTGACTTTCTTCAGCCAGGTTCTGGTAACATAAAACAGTTCTATTATTCTCTTTTTGAGAAGAGAAGCCAAAGAAGGCAAGACATGTTGAATAATACTTTGCTATTTTATGGTCTATATGTCCCATCTTCTCAAATTTTACGAAGATATTGTTTAACAGAACTGTGTGTTACCATCACTGTTGGGTCTCACTGTCTCTTGCTGGTCCTGAACAGGACCTGAGCTTTTAATTTGTGAAGAGGATAATGGCAGCATACACTTGGTTATTTGGTAAAGAAGGAGAGGGAGAGGGGAGACATTAATGCTCAATTTTAATGTCTGCTTCACCATGGAAGTAAAGCTCACAGTGTAAAATTTGTGTGCAAAAATTAATTGGTTTATAGAAATTATTTGATATAGAAAGAAAGCAAAGGTTAAACTTCCTGCACTTCATTTTACAAGCTGTGTGGATTAAACAAAATTAATTATAAATGTGGTCACGTATATTAATACTAAAAGCTATATTTTTTTATGTGAAGTTATATACAATGTGAAGACTGAGCTCATTTATGTTGTCCACTGCCAATTAACGATAAACTAAAATTTTTACTTCTTTTGCTTAAATTAAGCTGAGCTTAAAAAGAAATCACACCTATTAAGCTTCTCAACATTTTTCTCTTTACAACACAGTTGGAGTTTTCCTTTTAGTGAGTTGATGAGGAAAAACTGGAATCTTCTAGAATTGATATATTCTTTTGCAGTAGCTAAAGGACAGGTATATGACATTTAAAAACTCTTGTTCCATATCCAGAATTTGAGACTTCAGTCTAAATCAATATTCAGGGTTTAAGTCTATGTCCAGTGATTGATAAAAACCCTTTGTCCATTAGAGACAGAATACAAAGTATTCTTTTGCGTAAAATTTTAAAACTGATGGTTAGAGTAGTTTATAGCGAAATCATCAATATGGCCTAGGATGATAACTTTAGGCAATCTAGGAATCCAATAAAATGACACTCAGTTGCAGGGCAATTACTAGCAGTAAATTTAAACCTAGAACTGTATGCTTGAAGACATAGGTGAGCTATCAGGCAGGCGGGTCAAACTGTATGTTTAAGTATGAAACCACTTCATAGAAGTAAACACTTTAATAGCATGGTGCTGTGACTGATCAAACTGACTCTTCACTGCAGACATTATAGGTAAATAGCTACAGAATAGCCAAATGAATGGTTTCACTAACCTGCACATAGTATTTTTTTTTAAAAAAAACACCCTGGTAAACATTCTGATCTCATCTTCACTAACAAGCTCAAGTTAAATGGGGAGATATTTTTAAAAGAGCATCACACAGGCAGCTGTCATCTGGGAGCAACGTTTCTGTTTTGTTCCTATAGTTGAGTCTAAGATTTGCAAAGAGATGTTGGATGGGGTCATCAGTGAGATGTGGGCATTTTGCCTCAAAGATAATGAGTCTTCTTGATGAGTCTCCTGCTTATTTTCACACATCCTGATGTTAGACATCTAAATGTATGTTGAAAATTTTCTTCCTGACTGTTACTGTCATTCTTCTTGAAAGATTTTTTTGGTATGTCACTATTTAAACCATCACTGGCCTATCCTAGGATATCACTAATCTGGACACTGCACTTCTGTTCCCTAAAAGTCTTTGAAGTGGTTCTCCTCTGCCTGCCCTGCTGCTCTGACCTTTCCCAACATTTGCAGCATGAATTAGAAACTTATAGTAACTCCTAGTGTCTCCTGTTGGCTTCTGAAAAGCAGACGGTGATCCCAGCACAGCTTGCTAGGGTGGGATGTTTTTAGGGGATGAGGGGGGGCGGGAAGGGGAAGTGCTTGGGGTTTTTTTTCTGCTGCTCAGGCTTTTTTTGAGCAGGAACATGGGAGATGCAGTTCTGGACTGAGTTTCAAACAGAAGGTTCTTTCATATGGAAACATATTTTTATATTACATTTGTACAGAATTTTCCCTATTTTGATCTCCTAAAATTTTTAGATTTGTGCATTGCTCAGGTTTGATTTCTTTTGCAATGTGTTATAAAATGTGTATTTTATGTTTATTAATGTATTATAAATGTACAGCTAAATTTTGCTTGTCTAATAAATGTGCACTATGGTGGTATTTGGTTTGTTGTTTTGCTAACTTGAATTTGTTGGTTCTTCGTATGAAAAGAAAAACGAGTCATTGTAACTGTCTCATTAGCATAAATAAATGTGTGGAGTGCATTTATTTAAAAAATAACTTAAAAGGGCTTAAGAAGCAGGTAATGACTAGGAATACTTGTACTTGACAAAAGTTAGGATTAAATAAGTTTCGAACTAGTATGTAAGTGTTCCCAGGATTCTTGCAAGATTCTAATCTTAAAATACATGATATTTTTTTCCAATTTGTCTTCACTACTTTTGGTTATGGGTACTCATGCTAAAGGGAGTTTAAGACATAGTAATTGCAAGCTGATTGCTTAAGTATCTATGAGGAGACTAGAAGGTCTGAGGTTTTGTGTTTGGGTGTATTTGAGGACTAAATGCAGCACAAATGAACATGAAGATAATTTTGAAAAGGATTGAGAATTTATTCAAATGTGCAAATTTATAGACTTAAATTAGAATTTCTAGGAGCTTTGTTTCACCCAGCATAGCACTGAATAGAGTATTGTTACCACTCTAGGGAACCTGCTGGAAGCATTTTAAACTTTAGGGATAATTTCGGGCACCTCCGCTTGGGAATAGGTGTATTGATATTTTTGTTGCAAAGTTGTTACTCCGTTTTGGGCTGTAGTTTTGATTGTTTCAAGTGCAAAGAAGGGGAAATGTATTTTTCTAGAAGAGTGAATGTACTTGGGATTTAAATACTGCATAAAGTATTTAACGACCATGAGGGATCAGTTCCCATGAAATATATTTCAATAAAGTTGTATCTGAAATGTAATTCATTTTGGGGAAAAAAAAAAAAAGTCCTCAACATGCACTTAGATTTACATGGAAAAAAGCCCAAAGACAGGGTGAATTGAATTCTGAGATGTCTTTCTACAGGCAATAAGTATTAATTATTTAATGTAAGTTATGTTAGACATTTAGAGTATATGTGATAATATGTTAATTTACAGAAAAATGTAAATAAGTGTCTGGGAAGGGATTGAAATTTGAAAATGTTGGTGTATGTTTTGAAATCCAGATTTCTATAGCTTAGTCTGTATTTGCTGGCATTAATGTGTGTCATGGCTATTGAAAACCTGGACAAGAATGAACAATAGACCTTTCTTTGTAAATGGAACTCGGCAATAAAAATGGTGTTACTATGAAAACTTTCTTCCCTCTCATGTTCTGTTGCTGGGTTGATGCACGAGGACATTTAATAACAGTGCAATGTAAAATTTGCAGCAGCTTGCTTTTGTTAAGGAAGAATGATGTGCATTTGTGAATGTCAAACGTGTTAATCTTTAAGCTGAAAACTGAAATAGCCAAGGTATTTTTGCATGCAGGAAAGACATGGCTTGAGAGAGAGAGAGCAGAAGAGAAGCCTGTAGAGGTGATGGAAAGTAGATGAGACCAAGGGTTAAGAGTGACTGGGCAACATTTAAAATGTCTGTGAACCACTTTGAAAGTGCCTGTCGTCATTTCTTCCCCAAATATATCCTTGCACCCTCCACCTCTTTCTTTGGTGCATGTTGCCAGTTCAGTGTATGGATTAAATCCAAACAAGTTATTAGTTGGATTCTTGTTAATTAGCCTCTCCATCTATAGGAATTAATTGTAGTCAATATACGTTCCTTGTGAAATGTTATTTCTCAAAGTAGGCATTGCTCCAGAAGCTTTCTTAGGAAGAAATTAAATCACATTGCACCCTGAAATAAGCCAGCTGGTTATCATAGGTAGCAAGCCCCAGCATTGTCTCCTATAAGATCCAAATATTAAAACATGGTCTACTGGGGAAAATGAGCTTAAATCTGCTCCTGGCAGTCAAAAGTTTCTGTATCGTGCCAGTAATACTCCTGTAAGAATACCAGTTTTATAATCTGTGGCCAGAAGTTCCCTTCTTTTTGTAATTATTTTGTGGTTCCTCTTACCCTTCTGATGCCTCAGAACTTTTGCAGCCTTTTTTCTTGTCACTTTCCCTCTGTTTCTGTAAAAGATCTTTTTAGACTTGGACACTGAGTCAAGTTCAGCATCTTGCTTTGCGTTACTAATGGTCAGAGATGGAATGAGAAAGCACAGCCCTAAACCCTGTCCTCATTCAGACTAGGATGAAAATTAACTTGACAGAAATGAAATGCTATTGTAGTCCACTCTTTTCTTTGTCCCCATGAATACCTAAGTGCAGTCACTTCAACGGTTCTTTAATAGATAAATCCACATCTTTATAATTAAGATAATTCATTCCAACATAGTTATATAAATAAGAACATGAAACTCTCTATATATATGTCTTTATCAAAGTAACTCTTGTCTAAGTGAAGGTGAAGCATTTAGAGACTGATAGCTTTATTCTTTGGCGTCTGAACTGCTTGGTTGGTTTCTATATCAAAGTAGGAGGTCACTGGGATTGCATGGATGCAGCTGTTTGGTAGGGGGCAAGAAATTGCAACCCCAACTACATTTTTACACTGTCCTGTTAGAGCTCGCGTGAAGACAAAAGCTGTGTTGGCACTTTCTGATGATCCGTTGCAATGTTTGATGCACACAACTGGGAATGCAAGCTCACTATGTGAGTGTATTCCCTGAAAAGGCTGTTGCATTTTAAGCTGATACCTTTTATCTCTCAAATAAGGAGAGGTGGTGAAAGTTGCAGCACCTGGGGTTGCAACTCTCCACTGCCAAAAATGAGAAGGAAGGTTTCAGGCAAATGTTCACACACAGTTTATGGCAGTTGAGCTGATGGGGAGTAACTCACTCTGGTCGCATGGTGTTCAATTTTGTGTCTGTTTTTAGCTCAAGGATTTTACCAACAGCTTGTCTGCAAACATGTCTAGATCTTAAAATTATTATTGCTCTTGGATTCTAGTTCTCTAAAATGGATTTTAAGAGGTGAGATTTTTAGATTATCAAGTGCTTTATTTTCAGGCTTAGATTAGATATTTTGAAATACGTTGAAAAATTTTGCCTCTCCTCAGAGACTCATTCTACAAAGTTGGGAAATGTGCTTGTTGAATGGAAAATCCTGATCTCATCATTCCATCCTCACTTGTCTGGCCCCCAAATAAAGGTTTATATTTCACATAGGCCACAGTTTCATTTTTTTGGCCTGTTTGGATGACCGATAAGGACAAATGAATACTCGGGCTCTGTTTCCTGGTTACACATCATTTTTCTCAGCCTTAGTATGCAATAAACATTGTGACACAGGATGGGAAAACAAGCTGTTGTTTTACTGCAGAAATAAATTTTGACTTTAAGTTAATTGGATGAGGACATCTTTGTGTAAATTTGTCCTCATTTTGGATCGTTTATTTGAAGCAGATTTAGGTTGCTGTGAAGCTTAGAAAAATGTCTGAATCTACAAGGTACACTTAAAACTTACATAGATTAAATGAGTGCTATGAACAGCTGTAGGGACCCAGTTGTCTGAGCTAAGCTGGGTGCAGGAGTTAATGCGATTGGCACAGGAGTGAAGAGTGATAGCTTGTTCTAGCCTCTTGCCAGAAAACTTCTTAAAACAATTGTTGTTACAGAATTTGGAGAGAAGGTTTATTTTAGTACAGTTGTTAATAGTAGGGTGTTTCCTAAGGCGGCTTACCTCTGCTGTGTTCCAACATGGGTCAATTATTCCTGGGAAGCTTTTGTCTGTTTACTGCAACAACATTGCTGTTGTCAGTGATTTAAATGGGCTGTAAATATGACTGATTTTTTGAGACTTCAATATGAAGTTGAAACAATAGAATGAAAGTGTGCACAAAACTAGGACATTAACTGAAATCTGGGCTACCTCGATGCATGTACCAGCATCAGCATCCCCACGAGCTCTTTTTGTAAAGCTGTCACTGTTGCAGTAGTATTTCACATATATCGACTTCACTCTATTACTAAAGGCTGGGAAGTGACATATTGATCTGGTGGTAGTTATCAAACTGGGGGTTAGGGAAAAGTTGATTATGCATTTATGCTAACTTGTTCTTTTCTTTCCAGCTGCTGTTTGAAATTGCGTGTTGATGGGCAAGAGAGCCAAGGAGGCAGCTAGTCAGACTGTCACTGCCACAGGGAGAGTCAGAGCTTGCTCTCTCTCGACCACTAGAGCTACCAGGAACAGCAAACGGAGTCTCTGAAGGAAGAGTGAGGTCAGACCGCCATAATATCTTAGAGGAAATAATTTCAAGTCAGCAGAGGGAGGCAGGGTCTAAGAAGGACAAAAGTAGTCTCTCTGTTTGTAAGAGAACCTAGTTGTAATGACAATATGTTTGTGCAAACACTTCTCCTACCCTGAATAACCATGAAAACACTCTGTCCACCCTTTGGCCTTGAGGGAAAATAGCTTGCATCTGTCCTCTTTTTAAACAAAAGCAGTAAGGAAGCCAGTAGACTATACCATAATGATCAAATTTACTACTGGTTGTCACTTGTAACTGAAATAACTGTTGTCACGCTTAACCTACACGCTTTACTCCTCTAACACATCCTGATAGACTGCCAGTTAATACTAAAATGTTGTTAGTATACTGCTAAAGCTAATAGATCAGGTGTTTGAAATTGCCTATTGCTAAAAAGGGACAGAAAGGAGCTGAAGTCATCTCGGTAGATGACAATGGGTACTGCCGTCAGATTTTGTCTTGGGTATAGAAAGGATGCAACTGTGTATTACTTTTCTGTTGCAACAGATTTTATGTGCTTGGTATAGTGGAGTTCCTCTTGCAAATTTTGGCGTGCTTCAGGGCAAGATGAGTAATAAGATCTACAGGAAACTCTACTCTGTAACGTGTACTGAACAGTCAGCCTTGGAAGTGGATCCCCCAGCAGGGAAGTGGTGTGCTTAGGACAAGCAGTTTGAGTAGAGGGTAGGACTGGTGAATTATGGAGTTAAGGCTTGCTTTTTGAGTGTGACAGTTCACAAAGATTTTTTGGTGGCTCACACACAACTGTCCTTCCTAAAATTTCTTACAATTGAAAGGTGGAAGGGAAGTCTCTTCAGAACAGTCAAAATAGAAATAATAGACTGTTAGGGTTTGAGTCTGTCAGTCTCTGTCAGCCTCTCATCTAATCATCCTCTCTGTTTCCTACGGGAGGTGTCCCTTGTCCTCGCTGCTTTTATGTAATTGTTTTATTTTAGGATGTGGAAAGGAAGCTTGATTTTTTTTAATTTTTTTTTTTTTTAATTAAGACATGGAAAATCACAAGAAGATGGGAATCCTTTCATGTAGGCTGCTAAAATTAAGAAGAGGAGAATCTTGATGCTTGTGATATTTAAAAAGCTTTTTCACAGAAACCATAATAGGGACTTTCTGTTGTGATTTTAAACCATGCAGTTCAGAAAGAGCTGGTTTTTCTGCCAAAAACACTTCATTTCCTGAGTTAATTTTGAGGAAGACTTTCGGCTTTTCTCATCTTCTTTAAACTACAGAGAAAGCTTCAAAAGGGAGAAAAGAAGCTAGTAAAATACTCATCTGCAGGAGGCTGCAAGGTTTTCTTAAATACCTGAAAATGCCTTTGCAAAATTTTATTACCAATTCCAGGCTCTAGTAAATGGATTGAGTGGGCATAGTTTTGCTTTGAGATAATATTCTAAAGGTGAAAATTCAATTTTGGGTAGTTGAAAGTGAACAAATACCCTAATGGTTCTCCACAGACTGGAGGTGTGAAGGAATACATCCTCATTTGGAGGGAAGCATCTTTCTGTTTCTCCTGATTATTTTTTAGCATCTCTCTTATTCGCCACACTACATAGAGGAATTTTTTTTTTTCTTTGTAGTATTGCTTCATTCTCTGTCTGTTAGTCAGAGTCTGGGACTGTTGTAATTCACTGTTGATTCACCATATGAAATGGTTTGGCATTTTTCTTTTATTATATTTCTTTATCCTCTTTCTGGGGACTGAGTGCGCAGCATCACAAGTGCAGGTAACTATTGTTGAGGTGCACCTTGACTGGCACGCTGTTCCATGGGGCGGGTTAACTGTCTCAGTTCTGCATCGGTCATGGGACAGGAGAAATTGCACAAGTGGTTGCTGTAGCACATCTGGTGAGGGGAGGCTGCAAATGAGTATGAACAAAAACAGCAATAAAAAGGCTACAAAGTAGATTTGAAATTTTGCATCTACCACCTGAATGTTTCAGATTTGGTGAGACAGCTGGCTTTCTAGCCCTAAGGGGAGGCTTAGGATCAGATTAAGAAGCAATTCCTCCTCTAACCTGCCCAAGTGTTTACAGAGAACAGTGCTGGAGAGCCTCTAAGGACTTTATGATAGGAATTATTTCAGAAAACTTGAGTTATTCTCCAAAAAAGAAACTATACTTTTCTGTCAGCGGCTTTCTCTACTGAACTTGAATTGAATTTGAAAAGTTTTTGGTTACTGTACAGGTCTGCTGTGATCAAGTGGTCTAATAGGACCAGCTGCGTCTGGTCAGTGCTGAAGCTGCCTGCGGCTTGATCTGTCTTGTCCTTGGAAGAGTTTACAAAGTATCAAAGCTCTACTTTATAGTTCAGGGGAAGATTTTCAGTAAGACAGTAATTAGAATTTAAATTTAGTTTATTTTTGTCTATGTGCAGATTAAATAAAAATAACCGAAAGCAAAGCACAATAAAAAAAAATATATCCAGCTGGTAATAATCTAACCTTGTATTTCCAGTATTTGTTACCCTATTTGACAGATCTGTTAAACTATATGAATACAGTTTGGGGTATGCTGTAGTTTGGAAATACTTCCTATGCATGTCTAGTGATTTCTGTCTGATATTCTAGAGTTATATGAAATCAGTGTGTTACAGAGAGGTTATCTTTGAATGTGCAATTTTCTTGCTGCATGTTAGCCAACATATCCGTCCCCGGCTAGTTCAACCCATGGCACTGGAAACAGTAACTATTGGTAAGGATTAAAGCACCCTAGCACAGAGAGTTGGCTAAAGGCAGCACAACTGGCTTGCTTTTACCTCTTTGTAGAAGCTGTATGGAAAATGAGAAATCACAAATAGTAGAATGACCTCTGCCTTTTTCTGTCCATTATTCCTCTTCCTTGAAAAGGTCCAAACAAGGAAAATGGGAATTATTAGACAATGGGAGAGACAATAACCAGAGAAATGAGTACAGTGCTTGCAAAGCAAGGGTGGAAAGGAGCAAGTTTCTGAAATTCACCCTTTGTGATTATTCTGTTCCTGCCTTCTGGTAGCTCTGAATGGTAGCTCCTTTCCACAGTCTTCCTAAAGAAGACAAGGTGGAGATACTTTCCCTAAGGCCTAAATGGTTCTTGCAGTGCTCTGTGCCCACTGAGTCATTGTTGATAGTGATACATGTTAAGAGCCATTTAAATCTTTCAGAGTAAATTCAAAAATTTATACCAAAAATCTTGGCTACTCAGTGTATAATTTTGGTAAAACAGAGAAGACCAATGCAAAATTTAAGTTAGCGTTTTGGGGGTTTATTTTCTGTATAACAAATTCAGAAGAATGAAATTGAAAAATCTTCTTACATTTAAAAGAAAAGCTCAAATGTCTTTAAATAATACAGTGGTTTCCAGAATCTTTAACAAGACAGACATGTAATGTTGCTTTTGTATGTTTAGGACTGCCCACATCTCTCAAACCAGAGCCATTTTCTCCAGTACGCGTAGGCATGCGTTTTTCATAGTAGGTCATACCAAAGCTTTGCTTTGTCGGATTGGTCACAGACTTTGCTGTTCTATTTTGGCTTCTCTCTGATAAGAAATTTGAAAACCTTTGTTAACTTTGATGTAACTAGGTCTTGTTTCACGTATTGAAGTTTTGAAGCTTTCAGAGAGAAGACTTCTAAGTTGTACAGAGAAAGAAAATAATAGCTAATTTGACAGGACAGTCCAAGAGATAGGAAACATCAGTACAGAGCATCTTATGTGTAATCTTGACCTCTATTCAGTATATCAGTTACTTAACTGATAAAGATGATGCATGTGTTTTATAGTAAGAATATCAGTTTCAACTGTTGACAACCACAATTACATTTAAGTCCCACTCTTTCTATATGTCATGCATATTATCCTGTGCAAACCCAGTTGCTAAGGTGAGAAGGGTGTAATTGAATTCCAGAGTTCTTGGGAACAAGATGTGAGTGGCTTTGCTTTGCTGCTTCTCTATCGTGCAGTTCACTTGAATTTGCTTATCACAGTTTATCAGCTTCAAGGCTTTCCTGCGAAAGTGTTGTTTGCAACCACTGTCTGCTAGATAACTTGTAGTTCTTATGTAGCTGCCAAAATGCTTTGGAGAGAAATAGTCTTGCTTGGTTTGGGTAAATTTTGGTTAACATAGGTCTTGTAAGCTGCTTTGAGAGTTTCTAAACAGATCTTCATATTAGATGTTTTGTGGTAGAGGGAAACTTGTCAAATTCTTCAAAACCACAGATCTGTTTGAACCACAGTCTTGGAGCTAAGCTTCCTCTGTTTTTTATTTGAATCTGAAAAGAAAACCAGACCTGTTATGGGAAATCAGACCTGACTTCTCTACAGCTGTGTTTAGATTAGTTCACTCTGCACAGTGTGTATTGTCCTGGCATCAGCAGACTTCACCTTTGCTTTATCTCAGTAAGACTTTGGACAGGTATCAGCCCACCTGTTCCTTAGTTCAGCCTTTTGAAATATCTAACAGTTAACAGTGTGCTTGTGAAACTTAGTTCCTGTTTATAAAGCGCTTTGATGCTAACCATTAATCTTTTTACCTCCTTGTCATAAAAGAATTGTTAACATTATCATTCCAGTCTTATTGCTTGCACCAGATAATGTAGATCCTGGTGAGTACCTGTGACTTTGAAAGTCACTACAAAAAACTTCTGTTTTCTTCATTTGCACCATAATTCTGCATCATCTGAACGACTTCTAAATGTTAAGAAAAGGAAGTCTTCCTCATAGTTTCTAGGACTGTTTGATTTAAGTTTTGGTCACTATTGTCCAGTATGATTGGTTCACAGCAAGAGTTTTGACATTTGAAAAGAAGCCTGGATTCTTTTTAATTTTGAAAAAAAGAGAAAAAAAAAGAAAAAAGAATCAGTATTTCTAGAATCTTTTCCATCCTTCCTGCTTCATGCTGATGGTAGTAAGGAAATTATTTATCCTCTAAGAAGTCAAGCTGAGTGTGTGAATCACTCTTAGAAATGTTGAAACTGTCTGTTTGTGTGTAGGATAAAAAAAGTATGAAATTTAAAGAAAAAAGAAAAGTTGTAAAACCAGCAAGATGCTGTGAAAACTTTGCCTTAAATTCTGCTGTTGCAGTATGATGTACTGACTGTCTCTGCAAAGGTCTCAGGTTACACAATTATTTTGGAAAAAAAAAAAATTTGCAAAAATGGCAGGGTTTAAGACATTGCAGTACAAAAGCAGAGTCACTGGAAAGGAGTATATGAACACTTTTCATCTGCTTCAGTGGCAGTCAGGTGTCAGCTGAAAACTGATGGGAAATGTGTTTTGAAATAATGTGGAAGGGTTGGTGTAGGTGAGTAGCTCTCAGATGTTCCCTCTTGCTGTCTCTGAGTTGGGACTGACAAACTTCCCTCTAGCAGGGCAAAGGAGGAGAGTGTTGAGTGTTGGTAAGCATGAAGAAATCTTCAACTGCTTGAGCCTGGTCAGTGACAGTGCTGAAAACATGGCAGCCACGAGCATAAGAACCCACAAGAACGTGCAAATACATATGTAACTGTTCATCAGAATGGCTGATCATTCTGTTGCACAAAGGATCTGTCAAAGACCATGGAAAGCTTGGTTTCTGTACAGTTTCTCATGTGAAGCTTTGTCTTTTAGAAGAAGATTTCTCAGGAAGCAACTGAGAACTGGAATGGGAATGGAAAGTCTGTGTGCACAAAGAAATAGAGAATTTCTTTTAAAGCTTTTTGAGATATTCCAAAACAAAGAACCAGAAGTGGCCAGCGGTCCAGGTCCTATAAGGCCCAATTAGCAATGAGATATAACCCAGATTCACATTATGTATTTCTTAGAACAGTAATATAAACATTATCCTGAGCCAATAAAGTGAATGTATCTGAGGGAAAGTATTGTGTTGATTTTCACTATAGTCAACAAAACAGATACAGAAGTCACCTGGTGTTACACTGTACTGTTGGCAGGATTTCCTCAGCTCCCTGGTTCCTTCTGGCAGCTGGAATTTCTGAATAGTCCCATGACGAAACTCATTAATGTAGTTCAAGCACTGAAACAATTCATCCTGCATTCTTTCTTAATTCCTTACTGACGCTGAGCTGGATGACCAGAAGATGATTCAAGAACTTCTCGTTCTCCACTGCTATTACACAGATGTCCCTGATCACACAGAAACTACATTGTACGAGGTGCTGTACAGACTTGAACTAGAGTCAAACCCCAGTACAAAGAGTTTACAGTCTACAGTGATGACTTGCATGTAGGGTAGGATGTGTGACGTGAGTGTAAGGTAGTGATAGCATTTCCATATTAAAGATGTGGAGTGCATATCACAGGCTGATTGCTCAAAATCGTACGTAAAGTCTGTGGATGACTCAAGAACTGAAACTGAAGCAACTGCCTTTACTGGTGACTGCATTGTATTTTGAGTAGCGAAAGAGATTATATGTAATATCTGATGTTAAAATACATTGTCTTCTAGAGAAAGATTTTTTTTCTAGTATGTATGAGGCAAATCTTCCACGTAATGCTGTTCCTTAGAATAGTGTGTTATGATGAGTAAATATTTTGAGAAAAATAATAAGACGAACTCAGAATGAATTTTCAGCCCATCTGGATGAGGATCATCTGGAATATTGCCTCAGCTGCCAATGAGGGATGATTGAAGAGCAGTTTCCCATCTCCTCTGTAGTCTGAAAAGTCCAGAAAAATATTAATGTTGACACAAAGCAATGATCCTTAATCAGTCCAACTAGACTTCTGCACAGCCTCATGGGAATAGCAGCTATTGCCTTTATGATCATTTATGTCTCCCCTGTGCAGACCACGTATTTCATGTCATGCAGGGTGTTACACACAAGAAGTGCTGTGCCTAAAGGGGACCAGAGGTAAGTTTCAACCATGACTCATGGTTTGGTTATATATAAGGAATATAAACAAATTTTAGATGACACTAAATGAATAAAATCTATGATTTGAAGCTTTTTGATGGAGCAAATGGAAAGGGAGAAATGGGTATTTCTTTTTTTTTTTCTTATACAGTATTTCATTCATAGTGTATAAAGCAACTTTCATGCAAGCCTTTCTTAGCCAAAATTAGTCTACTTAGAAATCTTGCAAGAGGTTAGTTCTTCATAGCAACCAGGCCAGAGGCACGAGGTGTCTTTCAGAGTTCAGTAGGATATACTTGTCCTCTGAAGAGAGCCATGTCAGGAGGGAAAGAAACAGGCAGATATACAGGCAGGTTTAGTTCTGGCTGGGGGCCTGTCCAGCGTTAGCTCTTGTCCTGTTTTACACATGGAGCTGTCACGTCTCTGAATTGCTTCTAGGTTAGGGGAACAATAGGAAAGAAAACCACAATATTTCTCAACTCTGAGAACTAAAGCGTAGTTAGTCCTGCAAATGGGCAATTTGCAGACATTGCAATACAGACAACAAAACAGACTGCATTTGTCAGTGTTTGAGATACAGCTTAGTTATCAGTTTACTGTTGTGATTGATTGATTGTTTTTAAGTTTGGTGTAAGAAAGAGAAAATGAAACCTTAATCCACCTGAAACTCGAAAGCTGAGACCTGAGTCAGTCTGGAACATGTAGTGGGAAGGTGGTCAGGGGTTGTGCACTCGGGAAAGCATGCAGAAGAGATGGTTTCTACAATGAGGGAATTATCTCCCTATGCAAGAGTATCACAGTGCTGAGCAGCACTGAAGCAAGGCAGAGGCATCCTACATTGCACTATCTACGATGCCAGGAAACTCCTAGGCTTTTCTGCTACCTCTTAGGCTTTGAATCTACAGAGATTCCTGGCTCTGTGGCTGATAGGCTTGTGTGTAGCCCCACTGACTACAGGACATAAGTGTGTGAAGAGCATTTTGTTGTCTCATTCATTCCCTGAGGATTTGTTGCGTGTCAGAGGAGCATGTTTGGAATGGTCCAGCAATACTGAAACTGCGGAAACATATTCCAGCCTCCATGGTATGGTTGCTGCCCTCTAATCTAACAGCCAGGTGTAAGATTTAAGTTGGGACATTAATTTCAACATTTTTATTAATAGAGGCTATTTATTTCTGTTTATATTAGTGCACCAGCTTTAATATTCCTTATGCCTCATCCCTCTTTTTTTGCCTCAGGGTAGTTTATCATTTGGTGCACGTTTACAGCTTGCAGTAAAATCTGCACGGCTTCTTAAAGTAAAAATACTAGGGTTTTTTAAGAAGTTATTAGGGATAATCATAACTACATGTGTGCATACAAACTACATACAAACTCAGGAATGTTCTCGTCATATCTGACCTCATTTAAGTCAACAAGAGCTAAAGTAGAGAGCCAAGTGAGAAAGTAGAGCATTACCTGCTTTAGGCATTTGGGGCAGAACAACGCTGACTTCAGTGGAATTGTTCTAATTCTTATGGCAGAAGGGAGACCTGCCGGATTGATCAATGAGCCTGTTCTGCCTGGACACATACTCTGGAGTCTGTTTTGTTTCCCTTTTTGCTTTCCAACTCCTCTAGGATGTGGTTAATTCTACAGAGTTGCAGTGTGGCTACAGGGGCAATTACTGTTTGTGTGAAACTGGAGAGAAATGGGTGGTTAAGGTTGCTTCAGATGTGATTAAGTCTGAAATGTCTCAGTGGTCACATTAGAAGCACTAATTTTAAGCTCTCTTATTGGTTTAGTCCATAGCCATTTGTTACATTAAAAAAAAAAGGGGGTTTTTTTGTCCCTCAAATGATTTTCTATGGGAGTATAACAAAAAGTGTTCTTCAAAGCATGAAGACAATAATACCCATTACAGACTCCTCATCCTGCCAAAATAAACTAGTTAAGAAACCCAAACCATTTTTTGAATGGCAAAAATATCTAATCATCCTTTTTTGTCCATCAGTGAAACAAACCATGCCTGCAAGTTCATTCTATGGGTGACTATTTCACTATTTGTGTTCCAGAGATGGATTTTTAATGTCAAGTTGTTCATGCAGAGATTAAATTTAAGTTACACACAGGAGTGTGTTGTTTCAAAAAATTTTTCCTTGCAGAAAATGGTTTAAGAAGTCATTCGCTTCTGCCTTCACCTTGCAAGTTTCCATGTCCTTGTATATATTGATGCAACTCTTTTGGTGTTGCGGGTGTTGTAACCAGTTTTGATTAAATTAGATGAATCTGAAAGTACAAAAACATAAAATATAGTAGATGGGGGGTTGAGGAGAAGTGGAAGTAGCTTGTGTGGAATTGTTGGTAGGAATATTTTTGTCATGCTTGGTCCATCAGCGGGAACAAATGAAACACCTTTAGCTTAAATAAATGGAACTGTGTCCAGAACTAAAATACCAGAACATCTGTATTTTGAAGTAGCTGGTGGGGAGAAGTCTGTTTTATGCATTCCCTGCCAATGACCTTTGGGCATAGTGCTTATGTCACGGAAGTTTGCTGGTTCCCATCACAAAACATATGTTTTAGGCTGTTTCAGCAAAGTGTAGAATGGGTATAAAGGCATTTAAAATTGGCCCACTGCACTGAAAAATCTCTGTGAAGGAATGGCCTTGCACCTGCTGGTTCATTGCAAACAAGAATAGATGTGGGTAGTCAATATCCTTGCTTTTCTTAGCGTCCCTGGGAAGGTTTGTTGAAATGTGTAAGAATCCTTCAGTTTGGAAACATTCCTCATCGGAGTGCAGGAAGCCTAGGGGCGAAGAGGCTATTGCTGAGAAATAGAAACTGAGCTTCTCCTTTGCTGATGGGTGCAACAGCTGAACCAGGAGAATGAAAAGTGAAAGGTAACATTGTCATTTCAGGGATTTCAGCACAGTTGGCGATAAACAGAAATTCGAATTTTTACCTGAGTTTGAACTCGGAGCTGGCTCAACTCCTACAAATTGTTATTCTGCTCAGCCCCCCTCTGCAGCTACAGCAGGTAATGATTCAAAACACAGGAGCCAACAGGTGGTGAAAAGCCTGTCTGCAGACGGTGCTGGAGCTTGCCCATCACTGAAATAGTTATATCCATTCAAAGCTGTTTCAGTACAAAATTGGGTTTTTATTAAAGCATCTGTGAAAACGATTATTTATTCCTTTTTAATGTGGTGTTTGGATTCCAAGTGAACTGGATAGAGACCTTTTTTATTAGCTTGCTTTGAGCCTGGGTGGGTTGTGCTGATCCTAACTGGTCTAATTTCCCCTGCCTTGCAGCCTTCACAGAAGTTACTTTCATCTTTATACAACACTACATTCTGATGCGGTGATACCACAACGTTCACTCCACAGAGGTTATGGAATTAAGCCTAAGTATCATAAACAGAATTGAGTTCATAATGTTCCACCTAACGTAAAGAGAGCCCTACAAAGATATCTGTAACTCCCAGTTCTTTAATCTTACAAAGACCTTAGAGCAATTTATCACTCAGCCTCCAGGTGGTGGTGACTTCTGTTCCCCTGCTCTCCCCTGGCAGAATGAAAAAAACTACTGAATACATTTCTAGGAAGCACTAGCAAAAGAATATGAGTGAGATCGCAAGTCAAATGAATGATAAATAACTGGAAAGGTGTAAGTGGCATAATAAATAACAGCAAAAGTCAGGAACTGACTGTATCTAGGAAGCCAGCCCTGGGCTTTATTCATTTCCAGAACGTTTGGCACACCCATGCCTTTGCTTCTCCTGTAGTTCCCTGCTGTTCCCTCACACAGTTCCTCAAAGCTTCTGACAAGTTTGGCTGACATGATGGGGTGTGGGGTTTTTTGCTTTGTTTTCGCTCCACCCCATCTCCACAGTGTTAAATTCCTGAATTTGAAGGAAAGACTTCATGGAAAAAATAAAGAAGAAATTAATGGGAGGAAGGGGTTTGTAAGGAGCCAGACTGATTCGAAGGAATTTGTTTTTTTCTGGAAGTTTTTCTACAAACGCCTACTGTCAGATTACTGAATGAACATCCACTCAATTGATAAATGAAATTAAAGATGTCATCAATGTAACCTCCAGAAGCTGAGAGAAGGGCATTTTTAGCTGTTGAGAGAGCTTAGATCACAAAGGTCTGAGGAATCTAGGAGCCAGGTACATTAACACTTATTCAGTGCCTTCCCCTTTTCACCAGCACAAGGCTTTTTGAAAAATGAAACAACAAAGCAAAGAAAGCCAACTGAAGACAGAAGAACAACTGTTGCAGCTTTTTGGAGAACAACCCTTTGATACTGCTGACATCCATGAGTTGATTTGTGAAGCCTTCTTGCTGATCACCATCTTAAGTTGTTTGGTCTTCTTCTCTCTCAGTGCAGCCCTTTGTTTAGCTAATGTGTTCGGCATGGTTTCCCAGAAATAATTTAGTCCTAAAACTAAAAAGTAGTTGGAGCACATGGGCACTGTGACATTGGTATAAATCTGCTTGGCTTTTGTCCCTTCCCCTGGGGTCTGTTCTGCCTGCTTGGATGGGACACTACTCATACAGCACCTAGCAGGGACCCGTGTTGGGTTTTTGGTTTTAGACCTTCTCTAAGAAACACTGCTCAGAGTGATCAAGTGGGAGGGGGTAGGATGGAGTGGAGGAGAAGATTCAAACTTTCATTTCACTTTGTTTTCTTGCAAGTTTGTGGGTGTGAATTGATGATGGTGTGGAGTAGTAATGCAGGAAAGGGAGAGGAACTGTGGACTTCAGGGTAAACAAGACAGTAAGTAGAACAGTAGGAGAAAAAGAACAATGTCTTGTTTAGTTACAGCAGCCAGAATATGCAGATTAGTGTTGGAAGTATGGATGTTTTCCCACAAAAGGGAGTAACAAGTATTTATGCCAAAACCAAATTCATCTTTGAGATCATGTCACTCAGATTGTTTGATATCTTGTCTTCTGAAGATAGGTCACAACATTCTTGAGACACACGCATTGGATATTCAACTTTCACCACGGAAGGAGGAGACTTAGGAGCACTGGGAGTAGTTAAACTTATAACATTCTCTTCTAGGAGTAGAATTCATTCAGCTTCTCACCCAGGAAATGTTCATTTATGCTGTTTGTTCAGGCAGGCACCTCCTGAGGGCACAGTTTCAGATGACCCATGTAACCAAGCACATGCCATTCTCTGACAGCGCTTGTTCTTTATCAGCCAGTGAAAACATCAGATATTTGGCAAAGCATTTATAATTAGTAAGTGTAGTGGCAGAACAACAGAATCTGAGACCTCAGATTCTATCAAGTGTGTCTGTTTCCAGCTGATAATCCCGTGGAGACAACGAAATGGAAAGTGAAGAATACTAAATCAAAGGAAGCAGTATGCAGTGTTTGGATTTACTACAGAGTATCTTGCAGCAATCCAGACTCTTTTCCAGAGTTTGATACTCGGTGCCTGAAGACTTTGCAGAGAAGGATATTTTCTCTCCCTACCTTGCTTGTGTTTTATAGGCATTACCGTGCCATCTTGTCTGTACCATTTCTGCCTGTCCTGTTCAGAAAACTTTTTGTGTTTTGACAAGAGATGCACTTGGGGAATGTATTTTCATAATCTTCAGAATAGTTTGATATTGAGGACATGGTCACACTGTCAGGAGGGGAGGCAGACAGGCTTGAAGTGTGCTTTCTCTTGGTGTGGCTGTGCAGATATCCATTCAGTCTCACTGTTTATAAAGTGGAAATCTCCTTCATTTGGCTGATGATCTGGAAGTGTTCTTGCCAACCCTCAGCCACTTTGTGCTTATGGACACGGGATATCAGGACACGGCCACCTAGTGTCAACCATGTTTTTGGTTTTCGCTCTGTTGGCATGCGTTTGACAAGCTTGCTTTGCCATTTTCTTTGTCTCACAGCCTGTCTCTGAAGAACTGGCTTCCAAGCTTTTGACATTCTCTGGCTAGGTGTCATCTTCCCATAGCAGAAATTCTTCTCCCCTCACATCACTGTCTGTTCAGTTGTGAGAGCTCAGAAGAAAAAGCTTTTCTACACTCAACTCGGAGAGTGTGAAGACAGAGTACTCCAGTGGTTCTGTCCACTAAGGCAATGCTACCCCTGTTAATCCAAGTGGGTTGTCAGTGTTTATGATTTGATTTATTTTATACTTTTTTCTAGAAGGGTGCAAAGAACTGAGGAAAGGATTTTATGTCTATGAACTTATTTACTAGCAGGAAGGTTCAATATCTCCATTCTGTGAATAAAGAATCAAGTGACAGCCGCATGATTCCACATCAGCTTCAAGTGGTCTGCTGTGGGTTGTGACAGCCCATTCTCCCTGGCGTCTGCTCTACCGCCCTGCCTCTCCTTTCTGTTTATAATATTGCTCCTGTGCCTGTGCTGAGGGAGCTGCCTGAACTCAAACTAGAAGAAAAAAAAAAATAATAATTTATTTCTTCTTACTTTGCCAGACCTCTTTGTTATAGAGCCACATGCACTTCACCACTGGCACAAGAGAGGGATGGAGAGGGAGGGGCAGGCACAGGATGGCAGCATCTTGGCTGAGATTCACTTAAGCTTCTGTGAAATCTCACTCAAAACTGTCAGCATGTCCCAGGCTGTGGGTGCCAGGCTCAAGCTATCGTCTTTATTACTGCCGTTGCTTTCTGCTGCCTTATCTCTGTAATGAATGCTGTCATTCATATTGTGACTACCGTATCAGTATCCAGTTCAAAGGAAGCCCTTCAGAGCTATGATTTAGTCCTTGTCAGGAATTGGTATGTGCATCAGGCTGTAGCCTGCTTTTGTTTTTATCTGTCATACAAATATTTGCATGCAAAGGGAAAGGATCACTTCTGTTCTTAGTCTGAAAGGTGCTGACTGCATCTGGGATCTCGCACAGGCCAGGAATCAAAACTGTACTTGCAAGCAGTCCTTAACAGCATGATGACAGTATATTTCCCATTTAAAGCAAAGTCTCAAATCACGTGAAACAGATTATTCTAAATGTTTGGAGGGAGGGAAGGAGGAGAGGAGAATGAGAAAGGCAGAATGCCCTAATTTTGAGTCACTGTGTCCAGTGTCAGAGCCAGCAGAGTATGCTCTTCTGCTTTTTTTTTAGTCTGGTTTGTTGTTTGGAGCATGAGGGACAGTCTAGAAAGGGAAGATACTGGCTTGGCAGATGCAGAGTGTGCGGTCCAGGGGCTCAGTGCCAAGTGCAAAAATTGCCATTTCTCAAATGCTCATTTTTGCACTAATGGCACCGGCAGGACTGAGCTGTGCGGTTATATTTATGCTTTTCCCTCTGAAGTCTGGATGGTGCCTCCATCTGCATATTGCCCACAGAGTCTGGGCCCAGTGCATTTGAAGCGAGCTGAGGCACAGAGCACCCCCAGGCTGTGCTGCCACAGCAGCAGCAAATCCGTTGGAGTGAGCGCTGGAGGTGGCTGGCAGATCGTACGAGTATTTTGCAAAACTTGAAATGCAGAGGCGGCAGCACAGGCCGAGTACAACTGTAACAGAGCAATGTGGGTGCTATGGTTGTAGGCCAAGCGTTTACCCTTGTGCCCATAAAGTGCACTTAGTGCTTTTTGTTGTTACAAATGGCGTGAAGCTCTTCTCCCTGGTGAGTATTTGGCCCAGTCCTAGATGTTTGAGTAACTTCCTACAGAGCAAGCCCCGTTGTGATTTGTGGTGCTGTTTTATTTTCAGGACTTGAGGGAGATTGGCATTAGCACACTTGATGGGAACACAGCGTTGGCAAGAAAGAACTGCAGATTTGTTATTTTGGCAGAGTAATTTCAGTACTGGCTGATGCTGTAGCCTGGATCTGGCTAAGCCAGCAGGACACTAGGCTTACTCATTTTCCTTGCTGAGCCTGTAGCTGGACTGCTTTAACCTTGATAGGACCAACAGCTGTGCCAGGGGGGTGGCACTGCAGCTCTACTGATAAACCTCCTTTTGTGCAGTCTGGGTATTAACCTTATCAATGTGTGCTTGCCAAGCTGTGACTTTGGTGCAGCTGAACTGATCTCAGTGTTGGAGAATTGTTCCTCCAAACTGTTGTCCCCTTCTCCCCCAGCAAGGCTGCTTTTATACAGCGTTTCCCAAAACCGAGGAGAGTTATTTTTCCACCGAGTGTGTTCTTGCTTGTCTGCTGTTTGATTTAAGGTGTTCCTTTGTGTCCCCACTGAACTGTGCTGTAGCAGCTTTGGGGGTGGGAGGCCACGTGAGTTCTCTCACAGCTGTTTGTACATTTGGCTGTTGAAAACCAGTATGAGGGTGTTCTAGTAAATGCCTCGGTTTCTGTTCATCCGTTCTTCAGATGCTGCAGCTCAGTGGAGTCAGTTAACAGTTTATGAGACTAAGTTTCACTTTTAGATTTACTGCATTTCCCTGGTGCAAAGAATGTTAGGATGCTTGTTTATACATAATTTTTCTTCTCAAGTTTTGAAACAGAAGTAATAATCAAATCTTTCTAGTTAGTTTAAATTAATAAAAACTTGCTTTCATGATAGAAATAGACGGACCTTTTCTGATTTCATGCGCTTTTTTATTTTTTTAAAGACAGACGTTGAGAAATATCTGCTGCTGTGATATTTTCTAATTGGCTCACAAGTTAAGCCAATTTTTGTAGCCTTTTATTTCCTCATAAGAAATTTCTGAGCAAACCTCACTTTGAACCAGGCCCATCTTCTTGGCTTCCTCCTTGCTGCTTATAGGTATAATCTGATTCATTCTCCTTGATAGAGTGGATGGAAATACTGTCTTCATAGCTGTGGGAAAATCAAGGAGAGAAACAGGAGCAAAAGCAGAGACAACTTCAGTAAGAAAAAGCAGTAGATTAGCTTTGGGATAAATAGCAAAGCAAAAAATTATCAAAGGCTTATTTGAATAGGGACAACATTGTTCTGGAAAATGATTGATGAAGAATGGATCAGAGGAGACCAAATGCTCCAGGGAAATAAATCCACTGATAGTCTAACTATGAGCATTTTACCTCTGCTACACTGATAGCATTAGCCATAATTAAAACTCTCATAATCCCACCTTTAGAATCAGATGCAAACCCTGCATACTATCTGGAGAGCTGCTCAACTCAACATACAGTGTTTAAAATTTGTAGAAGTAAAGCCGAAACTGATCTCTGGATTCTGGATTTATTGAGTGTAAGCCAGGAAAGAGCAAATATTTATAATATAAAATGAGAGGAAGAAAGATATTATCACTACCCATCTCCATGCTTAGTTCTCAGTTTTAATGTGCTTTGGAACAAGATGAAATAAATATGTAACACAGAATTGTGATTGAAGGAGAGCAAACAGGTAGCTAAAACCAGAAATTTTCCCTCTCCATAGATTCCTTGTGAATCCCTGGTAACTACAAAATGAAGCAGTCTTTTAAAACTGTACAGTGGTTCTGGCAATGATGCATGGGTATTTATGTAGGAATTGTTTTACCAGAAGTACGGATGGGGGAGGGAGGGATACATGCTATATTATTCCCTCAGAGAAAATAAAAATCAATCCATTCTCATAAATAATATACAAAATTCTCGGCAAGATCTAAATTCAATACACTTAAGATGTCACCAGGCTTCTAGGCCTGACTGACCGAAGAGCTGGCTGGGAAAAGGCTTTATTTAGTTCAGTTGCTGGCAGATCTGGGTGGATGTGATCATCCTTACTGTCTATGGCAGCCTCTGGAGAGAGGACCATTTCTCTTTCTGGACAGCGGAACCATCAGTAAGTCGCTGCAGTGAGACCTCTGGGGCGGGCAGGATGTTGCTCCTACCTGCTTATTCTAGGTGATCAAGCAGAACATCTTGGTGGATGGACTCTAGTGGCAGGTTTTCTACCTTCCACTAAAAAAGTGCCAGACTTGTAGAAACATAGGAGATACCTACTTTGGTTCAAGAGTTGACATGGCAGTGGTTTAACACTTAAAGAGGTTTAATGGGCCAACAGCTTTAGTGATCATATCAAAATTTAGAGCAAGCCCTGTTTACTGGAGTTGGGAGGTTTTAACCTGCAAATCCGATGTTATTTTCCCCATTTTAGATCTGCCTTGTTACTTTTCCTCTGTATTTTCAGAGCAAGATAACTGAACTACAGATCTTTTATGGAAAGGCCATATATACAATGACAATATATTGAATACTTTTCTGGATAACTGGCTAAATCAAGACTTCAGTACATTCACAGATGGGAAAATGCTGAAATTTTCCTTTTGGACTTCAATGCCTTTGTCAGAAATTTCAATTGATTGCTCCATAGCCTTCTTTCTGATATTTGCTTTTAGTTTCTCTCTACTAAAATGTTTTAAAAGCATAGGAATTTACATATGGGGAAAGCCAGCAGAGCCTGGGCTTTCCATCAAGTGTAGTTAGTTTAATGTTTCTGCTGTTTCTGAGACTAATTGCCTGTGATGGCTATCTAGGAGCACATGGGCTCTTTAAATGGGTGTCATGTGCATGTGTTCCTCACTGAACCTTCTTTGAGTGGGAGCTTGTTGAGTTGCGTGCAGAGGTTCTGATTGCTGAGGTCAGTCTCTTGCTATTGGTGCTGCTCTCTGAGCTATTGTTTATCTACAGAAGTTGTAATACAGCAAGTTAAAGTAGTAGATCATTAACTTTCCAGGGGTAATTAAGAAAGAGACAGGGCTCTCTGCCTGTTGGGCGATGACTGCAGTGGGATAGCAGCGGAGCCATCCCCAGCAGGCCTTACAGAACTGCATCTTTCTATGCATTTGTCCTGAATTTCTCAGCTACTCTACAAGCACTGTGTGAACTCCTGCAGAGATGTAGTGTTAGCTCCCTCCCGGTCTCGGTACGCAGCTGATCAGCCTCCTGCTGTCGTCACGCACATGTGCACACACACTCACATGTATGCCACAACAGCCATCCAAACACACACCGCAGCCCTCTCCACCATCTTCACCCGTCTTCATTCAGCTGGCTCTCAGGGCACGGAGCAGCAGCTTAAGAGCTGAGTAGATACTGGCTGTTGCCTCCCAAATATGAGGTGGGCCATCCCAAACAAATCACAGTTGAGCTGTTTGTACTATTTCCTCTGCTCTTAGGTGGGAAGAGAAGAATAGTGTAGTTTCCTCTTTTCACAGCTGCAGGTCCTTAAAGGGTTGGAGGCAGCAGATAACTCCAGTAATTCAAGCTTTGTAGCAAACTAGATTGGGATCAACCAACCTGTTGAAGCCTTCATGGCAGGAACAGGAGGCAGAAGAGGCAGCACAATAACACAAACTTCATTTTCTCAAAACATCAAGATAAAAAAACAATACACTTTGGCGAAATTCTGTCACGTGCATAAGCAGCTGCCTAATTTGAAGCAAGGGAGCAATTCCACTGAAATTTTCTGGCTATCCCATGGAACCACAATTCTGTCTACACTGTATTTCTCCTCCAGCTGTTTTTCTACCCTAGGCGGTCTTCCTAAACTAAGCTAATATTTTCCTTCACTACAACCCACTCCCCCCAAAAAAGCAAACAAATCTCCCTCATCATTTTCTAGAACTGAGTATGTTGCAGGTGGTTTTAATACCGAGTGTTCTTCTGTTTAGAAATTAAAACTTTTTCCCTATCTCCAGACTATCAGATCTGTGAATAATGGACTTTTTTTCCCCTGTACTAAAAACTTACTCTTACAACTATTCAAAGAGACCATGGCAAATACCTGTCTGTCAGTAATCGTCAGGCAGTAATTGATAAAGCCCCAGGTTGCTTGATGCTGTCTCTCCCTTGTCCCCTGAGTTTTTTGTGTCCATTTCTTTCTGCCTATAAATAACACAGAGATAACTAGAGGTGATACTGTCATCTGGCAGCCACCCAGTGAGGCCCTATTTGCTGTAAGTCAGTGCTGAGCTTCTCAAAGAAAAAGAAAGTCTGATGTTAGTTTAAAAAAACCCCAACCAAACAACAAACCAAACCCCAAAACCTCACTGTCTTGTGTTTGCTGTTTAAAGGGAAAGGAACAGAGAATGTTTTATCTTCCCATGTAAGCAAGCATGGACAGATTTTAGTGCTGCAGCTGAAAGCACTTCTCCATCCCTTTTATCACTGGAGATTATGTGGAGCTGTGGGTGGTACTTTCTGACAGAGATGAGAGCCAAGCAAAGTGGCAGCTGAAGCACAGAGAGCGGTTCTAGGTATTTGCTTGTGCAGTGAGCTCCCGGGGCTGGGAGAAGAACCTTCTCAGTACTCCATGCATCTGCTTGAGTCTAATCCTGCATCTCCCTTGACTCTGTGCTCCAGCTGCAACACCGCCATTAAAATGAGAAACCCAGCAGGCCAGAGAGTTTTGTGATGTTTGCCTGTAGCTGGATATGTCTTTTGTTCTATTCTAACTGCCTCTGTGTCCAGAAATGATACAGCAGGGATCTCATGTGCCTATTTGCAGCCCACAAAATATAAATGAGTGCTGATTGAATGGTTGAAACCATAGCAGGTATTGATACTTGTGCACGCCTAGGAACTGAAGCTGTTGTGCAATGATCTCTTCTGGCCAACCAGGCATCCAAAAACTCTAACTAGTTTTCCCACATCTCGTCCTGATGTTTTCTTAGGTGCATTCATACTATTTTTCTGAAGGAGCCTGATCTGGTTAGTATTACTTCATCATATATTAGGATGTGATATTAGGATCATTTTTAAAGATTCTTGAATTCACCAGCTCCTAATTACAGTGAAATGGTCACAATGACTTCAGGAAAATGGCCTCCTTCCACCTTAAAATGTTAGATGGAGTAGCAAAGTTGATTACTTCTTAGTCATCTGGATTTTACTTTTTTTTCCTCTCTTCTCTGCAATGATTTTAACACTCAAACAGATGTAGTTATATATAAGTTATTGAGTTTAACACCCTCTCTGACCTGTCTTTATTACACAGAATCTTACTTTGGGTTTTCTATTAAATATTACCAGAGATATACTAAGATTTTGGAGGGAGCAAATAGTACAAACTTACTCCCCATTTCAGATAGGATCCCAGCCTGAGAATAACTTTGTTTCTGTAGTTTGGATGTAGCCAAGAGCTCATTGTAAACTTAGATAATTGTTTCTGTGCTCCAGGAAAGAAAGGAAAAAAAAAAAAAAAGAAATAAACTTGGAATCAAACACTAAGCATTAAGTTGATCGTTAGGTTGTGATCAGATTTGGGCAGAGTCAAATAATAATCCTTGTCTGAAATTGAACTCCCTGTTCACTGCCCCATATTAAAATTCAGAACTCTGAAGCTCAACTAAGGTAACGGTAACTATTTGCATTAAAATCAGTACATCCATATGATGATTTATGGCGCAGTACCTTCAAACCCTTAATGTGTTCTGTAAAGCTCATCTCCAGTTCTCCCTCCCGTACATCTTGCCCTTAATATGAAGGCAGGCTTACACCAACTGCAGATGTTTCTGTGCAGTCAGGGCTGGAGTGCTGTGGAGGTTTTCTGATTACAATAGATTTCTCATTACATCTAACTAGAACCAAGACGCCAAAGCTGCTACTGGGAAACAAGGAGGCCATGTAACCCACACAACAAAAGGGCAATGGGAGTGGTTGTATTTAGAGGTTATATTTTGACTAGGGGCTGATCCTGGATACCAAAGGAGCTGCCACCTCCTTTCTCCCATCTATATAATCTTTTGATTGTACCAAAGCCATTCCCACCCCAGTGCCTACATGTAGAACACAGCAACAAGATGCACCCCAGGTTCGCTTATACCGGGTTTTCCTGAGGCACTTCTCGTTTACACCAGGGTGGGGAGAGGACAGTCAGAACTTGGGTGGGCTTGAAGAAGGAAATAATAGACTGGGATGAGAAGTGTCTGGAGAAACGTAGGCTCACCCTCATATCCAGCAGGTAAACAATCTTTAGGAGGTGGCTTGAGCTGTTGGCATTTGGGCTAGAGATTTACGGTGTTGGTGTAACTGAAGGAGACTTAGTACTGATGGCATATCTGGTGTGGATGAATCTGTGTGCCTTGGCCTTAACGGTCAGTGAAGATTTCAGTAAAAACAGAGAGTGTTTCATGACACAGAAATTAAATCATTGCTGCTGCTTCCTCCTTTCTGGTTGATATCACCAAAATTCCCTAAGAAATGTTTCCTGAAAAGGGACTCTCCGCTTTCTGTTTCTGCTAATTGCTTGCATTCTATAAAATGAGCAGATAAATGCTTGCTCAACTGAAGCATCTGGAAACACAGCAGTAGTATCTGATTCATCAGAAGGTGAAATTTGCTTCTCTTAATTGCTCTGAGGTAATAAACTGTGACTGTATAGCCTTTGTGACCAAATCCCCAGTCCATGATAAGGAAATATTGCAAAGCCAGGGAATACTTCGAATTTTAGACCGTCTTTTCCTGGAATGATAAGGAAATGGATTTCTTTGTTAAAGGTGGTACAGCTCAGGGATTTTTAATGGTGCATGATGCTGCAAGGACAATGCTGAGACATGCGATTACATTTTAGGAATACAAAGCCCTGTCTGTTAAATGGAAATTGCAATCTAGGACCAACACTTGATTATCATAAGGAAAGGAACACAAATAAGCCACATGTTCTGTAACTTCACAGCAAGTCAGTGGAATGAAGCCCATATCACAGACATTTTCCTTTGCGTAAAGCAGTGCCAAGATAGGAGCATTCCCTTCAGTGCTGTGCAATCCTTGTCCAGAGAAAGAGAAAGAGAGAGACTTATTACCTGTTCAGTTTTGAGACTCAGCTCAGTATAAGCATTGTGACTTGGGGAGGAGAAGGGTTCCTGTTCTTCATAAAGTAAAATAGTGTTCTGTGTACATTGCAGTCTCCCCCAGGATCCTCCTGGCTCTGATAAGCTTCTGTGTCTCGGGGCATCTTCTTCCCAATGTGTGAGCATTCCCTGGGTTCCAACTGTCCTTTAAAGGCCACACAGATGCTCACAAGCTGTAATTGCACTTCCAGATGTAATTGGGAGGTGAGGAGAAAAGGAGGGATGAATTTTGAGGCAGGGGCCAATTTTCTGGCTTTTTCTGTTCATTTTGCATATTGCAAGTAAAACAACAGAAATCAGAGACTAATGCAAAAGATGTTTCTCAAATCACTTTTCAGGAGTGAGAGAAACTATGCCAGAAAGACTGCTTGAGAGTAGAGCACAAAAGTGGGTTTCGTCTGTATAAGTATGAGGTGTGTATATGTGCACATCTCTATCTTTTCAACAAAGCATTTTAGCGAAAGCTGACTAAAGGGAAACTTTGCAAGAAAACAGAAGGCGGCAAGAAGTCAGAGGGCAGTAGGATGGCGCAGAACGATCAGATACTGAGAAAGGTTTTCAGAGGATTTCCCGTAACTTCTCAGAGAAGGCTTACCTGCCTCATCGCTCATTTCAGTCTGGCTGAGCTCTGTGCTGTGCAGCAAAAAAACAGTGAGGAAACAGTAACCCAATACTAGCTCAATGAACTTACATTTGAAGTACATCTCCAGCTCAGTGTTTGGGGGATAAATAATGAATAAAGCTAGAGTCTATAAGAGGGGTAACAACATCTCTTAGAGGAGATCTTATGAAACTCTTTTTTTGTCTGTGCAGTCTGTTATGTAATCTTACTTTTCTCCATCATCTCATGTGTGAGTTTTACACAGTGCCCTAAGAGCTGGATGGTTTTGATTCAGGCAAGCAGAGTACAAATTTATCAGTCAAAACAGTTAAAAAATTATGACTCTCATCTAGGACAGTTTTACTCTCCATAATCATCTTTCCTCATTAAATTCCCTGGAAAAAAATATTAACTTGCTTCTAACAATCTGTTGAGTAGAAACTGGTGGCTTTAAACTACTAAGCAAAATCAGCGGGCAGGTTGTTGCAGGCTGTACCTTGCTGTAAACCTGATATGCTGTATTATGTTGAATCATTTGTCAAAAAGGAAGCTTTCAATGTGGCAGCAGAGGTCTGCCTGCTTCTGTTAAAGTCCACAGAAAATTTCCCTTTGATTTCAATTGTGATAAACACTGTTACGGTATCTGAGGGAAGTCCTGGTGAAATGAACTGGAGTTACTTCCTCCTGACTTGGTGGGAGCTACGGTATCTTGTTAAAGAAATCAGTGCAAACTTTGCAGTTCGTGCTAAGCTAAGGTTTATGTGGTTTGAAATGATCTGTGCTGACCAGAGTGCATCACCACACAGCTGAATGCTGCAGAGCCCGCGCTGAGGTTTGGGTTCAGCACAGCACGTTGGTGCAGCCTGAGGCTCATGAGTCTGATGATTCTGAGCAGTCATAGTGTAAGACATACTATGGCTTCTCTATCAACTTGCCTCAAAACCAGTCAGTCTGTGGCTATCCTTCTGAATTTAGTCCTTTATTAACCCATTGATTAAAAAAAATAGGAGACTGCTCAGACAATTGCAAAAAGCCTTTGTTAATTAAAGCGCTGATCATGCAGCACTTTGACCAGAAAGTGTCCCAAGGAGACAGGTAGATGTTGCATCCTGAGCCAGCTGCTGCCTCACATCTCCTGCTGTAAGGGATCTCTCTATTCCCAAGGATCTATTTTTGTTGCAGAGATGTTTCCATGTTAATGATATTAGCAGCTGGATTAAATTCTCCTGGAAACTAGTACGGGCTTGTTGCCCAAACATTTCTAGATGTCTTTCAGATACCTCTACATATATTTGGCTTCTCAGCCTGGGCAGCACCCATAAGCATTTTAAATTAAGTTCATTCTAAAGATGATTACATTTTTTGGCTCTCTAAGCTTTTGTTGGGAGTAGAAGAGTTCTCTGAGAATCTTGGTATAAGGTTTGGCGCTACCGTGCATACGACCAGGATATAAAACACTTGCGATGTTGTCTAATTATGGTGTGTGTCAACACTCACATATCTGTTCTGCTGAGATTGTATTGCATAGGCTTTACCATCCTGTTTAAATACTGCCTACATCAGGCTACTTACAGGTGCTTTTTCTTGGAATTAGCAGTGTTATGTCATATTTTCATGTTTATCCTAGTACATTACAGAGAAGGGGATGCTACCAGGCAGCCTGCCATGAATGCTACAGGACAGGATAGAGAAGCAGAGTGGGTGTAACACAGCTGGTAGGATCCAAAGCTAAAATTCTGCACTGAGCAAGGTCAGGGAGAGGAAAAGGCAGGTGAAAGCTGGAGAGAGAGAGAAAGAGGGAGAGAGAGAAAGAAAGCTCAGCAATATCTGATTGAAAGTAGGTAGCAGAAGATTCATAATGACCAAAACAAGTCCAAGACTTCATTGACTAATAGTTGAAAGCAATATTAACTGTACCATACAAAAGTATTTGGGTTCTATCATTGTCATGGCTCAAACCAGAACAATCTGTGATGGAAATATTTGTTGTATAGCAGTTGTCTGGGAAATTAAAGCAGTCCATGATTAATTGGTTCCTCACAGTATCTCTGCATGTCTCTGGTAAGAGAGAACTCTATCCATAACTAGTCTGGAGGTGGACAGTGCTCTTAGGACTTTCCATTACATCCACCTTTACTGACTTTCTCAAAGTAGCTTTGTGTCAGGCAAGTTTTTTTCATTCTTAACATCTTTCTTATTTCTTTATTCTTCATCATATCACTGAAATGAGCTCTCATTCCCTCGGAAAAAGAAATTTCACTGCAATTCAGACATCTTCTATAACACAGTATCCTACAGCCGAGTCAGAGGTGCCATGTCCTACCAGCCCAAGATACTTGAACCAGTAAGTGTGTTTCTTGTTCGATATTGCACTGTAAGTGGTGTGAAACATGACTCGCTAGGGTTTTTTATGTCTCTTGAGTGCGTGCCGGATGCTTCCATCTTGTTGAATCAGTTGTCTTTCTGAAGTCTGCCTTCATCCACTTCTAATGAAAGATACACAACGCAGGAGTTTCTGGTTGTAAAACAGTCTGTTGCAGTGAGAATTAAAAGATCTACTAGTCCAAGCCACAGCATTCACCCGCAGATTTTCTGTTTGTCTTTGTCATTAGAATGGTTTGTTGCTGTACTATATAGAAAGGTGATTGTTACGGTTGACAAAGTAAATACATATATCTATAAGATGATTATAGTTGAATCATAAATCAGTTTCAGTTTCTATTACTTTGTGCTTTTGGCTTGTGCCCTTGCCAGCAATGAAGTGTTTAAATACTGAATTGAAAACAGAGCTTAAATTGTTATTCTTTTGTTTATGGACTTCTACTTGCACATGAAAATTTGCACTTTTAAGTTCATGGAGATGTAGTTCCACTACTTGATTCCAGGTAAGACAGAAATTTGTTCAGACTTGATGAAATTTGAGTGATGGAATTCTTAGAACATCCTCATGTGTGTTTGTTAGGCTTACAGCTGCTGATAAGCAGAGAAGGCATAGGAATGTTTATGCTCATATTACTTAGAAAATGATAATGCTATCGCAGAACCAGTGCTGTAGAGATTGGAAGTAACCTTTGGAGGTCATCTAATCCAAGTCACCTGCCCAAGCAGGGCCACTTAGAGCCAGTTGCCCCAGACCATGTCCAGACAGCTTTTGAATTTCTCCAAGGATAAAGACTCCACAACCTCTCTGGGCAACCTGTGCCAGTGGTTGGTCACCCTTCTGGTAAAAAAGTGTTCCCTGTTGTTCAGAGGGAGCCTCCCATGTTTCTGTTTGTGCCCATTGCCTGTGGTCCTCTCACTGAACACCAGCAAAAGAAGCCTGGCTCTGTTCTCTTTGCACACTCCCTTCAAATGTTTATATATGTAAATATAATAAGATCCCACTGAGCCTTCTCTTCTCCAGGCTGAACAGCTTCAGCTGTCTCTGCCTTTCCTCCTCACAGGAGAGATTCTTCAGTTCCTTAATCATCTTTGTGGCCCTTTGTTGGGCTCTCTCCAGTATGTCCATGTATGCCTTGAGCTCGGGAGGTCAGAAATGGACACAGCACTCCAGGTGTAGCCTCACCAGTGCTGGGCAGAAGGGAAGGTTCACCTCTCTTGACCTGGCAGTGCTTTCTGTAGTGCAGCCTGGGATACCATTCGTGCCTTTGCCACCAGGGCACATTGCTGGCTCATGTTCAACTTGGTATCCACCAGGACGCCCAGGTCCTTTTCCGCAAAACTGCTTTCCAGCTGGTGGCCCCAGTGCACAGGGTTGCTCCTCCCCAGGTGCACAACTTTGCACTTTTCCTCTCCTTGTTGATCTATGTGAGGTTCCTGTCAGCCCAGTTCTCCAACCTGTCAAGGTCCCTCTGATTGGGAGCACAGCCCTCTGGTGTATCAGCCACTCTTCCCAGTTTGCACCATCTGCACGCTTGCTGAGGGTGCACTCTGCCCCACCATCCAGATCAGTCACTGGGCTGCACCCAGTATTGGTGCCTCGGGAACACCACTAGTTGCTGGCCTCCAACTAGGCTTCATGCACACCTCGAAGTCTGTTCATCCAACCTGTACATCAACAGTTTCTCTATGAGGATCTCATGGGAGACAGTGTTGAAAGCCTTACTGAAGTCCAGGTAGGCAATGTCCACGGCACCCCCCTCAGCGACAAAGACAGTCATTTCATCATATATCAGGTTGGCAAAGCAGGACTTCCCCTTGGTGAAACAAGGGGATTCTTACACACTTCAGTTCTCTGAACAAGTGTGAAGTCTTGATAAGATACATTGTGATGTTGGAAGAAAGAGAGCAGGGACAGAGATCGCTTTTTGCCTGATAATCTGGAGTCTGATCCTGACCCATGTTACCATGCAGGGACCAGAAATTTTTGCTAGGCTGGGTTTCTTGAAAGGGCATATTTTAGGTGCCTGTGTGAGGTATAAACCATATACATTAGTAGGATAGGTTATACTTTCAGTTTAAGCCATGCCTTTGTCACCATTTTCTGTCCTAAAGACAAGCCAGTCTCTGAAACCATGACTTTTGTAGCTACCCTTACTGGTGTAACTGGTGCCAAAAAGGGTTGTGGGATTTCATGGCTGTATCCTGAAACTGAGGAAACAAAGGCTCAAATTTTTTAGAAAACCTGGGGGAACCAGAGAGCCCCTGACTGGCTTTCCTACAGGAGGCAGCATTTTTCTCCTCCCAGTGCAGCAACAGGAGACATATTTAGTGTTCTTAGCTTTTCTGCATCAGCAATCACAGCTGCCCCTTGATGCCTCCCACGGTGCCACCTGCACGGTCACGGCACACTCCTTCACCCTGATGTCTTCATCTTCCAATTCCCCTTTCCCCACTGCTTTCTCATCACATCAGAGAGCTTCTGCCTTTGTCAAATATTAATAAGAAGACCACATTTCTATTAAAACCATTGTTGTTTTTTAAGAAGTGCTTGAAGCAACCATAGAAAATTCTGATCACTTCTCAGAAATGAGACTGAATTACAGAAATGCCTTCATTTACTGGTGAGCTTCAGCATCAGTGCAGCCACCATGGCTGTGCAGGGGATGTAAGGACAGAGCGTGGCAGAGCTGTGGGAACACCACACTTTAATGAGTTGCACCACAGCAAACAAGCAGTTGCATTTTACAAGGCTCCTTGCTTTTGTTTAGATTATAGCAGCTCAAATGTGTAACCCAGAACATTTATTTTATGAATTAAGCTTGCTGAAGGAAAGGGCAAGAAGTCACTGGAGAACTTTTTTAATATCCTACTCCCAAAAGCTGATCAGTTCTCTGTGTCTAAACTTAGGTTATACAGGAAGGTGTAGAAATGGACAGAGAAACATGAAGTATGGTGACACAATGCTCTCCCAAGCTAAATAAGTTTGCTTGAAAGCAACCTCAGAAGCAAGTTTTTCAGCACAGCAGTGGTTTATGCAGTGAAAACTATTCGAGGATGCCACGCTTCTGTGCAAGGCCTTCACCTGAAAGGAACTCGCCTTGCAGCTGGAAAACTAAAGCAGCATGGTTTCAAAGAGATGGGGAAGATAACCGGAGGGCACTCAGCTTCAGGGAAATCTGAAGACCAGACAAATGCTAATGTTAACAGAAGAAAGGCACTGTTAAAAACAACTGAACATAAGGGTCCTTAGGATTCTGTTACAGCCCCAGACACCAACACTGCTTTTGGAAGGATCGCTTTGTTTCTTAGTGTCTTACATACTTGGCCAGAAGCATTGACCTTCGCAGGGGACTCTTCAGGCACAAACCAACAGTTCTTAAAGCAGTGGAGCCATGGGACAGCAGAATTGTGCTTTGCATGAATGACAGTGTGCCTGTGTATGCAAGAGAGACAGGAGGCCTTCCCTGGCTTCTGGAGGGAGAAGTAATGCTGGTAGTGAGGAGGATGGTGAAAGTCAGAGGAAGGCCATTTGCCTCGCTTTCTGTCAGGCTTCTGAGGATGCTACACTAAGCATGTGCTTGATACTGGGAAAAGCAGATGCGGGTGGGGATGGACACGTAGGCAGGAAGGATCTTTCCAAGAGTGGGAAGCTGACTCTGTGATGGTGCCCTCAGTTTCAAGGGAAGGCTGAGTCCCTGAGAGTTTTTTTGAAGTGCTCCCAGATCCCTGCCTATGATCAGATGTGGTATTTCATGGCTTTATTAGAGGCTTTGATTAGCAGGTGCTAAGGAGTTTAGCTCCAATGCTGAAAAGAGATATATTTGTTCAAAAAGTAAAATACTTATTTGGATTTTATTGTTATTCACACAGCACTCTTCTGAGACATTTAGATATGTCTAGTGGTTTATTGCAGTATGTGTAGGATGAGCCATGATGTCTGTGTCAGTATCAAAAGTTACTGATGGCTTATGACTGAGCCTTCCACCCCCAGGAACAAGCAATATGTGACAGTTTAATTGAGAGATTTCACATGCTAGTAGAGATGAAATCCTGGGAATGGTGAGCAGAAGCTCTGAATAAAAAGGCCAAACCAAGGAAAAATATGAGCCTTTAACTATGAGTTCACTCTGTGATTGGCAGAGTAAAGGATCTTGGGAATCAAGTTTGATGATTCATCAAATCACGGACTATGTCTTTAGCTTGCAATGTAACTGTAACTTGGAATATAGTCAGAAACAGTGTCTTAACCCGCTCCCTACTGCCTTCTCTTCAGCAGAAAAAAGCCGGTAATGTCAGTCTTGTTAAGAGAAGCTGCAGAGCATGAGTGACAGATTTGATTTTTGTGTTGCTTCTCTCAAAATCTAGCTGCTAATGGAGGTCAGAGCAAAAAACTACTTGCTCCTGAGGAAACCAGCTGTGCAGGCCACCTCATGTCACATGAGAGAGGGGCAGCACTGACTCAGCCCCTCTCCTGGGCCCTGGGATGTTTGCAAGAAGTATGTCAAGCCAGCGCCTAGTTTGGCTGCTCCCAGCTGGGAACCTCATCCAAGCATGAATGCTGGAGTTATACTGGTCTGCCAGGCCTGTGAGTTGGATTTGTTCCTGTTTTGATCTGTTTGAATCTACTAGAGTTGGTCAAGGACAAGTGTGACATTATACCAGCAGAGCTGAACGTCAGGTTTGAGGATAAGGGGAACAGGGAGGTAGGGGTAAAAGAAGGGAAGGAGCCTCCTTCCTCCATATTATCAAGCAGATAATGACTTCTTCCCCAGACACAGGGGATCAAAGACTGCCAGGATTAATGAGGCTTCACTTCCTCTACACTTCATAAAATAAAGCTTTCATTTTGAGGGGTGTGCACATAAAGCAATGAGTCATTTTTCCTCATCTTACTATTAGGCACTTAAGAATCTACTATATCAACAATGTGCTCTGTGCTCTTCCCAGTGGTGCTTTGACCCCTACTGGCACCTCTCCTTGGCACTGGCAAGGAAAGCGCTGGCCTTGACTTCCAGGCACACGGCAACTGCAGTTTGTGCCAAAGGGCAGTGCCTGGAGCGGGACACAGAGCACACTCCTGGTTTCACTCTGCATTGGCTGCAATCTGCAGGAAATGGTTCATTTGTGACAGATGCAGAAAAGACCAGAAACTCCCTCCTCCTATTTCAACTGAAAAATCCAGCTCCATTTTCTTTTCTGAATCCAAGCCCATCAAATGAAGCATTCTGGCCAAGATGCTGATTTTACCCACTGACCACAAATAATAGTAGGAACAATGTACTAGTGGTCCTCTGTGATAGTTCCAAAAGACTGTGGCCTCTTCCTTGTTTTTAACAAGCATATTTGTGCTCCAAACCTCATCCACAGGAATGAAAACAGCATCAGCTTAAATTCAGGTGGTGTGAGCATCAATGGCTTCATCTGAAAAAAAACAAAATTTGCTTAAATTTCTAAGTATGCTTTAGCAGCCAGCTACATAAACCTTTCTTTCCCCACCCCCAACACAGCACAGATCTTGTGTCACATGAGTGAAGTAGGCTTGATGCTTGGTGATCAAGATCCCAGCTGTTCCAGGATTTTCTCTTGGGTGGGAAGGGACTTGCAAAGTAGTCATGTTTGTGCAGGGATGTATTAAGTCAAGAGCAGCGAGAAGAACTCGGTGTTTGTCCTGGCATAACAATGACTTGGCATGGGCTTAGTTCTGCTCAGCGGCTTCGTTTCTGAGGCCAGCCTGTAAGCTCAGAAGGAAAATATCTAATCAGCTGGTCCAACTGCTGTAGGGCAGTTTCTTTTTAAAAACTGCCATCAAGTTATAACATGTGATTTCTCTTCTAATGAAATAACATCCCCACCCTTAAATCATAATTTAAAGACACAGAGATTCTGATGAGCCTTTTATAAATAACATTCATGAAATCATTCACGTGTCATGACTGTGCTGGAGGTTGTAATCTGTTCTTTTGAGAGGAAGAGGCCGAGACAGGATTGAGCGTGCGTGTGGTGTCACACCAGGGAAGTGTGATGCATAAGAGTGTTGATTTGTGGTACATTTTTTGCATCCCAGTCACCTGAGCTGGAACCAGTCATCTGAGCTGGAAGAGTTACAAAGCTCACAAGCTGAGTTCATGCACAGCAATTTCAAGGGCTATCTGTGCAGCACTTTTTTTTTCTTATTTCCTTTTCCAATGAAATAATTTTTAAAAAGTAGAAATCAAGCAATAATTGACATTGCAAATTGTAAATTAGTGATAATGGTGAAAGCAGGATTGCTGGGGACGCGAAGTAGATGGCAGGGTACAACAGAGCAAGCAAACTTGAAAAGGAATAGGTTTACAACACCCTCTCTCAGTCTTGCTTAAGCCTGCCTGTACAGGGGATCAGCAAACTTGTGAATCCCAGCAGCCCCCTATGGCTTTCAGCTAATTATTGAAATGGTGTCCTTTGCTGGCAGAGTGCCAGCAGTGGGAGGTCCCCAAGTAACTTGTGTCATGTTTTGCTGACCATGTTCCAGCAGCATTCAGGGAGATTTCCTCACAGAGCACTCACAGCTGTGCTGGTCATCAGTTGTGCTGCTCCCCACTAATTTGTGGCTTATTTCTAGGCCTCCTCTTGGGACCTAGTGTTCTCATAACTGATGCACAACTGAGACCTGAAGGAAACCGAATTTCTCATTCCAGACTTCAGTTTTAATCCACGTAGAAACAAAATATTCTTCCCTCAGCTCCAAAATATAGAGACCAGCTGATGAAGATCTGCCAGGTAATATGTCAAACTCAGAGCTGATCACATCACCTAAAGGGATGTTTGTGTGTACCAGCAGCAGCAGAGAGCAGACAGCTTTGTATTATACCCGTTAATGACTTTCCAGTGAAAACCAGTGGCTCATCAGTATCTGGAGGGGCCACCTAAGGAGCAGGATGCTGGTACATCTTTGCCATAAACTTGGAAAACTTCTTGAAAGAGAGGGCAGTGTTAGGAATGGCAGTTTCCCTTGAAAGAAAAATTCAAATTTCTATAAATCGTATGTTCTAACACAAAAACTGAACTAAACCATATGCCTCTTCTACCCATTTTTTCCTTCTTCATCTTGGTCCATTGTTTTTCAGAGGTCAAGTTTGCCTCAGGCTACTGTTTCTTTCCTTTTTCCTTTAATTGAATTGATTCTTTGTTTTCTTCTTGGAAAAGGCCGCCCTCTTCCTACCCCCACATTTTTTTACCTCCTTTCCCCTTTCCTTCTTGAAAAGTGCAGCTGAAAGTGCTAGCACTACCACATAGTGCCTGCTTCTGAGGTAGGAGAGACCACTAGAGACTGGGATGCAGGAGAGCAGAGGTGGGATTTCCATCCCTGGCCATTTACAGCATGGACGTGTGTACCCTAAGCTCCCTTTCTATAAAGTAGAGAGAAATAAGCATTTTGAGAGCACAAATGCTCCCAGGTTTGTTATAGTATGCTAGATTATGTTTTAAGTTGAGATGAAACACACCTAGACTCTTTTGTGTCCAGCTCACTCAGGGTCGTGATTCTATTTAATCAATACCTCATTCTTTGTGTCTACTGCTGACCTAGTGGATGACTTGGGCAAGGCAGTTGCCAGTCTGGAAAGTGGAATAATGTGATTTTACTAAAGACTGTAATTCGGTTAACTTTTACTTTGCCTACAGCAGGATTTGGCTTAGTGCAGTACTGTTATCCTATGTTACTTTTCCCTTCTTTTTTAATCTTTGGAGGCTTTTGCAATAGGAAATTGTGTCATTTCTTTAATTGGCAAGGACTGCTCCAACATCTGCAGCCACAGGGATCAGAGCTGGAGTTTAAGACCACTCTCTTTACAGGCCACAGCTTCCTTTGTCCAGAAAGCAGCTAAACCCCCTCTTTCCAGCAGGCTGCTGCTGTTTTAAGGAAGACAGCAAGAGGATGTTGAGTGCTTTCCTCTTTGTTTAGCAGAAATTTCCTGTCCTCACTAGTGGAGGACACCAGTAAGGTTCACTGCATCAAAACAGCCCTCCAAGCTGTGGCAGGTCAGAGAGGTGGTAGGCAGCAAACTGGCCATGGTTTGCCCTTCGGTTCTTGTCTCCTTGAGGGACGGTGAGGGTAGGTCAGTTGGAAGGATCAGCAGGTCCCATAGTGCCCAGAGTAACGCAGTTGGGCAAGAACACCTGAACTCAAAGTGCTAGGCATGGGTGAAGGGCTGAAAGAACGCTCAGCAGAAAGCCTGCCTGGTGCAGTGGCTTTGGTGATGTTACCAGATTTCTCACTTTCATTATGTAATCATAACATTTAGTGATATACAATTTTCAGTCTCTTCTCAAAAACAAACAAACAAATCCCCTTTGACAAAACCAAAATTTGGCAAGAAGAAAAAGCTGGAAAATACAAACGATCAAGTCTGAGATTCCAGAACAAGAAATTCTGTTTGCCAGGAGAATCCAATATTAACTGTAAAGTTTCACATTTTTACTCAATCCTACCAATTTCTAGGGTCCAGCCTCCTCATTTTGTTGAGTGTTTAAGACGCATCAAGGTCACTTCATGATATTTTCTTTCACACTCATTGCTTTATCCCATTTTTTAATTGCATATAAATCTGAGGTCACCAGATGCAGCTGTGCTTGCTTTTGCACAATTAATGATCTTCAGAGTAGCACAATTTAAACCAATCTGCTCTTTTCATCTGTGTGGAATTTTACCCAACAGCCTTTATATTCTTCACTTTTTCATCCTACAGCTTTACTGAATTCTTCTTTTGCCATGCAGTCCTCTGCTAGGTTGCATTCTACCATGCATGGTTTCCCCACAGGAACATCCTGACATATAAAGGCAGGGGTTCTTCAGCCTCCACTGCAGTGACTGATTGGGTTTACAGCCTCTGTAAATTGAGGTGCTGGTAGTGTCCAGCATGTTCAGTTCCATGCTTGACAGATGAAATAACAGAACATTTGGTTGTTAGTTTTCTTAATGTGCTTCTGGTACAGAATGTACCCAAGGGCAAGATCCCGCTCAGTCATTGTTACGGTGACAGCTCGCCGTGGAGGCATTTGCAGGGTCTCCCTGGTCTCTCACCTCTTCCTGAAAGGCAAGAGAGCTGCACAGTTCAAAGCACCCACGGTTAGCGGGTGCTGTGCTGTTTCAGCAGTGTGCCATCTAGCTCATGTATGTTAGACCACAGACACGAAACAACCTGCACCTGTCAGACCATCAGCATTTAACTATAAGGCATGATGGTTCTGGCATTGAGCAGTGGACTGTGGGGCAGCATTTCTAAGCTTGTCAGTCAGTTAGGTCTGCAGGAACTTTTTTTCTGTTTAGCCCAAAGGTTTACAACTTTCAAAGTATGCTGCTCAAAAAACCTCATGTTGTGATGGTGTGAAAAAAAAGCATGAGGAAAAACAGCTTCTCAATGCAAACCCCTTTGGTTACATCTCTCCTTTCACTTCCTTCCCATCACCTGAGCAAAAAGCAAACACAGAACAGCAAGGACCACAAAAGCACTTGTAGTGCAGAAAAGCTGCTTATAGGTCTCACTCATCTGACTAGTTGAGTTCATCCTACTGGTGCATTCAAGCTAAAGGAGATGCAGAAGATGTTTTCCATTTCCTTATATTTTTGGCAGCTGCACACATTAAAAATACAGATTGGAGAAGAGGACATAGCCTAAAACCATTGAGGACTGCCTAAATTTCGTGTTACAAAGTGACTGAGTTTTCCTTGTGTCATTTGGGAGTGGGCACCAGGGCAGGCTGTGTCTGTTAGAGTGCTTTCTCCGGTTACGTTTGAGCTTGTGAGTTCAGTTTTAACTCCTAATAGTTAGCCCTGCTTGCAGAATTTACTCTGCTCTGATTCACAAATCCCTTTCCTCTGTAGAGTTATTTCATTTTGTGGAAATACACTCTAAATATAGGTTAGAACAGTTAATTCCAGCTGAAGTGGAGAGTAGACTCCATATTGGGACATATACTGGTGTAACTATTTTGACCAAGTAACTGTAGCAGTATAAAACCAGGCTTGATTAGGCCCAAAGTAAGTATGGAAATTCATTGATAGCGGCCAACCTTGTAGAACAGTTTGTGCTTCAACTCCCAGTTCTTGCAGTTATCTTTTTTCAATTGTCACCTCGTAAGGTTCATAAGACTGAAAGTGAAAGGCTTAGAAGACAGGGAGAACTTAATGTGTTTTTATTGTAGACAGACCTCTGATATGCTTTTATCTTTGAGACAACTAAAATGGTTTAAATGTTTGCTTGCTGATTTTCCTGTCAAGGCATAGGGTGGATTTGGTTTGTTGCTGTGCTGGGCCCATGTTAAAGCCATGGAAAGGGATGGTGTACAGAGCTGTTAGGAGACAAGGCTGAGAGCAGTAAGCTCAATAAAAAGGAATGTCCCAGCTGAATGACGAGTTGGTGTTGAAGTCTTTCTCTTCTAACCCACAACCAAATCTCTGACTTGCCCTCTGCTAACTGGCAGTCTTGTGATTAAAGGAGCAGTTTGGCTTGTGGATAAGACTTAAGATCCTAGTACAGATGAAGCCTTTCGTAACAAGTTTGATCTCACTGTGGGAGGGCTAGTGCCCGCTCTTCCCACCTAATATCAACAAAAGAGTCTAAGCTTTATGAACAGATCATTGTTTGCTAGTGTCAGCAGTTTTTAGACAAAAGCAATAGTCCTTAGCACTTCTGAAGATCTGCTGCTGCTGTCACACATAGGATTTTCTTGATCGACACCCCAAACTATACGACTCTGAAAGAAAAGGCAGCTGCGTGTGAGCTGATGCTGGATCTGATGTCAAGTAACAGCCCTGCAGGTCAATCTGTTCCCATCAAATGCAGATGGAGCAGATGACGATCCTGAGTCATGGGTGTTACGATGAAGCCAAGACTCATGGCAGTCTGCAGCTTCTGGGGAAAACAATCACAGTTTGCACTTGCACACAAACTATGCAATGTTTGGGTCTCCCTCACAGCGATCTAGGAACAGGATTTGGAGCCATATGTTGTTTCTAGAATATGATCAGAACTGTGCCAAAATCTTTTTTTTTTGCTCAGAGCTGGGCTCAGAGTCCCCTCTTCACACCCATTTTTTAAGTTTCATTCTTGAAAAAAGAAATGTCTACAAGGAGAAGAAAATGCTTTGTTACCTATATGACTCTTGACAACCTCTTGCTTATTCAATTGCAGAGCATGTTCAGCAAATGTCACTGAGTCAGCCTCAGCAGGCTGCCATGTGAAATTGTCCTTTAAAGTCCTGCTAGATGTATACAAATTGTCTTCTGATGAAGTTTGGAGCAACCCAATGTAGCATTCCAGAAATCCCTTTAATTGCATTCTGATATTCAATATTTTCTGCACCAGAATCTTTTAAAAGTCACGTACTAATACTCAGCCCCTCTTTGAGTGCCTTTTAAGTTTGTACCCCAGTGACAGAAAAGTTCTGTTATGTTAACCTTCTTCCAGGACTCTGCAGCACACATTCTTCTTTTATACTAAAACAAAGAACTCTTTCAGAATAATAAAATAAGTAAATGTTTATATTAAAATAAATGCAGGAAAATGAGAGTCCTTGTAGAGTTCATAGATAGGACATCTTCCTGAGTATTTTCAAATTAATATCAAATTCCTTCTCAGACCAAACTGTATCTAGTAAAAATGCCAGTGTAAAATAGGGATAATAGCTTCACAATGGCTATGTTCCTGGAATATGCCACTTCCTGACCTGTGTAATTAATTTGTTTCTGCACCTTCTCTCTTATTTCCTTCTCACCCTTATTTTGACCAAATCTGGATGATATTGTCTTTCAGTTCTCTCTACGCTTTTTGCTCTGGGGTTCACTGCAGACACCCCAAAGTCAGATCTTCCCATTTTCATATTGTCTGTCTCTTCAAACATTTTTTTTGCCTCTCTGGACCTATATGTGTTTAACCCTGCTCTTAAAATATTAAAGCAGTGTCCTTTTCATTATAACTTAGCTAAAAGTGCTGTATATTAGTTTCATTGACTCTGTTCTATAAAAAGCTGTTATAAATATAGCTTTTTCCAAAGGAAGTATAAGCAGGCTAAGAAATTCAAATCTGTCAGGTATAAGTATAAATATCCACCTATATTAAACGTAATCAGGAAACTGTGAATAGGAATATTTACCATGTGAGTAATTTCAGTGTGTGATTTACTAGAGCTAGACTTTGTGCAGGTTTTATGCTGAATGTGATCTCAGTAGGAGTGAGTGGCACAAACAGTGCGACCTAGAGTGAAAATAGGAATAATGTTCAACTTGTCTATGGCATAGCAGCAGGATTTCCCTTCTCTCCAGCATGCTTCCTGCTGCTTTTTCCAATAATTTAAACTAGCTGATAAGGGTTATTCTTCTGGCACATTTTTCAAGCCTAGTTGAGTTCAGTACTATTGAATACTTTTTTCCTGTGGTAATGTTGAATTCTTCTTTGCTTATTCTTATCTTGCTCTTTAATCTCTCCTCCAGACCATTCATTCTGACTATTGGTTAAAACACCAGGAGGATTCCTTCAGGAGAGGAAGGGCCTCTGTAGTCAAGAGGAGTTTCAACTCGTATCTGAATGATTTGTGTGCTAACCAGAATCAGCACGACTTTGCATACCCAAGCTGCTTTGGCTGAACAGCTGCTGGATGGTTTATGTATCCACCTGGCTTGAAAAACTTGCATGGAAGACAGGATGCATGTGCACGTGGTATTTACCTCAGGTTACATTATAACTTCCTTTTCCCAAATAGGTGAGTGGCATGTGTTCTGATGGGCTTGGCACTAAGGCAGTGCAGCAATACGTGTCTGAATATTCCTGGTAACAGGGCTTGAATTAAACGTTCTGTTTTCTACAATCAATAAATTATTTCCTTTTTCCTATACTCAATCAACATATAAGCACGTAATCCACCTTTGAACCTTGTTATCTGTTGCTAAGATGCAGATGTCTCCAGCTGCTGCCAATTCCTGGCATTTCTATTGCAGCATAGAAACAGCCTGTCAGGGAAACACTTGACAATATTCTCTTCTGCCACTTTTCCTCACACTGAGTCAGTACCACAAAGAATATGTTTTTTCCAGTCTAGCTTTTTTTGGTTATAAAGCAAACCCTTTTTCCATTACTGTTCTGGTGCTTAAGTCCTCTCTCCAACTAGTGAACATACAGATCTCCAGAAATGGATATGGGTTAACTGAAAACGTTAATTAGAATGGGGCATTTGAATATAGGAAGAAAGGAAAATGTAAGTGAAATGTAAACTACTTTTGCATATTAGTGAAAGTGACACTAAAAATGTTTAGACTTTGAAGGGCACCAGATAGAATAATTCAATTAGGTATGAATTTTGGATGTGGGCTGAAAATAGCTGAGTCTGGAGAAAGCTGGACTCAAGTCCTGGTTAAAGACTTCAGCTTGGAATCTGTATCTTAAAATCTTCCATCCAAAAGCATTTCAGCTCAGCCTCAGTCAGCCTAGGCTGCAGAACACTGGGGTACATTTTGTTACTCGCTGTGTTTCTCCCGTCTCCTGGATCGAGGGGAATTCTCAGCATTTCAGTACTTCGTAATGAGATTATTGCTTAAAGGAAAGTTTCACGTGTCCGGATGTGCTTCAAAATCCCCTGGGATTTAGAGGAGAAAATGATATTAGTATCAATCAGTACTCTCAAAGACCATCACGGTTCTGCGAAGCTGCCAGCTGAGGTGGCTTTAGAGCCCCATGTTTTGCAGAAATCGACACAGAGAAAGATGCCCGCTTAGTTTACTGAGCTTTAATGGAGCTATTTTGGGATCTGGAACTCCTGCTCATCCGCCACATACTTCTAGGCTAAATCATTCTCTCACCAGATTTTTTTCAACTAAGCTATTCTGTCTCTAATGGATTGTGGGAATTGTAGAGTAATTCTCAATTGAATGAACAGAGTCCCAAATAAGTGACTTATTGCTACATAGATCCCTGGCTTTATGTGTATTTCTGCTATCAGATCATACAGTCAGGCTATGTGTAGGCTAAAGAGAAGTTTGCTGTTTCTCTTGTTCCCAAGCGTATTGCCTGAAGCCTCTCCCATCTGCTTGGCAAAGACGAGATGGTGTCTCCCTGGACACCGTATCTGGAATACAGTCTTCTTTCTGCAGACTTAAAGAACTATTACAATAGTAAAGGCACTTGTGAGTCAGATTTAGCCAGCAGGACACTCGCTTCTGGTCTGTCATTTCTTCCTATAGAAGACATTGAAAGCCCAATGAAATAGTGGGTATTACCTCAACAGCCAAGCAGCACTGTAATAGGAGTTAAACAGAGATCCAGGGTGCTCATGGCTGCCAAAAGGAACAATGGAGGGAGGGAAGGAAATGTAGTCCAGGTAGTGTAGTCACAGCTGCTGCAATTTGAGACGTGGTATCTCCCAACAGGGGTGCCAACATGATGAGTATATCTGCTTGCACAGGATGGAGCTGTGAGCAGGAAGGAGCTGGGACAAAGTCAGTTGTAGTTCTCTGGAATGGGAGAAGTCCAGGTGTGCGGAGGAAGAAATCTTAAAATCCAAGCTGACTGACACAGCTGCTGACCAATGTTTCATGTGGGCAATAAAGAGGGTTAATATAACCTTAATACGACGCAACTGCAGCAAAGCTTTACCCCACCCTCAGCAGGACCATTCCTATAGAACACGACTGTGCTCTAAAGGGAAAAAAAAGCCCGCATGCCACCTCTCTGACCAAGATCAATGTTTTTTTCTCTCCCTCTTGGGAGCTTTTTTTTGACATATAAATCCATTTGAGCAGTCCTGAAATGTCCCAATAAGGACAAGTTTCACCAGGGCTCGGACCCTCCTTGTACACAAAGTTGTCTTCAAGACTCTTTGCAGTACAGGTTCTTGAATGAGAGCATTCTTTACCTTGGGAAAGCTGGTGAAGATTTTGTAGTGTCTGTCAGTATGGAAGGCAGCCTCTTGACCGAACTGCACACGTGTAAATTTTGACTGGTTTTACACTTTTTCAGCTCTCTGCGTATGAACCCAGGTTCTTTCTACACAACAGCAGAAGCCTCTGAGGGAAAAGGAAAGTTACAACAATATCCTGTTAGAAATCTTTTAAGATTAACCAAAATAGCTTAATCACAAATCGTGTTGTGGCAGTGTTAAAATTCAGTTATTCTTACTAAAACAGATGAGTGAAAGGAAAACTTGGGATCTTTTACAGATTGAAACTCCTGTCTTCAGCTGCTGTGTCTGCTCTTGGTACTTCACTCTGTGATTACAACAGATGAGGTAAGTAAAACTTTAGTCCACATTTGTTGGTGGTGAGGAAAAAGAAATATTTAGCAGGGTGACTCTTACATACAGGGCAAGGATTCATTTATGCCCATGTATGTCCTATGTGGACTAAGCAGAGGGGCAACTAATTGCATTTGTATTATGATGCCACAGTACACCACAAAGCCATCACCCTATTTGAAGCATAAATACAAATATAAATATACATGTAACATTTCAGAAAACAGATGAGCTAAATTTTCCTCTAAAAAAAGACACAAGACAATCCAAATACAACAATTGGCCCTGCTACAGTCCCTTGCCCCCATCCCCCAGTCCTGTCACTGTATTTCTAAGAATATGCCATGTTCAGCTTTTTCATGTGTCACTTATACTGCGAACTCCTTAGAAGTTTTATTCAGAAATCAACTTCTCCTCAGTACTAACAGAAACCTGGCTTGCCTCCAAGGCTGTTTGATATTTCATATAATTTGGATTATGAGAACTATGAGCTGTAGTGCATTCACTTTCAGTGCTCAGTTCTTTGAGTTTGTGCTGCGTATTTCCAGGGAGGAATCAGGCCACTCATCTGCACGGCTCCAGTTGCGTCAGGGAGACTGCCCTGAATCTTCAGCAGTTGAGGCTCTGACCTTGTCTACTGAGAATTTTTTTTAAGTTGTATCCAGACTTTTGCAATGCCAGATCTTTTTGCAAAACCAACACTTCTTAGGGAAGAGAGAGGGGGTTTCCTGAGGCCTCGCATGTCTCTGTCATGATGACAAGTTTCTTAAAAAAAAGAAGTAGAATTACTATAACCCATTTACAAGTCTGTTAATAGCAAAACAGAAACTGAAATTACACATACAGTTCCGCTAATGAGAGGTTTGACGTTATTTTGTTTTAATTGAATAAGCATTTGACAGGAATTAAATCCACTGGCTCATAAGATCTTTGTCTGTTTAGAGTCTCTAAGGTGAAATAATTTTAAAAAAACCAAACAACACAACTTTCTGAGTTTTCTTAGGCATGCCATGCCACTGAGATGTCACTGGAAACACTTGATAAAAACCCAGGGTTGGTCTAAACCAATGTTAAAAGTAAACAGTGAAATGCTAGAAAAAGGCAGCTATTTTACTGGAAACTCTTCACCTAAGGGCTATTTTCTGCTCCAAGCAACTGCTGCACAATATGACGAGATTATCTGAAAGACTGTACCTTGGAGTAAAAGAAATGCTATTGATTTTCATTTTGAAGAGTTACTGAAACCTGGGAGGAAAGGGAGTGTGGGACTGGTAAGTTCTAGGTGAAGTAAAACAGAGATAATGACAACTGCAAGGAAGGCAAGTGGATGGGCAGCCAAAACGTCTGGCTGCCTTTAGAGCTGCATAATTCTGCACTAGCAAACTTCGGGGAAACATTCAGGTTTGTTTTCCAGGAAGAGATAATAATGTAGAAACTTCTTTCTTGTGGCTTTCTTTAATCACATGGAGGGATGGTGTTAAAAGCCAAACGCACGCAGAGAGACGCTCCCTTTGAACTACAAAAGCACAACACATCCCAGGCTCAGCTCACTAAACGGGAGCTTTACTGAAAGTTACAGTCATCTCTCATGTTGAGCTGACCTCCTGTACCTCTTTTAAAAACAACTGTTTTAGCGACCTGTGCTGTTACAGTACTGCCAGGGCAGCTCAGTTGTGCAGAGAGCGTGTCACTGAAACTGACATCAACGTGCATGTGTCATTTGCAGGTTTCACTTCAAACTTTTTTGAGCATATTTGACAATAGCTGTGCAAATCCAGTTAAAATATTTTCACTAGCTGAGTAGTTGTTTCTCCAGAACTGTGCCTGGGAATGTATTGCTGATGTACCATAAGTATTCTTTTTCATTTCAGATTTGTAGGTCACTGCTTGCTCCTAGTACACTTCGAGCTGACATTTTTTGCACATATGGGCACAAATGAATCCCTGCCTTGTATCCCTTTGGCATTTCCTAGGAGGGCCGAGTTGTTTGGTGCTGCGTGCTCTACATCTGGAGCACATTTAGGAAGCAAAAGAATACCAGGTTCTGCTCACAGAGACACATCTATGATCCTAGTAGGGATCTTAGTGTCACAGCAGTGCATTGCTACTCAGCAGAGCAGCGAAAATTTATTTGCTCTGCCCCAGCTCTGCAAGGGCTGATTCAGTTGCCTTGATATGAGGTAAGGCTGTGTTGTGACAGAGCGGTTGGTTTGCTAAGTTAGAACAAACAGGGGGAATGAGCTTTAGCTCCTTTCCACCCACCACTCTTGGCCTCATTAAATCCATGCTATTTTCTTCAACCAGAAAAAATAACTGAGGCACAGCAAACTCGGGCACCCAGCCTCAGCCCACTCCTCTCCACTGCTTCCTTGCCTGGGAAAGAACGTCCTCCAGTGAGATACTAACGACTGCCCGACTGCCCGGAGGGGCTGCTCTTGCAGATGCTGCTCTCTTACCTCAGATATGTTCCAAACACTGAGAAACCTAATGCTTTTAAAAAATATCTTGCAGCAAGACAAAATGATTTCACAGCTCCTCTGCAAGAAAGTAAGAGCACAGTGGCCTAAAGCCTATTCTTTCTTTACAGGGAGTTACCAACAGGCTGATTACAGCAGTCATTTTCCAAATTATAGTAACAACCGCATTTTCTGTGAAGATGATCCTGTGTTCCAGTAAGCAAAAAAAAGTTACTGTTGTTTTTCCCCCTCCTTTTTTCCTCCTTTTTCCTATTTTTCTAAGAACTCAGTATTGTCTTGTACCCGGTAGTGGTCTGTTATGTGTGAGTCATCTGAATGAAGCCTTGTAGTAGTCCCTGCATGTGCCTGCTGGTGGCCAAAAGTCTTTGATTCTTCATGCACTCAGAAAAGACTGCTGTTTCTTCCTGTCCTGAGGCCTAAATCTCCACAGATTATTGGAAACTTTCTCTCCTTTGCCAATGGCCTTTGGATCAGATGCTCAGGCTCTTATTCAGCTGCAGCCCTTCCCCTGAGGAGAAGTTAGTCTGTGGAAAGCCAACATCTGATGGCCCTGCCCATGAAATCGCAAATTCATCTGACCTGGCACAGAGGACAGAAGTAGGCAATTAAAATAGGCTGGTTTTCTCCAACCCCTCAATTACTTTTTGTGCAAAAGGGATTTCTTATGTTTTAGCAAAATGTTTTTGAAATCTCTTTTGAATTTGGTTTTGCAATCGCTGTCAACTTTCTGCAGCAATTTCAATGGGAATTTTGCCTGAAACAGTCTGAGGAAAACCGAAGCTTTAATTCTGAATTGCTTGCTAATGTAGTTCACTGTAAATCCGAAATGTTCTTGGATTAGTCAAGGGCATGTTTTTTTCTCTTAATCAGTCTTTTATTTTACTCCATAAATATTCAGGCTTAATTACAGCTATTTTGGTTTGGATTGGGGTTGGGTTTTTTTTTCCAATTAAATCTAAATTTAGTACTTAAATTTTTAACTTATCCTTCCTGGAGAATTACCAGAGAGAAAGTTTTGCACTCAAATCTTTCTTCAGCAGGCTTTTCATCTCAGTAAGGCCATTCTCTTTTTGTGACAGAAGTAGCAAAGTCAATCACTTTACAAGTTTCTTTGGATCCTACCTGCCACTGTAGACTCTGAATGTTTTTCTCAGCTATTGGGTACATGCTTCTAGGTCAACATTGTATTTCCAGTATGATTCTGACAAACTCAACAGCAGGCTCCTGCGATAGCTGTTCAGTGACTCTGGTCTAAATTGAGAATTTTGTCTTTTATTGACATTCTGCATGACTGATTTGCCAGATGTGGTAATCAAACGGAAGCTGGTACATCCTAGAAGCTCTCCTTGTTCTATAATACATAAGGGTATTTCTTAATTACAACAGTGTAGGGGTTAATACAAATAATAGAACAACCAGTAATCCTAAAATCTGAAAAATTCTAGTCTATCCCAGCCATATATACCTGGTGATGATTTGCACTGGTTCTCACATTTCTTGGATGGGGTTTTTAGCCATCTTAGCTTCTTAATGTGACATGACTGGGGTTTTTCTTTTGCCTCCTAGGACAGCAAATTGTCTTAGCTCTGGAAGAGTTTGAGAGCCACCACAAAGGATGAGGTGGGATCCCCTGGCCAGGAGAAGGGAAGGAGAAAGATAAAGGCCACCCTGTGGGGGAGGTTGCTGGATTGTCTCATATATCTATGACACCACACTCTTGAGTTGTTTAAAAAACACCCTGCCTACATTGTTTCTATCACATGAAATACACAGCTGGTAGACTTCTGGCTACTGTCTCACAGGAAAGAGCTAAGATTATTGAGAAAAAAAAATCATTTTCAGGAATGCACAATATAGATTGGGACTGGGTTTACTTACTAGAGTTGTCCAGCCCGCTAGGAGAGGACACATTTTGATTTAGAGAAACTCAGAGGGAGGTTATACTGGTCATGCTGTTGAGGGTCAAGCTAGTTGGACTAAGTCCTTCAGGTTACCTTGTAAGCTTCAGTGTGGGGGCTGCATAAACAGTATGGATAAGCCTGATTTTTCAGAGGATGGCTTTTACCTGCTTATCGGTTTTGGTTTGGAGGATCAACCACTTAGCCCAATATATGCATTACAGGAATGTACTGAAAGCACTGTAGCGTTTCTGTAACTCTAGGAGAGAAATGGAAAGAATTTTCCAGTACAGGTAGAAAGAGAAGCCAGATCTGCTGTGTATCAATAGTTAAAGGAATTACAATATAGCTCCTTGGATGAATGAGGCCCTTCTTCATTTCCCATGTGTAAATGCATTTGCCCTACCAAGTAAGAACTTCAAAGTGTGTCAAATCACCATTTTAAGGAAAATTATGGAAATTTCACATAGCAACATCATAATGAGTGAATGGGCATGACTTATCCAATGTTAAATGTTTCCATCACTACTTTCAAATGGCTCCAGCAATGTCTGCTTTAGCTCTCACTTCCCTAAGTATATTCCCTTTGCCTCACCAGATATGGGAAGAGTCATCAGCCCATTTCATATCTGTGTGAGCACATCTACAGCTCACCCACCTCCTCTCCTTTGCTTTCTCCCAGTCACTGGCAGCAGGTGTTTCAGCTGCTATCAGAATTTATGTCCACGGCAGGTAGATTCCAGCTTGCCAACCAGGACCTGGGGTGCTGTATTTAGACCATTATCAAGCCAAAATGACTAATGTCTGCTGAGAGCCAGAGAAGTCTGTCTCAGAGCCAGCTCCTCCTGTACTACAAAACTTCTTACAGGTGCCACAATAGGCACAGGGGGAGGAAGCCTACCTGCCTCTGTCCTTAGCTGTCAGCCAGTCCAGGAAGTCCGTACTGGTCGTGTGTCCCCCACCCCGAAAGGACAGGGCAGATTTCACAACTTGTGTACCAACAGTTTTGGAAGCAGGAAGAGACACACAGGTAGGGAAATGTCATGATAATTTCCTTATAGATTTCTCCTCAGGAAGAGGGGGGAAATCCCCAACTCCTTACTTACAGGTGAGGGCGGGGCCCACTTCATTTCCAGATTTTCCAGCTTTTTGAGGGTGAGGGAGCCAGCATGGCCACCCTTGTCACTCTGTTCTTCCTCTGCCTTGCTTACTTGCAGCCTGGTTGCAATGCAGAAATTTTGCAAGACTTCTGAAGCCAGCAGAATTTTCATAAAAAGGGAATTACCATCCCACAGATTGTGTGTGAGTGGAGATAAAGTCCTTATCATTGGGGTGGAGAGAAGGGTGAGGAAGAGAGAATGAGTTTGTGGCATGATTTCCCTGTGTTCTTTCTGTAGAAAGTGCTCTGCAAAGCCTTGTTTTTTCACATAGGGCAGCTGAGCCCCTTTCCGTAGGACTGGTAACTAGGTATTGGTCAAAAATCCAGCTATCAGAATTATAGGGCATCTGTGGAATGTAATACACAAGTTCCTCTGAATTCATAGGATCATAAAGTGGTTTGAGTTGTAAGGGACCTTTAAAGGTCATCTAGTCCAACCCCTGCAGTGAGCAGGGACATCCTCAACACAATCAGGTTGCTCAGAGCCCCGTCCAAACTGACCTTGAATGTTTCCAGGGCTGGGGCTTCTACCACCACTCTAAGCAATCCTCTTCCTGCGTTGACAAGAGAAAGCAGTGGTCTTCATGGTACAAGGTATCCTCCGAGTACACCAAATTCTGGCATTGAGGAAGGGCTGCTGCATGCTGACTGAAGACAAGAAGCTGTTTCACTCTTGGGAGCATGTCTCCATGATCCACAGCCCACAGCAGATCTGACAATCTGATTGCATAATTGTCAGGAACAATGCATGAGGCCACAGAGCACAAATAAGGCTACAATGAACAGCATAAATGTATAATGTATTTCTGTGAGGGACTAACTAGCAAGAACTTCAAAGAAGGGGCCTTATCCTTAGAAATGAAGTCTTAATAGGTCTTTCTTAAGTCGTATGGCAAAGCAGTCATCCAAAAGACTATACCCAAACCTGAAGTTCCTTGTGCATTAAGAAAGGTATATATGAACTGAAGAATTAAAGGATAAAAGTTAGGTGAGTAACAGCCTTATGTGAAATAGCGGAATGGAAGAAAGGAAGGAAACCCCCTCAATAACACTAACAAAACATGTTCAAACAATACTATTCCCAGGCACATCATTTCTCCAAGAGAATTAATAATCAGATGTGAAAATCCTGAACTAGATATGACTATGGCTTTTAGCCATGTCCTCTGGGGTTTTCAAAATAAAACAAAGGAAAGAGCAAATTCCTGAAATGAAATCTCAGTTTTACTCATATCACGTGCTAAAAAGCAGAACAGAGTGTCTAGACATCTGAGCGCTGGCAAGCTGCTGAATTGTAAGAGCAACCAAATTCGAGTTTATCATTGATGAGGTGGCAAATAAAAGACTAATATCCTGATCTGCAATCTGATTCTCCTAAATTAGGTCATACTTTGTTGAGTGCAAACTCAAAAGTTGGCAAAGAAGCACTTCCAACTTTCTTGCACTCTAACACCTGAGCTTCCTGTCAGCTATCTGCATCCTGTTTCTGTTACAGTCAGAGTCATGCAGGCACTTTATACTCAGATCTGATTAGTGCAGGGTAGGTGGCATTATTTGATGGGTCATCATACAATGAGTAAGCCTTGAAATCAAGGCTCTTGACAAGGGAGAATTTCTGTTGTGTCAGCCTGACACATGCACAGTTTAGTCCTGACTTGCTGCCTCTACAATCAATAGCAAAACTCCTCCAGCTTCAGTAGAGATTCATGGAAGTATTTAGTTCTTGAAAAGTGCTCCTGTTCATACTTTTTCTCTTGGTATATGGTTGTCTTAGATGTATGGATGGTCTTGCCCTTTCACAGTGTTCCACCTTCTAATGCGAGAGTCTTGCGGTGGTACATGTATTTGCCAAGAAACATGTATTTCCCCCTTCCCCCAACAGCCTCGCAGCCAGAGCACTTGCTTCCAAACAGATTCAGTGCTGGGAGAGGATTTGGTTCGAGTTCTTGTTGCTTCCCTCAGAGGCAAAGCTCCTGCACAACACAGGCTTCTGTGGAGGAAGGGAGGGCAATTTGGTCTGTGGAGACTGCACAAACAGCAGAGCATCTCTCTGTGCTGAGCAGGGGAGGTATGCAACCTGCTGCTTCGATTGCTCCCTGAGCCTGAGAAATCCTGTGATTTAGTCATTGTTCCAGAATGATTTCTGGATTTCAGTTGTTTACCCTTAAGTCCTTATTTCCTCTCATATGCACACTTAAGTCTCCAGATGCTTAATTGCTTTTCCTGGACTTGCTTCTGAATTATCAGTTCCATTTCCTAAGGTGGCTTGAAGCAGAGGTAACAGACTGGAGTATTTGCAAAGCAGGACTAGTGTCTGCAGTTCTGCACTCTAACTTGATCATATGAGGATGTGTCTTTCATTTCAGCTTACAGTAAAATTAATAAAGCTGGACCAGATTTGAAATATTGACTAGCTCATCCTCCTCAAGCCTCTTAATATTCAGCCATACAGAGCAGAAAACCAGAACTGATTTGTAAAGCAGAACCTGAGTTCAGTGAAAAGCTCACAGTTCCCTTCCTCCATCATCATTAACAAGTATTGTTTGTTGCTCTTTTCTCCTTCTCAGCCTTTAATTTCCTGGAGGATCTTATTTAACCAGAAAATTTAGAGAGCTGTGACTGTGAGATACATTCTTTAACTGCAGTGGTTCTGGTGTAGTTGTTTTACAGTAAAATGTGCTGTTTGTTGTACACTCTGCGTGCAACAGGCCACTGGCTGTTCTGTTTGGATTTGTAAGCATTATGTCTCTTTAAAACGCCATTAATAGCAAACAGCATTACCACATGCAATTTAGCTGTTTAGTAGTTACCAAGAGGAGAAGGTATTTATGCCAGCTTTTTCACGGCAGGTCAATTATTTTGTTAGCAGAGGCAACACTATATTTGTGTTGTGCAACTCTTCCTAGGAATTGAGCTGTGCTGGAGGACAGGAAATCATGGGAAGCAGGATGGACTTGAATTGAAAGGAAGGAATTTGTTTTTCTTGTGTTTGGATGCCAGTGCCTCTTGAGCTAGAGTAACATACTGTACAATCTGTGCTTCTCATTATGCAACAAAGCAAAAGGACGACCTGCAAAACATTTAAGTAAAAGTGAGTAGACTGTAGTTATTCTTATTTTGAGTCAAATTTCTTTTCCCTTAATCTGTTTTGACGTGGTGACACGTAGTCTCCACAAGTCAAACCTCTAGATTCTGGAACAGTTTTGCAAGGTGTTATTTTACAGAACTTCCTGAGCTGTACTTTGGCCAAAGCTGTCCTAATCTAAACATATAAATAATCACCCAACTCAACAGAGATTATTTGGAAATCAGCCACTTCTCTGTGTTTTACACCTTGTGGGGCCAAGCTACTTTTATAATCTGCCTGCTACATAAAGACTTTATGACTCAGACAGGGGAAGTTTCATAAATACTTTGCTCATGGTTATTTAAGAAGATACTGTCTTATGAAGCTGTTTAATAGGTGTCTTTTCCTCATCATTTTTTTCTCTACAATCACCACATTATCTTAATTGAAAAATTGTGCACTTAATGTGGATTAAATTTGAATAAAAGAGCATGCATTCATTTCAGCTCAGTCACTAGAGGCTGTTAAAATTAACCTGCAATAAGTTCAAGCTTTAAAAATTTGGACTAACAGTAGCATAATGGTGAATTAATTAAGTGGCTTCTCCAAGTCCTCAGTAAAAGCTTAGGCCTTCACCATTGTCAGTGGAAACTGAGCAGTTTTAGGGCTATGCTGGATTGTGTAACATGTCTGAAAGTTGGAGTAAAAAGCTCTAAGCTAGCTATAAAATTATTCTGCACTTGGGACTCTTTTTTGTAACAGAGATTACATCTGACAAGAGAATGTGTGAGAACCACCTGTATGCCCTTGCAGCTGTTATTCCCTCTGTGCACTACTTTCAAAACCAAGATAATATTTTATCTGGCTCTCTGAAATGTATTACCTCCTTCCAGACATTCACAGTCTTCCAAGATGCTTTCCAGTCTCCTCTGACATGATACAGCCTTCCCAGATTTCACACAGAATATTTTCCTTTAGAGAGAAAACATTCTCTCTCCAGGTTAGTTTTGAGCTCAGTTTGTTTCCTTTGACTTCACTAGAGAGCCCTGTAAGAAACCCTAAAGACTGTTGGCCATTTCTTAAACCTGGCACACGCTTGAGGCTGGCCCTGCAGTGATTTTTTTTGTTCCAGCATTCAAGGTAGAGGAATTACACGTGCATTCATAAATTTGCTCAAAGCCTATTCATACCAGCTTGGAGTACGCCTATGGGGTTGTGTTTAGCAGTTGCCTTTGCTGGGTTTGTATACAGTTATAATAGATAATGCTTCTTATGCTGTGTAACTACAGCAGATTGCATGCAGCATTCAGCGTTTCCTTGGATCAGAAATTCAGGTCTCGCAGACAAAGTGTGGGATTTTAAACTTCAAGGTGTTAGAAGAGATTATCCTTTCCAAGTAGACATGTCACTGCTGAAACCTGTCTATCTATCTGGGCTTCCAGTCCCAAAATGTATTTTGGACTGATGTGAAATGTACTGCATTTTAAAATCACCATCTTCTGAAAACATTATTGAAATTACAAAGGAAATGAGATTATGTAGGAGAGCAATAATATGGATGGCTGAGAAAGACAGCCCTGGACTGTGGAGTCCTCACTTTTTATTTAGTGTACAGACATAGCCTTACCTGTACTCTTCCCTTGTGTCTTTTAATGAGAATTTGGAAATCCTAGGATATTTCAGTAATTGTGATTGAAACTGTCATTGTATTCACCTTGGTGATGAGCCTGTGGACACTTCTACGTACAGTGCATAAATTACACTTCCCAGGAAGAACGGTTAGCCAAGTTTTATTAGTTCCAAAGCATAATAAAAAGATACGCAGTACAGTTTTCACAATCGCATGGAAAACTTCCTGATCATTAGGCATATTTGTTTTAAAAGTAGATATACTACTTAGATACATAAGAAAATAATCAGCCTATCTAGGCCTTTGTACTTCTGTTCCTCAGAGTTGAAGGCACTTCCTAAATTCATATGTGTATTACAGTATCTTCCAGAACTAAAGCATGATACCTGTTGCACAGGTGAGGTACAGAAGGCATGGGGAGGTTTATAGACTCAGAGTTTGGATCAAGAGACCTTTATCGTACTGTCAGAAAGTTGCAGAATTTGCGATTTCATCAGAACAGCTGTAGAAGTACTAGAGAGAGAATAGGCCATCATGAACTAAGGTAAAGGCCAAACCTCTCTTTACTGAGTGCTCTGTTACTGAAACCCTTGCAGTGTTGCCTAATGATCAAAATAAAGATGATACACGTTCTGCTTTATGCTGTGAAAAATCAGTCTAAGTGACCTATACAGTTAAAGGCTGGGGGGACATTACAAGGTAAAGTAGTATGATATACAGAAAAATTTGTTGGCAGAGTCCAGAATGAACCTAAAGGTTCCTGATGCCTTAGAAAGGGCTCTGTCCATTAATCTGAGCTATAATGCTCCACTCAAATTATTTACAAATATGTATTTTTACAAACTATATAATGCAAAATTCCAGAATCACAGGGCAGGAGATCATTTCCTTGTTTGGAATTCAGAGTCCTAAGCCTCATTTCAGCAGCATTTCACCCAAAGGCTGTATTTCTGGTCTTTCCTATTTTCTTTTCCTGTGCCAAGTGCTCCTGTGGCTAACTGGAGCATCCTTTGTGTTTTACAGCTTTGGTTGGCCCTACTATTTCACACTCCTCACTCTCTGCTCCTAAAACAAAAGCTGTCCTCCTTATCTGCATTTAGACTCCAGAGAAAATCCCTCTGATCAGTATGAACATGGGTTGTACTCATAAAAATCAAAGTGAGAGTGGAATGCGGGCCGCTCATTTTATTTTGTATATTAGAAGAAATCAAGTGCTCCCAGCATGTTCTGTACTGAGTTTAAAGTCCTCAAAACTGTGTGTCCTTGGCAGAAAGTTGAAGGCATTTTAAACCTCAGCAGTACTTGAGACCTTTACAACTGCAACACAAAATTTAGGTGAGATGTTCCTTTTTAATTCCCAAGGACAAATGACACTGCAGCCTGTTGAAAAAGCCATCCCTTAACAACATCGCTTAATTGCCAATCTGACCTGAGCTCCCATCAGGACAGTCAGTCTGGCTCTAAAGATGGGCTAGCTGAGAACATCATGCATAGCATCCCATGAGATGCTTACTGTGTCTGGCTTCTCAGGCTTTAAAGAAAGCTGGAGAAACCCAGGAACCAATGTCCCTGTGTGCAAACACTCACATAATCTCTGAGCCTTCTTCTAAACTCCAGTTGCTTCAGCTATCCAACCAGAAAGGAGTTAACTGCTTTTTACAGTGAGCTGATAAGTTGCAGCAGCAGAGGTACACGTATTGCTTGTTGGAAGTGCATACAAACCTGGTGTACGACAGCATACTGAAAGCTATAAACCAGTTTGTGCATAAAGCTTGACAGGTTTAGACAGCTCTGCCCTTTCCATCAGTAATGAACCCCTGTGAGGTCTAAGATTTCTGTCATTGCAGCTGCCTTCTTTTTCTTTTTTTGCCAAATGGAAACTTAGAAAGAGGAATCATTTGGCATAACTCACAAATTATAACAACATTGGTCATAAATGTCATCGTACACCTGGACTTTTGTAATTCAGGTCCATAGAGAGGAAATTGATAGCAAACTTACATTGAAGAGCAGGCTGATCATGTGTTATATTAACACAGCTCAGCCAGTCCCTGGCTTTTTCGGTGCAACAACTGTAATGAGAAAATTTATAGCAGCCAGAAACTCTTGTATGAATGTGGAAATTAGATTACCAAATGTGCTGGGCTGGGAACACTAGAACTGAAAATATTACCTTTAAGGAACGGCACCATCTACTTCACATACAATTATACAAATCTGGTAGTAAGAAATATGTATGGGTGATAGCTACATGATATGTTGCAGAGCTGCAGACTACTAGAGCGTTGCTTGTGCTGTGGACTACCGAGCTGTTGTACTGTCTTGTCTGGGAAAAGCTGTGGTTGGCTGCCAGTTTTACACAGCCACTCTGACAAGTATTTTCTCATCTTCCTACAAAACCGTAGTTCTTCCTGCTCTTCCGTTCTTCCCAGTTTTCCAAAACAAAAAGACCTGTGTTTTCCTAAGACAGTAACATACACATGGTACATTTAGACACAGGACAGTGATGGACTTACCATTAATCACATAATTATTGCGTAACTGCGTGATTAGATAAATATCCAATCCGTTTACTTGAAAATAGAAATTCATATCTTGTGGCTGAAAAAGGTACTGGACTGTAGCTTCAGCTTGTTTTAAATAGAAAGAAATTGCTATGCAATGCTTGTAAAGCTTTCATGTCTCACTTCATTTTACTTTGTACATCTGGCTTTGCTGGGAACCAAGGAGAAACCTGGGGAAGAATTCACACAAGGTCTTTTAGGCACCTAATTTACAGATCTAATTGTCTCCTGGCAGTTAGGCATCTGCCTCTGGAAGCTTTTGATTTGCACCTAAGTGAGCTGTTTAATGTAGCTGCTGCAAAGAACTTAACTTACCTGCTGAGAGCAAATGGGAGTATAAGGGGGGGGGGGGGGGGGAGGGGGCAGAAAGCCTAAAATAATCTCTGATGCATTTGTCAAAACTATTTCTGAACAGATTGTGTATGTAGACTACATGCCAGAAAAGGCTAGCAAGAAGGTTTATTGTTTTTCTTTTTTTTTATCCAGGGAGAGCTAAGGAAGTAGCTGGTAGTCTTATTCCTTGTGTAGTGTATATAGCTCCCAAATTCACTTTGGTGATCATGTTAGAGACCACACCTATCCTACTTTAGTGTCAAGCATCCATAGGATATACCAGCTCCAACTCCAGTTCTCCCTAGGTTGCATACAGGCAAGTCAAAAAATAACCAAACCAGACTATTGCAGTAAGTGTAATAAAATCTGTAAGCCTTAGTCAAGTCTGTGTTGTAACATTTTTGGGAGAATATTTTATGTTTGCTTTTGTGTGCAGTGCTCTATCTGGGAACCAGAAGTTGCTCAAATCCCAGAGAGGATACCTAAAATCTCAGCCTGAAAGTTCAATCTGACTTAAATTCCAGTAATAATTACTTTCTGCTGTAGGGAAGTTGTGCTGGGGAAAGTTTGCTTAAGGTGAAAATGTAACACAGTTATCAGTTTCAGTTTGAAGGGCGCAGGGGAGACTCGCAAATCCTCTGCAGAGCTGGAAGGGATGAGGGTAGGAAATTGCACACAATCTTGTACACATACTTTCAAAACTGAAGCGTGTAGAAATGGTTTCACATCACCCTCCACCTGGTAGTTAGCTGGGGCTCTATCAAGTATGAATATTTGTGATGCAACCACAGCTCCTAATTTTTAAAACTTACTGTTATTTAATAATATTGCCTACAGAAAAGCTGATCTTCCCTGGAAACTGATTTCCCTGGAGCTAAGATTTCACTCCAGATGTTTGTATATTCCCACAACGTGTGCAAATGTTGTGACTAGAGTTGATTTACCAAGAGAAATAACGTGTTCACAGTATTCTCACTATCTCTATCATTTCAGAATCAGTGGGAACAGTACAGTTCTGGGAATTCTTCCACACTCCTGTGAGTTCAGGCAGCTGCTGGCTGTCCTGTGCTAACGCTACCTCTAGGGTGCCTGACCAGTATAGTGAAGCACCTTATTTTCAGTTTAAACTTTGTGAAAGATGGAAGGGATTGGTGAAATTGTCCAAGATCCTCAGGCTACAATAAAGGTAACTGAATTCAGAAGCTTCCTTTACAGTGACAATGTAATCATCTGCCAGTACACTGGGAACTTTTCACTCTGTCCTGGCTTAACCTGGGAGCACTGGAACCAAATAAAGGATGGCTTTATAGCTAAATGGAAAGTGCAGACTTTGAGATTTGATCCCACTTGTGCCTTCTTTCTAAAGCTGTCTCTATTCCGTGTTCTCTGTTTCTGCTGATACCGCCACTAAATGTCCCAGCATTCATCACAGTAAAGCCACCCTTTTCTACTATCTCCTCTGAAAATTTGCTAATTATTTTTCCTATTCACTAGTAAGTTCATTGTTCTTCTTTCTCATCATTAACATGTTTGCCTGTGTTCATATTATATGTCTTCACCATCAAAACCTGATCTCTTTTCTGCAGCAGACTATCAGGATGTCATTTAGGGGTAGAATAACGAAGGGCCAAATAGTTGTTTGCTTTTTTAACAGAGCCAGGATGTCCATTTATACTATAAAAAGCAACTAAAACAGAGAACAGAAATTCCAAGAGATTTGACAGCATCTAATTAAAGGCCCAAACTACTTATCCTACTTACCTGTCCAACTGGGTGCATCTTTCCAAGTCTTTTGACTAGGTAGTCTGTGCATCTTATTTTAGTACTGTAGTTACAGTTTCTTCACTCTCTGCATTTCAGTTGCCTGAGAGAGGGAGGAACTTGCTGTATAACAATTTCAAATTTCTCTCCTTTCCCAATATGCTCAACTAAGACTGATGATCAATACTTTCTTCTTCTCTCTTGTTACCAAGTCCTGGGTGATGACTAGCTCACCTGACATAAAAGAAGCTTGCCTTGTGCCCAGTCCTGTTCTGTCAGGTAAGGAAAAAAAATGTCTCACCATCTACTTTAGGGCTTTGTTCCTCCTCCACCTGCGGTCACCCCATACTGCTATTGTAATCCCAAATGGAAAGAGAACTGTGGCTGGCTGGACATGTTCGTGATTGGAAAAGATAAGTTTCACTGTAATGCAGCCAGTGTGTTAACTGATGGAAGAGCACATGGAAGAAACAGTAAATTCTTTAGTGCTTGACATCCTTCAGCTGATATTGGATGTCTGCCTAAAAACTTTACCCAGTTTAATCACACATAACTGGCTTTGACAGTGCTCGCTTACACAGAAGGCATAGCTATGTGCTTTGCAGGAATAACTCTGCACTGCAAAAAGTTCCTGGTGAAACTTCCAAGGCCTTTTTTCATCTGAAGAAAGTCAGACTAGATGAATGTATTGGTATCTTATAGGCTTCAGATCTCTATGGTATGCAAAGATGCTGTAAAACATAAGTCAAGGGACTTTGTGGAACTAAGTCCCACTGACGATCACTTGCTCTGGTCCACGGGTCGCATGAAGCTAACAGCACTGTGTATACAACCTGAGCTCACGTAATACTGCAAGTACACAGGTGTCTGGGTCAGAGTGTCCTCTCAGGCATCTCAGCACCATTCTGGATCTGCTCATGGAATATCTTCCTGTAAACCTGGACATGTTTTGGCCCACTATATTAAGTATAGAGAACTGGAGGCTGTAGAATTCACAATAATGTATAAACAAGGATACTGTTAAGATTAAACCAAATAACCTTTCCCTGTAACAAGACTAGAACTGAAAAGGGAATTAATCATTTTGGGAAGAAAGAGGCATTTAATATGTATTTCTATGAAAGAAGCAATTAATGTTTGGCAATAGTGTGTAAGTGTGTGGCAAAAGTGTGTAAGAAGCCTCTAACTAAAAACATAATAATCTTGTCAAGAAAATTACCCTTTTTTACCACTCAGTAATAACTTTATTTCCATAGCCACGTCTGGAGGGATTATGCCACCTAGAAGAACAGAACTGTGGCCAGTGGGTCTTATTCAGAAAAAAAAATGACCAAATCTTCAGTTTCTTTATTTCAGTTATGAGCAGAGAACACAAAAACTTCAAAATTCTCGATTAGTGAAGAAGAACCCGTGTGCTCACAAGCAGAAGCAGGCCAGGCAGTAGTGATTTACACGAGGAGACAGAACTCTTTTAAGAGTTACGACTGGATTTATCATGATTCTGGGAGATACAAAATTATATCTATAACTGAGATTAAAATGACAATAGAAAGGTGATTCTACTTTGCCTTGCTCTTATCAAGAGGAGCACAATGAAGGAAGCTGAGCAAATGTGGCTTGTGGAACGGGTAGCTACTTGCTTTATTTTGTTTGGTGGCTTTTCCATCCTCACAATATCTGCTCTTCTCCTAGTGAAGACTACAGGGTAATTGCTTTGCTATGCACAGGCATCATCTCTGTCATTCTCATCTTCAACAACCCCATCCAGAGCATGTCACTGAGGTCCAGACAGAGGGGAAATACTTCTGGCGTGTGGCTGACTCACCCATCTGTCAGTCAGGAGTTTGTATTCCAAGTCTTTGGCCTTTGGTGCTTTGCTGTACTTGAGCAGTGGTTACATGGTCAGAAGGGTAGGAGAAGCTGGGCTTTTTTTTTTTTGCATTCCCTGCTGGCTTATGTTTCTGGTATTCTGTGGTGACACAAAGCAAATTGGACCCAGGTGTAGCAAATTTGGCTGCTATGTTGAGAAACAGCTGTGGAGAAAAGAGTCAGATAGAGTGTTGGGATCTGAGTACTGTAACTATGACACCAGGCAAGTCACGGCAATGAAGTCTTGAATGGGACTTCTTTGCAATTGGGATAAACTTCCTAGAAACCTGCTGCAAGTGCAGTTGTTAGCTTACAGCTTGCACAGAAAGCAATGTAGAGTCCCAATTAAGTTGCTGTTACACAGGCTTTGTCTCAAACCTTGAATTAATGAATAAATGCATTGTTCACACAGCTGTCAGCACCATGAATGGAGAGGTGGAATGAGAGCCAGGGACTGAATGACAGCCCAGCGTAACAGAAAGGGCTGATGCTGGATCTGAAGGAGAAGGTTCAGGAGGTGGATACACTGTTCAATAGAGTCTTAAGTATTATATCAGCTGGCTGAAGAGTATTGATGGCCAAATACCGTCAGCATGTTGCCCTAGGGGACGCTTTTTTCTTGACTGTTGAAAATAGCATCAGTGCTGACTGCAGCTGAAGCCTCACTTCTTGTAAATGACTTCAATCATAACAGAATTAGTGTGACCACAGCTTCACAGTGGGTTAAGGTTATGCTTGTCATTCAAGAGGCTCCTATTGAGATTCAGTAACTCTTCATGGCTAAATTAACCAGGTTTTCTGAACACATACAGTTTTATTAATTAGCTCTATTCGAATGCAAGTGGTTTACAGCTGCAGCATGGTATGTGAGCTAACCTACTCTGAAAGCAAATATGTTTCAGTCTTTAAAAAGTGAGGAAGTCTCAGTATTACTGCCTGTAGAATCGCAGGAGCATTGCACTGGAGCAGGGTTGGGGTAGTGTCCCAGCAAGACTCTCCTGCACAGTTCCCACCCTGTTGTACTCTGTGAGACAGAGTCCCCCAAGCTCCTTGCAGGTGACACAGCTATGCTGCAAATGGTATCATTTTAAAGCTGTTCCTTCCCCACAAACTATAAATATTGTTGTCTCTTCAGAAAACATGGCTTTGCTCTGCTCCTAAGAATGGCTCAAATTCTTCTGCAGTCCTTTACCAGATTGACTGTTTACTTCATTTTCCAGCCACAGCCAGGAGTGAAAAGGTCAGAGGAAAGAGCTGGGCAAGAGGGGGAGGGAGTGGAAATACCACTCTTTGCCTACTATTTAGCAGGGAAGATTAAAATCACTGCACGGTTATGCGTTTCCATTGCATTAGGTGCAGAACACAGCAAACTCCTTATTTAACTCTGCTGGTACTTTATTACACATATGGGCCAGTGTGGAAGAATTACGAGGACTAGGTGCTGGGCATTGTTCAGACTTCTCACACTGCAAAAATAATTTTATTTTTGCTTTAGCCAGCAACTAGAATGTAAACAACAGCATGCACCTGGCTTCACTGTTCACCAATCATATGAATACATGAATAGTAACCAGGCCAATTCATCGCTTGCACACACCGATCATGCGCCCACCTAACACACAAAAGCTAAGATGTGCTAAGACCCATGCTCCTGGCTGTGATTGAAGCTCAATGACACCATGAATATCTCCCAGCTGCTGTGAACCTCTGCTCTGTTGTTGTTGGGGAGCCCCAGGCTGATAGCAGGGTAATAAGAATCCTTTTCCTGACCTTGTATTGTGATGTTTCTGTGTATTCCAACCTGTCTCTGGGGGTGCAAAGCCCCCAGTCCCTTACATTAAACAGAGGATGAGAAATTTCATCACTGGAATTACTAGAGAAACCTTCAGGAGACTCCTCCTATGTCCCTTAATGGTTCAGAGTCCTTAAATCAGTGCACGCAGGTAAGCAGACACTTAAGCTACTCCTTCATTAGTTCTTAGAGTGGGCAATTCTGAGTGACATTGTGAACACACATATCGTGGTTATGATTTCTCTACAACTGCTTTAGAGCAACCTACATATACCTGCCAGAAAGAGGATCTGCCTGGACACTGTATTGTATGCTGGGGAGAGAGGACAGGAAGGAAGGGGAAAGGAAATAAGGCAGATGAAAAGATACGTAGTTTAAAAATGCAGGCCAGCTTTGTCTCCTTTCAAGAGACCTTTTATACAATTCTGACCTTCTTGTCCTTATTTATAGCTTTCTTTTTTTTTTTCCCCTCTGACCTATCCCACATTTGCATTTCATATTAAATACAAAAATGAAGGGATTTGGGCATTTCACCTGGGAGGATATGGATCATTTCTGCTAAACTTACTCTAAAGCAGCAAAAGGGGGAGAGAGAGAAAGTAGGTTTGTTTCTGCCAGGAAGAGAACGAAATGGGTTCCATCCTTATGCTTTTCGTTCCATGCCTCTTGGTGGGAAGCCCTTTAGCATGTATTTAGGTCTAGTTTTCTTTGGTTTTATCAGGGGTACACTGTGCTTGTTCTATGAGTAATGGTGCCACTCATTTATATAGCAAGGAAAGAGTCATTAGTTTGGGGCCTGAGGGGTTAAAAGATACTGGGGCTGGGAAAAGAGGATGGGAAAGGGATAACAATCTCTGCTGATAGCAAACCAGTTTGGCAGCTTCACTTCTTTTTCCCCCAATTTAACTTCTTAAAGCTGTTCCCATGCAGGCAGCCGCTTTGCTCTGCCCTCCTATCATCTGCTGCAGAGCACAGCATTCACTGCTTCCCCAATTTATATCTTTGCAGCTGCCATGGGAAAACACATCATTTGGCAATTAAGCCAAAACGCTGTTGCTAACTTCAGCCAGGGATGGGTGGCAAGGGAATGGGAGACTGCTAAGCAGGACCAATCCAAAAAACCACTTTTTTAAGGAAGCAGCACAGTAAAGGGTCACACATGAAACTGCTATATGTTCCTTCTTTTTCCCTTTTTCAGTGTCCAAGGCACTGTCAGTGATCCTTAGTCATGTTTGATGAGGAAATCTATTTATTCCAAGAAACACCAATGATGTAAGAGCTGATTTTCTAGAGAAAATTAAACAAATTATCCCTTAAGGAACACCATATAACACATACTCAAGGTTTCCTAAAAGGGGCTTTAGCTGTAACAGGAATGTGAATTATAGGAGAGACCTAGCTTCCAAACTTTAAAGATTTTCATTTACTGCTTACAGTTGCTGTAAGCACTGTAGCTCTGTGCTGACAGAGTATGTTTCTGTGAAAGACTGTGCCTTCTTTGAAGTGATTTGGTTCAGCTGGTTTTCTAAGCCAGCTTTTCATGGATGTCAGGAAATGCTTGGGGGAGGGGAGAATCACTTTATCATACTGCAGGTGACATTTTGGAAAGTAGCCATCTCAAGTCATTCACAGTTACAGCTCTACGGGACACTGATTTTGCATTTTATGAGCAGATAGAAACCCAGCAGTGCCTTCACCAATTTCCTGCAAATGGTATTACAAAACAGTTTAATGTATTTTAATTGTCTCTGAATGCAGTTAAACCACTAGAAAATTACAGTTGTAAATCTAGCTTACAGTCTCTAGATCCTGTCATGGAGCTAAGTCATAAATTCTTTTAAAATATCAAGTCTGTACTCTGTAGATCACCAGGAATTTAAGACAAGAACCACCTTTTTGAAGTTTAAAGATGCCTGACCCCATGCCAATTTGTGTATGCCAGTTTAAAAAGAGAAAAAATAAGATAATGTCCCAATGCATCATAATTATAGTGTTGACAGACTTTTAAAGTGTGTGAATGGCATTTCTGGGCAGTTTTATTTTTTCCCCCACCGACGTTCATGTGGTTTGGTTATGTCAGACAGCAACCTCTTCTCACGTAAAGCCTTGTAGCTTTTAATAGAAATCAGGCAAGCCAGAGTCAGTGCAGTTAGCTCAGCCAAGGGTTCAAGTCACTCTTTCAAAAGCTATGCACCACTGCAGTCTTAACACACTGTTCCTGCTCTCAGGGATTTAGAAGAAAGCTACATTCCTGGGCAGAATCATCCCAAGTACATTTTCTACTCTCTTGCATCTTTCCATGTTAGGGCTTTTTGGGGCAGGAATCCTCCATCTGCTGGACTAGCACTAAAACAGGTTAGTTCAGGAGGGCAAAAGAATAGGAACCATGTGGAGACCTGTTTGTTGTCTGCACTTACACACTCAATCAGCAGCTACAGTTTGTCAGCAAAACAAAAAAAAAGCTGTTTTTCTTTAAAAACTTTCATAATAAAGTTTATTATGTTAATATCATTAAAAATATTATAAAATAATAAAATATTCTGCTTTGCAGAAAAATTATGCCAGGGTTTTAAAACCCCAGGTTTGTGCAAACAGTTTTTGTAAACATAGGTAGTCAAGTGTTCAAGTTCCATTCCAAAATACAGTAAATAGCTACAAAAATAGGTTTGCTCACTGTCAAACATGTTTAAAAACCCAAGAAGCTGGATTTCTTTACAAAGTCTCTCATGTGTCCCTATACAGGTAATGCTGTACTTATATCTGAAATGGGAAGGATTTCAGATAGTCCTTTAAAACAGGATTGAGTGGGATCTGGTTTAAGTTCTCTCTTCCAAAAGTCTTCACAATGCTCTTCCGGCAGAGCTCCTGCAGGGGCTGCACACGGACTTTGCGCAGGGGGGTAACCAGTACCTTTCTTGGGGAGCTTAGGTAATGTTCCAGCAGCTTAAAAAGACAGTCAAAAGTCTCTTTGCTGCCATCCAGGCTGAAACGCCCAGTCTGAAAGTTTATCCGGATGCTGGTGGGCCCAGTTGCAGTCTTAACACTGATGGCAAAGAAGCAGTTCTTCTGTGTGCTGTCCCTGATGAGGAAGGTGCCCTCAGGCTCCGACTTCAGCTTCTCGTGGGCAGCACTGACAGTCAGAGGTCCCCAGTAAAAGCCACAGGCATCCAGCAGGCTGCTTGCTCGAGTGATGCTACTAAAATCTGCTTGCGAGCGAAAGGTGCGGAAGTGCGTGTTGCTCTGTGCCTGCAGAGTGCCGGGCCGGCCTGGGCCGTGGTAGCCTCGAGCCTGGGAACGATCCCGTGCTGGGGGGTCAAGTAGACATCTTGGGTCTCCTGCAACGGCATTATCTGCTGACACCTTGCTGTGCGCTACCATCCTACAGCCTAGACCAGCGGATGCGGTCTTCCATAGCGTCAGTGGCTACGGCAGGGCAGCCTTCCAGCAGCTATTCTGAAATACCAGAGAGAAAACGTGAGATGCCCGGAGAAAACCAGCTCCAATCTCTGAATGACCATGTTTTCCATTCACATGCCTCCCACCCATTACAGAATAATAAAAATATTTGCCAGTTTATACTGGGAAAACAACTGCTCACTTTCTGCCATAGTGATAAGACTGATAATCTTGCCAGAGTTCAAAGCTCCAAAAATATTTAGCAAGGATTGTTAACAGCTACAGAGGACAATGCAGTTTCCCCACAAAAGTGTATCAGGAGGGAGACCAAGTCAAATAACCAGAGGTTACCTTGTACTCTAACAGTTCTCAAGTTAAAAGCAACAAAGTTTTTACAACTGAGTTATCAGTTTCCCTGCACTTCCCTCTATCCCTTCCCTTTATCCCAACTGAAACATCAGGACTCAGTCACCACCATTATTTGGTACATTGTGCAAAAAAGAGAAAGGTGAAGGAAATAAACTCTGCAGCTGGGTACATCTCCAGATAATTGGAGAAGAGGGCGAGCTGAATGGGTGCCATTGTGCCTCTGAAGTGTAACTTGGAAGGAAAGGCTGCAACACTGCCAATTTATACAGTAATCCTAAAACTGCTTTACTCTCTCCTGTTAACCTGAGGCTCAGCCATAAAAGGCAGTTTCCCATTCCCCAACTTTCCCTTGGGACAGCAATGCTCCAGCTTCACTGGCTTACACAAATCAACCTCTATGAACCCTTAAAGCATTACTCCTCAGTCTCTCTCTCTTTTTTGTATTACATGCACTTTAAGTGGCCCAATCTAAATTGCTTCCTATTGATATATCTTTCAGCATGAGGGACTAAATTCATCCCTCGTGTTACTTTCAAAGGAATTAGCAGTGCTGCACCAGGAATGAGTTTGGCCTGAAATGTCTACCTCTGACAGTGTGGTTCGATACATCTCCGCTGCCTGCCTTGACCTTACTGGCAAGCATAGATTTTAGGATTTATCCCTATAGTCAGATATAGATCTGCAGCAGCGGCTTACTGAGAAACCTTGAAGTATTCTCAGAAACGAATCCCTCGGCAATCTTCGTTCAGGGTAACATGCTAATGAGGATTTCAAAGAAAGTACGCAGCTGCATTCCTGTCTGTGCTAATTTAACGACTTGATGTTTGGTTTCATTTAGGTCATGTTACCTCCTGAAACAGCAAGAGGGTTGTAAAATCCTTATGCTGGCAAGTAACAGGCTGAACGCAGCGCTGGGCTTCTTTACACAGCATAAGGAAACTGATGTCAGTTTTTCCAATTACTGGGCCAGGATTATCGCTCAGTACTTAAAGTTAACAAAAATTAAATTTCAGGGCACGCTGGTGAGAAATAACCACTAAGCCCGGGATTTAAAAATCGCAGGGCTCCCTCGCAGAAGCCGTCCACTGCCAAGAGAGAGCTGGCGGTGCCTTTGGAAAGAGCACAGAGCAAACACAGCGCTCGGCAGCCCCCGCAGAGCCCGAGCTGGCGGCGGGTACCGAGTGCCTCCGCTCCCCCGGGGCAGGACCCGGGGCCGCTCCGCTCCCCGTGCGGGGTCCGCGGAGCGGAGCGGGGCCGTACAACCCCCACTGTTCCGCTGCTTTCCGCGCTATTTTATACCAGGCACGGCGGCTGGAGCGCAGGCACCGAGCCAAAACCAGGAAAAAGAAACAGGACAGGAAGAAACAGACCGACCCCCTCCCCAAGCCAGATTGCACGGCACGCAGGGCCCCCCAAACCCGAGCTCCTCCACCTGCGCCGCGGCAGCGACTCGGAGCGCGTTCGACCCCGCCAGCCGGAGCCCCCTTACCTTCGCCCGGGGCCGAGGCGGGGGCTGCGGGCGCACCGGAGCCGGCGGCTCGCGCTGGCCGCGGCGGCTCGCGCTGGCCCTGGCTACTCGTGCTGGCCGCGGCGGCCGGCTGGGCATCCTCCGCGCGGGGGCCCCGCCTGGCGCCGCAGCGAGCCGTGGGCCGGCCAGGGCGGCAGCTCCAGCGCTCTGAGCCCGCTCATTGCTGCCGCTTTGCTTATAACGCGGCGCCGCCGCTCGCCCCGCGGCTCCGCCCCGGCCTTCTCCGAAAACACGTGGCCGCCGTTCACTTTCACTTTCCGAATGAGTCACGCGGAGCCCTGCCCAGCCCAGATGTGTCGAGTCCAGGCGAGCCGTGCCGAGCCGAGCCGTGCCGAGCCCAGCCCAGCCGAGCCGAGCTGCACCCACGGAGCCGCGAGCAGCTGCCGGGCGCGGCGCCGGTGCCCGGGCAGGAGCTGCCCCCGCTGCAAGGCCGGCGCTGCGGCGCGTGTCCCGCGCGCTCCCGCCCCGCTCCGCCGCTGCTCTCCAGCCGCTGGGGAGCCCCGCTTCTCCTCTCCGGCTAAAGCCGGGTTTGCTCTTTGTTCCCTCTGTTTCCAGGGCAGCCCCGGCGCGGTGGGGCAGGAGGAGCCCCTGGGCGGCCGGCAGGAGGTGCTGCCTGCGAGCGGGGCCGCGGGAGGCGAGGGGACACCGGGGGCAGGAGGTGAACAGGGCTTTGAGCTGGCAGCTGGCTCAGAACGTGGGGGAAAATGGCAAGGAAAGCAAGCGAGCAACCAGCGCGGGACGCTGTAACGTGAAGATAGCTGCTCTCCTCAAAGCTAACAGGTCAGCGTGGACAGGTGAGAGGAATTAATGGATAACTTAGATTTTCAGACGGGGAGCAAATTTAAACCAATAATAATTTTGAAGTGAGAAAAACATTCAGAGATCATCTGTGATCCTTCCACTGAGAGGACTGTGCAAACTCTAACTGTGTCCTGATTTCTCAAAACAGAATTTCCCTGGGGTTTTCTATAGGGTAATCAGATTTAAAAGTAACTGTTCATATCCCCAGCTGTATTTATAACCTTTCTAGCAGGCAGTGCAGGAGGCTTGGGATGCTGTTCTGCTCATCCAGAGGGAGATCTGAAACCTCAATTACCAAACCAGTGTCTTATGTGCTCCTTAAGCAGGCCCCAGTAAAGCGGGCTTTCTTCCAAATAAAGTGTTTCTTAAAGTAGTAACCGACACCTGTTTAAAAGGCCAAGAAACCTTTCTTCTTATTATTCCTTGTCTTTTGGAAGCCAGGTGCCCTAATCTGTACCTTGCACAGTAATTCATCTGCGTAGGCATGTGCAAAGACACAGAAACTTTGGGAAGAATTCCACTGACTCTTGAATCTGGAATCAGTACATCGATGTATTGCTCCGCAGCACGCCTGCCTGGGGCCGTGCACAATCACATACGGGTTTGCAGCCAGAGGGCTTCTGTACCTCGGCAGCGGAGGGAGGAGGTTTTCCCCTTGCAGTCCACATGATTATTTTGTGACAATGACAGGAAATGTTTCTGTCAAGTGATTAAGGGTATGAGCACCGGCAAGGACCTGTGAATTGTCCTTTGGGATGAAGTTGAGGGAATGTATTTCCTGCTTTTACACTGAATATTCTTTCCAAAATCCAGTGTGGTCACAGATGCCCATTCAGTGCCATACAGACATGTGCAGCCAGCACAATAGGTGAACCTGGAAATCTCTCATGATGCTTTAGCCACCAAAATTTACTCCTTCTGTTCTGTCATGTGACAGTATAGTTGTCATGAATTTGGAGAAACAGCTCATCATTAATTTTAAGACCTGGCACAGAGATTCATTTTGTGCTGAGAATCATCTTTCAAACAATTTTTGAGCAACTGGGCTTAAGCTAAGGCTTGGCATAAGCAGGTGGGGGAGGGAAGCTCAGCTGCTTTTCTGTGTAAAACAAAAGCGTGAGGGATGGTGGAACTGAAACTTACTTTAGAATTTGAACATGCAGTAGTGAAAATGTGTTGCCACTATTTGCTTTGGTGTAGTGCACTCCGTGCAGCAAGCAGATTCAAGGCAGTTTTGTATAAGGTGCTGTTCGTGTTCAGACAGGTAGTACAAGGCCCTGCTTTAACAGCTTTAAGTCTACCTAGGCAAGACAAAGTCTCCTTCCTCCCCACCACCTCTTCAAAGAAAAAAGATTTGAAGTGCCTAACTGTGTCATAATAAGGTAAATCAGAGCCAAAGGTACAGCTCAGATCCTCCAACTCCTCATCTAGCCCCTGGGGCACTCAGCCGAGTTACTTTTCTGCTACTGCACTGCTGGCTTCTACCATCACTGTGACTTTAGAGAGTGGAACACGGCATGGTTGTGATGCAGAACAGTGGTACGAGTTTCTCAGATGAGATGGAGGTTGGCTGCAGGTGGCTGTACGCATGCCAGGAAAGCTGTTCCACTCTCATGTAATTTTTAATTTTATAAGATCACAGGGAAAATAAAGGTGCACATGTAGTCTTTCTGCCATGTACTGAGCAGTGCAGCTGACAAAGCATCTGTCCAAAAAGTCATCTTCATTGAGCAGGAATGTGGTAATAATATTTAGTTGCAAAGCCTCAGAGCTTGGCAGGTCTCAAATGGGTAGGTGAGCTCCCAGGCACCAAGGAGAGCAATAGAGAGAGCCTGCCAGCTCGGGACACCAAAAGCCAAATGTGTCAGGCTACTGCTTACAGGGTTTGATACCATCTCTATGCGCATCACAGCGGGAGTGGTCCAGAGAGCTCTATAAGGCACCTGAAAAAGGCTTGCCCTAGAGCAGTGGGCATCAGTCGTTAACACCTGAAGGAGACTTGAACAGTGAGTGAAGATTTTCTGATAGGAAGAGATGGTATTTTAGGCTTGAGCATCTCACAGGTTGAGCTTTCCTGGGGTATCTTATTTTACCCACTCACATTCCCTTTTGCAACCCACCATTTGCATCCTTCTGTTTCCTTTCTTACCTCCTCTCCCTCTAATTAAAATCCCCATAATCTGGGTTTGGGAACAGCTCTATGCCAATGGGATTGGAAACAATGAGGTTTCTCTCCCCAGCAGAGGGCAATGCATAAATTTGGAGGCAAGGCAGAGCTGCTGGGCAGAGCAGAGAGAGGGACTCTAGAAATGGCTCAAATTGGAAGCCTTGCTGTCAGTTCAGGTGATTCTGATCTGTGCTCTGTCACTCAGTTTAATGAGCTTATTGCAAAGTGAATTAGGTACTCCTTAGAGTCTCTTTGGTAAGTGAAACCTTCCTTGGGAAATGCTTTTTTTTTCTTCTCTTCACGAAGTACCATTTCAAGTGAAGAAACAACTTGTGTTCCCTTTCTTCCCTACTGCTGATCTCGGAGAGAAAGGCAAAGTCTGAGAAGAAAGAAAATGTCTGAGAGACATTACCCCATACCCTCTTGTTTCTTCGGGCAGGAAGGGTCATAGCAGTAAATCTGCAAAAGCTGGGATAAACGATCAAACTCAGCTTTTGTTAAAAATAAAAGGACTTACTCCTGTTTTGTAAACGTGGGCTTGGAAAATGATAGAACACTGTGAGGAATCGCTAGGCATTTGTGCAGGGGAAGCATGGTTTACTGGCTTGAAACAGGCCAAAGGCTAGAGGGAATCTGTTCAGAAAGCCCTAGGAATACGGATGCCAGGAACACTACCAGAAGACAGCAACGGAAAAAACATGGTTCTGAATTTGGTTTTGAAGGTAGGAGAGTATTGTATCTGTGGGGGATACATGAGACATTTGGCTGTCTGTTAAGTTTGGTTTTCAAAAAGCACACTCAGCCCTGCTAGCTGTGTGATGCAGGGAGAGCTTCCTTTATTTAATGCTCCAAGCCTTTCCTCACCCTGTGAAACCACCAGGAGAGAGGGGGTTGTGATACCATGTATGGTATTCCCCAGTATAAATTCCCTTAAGGGGCACTCCACCCCCCTCTAAATTCATACACCCACACCCCACAGGGACAGTCCTCTGAAAAAGAAAAATTCAAAAAACTTGAAAGGCTTAGAAAATCAGCAGGTACTCCCCATTTCAACTTTGTTCCTAAATTTTGGGAATAGAAGCAGACACTAATTCTGTTATGAAGCTGGATTACTTGGCAGGCCAGTGTGTCCATGGAATAGCATGTTGTGTGGAATTTTGTGTGGGAATGTTAAATCAGCTCAATTATATTATTGTTATGGACATGCTTGTCAATGAGTAATAAAAAATATTTTTTCCAAGTCTAATAAATCACTATTTTCTTGTAAGAACAGTTCAATTAAATAGGGTCATATATTTTATTTTTAGCGTTTTGAGGTTAATGCCTCTCTTGTGCTGTTATTGTAAACGGTAGCTCTTCCATGAAAGCCCTCATTATCTAAACTGACCAAATCAGCAACATCATCTTTAGAAAAGGGGAACTGAAGCACTAAGAGATTCAGTGATTTGCTTGAAGTCACAGAGCGAGATAGTTTGCAGAAGGGCTAGGAAGGGAACATAATTCAAGTCTTCAAAGCCCCATACTAGAAACTTAACCACAATACCATCCTTCCTGTTTTAGTGGGTTTTGTTTTCTTCTCCAGAATCTGAATTTTCATTTAAATGAAACCCCTGAAATCGGAATTCTTTGATTTTGCAAGTAAATTAGACACCACACTGTTTCTGAGTCTGCTTTCAGATGCGCTGAAACCAGCAGTACTGACAGAAGTGTGAACCTCCATCACCCACTGTAGGTATTAAGGTCAGAGTCTGACGTATTTAAATGGAACGTGCCCAAAAGATGTAACTATTGTGACTAGACATTTCTTTATGCGTCTTCCATTTCCATACTATCCATACTATCATTTTCTAAGTTAGGAGATAATAAAGTGGACCTGCTGAATAAAGCTCATCCTCATATCCTTTTAGTCATTTATTTCCAGGGAAAATGGCTATAAAAAGACTTGGCTTACACTCATATTAATTGTCATGCTAGGTATCACTGAAAACCAATGTGTGCATGGCACGATTGTCACAGCATACAGTCATTATGCCAACAACAAAATACGTTTTGAGACGTCACCAATTTGATATCAAGCCTTGATAAGCATCATGCCTATACCTAGAGAAGGGCTAGCCAGTGGGTACAGAAGTAGTAATTTCTGTCTCAACTGGAATTCATGCTGTTCTTTAGATAATGTGCTAGTCAGATCCCATGCAGCTAGGATGGATGATGGAAAGTAGAGGATTTTTTTTTCTAAAAGGATCACTGTAAGTATCAGTTGTGAGACAATGCATATGTCTGCTGGCTAGGATGAAAAGCATGGGGTTTGGAAGTTAAGTGAATTAAGCTTAACTGTGCTAAAATTGAGTAAGAGTTGAGCCTCTGTCTTCCGTAAGTTCCTTTGAATGGTCCAAATTATCTGAAATATGTCTCTGTAAGAGATAAAAACTGTTATACTTCAAAAAAGTAATAAATTAACTGTCTGAGGCTACGAGGGAAGTTTCTTTCTAAGCTGGCTATTCTGGAATTTTTTATTTTAATTTATGTTAGTTCCTTCTTCTGGGCAGTTACTGCTGGCTTCCATGCATCCAGGCGAAATGGACCCGCTCTGATGTTCGGTGGAAGTTCCTTTGTTGATATTAACTAAGTCAAATCAAGACTCACATTTGTCTGATGAATTCAAATGCTGAACAGTTAACCATACAAAAATGTGGTTTGGACTTTCTGCATTTCAGTAGTTTAGGCATCCTTCTGGGTAATTAGCTGAGTAAAAAAATAAAACGGAAAGCCTCAAATTGTTGGTTAAAGCGTTGTGAAAGGGCAGCCGCTTTCTGGTATTTTTTTCATATGAATGAGAGATTTGTGTTGCTTACGGAGGTGGGGGTGGGTGTATGTGCATACTCTGCAATTGATGGGGGAACTCTGCATCCCTAAAAATAACGGTTGGTGCTACTTGCAGGGTAGCAGGCTGCCATTCATTGAGGGGAACTGCTGCTATAAATACTGAACTGGATATTTTAAAGCAGAACCATATGAAGGTAGTTTGGCTTCCAGATACACTTACTGGACTACAGAGGTTTCAGTGCTGGCTGGAGGAACAGAGACCTTGAATTTCAGAGCCAGCTGCTAATTTTACTTAAGTCTGGCTACCGCAGTACCCAACTGATCCTTTCCAAACTAAGCCAGTACAGCTCTCTGCTCCCTTGCCATTGCCTCCCTCGCTGCTCTGGCAGCTCTCTCCCTTCTCTGTTACTCCACTTCCCTGTACTCGTGTCTTTTCAGATCCCAAACCCATGAAAGGAGATGGTAACATGGCACAGGAAAGTCACTTGTGGCACTGAACTGTGCTGTGGGATTTGGGGCTGAGGTTACTGTTTGTACATGAAGTTAGAGTCCTCAGGCAGTTATATATCCATATAGTACGGAAAGGGGATGCTGACTGTAGAGAGAGCACAGGAGAGGTTGTATGCTTTGGGGAGAATTTATTTTTGAGTGGAAACCTTGAGGACACCAAGCAAAACATCAATTCATAATCCAAAAATGCCTCTGGTGTCTTTTAATGGTATCTTTACCCTCTGCTCTTATAACTTCCCATTCTTACAGGCATTTTCTACCACTTCTTTTTGTTTTCAGTGTGTCTTTAGATTGTGTCCTGCACGATTTACATGATTACGAATTTGCATTTGCTGCTCAACGTGAACTGTGTTGATGCCCCTTCTGGTGCTCCCATGATTCCGTCTGTTCAAACCACATGCAAATGCTGAGCTTCTGCTGAAGTAATTCAAAGGTTGTGGAATCAGTTTCTGATGCATTTCATTCATGAGCATAATCCACGTATGAGGAGATTTTTATGGTTGGGGTGAGGTGGAACAAATGACTCAAGTGTTCCCTCACTTTTTATTTTCAGTCCACAGAAACAGATTAAAATTCATTCTTAATATGGTCAAATGGACCTAAATCTCAGTTCTGCTTCCTTGAATGGAGAGATACTCAATAGTCCAAATTAAAAGGAAAAAAGCCGTCTTGTTCCTAATGTGAAACAGAGACCTATATAGTGAAGTTATAGGAGCCAGAAACAGCACATAGGAAGCTGAGGTATCAGAAGGTGATGGCATAGGAGTGTTTGCAGCTTCTCAGCCAGATCCAGGCAGAAAATCACATTTCTTTCACAATCTACTCAGGTGCTTTCAGATAACTTGGTTGGACTTTTAATACTTTAAGTCATCAAGCCTGAATCTGCAAAAATCACTGTTAATACTCAGCCTTAAGAAAGCATCTTTTGTGGGCTTTCCTTACGGCATGATATGCTGACCTCCATATTCTTACTGTGATTACTGTAATCTTATCTCAATTGACAGATCTTTTTTTACACTGGTAGTCTTACCTCAAAATAATAAAACACCTAAACTCTTATGATGATGGAATATAGTAGGGTCCTGCAGTCTCTAATAGCTTCTATACACAACAAATATAAATTTGTGAATGTGCATCTTTTATTCTACTGTATGGATAGAGTCTATATAGATTTTATTATTGTCGTATGGCCATGGCTAGTTATGTAACAAACATCCGCAAAGATCTAGCCAAGAAATAGCTACTATGAATTTTAATTTCTCACTTTTCAAATTACTGAGAAATTAGCCAGTTTTCTGTTTCTCCCCTGTCCCTGGAGAAATGACAGGTACTGACTGGTGGCTCAACAGTCTGCCTTGGAATACAAATATTAATTCCTCATTTGCCAAGAAAAAGAAAGGGGAAAAAAAAATCCCCATCATAATTGCTCTCATGGAAAAAGAATTGGATTTTTTTTTTAATTCTGATATTCTCCTTTTCCACATTTATTGCAAACCTTGGCCAATTTTACATGTGAACACAACAAGCTGTGTTCAGAACAGATTAGCTTCACCATATTCGAACTCCAGCAGAATTTCTAGGAATGAGGAGAACTGGCTATTTCTGACACAAGACAAAAGTTCTTTAAATGTAGAATTTTTGGCATCTGTTGTTTAAGTGGTAGATTTGAGACATCATCCAAAGATACTGATGAAACATTCTCTAATTTTAGAAAGATCTAAATTAGTTAGATACAGACCTAACCACACACACTTTTGGATTAATTAGGAAGAAATATTACGTTATGTAAAATTAATGTAGCTTACCATGCAGGCCTTGCTGTCCCATCAGTAAGTCTGGTAATTAAGAATATGAGAGTGGGAAGAGTGCCCAGCCTGGAGGATTTCCTCCTGGAGATCTGGAGACATCTCACTGAATTGCCCGTTGGGAGGTTTTCTGTCTGTGGTGATTCGCTTTTTAAGGGCAGTTTTGTCCTCTGACAGTGTGGGAAGTTCTGTTATCAGTTATCTTAAACTGGAAAGAAATGCTATGCTGTATTTCAATTGCAGATCTATTTCAGTTCATAATAATGTCAGAACACTGGCAAACTGTCTGATAATGAGTCTAGAGGAAATGTTAGACAGTCACATACATGAATTGAGCTTGCCAAGGTGACTTTCAAAAACCTGTTGAACATATGAGTAGTGACATGTGATGGCCTCAAACCGCAAGTCATTCTGGTAGAACTTAACTGACAGAAAAAACTTTTGGTAAGGTGACTGGAGCTATTCTTGTATGGTATCAGCTTAAATCTGTAATTCTCTTTAGTTCTTTGCTCCAGCTGCCCTGTTCTGCCTCTGTCTCATGCCATGACTTGGAATATGGCCTGAGTCACCTCTCAGTTTCTGCAGCAGTACCAAAACTATGTCCGTGACTTTCTAGGTTTACTTCAAAACAGAATGATCTGTATATTCCTGATACTACAGCCCCATTCAGCACAAATTTGTGCAGCCTTCAAGTGATGGCTGTTTTAGCATATATCCGAGCTGAAGTTCCGTAATCAGATTTCTCTAATCACCAGTTTGAAAATTCAAAATAGCTGCGTGATAACTTGTTAAGAAAAATCAGATAATTCTTCAACTGTCTAGTGATGGGGCTTTTTCCCTCAAGAACTTTTATAGGCAAACAGAGGCAATTAAGCACCTGCTACAGTAATACCAAGAAATACCAATAAACTGATGAATGTGAATTTAAATCCTGTGCTCTCTCTAATGATTTCCCATATAAATATATTTATATCCTCTCTCCCCGAGTTTATAAGGGACGATTAAAATACTAATATTACAGTGTCATAGTATCACAGTATCACAAGGCTGGAAAAGACCTTTGAGCCTATGACCAACACCAACACCTACTCACCATCTAAACCACGGCACTAAGTGCCTCATCCAATCTCCCTCCTCCAGGGACGGTGACTCCACCACCTCCCTGGGCAGCGTTGTTCCAATGACCAATCACCCTTTCAGTGAAGAATTTTTTCCTAATATTTAACCTAAACTTCCCCTTATGAAACTTGAGACCGTGTCCTCTTGTTCTGTCACTGGTCGCCTGAGGGAAGAGACCAACCCCTGCCTCACCACAACCTCCTTTCAGGCAGTTGTAGAGAGCAATAAGGTCTCCCCTGAGCCTCCTCTTCTCCAGGCTAAACAACCCCAGCTCCCTCAGTCGCTCCTCATAGGGCTTGTGCTCCAGCCCCTTCACCATCCTCGTCGCCCTCCTCTGGACACACTCCAGCATCTTGACATCCTTCTTAAACTGAGAGGCCCAGAACTGGACACAGCACTCAAGGTGCGGCCTGACCAGTGCCGAGTATAAGGGGATGATGACTTCCCTAGTCCTGCTGACCACACTGTTCCTGATGCAGGCCAGGATACCATTGGCCTTCTTTGCCACTTGGGCACACTGCTGGCTCATGTTGAGTTTCCTGTCCACCAGCACTCCCAAGTCCCTTTCCCCTGACTGCTCTCCAGCCACTCTGTCTCCAGCCCAGAGCTCTGCATGGGGGTTGTTGTGTCCAAAGTGTAGGACCCGGCATTTGGACTTGTTAAACCTCATGCTATTGGACTCAGCCCATCTCTCCAGCCTGTCAGGGTCCCTCTGTAGGGCCCTCCCACCCTCTAGCAGACTGACACTTCCTCCCAGCTTGGTGTCATCTGCCAAGTTGCTAATGATGGACTTGATCCCCTCATCCAGATCATCAATGAAGATATTAAACAGGACCGGGCCCAGCACCGATCCCTGGGGGACGCCACTAGTGACCGGCTGCCAACTGGATGTGACACCATTCACTATGACTCTCTGTGCTCGGCCATCCAACCAATTCCTAACCCAGCACAGAGTGTTCCCGTCCAAGCCACGGGCTGCCAGCTTCTCCGGGAGTCTGCTGTGGGAGACTGCAGACTGTCAAAGGCCTTGCTGGAGTCCAGGCCTTGCTGAAGTCCAATAGGGAGTATGGATTTTCCAGTCAGTCAGTGAGAGCTCTGTCCCTTTCTAATGCTGTACAATGCTGTGACTTCAAAGGTGGAGCATGTGCTTACAGACAAGGTCCTGCACATCCTGAAAGGTTTGCCTAGCTTCAGAGACCCAGAATTTCTGGGTACATTAAAAAGGCTCTGGTATCTTCCCAAGCCCATATTTATAGTATATGCTTTGGTCAGGAGGAAGTCTTTTGTGAGTTTACATTTCTTGTCTAAGGGCTTAGCAGGAACTTCATCAGAACCCTTCAGAAGATTTCCAGTTATAGTAGTTTATAAACACAATAACAATAGTACAATGTCTGTGATCTTAGGATGTTTCTCAGGAATTTTTTATTTGTTGAGCAAAGTGAGTATGTGCTGCTTCTTTAATACGAATATGATGGATATGCCGTGGCTGTGGAAGGATGCAAACATGACTTCACATTAGACTTCTGCATCCAAAATGCTGCTAGCGGCAGCTAGGAAGAGATCTCCAGGTAGATGTTTTTAGCAAAATGGAAAAGCAGACTTGCACCCAGAATAAAGCAGGGTGATTCAGACCTTAGCTTTACTGTTAAAAATAACGTATTTTTTTAAGAGATGAAAACCAAAGACATTCAGTGCTCACTTTTAGATACATTAATGTTACAAATTTTGAAATAGCTGAAAGGATACCACCTAACTCCCTCTGTTTTCTTTCCTCCATTCTGGGTTTTTATTCCTCACATATTTTACCCTTACTTTTTTAGGGTCCCATGTTCCCCCCACAGTCATTTTCTGTTGGGCCACAGACCAGAGAAGCCCAGGGTGAGGCTGTGCACTGTGCCAGTAGAGCAATGCCAAGGGATCGCTGCGTTGGAGGGTTCCAGGTGTCAGGGCTAGGAAAACCAGCTTGCCTGGTTCAAGCACTGGATAAAAAAGATGTTCTCACTTCTTGCTTGCTCATGGGCTGTACTAAAAATAGCTCACCACTGATAGGTCTGCAATGTATAGTGATGTGGTATTCCAGCAGTTAAGTTGTGTAGCATTCTACACTTTTCCTCCTCTTTATGTATGAAATTGAGTAAAAAACTTAGCCTGATACACACACACACACACACACACACACACACAAAAATACAGTTACTCTTAGTGGCTGCATTTACGATCAAAGTTGGTAGTGTTTCCTGAAATTGGTTTCTGATCCCCCTGAAAGACTGGGGGTTTCTCCTTTCTTTTTTTTTTTTTTTTTTAAAAAAGGTTAATTTCAGGGAAACTAAACACAGATGAAACTCTAAAATACCACTGTGCAGATAATTGTGGTATCAAGGGTGTAATGCATGTGAGCTGCCTCCAGTTCCCTGAATTCCAGTGAATTCCCAGTTTCCACTAGTGGCGTGGCAGGCTGAGTGTGGTTATTTTCTGTTCATTTTGTGCCAGCATGTGGTTGTGATGGTGGTAGAAGGGTAGGAGGTTGTGATTTGAGGGGGAAGGGAAACACTAGACTTGAGACATCGGAGGTAAACCCATTGGGTTTTACGATGTTGTACTCATTGAGTTGTTTCAGATTGCATATGAATCCTCTTCATGTGACAGACCTGCTGCACAAAATACCAAGAATGGTGCAACCTGCAAGGCTTTGGCAAACAGATCATCCTTGTGATTCATTCAGCATCCTCTCTCTGCTCTGCCTATGGTCATCTCTCAACTATGTACTTGAAAGCCAGGGCTAAAGCTGAATTTTGTTTTAAAAAATGAGCCACAAGCAGAGTTTTGCACAACATAAAAAAGAAAAAGTGATCCTGAGTGTCCGAAGCTGCTGATGTAGATTTCCAAAGCAACTGCTGCTGGACTGAACTGGATGTTTTTACTGGCTGTTTAGAAACAGCTTTAAGAGACTTCCCTCTCTTAATTTTGCTCATACCTTAGTTTGAGACACTGAGAGTATCACTGGCAACTTCCCAGAAGTCTTGTGACCAACTCTAATTTGCATAAACTTTTTTGTAGACTGGCAGAATTGGGTCCAACTGAAGTATTTTCTTGTCTTTATATCTCTTCCCTTATATCATTTCCCCCCCCTTCTTTTTCAGGCCTTGGGAAATATGACAACATGCTTGTGCAGGCAGAAGCAGATTTGGGAGGGGCTGTGTTGTGATGTTGCTCTCCGCTGGGTTCACCACGCCAAGGAGCACTCCATGAATAGAGGCAAGCCCTCATCACCCTCAGCAGCCCCATCCCCTCTGAAAACAGGTTTTTGTTGCAGTCATGAGGCTGTGCAGACACCCCATCACTGTTCCAGAGAATCATTACGCCATTTCCTTTTGTGTTCTCCTAATTAGCAGTTTGCACTTCAGTACAGCCATACCACAGCCTTCCTCCCGTCTTGCACGCTGGTGCACACAGTGATGTGATGTGGTTTGCAAGGCCAAGAACCGAAAAATTAGGCAATATCAGATTTACATTTGCACATGCAACCTGAAATCTGCCTGCTCACACATTTGTGCACTGAGTGACGCAGGGGTGCTGGTGAAATGCGTGATCTTGACTCTTTCACAAAACTAGGACAGAATTTGCAGGGAAAGACAAGGAAGGCCCGGTCTGATTTTAAAGGGCTGGAATTTGCAAACAAATATTTTTGACGTAATTTTCTGTAGATAATTCTGTATTTTACAAAGGAAAAAAGCATAAAAAGAAACTTTGTTGGCATTCCAGAATTATTTTTTATGCAAACTTATTGTTTTAATTATGTTAATTACCAGAAAGATAATATGCTGTGTGGGGGAGAACAGGACTCTGTCTCTAGCTGCTGAATGTAGAGATCACTTAGATGAGGTGGAATAGGCTGGCAGAACTGTGGTTCCCTCCACCTTTTCTGGAGCTTTGAGCTCCTGCCTCACTTAAGACTAATGGTAAGACACCAGAATTGTCCAAATTTTGAATATTAAGTGCTTTTGTGCTACTGGAGCTGCCTGTGCTCATAAGGTATCCTATGACAGCATGCTAGTTTCTAAACAGATAGAGTTCAGCAATGCAAAGCATGCATGTAAGTCAGGTATGACTCAAAAAAATCAGAATGGATGGAGAAAAGGTACTTTTGTACTGGAGGCAAAAGGGTAGAAGGGGCAGTGTTTCTTCCATCTGAAGTGAATATATAGAAACCTCATGAAAAACCGATGCTAAATATATATGGCCTTTTGGAAAGTGTCTCTGTGCAAATGCATCCACAACATCTACAGTGATAAAAATCATCTACTGAGCTGAGTCGAATGGCATAGTTGAAGTGAAGCTGTAAATAAAGTGGTAGGCGGTTTCCTGCTAAAACTCCCCTGCATGTCCAAGAACCCACTGTGACTCAGCCGTTGCAGTCACTGGGAACTCAGCACAGATACCCTTTTCTAGGGGGGGTATTTTTACTTCTCTTTTTGCACTATATCAAGAGGGGCTCCATTCATCCCTAGAGGAACCAAATTGACAATATTACCCATTATTTTTTGTTGTCTTAAGGTAATGATCTTACAGTAGACCAACGAGACTGGACTTTTCTGATTACCAACGATTCATGCCTTCAGAGTTGTCTCTCTGCTTGGATCCTTGCTAGATCTTCACATGACAGTTCTTGGGACATACTTCAACTAGGTTCTTACCTGCATCTCTTAATGGCCTAAAAATTGAATTTTCATTGCTTTCATTTCATGTGGAAGAAGACTCAGGAATGACTGGGGGGTTATATTTTAAATATTGTAAATGTGCAGAATGGAAGGGAGATGATTTTGTATTTTCTTCTAATACATGCTCTAATGTACCTACTGTACCTCCAGAAAATTAATATCTTTCGAAAGATGAACTGAGCTGAGAGGGCAGCAGCAACATCTAGTAGTTTTTAGGTCAGCAGCATCTGGAGGCACACTTGCCCTAGAATGCTTAAAGCTGTCATGTCATCTTACTCCTGTGGGCTCATGGTTTTGGTACAACTTTTGTTATTAAGATAATGCTTTCCCTGGTTCATTTTGAACCTGCACAGATAGTTCCCTCTCCATGTGAGAAGTTCTGTACCCACAAAGCTTTAAACTTGGCATTGGCAATTAATAAAGCTGATTTGGGAGATTTGCAGGTTCCCATGAGCTGAGCTAGAATGGGCTGTTCTGTCCTTTTCCCCTCTTTATCCCATGCAATATTTATTCTGTTGCTTTTTTGTTTCCTCTTTCATTTCTAGCCTGCCTCCTCCCCTCCAGTTCACAGTCCTTTTCCTTATTTTTTTTTTGTAATTTATTGTAGTCTCTCTGTTCTACTCTCAGCTAATTCCTTATTGGCTTCTTCCATAATACTGCTGGAAGTTTGTCCTCATCTGACCTTCCTCTGCGTGAACAAATCCCAATATCCCAGGTTTAAAATTTACTCTACTTGGCTTTTTTTCTGCTTTCCAGCCTGATGTTTTCTAATTACTTCCTGTAATTTCTGGTTAATACCTCTTTTAGTTTCAAGATGCTCTCTGTCTTTTGCTTTCTTTCTCTCTCTGATATCAAGTCTACTTTGCACAGGTTTTTTTTCTGAGAATTAAGTCTACCTTCTCCTCCAGAGTTTTCTGTTTAACATCTGAAGGTTATCTGTGGTTCCTTGTTATTGAACTTCCTTTCTGGGAAGTTCAGCCTCTGTGTATTTTGACTCAGATCATTAACATCACAGTAGATTCTTTTTTTCTTGCAAATTCCCATAACTGCCCACCTTTCTTCCTTTTTCTCTTCCTCAGTCCTCTCCAGTACCACACACATCAGTGCTATGTGGTGCATTGCTTTATGAAAGCTGAGACTAGGTTCCTTTCCCTCAGACAAGTCGTCTTTTGCTGCTCTTACAGCTGTGCGTGGTGGAGGACTTGGTAGGTTTTTAAATCCTCCCATCTGAAAAGCAGGAGTCAGGGTTTTCACAAAGTGCACCTGAGGAGGTGCATCCAAGAAGCTGGTGCCAGGAAGGCTCAGATTACTGCACAGGCCGAAGGGAACAAGAGAGGTAGCATTGGGGGAACCTGACACCAGGGAGTGGGCCAAAAGGCAGGGGCAGCACTAGGAGTGCCTGAAGGTCATGAGAAAGCAGCTCTGGAGTGATTCCAGGCAGTCAGAAAGGGAAGATTCAAGAAGGATGCATAGCTCAGGGTTGTGGGTTTGTAGGGGGAGGATGCTCTGGTGTGGAAGGCTGGATGTTTTTATTTTGTGAGAAGAAAGACAGCCCTATAGAGAAGAGAGGTTTTATGATGGGTTTGGAGAAGTGGGTTAAAGTATGTGGAGGACACCAGTTCCAAGAAACGGGGGAACTGAGAGAAATGAGTGGAAGCATTGCAGATGTGGTATGTATGAGAGGACTCAAAGGTAGGAGGGGCTAGGGATCATCACCTGGTAGAGCTGGTGCCATTACCTGTGATCCTGATTTGGGGACTGCAGACAATGACCTGCTGCATCCCCTTTCCTCCCAGTGACCTGCTGTAACCTTCACAGCCCATCTTTTTCTTCTATCAGAAATATGATGGTATATAGTATGCCAGTACATAGTACATCCACTTCCAAATAAAAGGTTTAACAGACCATCTGATATCACACTAAATGATATTTTTATTTCACCAGGTGACCAGAATTCTCCTCCTCCCCCCCCTTATACTACATTTTTATATATGTTAGTACTTAAGGAAAATTACTGAGCTACGTGGGTGGTGACTCTCATATCCCACAAACACAGGGGGGCTGCTGAGATCCTGCCTTCTGAGAAGAGCTCACCAGAATGACCAGCGAGGCCAGTGAGTGGGCAGAGCCCAGGCTGCTGCGGAGTGCTGCACCTATCAGCATCCCTGCAAGGTGACTGCTGCTGCTGTGTCTGTAACAGGACAGCCCGCCCTCACGTCAGCGAGGGAAAGTGTTGTACCCTTATTGGTCATGGTGAGTCATCTGCACCTTCTGCTACATCTGGCATGAAATTAATTTTAAGTTACTCTAGTACATTGTTATTTTCAGTATTTCCTTCAGAAGCTGGAGCCATCAAGGTGAAAATAATTACATTTACTAGAATCTGTCATTAAAATTGGCAGCTAGTTCTCACTAGAAATACAAGAATCAGATTTTGAGTGGCACTGAATGGTGCTTTTAAAGTGCTTGCATGTGGAGTAGAACTCTATTCATCAGAAGTAGTAAAGTGAAAATAATTGCTAGGTATTCAAATGCACCTGCCTGCAATTTTCTTCTATGTAAGTGTAAATTGAGCAAGGAAATACTATTTGGGGGACAAATCCAAATAACAGTGAAAAAGAGGAATTTTACCAGAAGACTGTTCTAATTGCAAGAGAAATTTCTGTTATTCTTTTGTCTTGACCTAACTCTGTGTGCAACTTAACACTGAGCATTACCTTTAAATATGCTTCTGTACACCACCACCTTGGATTTCATCCATGGTTTTGGTTGTAATGTTGCCAGTGGCTCTTGTGGCCACCCAGATTTATGCCTACTGCTTCAAACTACAGTGGCCTCAGATAGTTAAGATAACTGGTCTGTAAACTCCTGGACCACTCGGGTGACATGTCCTGCCTTCTAATTCGCAGCTCTGTGGTGGCCTGGAAAATTTTCCACTGGGAGTTTACCTAAATGCCTTCCGTGTTGTGTCTTGTACATGTACTGAAGTAGTTTACAGGGACAGGTTTAATAGGAACTTAGACTCAGTTTTTCAAAGGAATTAGGAGAAAAAAAATTTCCACTTGCACAATGTGCCTGCCAGGTATAACTGCAAGGGTTTTCTACTGAAATGGAAAAGCCACACTGAGAGGTAAAGGAAACAAAGATAGCCAGAACAATTTGAATTGTGTCTGTTTATGTTTGAATGTCTTCTTTGTAGGAAGTTCTGGTTTTATCTATAATAGTATGCAAGTTCCTATAAAAGTCAGTTTAACTTTAGTATTACTCAATTTCCAAAGAAATCATTTGGGTTTGCCTTTAGAAAACTTACTGCCAAGCCCCCTCTGCTGGATGGAAAAATCATTCCTGCATGGTGAAGACATCTCTTGAAAGCATTCCAGCTTATTGCTGTTCGAGTAATTACAGGATTAGAGTTCACAAGAACATTTCTGTCTTTCTATTATTATCTATCGTTATCTGTCATGCATTGAGCTTTAGAGAAGAGTCAGGATGATTGCTGCAAATGTGTTCAAATCCCTCCATTTGAATGAGTATTCAGTCTGTTGAAAATCCATCCTGTCATCTGATTATTTTATCATCCAAGTTATTTTCAGTAATGTCCACCCTCCTCGCCCTCTACTATAACTCGTATGTATTATTTACATCTTTTGTCAGTGATCTCATTGTACACATTTAGAGTGTACTAAAAAACTGATTCCAAAAAGCATGCATGCTTTCCCAGGGCAATTCAAACTGCAAAGACCTGCTTTGCTTGTCCTTAAATTGTGATGAGGGAAGTTTGCTAGGTGAAAGCTACTGTTTAAACTATGCTTGTCATTTGTGTATGACAAAGCCTTTTGTAGGGACCAGCTTTATATTTGCAGATAAGGAAATGGGCCCAGCAAGGAAAGACAATCCATTAGCCTGAGCACTAAATTAGGACATAGATTTAAGCCCTGCTCTGAAACAACACTGCCTGGTGACCATGCATTAATTAATTACGTTAAAACCTATCAAAGAAGTATGCCACAACATTGAGCATTGCCCAACAAAATGTTGAATTTCTGAGATTGGACCCATAGTACAGTCTTCTGTGGTGCACAGTGTGAGCTGAGTTTCTGCGACAGGAGATCTGAAGCAGCCAGTATGCCCTGCAAGCAGTCGGTGAGGGACTGTTGCTTACGGAGGCATGTCTGAAGCTTTTCCCTTCCTTGAGCTGGTTCAAAAATTCGTCTTTGAAGAATGACAGTCCTTTAAAAATGGAGTAAGGCAAGAGAGTGTTGCTGGGGCAGCTGATTAGTTCTTAGAAGACTTTTCAATATGTGGAAAAGTATGATTTGTGTCCCTGCTCAGAAAGAGGGCAGTGAAACTTTGGTTTCTCCCTTTTCTGGAAGGTGCTCTAACTAAAACATAGAGGACTCAACTCATTGAGAGGGAAAGAGTATTTGTTAGCTAAGAGAGACTTAGAGCTTAACAGCTAGAGCACTCACCTACGAGTGGGAAACAGTGGAATCTGGTGCCTCCTCCGAGTGCTGTTACATATTGTACATTAAGCAGTTATTAGGTAAGCTACGTAAGTGGTATTTGATGCTCAGCCAGAATTCAGTGGCTCACCTCTCTCAAATCAATGCTCCAATCTGCAGGCTTAAAGGCAAGTCCTATTCTTTCTGTAGGTCAGTGTCTCTTGAATGCCTTTCTGTGAACTAAAGTAAGTTCGTGGTAAGACCAGGTAATGTTTCCTTCTGTAGGTTTGTGGTAAGCTCATCATTTCAAAATTAACTTTACAAGCATGTCCTCGAGTCTCTCTATGCCAGGAATGGATCTGAGCCTGAATTTCCCACAGTTAGGCCTGAATTTCCCACATTTAGGCATGAAATGCCCACATTCCCACAAATTCTCTCAGTAGGAAGCACTTGGATAAAATTCATGAGGTTGAAAAGATGATGGTACCTCTTTAAAGAAAATGTCTCTAATGAAGTTACTGAAGGGATGAGAACTATTTCAAAGTTCTATTATTTCATTCGGTTTGAAAAAATAGTGACAATTGTCCTGTAAAAATCAAACTGTAGCAAAACTGAGGGAAAGAAAAATGTACTAAATTGGTGTTTTATGTTAAAGAAATACTTTTTAATGTAATTGTATTTCAGATAAAAATGTGAACTTATGAAAGTTTTCTAGAATATACTGTAAGTACAGCATATATCCCGGTAAGGTTAAATGAGTGTTCCGTGTCAGCTGTAGTAGCAAATAAATGCTAAAATAAACAACAGGTTTGGACCAGAAAGAAGTCTAAATAGCCCTGAATTCTAGGAAATTAGGAAAACCAAGCCCATGTTTGGAATTTATGCCCAGCCTTGTCACTATAAAGGCAGAGGGTTAAAAACAAGAAGTCTCAGTTTTTGTGTATGCAACGTTTCGTGATTATGCAACCTTTCCTGTCTGCTGAAATGCAGCTGCATCGCTTCCTAGGTTTAAGTCATCACTAGCTCTATAATTGCATTGCAAAAAGAGTTCCCTTTCCTTCTGAATGAGAAGGTTTTATTGCAGGGTCTCTGCACACTGAAGGAAGAAGAGAGGAAGAAAAAAAAGGAAGCAGGAAGTACTTCAGTCCCAAGCAGCGGGTAATCAGAAACGGCTCTGCAATGGGGGAGCACTCCTCCTTCTTGAAGCATTTGGCCTAGCTTAGATAAACCTCAGTTTTCTAGGTCTGCAGTCTAGATATCTCATCCCACCTTCACAGGAATCTAGTGCTTCTGTGATCAGAGCTAAACAATTTCCACAGGGGCCAAACTGTGGCCAACCAAACTATAGCACTTGGTAAAAGTTGAGAACAGGAGGCAGAAGGTCCCTCCTACCTGAGTGGGACACAGGACCAGGACCAACCCAGGATACGACTTGCCATTTTCCAAGAGGCCTTTTCATGCAGAGCCTGTTCATTTCGTACCTTCTGAAGTGCCTGGTCTGCCCATTTATACAGAGCTGCAACACAAAGGTACAACTTTAGAGCTATTAAACTGAGGTGCTGTATATTCAGACATTTACAGATAGTATAAAATGTGAATGAAACCAGTCAAATGAAAGCCATGATGGAAACTTGTTCTTCAGCATGTGCCTGCACAAGAAATGGCTGCCAGGAAAGATAAAAGCATTGCTCCTAAAGCATCTGTCTGTAACTTTACTGATGAAACAACAAAGCAACACTACACGCTTTCCTAATCATGTACCAGGAATTTAACGGGGCTTAATGAAAGATTACAGACCATAAACTACAGAGTGAGATCATTGCAAAACACACAAAGTGCTTTGAACTCAAGAACAGAAACTTAAACTTTCCCCACAGTTTAAGAGTAAGAATCTCATGGCATTGCTGCTCCTATGACTTTACAAGTACTCTTTATAAATGTTATCAGTTTGCAACACTCCACAGCTGTGTTACAAAGATTGCAGTAGTACTGGTGGAGGGATCTCAATTGTTTTACAGCTGGGAAATGCAGCCGTTACAAGGAAATGCCATCTATCTATTTTACAGATCAGAGGATGAATGAAAAAAGATTCTCTAATTACTTTCAGTTCTGTTTCCTTTGGCTGGAATTTCTGTTTTCCCCAGTCAATGACATGTCCAGCCAGAATCCAGGGCAGTACAATGGCATTTATAAGAAAGAGAAAGTAAAGTAGCCACAAGCAAAAGGTACGTTCACTGAATAGTGCCAGCTTTGAATAAAATGTGACACTATTTAAATGAACACTCCTGTGATGTGAACTTGAAGCATTTTCTTAATAAGGACTGTTCCTTATAGCCTTGATTTTGGAAGTCACTCACGACCATTACTTGGGCTGGTACCTCAAAAGGGTTAAAGCATGTAGTATGTCTCAGAAGGCACTGTGTACCTTTCAGAACAGGGCCCAGATCAGCAGAATCAGCAGATTGACACTGAGCGATGCTGGTTATGTAGGTAGTGTATATTGTATTTTAACTGGGCCAGCCAAAGTATTTTATGAACTCTCTCCAGGGTATATATGTTGAATCTAACCTATGTACCTGAATCCTGCAGAGCAGTAGAACTGGGGAATGATTTAGGACAGTCTAGTTGCATTTGAAAAATGACTGCCCTAAGCTATTACTTCCTTCATACATATGGAGATGTGTATGGAGATAAAAAAGGAACCTGGACAATATTCTTGCCAACACTCAAGTATTTGATTTTACACAAATGATTGTAAAATGGATTGCATCAAATGACAGCATGAACGCAATACTGGCTGTGCTTCAGCTTCCTTTGCCCCCTTGGTGAGTGCTGAAGGCTCTTGTCTGGAGTGGGCCAACACACCACTGAGTTCCCAGCAAAAAAAAGAGCCAGAGGTACCAGAACGCAAATCAATGAGTGGTCTCTGTTAAACAGGAGGTTCAACTATTCAGTTCTCCCTCTGCCTTAAAATCTATGAAAACAATGAAAATGAAAATACCTAACCCACATCTGTTAGTAATCACAGTATTATCTTTTTAGAGTTTAGATAACATATAGTCAGAGTAGAGAGATGTATAGATAAGAAAAAGAAACTCCTTTGTGCCTTTCACTTTCGCCCTGCAGTTTCTTGTAAATGAAGCAGTAACAGGCAACTGAGGCAGAGTACTCTTAACAAGTTTTGCCTTGCAAATCCAAGATCCTGTGCCATCCTTTTCCGTCTACTGTCTGAAATTCATATAGGCTCAATTTGTAGCAGAGCTACAGATCTTCAAATGCTCCTATACAAAATGTGAAATTATTTGAATGAAATGCTTGGTCTTTGGAATGTCAAAACTGCAAAGGTGCATAAACCATGCACACTTTATGCTATGCAACATTTGCATGAGACTTAGACACCATCTACACTGAACTCCTGTCTCCTAGTTGGTTCTTAAAGTATCAACCGCTTCTGTTTTGAAAAAACAAGCACTGTTGGCTTTTGCAACAGAATGCACTACTGCAGGTCTAGTTTTTTGGTCTTGTCAGGTTTTGAAAATAAGGCATACTGGTTTTGCATTTATCATTTATTGCTGCTTTTCATGGCAAGCTGAAAGCTTCCTAAGTTTTTGGCTTCAATATTTTTTAATCCCCGAGAGTCACTTTTTGGTTGTATTTGAATTTCAAGTCCAGATTTTGGAGAGCTCGCCTATATAGAGCTAAATTTAGAAATAACCATTGTGTTGCACAACTATGTACATTTTAGCCACTTACAAAAAAAGTCAAATATATATATTTAATATAATTCACTGATGATTATTTAAATTTACTAAAATAACTAAATGTTTGTATAGTTGCCTCACTGCAATCGTGATCACAACTATTAGTTCAGTTAGGTCAGGTTACCCATACATAAGAAGTGATTTTAATATTTTCCCCTGAAGTGTGTCCTTTTCACTATTTCTTTGTATCTTCCTCTGGATCATTTTGTTTTCCTGTTTAGTTCCTAACATAAGGTCTAGAGTCTCACTGGAATATTTTAGCACCAGTAGATATATTTATCTTAACAGAAATCAGGTACTATGAGGTACTTGTGGATCAGGTGTCAGTGATGGTTGTTCAAGACTTGGAATGCCAGCAGTAAGAGTGTGACCTTCATTCCATCAAATTTATATTTGATCCTTCATATTCTGGGCTTAGTGGAAAGAGATAGATCTTAATTAGAGAGTTTCAATATAGTGTTTAATGTAAGGTACTGTATAGACTACAAACTAAAACTTGTGATTATAATAACTTAAATCAAGAGGTGGAGGCAATTGGTGACATTTTAATGTCAAATTATATTTTAAAATTTGACATTTCCATTTGAGTTGTAGAGGTCTTTCTATTGATTTCGTCTTTATATTATTTTTGGTTTTGCAGTCATTTAGCTGTTAGTTCTGAATTCATGCTCTGCTTCCCCACTGCAGAGAAGCACAAGACCAGCTGTTCCTTCAGCTATGATTTTAGCTTTTGTTTTCTGATGTACCAGTGCCTTCCCACTCAGCACTTAGCAGCTTTCTTCTCTTCATCCCAGTGCTACTGCCAGCGCTAGGTGGGTTCCCCAGGCAATCCCATGGGCAGCTTTAGTCACAGCTTCATAGAAAATAAATGCAGCCATTTTACACAGAGATTTTCTGGTCTCAGAACGAAGTATGTTTAGTTAAGGTCAGTCACCATCACCACATCTGTGTCTTAGGAGATACAAGTGAAAAGCAATGGCTAAAGCATAGGAAATAGTGAGGAGTATTGACTTTCCATACAAATTTTCAGTGACTAGAAGACAGCTGGACTGGTCTGCTTGGCTGCATAACCTGCAGCTGCCACCAAACCTGCTATCAAATATGTCTCCTGAAGACTCTGCAAAATACTTCTTCACAGAGCAACACATATGTGGGCTTTCTCCTCTCTGGGTCCCAATGAACCCTTGGGAGTTTTACCTCAAATTCTCCTCTTGAAGTAGATTGTTGTTAATCTTAAACTTCCAAAAGTATTTTTTTCCTGAATAAATGCAGGTGTGTGCTGAGTGTGAGATTGGTATAAAATTCCTGAGTGATTATATTAAAACTCTGAATTCCTTTTAATCCTGTTCTAACCTTTTATTAATTTCAAATTATTAATACCTTGATTGGTGGTGGTGTAGCTGTGGTATTTTTGATTTAGACAAGATAAGGCTTGTAGGGAGAGATGGTCTATTTGATTGGACCTGAGAAAGATCTTGCCTGCTTGAAAATTTAACCATTAGTAAAAGCTCTCTCTACTAACCACCAGAAATTTAACTCATGAATCTTTGAAAAGGCCTTGAATATTGCAGAACCCTGCCAATGTATGCTCTGGAATTGCTGTAAACTTCTCAGCCTTACTGGCCACTATGTCTGTTTCTAATATTTAACATCTCAAACTCTAAGTTTTCAAAAATAAAATGCTGCTCTTCTGGTTACTTTTCTTTAGGAAAATTATTCTGCTCTCACTCCACTGGATGAACTGGATGCTGATGATGCTAATCAGAGTATATTTATGTAATGCCAGCAGCTGTCAAGGGAGGACACCATGGTCTTTATTCACCTACAGTGGTCACAGGGTCACTCCAGTCCTGTCAAGCTTCTCCTAAACATCCTATTCTTTTATGAAATGAAGTCAGAAAGGCTGAACAACTGAAATCTCCCTAGCTACTGACTTCATATTTTCTGTTTAAAATGAGTTTTCTTGTAGGAGTTTGAATAAGATCATCTCAAAGCCAGCTTTACAGACTATTTCCAGAGCAGCAAGCAATACTGATAAAGACTATGATTAACTCATCTTTTTTTTCTTTCATCATGTCATAATCCTATTCCATAGAACGTTGATTTACTTTGGTTACATACCAGCATACTTATAGCATAAAAAGGAATAAACAGGTGACACTCATTTCTGCAGAATATGACTGGAGCTCTCTGAGCATTTCCTCTAAGTATTCTTTGTAAATTAAATGAGTCAGCTAAGCTGGAGAGCATTACGCTGTTTTCACAGTCAGTAGGCTACCATCATTAGGGGTGTGTGATAAGTGACAGGAACTGGTTAAATCTGAGTGACGGTGACAGCAATTTAATGTCTTATGTTAAGGCTGGCTGTACAAGCCAAGGTTTCCACCCTCTCTGAGGAGATGCCTGAGGCAGATGTTGTTTTTCCTCTGCCACACACTGGATGCAGCTGGCAGCTCCTGGCAGCTGCAGAGACTCTTGCCATAACCCTCTACTGATTTCACTAAGCATATGCTAACATGCAATGTATAGCATCTGTACTAGGCTCTCAAGAAACAAAAAGCATGAGATAGTGCCTTGCTAATGCTTTACTTGAGAGCATTTGCCACAAGTTTGTTCATCTTATCTTAGAGTGACTCCCATGCAGTTTTGGCAGGACAACACTATGAGAGAGGCCAGAGGCTTCTAGTTGTTAGTAGTAAGTAGTATTACCATGTCTGTCGTTCACATTTACTTGCCTTGTTCAAGTCTACCTGATAACTGAAACTTCAGCAGGTTGCACCTGGAGTTTTCTGTTTCAGCCGATGACTTACCTTGCGCCTTGAAATTGCTAGTTGAACACAATTTAGCATCAGTATGCCAGACTGATCAGTCCCAAAACATGAATTACAAGCAGCTGAAGTTCAGGTTAGGGATGACTGACCTCTAAACCATTAATTCCAAACCATTCATTTCAAATCACTAAATAAATTCACTGATGAGACAGCCTAAAAAAAAAAAAACTTAGAAGGATGTGCATGGTTTTCCAGACTTCATCCAGCATGTCCACATGTCCCCATGTCTGCATGTCTATATTGCATCTTTATGCAGAACAAACAAACACCAGGAAATGAATGAATTTTATATTCTTGTGATTGTTTCATATCATTCTGTGTGCACTATAAGGAAATAAGCATAAACTAGGGTGGATTACCTAAGGATGAAACCTGACAGTTCTTGGCTGTGCTAAAAGTTGTCCTTCAGTGAAGTTTCTTAAGCATAGCAGGGAAAAAAAAGTTTGTCTCAGATGCCACTTCTCACTTACGGAGTAATGCATTTTTACAAAGTATTGTTTTCTTATCTTGCTTCTGTCATGCTTAGCTCCTGTATGCTGCTTCCTTTTATTGAAGGAGGCTATAAAAGATGCAATCGTATCACTTTGCAATTTGCTCTTAGACTGTGGGCACCATCGTCTGCAAGAGATACTAACACAGAGCAACACCTGCTAGCAGGTTGCAGAACAGGGTCTATGGAGAGCTGCCGTGGGCCTGTCCCCATCACACTCAAATCCCCTGAGCTTCTGGGCTGCCACAGGCAAGTTTTTCTATAGTATCTGTTTTATGGACATTTGTGGGCCATTCAGATATTACCATTATGACCCATGTATTTATCAGCTCCGCGCTTCATGACTTTTATTCCATTCATCTTTGGAGCTTCCAGGTAGCCCTATTTCTAAAGCAAGTATTTAGAAAATATTAAAAAGAAAATTTAAAAAAAAAATCTTGATTCTAAATCTTAAAAAAAATAATTAAACCGAGGCAAACCTTTCTTTTGAAATATAGTTGGTGATTTCTCAGTACTAGGAAAGAGAAACTGGGAAATAAAACTTAAGAACCTTTTCTTACACATTAACCAATGGACTGGGAAAATGTCTTTTTTAAATGAGGATTAAAGACTAAAATATCAGAATTTCTGGCCAAGAAGGATTTTTCTGATTGCGTAATATCATCCTTTTACCAAAATTGGAGAGGAGAGCAGAGAACTGCTCCCTTTTTACTAGTTCTGTCGGTGAACATATGAGATGTCTGAGCTGGACAGAAAAATTCTCATTGCTGCTTCTTTGAAAATCTCTTTTCATGGCAATCTAGGGTGAAATTCTTTTCCAAGTGCTGTTTACACCATACCAATAAAACACTGATGGAGTAATTGAGGGAGACTTGGCTCCTGTTATGCTCTAGACTATTTTATCTATGTGTAGTCTGACCTTTTTGTACTGGGACAGCATCTCATGTGCGTGTCCCTGTGAGAAACAGTGTCCTTGAAGACCGCTTTGAAGGACACATATTGTAGCAGCAGGCAGGAGACTGATTCCTTCTTTTTAATGCATGCAAACCAAAACTGTCTCATCCAGCATGCTCTCAGAAGATGTGCTCAAGTTCAACCCAGTGTAATTTGCAGCCTGTCAGCCACAAACTGATTGCCTTTCCCAGATGTGTGCTGAGCTTTCTCTGCTACCCTTAAATCAGAGGATGATGACTGTGGGATCATCTCCAGAAAACAGTCCGTTGAGGCATCAGATAATTTTCCTGCAGCTACAGAACGTGTCTCCATGCAGAGCTGAGCCAGTTCTTTGATAAGACCTTTGCACATAGTTCAGTATAACTTTGTGTTTTACTGAAAGATAAAGGTTTCTGGTTTAGGAAAACAAATCCATTTCTTGGTGCAGATCACCAGTGCTTTTGCCCTTCTTCTCATAACACAGTTTCTTCAAGGAAAGTCTTTTAAAAGGGACCTTTTAATCTCTCTGGCAGATTACACTCTTGTTAGGGGTCTTGCCTTCATCTGTAGATTTAGTGGCTTAATAAGCATTAGACTCCTATTATACAGTAACAAATAGGAATACAATACTTTTATCAATATTTGGCACAATTAATTTTTTTATGTGAAACTAAATATTGATGCTGTCAAGTGACTGCAACTTAGGAGCATAAATTACAAATATTCTTCTCCTGTGAGCCTCACTCAAATTTTGCATTCATATACAGTAACTATCTAATGTCTTTCTGTTCCTGTAAGCCATATGATTTGATTGCCAGACTACATGATTCTGTATTGTGCTTAGATGTCAGTGTTTTTATTGTTATTACCAATATTATCTTTTATTCTTACTGTAAATGGTAACAAAAAATTAACTGCTTCCTTACACTATAAAAGGAACAAAGTCCCATTTACAGAATGTCTCTAAACAGAAAATACCTCTGGAAAAAAAAGATGCTGAATAAATAATTCATAACATGATGGTTGAGTAGAAAAAAAGACCTTTTGATGTATTTTGCTACTCAAAACAAACCTGATTTTTTCAGTAAAGTAACTGGCTATTTTAATGGAGAACAAAATCTACTTTGAAGAAGAATGACTGTAGGGGAGTGAGTTCTCTATGTAGTTTTTACCCATTTTGCAATTTTGTAGGTAACAGAACTTATGAAACTAAGGAATCCATTCCCTTGGTTTTCCTAATTATTTTCTATTTCTTTTTCTTTGTTCCATCCTCCTGTTTCACCATTATTCCTTGGTTTATTTTCTAAATGAAATGTCAACCCACCTACCCAAAGAAACCTCAACATTTCAAGGATTTCAGATTGCAGCAAAGTGAATTAACCTGTCTGCAATATAAACAGACAGCAAATAAATTCTTAAAGGCGTTGGAATTAAAATCTCCCAGCTTAAAACTCCCTATAGTTTCTGTGCATTATGCTCCAAGTTTCCATGTAAGTAGATGTCCTGAAATCATCCCTGAGAAAATGAGCACGTGCATTTTCTTTTTTCTCACGAAACCAGAGGATCTTCATTAACTAAACATCAACACTGAACGATCATTTCTTGCTAAGTAGGGAGGCAATACCGTGGAAAGACATCTGGGAAGGCTCCAGCAGCCTCCGGGGAGCTGCGGGAAAGTCTCGGACTTGGGCGGGGGCCAAGGGCAGAGCCAGCCTGCAGGGTGAGGTCACTCGGATGGACAGAGACAAAGCAAAACGCATTTTCTGCTTACACCAAACCACTGGGTCACATTTTACACTAGTTTTCGCATGTAAAGGAGTCGATCCTCAACTGAATTACGGTGAAATGAGAACCAGCTGGTCTAAACCTCCGGAGAGGCTCCTCGTAACCCGTGGGGGTGGGAGCGGGGAGCTGCTCGGTTCCAGCAGTCTCTGACGGCGGCGGGAGGAAACCCGCCTGTTCGCAGTTGGCCTCAGAAAGAACACACCTGTGCGAAGTACTGCATTTTCCACAGAAGCTATTTGTTTTCAAAGCAGAAAATTGGGGATCAGGGTGCATGTGCTCCCTCATGAGCCGAGGGGTTCGTGGAGGGCAGGCAGTAGCGGGAACGAACGGGGCACCAACACCACAGCCGCCGTGCGTGCTGCCTCTCGCGTAGGAGCGATACTGGCCGGCACGGCTACTCCTCCACACCTTTATTTTACAGTAACTAAGCCGGCCCCCGCGGCCCCGCCCGGGCGCCGCACGCTCCCCTCCGGCGGCGCCGGGACTCGCTGAGGCGCCGCCAGTGTCTGGGCGGGGCCACCGCGCGCCGCTTCCCGCCCTTCTGAGTGGCTCGGCGCGCCGGTTCCCGCGCTTCCTCTCTGGCCCCGTCAGGCCGCCATGTCCGCGGAGGCGCCGGTGAAGGTGCTGGCGGCGCAGTTGCGGCGGGCGGAGCGCGGTGCGGGCGGGGCGTGGCGGCTGTGCCGGGACGGCCGGGCGCCACTCTGCCTGCGGGCCGTATGGATGCAGGGAACGGTGTTGCAGGTGGAGCGCGGCGGTGGTTGTGGCGGTTTGGCCCGGCTGCAGGATGGCAGCGGCGCCTTCACCGTGCTGGGTGTGGAGGAGGTGCCCAAGGGACGGCCCTGCCTCAGCCCAGGTACCGGGGGTGGGGCTCCCCGGGGCGGCGGGCGCTTCCCCACCGGTGTTTCACCGCAGTGCAGCGGGGCTTCATCGTGGAGAACGAGTCTTTTGAGGAGCGGCTGAGGGAACTGAGGTTGTCTAGCCTAGGGAACAGGAGGCTGAGGGGAGACTTATCACTGCAGTTCCTTGAAAGGAGGTTGTAGCGAGGTGGGTGTTGGCCTCCTCACCCGAGTGATAGGAGGAGAGGTAATGACTTCAAGTTGTGTCAGGGAAGGTTGAAATTAGACATTAGGAAAAACGTTTTCACCAAAAGGGTTGTTAGATACTGGCAAAGACTGCCCAGGGAAATGTTTGAGTCACCGTCCCTGGAGGTGTTTAAAAGACAGGTAGATGAAGCGCTCAGGGATGTGGTTTATTGGTGGACAGGTATGGTTGGACTCGGTGATCTCAAAGGTCTTTTCCAACGAAGCGATTCTATGATTTCTGCACAGGGATGCTGGATACTCTCGTTGGCTGAAGACAGGAGACTCTTGCAGGTTTCTGTGCGCACTGGCTGCCCAGGGCGTTAAGAACGGCTCTTGCCTGTGTGAAACATGGTAGGGGGACACACCGCCCTGCGCAGCTGCAAAGGGTGTATTTTCTTTTACACCACCATTCAAAGAGGCATCCTGGGAAAGCTATGCTGCTGTAGCAGTCCCGGAAGGAACAACATGTGCTGCAGCAGGGGAGTGTGTGTGGTGATCAGTACTTCTGTCTTCCCATATGAGTTCCAGTAAGGACAGGGTCAGTTCTCCGTAGTTACAGGAAATGCTTGATCAAACTAGGGTGCTGCAGGGAAGACCTGTGATTCTAGGAACAAGGATAGGGATTTTTCTTTTGTCTTTTTTTTTTTTTTTTTTCTTTTTTCTTTCACCAGCACTGTTAATTCAGCTGGAGAAGTGCTGGACTGCAACATCGCAGGAATTGTGGTACAAGATAGCCCCATTCCTTAAGTTTCAGTCTTCTCAGTTCTCTTTCCATTTGCATGGCAGAAGGAAGAATTGTGTGCTGGTTTTGATTCTTACTGTATGTGAAAGTCTAGTAAAATCTAATGTAAAAATGGTCGTATAGATGATGAAACTTTTTTTCTGAAGTTTTGTGCAAAGCAATCTTAGTTCCTTGAATTTTCTTGCATTTGCAGCTTTAATTAAAATTGTTTAGCTACTTAGATTTAAATATTTTGCTTTCTGAATTAAAATGAAAATAAAAGGCTTAATTAAATTTCATGCTTACTTGTTTTTTTAGGGACGTATGTAATGGTGATGGGTGTGGTGCGGTCCTGCAGTCCTGAGCCTGTCCTTCGAGCAATAAAGATGACAGATCTTTCTGAAAACCCTGTGCACAAGAGTATGTGGAACCTTGAAGTGGAGGATTTGCACAGAATCATCCCCTAGATACTTTTTCTTCTGCCTGCAATAACTGGAAATGCATGTTTTTTTCTTTTTTTTTTTTTTTGTGCAGAACATTGGGCCATTCTGTGTATTTGTGACTTCAAGCAACCACCAGCTATTCTTGGAGTAAACCAAAGAGAAAGGTTGGGCGCAGAGTTAAGGGGAGAGATCTCTGCATATGTGATAATAATCATCATGTTCATGTCTTTCACAGTCATTTTATGTCAACAGATTTTAGAAACACCTATTTGATGCTTTCTGAGTATCATGTCTGTGCTATCAAGAATACTACATGTTTCTACATGTTAGTTGCTGTTTCTGGGAATGTGTGCTTAGGTAGTCGTTCCTATAGCAATGTGTTCTTGGCAGCGAGAGCTGCATAGAACTTGTGTTACTAGGGTGAACTCGATGTGTGGAATGAAGGAAAAATGTGTTTCAGTCCATTTAGATTGTGGTTGGAAATAACTTCTTCGCCTGTATTTTCTCTTTCAGTAATAGCCATGTCAGTAAAATCCACTTGTAAGACAGATATCTCTTTCTAACTGTAATCAGTCTGGTACTTAAAAAACACCTCTCTGGTTTCTGTGTTTCTGAAATACTGAAAAAACCCATGTGTTCCAGAGAAGCAAAATTAACTGAAAAGATGTGGTGCAGGATTCCTTGGAATAGGTTTTCCAGGTTCAAGATGCAAATACCCGTACCACCTCATGAAACAGTCTTGCTGTGCCTAAGTGCATTTTTCAGTTTGAAGTTTTCCTTTCTTCTTCCAATGTATGCTATTTTTAGTTAAGTCATTCATAACTGTATTTTATTTTTATGTTGTTAAAGTTTGTTTCCGTGATCTTAGGTTTCCTCAGGCAGAGTCTCCAACACCAAGTACTTCAGACTAGTTTATTGGTGGTACAGTAGGTTACAGCTCGAGCTGTGTACCTTCAGAGAGGGATCCAAGAACAAAGAAATCCCTGGGCAGTAATACCCTTACAGTCCAAGTTCCCACCCCCTGCGTGCTCTTCAGCCGCCATGCACAGGATAGTTGGTTCAACGATGTTTCAGGGTCTGGGGTCTTTTTGTTTTGCATTGAGTTCATCTGGCTTGAACTGGCTTTGGGGCCTTTAAAAGTTCGACATAAATTCAGCATATCTATATGAAAGTCCACAGTTTGCAGCCTGAGGCTTCACAAATTCAACTACTAATGGTTAGTAAGTTCTGCTGTGTCACGCTTCTTTGCAGTTTCAAGGGGTTTCATCTGTTGTTCATTTTTACAGCCTAATGCTAAGCAACTAACTCAGAAAGGTTGGCTTGATTATATTTCAGACTAAAAGAATTAATATTCTGTAATAATATTTCTTTACTCCTCCTGTGGAAAAAATATGAAATCAAATCAAAAAACCTTCAAAATACAGAACTGTTACTACTGTTTCCCTCCTTGTCTAAAGAGAATTTGAATCCTAAGGAAAACATTGCATTATCCGTGTGTTACAGTTTTGTATGTTGGAACTATATAGTAAAGCAAGACAGTTAGGAATGCATATAGGAAGGGAAGGTACTAATTGTACTCTCTACAATTTAAGATAAGAATCAAGTGTTGGTAGCTTAACTTTAGAATTGTGGAGTTATGTTTTCAAAGCATGTGGAAATGAAATGGTCTTTTTAAGTAGATCTTTAAATAACATCAGAGTGCAATTCCAGCCTTGAGTTTAGCATTCTAAACCAGACCATATTGGAGGCAGTTGTATAACAGACATCCTGTGCTCTGAGACCCTGCTGATAAAATACCAAAACACACATACATACAGAATTTTGACACTCTGGGTTTATTTGTTTTTAATGCTGGGGAAAAAGTCCACTTGTGGAATACTGTAGCCTTTCAAAAATTATCCCTGTGATCAGCATATTGGCTATCAACTCTTTTTGTCAGACAGTAGATACTTTTCCATCTGAATGCATCTTAACCAGGAATGTGAAGCTGATTCCAAATAAGCTCACCTTGACATGCTTTCTAACTGAGCAGTAAAACCTTGGAAATAAAGAGCTAAAAGGTCGCCTGCATTCTTGCTGTTGTCTGTAGATTTATGCCAGAAGTGGCATGTAGCCTCTGTCATATGTAGTTGGGGGGTGTGTGCAGCCTAGTAGCTATTGGTAGTGAAACCACAGTTAATCCATCTGGCAGTTAATCCATCTGAGAAGTTGTATTTATGTAGTATTGGATTTGTAGAGGACTTTTTTGTATCTTTTACCACTCTTTCCCATCCAGAGGCTCATGAGCCAAAGCATCTGAGATCTCTTTTCTTGTGTGCTAACAGTCAGTTCCAAGCATAATAAGGCCTAGATCTCTTCATTGTTTTGAATGGTTTCAGTAGCAGTCTGGCTCTGTCCTATACACTTGAGCTCACTAAAAACTCTAGTTCCACCCCATAGCAAGTGTCATGTGTTTGAGCAGTACAAAGCTGTAAATGCTGCTGAGCAGTTGACTGGAAGGATATCTGCTGAGTTGAAGTAGTGCTTCAGAAAAGCCTGCAATTGCATTAGTAAACCAGTAACTTTTAAGGGTTTTTAAAGCCAAGACTGGATGCTTTTGACAGTTCACATTAAAAAGTATTTCCTAGGAACTCAAAGACACTCTTAGCAAAGTTGAATGTTGAGCTTATAAACGAAAGACTTCTTCTAAGTGGTTGCATTAACTTGAGTTTAACTGTACGTTACCTAATGCGTGGCTGGTGCTGCTTGTGTAACCACCTAGGCTTAAGGGTCAGGCTGAAGTGCCTTGTCTCTAGGTTTCCCAGGAGCTGGACAGGCTCACTCACGCAGGAGCTCAGGACAGCTCTGTGAGGAGCTTGGCACTGTAGGGCTCTGCTAGGTAGTGGGAATTCTGTTTTTCATCTTTTAGCTTGTGTCTCAAGTTCTATAGTGAAACGTGGATTTGTGATTTTTGTTGCTGTTGTACAGCAGAGCACATAACTGAGAAGTTACAGGGTGAGAGGCTTCTTTAGCCCTATGTTGTGGAGGGATTTTTGTTCTGAGAGTGCTTGATATTTGGACCTTGAAGTAGTCAGGAGAATGGCTGTAGATTGCCAGAAGGCTTCTGTGCACTCTTGGTTACCTCTCTTATTAACTGGAAGAAACCTGGCTTTATCTTGGAGCATGTACCAGTACCTGGGGAACTCCACTGGCAGAAGTGTGAGGCCCTGTGCATTTCAAGTTGGCTCAGCCTGTGATAGAGCCTTAGGATACCAATTTTGCTACTGAGTTTTGGGACATAAGAGTTCACGTGGTGTACATCAATGTTTGAACTTTGTAGGTCTGGAGTTTCTCTATATGATGTATATTAAGGAGATGTTGAAGGTGAGTTGTAGGCACTAGAAGTACTCACGCTTGGAAGGATGTCAGCCTCTCTATGGTCCTGCAAGGAGAGTTGTGTGCGGGTGAGTGTGTTCAAACTGCTCTGATTAGTACGAGTTACAGATGCAGAAGTTCCTAGACTCCACTGAGTTAGGAGGCAAGATCAGAGCCATTTGTATTGTGTAGTGTGAAGATCCATAAGCTATTCAATGGATTTTGTGCATTTTCCAAAAGTCAACATAGTTTTTGTACTGCATTACCTTCATCTGAAATTTCAGATTATTTCAGTCAAGGTGTAATAAAATGTGCAATGTTACCAGTAGTTGTATACTACAGGTTTAGTCCTGAGAAAAGCTGGGTTACTGCAGGAAAAAAAAAAAAAATGCCCGGTTTGAGCTGCTGAAAGTGAAGGCTCAATCTGAGAAATGATTCAGTCACATCCTGCCAAGGGGATCCTTCATGCAAGATCGAATCTATGAGGAATCACAAACATTTTAGTTGGCTTGAGGGATGCTTTTTACACTGACTCATCACCTCATCTTGGCACACTCCCCTGCCAAGAGTATGTCAGCTTGCAGCAGGCAGGGAGGTTGGTATACAGCCATTGGGGACTGCTGGAATGTGCTTCCCCACATAATCCTTTGTCACCTTGTGTAACTACTTGTTTGTTAATATGAGCTGCCTTACATCGTAGCTGACATCTTTCTTCAGTTAGGTAGGGAAGGTGGTGTCTTTTCTCAATTTTTGAGTTGCCAAGATAAGACGTTACCATGCAGTGATTAAGACATACTTAAAATTTGTTTGGATGGATGGTTTCCTTGATTCATTAAAGATTTCACAAAGTTCATTTGAAGAACTTCTGGTGACAAGCTACTGCATGCTTATTATTGCTAGTTATTTTATGAATAATCTTGAAAAATAGATCGTGTTTCCATTAACTCCAGTAGTCCATCTGGCAGCTGCTAATACAAAAAAATGGAGATGTGACTTTATCTTGAAAGCTATAAATCAATGCTATACTCAAATTATGAACTAAGTATTGAAAAGCATGTGGTATTTTTTTTTTTTCTTATCTGCCCTCTGTCCCTGATCATTATCATTATTCTGCTAGACCTGTTCTGTATGAATAGTGCTCTGCACAGACATTTGTTGCTGGTCTGATGCAATATTCACTGTTGATGTTGTCAGTGGAGTGAGTGTCTGGTGGCAGCCCTTGGAACACCCGGGTTCCTGTTGAGCGAGGTGCTGGCTCCATCTGCTGCTCCCTGAGCCACGTTGGTGTGCAGCAGCCCCTGCCCACACTGACCTGGGATCTGGCAGAACTTGATGGGCTTCAAGCATGGTTTGAAGGGCCTGGCTGAGATTTTGCCTCTCTCATGAATATCTGAACACAAAATGTACATTTGCATAGCTTTGGAACATCTCCGAGACCTCTGCCAGCGTTCTGAGCACAATGGTTGTAGCCTAACATATTTGTTGGTGTTCAGTATCACCTGTGGTCTGCTTTATGCAGCTTCTAGGAGACCAGTCTCTACATCTGTCACAGTGCTACTGTCCACAGCTAGCTTATAGTTACCTCTTTCCTATATTTCTATATCCCTAGCTATGCTGCAGTTAGCTGGAAAGTAAAGCAGCTCTTCTGAGTCTTCTGGTCTACTTGCTGACATTTAACTTTGTTCTTGCAACTGTCACCTCAATATTTTATCAAAGGTGTTCTGGGGAGATTATGTATATTTTAATCAATAACTTATAAATATTCATAAACTTCCAGAACTATCTCATACAATGTTGCCTATGTTATGAAACACCTCTTCATGGTAAGTAAGCAGTTTTATAACTGCTTATTACACAGAAAGACTTGATCTCTACCACATTTTGTATAGCAGCATCTCGTGCATGTGGAAATCCTAACAATTGTAGGCATTTTTCCTAGCTAGTGCAAGAATTGTGTTTTACTTATATTTTGTGTAAAACTACAGTGAAAAGTGTTCAGAAAGCGAGTGTAGACTGAAGCAGCATACACAGGCTAACTGAAGCCAGCTGCTAGTTTTATCTCTATGATATATACTATAGGAGCTATTTAAACCTAGCCAGTTTTAACACTACAGATCAGTACAACTTTATTCTCGTGAATAATCAATAAAAATGTACTCCAGCATAAAAATTAGGTCAAATGTTTATTAATGTTATTTCACAGTTCAGAACATTATTTCAATGTTTGCATATTATGCAAAGACATCTGAACGATTTTGCAGTGTTACAGAGGAATAATTGCATTCCTGGTACTGTGTGGTGAAATGTAATGCATATATTTTAAACAGCAGACCTTTCAGACATCAATATCTGTTACACCTTAGGACTACTTTATGGATAGCAGAGGTATCAGTCACCTTTTCCTAACACGGAAACTGATTTCTGAGAAGGGGGTTCTAAAGAAACAAAGGGAGGTATGACCATTGTGAACAGATACCATGAAGGCTGTCTCAAATTTAACAATGTATGCATTAATAAGGGAAAAAAAAAACAACCAACGTAACAATGAGAAAATTATTAAATGCTTCAACTGTTCAGCCATCCTCTATCTTAACCCTCTTGCGTGTTGGGGCACTTCCCTGGAAGAAGGTCACTTTCTCTAGAATTTACTGAACAGCTCAGTTTCAGTTCTGGAGAAAAAAAGAAGTCAGCATCTGCATAGGTTCAAAGCCAACATGCTGCTTTCACAAAGTAACCCACTTTTACTAATCTGAGCTGGAAAAGACCTTTTATCTTCTAAATGTATTCATGCTGTGGTTCGTGAAGAGGCAATTTTGCTACTGAATTCGAGAATTGTTTCAAAGTAACATACTCTTATGTCAGATTTCTTCTGGTTGATGGTAGTTTCTTGTGACTGCTGAAATCCTTCCTCTTGCCCTCAGGTGTTTCCAGGTGAAAAGCTTTCCTTTTATACTATATATGCTTCATTATAGTCCTAGTCCTACCACTAAATTCATTCACACTAATTTAGTGTTCTCCCTACTGTTGCTTCTAGCTTATCTACTTCAAACAGCTGTTCTGTTTTGGGTGCTTAGAGGGTTCTTCCATCTTTAAGGCTGCTATCTCCCATTCAGAAGTGGCTTAAGCTAAAATGAAGAAGAGATGAAATCAAGTTAAGTGATTTAGTAAGTACCTAAAGGATGGAGAGTAACAAGTAACATGTAATACAATCTGTTATTATGCTGAATTACAAGAAATCTGTCAAGGGAAAAATATCATCCAATATATTTATGACATTATCAAAAAACTATGGGAAGAAATTCTAGCAGTTTAGACACAGATTTATATTAGATACGCAAAACAGAAATAAAGATGTAAAGTTCTTCATGTTTGATGGTAAATTCACATTTAGGAGTAAAAGAGCAGCATTACAAACAAAGTTTATGGGATCTGGCTAGTTCACTATCCAATGGAAGATCCTTGACAATGAATTTTTAGCAAGTAGTGCAGAGGTAGCTATTACTGACTGAAATAGTCTCTTCTGTTCTTATGACGTTAGTGGCTACCCGTTACGATGCATGACTAGCATGACCATTACAAACTCTTTTACAACACTAAACCTAATTCTCCCTTACTGCAATTTGGTCTGTTACACTTCCTTCTCTTTAGTGTGTTTACATACTTAACGACTTAACTCATATCTTTCTTCAACCCTTACATTTTTTCCCCACAGAGACACTTCTGGACTTTTTTCAAATAGTTCCCAACTTAACTAAAGCATGATGTCCAAAACTGGATGCCTAAAATAAGCTGAATAGGGAAGAATTATTTCTTGTCTTACATAAGTTTATTCATGTGTACATACCCAGTATATAGTGCTTATTTAATAGCATGCTTTAATAGCATGTTATTGTTGTTAACTGAGCTTGTGATCCACTGTAATTCCAAACCCTTTCCTCAGAAACGAGATAATGTAAACTAGCAGCACTAGCTGACTTCAGTCTTTTGTTTACTGAGCCATTCTAAAATTCTGTTTTAAACTGAGTATTCAGGCTCCAATTTAACAACATTTCTCTCTATTCCATACTCATATGTTAAAGAGTTTTATATAACTATTTGAGCTAAACCTGCTTACTGCCTACAAGATCCCACCCATAAATTTCTTGGCCATCTCTTGCATACATAGTGGGTGAACTGAATACACTGGACAGATAATGACACATAGCATTATTACAGCGTATGCAAGTGTATGTGTGTGATGCATTTACATATACATTGAGTATTCTCTAGGTTTCTATTTTACAGCTAACACAATCATCTGCAAAGACAGTAATTCCCTTTGGTGGGTGAGAATTCAGCAAGTACTTGTAAATGTACTTGTGATTTTTTTTTTTTTTTTAAGCATACCACAAATACATTTATAGTCACCAGATCACTCTTGTGAGGTTGCCTAGTGAGTTTACAAATGCAAATGAACAACATTTCATTACATATATTAAAATCCCTAACCTATTTTCTCATTACCACACCTTAGGAAAGCTTGGAGTATAAAAGGAGTGTAAACCCAAGAGCTTCATTTCTACCAAAAGCATAATTCTGCAAAATTCTGACATTTAAATAAATGTTTTCATTGCAATCTTGTAAAAATATAGTTACATCTTAAGTTATTAAGTTATTATTATAATGCAGATGAATAAAAGGATAAGTTTTGGGCGTGTTCTTTGTCATTTAAGACAGCAATGTGAATAGTCAACAATATTACTCAAGTTATTGTTTATATATATATCATTATTTATATAGCAGTTTGTAGTCAATAAATATTGTTCAAAGAAGACACTGCAGAATATCTAATGGAGACAGGCTGTAATAAAAACCCTGTAGAAGAGATGTACAGTGTAAATTAGTAAATATGCATAATACAGAAAATGCCTAAATATATGACAGCTGTAACCCTTCAGTGGTAAGGATTTTCAGGTTACTGCAGTTCTACAGTGCAGGCAGGTGTTCCTCAGCTACTTATATTGCAAAAGAGCTAAGTTGGGCTGGAGTAAGATAACGCATACTGGAAATGGCAACTATACAGTAACTGATGTAACTCTGCAGTGCTACTAATGCGGTTGCTTTGGAGAAATCAAATAAGAGGGGCTGAATTTCATTAAATATTTTGGGGCTATGTACTTACACAGGTTGGGGTTTTTTACACAAGAATTATTTCCTTCAAATTATGCACTTGCCACACAATACAGATACAGTTAGCAGAACACACCTGTCTCTTTCAGAGCAGCAACTGTGAGGACCCATAACTAATTTACACAGTAACAACAGAAATGGGGAAGGATTGTAATGACAAAAATTTCAAGCCAGCACTACTACTCTTTTCAGGCTTTTCAGCTTTCTTTGCATTTTTAAACAGGTTCCCAGAAGACAGCTATATGAATGACAGCTGCATTAAAATACAAGAAGTGATAATCTTGAAATCCTAGAGTAAGTTTAAAGAATACAGATTTCATTGAAAAAAGCTGAAAAGGACACAAACAGGTCATTGAGTGTGTTCTGTGTGTCTATATGATATATATTGTTCATATAAATCCAAATGCATTATTAAGACAAAAAAAAAAAAGATTGAAACAAAAATAGTATGTGAGAAGTGGAACTCCTAGGGACAATCACCCCATATTCTGCAAGTATCCTTCAGCCTCCTTCTACATAGCAAATTAGGAGGAAATAAGAGCCATGAGAGAGTATGAATTGGGTGGGTTATGGTGCACTGCTGAGTGAACAGCAGAAAGGGAAAGACAGGGAGCAAGAGTGGGTTAATTTTACTCATAGTCAGATTCATTAGTTTTATTTTCTCACGTGCTCTCAAAGAACAGATATGTAAGTACTGGAGCAATGCAGTCAGAACATTCAGGATGAAAAGAAATGAAACTTGCCACTGAGGAGGAATTTCCACGGGGACAAAATTCCGGTTGCACAAATGAACAAAGGCTGCTGCTAAGCTGCAGGCAGCCTTTAACATGTGCGATTCACATGTGTCGTATGTACACATGCTGTAGAATGGTTCAGGGTCCACCTGTAACACAAAGGGCGGTTGTTTAGGGCAGTGGTGGGCAGGGCGCAAGCATGCATCTCTTCCTGAAACAGCAATCGGGCAATACACCTGTTGGGTAAACTGAACAGGAAGTTTGATTTGTGTCTCCCTGCCCTTATTAGGACCATTCACAAACCTTTATTCTCTTCCTAAGATTGAGGGCTTTAACTCTAGTTCCAAATTCTAGACCTGCATGCTAAAGAGTGATGCTAAGTCATGCCACTGTTTTGTGGATGTCGAGGAGCTTAATTTATATTTGTGGTGATACAGCATCATTTTTTTTGTCTGGATTGTTGTGCTGGTTACTTCTGAAGTTACCTGCAACTAAACTTCTATAGCCTTGCAAATATTATGTGCACTCCTTTGAAGTATGACATCTGGGTATTCAGATAACCCTTTGGTGGCTGTGGTTATACTTACAACTTTGAAGCAGTTCCTAAGAAGCGAATGCGATTCTTCAAAAAACACTTTACAGATTTTTTGCTTCGCTGTAATTGGACATGGCTTTACTTGCTTCTGTACAAGACTGCATTTGTTCACCTGGGAAAACAGAATTTGTCGAGTTTTTCTTTTTTTAAACACCAGTGTAACATACATTTTTCAGATTTCCTGGGTGAGGTGGTTTGAAGCAAGATAGGGATAGCTCAGTACACTTTTCTGACTAACATTTATTGTTTTATTAATATTGAGAAGTACCTTGCACTCTTCATAAACAAAAATGTATGCCTCATAAATATTACAGGTTACAGACGCTGTTTCCTTTTTCCATTGATTTTGTTATTCACTGAAGGATTTTGGTGGGTGGCTGCTGACATAGTAAGTAGGTGTTTAGTCTTAACTTCTATTATATATGACAGATTAGAGTTGCGTTTCTATTAGATCTTTTTGATGGAGAAAAAAATCTTCATATCTTGCTGGGTTACTCATAATGAACAACAAGAATGCTTTATAAAAACATAAAACCCCAAACTGGAGGTGCTTTTAATTACAAGTATTTTTGGACAATAAAATGTGAATGGATTTTTGTTTTACATGGTAAGATCCCTTAGCACACTGGTCAAAAGCTGATGATACCAAATATTAACAGAAATAATAATGAGCAGCATTTGCTACAGTTTCTTTGGGTTTGTTTAGACTGAAGACTGATTTTAGTACTTTGTATCAAGTCAGCTACTTCATATTTTTTTAATCAGTAATTTCCTGGCAAATCTTTTGAGTTTAGAAGTTCTTCAGGCAAGCGTAAACTCAAGATATTTTAATTACTAAGAAAAAATAACTCCCAGTTTAATCCCTAAGATAACCCTCATCGTGGAGGAGTCGGACATCTGCAGTCTTGTTATTAGCCTCCTCATTTTGCACAGCAGTTGGTCTTCTAACACTAGAACTTCACTGATGTTATTGGCAAGGTCAGCATATGACAAAAACTTGTAATAAAGCTCCTGGTAGCGAGCTGCCAGTCTGAGTTTATAGCTCGATACAAGACAAATCCAGCAATGCAGAGTGACTGACTGCTTTTATTTCAGACTTAGATACCTGGCCAGATAGAACCTGATTGTGTTTTTGCTTTCTGTGTCACATACAGTTGTGCTAAAACTGGCCAAGAGGGATTTTTGCAAGCTCCATTTTATCAGCAAAGCTGAATACACTGCCTGTTTGAACTGGGTTATTTCCACTGTATCATCTCTTCCTACCATTTTAGAAAAGTTTCTAAGACTCTGCATGACCCTGACTTGGCATATCTCTATTTCTGGCCATTGCTTTAATGATGTATGACAACAGTACATTATTGGCAAGTCAGGCTTTTTATTATTTTTTTTTTTTCTGAATGAGATATAGCTGCAAACAGCTCAGAGTTCAGCTGGAGTCATCTATAAATTTTTCTTGGCAGTATACAGCATTGCAAAGATGCCATGGCCTATGATTGAAATGACCAATCAATAGTGTAAGCGCAGCCATTATGCCATCAGCCACTTAATGAAGAACATACATGACTTCTCAGCTTGTTTATGACAGTACGTTTTTATGTATTGCTTTTAACTTATTATTTTTAGTTCAACTTTTCTGGGTGGTCTTGCATTAGATGGCTGCATTTTTGTGAATATATTAAAAGTTTAATAAAAGTTTAATATTTGTAGCAATTAAGAAAATTATACCTACAGTCAGTCATGTCATGATCCTGCCCCATTATTAACATAAAAATAGGCTGCAAGTTCCTTAGATATATCTCTCCAACAGCAAGGAAGACTACAAGATCCTTTTTAAAGTAAATTACTGAAATAAAGCTGAAAATAATAGCATTTCTGTGTCCAGAACCCAGACATCTTCTGTTGAGAGGATAAAGGGAAGAATCAAAAAATTAGGCTTGAAGGGATTTAGAGGATCCTGTCAACATGGCTTGAGAGCATTGTAAGGCTATTTCTTGGTTTTGGTCAGTTGTATTCACAAATGGCTGTCTATACCTGCATATCTTCCTACTTAGATTATATACAGCTCAAGATAAATTACATGAATGAAGATTAAGTCTCTTTGAAGCAAAGAGGTATAACATTACTGGTACAAGAGTTACAATATTCGCTTAAGATAGTTATAGGAGTCCTTTTATGCGAGTTAGTAAATCAATCAGGAGCAGCTAACCTGGCAAAGAAGTCTCAGCACTTAGTGGTGTGGGGATGGAACACAATTGGTTTCTAAAGTTTTGTTCCTTGATAAGATGAAAAGCAGTAAGAACAAAAAAAAAAAAAAAAAAAAGAGGCTCAACGTACCCAGCTACAACAAACAGCTCTAAAGAAAACTTCAAGAGGGTAAACTTGGTACATAGGGATTTGTCCCAGACCAAGGACCACCTTTCTTTCCAGAAAGAGCTGTTTAAATACATTAAAGACACTTGGTTCCAAAATCAGTTTGTTCTAATAGCAGAAGCAGCCTCTGTTTTAGCTTAACACTTAGGCCAGTAATGCTCAACACCTATTTACAGGGAATTCTTGTATGGTTATTAGCAAATACGTGCAACCTTTTTCCTCGTTAAACACAGGGAAACAAATTATATACAGTATGCTGTGCTTTCCACTATTAGCTTTAGTTCATCTAAGGCAAAACAGTGTGTCGGACGCTGGCCTTTGTGTGCCAGCACCACTGGTAATCTGCATAGACAGAAGTCCTTCAGGTCGTTACCTGCCAGCTCTGTGTGAACTCTTGCACATTGTCAGTGAAGGAACGATTAGGAAGTATCCATTCATTTCCAGCTTCATTATCATTGGTACCAAAAAGCCCAGCTGAAATACCTGGAAGGAAATTGAAATGAAGTAACACAGTAGGGGACACAGGAAAATTTTAGAAGCTATCTCTGGGCTCTGATTGTTTGTGCAGTAGAGCTCAGCTGTAATGCAGAAGAGGGATAGTATACTCAGGCATCCAGTATGGATTTTTCTCAGACTGAACTGTTGTTTATTAGCTGTTTGTTTGCTTCTCCCAACCAAAGGCATTGCAGCCCTTCTCTGCTAATTTCAGGGGTATAAGTTTTAGAATAGCATGGAGGATGTATTCCAAGTATACCAAAAACTCTGGAAGCTTTCACGCCTCCCTCTTCTGTGCTCCTGTAGGTTTGACAAGATAAGCCTGGTGCAGAGCAGTGATTCTCAGACAGGGTTTGGGGTTGAGCTGACTGTGTCACATTGACCTGCTATTTCTGTCTGCCTTATTGCACTGAAACAATAGGAACCTAGGTAAGGTCTTGCTGTTCTTACTGGAATGGTACATAGTGTGCTTTACTGGGCAATAACTGGGAATGCCTAGGGCCAATTCCAGGATGTATATAAATGAAGAGGGGAAATGCAAGTGAAAGATAACCCACATGCTGGTACTACAGGTGATGATAATTCAGAGATATAGAAAAAAATTGCTAAGAGCTGACAGAAGCTGTATGATTGATACTCACCATGGTGCCAGCCAGCCAGTGTGACAGTACAGAGATCGTACTGAAAGTCACAAGAGACAGAAATTCCTTTCTGATCAGACACTTCTATTTTGTTGGTTTCTCTCATTGAAATAGTGGTATTCTTTTCAAAGGATCGATCCAGTCCCTGGCAATTCTCTTCCATAAGGGAAAAGTTATACGTCTTGGATATCTGTTTTTAAAATTAAAATGCAATTTCAAATATACCACAATGAAAGTTCAATGACAGGCAAGTTCAGTCTGGGTTTGCAGGTGGGATGGGATAAACTTTGCTCAGCCCAGAGTCAGGGAATAAGAACTGGTTTGTGTTCAGGCACAAAGCCTTCCAGGTATACTGAGGCTAAGGGCCCAGTTTATTGTCTAGACCTCTGTAACTGCCATTCTCTTAGACATCGTAAGAGGAAAACTGAAAAGTTCATCAAGCCTCTCTAATTTTAAATGCTCAGAGAGCAAAGAGGCAGCCCTTGAGTTAAAGCTGGTTTTGTTTTGGGGAGTTATTTCCTGATTAAAAAGTGGTTACTTTCTAGCACTTATATCTTAGACATGTTCTGAGCTATGTTTTGAGCATTAATCTTTTGAAGACCTTTCTTTCTTTTCTTTCAGTTTTTTTGGTGGTAGTGGTGGGTTTTGTTTGGTTTTTTTTGGTTGGTTGGTTCAATGTACCTCCTGGTGTGGAAAAGAAGAATGTCTGATTTTTTTTCTCCTACCTTCAGTCTTGGGTAGATACTGATCACGGTCTGGTTCATCTCCACATAAAGTGATCTTGAGTTACTAATTTCCTCGTTTAGTATTACAGTGAAAGTATTGTGAACAAAATCCTTGGCCAGAAGTACACTGCACTTTGATGCCAAATCATAAATTTTTCCATCAAAAGTCATAAGATGCTTGGTCCCCATTAACATGGCATGGTCTAGAAAACAATATTTCAGAAGAAACGTCAGTCAGTTTCCACAGAGCTGTAAGTGCTGTTCTACTGTTTGCATACTGCAACACAAACAGCCTCTGGCTGGTGTACTCCTAAAATAATTTCTCAAGTGATTATTACATTTTAACTAGTTACAAGTCTCTATAACAAAAAAATATGCAGAAAGAAAACAGTCTAGTAATTTTCTTTTCCATTATACAGCCACCCGAGTGTCCTAAAACTTTGAGAAACATGAATTAGTATTCAAAGCTCATCATGATTTATAGTCATGCTACTTGATAGCCATATTTGTAAGCCCCATCCCCTTACATACACATTATACATTCCTATGCAGACAACTGCAGGAATATTACCCTGCCAATCCAGAGCATCAGACAGTGTCACAGTTTAGGAAACCCTGCTGATATAGCACTTGGACTATTTGGTCACTAACACCTACTTTCAGTGCCTGCCTACTGGGAGGGAAACCATTAAAACCAGTTCTTTCTGGAAAAGCCATCATGTACAAAGGACAGATGGGACTGTTAATGCAGTCTTCTAGCATTTAGTAATGCATTTTCAGGTAATGTTGTCTGAAGTTTTCACAGGGCTGAGCTGTTTCATCCTAGAGTCAATAGAAGTGATGTTACCAGTTTCTAAGGATGGACAAAGCCTCCGTGGCAAGACCCAGGGTGACTGACATGCAACCACAGTATCAGCTCACCACAGAATGCAAACAAGACAGATAAATGCTACCTGCTGATCTCTAGTTTCAACAGTAGGAACCACGAATATTAAGTAAAGGAGTGTTTATTGCATGTCAGGTTTACCAAAACTGTTGATATTATACATACATATGTATACGTATATATAATATACATGTATATAGGGGGCCTACAAGAAAGCTGGAGAGGGGCTCTTTCTCAGGGAGTGCAGGGATAGGACGAGGGGTAACATTTTTAAGCTGAAAGAGGGGAGAATCAGGTTAGATACTAGGAAGAAATTTTTTACTGTGAGGGCAGTAAGGCACTGGCACAGGTTGCCCAAAGCAGTTGTGGATGCCCGATCTCTGGAGGTGTAAAAAGCCAGGTTGGATGGGGCTCTGAGCAACCTCATGCAGTGGGAGATGTCCCTTCCAACCCAAACCGTTCTATTATTCTATGATTTAATGATACAGTTATTATTTTACAAGAAAGCTTATAGGAAAACTATTAATTTACAACTATTTCTATGTAAACTACTATTCCAAATGTGATTTGTAAGATTTAGAACTAAATGGAAATAGACCCAGTTACAAAAAACAGCAGCACTCTGAAAAGGCTTACATTCAAAAGGAGTCTCCATCATCCTCCGTTTGAATCTGTAATACTCTGCAACTATGTTGGTTTTGTAGAGGTCTTGGAGAGGCCTCATAAGCTTTTCTTCAATGAGATAATTAGTAATATTTGCCAGATCCAGGGAGCGGTCTGCTTTAGGAAGTACTGGCAGTTTTACTGCCACTGAACAGTTCCTGGAGAATACAAACAAAACAGCATATGCCCTTATCTGCTAAGCTGATGAAATACAGTTTCTTTATTATTAGAAATGTGGAAGTGAAATATTCATAAGAAATGCAGTCTGGTTATAATGGCAAAACAAAGATATGCAATGGCTAAGACCTGCAACACACCATGCCATATAAGGCCATTTCTCACAGTTACTGCTATTCTGTTTGGTGCTCAGTAGCTTCTTTTCAAGTGCAGCCTGTCCTGGTAGCCAACAAAAATGAACATTACAGTGCGATGCCATGCACCTAAAGCAAAGAATGGTTGGGTGGTTGTCTGCAACCTGAGCATACAAGCTGGTACAATGCCTGACTACACACATACCCATTTAGAACACTATGCAGCGAACCTGCAAAAAACCCCAATTACCTGGCTGAAAAACTGTAAAGGTTGAGTAAAGGCTTCCAGATCTTGCTCACAGCTCTAGAAAACATGGCCTCTGCCCACCTGAGCATCTGCTGTGTAGTCTATTGGAGAGCCAGAAAAGGAGATTACAAACTTAAGCATGGCTTAAGTGCAAAGTCAGTACTTGACAATGAGTTTCAAACAATAGTCAGTGAAATTGCACTTTTGTCTCTCTTGCTTTTGTCACTTGCCTGGCAGCATCTTGTCATTTAAAGTTTGATCTCCAGAGGACTGACATTAGTGAGTACAGCAACAAATAATGGATAGATATATATCCTTCCTAAAATAGCATCAAGTATACCAATACCTCACACAGTTTATATGCCTCATAAGCTTGCAAAGGATTGTTATATTTGTTAACATAAATTGGTGTAATGATATATCCTTTATGCTCTTCATTTCAACTAAAAGACCCCAAACCTACTTGTCCATTATTCACTGGACCTACAGTCCCTTGTCTCTATGGCAGAAAAGCAAAAGCTACATGAATGGCAGATTACTGCTGCTGTGATTTCAACCAAAACTAGCAGAACAACCCCTCCTCTAGCTGGAAAAGTACCGCTTTCAAAGCAGGTCAGATATATCAAGAACAGCAAATTAGCTCCGCACAAGGTTGTTCTGTGGAAAGACAACTGCACTATTTCCATAAACCAAAAATACTTTTTGTGTATCCACAGTTCAAAACTGAGATTAAACTTGTAGGTGTTGTCCTTCATTAAAAATGGAGAACTGAGTTATACCAACCATATCCAAGCCTGTTTTCATAGCCTTTAATGCCACCTGGATTGGTTCCATTAGCCAAACATCTTTTACAATCCTGGGCAAAAACGCTTGGATTTTCTTCATGTACTCATCTGTCTTCTCTTGCCAAACTTCATCCAGTGGCTTCAAGGTAACATCGTAGTAGGCATCCTTTAGAGTTGCTAGTGGCTCTGAAGCAAACACATTACATGAACCAAAACTTAGCTCATACTTTACCAAGTGGCAGTTTGTTTGTCTGTTTGTTTCCCCACAGCTTGCAGCCTAAGTGAAGGAAGGACACAGAAAGCAGGAAAAGGCAGCTTTGTTTTCAGAGCAGTTAGGCACATTTCACTGTTGTGTGCTATGAAGAACTGAAAGAGGCATTTGGCTGTAACTCTGATCTGCTCTTACACCTTATTAATATATTGAATGCTTTGCAATTTGCACCTCCACTTGCACCTGCCCAAGGCATAACAGTACAGTTTGGCCACAACTAATTTCAAACACAGTAAATCAACTAAATCTTACTTTTGAGTGGGAAGAGTCTAGAGTTAAGTGGGCCAAAGTGAAGATTTAATCTTGTGAGAGCTGAAGGTTCGCTCAGCTGATTACAGCTGACTGCATTTCTCAATGGTTTCCATACGGGCCACAGTCCAGCTGACTAGTGAATTAGCGGCTACTGGACAGACTTGGAAAAAACAGATCAAGTGAAATCCCATTAGTACAAGCATTCAAAACTCAAGGATGGATATGAACAGCCCTTTGGGAGGAAATGTTTGCCAGAGAACTGTTAGCAGAAATGCTTCAGCTTAGGAATTAGGGCTCTGTTCTCATCCAATTGAACTCAGACTCCTGTGTCCATGAGAATGCCTCTTCAATTATTGCATTAGAAAGGTGGGCACACTGAGGTTACTTAGAGCTTACTGCATCAAGGATCTCACTCTGTAAACTAAGAGCCAAGGTCAGCACTTTTTGCTAGATCAAAATAGAAAAATCTGTGCTGTTCAGCATCTTTTATACTCAGTTCATTCTGCCCTGCACCGACATTGTCCTTATTCTCCTTGCTTTGTATGGCTTTGCTTACTTTGCAATTCATTCTGTATTTGCTGGACAATGTCTTGAATTTTATCCAGGTAAAGCGGGAGCTTGCTTCTCAGCATCTGCCTGATTCCACTCTGCTTCCACACCTGGGCGACAGCTCTACCCACACTGTGGAGGAATCCTGCTACCTTTTGCAAGGCTATTGAAGGCCAGGCAGCTGCTTCAGACAGAAAATCAACTTGCTGCACCTACAGTGGTTCCCAAAAAGAAGAAACATCAAAACACACAGAGATCACAAGGAAAGCTTTGACTCCGTTCCAAGGCAATTCTGAACGCCTCAGTGTTGGTACAGGTATATACCATCTTTACCATGAAACATGCTTTTCATCTGCGCATGAATTGCAGGTTAAACATTTAAATGATTAATCCTGTGCTAAGCAAAACAAAACAACTGCATGCAATATAATGTTTTTTAATTAGCACTGCACAAACATTTCACAGTGCTTTCACTGATGATACTTACTGATCTCCTGAATCTCCACATATATCCATCAAATTTCCTCATCTTCTCCATCAGTTTGGCTTTCAGAAGGCTCCCAACTTCACTGAGTTTGTACTGTGAGAAGATGAATAAAAATCTTGAATTTATTATTTAGAATTGCTCATACTGGGTCCAAATTACTCAAGTTTTATACTAGTTCAAATGCAAAGATCCACAGTGGCCTCCCATTTCCTAAGAGGAAATATCTTATGCATTATTCAGTGGGAAAATGGGAACAGAAGAGTCTAAAGATCAAAAAATCAAAAAGTTTTCTCCAAGCAGGGAATATGTGAAACCATATTAGAACTAACAGCATATTCAGGAACTCTAATCTTAGTTTTGTAACTAACAAACATGCTGAGCAGCCCTGGCACATTACTGCTGTTCTCACTTTATTTACTTATCCTCCTCAGAGAATACACCCTTCAGGGGAAGGGCCCATATTTTCTACACTTCCTTGATAGGGCTGAACATTTTCATTCTCACCATGGTATCTTTTCCCACCAAAGTGAAAAATAATGTTATGAGTTTAAAAACTGAAAAGACTAAACAGTATTCTGCAAAAATCACACTGCAATTACCGTCCACCGAAGGGTCTCACCTCAGCCTTAAGAATTGGATCCCCACATCCATGAGCCAGAAAACTCAAGCTTCCATTAACAGCTGTTAAGGTCATTTGCCCCATGTTTTCTTGCCTTTCACCATTGACGTTGAGATAGGTATTAATGGTAGCCACCTGTTGCCCATCCGTGCAAGCATTGAGTTCCATTCCTTCTTCCAGATCCCCTTAGAGAATGAAAAGGAGTTCATTTACAGGAACAACACTGACAGACATTGTTTCAAAGCCAGCTTTTTAATTACTCAATCAGTGTCCCAATGTGTTAGATGTTTGTAGAAAAAAAAAAAATCCCAAAGGCAATAAACAGGAGAAAATTAGATCAGTGTCCGTGTTTGGTGGCCTGTGAATGATTCACAAACACAGATTTGCTACTGTAAAGAAAATACTGAATTAATATCAATCTAAATAATTCTCTCAGTCACTGTGATTCACAGAGTTTTTTCTGCCTTAGTCTTCCACTGTCCCTTGTTGCTGACATTTCAAAACTGCTTAGACCATGTGAAACAGTGTCAGTCTGTCATCCACCCATCACACCAAGTTGTCCTTCCCCAAGTGCTGATGAGCATAAGCAGAAATGGTTGGCAAAGGACACATGGAATCTGGGTTCAGAGAGCTGAGCTGAATCGTTTCTACAAACTTCTGACTTTGGTAGCTCACAAACTGATAGTCTTAACCTCAAATACATCACAGCACTTACAAGTGAGGCCACAAACCTGAGAGCAATTCCACTGCAGAAGTGCAGAATGGCAAATCCATAACTGGGACTATGTAGGACTGGGACTGTCAGCAACAGGAGTTTGAGACAATGGTCATACCATTAAGTCTATCTGGTTTGCACATAAATATAATGTAGTTGAAAGCTGGATGAGTTAAAACAGAACTTGCAGTAGGTCTCATTTCATCTAACTTCGGTCATCTAAAATTTCGGCCCAGCCTGAGCCAGCAGTCCTATTTCCTCTCTGCTGTCAGTCAGAAGCGACTGCTGCTGAGAGAACCGCCTGCAGAGGGTGATTTCATACATCCTGTTTCATACATCTGCTTCAGCATGGGGCGGAGTCAGCCCTGTGGAGGTGTCTTTTCTTTCCCTTCACTACAATTGGAAGGTAATAATTATCTTAAATGAAGCACACAACTAGAAGATGCTTAAATCTAGATTAAATGAATCCTGTCTTTGATCATCACCTATTACAATCCTTCCTTGACTAGGAGGAAATGTCTCTCAAACTGACTTTTGTATAACAAGTTTTAAGCTTCAGATTTTCATTATAGGTAAGACCACAGTTTGAACTGCCAGGAAACTGGGCTAGCTTGGCACTAAAAACACAGCCTTTCTTTCTGCCTCTTTATACCAAAGACAGCTGTGAATCATAGAATCATAGAACACTGCAAGTGGGAAGGGACCCCTAAAGATCAAGTCCAACTCCATGCTCCTTGCAGGACTACCTAAAACTAAATCATATGACTAAAAGCATCATCTATGAAGGCACCTACCTTTCAAATAGCCCATGTAGTACTGAAAACACTCCTTTCCTTTAGAAGCAGCTACTTTTACTTTCTCCTTCTGATCAATAATCCCCTCCACCAGGATTTGGCTCTGAAGGTATGAGGAAGTAGCAGTTCCTGTCAGGCCTAGCCAAATATCTTCAAAGGCTTTTAACTGCAGCCATAAACAAAAAACCATTTATTCAAAGCTACCACACAGAATTAATGAATGTTCAGAGGTGATGCTCAAATATCAGTGTTTACCACAGAAAGATAACGTGGTGAGGGAAATGTTTTTGAATGCTTGCACCCTTCACAGGAGTTACACTCTTAAGAGAGGCACAATTGTTAGGATGATTGGTTCAGAGCTGAATGACTGCATAGCACAAGGCTTGTGGACAAAATTTCAATGGTAGCAATGAAAGAAACATACTTTAACCCCTGTGGGGTTGCTAATTTAGTCTGTTTATTCGAAAACAAAGAGTAGAGAAAGCCCAAGTAGAGTAGCTGATATTTCTTTGATCTCCCCTCCTTCTAAAGAGAGCGGAAAAAATAATTTCATATTTGTCCTAGCCTGTTACTGATTAAGTCATCATCATCATCCTGTTAAGGGATGGCCTGTTGTCTCAGTTAATTACCACTGACTATTCACATTCCTTCTAATGAAGAGATTGGATGGTGCTGACCATGTTACTTTTCTGTCTCACTCTGTTGCCACCACCAGCTTCACACCCTTACTCATCTCCCAGAAAAATAAAAGCAAGTGCAAAATAGAGGGGGAGAGAAAAAGGAACAGATTTGCTCCAGGATGAGCATCATATTAGCTGTTCTGTGCCTTTCTTAAAGCCATTTCTTTTTTTCCTGGCAAATGATGCTTTGTATGAGTCTCACATTTTATTACTCTCATTCATTTTCTTTATTTTTCTCTAGTGAAAAAAAAATAAATTCTTCCCCAAACAGAGCAGTCGTGCTGAAGGAGAGGAGCTACAATAGCGCACAGCCTCTTAAAACTTTTGTATACTCCAGTTGATACACACTTAAGTGTATTTGTCACTGAGCTCTGCAGATAACTAATCGTGGTGCCTTCCTTTCTCTCTTGATCATAGTGCATGCGCATTGCATAACAGCGCCTTTAAAAACAGAGCAGCTCCTGTTTAAAAACAGAACTAAAGAAATCAGGAGTGTTTTAAGTTGCCTGTATTTGCTTGGTGTTTTTCAAGTCACTGGCTGCACCGGATCAGTTTGGAAGACAGATGGCAGTAGGTCTTTAAAAACCAAACCCCAAAGCCCAGCGTCACTAAAATAAAATAAAAACTCACTTCAATTTCCAAAGAATAGTTCTTTGCATCAGCTGTACTCTGATTTTTTAAGGATATTCCAATCAACCCCTCATCTCTCCCATGATCAGCAAGGTGGACCCTGCCCTCTGACTGCAGAATGATGTCATCTTTGTTGAGCTGATGTTTTCCAGAGAAAACAATTACCTAAGTATGAACAAAAAAGATATTAAACCATAATTCTTCCAAAGAAATGGACTCTGGTATGAACAAGAAGAGGTGTTAAACCTTAATTCTTCCAAAGAAATGGGCTCTGCATACAGTAGTACGAGATTGTACAATGTTTGCATTCTCGTGAAATTACACAATGAAGTGATGAACAAAGCTTGTAGTTTCAGAAACATCCTCTTCCTCACAGCACTGTCTTACGTCATTACATCTTCAGTTTCTGTGCTACAAGAAAGCATGTTCAGTAATTACAGCCTAAGACAAGATGAACAGCTGTAAGATAACTATATTTTTTTAAACAAGTCCTTTTTTTTGGTCTTACACTTAACTACTCTAGTTAGGCATTCTGGTGAAGAATGCCTTTGAAGAAAAGGATTCAAAATAAGACAGAGGCACCTGGTTTTGAAGTGATATGCATATATGTTTTGTATTATATACTGGCGCTAACACATCTTTGCCTTGGAAAAAGTTTTCACTGGCATCAGAATTTGGCTGATATTCCTCTTTGCTAACAGGGTGTGACCTGCTCTGACAGTATGCAAGGAAACCAACTGAGATGTGTTGTAGCCACTGGAAAGAGACTACATCTATTACAAGTTCAAACTTCTGTGTTGTGAATACTCACAAGCAGCTCTGGGGTCCTATGTGCACCTAAGCAAGATCATGGAAGGGTCTGCAGTTTATGTATGTAAAATAAAAATAAATGACAACTATAAGGTTATACTAAGGTTAAAAATATCCATCATTAACAGCAGAGCAGCTTTAAAAACCAGTAAACTTTTACCTACAGGGGAAGGAAAACACTTTTATTCTTCTCGTTTCATTTTTAGTCTCTCATAAGCCTTTTTTGATATTCTCCAGAAACTTGAAAGTAAAAGACCTTTGAGAGAGGAATAGGAAAGGAAGAACATGGAGGAAGTGGGAATCCTTACAACTGTAATGACCTATAGAATACACTATAGCAGCAAACATGACCTTTCTGCCACAACCCATCAAAAGGCAGTGTTTATTTATGGTTCATTAAGTTACAGAAGTACAGCAGTTCTTGTGAGAAGTTGCAGCTGAGGAGAACTTGTCTCCAAACCAGTAATTACATTTAAAGTGAAGGAGGTTCATTATGTTTGTGTGGCACTTACATTTGGGAGGTCACAGAACTCAAAGCTCATATAATAGTCCAGACAAGATGAGTAGTTTGTTTCCATTTTACCCAGAATCTTCTGCTTGGTGCATGAGGTCAGGAAAATATTTTCCAGAACAGCTTCTAACTGAAATTCATCAGGATACAAGAACTGATTTCTCTGTAATGAGCCAAGAAAACAAGGTTAAAACATGACAATAGAATCTTAAGACACACTCATCCCAGCTCTCAATCTCATCCTATCTCCATGCTGGCTTTTTTTATTCCAGTAGCTTCAGTGTTTTAATGTAATATTTCCACTTGACAATATTTTGGCTTATCAGCAGTCCCTGTCCTACAGAATTAACAGGTTTTGCTAATTTAGGGCACAAGTGAGGCCTCTAGTTTGTAAGAATTTCTTTTAATTGTGCTACATTCAGGTTTTTTCCCATGCAGTGAAATATGTAAAAGGTAAAACAAAATAATGGTATTTCACAGAAAGTGGTACTCTACAGAAGCTTTCTTGACATCCACTCAAAATTACATATGAAAACTAAATGAATTCCCATCTATTAAGAAAATGTTCCATAAAAATGTGAGTTAACAGGTACAACTGCCTTCCCTTACCTTGTAAGTTAAATTGTGTTTGAATTTTTTGTCATCCCAGTTCAGATCTAGATATTCATTAAAAAATGCTGATCTTTGCTCTAGAGACCCACATGCATGCAGGTGTTCCATACTTAACATTCCCTGAAGCTGGAAGATGGAAAACAATGAAGACATACTTATTAGTAATTTTCTAAACATTATATTCAGTGTATACTAGAGGAGTATGCCTTCTGGGCAAAAATACAACCCCGTGAGAACCCCCAAAAGACCTACATCCATAAAAGAGCGTGTCGATTTCTACCAAGAAACCTAAGGGATTGACAATTCTGTTCTGAGAGAAAACTGCATCCCAAATACGAATATATCGGGCAACATGAAACAGAATTCTTCAAAGGTTTTATTTTTCTTCCTCTGACATGTGAAAAGGTTGACTTCAAGTTAAAGGTTTTCATATAACAAGTCCAGAAAAAAATCATTCTGTGAGACTCAAAACTAGGAGATTTAGCTACACCCATCCCTTCTTCCACTCAGATTCATACCTGACCTGAAGAGAGAGTCATACAGCCACCCCAAGCAGTGATGTTCTTCTTTGATCTATCCTCCAGGATGAGCTGGATGTCAGCAGGCTGCCCACCATTCCCTGCAAGCTGCAGCTGAAACCAGAACAGAAGAGAAGGATTTGTCCAGTGAAGCAAGACTAGAACTAGCAGAAGAGCCTGCAAGGTGATCAGCAGAATGATTTCTATCTACCCAGTGGAGAACAAAAAGAAACACAATTAAAACTGCAACAGAACAATGTTAAAACTCCATTGAACTCCACATGGCCTGGAAGCTCAGGGCCTTGGACAAGAACACAGGGAAACTGTACTTTTACAACTGAGACAACAGAAGTCTTCCCATGATCTTCTCTGGAAGCTGCACTGGGTCCATAATATGTAGCAATTAATGGCACCAGTGGAATTACGGAACTACAAGAGAAAACACTGACTACTTTTCACTGACTACTCAGTGGTTTGACTACTCAGTGAAAAGAGCTCTTTGTGGCACCGCTGAGTACCAAAAAGTCTCCAACAAACAGAACACTGCACAGTTTGTGCAGCTTATTATTGAGCAGGAAGTCTTCAGGCTCAGCAGCTGGAGCATCCTGGCCCACACAGTGCATTTTCAGACAGAAAATATTCTGTTGTCTTTGATCCTGAAGGATGATTTGTGGAGTTCTGCTTCTTTTTCCCTACATATGCTTTGTAAGTGCACCTCACAGTTGTGTTTTAAAGCCCTTCTAGTCTCGCACATTTCTACACTTGTGTTACAATTTCCTACACAGTCCAAAAATTTGGGCTTGCTCTACACAGGTATCAAAGAGTTTCTGGTTTGGGTTTTTGGTTTTGGGGTTTTGTTCGTGGCCTAGGAGCTTGTTCATCACTTCATGGACAAAACTTGCCTCATCTTCATTGCTAATCTGGCTCCTGCGCACTCTGGCTTCTTACCATCCAAAATGGGTCAATGCTAAAAGTGCAAGACAGATACTGTCAGCTAACAACAGTTATGCTTAGAAAAGGAAACCATGCTGCTGGTTTGGCCACAAGGAGGTAATAGCAATTGGTGCTCTTTACATTTTTCAGGACAATACCTAGTTCTGCAATTCCTTGAGATGAAAAGTACACTGACACTAAATACAGTATCACAGCTTTGTATTTTCCATCCCTTTTTCATGATCTCACCTGCTGGTTGTACTTTCTGCCTTTTCTTTCTGACAGGGCATGGACCTCCAGTTGCTTCAGTGTGTAGTTAAATGGGTGGGCAATAGTGGCTCTGTAGCTCGTACGGTCTCTTCCAGACTTCAGAGAAGACGACACTGATACCTGATCCATATCAACAGATGTAAAAGGAACTTGTGAAGTAAAACATCTCTCAAACATACACCCTTTAAGATTTCCCATTAGATTTCCCTCAGATGAATTATGTGCCTCCTTTTTAAAGTAATCAGACAAATTAATGTTCAAATAAGGATATTCTTGCTACTTGAATTTCCTATATGTTGAAGCTGAAAGTAAAACTATTCTCTTTATTTTACTAAAATCATGAACCATGCTTAACTTTGATGAGGCTTAAGTTTGGTCTCATCCTCAGGCTCTATAGGCACTACTTTCTTTTTTTTAATATTCAAGTTTTTTTATCCAAACCAAACCGAAACAACACCACTTGATATTCCTGCAGTTCTCCTGATATTTATTTGCTCTGGGCTGCTGTACCTGATCCTTCTCATTCCAAATGACAGTAATATCATCCTGGTGACTACGTGCTGAATGCTTCACATACAAGTTGGCTCTGACACGCCACGGGAAAGGGATGGAGAGAGGATGGAAAAGTTCCACTAGAAGGGAAAAAAGCAAGTAAGTTTTCTCCACCACAAAGCATGAATGTTCATTTTCTGATAAAGGCATAGGACATATTCTCCCACGGGCAGCAGGGCAACAAATGGTTCCCAGAGAAAACATGGTCTTCGCTCATGGTAGTGGCCAGTGTGACCGGTGCTCCCTGCAGCACCCAGTGCAGTAACAGAATTTACTACTGTTTCTAGGAAAAAACCCATCAGAAATGGGTGAAATAAGAAAAGGAAATTTTAGACAAAAACAAAGGAAGAAGAGAATAGAAAAATACACTGCCTTAACTTCTCCTGGAAGGAAATATATGTATCTTTTTCCAGTACTTTTTATCTGGATCATGAAGTCATAGAATTATAGAACAGAGTCCCTGATCACACTGCCATGTGAAATATTCACTAGCACAGAACTAAGAAACAATTTCATTCAAAGTGGAACCACAGGGAAGAAGAGAGGGAGAGCCCTACCCATTGGGATTTCTCATTCAACTCATTGCTCTGAATGAAACCAAACGCAGATGTGAACCCCAGCCACCTCCCAGCAAAGTATCCCAGCGCCTTGGCTGCAATGAAAGTAGCTGCAGTACTTTAACTCTCTCTGCTGTTCACAATCGGTATCTAGTCCAAAACTAGTTACTAGGTTTCCTTTGCTCTTCATTGAATACTTAAAATATTCAAAAGCAAATATAAAAATAAAACCAAATGTTTCATTTAATCCAGAGCACTTCTGATATTTGTTGTAAAATAACAATAGACATTTTAATTTGTTGATGTCGTTTCACTCTGAAAAAACTTCTCCCTGGCCCTACTGAAGTTTATTTAAATGTTACATTCCATATCCACACAGCAGAATTCTGTTCTGAAGCAGACATTTCTAACAGCCAAAGTTATCATGACTTTAAGACAAATAAGATCTTAGCAGGCCTAGATTGAAACCTTTCAAGTATGCATTTTGAAATCAGATTTACATGATTTGGTTTATTTTATAATCTGCTATCAACACTGGCAAAAGATTTGAGAAACCTACCCTGAATATCATGACCTCCAAGCAACTTTGGGAAGAGTCCAGTATAAGTGCCTGTTACCTTTATCTCTTTGCCATCCCACTGAGCAATGTGCCTCAGCATACGTGTTCTGTTGCCTTTCTGATAAACCGTCATAAACACAAACTGCTTTGGAATAATTTTTAACTAAAAATAAAACAAGGGAAACACATTCAATCCTAAGTTCTCTGAAAAGTTAAAAAAACTAAGTGTTTAATTTTAATATTGTAAAGTCCTATGGAATCTAGATTTAGGAACGTGTCTCATACAATGATATCCTAACGCCTACTGCTTTTGCATAAGTGCTAGTAATTTCTACTTAACTTAATTTCTACTTAACTTAATTTCTACAGTAAGTCATCTTTTTATATACTGGAACATACACAAACAACTGAGTATCCCCTTTATAATAGCCTTTGCTTATTATATATTTTGATTTTCTATCGCTTTTTCGTCTCACTAATTCTTACGACATCAAGAGCATCGCTATTACAGAATAAATCTAGCAGCCAGCATCAGCAATAATATTTGTGACATCTTGTTTTCCTTACTTAGAAAAAGATATATGTGTGGTACTTGCATAACAAAAATTGGCAGTTGATCAGTTCGTAAAATATTATTTCTCTTATTTCCTATATATGTGCTCCATCTACAGGAGCAAACAAATATAAACCCAAATTGTATCATTGTACACCCAACTAATCTAGAGTTGAATATCTACCTGTGCTGGAAAAGCAACAGAAAACACCTCATAGCAGCTGAAGCTGTATTTGACCTTCACAGCATCCTGAATGCCATACTCTATTATAAACAGGGCCAGCCACAGCCTTCCTTTTGCCCTCTGAGTTGATGATACCAACCTGGGACATTGTCTGTGTTATTTCAATGGCATTAGTGTAGCTGGTCCCACGGAAAGATAGCTTAGCTGTTACATTGAAATCTCTTTTTTCTGTTCTGAGGTAGAGTTTGCCTTTTGCTTCACTCATGTCATAATTCACCTTTTCAAGTTCCCATTCAATGGAAAAAAAAAAAAAAGAAAAAAGGACAGAGAGAAAAAGAAGAAAACCAAAATAAATTTAAATATTGTGCTCACATTCTTCACACACTACATAATATTTAGTCCTTGGGATCTAAGAAAGCTCTAATTTGTCATTTTCCTTATGTTCACGTTATAGAAGGCACAAATTAGCATAAACTGAATAACACAGTTAAAAAATTAGTTTTTATGTGAGGATGTATAACTGTGTTGCATTTGACTGACAACCTCATTCACGTTCCTTGCCTATCCTTGCCACTGTGTATTTCTGCACTGCAACAGCCAATATCCAGAGCTGCTTCCTGCCCAGTCTCTCTTTTCTTAATAGCCAGAAGAATTACAACTGTTCCTGAAAGGAGTCTACCAGAAGTCATAATTAATGCAGATGTACAGAAGCAGAGTCCAATGAACTAAATCCTTTTCAGTAGGCTGGGATTGTTAGCATCTTTGAAAACACGAACATCCTCAACAACAAGAAAAAGGTCAGAGATACCGGTATTAGAAATAATGCAGCTTGACTCCTAAAAAATTAGACAAGTCTAGTTGGTAGTGATGTGTGACAGATAACGTGCAGATAGTTACCTTACAAGATACTTCTGCTGCATTGGGAAGGTACTGTAGAAGGAAGGGATGAGTCTGGAGTGCTTTTACGTTCAGCTCTTCACTAAAGGGAAGAAATGTACTTGTGTTAAACAAGATTTCAGAAATCCCACTCTCACTGACAGCACAAGTTCATCTGATTAATCTCAGAGTCTGCCACAGGTTTTAGAGTTGCAAATTGCAGTACCTTCCACTGAACATTTACCCAGGTCACATTTTTTGATGCATTCATACAAAGGTAAAGGAGACCAAAGGGCAGTGAAAAAATCTGTGTATGCATCCCAGGGACAGAGTGTGGCTGACCGGAGCAGGAGTTACTTTGGCTGCTAATTCACTAGCTGTAGCAAAGGCATCAGGTTTTTATAAATGAGATAGATATTTTGGAATCTCACTTTGCAAGCATTACCAGACTTAGCATTTAGAATTATTAGAGAGCTTACTAGAACTTACAAGACCTTTAAATGCAAAAGTCTTTTGCTAGAAACTTGAGAAGTATCTTATATATCCCAAGGCTGAAAATACTACATCTCAAACACCCTTAAAAGCCTGTAGTTTTGTTTATATGCTATAATAAATACATCTGTTTAGTCACTGATTATCACACACTCTTGAAGAATTATTCTCCTAATTCTTTATTTCTTTAAAGAGCGATCAAAATTTTAGAAAACTCAAAAAAATTGAGAAATTAGCACAGCAGACACAGCCATACTGATACCAACTTAGAAAACTGAGTCTCCATAATTTTACAAGGTTTAACTGTGCCAGAACGATTTAATAAGATTTAAAGTTATGTCAAGTTAAGATATGTTTTTAAGTATTCGCCTGGCTCAGCCCCTAGAGTTTTCTGGATTATTTCTTTGATGCTGTGGGGGCAGGGAAAAAGTCCAGCATGTCCCAAACAGTGAGGAGGGGAACGTCTCTGCCTTCATAAACTTCCTAAGGGACACAGATGGTTTGATGTGACTATGCACTTTATCAAAGATTTGTTATCCATTTCACCAGCAACTTTATCCATGGAATCACAGTGGCCCTATGACATTTTTACAGTGCTCAGAATGACCCTTTTACCTTTGCTGATCTTTTTTCCTATTGATGGAAAAGAAGACGTTTGTGTTTTCTTCATAGGTCAGTCCCAGTGCTCCTTCAGTTTCATTTTCAGTCCAGACTTCTTGAATTGTCATCTGTGGGAAGAAAAAAACCCCCCACAAATCACACTCCATAGCTTTTCACCTAAACAAGAGCACAATCTCTTCACTGACTAAAAACCATCATCTTGACTGAAGTTTATCTTCCGGACAGGCCTTGGATGCTTTCTAGACCTAAACTAAAAACATCAAGAGATGTTTTTCTTTTTTTCTATAGCTACTCATTCGCACTATTGACACGTATTAGCTTTACATTCAATGTATCCTTATCTGGTTTAAGTCTAGGGTCACCGGTTCTTGTTTATGTCTCCCCTACTCTGTCACATACTGTAAAGAAATTGCCTTTCCTCCTTTTTTTTTTGCTGAAACAGATAGAGCTTCACAAATCTTTAACTCCAGGGTATTTTCTTGCTCCCACAGCTCCTCTACAGCTTTATCCTGAAACTCATAAAGAATCTCTCTGGGGAAAGTCAGCATCGTCTCCCACACTTAAATATAAATACATATTGTGTTTGCCAAAGTCTGTGGGAACAGTAATTTCTGAAGTCACATAATGGATGAGGCACTTAGTGACATGGTGTAGTTGACAAGTAGGAGTAGGTGTAGGTGTTGGGTCATAGGTGTGACTCGATGATCTCAAAGGTCTTTTCCAACCTTACGATACTGTGATACTGTGATAATTACACTTATAACATATATTAATAAGGCTTCAAAAGAATTAGCATGTTTTTCTTTTATTCACTCAAATATTTAGGGGATAAAAGACATTTCACTAAAGATTAAGGGAGAAGAAGCAGAGGATATATCGACTATTTTTTTATAAAATGCTGGCATTAAAATAATCACTTGAAACACTGATACTTAATATGCTGGTTTAATATTGATCTAATGTTTATTTTCAGGAAAAATCTGCCTTTCATCTTGTATCCTAGCTACATGTCCTCTTATTTGAAGAGGTGATGGATGACTTGGATGTGCTGTTCTGTGTACTACCCTCCAAAAGACAGGGAGGCATTTCAACTAATACTTCTTTCTCCCAAAAGATGAAGAAGTACAGCCTTTGTTGACACTATCAAGTAGTTTGGAATACAAATCTATTTCTGTTTATTCCACACTGGAATTCCACAAATGGGTTAACCAAGCCGAGGAATCCTCTAGGTATGAAGGAAAGCTGCTTTCTATCAAAATTCCTTTCTACTTTAGTAACTCACATCAGGAAGGAAGTGACAGTGAACGAGCGACTTCCTGAAATGAATCAGACATTTCCGGTACCTGTTGAGTTTCTTTGGAAACAGACCGTTAGCTGTGTACTTAAGTTAAACAAGGATTCAGATAAACTAGGCTAAGTCACTTCTAACCCACACTAGTATAAACCTGGAGTATTTTCACTGAGGCCACTGGAAATGCTTTGGATTCATGCTAGTGTAACACAGGTGACAGCTCTAATCGAAGTACAACAAAAGATCTACAGTTCATTACCTGAAGAAAGAAAGGAAGTCCCAGATGATGGAGAAACGATATTGAGTGCTTCACCTCTGCCATGAATTCAAATGTACCACAGATCTGGAAGTCTATGTCAACATCCATAGTGATAGCTATATCCTTGTCATCATATTGGATTTCACAGATAGTCTTGGCTTTGTTTTCTAAATAGCAAGAACAAAATAGTGACATTTTGATGGCTCATTTTTCATGAAATTTCAGTACTGCCTTCATAAAACTGATCCATCCAGTATTTGGGTCATTCATCATGAGAGAGAGATGACAAGAGCTTTGGCCTGTGGTTGGAGAAGTGCAGGTTTTTGGATGTCCTTGAACATAAAAAGTCTTGAGTTAACAGAGCTTGCGTACCCACCTACAAGCGTTACGGGACAAGCCAGCTCCCAACAGCAATGTGTTTTTGCAGCTACAGCTGACTAGCTTATACAGCCAATTGTAGCACTTGGCAAGTAGTAGCCACTTCTAGAGAAGAGTTCTGAGCTGTTTTGACCTCTAGTGACTCCCTCAGTTTCAATTACAGCAGCCCAATGCTGCTCAAACAACACGGTTTAAAGACCTTTCCCCCACCTTCCTACCAGATTTCATATTTGAAAAACAAAATGAAGACTGCTAAGTCTGGTGAGAGATGTGAAATCCCAAAATTCCTTACAAAGACGACAAAATCACAGAGATGAATACAATCATACAGTAACCATTCTGGCAGCTGTCCTGAAAGCCAACTGTTGTGCTGTTGCTTTTTCAGAATGGGTGAAAGGAGATGGTGCCACTAATATTAGTACAGATTCAGAGCCTGCGAACCTCAATAATTTATGCTCTCTGATGCTTTCACAGTTCGTGGGTTTTTCAACATGAATATACTTCTATGTGAGTGTTGAAGGTACTTGAGCACAATGTAAACCAGCAGCTAAGTGATATGAAGTTAGGATTTACACCAAGGCAAGTTTTAAGGATAGACTGGCTTAATTCAGGATGGGTCTGTCTCCCCTCTGCAGCTCAAATAACAAAAAAATATTTACAATTATTTTCAAAACTCACTTAAACTACACTAGAATTCACTTTAATTTTTTGTGCAACAAAGTTCTTTGTCTGATATTGGAAAAGACAGTTTCTTATTTTATGCAGCTAAGTATCATGGGGATTACCAGGTGTGAAGATCTTTCCTGGAATGAAAAAACCAGATGTATTGTAATGACGCAATTTAAGGGTGACAATTTTACTTACATTCAAATAAAAGCCCCTTTTTAGGTACTACCAGCAGATCTTATTTTGTAGCTGTTGAAGGAACAGTTGAAACATCCTCAAAGAACTATTATAAAACATGAAAGCTGCAAGGAATGAAGGGTACCTACCTGATTTCTGTAAACTGAGAATCAAGTTGATTGCCTTCGGGTACCCGAATGCCTGTAGTGCCTCACTACTATGTACACTTTGGCAAAAGATATCCACTTGGTGACCAACATAATAGGAGTTTATGATATATGTGACTGATGTGTCTCCAGCTGCAATGTGCATGTATCTTTCTTGAGTACTGTTTCTCCCTTGAAAAAATGCATCTATCTAAAAAATGACACATAGATATAAGTTTCTGAAACAACATTTAAATACTATTTAATTTTAAAACAGAAGACAAATAGAAGTGAAAGATCTCTCTAGTCTATACTTATTTCAAAGTCTATCCATTAGCCGAAGAATCTTAGCCTTTCATTAATCATCTATGACTTTCCAGTATCAAGTCCATTCAATTGAATGAATTTCAAACCACACCAGCCTCATTGATATATGTCAAATTCTCATTAGGTTCTCTTTTATCCCACAAACATGTGACTTCCTTTATATAAAGGAACCTTGAACCATCATACTGCAAATAATTACCAAATAGCAGGCACTCCAATACTTCCCTGAAAATAGTACTTAAAGAAGTACCTAAAGAAGTATACTTCTTTAAGTATAAAATTCTTGTTAAAAAACATAGAAGCAACATTCCAGTTCCTGATGCAACATGCTGAAACTATTCTACTGTAGAGTTACAATATCAGCAACACACACTGTACTAACATTAATCAGAATGGAATAATCTGGTCCAGAAAATAGTCAAAAAGCTATTTTCTGTTTTAGTTGTTCAGGTTTTAGCCACCTATAGTTTTTAAATACCAGAAAATCTCAACTTCTATCATTTCCATACCTTACAAAACTGTAGTTTTACATTCAAGCCACTGGCTGTTTCATTATAATAAAGGACAACAATTTTAATGAAAAAAAAACCTCTACCTGTAAAGATGCTGGGATTTTGGCTTGTAGCAACCATGGCAAAGTCTGATGGAAATTCCCAGTTATGTTGGTACTTGTTTCAAACTCCTGGATTTGTCCTTCAAGAGCCATTTGGTGAACACCATAATGCACTTCCATACTAAAGCTCTTGATCACTTTCAGGTTCAAGATAACCTGGGTACAACAAAGGTAATTTGTGAAAAGACAGCTTTGCAAAAGGTACAGCTCCTGTTAGTCAGGGTTCTTTCTTTGGTTCAGGCAGTACCATCTCAAAGATGTGTCAAAAAAAAAATTGTATAATTTGATCACACAACATAATTACAGATGTCTCTGTTATTTTTTAAATTCAACATTTTAACATATATTGCCCAGAGAATTTGTGGCTGCCCCATCCCTGGAGGTGTTCGAGGCCAGATTGGATGAGGCTTTGAGCAACCTGATCCAGTGGGAGGTGTCCCTGCCCATGGCAGGGGGGTTGGAACTGGATGATCTCTAAAGTCCCTTCCAACCCAAACCATTCTATGATATTTTCCAATACGGCCATGCCTTAATCCTAGTCAAACAGTTGCATGATTAATAAAGAGTAAGAGTTGTGCAGTAGGCTTGTGTGTATCAGATAAACAAACATGCCAGGTAATCAGAGTCTGGAAAGAAAACACCACTTGGAATGTAAACTGTGATATCCTATCAGTATTCACCTCTGCCTAGTCTATATAAGATACACTGCATTGATCAGACAGACCAGGCATGTAAGCTGCCCTCCTCGTGCAGTGAATTCTGCAAGCTCAGCTGTGTCCTGGGCTGTTCACACACTGGGAGCCAGTCTCCAGCCTCTTACTCCTATGAAATGTTTTGGTCCAGCAAGCTATTCCTCCAGCCCCTTCAAGAACAAAGGGAGCATCTCAATTCCTCTCCACCTTGAACTTTAGAAAGAGAGCAGGAAGGAGTGGGAGGAGAAAGAAAAAGAAAATATAGACATCTTTAAAACAGAAGCAGGCTGTGACTGGTTAGTTACCTGTCTATTACAGAGTGACACTTCATTTTACCACCACCATACTTCTCTGCCTTTCCCAACTTTTTCCAAAAGAGTCCTTGTAGGCACAGACACAGACTTCAAATGTCCCAGACCATTAATTTTGCACAAAAAAATTACAGTTCACACATCAGGCAGTGCACTTTGATGACGAATACTTCCCCATACTTCAAATCACATATTGAAGGGCAGAAGACACTGCTCTCTGGCAATTGATTAAAGGTAATGAAGGCCTAACGTTACAAGTAGAGTACAGGCAGAGAAGAGCACTGAGTCTAGAAATACTTAAAAATGAGAATGAAAGCTGAAGTGGTGTGACAACACAGACACCTTAATTCAGAAGGACGCTTTACTGAAGATTAAATTGTATTTTAAAATGTCAAGAACAATCCTTCCACTCGTACCTGTGACATTAGGTAGATTGCTTATAGTTGTGGGTTGCTTCACCTGGGCTATATTCTATATTTCAGAGCAATAAGCTTTTTCCCTTTATAAATTTTGACTTTTAAGTGAAGCAACTTTACAATCTGCTATGATGTTATACAAGATGGTATAACAGAATAGGAAAGACAATAAAGATGTCAATGCTAACAACTGAATGAGTAAAATTCTGTTCTTCTTGACAGAAAGACAAAAAATTTCACCTAAACAGCAAATGCAAAAAGTCACATCATCTGTTCTCTGCCATCTGACTTCTACAGCTACTGCTTCCACAGAGGTGTGAGCCCAGGCTGGATTTACATCTCCCCTGTCACTGTCTGATAACTTACCTGCAGCTCAATCCTGTCTTTTATTTGCAAAGTCTTCAGTGCCTCTATGTTATGAGTCAGTTTGTAGTTAACAGACACAACATCCAACTTTCGGACAAAACTCAGTTCCTCTGTAATCTGCTCAGTCCAAATAAAATATGACAAAAGTTAACAATGGCACAACTCTGATATTGAGACTGCTCTGTTTAATTGTAATTATTGCACTAATTACACATTAGAGTAAAATTATGAAAACCATAAGTCACAACATTGCCCTGTAATAAGGGAATACACTGCACCAAGTGAAAACACTTGGTAAGAAAGGTTTGATACAGTTTGCAGTTGGGAGTCATGGATCATTGCTGATGCTAAATTTGTTGCTAAAAGCAACTGCATAGAAGAGGTGGCTGAAAGATATGGCCTTCACCTAATTAAGGCCTTTAAAACCAAACCAGCCCCTGCAGAGTGTTCCCATAAGGGCCTCACGCACAGCTATTTCAAATGAAGAAACGATATTTACCAAACCAATTAGCTTACTTTAATCTCTATTTCACATCTTACTAATATGGAACAGACACTTACTTGCTTGCTATTCACACAGAAGTGAATAAGTCTTTTATAGAAGCCGCTGGTTTTTTCTGATACCACATCAACTAACATCTTCATGGGAATGCCAATATTAGCAGCTCCTTGGATGTTATGGGTTAGCACCGCATCCAGCTCCTGTTTTCCCTGTTAATAGTTCATAGAATATACAGTTTAGCACGTGTAGAACCTATAGCTTGCCACAATGGACAACTCAAAACAGAAATTTAGCAAATCTGTCTGTCTGTCCTACACTTAATACTCATTAAAACCAACTGCATTGAACTTAGGGAATTTACATGGGTAAAAGAGAAAAAAACAGATTCGATAAAACCCAGGTATTTCAGCTCAGAGGGAAAAAGGCGTAAACGTCTCTCTCTTGCGGCAAAGAACTCCCCCTAGCTATCTGTTTCTCTACCAAAATACACAGACCTTACCAGTCATGGCAAGAAAGTGCACAATCACAAGGAAGAAGACACTCCTCTCTGTGTGTACTCTGCTTTCCTGTACTGACACCAAGGGAAGCCAGACTTATAATTGTTGACAGGACAGAAAGAGATTTCTTGTGCTGTTGTCTTACCGAAGAAACAAAAAGCAGTGTCTAAATTAATCACTGCCTGTTATTTTGCAACATAAATCACAGTGATTACTATAAATCACAATCTTTTTTCTTCTTGTGCATTGCTGTATACTTCCATGATTAATAAAGAGTGCTATATTGGAATACCTGTTGCATATCTGGAGTGAGATCAGCAGCTGTAGGTTTGCATGTCTTGTAATTTTTGTCATATAAGGAACACAAAATAGTATAATAAAATATATATACACGCACAAAGAGGAAAATAAAGAGATGATTCAGGAAGTGTCACAGCCTATATCCTATTATCCTATGCATTTGTTTTATTGCACATTACAGGTGCCAGATTTTCAAGGATTTTCTTTTTATTCTGGCTTTTATTAATAAAGCTTAAATGTTTGTTCTCAGTAGGATAGTTTAAAGTATGTAATTTATACATACAGTCTAACGGTCTGCAAGATACTTACATCAGTGACTTTTAGTATAAGGAGTCCTTGTAGTTTACTTTCATCAACAGTGATCAATGTCTGTGAATCCAAGTTCACTTCATCCATCAAAACGTAGCCTGAACTATTGATTTTTACTGGTGCTCCAAGATCCTGCACAAGCAAATGTATATCAGGCAGCATATCCACAGGATATTTCCAAAATCTTGACAGCTTTTTATTGTATTTTATACATTTTGTCTTTTCTATCTCGCATGTCTGGCATATTTTTTGATAAGTGAGCCAGCACAAACACAGGACAATGCGAGTTCTTCCTGCCTAAGTGAAAAGTCAATTGATTTTCTATGCTTGGCATTGCTCCAGTGGCCAAAAGAATCCATAAATCCAGTGAAACTAGACAGTATACATAGGTTTATTATAGCAGGTCTGTTTTTGTAAGAGGGCATGTATATTCAGATTTAACCTGCCTTGTATATTGAATCTACAGATCATTCTGTGATATCTCTCTCAAACTTCCCTTACACCACTTCTGTCCTTTCTATTCCTGTCCATATAGCACTGACTGGTGGGATCTGGGAGAGGCCAAGTACTGTGACATCAAGATTTCCAACTGCCTAATTTAGAATTGCTACTTCAGAAAATCCTGCCGCAGAATATTTTCCCCTCCACCTATTTTCAACAGTCTGGTCTGGGAAAACAAACTACCGGGCAAGGACTGAGGAAAAAAGTGCCATTTTCCATTGCTCCACCAGCAGGTAAAAGGAGCTCAGAATGTCGTGCTAACTGGGTGAGAGAGGGCACAACACACTGTCTTCCTTTGCCGGGGAAGCCCTGAAAGCCACCTTGCTGCCCAGCTCATGGAGCTGCTCCCAGGCCGCGGCACTGCAGACCTCTTCAGAAATGGGGACTCCCAGGACATGTGATGCCAACCAGGCTGACTGCCCCAGGGGCAGGGTTTCACTTCCTTTGCTTGGTATAAAAATGAGACCACATGTGTATGATATGGAGTGGTCTTCCCCAGAACTACAGTTTTCACTCTATTTTGCTACTGGTTAAATCTTTTTAAGAAAGAAACTGCTTTTTTAATTCCCCTATTAGCTGCTGTTCAGACTCTCAGTCTATATTGAGATTGCCACCAAACCCTGGAGTTAACTCTCATTAATGAAACAGGAGGTGTGATTTGGTGGTGCTCAGTCAGGCACTGTAAGTGCTAAGGTTCAGCTCTGGGACACTTACACTGCCAGCATTTGCAAGAACTGCCAGAGAAATGGCTCACCAGGGTGGTCCAAACCAGTTCAAAATGACACTGTTTATTTTTCAACTAAATTCCCCAAAATATTTCTTGACTGAGGTCTTACAGGAAATCATAACTGCTGTTTAATGCCCTGGTTTTCCCTCTGCATGTTCTCCACAATGGTCTTCATACATTACATATCAGTTTGTAGGCAACTACAATTATCTGTAAAGCTGAGTGAAAATTTTTGCATCTGATGATTCTTTTATATATTTTAAAACTCTTTCTTTCAGTGTTTGGTTATCAGACTGCTGAGAAACTGTAATAGCTGATAAAGCCAAAAACCCTCTGAATACTCAGTATTTCTGAAGATTAAAACCCCGCAGATTTCACAGCCATGCTTTTAAAAAAAATATACCAGAGCTAGTACAAGCAAGTTAATTGTAGGTATTGATTCATAGAAAATATGGTTTCTACCACACAAAATTAGAGTGAATGACTGTGTCCAAAAGTAAGATGTAACATTAAAAGAAGAGAATGTTTTTCTTGTTTCTCTGCTACAATTAAAGTATTTTCCTTTGACTTTGGTAGCTGCAAAGATACTGGTTTAGATGTATGCATTAAAGAGTAAAGGAAAAAAATAATCTTTACAATACCTGAATTGTTTGGCATTTGTTTTCTAAAAACATCTTCCACTGAAGCTTCTTTTCAGGGTCAAAGTCCCCATTCATGTGAAGCTCGCAAAGACCCGATTTCATTCCTATTCCAATATGATATTTTAACTGGTTTCGTGCAGTGATGGACAGTTTATTTTCCCTTGGGATTTCCTTCAGTTGAGGCAGTTCATGCCTGAATTGAATTTCCAGTGTTATCTTTGGCTTGCACTCTGCTCTCACTTCAAGATGGGCAGTCTTGCCTTCTGCTTCAAGAACGTACACAAGTTCTGCCTGGCACTTGTCTTTCTGAAAAGATCCTGTGACCCTTGACTGAGTTGGAATACTGAGATCCTATCAAGATTGAAAAATACACCTTAGGATTATACATACACTTTAAGACAAGTCAGTATTGAGGTTTGGTTTTTTTCTTCTCCCATTAGCATACAAGAAAGGACATTTCATGTTGCAATATCACAGACAAAACCTACCAGCTCTGTGCTGCTGTTTTTCTTCCTCCCACCAGTAAGACAGCAATTTGGCCTGAATAAGGCTTGAGGGAAGATTTTAGGACTGCACTACAGAATTTACAACTTCTGTATTTATATGAAATTTAAAATTTACAAAAATACAAAATGCCTATTTCTTCAGAGTGGCAGAATTTACCAAGCACTTTCTGCTTCATTCAGACCAAAGCAATCTCAAATTTCAAACAAACTAATCCACAAAAAATAACAGGCCTAACAGACATTCTTGCATGTGGTGTAATAAGGATTATTTATTTTTTTTTATACTAAAACTTCAACCTTGTCTTCTGCAACACCCAAACACACGCTTTCCTGTTTTTTTTTGTTTTATATTGCTACTTTGCAGTTGAAGAAATTAAAACTGAGGAGTTAACACAAAAATAAGCAAGCAAAATGTAAATGCCTACGAAAATCTGGAAATCACCCCTAGTTTCGCAACATTCATTCTTTCTAATGTGGTCAGGGAGGCTAGATGGAAAAAACAAGGAAATTTCACAACTTCTACTTTCACAAAAAAGACAAAGCAGAAAATATATTTTTTGACAAACAACTGCAAGGAAATCTGTTCAGCCTTAGAGGGCAGTCTTGGTCTGCAAAGGCAACAAGTAGCAGAGACTGAATTAATCTCAGTCTACAGCAGACACCTATGAACACGATAATTAAACACCTTCTTTGCCTAATACTGTAAGACAGGTATGTCTTTAGAGTGGCTTTCCAACACTTAATTGTTATTTTAGATAAAACCTTATATGGTCTCCATTTGATGTCAAATCTCTCTTTAAAAGCTTCCCAGAGGTACCTGCAGAAGCTGGCATTCTGTTTCTGTTTCCAGTGTCCATTCAGCTTTGTTCTGAATAGAAAGATCTCCTCGAGCCTGAAGTTTGCATTTGCCAGCCTGCAGTAACAAAATGCCCTCAGTGGTGGAGTCCATGGCTGCAGATAATAGGACAGAGTTTTCAAAAGGCAGCCCAAGCTGACTCAGCCAATGAACTGAGTGCCTGAGCATTCCTTGGAGTGTGTACTCATGTTCGCAGGAAGTGTCTATCTGCACATCAACTGTTCTGTCATCACACTGGATGTTCATTAACAGGCCAATGTTGCAGATATTCTGTTGAAACGAGCCCCCAAAGGCTACAGTATGAGGCAATCCCATCCTCTGCAATAGAAAAGATTATACTATTTAAAGCACACAGGGTAAAGCAACTGTCTTGATAAGTTGTTTCTAATCAATAAGAAAGCATTTCTTCTTTCTAACCCAATATGCTTCTGGAAAGGAACATACAGGGCAGCTTGTTTCACTGGGAAAATCAGTAAAACAACAGAAAAAGAAACCAAAAATAAATGGTACAGGGGGAAAAAAAAAAATCCATAAATAATAGTACCAGGAGACAGTTTTCTGTGACTTATCCTGATCTCAAATACACAAACTACAATGCCATACAGAAAATAATCTAGACTTACCTCTAGACTGACACACTTGTTTCTACAAGTAAGTACCCATTCTGTATCTGTTTCATTTCTTGCAAGGCTCACTTCTCCATCAGCTTTTACACTGCAAAGCCCAAGGACAATACTAAGTGCACCCTTATACTTGTCACTTCTCATGGCTGACACCTTCACTTGGTTCTCTCCAGCGATTCCCAGAGACTGAAGCAGAGGCAAAGAATGCTGGAAGTCAATCTCCAAATGAGGCTGGATGTTAGTGCTGGCATGGAGTTGCAGGCAGGCAAACATGTCATGAAAAGAAACATGCCCAAAGAAGATGGCAGTAAAGTTGCTGATAAGCATTGACCCATTCAGTGAAATTCTTGCTGGAGTCTGAAACATTACATGAAAAACTTTTATCACATTTGTTTACTTGTCAGGTCATACATTGTTTTTAAGTGTTCATGTAACTGAAAGAGAACTATTTCCCTACTACCCTGACACCCTTTTGTATTCCTCCTATATATCTATAAATGTCTAACCAAATGGAGAGATGGCCTAGAGTCTTTATTTTAGAGCTCCACAATAAAAATAACAGGAAAAAACCCCATTCCACAAGTTCTGATAAAACAACTACTAATATCAGAAAAATCAACTGCTATTGCTTTTACCATCATCACTTCTGGTTTTAGTATAAGTAAACAGAGCTCTAGCAATGGGAGAACGTGTTTGTTTTCCCTCAGACCTCATCAGGGGTGACCAGTGTTATGCAGATTGTACCCATGTTAAATGAGGAAGGAACTTGAATGCATTTGTCTTTTTTAGCATTAGAACATACATGGGATCAGAGTCACTGTGATTACATTTGTCTCTAGAAAGACAGTAATCTTCTGTAATGTCACTCACAGGAGACATTTTTAACATGTTCTTATGAACACATCAGATTATAAGGTGTATCTTTCTCAAACAGTTCAAGAGCCACCAGGACTTTCACAAACAAATGGTTAACTAGAAAGAGCAGAAAAAAAGAGTAAGAAGCAGTAAACCATGATATCCTCAGCTTGTGCCTCTTATGTTCCCTTGTCCAGTTCATACAGGCTGGCTGTTCACTAACAGAACAAGACCATTTGTACTGAGTTCAGTACTAACTGGCAGAAGATACAGTTTGGAGATTTCAGCTAGAAACATTAACATGATTCTTGCCTTTTGCCTGGTGCACACCTCTTATCTCACTACGTTAGTTCTCTGCTAGGTGCGAGTTCTTGCAATGAGCTCTGAAGCATCACAACTTGATTTTTTGCTGTAGGACACAGAACTTTTTACCTTTAAAATTGCACCTGTCAGACCCCTAACCATCTCTCACCTCTACTCATACTCCGCACTTGGTGTACAACTGTGCACTAAGATGTGTATCTGTATCACTTCAGTGCAACTTTGTTGACAATTCTGAGTCAGAATAAGCAATTCGCTGCATGATGATGAAACTGAGTGCAACCTTCACCACAGACCTGTACAGTTTTTGATAGAAAAGTAATCTGATCTGTTGGAATTTGTGAACATGAAGGGAGTAGAAGTATCTGAAAGTGCGTGCAAAACTTCCAGCTAACTCAATTTCTACAACTTCAACGCCTTCCAGTACTTGGATCCCCTTAGTGCTAGTTAAGACAGTATATTGTTGACAGGAGAGTTTATAAATGAAGCCAATACCTCAAAATGATGAAATGCAATTGCTCCATTGCAAAGGCCAGAAAGTTGTTTGTTAGCCGATTCTCCACTGCAAGCAACCTGTTGGCATTATCAACAAAACACATTCAGAGCACAAAGAAAAGCAGAGAGGACTAAAATACAAAGCAGAATGGTAAGAGGCTGCTTTCAGGATAAAAAGCATGAAGACACTAAAATATAGCTTTAAGATTAAAGGTTAGAGATCAGTTTCGGAAAGATAAACAGTGTAGTGGACCCGAGGATAAACCATGTCTCTAATCCTATATTATCTTGCCAAAATATATCAGCATGGATAAAGCCAGAAGAATATCTCCAAACAGTAGGAAATTGTTCCTTGCTAGAACTACTTTTGATATTCAGGCTTTTGATTTCTACAGGAGAAAGTGGTAAGTGGTATTTCTTATGTCTGGCACAAAAAATACAACTGTCACAAACAGACATTCAGTGTTCCAAATGCCATCAGCAGTGCCCCAGATGCAGAAAGAGAAGTCCTCAGGGAGTACTGTTGGCTGTGTAAAAACTGCTGCTGTTATTATTCACTCTGCTGTCAATATCCCTGCACACACAGATCCACCTATAAACCCTGCTTTAGCAAGATGGAAAAGCTGGGACTGGATGTTATTGTGTCTGGGCAAGCACCTACTCCAGTTTCATGACATAAATATTTTGTTACCCACCACATTTTGAAAACCAGCTACTTACTGCTAAGCAAAGAGACTTCAGGCTTTCTGTACTGGCTTTGTTTGACAAAAATCTCTCTCCCTTCTGACCTGCTAGCTTGCTCTCACGAGGTAAATTTGAACAGTTGAGAAGACACAGCAGAAAGCTACATCCAATACATCATATAGGAGGATTTCTGCAAACCTCTAGGACATGTGGAATGATGTCAGTCAGTCCTCCCACATCATGGTGAAGTGAAAGAGAAAGTCCTGTGGCACTGCCAGTGGTTTTCTTCTCCATTTCAATTTTGAGCTGTTCCATCTCCACCGTGGCTGTTATTTCTGCAGCAATCTTTTTGGTGAAATTCTATGCATAAAAGAAACCAAATAGTGGAAAGAAAAAAACCAATAACATCCTGGCAACAACTGGCAAAGGCAGAGTCTGTTTCACCATACTTAAAATGTTACAGCCGGTGTCAGGGCAGCAGCACTGGTAAAGTAAAAATGAAAATTCATGCAAGTGGCTTCATTTCAAATATGGATTTTCCTGTTACACTAGACCTTCTGAATGCTGTGTACTAATAATTCCTTCTAGCTCCAAAACATGTTGAGAGCATTCAGTACCCTGGAGGATTTGAGTCCTAAGGCATATACGACTGAAGCAGTGAAACTACAAGTCAGAAGGGCAAGGGGAACTTTCTAAGCACACCTGTGTCTCTCTGTACCACAGTGGCCAAACCCACTTGAGCCTTTCAGCGTATTCTAGAACACGAAAAATATTTGAACTCTTATTTTATGGAAGGATAATTTGAGAAGCAAGAGAGTCATATGTCATCCACAGACCTATAACATAAATGCAGATAGACAGAAGAGTGGCCAAGCAACACTGTACCAGGAAACACTATCCATGATATTTCTATGGGTAGAGATTTCCAAACGGAGAGTCATGCTAAGCACTCTTCTGCTCTTTAGCAGACATCCAAAGAATGACATCAGAAATAGTTCAATCCAATACCAGATAAAATGCAGTACCTACGCTCACTGACATTTACCTGATGGCAACATATATTAGGTCTGCCTGTCCACTTCCCACTTATAGGGTAAAACCAAAATTGGACAAGACTTCCACTCCTATGCAGCAAAACACTTAACATAAATGAGAACAGAATGCAGCATCACTTAGTCTAGATTCAGCTCCAAGACTTCAGGTGACAGGTACGCAATAAGACAAGCAGCCAGTAAACATCTTTCTTTCATATAGTATTTTAGTATATCCCCAAAATGCAGATGCTTTTGGAATAAAGTGCAGATGAGTAACCTACAGTTCTCAGAAATGGTTCTGCCAGAAATTAAATTAAATAACAAGCAAAACTCTTCTCACCTCATAATAGCCAGCAACTTCCACAATAAAAGGGATCCCATGTTTCTTTATCTTTGAGATGTTGTGCTTTAAACTCACAGATAGCTGGGATTTGGGAGGCTCTGTGGACAGTCTGTGACCTCCAAACACAGCGCTAATCCTTTCACTGCCACTCTGTAGGGCTATAGTAACGGTGTGATTTCTAGTGCCACGGTCACATGTGGCAGCAAAAATGCCATCCAAGGGCAATCCTATTGGCAGGGAAGGAAGCAAAATTAACACAATACCTTCAGGTTCTCATTGTGAAATATAGAAAAGACGTATTACAAATTAAGAGAGGCTTTCTATAGTTTTTCATAAGAAAAGACAGACCTTTTTTAAAGGGTAATCATCCAGTTAGCTGTGTTTACTGATACTATAGTAAGAAAGGACATCATCTACTATATGAAAATCATATTAAAAAAGGATTGTTAAATTAAAAGGTGGCATGCATTTTGGAAGTCAAGGATTTTTGTTTTGTTAATAATGGATATCTATCAATGACTATTATGTCCCATTCTAGTAGTCAGGTGTTAGGAAGTTTCAAAACTGGTTTCTACAGTCCAAAAGGACAAAGATAATTTACCCATTCAAAATTTTTGATAACTTCAGTTCATGAAAACCCTTAGTTTTGCTTAGGAAACCAACTCTTGGCATATCTTAGTCTCCAGTGAGATTTATTCAATGACTTTCAATGCCTCAATTGTGCCCCAAATCAGAACAGGCATAAAAATAAGTTTAGAAGAACTGATTAACATGCAGGAATACAGATGTAAAGGAGAGAAATCATTTACTCTGAAGCAGATCAAAGAGGGCTTAAATGTATCTATTTTCTCAACAATATTAAAAAGAATGTTGCTAAGACTGGCTCACATGTTGTTCTTCTGCAATTAATTGCAGCTCATCTGTTTCCATGGGTTTGCATTTGTTTATAAGAATTCACCGCAACGCCTTGTTATACCACACCGTCAAGTCAGAGTTTTCTTCATACCTGCATTTTTTAAAAAGCTGATATTATGTGTGAATTTCCCACTGACTCTGCTGTGCTCACAACTCATGACATTGGAAAAATTTACAGAAAGGGTTTTCTCATCCACCTGGAAGCTAGCTAGTACCCTTTTCATCTCTTTACTCAGCTCCAGGTGGCCTTTCAGTATTGCCTCCATTGGGATTGCCTGACTGCCATTCTGAAATATAGCAAAAGTGATATTGTGTACGGTGGTATTCCCAAACACATTTCTGTTCTTGAGATGAAGCCCATACAGTGTTTCGTTGACCATCACATTGATGTTACCTGCAACAGCCAGAAATGATTACTGTGGAGAGTCCTTTGGGACAGAAATAAACAGAATTTCATAAGCAACATATAAATTAACCATTAATTTAATACCAGGAGGAAGAAAAAGGATTTCCATTCATTATAATAAAAAATTTAGCCCAATCTAGAGAGCAAATCAATTTATTGTCAACAAGAGTTTCTCTACCAGTAGAAGTGCCTTTAAAGCGAATTACATAACAGTATTTCTGGCAGCTGTTCCTTTTTATTCACCGAGCTGCTTGTGCCTTTAGGCCATGAACTACACTGCACTGCCTTCTGAAGAAAATTTACAGAAGGCCTATGACCTACTACCTGCGTAACTCCAGGCTAGAAAATCCCTCTGTAGCTCTGAAGGGACCTACTCCACCCATGGAGCCATTCAGATGAGTGAGGGCCTCAAGTCAGCCCCCCAGCACTTCAGAAGACGTCACCCACCATTTCCTTCAATCAGTGAAAATACAAAAATTATCAGACTATATTAGTTCACTAAAAAGTAGTTTCAACCCAATGACCAACAGTTCATTTTGCGTATTATTTTGCATGATCTGCACTTCTGTAAGGAATACATTAAAAGTAAGAAGCTTCCTCAGATAGCTCCACACGTAACTGCTACACACAGTAAAAAGGTACCATCATGAACGTTGTGCTTGCACTTCAGTAATCCATTCAGAGAAACAAGGTGAGGTATGGCCTTTAATCCAGCAAATGTGTGTTGGACTCTTCCATTTAGGGACAAAACAAAACCAACTTTCTGCTCCCTGGTCCCCATGAAATCCATGCGAAGCCTATTTTCATTAAGCTCCATCTCGGAAGATATCAGAAGTCTAAAAAGACAGAAATAAAAATTGCTGGTAAGGTCTTATTGCTATGCTTAATTCATGATTGTCAAAACAACCCCCCCTCTCACTGAAATCAGGATCAATGAGAGCAGGGTGCTCAGGACTGTGTGTGGTCAGGTCTGGAGCGTCTCCAAATATGGAGACCCCACAGACTTCCCTGGCACTTGTTCCAGTGTTGCGAATCAGTGAGTCAAATGCCTTGTTAGAAGTACATGCTATGTACCAGATGTTTATAAAACTACACGTAAAGCCTCACAGACCTGCAGACTGATTTTTCTTCAAATTGCTAGGATGCTTTTGTTATGATCCCCAGTAAAAGAAAAAGAAAGAGTTGGACAGAGTTAGATAGAGTTGGAAATGAATGCCTGTTTGTCACAACATAAAATCTCTCCTCAGTGCTGATTTAAAAGCTGCATTGAGAATTCAGCTTAAATAATCATTTTAAATGTCATCATTTGAGTTTGATAAATGAACCAAAAATTATTTATTTTATCTTGGCCCTGAGTTGAACAGTGTTGGAGAAACACAGCACAGCTGTTTAGGGAAACCTGCTGGAGCAACAAGAAACTCAATTTTCAGTGTTTCAGGTATAAGACCGAGACAATTTTCTCACTGCCTTCAACAAACTGTCCACTGAAATGTCTGATTTCTAGACTCAAGTATACTATACAAAATACCTACAAGTGACACAATTATATTTTCATACTGTTAGACATCCCTCCTAGAAATTGGAATCCTCTTGAGAGACTGATTGACGAGTAAAACATCAGTGAAAATCCACTTCATGAGAAGAACTGAACAACATAATTCAGGGAAGTAAGACTCATTTAATCTGTCAGTGACTGAAGTCTGTACAGACTGCAACTTTTTATCAATTCCCCAGAAATATTCAATCTTTTATTTTTCTCTCTTTTCACCCTGTAAAATAAACCACAACTGAATTGTCATTCCAGGAATTTTAAGTGTTCTATTTTACTTCCTGTGAAGTGAGCTGCAATAAATTGCTCTGTTACAGCGTACTCTGGTATTTGAACAAACAAATGTATTATTGGAAGTCCAGAACTGCAAATAAGCTTCAGAAACACACAAAATATCTTTCTTGAATCTTTTATATTTTTTTCTTTTATTAATAAATCTAATGAGCTTCAACTAAACTATAATAACTTCTATTTTCTTTAACTCTGTCTCCTTATCCCATTCACCATCAGCTCCTTCAGTGCACACTGCTGTATTTGTGAAATTTGAAAAATCAGCTGGAAGACAGCTGAAACCTGAGTGGGCCCAATTTCTGTTTCCCGTCTCTGCCTCCTCAGAGCTTTCCACAATATATTATAAAGGTTTATTATAAACACTGGGAAGTACCATCTTCCACTGGCACAGCTTGTAAATATTAGTTCCTTTACTTCTGAGAGGACAAACAAAGTGGGGAAAACCAGCTGCTGATCTAAAACCAATATAAGGGTACCAGCTGCTCATTCAAGTTATGTCTGTACACAGCCCTAGGAAAGCAACTAGAACACAATAATGCAACTTGTTATACCAACTTATGAAATACAAAGAGCAAAAGTATGTCAATAACAGGGATAACACATGAAATGGCACTGGCTCAGTGGTTTCTGCTGCAGCTCTATGAAAGTAGTTACATTTAAATACTCGTCATAGAACACTCTTCAGTTCTATTACCCAAGATTCTGATTTCTCTACCTTGATGGAAATATTTTGCCCACGAGCTGGAACTGTATTGATTCTGGGTTCGTCAGGACTGTCTGATGGAGGAAAGCCCTCAATTCAACAGCTCGGGCAGTCTTCCTCTTTTCATTGTTCATATCAATCTCCACCATCAGCAAGTCCCTTCCATTGGAATGAAGGTATAGAGAGCCATTGAAATTGTTCTCACTATAACTCCTTAGGGTTGCCTGGGCCTACGCATAGAGAAAAAGAACAGGACATTAAGGATCTCAAATCGTAATACAGAACACTGAAGCATCAGTTTGAGGAATAAGACTGCAGGCAGCACGCTGGGCCTGGGAAAAAAGGGCGGGGAGCAGAGGAGGAAAGCTAATTTTAAGTTTTCGTCTTTGTTTCTCACTATCAAACTCTAATATTATTTGGCAATAAAACTAAATTAATCTTGCCCAAGGTGAGTCTGTTTTGTTTGTGAATGTAATGGATAAGTGATCTCCCTCCTTTTAACTCAACTCATCACATAGAATAACCTGAATCCTGGAGAAAGAACCTTTTGAATTGGTAATGAAAACTCCAGATGACACTTGATTTTGCATCTAAGCCTGTCGTCATGCTAGAGCCTTCAACAAAAAATTCTGAACTATGTTGAATTAAGTACAATTCAACTTGACTTTCAGAGTTTTCTGAATTTCATCCAAAACACAAGTCATGTATTCCAGCTGCATGTATGCATCTAGTCAGAACAAACATAACCATAGTAAGTTAACTGTTTCCCCAGCAATTTACACCTTTCCAGTACATCTGGATTCTGTTTGAGCTGATTAACTTTGTAGGCTACACTACAGTTGTGTTCCTATGCTTGAAAGTAGTTGCAAATCAATTTATAGCACAAAGTTAAACACCTCCCAGAATGACATGTGTTCCTAATGCATGCAACAAGCAAGGTTCAACACAAGTCTGAATGAATGAACTGCAAAAGCCACAAGTTCAAGCAACAAAACTGTAGTAATCAGGGAACTGACCTGTGAAGACACATTCCTGTTGATGATGACTTTTATGCTCACACCGTAGTCAAAGTGTTCCAGTTTAGTCTGCCTGGAAAACAGCTCCCCACTTAGGCCTATCGCTTGTGGAAAGTCAAGCTATCAGACAAAGTAAAATAAAAAATGTTTATACATTATCATTGAGTTCCTATCAATTATCTCATGTGACTTGATGGCTAAACTTTTAGCATGAAATGGAGGATGTGTATAAGCAAGTGTGTGTAAAAAATTTTACCAATTTTACAAAAGACACCGAAAAGTAAATCAAATGCAAGGTCAGTGTGTTTCTTACAAGACATCACTGATACAGATTATGATTTGATCTGCTGAGATACCTTGGGTCTTTGTCAGGGCCAGGACTCACTCTATTGAAATAAGAAGTTTAGAAGTGTAAAATTAATTAAAATTCTAAAAACAATGTAATAAAACAGCTGCTGAGAATAAAAAATAAAATAATATAAATCAAAACTACCAATACCTGGAATAAATGCGTCACATCCATGTGTAAAAGGTGCCTAAAATCTGCATCACTGGATTTGTCCTGGTATCTCCCTAGAAACGTTAGAACATCTTCCTTATTGACCTTCAAGGTAGACTCAAGCTCATGCTTCACCTACGTGTTAAGAACATGAATAAGTGAATTGCATCAAATATTAACTCCATATATTATGAAAGATGAAAGAAGTCATCTCTACATATGATGAAAAATGAAAGAGTTGTGAGAGACTACATTGTGGCTCAGAACGAAAAGTGAGCAAAGCAGGGAAAAAACAACTGCAATAGTAAGAAAGATGAATAGTTACACCTAGACAAGGGTGAGAACCCTGAATCCATTTCTTCCCAGTACTTGTTATTATTAATAATATTCATGCATAATAATGCTTTAAATTAATATATTAAGTATTATTATCATATATTACTATACAACATATTATTAAATATTATTACAAAACCCACTGTATTAGGGAGGCATCAACCACATCATTACCCTCTGAACTTATTGGTTGCAGTGTTTACATGGTCAGCAACTAAAGACCTATAGCATGTTAGGTCTGAAAACACAATAAATTGTAAATAAAAAGGTAATGAATTTCTTCTTCTACCTGAATTTAATGAGAAATCTACTTACATTTTGGTGACTTCGTGTTAAAATGCATATTTCAACATCTTTGGGGAACAATCTGTAGTTATAAGGATGAGTTAAGCCAGTACAAATCTAAAAAATGTTTGAGAAGAAATGCAGTAAATTACTAATTTGCTAGCTTTTTTGGTATGCCAGACTAAAAGAAATTCTGGTATAACTCACATAGGGGTTTTCAGGTTGGTAACCAAGCGTAAGAGTTTGAACTGTTTCCTCCATCCCATTTATCAAAACTTTTGTTTCCAAGAGATAGTGCTTTTGCTTTTTGTCAACAGTAAATGTCTCTTGCAGAACGAAGCTCTGAAGAACAGGCACTTCAAAGGGATGCCTGGAAAAAAAGCAAGAAATGAATGAAGTGCAAAAAAAATCTTAATAGACAACATAAAAATAAATTACGCAGAGTTCAACTTGAACTCCCAAATTTTCAGTTGCAGATGCGATCAGGTTGTCAAGTAGAAGCAAAACACATAGGACCAGAACGTCTAAGAAATTACTAGTGCATAATTACAACTTCAAATGAACTATACACATTTACCAGAATTTTGGGTAAAGAGCTTCCAGCTTGGATTCAGTAAAGTCTTGAAAAAGCATGGAAGAGTGATGCTCTAAAATCATGACATGCATAACATACACTTTCTACACCTGCACGGACACAACTGCATTTCAAACAGGGACAGTGTCCAAAAGCTAATGGCAGATCTGAAAATCTCACCTATCAAACATATTTTATGCTTTCCGTAGAAACAATATCTGCATGCCAAGAATCCTATGCAACGGATGTTCAGTCACATAGTTCTCCATAGTTCTTGGAGTAGTTTTCTACTTCAGTGTAACATTTCATGGACCTTATTAAATATTTCTGCACATTCGCTTAGTTGGTTGTCTTGGAAAAATACACTAGCTTTTATAAGCAGACACTGGATGGCCTTTATACATGTTAGGATATCCTAGTACAGCTCTTCGTTCTTTATTTATGTATTTTTTCCATTACTGAAAAGGGATCTCTTGTTTTTTTCAGCTATCTCCAAGGTACACAGTGCACTCCTGTTGACCCTACTATGCCTTAAGAAAGCTGAGATGCCCCCAGAGACGATCCAGATGTTCCACATCTGTGCATACATTTTTACCAAGGCCTTCAAGCTGTGTTTTGATAATGGGTAACGAAGAGAGAAATTTCAGAGAGAGCCAATATCTAGAAGCAGTGCACTCATTCTCATCAGGAAATGGAAACATTCCAATATCCAAACAAGACCATTTGTTATATGTTTTAAGAGGGGTACCTTTGAGTTTAGAATGAATATACTGTTCCTAAGGACTAGGAAAAAAGGCACCTGGATGGCACAGAGGATCAGATCTGGATTTTGGAACTTCTCACAACTTTGAAGTTTGGACACACCATAAAACCTGCTGTTTTCATGAAAGGAGGTTACACACCTAATTTGGTGGATTGCCAACAAACACATTGCCACAGTACACATAGCCTGTTGCCTTTGACAACTTCATTCACTGTCACTTCAATAGAGGGCAAAAGCTAAATGGACGCAAATAACCAGCCCATGAAGTCAGCAAGTTGAGCAAATTCAGAGAGTCAGATGGGAAGAAGTCCAGGCTTTGCATACATGGCACTTCCACTTCGTAAAGCCCAGAAGTTTTCCCAAGAGTATCAAGATGGACATAAAATTTAGGCCAAAACTAAAAACTTCTTCTGAGATAGAAATATTAAGACTAATGAACCTGAAATGGAGGGTTCCACGTTTTTGATAGAGCATCTTCTCCTTCTTTAGCTCTTCTATCTGACCTTCCAACTGTAGTATGACCGGCAGACTTTTATGATCTCTCCATACAATCTTCACAGAAAAGTCTGTCTTCTTAGGCTGCGTTCAAATGAGACCAGAAGAGCAAAGGACAATTGCACCAGATTTACAACATTCATATGCAGGAAGGTCAATATAGAAACCACGTTGTTCAACAGGGTGCAGTAAGGCTGTCATTTCACAGATCAATGCCCTTTGCTTCAGTTTAAATCCTGATCTTCATTTATATAAAATTAAAATTGACATTAGTAGAAAATTTACTTCAGCAGAAGACAAATGCCCTATAATTTACCACTTGAGTATAACCTATTTGCAATATGAGCAAGGTTTAACTCTTGTACCAGTGCATTTACATACAAAATCTGATTGCATTTTCAAAGCATGGAATGTTATAAACAGAAAAATACTTTTTGTTTTAAGACGTCTTCCAAGGAACTGACCAAATTAACAGATCAAAGAATGTCCTTGGAGGACAAACTGCTGATTACCCTTCCTTTGCTGCAGATATCAAGTGCAGCAAAAATTATTTTAAGATTGGAAGTGGAAGGGATGCAGTGGCTAGAGTAGCATATAAACCCATGCTGTTACTGTGCTCATTAGCAGGCAGAGTATTTTGATTCTCTAAGACAGTAGAATCTTCAATGCCTGCCATACATCTCCATCAAAGTGTAACTAATCACATCTACAGCTCTCTCTGTAACCATGTAGTCTCTCTTTGTCCTCTCCTCCCTGATCTTCTGTCTGTAGTTGGCCTCTCAAATAGATGAGAAGTACTCAGAACTACACCACACATGGTTTTGTTTGTTTTCTTTTTGAATCTACTTTTACATTGCGGGTTGTCAAAACAGACAGAAATAGAAGCAGCACAAGAAGTGTTTAAGTTTCAACACTAGAAATAACATCTCACAGGAAGGTGGCAGATCTGAAAAAAACACAAATGCAGTTTCTTTGACTCAGCACTGTGTGTTTTTTTTCTTACCATTGGCAGACTCTGATAGCTTGCTGTGAAATTAAATTCCTGTTTTGTACTCTCTATCTTAAAGTGAAGAAGTTTGGCTCGTTCATTATTCTCCAAATGAATCTCATTCTTCACGAGCTGATTCCACAGAGATATCATTTCACTATAGCTATGGAGAACATTCCTCCCGAGATGATTAAAAGTGGATGCCTGAAAAATAAAAACGAACACTTGAGCCTACCTGAGTTAAGACAAAGAGAATCCTATTATGCCAGCAGCACAGCATAGAGGTGAAAAGAAAGCATTTTCTTGGAGATGATCATTACAAGAACTATTAGAAAGTGTGCCAGCTTTTCCATTACCAAAATATTTTAAATTGTCATAAAGATCTCCAAGTTTGTTCTATTTTATCACCTCTAAGCAAGGGAGAGAGAAGAAGCTAAGTGATTGAAAAGAAAACAGTTGATGAACCTTTTTTTCTCATTCAAGAATCTTTCTCACAATCCTCCACACTGTGCCTGAACCAGCAGTGATCTAACGAGGGAAACCTGCAGTTCAGAATCAAGGAAAGCCTTACACATAATCCTAAATTAAAGATTCAGATAATTGCAGTGGATCCTAAACAAAAGGCAAAAATTCCAGGCTCTCATCTCATTTACACAGACGCAGATAAGAAGTTAAGCTTCTCCAAGACTAAGCTACACTTTGCACAGTGACAGAGGTTACTCATAGCGCTTAATGCACAGCAACTGTGATGAAATCAGTTTTAAGCCTCTGTGGAATAGCACAGTGTAAAATAAAACAGAAGGAAGCTTAGAATCCATAAACTCGGGGCACAGTGATTCCACACAGTGGATATTATATCATTTTATGGAAAGTGAAAGAATTCTAACAGAAAAGACTGAAGACTAAAACAATGTGAACCTACTACTGAGGGCTCTCACACAGGTTTGTGGGAGACTGGACTCGTTCTCTGACTCACAACAAAAGAAATAACCCTTCATTTCTCAGGATTGCTCCCAAACACTGAACTATCCAGTCCCTTATGCTGCAACAGAGTTAGTATTTTCTCCTACTGGATATTCTCACATTGCAGTTACCTGTAGAGATACTGACACATTTTGTAGAGATACAGTGGGATAAAGAGTAAGCAGCAAAGACACCTTGATGGCAAAGTTGTTCTTCTGTGAGATTAGAGTTCTAATACTCATGGAACTCCAAATACTCATGGAGATTTAGTTAAAACTGTGCCATATCAATAGGCAGCAAGCGCTGTGAACTACATGACAGCCTATTGAGCAGGATACTCTACAGCAAGAGGTAGGTTATGTTCTTCTCAGGCAGATGGTGCCTTTAAATCTATTTCCTCAAATTTAGGTGAATGCTGTAATCACTGGGCTCTTTAGAAGTTTGGCTATTGTTCTTCCTATTTCTTAAATGAAAGACACTCCCAGTTGTTACATATCACTAAGGAACAAGTTTTAAACATTTCTTACATCATGATCCAATTTTCGTACTTCCTGAAACTGTCAGCTCATGGGGGACAAGAAATAATAATTATTATTTGGACCCTCCTAGGCAGAACTCTGCCATCATGTATTTAGGCTTTTCTGCAGGGAGCGATGTAATCCCATCCCAAAGACAGACAGAGGTGATGGCCCTAATATTTTTTCAGAGCTAATAAAGAGACTTTGGCTGTGCTGACGTGGCTGCCCCAGAGGAAGAACAGTTCATCATTCAAACACAGAAAACAGATGAACATAGGCATTTCGAGATGCTCTCTTATGAGCCAGCACACAGCATGCGAGTTTCTCAAACAAGTTACTTCACATAGCATGCTGAGCAATGTTATTTCAGTCTGGTGACAGTTCTGTATCTATCACAAAGCCCTATCATCAAAGCTGTACACTACAGGAGGTACCACAGCACTAACCTGCAGGTATGTGGTAGCCGGCGTGTAAATGTGAACTTTCCCTTCCTTTTCATTGCCTTGATCTTTATAGAATAGTTCCACTATGAGATTCTTAATGGAGAGAGCTTTCCCAGTTGTCAGTTCCGTAGTCAACAAATAAGCAGAATGCTGAGGCTGATGTAGTTTGTGAGCTGCATACAGATATAGCCATGGGGTGTCTACATGTAACCCACCTGGAAGGAAGACACATTAAACCTGGCAGAGAAGTGAGATTTCAGGCTACCTGGATTCTAACTTCACATCAAAGCTGATAAGATGCCGCGGTTTTGGAATGAAGCTAAAACAGTACTCTCTTTCAATCACCAAAATCACTGGATGGTATATAATGAAAGGAATTTCCTTCACCAGCATAACATATCACAAAATGTAGCACGTATGGAGGTTTGCTAATAGATGGCAATTCATGAATTCCAGTACCTAAATGGCACCAGCAAAGAGTTCTACTGCATGATCTGCAATAAAATGTCTTTACTCAAACTATAAGTTCACAACCGTTATTCACATAGTTACAATAATGGCCTTAAAGCTGTTCTGACAGATGCCAACACAAAAATTCAACTCTGCAAGACACACATTTTGAACAAGATGTGTGGGTTATTTTAGAAACTAGTTTACAGACACCTCAGACTTTATCTGCCGAATTGCAGGAGGCTTGTCTAGATAACCTCCAGGGGCTGTCTCCTCCAACCAGTACTTCTATGATTCTGTTATACCCATTCAAAACTACCTCACAAAATCCCAGCAGCAACTTTAAATGTCTGCTTTTCTAATCAGAGACTGGAAATTGTTTGTGGTACTTCACCTTCCCACTTCTTCAGGCCATTTCTGGATGCATCTTCCCATTGCAGCCCAGCCACAAATGGCACGTGGTCATTATACTGCACCTCAAAGTTGGTGCTGCTCTGTAAATAAACCTGGGAGCTGTGTGAGTGCTGCAGCTGGGTTCTATAATTCACCTGTTTTTCCAGGACTTGCATGGTAAACTGAAAAACAAGTGAAGTAAATTTAAATAAAAACAGGATCCCGTATTCAGGGTTGTCTAAGCTAACAAACGCACATGCATGATAGCAGGAAGGTTACAATTTGTGCTTCTGCTCTGCGCATTTGCAATTCACTTTATAGCTTTTCATGCATGCTGACTAATTACGGATTGGTGTTTCTTTAATATGCACTTGTTACATGTACTGGAGATTCAGAAAGGAAAATTTCCACTCCTTTTAAGACCATTTACTTTGTTGGGAAAAAAAAGTCCATAATTCTAGGTGAGTCTATGCTGGGATCACTAATAAAATTCTATGCTTACAGGTACCCCTTATGGGAATACAATAATGACAATCCACCTCAGAGAACTATTACCTATTCTAAGACAGTAAGAGAAAACCTGCAACTTGTAAGAAATAACATAAACATTTCTAGGAATAGTTTCTGTAGCTTCTGTAAGAACTTTCTATGAATAAAACAAAAGATAACAGGGTATGCCAATATAAAGAATTATTTTCTTTCTTTTTGTAGACCATGAATGTGCTTCAAAAGAAGGCATAAACCCTCTCTGAAGCTTTTAGTTATACTTTACTACTGGAAAACATTTACTGATCCAGGGCAGAAATCAATATATAACAAGAAAAAAACTCCAAACTCCAAACAGGTCTGATCTAAGACAGTTCTGCTACTGCATTCCACATGAATGTCCACATAAGTGCTGTAATATTCTGAATTATAACCTGCACCCTGCACCCACAATGTGAGACCAAAGCAACCTTCATAAATCTATATGAGCATTTAATATGTGCAATCACTGCACACATTACACTCAAACATTTTAGTATTTGAAAACTCTGTCTATTTGGTTTCATTTGGTCATTTTAAATGTCATTGATCTTTATGAGCCTGGGTTAATACCTTGCCTAACTCAAACTTATATTATTAATAAGTCAGATATCCAGACCTAATAAGTTACATATTAAAAAAAAAAGGTATTAATAAATAATTTCATCCCAAATTTCTTCTCTCTTTGCCTGTGAAATATTTGAAGTGAAGGTCTTAGTCATCCACAATCACAATTACCTCCATGAAATAGTTGACTAGAGATGAACTGGAACTGTTCTTAAATGCTTGACTGATCAGCAATTTCTTCTTGTTGTTTATTTCATCCCAGTGTCTCCCATAGCTCACTTCCATCTGGGAGGAAAGCCAAGATGCACTCGCTCCATGTTTCAGGTGAACCTAAAGAACAAAAATACATCTTTTTCCTGTAAACCATTCTTTCTCTTTTAATCATTCCTATTAGCTGCCTGTAGAAATATTACCAAGCAGCAAGCAAGAGTAAATTGGAATTATTCCAAAGAAAAATCAGCTGAAGATGTAAAGTCAGTGTACAAAAATAAAACTTTTTAGTCTATGCATTGCCAATCACATTGCCTTTCTCAAAAGCTAAGGTATTCGGGAACCCCTATGGGCTGCCCCACATGGATTCGCCATGCAGCTTCATGGGAAATCCTAACACCTAGTGGCTTCAGTTCAACTTGGACCACAAGCAAATCTGAAAGGATACAAAATTTCCCTTTAATGCATAAGCTTATTTTTCATCCAGCTCTCTGTTCTGGAGCAAATACTCGGTATCAGTGCTTATTTGCCTTCAAATTAACCTTTGTCCTTGTGCTGTCTATTAAGTAAGAAATTTTAAAAAGATCTGCTTTTCTGCATGAAAGGGTGACACATAATGAAATTTCTATGAATGCATACAAATCTCAACCGGAAAATTGTAAAATGCCTTCTTTTCCAAAGAAGAGAGTGCCTGACTTTTAGTTACAAGAAGGACAGAACAAGGTAAATCATAAGCTTATTAATATTACTGTTTTATATAAAAATACTTTCACAACACACATTCTGCAGAAGTTCTTTGCTTTCATACACTAAAAATGACATCACTGGAGAGTTCCATCACTTACAGCTGTAATGGACTGCACATATTAGCAAGCCAACTAGATATCTTTGTCTATACAGAAAGCAAAGAGAAACAAGATGAGGAGACTGATCCAAAAATAACATCTTGGATGCTGTTTTCTTTCAACCCCTCATTACGTGAGTGACACAAGGCTACTTAGCACACAAGTACACAAGTCCTTTTGTCTGTATCTCTACCTTGTGATTATAGGTTGGAGTCTTCATACATTGAAATTCATGCCCAATATCAAGTTTGTACACACCACGTGCATTCGTCTCCACTTTAATCTTTTGCCGGGTACTGCATTCATGATGAAGATTTTTTGCCTCTCCTGTTCAAGTTAAATCATCAAGTTACCTATTCAAATAAACCATAAGTAAACCTCCAAAAAGTTAATAGTATAAATCTAGTGGCGGCTTCCAGGTTTCTATTTTCCAAAAACATTAAAGTGAGATTTTTCTGTTTTGTACAGATACATACTTGTTGAGTTATCCTGAGAATCCAAAGGAAAACTCACATTTAATGAACCTGCAGTTAAGAACAGTGAGTTTGTATTTGCTAGATAAGTGATTTACGTCTATGCAAATGAAAACACTGCCACAGTAAAAAGTAAAAAACAAGCAGATACTTAATACGTATAAAAGGTCTGGCAGTATGTTCTGCAGTCTAAAGGTACTGACCAAAGTTTGTGAAGATTTGTAACGACTCTGGTACAATTCTGCAACAAATACCAATTACTGGTATAACTGCATTACCATGAAGTCCAGCTCGAGAATTATCTTCACTATCTGCTCAAGATCTAGACACATTTTACAGAGACTACAATGGTGTTATCAGAACACTGTTTCTGACACCTGAACTTATTTTCTTGCTGCACGTGTGCCCAACCTAACAGCAATCAACAGCTTTGCACTACTGACTACAGACATGCCGTGTGTGCAAAGCAATTTGGTAAACTTTGGAAAAAATGTGTTAGGCATTGCAAATTTTCTTCCATGAGCTGTACTACAAATTAAAATCCCTAGGAACAGCCATGGTACAGGCTTTACATGTAAGAGGTTTGGCCTTTGTTTACTTTATTAAAATTTAAGATGTTCCTAAGTTCAGACAATTTGAAACAGCTTTTGTATTAAGAATGGAATGAAAATGATCCAATCAATTAGGTCAATTTTGTTTAAGAAAAGCAAAGGCTCTCCTTAGATGTTTACTGTATTTGCGTGTTCTTTCACTCACTTTTTCTTCAGAAGTAATAGATAAATACATAATTACATGGATGGATGGATGGACGGACAGACGGACAAATAAAGCAGTCAGTAAGTTTATTACTTAAATGGAATTTTACCTGGGTGAAATAAAAACACTACAAACTAATCATGATCAACTGTTGCAGCTTTCTTGGGGTCTTACAGTATTGGCGGATTTTCTGTAACCACCCAGCTCCTGACAAGACATTACATCTTAAACAAAAACCAATAATGAACTTCTAGCCATTGAGGTCACTAAGAAAAAGCTCAAAATAATGCAGCTGAAGTTTTAATCAATGAGTAGGATTACTTTTTTCCTTCTTTTTTTTTTTTTTTTTTTTTTTTTTTAAATCCAGTACTTCTACAAGGAGTCACTTGCTGACTACTTCAGGTGTAACAGTTGCCAAATTGGGTTTATATAAAAATATGATATAAATATATAACATCATAATTCCACAGCTATAGCTAGATAGCTAGATATCATCTAATACTGTCATAAGTATTCAGCTGTTTCTGTTTGGGTGTACAAAACACTCTGATGAGCACACCATTTTTAGAAAAGTATGGGGTCATAACTGTGTAGGTTTAAGAAAACTTTACTACTTGTATTGCTAAACACACTCTGCATGTACACCATGCTTAACATCCATGACTAGCTAATACGAGCATTCAGTACCTTGATATAATTGTACTGATGTTCACCTGCTTTGTTCAATAAAATTAACACACAGTTCAAACTGCAGTCAGGAGAACACAGCCAACTCTTTCCCAGAAACAGTCCCTTATACTTTTAAGTGTACGTATGCAATCATTCATTTTGTATGAACATCTGAGAACACAAATTAATAGTTAGCAATTCCCAATGAACAAGTGATCTTAAATCAAACATTGGACATGCTTGTGAAAAGCATATTAAAAATAAATCGGTTTTTATACACAGACTCAAAGAGCAAATTTTATCCAAGTTAAAAGAGAAACTCGTCCCAGGTCTCAGATCACAGTCCGAAAATGAACTGAAATCTTTCTTGTTAAGAGAGTGTCCTAAGCATACAGGTAAATGACTTGCAGAAAAATGAGACAAACAGAATGCTTTTACTTCCCCTCCTTTCCACTTTACCTAGGAAGCCATATTTTATCCTCAAACCATGAGACCACGTGCCCTCACGGTGCTGGAGAAGACCGATGACATGAACTCCAAGAAGACTGGGAAGGTAAGTCTCCCCTTCCAATGAGTATTGCCTCAGCTTATCTTCAACCTTTTTCTCCAGAAATGCTACAAAAAAGAGAAGTGATTATGCAGTAGTAGAACATGGAGTTGCTTTAGCTAGTAAAGAGAACACTACACTGGGAAAAACACAAATGCATTCAGTCTCATCCTAACTGAGGAACCCCATGATGTACTCCTCGTCTAGTAAATAAAAAGAGCGGGATGTTCAGTCTCTTATTCTGACTACATATACAGCCTGTAGACCGTATTTCTCTGTTTAAAATTTAGTGAAATGAATGCAGCCAAAGCCACTTCTCAAAGTAAATCACTTCTAATAGACAGATCTTTTAATTATCCAAGACCTAGCACGTGAACATGTGAATATTGACTCCTACATGAAGTCAGATCCAGGTTCTCGAGGGATAAGAGACTACAATCAGACCAGAATCATTTTTAGATGCAGTCACTGGTCACGTGAAACATAAGGATGAAGATTTCACAAAAAGATGATCTCCGAAAAACCAAACTGGCATTCTGCATTCCTTAGAAGTTAGTTTTATTTGAAAACACTGTGTAATCCCATGACATTTCAATGTCTTTGCCACAGGGAGACTACAGTAAGAAATACTGAGGAAAAATGAGAGCCTTAGACTTAAATTACTGTTTAATTCCACGGTATTAATTTACCTTTTAATTAATTAATGTTAAACAAAGAATAAAGCCTTTTCTGACACTTTCATATTTTCCTCTTAGTATATTTGTAAGAAAAAAAAAGGATTTAAAGATTTTCAGAATAACAGGTCCTAAAAGACATTTAGCTACATATGTGCCTCCACTGTTTCATACTAACAAAAGTGAAAATCTAAGAGCTGTTATTGTCTAGGCATTTTTTTAGTAAGTGGTTCTTTACATCTTATTTCCTCCACCCTCTTCAACAGTAATTAAAAACAGATTTCAAAACAAATTTATTTTATAATTCCTATTATCCTGAAATACATATAATATATCAATGATAACCAATTAAAAAGCAGTCTTACTGATTTGAAAGGAACTTTAGAAATATGTGCCCAAAATCAAGCAACCCTAATATATAAAGGCTCCAGAACTTACATTCATATGGCAAATATTTATTGTCCTCTAACCTGAAAGAAATGCAGCATCCTTCAATAAGTTATTCAGGGATACTGAAAAAGCTATCTTCTTGCCAAGTTGTTTAGTGATGTTTCCTGATAGAATGACAGGACTGCTTTGCTTTACCAGCTTTACCTCCAGTTGGGTCATGTATCTCTGCTCTCCGCTCAGCATCTGCAAATCAGTCATTCCCTAGAATAAACAAACAAATAAAAAACCTAAACTCAAGCCACTCAACAATACAAACTGATTAAGTTTTGAGAAAGCAATATTAAAGACTTGGGCATTTCAGAAATAAGATGAGAGAGGAAGAAAAGAAAGGGCTTTTTTTATACACACAATTTCACCCCTCCAAAACATAAAACTTGCTGTTAGTAAATAATGGGGAGGAAAGATGGATTTGTTTCTCCAGATATAAAAAAATCACAATGGTGTGAGATGCTACGTCCTTCACCTCCTGCTGGCTTCAATAGTGACTAAAATCACTAAGAATGTTACACTACTGGGCCAAAAAATCAATATGGTGTTACTGAAAATATCGGCAGTCTCGTAGAGGTAACTAGATTTAGGTTGGACTAGATGCCAACGCAACAATCCGCAATGCTAATTAGTATTTGGGTTCGTGAGAAACATCCAAAATTTCTTTGTTGTAATATTCCTGTAGAAAATAATCATGTGCTTCCTGTAGGAAAATGCAGTGGTTTTGGAACCAACTGGATTCAGAGGCCCACGTATGACATAGCATCCTACTATGTGTACAATTGCATAATGAAAAAACTATTCAAGTTCTGGAATATAAACAAAAATATCAGTAGCGTTGCAGTGATAAACTCCTGTCTGCATTTTTGCTTTTTTTTTTCATTTCAGAGTTCAAACAAGACTTTCTGTGATACAAAGAAAAGTATCTTATTGATTTTTAAGTCTATAGAATCCACAGAAGTGAAGCAATAAGGCTGGCCTTACTAAGAGGCTTTAAGAATGGTCAGAATACAGTTCTGAAAACCTGTGTGACTACACATGCACATAATCAGCCAAAGTTCACAGGAGTCAATGCGATCCTCTCTACTGACTTAACCCTGGAAGCAACCCAAAGGTTTTGAGTACATCTGAATGTGGAAAAATTGCTTTAGATTACTTGCAGAAGTCATGCCTTAAAACACAGCAATTTAGCACTGAGTCTGTCTCAAAATGTGTAATAAAGAGAGAACTGGTGACTTCTCTGATGGATTGCTCACAAAATTATGTGCATTTTTCATTGCCTTTCTTTTCCATGTTTTTTTTCAGTATTTCCCCTAGTATGAGACCTCATGACACGAAAACATACCTTAATGTAATACACATCCCGGTCATCTACTATCAGCTCCAGGTGCCCAACTCGTGAATTTTTTGAAAACTCAATTCTCCCTTGGAAACAATAAAACTCTTTACTTTTACTGGAAATGCACCTTCATAAATGCTTCATAAAACTTTACCCAAAATGACAGTTGACATTGTTACGAACAATATATTTACAGAGTAAAAATACAGTTTTTAAAAACACAGGGCAAAGGAAAGCAGTTAGGAACATAGTTTGCAAAGGCACTAAATGGTACTCAGAATACGCATCTTATTTTGAAAGGACATGCTGAGAATACTCATTGAGAAGAGGCAACAAAGCTGTTTCCAACAAACCAGCTTAGTTGTGGAAGTGATTTATGCACTCCTGCCAGGCCTGTGCTAAAACTTGTAGGGACAAATTCTAAATATGTGATATGGTTGCACACACCAAAACAAAACAAAACAAAACAAAACAAAAACAAAACATCACTTGATCAGAATGTCAAAGAAGCTGAAATATGTTGTCTATATTATTACCATATATTTTTCGGTTTATATTTCATCAATGTTTGTTAGTTTTGTTTTCTATGTTACCCTGTGATTGAAATGTTACTTTTATTATAATGCACAGCAATACTATAGTCAGTGCTTAATTGCAACAAGTAATTTTGTATCATAACTAATAAAATACAGCAAACTAAAATTCAGAAAAAGTATGGCCAATTCAGCATACGTAAGAGATTACAGAACAATCCACTTTGTTTCTTAGCCTTAACTTCATCTATACTGGTAACAGCTTTCCTTTTTAATGTGAGTTTGTGAACCAGGTCCTCAACCTCTGACTGTGCAAAGCAGTCTTAGCCAAGATGCAAAACCACTGGGAATAGGCATTACCTAAAGCAGTAAACTGAAGGGCTATCACACAATAATGTAGTTTTAGCATTAGACTATTGACTGAAATATATTGATATTTCTCTGTTAATTCTAATGAAGTTCTCCTAACTGACATTAACTGATGATCTGGTTCTTAGTTGAAAAACCTACCACGGATCTCGATTTTTTTCTTAGGTTGTATAAATTGGATTCTGAACTTCTTCTGCGGGACACTAAAATTTAGGTCAACACCAAGATCCCTTTTCAAGTCTGACTTTGGAGTCCCAATGAAGAAGTGAAAGACAGCTTCATTTGGGATCCATGAATTCTCCTGAAAGAAAAGATAACCACATTTGCAATTGGCACAGCATTTACAAACAATCTATCACACTGAGTTACATCACATGATCATAGCCACCTTTGCCACCTCAATAATTTTTCACCTATCTGCTTTTCAAGATTTTCAGCAAGAAATTTCTGTTTTTCCCAGACTGTATTTTCCATTCCCTATCCAGTGCTTGTGTCTTGGGAAATGCTGTCTGAACACATTGAACACAGCACACTTACCTCTTGAAATCATGCTGAATCTTGCCAAAATTTATGGAAGACCAGACCACAATTCCAGTTATAAATTTAAGCTCTATAGCTCAGGCCTAAGTGACCAGCGTTTGGCAGAGCTGCCTTAAGGTCTTACCCTCTGGTGTCAGCAGCAGGATACAGTACACAGAGCCACGACCCTGCAGCGAGTGCCTTAAATGATAGTATTGGCCTTGCCTTGCCTGCAGATGTCAGATTCTCTGGCAGAGGGAAATGATTCCCTGGCTGAGGGAAATGCCTGTTCTCTTTCCTGCTTTTATTAGAGAAAGTCAGAAAAACAAAATCACAAAGGAAACGTTATTCTGCTTATTCCTCTTGGGCTGTGACAGAAGATAAGACTCTAGACACTGCCTACATTAAACACCTAGAAAAAGCCTTCGTACTGTCCCCTGCAGAAGCTGAAAACCAATCCTTCCCCAGGCTTGCCCAAACAAACATATTAAAACAACTGACAGCTGTCTGGAACGTATTCACCAGAGCCTAACTTCTGCTTTTATACAAGGTGTTTAATGTAAATTAACACCTTGGAGTTTGAGGTTTTCTGTCACAAAGAGAAACAAGCCATTGAAGTGAGGCCAGGTTGTTTAGTACCGGGCACCAAGTCAAAAATCCTGGTCTCTGCTCCCAGCTCTATCAGTCTTATCTAACCAAATGACTTAATATTTGTGTGCGCTGGTTTGTGTATGGAAATAGTATGTACCTACTATCAGCATCAGTGACTTGTTTCCCACTATAAAGGAAATGGAAATAATAATAATAATGTAGACCTTGAAAGCCAGTTAAGTTGAATATACAGTACCATTCTTTCATCAGCATAATAAACTAAAACTAAAGGAAAGTAAAACATTCCATAATGGTACCTGAGGAATATAGTTATATCCAGCTTCCAGAACATACTGCTGCAGGCCTCTGTCTTGCTTACTTAATGTGACAACCACATTCAGAGGTCCAGTAAGGGGGAAAACCAAACCACTGGTCGAGTCAGGATATGACATTTCAGAACACAGCTGCCAGCCAATAATCTCAGACACTGGTGGAAGACAACAGTTGAACATTCAGTTAGAACAACAAACAAAAACACCATGCAAATTAACAGTACATTGAAAACCTTTTAGAACTAACTTGTAAAAAAAATTAATTCTACTGAATAAAATGGTCTGTCATGGATATTTCAGAATGATCAAGCTTTCTAAGACAAGCATAACTCGACTCACATTCTTTTCTAGTGCAGGATTTGGTTTCTGTGTGGTCTTGGAAAACATCTAGATCTTCTGTCTCATCCACCATTGTGAAGTAAAGTTTAGAGCTAGAATCAAGAATTTCAAACGGTCATTTAAAAACAGTTATGCTAAAGTTGCAGCAATATTCAAACAAAATTCTCAGTTATATGTCATCTTCTCCCAGATGGGAAAACCAAGAAAGATTAAGTTCTGCTAAAGCCAGCCTATATTTCTACTAATTAGCACTGATTTTTATCCACAGTTTCCACGTTTGTCAATCACTTGAGATTCTTCTGCAGTTCTTCACAGTCAGTATCAGATTTCTCTGTTCTAGGCAATTTGGTATGGTCAGCTTATTGCAACTCCACTCACTTTCTAGCTTCTAGACATATTGTTTTCCCTTAGGCTACATATGGGTACCAGTTTCGTTCCAGTTTTGAAGTTCTTCCAGAACTTCACTAAACTGCTTGTACACGAATCTGTACTTGGTCGGAGCAAGAGAGTTAATACCATACCTAACAGACCCTACAGTCAGCCTTTTGTTCAAATAATGCACAATACACATTTGTAAACAGGGGAGTATGAAATATTTATTATAAGGCTTTGTTTTGAATGTATGTTTTTATAGTAAAACAATTAAAATCCACAGAATAACTTCCCCTTCCTTTTCTTCTGAATGGTAGACTTGAACTATGAGTCAGTCTGAAACAGTTTGTTTTCTGACAAAATGTATTTCTGCTCTACTAATGAGCCTGCCAGTTAAGTTCTAATTCAATAAAGTTATCACAGCTACTATTTTAGGAGGATGTCCTTGCTTAATCTTACCTGAAATTAATTATCTCCATAGATTCTTCTGGAGTGTTCAAGTAAACTTTGAGCTCCTGCCCTTTTTTTACCTGGATTCCCCCGTCAAGACTTGTAGATGTCCTCATTCCTGTTAGCCAGCTTAAGCCAGCTTTTCCCACAGTTCCCACAACTCCCATTTGGACAGAAAGCTGCACAAATGCACTGTTGAAAGATTCAGATAATATTCTTCTATGAATACCACTTTCTTTTCAAAAGCACTTCATTTAAATCACAGGCTGCTCATCCCTCTTCAATAAATACATGGTGTTTGATGCTATAACATAGTATATTCTAACATTGACATCATGATGGCTATTTTGTTTCAAGGAAACAAATGAAAAAGTGACACGCACACACACATACTCTTTTAGCATGAATTAAAGTGTAGTTTTACTGTATCTCCTAAGTGAGGGATTTGAACCCAGACTTCAGCATGAAATATCAGGAAAGGGAAAGAAACTAGGATTGAGTGTCACGGTGTGAGTTCATCTCTGTTATACGCCCCTTACATTAGTGAATGTACTCAGTATGTATAAAGCTACAATAGCCACGCAAGGATACCAGGGTTAAATCTTCCATTGGTTCATAGATCCACAACCTGTAATGGCATGTCTGATCTTGAGAAAAATCAGAAATGCCATTCCTGTAACAGGTAAAACATTTCGACGATCATCTGCATGTAAGCATTTTGGAATTTGATTTAGAGATAGGGAGGAATGGTCAGCTTAAAACACTACTAGAGAAGTTCAAAATCAAACAGGCAGGTTAGGAAACCAGTGCTGTCCTCATAGCACGGTAACCAGTCAGCAATATAAGGCTGATGAATGCTTGAGTTCTTCAGGAACCTTCTAATTCATCACAACGGACATTCACACAAAACTTTCACATCAGGAATTGTACTTGACATCAGGAATATGTGAAAGTGACACATTCGCAACCCTTATTACCTTGGCTTGATATATCCATTTAGAAAGAAATTTGACTGTTGTTTGAAATCTGCATTCCCTTTGACTTTTATGTTGATTGCTGCTGAGGCGTTGACTGCCATCTGAACAGGGAAGCCTGAAATTGCTGGAAACTGCAGTTCTTCAGTGGCCAAACTCAGTCTTCTATTAAAATGGACCTCTTGCCCCTATAGTGAAAAAAAACAAACAAACAAAAAAAGGAATTTCATTTTGCATAATAAAGTCAGCATTCAAGAATGCTTCTAGATATAACTATGCACTGCATTTGTCTGCTGTCAAAGTGTTTTTAACTGAGCTGATTTGGGAAACAAGGCAGAAAGCAGCCCAAGACTGCATTTGGCCAGGTCATTAGTTATGCACGAGTCCTATCCCAGTTAAAGAAAGAATTATTTTTCATTTAAGCATGGACGGATTTGAATGACCAAAGCTAGAGATAAAAACTATCACACAATAGAACCAGTCCTTGCTGTTTCAAATAAATACATACTGGTGTTGTTTAGAGTTCAATTTAGACAAACAGTAAGTAACATTTTGTATCTTTTACATATCTGTTAGAAAGTAGCTTTTCAGAGCATTTACTTTCAAATAGAAAAAAAGGTTCCTTTTACCTTCAGAAGTTTGACAGCCAACTCAGCTAGATTCAAAGAATAATGTTTCATTTGTTTTCTTAAATCTTCGCAATTCAAGAAGCTAAGTTCATTTCCAAATATCTTCATGCTTAGCTCACATTTCAGTGCCTCCTTTTTCACTGTTCTCCCAGTGAACTGACATGTGATAAAGAAAGAAATCAGGAAGAGAACAATGTTTATATTAATGTCCTTTCAAACTCATAATAAACAATTCCTCAGTGCAGGCTATGTTATTAATAAACAGACATCAGGCTCCCTTTTATAAATATTAAGATGCTAGATTAGTACCTGTTCTTTCCAGCTAAACTTGAGCTCCATACTTTATAAGCTGACTTTCACTGTGAACACAGGTAGTATCTAGTCCTAAGATGACTAGGCAAAAGGAGAAGTATTGCAATACATACCCACAAACAGACGAAGCTTTGAAAAATACAGTCTCAATTAATACAACTTTGAGTGTCATGATCGTTAAATAAACTGCTAAGAAGTAAAAATTTTACATTTTTCCCCTTTATGAATCAACACAATAGGAACATAAGCTTACACTGTAAGAATAAACTCTAAGAAGATAAGTCCCAAGAAGAGAGATGGTCTAAGAAAAAAAAAAATAAATCATGGTCCCCAAGTTTTCCAGATAATAAAACAACCAAAGTCAATTCCCAAAGCTTTCCTGTTACATACATAGAACACAGATCTCTCCAAACATAGCAAAATTCACAAAGGGTCACCGCAACATCTGACATCAAACTGGGAAGTCAGATTGCAAACAGCATGACTCAGGAACTTAACATCAAGCAGCTGCTTACAGTGCTGCGGAAGTCAATAAACAAAAGGACATCAGTATAAAGAGGGTCAGAGCTCAAAATGATGAGAGGAAGTTCAAAACACAGGCAACATATTCCCTTGGCTGAGAGTCATTGTTTTGAGACAATAAAACAATCTGAAAAAAATGAGGATCTGGCTCTTTATTGCTTTGTATTTTATGCAGCCGTTACATTCTCAGCAAGCGGAACATTACATATGCTTTATGCAAAAGAGTCACAGCAGTTGTCCAATGTGAGATGAGGCCCTAAGTTTAACTGGGGCACGTCACTAATTTTTCCAAGATATACAGAGTCAGTTACCTTTTTGACTAAGTCACTCATCTTACTGTACTTTCTACCAGTACAATTCTGGTTAGCTTTTCTCAACTTTGGATGGCCAGACTCGGTCACAAGATGATCAGCAGGGCTGTATCGCTTTGAGGTCAGCTTCCTCTGCTTCACTTTTCCTGTTGTTTCCACGGGGTTTTCTGACTTGTGGTTTCTTTCATTAGTGTTTGCAAAAAAATAGTCACTGAAAGTAGCAGACTTCTGACCAAAAATCTTCTGCACGAGTGCTTCAGAATTCTCTACTCGTACACTAACCTAGCAGAAAGCATAGAGCACTGAAAAGCCTGACAATGAAATGCATAATCCATCTCCAGTTCTATAGGCAGAAATTAAGAAAATATATCCACATGCAACCTTTAGGGTTTTTGTACAAAAAAAGATTTTCCATGCAATATCACAGTGGTCTACAAATTTAGTATCCTACCGCACACATCATCCAATATTGGATATTTCAATATGGAATCTCTCTAGTAAAAACCTCTTCAGTTTGTCGATGATGCAAAGCTCAGTACAAAAGAAAAACTATTTTTTATTCAAGTTCTGATACATTTACGTCTGAGCTACTGCTATTTTAGCATGTTACAAATAGTAGTTTAGTTAGAAAAAAGCCCCACACCCTTTTAATGCTTCTGGAATAAGATTCTGTTCGAAAGTTTGACTAATACTACTAAAATAGTATTACTAATACATTTAAATCCAGGGTATATGACACTAGAAAAAAACATTTCGTTCCCTTGCAAGTTTAAACTTGAGATCTGAAGGCTACATTAAATTCTCTCTTTCACATACACATTTTTAACTGCAATAGAGCCCATATGCAAAACATTGCTTTCTCATGGAGGCACAGCAAAGGCACAATTAAAGATGATGAAACTGCAGGCAAATCATTCAAATAGCCCAAGAATTGGATGCTTAATGGGACTAAAACAGCAACTTCAGTTAGGTATATACGATTCATCTCTTGCATTAAAGGAAGGGTGTGCCCAAGCCAATCCATTTCCCACTGTAAGTCAACCAAAGGAATCTTACTATCCTACACAGACGGTAGGCCAGTGTCTCAGAAAGCACTAACTTATATCTTTCATTGGCATCAACAACATGAGCTAAATAAAACTCAATTCTCTAGTTTACGGTACTAATAGAACAAAAGTGAGTTTATTATGAGTAAGTCCATTACTCAAAGGAGTCATTAGTCTGAGGCAACTGTGCTGTAGCAGTGAAACCATACCTTGCTAAAGGAACTATAATAGGAAAATAGAAAATATTTCTTTTTACTTCAATACACCAAATGACCGTGAGGAGGGAGATGAAAAAAAACATCCATAAACTTGCCTCCAGTAGACTTATAGCCTGCCCCATAAGGTGAATGGTCAAATTTGTCATGACTGAACGTGGCAGAAAAGATGCAGGAGAAAAGACCACTGATGCTTCCATATTTGCACCTGCAACAGCTGCAACAGAAAATATCAGATGTCTGTCATTTGGAGACCAGCTATTCCCATATACTTCACACATCTCATCATTCTTTGGGAAATAGCAACTCTGCTCATTAAGAAGATGGTGAATAAAACAAAGTCAACCAGTGTAATTATTTAACTTTTTATTATAGCAAAGACTTTAATAAACATTACTGAAAGCCTATTATCTGAGTAAGGAAGGAACCAAAAGCTGACATTCACAAACATAATCTAAAAAGTTCATTGCTTCTTATTCTCCTCTCCCACAAAAGGCAAAGTTGCGCAGTATCTGGCTTGTTGGAATTACATTTGATGGAGTCCAATTAAGGTCAGAGCGGAATCAAGACTTACATTCGTATACGTGGGTACTATTAAGTCATAAAAACTGAAATCCTCTGCAGAAAAATATAAAGGACCAGAAAAGCCAGGTGGGATTTCAATAATCTGTATGCTACAAAGCCTTAAGTCCTAAAACTCCACATACCTGAGTGGAACGTGACATCGTAATATGAGGAGTACTTCCATGTCTCTCGATCAAAGTCTTTGCTAAGGATTTCATCAGGAATAGAATCTCGAAGGTGCTCCTTCAATGGATCATCCGTCTCCAGGAGCTGAGAGAGATGACTCCAAACAAAGGAACCCACTTAAATTAAACAAAGAAAAGCATTTGGAAATTAGGGGGGGGGGGAAGAAATAGCTTTAAAAAATGATACACAGATCCTTCTACTTATTTATTTACACCAGAATTAACCCTAAACCACTCCCCTGATCACAACAGAATTCACTCATTTTAAAAATCATGAAAATCAGTCTGACGCACCTATCTTCACCATGGCCAACTTAATCAAATACTGCCTTATTCTTTCCCATATGGTACTTGAGGGGTCATTCACACCCTAGTTTTATTTATACCTCTCAGCTAACCTAGGCAGGCAAAGACTGCAAAGACTTACTATTTGCAAAGGATCTTCTGTACAAAATTCAAAGAAATGAGGCAAATAAATGATACAACTCTAACTCAGACATTAGACGCAGGCTGTGCAGCCCAAACAACATTGGACTATTTCTGTTCCTTCTTCAAAACACAGATGCAATAGAATTATTTAAAAGATTATTTTAAAACAAACTTTGGCAGTATCACTCATTTTGTTCTTGAAAATCACTGATCCACTGTATTGAAACATAAAAATAAATTTAAGTCTGGGACAGACAGCAAGCACACGAAAATCTTAAAATAACAGTTAAAAACTATAAGCAGGAATAAGCAAAGCCTTTTAAAGGCAACCAGTAAGCAACTTTAAACATAGAGAGGTCTATTAATCAAGTGCCTACATCAACACTGGTAACAACATTGGTGGACTTATAAGAAAAATATGGCAATAAAGTTTCTTTATATACAGCAAACAAATCACTCTAATACAAAGAATGTTTCTATACTGTGCTATGTACAACGGTTCCAAAAGCTCTTCCAAAAAATCCCAAAAAACGCATACAGTTTGGCAGCTGTGATTCAGAAGTAATATTACTGCATTGCACTGTGCTGATTCATGGTTTGGCTGTGTAGGCACTGCCTTGTGGGGGGCAAACATATTCCATGTGTTCTGGAGTCTGGTTCTTAAACAGAGGGTGGGTTTTTTTCTCCTGAAGAGAAAAGATACTAGGCTCTAGAGCTAGTTCAATGCAAAGACACTGAATACTGATATAACAGCATTTTTTACAATAGAGCTTCTATTTTTTTATATTGCTTTTTCTGAACATGGCAACTAAAAATATGTGCTCTATGCCTACAAAAGCACTTGTTACAAGTCCATTATATGACATATTTAGTGTTACATCAACCAAAGACAAAGGAAGGAACAAAATTAATGAGTAATGCATGACATTGTTTAAAACATACACAATTTTGGATGGATTTGCACAGTTCTTTCATAAGTCAGACTATTTATTTTTTTCACATGCAGCCATGGTGAGGAGAGTCACTGAGGGTTCACCTCAACAGTATTTCGCAGGCTGATGTAATTTCTCTCTTTCTTTACTGTAAACAGAGGGGATCAAGTCCCCTCCAAATCCCAAGCCACATCATCAGGTGAACACAATGCTGAGCCTGAACTCATAATTCTTGCAGGATATACTGGTCCGGACACAACATTCTGATAAAATGGATATACAGCTTCAAGTTCAGAGCTGGCTCAGATCCAGACATGCCGGAGTGCCAGACAGAGCCTGCTTTCATCTGCCTGCAAACAACCTAATGGGTACTCCTTTCATGTTGGCTCCTTCTTGACAGATTTAAACACAAAGGATTAGTCTAGAGGTATGCTTTGTTGAATGTGGTAAAGCTGTTTAGAAAAAAATCCCTCTTTCACCCAAAATATAGGATCAGCTTAAACATCTGTGTGCTTTGGTAATAAAGAGCTGATAGGATTCTGTACTTTTATAGAACCTACAGTTCCTTTTCATACCAACCCAAACAGCTTCTTCAGATAAGCTACTTAAATAAAACAACTTTTTATAAACATAAAAGACTTTCTGCTTGGCATCAGTTCTCAATTCAGTCTCTCATGTCAGTAATCTGCCTCTGATCAGACAATAATTGATCATGGAGCCACAGATGCAGGAAGCATAAATCAGAATAAATTATCAATGATTAAGAAATTATATTTACGCTAACCTTTTCCCTAAATGAATGCTACACTGCTAGGCAGCTATTATACATTTGGAGACATGATTAATACCCCTCACAAAATACTTTTCACAACACTCCCAACACAACACGTCTCAGTTCCCACATTTTGCTTTTTCCCTGTATTATAAACAGCTTCTTAATGCCATTTGTTTGCCATTAGATCCACAGTTCTCAAACTGTGATCCTCAGAGGACTTTCAGTTGACCTGAAGAATTGCTTCTGGCACAGTGATGAAGCACCTCCCACTAAGCCTTGAAGCTAACTGCAGGAAGCCTTAACGTTCCTAGACATCTTAAATCATCTAAATGAAAATCAACAGGCTGTTCTTTGCAGTCTTCAGATTCCCTTAGTTTCTATCTAATACTATCTTTAAAATACTGTGATTAATTTTAATATAAAAATTGATGTAAAATAACTGCAAAAGGGGACATTACCAAAGAAAATCCATGGTAGCAAGTCTTTATAATAAATATTGGTATGACATCAAGTAACTGAATAGTAAACGTGGAATTCAGAAGCATTAAAAATGGTAATTCAGAATTAGTTTATTTTTATACCTGCAGCTTGCAATATTTTTCTGCCACTTACTTCATCTCGACTTAACAAAATGTAATTTGCAGTTATCCATTCGTATTTATCATGTACAAATCAACAAAGATGTTCATGCATCTCCTTCTCAAGAGCATTCAACTAACAAAACCTTGCCAGTAGAGGGACCTAATTCTCTGAAGAGTGACAACTGACTACTGTTAAAACAACAGTATCACAATTCCAATACAAGAAGCGGCAATCATACAAACGATATTTTAAAAATTACCTATGAAGTATTAAGATTAAATACAAATTGATATAGACTGGTACCATTACACCTGTGAAGTAATTGTTACATTGAAGTATCATTTAGGAATGTGCAAGACTCAGCAGCTGCTTGGCTAACCTTGACTGGATGTTTCTTTCAGCAAAGTCTTTTGTACTTGTTTAAATAACTCTTCATGTGGACATTTCATTGCTATGTAATATGCAGCAATCCTTATTTCCACATCTTCGCTGGTTGCTTGATACAGCTGAACTAATACATCATTCTAAGAGAAAAAGAGAAAAAGATGACAAAAGATGGAAAGAAAATTATGATATTTACTTCTCTAAACCACCTCATGTATCCACTTTCAGGTAGAGGTGGGTTTTTCTTTCTGAAAGAGCTAGCTATTGCCTTATACCTGACGAGGTAACTTCATACAACACGTATAAAATGTACATACATATCCTCTATACTACCTTGTCCACAAATTTCCAGAACAAACTGTCATTATGACCTGAATCCTATACCAACTGATTTATACAGGACCGTCCACAACACAGACCTCACTTGCTAGCATTACTGTGAATTGTGGTTTTATTCCACAATAAAATTGTTCTATTATATTTCACAGGGTAGAGTTTTTCTATTATATTTCACACGTGCCACAGACCACCACAGCTACATTTTTGTTTACAGGCTATTAAGATCATTACGTCTGGTCTCAATCAAAGGGTAAGACTGCAACAAATTTATCCTGTTCAATAACTTACCTGGTATCAACACATACGAGTTGTTTGGTAAACTGCCAGAAATGAAGACACTGGTGACTGATACTGGTAACATTTCTACTAGCATTTAACATCCCAGTCCACCCACAGGGTGTCAGTTTAGCAGTTCATTTGCGAGACAGTGATGGGGTGCATGCCAACATATAGAGTTTGTACTTTCAACAGGTCTAAGGAGAAACACAGCTTAATAACTACAGAACAAGCAGGTCACACAGACCCATGCTGTGATTCGTTTTTAAAAAGCTACAGAAAACTCTTTTCCAAGTACAAGTCCATGTGGAACCTGTTGTTCTTCTGGAGCAGAACAGCCAGCTTTACCCAAGCTAGCAATCCTTGCTTTGCCATTCTTTTTACTAACAAGTTATTCGACACAAATCTTCTATGAAACCATTAACAAAACGTTCTAACTACAACAGTGCATTCCCAATCACAGCAAGCTTCTCACATTGACATTCAGCATTTCAGAGAACCATACAGAGGAATAGACTATAGGAAAAATCAAGTACTGTGAGTTTTCAGCCATAATCCACACAGACATAAGCCACTCAACTGAAGTAACTTTTCAAGAAGTCTTAAACATGATCTCAGCCACTGGATGCGCTACCACAACTATAGCAAAGCACAGTTTAAGTCCATTCATGAGAGTGCTCCTACCAACCTCTCCAAAAGCAGAGGACCTCTGCTGGAAGATTTTTCCAGAAAGTTAAAAGTCTGGGAGAGCACCAGAAAGCCATCAGTCACCTGCTGGCAATAAATCACTTACCCTGACAGAACAGGGAATGCGCCTGAAGGCCTGGATAGCAGCTAGGCGAATATCAATGGGATTACTTTTCAGGGAAGCACACAAGCTCAAAACAGGAGCTAATGAAGCTGCTGCCAGTCCCGCATTTCCAATAGCTTTTAACACCAGTTGCATCTGTAAATACAAAGCAAGCTAGATTAAAATGTTTTCCACATGCTGTCAGCTGTACATGAAATCTTACTGCAATAACATTTTCTGTGAAAAATTCTCTGTTTAATATCATCACCGATCATTTGCGGGGTTTACTGCAGCCCGTACTGTACCAGCTACACTCTGGCTTTAGTGTGAGGACAAGACTCATATGAATATGGATATGCCACGTAAAATCTGGATTAGACCCTGTGGAATACAAAAGCATTAAGAAAACTGCATTGCAATGGAAAAGTAGAAGTCACGGATTTGATGTACAGTAAAAGTTTTTCAAGTACTTTAATATTTTATCCCTTTTGATCACATAGATTTTGACCTTTCAAGTGAGTCAACACAGAATTCTGGACATAGAAATTAATTTAAAATAATAATCTGTCAGCAGATGCCATAATGTTACCAGTTTTATTCCCTAAACATACAGGAAATATGTGCAACTTCAGAACCCAGAAAGCGTGCACTGGCAATCAATGAAGTTTTAATGACAAGCTCTGTAATTAAGTTTAGAGCCCAGGGACTTTAACACAACATGGTGCCCGATTTTCCTTTTACTGGCAGTCCCCTAGAAGTAGCTATACTGAAGTCAGCACAAGTAAAATGTTTACAAATCTTCCACAACTGTTTCAGTCCAAGATTCCCATTCACTCTTGGTTTGAGACATCAGGTGGGAGGTCTCTCCTATTCTGCCCTGCATATTCAGTGAAGTTGTAGTCAGATACCTCTCCCACACACTTGTACACTCACTGCCACAGGCGGCTGAGTTTCAAGAGGCCACTCTTTATCCATCACAAAACTGTGTTTCAGCAGTAAGTTACAGAACAGTTTTCAAGAAACTAACGAGACTCAGGCAGTCTTTCTCACTGTGTCCCTCTTCATCAGCTCCCTGCTCTGATTTCTCTCTGCTCTTGGCTCATTTCAATCAGATTTGCAGTTAAAAAAAGCAAAGTTTTCACAAAAACAGGCAAGTGGGTGGTTGTACTAATCTTGGCTGGAATGGAGTTAATTTTCTTCATAGCAGCCTGCATGTTGCTGTGTTTTAGATTTGTGACCAAAACACCGTTGATAACACCTACATTTTAGCTATTGCTGAGCAGTGCTTGCACAGTATCAAGAGTTTGTTTCTTTCTCCATCTGCCCAATGAGCAGCCTGGGTGTGGGGTAAGAGGCTGAGGGGGGACACAGCCAGGACTGCTGATCTGAATTTATCAAAAAAAATTCCAAACCATATGGCATCATTCTCAGCAACAAAACTCTGTATGTGGAGGGAGTGGGGGTGAGTGGTTCCAAGGCATCCGCTGCTCAGGAACTGGCTGGACATCAGTCTACTGGTGGTGAGCAATTGCTTTTGCATCACTTTTTGGGGTTATTTTGTGGGGGTGGGGTTTCCTTCACTTACTGAACTGTCTTTATCTCAACGAACAAGCTTCCTTGATTTTGTCCTTCCAATTCTCTCCCCCATTCCACTTCAGGGAGAGTAAGCAAGTGGCTATGTGGTGCTTAGCTGCTTACCAAGGTTTAATCCGTCATAGAAGAGCCAAGAAATTAGTGCCCTTTCCCAACAGGGAAAGACTGCAATATAAACTGAGCAGTCATTTGCTTCACTTGGTCAGCTGGTAGCAAACTGGCATGTACAGGTATCCATTACAACAGCACAATCCTAGCTTGGAAATATCCATATGGCCCTCTCCTTGTCCAGCTGGCAGCAAGGGATGCAAGAGGAAGCAGGGAGAGAGCGGATGCTCAAGTGACCATAACAATCCCACTAACAACTCGAATTGTTGTCTTCAACAACACTGAAGTCAATGCTTCTCTTGAAAATCCCACTCCATATCCATCTTTGGGAACTTAAATGGCTGTTTTGATTTTTTTAAATATTTCTCAGTGAGGCAGCTCTGAAAGACAAGAGCACTCACCAGTGGTGTGATGCCTCTTTCCAATGGAGCACACAGACTTTAAAGGATACATCTTCTACTCCAATATTTTCTAATGAGAGTAATACACACCCAAACCATGTAAAATGCCAATTCTACAAAAATGAACTAGGTAATTTCATAAAGCACGTAGCAGGAAGATGAAAACATACACAGAAACTACAGTTCTATGGCTAACAGGAAGACAGAAAAATTCAGCAAGGGAAGCTCTTTTGATTTTTTTAAATCAAAATTTTGTTCAAGGTTCCTAGTACATAAAATGGGGGTGGTGTGTGTTAAGTTATTCCTTCAATAAATGAATTAAAAGTGAACAGATTGCTCACACTAAATGAAGAATATACAAATCGCACGTGTTTATCTTGTAGACTGGAAAATTAAATAGACATAAATACATGCAATACACATAGCTCCTGGGCTCTTACTGCTACCTGATACATTGTCACTGGTATCACTATTTTCTAAGCATGACAGGGAAAAATCTATTGTTGAAGTAGATCATCAAACAGAAGATATAAAGGTATTCTTCAGCAGCAAATGCGAATTAAAGATAAAAACCCCCAAAACTGTTACAGGAATTATTCGTAACTCAAGATCACCCATAGCAACTAGGAATGACTTTCCTCTCCTGTTGGTCTCCCAGTTTCATGACTGACTTACAGCCAGTAACACTGTGACTCTGCAGAAATTAGCCAGCAGTAACACAGCTAACATTAACTGTACACGAATTTGAGCAAACAAAGGAATAGAAAACTGTCATCAACATGCCATTTTACAGAGGAGTAATGAGCGTTCTTCATACTGATCAACAGTCTGAAGTTTGCCTCGTCAGAACACTAAAGACTTTTCCTTATTTAAATACTCAAGAATACCCATGCTGGTAGGTTGTACTTGTTGGATTACAAAATTTTACCTGTCCATCCTACCAAACAATACTCATTTACAAAGCTTGTATTCATGGCTTTCTGGAAATCCACTGAATACCATTTTTAATAAACAAGTTCTAGATCATAAAGAGAACAGAAAAGTAAAACATTATATGCTTTGGTATGACTGATACCTTCCTGAGTTGTTCTGAATCTTGCACTGTACAGTTTGCCCCCAAAAATTTCCCCAGGGTCCTCATCACACTCTGCACAGCAGATTCACCACTACAGGAGGCGCAAGCTGAACAAAACCGATGTAAGAGAGCCGTTACTCCTAAGAAGCAGCTCTGGCTTGCTCCTGGTGACTGCAGCAAAGTCTGTAAACAAGCACAAAGAGAACAGGGATGTTTCAGAAAAGTCATTCGCACAATTACTGGAACACATCATAGAAATCAAGTGTATTCAAATAGTTACATACTAAAACTTAATCTCAACAGGCGAATTTTCAAACAACCCAAACAAGCCAACAAAAAAGGACAATTCTGCAGAGATATAGTTGAATATTCCTTCATCTTTATATGCAAATATATGGGCTAAATTACTGTTCATAAGAAGTCATGCCTTCCGTGCTTAGGAAGGACTGTGAAAACAAATCTTAACTACTTTTCAGGATCCTTAAAATAGTAAAATCCTCACCAGTACACAATCTAAGTCCTACCTCAACACTTGGCAAAAAGCAGACAGCTCAGTAAGTCATGGTCAGTTTACCCATTTTTAGAATGAAAATCAGTTTTTCTGTTCCATAAATCTGCAAATTCCAAATTTCTGTATCCTCTGAAGCAAGCCTGCTACTGTTCAAAACCCACCACTTCAGCCAATGTTTGCAAAGCCCAGATGAACTCAAGATGAATTATTTCACATAGATGCTATGGAAAGTCTGCTAACACTGAGAGCTGGTTTTTGTAATCCTGATTAGAACTGATATTATTGGGAATAGCGGGTTGTGATAAACTCTGGAAGGTTCTCTACAGCTGATCAATGGCTCATTAGCACACAAGAGAAGCAAGCATAACATTTTACTTAATTAAAAAATATTTTTAATGGCTTATTTAAGCTACAAGACTACCTATGATTTTACCGCCTGGAACACTGCAGCTCCACAAAAAAACACAGAGTCAGAAATTGGATTTGCTAAGAGCACGACAGATTACACTATACAAACCCAACAGAACAAAAGATCTTTAAAGGAAATTATACTATAGAATGGAGCCAGAATTATGCTGCATACAATTAACTTACTTAAGGAAAAATATCAACAGCTGCAATAGCATGAATATTCAAAGGACTGAAATGTGTCCAGGTACTAAACACAAAACTTGTAATGGACCAAACTGGAGAATAAAGGTCTCTGTCCAAAGCAGGGAGAAGCTGCAAACAGTATCATTCCCCTTACACTGACCTGACCTTGACACTCAAAACTAATAGCTTGAATCAGGCAACAAATGCAAATCAAGCTCCAGTGACCAAACATAGCTGCATCCTCTTTTAGAATCAAGATCAGAATAGCCTGTAGCTCTACCACAAAGACTATATGGAGAGAGTTTTGTATAAATCTGCAAAAAAAGGCTGTTACTGTAAACTACAAAACACATGAGCCAGTTAGACTGATGATAAATTTTAAAAGAAAAGACATCTACTCACAGCAAGAGATTCGATCATGCCTGAGGTGGGTTTAGGAATGAACGAAAATGACCAGAAAAAATATTCCACTTTGTCTTCCTCGAGTTCTCCAGAAGCTATGATTTCTTTCATTAGGACAACACAGGCCTCTGTAGCACAAGATGGGAGAGCATCTATTAGTGGCTGCCTGTAACACAAGAGAAAAGCACAGCAATCTGAAATGACCGGAATATTCAAGAATCAAATAACAAACACACTGAGGCAGGGCTTAGCAAATGCCAGATTCCACAGAAATCAACATCAACCCTTTGGTTTAGTGACTTTTCAGAAATATGCCTCAGCCAAGATGTGATGAAGTCTACTGGTGTCTCAAGAACTGTGTGCAACCAGGCTGTTGAGAAAATATTCAGTTGCTTTCTTTGAAAACGAAGCCAGAGCATACTCCAAGTCTGACTTGTAAAGACTGAGGCATTTTAAAGCACTGATTTTTTTATTAAGGTAGATTTTCTCTTTCATTTCACCAATAAAAAAAAGAAGATATTAAAACAGAATTGACCTGCTTTTACTTCCTGTGCTTGTTTAGACCCTACCTAAGAGGAAAGGTTACACCAATATGATAGACAATAGGCATTTCTGCTCTTAAGAGTCCCTCTGTAATCACCCTGTACCTACCTCCTATTCTGGTAGATGGACACTTCTACATTAACTTGGAAGCAGCTAAACTAAACTGAGTAAAAGCACTTGTGTGACACTAAAAGAGTAGTTTGCATGGGATACTTTCTAGTTCCTGAAGTTCATAAGCTTGTCCTGAGTAAAACTACTCTAAAGTTAATATAGAAAGCAGATTAGTTAGAATTACTTTCTAAAATTTAAGAATATTAGTTTGACTATTTGTCAAAAGATAAGAATAAACCTAAGCCAAAACAAAATTTGCCCCTTTTGCACAAAGTAAATTTTAAGATATTGTTACAAACATAAAACCTGGCATTAGATTAATTTCAAACAGGCTGATGACATTTCATACTGTAGCCAAGTACAAAATTTGTTTCTTTGTTTACACTTTTCAGAATATCGATTTCAGCGGGAGAAAAAAAAATGTACTGGTTTTAAAAATAGTGGATTAGCATTTCTGAAATTCTCAAAACATTGGATTGGAACTATTCCTCACTGCAGAGGAATGGAAGCCTTGACCTTTAAAGCTGCAGATTCCATTATCGATATAAACCATTCTGAGATCAGGCTGCTGCTGAAAGATGAGCCTCTAGCAGATCTAACATTTGTCCCCTCTCCCCCATGAGCACCAAGGGCATTGATGGTACAGATCCAGGTACACTTTTTCATAATAAATGGCTTAAAACCAGCAGCAGTGATCTCCATCTAAGCCACAACTCAAGTTTCCCATTCACACTGTCGCTGAAACAAGAAGTCTGTCTATGGGAATAGGCATGGGACAGCAAAGTCGATTTTGTACCCATCGTTTGTTCAGCAAGGCGAGAATATCATCCTTCTGCCACATAAACATGATCTGCAATATACTTTCTTCAGTTAGAGTGCTACAAATTTAAATCTAACATTCGGGCCTGGATTTAAAACACTAATCTATTTTAAAGATTTACAAAATATTTCTTTCCTCTCTATATATATATTTTAATGCAATTACTAAAGGGACCTTACCAGTTGTCTCTGCATTTAAACGAAGATCTTTGCCATAGCATTTTTAAGGCCTCAAGAGAAAGATGTCGAAGCTCAAACACAAGAGTCATGAAAAGGTCTGCAGCCTGTAAGAGAGAACAACAAACGTAGTATTAGAGAAAACCGCTTTAGAGAGAACACAGCACAACAAGAGACTTTGGGTTACACCAGCCTTGCTGTTGATTTACCATGTAACCCAAGAGTAACACCTCCTCCCTCTATGCCCCCATCCTCATTCCCTCCCTTGCTTTTCTCAACAAGCTGCAATCATATAAGAGAAGGGTTCTCACTTAGGATGTCAGTCAGTCCCTCAAGCAACAGCACTCAGTGACCACTATGCACACCACTAGCATGTAAATGAACAACAGACCAGAATGCAGCCCTGTGGTCACAATCCAGAAGAGAAGGCCATAATCTTCTCTGAGTTTGTACAGCAAGACAGTGATTTATGACCAGAGCTGCTCAACACAAAATGAAAAGCAGGCAGGACAGACCTAGCTAAAAGTGTAGCAGCAGAAGAGCTGTTTTCCCTGGCTCAGCTAATTGCTACAACATACAGCAGCTATTTCACCTTCAGTACATGATCTCAGGCACTTTTCTGTGTGAATAAATTCTAGCCTTTCATTCACAAGCTGCCCCATGGGGGTTACTTCATTAAAACTTTAAGTAGTTAAAGCTGAGTAGTTAAACAATTTATTTTCATGTGCCTGGCTGAAAGAAATTAAGAGCAATTTAGAGCTGACCCACACTTTTCTGCTAAGTGAAGTACCTACCTGTGCTAGACCTTCCCTACCCAGCCTGTCCTCTGCTGAGAAAGGAGGGTCTTTTCTCCTTTTTTCAGATTATTTTCATTTGCACATACACCGTTCATCACATAGTAACTCTGGACGCAGTAGAAGCCTTTCGGAAAAATACTATTTTAAAGGCTAAATATCATGTAGACTTGTTCCTCTGAGACTTCTTCCAAAGTTCAAGAAGGAACACAGGTCTCATTACTTGAAAAATTAGCAGAAGGTTAAATACAGTAGCTTGTATGTTCATTTTAACCTAACTTTATAATGTACAAGTTTTAATTATGCTCCACGTCATAAGGATTCCCTTCAATTCTTTATTTACTTCAGAGGTGAAAGGCTTAGACACAGAACTACTGTTCTGGTTCCAAAGAAAACATTTTTCTTCATCTAAAAGTCACACAAACAAGGTCTAATTCCACCAAGTCACATTTCCAGAGGTCTGGGGAGAGGCTGAATTTGACTTCCTGACCTTATTTCCAGGAGCTGCTTCTAAAAGCCATGAAAAGTTGGAATAACCCAGTGCCAGCATTTGATTTTAATTTAAGACTGCCAGGACATGTTCAGTAAAAAGAAGCTGTCTTTCAGTAAGAAGATGGAGTAATTTCTTACTATGTTGTTTGATAGGCTGAGGGTATAATTTGTCAGATCAAATAGAAACTTTGTTTACGATTTTCTTTTGTTTTTAGCAACAGCACACTAATTTCAACAAACTGAAATTTACTCTCGTACATGAAGTCCTAGCTAAGTATTAATTCCAATAACATTTATGATTCAATAGCTAAAATGGAGTTACATCCACATGTATTCCATTTCATTCCATTCCATCCCATCCCATCATTACTTTTAAAATCTATATTAAAAAGACATCACCAAACTGAACACTATGGAGCTAGTAAAACAGATTACATTTCATGGTCTACAAAATTAAATAGAGAACTGTATTTAATGAAGTTCTTCAAAAGCATTTATAAAACATAGACCTTAAGCCCAGTTTTACACAGGCGAATACGCTATGGGCAGCACGACCGGGAGCTGGGGAGCCTCACAGATGCCATCATAAGGAGCTGTGTGTGAAGCTGCTCACAAGGCCAGATGCGCATCAGCTGGAAACCACAAAGCAGATCAAGATAAAATTGCCAGACCGGTGTATTTCTAGGTGATATAATTTTAGACTGACCATTCTGCTTCACACCTGCTGACTAGGCAAGCTCCCATCTAATAACTCAGTGCAAAATTTCACAGAGAAACAGCTGGTTTTACTACCTAATAATAAAGCTTTAGAATGAACTGTCTGGTCAGGTGGGTTGTTTTTATTTTTTAAGGTAGGTCACATAGAAATTGAGCTGTCAGATAAACAATAACCTCATCATAAATTCTTTTATTTGTAGTACAGTAATGACAGACTACATCCAAGTTTGGCTCCCATTCCCAGTCCTAAATGAAACATAAGGAAGCCTGGCTTTTATTTACATAGAAGCTTGTTTTTCCTTCTATCTGCAGACTGACTGTAGTTCTGTTTAAAAAAACCTAAAACATCCTCTGAAAGCACAGGCATGGTATGGTTTAGATTGGAAGGCAAAGTAGTAAAATGATTCCTAATAGAAGTGTTTCTGTTTATGACATATGCAAACACACTTTGAAAGCTTGACACTGTATTTGCTGCCACGTATAAACTCTTTGGGGTGAGACTGGGGTACAGGAGCTGGGCAGAGTGAACCTGGCGTACTCTTGTTCACACTGTTTAACGCATAGACGACCATGTTCCCTAGAGCTACTAACCCAGCACCAAAATCCAGACAGCTAAATGTAAATGTAAAAGCCCCCAGCAGAAGCTGTGTGTCAGGCTTCCTTCTCTCAAGTGAGGGGTCCCTTCTCCTCATCCCTTTGACTATTCTTTGTCATTATGCAGCTTGTTCACTTAATGGTCCATTAGCTAAGCTACATCCACATTGAAATTCAATCTTGTCTCATAATAGCATTAAAAAAATTAAACAACAACTTTGTTTCCTTGGAAATGACACAGTCTCCACCCCCATTTTCTCACCCCTGCACTGTCTTCCCTGGAGTTGGGGATTTTCCCTTCCATTTATTCTTCGGTTTGTGTCCTGAAAGAAATGCATAATCTCGCCTCATTCAGACTCAGACAATAAGGGGACAAACATGCTCTACAATGCGTAAGAGCAGAGCTGTTTCCCAAGAAACGCTGTGGGCATTCCCATAACTTCTTTCCTGGCCCAAAGGACACTTTGTCAGAGTGAGGGATAATAAAGATCCCCTTTGAAATGTCTTGTCACACAGAAGGAACACCCTGAAACAGTGAAAATGGCTGACAACCAATCAAACCCTGTGCTGGGACAGGCATACAAAGAATAATTCACTTCTCTTTTCGGCAGTGGCACAGACAGCAGCCACTTGTGCTAATTTTAGTAATTCACAAAAACAATTTCCCACACATGAAGCCAGTGAGCTTCTTTGGAGACAGAACTGACATCCCACTGTTACTGGGAAAAATCATCTACCACTCTTTCAAAGACACTGAATTACAGCTGTTCAAAAGAAGGAGGGATTTAGAGAAAGTTTCTTAGGTCTACAGTAGTAATTTATTTTTTCAACATTTCCCAAGCAGTGCGTGGTCCTCTAATCCGTTCCTAAATGCCATTACAACCTGCTCTTATGACAGCCACAGAGAATTACACATTAGCATACCCAAAGAGGCTGCTTTATTCTATATTAGCAAGAATTGTTATGTTTATGGCTCTGTTAGCTCTCTATAGCCCAGATCTCCCTAGTATGCAGCTAAAAACGATGGCAGCCTTGCATATACCTCAGAGAGACCTGTCTCATATACCATCACCCAGAAAGGCCACCTGCTGCTTCCTTCTCCACCCTGTGCTGAGGTCTTTGTCAGGCTGTGATACCAGGTCAGACCATGATCACCATTTAATAGGTTGGGAGTAACTCTGAGGGCTGTAATTTATCCCAGCTGACTGAAGTTGCTCACTTCAGTTGTGCCTTTGCCTTAAGCCTCACGCCACATTACACAAACACCTACTTGTGCTCATTAATCACAGCTATAGCAAACAGAAAGGTGAATATACATTGCACAGTAATTTCTCAACAGGCACCACTGGTCTGCAGAGCTGTAATCCATCACTGCACTCTTCTCCAGTCCCTGTAAAGCCTGTACTCCATCTCCCAGTACGTCTTCCCCCCAGAAAAGAGACAGTCAGAGCTTTGGTTCTTTGACATGGAGAAGTGACTTCTCCTAGCAGCATCACCAGAAAACATATGGGTATTAAAAGAATTCATCAGAAGCACATGGAACCAACTAGCCAAGATCCGGAGAGAAGGGTTCTGTGTACAAACTGTTTTGAGGGGATGAGGCAACAGCAGAAGGACAACACAACTCCAATAAACATGGAAACAACAGCAGTACCAGGAGTACTATCCCACCCTGAAGCTGTAGAAAAGGATTTTTACAATTAAGCATCAAAACTGTCAGTGACAACCCAAACCAGACACTTTTTTTGTTTTTTTTCCAAAGCAAAGCAAAAATTTAGGACGTTTGCTTTCAGATTAATTTAGAATACAGTTCAAAATGCTTTTGCCCTATAATCAGGGGCCATATGATGTTTTGACTTGCCTTTTCAGTTTGATTTCTTGTTTATACAGGAAAGTGACACTTCAAAGCATTTTACCCTTCTGTAATTCCACATTCAAATTATTCCCAAAACAATGGAATGCTTCAGGATTTCAAAACTGCTGCTCTCCTTGACACCTCCTACCTGTGTAGGAGAACTCGCAGACCACAAAGGGCATTACAAGGAAATGGATTGTAAAACTTACCTCAAAACTCGCACTATGTGCTAAGCAAAGCCTCCACACCAGTTCTGTCACTTCTCCTCCAGTGACTTCCCTCTCAGTTTCTTCCCTTTCATAGAGCATGCTGGTCACATACAGATCTTCGGAGTCCACTGGAAAGACATAAGGAAAAATCAGATCTCTAGTGGTTGCTGGGCATTTGCTATGGTTAACTCTAAATGCTAGGGAAAAGTTTTTCTCTGAACCTTTATTTCTATATGTAAGAATCTCTCCAGTCTCAGTAAAGCCAAGGGATGAATATGAATGCATGCAGTCAGGCTGAATTTAAGTACAGAAGAGAATAAAGGCCTAAAGACAAGTGTGACCTGAAAGAGTCAGAGAAACAAGACAAATAACATATGCATGAAAAAAGGTCCCACTTCCTACCAATATGCCTCTTACAATGGTCCTGCTGCTTTACATTCACTGCCCTTTCCAATTTTATCTAATCACTAGTCACACACTTCAACCACCCAAAAACTCAATAGGAGATATAGGTGCCAACAAAAATAAACAGATTGGCTCTCAGCCTCTTCCTGAGGGAGAATTTTGTCATCAAGTGTTGGCATAACTATAAACAAAGTGTCCTGGAAATATGGATTTTCCTTTAAAAAAAAGAATTTAGAAACAGACAAAACCCCCTACAAAATGCTTCTCAAAACTTAGAGCTCAGATTTAAAATCTTCCCTCTGGCAAGCCTCCCATTGACTTCGGTAGAATCATTCTAAAGAGAGGCACCCAGAGCAAAGAAGGAACAAAACTGAAACACTTCTCAGACACAGCATTTCCTTAGTTCCATTGGGAACTGCAATTATTTGGGCTCCACCTGTACACAGTGTACACAAACTGGGAATTGTCCACAGACTCAGGAAGGCTGATGCGCTGAGTACAGGGGGAATAGGCATGTAAAGTAGGTAAAAAGGAGGTGGTCATTACAGAAATCCATCGCTTCTGGAGGTAGCAGGTTCCAGGGACAGCTCTCAGTAGCCCAGCCTGTAAAAACATGCACTTTCACAAAGTTTAATGCTTTAAAGGAAATAACGGGTGCAAAGACTTCTCACGGAGAAGACACAGTCCCAAGATTTTTCTGGAAAATAAATTTATTTTAGCAGAAACATGGTGTTACCTTTTGTGTACAGTGTCTCTGTTTCCACACGGAAGAGCTTTAGTGAAGACTGTGTCTGTGTTGTTGTCCCACTGCCCTTCTGAGAGAACAGAGTAACAAGATTGGCCTCTGTACATTCAGTCTCCGCCAGGATTCCATCCTTAATGCTCTGAACACATTCCAGTTTGGAGGACAGGATCTGCTGCTGAGACTAAGAAGAACAGATACTTCAGGTAAAGTCTTGATGACCTACGTCAGCCCGCCCTATCCTTTCTCCCCCAGCTTCACAGATGCTTCCAGTTCTGTGACAGAATGTGTAGTCTTCTGCCCAGATCTTTGATGGTGCTCAGCCTGTGGAGGTTAATAAGCTCTTTATTGTCAGTCTAATTTTTCCATCACTGAAATGCAACTGCTACGATTTTTCTGCGTCAAATGGTCTCAATTCACTTCAAATCACAAAGCATCAGTGTTAAGCAGATCTTTTTTGTCAGTAGAGCTGAGAAAAGCAAAAAGCTTGTAAATTATGACTAGCTACTACAATATAAGAAACAAGTAGCGTTCACCTAATTAACATGGCCAAGATACAAATATTGACTGTATTTACCATGAATAGTGGAAAGCTGTAAGTCTGGCTTTTAGAAAAGCTTCTACCTTTCCGGAGTTTTCTGCAAATAATAACTTTCATGACATAAGGTGATTTTCCTATCAACATCTCTGTACTCCTCTCTTTCACACTCTACTTTCAGTTTACCACTATAGTATTTTAATGACAGTGTTTAATCCAGGCATCTAACAAACATTTATACTATAATGTTCATCAGCTGCGATGCAAATTTGCATTAAAAACAAATTTGGTGAATTATAGGCATTACAGGGACAATAATATTCATAATTTCTTTGCTAAAGATTCAAGTTTGGGCACTCACACCCACACAAATATAATTGTACATATATGACTACTCAAAAATGTTTTCATTTACATTACGACTCTTCAAAGAAATTAAAAGGCCCTCTGGAAGAATCAGTGTCACTCCCCAAAACTTACCGACACATGAGGAAGAACAACAGACTGCACAGACGTAAAACCAGAATACCGATGAGAGCAGAGGTTTAAGTCCCTTGTCTTGACAAGGATAGGACCTTTTCGCTGATACCTGGTTGGGCATATTCCTAAGACATCCACCTGGGAACAAACATACAGTGTTGAATCACTCATGCACACACACAATACAAGCAGGTATTCTGGGCTATTACAATTAATTTTAATAATTGCTTTATTGTAACAACACCGCAACTGAGACCTAAATTCTCCCTTGCAGTACACTGGTTTTGCCACAAAAGCCAAGGAAAAGCAATTCATTTTAGAGACCTTGGTCAAACTATAGAATAGCCCAGGTTTGTTGATTTGTTTAACTTCACTGAGAATGATGCAGTGCATATCATGCTGAAGGTTGATCTAGAGACTGCTGTGCACAACAGAAGAGTGCAGCCATTGAGGTATCTCAGCTGCACTCATGCAAACACATGGGCGACAGCGGGGTGCTCTGGACCATTAGTTCAGTGCAACACAGCAGAACTGGAGCTTAAGTAATCAAAAAAACCTGCAAAGACCTCTGAGAAGCCTCCTGAAATTAATGAGAGAAGTCATGATGAATCATCGTAAATACCAAATATTGTATTTTTCCTGGAGAACAGGTAAAGCACAAGCCTCGGTGTTACAGCTCCTCAGAGGACTCTGCAATAAACACCTTTTCCTCAGGTAACCAAGCAGTGGATTCCAATCCTCAACAAGAATGCAAATTAGATGTAAAAAAGCAATCAGATGACCATCCAACTGGCTGCTGACCTGTCACAAAGCAGCAAAACCCTTTATTTATTCACAAAGCGTACAGACCTAACACGCACAAGGGCTAACAGCCACCTTAGAGCATGACTCTACCAATGGTCTCACCTCTTCAACGACTGCAGTAGCAGGGGACATTTGTGATGTCTGCAGGACACTGAGAATGCCTCGCTTTACGTTTAGTGCCCAGGTCTGCTCACTCCTCACAGGACAGAGCTTCAGAACTTTCCCATCACGGAAAGAAAAACTAAGAGGATGCTGTTCTAGTATTTCCCTGCAATGAAACAGTTAATAGTTTCTTGCTTCAAACAGTGGCTGCAAGTCAATCTATGATGCTAAACTCAGATTTTATGAATGGAGCTGTTCCTCCACAACGGATCTGTTTTAGTCTGTAACTCCATTCTTTACAGCAAGCCTTTATTCATTCATTAATTCACCCTGATCGTAAGAGTCCTTAAAAAATCCCCAAACAAACAAACAAACCCTTTCAAGTTAATCACAGCTTCTTCAACATAACTTTAACATTTAGTAAAGCCATGTTGTGGTAAATTCTTTACAAGCAATTATACATTAAAGAAGAATCATTGCCATGAAGTAAGACAGAAATTTCATTTGATGATTCAGGGTGCCTCTGGCACTGGTAAGCACGCCTCAATTGTAAAGTAACTGCATGTCCTTTTTCTCATTCCTCTTCAGCTGTGATACACGCAAGAGTAACTGCTTTCCAATCAACTCATATCTTACTGCTTTGCTAGGTGTACATACTTGGGCTCTATCCTAAATTTATGCCTCCATCTCTGTTGTCAGTCCACACCCTGATTGCTTTTGCAGTATTTTCTATTTTTGCAAGAGATCACTTTTTAACATTGATTTTCACTCATAATATAAAGAATTTTAATCACATATTTCCCTTCTAAGTGGGGAAATACAAGCCTTCCAAAGGAAGAATTCTACAGTAGCCCAATGGTCAGCTCCCATACAAGGAGATACAGTCTACCTGTGTAACTAATTGTCCGTCTAATTAACCAGGTCACAAAGACAATGGAAGAGAAAAACTTTTAGTGCACCAACACCTGGATAAAGTCTTTCCAGGAGAAGAGAGTGGGCATATGGGATAAGGGTTTCCAAACTCCTAGGCAAGTGTGGTTGCTTTTGCTACTATCTGTGGAAATCACATGCATGTTCAGAGGACAAGCTAGACCACTGTATTTTCACAACAGGCTGAGGCAAATGCTAATAAGGTTCGCTCATTTGAATAATTATTTTCAATAGACAAGCTTCACTGAATGCTTTCTTTGCTACCTATATTTTTTTTGCTTCTCTGCAAAGACACTGCTCTTACCTCTATGAAAATCCTACAAATAACTTCATGGAAGAAGATGTGCCTGTACTCTGATTTGAACTCTGATAACACTACACTTACTGTGGAACACAAAGCTCTCCCTGATGAATATAAAAAGCAATGCATTTACTCCAAACTTGCTCTTTTTGACTCTTTGAATTGAGTCAATTACCTCAGTTCTCAGTGTTGTTTAAAGGCTGAGAATCCAAGTGCAGGACAAAGAAGAAGATTACAAGGCTGAGCTTAATCAGACAAGAGAACTGATTTTTCTGGTGACACAAAAAGCATCAGCTCTCTGGGAATCTACCAGACCTCTAGTTTCAAGAGACCTTTTTGTATAGACATCTTCACTAGAGTCTGTACTTTCAGAGACTTTGCAAGTCAAAGGGAAACACACTGACATATGTTACAAATGAGCTACAAGAAGCAAACCATAAAAGGAAGAAAATTACATTAGATGACTAAATGCAGTTGAAACACCATGGAAAAAAACCCAAAACTCAACATTTTGCATCATGAGAATCCTCCAAACCAAGCACTTCTGAAACATACTTCAAAACTCAAGAGCGTGTACAAGTAACAGCTGCAACTCAGCGAACTAGTGAGTGATCCCTACACACTGCTAGAGGCCTGATAATCTGTGTTCAGAATAATTTAATTGTCTTGTCTCCAAATGTTTTTACATAAAAAGGGATGAGCATTAGGTTTAAAAAAACTTTTTAAACCAAATGCCTCTCATTTTGCTGATGGTGCTTAATCTTGATTCTTGCTTTTTGAAAAAAAAACCAACACAGTCCCAATTAAAACTAAATAGGGTGTGAAACAGTGAACAATGTTCAGTCAAGCTGCTGCTAAGCCATACAGCTTCAAAAAACCCCAAGAACTTGACTAGATTAGAAGTTTTTATACCTTAGACTCTCTGTTTCCTTCAGAGGCTCCTCTCTGGATGCAAGACACTTCTTAATTTGTACGTCTTGCAGCTAGAAACAAAGATTATAGAGCAACAAGTATCAGTGTCAATAGGAACTTGTGGACTTTGTCACATAAGAATATCTACATAGAATGTCATAGACTATGAAAAAAGGCTGTGTTGCAAGCAACACAAGTGCAATAGCCACATCTTCAGGTTGCATATCCAAGGTGGCATCCAGCAATTTATTCTACAAAGAAGTTTCTCACTATTAAATGCATTTCATATGGCACTATTATATCCCTTTCATTTTCAAGCCAGAAGCAATCACCTACTCTTGGGAAAAGTAGAAGCCCTTATAAACACAAGTCCTTTCTACTCCAGTTAAGAAGCACAGTTACTACCCATCTCTGTTGATTCTTGACACTATATCTGGTAAAGATCTCAGTACCCAGTAGCCATTTCATAGCTTACTTTTACTGAATTTAGAGTTAAGTTCATGATGGGCTTTCCTAAAATACTTGTAATTTGGCTGTTTGTGGCAAGGAAGAACTGTTTTCAAACAGTAGATCAAAAATGGTGGGCTCTTTGACCCACAGCATAGACTGCAACCGTTAGTAATTTTTTATCTTAATATTAAATACTTTTTTATCTTCTATAAAAACAAGCACTCAAATACATATTGTTTTGCATCTTAGGAGGCCTGAAAGTAAGATAAAGAGCTAGAAGTTACAGAAGAGAGTGATTCAATCTGAAGACAGGATCTAAATTCTCATTTTTTCATCTAAAATCATGAAATCACCGGCCAGTTAATTTAATCCATATGGCTATGTTAGGACAGGGATAAGTATCCTATTCTTTGTTGGCCTCATGTACATGTGTATATAATACACACATGCCAACCTTTTGCAGAACCCATGAATCATCCCTTTTGTTAACCTGAATGAAAACCAAGGCAGATGAGAGAGGTTTATTTTCCATGCTCCCCCTGTTAAAGCACTGTAGTTCTCAAACTGCCCTACCGCAGGGCCCACCCCAGGAAAAGCTCTGTAATTTGAAACTGGTCTGTTACTCTTGTCACTGAGAGGCAGATCTCCTGTAGAGATCAGTGGAGCGTGTTACAAGACTAGATTTTACCTTGGGCCAGGAATGGCACCAATCCAGAACACCATACAAGTTTCTCAAGTTATCTTTAAAATGCTTGCCATTTTTAAAATTATTGCTACGGATATGAAAGTGCTTAAAAATAGACCAAGTTCCTTTTGAAGGGACTAGCTTCATCTCCAGTTCTGCACTTCATGTGACAAAACAGTCAGTGAAACTATCATGACACTTAGGAAAGAAAACAATTGTTTGTTTAATCTGCCCTTTAAATCTGGCAAATACTTAATTTGAAGCCATGTCACATCAAGGCAATTCTGCAGCTCTAATTATGAGAGCCAGAATTGAACTGGCTTTTAATTATAAGAAAAACAAATGTTTTAAATGTAGCAGTAATCCCAAAGAGAGATCCAGTTCCACTTCAGCTCATCCCAATCACTCAGACGATTATGGCAATACTCACTTTCAAAACCATCTGGCAATTCCCCAGTACCTCAATGACCGCTGTGCTCTCCAGAGAGATGCCACTGCTTTTGTAAATATTTCCCTGCAGGAAAGTGCTGGTGACTGCTGAATACCTGTAGCTGTATCTTCCTCTTTTGGGGAAGTACGATGCACTGTGTCCTACGAAACAAACAAAAAGTGGTTTTTTAGTCTATTAGGCTTCCCTCTCCCCCTTTTTTTTCCACTTTTTAATCATATGGCCACTGAAATGAGCTAACAAGGGGCTGAATATTCAGAATGTTCCCTTCCCACTTGGGTCAACAACTGAAAGAACTGTTTCTGAAAGCACCCGGCCTGTTAGTGATTGCTCCTGTATGGAAGGTGAAAAGAATTCCCCTCTCTTCTATGCACATAACCTCACAATTTCCATTGAGGTAGGAATCTAATTTCCAAGAACAGAAAACAAACGGCATGATGCTCTTCTGACACCTTTCAGAGAGCAGCAAAGCAGGACCTTTGCAACAGCAAGATGAAAAATATCTGCTGATGCATTCACTGCTTTTCATGTCTATGCTGTGAGCTACTCACATGCAGGCAAACTAAATGGTGTGGGTTTTAAGTAAAGAATTTTTGGTTCTGAAATTCTGCTCAGAAAGATCCGGGCTGAGGAAAAGACAAGGAGTATTTGTATTTGTATGAAGACATTGTAATGACCCAGAAAGTGTCCATGGGTAGCACTGTCTTCTAGTGACTATAAGGTCAGATACCCTCAGGTGTGCTACATAGTCTCTGTATTCCTCTAATCAAAACAGGTTTTCTTCTCAACCAGGTGGTAAGAGTTAACCCTGAAAGGATGAGAAGATCAGAGCCATAATACCTTAAATGTCACACATTTTGGAGGCTGTGGGGTGTGTGAGATTGTGACAAATACAGTGTCCTGAAAAGGTAAGGTGTCTCATCATGGTACGACCTTAACTGGGACCACTGAAGTGCAGAAGAGGAAAATATCAAAGAAAATACCCTCCCTTCCTTCAGATGAAGAAGACAATACCTAGGAAAAATGACCACTGTGGGTCCCATAACACAGAGCTGCTTTTCCTCTGCCTCAAGTGGCACTGCAACACTTGAGCACGTTCACTGACAAAGCCACATAGAGATGAAGTAATGTTGAACAAACAAAAGGTCTCTGAGCCACAGTGTCTGAGGGGGCACCTAAGAGGCCAGGGTAAGATCTCCTTGGGAGCAGACAACCATGTGCTCCCCTTGCTGTTACGCTGTAAAGCACTTTTGCACATTCAAGTACCTGCTGTCAGTGTAAATGAGAAGTTACAAACTACACCTCAAGACATTCAACCAAGTCTTTCCAGGTCAGTTCAATATCTTATATCTTCCCGTTTGTTCCTCCTTCACAGAATATAAGCTTTGTGTCTGCTTACTGGAGAAATCTGTCTTCTTGCCTGTTTCAGTATGAAAGGAGGTAACACTGGGTACTGGAAAAAAGACTTCTCATATGCGGCTGGGGTTTTTTCCGCACCAGTTTAGAAGTTTGCTCAGCTCTAACGTCTTTGAGTTTTCTGAGTTCACAGAGCGCAAACTGAATCAGGTCTGGGCCCAGTATAGCTTAGTGTAACTTTTCCACTACTTCCATGAATGCCAGTCGCTCAGAATCAACTATGATTCTGCTGAGAACCCAACATTCCTGCTGAAGAGAAGGAAGTTTTCGATTCCCTCCTCCCTTATCGCACACAAGGCCTGAGTACAGTCTTGTTTTACTCACCTACACACTCTGCAAAACAGGGAATTTCGTAACTTACACTCTCCAAGGATCCTGCAACGACATGTAAGATAATAAAAAAACACTGAAAATTTGTGTGCAGCTCAGGACAAACCTGCTGCTTCTCAATTACAATGAAATGACTGAAGCAAAGCATGGCCCTTAAAAAAAAAATCCATGAGAGTTTTGCTACCAAGTATACAGGGACAAGACTTTGCTGTTGCCCTTTTCCACATGTCTATAGCACATAAGCACATACACACAGGAATGACATGCCTTAATGTGTTTATTTAGGTAGGTATGGAAAGGCAAGAATACCTGGGATTAACAAGCAAATTAAAAAAAAGGCATTCTTAATCCAAGAAAAAAATATAGTCAGGAGGAAAGAAGAGAATTCATTGGGTTTGGAACAAAAATAAGAAAGTGTTTGCTTTTTCTGCACTCATTCATGCTTATATGTATCTTTAATCGCAAGTTAAAATTCAAGTTTCTGGAGAGCAGAATACCACTTTCCTTGATCACTCCCACATTTATATCTTCCTCCCAACAAATGCTCCATTTTAATTTGCAGAATTAATTCTATGTATGGAACTTTAGATTTTACCATTAAAATAAAAATAACATGTTATTTTCCAAAAAACTTGGTCTAGTGCAACAAATATCTGCAAAATTAGAAAAATTCCTAGCATAGAGAGACCAGATCACACAAAAAAATGAGACATCATTCGACTGGTAATTTTTCTAAATATGCCTATCTATACATAAAACATAAGTACTAACTATACTTTCCAAACACATTGCACTGAGGAAGAAATACACTTCTCAGTTTCCTTGGGGGAAACAAAGTCATTCCTAAGTATTCAGAAGATCAGATAAGAAAAGGCTATTTAGCTCACCCTTTTCTTTTCCACAGTAGAAAAACGTAGCGTTAAGTTAATGGCTTTTAACAAAGAAATGAGTGCAAGATTTCTTTCTTCAAGACCCTTAAAATAAACACAGTGACTTGAAAAATTCTCCTCTGTCATGTTCCGGCTGATTTTTAAGATGTTCAGCACACCTCTCCAGGACCAGATTTAAGAGCTCTCTCGGCTCCTACGTGGATACCTGAATGCTGTGCTCAGAATTTTCAAGCGTGCTTATTACAGACAGATGATGTGGTAGACTGAGCACCCTGGACAATCAGGCACTTTGTTAACCTTCTTAAAGTACCTAAATTTAGAATTTCTGCTCTTTGCTTTGTTCATCTTAAATTTCAATTTTTCTTCCACAAGAATTTCCACCAATTTATTTTGGTTCTAGAAAATCACGCATTTATCTCTTTTCAGCTGACAAGATAAGAAAGGGCCACATCATGATCCATTCATAGTTTTCAGAATCCTTCATCTGCCAAATACCAGAGTGAGCACAATTTTAGAACGTGACACTAATACGCAATTTTCAGGCGAGATGATGAATTGACTGGCACAATCTCACAGTTTCTGCTGCTTACCCTAGTGATGCCGAGGGAAGATGCACTACTTAACTGCACTCCTTTATGGCAGGGTGCCCTCCCACCTGCCCAGTACCACCCAGAGAGCTCAGTAAAGACAACTACTACACAACACTGAAAATCAAGACAAAGCTGCTACAAGAATTACTGCAAACCTACAAATTGTGATATAATTTACAGCACCTCAGAAGTTTTGCTACTGAGATCATTCTCTAGCAGCAGATTTTTTGCATTGAGAGAGACCAGTCTTAGCAGAGGAAAAAGTTTCTTCTACTTACTCCCTGAAGCTCCTGCCACAACAGCACAGAGTAAAACGATGGCCTGCAGCCCCATGGCCATCGAAATCACCTCCTCAGCCCAGAAGTTAAAAAACCCACATCAGTTCTGCTCTCAAAGTCACCTCTGAGCAAGGCAGTGAAGGAAAATTTCCTTCACAAAGCAGGAGCTGGCTATTTCAACTCCCCTCTACCACCCAGAGGAGGGGCTCCGGCAGGGCAGCCTGCAGAGAGGAGGGTGTGCCTGTGGAGTGAGGGGGAGAGACAGGCACACACAACCATCTATCCAATCTCTAAAAGCATGTCAGGCTTTTCAGAGAAAAAAAAAAAACAGAGAGAGAGACAAGTTAACCTATTGGAAATTCCACAAAACTGCAAGGAAAAGAAATTACACAGACAGCACCACAACACAGCGAATGCTCAGAACAATTCCACATAGCAAATTTTAAATAAATAACTAAATTTGAAAATCACCCTAGCAGTCGTTACTTGATGGCTAATCAATCAAACCACGCAGAGGGTGAAAACAAAAGCTCTGGGCCTGAAGGCAAGGTGTTTCCACCGGGAGCAAGGAAGTTCATGGGGAAGCAGTTCATTCCTTCAACCTAAGTCACAGATCAAAGATGGATGAAGTAATGCATAAATAATACACATCCCCACTAAACCACAGTCCTTCTGGTAGAAATCAGATTTTTACAACATAACAGACCTAGGTCTTCCAGGGTTCACTGAACTTGTGCTACAGACCTTCCTTCCTGCTTGAGGGATATTCACACCATTTACCTTCTGTTCTACTGACTCATCCTTCTAGAACTGGGGTTCTCGTCATCCACCCTCCCTGGCAGCCTATGGCCATGGTTATTGTTCTCACGTAACAGGATCAGTGACAATCCACGCCACAGAAGCACTGCCAAAACTCAGTTACTCTTGCACACCAAGACCTTCTGAAGGAACCTGCTGTGGGCAGGCAAAGATTTATTTTTCTCCTGCTCCATGTCTTAACCTGTTGTAAAGCCTCTCTGGTTCACCCTTGGCTATTGTTTACTGCAAACCGGATTCACGAGTGAAAATCACAGATAACAATCCCAGTCACCGCTACTGCTCTCTCCTGCTAAGCTTGTGTTGTCACAGCCTCCTGCCTGAGCTCACCTTCCCCACCAGGTAGCATTTGCTCCATTCGAAGTGCTTGTACTTAAGGGGAAAGCAATTTCTCACATGCGCATTGCACAGACCAACAAGGAAGATGACAAAGCAAGTCTGAAGACTTAAAAAAAAGTATTCCATGATGAAAGCTGGATCCCTCTATCAAAATCTGAGATCTACCAAATGCCAGACTCAGGGACAGCTCAGGTCTGAAACCAAATCAGAAACAAATCTTATAGATTTCATATGATCAACCCCAAGCAGCAACTGAGAAAGCTTTCTTCCAGAACACTCTAAATTTGAAGCTTATTCACAAACTTCATTGTGGAAATCTTGTGACTTTCTGGGTTTGCCATTTTTACTTTGCTGAGCTACTCAGTCTTGTATTTGTCCTAATGTTTCATTTTAAGATTACAGCTCATCCGGGCATAGTAAGTGCTCTGTCTGTTACCCGCAGTCATTCAGCTCTTGATCTACTATCAGCAATATGAATAGAAGCAAGTTAATAGCTGGGCATGAATATAAAAACATGATGAATTTGCCCGAAAACTGCTATATGGTGACAATTCCTTTCTTAAATCACTACTATTGCCTGTTCTCCATAAACAGTCTGACTTTTAACTGTTTATATAGTAAGATTTTTCAACATATTTCACAAATTGCAAAATAACTTAAAAGGACAAAATTTATACTGAAGTCAGTGGGATGAGAGGGCGTTTCTGCCTTATCATCACTCTCCCAAGAACCACAGCCCAACAGCAACAAGTTGAAAACAGTGTTCGGGTGCGGGGCTTTTGTAGCACTACACTGGTATCAATGAATTCCACACTTTATAATTAAGTTTTCCACTTAGTTTATGTTAACCTTATGTATGGCACCATTGTCTGGAGTGAGCAGAGTACATCAATAGGTGCTTAGTTTCAAGAATAAGCACTCCCAGCGCGCACCCTTCACCCCCAGCACTCTCCCTGCACCCCCAGCGCTCTCTCCCGCGCCCCCAGCGCTCAGTCCTGCACCCCTAGCCCTCACCCCGCACCCCCAGCGCTCACTTCCGCACGCCCAGCGTTCCCTCCCGCATCCCCAGACCTCACTCCGCACCCTCAGCGCTCCCCCCGCACACCGCCAGGCCTCACCCCGCACACCGCCAGGCCTCACCCCGCACTCCTAGGCTGAAGCACCTGCGACCCCGACACCCCCCGCGCGCGCCCCCTTCAGGCGCCAAAAAGGGCAAAACGCGGCTTTGCGGGGATGCAGGGGGACCTCACCCACCCGCCACGTCAAGGGCTGGGCTAGGTTCCTGCCTACTGGAAAGCTGGGGACAGGCTCCTTACCAGGACCAGGGGAAACATTTTGAAGCTGATAGAGGACAGATTTATTGTAGGTATTAGGAAGAAATGTTTTCCTGTGAGGGTGGTGAGGCCCCGGCACAGGTTGCCCAGAGAAGGTGTGGATCCCTCGAGGAGTTCAAGGCCAGGTTGGATGAGGCTTTGAGCACCCTGACCCAGTGGGAGGTGTCCGTCCCTGCCAATGGCAGAGGGGTTGGAACTGGATGGGCTTTAAAGTCTCTTTCGATCCAAAACGTTCCATGACTCTTCACTATTATCTACACATGCATTTTTATTTATTACCATAATGCAAAATTCTTCAGTGCTGTTTTGTGACGAGCTGGAGCACCTTGTGAAGCGTGAGCCTCAGGTAACTTGTGTACAACCATTCATCAAGATACAGAGCGAGCACCACAGGCTGTCCCTTCCTCCCTTGCCAGGAGAAAGTGCTTCAGAGGCTTCATGGAGCAAGAGATGGAAATGACCTTGCACATGTCTTTGGGCCCAGAATGCTTTTGTGAAACACCTGTTGTCACATTGAAATGGACCGTGGCTTGAGATCCTAGAGCTGTGTCTGCCACACCCTGTTAAGGCAGGAACTGAAGCTAGCAAATGTGGGGGGGGTGTTGTTACAAAGACTGAGATGTTGCATGAAGCAAAACATCCAACCACAACACGACTTTCAAAAAACCTCCTGCTCACCCTTGGTTTAGACTAGACTTGAGCACTGCTACTTTTAGCACCTCCAAACCACGCTGCCACCTGTTCAAACAGACACAAGATTTTCAGAGTCTTTAAAAAAAGTATTTGTAACAAAGATCAGTTATAAGTGTTAATCAGAAGCACTTCCTTTGAAATTGGGCACATTTCACCATGCATCTTTTGGTGTCCTGGCTTGAAATGGTAATAACGTGCTCATTGGAGAATGTCTACTGGATTCATGTCTGGCACATCATACACTAGGGTATTCACTTCACAAAAATACATTAAAAGTCACCCTAAAGATAATGAATTTTTATCACTTTGCAGGATCTTATAAAGAAAACAGGAACACAAAGATTAATTTGCTATAAAACACAACTAACTTGAACTACGAACACTTCACACGTTTGTCACAGTACTTGGACATCTGAGTTTTTATTCCTAGGATGACAGCATATACTCCATCACTCACCTTTTGTGCTCATTTATGAAGAACAATTAACTGGGTTTGGGTCCACAAATCACAACTCATTTCTTCAAAAAAGAAGTTGTGGTTAGACTGCTAGAAGTGTTTTCACAAATGCTACAAAAAATAGCAGCTTTTTGAAACCACTCTGCTCTTGCTTAACAACTCCCTCCTGCAAGGCTGTCAGCTGTTTTTCACTTGTTGTAACAGCTTTTATTTTGGATCCCCTCTGCATGACAACACAAATTTTCTTTCCTTCTGGCTTAAGCCTCATCAGAATTAACTAAGTTTGAACACTGTGCAAGTTCTGTCAATTAAAAATAGAAGTCTAATGGAAATAACACTGTCAAAAGTGTAACAGAAAGCAACCTCACCCTGGAAAGCTAACAAAGGCGGGTACCGAAAGGCTTCACCTAGACTTGTCACGCAAGGCTGGTGGATTTCAGATGGCCTATGCCCCTTCCTTACTTACGTGTGGAAATAGCATGAGCACATAAAGTCAGCATGCCACTTTTGTATCTATCAACAGAGGAAAAACCTATTTGCTCACGGCTCAATTTGTTATTAACAAATTAACCAAAATATTGTTTCATAAAAATAATAAAAATCAATGCATGAGAACAAAATTGTTTGAGGTACTGATATCGCCTCCCTGCATTTTCTGTATCTCAGGAAAAAAAAGAAAAAAAAAAGTGCTTCAGACATTAAAAAAGCAGGGTATCCTTGCATTATTAATAGAGACTGCTTCCAATTGGACATAACAATATATGATATCTATTTTCTCCCTACTGGTCCCTGGGTACCCATATCTATGTGTCTTCATTTAGTTGTATTGCAAGTGAAAGTTTTACCCAAAGGAGTTTTAACAGAAAAAATATTTAAAGGTCCTGAATTGAAGGAAAACATCATCTTTTCAACTGTGGCTCTGTGTTGGTCTGCAGGCCTTATTTCTCACTTATTTCTCTTATCTCTGACTTAACAGAGACTTGGGCACAGTGAGAGTCTGAAAAATTTCACCCTGGGATTATATTTCTTGACTCAGTTTTAACATTTCACTCATTTGTGTGTTTGGAAACATTCTAAATGTTATAATTTTCCAATTATAAACACTAGATACGAAAGACAAAGGTTTTATTTTAAATATCATCAGTTTTAAAAACAAAAAGTAACTTCAATCGAATCAAACACAATACACTTCCAAATAAAGCAAGTTATATCCTGCATTTGTCTATCTAAAATAAGTTTAACAAAGCAAGTGGCTTTGGCACATTCTGTAGATAATCCCATACATAAGAGAATACACACAGGCTTTGTATTAAAGGAAATTTAAGTATAGAAGGGGCAGCAGAAACTTTTGAAGAATGCCTAACGAGACAGAATAGCTGCCAACATTATGCATCCTATTAAATTCCTCTTAGGGACTGCAAAATTGATGCAATGGACTGTGCTCATAACACAAAACAAAGAAACACCACATAATTATTTTTTTGGTCAGTGTTCTTCTGCGTTCTGCTGCCACCACCTCAGACATTCCAGCCATCACTTTGTAGAGAAAAGGGGAGCCAGGGGAATAACAATTTGAGGACTTACTCACCAAACAAATATCTGGCAGGATTATCCAGATCAGACTGATATGGGCACTGGAAGAACTAAAAGTCCTTCCCACCATCCCAGAAAGCATCAAAGTTTGGAAACACTACATGCTTCGTTGATTCTTCCTGTCTTGCTCTGATGTGACAAAAAGTACATTTTCTGTGAAATCCAGCAGGGGAAATACTGCTTTACACTCAAGCATGAGATTTGTGTAAGTTACAATCAGTACCTGTGTCATCTGAAGAGAAAATTCAATGGAGCATCACTCAGTCCCCTAAAGAACATCGAAAGCACTGTGGTGGTGCAGCAGGCAAAAACATGAGCTAGTACCACATCATCAAAGCGGAAAGCTACAAAACCACCAGCTTTTCATCTCCATCATTTTCTTGCCAGTTAGCAGCTCCTGATGTAAATTCTTATGGTACAGGGAGACATTTTCCAAATGTACAAGGATGCTCTTAAACCCCTTGCCAACTGACCCACAAGCAGCAACAGTTTACAAAAACAGTTTACAAAGTTTTAATTAACACAAAGCTAGAGGTTCTATTTGTGATCCACAGGATTCCTGGATTTCAAATGTGAAGTGCTGAAAGACTTTTGAAAACTTAGCTTATACCAAATATTTATAGAAGGCACATTCGGCACGAACTGTAAATGCAGTATTTTTTATTTGTATTTCTTATAGCTTTTTACTTTTACAGAGATTAATACAGTGTTAGCGTCATAGCCATGTTTATACACCTCTCTGCCTCTCCTAGACAAATTATCCAAATGCATCAAGATGTTATTTGGACAAAGTCTACTGCTGATGACATAAAATACTTCAACGTTTAGAGACTCATTCCCTGATTTTCTGTGATCATCATCTTCAATAAGCACATCCTGCTTAGGCTTCTGAAATCAGAACTTCTCTTTCATTTAGAAAAATCAGAGTACAAGTCTAAGCAATAATCAGAGAAACTCCTTAACAAAGATATCACCTTCTTATTTGAGAAAAAATAATGAACAAACAGAACAATTGAAAGCACAGGTCCTGTACCTGTGTTTTGCAGGCAGAGTTCAAGCCTTAAGATAAGGCTGAGATGTGTTTATGTTGACTTATGTAAGTGTAAAAGGAAATTTTCCTATGCTGTATTCAAGGCTCTATGACCATTTCCAGTTGGGTGGAGAGAACACTTCACAGACTTCGAAACCAGCAGTAAAAAACCCCACCCAAACAAAAAACACCGAAAAAAATATCTATTAAAAATTCCTGTATTAAAATCTCTACTGCAGAGTAGAGATACGATCAGACTTAAAACTAGCAAGGAAATTCAGGTACTAGATTGAATCACCATTCAATCACCAGACAATAACCTGAGTTGTCCATTTGGTAAAGCAGCCTCCCAAAAGGAAGAAGCCTTTAGGTTTGGTACTCTTTCAAATAAGAAAGTTTTTAAATGAATTTTAGTGCCCATAAAAAGATGCCAGCAAATCAATTGTTTTGTCAGAGAGGGGTGCCTGTCTTGGAGGCAAGCAACTCCCTGTCAGTTTGTAAACAGTGCTGTTGCAAAAGCATCAACACCAAGCATAAAGAGTCTCCACATACTTTCTCCTCTTGGTCTGTGCCGAGATTGTATGCAAGTGCACCAGTGTGATTGGGACAACATTGACTGAAGAACATCACCAACCTGACTTGCATAAAGCAGAAAAGGAAAACATTGAGTTGCTATCAACTGATGCTGGACCGAGTGGCCCATAAAGATTACATACACTTTCTACAGACCTAAGTCAGAATCCCCTCAAGGAAATTTTTATTCAAACAATCTTGCAATAGACATTACTTTTGATTGGTTTCCAGTGAGAGGATGCACAGAAACAACCAGAAGTCTCCAGTAAGCTTCAGAAAGGGCTTGTAGATGTGCTAACCAACTCCATCAATCAATTATCAGTGTTCAAACACTGCCTATAAACGTTTGTAAGAACCAACAAGAGCACCGCAGTTTGGACATGTGTGATCCACATCCTTTAGGGCATCAATGCAGAAGGGAATTAAGCAGCAGCCAACTGCACACCTGCAAAGAAAAAACAACAACAAACTGTTTTACCACTTGTCACATATACCAGGAAGGTAAATCATATTTCCTCCAAAAGGCATAAGTAAAACTGGTGCCATGAAGCTTTAGGAAGAACATAAATGGCTATGGAGTCCATCACTAGTGTTCTAGGTCTGTTCTAAGGACCTATACGACTTAAATACAGGCGTAGGTCACTAAAACCGTAGGTCCCAGGCAGAATGAGAAAGTAACAAAGCTGAGAGCTTTTTCACTCTTTAGATCTATAAAAAGTCATGTAAGAAGAGAAAAATAAAGCGCAAATTGGAATCAACTTACCCCAGCAGGCAGAGGCCACCACATGACAGCCAAGTCAAAGCTCCTGCGTCATATGACAGACGTGTCACTATCATCTGGTTACAGGAAGGGCAGCACATCTGAACTGGGCGGTCATAAAACACTACTGGTTGCTGTACGTACACTGTCTGAACTGTAACTGAGCAGAGAAGTAGGCTGATTACTCAATGAGTAAATAAGGAAAAAAGGATAGCCAATCAGCTTCCTCTGAGCTAGAGCCAGCCACTGCTCTGAAATATTTCAGGCTCAGAGAACAATGAAATGCACAATGACAAAAAGAAAACACTGGCATTTCCTAATGTAGAAACTAAGAATAAGTCCAAATGATATTATTGATATTCATGCACACTGAGGAATTTGCAAGAACTGATTGACCTTGCCTTCAAAACCATTTTTGGAAGGCATGGAACAGCTATGAGCTTCTATCTTTAATCTTCTCCACAGTATCTACTACACAGCCACTTAACACCTCCTTTACACGAGGCACAGCAGAGTTTTTCAGGCTTACCTGGGTTAGTCACTGGTGCTGGCTGTCCCGTGTAAGGAGGAGGGTTCATTCCTTTCCAATCTGGTTTCTGGCCAGGTTCTGGGATAGGATAGGGGTGAGGATAGCTCACATTGATTTCTGTTGTTTCCTCATAAGAAGGTGGTGCAGATGGGAAAGAAATGCCACTTGGAGCAGACATTGTACCTGAAATAGGAGGAAAATTATAACAAAAGACATTATTTATTAAAAGCAGATCATGACTAATTAGGGTCTATTCAGATAAAAAGCAAGAAAATAACTAGATTAAAGAGCACCTTTATCAGCATCAAATTTATTGACTTATTTTTTCTGGTAGTACTAAATGTTCATCTTGATTTCATTGTTGTTGCTTCCTTCACTCTCTTTTCACATGATAGTTTTTACACATTCTTCACCACCAATTCTTCCTTTACAAATTAAAAGTGCTAAAATAGGGATATAGGGCATCTTTATTAGCATACTAAGCTATCTGGCAGTTTCTCCCAAGAACAGTGTTTTGGATGTACCAGCCCCGTTCTGCTGAAAAATGAAACAGTATGACACACTCCATAGTAGATGCTAATGAACATGAGCCTGGTTTGTGGTGAAGCTGAAATATTTCAAAAAGTCCATTTATCTCTGCTGTGGTTTGAAATACAAAAATATGTATATTAAAGGAAAAAGAAAGCCCAAATAATTAAGTACACCCAACTCAACTCAAAGCTTAAATATGTCTACTGTTGCCAATTTGCTGTTTGCCAAAGTTTCAGAGAGTTTGGAGACTTTTCTCCACCAATTGTTATTTCATTAGAGAGTATAAGAATGCTAACCATCGTCTTTTCCCAAAGTGGAAAGAAATTATCGTAACTTCAATGCAGACTTCCTCTCTTTCTCCATGCCTACCCACTTCCTATACTCTGCCCACCAGTTTCTTTGTTGAACAATCTCTCACAGTATCAAGGCTGATTAAGCATCTCCGTTTTTCTCTTCCTCCTAATGTCCATGAGACAGCTCCAAGAGTCACAATTCATTCTCTGTTGCTGCACATTCAGCCCCTTTGTATGCATCCAAGACTTTTCACTCAGTATTATCTGGGAAGGGAAACCTATATTTGGAATATTAACTCTATATTCTTATCACAGTATCACAGTATGACAGTATCATAAGGTTGGAAAAGACCTTTGAGATCATCAAGTCCAACCTATGACCCGACACCTACACCTACTCATCATCTAAACCATGGCACTAAGTGCCTCATCCAATCTCTCTTTAAACACCTCCAGGGACGGTGACTCCACCACCTCCCCAGGCAGCGCATTCCAGTGACCAATCACCCTTTCACTGAAGAACTTCTTCCTATTATAGTAATAGAAAAGTTATAATTAACCACAGCACTAATATGAATAGAAGGAATATCAGAAATTGCACTGATGAGAAGAAAAAAAAAACAAAGAAAGGTACACTAATAAAAAGATCTACAAGAATATTTATTTATTTATTATTTTTAAAGCTTGTTGCTGGATCTGTGCAGTGTCTTGTGGTGTGAGATACCAGGCACTCTAACTTCAGCAATTCCTCCCATGACTCATATCACATCCTGGTATACCCCTGCACTGCATGGTAATCACAGGACCTAAACAGACACAACTTGGCTAACTTGGTAGTCACATGCTGCAGAAACTATGTGGAACGTTCACAGGCCAACTTCCTTTTCTACTTCACACAAAAATTACACCTCCTCCCAAAAATAAACCAAAGAGCAATGTGTGGTTAAGTGCAGACAGAAGCTAACACAAAGTTGAACATTCAAGATCAAAGTTCAGACCTGGTTAAGCTCTCAGCACCCACCAGTGAACAATCCTTTCCTCACAAGCTATGCTGTGGATTTTTACAATCCAAGAAGCATGCTGTAACGTGGCTGCCCAATATGCAGAGTCACTACACAGAAGGACAAGGAAAAGTAAAGAATCAAAGAAAGTAACATTGTCCATGAAGACCTTGTCGGTTTTCTGGCCCAGAAGACAAGGTAGGGGCGCAAATCTCAGTATAAAACCTGACTAAATTGTTAAATTGCCCTTGGGGAATTAAGCTCCTGAGAAAACAGAAGATAGCAATTTCTTTCACACAAAAATCAATACATAGTCACAGCACACAGTGGAGAACTAATCTACAACTGTTGGGCAATGCCCTATTGCACAAGTTTTCCATGAAGCCGGCTGAATAATCCTTTTACTTCTGAGATAGAATGACTACTTCATCTTAGAATTTATTATCCCAAAGTAGAGATAACTGTGGTGAAATTACGCATCTACAACCATATTCGCCCACATGACCTCATTCCATTCTGTTTACGTGTGCAGATTGAGTCCAGAACTTGTTTGCTGTTTTCAGTATATTGTAATGCTTAAACGCACCAGTTTAACAACTAAATGCATTAACAAGATCCACTCCAGGAAAGAATGTAGCTATTTTGTGCACAGACCTGGAACTTTTCCACTGCATATTCTGAAAAATTATCTTCTCATCGTCATTTCAAGGCATTTGTGTAACAGTCACTCTGAGGTCAAAGCATCCGGGACTTCCAAATTAACACGGGTCCTACTGCTAGTGAGCTATGAAAGGACTGCCCAACGAACCCCCTTTCTTCCTTCGGTCTCCTAAGATCTGGCTTTTTGCACAGTTTAAAATGTACCTCTTTCCACCTATCACTCAATAAATATATCACATTCTTCATTCAGCAGAACTGATCCCTTCAGCAGCTGGATTGCAGCAAGAGATCCATCTGACCTGGAGCAGAAGCTGGCTATAAGCTGGCAGTATCAGGAAAAAACACAAAGACTGTGCAGGACTGCATAACAAAAACTAGTATCTGTATGACATCTTAAAGTTCTGCTCTCCAGAAAAAAACCCACAGGAGTAGACTACCTAAGAAACAGAGGCTTGAGAGATTAAAAAAAAAGCACCAAGAACAATCAGAGACTAGAGAAGAGGACTTCTCAGAAAAAGCCAAAGAAATTGCGTTTTCTTTGTTTCCAAAGACCAGAGAGAATAATGAAGACAGGCAGCAATGAAGAAACCACCATGAATCTTAAGTATTCATATAGGATAGGGAAGACTTGAATTTGTAACACCTTAGCAAACTGTACCCAGCTATTTACAAAACAGCAGCAATTTACTAATTGAAAGATAAACAGGCACGAAAGCAAGCTGATGGCAGAAGCAGGAACTGAACCCACAAGTTTTATCTTCTTAAAGCAGACTCTCAAATTCTGCTCCCAAGTAGTTCAAAAGGGAAGACTGTTCGGTGACAGGTATCTGACTGCAAGAAATGACCCCAAGCGTAAGACGGGTAACAAGGAAGTCAAATATACCAAGAAGTTATCTGGAGGTAGCATATATGCAAATCATTAGGCAACATTAAAGCTATCTCAAACCAGGATATGCAAACAATGAAAGACCAACAAGCACGCTAAATGCAAGACCAGGCCTTTTGCACTGACAGACCATAAGTTCCCATTTACATCTGGAAGTTTCAGATCCAAATACAACTAAGCAGAGAAGAACTGAGCAGTTCTAGCTTCTCTTCCCAGACTCTCACTACTCTTTTGCGGTAAGTCTTTAGAAATGCATGTGGTAAGACAAAAACAAATGGCTTCAGCTACCCATTGCACATCATTATTCTGCTCTTTCCCATCATGGCAGAGTGTCTGGAACTGGATCTTTACGGTCTATGATTTTATGATTCTTCATAACAAAACTCTTGTATTCCAGGTGCACAGTCTTACGGTGGACATTGACTCACTGTGCCCAGCTGCACTCTGACTCTGGGCAGATGAGTCAATGGGCTCCAGAGAAGAATTAATAAGGCAGCAAAAGCACCAGCTTCCTCCTCCAGATTTTTCTTTTTTGTTCATTTGCTGAAGAGAAAGAATCTCAAGTACTTAGAGCTACAAGCAGTTTTCTCAGCCCAAATAATTCTCTTTAGAAGCACACACTGGAATATTGGCTTGGGGCAAAGCACCCTTCCAGTTCATTCCTTTTTGCAGTGATGTATTGCTCTACATACAGAAGTTGTCATAAAGAGAGGGAAAAGGCTGGTAAAAGCCACAGCATTCACAAACGATTCCATTCAAACCAGATCAGTTACTTAGATTAGCTAGAGACCAGGAAGTCAAGTAACAAATTCTACCCAAATTCCACCAACAGAACAATGGATGGATACCCTTCTCTCCAGTGGAGAGTGCAGCACAACTATGTGTTACCTTTACAGCTGCACCAAAGCCACATGAATTTTGGGGAACAGAAGCATTCTGAAACTGTTGAACACTTAATAAAGCGAGCAGCAGTTTTTGTAGGGGTTTGCAATTTGCAAAATCATATTTCAGCTGATTCAAGCACTTCCCTCCATTTTAATTCCTAATCCTAACTCTACACAGCAATCTGAAACCAGAAGCAGGGTCTGCATTTGCTCCCTACCCAGAACTGCCAATTTTCACACAGCAGGATATGGCTGAAAAAAAAGAACAACACTTGGCTAAATTTTCCTTTTATCTTGCTATTGGAGGAAGTTAATTAAGTGAATCAGAACTTGTAAGGTAACTTACCTGAACTACCTATTTACAAGCGTTCATTACAAAGCAAAGATTCTTACTGCATTCCATAATGGGCTTCAGGGCTTGCACCTGACTAAAATCATCCAAGATGAAACTTTGACCTGAAACTAGAAGTATGTTCAGAGGCAGTTACAAATTAGAGAAAGATACAGCAAGGTTATATCTCATCAGAAACTGTCCAATAATGTTTATGTAATTAATTAAAACAGAGGCCATGACCTACAGTTTTTTTAAATAGCTGCATAGTTCCTCAGTACACTCTCCCACAACACGGGTTTGTGAAAGGCTGCACAGTTTCTTCTGAACGCTAACTGAAGTATCAAACTGTAAAACCTAGTGTAGATGAGGAAGACTCTTGCTCTGACCTTCTTCATCAAGATGAATACAGGAATTACAGGGAAAATAAGAAAGAACCTATGCAGGTCTTACTTAACATGCCCAGAACAATAGGTTGCCCTGTGATAACCTATACTTGCTGCATCTGTCAGACAATAGCTATTCATACATTAACTTATGCCATTGTCTGTTCTAGGAAATGAAATGTATTCAAGATTCTATTCCTCCCAACGGGCAGATTAACTGGAAGAATGCTAGGGTGCCATTGTCTGCATCATACTCCCAAATACAAAGATGCATGAAGCTACAGAGCCACAGTTATCTTCCCCTCCCCTCCTCACACGACCTTCATGATGCAGATTAGGCCAGGGTCAGAGTTTGTCTTAGATGTCTTTCCTGCATCATCACCTAGTGATAATCACTGTAACTACAAACTGTCTTCTTCACACTCAAAGTTAAACACATATTTATTACTATTTTCTCACCATAAGATGCATCCCCAATCTTAGGATAATCTTTCTACTGCCCAGAGCAGTGTGTTAACTTGATGTAGTTTAAACTGCAGCCTTTTTCTGAAGGCAGGATGCAAATGTGTATTCTAAGAATGCAGAGAAACACCTTTTGCCAGAGGACAAATGGAAAAAATAACGGAAGAGGGAACGTCAAAAGTGGAAAGGTAAGTTAAGTCATTCACGCCCTACCCAACAATTACAGATGAATCATTAGGTAACAATTTTTTTAAATCCCAGCTGGTTTCCTGACCGGCACAAGTAGAAAATCCTTTTCTAGTAGAAAAGGATTCCACAGAGGCAGACAGGTAACAAGAACAGCACCTCAGAGATAGCTGTGGGAGGATGATCTCTCTGCCCCTTATCAGGAGGGGAGAAAAAAAGGTCTGCACAGTCCTCACACTAACATACCCTATGAAGAGAAACGTATGCACAGAAATGTTGCTCCTGGGAGACTGGAGGAAATTCCTGGGAGACAGAAGAAACTGTAGCGTCATGCCTCCATGCCCGACCTGAACCTGGCACCTGCTTTTAATGCAATAGTAAATATTGCTCTTCTAAGAGTTGTACCTTACAGAGCAATTTTCCTTATCTGAAATCTTCCTTAGCTACTCAGATACAGACCAAAAATCTCTGCTTACTTTTAAATAGGCTCCCCCAAAACTAAATAATTGTACGTTTATTTGCTTGAAGTCCTTCCGAACCAAACTTTAGATTAAAGAAAATATAGTTTTTAGTTTAAATCAGAGTGTATGCCCATCTTAAGAAATTTTTATAAAAGATAAGCATAGTTAGATATATGACAGTTTGAACTAAGAATACTTTCATTGTTCTTATTCATTCCTGGTTTTATCAAAAGAAATTTATATCCTTAAAACATTGCAATAGCAAATGTCCTAAATCAGTCTAAGACTATTTCTACCAAAAGAAATATCCAACTTGCCACTTCAGCTTCCTACAACCACAGAGCAAGTTTTCAGCCACATTATTTCCCTAGTCTCACCAGCCACACAACAGCGTAAATGCTAGTGGTACAAGGGGAGATGGCAACAACAGTCATGCAAGGGAACGCAAGCAGATCAAGAAACCAGACCCAACATCTCAGACCATCTGCTTTTACTTTCATAGAGCATCATTCCAAAACTCAGAATCAATACATATGCATTCTCAGCAAGAGAAGAGATGTTTCCGTTACACACATTTATTAGAACGACTTAGAAAAGTACATAGTCTATTTTTATCTTGCACTCTAAGGAATGTTACATCAAATTGCTTTCTAGAGAATTTTTACTGAGAGATACAACACACTAGCAAAAATGCCATGCAAGACAAGGCAAGGACATGAAAACAAAGCCTATCTGCCTATCCAAGTGATGAATAAGGTGGGAATATCAGCAAGAAAGCATACTTCTTGTAGGATGCAAGAAGTGATTATTTTCTTAGACTTCTTAGCAGTTTTTATTTTGGGGGGGACTTTTATTGAATGGCATATATGTTGGATGAAAAGAAACAAGACATATGTAAATTCAGTCATTCACATTTTGGTGCAAGACAGCAGATCTCAAGCAGAGACATACTAGCTCCTAGCCAGGAGGAAGGCACAGTGCTGGGCACCACCTGTTGGGAGCAAAGCAGAGAATCTGGTAGGAGAAATGGGGCTGGAGGAAGGCTGCAAAACAGCATGGCATGTGAGGGGCTTCAGCTGAGCAAGGGAGCAGACACTGAGAACAAAACCAGATGGTTGCCAGGAGCACAAAAGCCAAGCCACTGTTTCCCTGCCATTGCCATCCAACCCTGGAAGCTTGCAGCCTGTCTCAAACTCCTGGCAGACTCTCATGTCCTGCTGCTCTAAATCCAGCCCAGCTCCCTTCTCCCAGATTGAACATCCCTCATATATCCCCACTGCCCAAGCTTATTCCAAGAAGCTATGCACCTCAATTTGAAAGACATTACTTAAGCAGGCCTCAAAGCACAGAGTAGAGCACAGCCTGCACTGGGTTGGGGGAGAAACATGGGGAAAAAAGTCTCAGGCACCAAGAAATTTAAAAAAAAGGAAAAAAAAAGGAAAAGAAAAAAAAAGAGTTTTTACTTACTTCGATTGGTGCACGTTTGTTAAGGCAGAAAGTTACTGGCTACAGACAACTGTGGTATCTAATATTTTAAGTCCAGGAAAACACCCACTGGGAATTTCAGTAGAATCTGCAGGCAATACACACAAGGGCAAAGAACAGATTAGTTGGAAGGAAACAGAAGCTACGACTGGATGTTTTTTACTAGAAGCAAACAAAAGGTACGGTAAATGAGCTGGCTACCAATATAGCATTTCCCCATGGGGACCATAGCTGGCTGTAAATAATTCCGCAACAAGAACAGAGAACAGAAGTAGGAAACACAACTTCAGAACAGAAAGCTGTAACAAAGTTAAAGGGCCTTGTCCAACCTCACCCAAGCAGGTCCTAAACACATGGCTGAACCAAAAGACCTCTGGAGATCCCTTTTCCAATCTAAATTATTCTATAATAACCCAGAAAACAGAAGTGAGGTTACTGTACCATAAAAAGATTACCAAGGTCCAGTTCTAGTTTTACCCATAGAGTAAAGACTAAACACTAAGTTAAAGCAAAACTGATGCAAAAGACAGTCATAATGTAAACAAAAACAGATTTGTTTGCTTTAATGACCTCTTCACTGAGGACAATTCTCCAGAAAACTACCTTAATTGCTGGGCTGTCTCCATTGCTGCCAGCTTGGTTAAGGTCAGAGAAGCACTAATTCATCCCAAGTACAGAGACTGGCAGTAGAAATAGCTACTGTGTGGTACTTCTGCCCCAAGTGCTGTTGTGCAGATTCTGGATCAGTATCTTGATGTCCAAAAGAACGTGGGTTTTACAACATCCACATTGCCTCCTCACCACTCATGTCAATATCGGTCCATGACAATACTGCTGCCCTGCAGGATAACCTGTCTTTTCCTTTCCCCACTGTACCTAGGAATAATCAACTACCACCACGCACCAGCTGAGCAAGCATGGAGCTCAGTTTTGCAGCCAGTCACCCTCAGTGCCTCTGCAGCCATGTGGGCCAATTCATCTGCTGAGTCAGTAGCCGGTACTTCCTTTCTCTACCATAGATACCACCAACACACCAGTCTGCACACCGAGACAAGAAAAAGTAATGCAAATTTGCTGCTGGTTCCTGCTCTGCTAAGTGATTCATTCAGTCTTTCCCTCACTTACCATCCAAAAATTTCTCCCTTAAACCTTCAACTACAAGGATAAGGCTCTGTGGACACTCATCTCCAGACTTCAAACATCAAAGAAAAGTGTTATTTCTAAGCAACATGAGCAAGTCAATTTGCAATCCATGACTGCTCTTTTCCAACCAAGGAACGTGTTTCCACAGTCATTCTTCAAAGCTTTAAAAAAGGCCTCAGGTAGCATCTCTTGGATCTTACACATTCTGACCATGTCTCTCAAGTTAAAAAGCCCTTTCAACACCTGAAAGATGCCTACAGAGAATTTGGAAGGGTAAAAAAGATAACACACAAAGAAAAAGAAGTATCTGACTTAAGTATCTGATTAGGGCTGGAGTCACACCATCCACACAAAGCACAGGAAGATCCATCACACAAGCTTCCCAACAATGACCTAAGCCTCTTCGCTCTCCTGGAGTGCAGAAGTGTCTCTGGAATATTGCCGATTGCCTTCCTTACACGATACAGCTTTCATCAAGATTTCAGTGACGTCTATAAACATTTCAATAAAGAACTTGTCACAAGTTTGTTCACTCTTCCAGGTTACACAGGACTAATCTGCTGCACTGGAGGCATGGTAATACATGAATAAACACTACTAATGTTTGTGCATTTCAGTACGCCCACGGTCTTTCCCATAGACTATGCAGAAATGCAGAAAGGTTTATTAGAACGGGAATTGTATACTCAGTCCATTGTTGGTTCTAGAGTAGCCACGTAGCTAGGATAAACACAGGAGCTGATACGGAAGGACAGATGTAGGGCGCAGTGTGTAGGCAGGAACACTAATTGTGGCAACCCATCACTTCCTTGAGGACAGGCATTGCTCTTTCACACCACTCACACTGCAGCTATGACAGACTCACAAGGGAACATGACAGCGGTCCAAGACGACTAAACTCTAAGTTTTTGCGATATTTGTGGTATCAAATATTCCACAACTATACGTTCAAAACCCACTGACCTCTTGTTTTCTTTGGAAAAAGAAGTTTCCCCTTGTGATTATACTACAAAGCTGAATGCTGATGAACTGCCCTCGGTCATAGCTACTCCTGCTGTGCTGACACTGTGATGACACTGCGTGACAGAAGATCATCCCCACTTCTGCTTTACTGAAGGGTGAGTTCTAAGAAATCAACACTCTTTCACAGACTTCAAAATAGTCATGATCATAACTCCCAGCATGAACGCATCTAGTCTTAACATTCAATACTTATTTTTAAATGCTGTTGCATTTTTCATTTCCTACCACTACCTAGTTGTGGACAGCTGGTTCAATTTAAAAATGACTGCCATGTTTTTTCTGCATTTTCACCTTTTTTTTTCCCCTTCCTGAAGACAGATGCAAAAAGGTCTCAAGTCTTTGCAGCGCCTGGCACCATCCTTGGCATGGCAAGCACCTCTCCTGTGCCTACCTTTCTTGTTTTCAAAGTTAAAGTTTCAAATCTGAAGCACAGGTAACATTTACCAAGTATTACAGTATAAAACTAGACCCAAGTATCGGTCCTGTTAAGCTACCTGTCAAAATGTAAGGTCCTAAACCAGAACAAGATGACATAGAGATTACAAAATGATCCCTTCAAAATACTGAGTATTGAGGAAGTAACCACAACTTCAGCTTTCCAACTTAATTTTCCTTATGTCCCTTCTGCTTTAAATGTCAGCTTTGAAGAGATATTTGAACTACTACTTCATACAGTCAGTGCAAACATGTGCCGTGCAATCCTGGGCTCTACCTGAAGGTCAGCCTTGGGAGAAGAGAAAGAGAAGGTAATAACCCACCTCCCTGCTTGCTGCTAAAAAATAAAAAGAAACTAATCGCTTACAAATACAGCTTTCCTAACCCAGCTTGGCCAAGCAAATAAGTTGTTGCCCTTCCCTTACTCTTTATCTCTTGCTAAGATTTGACACGATATAATCTCTTAAATTAAACAATTCCTACTCAAGTCCTTTTCACTAGAAATTCCATGTTGCTCTCCAACACCACAGGTAACTACAACGGCTCCCTGCACAGCATGGTTTAAGGCACCTGGAATTAAATATAAGTTGAAGGCTAATGTTTTTCTTTTGAACAACCAGTCAGGATATACAGGTTTATCGGAGCACTTGGGATTTTTGTCGTGCGGAGCAGCAAGCTGTAACACAGCGTTTGCTTAAGCCACCGTCTTGGTTACCTGCACTCTGGACAACAACTTCCCTAGATTCAACCTACTGACAAATATTGGTTTAGAGTTGCATAAATTCCTCAGGTGTTCGTGAAAGAATAATAGTCAGTAATAATTAAAAAAAAAAAAAAAAGACCGATACGTTACTGTTCGTTTCAGTAAGACACCCAGTCCATCTGGGCAGCACTGAAGTTCTGCGGCAAACCAGGCGCGGGACTGCGCGGCACTCCCCCCAGCAGCAGAGTCTGCCAGGCTCGCACCCAGGTCTCGGTGCCGCCCCGCCCGCTCCCCGGGGACAGCGGCGCGTTCCGACCGCGGCTCCCGGCTCAGGCCGAGCCGCTCCCCGCGACCTCGCCAAGCCCGGACACCCCCTGTCCCGCAGCCGAGCCGGGAGGGCTGGGAGCGGCCCCCGGGAAGGGCAGAGCCGCCCGCCCTACAGCCCCTCCGCGCTGGGCTGGCCCCGACCCGCAGCGCGCGTCCCGTCCCGTCCCGTCCCACCTTGCTCCTCTCCGTGCGGGTGAATCCACCGTCCCGTCCCACCGTCGCCCTCCTCTTCTCCGCGCGCGTGAAGCCACCGACCCGCACCGCTCGTCTCGTCCCGTCCCGTCCCGTCCCGTCCCCACCCCCGCCTTCCTCCTCCCCTTCCCCCGCGGAGGCTCCCGAGGGCGCGTCCCGCCGCCCCTGGCCCCGCCCGGGGAGCCGCCGCCGCTCGCCCCGCTGCGGCCGGGAAGGGCGGGGGCAGCAGGGCTGCGGGAGCGCGGTGCAGCTGCTGCCCCGGCCGGACCCTGCTGCCGCCCCGGGCGGGCCCGGCTGCCGGGGCACCGCGCAGCGCTGGCGCAGAGCCACACTCGCGGGCTCGAGTCGAGAAGTCGTTACTGTTACAGAAAGCGGAATATTTTGATTTAAGCTAAAGTAAAGTTTCACCTAAGTAAAGTAGGGATGCGTTTCATCTAAGGAACTGTGTTTTTCCAAATCAGACAGAGACTGTCCCTCTGGTAGCACATTTTCTTAATACCACATCTTTTTCAAATAGTGCTTTTCCCAGATTGCGCTGTTCCAAGCGGAATGATACAGCCTTGTGCTCAGTATGGTTTGTGCTAAACAGATGTGTCTCTCTTTCCTTATCTGAAATACAAAGTCGGATAGACCTGGCTCCAGGGCTCCAATTGGCAGAGATTTGTGAATTTCATAATATTAAAATTAGTCCTTGGAAAGTAATAGAATATGCATAAGATTTCTGGGAAAGCCTATTCACGTGCATGTAAGCGGAAATACACTCTGTCACCAGCTTGTGTCACATTACACGTGACTGATGGAAATCATTCCCTCATGTGTCCGACACTGTTAATAAAGGATGCTTCTTTCTAAAGCTCCAAAATGAGTCTTACAGTTTATTTGCGAGTATTTTTTGCCATTGGCACAGCTTCCATGGATGCAGCACAGGGAAAAACATCCCCCAGTTCTACTGTACTGCAGCGTTACCAACATCAGTTGTTTCAGACAACATCTCATGCAAGAAAACATAAACCCAAAGAAACCTTCAACAGGCACCGGGATTTTAACACTAGTGCCCTTACAGTCCATTAACTGGAATCAGTCTTTGGAAAATCGTATGTCACCCAACAGCTCAAAGGTAAGTCAGAAAACTAATTACTGGCCAGATCCCTGAAAGGAATTCAACAAGGGCTGCTTCACCCACTATGCTTTAGGTGAACCAGTTGGCAAGACCTAGTGTTCAAGTGCTGTAATTCACTTTAGACAGAAGGGAGTCAATAACCCCTGAGGGCTCAGCAGGGATTCTGTGTTAGGCCTTTTGTCTGAAAGCATCTAAAATCTGTTAAAGTCCTGGCTTTGTGTTTAAATCCTTTCTTGGACCTCGCCCTCAGTAACGTGTATAAAGCTTCATTCATTTCAAACCCATCCCAGAGCCAAGATTCAGGTTTCATAGGACAAAAGGAGCCCTTACCCCCAGTGACAGTAAGCCCAGCAGTGACCTCCGCAGTCACAGTGATCTACTGATTGCCTGTAGGTACAGGAACTTGAGGTTTTCATCAGATGGTGGAGTCCGGAGGCTCTGGCAGTGTGAATACTCCCCGTCCCCTGGTGTGGGAGGAAGGGGGCAGAGATATAGCATCATTCAGTCCTTCCTAAGAGTCACCATTTGAACCTGAGAGTAGAACTATACTTAGAGGTGAATAAGTTTTCATCATTATCAACAAATCACATTATTTATTATGATATTTATTATGATATTTTTCTCAGGAGCAGAATACAAGTAATTTTTGCTGTGGTGCCCTGGCTTAACTAAAATTAGAACAACTCTCTTTGTAACAAAATCCCCTTCGCCAGGTGCTAAGAACAGCTTAGAAGCCACAGGAGAGAGAAGCCGTGACTGAACACATCTCCCAGGGTGAAACAAACCTTCAACTGGAAGCCTCCTTACTCCGACTGCCATGCTCTCCCATATGTTTTGCTTACATCTAGGTCAGAGGCTGGCTGGTGCTACAGCTTTTACTCCTCCTTGAGGACCCCAATAATGTTGTTCCCTTGTGCCCTACTACTTCGTCCACAGAATGCCCAAACACAGCAGTCACCGTCAATTTACCAGTGCATGGGTGTATTTCCTCTCACTACCCCTTCTCTTTCCCACCTCTCTCATCATTCACTGGTTCCTCCCTTTCCAGTCCTTTGCTGGCTGGCACTGGATGAAAGAAGCATCAGCTTTAGCTGGCCTATGGCTGCCCAGGCCACCACAGCACTTGCGAGCTGCAGCCAGCCAGGGTGAGGCATGGTGCCTGGCAGGGCAAACCCAGCACAGCCTCCCCAAAGCAGCCGCTGGTGCGGTGGGACTCACACAAGTTCTCTTCCTGCAATGGACCAAGTGACTGGGTTGGGGGTACGAGCAGCACAAACTCACTGTATGCTTGAGGAAACATGGCTAGAAATTAAGATAAGTATGAGCTCCCTCACGAGCTGTGTACCTGTTAGAATATTTTTGTTCTCAAAATTATAAACATAACTTGTTTTAAAAAAATCATAAGAGAAGGAAAAGGAGATATGGCAACTGCAGAGGCTTGGAGTCAGTCGGAATGCAGTACGATGTAACTGCAGGAGCTCCACTCCATCACCTGTCCAGCAGCGTGATGGAGGCCACCCCACCCGATGGGTTTGGCTGTTACACTCTTATCCACCCTACTGAGTCACCAACAGGGCTGCTAATGGCGTCACCAGAATGGAAATATACACAGAATAGTGTGTGTATTTTGTCATGGTTGTGACAGGGTGGGTGCTGGGTTCTTCTCACAAGTGACAAGTGATAAGACAAGAGGAAATGGCCGCAAGTTGTGCCAGGGGAGGTTTAGACTGGACATTAGGAAGAATTTCTTTATTGAAAGAGTGGTCAGGGATTGGAAGAGGCTGCCCAGGGAGGTGGTGGAGTCACTGTCCCTGGAGGTGTTTAAAAAATGGGTGGATGAGTTTCTTAGGGACAGGGTTTAGTAGGGAGACAGGCACGGTTGGACTCGGTGATCTCAGAGGTCTCTTCCAACCTAGTGATTCTACGATTCTATGATTCATCACACTAATTACATGTATTGTATTATAGAATACCAGTAGATGTCAGTTTAGCCCCAAAAATGAAAGCATGATTGAATTATTTACTTTTGCTTTTACAACAGTAAGTTTCCACCAAAAAACCTGAACAAAGTCTAGAAGTTGTTGTATATTCAAAAGCCTGTTAGCCATATTTTGCATACTGTAATATGCCTTCAGTGGGTAAAATAAGTAAACCTTAATGTCACCTTATGCCTGAAAATCATAAGACTTGGCACATGCAAATAAATTTTCCTTTTTATTTAATCATTTCATTCATATTAGATACCTAAGGGGCGTTGTGCCAGAATGCAGTTTCAGGCCAGTAATCAATGTACATTCATAGATTTACAAAGAAAGCAAGGCAGATGCATCAAGTCAAATAATCTGAAAGGTTGTTTTTTCCCCCACTGTTGCAATGGCCAATTTGAGTTGCAAAGCAAACATAACAAGAACTCCAATACAATTTGAACAGTCGGTACAAGCAAAATACAGCCAGTAATTTTGGAATTGCAATTGCCAGTCATTATCCTCACCTACAATAACAGCTAAAATTTAAGCCACTCAAAGGCTTGCTTTTCACAATATAAATGTTTTAAAAGAGAAGCAGATAAACATGACAAGGTTAAAAAGAAAGGAGACACAAACAGCAGTGCCGTCTACAAGAGTAACACTTCCAAATATTTTTGGAAAATTTATGTATAAAGTAATGAACAAAACCAAACCAGACCAAAAATCCAAAATTATAATTTCTACATAATTCAGTGCTTACAAGCATTAATTGGTTAAAGAAAACATGCTTCCAAGTGCCAAGGGCATGAACTTCCAGATGGGATCAATACTGATAAAGAACAAATTATTTACACTTACAATGTCAGGTGGTACTCAATCGAAATCCAACTTCTGCCCAGGGCAATGCTGACTGCCAGAGAAAGCAGAGCTTGAATTTTGATTACGTTGGTACAGCTTAGCACTGATTTTTCTAATTCAAAATCTTTTCTCTGAGCTTCATAGTGAATTTCACTCACCTATGAGGTCAATGCTTTTTCATGTAATTTTGTGTACAACGCTGACAAAAAATTAATAGAACTAGAGAGGATTTATATGCAAGTATTTAAGTGAGTCCAAATAATCTCTTCCTCTCTTGTCCTTTTACCTCCATAATCAGACACTGCTCTGATAGGTGGTTACTGCTAAAGAATTTAGTTTAAAAGTTTCTAGGAAGTAATATAAGTAAAACAAATGTAGTTGTACATATTTGTCAAAACAATCAGTATATAGAATACTCAGGTTTTTCTTACGTTTCTCCTTAATTAAATAATAGCGATGTGAAGATCAGTATTTACTATGTTTATTGAATCTCTTTAATTATGGAATGATACAATTTCTTCAAGTTTAGAAAATTATAGTCTCAAATGCCTCATTGGATTATAGACAGAAAGTATCAGATGGTAAAGAGCTCTTTAATCAAAGAGAGAAAAGTATATAAAAACATATTCAGAAGACAAAGCTGGGGAAATTAAGATTAATATCTTTATTTTCCCATTTCTGTAGTTAGATGATAAGCAAGTGGAACAAACTAATTAAATTAGTAAGAGATTCTAATTACTGGAAAATACATTTAAGACAAGCATAGATCATTAAAAGTCATGTACCACCTGCACTGTATAACACGTTCAAACGGTGAGCTAATAATCCCATCTGATTTAAGAAATAATGCACCAGTTAAAAACCGCAAACACTACAACACCACAAAACAGTGGTATATCTTGCTATTCGATTTCTAGTGACTTTGGTCAAGCTTTGCTTCTTTAAAACTGACCTGCATTTTAACCAATAATAAAGTATACATATGGTCAGTGTCAGGAGTGTAGATCAATACCCTGTTGTACAGGTCCAAGGCACAAAGGAAGATGTTCTGCTGCCTCTCCAGCTGACTGCAGCTCATCTTCAAGGCAGGTTTTCTCTCAGTAGCCAAGGAACCATGTGACATGAGCTTTGGGGTTCACACTTCAAGCCTCAAGGCTGAAAACAAGATACACAACCCACAGTTCAGTGTAAAGTACACATTTATGTTGCACTGGTAATGCTTAGTTCTCATAAGATGGGCACACAGTTTGCCCAGGTGACATTCTGGTACCCAAGCAGCTCCTCCATAGTAGAGGGGAGCATGGAAACAGGAATTTCAGCTGTATGAGAAAAGTCTCCCTGTTGGAGCGCTAAGAGGAGGGAAGGTGTGAGCCTGCTGATGGACAGGAAAAACACATCTTAGCCACAGTAGCAAACTCACTCCCTTTCTGTGAAGCTCTATGGCTTTATAAAAGTGGTAATTGCATACATACATGTATTCAGTAGCCACAAAACTCCATTTGCATATTCCTACTGCAGTATGAACAGCACCCTTGTTAGCACCCAGTGCAGTAATTCTAGCTGTCCTGGCTGGGGTTCTGCATGCAAAACATGCATGGTAGAACGTAGAGTCTCCTTAACAGTTCTGTGGGGTTTTATACAATGCTTTTCATCACTGGCATTCTGGGTGGTTTTGATGAGGAAGGAAAAAGACAGTGTCATTGACTTTTGTTTTTAAGTATGTTCTCATTTCAGTTGGATCAAGAGCTCAGAGCTTTGATAAAATAAAGACTGGGTCACCATATTAGTTGATTTGCTAAATATTAATTTTTAAAAAATAAATTTGCTTCATGAGTCAGGGTAATGAAAGGTATGCAAAAGATACATCTTCAAGGAGTAATGTTTCCATGTAATAATTCTGTCTACTCTAAGTTAACTCAATTAACTTTCGTGCAGGAGAAATTAATTTCAGCTTCTACATGGTCCTCTCCAAGCCCGCTGGGCGGAGGAGCAATAGCTAAAGGAACCACTTGACCCTCAGGATTTTGGGGTTCATTAGCTTCCAAACCCACTCTGTAGTAACTTCACCACTATCTGGCTGTACTGTGCAGATATCTCCAGTTCTATTTTCTAAGCTACGTTTAACAGGGACTGCACATGAAAATGCTTGCAATAATTAAAACTAAGCACTGCCATAATGTACTTCTCATGCACTGCTTCAGAAATACTAATCACAAAGTGCTTCAGAGCTAACAATGCAATCATTAACAGCTTGCAGACACAGGACTAGATAACACAGCTGTATTGTTTCTGCATGGGTGAGCACTAGCCCTATTCAACATAAACAACTAAACCAACATGTGCAGTTATCAAAGGGTCTGATATTATAGGTGCCAAGTTCATTTGAAAGGATGGTCCAGTTTGCTTGTGTGAACAAGCGTACAGCCTGGGCTTCAAGGCTGCCAGGAAGTGGGTTACCTTGAGTGCTGGTTTCCAAACACTTGGCTTGTATAAAAAGGTGTGATAGAGGGGTTGAAAATGTTGATTTGGGAGTTTATAACTTCAACTTAAATTATCTCTGAATAAATTCTGTGTGCGACGGTGGGGGCAGGGAAAAAAAAAAAAGAGAACAAAAAGCCCTCCTTTTCAGAAGCCGGTCTGTGAAGATAAAAACCCCATGGCTGACAGCATCATTGCGTAGGTTCATGTATCAAACTATTGCCCCACACCAGTATGAAACTGGTAGGGAAAAAACCCAAAAGAAACCCTCATGATAGGTAAATGATGACTCTAAGTCATGTCTCAGACACATGTTATCTTAAATCAAACCATCTTCTTTCTCAGTTCCCATTTTCTTTCAGTGAGCTGCCCGAAAGTTTTGAGCTTTTAAACTGCTCTCAGGTCTCTTCACCGCACACACCCTCTTCACACCAGACACTTCTGCCTGGTGCTCTCCAGTGAGGCAGGTTTGAGGCTGAGCTTTGACTCGCTGCTGCTCTTTTCTCTTTTGAGGCTGCAGCTGCCCATTTATTGACATCTTGAGGGGTAGGGAACTCCTAACTCTAGAGCATATCCGTCGATGCACGAAGGTGGGCTTCCCTGCCTCCACAGAGTGGGGTCAGAGACTGCACCCCTTCCAGCAAGGCTAACTCAGTTTATCACAACTCCTCCTGAAACAACTGCCATCCTCTTGCCATCCTTTCCCAAGCCTTCGCCCTCCTCACTGTACATGCCTTGCTTAGCATGACCATTAAGGAAAAATGACTTCTTTCTTTCATCTGCAAGTTGGTAATACATAGGGCAATATGCTTGTGGAAGATTGGAATGTTAATGGATTTTTTATGTGAAACAGAAGTAGCCTATCAAGTCTGAAACTGCAAATGATGCTCCAGGATTGAAATTGTTTGACAGAATTTCTAAATTAATCCAAACCTAAATATTAATACTTTACTCTCCTTCTTTTTGTATTGCTTCCTTCTTAATTACCAAACCCCAGACTCTTATTTGATCATCGTAACAGCTAATAACAGCTGCCAGATTGCAAAAAACTATTTCACTCTACAGCAAAATATTTAAATATGTAAATCATATAATCTCCCCTAGAGAGTGACACAGCAGTGTGGTGTCAAAGGAGGTAATGACATATTTATTTTTCCCAGAACACTTGGCACTTTATGTAAAGAATTTCAAGTAGAATAACCATTCACTGCCAGTAATGGTTCTCCTAGCATAAACAACAAAAATGAAATGGTTATGATAGAAAAGCTTCACATTTAAAAATTGCAAGTCTGTCCTGATTAATTCATCCATTATTTGATGGATTCTTTAATAATGTCATCAGAAAACAGAGAGGAAAACTATGTTTCTCCAGCCATTTACCCTTCAAATTCATCTTTCCACTCCCTTGACAGAGTACAGGAAGGATATAATTTTAAAAATAGAGCTGCCTGATTATTTTTCTTATAGACAGAACTGAAGCATGATTTCAACTGCTGTGATGCCATTGCTGAATGAAGAACTGCCAGAATCACATCTTCTCACCTTTTCTCCGGAATAACGCCTGTCCTACTGTTCGGCCCAGCTGTGGTATGGTCTTGGCTCTGAATCAGCTTTGCTGGCTCATGTTGTAACTGACCACTGAAAGCACTGACCCAAATCTTTCATTTAAGATTTTTGTTGATTGCTTAAGGCAGCAGCTGGACTTATTTTAATGAACAGCTTTGATCCAGCTCTGTGGATCTGGAGTCAGTAAGGAATGACACAGTAGTCTCTTGTGGATAATGCTGACACGGTAATCTGTCAGACAGCTGTCATCTGGATCCCAGAATTGTTACAACATCATTGTATTACAAACTAGGCTTTCCTTAAGGCCTCAAGTATCCACTTCTTGGGAACTCGGCTCCCAGCAGCAGCACTCACGTTATGTGCAAAGCCGAATGCCAGTAACTGTTCTCTTACACGGCTCTCACTTCATGCTACAAACATTTGAACTTAGCAGTAGTGATACTGCTACAGTCTGGCAATTGCAAAGTTATTGCTATTGAAGTCTGCTTTGGTTTATAATCTCTAGTCACTATGACTTAAGTTACATGATTTAAGAATAGCTTTGACATAATGTTTAATATTTCAGTTCCCCACCTCTGGCAGGACAGCTTTCATTAAAGGTCCTTTAGTGAAATGGTCAACAATCTTGGCTGGAGATGTATCAGTTTCTTTTCTAGAAACTCAGATATTACATATGATACCTTGTCAGTCAATAATGCTTGTCTGCAGGAAGCAGCGAACCAGGAAGCTTACCGTCTGGGACAAAATCAGCCCAAGTATCATAGCTACTGAGCTAAAACAGCGATAGCAATGCGAGGATTAATACCCATTTACCGAGATGATGACTAATCATGGTGAAATGCCATCTCGTCATCCATTGCTACACACAAAGAAAGCATTTCACCAAATTTTCTGGCAGCCTGGAGCGGCTTGTTACATATAGACACCAAATGTTCAGGACGCTCCTCAGCTGAAATGAGTCCTCTGTCTTTACAGACTAACCCCTCACAACAAGAAAGGCAATTGGTAAACACTTGACTTTCCTTACAGACAAACACTAGTAATAAAACTAAGTGAACTAGAATCCCTCATATAATGGTTTAAAACACTTTGAGATTTTGAGAGCTGGCTGGTCTGCTGTATGCATAGATTGTGCAAGTCTTGATTGTATCCGCAGCTCCTCCTAAATTTGTCCTGCAGCAAAATCATGTGATCTGTGCCACATCCAGAACTGAAACTACAGTAACTAAAAATAAACTGCTGCTCCAGAAATTCATGACTCAGTTTAGTCCAGCTCATAAATAACTCCTCGTCATTGGTCAGCAAGCACAGATCCTTATGATTATCACAAGGTGCATGACCTCATTTACTGTCTTACAGATGGGCGGTGTTAGTATCTTCAAATACTTGCAACACCTGGGTTTGGTCCCAGATGTTTGTTTAGTAAGTCATGAGTTTTCTTAGCAGTTATGTTCCCCGCATACGAATCTCTCAACAAGAGAGCCATCTGACACAGCTGCTTGGCCACTCACTTGACAGCTTTCAGTATTGCAGTGGTACCTGGCAATGTCAGGTGACAAATCTGTTACCAGAGGCTGCTTACACCTCTGTAGCACTGTAATTCTGTTATACATGGATGGAGAGAAAGCTTATTTCCAGAACCTCTGCATGACCAATTAACAAGAGCATCTATTCTAAAGCTAGAAATGGCTCTGCCTACCTGCAGGACAAAGCTATCAGCCTAATGAACATGAAAGTTTCTTTAATCAGCATGTGGTTGATACTACTTCAGTTGTCCAGCAATGTTTATTCATTAGATCAAATTTAAATTACATGATTTTTATAAAAATAAAATTGCTTCTAACTGAGTTTAAATGAGGTTTTAAGTTAGATTAACTTCTTTGAGGCTTTTTCCTACTAGAATCATATTTTCAAGCTAAGAGCAAAAGCTTCATCTTTGTAAACATCTGTTTTGCTTTTTACGTACTTGTTTATGGAAACATTTAACATAAGCTTGTCTTATTTTAAATTTTAAAAGGAACAGGCAGTGGGCTATGTCTAAAGGACTTTTACAAGACAACATCTGTTAATCTCTGATCTCTGCATGAAAAAGGAAATGGTCTTATTTTGACAAATGTTATGGGTTTTAGAGCCTTCTGTAAAAAACAAATCCTTATTGCTTTTGGAAACAACATAATTCTAGGTCATTGATTTAAACTTAATTAAGAAGAAAACTGCAAAGAATTTTACATTTGATAGTTTTAGAAGTGGTAACAAGTGATTAATATCCTAGCAAAAGAAATTCAGCTTCCTCAAAAGTAAGGGAACCAAGCAAACTCGAGTAACTTCAATTACAACATCAGTGTTTGGGATTGTTTGCATTGTCCTACAAATATGTACTATTTTACATATTGCACAACTAAGCAATTTTATCACACAGAAGCACACAAAATATCATGATCTTTAAATATTTGTCTCAAGAACTCAGACATAATGCAGCTTGTCCACAAGATGGCATACACTGTGTCCAAACGAACTGAAAGCAAAACGTTTTGCAACATCTATGGGACAAAAAGAAGCTTCAGTGTATTTATCCTTCTTCATTTTGTTATCCTTCTAGACAAGCACATAAAAAAATCTGCCTGTAATTATTTTCATGATCTGTTTATATAATCTAAAAATCTGCTTTCCTCGTCGGTAAGCAGAGCCTTCAATTCACATGGAAAACAGAAAGTGTCAACCAAGGGAACCAGTTTCTCTTTGAGATTTTCAGGTGTCTGTACCCTAGATAAATCACACACAAGAGGCAAAGACATTGTAGGGAGAAGGATTATAACCTTACCAAAAGTCTGGTTTTACCAGTGTCTATCTCATTGCCTAGGAGAAGCAGGTCAGAGTGGGAAGAGAAAGAGCTTAGGGTTCTGACACTGACCAGACTCCCAAAAACTTGAAACAAAGACAGCAACGCTTCATAGGAAGATGAAACTAAGTACAGTCTAGAAGAATTTATCCCTACAAACCCAATAAGGCATCAGATTCTCAGAGGTCTCAATGGGCCTATTCAGTTTAAAAATAAAATAAAACACAGACCCCACCCTGCATTCTGCCAGAGATGCTGCCAGAAATAGAAACCTTAGATTAATGCAACTGGCCCATCTGTGCACTTTGGATCTCATAGCTGTTCTGGACTATACTTTTTGAGATACAGATTGCACAGAGAGGTAATATTTTTCTATTAGACTCACCTATGAAGCTTGTTTTCAAGTCTACCTGTTTATCTTCAGATGAGGTGCTATGTGCCTTAAAGTCCCTTTGTTTATGTCTGTTAGCCTAATAAAAGGACTCACCACTCTGCAAACTTGACCTTGTTTCCATCTGTCATAACTTTAGCATTACTAATACTACAGACAGCACTGCACTTGGGTTTTTCCTTCATTTTTTTCTGTTGTTGTTCGTGGTTTTTTTTTTTAATGAAACCACTACAGTTTAGGACATTTTCCAAGCCACTGCTAAGGCTGAAATGATCATAGGCATATGACTCTCTCCTTTTGACACCAGACTGAAGAGCCAAAAGGACATGGAGCTATCTGGGCTCTAGTGCAAAGTAGTGTTTCCCAGCTAAACTCAGAAGCACTGGCATGGAATGGCTGAAGCATAAATGTTGTGACAGAAACATTTACCAACTTGTCAAAGTCTTGCAGGCTTGTTGCTACTTTTTTTTCTTACAGTAATCAAAAAATAATCAAATGCCCTTATTAGCTACCTTCCAGCCTTCCTCAGTTTGCTGATATTTATACATATCTTTAACAAAATTGAGTGCAAACAAAGAGCTAGGATTCTGAAATTAGTAATGCAATTCTTGCATTTCTGCAAAGCAGTTATAAGTCCTTTTGTTGTCATACAAGCAGTGAACATATCCCATTCAGTTACATACATATTTGCAGAGTACTGTAAAAGGAATTGTATCCAAAGTACAGCCTCAAAACAGGAGCACAGGACTATTCTGAAAAAAAGAATTCAGAATAGGAGACTTGTTCTATTCCAAATGACCTGACATTGTTAAAATATGTTTATGAATAAACTCTCTCTTTGGCATTTTTCTCACCGGTTTTCACTTCAGTGCAGTTGCGCTGGTTTTGGCGGGGGTAGAGTTAATTTTCTTCACAGTAACTCGTATGAGGCTATGCTTTGGATTTGTGCTGGAAACTGTTGATAACCTGGGGACGTTTCAATCACTGCTGGGCAGCACCTTCTCTGCCTCTCACACCACCCCACCAGCGAGTGGGCTGGGGGTGTACAGGGGGCTTGGAGGGGACATAGCCAGGACAGCAGTCCCTGAGTGACCAAAGGGATATTGCAGATCAAGTGACATCATGCTCAGCAATAAAAAGCTGGGAGAAGAAGGAAGGAAGGGGAGGATGTTTGGAGGGAGGACGTTTGTCCTTCCAAGTAATCGTTAGGCGTGATGGAGCCCTGCTTTCCTGGAGATGGCTGAACACCTGCCTGCTCATGGGAAGGAGTGAATTAGTTCCTTGTTTTGCTTTGCATGCACGGCTTTTGCTTTACCCATTAAATGGTGTTTATCTCAGCCCACAAGTCTTCTTGCTTTTACTCTTTGAATTCTCTCCCTCATCCCACAGTGGAAGAGAGAGCGAGTGGCTGCATGGGGCTTAGCTGCCAACTGGGATTAAACTGTGACAGCACTCAAACAGGTTAAGTCCTCTAAACTCCAAAAATACAGGAAATGCTGATCTGAAGAGTAGGATTAATTTTGTGAGGATCAAGTCCTGACGTCCAAGTTGATCCAAACCCTAATTTTACTGAAGCTATTTTTGAAGGTACAAATAATGAACCTGCTAGCAACACATTCAATATGAAACACTTATATTGGATAATATGTGAAAATAACATGCGCCTGTCCTTTACTCTGTCTCCCACAATCAATTCCACCACCCACTAATGCTGCTATCCAAGTCCTTCAAAGAAGAACAGTACTGTACACATGTGCTTCTTCATCGAAAAGATCAGATGTACTCCCAGCCACATTTTCCAATTCAGCGATAATCCTTCAATATCATTTTTTTTTCCCCCTCCAGATTGACATTGTTGCCATTGCAAACTGCCATTAGTTTAAACCAAGATCACTGGCCAGGTTTTCCTACCCAGATACTATCAAGCAGTGTTAAGAAAACTGGCCTAATTAATTATCATCGGTTCTTCAGAAAACTGAAATGTGTTTGGGTCCTGTCTTATAGACAAACTTTCAAGGCAGTAAGAAATAGCTGCTAGAATGGGCAATTCTATCAGAACTCTCAGAGGCCAACGAGGGATTTGACATGTCACTTGTGAGGTATTTTCAGCTCTGTGCAATGGCAAAGCCCCATAGAACTATAAATGCAGCAGTTAAAACAGGTGGGAGTTACCCCACTGCCATACAACAAGGTCCCTTCCTGACACTGACATTACATTTCTGTTCACTCTTGATCATTTCACAGAAAAGAGCAAAGAATCACCAATGTGTTGGCAGATATAAATACAGATTGGAGAGCAAGGGTTATCCTCAACCTCCTCCACCGGCTGTGGCTGAAGTCTTGAGAAGAAATCCACGGGGCGTTAAGTCTTCAAAGTGAAAGGAGAAGGTTTTCACTAATGGAAGCAAGGGCCTCTCTCAACTCAGCACGGTGACACTCAGAAGTTACAATGAACAAACATACAGTCAGAACTGTGAGCTGTGAACCTGCTAATAGCAAGTGTGAAGTGAAAATAACACTAAGGAATCTATTTTAAGGTTGACAGCTCAACAGAACTTATGAAAGTGTCCGGCAGTGCTGTTAAGAGAAATGGATATGCCCTAAAGGCACTTTTTCTGACTTTTAAACTTAAGAGACTGTGGAAACTTGAGGTTAGACTTCATCTTACACAAAGTTAAGGCTCTTTATGAGCGTGGAGCAATATTTTTGTTTACAACTATCACTCACTCCTCCAACTCACACTCAAAGTGTGAGCAAACTCACACTTTGCACCCCTGTGCTTTTTTCCAGTTCTCTTAAGCACACATCAGGTCTGCTGTAAGCTTGGAGAGAACAAGAATAGCTGAAAACTCCCAACAATGAGTACCTGAAAATAAGGAAGCTCACGAGGGGACAGCATTTAGGTAGAATAAAACATTGGCAATCAGAATATCCAAGTTCGTCTTCCTACCTCCCTCACCGAACTGGCCTCTGCCAGAGCAGGTAATTCCACAGCACAGTGTGGCCACTGACAAAGCAAGATTAATTGCCTTTACTCAGAGTGTACACAAACCTGACCTCCAGCAAATTACATGGCAAAGCTATGTCCACAGTTGCAAGACAAAATGAATCGATAAGATGACAACATGGAAGTTCTTCTGTTGCAGGTGATTATCATGGGACTGCATTTTGAGCAAATATAATGAGCGGTGCATTATTTATTAGTGTGTTTCATGACAAACAAGAGAGGAAAAACATTGATTTAAAAATCCACCCAGTGCAGAGGTGGAAGTTACATCAATCGTTCCTTAAAAATAAAATAAAAGCCGATTCACCTTGCTCCCAAACCCCACAATCACCTTGTATTGTACACACACACATATATATACATAAAATATGATCTGCACTAAGTATTCCATCTCTAAAGTAGGACCTACATGTCCATGTAATGTCTCCTCTCTGTTTCAAACACAGACAGATTGACACAGTGTGCAATGGAAAACTCCCATCAGAAAAATCTATTACTAAGGCACAAAGAATTCTCTTTGGTATTCCATCATGTTTGAAGTTATATTTCTCTATGAGGTGACTAGTGGCTGTCAGCAACAATATCAGTACACTGTCTATCCTCAGACCTTGAAATATGAGATTAAAAGTTGCTCCAGCAAACCAGGCATTTTATTTTCTCTTCTATAAATCAGTATGCATGGACCTGCAACTGTGTATGATACTATTAACACATTCTCTATTCATTTATTTCTGCTTTGGAATATGCCTAATTCATTCCAGAATGCCCAAACCATTCAATGTTCAGCCATTCTTGATTAGTTCAGACACTGGGTTTGGATACCCAGAGGAAAGGCAGAAATGTCAGTTACAAAAGCAGACTGGAAGAGCAATGTTAAATCAGCATGAAAATAGCATCTAATTTCCCCATGTGAAGGGGTAATGGCAAAGCTACATACTTTTTAATTAAAAGTCAGCCTGTCAATATTTTCAGGGTAGTTATGAATATGAAAAATGCCTAAGAAAATGGAATTAAAATGGACAAATTGATGAAAGTCCTGCAGACACACTCCATTTTCCATCTCAGTGTCCTAACATGAGCATTCTGTGAAACTACAGCATATCTATAGTAATGAATACTATAATTTTACTATAGCAATAAATATTCTGCATGCAAGGCATAGATCAAATTAATATATTTATTCCAGATCTTTCAAGCCTATTCGCATAGAACACCTTTTGCTTTAGGATCCTAAATGCTAATGAAACAAAAATAGTTGAGAGCACTCTGTCTGCTGTTCCAAGATAATACTGTATAATAGAGTGAGAGTTTAGGTCAGACTTTATTACAGATTCAATTGTTAGTTGTTCTTGGGGGTAATAGAACGGATCCCATTCAATGTGAATGAATTAGTTATGGTGAAGAAAAATGAAAAAACAATGAAGCGTCTTTTAAACTAAATTTGTAAGAATTGTGTTTTCCTACCACCGTGCTTTGTGTCTTCCCTGAAGAAAGGGTTTTGTACAGCAGATCATGATCAGAAATTTGTTTCTACCTGTATCGCTTTCTGTCAGGGCTTATTGTTGCTACAGCATGGAAAGGTTTAGGCTTTTGGTTTTTTTTTCTAATTTCATAGTCTGAATGAAAGAACTCTGCATATTTGGAATTATTATTTCAGAAATTGCACAAGGTACAGTCTTTGGGGATTATCATCAAGAATCTCCAAACACTGTGTACACATACAGCCCAATCACAGGCATCTCTGATAGTGGTAAAGTTACAGATGTTACAATTTCTACTCTCTAGAAATGTTCAAAGAGACAGGCTGGTTACAGTGTACCAGGAAACATTGGGTAACTGCAGCTGGTGCAAGAATAAAGGACAGAAAGGGGAATTCAGAAGAGACATCATGAAATTATTATGTTCTTCTCCATGCCGTCCTAACAGCATATCGAAACTTTCAAGGGAAGCAACCATCAGCACTGGGAGCCTCAATTTAAAAACCACAAGGAAAAAAAGTATATACTTCAGCCAATTTCGTAAGATATGAATTTATTCCAAAGACTCTTACTAATTTCCCAAATTCAGGCTAATGAGATTGAGGCAGACTTTGAAATGCCGACCAAGCCAAGTTCCATCACATTCAGGGTTTTATAGGGAAGGGAGCAATGCTGCAGAGCAGAAGACAGCTGGCATGAATCAGGAAGAATTTATTCACCTGATATCACGTTCTTCCACCCACCCTATAGGTAGAAAATGGATGGAGATATGAAATATTACATAGATTCAAAGATTCCCCTTTTTTTGAGAAGCATTGACCAATGTTGTGTTAGAGTAGGAGGGGCTGAATTTACTTATGAATAAACACACTGCTGTGTTAACAGGCTGCTGCTGCACTGTTTTCATTTGGTAGCAACAGCCCTGCATTGAAGCTAGAATTTGTAGTGCCCTAGTGTTAAACATTGAAGCTGCAATATCATCCTTCTGGAAATGAGGCTATGCGTTCAACCATACATTATTATGCTAGGAACCACTGACCTGAAAATAAAGAAAATAACTTGCTTGTCTCTGCTTCAGTACAAGCACAGTAGATGCTTTTAGCTGTGGGTATTTGAAGCACCTAGGAAATCTCAATGCATCTCAAAAAACTCCCTCTTTCTTCAGCAAGAGCTGCATAGAATTCTCAATTTTACAGCAAAAAACTGGATGGGTGATAAAAACCCTGCCAGGAGTGTAACTGATAACATTTTAGTTGCAATTCTGCTTTTCCAGCAGAAAAGTAAACTCAGAAATACAAAAGATTCATTGAAAACTGCAGGGTATATTAGTTATAGCTGACTTATTTAGGTTTCCAGGATAATGCAAATAGGTTTCACAGGTAACAATTAGAAATTATGACACCATCTTTTTCACTTGAATTAGATAAAAGTAACACTTGAGAAATATGATAGTACAAAAAGATACAGCCTCAGCACTTCATCAGAACAATCCATACCAGAAACCTACCAAAAGGACTCGAGCGTCAGCTCTTAGGTCTTCTTTCAGCCATTTATTTGCAACACAGGGTTAGATGTTCTCCTTTGAAGTGAAAGGCCAGAGTGCTGCTAGTGCTAAACCCCCAGAAGATTACTAAAGCTCATAACAGAAGTACGAGATCAGCGCTAAAAAAATGGATGAAAGATTCTGGAGAAAGCATACTACTCAAGGAGGAGGGCGGAATCCCTCTAGTTATTTTATACTGAAGAGATTTATTTCTGTGAGCACCAGCATACCTCCTCACCCTTATCATGCTGCTGAAGTTGGGGAGTGCGTGAGGCTCCCCGTGGCAAGATCTGCCCAGTGCCTCAATACGGTTGATGCCCTGCATGAACACCTTTGGGGAGAAATCCATGTAGCCTCGGGCTTCACAGCAAGGTTGTGGCAGGATTATACACAGCACGAACTTCCTGTGAGTTTAGAGAAATTGCCCACAGACAACTTGCACCCAGTCAGAGAAGCAGATGAGAGGTACTTACACACCTCTTCGGTGCTGTAGTAGCCTTTGACAAGCCTTAGGCAGCAACAGCCTTTACCAAAAACCAAAAAAAAGGTAAAGGTACATTTTTCTAACGCTAAAGTCCCGATTACTCAAGTTGTCAAGACATCTATGGTCTCCTTTCTGACCTTTTCTATAAGGGAAACACAGTGGTAATAAGTCATTTGCTTCTATCCCAGAGACAAAGAGGCTGTACAAAGGATGTTATGATGTATGTTAAGACATTCTGGTTGAGAGTTTTATATATAAAACAGCACCCTGCTACTCTCTTTTCCTTCCCTATTCCCTGTGAGTTCTCTGCCTTCTCTCCGGGGGCGGGGGCAGAAATAGCTTTCTAGATGTTTGCCATCTTTCTGGTCATTTCTCCTGTGCTGTTATACAGACTGTGCACTGTCTGTTATTTTCGATGGCGGATGTCAGCACATGTTTCTGCCACAAGGTGCTGTTGTTGAAGGTTTAGTTACTGTGGTGCCAGACCACAGGATAACTAACAGAAGGAGCTGTGCCTGTAAAAAAGCCAAGTGACCGCATCGCTGCCAGGAAGCACAACAGTTGCGAAGTTGCCTGGCTGCTTGTTTCACAATGAGAAACAAACTCTGCTCAGTGACCAAGGCTGGATTGCTTGCTCCCCTGTCACAGTAGCACAAGGCTGGAAAAGACCTTTGAGATCGAGTCCAGCCTATGACCCAACACCAACACCTACTCATCATCTAAACCACGGCACTAAGTGCCTCATCCAATCTCCCTTTAAACACCTCCAGGGACGGTGACTCCACCACCTCCCCGGGCAGCACATTTCAATGGCCAATCACCCTTTCAGTGAAGAATTTTTTCCTAATTTTTTCCTGTCCTCTCATTAGTTTGTAACCTGTGTGCCAGCAGGCTCATTGTGTCCCTAATGACCAGCTACATAGGATGTGTTAAGTTTTGCTATTCTGGCTGTAAGGTCACACAGTACAGAGGAGCCTGGGTGCCCAGTCCTTGCCCATGCGGCAACAGATATTTTTAACTCTGTGAAAGATTGCAAAGATGCACCTGCAGTGTGGGTTGGAAAGCTAACTGAGCATTTTTACCTTCTTCCACAAAAAAAAACCAACAAATGAACCCACTTCAATCTGTTGCATTCAGTGTATTTATTAGGTAGTATAATTTAAACAGATTTCTTGACTCTGTTGAAGAGAAGTCGCTAACAATTATTACAGACCAACAGCACATGGACAGCCATAGGTTCTCTTGTCTACTTTATTGTCTGGGAACTAGCAAATAATGGCCGGGCTGTATACAGTACACACAGCTTCTGACAACTTGTTGCCCTGTTTTAAACTCAGCTCCACTTTCTAGCAGAGAGCTTTCTTAGAACTGATGCTTCTGCTTAGGCAGAAAATGAGACTCCTTTACCAGAGATCCAAGTTTTTCAAGATCACAAAGAAAAGTGCCAGGAACAGGCAAAACTCCATTTTATAGTATCAACTTGCAGAGTTATCTTTGCATTTGAAATGTAACTTCCTAAAGAAAAGACATGCAAAATGCTAACTATAGACAGCAAAGATTTATTAGGACAGACAATATTTTTAAGAATTCCTACAACTATTTCCTTCCTGCACATATTATTTTTAAAGTTATTTCCTACATCCTGTCTAAGTTGTATGGCACTGTTTTTTCCCCAGTTGGAAGAGTTCTTTGTTGCTACCCACATCTATTGGTTTGCTACAAAACAGTATTCTCTTCGATATCACCTGTGCTACTTTTTATTTTTAAACGTTTACAAATAGATTCTTTCCAAATGACACAAGCTATACCTTATATATGAGCTCAGTTATCTTTTTCTTCCTTCTACCTCCAATGGGATGGGAGAACGGCCATCATACTCTTTCCTTGTATCTCCTTTATTAACCAGACACAAGTGTATGACAACTACTAGTAATTAGAGTATGACAATAAAAAGTGAACTTAATTCATCCTTTGGTTCCACCATACACAAGATATTATTCCCACTCCTGACAAGACCTTTCGTTGGCTCCTGATCCTTCAGTCATCTTTCCTCCTCCACCTCAAGCTCCCATGCCATCCCACCTCTGGAACCACAGCAGCTCTTCTCTGCCCTCCATCCAGAGGCACCACCCCTGCTGGCTGTGGTGTCCCCATCAGGAGTGCTGTGGGGACCGAGAGTGGGACAGACTCTGGCCCTACGGCCCTGTCTCGCTTTGCCTTACAGCACCACTCATATATTGCTGCTACACAGTGCCTGCCTAATACTCCACAAGGTACTGTTGTTTCTTCAAACCATTAAACGTGTGTTCAGAGGTGAATTTATACTTTCAAGGCTCCCTGCTGACAACAGGATTTTTGCGGGTTGCGAGTTACAGAACCTATTTGCAGACAATTACTGTGCAGCTGCAGCACAGCAATTACTTTGACAGCTCCTCAATCATCTCCCTCAAAGTAACACTAAATGTATCAAAGTTCAATACCTGTTTGAAGACCATGAAAGAATATAAGAAAAAAAAAATTCAGAACACTATTTGACCACATCTAAGCTCAGTGTGAATTTGTACTCTTGCTTTCCTCAAGAGTAATGTATAATTGAACATTGATTAAGTCAGTGATTAATCTCAAGCAGAAATAGAGTAAATATTTTGAAAGAGGACATAACATAGTCAAAAATGGGTTTAAGCATGTTAGCATGCAGTCATTTTCCAATGACATTTAATTTCAGTTTATTATGCTTTACTTGGATTCACCCTAAACTGTGTAAAAAACTCTTCCTCCTTCTTTCCCTTTTGAAATCCATAGGGTAATCTGGACACTGCATCTATAGATGTAGAAATTTGGAGACGGCTTATTGTAAAGGCATCTTACAAATATATTTTCTCATAAACTAAGATTTTTTTTCAAAAAACCCCCAAGTAAAAATAAATATTTTGCCAGGATTTTGAACCTTAAATTATTATGGATGTACCAAGCAACAATAATAGATGAAAGAGGATTCACCAATCAAAATGAGGATGATAAAAAGATGTCCCTCAAAAAAGCAAGTTTTATCCAAGGAGATATAAGAAATGTGTAAGAAAGTTCAGAGTAAAAAATACCTAACCTTGCCTGTACAGAGCACTGATTGTTTTGCAATTTAGGAAAGAATTTATTTATCACATGCAGACAGATGCCTCCTAAAGCCATGTCACAGTGAACAAAGTGGATGAAGCCTGTGTATCAAAAGTAATGGAAGCAGCATTTCATCACAGGTCTTAACATAGGCAAGGTTTACACTCCAGTGTCAATTCCTCAACAAATGTCTGCAGGAGACTATTCTGAGCTGAGAAAAGAGAACACAGTATTCTGTGAGAATTTGATCGTACCTCCACAAAGAAAAGCAGCATAAACACATCTTAGATTCCTAAAGGATGGGATATAAATACTTTTTTTTCATAGCACCCTGTCACCTTACCAGTGTTATTGAGAAGTCTTCCCAATTACAATTGTTTTGTAAATGCCAACACATCCTCTGTTCCTCCTCTCCAGTCCCTGTGTGCATGTAACATGCACCCTGTCTCCCAGGCTGTAGCAAACACCGGCATCTGTTCAGCCACTCTCCAGGACAAACACCCTGAACTCTCACAGAGCTGCTGGGTTGAGCAGCTCTTTAGAGTGAATGACATAATGATTTGCAGCTGAAAGGATCCCTTTGAAACAAATTGTTCTTTGCAGAGTCAAAATAGTCTAAACAGCCCATTTATGCTGGTACAACTCATCTGGAAAAGCAGAGATAATACAAAAGTTCCCACTACTCTCCCATGAATTGCTTGAGCTATTGACGTCCTGGACATGACAAAAAAAATGGACTGCACAATTTTAGGTGTTAGAATTGCATATATTAAAATATTTTCTTTTTAATCACAGGAAGAACTTGGGAGAAAAATTGAGAGATGAAAGCAGATGTCTTCATTAATTTTCTTTCTAGGGCGTGTAATTCCCCATCAAACACGCCTAGATAATGCCCTGCATCCGGGAGCACCAAGACACATACTGAGCTTTGTAGTTGATGTAAGCAGAGAGCAGGGTGGTTTGTATCTAGGACAAATTACTTAGCAATGTTTTAAATAACATTTTTAAACCTTCAATAAAGCAAAAACTAGGCTTTATCTGTTAAAAGCCTGTTTAGATCTAAAACTTCCAGAAAACCGAAGCCTGTTTTAAATTTAACAAAGCAATTGTGAAGGTCCTTCCTCTGAATACCTTATAGTAAGTAAGTGCATTAAATTTCAGGCCCTCCATTGCTTTCCTCCAACGGAAGAAACACTGGATTGAATGAATCATGCTAGCTGGTTCCAGGGCAGCATTGTCCAGGATCTAAAGGTGCACAGCTCAGTCAGCCCTACAAGCAGAGCTACTACATCCTATCCTTCCTGGCTAGCTCACTGATAGCAACGCAGAGTGAAGAATTGCTGTTGTCATCAGTAGGGGTTAAAACGTACACTGGCTAAAGCCCTAAAGAATTGTCTCTTCTCACACGCATAGCTTTTAGCCAATACTTTCAAATATAAAACCAGAACACTACAGATAAATCTCATACACCTCTCCGTTATATTCCATACAACTAGACTGAATGTACACAGGTAAATACACTTCCAAGACTTTTAATCATAAAATGAAAGCTTTCATATGCAGTTCTTGAATATAAGAGTTAATGAATAATAAATACTCCATGAAAGAGTTCAATAAAATATTCAAAGGCAAAAGGAAAAGCTACAATTCCAAACCAGGTAGTGAAGCCTAAATAGCTGAAATAACCTCTCCCTGTTATCCACTCTAAGTGCCTGGTTACTGTAGGAAATTAATAGTACAGCTTTTTCAGTGATGCCCTAAAAAAGCCAGAAGTAAGCACTACAGCCCGGACCACAGATGAGAGAAATCAATTTAAGCCTTACAGTAATTATTTTTAATGAAATAGATTATTTGTATAAGGACACTTATGGCCCGAAACCATTTTCTGTTCTGCCCAAAATAGCAAGGCAGTATGGTGCGTGATAACATCCCAAAGTGACATTATAGGCCAAGTATGTTTTTTAATTTAGAGAAATTAGTCAAGCTTTTCACAAACCATTCCCCATTATTAAGTTACAACTAACAGCCCTGTATAATGTTCTGATATAAGTACAGGCACTTGTATAAAGTACTAGTACTTATTTATCTGCTAACAAAAATCTAATGGTAACAGCATGTCTCTGCTTCCACTTTTCAGTCAGTTCAAGTACCTTTTCAAACAGAACTATTGCCTTCTCCTTTCACGGAAATTAGCACTGACAGTACAGGACTTGCTGCAGTGATCATGCAGCACCTGCACTTGTACCTCAGGCAATGATCCAGCACGCACTTAAAACAGCAGTGACTCTTTGTTTGGCATAAGCCTGAAACTGGTATATTTGTATATTTAGTTGCTTGCAGACTTTATCTTTGCTGCAGTTATTTTTAAGCACTATTAGCTGCAGAAGCCATAGCAAATCAGCTAACCGGTTCAGTCCTCTGTTCACCCTACCCAATTTCAGGCATCTGAAGTGTTAATACAGTCACCATCTTTGCATAGAGGAGATGCCCAAAGACAAGCTTAACCCAAAAATTCTTTAGTAAGTGCTCAGCTTTGTAATTTATGATTTCTTTTAACACACTCTCTCTGCACTTAAATATTTTCTTTAATAAAGCATTGAAGCTATTATTTTCTACAGCAGTTCCATCATTCACAGTTAGAACTTACTGCATCACTGAAACGTGCACGTTTGGAAAGTGCTTGAAGTCTGTACTCCAGCAAAATACAGGTGCAAAGTGCCCTAAAGAGGGTACACCCATGCCTTAAGCTCAGACCGCAATCTGCTTTGCTTCTAACAAACTTCTGAGAAAAATATAACTGTTTCAGCAAAGAAACGGAAGACAGACGACTTCTGCATTGATTCACCCACTGGAGTGATACTGCCAGTTTCATCACTGCCAGACTGTAGAGATTACGTAACCACAGGTCTTGTGTTGTGACTTGGCACTTATCCAGCACCTCCTCATCCTGTTAGAAAAAGATGCAATCTGAAAACAAGTGATGTTGGATGTACTGGGTTGAGTTAGGCTGCATTGTGGTAAACTCTTAATTCTGAGGCCTTGCTCGCACAAGAAAGTTACAGAGTGTTTATACTGTGGTTTAAATTAGTCACACCCAATCTAGTTAAATCAGTGGAAATAATTTCAAGGATACTAATTTCATTACTACAGATTGTCTCATTGCAGCACAGCTATTAGAGATACTCATGGTTAAGCACTAAAAGCTGCTTAAGATTTTAAGAATTATTTTCAGCGTGATTTGGGCCATTTGAAAATTCCGTTCCTGTAGGTTCCCCTTTTTCTGCCATTTTCTCCACAGTTGCTTGCCTCTTTCTCAGTAATATCACTTCACTGTTTTAGTTTTCACCATATTTCTTGGTTTGTACTTGGTTCTGAGTTTTTTTGGTTTTATTATTTTCAGACTCATTGTACTGAACCCAACAAAGGTTAAAAGGAGTACTGGGTACACCCTTCCTTATACCAGTGCCTTTGCAATGATCAGAGCGTATTGTGTCAGGATTTTTTTCTCTCCTTATTCCTTCATTCTGTGAATGAAGAGACAACGTCTGCCTGATCACATCAGTGTACATCACACTCTGCTAATGCTAATATTACTGCAGATTTCCATCAGCATCAAAGAACTTCGCTTTCGATTCTTTCATACGCTTCCCAGAATCCTATTTTTGGTGATAGCAACTGTATTATTCACAATGTTCCCTCAGGAGTATTACAAGGTATATCCAGCCTTTAATAAAAGACAAAAAGCAGCTGGAGTACTGCGTTCAGTTCTGGAGTCCTCAGCACAGGAAGGACATGGATCTGTTAGAGTGAGTCCAGAAGCCACGACGATGATCAGAGGGCTGGAGCACCTTGCATACAAGGACAGGCTGAGAAAGTTGGGGTTGTTCAGCCTGGAGAAGAGAAGGCTCTGGGGAGACTTTAGAGCAGCCTTCCAGCACTGGAAGAGGGCCTACAGGAAAGATGGGGAGGGGCTTTTTGTCAGGAGCACAGCGATAGGATGAGGGCTAATGGTTTTAAGCTGAAAGAGGAGAGATTTAGATTAGATGTTAGGAAGAAAATTTTCATTATGTGCATGGTGAGGCACTGGAACAAGTTGCCCAGAGAAGCTGTGGATCCCTTGAGGTGTTGAAGACCAGGCTGGATGCGGCTTTGAGCAACCTGATCTCAGAGGGGTTGGAACTGGATAATCTTTAAGGTCCCTTCCAGCCCAAACCATTCTACGATTCTATAAAAAAGTACATAGCGTATTGTCTATTATAAGAAATTCATAATGCCTTAGTCTTTTAAATTTTTTCTATTTGCATGTTTACCTTATTGAAGTGGAGCCCAAATCTACTTTTAACACTCATACGTATGTCCAGCTGAATTGTTTACAAAGGTGAGTTCCTCTCTGGAAGCAGAAACACATGTTTCAAGGCCACCTGAGTAGTGCCCAAGGCTTTCAAGTAATATCGAAAAAGACCTGCCTCTGTTTACCTTCCTTGTGTTGTTGGCTTTGTAGGGCTCATGCAGGACGGCAGCTGCCTGTCTCCCACCACTGCCAGAAGTTGTTAGAGAATGAGGGCCAGAGCTCAGCACTGATAAAGGCAGGAAACGCATGCTTGTATCACAAACATCTTCTGTCACTAGGCAAAGGGTTAAATGACTTACCCAATTGAAGTCTTCTTAGACAACCTTAACCAGAACGAAGTACTCCCCAGGAGCCAAGAAAGCATTTTCCACAACTGCAGTACATACACAGAGGATATGTGCTTTACAAAAGATGGCAAGAAAGAAGCAGCACAGTAACAGGTCTGACTAAAGGAGTGAGCATAACAGAGCAGGTCTGACATCACACAGAGGTGTGAAACAGGTCTAAAACTGTAACATGGAACAATTCAAGATTAAAGGAATTCAAGAATAACACACTGGACAGGATCAGAAATTGGGAAGTGAGCAAATTGCATCTTTCTCCAGTATTAGACAGGATTGTGCACATTTCTTATCCTCAAAGAATTTCATTCCAGAATATGCAGGAAAAGTGGAATCCAAACCATCTGGAGACACTGGGAATTGAAGGGAAATATATAAATGTAAGTTATTTCCCCTGTTAAGGGAGTTACTCTTATCAACTTGGGGAAATAATCATATCCGTTGCACTTGATTTCCTTAAGCATCTTCAGATTCTCTGGCAGAAAGACGGCATCAAGAAAGAGGGCAGCACAATAAAGTTGGTGATCTAGAAGAAATGGGATCACTTTCAAAAGCACTCCAGTGAGAGCTTTAAGCTCTTCTACTTTATATCCAAAAAGTATACTAAAGTTGGTAAAAAGGTGATTAAATATATAGTATACTGATTTTGTTCCCTGTCTGACAAATTATGTCTTCTGTTGGGCTGTAATGAAATCTGAATTTAAATGACAGACTTCATTCATGCTGCCAAGATCCTAATGAGCTGAATTCCCAGCTTTCTGAATGAGCTAAGAGATTCCTTTCCCACAGAAAATGCTGGGGAGTGGGGGGACAGCAGAGACGGCACAGCAGTGTCAGCATGAACTGCAGCACTAGCCAGGGAATTCAGAAGGCAGTGGAAAAGGAACATTGTTTCCCTCACAAAAGAAGTGTTATGATGACAGAAGAGACACCACTGAGGGTTAGACATCCTCACACCAAATGCACAGTGCTCCATTCATTCCTCTTGTAGAAATTAATTACTTTCGCCCAAACAAAAAACAAAAACTGGATTCCCTACAAGAAAAGATTACTGTATGTCAAAGCCCACATCACTGTACTACTGAGGTATCAAAAGGGACATACCTTTGATTTTGTTGATGGGTTGCAGAAACATTTAACTTCTTCCTATACGAAACGGTAAACAGGACTTTGCTTCCACACATACACACGTCTATGTATGCTGTGTTACCTCAGCTTCACAGAAAACTGGCCAAATCCTACAGGAAATGGAAAGATCTGTCACTTTTATGGTAAAATCTATTCTTCGTCGAGCTGTCCTTCAACTGTATAAAATACAGCCTGAGAAAAAAAGAGTGAAGGAGTAATATCCCTAGAAATTAGAAATGAAAGAGGTCTCCTGTCTTGCTGGGTTTATACATTGACTCTTCAATAAGCTGGACTATGGTCTTCCTACATCCACAAACCTTATCTACCACTCACTGCTTCCGTAAAACTGGGCACAGTGGTTTTAGATCCGCAGGGATTCTTACATTAAAGCTTGATTCCAGGGATATCCTGAGTTGTATCTATGTTACATTCTTTGGAGAAGGCCAGTATACAGACTGAACAGATAAAAGCAATGACTGTAGTAGGCATTGGCTAAAATATTAGCTAAGATATGGCTAAGATAAACTCCACGAGTTTATCACACCTTAGCCGGACATTTGTTACAGTTTCAAACAGGAACTGCCTTACTTCAACTCTACTAGGCAATTTGGGAGGAAAGATACTGAAAACAAACTGTGGACATGTCCTAACACCACTGCAGAGGGTGAAAGGGAGGCAGTGATAGCTGTTGCTATGCCTACCCTAGAAGCTCCTGAAACAAGAGATGCCCATAAATATGAAGGAGCTACCATCTTCCTGCTTTCCTAATGTTCAGTAAGTCATTTCCAACAGAGCCTACAGGCCAGAAACAATAAATCCTCTAGGATTTATTTTGCAGACAGACATCTCTGGCTTATAAAAAGCTTTCTATACCACATAACTTACAGAGAGAAATGAATTAACTCATATCAGCATTAAATTATAGGCTGTGGCAGTACTGTAACTTCTGCTGGAAAACCTGCATTGTGCAGTTCAGCTGCTAATCAGATCTTCAGTTTAATAAAATTGTTTGCATTTCATGTTAATCACATTTGCAATTTGCTGCTGACAGAGTTTCTAATTGCTGTCAATAAGAGCTTTCAGGACACTGGGGAACTGCACATTTAGTTCTTGATCTGATCCTACTTTGTGCTCCATCATAAAATGGACTGCTTAAATAATTATTTTTAAATCATTCTGTGACTATTCAGCTAGAGTTCTATATTACAGGACACAGGGACTGGACACCCTTTGAATATTAATGCAAGACCAAGAACTCTATTTACTAGCAAAAACATTTATAGAAAGTGAATTTCAAAGCAATTGCACCACGCTGACAATTTGTGTGTTATCGTCTAAATCACTGAAGCATCACCACAAGATTCTCAATTAAGCACTAGTGCCTAAATGCAGAGATTGTGACTGAAAATTTGGAGAAACAGCTTGGAGCTATTTCAAGATTGCAGGAATTTTGAATGTATACAAATTCATAAAAGTAAATAAAAAATCATTAATTCTGTGCAAAACCTCACTAAATTTGGAACAGTTTTCTCAAATCTTTGAATTTGTAACCTCTCAGAACTGTGGCTTGAGTTTTTCCCTTACACAAGAATTGTGTGATGAATACGGTGCATTTGAATTCAGAAGTGTTTCTTACACCCTGTGCTTGAAATTGTATGACAAAAGCAGAAATTAGTCATGGAATGCTACTAAGTGTTTGCTCAAAATACCAAACTTATCCATGCTTTCCTTACTAAACCTGGTGATACTTCATGCGCTCACAGAAAATTTCTGAACAAATTAGAATTTATTTATGCTAAAGCCTTAAATTTTGCTATTAAGATATTGAACGTCCTATGACTATGTCAAAATATTTTTTGTTCCTCATATTTGCAAAGGTACCACTCCCTCCCTTTCTCAAAATACAGATATTAATTTTGTCCTCAGCTGTATCCATTCAGTTTCCACACATTATAGCTGCAGTCAGAACTGCACAGGCCTTGTTTTGCTCCATTTAAATCAATGCTGTAACAGCAATTTAGTGCACTGAAACAGGCCCTCAATCTTTGCTACCTATTGAAGAGAGAGGCTAGGAAATGGGGTCTTGCAGCTCCCGGCTAACTGTCCTTGCATAAGCTCCTGCATGACTGCGCAGGTCTTCAACTTGATGCTATAATGGCAAGAGCATTAGCAAAGAGATGGTAGAGACAACCTGCCTCAGAATTTCTTCAAAATATTTTGGAAAAAATTACTGAAGAACTCATATTCCCTGCACTTTGCTGTTTTACATACTTAGGTATCATCCAACGATGATGCTTGTGGAGTACTTTTTTTATTTTGCTGTGGAAGAAGCTTTCGAAAGCCTCTTACTAAGTATGTGTGACATTGACAGAGCTTCCTCTCTCTCTCCTTTAATTCTGTTTTATTCTGACAAAGTACTTTCAGTGCCTGTCAGGAGAAAAGTCCTCACACACTGAAACCTACCAAAATACATAGAACATTGCTAATACAATCTGAAAGAGATAAAAAAAAATCTTGTGAGCACAGACATTATTACACTACACTAGTTGCTGGTTTCTCATGCATTAGAAGTTACTTCATTGCCATAGAACTTCTCAGTATTCCTTCTCTTGAGAAACAAGCCAAATCTACAATTACAGCCAATATCAGACTTGCCAATAGAAAGATGCAGCTAAACACACTGTCCTTCCTTCAGCATCCCTTTAACGGTGAAGATCTATGTAGCGCACCAGGATAGGTCCAGCGTGACAGTGCCACCTGAAATGATTCTATACCTCGAGTTTCACCACAGTGGCTGCAAATTATAACCTGGAGTAAAGAAAGGACTACTGCTTTTCCTAAGGTACCACTTACTGCGTTTTTGAATGATCATCATTTATTTAAACAAAGTTAAAGGCAGAGCAAATAAAGCCGATTAATTTTGAAGTTCCTGAGAAGTATACTGTGAAAAACTCTCAAGTCATTGGCGTAAGAACTCTATTTTAATGTGTGGTATAAAGAAACTGATATCAGACAGGAAGGTCCTGGAGAAAATTACAGCTGGAGGATGAGAGATGAGAATCTTTAAGGTCCTAAGGACACAAAAAGCTATAAAAATGGGAGCATTTGAAAAATCCTTTGAGTTCATTGTGTAAATGCCACCAGTTGTGTGACCACTTACTGACACTTTAGTAAGTTTCTGCTACAAACCCACAACTTCTGAACAGGAGTTATTACAGAGGAATTTTCTGTGAAGTCCTGAAATATCCAGTCAGACAAGAGTTGACAGGGGCTGATCCAGTGCAAGACCACTATTTTCATCTGCCTGTACTATGTAAGGTGAATCCATTCCCTTATCTCCATTTCCCCTTCTTTATCATGAAAAAGTTAAAGAAGGTGATCACTTAAGGGCACTTCTCAAAGACAAGCTAACTCCTCTTTGGATTTACGCCAGTTTTTTTGCAAAGCAGTAATGTGGCACAGTGATAAGAAAAGGCAGAATAAAGTATAGCTGACATTCTGCTAGAAATTATGGGGATGGGTCTTCCTAACATTGGACATCTCTCACATGTTCATTTGGTCATGCAGCATTAACCATTGACATGTGAAAGTGGGAGGGGTGCAGAGCCAAACTCCTGCAAATCTTTTGGCAGGGTAGCATTAATTTAAGAGGAATGATCTCTTCTTGTGTACACAGACCTTTAGCTTAACAATAGTTCAGCTTCAGTTAGGGAAGCAGATAGGGGAGATCACAGTTAAGAGCTCAGTTAACTTAAACCCTGCTAAAAATACACAGCACAAAAACTTTTGGAAGCTCTCTGGTTTCAAGTTCCATCTCGCTCTGCCTTACCACTGGCTGAAGGCACCAAAAAGAGAAGACTCCTGGTTCTTACTAGCATCCATGTAGCACACAACACTCTTGGTTTGGAAATGCTAGCTATGCAGCTCTGCTGTTCCCCGCCTCTGCCTATCAAGACAGTTTTGATAGACTACTGAACACCTGGCCAGTCTTTCTGTCTTCTGTCCCTTCCCACACACACTGTTACAGTATCTGCTTTCACAGTAACCAGAATAAGCAGAGTGCTCCCTTGTAATGAAAATAAAATTTTGGTCTATCCATCCAGCTATTGCTAAACCATTTTCCTTTAAGCATCTGAAGAAATTTCAGCAGCACAGTGCATTTGTACTGTATACAGTTTATTTTTCGTTTACTCTTGTGCCTTTGTTTTGCCTACAGCTGTCTGATCACACCACAGATGGCATGAAATTCATTGAGTATTCAGAAAAGCTTCTTTCCTCTGGGATGACAAAAGCCTCATTTCCAGTGCAAGTTTAATGCAGTCTGTGGTCTGAAGAAGAGTTGTGTGCATTTCCTTGCACATCCATAAAGACTGCAGCCAAAAGTCTGTACTCAAAATCCAGAACACGACCAAGGATGTTTGTCTCGCTGTTTCCCACTTGGGTTCTGTGTTTTAAAAATGAGCCATAGCAGTACATAAATGGCATACATGTTTGCAGCCTTTCTGGGAGCTGAATGGTACCTTGTGGGCATTTGCTGTGTTTGCCCTATGGCTTGTGCAATATTACCATAGAGGCATAGAATCTTCTGAAATGGACGGAAAATCACCGTATCAAAGGGTTTCTCTAGGCTAATTTTCCACCTGACAACAACTATCAGCCACTTCCTTTGCTGTCGTAGATGCACACTGACACTACTGGACACATGCCAGGGACATTCATGAATCATAGAATCACTTAGGTTGAAAAAGACCCTTAAGATCATCAAGTCCAAACGAAGAAGCTTAGATGCGCTGTGAGATGTACAAATGTCTCTCAGTCTAAACTCTCCCCTCTGGTCAAATCATAAAATCTTCGAAATTCAGGCGGAAGAAAAGTAAAAAAGAAAGGATTTTCTCCCTACATATGACACCTCCAGAAATTCATTAGTCCCTCTTCTGGAGAAAAATAAAGAAAATATAATTCACTGTGATCACCAGGAAGCACCAGTCATTAATCTTGGATGTTCTATACAGCTGTATGTTTATATGTACGTACACAAGGACAGTGTAGCCGACTCTCAGTTTGGTTGTGCTAACACAGCATGTACGTATGCTAACGTAACAACACCAAGGGGCAGCTACACTGTCAGGGCACAGATATGCCAGTTACATGGTAATTAATTCGTGTTTCCAGTACTAGGTCACCCATAGAAATACAGATGTGAAATGGAATATATTTCTCTCTTTACTTGGCTCCAGTGTGTGGACACTAAAGACACAAGTGGCTGACATTCAGGGCTTACTTGGGACATGGATCTCAAAGTACAATATCACAGTACATACTACAGCTCAAGCCAAACGCTCTGTAGTTCACTCCACAATGCAAAATCTCAGCTTTATAGCTACAAGTGTAAGAAGTTGCTTTCTTAAAAAAACAAACCAAAAAAACCCACCCACCCCAAGCCCCCCAAAACCATCAAAACCAAAATCCCCCACAGAAATTTGAATATCACGTGCCCACAGACAGGCTTAGGTCTGTAGTTAGAGCAGAAAATAGGTTCTGTTGATGCATAAGTATTAAGGACTCTCAGTTTCCACTACAGCTGCTTAGTTTCCGCTGTGTACTTAATAGAGAAATGGTATTTGTTTGAGGCTTGGAGGGTTCATACTGCAAACATTAGTTTGATTCTCTGGCCCCACTATCTCCAAATACATGGGCAACACATGAATTTTTATGTAAAAATCCCAAATGTTAAAATATGTAACAAAAGATGTAACATGATTCTATCACATTTTGAAGATAAATACAGGATCTGTTAGTCAAGAAGTACAATATTAAGTGAAGAAGTTCCTGAAATAATTTGAAGCTCCAGCTCTAAACATTACTTAATTTTTATTCTGTCAAGATATCCAAGCCAAAACAGATCACTGGAGTCCCTGTGACTTCAAGTATTAGTCATAGCTTTATTCAGGGAAATCACGTCTTTGATCTCTGCATGTGAGATGACCATGCTGCGCAACCGTTTTTTCTGATAAAGTGATGGTGGGTGGGTGTTACAATAGCAAATGAAAACTGCATGAAATGAAGGAAATAGCTCTATGAATCTTTTATTCTCTGCTATTGAGTCAGAAAATGGTTTTCCTTTTGATACTTCCTACCAATTAGGGGATAATGGTTAAGGACTTATTCCAAGGTATGTTAATATTGTAGAGTAAGGCAAGTGCGTTATTAAACTTGCAATGAGATTTACCTCGCACACAATCCTAACACAGCAAGCACTAACTTTGCTCAGGTGGCAGCCTGAGATATTTCCCTTCATGTGAGAGAATGAATAATGATGCTTGTTAGAATCCTGACTGCCTTTAGACCACAAAAGATTAAGCAACAGCAGGGAAGAAGATGTGTTTGCATACTCCGTTCTCTGCTAATATCCTGCCATTAGGCAACAGACTAGCAGTAACTCTTTGGCAAGATGAGGATACATTAGGATTTAATGAGGATCAGCAACTGTAAATGGCACAACCGTTACTGCAGAAGTGATACTAATATGTTTAGAGAAGAATCTTTCTTTTAATGTGAGACTCTGGAAACTTCTACCCAAGCAACTAGAAATTTTTGAATATGAGCATTTTCTAATCCAAAGGTTTCCCAAATGCCTCTGGTTGGGCAGAAGGAATGACTTCCCCAGTACACCCACTGTGGAAGTGCAACCAATCTGCCCAGCATCTCAGGTTCATTACTGTGAACGTGAGAGGGACTTGCAGTCTCTAGCTCTTTTTATGAAATCGACATCTGCACGTGGATTTAGTGTTAATTGGCAAGACTGGAAATTGACTCACATCACTTTTTTTTCTGCTGCTGGAGCATAATATATCAGTTTCATATAAGGTGCACGGGAAATGCAGATCATCAGCAATTGTATTTAGACACCCTTTATTCGGGTATAAGTAAGGGCTGGGGTAAATTCAAATTTCAGAGGAAATCTGATTAGTATCCTGGTGCCATTCATTTGGTAACAGCAACCTCTCAGTAATCCAGCACTGGCACAAGGTCAGATTTAGTTTTGTCTGAGGACTGACACCTTTGGAAACCATTTTAGCTTGTAAAGCCTAAACTGAGTATGCAAGTGGTATAAATTATCTCTTTTCAGAAAAAAATCTACCTCAAAACAAGCATAAGGACACTTTTAGGTATTCTTACATACATTAACTTGAATTTTCATTCCTTCTAGACATGACAGCTGCAGAATATAAATTTATTTTATAATTCAGTTCCATCAGTCAGTCTGTGCCTGGTCTTCATTAAGGAATCATCACTCAGAACAGATTTCAGAGCTCAGTAAGATTTAGAATTTCTCACAGAGCTGTTCAATAGTTTATATCACAAGGGCTTGATCTATCTCCTCCATCTCTCCCCTGCCCCCTTACACTATGTAGGAAAAAGTTTATTCCAAAATCTTATAGTTTCCAACTTGGTTTCCTATAAGCCAAGTTAACATAAAATTAATAGTACGAAATGCACAAGAATTTTGTTATATCTTTTCATAATTACATAAAAAGTTTTTCCTCTGAAATTACTCATGTAAGTGTATCTCCAGGGAGAAAAGGTTTTGCAATCAAAATTCTCTCTTACAGGGTAAAAATTTAAATCTTGCTAAATTATTCAAATTACATGTTATTCATCTTTCTCTGAACAGTAGGCCAGTAAGTGCTGCACTGCATTAAGACATTCATTATTACAGATTGGTCTAAGATTAATGGTAAAAAAAATCAACTATTACTAGTCAGTGTAACAGGAATCAGACTACTAGATTTTCTTACTATAATACCACAGTTTTCTTCAGGTGAATGCCACAACCTCCACGTGCAATACCCCAATTTAATTTTCAAGCCAGAGAAGAAAAATTGAGCAGTAATATTAATAGTTTCTTAGGCAAAAGACATTACAGACTGAGTATTTAGCTGGACCCGTTAGAAGCCTTTAACATACAGTGAGTTCCTCCCAGGATTTCCCTCTACCTGCAATAACTCAATTTTCCTTCAGTCAGACCAAAAAAATCTAGAAAGTTTTCTTCTTCAGTTGTGTAATCATAATCAGGAGCCTCATTTCCATACTATAACACTGCTGGGTTTTTTGTCCCTCATGCCTGCTGCCATCCCTGCTTCAGCCTTCGGCTTTATCCCAGCTGCTGCAGCAGCCAGGAGCACTTGGAGAGCTGCATGATTCTTGCTCCTCTTTGTGCACATGGTTCATGATGAAGAGAGTAAGCAGATAACTGAACCATTCAAATTATGCACAATTACTTTGATTTCTAACCCCTCTCCCCACATTGTGCTTTGAAGGCATGACAGCCACCGAGCTCACCTTGAATACAACATAATTTTTCTTCTAAAACCATTCTTGATCTTTATGCAGAAAACCTCTAGCAGCTGCCCTTCCCCAACAGCTTTTGAAGGGAAGATGAGAAAGCAGTAAATAAATTTCTGATGATCTATTTATGATGAACATTTAAAAGAGACTGGCAGCACTGGTCTCAAGGCACTCACTTCACACTTCTATATTAAAGATGCCTAATATTATTCTGAGTAATTTATGAATTGTGCAATGCCAATATACAATCACCTCTAGTGTGCACGGAGAGCTATTAGACTGGTTACACTCTTAAATTATTTAATCCATTTTGCATTTTCTAAACCAGATTTTTCTGCGAAATAACAAATTGCTACAGTGAAAAAACCTGCAGTTATAGCAGTAAAACGTTTTATGATCTGTATGATAACTGTGAGGTTCACCACAGAGTACCATCCCTTGTGTGCAGGTGAGGCAACAGGAGCCCATGGGTTCGAAAGGTGACAGTAACTCAAAAACCCATAAACCACTCATTCCCTACAAACCACAAGCCCTCATAACACTCCTTTTCATGTTTGCCACCTAATCATTGCTTACATAGCTGGAAGCTAAGTATATTTTAATTTGTAAAAGCTTTTAGGTCCTTACATACATTATGTTAATGAGGGACAAGATAAGAAATGGAATAAAATTTTTAGAAAATGCTAGATATATTGTATCATCTTGCTATGAGATTGCTGGATATAAATCAAGGCCATTCTTAGATTATTTGCAGCATGTTTTTTTCCTTGAAAAAATGCTCAGTGTTGTGTGATTTACTGTCTGCATTATTGACTCAATGAAACCACAAACTGCCATCTGTTACGACTCACATTACATTCCTGAGGATGCTTGAGTAATTGAGCCTGATAGAGGTGTTGTCAACACTGGAGAAAAGTATAGCTTGAGCTCTGGTTAGAATAGTACATGTTACTGAAGTTTCAGATAGAATGTCTGAAAGCAGAGCCTTCTGCAAAGGAACTTCTAACTCTTTTCAGAATCAGGATTTTTATTTCTGGAGGATTTGGCAGGGCTTTACTATACTCTGATGTTTATCTAGTTAAGACTTTTCACAATATTTGATATTCTTAGTACGTCCTTCTGCATTACATACACATTCCAAAACATTTCTTCTTAAGGCACTGATACAAAGGCTGAAAAATAACTTTCTGTCCTTGGTTTTTGGTTAGAAGGTCATTTTGAGTATTTTTTTTTTCTTTCATGTCCTGCATAAAGACGGTGGATATCTATGGGTCCTGTAGTCTTTGCAGTAACTCCAGAATGTTGATGCAAATATAGGAAGAAGCAACAAACTCAGGGGTCAGAAATATCTTAAAAGTGCTAAGAATGAAGACCAGAACTTTGCTGGTTTTATTTTGGATATGGTGATGATACACTGCGTATGGCACTGGATGCAAGTTCAGGACAGCAAAAGTATGCAGGACAGAGAATAAAAAAATAATGAGTCTTCTGGTTGAATAGACAATCCTACTACTGCCCTGGGCAGGGAGTGTGACTGCAGCACACATGTCAGCCTGGGCTTGCAGGGTACTGCATGCCTGAGCTACTCCCTGTACCATTTACTATTTATCTTCAAGAATAAGATTTTGGCAATAATTGTTCTAAGAATCGTTGAGTACAGAAAACCAGTCTCGGCAAACGGAGCAAGGACATTAAAATGGGATGAGGAAAAGCAATTACAGTTTAAATTAAAAATTATTGCAATCAGTTCAAGATATTTAGGAAGAAACCAAGAAAATTGTTATACCCAGTCTGAAATGCGTGTTTCAAAACACAACAGAAACATAAGAATTTTATTCAAAGGAAAACATTAAATGCTTTTTTTTGTTGACTTTACATTTTCCTCTACAGAATAGCGGATTAAAAGAAACAAGTGAAGTATGTTCTCCTCCACAGCACAAGTTGGCTGAAGTAGCATTGGCTGTATATGGATGCTGCCTAACATAGTTGTACCACAGTTTAGCTTAGCTTTTGGTGGAGATGGAGGACAGACCAGAAAAATGAAGAATATCCTTCAAGTACCTGTGCATTTACGCTGTTATATGTAATTATCTCAGGAGAATGTGAGCACATGCGCTTTATATAAAGGAGACTCAAATGCTCAGCAGCAGAGCTATTACTGGTAGTCACACACTTAATGTAAAAGTAGAAGATGTCTAATACTGAGTTTTTCAACATGATTTGACCTGCTGCATTCCTACAAAGGTTTATTCACTCAATTAAAGCAATACTAAATAGTTGGTTATTTATTTCAAGGTGTGAGTGCGAATGTTATCTTGCTCAAAAGAGGAAGTGTATTTCCCTATCCTTTGCTCTTCCTTTGTGAGATATCGCTGTCTGCTTTACATCATCTGAAATTAGCTGTCACTTGGGAGCCATAAAGAGCTATCCATTACTTTTTCTCTCTTGTATTAAATGAGCTGTGGTTCTTCATATTAGCTGAGGAGTAAGTTTATATCAGTGTACTTGTTTCAAGATGGTTCATATTTATACCTCATGAACAATAACATGGTTATGACAGTTTGGATGCAAAAATCTTCTTAAGAACACCATCACAGTTAACTTTTCTGAAGTAATACATATGATGATGGATCTACATGCACCATTTAAAAAATGGAGACCTCATATAAATGAAAATGTACTTTTAAAATTTTGTTGCTGGAAAAATGTTGAAAATCTACACAGAAGTGCTTTTGCACTTTAGATATAATACAGAGCATTTAATTTTCCTTCCACATCTGGAAAAATTAGACCCATAAATGAAGTTTCAACAAGCTAAGCAGATCTTTAGTGACCTTTAGAAACAAGCTGGCAAGTTGTTTAAAAGCATTAATTATCCATGGTCACACCATAAATAGAATGGGAGAGATGAAGAAACTGTCCCTTTAGGCACTGACTGGAAAACAGAGTGCAGGGATGATGTTATTCTCCACAGACAGGAAACTACACAGTGATAGTACCAAAAATATATTTCACACTTTCTCCTTGGTTTAAGAGACTCCAGACTTCTTGGTAGCATGGCAAAAATAGAACAAATATACTGATTCTACTGCCTAATCCCCTCTGGTGCTAAACTTCTGATTCCTGTACAAAGCGGAGCCAGGCAACTTCTGGGCACCTTCTGCAAACTGAACACTTTCTTATCAGGTTCTATGGAGCAGAAAATACATATCCATTCTGCTGGCTGGGACATTTTGAGCAGTGTATGAGGAAAGGGATGAGAATAAAAATAGCTTTATTATCACAGTCCTTGAAAGGTTAAGGTGACATACAGCAGGCTTAAAAAAGTAATTTAAGAAAATTAAATGTTTTACTCTTCCACACCTGTATTTTAGATGTGTTTTTGTTTTCATTGAATATTTTAAGGTTAGTCTGGCAAGCAATGCAATTTCACAGCAAAGCTAATTCCTTTACTCTGGTAGAGTTGAAATTCACATTAGTCTGGGGGCTTTTCTCCAGGAATACCACAAAAAACCAGACTATTTAACGTGTCACATGGACAACATGTCTGCAGTAGATTCCGTGTTGTTTCTTCTTCCTCTCTCCCACACTCCTCTCCCTTCCATCAGGTTTAAATGTAGTGGTGACTGTCTTCAGACACAGACTGATGAGTAACATTTCAGGTCTCCTGTATCCCCACATTATTGCAGATTGTATTTACAGTTCTGATTTGACCTGAATGATTGTGAGCTATAATTCACAAATCATTTGTCAGCTCCAGTACAGTATTTTGAATACTCATCATCAAGAGTAAGCCTTCCTTCTAAATGTGTAAAATTAAGTATTAAAGCTTCCTAAAAATACAATGAATCACTTTCACATGAAAATATCAGCATCTGTTGAAGTTGCAAAATTTAGGTTTAGTTTGGAACAAGGGGAAAATATATCTTTACAGCTGATGAATAATATAACAGAAGAGGTAACTTTAAGCATTAGGAACCGCGCACTTCCTTTTGTGGATATTACAGAATTTTAGATCTAATACAAGTTATTATTGGTCTGGACTTCTCAATACAATATCTACATTTGGAATTAAATGTTATATGGAAAAGGGAGGAAAGTGAAAAAATAGTTAATCTTTGAAATATGGTGTTCGAAACGGCAAAGTATCTAAAGAGAGAATTAAAAGGGAATTTCAAAACATTTCCTTGACAAAAAAGCTAGCAGAAATACAGCACTACGCTTGAAATTTGCACTTTATTTTCCTAGTTTATCTTTAATTACGTACAAACTTCCAGAGGCCAGCACGTCATTATAGAGTGGTTTAATTAAAAACCTCTCATTGATTGACCGCACGAAGCTCTACATAACACAATATCTGTATTGGTAGAGCCAATATAGTTTGACCTACCATCTCTGTATAGGGTAGATGGAACACAACCAAAAAGCACATTAGAAAAACACAGCTCAATAAATATTGGATTCCAAGTCCGATCCAGTTGCCTTCTTCCACCAAGCAGTCTAACAAAACTGAAATTCAATTCACTTAAAAATGAATTAAAAGATGCATTCTAGAGGGGAATATTTTAAAATCCACTCTACTGAGGACTGAACAATCTTCACATTATTTCGATGGTATGTTTCCTCTAATCACCCTGATTTTTAATTCCTGAAGGCAGGAATGACAAACAGCTGATCAATATAATGCATTTATTCAGATCTGTGGTCACTAAGGAATAAGTGCATTTTGGAGCTCAGAATAATTTAGATTAGTCACATATTATGTGCTTATACAAGCATGTCTTCTTATAATGCCTATAAAGTCAGCACTTCAGGTTCAAGACATTTGTAACATACAGAAGGAACACAGAATCATAAACTGGTTTGGGTTGGAAGGGACCTTATAAAGATCATCCATTTTCACCTCCCCTTGCATGGGCAGTGACACCTCCCACTGGATGAGGGTGCTCAAAGCCCCATCCATCCAACCTAGCCTTGAACACCTCCAGGAAAGGGGCATCTACAGCTTCTCTGGGCAACCTGTGCCAGGGCCTCCCCAGCCTCACCATGAAGAACTTCTTCCTAATGTCTAATCTAAATCTTCCCAATTCCAGTGTAAAGCCGTTCCCCCTCATCCTATCACTACTTGCCCTTGTGAAAAGTCCCTACATGCCCTTGTAAAAAGTCCCTGTGTCTCCCTGGTGCCACAGCAGTTTAGGGTAGGGAGGAAAAGCGGTCTTTCACAAAAGACATCTTTGTTGGAAGTAGCGACTTTACTGTCAGCGTTAGGCAGATACGCTCTCGTCTGGCTAAGTTTTGGTAACACAGATAAAGTTTTATGCTTACAGAGAGCTGTACTGACAAAACATCGGGCACGCATTTATTAAAATTACTGATAAAGATGTAGGAGTACACCTTTCATATTTCGTTCTTCCGTTACATCAGTGAATCAACAAGACAAAACCAGTAAACTTCTACTTTGTACTTTTAGTCTGAAATTTTGAGAAGAAACATGCTAGTATATTTTAGTAGAACACTTTGCACATTTCTAATTGCTGTGTAAATAAACACACTAGTTTTTTAACACCTCATGATAACTGCAGGAAAGAGCAACAGTGATGGGCAATCTGATTTAAACTAAATCCATTGGTGGTTACATACAGATTGTGTTAGGGACAGAATGAGAAAACAGGTTCTGCCTAAGTGATGGCCAAGAGCTGTGCCTCCCACAGAGCCGAACTGGGTTTCCTTCCCATTTGCCACACCTCTAAGAGAGCCAGTTTAAACATTTCATTGATGCATCAGAAGTCTTTTTTTGACAGTTATTTATGAACAAGTCCCAGTTAGGTTTTACTTTCTGGAAATATTTAATAAGAGAAAAATTTGATTGGATAATGTGCAAACTAGTACCCATCCAAATGGAGCTAATTGACCCAATTTCACTTTTATTTCAGTCCCCAAGGAAGGAATATAAAGCTCTAGCAACAATGTGCTATGAGCAACTATCTTTCCCCTCTGCTAATACAATCCTGCTTTTCTTTCAGTTGAATTTAATGCTTTCAAAGGTCATGGCTTAGATCCCAGAAGAAAATTTCGTTGCCTCTTGCTTTTTAACTCCTGAGGAAATCTACTGGTCTCCAGATGATCTCCCTTTTCTCTCACCAGGGCACTTAACTCTTTGTCTTAACTGCATGTTAGAGGATTGACTGGCCATTACTGTACCACTAAGACTCACACTCTCTGTGCAGTTCAGAACAGAGCAATGCCTATTCATGACCTCCTCATACATAAAAAAGAACATTATTTCTTCTATCTCATCTCCTATCTCCTGCTGTTTATCGTATGTACCATAGATTACGTCAGCTAAAGTACCTTAGCAGATCCAGATACATTATTCTTTGAGGGCTTCTTAAGTGAAGCCAGATTCATCCTTGGTGCTATTCCAGCGGCTTTGCTAAAGCTACAAATGGGTTGCAGTTAGGTTGAATTGAAAAGCCTATTACTAACAAGCTTTGCAGAAAAATGTCTGTAATTAGTACTGGCACACACACACATGGTACGAGGTTTGCATTATAAGGAAATTCTGTATCTCCTGTTCACTTTGGTAAAAACAGGCGCTTTACAAGAGTCATAGCATTTTTTTCACCAAATAAACATGGAAACAATCTGTTTTACCACTTGCATTTTTGCTTAACTGTTACGAAGATGCCACTGTAAAAACAGAGGAGTAGAGTTATCTCGTGTTGAATGAAACTTTTGAACTTCCAGAGCACTTGTGCTTAGCAAAAGTTTTTCAAGTGGATTTATATAGTATTTAATTTAGTTAATCAAAGCTCACATCTTCTTGATAATATTTTGCTTTTGTGGAATTTTGTGTACAGAATTAATTAAGATAATGCAGCGCTAAATCTCTTATACTTTGACGTAGAAAAAGTGTCTAGAGAAAACCTAAGTTCTTAGAACACTCAAACCAGAAATAACACCCAGATACTCTCAGACCTAGTTTATTTTTCTAGCTAAAATTTTCCTGCCCATAATTTCATACTTCAATAAATTTCTGCCTTTCTGATGACAGTGTACAAGTTGCAAAACAGTTGCTTTTCCTGAGGCAAATCATCTTCACCTGAAGTCTTTCCTCTTACATATATGTATATATATGTTACATATTTATAACTCTTTTTGTTATTTTAATAAGAAAAATCCTTCACAACAATAAGTCTACATAGGGAATGAAAAAAGCATATAAGTATTTTTGAAGGATACATTAAACAAAAGAGATACATTGAGCAGTTTTGTGGAGAGAAAAAGTGTGTGTTTGCTTTTCTATATTCATTTCTCATTCTCTTTCACACCAGAGAGATTTGATCATGACAAACTTTATCCAGTTAGCTTAGCAAAAAGAAATATTATCAGATACAAAGGAAAATCTTCCGGCTTTAAAGAGAATATGATATTTGTTGGCAGTGAATGCTTTTGTATTGGTCATCCTTTCTTTTTGTTTAAAGTACCTAATTTGGATATGTTACATCAGCTGGATGGCTGGCTATCATTCAGCAGCAGATTATCAAGGCACTCCCACCCTTGTGGTGGACTGACTGGCACCAGCCAATATGAAGAAAGGTCAAGCTTAAACTAACGTACCTGCTGGGGAAAAAAGATAATGGAAAGCGAGAGAAAATGCTAGTAAACAAGTTTTCCTCAATACTCCCTGTACACCACCACTACTGCTTGGACATTGAAGCCCAAACACTGCCTTTGTCCCCTTCAGCAAGTACCATTACAGCCCCAGAGGAAACTTCGTAATATTTTATATGTATGGATAAAAGAATGAAAACAATTAACGAGGTCTAGAGGAATGTGTAGATTTTTCCCTCTAACAACTCACCTCTTTTTGGGACTGACTTGTGCACATTGATTTTTTTCTGTGCAATCAATTTCATTTTAAATTGCTTCTAGCAGTTATTTTGTTGCTATAGGATCTTCCAGCTTCTCAGAGCTCTACTGATGCACAGCTCATCTGACTATTTATTCAGCTTCTCCTGTTAAGTCCATGACACTGAAATCAACCCAGTTCAAATGTTTTCATTTCTTCTGCTTTCTTTGCCTGGCCCCTTGCATGCAGACACTATAAAAACCTGACATGTACAGTGGTCTTGTTACCTTCTGGACTTTTCCTGTTTTTTTTTTACTGAGTTATTCCCTTAATACATTAGAGGTATAATTAAAACTGCTCCTTCAGCCTCATCATACCACCGACTTCCTTCAGTGACAATTTTACTCTGGTAGTTTTAAGTCTGTTCCAGTCAAAAACTGCTTCAAAGATCACTTTCTTGTTTGCAACTTCTACCTCATGGTTCCCTCTACTGGTTCTCTTCCCTGCATTGGATCTTCATTCTCCAAAACCTTTTCTAATGTACCTGTACCTTATTTTCAACACATACTCTCAAATCACATGGTCCTACCTCTAATCTGCTGATTGTTCATATTCAGTTGTTAATCAGGTTTCACTGTTCACCTCTGCACTCTGGTGTTTGCTTTCTCTTGTCCATCAGGAACAGGAAGGATTCATACAAAATTCTGCAACGGGATATCATCAAACATTTACTCAAAATTCTTCTGTGTGTCTTTAAAAAACAGCCAATCAATCTATAGAGTCGCTGCTGTTGCATTCAGAACACTGCTTACTGTGCTGATCTTTCTTTCCCGATCATGGTCTGCTGTCTCCTGCCTTCAGGAAGGAGTTGGGGACAGCCATGAGTGTCTGTACAGCACCCAGAATTCATGTCTGAAACTTTGAAAGTCACCAGAAAACCAGTAAATCACAAGCACTGGTACCAGCTGGGGACAGTCATATTCTCTTTCTCCTCAAAATAAAGACTTGCTCATTTTCAGGAACAGTTTCCTGATAAACATTATCTGTTTTTAAAAATAATCTTTTTTTTTCCTTCTAAACAAAATCTGCTTTTTTAATTCAAAACCCAACATTATTGCTCACCTTTGCATAATTATTTCAACCAGTTCAAATAATCCTGTATCTAATTAAAACCTTAAGTACAAAAAATAAAGAAAATTATGAAACAAAAGATTGTGCTATAATAAGACCAGCTGAAATACTTGTCAAGTGCAAACAAAAGCATAAAATGCATTTCAAGCCACTTAAAGGTTTTTCAGCCTTCATAACACTATGACCATTCTCTCAATATTTTTCCCATTCCTTTTCTGCAGTCCTGTTGCCTCTTAGATACTTTACCTTTGTACGTGTTTATAAGCAAAGTATGACAGATGTCTTGATCTTTACCATTTACACAAGCCAACAGAAGCTGAATTTATTTTACTGGAAGAACAGAGATGAGGTTATCACAAGAAAAGTGAATGTGCTCTGACAGTCCTAGGGGCTGTCCAAACGCTGAACAAGCAGGGAGATGTTACAACCCTGCATTGGCACAAGGACTGTCTTAACTGTCTCCAATGAGACCAGCCTCAGGAGTATAATTCAGTCTCTATGCCTATTTGATCTATACATTCTTTGCTGACATTGACAAGCATGGGAATTAATGCCCACTGTAATGCAGTGCTTCTTTTCTGGTTATAATTCAGTTACCTTCAATATCGTCCCAGGTGAAGGAACTGCCTCCTTCCCAGTAACAGGGTGCTGTACGGGCAGCCAGTTCTGTAGCTGCTGACATCCCTGGATAGAAGGCGCTAATTTGCATTGTTCGTTTGATTTCAACTTGAAAGTAATCCTGCAGCATTTTCCTTTAGACCAGTTTGAATTAAACTGTCTGTATGACTCCAAGTATAGCTGCATGAAAACTTCTCACACCTTGTGCTCTCAGTAATCATTCTGAAAATGTCACCGTGTGCCCAGTGGTGCAAGTGAATGATGCAACTTCCCCCTCGCTTCGCTTACATTGGAGGCAGTTAGTGCTAATAATTTTCTCTCCCTTTTCAAGTTTTCCATGACATTATTTTTTTAGTTTGTTCTTCTGCAAGACTAAGCACTTGACATTGCAAGGCTCAGGGTGGCCACTTCCATCTGGTCAGTGAAAGATGGTGGTTAAAGTAGGGCTGTGGCACAGTAACTGTAGGAATGTCTCAATCACATAGACTGACCACTGATGTTCAAGCAATTCTTTTTTGCCTTTTATACACAGAATGCCCTAGTACCACAAAATTATTAGAAAGTGGCAGCTGCAGGTGTTTATGAGGCGGGGAAACAAGAATACAAATAGTTCTTCTATTAGTAAGTTACTAGATGGGTGTTAGAGATCAAAGCAGGAAGATGTGGAAGGCTGGCCTGTCAGAAGGGTTTTGGCAAAGGAGAACAGGAATGAGAAGAAAGAAGGACAAAATCACATTCTCAGCCTACAGAGATGACATTGTTAGCCCCCATTTACCACTTGAAGCTGGTGAATACTACACAGCTTTATCCCTACTATTTCGCTTCAGACACACGTTCCATTGTCAATTGCTACCTTTGCACTGAAAAAACAGGAGCTGAAAAGCCCCACTTTTACCCATCTGTACAAAGTGCTGTCACATTGTACAGAATTCCATCACAAAGCACAAAATGCCAAGATTTCCACTCACAAATCTCTCTCTCCTTGGGCTGGCAGGCATCCCAATATGCTGCTGCCCATGGATCTATAAGCTCCCATGGGGTGGAGGGCACTAGAAATCAGCTCTGTGTGAGACAGGACGTTTAACCATTGCTAGAAATGGTGGTGAGATTCCATAGCCTGTCTTGGTCAAAAAGGAAGGCAGCAGTGCGATGAGCAATGATTGCTGCTAGCCTCCCGCAAAGCAAGTATAGCCTGACAGGAGCAGTCAGCAGGATTTCTTGTCAGCAGCCTGCAGTGAAAAATGAATGTCATCATCCTAGCTAAGAAGCAGACTCATTGTCTGTCTGTTCAATTTAACAATGAAGAGGTTTGGTTTCCACTCTTTAAGATGGTTGGGTTTCACATCCTGTGCTAGCAAGCATTCATTTTTCTTAACATCTAGGGGGTTTTTAAAACAAAGAAAAAGGTTTCTGCCTTGACAACTTATTAGAACATGTAAAGGGTGGAAATGCCTCTCCATGAAGAGTCCCTTCCATTGATTGTCAGCCTAGTCATTCAAATCTCTTGCAGCTTACATTACCTTAGTGAGCCTCATTGTTTTGGCATAGTTAATTTTCCTGTGAATAGGAAATAAGAGCTGACAGCAATCAAAACCACTGGGATATCTGAATCACCAATAAAGGACTGAAAAAAAATGCTCTGTTCATTGTGGAAGGCTATGACATTCTAGGGTATCATACAATGCTGCCACAGTACATCCGCATAGCCCTTTGTCTGGCTGAATTGGGCTGCCATTCACCAATTTATCATCCTTGAACGGTCATATCTCACTCCAGAGCCTTGGGAATAATTTAATCACTGCTTCTGCCCACTGAGGGCTCAACATCAATGAAAATGCAAAAGCAAATACTAAAGAATAAAAGGGCAAGTCAGCTAAAGCTGACTCACAGGTACAGGAAAAAGAACACTAATCCTTCCTTAGGAATTGTCAGTGTACCTTCTCTTCTGCCAGTGGCAATATTTTAGGCCTTCCTTCAAAAGGATGCTCCGAGTATGAAAATCCTCGTGCTGTTCTCAGTTTCTTTGACACTAACTGAATGCATATTTAAGCAGTTTCTTGCGAGTGCAGAATCAGACATCGGACTACAACCACAGGGGCACAAGATGGTCTGGCTTACTGCACACAGCCGATCCAACACAGAATAGACATCTTAAAATTTCCTGGAAACACCATCAATAACTATTATTTTTAACCTAAGTACATCCGCTACTCTGTGTAGTTACCAAGGCAGGTAGTAACAGTATAAATTGAGGGCCTAGGTATTTCCTTAAAATAAATAGCCTATTTAAATGTAACTATAATTTGGATTTATGAAGCTATACAGCCAGCTTCTGCACAACCTTGCAATAAAAATGCAACCAGTTAGCTTGATTAGGGCCAAAACAGAAAGATGAACAGTTAGGGCTGCCATGCTATCAAAAGATACAAGCTGCAGAAGAAGGTAGGATAGGTAGGTGGGTGACTCCTCTCATTAGAGAAGCCAGGATAGCAATTTTTCTGTTCTTGCAAGTGAATTTCTTCACTTGATAGATAATAGAACTGCTTCCTTTAATTTGAGAAGCAGCAGAAACTTGTGTGCCAAATTTAATGCTATGTAGTCTCTTACCAGTGCCCGTTTAGGTATGTAGTTATCCAAGGCAGCCACGGATCATTGCAGGTAGACAAGGGTTAAGAGACTTCAGCAGAGCTGAGTACAGAACATTCTAGCGAAAATCAAGGAAATCCAGCTGCTCAACTCCTAACATTTAAAATGAAAACACCAGTATCATGTTATTGTAGCAATACTTAAACTCCTCATTATTTTCAAAGAACTTTAAGTTCCTTCCAGTCAGGTCATTCCAGTAACATTCATGTCAGCATTTCTCTCCTAATAGCCTCCTATTTTAGAGGTTTTATAACTCACCTGACTATAAAGAATATACTTCAGACTCAGGAAGTACAGTCTCCTTGTCTTGGTATTACTTATTAGTATAGCACAAATTTTACTTTAACCCAATTCCACATTAGTTCACAGGTAAGTTATGAAAGCACAAGTCTTTAAGATGGTATTAAAACAGTATTGGTTGTATATAAAGGGAAAAAGAAAGAGCAAATGAAAAAGAAATTAATCTCAAATTAGTATGGAAAACACAAAAAATAAGTGGAAAGGAAAAAGCTAGTAAATGAAATACTGTTCTCTACATCTTCAGAAGTGGAATCTTTTTTAATCATTAACTACTTTCCTCAGTATCCCCGTGCAACAGATCATTATTTTGCAAAGTGGAAGAGAGAGAGGACTTCCTGAGTGTTAGGAACAGTGGGAAACACTGAGCATTGTATTGGCAGAGCAGTTGGTTCCTAAGCCCTCACCACGCAGTAAAGGACGTGTATGCAGAGCTGAGGGTAAACTGCAAGTGAAGAAGGATTTCCACAAAGAGCCTCGCAGCTTACTATCACGCAAAGGTTTAAACCCACTGATTGTCTTTTACATTTACAGGTGACTGAGGACACTAATAATAACGAATCATTTTATGGAACCAAAAATGATGTAGAGAAGGTCTGTGCATCAGTGTGCTTTATTAGTGGGCTAGAAAAGAAGTAAAGATCTGTATATGCTCTTTTTCTAGCTAAAGAACAACATTGGTAAAATGGGATATTATGAGAACATTAAAAGAGATGCTGTTAACACGAAAGCCTTCATACTTCCCATTTCAAATTTCTCACCCATTGTTCCTTTCCCTGTATTTATAGCACAAGGTTTAAAATATTTATTACAGTGATTTTTTTCACTAAATAGGCAGAAATTTTTGTATTTAAAGCAGCAAATCTGTAAATTAATGTAGTTTAGAGTAATGTGATAATGAAAATATCTTGCTTTGGTCTGTCACCAGAATTAACACAAACCACTCTTCAGGCTTTCCATTAGTGTGCTCTGATGCCAGTACTCATTTTGAGGCCTGGGGCTCTGGGACATCCCTGCAATGCAGCCTGCCTGCTGGCTCCCTGGGCCACCTTGCAAGCCAGCTGACTCAGCGATCTACAAGCCATAGTGCCTTGGTTACAACAGACTGAGCAGCACTGTCCCTGTCACTTCATTGCCTGGGAAACTGGAAATAAACAGGGAGCATTTTAACTGACATTAGAAGCTGCCCTGCTGTTATACTGCTGCCTCTTGAAGCCTCCTGAAAATACATCCAATCTAAATCCAGTCCAAATATTATGAATTTTCTAAAATATTTCATTTTGTTATCTAGTTTTCTTACTGCTTTATGAAAAAAATCTGTGCATTGTTCCACTATCTAAAAAGGGTTATTCCGAAACGCTGGCCTGAAAAAAACTGCAAAACAAGTGTTGAAGTGGTTCAATCAACACTCAACTATTATTTAATAGAATGCATGGTTCCTCTATACTTCAGCTATTAAGAGCTGTTAAAAGCATAATATCCAAGGCTTGGGATAGAGACTAAAGTTTTTATCAGCTTACTGTGTGTCACTTTATTTTCAAAATGTTTATATGTAGGGTATGGTTATCAGGCAAGCCACACATTGCTTTATTGTCTGAAACTGATACCAAGTTATTCAAAATAAAACATCTATTTTATTTTGTTATAAATTAGACTTGCCAAACACATAAATAATTCTTTGTATACATATTATTCATGAATAGATAAATACTATTTGCTACTGCTTCTACTAGATATGTCACATGCCAGCTAGGTTTACGTTTACTGACTGTGAAAAAAAACCCCAACATTCTAACAGAGACTTCAAATAGATTTACTAGCTCAAGACTCAGATTCAGGAGATAGCGTACAACACTCAGTACGGTATTATGGTACACACTCATATGAATGAAATGGCTTGCTGGTATGATTCTACAGAACCAAACCCTCTTGATTTTTGGAGTAGCTGAGCTCTTCCAGATCCCCAGACAGTCACTGAGATATCCAGGTGCTCAGATCTTCCTAGAAGCCCACTCCACTGCAATCTAACTGTAAACCACAACACATCCCTGTTTTGCACAACATCAGACATAGACTCCAGTTACTTGACCTCAATTAGAAGAATACATATAAATCACCCTAGACATCAGAGCCTAAAAACAACACGAGACTATCTCACATGCTCCTAAGAAGACTGAAAGAGAATGATTAAATTTATGGTAAGTGATTGGCTCCATAGAAAATGTATGCCTTGATTTCTGCAAAACTGCAGGCCTGAATGCTTGCAGAATTAGGAAAGCAAACGCTAACTTAAACAGGAAAGAAATTCAAGGATCAGTATTTTGTGGAGGGGAAGGAAATATCACTTACTATTTTTTCACTGCAGTTGTTCAAACAACATGAAACACAAAGAAGCTGTGAAATCTGTATATTTCTACAATATGCAATAGGATTCAAAATTAATTGTGCCAGATTACTATCGTGAGGAATGAACTGGTGTGCTGCTATGCCTAACAGATGTGGTAGACTGCTGACATCAAAAGAAGAAACACAGTGAAAAAACACAGCACTTATGCGCTGGATGAAAAATGATTAATTTATGATCCTGCAGCTTTGAATTTCCTGACTCTCTTTGAACTGTCAGCTTTCAAAATGCTTTCCAGAGTGCTGCTTTTATTTAGGCTCTCCTCTCTGCACCGAGCACCGAGAGCAGAAGTGCTTTGCCTTTTCTCTGAAACACGCCTATGACAGGAGGTGTGGGGACAAAAGAGAAGTAGAACTGCTCTAAAGGGTCTGTACCAGCTCAGGAAATGCCAAAAGGCCACTTCAGACAGTTCTGCAACCTTTTCATCCTGACAAGCCCAAGAAGAAAAGCCAATTCAAGAACCTTAAATCCAAACTTTTCCATCTACCCTTCTCTTCATGTGAGTAATTGTTTCTTCTCACTGCTGCTCACTAGTCTGTAGGTACCTGCACAGCCAGTCAAAACTACACATATATTTTCAAATCACCTTCTTTTCTCAGATTTAGTCACTTTGTAACCTGTAAATTCTTTGGAGCAGGGACTATATTTACAGCACAATTTGTACAATGGTTACCATGCCTGTCTGGTCAACACCATTTCACATTAACTTTTTATATACACTATGCCTAAACTTGAGATATCAAATTTAACTCCCTTTGAATCCCAAGATATTTTTTTCCATTTAAATAGCTGAAATTACTTGTTGAAATTCAAATTTATGAAATATGTCACTTAAAACCTAAGTATAGCTTCTATAAAAAACAATGGATTTCTCTATATTTTGCACTTGTAAGGTAGCTTACAAACCATTCATTTATTAATGCCTTTACCACTTTTAAGTTATATAATTTTATATCATTTTAAGTTATATAATTTTCAGGGGACCATCTAACTTTGGACCAATGCTCTGTTTCGCTCCAGGTACATACCCCAATAATTTCACTAAGACCAGCTCTCCTGAGTAGTTGTGCTGAATTTCAGAGTCAATATGTACGATGAAGGGTGCTCATATCCTTTAAACATTATATATGTTTTACATTGAAAATAACTACCTGTTACTGTTTTGGACAAAGTTGGTGCTTATATTTTTTCCATCTACAACTTGAATGGAAATTTCACAGAAAAGGTATAAAGACCTCAGAATTTATCCTTCCCCTGAGAAAGGATTTCTTCTTCGGGTGACTGCTATGAAATAAATGTTTAAAATTTAACGTAAGTTACTAGGGCAAAAATTTGCAAGCAGGTCCCCTGGGAAAGTCTTACTAAGGCCTTGGTACATTTTGCATACGCAGTGAACTTCCTTTTCCTCACTGATGATGCACACTGAAAGACTATTTACAGAGTCACATACCAATACCTCACATCTATGAGCAGGCAGTATCAGAAACGAACGCGGATCCGCTTTCAGTATGACACTCTTGAAGAAAGAGGATATAAAAAGGGATATTTCAGAACATTATATTCATTTACACTTCAGTTTTCTTTAATAAAATCCCTCACTTGGGATTTATAACTATGTTTATCTCCAAACTCCCGTAGCAAGATGTAAGAAGTTTCTCCCTGATGCTTTCCTGAAGGAAGTAAAAGAAATAGAGCAACACTCATGTTCTAAGAATCACTTCGAAAGGGCAAAAAGCTAGCTAGCACTAGTGCTATGGCTTTCTGTTGAACTGTACCTATGGCCACATAGTCCTGCTGTATTTAATAAAATTATAATAAGAAACAGTGCCAACCAGCCTTGCAAATTTATCATATCCCATCATCATTTTGCTGTTTCCTCCTCAAAGAACTGGGGATTAAACGATGAAAAAAGGCTCTTGATGAATGCAACAAACTCGAATTGAATATCTTCAAACAGAAATATTAATTACTAATACATTTCATGCTCACATGCAGATGGTATTATAAAATACTGTTTTTAAAGCTATGAAAACTATTCTCCCATATTAATAATGGATTAATTTTATGTGTTACAGTGGTGAAAAATTGTGGAAAATTCTGACTTCATTCCCACATAGTTATAATTCACTCTTCATAGGTCAGACAAACATGGCATCTGTCTCATTCTTATTCCAAACACAAAAAATGCACATATTTCTCATTATTTAAGCTACCACTTTTGAACCTCTCCATGTTTAGTCACATATAGTAGTCATCACCTTAGTTGCTTAATTCAGCAAAATGAAAGTCTGGACAAAGAACACCACAGAGAAGCCTGGACATCTCTCTAACGCTCGACACAAAGTAGAGGCAAGCTTGCTGTTATGGGAGGTGGCAGTTTGGAATCCTGTGTTAAGCTATGTCACGTAAAAAAACCCCCGTCACCATGTATTTGCATGGCTCATGTTGCGCAGTCTCCCATGCAGTGAGGGGAGATTATTAGTTTTTTTTTTCAGCATAAGGTACAGAAACTAAACCCCCTCAGGATTTAGTGGCACTTAGGCACCTAAATCCCTCTGGGGTACTGAAATAAGTCAGTGACTGTGTGCAAGGCCATGCTGAAGGAAATAAGTGTCCATACCCTGACCCCAGTTCCTGAAGTTAATGGCCCACTCTGTGTTCCTACAAGTTCATGTTCTGGTGACGCACTCTTCATAAAAGACTCATTGGCAGTAAAGGTTATTACAACCATTTGAAATGGTTCTTCAGGACACATCTTTTGTCATGTAACATATACAGCTTTTCTGTTTAGATCAATAATTTATCCCCCCCTCAACCTTTCTGAATTACAAATGGAACCACTTATAAAATGAGACTTTCAGATATGAAAACCCGTAACTCAGCAAATCCAAATTAGGGCTGTGACTTTACCACAATAAGGAAACTGCACACTCTGTCTGTACCTGTTGCCAAACACACTGTGTCTTAACACCCGCTTATAACATGCTCATATTTTTCAGGACTCCAGCTTCAGTGACATTGCATAATTTTACCACGACGAGCTCTCTGCCTACTTCACAGCCTTGTGTGCGTATTTAATTTTATTACACACATAATTAAACATTTTCTTCTAAAAATTCTCCTCACAGTTTTTCCTCTAGTCAAACTTAAGGAAAAGCATCTCGACAGATATATAGTTGATTAATTGTATTAATCTTCCAACTGGGCAAATTAAAATATTTAATAAACTTATGTTTTGTAGTAAATTCAGTGTTAATGCTTTAAGAACGAAAGGGAATCACACAGCAGCTGACCTGCTACAAAAATATATTAAATGTCTAATCTCAGACAGAGTAACATTTATAGGCTTCTAATCCACTATTTGTTGTTTTTCTGCATCCCTCTGTGTGTAAGTTTAAAAGCCAGTATTCATTCCTCTTCAGTATATTAACATATGGCAATTCCATTTCTGTAAAATGCTGGTGCATAAATAATTAATCTGGCATTAAAACATAAGCTCTCCCAGAAGAACTGTATATTTTATTAAGACTTTATACACAAAAAGAAAAGCAACAGCAGAGAAAGACATTTCATTCTAACTCAAGGCTGGAAAAACATCCACATTCACCAGACACATCCGGTAAAATGTTGTTTGGATACAGCTATCTTCAATAAGTGGTTTTCAGTGTATTAGAGAGACAGCACCTTATACAACCTGATAAATGTTACACACCTCTGGAAACAAGGTTAATTAATATAAATGGGAATTGTTCTAACAGACACAAACCTCACCTCTAAATAAACTCTGAAGATAATGAATAAAGACGTGTACATTTTCTTTTAGTTACAATTTCATAGCTTGAAAAAAAGATTTGTTTATCTTCATTTACACAATATCCAAACAAGGTGAAGAGAAGTTCACCAAAACTGCAAATTTATTTTTCATGTGAAGTGTTGTGCTAGGAGAGGAGTAGTGGAACAGGGCAGAAAAAAATACTATAATTAGGCATGCAGCAACACCTGTGTCTTTTCAGTACAGATCAGACACTAAGTATAGGAAACAAGAAAAATGTAATAGCTATACAGGTAATATTGCCTCAGTAGCTTGCTAAAAAGTAACACATTCATAAAATAGCATTGTAGAAAAAAATCCATTATTTTGTCAAAAGGGTTTTCTTTCTGGTTTTTGCAGGCTCTGTTCAATCTAAAAATGTTTCTCTGGTCATATTAACCTTCCTCACAGCCATTTCTTACTGCAGGGAGTAGATCAAATTTAGAAGCCCTGGTAATATCACTAGTAATGTAACTTTCAGAAAGCCTCCTAAATATAACCCATTTCCAGACCCATATTTGCTGGCCTGTCTTGAAAATACCTCTGAAAGAACATGCTTTTGGAAGCTTAGACTTTTGTGTGTTTTATTGAGTAATTCGGACTGCTACAAAAATTCTATATGTAGTTTGTCTTGATATCAGAAATTGCAGGTGGAACTCAAGAAAGGAATGCAGTCTCAGCCAGCAAATTACTCTTCTTTCAAAGATCAGATTCAACATGAATTCCACTGAAACAGATTCTATGGCTTCAACCACAACTTTCCAAAGAAAATGCTGGCAAAACTCTTCAGATGGTAAGCATAGTTTAGAATATTAATATTTTCAAAAGATAGGTAGTGGACTGCTAATACAATTTCTGCCAGTGCATCAGTTCTTATTTTCACTTAAAAGAATGGAATTATCATGTGTACAGACTGGGAAGTTCCTAATCTAGCCTAGCAAGCACTCCTTGGCTTTGCCGTTCCAAGAAGGATGATTTATTTTTATTTATTCTATATAACAGCATTTTCAATAGTGCTTAAATATTTTCGTCTTTTAGGCTGATTAAATTGTCAGGTCAATAGTTAATCATCTTCAGGTATATACATCATGTGGCTGAAGTCTAGATATTATCTTCTCCGTATCTATCAAATCCTGAATACAAGGGCAAGACCTCTGCAGGATCAGAGCTTACAAGCTCCCTCAATGAAATCTTGCTCTGGCAGCCAGTCCGTACAGCAGGGAATGTACAAATCCTTCCCTAAGAGAGCAGACACCAGGCTTGTCAGCAAACCATGAAGCTACTTCAATAACAATGCTGCTGCAGTGTCTACACCTTCACTATTTGACATTGTGTTACCTTTTTGTAGTCTCTCCTTGTGCTGATTCCTTGCCCTTGATTCACTCCTTGCATATGTGTAGTAATCTCTGCACTGCTATGATTCCTGGGATTCTTTCAGCTCACATACTGGACTGCCCATAAGGAACCCATCAACAGCAGCAAATGGAGGTACCATAGCATTTTCCAGAAGAGATGGGATCTTTGTAAGGGACCCTCCATTGAAGACCTTAATGAAAGTTTCCATTTATAATAAAAGGGCAGCTGATACAATTTTAAAACTGTGCCCTGAGCTGATTCAGCAACAACCAAAAAGGCTGAGCCAAGATGGACTTAGGGTGCCAAGTTCTTGATCTCTGATTCTGCTGTGAAGTATATCCAGTAATTTTGTGTCCTAATTACAGCTCTTTCTCTTTTTTTATAGGTTTTTTCTGCCTATTAAGAGGGAAAGGTGAAGCAAACACTAGGAGGAGGAGGAAAGAAGAATGAAAACTGCTTAGGTTCATCAGTATGACTAAGTAACTTCAGAAATTAAAGAGGACTCCCCCCATTTTAGAGACATTAAAGAGAGCAACATCCACACACATATAGTACAAGAATATGCTTAATTTGCCTTGAAATTGTAGAACGGAGCAGGATCAAGAGTTCTCCTACAAAAGAGCTCAATTGTACCAAAACCAGTTCAACTGCACCATTTGATAAATGTGCTATAAAAAATATAGATAAATAATAATTATCACTGGAATTGTGCCGCAACTATTTTATGGCTTTGCAAGCTATAATAGTATATAATCCTACAATCTATGATCCTAATTTTGTTTCCCTCCTGGCTTCCACTGTGAAACAAAAAGCGTACAATGTGTGGTGAAACTACATATTATCTCAAATACCACAGTCTCAGAAACACTTGTGCCCCCACCAAGCATTCCTCCAGGTTCCCAATCTGCCCTGGGCGCTGCTCCACAGCCAGGTGGTACACAAGCAATGATACACGAGCTCCGTGCTGGCCTGTCAGCGTGCCTGTGGTTTCCTGACCAGAAGTCCTCACACTTCACAAGCTCAGAACCTACATAAATCTAATACGTGACTGTCTCTGCTTGACACCATAAACATGTCTTCTGCCGTCTTTACTTCTCATGTCCTGAAAGGCTTAACCAGTTGAATTGCTCAAAGTTTCCATGTACCCCACGGGAGGATGGCTGTCTGCATAGCAGGGGCAGGTGAGTGTTTAAAGTTGACTCTTCCATGATGCTAAGGAAAATGTTTGCTCTACCCTTGCTTAAATATTGCAAGATTCAATATGCAGTTTGGATTTATAGCACACTGTGCATGCCATCTGAAGAAGCACCAGGTCAAAGTGTCCTCACGTGAACAAAACTGTGCTGAATGAGACCTGGAAGATGCAAAACTGAGCAAATAGAAAACCCACTGCTCTTCAGTTAAACAAATTTTGAATCCTTTCTACTGTTTGCGTGGGCACCATCCCCTTTGGCTCATAAAGTTACAGCAAAGGTTCTGGCTAAGGAAAGGGAAAAAGAAAAAAAAAAAAAGGAAGACAAAACAGGTTTATTCTAACCAATTGTAAATGGGTCGTCACTGGAAGACCTTCACATGACTTCCACTTACCAAATTGATTGTCTTTTCAGTACAGTGAATCAACTAAATTAAGAGTGTGGGCCACAGTTTCTGTCACTGGCTGCTGCTATGTAGACACAGGCAGAAGGTGGTGTTTATTTTTACTAGGCTATGTATTATACAATCAGAATACAAATGTAGATCTGGTTTTGCTTAAGTGAAAGGATATTTTTGGAGGAGAGAAAAAAATTCAAATCCCTAAAACTATATACACGATCGGTTGTTGTCTAATACAATAGGAAAGGGGATTCTGAAAAAATCCCAGGATTCTGTCTAATTTTAGGGATGACTAACTACAGTAGAAGTGTGTGCTTATGCACATGGGAAAGTGAGCCTGAAGACAAGAGTTCAAGTATTGTCCAGCTGGTGCCAAAACTCACTGCTCTGCCAGTTTTTACTGTGAACACAGGAAGTGCCTGGCTCAGCACAATCCACTGCACTGCTAGCTTAGAAGTGGTGAGTGTGAGTGTTGGGTTTTAATGCAGCCTCAGTGCAAGTGTGAGCTGTTAATGTTTTGTGGCAGCAACACTGTGTGGCTGCTGGGCATAAAGGCAGGAACTGCACCAAGCCCTGCTATATACAGCTAATGTCAAGCAGGAGGTGCTACTTCCATTATAAATCCATCTGTATTCACACATTTTAAAAAACAGACTAGCAAATTTAATCTTGACAGCTACCAGAACCTGTGAAGAGCTTTTGCAATCTTGCTGTTAATCTTACAAAAGTGTGTGACAATCACCATTTTATTTAAAAACAGTGCAGGTAAGGATTCAATTTTTTTCACCTGACACATGCAAAATTGTTTGCAAAGAAAAATTCAGCTTATTCCAAGGAACACAACCAGCCTGCACTGGAACAGAAGTGTTTCTGCCAGGAATGCACAGGTCTGCAGAGAGAGGAACTAATGCAAAGAAAAGGAATGGTCTAAGGACCAAATTAAGTGTCTTTTCCAGAACACACCAACAGACCCCTACATAGATTTAGGTGAGACTTTTGATCGCAATCCAAAGAAATGTGACCAAAACAGACCATCAACGGAACCAATTTTTAGAACGGAACCTATTAGACTAGCAGTGACACAGAGCTGCTACCTCTTCTGCAGTCATTGACTCTGCACTTGGGACACATTCCTTCACAGACCAAGACTCGCATCACTGGAGAAGCCTGCTCATTCCCTGTCAGCAAAATGGACAAAGCACTAGCTTTGATTTGTTGCAATTCTTTTTTTTTCTTCAGAAATGTTACCATAGTTCCAACTACGGTCTAGGCCCAAATCTGCCTGAAGTTAACTAGTAACCTTATTTTACAGAATAAGTAGTCTATAAATAGTGCTACCAAATCCAGTTAAGAGGAAGGCTTAATTATGGGTCTGATCTGCTGTTCCACAGTTTCCTTAACTCTGTTTTGACAGTTTGTCCAGTAATTCCTAATACAGGCTTGTTCTCCAAGGAGGAAAATCTTAAAGTTGACTGAAACTTAAGGTTTTTTAGATAGATTTCCTTAATTCCATATGCAAGAGTATACTTAATAAAATATTATCCTGAACAGAAAATCACTGAGCCTTGAAATTCCTTGTAGTTGTTAGATACCAATGCCTAATGCTGAAATTGAGAACAACTTGGTCACATTTGATTGAAAACTAGGATCTCTGGGAAAATTTAGCTTGGTGGCGCGATTTAGAACTGTGGTCTCTTGCTACTGTCTCAAGCTTTCTGATATATAGTCTTTTCTTTAAGCCTAAGCCCTCAGAGAGATGAGAATCTCAGTTTTCATTAATTTTCATGTATTCTTCCAACTTGCTCGTTACAAAGGAAATATTGAAAATGTACTTGTTTAAATGGAAGTAAATGACCCAATATTATTCGGTTTTTTCTGGCATTTTAACTCTCTAGGGGCACATGGCAAAAACACATTGACTCATGGGTTTCTGAGCTTAGCAGCATGGACTGAAATACACTCTCTGGGAATATGTACAAGAAAGCTGAAGATGGATTGTCTAGTTCATGGCAACTTTTGAAGTTATTTGGAACAGCACGGGTCAAGCAAACAATTCGCTTTCTACAAAAGAAACTAGAGGAAAAAATCAAAGTAAAGGGCCTAGGTACATATAATAGTGTCAGAAAGAAAAGTCAGATCTGGCACAGGCTTCCTATGTGTCCAGCTACCTGTAATGTGATAAAGCAGTTTAAACCCAAGTAACACCCAAATGCACTCTGCACATATGCCTAGGTAATACATTTAACCATACTTTTATATATGGATTTTTAAAGCAAATAGGTACAAGAAACTCTAACTACCAGGAAAATAATGCATAAAGAAGCTGAGGTTTTGTACGTTCACATAGTTTATAGGAACATCAACTAAAACCAATCTAGCTAAGGTTAAATAAATAGTCAGCTGAGTGGAGAACATTGCAAGAAATGAATATTTTATTCAGATATTTCCATTCAGCATGCGAAAGAAACAAGATGTCCAGAAGACTGAGTTGCATGCTGATACTATAAAGGTCTACAGTAACATTTTGGAAGACTTTAATTTCATCAATTTATCATGGAAACTGTGTTGAAAAACACAGAGAAAAGCTGGTGACTTACAAATTCTTACTATAAAGTTACTTCAGACCACGTATTTGTGTGGCATGAAATGTAATCTCCCTGGATTTTAAGCAATAAAATGGAATATGGCTGAACATGGCATGAGATGCAGAAGAGGTTGCAATCCATATATATCAATGTATACTGAGCAGTAGTCCCTGCTCAAGAGCAAAGAGTGTCATTTTTCTGCAAGGTTAGGGAGGAGTCATCAGTGTTCAGTACTTAAAGCAGGAAAAGGCTGTTAAGTGAATATTGTAGCTCTGAGAAAATATGATGAGTTCAGAGAACTTAATTTTCCTGTCAAAGCAACTGAATCATTCTTCCTCTGCAAGTCAGGTGACCTGGAAGGTTGGCCCCTTGCCACTCTGTTCCCTCTTTTCCTCTAGCTGATACTCGACTTCACAGACATAGAGGAACAGACATGTTCTATTTAAACTTGTGATGCAGTTAAATAGCACCACTGTATTATATAGGCTCTGAATTTGACAAAACGTGAGTTTTAGTAAGGATATACCTTTGACCAAAGACTGACATGAAACAAATGAACGTTCATTAAGTTTGCACATTTAACTGTCCTGAGCCTCCTCTCCTAGATAAGCTGATTCTAATTGCAAGAGGCAGTGCTTGGAAGCACTCGGTGCAGCCTGACCACACAGAACTGGACTAGGGCTGGTACTGCTGTACTCCCAAACTCCCACAAGCACCACAGATGAGATGAAGCAGTTAACTACAGAAGAAAAGGAAACAAGAAGAGTCTAAGCATAAAGGAGAGCAACAGAAAATGGAGATTCAGTTGATGTAGTTGTCTGGGACATCTCACTAACTGCCTTGTCTGGCATCTTCCTATCACAGAATAAACATCTCCCCATTCTTGGCACTTCTACACCATAGATGTATATAGGTGACACTCTGAGTGTCAGATTTCCTTTTACAAGGCTTTTTTGTATTAACTCAGCAGTAAGAAATAGGCCTCTCTAGAATGATCTGTTTACGTTTCTGGCCAGCGTTGTAAAAATAAGGATATCAGTTGTGTCTAGAAGACTTCCCAAGTGTCTTGAAATTAGCTGGAAACCTAGTCTAAGTGCTGTGTTGGGTCTGTGATAATCCTTCATGTCACTTCCAATTTGATTCTTTTTAGAACTGGCTGTCAGAGTTTGCTCTGCCACAAACTAAAGGTAAAACCACTGGATTCCCTCATGTGTTTAGGTAATACATTGATTTCTATTCCAAATGGTTCTTGATTTTGTTTGTTTTAAATAATCCTAAATAGCATGTGAATAGTTGAAGAGCTGTCTAACAGTTTTCCTGAACAGTTTCTTTTAAGCTTTTCAACACTCTGAACTGTACCACCTGGTAGTTTGACGATCACACTCATTCTCTAGTGTTTTGACTCACTATCTACACTTCCTATCAGCCATCTGAGCACACTGTAGATCTCTCAGCTACAGCTGTTGATCTGCATTTAGTACAGAATGTCCTGTTAAACAATCAGAAAACACATGACATGGTCATATACCAGAGGGACCACAGAAAGAGTATTTCAGGCCTGTCTATATCAAAAGAGGCTGGAATACCAATTCCATCAAAGCTGTTAATTTAAATTTTTCTTCTAAATTATTCATAGCCAGGTTAGATGTATGTTTGAAATACATATGTGGATACCAACAGGCTGAAGGTACTCTGCACTGTACAGACTTAAGTAGCGACTAATCACCTGAATAAAACACTGAAAAGTAATTTAGGCTATTAATATAATCCAAGCCATATACGTAGATGTGCAGCTCATCTGGCTACCATTGACACTCCAGCAAACAGAAATAACCTGTTATTACTTAAAATAGAAATATGAGCTACAAATAATCACATTGGTCACAGTCCTACCCAGACATCTGATAAGATAATAAGCTCCAGGGAAACCATACACTCTATAAAACAAAACTGTTCACAGTTATAACTGTTCACAGATGTAAATGGCACCTTCATAAAACCTTTCATGTTTGAATACATACAAATTTTGCTGTTTTTTCTCTTGAAAAGATGTGTACCTAATGCCAGAAGAGTTTTTCCAGAATCACTTCGTTTCTGATATCCTGTATCCCCCCTGAAGCTACATGTAGAGTCTTTCCATAGTTACAATGCCCCAGTGACAAGTGAAATGGAAAGGGGCTATCAAGTTTGGGATAATCTGTGAAAGCTGCTGGGTGGTATTTTAATGTCTGTCAGTGCTCTGTATTCTCCTTTAGCTTTTTAAGCGTTTTTCTTGTCCTTTAGATTTCCTCTTCTCTGTTTTTCCCGCTAAGATCCTCACCATAGAGATCATGACTTTTCACAAGCCTAAAGGAGCTAAGGGAAATGCCCTCTATTCATAAATAACCACTCTCTCCAGCAGAAGCATTCACCATATGTTCTGTTATTCAATTTGCAATATCCTACAAGCCCCGGCGCAGCACGTTGTCTTTGCTAGCACTCAGCCAGTGCCATAGGCCAGCTCTAGCACAGGAACAACTCTGGTGTCTAACTCTGGAGAGGCCTAGACTATCCAGACTATCCTTTTTTTTTTTTATAGCTGCAATAACGAATAACAGCAGGGAAATTTCACAGGAAAGTCTACTAGAGATGAGACTCTTCAAGAGACAAAAAGGTGTCTTGAATGGAGAGCAGGTATTCAGGCAGGGTGTAAGAGCATCTAGGGAAAAGACAGGAATAGAAGAAATATCTTAATTTTATTTAAAGGATAACAGACTTTTCAATGTAGTAAAGTGATCTGCTTTTTTACAGCAATTAATATCAGCTTCAAAGAATATGCATTCCCAGTTTTGGAATTCAGAAGTAGAGTGGAAGAAAAAAACTTTGAATATTTCCTACAAAAGTTGCCTTGGAGGGAATAACTGCTGACTGGAGACCTCACCGTAAGGAATACTGTATAGGTTTTGTTTTACAGAAAAATGCAATGCTGTTTTGAAGTCTTGTGCATTCACTCTGGGGAATCTGCAGGGCACTTTACAGTGTAAGAAAGATATCTTGTTATTAATGACTAACGACTGGTGGGTAATCCTGCAGCACAGTCCCTTTATCTGACAGGACTGCACACATGGATGACTTGCAGCAAGATTACCCCAGGATGGTTGCTAGGCGGCAAATGTAGTGCTTAGAAAACATTTGATGCTGACAGCTACTGTAAGCTGTTTTGTAGGGAAAAGCTTTACCAGTGCATTAGTTCTGCTGCAATAAAGGATTTTCTAAACCAGAGCTATTCAAAACAAAAACATCATAAAAATCAAATTTACACTGAACTTTTGACATCTACAACTTAACTCACACTTCTCAAAAGGAAGATATATGAAAACAGAATTCTCTAAAAGCTGAGTCAACAAGACATGTAGGTCACTAGAGAAAAGGCTGCTCTGCTCCTTGTCCAGAATTATACGCCTGGATCACAGACACTCACAGCTCTGCCATCCCTGAACTATGGAGGGAGTTGGCATTGCTCAAATAAGCATATAAGCTGATGAAATGAGGATGGAAAATTTTACTTGTGAAACAGTCAAGCACAATTGTACATTTCTTGTGCACTGCTCACCATGACATGCAGAGTTGATGCCTTGAATTGCTTAGACTTCAAACCCTCTCTCCCCCAAGAATTTGCATATGTTGATAACAACATTACAGTCCCTCTCTCTCTTTCAATTCAAACGTTGAACTATGGTATCCTTGCAGCCTTCTGGCCTTCTTCAGGAGATGTGGTCCTCCACACAGTGACTGGTACACCATCTACCACAGCTAACACCCATTTAACACCCTCTAAGGCGCTGCTACCCCTATCTAAACTGGTCACAGAATACGACCAATAACCACAATGCAGTAAAAGTCATGTACTCAGGCATTTAAGCTTTAATGTGGTATAAAGCTGTTACTGCAGAGCAGAATAATTTCAAATTAGGTCCAGCTGCAGATTTTCAGACAGAGTATATCTAATCCTAAAAAGGAGATTAAAATGTTTTTACTTGAGACTTGAAACTATGGAAGTAAAAGGAAGAGAAGAGAGCCACAGTACAGTTGCAGAAGTGTGCAGGAGAATGAAGGCCTTTGCACAAATAGCTCATGGCTCAGCTTCTATAGTGAGTAATTGCTGGTATTCAGGAAATCAATCTGAAGATCTTAACTGCAACTGAAACAATTACTCATAATCAGACTACTATATTTACTAGTTCTTCCTACTAATAGATACAATAGCTAGTTCATGTATTAAATATTGCCTAAGTTAAATGCTCTGATTGTTCTCATGTAATATTCCTCTAGGGTTTCATAGGTTGTGGGTTGCCTTCCAGGATCCTAGAGGACTAAACAACATCCAGGCAAATTTACAAGGAAACTTGCCGAAAAAAATGGTGACCAGAGCTACTAAGGGATGAGATGGAGCTGTCTGAATGAATTTGTCAATTTGGGTTTAGGTTTCCAGACCCCTCTGTTTACATCACTCAAAAACCATCTAGTCTCTAAATCACCTCTAGATTCTCTGCTAACATCAGGCAGCTGTAATCATTAAGTGCAGTAGCAAATGTTTTCTTTAGATTTCTGTTCTTTGTAGATATCACCCCTATAGTGTTTTCTGTTTTTCTATAATGGCTGACACTTTCAGTTTGAACTCTTGACTGTGATTCACTTTTGGGAGTGCTCCTAAAATTCAAAGCTAAACAAGGCAAGTTGGCACAAATGTTGAGATAACAAGGGATTTCTTTTCCTCTTGGCTACAGAAGGTTCAAACTAGGTTTCATCTGGAGAGATACAAGACAATCTGTCACAATAAATGCAATACACTGGTGTAAATGATGATTTGCATTCGTGCACTGGATCTGTTTCAGGAAGTGTTTGCTGTAAAAATCAGACCAATGGTGATAAAATCCAGTAAGACTGTCAAGAAGTTAGTAAAGATTTGACTACCCCACCGCAAAACAATATCACTCCAATCTGAATTTCCAGCTCTACATGAATGTAGCACAAATACATTGTGAAGTATATGGACCAAATAGCTTATTCTACCCTGTTTGCAAGTTAGCAATCTAAACAGATTTTCTGTTTCCCCAGCTAACAAATTAAATATGTCTTGAAGACCAGACACAAAATATGGCCCAAGTAGGTGAAGCAGTAAACAAGTAGAGGCCTAAAAAACTGACAAAAGTTCAAAAATACTTTTCTTTTGATCAAATGCACTTACAGTGGCAAATCTGAGAGCATACCTCCAAAACTGGCCAAGGACTTACTAATAACAAAAGCCATACATATACACTAGGACTTCCTTAAAATTTGACTTCTCAATACTTGGAAGAAAGAAGAAGATAGTAAAATTTAGATATCCATAGGCCAGAGGTCTTGGACTCCTAGGGACAAATGTCTTCTGAGCACTGCTCTCCCTGTGCTTCTCCCTTTTCTGGATTCACTTCTGAATGTGAACCTGTTGTTCCTTTTCTCCTTTCTCTTTTCACTCACAAAAAGAAAAGAAAACTTTAATCCTCCTTTATAATGTGTCAGTGAGAAGGTGGAAAATTGTGACTGCAGCTTGGGTTTATTGTTTTTTTAAAAAAATACAGGCAATTTTCTTTGGTGATTTGTTTTTGGTTTTTTTTGTATAAGATATTATGGTATTACTTATAAAATTTTCCTAGAGGAGTATATATCAGAAATAAATCAGTAAATTAAAATATCCTGAACTAGCAGGTTGCAAGTTCACAGTTTCACATTACACATGCACAGCTAAGGAGCAATAGTAAACAAAGAGAAGAAACTCAATTTTTCACTCCTAGCACGGCTGAGGAGCATGTTCCTTGATTGCTTTAACTGAATCTGCCAGTGCTTCACAGGCCCTGTTAAAGTAGGATCTTTCTGTTCCTCAGCTGTGGGGATCAGATGTCACTAGAGTCTTGTCTCTGCTGTAAGCCTTAGGCATTAACCGGGGACAGGTGAGGATGGCAATGTAAGGAGTTTTTCAGCAAATCTGAAGGATTAACAGCCCAATTCTTTTTCCATGGAAGGCTGGAAATTTCCCATACTATAAGCCTGTGCAGATCAAGCAGGCCATTTGCAAAGATAAGAAGCTGATGTGAATGAACCTGCTTTGTTCTCAGTGCAATTTACTAAACATCAGTTAGAAAATCACTATTAAAAGTTTCTCAAAGGCAAAAAGTTTTCAAATTATGCCAAAAGAGACTGCTGGTCTCCTCAGAAGGCTGTGCTATTACTGGATAGCTTTTACCAGTCAGCACTATCATAATTGCATTCATACTTTTTGTACAAAAGGACATGACCCTTCTCACTGAAGTGGATTAGGACACTCTGTGTGGACTGTATATCCATGGTTGTGTAAGTTAAACAGGCATCTCCATAGAGATAAAAGTATCTAAATGGGATTTAGACATCTTATTAAAATACTGGCCCAAAGGCTACCTCTGCTTCTGCTCACTTAACAAAAAGACTGCCACTGCCAATATTGCTTTGCCAGACAATCCACACTATTAGCTAAGAACAGTGAATCGTAACCCAGGGCTGGTGCTTGGTCTTCCACTTCCTTTAAAAAACGCTTCTGAACTTTTACAGATGTGTTTAGCTGTATGCATAAAGACAACAGAAACTTATGCTGTGGTACACTCATCAGATCCAAAACTATCCAAAGCTAGTAGAACATTAATTTTACATTAAACACTTTTCTAAATTGTTCTTACTTCGCTGTGGTATCTCAGATACTCCACCATTAATTTTTTATTAAACAAAACTACAAGATGGTGTGCTTAGGACAGTCTGTACCATGAGACAGCTTCTCTGCTAATGCTGCAAACTGGCTAGGTAGAATTCAGGAGCAGGCCAAAGTTACGTCTGGACAGCTTCAAGATCAAATAGGGCAGGTGAGCATCCATCTGGGTACTGGGCCGTGTTTAGCTTTTCACTGAATGAGAACGGGAGCAACAACTTGCTTTGGATTGTCACATGTTTATGGCAGACACTGCGTTAATGCAAGGAAAAATCGCTTTTACAGCCTGTAAAACTGTGCATGATGTAAACCAGCATCTGTATTATAAAACAGGCATATAAGTCAGGGTAACTTCTAAACGTGATCTTGTTGGAGTATATTCCCTCAATATTCCTTTTTCCAGAAACTTCTTAAGACCTTAGGTGAACCTCAAACAAGCTGGGATCCGTTTGCCAGCAACTGTACCATAGAATCAAAGAATGGTTTGGGTTGGAAGGGACCTCAAAGCCCACCCAGTTCCACCCCCGTTGCCACAGGCAGAGACACCTCCCCATCCAACTTGGCCTTGAACACTCCCAGTGATGGAGCATTCACAGCTTCTCTGGGCAACCTGTGACAGGGCCTCCCTACCCTCATCATGAAGAATTTCTTCCTAATGTCTAATCTAAATCTATCCCTTCCAATTTAAAGTCATTCCCCCTCACTCTATCACTACTTGCCTTTGTAAAAGGTCCCTCCACAGCTTTCCTGTAGCCCCATTCAGTACTGGGAGGCTGTTCTAAGGTCTTCCTGCAGCCTTCTTTTCTCCAGGATGAACAACTCCAACTCTCAGCCTGTCCTCAGAGCAGAGGTTCTCCAGCCCTTTAATCATCTTCGTAGCCTCGTCTGGACCCGCTCCACCAGTTCCATCTCCTTTGTGCGTTGGGGATTCCAGGACTGGACACAATACTCCAGGTGGGGTGTCACGAGAGCAGAACAGAGAGGGAGAATCCTCTCCCACGCCCTGACGGCCATCTTTGGACGCACCCCAGGACAGGTTGGTTTCTGGGCTGGGAGCGCACGTTGCCAGCTCATGTCCAGCTTCTTCTCCTCCAGCACCCCAAGCCCCTCTCCACAGGGCTGCCCTCAATTACATCGTCCCCTTCCTCTGTTGAAGCCGCAGATTGGCCCGACCCGGGTGCAGGACCTTGCACTTGGCCCTGTTGAACCTCATGAACCACGACAGGGGAGCGGCAGCTCCACCGGCCCCAGTAAGGACCAGTTCACGGAACGCTGGAGGAGCCCTGCGCTGGGCACTGCGTGCGCGCAGTTACCGCCCCGCCACGGCCCGATCGGCAACACGGAACGGACACTGGGACCGGGGTTGGCCCAGACCGCCCATCCGGTGACCTCAGGGAACCCCGCGGGCCCCCAGCCCAGCCTGCGCTGCCCGTGCCCGCGGGGCCCAGGGGCAGCTGGGGGGCTTCACAGCGCGGAGGCCGCGAGGGGAGCGCTGGGCCGGGCAGGAGCCACCAGCCCCTCAGTCCTTTCAGGCTCCCTCGCGTCGGGCAGCGCTAAGGGCGCGGCGGGAGGGGCACCCCCCGGGACAGCCCTTCTCCTCAGGGGAACCTTCCCCCAGCCCCGCCCGCCCCTCCCGCTGCGGGGCGGGGCCGCTGTCAGGGAGGGGAGGGAGGGCCGAGGTCCCGCCCCTCGGCTGCTGCCGTCCGGGCCCTGCGCCCTGCGCTCCCATTGGCCTCCTCGGGCTGCCGCCCGGCTCCCATTGGCCGCTCTGGGCGCAGCCCGGCCCCCATTGGCCACCGCCCGGCCCCGGTATAAGGCGGCGCGGGCGGAGAAGGCGCCGTCGCGCCCGCGGTGGCGTTGGTGTGAGCGCGGCGGGACTGGAACATGCGGTGAGCGCGCGGAGCCCGTCGCGGCAGGGAGGTGGGGGGGAGGCTGGGCGTCGTGCGGGCGCGGGGGGCTGGGGCCCTGCGTGCCCCATCCGCGGGCAGGGGCCGCCCCTTCCCGGGAGCCGCAGCCGCTCTTTGTGTGCTTCGCTGCGGCCCCGCCCGGCTCGGGGGGCCCCGCTCGGCCGAGTCCGAGCTGGCCTCGGTGCGGGCGGCCCGGAGCGCTCCCGGCAGCGGCTCCGAGCGAGCCTCGTCCCTCCCCGAGCGCCTGGCGCGCCGCTGCCTCGCGCTGTTCTTTTCCTGCCGCGGTGCAGGTGCGGCGTCTGCATAGGTGTTGCTTTGGAACAGAACTCGGGAAGAGACTTGCCAGACTCTTGCGTCGGTGTGCGGGTGGGTGCAGCAGGGTCAGGTCCCTGCCGGAGCGCCCGGAGCAGCAGCCGGCGGGCAGCGTCATTATGTAACTCCGGAAAGCCAAGAGCAAAAGGGACTCGGGATGCGGAGCATCCAGGGACCAGTGTGATCCCTCTCCACAGGGGAGGAGCGAGGAGAAAGACTTGCCAGACAGGATCTAATACCAGTGTGACCTTCGCCTTTCTAATAGGGTGATTCTGGAACTGAGCAGAGGGTTCCCAGCCTGGGCTTTTGAGCTGCTCGGCACAGGTATGCGATAGACCTTTGGCTCACCTGCGGTCTGAGCACTTGAGCTGAGTATGAAAACTGCTTGAACGTCAGGACGGTGTGGGTCCTGTCTGGCTGGTTTTAGACAAAGCCATTAAAAAAAAAATTAAACTGTGCATTTGGAAAAGTGCCTTGAATGTGTAAACAGAAAAAGTTCTTTTATCAGTCAACTTAAGGTTGCCATTTCAGTATTTTTTCCGATATATCAAGATTTAAGCTATGTCACAGGATATACACAGCATGTTATTCCTGATAACAGAATGTCAGAAGTGACCTTGTTATCTTAACAGGACAAACCTCTCATTAGAGCTCCGTGTGGATGTGACACTGGCAAATATAAATCTAGAGTGTGACGGATGCTTTGCTAGCCATGCAATTGCCTCTGAAGCGAACATGATCTTAACACTAGAAACCTGCTTCTGGTTCTGCATAAACTTGCCTGATGGGAGGTCATGGTGTAAACATATTCCACTTACTGTGCTACTGAGGTCTGTCTGCTTGTAAAATTGTGTCGCTGTGTCTGGGAAACTTCCTAGACTGCTGCTTTACTCTCTCCATCTTATTGTCTTCTATAGAACATTAACTTCTGTGTGGTTTAATTTTAAATGTGGTTCTTGAGTAAATGTAAGGTACTACTACACCTCTGTGGAAAGTAGCTGCTGTTAAGTATCAGTTTTCCTTGTAGTGTTGTTGGAAGCCTGTCCTTAACTAATTAGCCATAGAAAAGCTTTTTTTAGCTGCCTTCCCTGCTCTTTTATTCCTCATCGGAAGTATAATAAGGGTTTGGAGGGGAAGATTTGCATGGAAGGCTTCTACTAAACAGCTCTCTGCTTCTAAAGTCACCTCTGGTGAAGTTCCAGTTTGTGCAAGGTAACTTGGGTTTATCAGAAAGTGATGGCATCAACTGGTGTTAATTAACTGTCTGAGCAGTCCTGTACTGTAGAGGCCCAACTCTGGCAGGGTAGTGTGGATGGTGTATGAACTTGAGTGCCAGTGGTAGAGTTACAGCTCAGATTTTCTCATGAGGGCTTTCCCTTCATTTTCCATTGGCAACAATGATGCTTTTTTGATGAGTATGCAGCATTCCTCAAAAGTAATCTTAACTGGCACATACAGGAAACAGCATTTTTCACAATTAATAGCATGAAGTGCGAGCTGCTGTTACTTTGTCTCTTAAAGGTCTTAATATGCAGGCTTTTCCATTAAACAGTCATTACTAAATCTTTTTTTCAAAAATACAAAATAATAATTTAAGCTGAAGTTCACTCTGATGGGTTTTATTCTTATTTCCTTTGCCCTGGCCCATTCAACTCTAAGTGAAATACTATAATAGAAAGTGTACCTCCCACCTTGTCCCCAAACCCAAAAAGCAGAAGTCTTAATACTTGTAAAGTAATCATACCTGTTTAAAGACTTTTGTATATTTGGGTGAACTACAGTAGATTTTATTTTGAAGCCTCTTCCTATAGCTTTGGCTTTTATGGTAGAAGTGTTTATTTTCGGAAACATGCTTGCAGGCATGAACTGCAAGCATGCAGTGAATATTGCAGGCAATAGTGAACTTAGCAGTGAAATGCCTATAATCATGAAAAATTTGGTTTAGAAACTAATGCCAGCCTTGCGCTGAATTTATTCCTAGCAGCCTTCTGCAATTTGAACTGCCTTTCTGTTTGTCCTTTACTTAAAGCTTCTGAATTGGATAATAGAACTTCACAAATGAGGTTCTGAGTAAAAGCTGGTATTAGGCAAAAAAGAAAAGAAGCAGTTGTTTGTGGAAAAATGGTTTATAGCTGATGTTTTTATTGCTTGATTGCTGTAAGAACTGAGATGGGCTATTTGCAGTTCCTACCGGTGAATCTGACTAATCTTGCTAATGAGTAAATATGCTTAGATTCTTGCTTTGATAGCAAGTGTGGTGGGAAGGGATGTTGTACTAGAAGTGCCACCAAGTACCTGTGGATGATGTTAGTGATCCCCCTTTGAGGATCAGGAATTTACAGCTTTTAATATCTTACAGTAAAAGTGATAAATGAAGTCAGTGCTGCTCCTGGTATGCTTATGGGCTTTTTCGGCTCAGGTATGCTTTAAGGGAAAAGTGAGTCTGAAGCAAGTTGTAATCTTCAGATCAGTTTAAGGGGATCTACAGAATGCAGTATTTCTCCCATCAAGAAATGGACTTGGAAGACAGATTAATCCTGATTTCAGTCAGTTGCTGGTGGAAAGAGTAGTGTCTAGAAAACAAAAGAGAAACCAAAGGCTTCTCTGGTAGTTCTTCATAGTACAGGTACAATGTGCAAGTGTACTGTGGTAAGGACAGAACCAAGGCAGCAGGAGAACCTTAGCCCTAGGTATATAGTGACCTCAAGCCAGAGAAATAGCAGCATGAGCCAACAACACTGTAGCTTTCAGTGCCAGAACCCTGCAGGTATTTGAAACAACTAACCAAAGTTAATAAAGTCACAGTACTAGCACCACAGTTACTATCATGCACCATTAGCTGGCTGTTTGTGCTGTTGTAAATGTGTGCAGATGCTTCATACCTGACTTTATATAGAGGGCTGGTTCCTGACCCCTTGGGTGGGAAGAGGATGTGCCTGAAGAAGGGAAGACTTAGATGCTTTATCTCGTTGAGAAGTGAAGTACTCTGAGAAAGTGACCTTGTAGTTTATCTAGTCGTCCTTTTCCTGGAAAATTTACGTCCATGGAATAATCTTTCCAAAGATACGTAGGCTTGTCTTGTCCTATAGCTCTTAGGAATAACTATGGTATGGAGCGAAGATGTGAGGAGCTATCCAAAAAGAAGATAGAAAGGGCTTCTTGATGCAACCTGATTATCTTTACAGTATTAATGTGAGACCATGCTCCTCTGTGCTTAGAGAAGGGGAATTTACTTTTTTCTGTCCCAGAGTTTAAACCTATGCTGATTCTTTGAATTTTTAATCAAATAAAAAATCTCGTATTTTAAAGGTAAAAACTTAAGGATTTGGCAAAGAAAGATGTTTAAGAGGAACATGTACGTTGCTGTGTTGCACTCAGATTTGGACTGGAAATTCTTTAATAATGGTAAATCGGTCTTGTGCACTCTGGAGGTCCTAGTTCTCAATCTGTAACGCTGTCTGCCTTCCCATATCAAAGCAAAATCACCTGAGGCACAGGAGAGCCTAACCCAGCTGGCAGTATCCTTCTGCTGTAAAGAGTGCTGCACATTCATGTGTAACATCGTGCCTCAAGGACAGGTCCTGCAACTTTGTTCTGTTTACATCTACTACTGTTAACATCTGTCTCAAAGAGCTCTTGTAGTTAGTGGCAAGAAAAGCAAATTGCCCCTTAGACTGGAAGGATTAGTCTGATAATATTCTTCACTGTGTGTAAAGTTAGGAGCAAGACTTATACAAGAACAGATGATCTTCCAGTTGTTAAATCTTTCCCTCTGTAAAAGATTCTTGTGAGTTTATTCTAGAAGGAGTTGTCATGACTAAGCTGAGTTGACGTGCTAGAGGATAAAGAAACAAAGCTGTCATACCCAAAGTAATCTGCATGCTCTTCCTGGCCAGTGCTGCACCTTGGAACTCTCTGCTTGGCTCCTCACTGGCATCTGCTGTAAAACTTCATATATTCTAGAAGAATCAGCTGTGTGGGTGTTGCTGGTGACTGAAGTTGCCCATTCATGGAGTGCATGTGGGCCTACAATGTTCTTCTAGAGCCTGCTGAGAAATGAGACTTGGGTCTGATCTTTGTGTAGTTTAACATAAAGATTTTCCAAAAAGGTGGAATTAGGGGTTAAATTGCCACATAGCTTAAAGCAAGCAGTAGCAGTGTTGTGAAGCAGTATTTGTGGTGGTAAACAGAAATGTCCAAGCACAGTAAGAATTAACGAAGTGCTGTGCAGCTCTTCACACAAGGACATCAAATAACTGCCTACCACTCATAACTCTTCTGAACTGCTTCTGTGCATGCTTTGTTCAGAAAATGCACCTTCCCAAACAGTGTCCAGCTGTACTCCTCAGGATCCCTGAAGAAACAGGAATGGCAAGAGGCCAGTATGTTACCTAATAAGAGAAAGCCTTGTCTCAAGACAGAGGTCTGCACCCTTAAAAAGTAATTTCTCCCTCAAATAGGAACTTATGGACCCTTTCAAAGTCAAACTGAGACCATTGCAGTCTGCAGCTCTTCTAATAAAGAGGGAGAAATATAACTGCTTATGATCAAGACGGATGTAGGTCCTTTGTGACCTGGACCTAACATCTAGCTCTTGCTTTCAAACTTGTTTCTCAAGGCTGCTTGTGAAGGAAGGTCTGTGCCTTTCTAGCTCTTATGCTGAAGTCTAAAAACAGCATGCTGAAAGATCCTGGTGATACAAAAGTGATGTGCAAAGTTTTTGTGCCTTGTGTAGCTGATGCTGTCTACTCACTTGAAGTCTGGCAGAGGGGTAGCATTTGCAATGAGAGTTTCCAGTATTAAAAGCTGTTTGCTAGGTGACAGTTAATTGTTTAGTCCTAATGTGAGGTTATGTGCTGCACCACAGTGCTGCAGAGAAACAGTTCTAGTAGGTTGTCAGTGATGATGCGAGCTGCTGAAGAGGGCTTAATGCAGGCATGGAGTGGAGTGCCTGCATGAGAAGTGAGGTAAATTATCTTTTGTGCTGATGCTGTACTGTTGTGGCTAGATCAAACAGTGCTGAAGTTCAGACATGCCCTGAGAAAATGAAGGCTATGAAAGTCATTCTTAATCACCCTCAGCTGATCACCCTGTGTTGAATAAGCATTGCAGAACCAACCAGACATAAATCACGCTCTTCTCCAGCTGCAGTGGGTACATAGCTCTGCTGAGGGGTGTGGTGTGGTTAGTTTTGTTTTCCTCAGCTGGGCAAAATCAGGTCTGCAGGTCTTGGTTGGCTGTCTCGGGTACACTCCCAGCTGTTGGTTGCTGTAGTTTACACAACTGGAATTGTAGCCAGTGTGTGCAAGCTAGTTATGTGACACTGGACTCCAATTATATGTGCTGAACTTCTCTTTGGTGGTGGTGCCCTTGCTGAAATGCTGGCGAGAATTCAAGTGCAGTAGATAACGCTCAAAATAACCTGGTGGTTCTGTCTCAAGGTTGGTCAAGACTGACTTCTCTTTGAGGGGTTAGTATGAAGATGCTGCTGTTGCAGCTGGTAAGACTACAACAAGGACAGTGAAGAAGAGCCTTTCCTAGAAAGTTATGTGGCCCTCAATAGACTGGGACTTAACGGCAGCTGGAAGATACTCCTGTAATTCCATTGCCAGTCTGTGGCCATGCTGGGTAACATCAGAACCATCAGGGACTGTATCTGCTGTACCTGGAACTGTGCTACTGATCCCCAACCTGATTCCTATAGCAGTGCAGAGGTGAGATGTGCTCCTGGGTAGGGCTGGCTCTGGTCTCTACTGAAGTCTTCCATGAGTTTGTATCTTGTTAGAGAGATAGTAAGAAAGAAAAGGTAACAGATGACTGACACATATGTCCCAGTTGAAGTGGAGGAAGGTAAAGCTACCAGCTTGTAAACAACAACTTTGAAGTTTAAGGCAAGGCTCGCATGACCCCTTCAGTGTAGTCTTTTACTGCTTCCACTTAAAATTCGCATTCCCCAGTACATTTCTGTCCTGCCAAAACTGCAGCAGACTAAGGCCTGGAGCTTCTCCTCTCTCCCATTTTTCTGCCTCTGCTTCAATTTCAGCCACAGTCCCAACACATTACCTTCCTCTAGTGGTTTGGAAGCCACTAAGAGGAGCAGGAGCTTAAAATAATCGATCTTCCCCTTGTGTTCTGTTCATCTTCTATAGATTTAGCTCTGTCTGCTTCTTATGAAAAAAATATGTATAAAGCAACACCTGTGTTTATGAACTCAATGAACAACCAATTAATTACCATGTTGCCAACCCTTCTAAACAGACCAGTGTTACATACAGGCTTGTAGTAATGCATTAGCACTGCAATTAACTTTAATTAGCTTACCTAATGTGGAATTGTTAGTATATAAGAAGGATGTTTGTAAATTAAATTTTTAAAAGGGCCAGATTTCTGACTTGTTTCTGTAGAATTCCTTTAGGAAAACTAAAGCTGAATTGATACCCTGTCATGATTTGAGAGCTCACCCATGATTTACCATTTGTATTAAATAGTCTTAAATCTCTCTATACAAAACTATGCAACTTCCATACAGTCTGTTATGTGTCTGTCTTGTCTTGTCTTCTGTCTCCTAGTAGAAATTGTTACCCCTTAGTAGGCTGACCGTGTGCTATCCTGACAAGCATGCCAAGAGCTGAAATAAGTTTTGCTTTCATCTGCTTTAGTTTGATGTAAAAACGTCATCTCCAAAGGCAGTTTGAAGAAATAGCTTTAAAATGAGTAAGAACTGTGGGAGTGCGAGAAGCTCAAAGCACTGAATGCAGTAGGGTCATGTGCTGTTGTGAAGGATACCAACTGTTAATGTAACATAGCTGAATATGGTAAAGCTGCACAACTTCATTAAGTGTCTATTTTTTTCTACCACAGGAGACTGAAGATGCAGCAAGCCTAATAGTGAGGACAGAAGAATCTCCTTAAGGAAGTTGTACGATCTGAAACATTGACCATGTCTATGGATCATAGCCCCACCACTGGTGTGGTGACTGTTATTGTGATTTTGATTGCTATTGCGGCTCTTGGTGCCTTGATACTGGGCTGCTGGTGTTACCTGCGTCTGCAGAGGATCAGCCAGTCTGAAGATGAGGAAAGCATTGTGGGTGAAGGAGAAACCAAAGAGCCCTTTCTTCTGGTGCAGTACTCTGCTAAAGGACCTTGTGTAGAGAGGAAAGCTAAGCTAACTCCAAATGGCACAGAAGTACATAGCTAACTTGGAGCAATGCTATGCTGATGTGTGTAACCAGCAGAAGAATCTCTACTGTGAAGAACCTGGTCACATCCACACTTGCATCAGAAAACACCCTGATGAGGATTAAATAAGCTTTCTTTGCAACTGCATGCACTGAGAAGTTGCACTTTGCATCAACTGTGTACTCTTAATTCCTCTATGACAGGAGCAGACTCACTTGGTGTAACGTCCATTGCCGGCAATGGACACATCGGTGTGAAGAGACTACTAGTGTTTTTTGTTACTTGAATGTTTACCTGAGCCTATTTTGATGGAGCTACTACTGTAATGTGAACTACTTTACAACTGTGAACTGTAAATAGGCTGCCAGAAGCTTTTTGCTTTGTGTTCCACAGTCTATGGGGGAATATGATGCAACTGTAGATAACACGCAAGGACTCCTGAACCACCAGCTGTAGATGGCATTCCAGACCTTCAAATGCAAATCTGCAGTTCAAGCTTGCTTCTGCTACTAATTTGAGTGCACAGCCATAAAGTCAGAACTCCTACTTTTAACAGTTTAGTAGACTGATGCAGAATACTTTCTTTGAAAAGAAGGTATAAGCTTTCAGTAACACATTGAGGAAGGAAACACAGGAGCTACAGTTATTTCCTTTAGTTGCAGCTAGGTAGGTTAAGCTTTTGGCTGCTAGAACTGAGTTCTCTATGTAGCTGCTGCAAGGAAACTGCCATTTTGATGGATTCCATCCTGGGAACTAATGATGGATACTGAACTGTCAGGGATTGTCCAGAAGGTTTCCAGGAGTTTGAAATGGCAGTAGAGCAGGCTTTTTTCCTCTTCTGTGGGTCTGCATGCTGAAAACTGCAGAAGTGGTTGCTTATGAAAACTGGTGTAAGTGCAAGTTGTATGCATTTTTCCCAGAAGCCCTGTTTGTGTACTTAGCCATTATGGTATATATTAACAGCCTGTTTTAAAAAGGTACTTCAGTCTACAGTCAACTATAGAACTGAGTTCATGTATCTTGTAGATAACTCTTGATTTAACTGTACTACTACAAGATAAGTTTCAGTCTTTCCTGCTAAAACAAATGTTGGTATGGGGAAGGGAGATTGCTGATCCCTTTGTAAAAGTTTTTAGTTAGCAAGGTAAAGTCCTAAATAAGGACATACCTTTGGTTTCTTGCCCTGTGCTATAGTTCAGCTATTAGAACTGTAAAAAGATGTGTTAAATGGGGAGTTCTGAACCTCAAAGGTCTGGAGGGAGGAGAGAGGGCAGAAAGGGGAGAAGGAACAACACTGAGCCACCAATGGCAGCTTATATATTCTAACACTCCTAGGGTAGGTGCACATGCTTTGAGGCCACTGTTTTCTATGACTTTATACAAAAATATGAAATTTTAAACCACTTAATTGCCTAGGAAAAAAAGCTACTGTAAATCTGTTTCCTGAGATAAGGTACAAATAATGAAGTTCAAGTTCTTCAGCTCTATAGGAAACATTAAACTTGCTTCTTGCACCTGTACATATGGAACAAAGGCTGAGGAAGCTCAACTGAGAATTTTAACTATGTACAAGACAAACAATAATAACCTAAACAAAGTTTTAACTGTAAGATAGACTTGCATTTTTAGTGCCACATTTGCCTTTTTTTTTTTTGTTTAACTGAAGGCTATCCTTTGAAGCAAATTTAATGCTGTCAGTAGCAAAAAGCTCCTGCTGTTGCCTCCAGTACAATATGGGGTACAGCTGATAGAGGGCTGTTCTTACTCTGGCATGTGTCCTGTCTTAAGATACACTCATGAGACTTGCAGCCTTAAACTGCTGTATTCTAGACCCTTAAAAATCGAGGAGAAAAGGATTAATTCAGTATGACTTTCTTTAGTTTTCAGTAGAGAACAGTTCACACATGGCTTTTGAAGGTTTCAACACAGTCAGGTATTGGTATACAAAAGTGATACAAAGTGCTGAAGTTCTAGAACAGAATAGTTGTAGCAAGATAACTTTGTCTCTTCAAGTTTACTGATTACACAGCTGAAGAATCTCTATTTTAATTCAGCAAAAAGAATGCAGTGTAAAGGGCAAACTTCAGAAATTATGGAGAAGTATAAATCGTGTTTAATTTCTCTTCTAGCAGCTGTAAGAGAAAGCCAGTGAAAAATAACTGGCCCTTAGTCAAGAGGTGCTTCACCACTGCTGCCCCTAAAAGTCAGCATCTTTAATTTAAATGGATAGGTGTTTGCAAGTTAGTGCAATAGTAAAGTGCAGAAAGTGTTTTCCATTCTCTTCTCTTTAGATGTGGGTATCTAGTAAGTTGTTGAAATATACAAAAATATTCCATTTGATTTTTCTTTTTCTAGATCATAGGGGGGGAAAAAGTCTTTATTTACAATGAATTTCAATAAAATTTGCATAAATACCTACCCAATACTGCATCATTTGACTGTGTAAGCAATTATTCTGTCCTGTTTCCACTACTGTGCTCTGTCTCTACAGTATCAATCCTTTCTTCCTCTAACGGGGCAGTAGCTCTTGAACCTGATGTATCATTATCTTCAGGAAGTGTTTGCTCTGACTGAAGGGATTCTTTAATTTCATCTTTGCTCTGTAGCTTTCCTTCCCTTGATGCCACCAGGATTCTCAGTATAGTATTCTCCTTCAGGAGGTTTTCTGATGCATCAGCTAATTGTTGAAGCTTTTCAGCCATTTCCAATAATTCTTGGTTCTTCCGGTTATAGGTGGCCTGCAGCTGCTCACTGTGGAGCTGCAGACTCTTGTGCTGCTTTTCCAGTGTGTGTTTTTGCTGCTGTAGTCTATGTTCCTCTCTCCTAGCTTCAGAAAGCTGTGCTTCAAGTTGGTCATGGGCCTGATGAAGGGCACTGATTTCTGATCTTAACTTCTGAATTTCTCTCTCTAGGTGGGAGATGTGTCCTTGCTGTAGAACTGTCTCTTTATGTAAGCATTCTTTGGTACAGGGCTCTGATGAAGACAGACTTGAGTGATGTAAAACAAATTTAAGGAGATTAGGAAGGTTAACTGAAAAGTCTTCAGGGAACTTCACACTTTGTTCCTTCCTAGAAAGACATAATATTAACATTAAATCATTCAAATAGGTGAATAATGATAACTTTAAGTATCTGCTGTTCAACTCCATTTTGATATCTTGGTTGTTTTGGGTTTTTTTAAGAATATTTAATATTGGAAACTAGGAGAAACCTGAACTTATGTAATAAGGATACAGCACAATATTTTCTTGATGAACTCCTTAACCTGTATTCCAATCTGGGTGCTATAAGCTTCTCTCTGCTGGATTGGTATTTGTCAGAGCAAAATTTTCTGACAAATTTCAGGAAACAAGTTTTACTCAAATCCTGGTTATGAGCTTGAAGTCCATGTAGCAGCACTGTGTGATGACAGTATACTGATATTAACATCTGTTAAGTTGAAAGAGAGTATGTATGTAAGTCTTCCTAATTCTACATACATTGTTGGATGTTAAGTCCAGATGTGTAAAGCTATCTGATGTGAAATGACTTCCTTTTGGTTCATAAGCAGATTAATGACATGTGGCATACATTTAGCCATAGGTTAATTACACAAGAAATTATAAACCTAAACAGAAGTTATTTCAATGCAAGAAAGCCAGATTCAAGTATAATGCCTACAGCCTTAAAGTTTACCACTGCTCTACAGCACACTATGGGCAACTCCTCGGTCCCTACATGTGCAACGTTGTTTCAGAATTCCTTACACCATGCATCTGGAACAGGGGATTTACTCCATTACCAATTACAGTTGCCCCAAAAAGCTTTCTGTGAAATCCAACTCATTAACACATGGGATACAAACACACTAGTTTCATTTACTGAGAACTATTTTCAGGTAGAAGACAGATACAGTATTTTATCAATAATTGAAGAACTTCAGCCAGATAAGGCTGTTCATCAAAACCAAACTATTTCTGGAAGTGTAAGCAACATGGATTCTTCTTCCCCTGCAGACTTATGGTGATCAACCAAGTTACTCTTATAATTACCATCAGCAATTTCTCAGCTGACAATCAGCTCACATCCAAGTTCAATGAATCATGACATGATTTAAAATAGTCTACATTAAGACAGAATTGACTCATTATACAGTGGCAATATAGTACTATGTCATCATCCATTCTTATGGATGAAAAACGCAGTATGTACCAAAAAAAAGCTAAAAGGCTATTCAGAACAAAAAGCAAACCAAAATATTAACAGTGTGAGGTAGAATGAAATAGAGAAATGAAATGATTTGCAAAAACTATCTCAGAAGGCAAATGCATAAGAAGCTGCACAGAAAAGCCTTAATATTAAGCACCTTTATATCCAGAATTAATATATGACTATTCTATTACTGCTACTCAAAATACTGTCAGAACCTCAATTTCTTGATTACCTAGATGCAGCAAAGTAACATAAATAAAACACTGGAGAGGAAAAGCAGACAAGAAAACAATGCCCAGGTTACTTACTCTCCATCTGTGTTTCTTTTTTATTGTATCCAACTATCACAGTCTACATCACATCTCCCCCTTTTCTCCCTCCTGTAGCCACTCCTTCATTTATTCAGACTTTGGCAAAACATAATATTAAATACAACCAAATAATAAGAAAAAATAACTGAAGAATAAGGTTAGTAATGCTGCTGTTCATAAATACAGACTTATTAACAATTAAATAGTGACCTTTGGAGAGAACATTCGCTGCATACCATCAGCTATCCACGTTTGTTTTGTTACTGGTGGTTTTTTAATTAGAATACGTATAAAGTAAGAATGCATATATGGAAATTAATTACTGTTTGGATTTTTTTCTCTAAGACATGTAACCAGATAATTAGTATAACTTAGCAAAATGAAAGTTAAAAACCCACAGGGAAAAGGACTACATTACCTCTGATGAGGGAAAAATAAAATGGTTGGGAGATGGTCTGTCATGAATTCCCATGGAAGGTCATTTCGAGTAATATCAATTCTGTTAAGAAAAGACACACTGATGAAGAGAACAGGCAGATGAAAAATCTATATTTTCTTGTAAAACACCATTTTAGGGATTGGGAAAAAGGAAATCCCAAGTATCTGTGAAAGTAAACCTAAATGTGTTATGTCAAAAATATGTTGTATATATGAGTCAGCAGAATTATCAATATTCAAGAATGTGAATCTCAATTTAACAAATATCTGGGGGGGGGGTGCTAGAAAAATATGTACAGTATTCCAGCTGCTCTCACTTAGCAATTAAATTGCGCAGTCACTCATTCTGTACACACCTTTGTTATGTACACACCTTCCTTCTCCCAGACCTGCCTAATTGTTTCAATGCAAGATTGAAGTTTTTTCTATTCATTCATTTGTTCCTCAAGTACAACTCTATGCATATTTTCCCCTCAAGTAGTTCTAGGTAAGTAAATTCCTTCTTCCAAGGACAAGCACGTTCTTAAAGGCACAATTTCATCTAAAGCTTCACATGGAAAGAAACACAAGATTTTGTGAATGCAGCACTTGTTCAATTGCTTGTAATATTTTTCTCTGCATTTTAGGTTTTCTTCAATTACAAATAAAATTCTTACTAGTTACAACCATTTTATTATAGAAAAAACCACAGAGAATCACATTACTAATACTGCAATAAAAATGACGAAGAAAATGAGAGCACTTCCAAGTCAAAGAGCATTTGAAAGGAAAGAGAATGGGGGAAGTTTTGACAGAAGCGTTACGTCTGTGGAAGTAAAGCAGCTATTATAAACAGGTCATAACTCCATGTGTTACATGATTTTTTTTTTTCCCCCATACATCTCATTCTGTAAGTATGTTCAGTCAGAATGCAACAAGGATACAGTATTGGTGTATTATCAAACACATGAAGAAGAATGCTTAGGTTGCACTGAAACATTAAAAACCCTGGAAATGCCAAACAAAAACATGTCTTTTAAATATATATTTTAATATATGTATAAATACATATTAGATACATGTATATATAAATATAAAATGTCTATAAACTGATTTTGGCTGGGATAGAGTTAATTTTCTTCCTAGTAGCATTTATGGTGCTATGTATTAGATTTGTGATGACAATAATGTTGGTAACATAGGAATGCTCTGGTTCTTGCTGAACGACACTTCCACAGCATCAAGGCAGCCTCCATTTCTCACTCTGCCCCACAGTGGGTACAGTGGGGAGTAAAGACACAAGCAAGCAGATGACCTGAACTAACCAGAGCTATTCCATACTATATAATGTCATGCTAAGCAATATTAGAGGGGGGCTGAGGAGCATTAGCCATCTTTTAACTTGGGAACCATCTGTGCAGCAATGTGCCCACAGGAGGTGGTGAGCAATTGCTTTTGCATCTCTTGTTTTGCTTTCTTCTCTCTCACATATCGTTCACTTATTAATCAATTTGTTTTGTTTTATCTTGACCTTGGTTTTATTCTTCCTTTCCACTTCCATTGTCCTTGGGGATGGAGGGATGAAGTGAGCAAGCGGCTGTGAGGTGCTTAGCGGCCCTCCAGGGTTAACCCACAACACCATGTAATTTACCCACCTCAAGTACACTACTACAGGATATAATTAGTTGCTACAAATTATCAGAGAGAGGGGTAAAAGTTATTTTATGCTGCTGTTTTATTGATTCACTTCCTGAAATTAGGAAGCTTCAAGGTTAATTGCAATGTTTAAAAATTTGTTTTAATTAAACTGTATAACTACTGCAGTGAGATTGAAAACCACCTAAGTAACTGAGGAAAACACCACATTCAAAGAAAAATGAAGCAGATGACATTCCTATCTACTATTGCAAAGCTGTAGAGAAAAGTCATTACTTTCTAGACCAATGACCTCAATGAACATACATTATTCTACAGAGTAGAAATTAGATTTTTTTTTTACCTTGCTACAGTGAAATTGTCTGGGGGCAAAAGCCGAGCAAGTTGAATAAAGATGTGGTTAAGGGAAGCACAGAATCCACACCACTGCGCATAATAGAGAAGCAAGACATTCTGGAAAATGAAACAGAGAAGAGCATCATTATCTATTGTAGTTAATCCTCAGTAGAGGAGGAATAGTCTTCACAACATCTAAAACTTGAAACCCTTAAAATGTGAAACTATATCCTAATGGTAATAAACTTTATTATAAGCCATTTATTGATGCCCTCTGTCTTCTAAGTTAAGATACAAAAACTCTTGGAGAATTCTCTTTTCATAAAGAAAAAGACAAAATGAACAGGATTATTTGGTTTAGGATCATTCCTGCTAAGTGAAAATGCAACAAACTTCTCTACACTTCCCAGGATTCTTTTGCAATCTTAAAATACCATGTATTTAACAGTAACTGTGTACTCCATGGGTGAGGAGGATGTTGTCTAGACTTCTGCTGCTTGCCTTTAACTCGGCAAAGCAGGTGTTAGGGCAGCTGGAAGCCAGCTACTGGAGATACGTGTGCACTGCAGACCTCAAAGACAATGGATATGAATCCTTACTATCACATCTGTAAGAAATCTTTTTTTAAAAAAATACATTTGAACTGTTATCAAATAATTTATGTTACAGATAAGCAAAGCAGATCAATGTAAAAAAAGAATGAGACCCCCTCCTCAAAATCTGAGCAAAAATTTGTAAGAAACTTTTTCAGTAATGAGGTACCTTTTCACTCAAGAACACAGTATGATGAAAGGTACTAGTGGTCACTTCAGTGATGATACGCTGTTCTTGGGAATGGACTGAAGGGTCATCAACAAGATGCCTTTTCAAGGGACTGTAGAGGACACTGAAATTTTTAATGAAGTTCTCTGAAATGAAATCAATATATAAAGTTATTTCAGTTTCATAAATATGCAATTTTGGCAGGTTTTACTTTGGAATTCAGAGGAACTTACAGAGAAAATACAAATTCAAACCTGGTTTCATGTCATTAATTTTTAACAGCTTTATATCAACTCTTGAGTAACCACCACTGATGTGAAAACAAGATAAAATTTTTATTTTTTTTGTTTTACTCATTACAGTCATCTTTTCACTTGCCACACTAATCTCTAATCTGGCTTCTACTCCTATTCAATGTATTACAATAAAAGATCTCTTCCCCCAAATGTAACCACACACAGAATAAGTCATATATACTATCCTCTCACCATTTTTCACTTTCTACACAGCATTCAAGTGTTTGGCCCTTAAATGTGGAATTTGTATTTATTCTTTCATTTTGAATTACTTTCCCTGTAATTCTGCTTTTGCTTAAAACCCATAGAGATTGTGCTATTCCCATGCCAACACAACCAGCCACCTTTAGTTTGCCAGTGACCACCTTCCTCTTCATTTAACCTTCTCCTCAGTTGTAAGATATTTAACAGCTGGGCCAGCGGTACAAATTTAAAACAAGCTCCAAAGCCCTCACGTACCTTCAGCTACACCACACGGAGCTTGGGACATGGTCTCTAAATTGCTGCAAGATATCGACTCAATCCTTCTTTACAATTTAGACACAGAAATATTATTCTCCGCATTATAAAATAAGAGCATTCAATAATCAAGACAAAAGATATAATATCAAAAAGACTAAAAGTAATTTTTTGATCAAATGGAAACCTCTCGTGCTGGTATTTCCAGTCCAAAAACTAGGCCCAAGGAATGCAACACTTTCGTGCATACATACAAAATACCAGATCATCAAGTTTATCTCTGAAATGCAAACAGTTGTACACTAAATTTTGTATTTACTATTCAGCATTTCATTAAATCTCACCAGACCAAAGCAAGTTTTTTTCTTTCTGTATCTCCAGATCTGGAATATCTATGCATGATTAAGGAATAAATGAAAGGAGGGGGCTAATTAAATAAATAGTGTTGAATTTTTAGAAGCCATCTGTAAAAACTAGAATCTGCTAAAGGTATTAAACAAATCTGTTTGGTTATTTTAAAATATCCAAAGTTAGGAGGCCTAAGGAAGCAAAATAAAATTTTTGACATCCCACAAAACCTCAAACACAAATCACAGCGACTCCTTGACAAAATATGCAGAAGCAGAAATTTTCTGGAAGGTCAAATGACCTGGAACAGAATACAGAGTGTTACTGAGCAGAGAAAAATCTCATCGTGCTCAGGAAATCCTGTGACCTGAAAAAAGTCCGAGACAGAAAGTACTGGGAGCGGAAAGGGGAAGGAAATTTCTATCTCCTCCCTTTGATCTTAATTTTTCCTAAGCATCCTTGGGTTTTTGTTTGTTTTTCCTGAATGTTTTTCAAGGGGGTGGAGTGGGATGGAGACAGGATACAGGGCTGGATGGGATACTTAATAAGAACACGGCTGTTTGTTCTTAGGTTGTACGTGTTTTTGTACTTACAGATTTATGGCAAAATGGAAATGTAACTAATGCTATAAGAATTATACTAATATACCTTCTAGAACAATTCTTTCAATACTATGTTCACCCAAATTTACTTATATGTTTACTTACACTGCTAACATTAAAAGCCCTGCATTTTCTGAAGGTGGACTCAGTTTTGCACATCATTGTGATGCATGTGGTTAGGCATGTTCTGTCTTACTGAATAACTTGCAAATAAATCAGAATTGCGATCATTCGGTTGTTTGGGTTTTGGTTTGTTTGGGGTTTTTCTCTTCTGCAATTCAGAGTATCAACAGATCTGGACAAAACCACTTCAGAGCTCTACCTTGAACACACATGTACTTTTAAAAATAATTTTAAAACAATTTGTAAGTTAGTTTCAGAGCACAAGAGGAAGGGGTGAGCTCTGCTGACAAGTGGGCAGTATCTCACAAAATTCTGGGATATTTTAATAAACAGCTGAGCAAACACCAGCACCACCATTCATAGCCAAATATCTTTCATAATATCAAGTGTATTGGATGCATAGTAATTTTTTTTAAACTAGCAAATTAGTTTAGATTTTACCAATCCCTTCAATGCATCAGGCAGTCAAGAATCACACATTTTGAGTTAACATCTTTTACAACAAATTACTTTTGGTACCTGAAACTTAGTTCTTATGTCCTCTAGAACATGATTCTATTGCTTGGTTAACTACTAAATAAATTAGAACAGAATAAATTAAGATTCACAATGTTGACTACAGTTTCATTTTAAAGGCAGTCATTTTCAAAATTACATTAAGTCCTCCACTCACAAGCTTACTTTCAAACCTAATGCATTTTTGTAGTGGATAACATACCCAGGGTTGATCCAACAAGTGACTGGTTTTGATCCAGGACATAGTGCACTTCTTCTTTCAAGTCAACAATGGCAGCAAATTCCTTAAGATGAGTAGATCTCGATGCTCCTAGTCTCTCTGCATATATCCAAAAAAGATTTGAATCCAGCAGATATAGATTCAAGGTTTTGTTGGTCCTGCAGCTCAGACCAGTAATGTTAGTGCCACTAATACGGTCAGGAATAAAACAATTCCTATCCTCAATATGAGGAATAGAACATTGGGTGTTATCTTTCTTCCCATGGGAAGAAAATGCTACTTTGGGGGTCTGAAAGATGGTCTTCTCAGAACTAATGAAACTTAAAAAATGTCTGTTTACTGTCCTGCAACATGCAGTGTAATAGCTAAAGGGACTATAGAAACTTAAGAAATTGCTGCATTCTATGGTATTTGATATAACTTGAAAAAAGGTATGCTCCTGGAGGTAGAAAGAGTCCAAAGCTGCTTCTATCTCTAAAAAGTTACAGTGTGGCACATGGACTTTATTTGGTTTGACACCAAGTGTCTGGTTGATGCAAAGCTCACAGACATTGTGAGTTCTAGATATCGAATGCCACTGTGGAAGCACCACTGTGTTACAGCACGGGTACTTGGCTATTGAAAATGTTTCTGGTAGTTTCGTATGTGCATCTGGTACAGAGAAATCAAAAGCTGGTGAATCAGTGTCTCCTAAGTGCTGAAGATCTGGCTCAGCTGCCTGGCTTTTGTTACAGTTGTGGTACTCCAAGGCCACTTTGGTAATCTATAGGGGGGGAAAAAAAAACGGAAAAAAAGGGCAAGATTAACGGTGCATAGTTCACAGAAATGCAGCTCTTTGCTGCATGTTTAACATCATCTACACAATTAGAGACAGGATTTCAGAAACAAAGTTGACTATTCCTGTCCTTCATTCTTAAAAAAAAATTACAGAAGGTTCTGACTTGATAACAAAGTTAAATTTTCAGATATTTCACGGCATGTAGGAATTAAAAATACTTTTAAAGCCACTTTAAATTTTTTTCAGTCCACTACACTGATTTCAAGGTCCTCTTTGCATCACATTTATCACAGTGCAATAACACTGTGTTTTAAGGTTAAATCCCACCACATGAAGCATTAATCAGTTCAGGTTCCTGAACCTCCTTTGCTTTCTAGTACAAGGAGAAAATAAATAAAAACATTCACATATGAAAAGGGAGTAGAGACTTCTACCTGGTAGAGGTAGTGCACAGATTTTGTACCAATCATTAACAGCGCTGAAGCAATGTTAGTAGTACTGCAGTGGTAGTACCGCAGGTGTACTTTGCACATAGTAATGCGTGACTTATTGGGAAAAGAAAGAAAAAGGAAACAAGACAAAAGCCTGCCTTTCAATAAACACATTCCTGTGCTGCATCACCATTTTGGTTTTCATAACCAAGAGGAAGCAAGCAGCAAGAAAGGTATGTGTATGGACTATAGAAGGAATTCCCTTTCTAGGAGACAAATAGCAGAACATAGAAGAAAGGAAAAGGAAAGAAAAAGTTGCCCTTTCATGCCCATCTATCACATTTAACATCATCAAAACCCAGAACATATACACATTGCTTACACAAGGTCACTTTGATAGGCAACATCATACTTATCATACGGCTACTGTGTCACAGGACTATCAGTATTAAACTGCGATTTATAGCAAGTTTGGCACAGTCTTTTAAGAATTTATTATTACATGCTTTCATCCTGAAAATGCCCAATTAAATACTTAAAAGAAACTTCACTCCTAATACTATAATCTAGCTCAAAGATTTTGACTACCTACATAGTGAAACATGAGAAGTTGTCATGAACAGAAAACCAGAATTGCGATAAGAAATCTCATTTCAGTGAGCTACTACCACTTGACAGCCTTGTTCTTTGCAACTGCCTTACAGTCAAGTGGTTTCACTGCTTGATGAAACCCATAAGATGGCTGCAGCAAACAGCTCCTATGATAAACACGTTGCATAATATCTATCAAAGTGAAACTATACAGATGAACTGGAATATTTTGTATCTCGTTTCACATTTTGATATAAACACTCTTATTTAGTAGAATGGAACCCAAAATAAAACACCTTATGTTGCACAGACTTGATCTAAGTAAGTGGTACCTGTTACTACAATGTTTAATCTGTGATAATCATCACTGAATTCAGTCTGCCAAAATAAAACCGGTTAGTACAAAAATAATCACAGTTCTTATCCAGTCTTTCTACAAAGTCTTCCCCAACTCTGTCTTGTATCAGGCTACCATTTATTGTGTCTATTTCTAGTTTGTCCTTAGCACTATGTGATCACCACTGTGATATGCAGCTGTTTCATTTACTAAATGGGACAAAGGGTTCCAGCTGAAAACTAGCCCAGGGAAAAAAATATTTTTCAGCCAGGTTAGTTTCCCTGTCTCATTTACTGCACAGATACACAAACCCCTGTCCTAGGAAGTTCAGAAACTGATTTAATGGCAGAGGAAGAGAAAACTGGAAGGAGACTAAGGAACACCCAGGATATAAAAATTAGATTAGTTCTGAGTAGTTTTTCTGTTGGGCTGTATTTCACAAAACATTGTCTGGTTTAATAAAAGGCCCATTCTTCCTTACCTAACCAGCTCTGGAAACAAGGAAGGAGAAATAGAATGGAGTGGACAAAACACAAGTCCTGCAATACTCAGAGTCGTGCTTTTCTGTTTGAGTTATTGCACTGAAAGAGATGACCAAAGATCTGCGACTCTCCGAGCACTTGCCATAGAGAGAAGGGAGTCAAGGAAAAGAGTTACGTGTTTGTTTTAAACAACAGTTGACATGAGACAAAGGCAGACTGTATAGGGCGCAGCCCGGCACAACTGATAATACTGTTTGGGAAAATGTGTTTTTAAACAGAACTGAGTGCCAGGAACAGCAAAATAAAGTGAGCTATCTCTCAGATTTAAGCTCAGAACCCTGACTAGAGTTTTCAGGTTGTAGTATTTTGGAGTAAAAAAGTAATTATTTCACTTACTTCATCTAAAAGAGGATGAATTTCTGCTAAGGGATTGTAAGGTATAAATATGAGAAGTGCTGGTCCTTTCTTCAGCTCATTGTTTAGAAGAAGGCTTTTTCCACCGTGTGGTCTCAGCCAGCGTATGAGCATCTCCCGATTTTCTAGAGCCCACTTGCAAATGTTCTCAGCAGTGTAGTTCATGGTGTCATTTGAATAGATCTTGAACGAGGAAAAAAGTAATTATTTGTCCTCACTTAAACATACGGCTTAGTAATGAATGCAGCTCTCAAATGTGGCATCCTTTGTCACTGTAATGCCCGCAACTCTCTAAATTCAATGACACGACTCAGTGAACTTGAACATTTCATATGCCCTTCCCTTTGGGAAACCTTTCCAGATGCTCATCTGATCATAGTAACACATGCAATCTTTCAGGCAAAAAATATTCTACCAGGGAAGCTCCTCTTTCTTTCACTACATCTTTATAATCTTTACTTTTCTCACTAGTATAAAGTTTTTTTATAAGTGAAAGAGCTCAGTCTCTAAGTCAGTATCATTACATATTTTGATTTATGGCATATTAGAAACCTTTTAATCATTCACCATATTAGCCCATTTTAAATTAGTTTAAGATCCAAGCTTCAAGACTGCATTAAACTAATACTTCTTATTACTGAATGCAAGAAAAAGAAATGTAATAAAGAAGTGCTCACATCTTCTAGGGTCATTTTAATAAACTAAGCCAAGGTTATCTTAAATCATTGGCACAGACAAAAGTAGTTTTATGTATTTACCAATAATTTAACCTAAAAAATCCATGTTTTCTCTAGTCTCAACTGAATAAAATACATGTTACCAATACTTATTTTCACAGTTTCCACACACAGTAGCAACTTGGATAGATAAAATCTGTATGTCAAATACCAAACCCGTAAGCTAGTATTTTCAGTCTCAGTCTTCCAAAACTGAGGCACATAGATAGTCACTATAAATTTTAAATTATATTAAATTGCATGGTTCTTCTAATCAATGTAATGTAAGTTTTCAAACCAAAACGCAAGTTTTCACTACTTCCATATCCTCATTCAAGTAGCCTTCTAATCTGACCCACTGAAAGACATAGAAATTTTAGAAAAAAATCTTTACGTAGTCCTTTCCTAAGTGCTTGGGTTTTGGGGGTTTTTTTTTCATAGAGACAATCAACTTGGGTTTTAGCTGCTGTTTAGAACAGCTGCTGACTGGCAGAATGACAATCTGTATTTTCGTATAAAATTACAGTTCCTAAACATCCTGTAACCTAAAGCCTCTTATTCATGGTCTACTATGACACAACTTCAATCTCCACCCATTGTCTCAGTCACTCCTACATTAACACAATACTCACAAGAGATGTGTTGACATGTCTGTGCAAATACACGCTGCCTGAATGCACCAATGAGATCTCCTCCGCAACACGTTTATCCGTGATCACTCCAAAGCGTATTGTTCCAAGGTAATCTGAAATGGCAAATGTTAGTTTTTAAATACAGTTATACACACTGAACTTCTCTCCTAAAGAACTTAAAACACCATCTTCAAACAAAAACACAGAAGTCTTACTGAATAGCAACTGTCAATATTGGTGATTAAGTGTGGTAGAAAAAAGATGATAAGGGCAGCCAACGAGGACAAACGTGTTCCTCTTCTGCAGTCAGGGTATACACAATGTTAAAACTGAACAGTCCAATTTCTTTTTTTACTTATTAAATATTGAATCTAGTACTGCAGGTGCACTTTGCTACGTGCTAGGCATCTCAAAAGCCAAGATGAGAGATACATATAGAAGGAAAAGTTATGAATATGGATTGTTTAGATGATGTATGTTCACAGTAAATATATAGTACTTAAATACATATTTCAGTATTTCTGTATTTACAAATATGTACACACAAGGATAGAATGTTTCTCATCTAAAGATTGCAAAGAACTAACCCAACATATAAATCGAGAAATTACAGAATAACACATAGAAGAAATGGCTCTATATCATATACCAAGTCAGTGACACAGCAAAAATCAGAAAAATGGTATAGGTTTCCATCTTTTGCTGACAGGAAGAAATATCCACAAAATGTACTAATCTTAACTTTAAGAAAGTTCTATCTAGAATTGATGAGCAAAAAGAAGGTATTACTTATATACAAATTTTGCATATTTAAACACAAGAGGTTTTCAACTGTAGAATATTAATGCAAAACAAAGAGGGAAAAAGCTCTTTACTCTCTCCAGAAAAGCATCTTGTTGAATTAAGTTACTACGTACTGACAATGTCAAGTTTATCCTAAAGCCTCTCAACTTCACATTTCAAATGTTACAGAAAACAAATGCTCTTGGATTCAACTTAAGTGCTAGTCTGATGATGGCTCTATATAGGTTACAGGTAGACATTTAGGTTTTTGAAAACGTACCTTAATGTCATATACTTTTAACTCCATGACAGCTGATCACAAAATACATAATAAGCCTTTTATGTAGGCAACCCTTGCACTGAAGTAAGACGGTCTCATTATTATCTCAACACCAAGAAACACTCAAAAGGGATTAATTCCCAAGTTACAAAATATTGCAAAAAGCTACTGAATCCCACATACATAAGACATTCACAGATGCCTTAAATTATGAAAATGAAGCTTTTACCTTTCTTTAATGAATGTAAGGCTGATGTGAAGAATGTTAAATAGCCAGGTGGCTGAGGTGAAGCATTGAACTCAAAAAATCCTAGAACTCCAGGCTGAAATAATAAGAATTCAAGATAGTTAAGCTATTTTCAAGTATAAATATATGGGGCACAGCAATTATTTGCCTACAGTAAATTTTAATAAGATAACGTTTACTGAAGAACAGTCACTTTATGCTGCAATAAAAATTTTTAATATTAAAAGATGTAATGGAAATCAGTTTTGAATTTGTCATTGAAAAGCTGTGTATGAGAGAGGGTTTTTATGGCTGTATATGTGTAAGTTTCAAACCATGTATTTCCCATACTAGGTATCAAATGTCACTAAAAACAATTAATATTTGCTTTGAAAATATTTTTTGAGTCTGTTCCAGCACCAACATAAGAATCACAAGCATCATAAAGACTTCTTTTTAGAATTGGAATACAAAATGTGATTTTTCAGACTATAAAGAAAACAATAACACCTTAATTTTTCACTACGTTGCACATAATTAGCAACCACATAAGAATTCACACATTTTGTCCACAAATACCTGAAACGCTAAGCCAATTTATCATCTCATCATTAAGCAATCGGTCATTGTAAATTTTTCAGTATATCCTGCAGGAGTCAGTGAGAGATCAGCTGCACAAAAATACTGGAATAACCTCATATCCCACCTGCATATCCATAAAGTTCTTCAAATGGCTAAACAGAAAATTCAAAATTTAAAAGACCCATCCCGAAACAGGCCTATTGACTGTGCCAGGTATGAAGCCTGAATGGCTTCATATTAAACTCGGGAAGAGAATCTGGGAGAAACTGACTTGGAAGAAAGGGGTGCATAGTCTTTTGATTTCTCTTGTTCCAAAATTTCGGTTAAGTTTTGGGTTTAAATTTTGCAAAATATAATCCATTAAAAATTACTATTAATTATGTACTAGCTGATCTTTAAGGTCCCTTCCAACCCAAACCATTCCATGTTTTTTAATGCATCACTCAAACTGGCTTAATAAACTTTCAGAACAGAATAACTGACGGAATTTGGTTATTTTGTGTTATTTGTTTCCCAGTTCCACCAGCACATACAGACAGAACATTTGATATACAAAGCAAGAGAACTCTAGGGATTGCTGCAGAACAAAAGATTACGAACTCACCGGTTACCCATTTGTGTGGCAAATACATTCCCACATAAATATTTTCATTTGGTATTTCGGAGGCAGCTTCATTTTTTTTGTTGATTTTTACATATAGATTTCTTTTTAAAACATGAACATGTATTTTGCCTGTTACTGTTATCAGTGATACAAATTCAGGTTGTCACACCAGCCACATGAATTGAGCTAATTCACTAGGATTTAGTGATCTTGGAATGTTCAACAATAACAACACTGCCCATTCCAACTAATGACCTCCACTTTTTCGGGAGGAATTATCTCCATGAATGAACAGTAAGCACAAGACCCTTGTTCATAAAGATTCCTTATGAGGTACCCCAAGAGAATTATCAGTAACAAAAAAAGAGATAAAAGCAATTAGTGAAATTTCTGCAATAACAATTGTCAAGAAGAAAATAAAAATACAAATAAAACAGAAGTGGAAGATACAGCAAAATAATAGCATTTGTTCGGGTTTTTTTAAACAATAATTAGTTAATAATTAGCATTTGTCTTTTTCTCCTAGTAGCAAATTAAGACAGTACAAAGAAAAAATCCTTTATAAAAAAAATTTAAAGCATTCAAGTGAGCCAAAATAAGGAGACAGATCAAAATTTTAGTTTCCCATTTCCTAAGACCATTTTTGAATAGATTATTTCACAAGCGCCATGCAAATTTTCCCATTCTCCTGTCATAATGGATTCACTTGCTGATACCATACCAGCTACTCTGCTCATTTTAACAAAATTGAACACTTCCAGATCCTAACAACTAACACAGAATCTTGCTCCGTACAGGAGAGATTCAAGTCTTAGACAAGAGGTAAATAAGTTCCTAGTTTTGAATTCAAGTGTGCTAAGAGGAGCTTCATGGCAGCAACTCCCTCTTCTTCCTTTCATGTAAGAACCTCCGAAACAATCAAGAACTGGTGTAGCAACAGCTACCTGCATACAGTTTATGAGGGCATCTACATACAAGGTGTTACTGGCCATCAGCTGCTTCCAGGCAACGATCTGTGTGGTGTTACAGTTAACTATCTTCATGCAGGCAGTTCAGAATAATCAGCTGAAAAGGATATGACTTGCTGCTATACAAATTAAGAGGATAAACTACTGGCATGTGACACAGTTCTAGTTCAAAGACACCTCACTAGGAGCGCTGGCATAGCCAGAGTGGAGCATATTGGAGCTTTTCTTTTCATGAACCTGTCTCAAACCAAGTGTCTGTAGGAAACGTTGTGGAACAAACCAGAGGACAGTAGTAGTGAAGAGTCATTAGTACCTTTCTCCTAATGAAAGTCATACATAGAAATACAAAATCATTAATTGTAGCGTAGCCTATTTCTTGCTTGGTATCCACACCAGATAAATGGAAAGTGATGTGTGATGTCAAGTAAATCGAACCTGGTAAGAATCTCAAGACTCACAAAACAACAATTTCATAGAAACTGTAAGAACTAACAGAGATCTTCAGGTAAGTTATTTTTATAGAGAACAGCCAGCATGGTTTTATTACTGAACTACGCTTCAAGTCTATCCTAGTTCTCTGGAGGAATGAGCAAGCATGTAGATGACTGATCCACTCAATGCAGCACACTGTAGTTCCACCAAAGCCTACAAGAAGTTACGACACATACTGGAAGAAACTACAGTAATATGGAATAAAGGTTAATAAAGAAGGTTCCTTTCTAGATAAGTAGAAAAGATAGAAAACTACAGGTAGAAGTTACTGTTCTTCCACAGTCAAACATAGCCAGCCAGGATGTGCACTGATGCTCACAGAGATCAACACTTCTATAAATGTTTTAGAAAAGGGAGACAAGCATGAGGCCTAAAATTTGCGAGGTTATTGGGAATCATCAAAACTAGAGCAGACTCAAAAGAGTTGCAGAAAGACAGTATTAAATGACTGTGCAATGAAAGGGCTTTGAAATTTAAAGGCCAATAAATGCAAAGTAATGGGAACAGAGAACAGAAAAAATCCCATAGCTACTGATTAACTGTTTCTGTTCCAATTAGATAAACGCTTTTACTACACAATTAAGGTATTTGTATCCCAATTTGTATTTCTTTTTATATTTTGCCTATATTGCATTGAGTTAAGAGATGATTTTTTTTCCCCAGAAACTCAGGCTTGTGCAGGCAGGCAATTCCTGCCTCACTTTATCTGTGAACACAAGAAAGAAAACAGCAAGAGGAAAGGAATGTGTTATCTCTGGGGAACAGAAGAACCAATATTACATACCACTAATTCTAAACTGTAGAAATGCAAAGAAGAAACAGTGGATTGATATCAGATTGATTAAACTTACAAGTAAAAGTCTGTTCATTTTCTAACAATGTTAAAACATTGTGCATCCAGAACTGAAAGCAAATTCTCACATCATCACTTAACACAGGTACCACAGTACCCCACACAAGAGCAAGCTGTTAAGTCAAATCCACTCCTAGGTCAGATCCTACACAGCTGGTTAAGGCTCAGCAAACATTTCTACACAAATAAAGCAAAGTAAAAAGGTGACACCACCTTAAGATACATGCCAGCTATCTCCCAGAGAGATCCAACTCCTGTTCCACCTCTTCCAAAGCCAGTAAACATTGAGATCCTTGGGCACACTTAACTTTCATAAGTGAGCAAAGTTCTTGTCTAACTACCAAACCTGCATGTTTTCTTTTTCTGTGCCTCAGAAGGATGAGGCCATTTCTAGTCCCTGGGTCAGATGAGGAATGAGACATCCCAGTCTGGATTTAAATGAAACTGTTATATCTTTGCAGTTGAGAAAACAAAAGAAGTCTGATTAGAGGTACTTACAGGTACCTGGAGTTATGACAGGAACTGCATATCTTTCCCCAGCTTTCATCTTCCCATACATTCCAAGATTTTAACTGCTTTCCAAATGGGACTTTTTCCTCACTCTCAAAAATTAAATTATAATTCCTACCCAATTCTAGTTTTGCACTAGTATCATTCCACAACCACAAAACCCCCCTTACTTCGTAAGAGAAAATGCAGTCTTAACTTTTGAGCCGTCAACCACAATGTTTTGCGCGGGGTTTGAGCGCCCTCTTGTGAGATCAATGTAGCACCTCACGACAGTTGTGATTGGCGGAGGAACAGACGCTTGCTCTTATGTTTAGCAGCATTCTGTTCATCGGTATCTCTTGGAAATAAAAACATGCTAATTAATATCTGGAAATAAGAGAAAATACTGCCAGATTTCAGTACTTCTTGGTGTGGCTCAATTTACAAAAAAATGCTCTGAATGTTTATCGTGCTACCCTTACAGTACTTGTGAGTTCAGGCACGCCAACGTGTTTAAGGGATTTCGATACTCAATTGGCTACTGCAATTTGAACATCAAAAGCTTCACAAATTAGATGGAAAAAGACAGCTATGGGCTTGAAGTCCGGGCTATCAGTAAATGGACAGGCAACAACAAATGCCACTGAAGAAAGAAAAGAAGGGTGCGGTAGCTCTTCTAATTGTGAAAACACAGGCTGAGCAGAACTTCAGCTCAACACAATGCCTTGCACACAAACCACTCATTTACTAATAACTTATCAACCTAATGCATACTCCAGATTATACACAGTGCTATCCTTGGACAGAGAAACAAGACACTGAGGATCAAAAGCGAGTGACAGGCAACTGCTCTGCAACCTCTTTAGTCTGGGGATCAGCTATAAACAGGTTCTTTTCAATTGAGATTTTCACGTCAAAAGTCAATCCCTCTAACATAATTCATTCCCTAGCAGAACACAGGATTGAAAAATAGATACTGATGATGACAAATCTTTCAGAAAATAATTCTGAGTTTCAAAATTATCTAGCTTTTCAACGAAGAAATCAAACCAACCTGATCAAGCAGCAGACAATGGTCAAAATGCCCAATGACCTATCCTTTACAGTCATCTCTCCTTTCCCTTCTGCTAAAAAATAACATTTTTTATATATAAAAGATCAAAAAAATCAAAGGAAGACACTAATCAAGGCTCTCAAAACAGCAATTAGTTTATGCCACGCATGCACTTCCCGTAACCTACCCTTCTCCACTCCTCAAACTTTTTTACTTCTTAACTCCAGGAGTCATCTCTGGGATGGTATCTTCTCCTACAAAAAGGGATAAAGCTCCCCGAGTTGCATAGAAAGCAACAGAAAATGTTCACAATTCTTACTGCTTAAAGTGATGAAACAACATGTTGATTTCTGGTTTAAAACCAACTTTGCCACTGTGCCTGTGTTCATTCATCTATCTTCATATACAATTCTCTGTTTCTTAGGTTTTTTTCTGTATCCCAGCTCATGATTACTCAGCTTTTCCTTTCCTTACTGCACGTGTAATAGCCAACACCCAGTGCTCCACTAATGGGCCTTACTGCACGAGTTGGCTGTTATTTTTGTACGCCCTTCTCCTCCCCCTTGCTTAACTTTACAGAGCCAAGACACTAAGCATCTAGTGCCACAGTCTGGGAAATAACCTCAGCCTTAAATGACTGCAGGGCAGCGTGATAGAGCACTCTATTCTTAGTGACTTTCAGATAATAGAATCAACAAATGCTGAACATTAAACAAAGACTGGACATTTGGAGCCACAGAACCCAAAGAACAGGAAGGGGGCAAGTTTGAACACAGACAGAAAAGTATCTGTTCAATTGCTAAGCATATTTTTAAGTATATTTTCTGGTTCCCCTTATCTTAGTCCTATTCCAGTAGTAGCACACCTCCTATTGCAAAGAAAATCTAAGTTTAATGACATGATGCTTATTAGTTACCTTTTGCAGACTACCAAGAAATAATTCACGTAACACAGACCAAAAGCCTCAAATCTCTATAAGCGGCAAAAGAATAAAAGAGTTTGAGAATGGCAAAACTGAAGTAGTGAAAGGACAACAGAACTGCTTGGGTCACAGAAAGTATCAACATCAGAGACAGACACAGACACACAACTCCCTACTTCCAATCCACAGTCCCTGCTTAAAAAATTGGAAAACTAAACCCATGAATAGTTCCTGAGGGATAAACCGAAGCATAAACAGTGCCTACTGATGGTAACTACCAGTGTGCATCCCCTGCAGCAGAATCAGTCATTAGGACATGCGCTAATTCAAAGAGGAACTCTGCTTTATTCTGAAACACTGGAAAGCTGTGTTTCAGACACTACTACAGCATCAATTTGTTGATCAGGTTTTCCATTCTGCTCTAATAGCTTGAGGTTCAGTAATATTATAGTATTTCTCCATTGTGCACTACAGAAACGAATAAAGGGATTATAAATGGTTCTGTTGTAAGCGCATTTTGTCTTATTGGAAGTTATTAATCCACTGGTATTGCTACCAATCTTGACACCTCTGAACTCAATACACTGAAAATTAATAAAAAGCAATGTACCAGTGGATTAAAGTCATGAAGTTACAGCACACAAAGTGGTTAGGAGCTGTTATTTCAAATGATTTCACATTTGTTTTCACTTAACAGACTTATCTTATTAGAATGGTTTAATATTCCTTCAAAAATTCAAGCAATGATTGTGTATTTCTCAAATGCTTTCCCAACTTAGACTGTAAGGCTTTGCAAAAAGATTTCTACTTTCTTTCTTGTTCATACGTAACTTTTTGGTGAGGTAACAACTTGGATTGTTGTCTCTACATATTAAAGTACTGTAAATTAAGAACATCACTAAATTGTAAGAGTCACTATACAGGGAACCAACATCATCAACTTGTCATTTCATATTTTTGTGATTTTAACAAATTTACAGGGCACTGTTTTCAGGATCCTGGAAATAACTTAGTACTTTGGAGCAGATGAAATTTAATTGTGAAACAAGTCAAACTCTTTCTGAACCACAGTGGTAAAGCTAGAGAAGAGAGACAAGTACCTCATAATTTGAGAGGAAATCTAGTAATTTTGATCGAGACGAGATGTAGAGTAGTGGTGTCATCACCCGGCGAACAAACTTTTCAATATAAACAGCACTCATAGGGCCTTTGTATTCAATTGGTCCAAAACTAGTACCAAAAAAAATAATAAAACATTAAGACTGAAATTAACAATAGAAACATCCCTCCAGGGGGTGGCAGACGTAGGAGTTACATGGACAGCATGCTCAGCCTCTAGGGATTTGTCTCTGTGTTAAGTAACACTGTCTTCCCTAGCTGACAGAGGAGTCGTGTTACCAAAGTACAGCGCAGACATTGCAGTGACTCTAATGCAGTGTCTATGGGTGCGTGCAGTGCGTCGGTGGGGACAAAGGGATAGAAACCACCTCTGAGTCCCACTAAAGAAGCTGGTAAAACACATGTATGAATTGTATGATCACATGCCCGGGTTTCTGCTTTGTCCGAAGTAAATACATGTGACTTAAAAATACAGATCTGAAAAACACCACTATTTTCACTTGATTTTTAAAAATCTTTAGAAAGTTCAAACAGTAACAACCCGAAAAGCTGCAATATTTTCACACCAAATGTTACAAGCAGCACTCCATACAGCAGGAATGAAACCAGTTGCACTGCTGATGAACAGACTGAGTCTCCTCCAGCCATCTGATAGAACAGCTCACACCACATGAGTTAATGCTAAAACAGACAGCGGGACGGGCCTTGTGGCTACTATTTCCAGAGGTTTTCCTTCAACTCCTTGAAATCCTGCGTCTGAGTTATTATCATTAGGTTGGACAAAGCATCATAGTCCAAAATTAAATCAAACACACAAAGCATAAGGAATTAGTCCTTTCCCACTGAAGAAATTCATGTGATGCATTTTTTAATATAGTTTAATATATGTAGGTATATGCACCGAGATATCTTAATTCAGATGTTTTGAAATGGTCTTCTAGAGCCCACTAGATTATTCTAAATCCTATACTGGTTTATTACTGGTTTGTTATTTGTCTTAACAGCAGCACTCATCACATGCCCAGTATGCAACATTTGAGGTTTAATATCTCAAGCATGAGGAGTGTGTGGCCCTTTAGGGTTTTTATGAAGTATCAGTATAAACTGACATCTCATCTTGTTGCAAGTTTGTTTGAAGGTACTGATAATACCCAAGTGTATCCATTTAATGTGTTGTAATTTCAAGACCAAGTAAGTTTATGTCAGTGTACATCCAAGTAGTATTGTTGGGTTTTTTATTACAGTTTGAAATATGCCAGTTCCATCTGTGTCTGTTACAAGTTCAGCTGACAAAGATGAAGATTGTTGTTCCTCAATTACATAAATCCCCTCGAGAAAAACAAAATCAGCCTCTATAAAGGAAGAGAGCTGCAGATCAAGAGTAGAGTAACACAAGTAAAATGCAAGTGATAAACCACACAACATCCAGCTATTTTGTACCCACCACCTGAAAGTGTTTCCTTACCTTCTGCTCCACACAAAGAGAAAAAAGAAAGGATAATACATACAAATACCAAAAGATGAAGTGAGATTATATAAAATTGTATACAATGATCTCATGACATTTGGAGCATAAAAGTGAGGGTAAAGTTCAAATTTAGAAGAAAGTCTTCAGTAAATAGTGCCATTTAAAAACGCACTTAAATTCCGCTAATTTTAACAGCCTTTAAGTACATACTTTATTGCTGTCACAAATTGGGGTCAGTTGATATAACCCATCTACAAAGCAAGCAGGCAACTGAAATTGATATAGAAATCTGAATTCTTTACTTTTCATGGGAGGCAGAATTTCCAGGAGATGCACAGGCAAAAGAAAATTTCCCTGAGGATGAAGAACTGTGTAGCATGTCATTTAACTGACATTTACAGCTCTTCTTGACACCTAAGTAGCGTAGAGGATGAATCTCCTCCTCTACAGCCATTTACTATAGCCATAAACATAACATTTTCAAATTCAACATTTTATACAATATCTCTGTTTCTCAAAACAACAATAAAACCCCCAGTCTCTACATATGAAATCTTACCTCCGATGGTATAAGTGTATCACAGGAAAATAGAAGAAGTGCTTCTGCTTCCTGCATTTCCCCTGGTTCCACCAGCAATTTACAGCCACAAAAAGCACCTGCAAAGCGGGTAAAATTTCACAGCTAACAAAGTACATTGCTGCGACCTTTATCCAACATGTGACCTTCTTTTTCCAGTCCATTCCATCTGCTATCTCCAGTGTCTTTTCAACTTGGTATTCCATTTCTGCTCCTCTCAATTCTATCACACAAGACTCTTCCTTTTTTTGTAAGTCATATTGCAGCAGCAACCCTTCTGGTCACTTTACCTTCTAGTTTTTAAGCTTCTAAATCTTAAACTTTCAAATTTACTAACTTAGTCATAATGTGTATTAATTACTTTTTTCTGCAGAGTGGAGATCCACAATCAGAGGTTTAAGACAGGTGTACATTAACCTGTCAAAAGGTAACCAACTGCTAGAAAGCAGTGCTATGACTGCAATATTATGTGACTACCAGTGTCTCCAAGGATCCTGGAACCAGAAGCAAATTCCCTGTAACTTATGTCTGAAGGCAGGTGACTGAATCTGAGAACACTTTACAAAAAGGAACCTGTAGAGTTCCCCAATCAGGAGTGGCAATAACAGACAACTGAGCAGCTTTTCCCCAATTATTCTAACACTCTGTGTGTTAAATTAAAATTAAGAAAACTGGCTGAGTTACTCTAAAATACGAGCTTCAAATCCTACGGGTTCCCATGTGGTGACAGAAATTAGCACCAGCTTGGAGATTAAAAAGCTATTAAGTCATACTTAAGATCTATATCTTCTCTAGAGTTACCTGGTCTGACAATCTGCTGGCCACACGTTCTATTTCTTCTCTTGCTGCAATGGACTGGCCACACCATGGCGCATAGAAGAAATACAGCACAATTTCTGAATCCTGACGAAGGTGATCTGCATAGTCTAATTGTCCTCGAAAAAGATCAATGACTGGAGATCTTGTGGAGAAAAAATTCACCGGAATCTTCGCTGGCATTGTCACATCTTTTGCTCGGCTGCAAGAAGGAAATTAAGAGTGTTTATCGAGACTGTAGAGCAGCAGAACTGTGTCAAAAGCCCTAATTTTTAATCTTAGCAAAGCTCATGCAGTGATGAAACTTTGGAAACTGATGCAAAGGACTACAACTTATCTGAGTTAGTTACATGAAATACTATAAAAAACTAAAGATCACTTTTAACAAGCTTTAGAAAGTCACACTGTGATACCATGCACTATGTTTATGGGTATGTTAGCTCACACTCTTATTGCTGGTTGCTATCAAGGAAGAGTGATTTCTTTGGATTTCTTCCCTGGCCTCATCCTCTTTTAACATTTGTAATTTAGGTAACAGCACCCTGATAAAAGAAGAGACATTGGTCATACAGTTTTGTGATGTATATAAAAAGAGACTATCACTCTGCTTTATGCTTTGCTTTGAAGTATTCTACACTTCTATTGTACTAAGAAAAACTGTGTACATGTGTATTATTTTACTGATTAGACTGCAAATACATTTCCTCATCAATATAAGGATGATATCAACAAATAGTTTCTTAAGAGAAATTACAGTATCACAAGGCTGGAAAAGACCTTTGAGATCACTGAGTCCAGTCTATGACCCAACACCTACTCACCAGCTAGACCATGGCACTAAGTGCCTCATCCAATCTCTCTTTAAACACCTCCAGGGCCAGTAAAATTAGTTTGACCAGTAATACCAAGAAAGTAAACCAAATACTCAGGCAATCATTTTCTATCAAATCAGCAATTAAACAGTCCAGAACTCTGTATTTCCAAGTTGTTCAGAGATTCTTATGGTACAAACTGCCTTAAACACATGTTCTGTTTTTTATATTCTCTTAGTTCCAAAGTTTTCCACTAGCTGTATTTACACAAGATTAAGTCAGATTAAAAACTGAACCACACTACTGTAATGCTCGATTTTGCCATGGCTCCTTATGCAACAGGAAGCTTTAGGAAAGACTATGCATTCCTTTATCTTGGATCACAATAAAAAGCTATCACAAAAAAGCTTTTCACCTGACACTAGATTCTTCTCAGATTACAATTTTAATAATCGTGACAAAATTATTGAGTCCCAAACATCATCAAACTGACAGGTTAAGCCTTCTCCTAATGACACTGTGACCTTTGTTTTTACAATGCAGACTCACAAAAGCCACAGCTCTTCCCTTATTTCCAGGTTACTAAGCACATGCTTACAGCTCAATATTTAAGAATCACTCCCCATATACTTTCTAAAAGTTGTGGAAATATTAAATTCATACATAAGAGGCATATATTTGCTTCAAAATGTAGAGTTTTAAAAATATTTACTCATCCCTTATGTTTATAATTCATTAATTCCACTGCTCACAAAATCATGTTTTCACACAGCTCCTTCTGTGGACTTCTCCCCAGCACCTCCCTCCTCAGCCCTCTGGTTCTTAAGTCACCTCACAAACAACACCTCTGGTTCCCTCCCATTCCTGCTCTCGGCACCTATCCAAACCGGTAGCTTCTTTCTGTGATTTCTAACTGCCAGCTAGACAGGACACAACATGGATGCACTATGGCTCTAACTCACAGGTCAATCCACCCACGCTGATGAGCTGCTGAAGGCAAAACACAGCAGCTAAGCCTTGATCTCATGATAACACATACCTCTTCAAAGACATTAACTAGCATTTCTCCTCTTTAACTCGCTTAAGGAAACCTCTACTGAATTAAACTGAAAGTGGACAACTGGTTCAAGTGCTATGGTGAGCGGGCAGACAGATGGACACAAAATATAACAGCATATGCCTTAATAATTAGATATGAAATTGGCTCCAAATTGCAAGAAAGTGTAAAACAGATCAATCAAAGTCACATAACATGAAGAAGCCAGCAACTACACAGCTACTCTCAAATATGGAAAAACCCTCTAGTAATTATTAAAAAAAAAAACACAAAAAAATCAATAGCTACCAGCTTCTTGGGTTGATTTGCTCAGTAGTGTCTCCCTCTGCAACACCAAATGTGTAACAGAGTACTTATAGAGAATTCCCAGGTTTACAAAGAGATCACTGCTCTGAACTCCTAAAAACTATACAAGCATAAACCGAGGACCACACAATAAATGATTATTCAAATGTAATAATCACATACTATTTAATAAAACATTGATTCTGTTATTTATCTGCTGCACAGTGCCTATAAAACTTATTTCAACAGAACAACCTGATAATGAAGGTGCCTATGGGATCAGCCCCTTTGACTACAGGCTCCTTACAGTGGGGCTGTCTCGAAAGACATTTGCATAGTGCCAGCAATATTTCAGTTTCTAAAACACAGGCTTTTCATAATAAAACACTAGGTCAGGCTGTTCCTTCAGCCACCATAAACCTGCAATACCTCAGACCTCACTAATGGATTGCCTTCTGTTAAGGGAATCTTCCTTTTCCATGCTTTTTGTCTATTGTTCTTGAAAGTTACGTGTTCTGTGCATATTGGTAAAAACTGTGCTCTGGTGCTGAGCCTTGCTTTCAAACCACACCAGTGTGTGGTGAGAAATGATGTACTGCAGCAATAATTAACATGTGCAATTAACCATTCTCCAAAATGCATGCAGAAATTTTACACTTGAATTTTCTGTGTTTCTGACAGCATCAGAACAGGGAATACCTTTCTGATATTAGCCTGTCTATTTAACTACAATCTGAAAAGCCAAACCCCTTTAATCAAACTTCCTGCACAGCATACAGCGTGGCAAGAAACACATTCCAAGCACATTCCATTTGTGAGCTTCCAAACACAGCTAGCAGTAAAATGAAAGGAACATGCAGGTTATAAATAAAAGGGAACACGAAGAAAATTGAAGCATCAATGTAAGTATAAAAAAAAATAAATTATATTTTAGTACTAGGCAGTAAATCAGGGAGGTGATTAAGTTCAGAAATCCTTCACCATACATTCTGTAATACAGCAAGAGCTTTACACTTTCATCCGAATTATCTGGTTACTGAGCAATATGGACAATTGGAAGAGAGGCACTACTGCTCACAGAGCAGCTCAGTGATAGACTTAAAATGCACTCCACTTCAAATAATAAATCATCTGCGGATAGAAGGCCTTAGTGTTCTGTGGAAGCGTTACCTGTGAATCAAGTGATTCTTGGAATAAAAATTTCTCAGATTCTACAGAATACGGAATAATCAGATTCTCACAGCCTTCTGTCACTTCCTAAATTAAATACCAAATGCCACAGATGTTCTTAAATTAATATTGTACAACTAGAAGCACAGAACAGCTACGTTGACCTAAAACCCATCCAAACATTTGGATCCCAGTTTAGGCTCCAAAAACGAGCTGCCCAGCAGCAGCATGTTTACACGCTACCGTGGATCACTCATCTGTCCCCACACCTCCAGCTACAGCCGTCACTTGGTTTACTGCACCTGCACACCAGGCCCTTGGCAAACAACAGCCAAAGCGACTTTTGCCATGAAGAAAGCTCTGGCTCTCACGAGGGGCATCACCAGATTGGAGGAGAACCACCATGTGCCCACTGCCACACCCTGACACCCTTTGATGAGGGCACTCGTGGTCCCACAGCACCCTGACTTCTCCCACCCCGTGACACAGTGGGAACACCACGGCATCCCGACCTCTCCCACCTCGTGACATCGTGGGGATCCCACAGCACCCCCGCTTCTCCCCATTGTGTGACACACAGGGACCCCACAGCACCCTCGCTTCTCCCCACTGTGTGACACACAGGGACCCCACAGCACCCCTGCTTCTCCCCACTGTGTGACACACAGGGACCCCACAGCACCCCTGCTTCTTCCCACTGTGTGACACACGGGGACCCCACAGCACCCCCGCTTCTCCCCACTGTGTGACACACGGGGACCCCACAGCACCCCCGCTTCTCCCCACTGTGTGACACACGGGGACCCCACAGCACCCCCGCTTCTCCCCACTGTGTGACACACGGGGACCCCACAGCACCCCCGCTTCTCCCCACTGTGTGACACACGGGGACCCCACAGCACCCCCGCTTCTCCCCACTGTGTGACACACGGGACCCCGCAGCACCCCCGCTTCTCCCCACTGTGTGACACACGGCACCCCACAGCACCCCCGCTTCTCCCCACTGTGTAACACACGGGACCCCGCAGCACCCCCGCTTCTCCCACCCCGTGACACCGCAGGGACCTCCCGCTCTGCCCTGCCCGGCGGAGGACACCGGTCCCCGCCTGTCCCTGCCACAGCTGCTCGCCGCGACACAGGGGCCGTCACTGCCCCGAGCACCGTAAGCCGTGGGCCAGGGCAGGGTCTGCCCACAGGGCCCGGGGAGCTCGGGCACCGCCAGAGAACGCGAGAGTCCCAGGCCGGGCCCCGCCCGCCCCGCCATTACCTGCAGGTGACTTTGAGCGCGACGAGGAAGGCGCAGCCCAGCACGATGGCGGCGCCGCACAGCAGCTCCGGCCGCCGCGCCATGCGTGCGGCGCGGGGCGGGGGCCGAGCGGCAGCGGCAGGGCCGGGGCCGCCGCATCCCGGCATCGCCCCGGCCGAGCGGGGAGGGGCGCGGGCCCCGGGCCGCTCCCGCTCGCACACGTCTCCCTGTCAGGCGCTTGGGGCGGCCCCTCCGCCGGCGAACCCGCCGCCGCCACGTGGCGCGGCCCCGAGCAGGCGCGCAAGGACCGGGGCGGGGGATCGGACACCCCAGGCCACTGCGGGTGTGGGGGAAACGCGTGAGGAACTTTGTTTACCTCCTGTGCGGGGACAGGGTGACACGTAAATAACACAGCGTAAAACTTCGATTGGTTGAATCTCTTGCCTGAGTGTATTTGTAGCCTATTTCAAAATAAATGTTTACAGTGCTTGTCTGTGCGTAGTAAATAATGGGGACTAAGAGTGCTTACAGCGCTCGCTTGGATTTAAAAGATAACAGAAACTTGAAACATAGTTAGCAGAGATCAGAGACAAGGGTTGATCTTGCAAAGGAAAGAGGATGAAGAAACGGCTCTTCATTGACTGATGAACGGCAAGAGGATGAGGAAGAGTGATGAAGTAAACGACCACCAGAGAGTAACTGAGCAAGCATAGCAGTACTAAATGATATTTGAAAATGTATTGAATACGTATGGGCTTTAATCTGTAAAATATGTAACCCTTACTGAGTGTGATGTGAGCGTTAGGTGAAGATATCCCCCCTACATCTGGCGGTCATTAAAGGAATGCTTCTTCCAGAAACCTTTAACTCTGGGCCAGCTTTTACTGTAACAGGGTTACCCTTCCCCTCACCCCGATCACTGAGTGACCGGTTCCCCAGGAACCCCTCTGTTGCTGCAGGAGCGAGCCCCTCCGGCAGCCACTCCCCATCAGTTCCCACACAAGTCATGAAAGATTCCACACCGTCCTTAGGGAACAGGATTTCATGTTTAGTTTAGTCTAGAATTACTTCCAATAAGTACAGAGCACTTACATTGAACAATGACAGCATTAAAATTCAGAAAACAATTCCGAAAGGCACACAATACATTCAGGCTTTATCACAGAAACAAGCGTCCATCACACCCCATTTCAAGCTCAGTTTATTACAAACAATGTAAAAAAATCAGCTGGCATTTCCCACACCGAGCCGACTTGGTATGCACCCCGCACAACAGATCCAGATGTACCTCAGCCCAGCCTGGAAGGAACAGCTGCTCCCCATGTTCCCCAAGCCGTGGCCAAAGCATCAGGCCATGTTCTCACATGCATTGTGCTTTTTATTTTGTGAACCCAAAGGGACGCAAGCCCAGGCTTAGCACGTGCACGGGCATCACCTGAACTTTGGTTCAACACCTCTTACAGACACAATAGATGGCCACTGACTACATTCAGACTTGAAGTCATTCTTACAGCTCTTCTAATTATGTAAGGTCAGCCAGTAAGAGAGAAAAAGGAGAAGGAGGTCACAGGGAAAAAAGAAACAGTTTTAGCTATTTTGAATGAATGACTGAAAGAAGCTTAAAGGAAAAAGAAAAAAAAAATAATTAAGTGAACACACAAAGAAAGCTAACAGCATGATCTGTAGAGAAGCCAAAACACAACAGAAGCTCCAGCCCCCATAAAGCCAAAAGGCGCATCAGTCAGAAGTCACCTCAGCCAGGAATGGTTTTCCATTTTCCTGTGATCTGCAGGAAATGCAACCTGAAATACCATCCACCCGGCAGCTGAGAGGGTGGTTCGTGCCAGAGTCATGGGGCTGAAAACATATCCCAGCACCACGCATCTCCCAAACGCTTGTCTAATTCATGAGTTAGCTGGCCATTTTTGTTACTTTAGTGATGCAATGAGCTAATGACAATACAGAAAACTGCAAACAAGCAGCTGGAGACACAAATACCAACTTATCACAATTTTAGCTACAGGTGCTCAAGCTTTTGCTAATAGGCAAATCATTGTTTGTTTTTACAAAATCTCAATCCTGAGAGGCTACATGCAGAAAACAGCTTTGTGTAAAGTTCTTTATTACAGGCAATATTAGTCCATACAATAATACACAATAATGACATACAAGTGTAATCTTTCAAAATCATCATTTAAACAGCAAAGACCAAGAAACAGAATTTTAACTACTTCATTTTCAAAAATTAATACATTTTTTCTTCCCAAGATCCTTTTTCAGTAAATTATATTGAAACATACAAATAGAGAAAATACCCATTCAACATATATTGTAGTTAAATGGTTATTTTAAAATCTTTAATAAGAAAATCCTTTTTAGCAACCTACATATAGATAAGTAGCAAACTTTGTTTTAAACAAATCCTCTCCATTAAAAGATCTGAAGAATTTTCATCCATCATTTTCTTCTTAGCCCATAACACTCTGTTTTTTAATACCTTGATACCTTAAAGTTTTTCAACTGAAGGACTGATACTAGGGGGCTTCCTAGACATTATAACCTCTCTTCCCCCTCTTCTATTTCCTAACTTTCTGTCCAACAGAAGGTGAGTAAGCACATAATACTTCAGATTTTTTTTTTAATCACCACTCTGTTTCATGAAAGCATAGACAGGTCTGCTCAATCCCCCTAAATCTACTATATTTTGCTGTTCAGGAGGAACAATATATGCCAATAAAAGCAGAAAACCTGCAGCTTTTCTGTCACATGCTTTTTCTTATTGTCAAATTGTCTGGTTTATGCTTCCAGCTGATAACATGTATGTGTCATCTCAGTATTAGTTTAAATCTTTAAACAAAAAACTATATTTTCCAAAGTCATTATCACTGGGAGCAATCAAGTGATCTTTTCTTGCTTTGCTGAGCTTCATTCTTAAAACTTGTCTTCGTTCTTCCCACTCATGGAGTTCAGCATTTCCATGGGCAAATTTACAGTTGTTTCCTTCAGTGCAAGTACCAGCCATATATCTGTTAAGACATATTTGAAATAGCATTTTCATAAGATTATCATGATCACTACTGTATGTAGGAATTTCCTTCTAGTCATGTTTTTTAAATACACTAACATATTAAGAACAAAATACATAATTTGAGGAGTATTTACTTTTTAAGTAAGACGATTCCCAGCTGTCAACTATTTACAGAGGACAAGATGGCTCTCTCTCTTCTTCATGCTCGTACTACTGAGTCATTTCATGCTTGAAACCTCTAATTTCATCAGGTCTATTGATCATTTAACTCACTAAGCTGCAGAACTACTCATGTTAAAGAAATCCAACTAATTGCCCTTTGATAACTAAATTGGGGGTTTAAGTACTCAGTATGACTGAAGAATCTGTTTTACACTAATATTTTTCTATTGACTTATAAGCATGCCAGTTTCTACTCATTTTATACTGCATATCCAAGGTCTGTTAGTATTTAAAACAAGTATATTTAGCATGTTACTAAAAAATTGAGCAAAGCGTGCATGTAAGCTTCCATGCAGACTGCAAACAAAAAACAACTTGCTTTATATGCTGTGCAATTTCTCAAGATCTCTAAGGCATTCAGACTTGAAATGGAGTAACAAAGGTACCTGTACCAGCGAACTGAATGTTTAACTCCAGAATGCAGACTCCAAAGTTTTTAGCTTTTCAAGAAGATTCCAACAGTGGATATCACTGCCAGCTAGGTACTGTTCTTGTGTTCCACAGGTAATTAATAAGGAGATGGCTAACCAAACTTGTAACAATACCAACAACATTTCACACAGCTGCAATAAACTTGCAATCCTTTATTAAAATCACACAAGCAATTCATTTAGTTCCCCAGTCAGGTACTTTGTCACTCCCTGAGTTCTAACATACACGTTCAAATAATGTTAATTACTTAATTTCATGTTGAAAGGTATATGCAGAGAAAGAAATACTAGAAACACTGTGTGTCGAAACTGAAAACTGCCTTAATTATTTACACTATGAACTGTCATTTTTCAGCATTTTTGACATCTTAAAACCCACATACCTATCACAAATGCTAAAATATCCGGTTGGAAAGCGATACTGCCAGCAGTTTTGATCGTCCTCAGTGTGAAAAACTTTCTCTTTATGCTTTTCAGACGAAATGTGACCCTGCCATTGCTTCTCACTATTACAGTTCTTCCCACACATCCAACAGTGAAAATCCACCTAGTTTACAGGGAATTTGAAAACAAAACATTCATAATTGAATACTGTAAGCACAGAACTGCTCCTAATACATTTTGAATGTTGTCTTTACTTTGGCCTGTAAATACCAAATCAGATATGGCTAGTTAAATAATCACCTGAAGTTTATGATCTCCACTGGCTTTAGAGGATTCAGAGGAACTGCTTTACAGTGTCAGTTAAAGTCTGCATTTAGCATAGCTAGCTATGATCTAATGAAGAACTGAGAAAATAAGTACAACCATGTATGTTACTGACTGGGAATGGGGGAGAGGAAAAATAAAACCACCAAAATACCAACAAAAAAACCCATAGGTGAATTTAGAATTACACTTGTGATTACTTACTGTAACTTCAGCATAGTCAGTTGGCATGTGAATTTGCTTTCCATTTTCTTTGTTTGCCTGAGCAGCTGTATCATCTCCTTTTTCTGGTTTTTGATTTTTTAGCCATATGTCATATAACTGCTCCAAGTCTTGAACTAATGAGAGCAGAAGCTAAAATAAGTAATTAGCAATTAAGGCAAGAGTTTGAGAATACTAGATAAATGCCTGAGTCTGCAAGCAAAGTTCAGTCCTCACCTATTTTAAGAAGAAAAAAGGAAGGAGACAACGTAGACAGTTACACAGTTTCGAGAGCAAAGCCAGGAGTGCCATGAATCTCTGGCTACTTACCAAGACCCATTTCTGTCCACGTGGGGGAAAGTAAGGTGTTACACATTTCTCAACAGGCACATAAAATACAGGTGACTGTGCTGCTGTGTATCAGTATCTGACTTTTTATGTACTATCAGAAAGTGTGCTACAGTGTTTGGAAAACTTAAGTCTACCTTCTAGCAGACCGTGATATTATAATTTATGTCATTTATTACTTCCAATTTTTTATTATTTCTCCCTAGTAACATTCTAATGTGGTAAGAGAATAGTAATTCCCAGTAAATATACTCTGGAGAGGGGTGTCAGAAATTCTTCTGCAAACAGCTTGCCCCCACATGGTAGCAACAGAATCCTAGTGTGTGCACATGGCAATACAGACTATAAATAATAATACAGAGTATAAACAGTATTGCTGCATGGATAAATATACTATTTCTGAGACATCTAAAAACACCTGATACAAACTACTTTAATATTAAAAAACACATCAAGAAACAAATACATAATATAGGTATTTTTATTTAATACTGGTTTGGAATACTCAGTCTGGACTTATTCACGTTAAAAAAAAAAAGGCACCCGCAAGAGTTTACTACAAAAGACAGTAAGTTGAATAAAAAGTAATTGAGAAACAAGAATGAAAAGCAGAACAGTTAAAACTACAACATGTTAGATTTACACTTCTACTTACTGCCGTTCTCCTTCATATAGGTCCACATCTCTCTCTCCTCAGGACTGTGAGCAAATGAGCAGTTTCCATCATATTGACATTTCTTGCCTGAAGCAATGTGATTGCACAACTGGGAAGTGAATTAAAAAAAATATCCTTATGAATATAAAGTATAATGGATGATAGAAAATGCCTTTTCCAGTCCAGGCTAGTGTTTCCTCACCCAGACATTTATATCACATGAACAAATAAAATCATGTTCATAAAAAGCTCATATATTGTAGCTAGAAAAAGCATTCTGCTGGAAGCAAGTACCATGACTGCTTTTTGTCCCCTACCAGATTACCAGACCACAGATATGTTTCAACTATTTCCAATATATTTACTGAAAATAGTAAGAATTTAGTTAAATCACTTAAAAAGTTATTAACTTCCGCTTCAGGAATAACACGTGAGATCGGTGCCCTTCTAAGGCTGAACTCTGTACAACACATTACCTCCAACTTCCCTGGGAACTTCTGCAGAATAAATTAAACCAACTCAATTAAAGTACCTTCCAGTTACACTATTTTCTTAATTAAAATCTTAGTGTTAGATTAACGTACGTCAAATTGCAGAGGCACTTGTTTCTTCGCGGGAAGAGGACGAATGGTCATCCACTTCTTACGTTCATTAGACATTACTAGCACCACACGGCGATCTTTGGTCCATCTAAAAACCAGATGAATTCAATGAAAGCTCTACTAAAAAAAGACACACCGTGTGCACAGATGCAGAAGCATGAAAGCCCACAAAGTTCTTCATGAAGCTTTCACCATATATTTGAGATTTAAGTAGATTTTACTAGGAACTTTACCATAACTGATAATTAAAAAAAACCCAAACCCAAACCAAAAAGCCACTAAAGTGTTTCTCATTACCGATTATAAACATACTACAAAGAGATGATTATGTTCTGCATCAGTATGGTTTTATAATTCCTTGTATGACTCTTCCTAAGCAATAACAAAGGTGCCCAAAATAACTTTTAAATGGCTAACAGAAAAGTAAATTTTCACTGTTTGGTTTTACTTACGGGTGTCTTGCCTTTGCACTACAATATTTTTTGTTTCTGTCTGGCTCATTAACTTGACCATTTCTCCAGCACTGACCACAAACAAACTTCATCTTCAAGTTAAGTGATCCATATTTCATTTGGTTCCCAAGAATCTTAAGCCAAAAAAATAACAACAACAATAAAAGGTATTTTGTATCTGCAAATAAATCCATACATAATTATGAATTACCCCCTACGATAAAAGTTAACCACACATGCCCAGAAGCAGATGTTACACAGCCCACCTTGTAATACTTGAGCTTCTAATTTCAAACCAGACATTTGATAACAAATGCATTTTTAATATCTTTATGATTTAGATATATGTACCCAGAAGTTATGATAATATATACAAACAAAACATGTAAAAGTCCTATATAATGAAAAGATGCCCTAAGCTGATTTTTAAATTATATTTAGGATTTATGTTCCACCCATGACAGAACAAGCAAAGCAAAAAAAAGGAATTGCATAGAAGCAGGCATTTTAGCATTTAAATGAGGCAAGCTGAAGAAAGCCTACAGTGAGAGAGATTATTTGAAGACAGCATTAAAGAAGTAATTTTTAAAATAAACTACACACAACAAAAGAATTAAAGTCACTGTAGAGTTAGGTTAATAGAAAAACAAAAGTACCTGTGATCCATGTGCACTAGCTTCCATGTTCTGCCAGTATTTCTTTGACTCTTGAACAATAGTATCATGTGAAATACCTGTAAAGGAAGGGTAAAGAAGTTCTTGAGCATTTATGACTGATGTAGAATTTCAGACACACCCAAAATGGAGATTTTATTTCTTTTTGTTTTTTATATTATATACATATACACACACTTAAATGTGTGGGTGTGGATTCACATTTACATCCATCCACACATACACACACATATGTATGAAGTATCTCATGTGGGCCTCCAAAACAGAAATATTGTATATATCATCATATTGTAAAGCAAATATAAAAGTTTCTTAAAATTACAGAGTGCTCAAATACGTTTAGATGCACCTCAGAGTATTTACTTAAATGCAATGTACTAAACCTCTAATGACAATCTAATTAAAAAAGCTACATTGCATTATGGACCATAAATGCAAGCTGACAGACAGTAGATTGCCCCTACCTTCTTTGCAATGACTTTAAACAAGCCCTGTTAATTAGGTTTTGTTTCATAAAATAAAAAATACGCCTTCTGTGGCAAATCAAGTTCCTTGGAGAACCAAAGCCTTAATTCAAAGTAGAAATTACAGTGCAAGTATTTGCTACCCTTGACTTTTTAGGGTACTAAAAAAATAAATGTTTTACTTTCACATAGAAACTTTTACAGGCCCATCCCTGGAGAGACAGAACAGGCAACCGGCAAAGAAACAGCCATCTCCTGTCTCTATTTTACTTTCTTCCTCCAAAATTTTTAGGTCAGTATGACACCTCGTGTCAGTCTGCCTGTACAAGAATCTGGACAGAAAGCTGAAGCAACAAGGATCCTCTTCTTCAAAGAAGGGACAAGTGAGGATAAATCACAAACAGCAAAAACACCAGAAACGCTGTTAACACGTTGGGATTGCCACATTCCCCTTTTTCCTCCGTGTACCACAATGATCCAACAATTATTTAATATGTAAAGTACTGCTGTTGTGCCAACCAAAGTAGGAAGAGCAAGCAACTGTTATGTTGTAGAAATTATTTACTGCTAACAGTTCAATTGCCTTTTTTTTCTTAACAGAAAAGTCATGGGGAGTTTGGAACTCACAACCAAGGAATGGACTATAAGTAGAGAGACATGTCATTCAAAAGCTAGAAATGAAGTAGTAAAATTATCCTTAATGAAACAAACAAAAACAAGTACGATCAATAAAAAGCAGCCTAAATGTCCTGCATAAGCAAGAACAGAAGAGTTAAGTTTCATCAACACATACACTAAGGAGAGACAGGGTAGTGAAGTGAAAAGATTTATTTTCTAGCTCACTATGTAAGAATCAGAGTGCCCCTAAGCAAAAAGAAAGGTTTAAGAGTGGAAAAAAGAATTGATTCTTGTACTGGAGAATGGAAGTAAACAACGGCATAAATAAAATATTTAAGGCTTTTCTTTCACTGCTCTGTGAAAAAGAAACTTAATCAGGATCTCTGAAACTTGGAACATTTAAAAATAAAACATTTAGTTTGACTTGAATTTAATGTCTGCTCAAGACTTATGGTTTTATTTCAAGAAAAAACATAATAAGCAGTTTTGACAGTTTTTATTATTAAAAACTTGCTAATTTTGAATAGCTAGTTGCCTGCTCAATACTTCTCATCATGTTACTGATTATTGACTACGCTGTATGAAAGATCCAACAAATTGCAAGTGAATGCACTGATCCCAAGTTTCTAATTTCAGAAGGGAGTTAAGACAAGGAATAAGTGATGTTACAGTGAAGACTAAAGCAAGCATTTTAGAAGACGTACCTGTTTCCTTTTGCATTATCCAGACTTTAAGCTCTACCAGACTGTGAGCATAAAAGCATTTATCCTCTCGTAAGCAGCCATAATGCACCTCATGCCTGCACAGGTCAAGCTGACATCGAACTTGAAAAGGGCGAATTTTGGAATATTTCACCATAGTTTCTCGCAAAATATGGACAAGGCACCTATTTTTGAAAACAGTCAATTTCAGATATTCCTTAAAATTATTTTGTTCATGTGTGGAAAAACACATAAAACAGCCATCCCTCAGCACAGCTTATGTATTTTTAACACTAAAAAAGTTTCCAGAAGTAAGAAGAATCTAATTATTATTTCTAGGCTGAGTAAACCAACATCACAAAACAGTACTCTTGTGAAAAATGCAAAGCACTACTGAATTAAATTTAACTGGATTCTGGTCTCCAAAAGGAAAAGCATATCATATCCACTTTCAAGTATATATCCAGATCTATTTACAAACACAAGTACTTATTCTTACGTAGAACACCATTAAAGAGAGACTTGATCACAGTAACAGCCTAGCTCTTAGAGCTGTAGTGTTTCCTTAATACGGGGAAGTAGGTTACAAACAAAGCAATTAAAATGCTCCCACTCATGTTTGCATCATATAAAAATGTCTACTAATTCTCCAAAACTTATTTAACACTGTTACCACTAAGAAGTCTTCGTTATCTTTCAATGAATAATAAAAGGCACTTTCCTCACACTACTTTTTATCAACTGAATTAATAAGGACTATGCACTATTTCAAACAATGTAATCAAGGTAAAACTGGTCTTAACAGAGTTAATACTACAGCAAAATAAATAAAACAGAGTGAATAAAGAGCAAACTTCAGAATTTCTATATTAACATCACACCTTTATTTACATCAGGGCAACTCATCAAGTAGATATGCTATTAACCAAACTGACACCAAAGCAGTAAGACTCAAACATGAGGATGGATACCACTTAATTTTGAATGCATTGATAAAGAAATAGTCCACTTTCAATTTAGTTACATGAGACAACCCTTGTTCAGTAAGTCTGTCTTATCAATACTGCCAAAGCATAACATTCAGTTAGCAAGGAAGAGAATTTAATCAACAGGTAAGAGATGAAAGTCAATACTAAAAAATACTCTAAAACCTTTGCTTTTAATTCCAAACATAGAGAGAGATGGTATTTCAGACATACTTGTTATCTTCAAAGTCATGCATAGCAGGGTGAGAACAAGATGATGAGTTATCCTTGTTCCTTTTGCTTATTATTCTGGGTTTGTGATCAAAACATTTCTGGAATACAAAATCAGGTAATTAGTGTGCATTTTATTAATTCCATTCATACCCAACCTTTAAGATTTTAACAGAGACTTCAGCTAGTCTCTAATCCAAAACTAGCCAGATTATGCACGTGCATTTCAAAATTTACAAAGCAGTCACACATGAACAGAAGTGTTTCTTTCCAGGTAATCTTATTATCGACTAACATTTTTATGTTGTCATTAGAAATAAAGCAGCACCTCACAAAGAAACATAAATAATCCATGATGTTCTTGAAGCAGGCGAGACACGGTCAAGTTGATCTTTCCGTTTCCTCCGAAAAGAGCTTCTCGACTAAAAGCTCCTTTGCGCTCCAGTGTCCACACATCAATCTCCTCTTGGCAATACGCAAACGTGCAATGACCTGGGTATCTGCATTCCTCTTCAGCAGCGACATCTAGAATTATAACATTGAACAGGACACTGCTTTTACAAAATTTTTATTGGAAAATTCATCTTAAAACTTCCACTATCTCCATTACAAATATTTTTAATAAAAGAAGCTATATCTGTTAGAACTGGGTCACTTCAGTCTAGCAGATAAAAGTAAAACCTTATGCTGAAAGACTTGCTGAAAATGTAATACTCCTCAGAAACGCTGATCACACCTCCAGCAATTACTGTTTTCTAGACTACGGCAACAATGCTGAGAACCCAAATATTCTTTGCTTAAATATAGCTATTAATTAATACACAAGTCATCTTACTTACATCATAAGCAGAGGTTAATACTGCAAAAGTCTAACAAGAATGCTTTTCTGTTGTTGTTTTGAGTAGTAATAGCCCAGTGCTCAGAAGCAAAGTTATTCATGATGAAGAACAGTACAGAAGGACAGTGCATGTTCTCTAAATAATCACATTAATGGTCAAAACATGGGTCTCCTTACAGCCTTTGAACAACCCAGTGAACTTCCTTCCCCACCTCCCATGAGCAAGAATACAAACTCATTCTGTAGGTCACTATGGAAAATCTAAACTATATTACTTTGAGTGTTGGCATTAAACATTTTATTATCTGTAACACGTACCTTTACATATATAATATGGTCCTACATACTGTGTCTTTGTTGGTCTTGGACGTATTTTTTTCCATGATTTATCTTCAGAGTTTTTTATTCTGCCAATTAGAATATCCTTCTTACATTTATGTTCTAAATTGGGATGGTAAGCGTAATCCAGTAATTTAGGACCTGAAACAATCATAGAAAATTGCTTGTATTTACATAAATTGCAGCATATTTTTAACACTTCCATACACAGACTGGCACATAACTCCACAAGCAAAGTACATGAACACACTGTATAGTTTTCCTACTTGCACCAGCAACTCTGAAGAAACAAAAGTCATTAAGAGCCATGTTAAGCCAAACAGAAAAAAACTGAATACTTACAAAAGGACCCGTTTCTTCAAGAAAAAAAATACAAGTTATCTGGGGAGGGATGATGTGTTACAACGTTAAAATAACTTTGGGACAGCAACAAATTACTCAGTTGTTTTCAAATTCCAAGTATATATTTCCAGAACACTAATTTAAAAGTTGAATTTCTTATTTATAATAAATCAATGCAGATGAATTCCAAGGATCAGTAAATGGCTCTCTTAACCTCCAACTTTCGTTGTATTAGAACAGTTACTTATGTACAGAGACAAAATGCACGATGTAAAAAGTGCATGTCAAAAACATAAATGCAAATCCTCGAACTTCGTGATTTTGGAAACAAAAATAAGCCAAACTTTAAACTCTGTCTTTGGGGTAGTACTAAGGTGAAGATTACACTACCACCAAAATGAAGAAATCAGGGAAAGAGTCTGAAGATGTGCAACACTCAGTGAATTTTGCTATTTAAGGGTCTACAAAACCAAGAGTGTGACCCAGTTTCCCTGGACAAGAAGCAGAAGAACAGTACAATTTCACAAGTAGGCAGTTAAGGCAGGAGACAAAGGCCTTGAGAAGAAATGTGAAGAAACAGAAGAAATAGATGCTTTGATGCAAAAAGTAAAGCTAGAAGCATGCTTAGTACTTCAACCAGGATTTGATAGTTCCTGCTTTTAACAGAATGTGTTCTATGGTTTTTCAAACACATCATGGCTTTTTCTTATAAGATTAATTTTTAACTAACATAAGCGTTCTTTAAACTATGTCATCCACTAAATGTCCCAATACAATTCTTTATTAGTATATCAATATCAATGACACCTATAACTTGAAACACAATGTGTATTTTTAAAATTAGTCTTAAATAATAGCTATTGCCTCTAGAATATGGCTCTGTTTAACAGCAACAGCTCAGCCCCTAAAAGATTAGTTATATTAAAGCCCAATGCTGGTTAAGATCCTTTGAGTCAATACAGTGGAGTTAATTATTACTAAGGTTTGTAAGCCTCAGGATTATGATTCAGAATTAGTCTGAAGAACAATAAAACAGATGGGATGTGAAGGTTACCAGGTACTTTGAACTGCGGTTCAATTCCCAATGGCCAATCAGAGAGAGTATTGCAAGATTTTTTTAGTCTTGAGCAAAGGTGTCATTCTTCACAGTACCCTGGGGGCTGGGAGGAAAGTGAATACAGAATGTGAACAACCTTACACAGTAAACCTACAGCTTGCGGAAAGCGTGTGGTGATTTGTGGTGGTTTTAGGAATCAGGAATCTATCAGGACAAGAAATAAAGACAAGAAGAAAACGATAAAAGAGTTGCTGAAACATTTTCCCAGTTCCTTAATCATAAGATTGCACTACAGCTGCAAAGAACAAGTCAGGATGAACACTTTAGAAGCCAACAGTATTTTAGCTTATGAATACTAAAATTTCAAATGTATGCTTCTAAACTTTTTAAAAATCAACCCAACCGAGTCCAAAAGCCCCTTACCTTTTTTGACAAAACATAACTGGCAGGCCTGTCTTAGCTCATGTGTGCCTTCTAATGGGTTTCTTCCCGCTAGAGCTGAAGACACTGGTATATTAGCAGGTGCACCGCTAAAAACATTTGAAAAATCATTTCTAGTTTGGCCTGCAATTCCCATGTAATTTTCGGACCCAAATAAACTACTAGGGCCATTTATCTGTTGGAAGAAAACATATTTTACTTGATCTATATGATTTAATTTATCTACAATTAAAATCTAACCTACTGAAATTATTCTTCAAGGCATAAGAAAGTCTACACAAAATAAAACCATAATACAAACTTAACCACATGTCTAAGAAGGGGAAGTTTTACTATTTTATAGCAAGTTCCTCATAAAGGAAATGGACTATGCCAGAAAAGTTCGCATATATAAAACAATCTTTGTAAATTTTTGCTTGTGTTCAATTACTGTTGCTGTGAACTACTGTACACTGTTTTCCAAGCCAGAATCATATTTTAATGGTAAAGAGACATTTTTTAAAAATAGAAACTTCTACTGTAAAAAATAACATCTATGTTAAGCCTTCACGGCATTAACATTTGAATTGATGTGAAAGAAAACAGGAAAAGTACTTACAAACAATGGGGAATTATTGCTGCTAAGTGTTGGTGTTCCATCCCTGGAAGCTGAACTTGAGAGTTCTAAAGGAATGAAACAAGTTCTAATTATTTCAGTTCCTCAAAACACTTCATGCAAAAAGAAAAATAGTTATCATTTCTGAGAAGTAGAAGCATCAACGCATGGGCGTATGCTGAAGCAACATGAAGATACCTGTGCAGTACAAAAAGGGCAGCTAGATAAGCAATACCTGAGCATCAAAAATGAGATGAACAAGGATTAAGAGGATTCTTCTATTTTTAATATTATTTTGTAAATCTGGCTTTGTTCTGAAGAAAGCAGGCTCCTTTAACACTGCCAGAGTCAAAACTTTATCCTTTCTATTTCACTAGCGATTGTTATTTCACATACCTGATTTGACTACACAATTATAGTCCCTAGAGTCAGAAGCCAAACACAAAATACTCATCTTTTCACAGTACAGTTATATTAGCCTTTTAGAATTCTGATTTATTTCCAAATCATCAGAAATGGTTTAAAGCTGCTAAGAATACCTTTGTTTTTTTAAAAAGTAAATCAAGTAACATTACTTCTTTACACTTATTCACCTGAAACAAAACACAATAAATAAAGAGAAAGAAAAAGGTTGGAGCATTGCTTATGCAGACTCCAAATAAACAAATACTTTCTTTATAAAATCTTGTGTACAACCTACTCTCAAAAACTGTGGGCACAGATCAAATGTTATGCAGGTGTTAAATACTACTGAATAGTTGTGAAAATTCATCTGTTATGCCAAGCCAGTTGGCTCAAGCACAACTCTCATCATACAAGGTTAAATATTAAGAGTCATTTCTCACCTCTTTTTGGGTCACTGATTGAAAAGGTACTTAATGGTGAACAAAAATTTTCCAGTGAAGAAGCCAAAGGTTGTGAAAATATTTCTGAAAGAGATGGTGAAGGAACAAATCCTGCACTAACTGGCAGCGTCCCCAACAAAGAGGCAGAGAAAGGTACACTAGGAGCTACACTTCCTGCAGGAATAGGTCCTCTGGCTCCTGTAGTTTGCTGGAAATAAAAGAAATTTCAGAAGAATGTTCACACAGAGAAAAAAACTGCCAAGAACACAATCTGCAACAGTATTTGAGGTTCTGAGAGGGTTTATTTACACCAAAAAAACTCAACACACTAGCCCAGACTTCAGATGTCTATTTCACTTTTCATAGTACTTCCAGAAAGTACTATCCCTCCCTACTGATCGTAGCATAGCAGCATTTCTGAAGTAGTATCCCCCCAGCAACATTGCTCAGGTTTTCCAACAACCAAAACCAATGTAATTGTCCTTGGAGCTCTGCTGGTATCTTTACAGCCACATTTCCAAGAATCTGCATCTGAGAAAAATCAACTCAACAAAGCACAAGTAGAGCTCAATGTAGCTAGCAAAGTTAACTTGCATTTCATTACTAGCCCACGTGATAAAAACAAAAGATCCCATTCATAAGGACAGTCTTTTGAGAAAGAAGATAAAATTCTTACCATTACACTTTCTTCTGGATCAGGCACAGAATCAAGTAATTCATCAAGTTCCTCTCCAATAATTATATCTCCATCTCCACAATCTAAACATGCTTCTGGCATAGAGAAAGAAACATTCCCTCCATTTGCCAACACTGCAGAAGACAAAGAAACCTTTTCCACTGGAAGAGGCATAACAGAAGATAAAGATGGTACAGGTACTGATGACACTTTAGACACCTCAGAAACAAAATTTGATGAAGAAGCAGCAGAAACAATCTCCTCCTTCTGGTCAGATAAATCTGAAACAGAGATGATGGGAGTGACTGCAACTTCTGTTCAAAGATGTAAAAATATCTTGCATAACTTTTACCCTGACAACGTGGGGGGTGAGGGAGTGGAGAAACACAGAGAATGTTTAAGCAAAACCCCATTAGCTTCCACTAACTTCCAACTCATGTGTACCTGTATCTCACTGTTTACATATTAATGAAACTAAAAGACAGGAAAAATTTACAAACCTGATACTTTACTAAATTTTGAGCACATTCTTCCCTCCCTATTTTTCCAAGTTAGAGAACAATACGAGACAGTCACGATAGGAACATTTACAATCGTATCGAGACCAAAAAAATAAACCCATGGTCTTAGAGATAAGGGATCAGACTTCTTACTACAGATTTTTCAAATCACAAGATAAGTCTTCTTAAGAAATTTCAAAACAAACACAAGATATGCATGGTATACCTAGCTTCCTACTGTTAAGACGGTTAACACAAGACTCACCTAACTCAATATCTTCTACAGAAGAAGAAGAACTCTGTAAGTGAGAAAGAAATACCTCTCAGCACTTTGCAGAAGAGCCATTAAATTTTTTTAAATACATATTTACAGACTAGGAATGTAAGCCCTCAAATTTAGGTCTTATAAAGTTTTAGATTTATGAAGTTTAATGGAATTTAAAGGTAAAATAATTTTTAGATAAAGCATGCATCTGCAGGCTGAAATCCACTCACGGTATCACTAAACATCTGCAACCAAACAACAAAAGTGAGGGTGACACTGCAGGGAACGAAAGAGTCCAAAGAATTTCTCAAATGAGCTGTTCCTAAGTTTCCTCATCCATTTACAGCTAAATTGTCTATATTCCTGTGAAAAAAGTCTCCAAGATAAAGATGAACTCTGCTCCATTACCGCTATTCGGGCACACTACAAATAGCAACAGAAACGCAAGTTCAGCTGCAAGTGAAGGTCAAATTTGCACAAACGCATAAATTAAAAGGAATTTTATCTCAGCACCCTTCAATAATTGCCAACCTAAATAAATAAATAAGTAAGCACATTAACTATGCCTTTACCTCAAGAAAATAAAAGTAAATATATTTATTGCACTAGATTTAATGTTTTACCTAACATTTATTCTACAAAGGTATCTTCAGTTATAATCTTATATCCTAGCCTGCCATGAATATATAGCAAAACGGAACACAAAGATCAACACAATCCTAAAATCCAAAATAACAGTATTGTGTACAAGATGTCAATTGCACCATTTCCACTTCACCGTTGTGAAAATATAAAACAATTACTCCCTATAGTTTAAAGTGTGCTTGGACTTGGAACATGTAAAACCTTACCTGAGTTGATACATCACTGGAAACTGAATTTGAGGCGGGTGGCTGCAAAGAAAAGACAGCTTCATTAAATACAATATTTTGTATCAAGACAGGGAAACCTCAGTGTAAAATGTTAAAATGCAATCTCACCTTTGCTCTTACATATGCTTTCCTTATTTTTAATCCTAGTTTTTGAGCTAGATCTTGGGTAAGCTTAATCACACTTTCATCCTAAAAGACATAAATAAAATTTCATAATACACATGCGTTTTCATCTAGTCAATACATCTGTTCACATGTCAAGATCCCTGTATGCAGGATGTCTCAGTCTTTAATATGCAAAAAAACCATGGGACTGCAAGCTAATGCTGAAAAAATACAGCCACTCTCAAGCAACATTACTCCAATATTTGGATTTTTTTTTTTTAAGCTAGCAAATCTTTCATTGATTTCAATTTAAAAACAGGGTAAAGATTTTTTCCAAACCCAGAGAAGTTCAGAGAGGTCAGAGGTTTTGTGGGTGGTTACTTTTTGTTTATTTGGGGAGAGTGCGTGCTTTCTGAGAGGATGGAGGGAGGGTGTTGTTTTGGCTCCACATAAATTGAAGGGCCCATTTCTGATTACCGTAACATCAGCTACCACATAACACTGCTGAATATTTAATAAGAATTCCATATTTTGGCAGTAAATGCATCATATAACTAGATAAACTGAGTTAAAAACCCGGTTGTATTTCACTCTGTCTATATTTATAACAGCTATCCATTTAAGTTACTTCCTGAAGCTACACATTGTGATAAACTGTGTCTTTGGAAACAGGACTAAAATCTTATCTATACCAGGAGGAAAACCTATGCTTAACAGTTTGTCAATCCACTTCACTGTAAATATGATACAGAAAGGCAAAAAAAAATAAATGCAATTCCATATTCTGTCCTATGAGCAGTCTATTTTGAGCAAATCATGTGAGGTTTCCATCGGCATTTTAGTTCAAATCAGGAATGCATTTCTGAAGTGAAATCTTAATCACTCTCACTGCATTTTAGTTTGCATCATCTCAGAGAGCCAAATTACATTGATTTTGGACGAAATTAAATTGAAAGTATTGCAGCAGTGCACTTTATGTCAAGAGCATACTTCTGACTGTAGAGAATTTTACACAATTAACCCAGTGGTTCTAATGTTTACTGCAAACGCTTATGTTACGTGACCTCCATTGCACTGTGATTATTTCTTTTCCTGAAAATTAACAAAACAAACAGCTTGGGGACTAATCTCTGCTACCAGTTTTCACTTCCGCAACAAAAAACCTGATTCTTAGAGAAATAAAAAAAATACTTTGCTGCATTTCAAAAACCCACGTCAACCAAATTACCTTCAGTGGTCTTGATGTAAGTACCTGTTTTCTGTATTAGATATTTAAAAGTAATCATCAACATATAATTTACCTACCTGTGGCACAGCAAGAGAACATTTTGCTACAGCATCATAAGCCGTCTTATACCTTCCTAGTTCATTCAAAGCTTTTGCTTTCCGATAGAGTGCTCTGAAATTGTTTTCATTCAATCTTAATGCTATCTCACAATCTTCTAGAACTTTTTCATGCAAACCCTGTGAGAAAAACAAAGAAAAAAAATCACAAATCAGAACTATTATAATTGAAATCCTGAATTTAAACTGTATTAGAGGAAGGTGAATCACTAAAAAGCATTCATCAGGGCCACTGTACACTGCATGTATGAGTTTTGCTAGGTCACCAACTTCCAAATAAAAAGAAGTAGGGCCATCATTCATGTAAAATCCAATAATAGCTACGAGGACAATTTAGCTCTTTCACAAGAGCCACCTTATTCCACAGAGAAGCCGGCAGACTGTGGTGCAATCAGCAGTGTAAATGGATAAAAACCACTGTTCCATCAACTGCCAAGCCTATTAAGACTCTTACGTTAATATTCTAGTATTACGGACTAAAAATATCTCGGTGATTATATCTGCAAAAAGAAGAAATTAAAGAACATGCCAATTCTCAACCCAACACCAAGAGCTTTTGCACTCACTAGGAAGTGTTCCATGTCTTCATACTCTATTAGTGCACCACTCTTGAGAAATTGTACAGTTTAAACAGAAGCTTACCATATTTGAAAAACATGCTATCCTGTTCACGTGCAGCTTCTCTAAAATGTCATCTGAAACTTGGATTTCTTCAGAATTAGCATAATTAGCGATGTTTATAGCTTCTGTGTAGTGACTCAGTGATCCTCTCCAATTACCTTCTCGATATACATCATTCCCTTCATTAAAAAGATTTCTAACAAGCTCTTGTATAAATAACTGGAACAAAGAAAATAAACACTCATCAATAGCAGTTTTGTTGTTTATAATCCATATTTATAAATACTTTTTTTTAAAAAAATTATACTTGTAACTTCACAGAACCAAAATAAAATGCAAAACTTTTGTGTTTATTATTTTTTTTCTTCTGACATTTTTCCAAGACATCTCTAATATACAACACCACAAAACATGTAAATAAAAGTGGATGAACTACTGATAAAAGAATTACTTTGTATAAGCAACTTAAAAAAAATTAATATAATCTCTCTAAATATGTTCCCCACATTCTTTTATCAAGCAGCAGCCATAGCAACAGGCAAACCAGCAGTACACAAAGGCTGCTTTTGCAGAGCAGATTTTTTTTTAATCTAAAATGTGAACGACTGCATTTTTATCTATAACATTCTCAAATGAAACCCTCTACCATTGGATAAAAATGCTAAAAACATGAGTCTGAAAATGTTAAGTAAAAAATTAAGCAAAACAATAACATGTACAGAAACAGTTATGAAGATCTGTGACGAGATCTTTTTATCTCACTTTTGCTCTGCTTCCAATCTTTACTCAGAATAGCACACTGTTTTATCCAATGAATGTCCCAAGTTCATCCCTAACACAAGTAGAGAAAGAGTTAACCTGAACAGCTATACAAGTGAATTCTGGGTATCCAAGTATGGGAATACCTGTATCACAACAGTGCTCCAGTTCCAGTATTGAGACACTGTAAATTACCATTCATACTGTACCATTACTTAAATGATGATTAAAACCAAGAATAAATACAATAAGATAGGTCCACAGTAAAGACTCTTCTGGAAATGCAAAAGTAATTTCATTACCTCATATTGTTCTTGTGTCCCTGGATAGGGCAAAGTTGATCTACAAAAAGAAATCAAAGTGTAATTGTTATCCATATCGGTTCTTACTAAGAGCAGTCTTGCTGCAACAGGCAAATCTCTAAATATTGTCTATTGCCTGCACCGAACAAGGTGGGAGTGCTGTAATGAGTTTTGATTAAACAGCTGTGTTTTCTCATTACTAATGACTCAATTTCATTTCAAGTTACACAGCCAGTCTTAACTCTGATGTTCAAAATGTATTAAGGTTTGGAATGCTTTGAGTTTAAAATCTTCATGTTGTTTGTTTAAAAACAATTTCTTTCTCTCCTCCACTGTGCAGAACCAGATTATACATTAGGAGAATGTCAATCTTCTTGTAATAATTATAACATGACAAATTATCCGTCAAAAGAACTCAACAATTTTAATTAAGTCATACAGATGACACTACAGGAATTTTAACAGTTCTTTTGTATGACACACAAATTCTCTCTAGAACAGAACAGAGGTGTTTACTTCTGACTTTTCAGGGAGAAAAATAGGAGCCCTTTCTCTTCCTATGTAGGTTATCTAGGAAACTGTTTCTAAATTTTTAAATGGGCAGTTTTCTTTTTTTTTTTTTTCCCAAAAAAGAATGTCTTTTGCAAGCAGTGAATGAGTGTGAAATTTCATGATTTTAAGCTAACTGGGATCTCCTGGAGAAGAATTTTGCATTGATCCAAATGAAAAATAACTACTAAGATGTTTTTTCACTAAATTATATTTTAGATGCAGAGAGTTGAAAGATTTAGGTAGTGAAGAGCAAACCTACCCCCTTCAGTAGCCATCTAGTCTCAGGTGCGGCTGTCCATAAGCATAAGGTGGATTTTCAGGCTAACATTTTCCACCCACCATAAAAACTCAATGCAGATTTTTCTCAAATGCAGAAAAGGAATACCCTCCCACCTTCAATCTGCTCTGTTTGGGAACAAGGAGAGCTTCTGCCTTTTCTTTAAGGCTGCTCTCCATTTCCATGTTAGTGTTAGCAAATATTCTGAGGTGAAACACAGGTCCTCCTCTTGCATCCACTGGTGTGCTATTAAAAGGACTTTACCGGAGCTATCTATCTCAGATACAGACATGCATAAGCATACAAGAATAAAACCACAGAACCATACTCTATAAACTGGAGTCCTTTCTTAATGTCCTGTTGTCTAGTGCTTCTCTCTTCCGACACATTGGACATGTTATCCTGAACATCCACTTTTCGGGTACGCCACTCCTCAAAAAGGAAGACAGATAAATGGCTGTTAATACGCAGCAGTTCGCATTTGGACCAGAACGATCCAAGCTCACATCAACACCGAATTGATCATACAAAGACAACACAGCACCACAGCTTCAGAGCCCGTGCTCTGAAGAAACATCAAACACTGAAGCGCCCACAGCCATCTCAGTAGAAGTCGCAGGTGAGAACCAACATCCCCTTTACCAGTGCCCAATTACACAACACTTCTACAGACAACCTTTCTTCCAATTTCTTTATCTTTGATTTTCCACGTATTTACTCTAGATCATGCAGTCACATCAGTGAAATGAAACCAACTGCCAAGTGCAGCTGGCATACATTACTACTGAACCAAGCTAACGTTTCACACTGTCCCTCCTTAACAGATTTTTTACTTCTTTTGTTTGTTGAAGTAGAAATAAACTCAAAACCTTGAAATATTTATGAATAAAACCCAAACTGATGAGAACACTACCATTAAGTCTAATTCTACAGTTTCTCATCATCATCCAACCGCTAAGGTGTAATCAGAAACAAACACGGCTTTTCACCAGTTGACCAAGGTGAAAACTTTAGCAGTAGCAAAAACTACCTACTTTATTTGAAAAATTGAATTACCTTAATGTAATTCCACATCGTCAACTTGACATTTAAATCCAATTTAAGCAGCCTGATTCAGTGATTTTCCTTTTGTGTGTGTGTCTTTCATTTACTGGATTTACGAATACTAAAGTTAAACAGGTTAAAACAATCTGCATGACCTTCAAGATAAGGCTACTTGAAGCATGGTTTCACAGCTGTACAGTTGTGACTAACTGCAATATAAGAATCTGATTTATTTTTACAGAAAAGATCAGTAGATCAAAGTCCTACCCGGAAAACACTGAAATTCAGCGAAGGCTTTTAGCTTGAGGAAATACGTAAGTTTTGTGAAGAAAATTACTTTTTGTAGGAATTTATAGTTTTAAAAAAAAAACACCTCAAACTGTATACAGTACATTTTTGTTAGTCTTGAAACTCAGCTAAAAAAAGCCTGTATTGCATGCCAAGTTACCATTTTACATCAATGACAGAAGAACGAAAACAAAGAAGTAAAGTAAGAAAGAGCAAAATAACCCTCAAACTCAACAAAATCCCATCTGAGAAGAGAAACTGGCTGGAGAAGACACCCTACTTTTTCCAAAGGATTTGGAATAATGAAACAATCTGAAGGGCTTTCAGGTCTAATAAGGTTTACAAACCTTTCTAAAGCATCTTAAACTAATGCATGAAATCTGTACCATTTCAAGTCATTAAGAGTCCTATCGTAACAAATTTCTAAAACAAGCACAAGAAACTGCATAATTTTCTTCAGTCTGTTAATAAAAATCACGGGCAGCTACAACAGTCCACTGATGTGAGTTGTTCAGCTATTGCTTGCTTAGTTATATAAATAGCACTCAGTAATCTACTCTCCAGAGAGGAAATAACCACAAACACCATTTATAACTGTTTTTCATGTTATTTTATGTATCATCTTTTCTCCCACAAGTCAGTAATATCTACTGTGCTTCTGGTGCATATAGGAAAGACTTTTGTTTTAACAGAAATGTTTTAACGAATGACAATAGCATATCTATGAAGAAATCAAAATATAAACGCTGAAAGGAAATTCAGTGGGCCTCTGAATATTTTTTTATTTTCTTAATCATGGTTTAGTTTTTAAAATCCAAACAAGGGCTAGTAAGAACAAGAAATTCTCACACTAATTAAAGACAGCAGCAATATCAGCATATGTTTTCCCCCCAAAATAAGCTATGTAAAACATTTTAGGCTCTAGAATTAACAGCTGACAAGGTAACACCTTGCCATCACAAGGAAGGTCACATCACTTACAATTTTTCCATTTCTAAATCGCAAATCCAGGGAGCAAGTATCTACAGTTTGCCATGCACACAAGTTCCTCCAGTTGAAAATTCAGTCCCAAAAGGTCAGGAACTGGGCAGGACTAATCCTCTCTCCTACTGCATACAGTTGTGCCACCAGCTTATTTAGAGATGAATGGAGAAAACGTGTAACATTATGTGGGGGACCGGAACTACTGCCACGGGGAATTAATGAGTTTCACACAACCAAACAGTTCTGTCATTGTTCATTATTTACATTAATGGTTGCAGTTACTATAAATAACAAGCATTCACTGCATCTTCAGGTCTGAACGCTGAAAATAACTGGAAGTCAGCGGTTCTTGCCGCACCTCCTTCTTCACAAAGGTAAAACTTAAAAAGCTAAGCGCAGCATTCAGAGGTGTTCTTTTAAGATACATAAGCATATTCTGTTGCCATGCATCACTGAGTTCACTATTAATGCAATTACTGTGTTACAGGAGTCTCAAATTAGATCTTTGTACAACACAAAGCACATTGAAAATTTTATCATGATTGCTGCTGATACATCTCTGCCAGCCTCAGTGGTTCAGCTCAATTACAAACACGGTCTGGGGTGCAAGTCTAGTGAAAAGCACACTGAACAAGAGACCTCCTTTTGTATTCCAGCACCAGCCTTCTCTCCCTCTTTGTGACACAGGCAGGAGAGAAAGTAACAAACTGAAAATATTAAATAAACTTTGTCAAAATTTTGATCAGCAATCAGAAGTTGTACAATCAGAAGTCTGTGTATAGATTGAAAACATGAACAGTTCACCAATGTTTCCATATAGGAAAACTGTACTCCGTAAGAGAAAAGTTATACCCTGGGTCCTAGAGAAAAGGGAACGGAGCAAAGAGAACAGGGAAGACTGAAATGGAATATTAGGAGTGAATATATGACTAAAATGCAGGCAGTATAAAACACCTTTTCTTATAAGGGGTGGAAGAGCATCTCTGCTGCTTTCCCAGCACCACTAACAGTGGCAGCAAGCACAACATGTTTAGGCATCTGACAAAAAAGTCATATATGTCTAATTTCCACCACATGGGTACAAGAAAGCAGGCCCTTACCTCAACAGGAACAAAAGCAAGTAGCACACATGCAGCAATACCCTAACTGCCTCCTAGAGATGTCACCAACACAAACACCTCCATTACCCCAAGTTCCATCCAAGGATCAAAGGGGACATCAAGTACCTGCCCAAAACAGAACAAGCCTGACACAAAGCAGACTTCTCAAAGAAATTCTTGTACTTATTCTAACCATCAGACAGTTTAAATGGATAATTACAGAGAGTAAACTACAGTGCAAATCAAAGCACGGCTTACAGAGATTGCAAACTCCTAAACAGACTTGGACTGGCATCAAGATGAGGAAGGGAAAAGAGAGATCTTAATACAAAACCTTTTTAGCAATATCTTCCTCAGATACAGAAGGCATAAAAGATTTAATATTCACGTTCATGCATCACTGGGCCATTATGTAAGGCAGTTAAAACATGTAATGTGCTGGGAACAGGGAAAGCAGTACACAACACACATTTCAATAGTTTTGAATTAATTCCTCTGCTTAATCACACAATTCGATCGTGTCAGCAGAAAAAGCCACTTCACAACACAGACATAACCCAGCTTCAGCTTTTATTTCTATAAAGAAACACAAACGTTAAGTGTTGTCAAAATGAAATATCTAAACAAAATTAATGAAACAATATTCAGCAACAGTTTAACATCACTCATTCCACTGTCTGTATTTACTTTCTGTATCTCACTGCATCTCCTCCCACTCCTTCCCTACCCATAAGACAGTAAAATACTGTTCAAAGTTTGTTTTCTATTTTCATAGCTTTCCTACATTTTTTTTAACCCAGAAACAGGAGAGAACAAAGACGCTTTGTAGAGTAACTTCATTTCTTTAGGAAACTAAGGAGTGGGGCTGGAAGAGTTTGGCTTATGCTTCCCTTAGACATTTTAGTAAAGGACAGATAAAAAATTCACGCTGAAGAAGCATCTTATCGACAAATCCAGATTTATCCAGAGTTTACACCGAGATAAGCTCAGGCAATCTGTTTTGACAACTGCAACTGCCACTCCTGGGGGTGTTTTTGCTTTTCCCTTCCCGTGACACCGTTATGGCTCTCGGCAACAAAACAGCAGCAACGCAGCTCCCCGGGAGCGCCGTCCCCACAAGGCACCGAGCAGGACGGCGGGCGCCGAGCTTCTCTCAGCGGGCTGAGGTGATTGCCGCCACAGCCCGATCACGGGGAGCCCCAGGGCCTTCAGGGCGGCGGGGCAGAGCCCGGACCCGCCCCCCCTCCAGGGCTCCACCCAAGCGCGCACCGGAGCTTTCAGCTTTCCCGGGGAGCGGGCCCCGCGCCGCCGCCTTTGTTCGCGCCGCTCCGATCGCGACGCAAAACGCTCCCCGCAGCACCCGCCAGCCCGCGCCCGCCGAACCGCGCCGGGACGGGCGGACGGCGGCCCGCGGCCCCACCCTCGGCCGGGAGCAGCGGCGCGGGAAGGGGTGGGCGCGGCTCCCGCCGAGCGGGGCGGAAGGGGAGCGGGGCCACCAGGCCACCCCCACAGCCGTCGCGCAGCCCCTTACCTGCCCTCGGACCCGCGGGAGGCAGCTCCGCGGCAGGCGGAGCCAGCGAACCGGGCGTGCGACAGCGGCGGCGGCAGCGGCGACGTCACCGGCACCGCCCCCCCTGCGCTGCGCGCTCCGCCCTCCGCGCCGCCGCCGCTCCCGAGCGCGCCCTCTGCTGCCGGGAGGCCACTGGGACACGGGCGGCCTGACCCCATTGGCCGGCGCGCGAGCTCTACGGGCCTTCCCATTGGCTCCTCACGCTTGTTTTGGAAGCCAGCGCTTCTGATTGGCGGCGGTTGTGACACGCTCGGCTGCTGATTGGCTGCCTACCTAGGTCCCGCCGCCCGCTTTTTCCCGTTCACCTGCAGCGCGCAACCCGCTCTTGTGCTTTTGACCCCTGTGTGTGGGGGCTGCGGTTAGCCACCGGCTGCGCAGGCGACGTGCTCCCCACGAACGCGCCCCGGGGCGCCCCTCCAGGCTGCCCGGCGCCGCGGAGCTTTCAGTTTCTTATCGCTCCTCCCAGCCCCTGCCTGACGTGGGCAGCCCGCGGGGGCCCTCGCGCGCAGGGGCGTCATGCCCTCCTGCACCGCTGCGCGGGCTCCGGGCCCGCCAAGCGGCCGCGCCTGCTCGGCACCGGGCGCGGGGAGGGCGGCAGAGAGTGGGCGACACCGGCAGGGCCGGTGTGGGGTCGCGGAGGGGCAGCAGCGCCTGCCCTGCCGTGCCTGCTTATACAAGAAGTCGTTACTATAACAAAAAGCGGAATATTTTGATACAAGCTAAAGTAGGGTTGCGTTTCATCTGAGTAACTGTATTTTTTCCAGGTCAGACACACACAGACTGTCGCTCTGATAACGCGTTTTCTTGATACTACGTGTTCTTTTTTCAAATAGTGCTTTTCTGAGACCACGCTGTTCCAAGGGGAATGATACAGCCTTGTGCTCAGTATGGTTTGTGCTGAACAGATGTGTCTCTCTTTCTTTATCTGAAATACAAAGTTGGACAGACCTGGCTTCAGGGCTCCAATTGGCAGAGGTCTGTGAAGTTCATAATATTAAAATTAGTCCTTGGAAAGTAATAGAATATGCATAAGATTTCTGGGAAAGCCTATTCACGTGCATGTAAGTGGAAATACGCTCCGTGACCAGCTTGTGTCGCGTTACACGTGACTGATGGAAATCATTCCCTCATGTGTCTGACACTGTTAATAAAGGATGCTTCTTTCTAAAGCTCCAAAATGAGTCTTAGAGAGTTTATGTGCTGGCATTTTTTGCATCACTGCGGCGTATGGCTTCCTCCATTCCCATGCACCAGCATGGCCTGAAGTCTTCCCTGTCACTCGCCTGGGATGAGTATTGAAGAACTAGGGACCTGGCTGTATCTCCTGGCTCTAGTGGAGCACATCTGTATTAAACATTAATCCTTTATTCAAGGAGGCATTGAAGACGAAGAACTTAGTTCTGCACTCCAGAACCCTCAGGTGGCCTCAAGGTTCAGCCACTGAAACACCCATGCTGCCCTGCCACTGCCTCGTCCAGCCTTCAGATCTTGCTCCATCTCTATCTGGTTTTGGATTTGGCAAAGAGAAACCTGCAATAATAGATCTTTTTAAATAGTAGTCATTAAGACAGAAGAAAAACACATATTTTGTCATTTCAACTGCTTTACAATTAGTTGTGTTCCTGTTGTTATTATAATATCTTAAGATTTATGATTGAGTGGTTAATTTTTAAAAATCCCTCATGAATTCCATTGTTTAAGTAAAGTATATTTTGAACTAAGTTTGCACTTAGAGAAAATAGAAATTAAGGCATTTATGCAGCTGCCTTTTTCAAAAACACAACCAGCTTCTTAAACACTTTTTTCCACAGTAAGCTTATAAAACAAAACAAGCAAATGTTCCTCTCTTGAACTCTAAAAAAAATTTGGAAAGGAAACAAAACACAACCAGTGTGATCTTTATAATTCAAATGTTATAAAGTAAATTGCTTTGAAGCCCATATTTATTATGTGCTCACTGATCAGGTAGGAGGGTTATGTAGCTGTGAATTACAGCTTTGGATGAGAGCAAGACAAGTAAGTTTTTCAGTGCAATCCTTTATCTGCAGCATCTGAAATCCTTATCGTCCAACACTATCTGACATGAGTGTTACAGTTCACTGGAATTTCTGATGTAAATACGTTATTTATGTGTAGACATAATTCCAGGAATTTATTCCCTTCAAAACTGTTTTGGTTTTGCTGTTCTGAAAGAGTCCTTGATTCTTTTCCAGACCCAGATTCTGTCGTATATATACATGTATGATGACATTGCTTTCTTTCTTTAAACAGTATTTATGGAATATAACTACATATGGAATATACAGTTATTTTAACTCCATTATATTTTGGGAAGGGGAAAAAAAAATTGTATCTCCCCAAATAATTAAAATACAGAATTTCAAAAAAGATTTTTTTTAACATCTGTAGAAACAATCAGTTCTGGTCAGACATGAATACATGCTTTAGCTACTACCAAAGGAAATATTCAACCACAAAGACTGTATACATAAGTTCTATAAATACCAAGACAGAGCTGTATACAAAACAACAGTGTACAAATATAGTACACCTTTGTTGAAACCATGCTCAGGAGTATTGACCTGAATTAATCAGACTGAAATGGTTAAGCCGTATTGTATCTTTATGGGAAGAGAAACTTGCAGAATTAAGCTGAACTAAGTTAGATTATGAACAATTCCCTTTCAAAGGCAAGTGACTTAAAATAATGCTATTTATTTTAAATAATGCTGCATAGATTAAATATATTTAATATAATCAATTTTAAAAGTCAATCTGTAGTTGGTGGGCAGTTTTGCTTGTCTACCACTATTCAACACACCTGTTTTTCTTAGGATACCCAGAGATGAGTGAGCATTGCTTTGACTAAAACAGGAAGACCTATTGCACCTTTTTCTGGCTGGGCAGTGTACCGTGGACTCCCACTAACGGCATTGCCAGGCTTAGGTTTTGTTTCTGCTTTTTTGCTGGTCTTGATGGACTCTTCATATCTCCATGATACACACTGAGTATTGCATGTGAGTTGCACTCTGTGATATTTTCTCTGTTCTGGCATGCGCACACCAAGCTGATGAAATCCCTAAACTCGCTGCATTACTGAAGAAGCAAAAGCTTTTCCTTTACAAATGCTGATGAAATTGCACATAGGCATTTCAAGTAGTTACGGGTCAAATCATGGGCTTGACCTTTGAGAATAAAACAAACTTTTTTTAAAATAAACAGTGACTACATCAATAATATCCTTTATATAAAAATTAAGTATTGGTATACAGTAGTATCTTGGTTTTATTTCCATATCTCAATTTAAATCCGCAGCAAAACATAAAAGCTAGTAAAGAGTCATCCTGTAGTGCTCCACCGTGACTTCTAGAGTATGTTACTAAACTGAAGAAGAACGTTTTGCTTTCCACAGCAGCAGAGTCACGATCCCACTGACCAGCAGAGGGCCAAAGTCCCACTCGTGCGTTTCCTGGGGCGGTGGCGAGGCCCGCAGCTTGCAGGAGCTGAATCCTATGGGATAGCTTGTGACAAGCTTGTGTCTGACCTGCATCCAGAAAACACTAGCAATGTAAAAATTCTTTTAGGTCGAAAGGTTCAAAATTAGAAAGGACTTCTTGAATTAACAAAAAAGTCAAGCAATGTCAGTGCAATATTTTAGCAAACCGAAAACAAATGTGTTCAGTGGGGCTACTTGGAATTTGTTAATGCCAGCCACCATCCCGAGCATTAGCTCTGGGCCTCTGAATAGCCTCTGAGGATAATCATGAGTAAAATATGTTGCAGTGTGACGAAGTTATGGATGACTGGTTTAATGAGGATATGAACAGAGAAAAAACCCTTTTTCAAAACGGGTTACCTATTAGAACTTTTCTTTAGCCAGAAAAAAAAAAAAAAGAGGCTGGGGAAGTGGCAGTCTCTGCTTTTAGCCGCCTTCTAAGAGCAGTAAGGGTTATAATGAGTAGGTGGGAGATGGATCTTTGCTCCCTAAGGTATCTAAGTTACTCAGACCTCTCTTAGTATGTTTGGAAACAAATCAAAATGCACTGCATGTGGGTCAGGCTATCTCCTGATGTTGTTGCATAAATTTAAACAGCAAGAGTGGCAAAACTGGAATCACATGAAGCCATACCAGAAAATGCCTCTAGAGCAACTACCCAAACCCACTCTTCAAACATACTGTCTCAAAAATGCTATAGTTAAATTTTTTATCATTACAATCAAGGTACCTGGCTAAGGTATCCTTCTGTAAGTGTTAGTTGTCCAAAGCATGTAAGAATATGCCAGTAAAACTTGTTGTGAACTAGCAAATTCAATATTCATTTGCAGAGCCACAGAGTGCGCGCTAGAAATGTGATTTAAAAACTAAATGGAAGATGTAGAGCATTTTGTATTAATTCAGACAAGAAATACTAAAGAGTAAATGAATTTGAGAGACTGATACAAATAAAAGTTCTGCCCTATAAGCTCTCAGTAGATTAACTTTAGTTTCCAGCTTACTGAGCCTTGACACCACATACCCTTAAGATCTGTAAATCTTTTAAGGTGCTTTACCATTTCCCTCAGGGAGTCACACATTTGCAGAATTTCTTGTGATCAGACAAATGTCTCTGTCAGGACATAAAGGCTGTTCTGCAATAGGAATCATATGTACATTGTCTCAGTTCTTGATTTAATGATATCTGATCCATCCAACTGATGACAGACAATTTTAGCCAGGATAATGAGAAGTTCAGACAGTTCTGTGGGCTGTTCTCACATCACCTCTCTTCATGTCCAATGAGCTAAGGACACTTGCTGAGAGTGCAAAAGGTACCTTGAATAATGAGATACTGATTTATATATATCAAGATACTTCAGGGATTCAAGGAAAGCACATTACAGAGGTATTAATTTGTCAACTGTCTTCTTTCCAAGAAGCTTTTAATTTCATTTTGTTAACATTATGATAGTCTTTACAGTTTCCCTAAAGAAAAGAATATTAGAACTTCTACCCTTTAGAAACAATCGTTTTCTTTTTATTTATTGTGGTTAAGAAGGTTTAAATGTAGCAATCTATGCCCACTTATTTTATTGGATTTTTCTATTGCATTTTCTCTATATATGTCTTACTCATTTGTACATTATAAACAGGCACTGGAGATTAACCTGAGGAAAATTACATCTATTTTCTGACCTGTTTGCTAATATTATATTTACATCACTGTTCTAACTAGCTAACCCATTACCATAAGACATCAGGTCTTAATTTTATCATTTTCTGTAACTACAGCTGTGCTGTTTAATTGAACAATCACAGAAGGTTGAGGTGTGTCTGATTACTTCCTTTGGAAGACAGAGAATGGCACTACATACACTCAGCATGAACCTCAGGAAGTGTTTTATTCAACATATAATGCTTGTTGTAGCTGTACTTTAGAGCAACACATTTTTGTTAGATTCAATATTTTGATTTTTCACCTCACTAGTCCTCTCCTTATTTGCTTGGCTTTATGTTTAGAGGTTCACTACAACAGATGTTTAATGATTGAGAATTCTAGTGTAACTGAAAAGATGGAATACAGGTAAAGTGAATTAATCTCATGTCTATCACAAGTCATATACAAGGTTTAAATCTCTGGTAAAGAATGGTGTTTTAGCAAATAACACAAGTAGAACTGAAGAATACATCTCTAGCCAGGGAGGGTTTCCTACCAGAGTAGCAAAAAAACCCTTTTTTTTCAGCTTTGCCAAGATTTAGAAGGTCTCATTCTCTTAAGAATGTAAAAGCCAAATCAGTGTGGATTCTAGGAGTGTACATTTAGTAAAAGTTGTGCAAGAGAACCCAGGAACATCACTGAGCAAGGTGTATGCTAACTCTGCTGTCTTCGCACATACTTGTCATGTCTACTTTAGCAAGCAGACCAGTTCAAAAGAAGCCCATTTGTAGAGCAAATGTTGTGTGAGTGTCAAATGCTCAGCACCAATGCATGTCTCAGAGGTTTTACTTTGGAATAGCTTTAGTCTGAACACATGGGTTGAATACAGCGGTTGGAGCACACATTCCTGTCTCATTTAATCCCAAAGGAATCCAGGTCACATGCTCTGAGATGACTCTATAACATGAATCTGCTGGTATATGTTTCTTTCTTTATCACTGAATAAGAGACACTGAATTATTTTCACAATTTCAACAAAGAGAATAGAGGCAGTAGTTGCTTACAAACCTCTGTAAGACGGCAATCAGATTGTCATTTTCATAGGTGAGCCAAGGAGGTTGAAGATCTTCAAAGCCTCTAAACTGTATCTCTCGTATCCTGAAAGCTATTAACACGTTGGCACTGTGAGTGATTCCCTGCAGTCTTGGGTCAAAATGGCTAAATGCTACCCCACTCTGCCTTGCTTAATCATATCCACGTGGCCAAAATAGAAATTCCACCATCATTTTATTGGCTCTTGTGAATTCTTAACTTTCTCCATATACTATGGAGGAAGCTCAGGCCCTTCATGCAGAGAAAGAGCCATCACAATGCTCAGTTATAGACCAGTACCTTAATTCCTACAGACAGTATAAGCAGTTATTCATCAGCTAATCTTAATTGTCATCCTTATTCCAAAAGGTCAAGCAGCTATCCAAAACTCAGATTTATAAGCACTACTAATAATGGCAAAGTATTTTCAAGCTGACTGAGTATAAAAACATACTTAATGAATTATTCAGGTTTACCTCTGACACATTCCAAGGAATTGGAGTTCCAAGTCGTTAAAAGTAGTGTTTACTTTTTGCTTTATATCGTTCTACTTCATGCTAAAGGACATACTGAAAAAGTGGAATTGTTTTAATGTCTCCTACAATGTAGTGAAACAAAAGCCACATTACAAAACTAACAATTTTACACATACACAGAAAAACTCTGACTGAGTTTAAATAAAACTTCACATGACGAGTGGCCAGACTTGACTAGGTCCTTTCAAAGAAAATACTTTTGACAGAAAAACAAAGGAGAAGAAAGTTAGCTGACACATTTGATCTAGCTTATTTCTGCTTATTCCTAGTTTTATATTGCTGAGCATCGAACTGATGAGGGGTTTTTCTGTTTTCTTTACAATCACTACTGAAGTACAGGATTCAAAATACAACTTTTTCAGAGGGCCGGGGAGAGGACAGTCTTCCCATGCCCTATCCCCTCCTTACTTTTCCAGATGAAGTTTGCTTGTAGAAATCATCTTTTATTCCTTCCTGGCAGTATTAATTTCAATTCTTGACTTTTCTTGAGCAACAAACTGTCTTAAAGCCCCAAAAGGATAAATAAATAAATATAGCAACTTTTAAAAAATATGCAGAAATTACTGATAAGTAATTCTGCTGTGTTTTAGGAATTATAAAGGGATACAGGAATATTTTGGCAGTGTGTAGATCAGTCTTCACCAACAGTCATTTCAGTAAGTGATCTAGCCAGCAACCGAAACTTTAAAGATGTGTCCAAACTAGATATTAAAAACTTGCATTTTTTCACTTTACCCCTTTGTTCTGTGGAGAAGCAGATTCTTTGCTTCAAATTAGGAAAAAAAAAAAAAAAAGGAGTACTTCATAACTGAGATTCTACCAAAAGATAAATATTTTAAACCAGTATTTTTTATTTGTTCCTTGTCACACTAGAAAGATTAGCATTTTAAGGAAATCATAGAAGTGGAGCAGAAAAGCATGAGAATCCTTTGGATAAGGCTTTAAGCAGTCTGATCCAGTGGAGGGGGTCCCTGCCCATGGCACGGGGGTTGGAACTGGATGATTTTTAGGGTCCCTTTCAACCTAAAGCATTCTATGACCCTATGAATTCTGCCATAGACACCCTGAGAAAGAATCATACATTTAAAGAATCATACATTGCATGCCTCTGTCCAGCATTTCTCTGTTTGAGCCAGCATAACACTAAAATTATAAAATCTCAGGGATTTAACTGATTCACCACTAAAGTTGCTATATAAAACAACATAATCATTGCAAGATTGTGGTTCCACAGGGAATTATTCTGAAGAAATTACTATCTGTAAAAATAAGGTTAGTGTATTTGCTTCTTATCTGAAAGAGTCAGTATTCCCCAGTATGCACATTGCTCAAGAGTTCTGGGAAGCAAATATAAACTACTGGGCTACCACTGCCTACTTCAGTAGTGCTGACATAACTTCTGCTGGGACCTGTATTGTAAGCATACAGGTATATATGAATAACTCCTACAAATATAGGCAATTTCAGAAATTATAAGAGTGGGCTAACACAATACACATAGTTTCATTGAGTTCTAATCTAAAGTGTGGAAGAGAATCCAGGTGAATCCACAGTTTACAGTGGCCAATCCAAATGGCACTGAGGGAGCAGCAAGACCTTTCACGACAATCTCAGCCCACATGAGTCTTACAAGGCAGGATATAGGATACATGAAGTAATGGAGGAATGCTTATAGGAAACAGCTGGAATTGCAACAGAATTGCATTGCCGTTACCATAGAAGTTTCTACAACAGCCAGAGTCTTGCTGTTTCTCATGCCTTTGCGCTAATCAACTTTTCACTTATTTCAAGCTCTTTTATGTTTTGTAAAGCCATTTTTGAGTTTATAACCACTTGTGCTTCCACCAAATCTGAGTTTTGACCTTGCATGCCCCAAGACTCAAAACAAAACTTAGATGGCTGGATTTTTAACTTGGATGCTGTACTCTAAAACGTGGCACCCCACCCAGTGGCTGTATATAAAAGGAGGTTTTAAATTGCCAGGAGAGTTAAAATTTTCCAAACCTCAGTCTAGAGCATGTATAATTATGCTAAGTCATTGTTAGAAGCTATTTTAAAAGGAAATGTTGCCTGCCTTCTGTGGTTTTTCTGTATACATATCATTTGGGCATGTCAGCCTCTCTTTAAAACTACAGCATTATTATTCTTGATAGAATAAGCAACACTGGCATACTTTAAAGCACAGAAAATTAGACAAGCAGCTAGGTTCTTCCAAGTTTTTATTTCTACCTTGCCACTGATTCAGTATAGAACTACAGTTATCCTGGGTCTCATTATTTAAATTTGTAAAATTGAGCTTTCAGTTTTTAGGCCTATCCAGATGTTGCAGTGATGATTTGTTTACATAATTATGTACTTTCCTCTGTAAAATGCTGAATCTCAGGTATTAGATGGTCATATACATTTTTCTTTGTTACCTTTAGAGATAGTAGGAACATAGTGGTTTAACTGAGGACAGAACCTAACCCACAGTAAACATCGTTTACACTTTATGTTTTCTCAAGACTAAAGTTTCTGTGGCTGTCAGTTGAAACATTTTAGTATTGAACTTACTGTCATTCCTTCCTTTTCCCAAAGGCCCTCCCAAATTATTACCTGTAACAAATATTTTGATGAATAAACTGTCCTTTTCTTGCTGAGAAAAAAAAAAAAAGTTGTCTTTATTAAATTTTATTTTTACTATAAAAATATGACCCAGTTCAAATGTGCATAGTCCCATCTTACTGTAACTCAATTAGTTTTAAACAAACCCTCTCCTAACTAGGCCAAACCATCTCTACTTCTGGAGCTTACTCTTGATTCAATTTTTTTCCAGCCATGGGCCCCTTACAAAATGTTCTTCTGTTAACAGAACAGGAAGTTCCTTATCTTCTAAAACAGTGTGACTCCAAATTTAATTATATGCTTTAAGCAGACAGAAAATATGCCTTGCTCAAAGAGAAATTACTTGGGCTGGTACAAGAAATTTCAGGACCTGTGGCATACAAGTCAGATGAGATGACCTTCAACTCTTTGAATAAATGACAGGTAACTTCAGAAGCCAAAGAAGAAAGGATGGTGGGCAGAGGCCAAACAAAAGTAATGAAAACCAAAATTCAAGGACAAAAAAAAATTGAAAGCAGCAGCCTACTTAGTAAGCAGTAACACTTGTTTCAATGGCAACCCTTCTCTAAGGGGCTGTGCTGTTTCATGTTCTCACCTGGGTTCCTAAATCCAGTATTTCAAGTAAAATTAGGAATGCTGCAGCTCCTCCTCTTCCTTCTACTTGCAGTCATAATGATCAAGACCCCACCTAATTCCAGTCCTTCCAGTTGTGGGGTAATCAGCTAATTATGCAGCTTACAGAAAGCTGGAGGGGGAGTGCAGTATACAAGCTATGGTACAAAATACTTTGGTTTTGTATGAAAGCAAGCGATCTTGTAGTGCTTACATTATTTAGCGTTTCCTTTCTGTCCAAAGATGCATTCCCTTCCCTAGGATCAGGGATGAAGTCATTTCAGAGAATTAGCTATTTTGCTTTACATTTTAATTCTACTTCAATGCATGCACATGCAAAATGCATTTGCACATATCCACAGGCAAAGTATTTGTTGCTTCAACAAAAAGTAATAAGTGAAAAATATTACTTGATTGGGAGTGAAGAAGACTAACCTTTAGCAGCACATCAACACACTGTTATCCTTGAACATCCATACAGCTGAAAGAGTGATGTACAGTATTGACTTTTGTTTTTTAAAATAAATACAATAGAGGTATTTTCTTTGGTGGCCATCAGAAAGAACAAATGAAACAAAAATTCAGTATAGTATTCCACAGAATAAATATTAATTAGAATTGCTTATGTAATTAAGTTTGGGTATGCCTCCTCTTGACCCTCCATTCTAAATAAGTCTCGGAAACAAGCAAAGATTATCTGTTCCTTGCAAATCCTTCCTAGGGATTACATGGTGCATAAACTAATAAGGGTTTATCTTTTCTTCTTTCTGAGAGAGTAAATAACTAGAGCAATATTAAAACATTAATGTGACATTAAAGAATTTCAGACAGAATTAGGAAATAAAAAGGTTAGGATTCTCACAGCAACATCAATATCACCTTTAAGTATGTAGATGTTATGTGCAGACCACACACAAAATTCAGAATGCTCTGTATATGCAGTACTGTTTTGACCTGTGAAGTAGAAAAGTGCACATAAGCTGTTTATTTTAAAAGATAATTTGAATATGGGCAGCATAAAATTTTGTACGCAGCAGATTATTCCTATTTTTGGGGGTGCCATAGTCACAAAACAAAGCTAGACAAAAATTCTACCATTCAACACATTTTAAATGAAAATACTTAAGTAAAGTAACTGACAATTATAATGTGCTAAGTTTTATACTATGAGAAGGTAAAAATATATTTAGTACTTGCCATCTGTAAGAGTTTGATGATCACTGCAAAGTGTCTATTTGGGAGTATGTCTGTTTATGTCTGCAAAGTTCAAAAGGCTAAGTAGTGAAAGGTACAACGTACATTGTACATTGAGAAGTTACTGAAGAAGGCCTCAGAAGAATTAATAACTTCGTTACTAGTCACCTTTTGACTGCTGGTGGTCAATGCTTGATGCCATTAATATTTTAGGGTAAATGCTTTCAAGAATTTAAATCCATTTAGCAAAATTCACACCTCCAACAACTGAAGAGAAATCTATTCTTTCAAAGCTTTATTATGACTGATTTCTTGCTCTCCTGTTTTTTCTTGTCATCTTGTACCTCTCAATGCCAGTTAGCAAGGCCTATTATGCACAGTATAGCAAATTCTTGTACTCTATATACTACATGGGAAAAGGACAGTTCCATCACTGCTAGTACAAGTGGGGTAGTTCAAGGCATTTGATGTATTAGTTTTATGGTGGAATCTTAAATGCAGTTAATTTTTTTTCTCCTTTATACATAGGAACAAGATTCTTCATACATGTTATTTTAAGCATGCAGCCCCTCTATGTGTTTAGGATAGTATTAACTTCATTAGTTACAGGGCCTGTAGACAAGTTTTTCTAGATTTTATACAAAATTCAGTAAATACAATATCACCATTAGGAATCTGGTTTATTTTAAACCAAGGAAGTGCAATTAATGTATTTGGATCAGGTCATTTTCCTTGTATTAAAATAATACAAAAAAATAACAATCAAAGCTTAAGACTGCCAAATCCACTCGTGTCCTGGTTTTCAATTTGCACAGCGGAAATTATGCAACATTTCTGTATGTTTTTGAAGACTCTGTATGAGTAAGGTTTATCATTATCTGTCCTGAGCACCATCATGTTTACAAGGTAATGGGACTTCATTTCAGGAGCTCCCTTCAAACTCAACTGTTTTCTTAACTTTTTCTGACAGTGAGTCTATGAGTCTTCTGCTCACAAGTGTCCAAACATGTCTTCTCATGTCTTCTCTCTGATCACTTTTAAGGGAATATAAAGCCTATAGAATTATAAACTTTTTCTTAGTTTTAGGAAAAAGTATTCTTAAGCTAGTAATTGATACTGCAAAGAAGCATAAGCTTAAGTCTTTATAAAAACAGGATACATAATTGTTCTAAATATAGTGCCCATGGCATCTGTTGCCTTCCAAATGCAGTGAAAAACAGGCCTACACAAAAAACTTAATAATATGTTTGTCATGACAGCCTAGATTTGAGAATGCATTTGAACTCTTACCTTCTATTAAGATGACAGTCCTCGTTTCTCACTAGAAATCAAACAGCAGCTAGTGGCAAAACAACAGCAGCTAAGCAAACATTTTACTGAACATTGAGCTGCGTGTTGTGCACTTACACTCCGAGCATACTACTCAGCAAATGACTGTTACATCTTTCGACTGAGGTGGAACTACCTGATTTACTTTGTGTGCAGAAATCATGATGTTAGTGTTGACAGTTCTCTGGATCGATTACAATTCATCATTCTTAATGATATATTCGGTAACTTCCCAGTTCCCAAAGCAGTCTGGATGGCATTTAAGCTATTTAAAGATATCTCTTGTGCTGATCAGCTTAGAACAGACAAGGGCTACATTCTGCTCACCTTTCCTTCGATGGACACATAACTTAGGGGTTTTATCCTCTGCCAAGTGTCCAATTGCAATAAAACTCTTCAAAGGTGGAGAAGTGGACATCACTAACAGAAGGGTTGTGAAAGAAAGCTGTAACACAAGCAGATCAGACCAATAGGGCGTTGCACCACTGACAGGATGAAGAACAAAACAGTACAAAGTGGATAAATTAACAGGTAAGAAAAATCTGCATTTTATTTTTAAAAAATTTAAAATATTTAGAGACAGCAAAGATCCATTACACATACTAAAAGGAAAAGTCACACAAAATCATAACACGTGCATCTCTGTCTCTTCCCTCTCAGTGAAACACAGTCTGTACAATCTGTAAATCCATGGTCTGTCTTCACCTTGAATACTGCATATGATTCTGCAGCTTCTGCCCCATCTCAGTAAAACAGAACTGGAAGAAGGTTCAGAATGGTCAACAAGGACAACAGCATAGAAATGGAATTTCAGAGTGAGTTGAAAAGGTAGGAAAATAGTTCTTTATGAAAAGGGTGCCGGTTCTGTTTATGACAAAGCTGTCTACATACTAAAAGTAGGCAAAGTCTCAGCTATCTTTGAATTCAGTACAGATGATTTTGCCTGTTCATTTCCATAGCTTAGTTGGTGATATGTGGACAAAATAATTATCAATTAATTTGTTACTGCAGTAGAATAGGCCTACTGCCTTCTCTGCCTGCAGGGCATCGTTTCATGAAAAGCTTTAGGCAAAAGGAAAAGTGGTATCGGAGTCCTTTCCTGGCAGGGTTCAGCAGCTATTTTGAAGCTATTTGCTACCCCTCATGAAATCATAGAATCCTGTATGTGGCAAAAGACTTCTACAAATAGGCAGTCCAACTTTCTGCTCCAGACAGGTCCCATTAAAGTAGGTTGCTTTGGGCTCTATATGGTTGAGTTACGACTGTCTCTAAGGATGGATTTCCCATAGCCTCTCTGGGCAATCTGTTTCAATATTTGACTGTCCTTTATGGAAAAAAACCCTAAAAAAATTGTTCCCTGTATTGAATTTTCTATGTTGTAACTTGTGGTCATTGCCTCTCATGAACCTCTGGGAAGAACCTGGCTCCATTTTTCCTACATCCATCCATTAGAAAGTGGCATTCAGCAGTATGACATCCCCTCAACCATCATCTTCTTTAAACCTGAGTGAATCCAGCTCTCCCAAGTTTCTTCTGGTACGTCATGACCTGCAGCCCCCTGACCAGTTCGGTGGCCTTCACTAGCCTTGCTTTAGTATGTCAATGCCTTTCTTGGAATAAGACGCATAACTCCAGATGTAGTCTCACAAGTGTCAGGACACATTTGCTTGCAAGAGCACACAATTGACTTGCATTCAACTTGTCCATCTTGAGCCCCCAGCTCCTTTTCTACAAAGCCGCTCTCTATTCAGTCAGTTCTCAACCTGTCCTACTGCATGGCGTTATGCCAGCCCAGACACAGGGCTTTGCATTTGCCTTTGCTGAATCTCTTGCAGTCTCTAACAGCTCATTTTTCCAGTCTGACTAGGTCCATCTGAGCAGCAGCCCTGCCCTCCAGTGTATTAACCACTCCTCCAGTTTGGTATCACCCATGAACTTGCTGAGAGGTCACTTCATCCCATCACACTGATCATTACATCACTCACTTCAACAATTCAAGTTGATGTAACCTATGTAAAGGAAAGCAAGTCAAACATTCTTCCAGAGATATGCTACAGATTTCAAATCTTGTTTTACAAAAATGCAAGACTTGCCTTGCTAGGTCTCTTCTCTAGATATAAAAATACAAAGTAGCACTTGGTTCCAAAAGAAGCAGGCCCTAGGTCTTTTTTTGAGTGCAAATGCTGAAATGTAGGAATTGGCTTAGAGCAAGAAATCTTACAGAAGGCAGAGATAACTGTTGAAACTTAAGAGCTACGCAAGCCAGAAATTATAAGACTAGAGTCCTTCCCCAGAATCCTCCAGTCTGTGGCTGTGCTCAAAGACAGATGATATATTTCCATGTCATGAACATGGACAGACTTGCATCAGTGTATGCCTGGTACTCCAAGAACATACCTGCAATCTTGTTACTTGCCTGGGTGGCTGCACGCACCGGACACACTACACTAGCAGCCACTATACTCAATGAGCAGAAATGGGAACAGAACAAAACCAAAAAAAGACCCATGAAAGACGAAAACCATAGGAGTAATTTAGCTTCTCTGCATACATTATACCTGTAAACCAGTTTCAAGAACATTTAGGTAATAACAACCTTTCCAGAACACAACTGTCTGTTATGGGCAGCTACGCATTAGCACTGTGTTTTTGCAGAACGGATGAAATAATATTGCTGCCAAAGGGCACATAAAGGACAATGCTACACACATGGTTCCCAAAACTCTCTCAGAACATATTATGCTACTCATAGGCTTACTATTACCAAAGACATTAAAAGTTACACTACAGGCTGGTCTGGTCTTAAATTAAAGTTGGATTTTGCTCTGTACACTAGAAATAGATTTGAGATAATACCAAGTACATTGGAAAATACTATAAAATGGCTTAGCAGAGTGTTTTCTGATCTCCCGCATGCAGCTTGTCTCTCCAAACTATGCTTTATAACTCTCATAGGTTTTGGAACAAGCCCAACAACATGGGCTGAAGAAAATACTGGTAAACAGGAAGCACTGATTGTGAAAAGGAACTAAGAGAAGATGGAAAGACATGAAAAGAAGAAAGCCAGCCAAACTTCTAAAAATGGGAACAAAGGCAGTGAATGTTTCCAAACAAATACTCACATAAGTTAGGCTGTCTTTTTTTTGTTGTGAAGACAAAGATGATAAAGAAATTGAGTGTGTACTACTTGGACATTCAGTATCTGAAGGAAAATAAACTTGGAAGGGACGTATTCCAGGCCAAACCTGTGTCTCAGTCCAATGTTTAAGAAAATGTGGGGTAATTTAGAGACATTTGCCAAGTATAGCAATCAAATAAATACAGTCAGTTGACTTACTGCTGGGAAGCAGCTCTTCAGTTCTCATTGTCCTAATACCTTCACAGTGAGGCAGGTGTGTTTTCCTTATTTTCCTCCAGGAGTCAGTGCCACAGAATACCCAATCTGACACTTAAGCTAGGATACAGAAGACCAAGGGGCAGCTTGCTAGCACTGCTACTGCCAGCATATAATACATTGAGAAAATCAATCTGACACTTAAGCTAGGATACAGAAGACCAAGGGGCAGCTTGCTAGCACTGCTACTGCCAGCATATAATACACTGAGAAAATCATCCTGCTTCCATTCCCATCCCTAATAATAGGAAAATAATTTCTTTCCATGTTCTTTATTAGTTTATTAATTCAGCGGTGGAGCAGCCATGCTATGTAGCTTAATTTTCACATGCTTAATGCAGAAGGATCCTAATTTTCTACGATTTTTCTTAGATGCCTACAGAGCCTAATACTTCCATACTCACCATTGTTATCACAGGCGGTCAGTGCTTTTTCATTTCTCAGTAAAAATAACTGCTCTTACTAAATAAAAAGCATTAATGTCACCATCTTCTTCTATTACTAGAAAAATACAGCTTTGCAGCTCTTCAATCATCAGTAAATATACTGTTATACTGCTTTCAAAATCACTACCTTCACTTGCTCACAGGGGAGTGGATAACTTGCACTTCTGTTAGCCATATTTTAGACCATTCTAGCACTTTACATCACCATTTTAACATTTTGGATTAATATATTCTATTATCTTCCTGCATGTACAAACGCACGAAAATCGAGAAACCAGGCTTTTACAACTAGCTGAACAAGTTTGCCCATAACAGAGTTATGCTGTGAGAATGTTCCTCAGTACAACTATGCATCTCAATTATATTAATTCATTCCTCAGATTCAAAACCAACTCGATTAAAACAACCATTGAGCACATGTAACCTTATTTGAGAAGGTATATTTGAAAAGCAAATGCTTCTCCCTGCCCCTGCACAGCTCCGGCTGACAAAAAGAAAAGATTCATCAGTCAGAAGGAAAATACTATTTGTTACATATGGCTTATACTAGTTACCAAATGCTTCAGATAAAAGGAACACTACAAAACCAAATATGACAGGTCTGCACTGCCACATAATGTTTTATTTAAAATTGTAAAGGGAATTTTAAATATCATTAAAAAAAAATCCTAAATCATTGTAATCCATATTAACTTCCAATCTGTTATGCATATATTTTCTTAGCCATATGGCATGGCAATTAGCTGGACAACCTAACTCCCCCTCAGTAAAAGTATTTCTCTCCATACCCCAATGTCACTTGATGTTTTCCTTTGAACTTTTACTACAACCTGTAGGAATTAGAACTCCTGACTTGCTTTCCTTACTTCATCACTTCACGTAGTTTTTGTCACTTCACATCTTTGCCTGCTTTCTAATTGAAGCAGCTGCAATCTGAACATTTCAGTATAACTCGATTTTTCAGTGAGTTTACTTTCCTTCCTTCAGAGAAAAACATATCAACTGCACTAATCCAACATGAAACACACTAACACACTGCGTCAGTCAGTCTCCTGAAGAAGAAAGATGAAATGCAATTCCTGTTTCTCCCCCGGATATTGTTCACTGTCATATCCAATGGTATGCTGGAATGGGATACTGTTCAACTGGAAGTTTCACTAAACTGCTGCTGAACACTATTAAAACATTGCAATAGGTGTGACTTATTGACCGGAAGAGTCAGTAAACAAATGCTGTATAAGTGACAGTATGAAAATAGCGTAACAGTAATTAGCAATGTGACTCCATGAGTAACAGGAAAATTGCTTTGACCCGGTTGATGACAGTACAACAAAAATCTTTAAAAAAGTATTAAATCTATTCCAAAGAGATGGGTTTTCTGTTACGACTTGTGCACTACCAAGGGGTAACTGACCTCGTTTACGGTTGCCACAGATCCTATTTCGCTAGGACTCTAGTCCACCTCTGTCGGGAAACACAGTGATAGTGGGGGTCCTCTATGCTGGTAACATTGAAAAGGCAGAGACAGGAAAACTAGCTGGCAGTGCCATAGCACGTTCTATCAGAAGCCACTTGGCGTCGATCAGCAGGAAGTCATGGCCGCACAGCAAGCCTGCAACAACTTTCCTCTGTTTGCAGAATATAGGCTCTCCAGCTGGAAACCCCACTTTCTTCTGGTTTGCCAAGTTCATACAGCGATCCTTTCTGCTTTTTCTAGCATTATGTGCAGTTTTGACTGGGCTGTCATACCACTTCCCATGTTCTCCACAAAGCTGTATTAGGTGTACAAAGGCCTACCAATATCCTACCTTGAAATGACGAGCTTCCGCATTCAGCCCACGCTGTCCAAACTTCAGTGCCAATGCAAACATTTCATAGAGCATGGATTAATGAGAGCACAACAAACCCAAATCTGCCCGTGCATGTTTTTTGCCCTTTGGAATCAGACCATGTATGATTTTCTACTTCTCTTCTGATTAAAGAGAAATAATATAATGCAGAAATCAGAGTAGTCTAATGCAAAAGTAGAATCATTCTTCAATATGCACGTTTCTTTGATGAAAATACCATTCACTACAAAAAAACACTCTACCAGCTGCTCTCCAGTGACACAACCAAGAACAAGCTCTTCCTAAGTTCCATAAAAAAATTTTGTTTTTCTCCCTCCTTCCTAGCAGTGTAAGCCTCAATGGGTTTAGACCCATGAGGACTCAATAGAGGTCATATCCTGCAATATAATAATGCCAAAAAAAAGAGGAGAAAACACACCAAAACATATTTCACAGAGAAAAATTAGTACTCAAAATTTCAGGGGTCCTGATTTCTTGAACAAATGAAATGCACTGGTTTCAGTGCAATAATACAAGGTCTGATGAATCACTTGGAACATATGAGCAAGGGAAAAATCACATAAAACCAAGTGGTATTCTCTGCGTTTTGAGAAGAGCAATGAAACAGACTGCTATAGGGCATCTAGTTGTAGATTTCACAATACAAGGGTTGGAAAGGGCATGGAAAAAATATGGGAAGATTACACAATGTACAAAGGACTACCCCGTATAAGGTTCTGTTTTGGTTGAGGGAAGATTAAAAAGTCATTTTGATGAAGCTACAAATATCCATAACCAATTTAGGAGTTGGCTATTCTTTATCTCTTCAGGAAAATTAGCAATCGAGAGATGAATTTTGGCAAGTTCAGACTATGGGTACAGCGCGTGTATTCAGCACTGGTTATAATTAACCACTGGACTAACTTAAAACACAGCTCACTGCCATCTGGACCCTTCCGTTCTAGACTGAATGATGTAGGAGGTGCTGCAGTTCACAGAGGAGTTATCGCTGCGGGCGCGGGAAGGTGCTGCCAGCCCTCCCCGCAGCGCAGCAGCCCGGCTGCAGCCCGAGTCACCGCTGCCAGCTCCTCCCTTCAGCTCGGATGGACAGCGCAGCGCGGGCCCCGGCTCTGGCTGCGCGGGACGCGGCGCGGAGCGGCCTCTTATAGCGGGCGCGGGGCGGCCGGCGCGCAGTCCTGCCCGCTCCGCAGCGCCTCCGCCCGCAGCCGGCATAGCCTATGGCACCCCGTGGCCCCGCGCTGCCCCTGCGGTCACCGCTGCTGCTGCTGCTGCTGCTCGCGGCCGGTGAGTAGAGCAGCCGCTCCTTCTCTGGGCGCTCTGTTCTTTGAGGGACGGGGCTCGGCAAAGGCTGGGGAACGGGAGGAGAGGGGGGAGAGGAAAGAGCGTTAGGAGAAACGATGACGGCAAGGGAACGCCTTGGCACCTCGCAGAGAAGAGCTCCGAGAGGCTCTTCCGCAGCGAAGCGCCGAGGTGCCAGGGCACAGGCAGAGGTTTCTAGGGAGTCTCGTGTTCGTTTTTTAAAGCCCATCAGTAACGGGCGAGCGTGTCCAGAAGTTCAGTGTTCAGAACCAGACTGCGTGCCGGGGATGATCTCTGCCCAAAGCCGACACGCGTACCCACGCTCGCGGGTGTCGGAGCGCGCTGGCTCCGAGTGCTTAGGGGACAGAGCCGAGCAACAGCCAGGAGCTGCTGCACTCAGAGTGCCCACAGAACCTGAACTGGGCTGCTCTGAGTGTGAGTCAGGCTCTGAGTAAGTTACGATGTGAGACAGTAATTAAAGGACCCCAGCCTCACACCTGTGCAGAGCCAGCTACTCACTTGGCAAACATTTAATTATTTTTTTCGTCTCCTATGTCCTATTTATTAAGCAGTATTAAAGACCAGTTGTAATAATTTACAGTCCATTTCCTCAAAGGTTTTAGGAGGTATTCATCAGTATAGTATCTGAATGGGCTTCTGGGAAACTGTATTACCATCCCTCTTTTTTGGATAGGTAGCTCAGGGCTGACACAAAAAAGCATACACTAATTTTAGGTTCCATGGTGGCACATTAGAACCCGATTTTACCTATGACTACTAAAAAATACATGGAACTTGAACTACTCAAAGTCTGTCTCTCACTGAGTATTGCAGCAGTTTGGTACTCCATCCTCAGGGGTGTTCAGCAAGCTGGGAATATGCTATTAGTAAACATGGATAGGTATTGCTTTAAAGTGGTTAAACTAATCTCACACTGAACCTCTGTGGCAGCTGTCACAATAAAATCTAGTTTTCCAGAATTCAGCATTCAGCTGCCTTAATTAAGAGATTTTTCTTTTGTCTTCTTACACTTTTTATACATTCCTACACAGCTTGCAAATTCATCAAACCAAATTCCTCAAATAGAAGGATCCTAAGGACAAGAGCGTCAATTCAGTCTTACAAGTTTCTGTGCACAGAATGAAGCAGGGTCTGGGGTGGGGAAAAAGGCAATTGCACAATTTAAGACCATAAGGTAAGGTGCTTGTATAATGGGGCCAACTTAAGGTCCCACAAAGCACACTGCCCCAATTCCACCTCCTGACCTCAGCATGCCCCAGTTATTCCTTCTGCAGTTTGATCATCCTTCAGACTTCATCCTTTGCACGACACCAAACTCTGCAAGAACATTAAGGAAAGTAATGAAAGACTGTTTAACTGCTTCTGCCAGCCTAGAGTCATCATTACAGAGAGCCCAGCTTCGGTCCAGCAGCTCTGAGTCAGGCATCACAGTCATAGGTAGTGAGGAGGAAGGGAAATGCCGTTTACCTTTTTCTGAATACTTGGTCCACGGTATTCAAACAGGCAAATTTATCTTTTCAAAAATTTACATGTGACCATAGTTTGTGAAGATAGCACATCATTTGTCTGGGCAACAAAATGAGGTCATTCTCTCTAACGCATACAGTTCAAAGTTTTCTATTTTGGTTAAGATCTTGGAGATGCATCAGAAAGTCAGCTTACTCCCAAGTTTCAAGTTCTGAACTACTGGACGAGCACTGTAACTGTACAAAGGAAATATCACTATAGGAAGTCTTACACATATTTAACAACAAAAATATTTCTGTAGCCTCAATCTTCGAAAGAATGACTTCAGATTTCTTTTGAAATTCACAAAACATCATAGACTAAAAATTAATGTAGTTATTTATCATAATTATGCAAAGCTGTGCATCTCAATAAATACATATATATATATATACACAAAACCAATTATGTTTGCAGTGCCTGCACTGCAGAGAGTAAAATGTTATGGAAAATATGACCTTTCACAAAAAATCCATGTGTTTCTAATTTCCCTCCCCCACGTACACAGAAATTTAAGAGACAAGATTTTTAAATATTATTGTAAGCTATTCAGAAAAGTAGGAGAAAAGGAGAGTAGGAAGGTATAGTGGAAAACGTCTTGCAAAGACATAATCACATACAGCATTTGGCACAATCTCAACTCTCAAGAACTTACACAGGCAACTAACCTATTTAGACTTTGTCATTAAAGGCTTTGATATAAACTTTCCTACAGAATAACTATATGACTATACAGTTTGTATATTTTACTGTCTCTCACAGATATTATCAGTTATTAAAGCTCAATGTCTTTCCCAGTCTGTACCTAGTACTGGGAGTTACAGTTTATAAACTGTTCTCCTCATACCAAAATACGTCAGTTTAATTAATTAGACAACTTTAATTAGCAGCATTCCACTAATTTGTTTTGTACTCTTTTAACTTCTTAAAAATTGCTGCTAATAGCTTGGAGCCTGTACTGCACAGAAATGCCACCTATTACCATTCAGGGTCTTTGATGCGTTAGTTCAACCTGAAGGCTGAGACAAAACCCTAAAAAACACCACCTAGTATCTCAACATTTATCTGCTGCCCTGGACCTACTTCTTTAGTACTGACATGGGGTAGTTACAAGAAAGTTCTCTAATACAGTCTTCTTGTGGAGAAATAATGTTGAGAATCCCTTAAACAACAACAAAACCCAAACAAAATGAAAACCGAAATAATAAGCAATTCTTCTTCCAATTTCCCTGGAAATGACTCCAAGCTCCTGCCCATTTCCCTGCTTTACAGCCACCCGAACACTCCACCAGTCATTTGGCTCCTTTGTCCAAAAACGAGGAAAACCAGAACCCACCACAGAGGAAATATCTGTACAAGTAAAGTATTGCATTCTACAAAGTAACAGCATGGGCAAAACTGCATGCTATGGTAAGGAGAAAGTACGCAATGCTCAGGGCACTGAATCTCAGCAGAATGGTGAACCTAGACCATAGAATACGTTCTGGTCTGCCATTGTATACTGTGTTAATGGCAGGAAGTCACTGCAGCTACTGAGGATGTTCTTCAGTGTTCTCCTCACCTATGGATTGGGACAACAGGGGAGTGGGTAAAGCAGCGCGGCCCCCAGGTGCCAAAAAGGAAATTTTCAAGTATTGACATTTATTATTAAAGTTAAAAAAAAGACCCCAAAAATAAAAACCTGGTCTATATTTGCATGTTCGATTCAACAAAAAATAGAGTCTTTCTTCCACAGTTGCTAAAGGTGCTTTCGGGGAAGTCCATTTTAGAAATCGAAGAGGGATTCTTGAATTAGCTGGAGCCATTAGATGTACTACAGGACGATCTCCTTTTGCCTACCTACGTTATGGATGCTATTGTGGTCTGGGAGGAAGAGGATGGCCCAAGGACAGTGTAGACTGGTAAGAGCAACTATCTGAGTAATTAAGTGCTGAATATTTGCTTAAAAGAGGACTAAAGTAATCAGAAAAAATTTTGTCAACATATGAAGACAGACTGCACTATGGCAAAAGCAGCTGTATTTCCTGGTTTATTTACCTTAGTACTGCTACAGACTCACTAGAAGTCAATATTTTTTTTTCAGTTTCAGCTCATGAAATGGATGTATTGAGCTGCCTCACCAGCATGTGCTTTTCAGCTGTTACCTGCTGCAGGATTTCTACATGGATTTGTGTGGAATTACCAACTAATTATTTAATAAGCATAGGAAAAACCAGTAATTGCCAGTGAGAGCTCACAGCATTAACTTTTTCTGTTGCAGACACAAATTCCTTAGGCAATCAAAACACCACCTAAACATCATATGCCTACAGTAATATCATGGGTTTAGGCTACCAGAAGGAAACTGTATGACTGAATGCAAACGGTTTTAGTTGTATTATGGCATTAAACAGCACCTGTGCCTATTTATGCCTGAAAAGTTGACCTATTGTCAGCTTGTCTGCCACCACCCAAGGACTTTGCTGTAAGAAGTGTGACAGTAGGCTACAAACTAACAAATGTTTTTGTCCTTTTCCTATTAGTAACTTTTAAAACAGCCTCAACAACTGGCGGAAAAATGCATTGTTCATTTTCTGACAGACTATGCTGGCATTTAATCTTTTTCTTGTAATGGGATAGGAGGCATACACATATGAAAGTTTGTGTTCAAAACTGAGAATGCTTTCCTTGAATTTTCATCTATGAGGAAGTTCAACTAGATCAATGTGTAGCAGACATTCTCCTCATCATTGATTATATGAAAAGGTAGTAATTTTTCCAGGTGATCTATTAAACAATTTTCTTGTTTTGATTCCTGAGCAGCTCTTTGTACATGCACATATATTGACCATTTTATTATTTCACAGCCTGTAGAAACATGCTGATAAAAATATCCAGATTGTGTGAATTAAGGTAAACTCAATACTGTTACTCTCAGGTGCTGCTTTAACCATGACTGCTGCTATGCAAAGGCAGAACAAGCAGGTTGTCACCCGAAGACAGAAAGTTACCGTTGGGTATGTGAAGAAAACACTGTGGAGTGTGGTGAGTGAATAGTTTTTGGTTGGTGGGGATTTTTTTTTGTTTAATTTGTTGGGTTGTTCTATTACTTCTACTGGTTGTCTCACTGACTTCATAGAAAGATATTTTCTTAATTAACTATAAAATTGTTCTTTTACCATCCTTCATTTTGTGTCTTTTTTTGTCAGGGTAAGCTGTGCCTCCACCTGTCAACCAAGTGAATAGTTTCTTCTTTATCCCCATCTATTGGCATAAATACGCAAACAAAATTCTGATCTACAAGCTTCTATTATCCTTTCAGAAAACACTACCAACCCCTCCCCTCCTTTCACTAGGCATTTACAAATTCTGAGGAACCCACGTTATGCTACTCACTGCAGGTCTCCAACTGGAGAGGAACTACAAATGGGAGGCAAAACTACAAATTTTTAAGAAAGATACTTTTTATATTTAGCAGAAAATATTTCACACTGTTGATGGGCAAGTGTTTGGCATACTGGTCAATGATCGGTTCCACAGCCCACTGCTAGTGGCTGCTATCTATGAATGAAGTCACAATTACAGCTTACAATTTCAAACACTAGGGTAATAAAATATTTGATTAGTATGCCCATTTATGGAAGCCCACAAGCCATAAAATGTTAATTTGAAATTTTTTACATAATTAGTGTACAAGCTGCAACACATGGCTCACCACATCCCGATAAATTTTGTTTTGATTGCTCTGAAATGACTGCTTGCCATGCTGTAGTATAAAATAGAAGGACAAAGAGATCTCAAAGAGACAAACAATAGATGTTTAACGGGAAAAAGAAGCATTTCTTTTACATTATTTGTTCACAATTCCCAAAGTTTTAGCAAGTGTTTTCCAATACACTTCAAAGATCTTTCTAAAATATTAACTTCTATTCACTGTGTGACATAGTTTTAGTAGGCACAGTGGTGTTGGGCTGACAGGTCGACTGGATGACCTTAGAGGTCTTTTCCAACCTTAATGATTCTACAATTCCCACAAGCCACCCAAATTTGCAGGGGTTTTTTGTTGCTGTTAGGTTTGGGGTTCTTTTATTTGGTTTTGGGGGTGTGTATGTGTTTTTTTTTTTTTGTTTTTTAAATCAAGTGCTAGGTCATTATTGTACATAATTACATGTTCAATCTAGAATGAGAATCAGCTTAAGAGGTTATTGCACTGCAAAAATGCAGACCCTTACATAAAGTTGTAAACAACCTTGAGGCTGAGTTTCTAACTACCATCATTTAAAGGCAACACAGTTGGCTGTTCAGAGAAAACACAAAACCCTCTCATTTTATAACTCAGTTTAGAATTTGCCTGCCCTGAAATCAAATGAAAGCTTTTGACATTATTTCCTTTCCTCCTTTTCATTTAGCCTTTAATTTGCTCAAGCATCTACCTTATGCACAATCTCTACTTGCTAATTTCCTCCTCTGCTCCAGAAGAACTAAGGTCTCCTCTCTCAAGCTATCTAATTAACTGTCAAGTTACAGTCCACTCACATTTGGCTGTAAAGGTTCTGCTACTGTTCCAGTCTAGAAACTGACAGTATTTTAAAATACTGGCCAAGACAATAGGCACACTGTCAAGAAACAAAGCTGGAACAAAGTTCCTAGTGTACTATGGAGAAGATTGTCTGGAGCAATAGAGAAGAAAAAAGAAGGAAAACTTCTCAGTTCATGATTTTTATTTCATCATGTTGTTATGCTGCTTATGCTATTGAGTACCTTTTTGTGTAGCAAGTTGCAGCATCAACATATATACTTTAAGAACACTTCTGTTTCATAGCAGAATTTGAGTTCATTCACAACATTGAACACTTGTTCTTCTCCTAGACAAATCTCAATCAGATTTTTGGCTAGGCTTTCAAAATGTTAAATACTCAAACCAAAATATAATCAAGGATTCTTGAATTTACAGACAGTTGCAGAGAGAAAGCACACACATTTATGGGCTGGCACGATAAAACCAAAATATACTGCTAAAGAAGAAAATGTTCATGCCAAGAATAAATGTTCTTGCCAAGAAATCTGTTAAGTTACAATGCTACAATTATAGAACAAATATGGCCAGACATAGATTGAATTTTACTTAAACAGACTTTACCTAACTTCTTACTGAATGCCTTAATGAAAAAAGTAGGTGATTTATGCTGAACATCGAACATCTGTGCATCCCTTATTTCACGTATGTAATTCTAATGCCGCATTATTTAAAGCATACGTGAAATGGAAAATACGTTCCCAAATCAAGTTTCACTAAAGCAACAGAGCAAGCAGGGAAGGTCACATACCACTTTCTAAAGAGGCATCAGTTATCAGAGTTCCTTTATTCGAGAACATCAGGAACAGCATTTAAGTCTTTCTCCAATTATTATATTTTCATCTGCCAAAATACTTCCACTTATCAATTTTTGCTAAACCAAGCCATACTTGTATATTCTTTGTTGCGGAGATGTCCTGTCACGGAGCTCAGTCTAAAAAACACAAAAGAACTATAAGCCTTAGTAAAACTCAGCATAGTTCCCATTGCACTTGAAATACAAGCCATTTACACAGTAAATATGGAAGGCGAGGTAGCAATTCTTGGTATTGCATTTGGTATTTTTAATTACTTCAGACTAACATCAAACTTACTGGTTTTTCTTTCAGAATCACTAGAAGACAAATGTCAAAAAATGGCATGTGAATGTGACCGTGAAGCTGCCAAATGTTTTGCTACAACTCCCTATCATACAAAATACCTTTTGTGGCCAGACTTTATGTGTGGTGAGATTCAGCCTTTGTGTAGGTACTAGATATGGGACATCAGTCTTTAAGAAAACTCTGTATGTATTTAAATCTAAATTTACATGGCTTTTTTGTCACAGTAGTGATAACAAATGATCCTCCTTCCTGCCACCTCTGCCTCTCTACCCTAAAATGGGCAAAGTAAACGTTATCCTCTGATTTACTTCCTACACCTCTCAGACTAAAAGCAAGTTCATTAATTCTGTGTAAGCTTTTATTGACTAAATAGGACTTTGAGTTTATCATCCTAAAGAGTAACTGACTTAAAATTAATTTTGTTTATATTCAGATTCACAGATCTTTCAGATTCATAGTATTATTCACTGTAAACGTTTCATCCCTCCAGCATTGGCTAGAAGATACAACTCAAACTTTTCTAATAACATTTATCTTAACATTTGTTAACTTTGAACCAACTAGAAAAAAATGCATGAAGTGACAGTGTCAGCAGAGCCCACTCATCTATATTAAACACTTATTGTGCAACCTAATTTAACTTTCACATCTCATTCAACTTAAATTGTCCTAGCTGTATTAAAAAACACATAATTTTTTTCTAGTATTTACTTTTAAAATATAGCTTTCTAAGTTGTTCATTTGATATGGCTCAAGCTTCTTACTCAATGTATACTTAGAGTTTCCTGTGTGGACAGGGAGACATTCTACCCTTCAAACTTCAAAGCCAGACTTAAAAGTAGAAATGCAAACCACCAAGACAAATACATGAAAAAAGGAGTAGTCACTGGGTCCAACTGCCTTTCCCCATAAGCATTTGATCTTGGACACAAGAAGTTCAGAAGTATACAGAGTTCATAAGGATGTAAGGACGGTTTTAGCTAGGTTCACTTCACAGATTTTTGAAAACTTAGGAAGATAAATCAATAACACAAATTGTTGAATAATACTCCTGTTCATAACTCCTAATTTTAACAGTTTAAGAACCAGGAATGGTTTATGTCTACTTTCACCCACATCAACTTAAAGACACAGAGCGACAGAACAAGTTTGCACAAGTCAAAGCTAATGGCAAGTACTTCAATTAAAAAAAAAAACAACAAAAAAACCCCACAAAACTTCTTTAAGAAGGATGAATATTTTCAAAACAGGTTTTTAATCTTTAAAAACACTCACAGGCAAATTCAAAGTTCATATTAATGATACAAATGAAAAAAACCCAAAACAATGTAGAAGGAAAGGGAACACAGCTCTTGAAAAATTGAACTTTTGCTTCAGTAAAAAAAAAAAAAAAAAAAAAAAAATCTCACATAAATTAACACATAGCAATCCTGTTTACACAAAAACTTTCCAGTCAACATTCGCTCATAGATCTACATACACTCATTATATTGCAGTAAGACATGATTACAGTGTGAGGTCACTTTTCAAAATAATCCTTTTTAACACATGACCCTGCATTTAAGAATTAGCAACAGATTTCAAGAGGAAAGCATTAAAGAAGCTACTGATGATGCCTAACCGTTCTGAATAAAAAATTCTGAATGGCAATCATCATATTTTCCAAAAGACAAAAAACCCTGAAGCAGTCTTTGCCTCTAACAGCAGGAATTTTAGAACTCTACTGTGAGAATGCGTATTTGACAGTTTGAAAACACGGAAGCACTTTCAGTATCAAGCCTATCCAGGAAGACCTTTCCTTTGGCAAATTCAAGTTGAAAAACACACTGTTGATATGAAATGCTAAGTTTAAAAAAAAAGGAAAAAAAAAAAAAGAATCAGTGTAGCTGTTCAGAAGACATTGATTTTTTTAAGGCTTGAAAATAACCAGAATGCTTAAGACAGAATACAGAAATCTGATTTGATCAAAAATAGGGTGACAGGACCGTACAAAGTTTTACATGGCTAAATCAGGAATGTAATTTTTTTTTTTTTCCAATAGGAAATTCCTTTTGGATAACAAAGCCTATCCTTAGATTTGGAATCATCTGGTTTAAGGGTAACTTACCTTAAGGCTTTTTGTATGATAAAGTTAACGTAATCCACCACTTTCTCTGCCACATATATGAAGAAAAAAAGTAAAACTTATTTCAAGTGTTTATTTTTAGAAGCTACACAGCTCAAAAATTCCAATGCCAGTCACTGCACCTGTGTCTCCAGACGCCGTACTTCTTTAACAACAAGATCAATGTTTATAATTGGGTTAAAGTACAAGGCCCAGTAAAACAAACAATTGCAGACAAACTGAGGAATAAAAGGCCAAAAAATGGCAACAAAAAGACCCTGGGTTGAGACTTTCCAGAAATGTTTCCACATTCTGTGAGGAACAGTCCTGTGAAAAAGGAAAGGGAGAGGGCTTAGAGAAACCTTCTGTTTTGTTTTTATCCATTCTAAGAAAAGCTTATGTGTGCTGTAGCCTACTTAGCCCTTGCTTAGGTACCTGCAAAACGTGATTTTGTACTGCAGAAAAACTTCCTTAAAATACAGTAATAGTAGATTTTGTATAAGGAAGCATTAAGTCAATTTACACAGACCCCAAAGCACAGCAGGCTGGAGGGGTCAAATTCCAGGTTTCCCATGGACGCTGTCTCCATGTGAGCCCGCTCTGCCCCCTAGTGCGCACCTAGCACACCCGCGCTGTTCCTGTGTCAGGTCCCACAACTATCCATGGGAGAACACGACCTTCTGGAGAAACACTCATATGCTGGAATTGAGGCTAAAGCAATAACGGAAAACAACTCGGATCACCTATCAGAAAAAAATTTCAGTGTAACTAAATTCATGTATCATTCCGAGGACTCATCCTTTAATAAATATATTGTAAGCATATCATGACAAAATTCTGATGCATTTAGTTCTCAGCTGACAGCTAATACCAGGTACCATGAACAGCAACTCTCGTGGTAGGAGTTAATATGCACCCAGTTGTTAAGAACATGCTTATTACCATGGCTGCATTTGATACATTTGATCAGTAAAACCAGGTACATGAAACCCTTTCAAGTATCCACAGAAATACAGATGTTCAAGAGTCACTCCTAGTATATGTGCCGATTTGCATTCACGTTAACCTCAGAGCTGTGGTCAGACACTGTCAGTTCAGTAAGCAACTGTGAAATCGTAAGACTGCTGCTTTCTGTTTAAGTCATATACTTCCTACCCTCTTCAACAAGCTCAGTAAGACTTACTTCAGTTCTCTTCTTGACCAGAGCCTCCAAAAGGACAATACTTCCACAACAGTGAGCAGCATGGCATTTACAATTACAAATCTTGATGTCCAGTAGTGCACATCCAGCCAATCCCAAGCAAATTCAGCTATCAACTGGTATGGCAAAAAGAAATACTTCACAATGAATTCTCTCCATTGCTTTGAAGAAGGATCTTCAAGGTCCTGTAAATTAGGATTAACACACCATACATCAATTTCCTATTAAACAGACACAATATCGGCTTATTTTCATTAGTCTTGTTGAAAAATTTGTTTTTTCATACACTGAAAGCAGCAACTTATCTTTATTCTACTTTCTGGTAATTTCCAGTGATTTCCACTAGATTAAAATAAAACATCACAGGCAGAGAGCTGTTATAATGCCATTTGTTACAATACAAGTATTTTAGTTAAGCACTTGTCTATAATCACATGTACATCAAAAAAAAAAAAATCAGTTTCACTGATTTAAAGACTTAAAAACCTTAAATCACTCTTTTTAAAAGGTAATGGTCACAACACTGGTAATCACATACAATAAAATAAAATGAGTAATTATGTGTTTTTATGCGCTAGTCTTAAAATGCTCATCACTAAAGCAAGAGTCATGCTTAATGTTTTGAACACTTACTAGTAGTTTTGTGACAATATCTTCATACTTTTGTTCCTGCATAGGGCAAATTGTATGGATGAAGGGTAGGAAAGCTTCTGTATAATCAAACAAATACAGGTATAACATACTGAGCCTTGGAGAACTCCTCAGTGCATACAGAAGAAAGAGTGATTTTCCTGGATTTACTGCCTGAAAGATATCAAATTATCAAATTTCAAACAATCAAAAATGAAAATGAAAGGGAAATAGCAGTTTAGATTTTTTTGTTAATCATATTTCAAAGGATAATTTTTCATATATAACAGTTCATTAAAATGAGCAGTTTTTGCAGAGGTAATACTACTACCTCAACATTTCTCCTTCTTTTCAAGACATTATTTTAAAAATACGTAATATACATGACAGATTTTATATAAAATTTACCTTGTATTCCCACAGGTTCTGTGGTGGTTTAACACCTAAAGTTTTCACACATTCCAGTTCTGCCATAATAGCTTTTCTATGGTTACTATTCTCTATGCTGAAAGGCTCTTTCAGGAAATCCTCCTCTGTCAGTGTTACAAGGAGTCTATAAAAGCAGAAGAATTCAGAATGTAAACAGTGCCTCTTCACTAAAAAGATATGACTAACAAATTAGCAATTACATACTGAAACAATAAGCCACGGATAGAAGGTATTGCTTTTTGGATTACATTCTTATCAAGTGTTCTGAATCAACTGTGTCTCAGAACCTGGGTTTTAAATATCCTTCTTTTCAAGTTTCCCCTTGCCTGCTTTCAGCATGCAAATTTATCAGCTTGTTGGCTATTACTGGACATGGTTCTGCAGTACTTCACAGATCTAGTCTGGTCTCCTGAAACAAAACCTAGAGCTCTCGGGTGGAATGCAACAATGTGTATAGCATTATGTGTGTTTTCACTAGAAAGAAAAAGTGGGAGGGGTGGATAATACATTAATAGAATTTTTCTTTCAGTATCATTTCAGTCTGCATTATACAGCATTTTAAAAAGTTTAGAAAATTTTCATTTAGCCTGCTTAGTATCTATTACTACAGTTTTCAACCGCAAGTGTTGAAAGTTCCTCTGAATTTTATTCAGATACATCAACAGACTATTCCCACAATCTATGGAACAAAGTACAGTCATTTCACAATACACCGTCCCTAAAAAAAACTATCCAGTAGTCCAATCAAATGACAGCTTCTCTCGACCATTAGGCCTCTCACCTTCCATTCACCTTCTCCAGTAAAAATCTTTCTTTATAATGTGAAGCCCACGGGCCCAGCTGCTCTAGCCAAAGTATCACTTCCTCAGCAGTCCACTTAGGAACAGGTTTGTGGACAAGATGATCTTCTTCAAATTCTCTGCTACTCCAGTGATAGCCAAGTAGAACAACCTAAAGGTAGATTAAAATACAATGAATAAAACGAGAAAAAAAAATCCTTTTACCTGCAAAAAAAATTATATATATTAATGATACAAATAAACTTGCATTAAGGGGCCTGACATGTAGAATCTTGCCTTTTTATGGACCCTAGAATATCCAGGTTATAAGAAACTATCTTCAACTTTTACCCAATTTGTCTAAGTTCTATTTGCTCTATATCACAATTGTAGTTCCTGACAGACAACTCTGAATGCTTCCTCATTTACTCCACTCAGCTGAAGTCTCTTCTGCACTGACAATCTTTTTTATGTGCATATAATTTAAGTATATTCAATTGCATGCTTAATGAAGTAAATATGGAAAACCAACCAGATGAAACTTACTGCTACACAAGTTAAAGCTGTCAGAACGCCTGAGAAAAACCCTCCTCCTCGAGGATTAATTCTTCCTGTGTTCGGAATTGGAGGGATCTGGTCATTCCCATATTTTTGGAAGGTTGCTAAGCTGCGTGCTACATCACTGTTTTGTTGAATATCTTCTTTTCTTTGTTCAATGGCATCAGAAAATAGCTTTTCAATAACATCCCTAATGGGAAAAATATTTGTAATTGTACTATAACCACTAAGGCTTAACATTCAGAAAAGGGCCTAATTTTTTGATTTTTGTTTTCCAGCCCCTATTAAAACTGTCATCTTTGAAAGCAAGAAAACATTTGTTATTAATACTTAGCGGAGTTAAACTTAAATCAATTACTTCCAAACAACATTTTCCTTAGCTTCTAAAGGCAGAGAAAGTTAAAACATTGCAATAAAAAAATAAAAATCTACATCTATGATTTATATGATTATATATAATCATATAAAACTAGAATTCTGTGTGCTACTGGCAAGCCTGGATTATTCAAAAATGCTAACCAAAAGACAACATAAAAGCATACCATCAATCTTACCAACTATTTATTAAAATATTATTGATCTAAGATAAAGTATTATTAACACAGCAAATGGATATTTCTAGCTTTGTTCTGCAGTAAGATCATATTTCTTCCTATAAATAATTCCTATTACAGAAATAATTACACATTAATCAAAAATCATTCTAACTTTGAATTATTAGGAAACAACCAGCTGTTTTAAAATATGCAAGTGTTTCAATACTAAAAAAAAATTCCTCCTCTCCATCCCCCCAAAATGCATAAAGAAATAAAAAAACAACCCAAAACAAAGCACACTAACCTACCCCTTAGTTCCATGCAGAAAAACATGCTTGAACTGTTTAGTGCAGAACATGAAAGACTTCTAGATTTAAACATCCTTGCAACAGTTTAGAGCAGCAATAAATTACGAAAACGTGCAGCAAACTAAAGAAATCAGCCAACTAACACTGCTGAGTTTAGAATTCCAAAAATGGCATAATACACTCACCTGAGGAGGATGTTGACTTTGGGGAATCCCTCCCATTTTTCTCTGCATTCAGGGCACTCATTCTTCTTGGCCGATACCCACCACAAGGCTAGGCAATGTCTGCAGAAACTATGCCCACAGTTCAGGGTGGTGGGATTGACCAGAATGTCATAACAGCAGTGGCAAAGGAACTCACTAACTGACAGTCGCCGACTCATCTCAGGAGTAGCATGTGTTTCAACTTCTGCCTTCTCTGTTTCACCTTGTAAAGTCTCTTCTTCTTCTTCCATTTTCTTTTACGCCTTATGCAAACAGAAAACTCTCCCAGATCTTCAAACCAGGTAAGGCATTACTTCTGCAAAACAACAAAATAAACCTTATTAAGAAACAGGTTAATATATAAGTTTAGAATTGCAAGCAGTATAATTTATCATTGTAATTCTTTGTTACTCTGATGGTTTTCAACTTTTCAACTAACTTAGCTCTCCCCAAAAAGAAATGTGATCTTCTACGTTTTCAACAACATACTCCTATCAAACTACAATTGCAACCAGATTTGACATGTAAATACTGGAGCTCGATCTCCCTACATTTTCTTTACCTGTGTTACATAACACAAACCCATCATTACGATTCAGATGACTTTTGACAGCCTTTATAATGAAGGTTTTAGTAGAAGACAGGAATCAAAAACAATATCATTACAAAATCACATCAGAAAACACACCACCAGTATAATGTAATGATCCGATTTACTTCATCACCATTCTTTCCAAGCATACGGAATAGAACATTACTAACAAAGGTCAATGCTGGGCAATGTAAAAAAAAAAAAAAAATTACAAAAATTGACCCACAAAGTCATGTCCTTCAGATTTATAAGAGATTGATCTGGATTGATCTGCTTGCCATCTCAGTGAAGGACTGAACTCTGTATTAACTTTACTGATAATTACTTTTTGCTAGTATTTCAGAAAACGCACAAAAGAGTTTAACATTTTCCACGCTGACCAAAAAACCATAAATCTATTTTCTTGGTGTTACTACTATATTCTCTCAGATGGCTGTATTTAGACACTTGCATTGATTTAGAGTTCAGGCATGTGATTTCATTTCAGGATCATGACTTGTTCTCAGTTCAGATGACTTGTTTTTCCTATGACACATGTATTGTGCAGATAGAGATAACTACCTCTATTGATTCTTACAAAAACACTGAACCAGATCACTTACTTATCGATCATGATATGTTAGAAGCCATCAAAAGCTATACAATCTTCTCAGTCACTAGGAAACCAAAATCCTCGAACATTCTCCACCATGTGGCTCCTGCTTACTCTTAAGTCACCCATCTTCCCATCCAAAGAAAGCACAAAGCATGCAAGCTGGTAAAGAACAAAAAAATTCCCCAAACAAAAACCAAAACCAAACCAAAAACCAGACAAGCAGTAACGAAATAGAAACCAATAGTTCAAGTTCAACTACGGTCCTCACACTGCTTATAAACAATCTGTTCTGCTAAAGCAGACCGCTGGCTTTCTAAAAGATATCATTTACAAGAGGAGAAACAAAACCAAGGCTTTGCATGTAAGCACATTTTTCAGGTTTTCCTGGAAGAGAGAGACAACAGCATTTCTGTGGGTGCAAATATCTGTCACCCCTCAGTCTCTGCACCAAATAAGAGAAGGGTCAGACGCAGAAAGCTGATCAGCTCCTCTCTCCAACCTCAGTCAGCTCCCTTCCCAGCTTTTTGTTCTAGTTGATACAATTCAATGTATTAAACAGCAATGTAGTCTTGTAAGGAGCCAGTTGTCTCGCTCTCTCCCAGGACTACTCAGGGAGCTGGAAAGCAGCCAACCTTTTCTGGGGTCATTTAAGAAATGAGAGGACTGAAGAACTCTAATTACACTACATATTCATAAGTGCAGTTGCTTTAAGATACACATGGAAATGAACCAATTAGGCAAGTATGTCATTAGAAAACTAATTAAGGAAAAGTACACAATAATGGGGATTAAAACTTGAATAAATATGAGTTCTAAATTATTTATAACACATAATAGCATTTCCTTTTTGTTGCAATAGATTACACACAGGATGATAGTAAATAGGAGACTATTCCTAAAGAGACACAAAGCCAGGGAATGAGGCTCTTGGGCTGTTAACTACACCATCAAAATTGAGATTTTTCTCAAAAGCAAATCTGTTTTTCTCAAAACCAGATCTCCCATCTATTTGAGCTCTAGTTGCGCAGTTTAGGACAACAGTAATGATAGTGACAAATGCAAACAAAAATCATCTAATAGTTTAAAAAAAACCCCAAATCAACACAAAATCTAAGGGAATTAATCAGACATTAGACCTTCAAACAGAAAAGATGTCTAGTATCGAATACTGGTTCTGACTACTAACAACTAGACAGAAATTGTCTGAGATGGATAATTGCCCTAATTCAGCAGAGTACTCTGCTGTTATTGTAAACATTTACTTTGCATCCGGTATGCAGATAACATTTCCAAGACTATAGCACCAGAAAAAAACAGCACATACCATATCCAAGGTAAAACCATATTAACTTGTAGGGCTGGTTATTTGCAAATAAATATTTTTACGCTACTATCACCAGACTCAATTCTAACTGCAAGTGCACTGATTTAGTCCTGCTATTCAAGTTCTTTATATTAACTCTGAATGAGAAAAAACTTTTTTAATAACTAAACAAAACTCCAAAAGGATTCACTTAAGTGTTTCAAATTTCCCTCCTAAACATGTAATAATATGTACACGTCAAAGCAGAAAAGGTCTAATCTGTAAGATATAAGCCTCCGATTCCTGTGAAGTAACAGCACTTTATTACAGCAGCTTACATTTCTACTTGCAGTTTAGATTTATTTTGTTGGTAAGGTGATGAGGCAAAGAGTTCTTGGATGTGTCATCTACTTGGGTAAAAATGTCAAGTTTCTAAACCAGCCATCAAGCACTTTGAAGTACCGTGAGAACTTTAACCAGAAACTGCAGAAGCATTTGTTAAAATACAGGAGTAAGATGAAAATTTTAGGCTTCAGTTAATTTACTGCAAAATAAAAAAAATCTCTGTTACTTTAACTGATCTCTTACTGAGCACCATTTAGTCATACAGATGATTTGCTGAGAATATGCGTAAAATAAATTGCTTAATAAACTGAAAAAACTGACAAGGCGAAAGTTAATGTCCAAGAGCCTTTAAAAGCTCTCTCCGTTCAGTCCCACATAACTGTTACCTTCAACTCTGTGCAGAAATTACCTCCCAATCCATGGAGAATTTCCCATTTGCTTTCTAGAATTCTGAAAACGATTCCCCACCTGCCGTGTGAACTCCTAAACTTGTAGCACGTGCCCTGAACTCTGCACACTGTCCTTGCCCTCAGCTTCTCCCTCCTGCTCTTCTCCCGGGCAGCGGTCTCTCCCCCAGCAGAGCTGCTGGGCCCCAAGCTCCGGTCCCGGTTACTGTGCAGTGATGGGGGAAGGTGCTGACTTTGTCATTTTAATGATAAATGGTTTTATCATTTTAACAGCAACACAGATACTTCTTCTGTAACACCTCGAGCCTACCAGTTGTTCCAGGCCTTTCACTGAGGGGCGATCGCAGTTCTTCTCCACTGTCCTCCCGGTTATCTCCTCAGCAAATCCCATCCCTTGTCTCCCTGGTGCTGGTTCGCCTTCCCAGTCTGAAGGATTGTATTTCCCAGCACCTGGGTCATTTCAGGACACCCCACAGGACATGAGCTGCTCAGGAGCCTCTCCAGGGCCGCCAAGCCCCGCTCCTGGACACGCAAGCAGCTGAGAGGACAATGGTGACGATAATAACTCGTCTCCCCTCAGCGAGCGGCACCTCAGCCGCTCCCGACCCGGGACAAAATGGCGGCCGCCCCGCCCGCCGCTGCGCGGTCACATGGGCGGTCACATGCGGCGGGGCGGCTTCCGGAACCACTCGGTGGCGGCAGGTGGGGCCGCGCCGGGCAGGGGCCGCGGGATGGAGGTGATCAGGAGCAGTGAGTGACTGGCTCTGCGCGGCCGTGGCCCCGTTTCCCTTTCCTGGGCTGGCGGTGGGGTCCGGCCTCAGTCTCTCTTTTGGGGGCGAAAGGGGTCCCCGGTTCTCCTTTCGTCCCTGAGCAGGGTGTGCGGCGAGGGGGGGGGGTTCTCTGCCCGCGCCCTGGGGCGGAGGAGGCGGAGGGTGGGCCCTGATACCAGGCCGCCCAGCCCTGGCTCCCTCACTCCTGGCCCCCTTCAGCCCCGGTCCCCTCCAGCCCTGGCCCCCAGTCCCGGTCTCCCCCAATCCCCGGTCGCCCCCGGCCCCGCGCTCGCTGGCGGATACGGCCGCTCTGCCCGCCGAGGAGCGGCGGGAGGCCGTGGTTGGGGCATCAGCTGTGTTTTACTCCTTTACCCGCAGATTTTAAGGACAACCTAAACAAAGTTTACGAAGCTATTGAGGAGTCAGACTTCCTGGCCATCGATGGAGAGTTTTCAGGTACAGTGATGACACTGCTGTGGTTGTGGAGCTTTGGCAAAATCTGTGCGGAGACCCAGATCCCCAAGTGTGCGCATGGAACCTCTCAGTGCTGGCTTCAAAAAGCTAAAAGCTGCCACAAAATGGTTAAACCACCCTTATACATGTGATAGTAAGGGGATGGTCAAATAAAGATATGTGTTATGCTGCTTCTTCTCCCTCCCCGGTGTTCTTTTGGCATGTTAATTGATTTTCAGCTGCAGCTCGGGAAATACATGTCACGAAAGCAAGAGAATGGGATAGATAAAGGAGGCCCTGCTGGTGTTTGGACAGGGAAAGACGGCAGTGAGAACTTTTGTAATTGTAAAACCCCGTGGGTCCATGCATCAGAGAGATGCCTTAATTAGTGCTTTTGCTTTGGGGTAATTAGTTCAGTCAAACATGAAACATAAATATGATCAAGATTAGGTTTCACTAGATGTGCTTATGGAAGTTCAGTTGTTGTTATATATTACTTCAGGTGACCAAATCATTCAGTAAGTCTATGGACAGCACGCTTCCTATTTTTAATTTGACTTTGATCCTGCATTGTGTTGTAAAACCCATCAACATTATGTTACTGGTAGCTCTTTTCAGGTTACTGGCATGTCATGTTGAATAAGAATCAGTAGCAGAGATTTTGCGGGAGAGCTTTACTGCTAAAACACTACTACTAAACTGAGTGGCTTTTAGGCTAACTTGCATAGTTTTATCCGATACAGAATCTTTGTCGGCTGAAATACTCTTAATGTGTACTTCAAATGAAAACAATTTTCTTAAATTACCGGTTATTGCATTTCTTTGCTGTGGCTAATTTTGAAAAGCTTACCCAAAGCAAAATATATTTTACTTTTTTAGGGATCAGTGATGGGCCTTCTGTTAGTGCATTAACCAATGGCTTTGACACTCCAGAAGAAAGGTACCAGAAACTTAAAAAGGTAACGTGTTTAGCTTGACTAAAATGAAAATGCTTGAAAAATATTAGAACTCCTTAGTTCACAATGGAGACAAAGTAGGAAATATGACAGATGTTTGTAAAATTGAATTACATAGTGCAGGTGGGGATTGCTTGGGTTTTTGTCTCTACTTACACAAGAATTGGCGAGCATTGCATTAAACTTGCAGAAGTCATGGTCAGAAGAGACAAGATAGCCATGATTCCTCATATAAGAGTTAGTAGATGTGTAGGACTTGTTAAAAGATGCTGTGAGTATTAAAATTTATTAGTTCAAAGAGGGACTGAATAAGAGAAATTCTGTGACATAGAAACTGTGTCAGGACTACAGTCCTTCCCAAACTACCTGCCCCTGCCAGTATGTACTGTACCTAACAAAAGTCAAATGCCAGCTGCTGTCAATGACTTCTGCCTCTCTGCTGCAAGCACAACAAGAAAGGGGTTGGCGAATGTGGAAAGGGTTTTGAAAAATGGCCAGATGACCACAGGAGACAACATATGATGTGTGAGGGTCAAAAGGTCAAAACTGTGGTGATGTGGGTTTGTTTGGTGGTTTGGGGTTTTCTTCCCCATCAGAGAAAGGAATCAGAAAAGAGGAATGCTAAGCTGAGCACCTCAGCACGTGCTGTTTTCCTGAAGTATCCTAGGAGTCAATAAACACAATTTACTAATATTTTGTTAAAAGACATTGCAGGATGAGGGAATTACTGCTTAGTGTTTCTCTTGAGAAACTGTGACAACTAATGGTAAAACCCAAAAATGGAAAGGAGGCTGTAACTAAAAAATCCCGCCAAATCCAAAAAAGCAAAAAGGAAACCTCAAACACCAAAGGAGAAAATAGAAGTAGAGAGCAGTCTCTAAAAAGCGTACAAGAAACAAGAAGATGCCATATTCAGGCATAAATCAGGCTGAATATGAGCTTTTGAGAGCTTCAGGATGATTGACAATTCAGGCTCTGCAGCTACAGTCAGACTGTATTGCTCATTGTAAGAGGTGTGATGTATCAAAAGTCAGCCACGAATTCTTTCTTGTCACCTTCTTAAATCTCATTTTTTACCACCTACTAAATTAACTTTATTATTGATATTTTTGATCTTTATACGCAAAGATAGGAGGACTAATTTTGTATATCCTGTTGCGACCCATTAGACAGAATTGAATAATCCTATGTGTTGTGTTCAAAATTGTTGTTTGGTCCTCAGGAATGAGTCTTTCAATGAGAAAAGGCTCATTGTTTATTGTCTTGTACACTTGCAGTGCTGTTAAAAACCTTTCCAATAATTGATTTAACAATTGTGAAATACTAGAAGACACGATGGTGAAATGCCTAGTTACTATGCTAGTATCAAGTTATCTGCTGTTAGCCGTATGGATTAGAAGAATATTAAATGTATTACATGTATATGAAAGCTGTATACAGCCTGCGTCCCTCGCAGCCTGCTCCCCCACTGTGGGGACTGTCAGTGAATGTTGAGGAGGAGAAGCAGCATCTCTTGTGTGAGCAACAGATGGAGAGAGGTGGGATTTCTATGCGTTCTTATCTGTTTACAGAATGGAAGTGCATACTGCAAATAGGCAGTAGTAAGGTGGTTAAATGGGGATGAACACTAACTGAAGAACTCTGGTGTATTTACTTCAAAATTACCAACAGAACAAGTGTTGGTTTGCTTAATGTTGAAATAGAAAGAAATCATATTTTTTTTTGTGGATGCACCCTGTTTATCTTTAAATGTATATGATTTTCTTTCTCATGTGACATTTTTCTTTCCTTTCCAGCATTCCATGGATTTTTTGCTCTTTCAGTTTGGCCTTTGCACTTTTAAATATGATCATGCAGAAGAAAAGTATGTTATTTTCTTATTCCTTGTTTCTTTAATTGAGGCATTTCTGAAGTACTATTGATAAGCTGTATTGACATGCCACTCATCTTTTTCACAGGTATATAACGAAGTCATTTAATTTCTATATTTTTCCAAAACCCTTTAATAGAAGTTCACCAGATGTCAAGTTTGTCTGTCAGGTTAGTAGAAAAAGAAGTTTGATTCTGTTTGGTGAAGGTATACCTGCAGCAGACTCCTAAAAAATATTTCCAGGAAAACTCTACTCATTTTAGAGGGACAAGTGGTTGGTTCTTTAGCTTAAAAGTCAGAATAACTTGAGTTTCTGGGGTTTGATTTTTTCATATAGAAGAAATAAGCATCAGTTAAGAGCAATCCCTAAAAATGCGATTTTAAGGGAATACCTTTAACTTCAGTTTTTAAATCTTGTAACACATTGTGTTGTGTGGTTTCTGGGATTGGAGATAATGTGCCAAACCTGGCAGGGTGGTTCTGTTTTGTTATTTTTGTATTCTTTTCTTGTCTGACTTTCTGCTCCATTGCTTTTTCTGTTTGATCCTTTATTCCCATCTGCATATCTCATTTTCACTGCTTCCCAGATTGTTTCCAGCATTTTTCTGGTCTCAGATTTTTCTTCTGAACTAAATTTTTCTTTCTTTAGTTTCCTATCTCCACATAGCTTGTTCTTTCATCTTTATCCCTTTAGTGTATCTGTTGTTCTTGTACTTTATGGGAGCTGAAAATAAATAATAAAAGTAGCATACCCTAAACTCTCTGTGGCTATTTTAGGGTAACAAACTTGATTGCTCTCGACTTTGGATTGTGTATAAATTCTTAAAAAGTGTAAAAATATCTGAATTGGTATCTTTGTGCCACAGATACTCTTGCCAATTTTAAAGCTGTTTTCTTTTGTTGCAGAGTTCAAGTATAGATTTTTTAGCAAATCAAGGATTTGATTTTAATAAAGTTTTTCGCAACGGTGAGTTGTTTTGGTTTTTTTTTTTTTTCTTTTGATGTCTGCAAAGTTTAGGATGACCTCTTTCGCCTTTTTCTGCAAAAAAGAAAAAGGCAAGTGTTCATGATGCTCTCTTAAAACATAATGAAGGTCTTAGAAATATTCTTATCCAATCTGCAATTGTGCTATTTACTTGCTTTCAAAAAGTTTATTGTATAGATTCAACAGAGTAGAAGTCCTGTTTAGATAAGTGCTTATTTGTTTCTTTTGTTGAATGGCTAAACATAGACAGACTAACAAGTTATGTAGCTGTGCAATGGGTCAGTAGTAACTTTTTAGAATAGATATTGGTGCATTGTAATAGGTGCTGCTGCAGGCTATTATGAAAGTGATACAGATAGCAAGGAAGAGGAGTGCTAAATATTTTTGTGATTGTGATCTGGAGCTCTGCAGTCTGCAGGCTCGTGTCTTGTACAGATGAGGCATGTAGCTCTTAAAACTCCAATGGTACCAGCTAATCTGGCACGTGCTATAAGGAAGCCTGTAACGCAGATAAAGAATGGGATCTAGGACAGATGACTGAATGGGAGGGATATGTTTTGAGTCTTCAGGGGAATAACACAATAATGCTGGCAAATACTTGGTTAGTAATAAGCCTTTGCTAAATCCTGCATCACTAATTCGTCTCTAAGTATGATGAGCTTTCAAATATTTTTTTTTATTTTTTTTTTTTAGGAATTCCATATTTAAATCAGGAAGAAGAAAGACAGCTAAGGGAACAGTATGATGAAAAACGTTCTCAGGCCAATGGTGCAGGATCTCTGTCATTCATTTCTCCTAATGCCACAAAATGTCCTGTAACAGTTCCTGAAGATCAGAAAAAATTCATTGAAAAAGTAGTGTAAGTAAAATTTTTTAATATCCTCTGATGCTGAAACTAAAACCAAGAACAGTGACGTGTTCATTTGTGGAAGTTATTTTTATTAGTTCACTAGCTGTGAAGTAGTTCTCTTTCTGTTAAGAAGTGTTTTCTTGTCTTTTGGGGAGAGCTGTAAACATTGTAAAAAGAAAACAGTAGATATAGAAGTGAATCATCTGTTTCTTCCAGGGAACACATAGAAGACTTACTAAAGAATGAAGAAAAAGAAACTTTGGAACTGGAGCCATGTACAGGGTCAGTTTCTGAAATTACATGTCTTGTAAGAAAATCATGTATTTTAGCCATATAGAATTAGAATTAGGGGAGTAACCAAGAAGAACAATATCTTTACTTGGGTTAACTGTAGCAGAATCTACATTTGACTGATCTCTGAAAGTTGGGAAAACATGGTAGCTTGGCAACTGAACATCAGAATTCGGTAAAACCCCTTATGACAGTTTAACCCCAGTTGGCAACTAAGTAACACACAGCTGCTTGCTCACTGCACACGCCCAGCCCTGCTGCACCATGGGATGGGGAAGAGAATCAGAAGGGTAAAAGTGAGAAGACTTCACAAGCTGAGTTAAGAACTTTTTAATGATTGAAATAAAATAATAATAACACATTTTAAAAAAATGTAATGAAAAGGAAAATGAGAGAGAAATAAACCACAAGAAAAACAAGTGATGCAAAGGAAAAACAATTGTTCACCACCCACCAACTGAAGCCGAGGCAGTCCCTGAGCTGCCCCTGGTCAACTTCCCCCAATTTGGATAATACTGAGCTGACATTGTATGGTATGGAATATCCCTTTGGCCAGTTTGGGTCAGCTGTCCTGGCTATGCCCACTCCCAGCTTCTTCCTTCTTGCTAGCAGGGCACGAGAAGCAGAAAAGTCCTTGACTTAGTGTAAGCACTACTCGGCAGCAACTAAAACATCAGTATGCTATCAACATCATTCTTGTACTAAAAACAAAACACAGCACTATACCAGCTACTAAGAAGAAAATTAACTCTATCCCAGCTGTACTCAAGACACCCTTCCAAGCCTGTAGGTACTGGTAGCAGTGACTTATACTTCAGAAATCCTTTTACAAGTGGATGTAGAGCTGCATTTAACTGAACATTATTACTTTGAAACAATTTGTAGGAGTATTAGTAACACAAGTGTCTTTTGATTTTAGATTTCAGAGGAAATTAATATATCAGACCTTGAGCTGGAAGTAAGTTACTGGTAATTCTGACTTACTGTATATTTTTAGTATTTCTCATAAGAACTGTGGATAAGATCTGTTTTACTTAACCTCAGGGATGATTCATTTAGGCTTTTTTTTTCCTTTAAGACTTTTATCATGTTCTGAAGACGTATTGCATTAAACTGATTTCTGATGATTCATTTGAATATTTTAAAGCCTAGTGTTTATTTTTATCATTCCCATCTAAAATCTGTGAATAGAATCATGTGACAGATGTAACTTGACAGTTTTTTAGTGAACTGCTAGTTCTGTAGTAGGTACTGGTATGTTTACACTTTTGTTAGGGGCAAACCATAAGCAATTCTGATTACTTAAAAGTTCTAATTCTAATAGTAATTCTCTTCTTTCTTGGCTTATTTTATTTATCCTCATCTACACCTGAGTATATCCCTTAAGGCCTCAGGAGAAACTGTAAGGCTGTCAGGGTGAAACTTCCATTGTTCTGACTGCGCTAATAAAATGTGGAAAATACAGTGGAAATCTTTTTCTGAACATTTAGTTAATTCAGTGTTGCAACAGTATCTGACAGTGTTACTTACACTGGAAGTGGATAAAATGAAGCTCCTCTATATAAAAAAAGTGAGCTCACTCAAAAAGTGAGCTTCAGAACTAATCTGCAAAAGAGACGTGCTTTGAAGAATGTTTGTGTGAATTTTGTGGTATATTGATAGAGTATGCATACCTTCCAGTAGTGCAGTGTTACGTTTGTTTGACGCTTGTTCTTGCATCTTGTCTCAGTGGATGGAAGAGTGTACTCGTGATTTGTGGGTTTCTTTTAACATTCAGCTGTGTACACAGTGTGTGTATATTGGGAAGAGAAAATAAAGTTGTGAAATGACCATGGAGATAATTAAAGCAGAAAAAAGTGAGGTTATTGATTACCTTTATGTCTTGAACTCTTCTCAGGTGTCATTTTCTCTATTGGAGTGTTCAGTTTTGCAACAGTGTTTTGATGTATCCAAAGTCTGATGTGAAACAGCTTGAAAGTGAGGTCTAGGTTCCAAATTGGGTGAGAAGTCAGAGCAGAGAGGGCACAGTAGAACTATGGTATGTGTCTGTCCTCTAGTACTGGTTTTAGCCACAGTCAGAGGATGAAGGCAACGTACTGGTTCTGTGGTGGTAATATAATAGTCGTTAGTTTATTAGAATGGGAAGATCAGAGTAATATCTACTTGTTAAGGAGAGAAAGAATATTCTCTGACTTTGGTGTCATTGGATGCACTGTATGATAGTACTTTTGTAATTAAATATGATTGTGGTGGAGTGATGCAACCCTTAGCAGAGGTAACATTTGTATTAGTGTTTCCTATTAGAGCATGCTGTTAGCAGGAACTGCATGGTTGTTTATAAATCCTAGAATAAGTGACATATTAAAGGCATACAGTCACCAAAGAAGCTGTCTTATGGCTACAAGTAAGTGAGAGCTTTCTCACCAGCGTTTTGGATCTCTTGAAAGCAGGGATTCTCGAATGTAATGAAATATCTGGGTTATGTTCATTTAATATTACTAAAATGAGAAGTTCCAAGTTCCACAGCAATAGGATGGGAAATTGCATAAGAAAATACATTTTACAGCTAGTTACTGTTAGGTAACATAAGGAGGCCAATTTAACTAGCCTGTTGCTTCAAATTTTGCGTTATTTTAAATTAAAAAGGGACTTCAAATAGTTCTTTTGCACTGAAGACTTGTAGTAATAATAAAAGATGAAATTGCCAAATCACCTTTATGGTTTCAATGTGCTAAATGCCAAATTAATAACTACTTATTTTTTACTTTTTGTTTGATGTAGGTATCCAAAAGGTATCCACGTTGAAACTCTGGAGTCAGATAAGGTAACTAGGCCTGTTACTGCCCTGTAATATTTGCTCTGTATAAAGGAAATTGTATTTCTCTGTTTTACCAACTGTCCTGACTTTTAGATCTAAGTTCAGTTTGTTATGCAAAATACAAAGCATTTTAAATTGAACACATCTAAACCTTAAATATGACCAACCATGTTTGTGTGGCTTAATATTATTGGGGTTTTTTTAAGGATGCTGAACGGTATATTAACATGTAGTGGATCTGACATTCAGTGTTCATAAAAAGTAGATCTTGATCTTAGAGGAAAAATAGTGGCATCCATATGGTGTATCCTCACGTTTTAGCACAAATCTCTGCTTCAGAAGATAATTGAAATTTACTATTTACAAGGAAGCAGTGATAACTTTTCCTTAGAAGTAAAAATCAGATTTAATAAAGGTTAGGTTTGGTGGATGAATCTATTACAGCTTTCTAAAATAGGCTTTGGGGAGTAGGTGATGCGTACAATAGAAGCAGTCATGTTGCCAAGTAACTACTGCTGAAGTGTGACAATTTTCTTTACAATGTAAATTTGCAGAAACTTGCAGTGGTCTTAAATATGAACTCAGAGTTATTCCTCAAACTACACATTTTTTATTTTAGAAGGAGAGATATATTGTTATTAGCAAGGTAAATGAAGAAGAGCGAAGAAGAAGAGAACAGCAGAAACAAGCAAAAGAACAGGTAAATAAGTTCAATTTCAGTAGTTTACATGAAAGAGGGAGGGAGAGAATCTGACTTCAATCAGCTGTGCAAAATAGGGTTTGGTAGTATTTCCCTTTAGCTTTGGCTGTTGTTTGAAACTGATCCTCCAAATCTCACCAGTTAACTTGGGCTTTGCACTAGCGCAGGAAGACCTGTAAGAGCACTGCAAAATCTTCAAGAATGAGTAATTGTAGAATACTGAACCAATATTCTGGAGCAGTGAATTCCTCTCTGCTCTATCAGAGAAGCATGGATTAATAACAGGAAACATCAGTTGATTGCATTTATTAGTGATGTGTAACAATAATAATTGCAAAAAGTCTTGCAGAAATTCTCGAGCAGATTTTTGTTATTTGGATTCACAGTCTGGCCTTGGAGTAGTACTCTGTTACAAAACTTGCTTGCTCTTAGTTGTCTGAGTTAGTGTCCTGTACAATTGATGTCGTATGACTTTTCTTGGTAGAAGCTTGCTGCACACAACTACTGCAATATCGGTTGACTGGAAGGTCACGTCTGGTATGTTTGGGTGCTCTCATCATTGTTTATGTGACTTGGTATTTTTGGTTACCAAGTCTGACACAAGTCTCAAGAAGTCATTGGACTTGAATTGCGGGAATTCTTGATCACAGTGTTGTGATTTGTGCTTACATGTTGCAAGATAAAGTCAGTTTGGATAGAGCAAATACTTGCATGGAGGATGCTTCTTAAGAGGGGAAGATGTATCAGAGACCACAACTAATGTGACATCTCTTTTTCCAAAAGGCCAGTTAGGGACTCTGGCTAGTGGCATTCAAGCTAAACTAAAATAACAGTGAATGCTTTTATTGAATTTCACTTCTAGCCAAACAAAGGCAGATAATGCAAGACCTAGACGTGAAAAAGAAAAGTCTGCTACAAAAAAATTCTTGAAGTAAAATTAAAATAGGTTCTTTAGCCAGATGCCCTCAAACTTGTCTGAGTCAATCTAAAACGTGTAACTCACGTTATATTATATTATATTTGTATAATATTGCAGTTGTATAATGTTTCTTCTTATTTTTGTTTACATAAATGCGAAGCAAGTTTCTTCCCCAGTCTCAATAGTAGCATAAAAATACAATCTGACTTAATAGAAACAACAATCACAATTCATCCTGTTACATCTTATAATATTGTATGTAAAAAATATGGCAGAAGTTACACGGGTTAATTTTAATATCTTCTTGAGCTGTTTGCAGTCTAATAGCTGTTGAGGTCTATTGAAAATAGTGTCTTGACAATGACACACTCCCCCAAAAACAAGCATGCTAGGGGGAGGTGGGCAAGAGATGGAGAGGGCAGGTTTGTGGTTAATGTGTTTGTCTTCCCAATCAACCTTTAAGCATGCTGAGGCACTGCTTCCCAGGAGGCAGCTGGGCATTTGACTGCTGATGGGAAGTGGTGAATTAATGCCTCTGTGTACTTTGCTTGTACATGCACCCTTTTTTTTTTTTTTTTTTTCCACTGTCATTATACTGTTCCACAAGTCTTTTTGCTTTCCTTTGAATTTCTTGCCCTTTTTTTTTTTTTTTTTTCTTTCATCCTCCCTGTTTCCCAGGGAAAAGGGAGTCAGCAGAAGGCAGAGTGGATGTTTGGCCTCCAGCCAGAGTCAGCCCACCACAGTAGCTTGTAACTTTCCCTACCTTGCAGTGAAATAGTTACATATAAAATTCGAATTCTGTTAGCACTGTCCTGCTTTGACCTCATGTATCTTCCAAATATTGACATTTCCTCTGTGGTCTGTTCTTGATTATGTCTGAGAAACAGTTTGAACCAAACTAGTGTGTTTGCCAGTGCACAGGCATAGTTTGGGCAATGTTTATATTTTTGTTTCACTGATGTCAGAATCTTTGCTTACAGGAAGAATTAAATGATGCAGTAGGATTTTCCAGAGTCATTCATGCTATTGCTAATTCTGTAAGTTAACATGATTTTTAATGTACCTTTGGGTTGTAAGGAAAAAAAATGAGTGATTCAAAGAGAGAATTCTTTTGCTGTTACGTTTTGGAAGATAAGATGAAATATAAGTTAAAGTGTCTTTTTTTTTTTTTTTTTTAAAGTTGATGTTGCTTCATGTTTTACAATGATTGAGTGTGGTAGGTTAATCAAACCTTTAAACTAGTGACATAAACAACCTCATTGTAAGAGTCAACAATACCAATTTCTTAGGGCTCTAAACAAGATTCTCTTATGTAACTAAGCAGAAAAGGTTGTCATATCAAATGAATTGTAGTTAAGGTTTAAAAACTTCATCGTACTTTTTCAAGAAGGAACTTGCTTGTACAGTGTCTGGTATGAAAGATTCTGTGCTGTGAGAAGCCAGATCATGGCTCTAATAACTATAGTATGTTACAGCCATAAAGAATATATCGTGAGTTGTCGTTCAAGTTGTAAATCAAAAGGTAGTGGACCACTTGACTTCAATCTTAAATAGATTACATTTGGAAACCAAGCTGTAAGTAGCTCTTCTAGAGCATCTTCTCAACATTGCAAGCTGGTGCTGAAGTCTGTGATGAGTTGTTGGAGTAGAGAAAAAAGCGGTGGGTGGCTGCTCTGGGAGAATGGAGGAGTCTGTGGGGCGGGCAGAGAGCAGATGGAGTGGTTTGATTTGTATTTGTTCCCAGCTGCCCTCAGCTAGCATCTGGGATCGATGCTTTTCACATGTTGCCTTTGCCTGGCCATGATTGGAGGTGTCACTAATGTTTAATGTTCTTTTCACAGGGCAAGCTTGTTATTGGGCACAATATGCTACTGGATGTTATGCATACCATACACCAGTTTTATTGTCCCCTACCTGATGTAAGTAATCTTCTGAGTGTTCAGATGGTGAAATAGATGCCTTAATGTAGTTGTCTTCAGTCTTATCTCCAAACTTTCTGTGAAAGGAAGCATGTGACAGTCTATTAAGAACAAAAGGAAATTTTTTAAAAGGTATTTTAAAAAGAACTCTTTATTACTTCTGGGCTACTATCATATTTTCTTAAATATTCATGTAGAAAGCTTAGTTGGATTAAATTCTTCTCCTTTACATTTTTAAAATGTTCAAACTAAGTGTTGGAATTGAATTGTGGATTTTGCTTATATCTGTTAGTCCTTCAGAAACTGCTTGGATAATTGAAGGTAGATTTAACTGACTGACTTGTTGAGATTCTGGTTTGGAGCTTCAGCATTATTGGGTGGCATTTTTTTCCCCTGTAGGTTACAAAGTGGGAATACATGTTTTCATATAATGTAGTACAATTAATAGAATGATAAAAAGTCTTGTAGCAGGATGATATTCTTTGGGGTGGAGAGGTGGAATGTTGGAATAATTGGAGGGAGCATAGTTTGATCACTGCAGGAGGACAGTGAGAGCAGTCCATGACTGTGAGAGTCTGACAAGTAAGTTAAACCAAGCAATGTGTTGGAGCTGAGGGCACTTCCTGAAAATGCCTAATGTCTTATGGGGAGGATGGCCTGTGTTGGTTGTTTAGTTGCAATTCTCAAGGGCTTGTGGGTGTTTTGGAAAAGATTTGATTATGGGATGGGAGAGAGAAGTCTGAGACCTGTTCAGACAGTGTTGGAACATAACCAGTTGTCAGCTGTTCTTATACTTGTGACACTTCGAAGATATAAGCCTGTAGGCACTCAGCGGTCCACCTGATGTGACAACTTATATTCCACTGACATATTAATTGCTGGGAACATTTAGGTAGACTTGTTAACACAGTTGGAATTAGAGGTAGTATAGATTATGCAATAGGGAAGGATATTGGAGGTGATAGAACATTACGAATCACAGAAATCAGAAATAATTAGTCTGTAGTTCTATGTAGATGCAGGTAATATTTATAGTAATGCTGACAAATCCCTTATGAGGTGAGAATTCAGTCACTGTATCTCAGTTTTAGAAGCTGGTGGGATAATTGTAGCTACTGATATCCGTCATCCTGAGACTAATTTGGATTTTCTCTTCTTGTTTAATGTAAAATTAGGACCTAAGTGAGTTCAAGGAAGTAACATCATGTGTCTTTCCACGGTAAGTTCTTGGTTCAAACTTTCAGCTGTTTTAGTATTGTTTTAGCAAGCTGATATTGTTTTTCCTAGCCCCGTAACCTAGCTGTTACTGGAAATAAAACTGGGAACAAGTTAGATAAACATATTTTTTAAAGTATTTTATAGCTTCTCGTTTTCAGAAGAGCAATTCTATTGTTCTGCTTCTTGGCAAAAGATGCAACTTTGCTACCGCCTTGTTTCTGGCATGATGTTTGGCGTTTTGAAATCTGTACTACGTTTGCAACAAGACTGATTTGCTACTTATTGTTTGCATCTCTTGCTATTGCTTAGTTGCTGTCTTTTTTGTGCTGAACAAAGCCAAGGAGTGTTTTGGCTGCTCTGAGAGTAATTTTTCAGCAGGGTGAAACTGCTGTTTCCCAGCTAATACACCAAAACGTTTTTTGAGGATTTGGCAAAATAGACACTCTTCCATTTCAATTTACTTAACTCTTACTTTGTTTCTAGGCTATTGGATACTAAACTGATGGCAAGTACACAACCTTTTAAGGTAAATTAATATAATATAGAATGATTTGAAGATACAAGTTTGCCTTGTCTATTGAAACAAATTACTTTTGTTTTAGAGAAAAAAAAGTCTAACAAGGTTTTCTGTAATGCTTCTTTGTTGTAAAAGAATTACTTTTCTTAACCCATTATCTAAAATTACATTTTTAGAATACAATTTTTTACTTTTGTACAAGTGACTTTTGTGTTTGTTGCAGTTTTAAGGTAACTTAGCAACTTTTTGGATGCCATTATAATGTATTGTTTTAGCTTGTTCGTTGTACTGATTTCTTGATAACTTTTCAGACCACAGACTTGATGGTAACTGCAAGCAGCTCTCTTGATTTAGAAACAAAGGAAATTTGGTCCTTAAAATATCCAGACAACTTTAAGAAAGATTGTTTGGGATTTTTTTTGTTTTCTCTTGCTATTGATTCTGCAAGTTTTTTCGACTTTCCCGATTGACAAAGGAATTTGATTAAGGACTTCAAGAAGTCTGGTTTGAAGAAACTAAAAATATATATATCTTTTTATACATGCCTATATAATTTATATATATATATATATACTTTATATATGCATATATAGATTCAGTAATGCAACTCAGCTAAGCTGAAGCGTAGGAACAACTTTCCAATTGTCAGACTTATTTAATTGTCTTTGTATTAATTTAAATCAGCAGTATTTACACTTGGAAAGCTATTCAAGGATGTCCAGTCAGCAAGCTTCAGTACTCACCTTGAATGCCTTCAACCATTAGGAGCAATATTTAGGATATTTTGCCTTGCTGTTTGTGCTGCCTTTTCTCCTGCAGGCAGATTCAAACAGAAGTGTTACTGGGGTGTAATTCATGATCAAGAATTCTGAAAAGCATTAATAAATGCTTGTGACTCATAGATGCTATGTTGTAGGTGGGGCAAGTTAACTTTTTAAAACTTACATGGACAGACTTCTCTAGTGTATTAATTTGAAATGAGGTTGTGTATAAATCCTTATAGAACACAAGATGGCAGCAGTAAATACTCATTTTATCCTATTTGATTTCAGTTTCCAGGGAAAATGTGCATGGCATTGGCAGTTAATGGTGTCTTTTCTCACAGGAGATCATTAATAATACATCCCTTGCAGAACTGGAAAAGCGTTTAAAAGAGACTCCATTCAGCCCTCCTAAAGTTGGTAAGAATTTTTCAAAATGGTCTTATTTCTGAAATATTTTCCTCTTTCAGAGGACAAAGTGTTTTGGTTATTTTTGTTATTGGTTTGAATGTCAAGTCCAATATTAGTACTTAATGTTTTGATGAAAGGGACTCTAAACATGGGCAATATGCATCTACTGTGGTTGTATTTAAAAATACTAGTGGACGTCAGAAGGAATCCTTCCACTTCAATTCAAATAATAGAATAATGAATGTATTCAGTGAACAGCATTTTCATCATCTTTTAATGATGGCATTTTGTTTTTTAGCTTCATTTTTTTAACGAGTAACTTGAAATTGTTTTGAAACTGTTTTGTTTTGTTATTACTGTGCTTCAGACCAAAGCCAGAGCACTCTAATAGGCACTTGGACAAATAAAACCAAGAAACACAGTAGTGATTAGTTATGTGTGTTCTAGAAGTTATTAACGTTCCTTTAGAGCTTTCCTTGCATTGAGGTGAGTGCAAAGATATCTAATCAAAGGGCAACCTTATCTCCAAGTTCTGGAATTTTTCTTAAGCTGCTGATTTAGAAATTGGAGGGCAATACTAAGCAATAGAGTATGTTGGAAGGGAAAATCTCAATGCTTAATCAAAACCAAGATGAAGATACTTTTTTGTGTTGCTGAATGTGCACTTAAACTGTAGGAACAGGAGAGATAATAAGATGGATGATCTACAGTCTTCTTGGACAATGAGCAGGAGCTGTTGGTGCCTAGACCTAAGTAGTACCACGCATGCGGAGTGCACAATAATTGCATGCAGACCTTTTGGTGCCATATTCTCTGTAGTGTCTTCACAGGATGCCACATAATTTGTTAGCTGTTGAGTACAATTTTTAGTAATGTAATATAATAATTTTACCAATTTTTTTTTGAGCAAAACATTACCATAACAGTTAATTGACTCAGAAGTGTTAATATTTAATCAGAGATGATTAATGTGGTTCAGACTATCCGAAGCAAACCATTAAGTTAAGCACTAAGAAATGTTTTTTTTCAGTTCAGCCAGTATTTCCGACTTACCAGACATTGTCTGACTCTCAGGCAACTTTATTTTTTAAATAAGTATTAAAGACCTCATCTGAAAAAAGGCGGGATGTTTTCTTACTCTGATTTTACATATAAAATTTGAATTCAGGTTTCTTTTTACAAAATTCAACGAGTGTATATGCTTACATACTTCCGTTGTCTAAGTTAGTAGTATTCAGTATTGTATTTCAGTATGACTGTGATAAATCCTGGATATGTTTTGTCATTGTTTTAGCTTCTTTTAAAACATTGAATGCAATAAATTAAATGGAATTAGAGAGTTCACTTTTCGGTTTCTACTTGAATGTGTTGATCATGATTCTGGCTTTTCAAACAGTTAATTTTGTTCTTCAAATCCTATTCTCAGTATAACTTCTGAGTTATGAAAATAAGCCATCTTTCTAGAGGTTGAGAAGGTAGCTGCGGAGGTGAAATAACTTTGATTTTTGGGAGTGGGAAAGATTTAAATGGTAAACAAAGAAGTGTGATGTGCACACGTTTGTTAGTGAGGCTGGGAGCACATTTGGACGCTTCTGAGAAAGTTTCCACTTCAAGAGGTGATTCAGGGGATACTTCTCAAGGTCTTCACATAAACACCAAGCATGATCGTTGATGAAGTTGTCAATAAAGACATCCTTTAATCACTTAGTTCCATCTTCATCATTTAAATACCTTGAAAAATCTGATAGGTCAACCAGATAGTTATAAACAAGACAAAGTTTTCGATTAGCCTGAATGTCTGTTCTTTTAAATGCAAGACAGGAAAAAAAAATGCTGTGTGAGGAATCCTGCTGCATTGTGTTAGAATTAATACTTAATTTTCATTAAGTCAGTCTATGGTTTAATAGCTGTTTAATACAAAGGCGTTTCTATTCTCAGAGCTGGTTCTTATTTAAAAATACAAACTAAAACTGCTTTTTTCAGAACTTCAGAATTTTCAGAAATGATGCTCTAACAAAATAAACATGTGGGTAAGCATATATGGCTGCCTTTAACTTCTGTATTTTTTCTCCTCAGAAAGTGCAGAAGGGTTTCCAAGTTACGATACAGCTTCTGAACAGCTCCACGAAGCAGGGTACGATGCTTACATTACTGGACTATGCTTCATCTCCATGGCTAACTTCCTAGGTATCCATGTAGTCTTTATCAAAACTTCTTCTTGGCGCTATCTGTAGCTGCTTATTAGATACTGAATTTCTGCTTCATTCAACAGGTTCATTCCTCACTCCTCCAAAAAACCACGTGTCTGCTAGATCAAAACTTATTGAACCTTTTTTTAACAAGTAAGTATTCGTTGTATTAAAAGACCTGCTAGAACATGGAAATGTAACACTAACCTTAGAATGAAAAAATATATATATTTAGCCTCAGAATCAATGGCTAACTGCATTTTTCGTTACACTTGAGTTTGATTGCCTTACTGGTTCACGCTAGCAATGATGCAGAGAGGCCAGAATTTGTGAAGTAAATAGCCTTTCTTTTGAAGAGGGTGGTTTACTCTCTGTTAACATGTAAAAGGATACTTAGAATGAGTGCCTGGACTGCTTTAGTGGCCTTGTCCATGCCAGTGTTGAGAATGTTTACAACTTAGAAAATAATTCCTGGAGTAAATTTTAGGAGTAGTGGAACTGAAGAAAAACTGGTCAGGTGTTTTTACGTTTTTGGGCACTGTCAGAAAGTGATGATAAGTAAAACTGAGTACGCTAAACAATCTGGAAAAACTAAAATATCCCTACTGTAGTATCAATACAAATAACAAAAGCTATTGCATTAACATTATCAGGTATCCCATTTTTAAGAAGGCATAATAAACATACATTTATGTAATGATGCTATGATCAGAATTTTGCTTTTGAGCTGGATCTTCATGAAAATTACTTGCACGAATTGAAGTAAGACTTAAGACATCTAGAAGTCTTTATGCACAGGTTTGGATCTTTGCCTATTTAATCTGTAGATTTTACCTTATCAAGCTTCTAAAGATAGTATAACCTGTCACATAAAGGGAAAGAGTTGGAAGTAAAAATCTGCTAGTGCTTTAGTCTGGCTGCCTGTTTGTGTAACTTCAGGAAAAATTCCATCCTTTCAAACCCTATCATATAGGAGTTGGCAAAATTAATTACTTTAGCTTCAGATGGCCCACACAAATGAGGCAATAGTCATGATTAATGGCTTTCAGCTTTCATTGATCTGGAAACCAGAAGACCTTAGCGACAGCAAATAGGTGATACAGTAACTCCACCTATTTGAGCAGTCATTATAAATTGTATGTAATTGTTTAAACTGAACATGGACCCGCAGTGACTGCTTGATGTGAATGCGATGGCAATGATAGAATTGATCGACACAGTTTCATTTTAAGATAGGATTTATCATAGGGTTGTTTTCAGTAACACCAGCACACACAGACGTGTTAACAGTAGATGCCAGTTGAGGGGGGTGTTTTTTCAATCATTAACCAGAATACTTTCAGTTCTTTCTAGAGGTGTGTATCTGCAACAAGTACCAACTGAAACTTCAAAAACTGACACAATAATACATTGAATTTAAGCTTTTCAGGTTAATTAAGTTGTGTCCTTCATATGTGATATTCCTGTAACAGTGACATTTTAAATGTTAGAGAGGAAGCCTGCCATGTCTGTTCTGGCTTCAGAGTTAGCACTGCCTAACTGTAATGAAAGATAAATTAAGCACATGTCAGAAGTCAAAGCTGTTAGATATTTAAATGAACGAGTCTTTTACTCTGCTCAGTGTGCCCTTGCAGAGTAGATCTCCATTTCCAACACTTGTTCTGTCTGGCAGCCATAATTAGCATCCAGGGCTTGTGCAATTTACATAGTTTTCTTAAGGTCCAAAGTAAGGATGTTGCTTCTGAGGCAAAGGTATGCTCTGGGCTGCCAGCTAGCTTCCTGCTACACTTAGGTTTTTTTCTCCCCATGAGGAAGGGAGGATGCTCAGGTAGGGGAAGCTTCTAGAGTGCAAACTAGAAAAAACTATCTTCCTCCTTCCTCCAGAAGTTGTACCTGATCCTGTGGGCACCAGTCAGAACAAGGAAACCTTTTCCTTTGTGCTGTAGTCATGTTCTTCAAGCAAAACACAAACTACAACATGCAAACAGTAAGCTAAACAAATAAAAGTTCTACTATCTGTCAGAAAAGGTTTTCCTGAAAGCAGCTGAACAGAGTAGTTGATAATAAAAGTAATGCTTTAGAAGCAGTTTTCTCAGTTTGAGCTATTATCAAAGTAGTCTTGAAAATACTCTTTAAAGCAGACAACTTCATGATTCTTTGGGTTGCTTATAAAGTCTTAATTTCCAGATCTCTGAATACTAACTGTTAATATTTAAATACAGTTTAGAGATTAAACTTTTACACAATTGATGTGACTGGTAGGATTTTGTACATATCTTGTGTTTGAATAGACTTGTCACTAATGTGAATAGTGGAACTAAACTTAAAGCTGAAAAAACAAGCTTTGATTTTTTATGAACTTAGCCTTCAAAGGAAGGTAATCCTTTTTCTCAGTAGTTCTTTTGACTACTTTCACTATGTCAGCAAAGTTATGGAATTTCCTGGCTTGCTGTTCAAGACTGGTGGCCAGCATACAGATTAATGTTCATATAGGTTAATGATAAGCATAGGTAGAATCTTTATTTTCAACTTCTTGTAAGAGTGGAACTGATTAAAAACAGACTTTGCTTTAGGGTTTGGCTCTTTTAGGCATAATGCAGTAAGTTACATGATAAACAACTCAATAAACCAAGAATTCCAGAGATCCATTTCTGTAATCTTTATGCTTCATTTTATATACCATATCTTTCAAAAGTCACGTTCATGTGAACTGCTGTGAGTAATCCCTGATGAACACTTGCCAAGTTGAGATGATGGGACTTTTATACCGCCATAGCTAAACTCTTAGGTCTGTAATTTGGATGCTACCCTTACTGCCCACATCCCCCTCCCGAACTTTTAATAAAATTTTTTTTAATCTCTGCAGTTTTTGAATATTGCATTTTTTCTTTCTCTTGTAGCTGAAGGCAGGGGTGGGGGAGATGTAGAGAAATGAAAACTCCATGGTTTATTGAGCTGGATGGCATGATGTTCGGTAGAAATATAAATTATCTTAGAAATCTTCTTTTCATACAAAGAGATATTGAAAACCAAAATTTGATGCGTGTTCAAATAGCTTGGGTTTGGGCTATATTTGGAGAAAATGTCTCACTAGGGACCTAGGTCCTTTGGCGTGTGTTGCAGATCATTTAATTTCTCCCTCTGCTTTTTGATACTAAATTAAATTTATTTTCAACATTGCAAAAGGTCAGCATGCTTTTCTGCAGTTTGACCAGTACCTTTTCAGTCACAGTGTAGGAGTAAACAATTGCTGTCCTTGTACTTTCAGCCGCATGTGGCTGTTCTAGTTACTGAGCTGGATTGGTAAACTAATCTAGGTTTGAACAAATGCCTTTTTCTTTTTTCAGCTGGATCAGTTTCTCTATGCAGGTCATCACACAGCTGTGAAAACTTCCATTGTAGCTCAGTGCAGAGGAAGAATGTTGACTACTTGAGACTATTTATGCATTGCTGTGAAGTGGCATTGTCATAGCTTTGCTTTCCTTATTTTACTTGACTTGCCACAGAAACAATTATCTTCCAAGTGACTGTCTCAAAATACCTCAGGGTTCCTGGAATGTTGTTATATATTGAGAAATAGACCTCTCACTGTGTGATCTGACTGTAGCCTCCAAACAGTGTGGGAAATAACAATTTTTAGCGTGATCATTATAGCTTTTAAATTCCTGTGAATTAATGTAGTGAAAAGCAGTGTCATAGCTACAGCTTCATGAATCTAGCTAATTTAACATTGTATGAAGTAGGATTCATGTTGTCATACAGAACAACCTTATTAGTTCAAATTTTCTGCAGATAGATGAGGAATCTTGCAGCCATAATTATGGATAATTAATTATGCATTATGCTGCAATTCAGTGTTTGTAACCCGTGTCACGTAAGTTAGTGCTACAAGACACAGTTACTGTTGTAACATACTTTTAAGTGCACTTAATATTGTCATCATTTATTCTGCCTCTTTAGGCAATGTATGTGTTTATGTGTGTGAATTGCTTAAATATTTAGTTCTTTGACCAAACAAACATAGGACTTATCTCAGAGGATAAAAAACAGATCTTAATCTTGGTGTATGCTCTTTATTTTTGGCATGTCTGTTCTTGCTGTTGGCCACTGTATTGGTTTCCTCAACATGATAAAGCCTGCAGGAGTGCAGCTTAATTAGTATTATCACCAGAAGTTTTTGTTGTATTTCAGTAACCTTTATTGTTATGAAAACTGCTACTTAGAAAACTAAGCTAGTTATTGGAGTACTTAAAAAGTAGCTAGACAGCCTTCATCCCATGAAGACTAAACTGCTTTTGCTGACCAGCTAAAATATTGTATATTTAGCCTATGCTTATCCCCTGCACTGGAGCCCAAAGAAGGCTGTGGCTTCTGCCAACACTGACATTGACATTACTTCAGATGAAGACCTAAGCACAAATCATAGATGATGAATGGGAGTGAGCATCTTTTAAGAACCTGAAGTAAATCTTGGTTTACTAGCAGAGCATAGAGCTGAGACCTGCAAGTTCTTTGCCCAGCTAGGCGCTCTGTGATGGGGGTCATACCTGCCTGATGTCTTCCAGAGGTGGAATGTCATCACCTCCCTTCTATTCCACCTTGGAAGATGTGTCCCACACTCCCTCTTTGTACTCCCCCTCCCTTTAATGTCATAAAAGATACCTTTATGGCCTGATCACTCTGACACCTGCCTGTTGTTTTCTGTGTGGATGGCTTTTTTTTGTTTCTTTTTTGAGCAATAGCACTGCATGTCCTGTCAGTATCTCTAGGAGGCGTCAGAGTAAGCTTTCTTTGTGGAAGCTGTGTTCTGAAGCTGGCTTGGTTCTTGAGATGTCACTCCTGTCCTGTTTAGACAGACGGTTGTAGTGAAGCAAAGGCTATAGGAGTGTGGCACCGAAAGCTAAACATAAGAAGAAACTGTGGCTCCTTTGTAAAATACCTTCAGTACTTAGTGCTACATTGGAATTATTAAAGTTTCTAAAGTTGATTGATACTGATGTTTCTAATTTTTATTGATAAAATTCCTTTTTAAGTTCTACAGTGCTCGAGGGGGGTGCTACTTGATATGGTGTCTTCCCTGAGACTCAGAAAGATAAATAAGATGGGACAGCATCTCATGGCTGTTGCCAGTTCTCTGGAGACCCTCTGGCTCACATGTGAACTTGACATGTAGTCCCTTTTCTCTCCACTGTTGGTTTTTTCCTTTCTCCAGGCTATTTGTAATAAAGACAAGTTACAAACTGCATTCCAGTAGACTTTTCAGAGATACAGGTAACCATAAGGACATAGTATTCAAACACTTAAAAACTAAGTGTGGTATGATACAAAGAATCTCTAGGGAATGACAGATCAGTCTGCACACTTAAAATGTTTTTATCAGCTGTTTATAAGTTATTACTTAATTGAATAATCTAACTGTAATCTAAGAAACATTTTGGAAGGCTTTTGAAGTTATGATAGAGAAGTTATTTGTTTTAGCCCTCCAGTGAACGCTATACCCAGCAAATGTTCTGTAACAGCAGTGTGGCATCTGTACCTATGAGAGCATTTCAGGCTACTTATTTTGGAGGGTAACAGTTTTAAGAGCTGAATATGAGCTTTTATTGAAAGCATCTATTGAATGCTTTGAGAAACTCCTTAGTTACATTTTAAATTATAAGAGACTCCTGATTATCTGCACTAAAGTGTTGTGATGGCTTTTGTGGTTTTAGTGGTTTAAGATCCATTCTGTCTAAAGTGTGATGCAGTGCTCAGAAAATGGAAAAGCATACATGTGTTTAGAATGACAGGTTTTGCACTATTCACCATCTGACTGGCTCTTACTGTGCAGAGCTCCTATTTTCTAAGTGTTCATTTCCCTGCTTGTTTTAGTTGTTTTAAACAGTAACAGTTTGGGACTTCTTTCTTCTTGTTTTGTTAAATAAGTGCAAAAGGAAAGCTTATTGAAAAGTCTTTAGCCAGAAATTTGCTGATGGTGCTTTTCTTTTTTGCTTCAGGCTATTTCTTATGAGAGTAATGGACATACCATATCTCAATTTGGAAGGACCAGACTGTAAGTAGCTTATTTCATTGTAAACTTACTACCATTCTGACAAATTTCCTGGAGGGGGAGTGTAAAGATTGATTATCTTATATCTAAAGCTTGAGACATCAGCTGTGTTTAGATTATTAGCCACTTACCAAATGATCTAAATGTCTCCCCCTTTTTTGAATGAAATAATAAAACCTTAAGTTCTTCAACTTTAACCAGAGAATCTGCATTATAAAGGGTATTGACTCGAACAGCTTAAAATGTTGTAACAGTGTGAAATTACAGCTTTGTAGTTATTTTGGGGCGCTGTTCTCACACGCCTTACAACATATAAAGTGAGGTCTTAACGCTTTCCCCCTCTATCCTCACCCCAGCAGTAAACACAGGATGTGGCCTAGTGAATGGCAAATGGTTCTGAACATCTTCTGACCACTTTCCTTAACAATACATGTGCAGCATTACCTTTACTTAACTTCCATTAAAACATCAGAATTCTTTTGCTTCATGAGATTATGATTACATAAATGGAAAAATATATATGAAATATATTTATGTTATTAGTTATTTCAGTTTACAGACCTGGGGTTGTAAGAAGTTGCTAATAAGTTCAGCTGAAAGCAGCTATTTCTAACATAAAGGTTCTTACCCTTATGGGATGTTACATTATGAAGGAGAAAACTTTAAATGAGTGTTACCACTGATGTCTTGATTTGTGAAAATGTGAAGCCCTGGAGGTCAGTCTAGTCCTCAACTAGATGAAAGCTTAGTTTTATACTGTGAAGTTAGATAAACGAATATCTTAATAAATAAATAAATTAATTAATTATACCCATCTGGAAGCAATATTGATGTGAAGATATTTTCCATTCTTTGCATTGGGAAGTTCAAACTGAAGGATAACCCTTTATTAGATGCTATTTTAGTAGTTACAGAATGAAGTTCTAGAAAGATTCAAGTAACTACTGGGGAGGAAAATATATGCTATAAGGGCATATATTTAATTTTTAAGTGCAGTTAGGGCATCAGACTGCTGAGCTCTGGATCTGTCGGAGTGGTTATTTAATTGCGTTGCAGACTTCTTTCCCCAACTGTTTGATATTGAGTGGAAGAATGAATAAATACTTTGGGTCATTGAGAGAATGCCAAAGCTACTAAGCTGTAAAGATGCCACTTCCACTTGCTAGCCAACTTAAAGGATTGTTTTGATACTTTGCCAAGAAGAGTTGCCAAAAAAAGAGGCTGCCTCTGAAAGTCTGTCTCTTTTATCTGAAAGCCATTCCTGTAGAACAGACTGACGCACGTTACAGCAGAATGTCCATGTAGGGTGGCATGTTTGGTTGGCAGCTTTAGAAACTTTTATTTCTATTCTGAAATGTAAACACCACTGTAGGTTGAAGAAGCCATCTGGTTGGTTGTTGTCTGTAGGGAGCCGCTGAAGAATAGGGCTGCACTTCTGTGATAGATATACTCAGACACTAGGTTAAAATAAAGAAGATGAAGCACAGCTAACTATGTGACTATTTTAAGTTTTGGTGTGTTGGTCAGTTTGTTTGCCCTGTAGCTTATAGCTAGTTTCTACAATTTATCCAGAAATAATGAGAATTGGGTAACATAGGTCAAATAATATTTATTGAATATGTGAAAGTGACTTTCATAATTTTCTGTTGTTATCGTGTATTAAAAACTCCTTTAAAAAGAATCAAGTTCTTGCACAAAATGACTGCAGAGCAGAATGTGAATCAGATGTTTCTTACCTGAGTAGGTAGAAAGCATAGAGGTTTAACAGAGGATTCAAAGTGAATTGAAGAATAAACTGATACAGGAGGATTAGGAGTAGTTTCATCTCCCTAATCTATAGGAAAAGGCTGTTGTTACATCTGAAAGTGAAGTTGTTGCAATTTTCTGCTACTGGATTGCAAGTACTTAAAGCTTTGACTTGCTAGCTTTATAGCCTACAGATCTTGGCCTGTTTTCTTCTTGGAAAAAAAAGGAAAATAATAAATCTACATGACTATTGGTTAACTTTTTTAGGCTATTCTAAAGGTAACAGCAGAAACTCTTAACAAATGCCATTTTGTTTCACAGTGCAGCCAAAACGAGATCATGTTCTTCATGTTACTTTTCCCAAAGAGTGGAAGACTAGTGACCTTTATCAGCTTTTCAGTGCCTTTGGTGAGTGACATAGTCTAACTTTCCTTTTATGTTTTTTTTTTCTCTCTGTCTTTAGCAAGTAAGTCTGGGTTTGCTTCTTGTTTTTAATCTGTGGATGTAGACTTACTCCTAGTCTCTTATAATTTTTGAATGGTGTCCTACAGACCTTGTAATAATGTGTTGAAAATGTCTGCCTTGATGGACTTCGTCTTATAAATCTTTTTATGTGCTGCTTGTGGATTATCATGGACCATTGATCCTTTTATTTATTTCCTATCCTGGGAGGAGGTAAGAGTTTAGATAGGTGGATAAAGGGAGTGGGGACTGGTGTGAGCAGGAGATGAAGGTTTTAGGAATAAGGTCCATCCTGCAGTCTGCTTAAAGCCAGATGTTAGCTTGTGTGAGTCTAGGCAAGCAAGCTTTTCTGACTTTTTGATCTGTGCTGTAGCGTGATGCCAGATTAATGCTGGATGGGATTTAGTATTCCTGACAGGGAAATGTAGTATGTGAGAATATAGAAAGTTGCTGAGATTCTTCTAGAGTTGCTGTTACAGCAGTAAGGAACAATACAGTTTGGACATGATTCTGTAGGCTTTTACAGACCCAGCCATATAATTTTTCTTATTCTATCAACTCCTCTCCTTCAGTGTCAGTGTGAATCAGGAGCAGAGATCGCTCCCTCCAGGGGTCACACTTGCACATCTCAAAATGCTCTGCAGTTTTGAAACTACCATTTTTCTCACTTCTCTAGATTTCAGGACTGAATGTTCTCATACCTGGATTTACAAACTCCTGGTCTGTGGATAATACTTAAACTATAAATTTTTTTTTTTTTATATCTTATTGCTGTGGCATCTCAAAACAAACTGCAGATTGTTCCTTGCAAATTTGTAGGAGTAGCTGTGCTTTTCCAGTTGTAGCTAGACAGAGAGAGATGCAATGTGAGTGAAGTTTAAGTGATTTGTCATAAGCCCCAAAAATATGGCAGTAACAAACATGAATTATACTGATTTATTACACCAGTTAAACAGAAGTATTTTAAAATTCAGGTTTTACCTGGATTAAAAATCAGTTGTTAAATTGGATAGTAATATTAATCTGACTTTATAGAAAAATTACTTCAATTTCTTTTAGCCTTGTAAGAATTGAAGCAGAGTGTAATCTTCTGTGAAGCTTCTAATGAAAGCAATGAAACAGCTGAAGGGGCTGCAGTGTCAGACTTGGAACTGTTTTGTGTTTGCTACTCTAGAAGGAGCGTTCATGATTCTGAAGTCTTTCAGTACTGCATGCATACTAAGTGGGCACCTGTTCATGCAAGATACTTTTATAGTCACGTGGATGAATGTAGTTTCACTGTACAAGTACTTGCAGTACTATGCAGCCTCTTAAAACACTTTCTTTAAATTTTTAAATGTGTATTCTGTTTGGTCACGCTGATGTCAAATATGAAGGTATTAAAATAATATTTGCTGCAATGTGATAGCCTTCACTTCTGCTTAAATGGAAGTCTTTGGGCTTTAATGAAAACACATTATGAAGTATTATAAAATCTACTGCTTAAATACTTTTGAACTGAGTGGAGTCAAACCTATGCATTGTATTTTGTGAGAGTGTGAGTCATCTTTGAGAGAGGGGAACACTAATGTAGTTCATGGAGTCATAGTCATAATGAAGATGCATAAATTACTTTTAAAATGTAATCAGTCCTTTGTACGTTTAAATCTTGTTCCAGTATTCCAAGCCACTGAACCAGAGAGTTTTAAGTGACTCTTAAATACATTTTTGAGACTGATTTGCAAGTTCCATGCACTACAACATCTGTTCCTCTTAACTGCTGTTCTGCCAACTCACTGATTTAACTTTTCTTAAAAAAAAAAGTGGAGCTTGAAAATGTCTTTCACAGGTCAATGGCCTAGTTTAAGGGAAACTTCTAGAACATAGTATATATATTAAGCATTTTTCTGAGCTCACGTTCATATAGACACGTGAGTTTTGAGTGTTAATGTTTTGGTTTGTAGAGGGTTTAGGTTGTGGAGTTTTTGTTTGGGTGGTGTTGTTGTTGTTGTTGTTTCTTTTGCTTTTGGGTTTTTTTGTGAGTGGGTTAAATTGTAATCCTGATTTCCTCTGTGCATTTCTGGCCTTTCTTCCTTTTTCTCATGCCAGTGGTTCTTTTAGCTGTTCTTGCTTTCTTTGTACCCTGTCGTCCTGCCAGAAATGTGGAAGCTCTGTTAACCCTTCTCAATTATTCACTAGGAAAATGTTGTTTGTGTTTAATACAACCCTTTCTCATAGACTAATAGCATAAAATATTTCTATTGTCTGATACAGTCAGTGTACAAAAACTGTTAGCAATTCTATCATAGTGTCAGTGTGGTCTTTTTCTTATTCTAAGAAAGTAGAATATATTAATAAACATTTTTGGTTAAATGAACATCCATATCGTCCCAATACCTATCCAAAGTGTTTAATAGTCACTAACAGTTGTTTAGAAAATGTGTTAGAATGAAGCCAAAGTAAAACAACTTTCCTGTAACTTAGCAATGTGTAACTTAGGGAGCCAGGAGCTAGAGGTCACACTTGCATCTTTGAGTTAGAGCCTTTTACAGCTTTCTATCATTCTAAAATCATTCTGTGTCTTGTGTATTTTCTAGTCATCCACAGCACTTGATAGCTGTTCCCTAACTGCAGTTAGGTATTATTCTTGTGGACGGTGTTGGAACTGGATAATATTTAAGGTCCTTTCCAAGCCAAACCGTTCCATGATTGTGTGAAAAAAATCTTTTGACTTTAAAACTTTGTTGTATTTGGGTAGATATCCCTTAGTTCTTATGTAATGAAATGGTGAAACCCCTCTCTACATCTTTCATATAGTTTGTTTTCATATCTTTCCAATAGACAAGCATAGACATCTTAGAACTTCTTTTGAAGACCAAGACTTAGTTTACTTAGTCTTACATGGAAGAGTTCGATACATTTGATCATTGTGGTATAAAAACTGAAGGAAAAGCTATTTGACTGACATAATACATCAGTATCATTTACTCTGGATTTTGATGTTGTTTGCATGCTTATGTTTACAACTAGAGGATTTTCAAGTTTACTTATAGAAAAAAAATGTTACTTTGCACTTTTATTTCAGAGACAACAAACAGATCAGATTTTCAGCTACTTGTATTTGGGTATTTGTTAGTAATTCTTGATGTTACTCTTTATTTAGCAAGGAATGTTGTTTGACAGTGCATGTAGCAGCAAATAGACAAGGGCTCAGGTAAGCTGATGATGGTGTGCTTTGAAGTATTGAAGACATTTGATTTGTTCTGGAAGTGCAGAGAGAGAAATCCTGTTTTATTTCTCTATAGCCAGTATTCTGTTACATTGTTGTGTACAGCTTATTTGGATTAGCCTTGCAGTAAGTTGGCATGTGGCTTTGATTGCTAAATATTGTACTTCAAGTGCAGATGCATTTGCTTTTCAAGTCTTTATTGCCCTTTCACCATACTTTTGAAATGCACAATATTTACTGAGTGCTTAGCAATATTGTCGAATGATTTAATTTATTAATTTGTCTCTAAGTTTTTGTTTCTTAATAATAATGAAATGTGATGTAGTCTTTTAAGCATGGAGAATTGCATAAGAGCATTAGTTGCTCTCTTCAGATTGAAGCTCAGTGTCCACTATTTAATATTTGACTTATTAAAATTATATTTTTAAAATTCATAAATCTGAGTATAAAGACAGCATAATTTGGCAGGTATTGAAACCCTTAATTATCTAAAATACCGGAGTAATTTAGAGTGCAACAGCCTTTTGGCAGTGATGAAGTAGCTCATACTGAAATGATGTGGCATCAATAGGTTGGATTTTTATGTATTTATTTTTAATTGGTACTTAGTGAAAACATGGGCACTGAACTCCATTTGAGTAGAAGCTGAACATCTTCAGGAGATTTTTAGTCCATTCGTGATCCTCTTTGATATTTTATGCTAAGGGCAAGATGTTCAGTAGAGTTTTTCTTTCTGACCTTTCTTTTGGACTGTTCAGGGTAGGTATGGAATTAATTAATTACATATTATAAGAAGGGGACAGTATCGGGACAGCATTTCTTTGCCGAAGAGTTACAGAAGAGTATTGTCTCAGATGTCTCAAATGTTTGCTTAGTAAATTTTGTAATTAGTAATGCAAAAAAGGAGGACTTGAACCAAAAGAAATTCAGAGCAGTAACTTGTCAATGTACTTGGAACAGAATTAAATTGTGCAGTGATTTCTAATATCTACAGGAAGCTCAGAGTTTGGGTCCTACCAAATGCACTACAATTTTGAGTTGCAATCATAAATCACCTTGGGCTTTTTCTGTTTTGTGAAATGCTGAGTGTCCTGCCAAGAACATGTTCTTCCTATTGTAAAGGCCCTTCCCCATAGGCAGCAAATATCTGTGTTCTTCAAAGACTGGATTATTAGAAATTGAATTGATTTTCTCTACATAGTGTTTAAAGAAATTCTGATGTTTGACTTATCAGTGTAGGCTTTTCTTAATAGTAACCTTAGCCCTTTACTATAGGGAAATGTCAGAAACCATGCTGAATTAATTATGGTTTTGGCAATGATCAAAATGATTATAATTCAAAGTCCTAAATAGCTGGCTGCTCGAATGTATAGCATGCAAACTAAATCTAACTATGCTAACTATGCTTTTATTTTTTATAATTAGAAAATCTGTTTATTATTGGCCTGGATTTCAGAGAAGACTACTATAACCTTGTAACCTGTAGGCTAAATTAGGTTTAAATAGATTAAACATCTGAAAATAAAAAGCATTTTAAGCCATTTTTGCATCATTGTTTTTAACTTTGTAATGTCAGAAGGTTACTGATGGTTTAATATTATGTATAACTTGATTCCCTAGTCTGCCTCAAAAAAACCGCAGCAATTTTCTACATCTGAATTGTACAAACAGTGGAGCACTTAGATGAGGACAGGAGATGTAAATAGCTTTCAGACTATAGTAGGCCTTGTGTCTGGAGTGTGAATATTTTCCTCCACTTTTGCTTGATTATGTTCTCTTTTAGTGCTAATGTGACACTTTAAGCTATTCACAGAGAAAATGGACTAACTGCCGGATGAATGGAGGAACTCATTCCCAGTCACTGTTCCATTGTCACAGCTTCCAAATGAGATCCCTGATTTTGTGCGTTTGTCCTCATACTTACTCAAATTCAGTTTTCATTGCACATCCAGGAAATGGTGTATAGTGTGATCCAAACAAACCAGAGTTTGAAGGTTTAGTGTTGCAACGACTGGAGTTCTCCACTGATGTGAACAATCCCTCCCCCGCCCCATTTTTTATCTTGGGTGTCCAAACAGTAAGTGGTAACTGGAGCTTGTCCAGCTTGTCCGTGCGCTGTCTTTAGGAAATGCTGCAGTTCTGAAGGACAAATGCATTTTAAAACCCGAAGATCTGTTCTTGATGTTGGTACAGAGCTGGCATTTCCCAGAAAAAAATGCTTCAGTTTTTATTATAGAATTACATAGAACATATGAAGGGAGGACTAGGAAGAACCTAAGATGACTTGAATTGTTGCAGGATTTTATAAAAGGAAAAAAGCCATGAAGGAACTGAATACTCTGGGAGTGAAAATGTATTAGATAGGTCTGGTTTTCCTTTTGATCCTTCTTCTCATGGCTCTGAGGGCACACAGGATGCATGTGCAGCCCTAACAGTCACTGCCTTCTGAACAGTTCCAGGCTCATGTACATGTGTATGCAGTACACACCTTTACAGTGCACAAAAGCCTTCTCGGGTTGAAGTTACTCGCAGTTGACTATCTTTTATGTCATGGCACATCAGATAAAAGCTGTGGCTAAGGATAAGATTAAAATAGTCATAATAATTTCTTTTGCCTTTTCTAGGTAACATTCAGGTGTCGTGGATTGATGATACATCAGCATTTGTGTCATTGAGCCAGCCAGAACAAGTACAAATAGGTAAGCATTTCTGAATTTCCTTCAGTATTAAGATGTGACTTCATCTGGCTACTGTCAAATGCTCTGAGCCAACAGGGTCTGTGATTCTAATGGCAAAACTACTCGCTTGATTCAGACGCTGTGTGAAGAACTAAGCTTTTATAGTACAAGCACATGTGATGCAGCAAAGACAGCAAGCCCAGACTGGACTTGGTTGAGAGAGTTTTGTGTTTCATTCCATAACCTTCTAAGTGCCTGAACCTGTAAGTAAAGAGTAATGCTAGTTTTCTCACTTGATAGAGTATTCACTGAGGTTATTAACTGTTACTTTCCACAAAGCAGAACTATCAAAGACTTTTTTGGTCTGTGCCTTAAAATATCCTTTGGACTGATGTATTTGTTGGGTTTCATTTACATTTGCAAGTAAGGAGTGCAGTGGAAAAGCTTTTCGTGTATTGTAAAACACATGCAAAATAATAGTCTCCTACCAGTCTGGACTGCTAGTGTGTCTACAGTTTGTGTATTGATAATATGCAGTCTCCCCAGACCTTATTTTTTTTAAATTTTGATTTGAACTATTGAGCTTAGCTTTGAAAACAGTTGATGGAAGTATATATGTTCAACTGTTTTTTCTTGAAAGTTGATTAGTTTTGGTTTGGGTGTTTTTATATATTGCTTGGTTTGGAATTTAGGAGAAGGGTTAGTTGAAAGAATAAATTTGTGCATGACTATGTAAACAGTCTTAGTGATCCTAAATTCCTAATTCACATATTAGGACAGGTAACAGTATTTTACTGTTTACAGTTGTGCAAGGTACTACCCTAGAAAGAACTGTTTCCAGTGTAAGAAGCTGACTGAAAACGTAGAGCAAAACATTATCTAGGTATTGTAAGAAAAATACAGAGTAAGTAAATCTCTTGAGAAACCGTCAATAATTAAGTAAAAAACATAAGAAAAGACAAAGATCTCTGAATTTACTGAAAATATTGCTTCCAGTTATGAGGAAAAAAATTTTGGGGATGTGGGAGTCTTGGGTTGTGGTTTTTTTGTTTGGGTTTGATTGTTGGGCTTTTGTTGTTTTGTTTTTAGGGAAGATTGGGATTTTGTTTGGTTTGGATAGGGGTTTTTAAGATTTTTGGTTGATTGTACTTGCATCCATAAGTTCTTAGTGATTTCTGTAGTTCTTTTGTGCTGAGGACTGACTCATAAACTTACTGCTGAGAACAATATCTGGAAGTGGATCATTACACATGCTTATTTGGGCTGTGTTAAGGTAGTGTTGTGTATTTACTCAAATGCTTGCATCAGATGCTGTGGAGTCAGTAAGAACAGCAGTGTGCATAGCCCTTTGGATTAAGTGGCTGAAAGTTTGTTGTGCTTAAGAGCTATTCTGCCAGAATTCCCACCAGTAAATTCTAAAAAGAAAAAAACAGATTAGAAAATCTGAGTTCACCATCATCTGTGCAGTCACAAAGGGTGTGTTTGTGAAGTAGGAACTTATCTGAAGCTTTTTATTTCAGACCTAATTAGTCTTATTCAGAGTTTGGTCTCTAAGTGAGGTGAAGGCTGAGAAAAGAATTGAAGACGGTTTGTCTTTGTGGTGAAATGCAACAAGGTCATTTTCTGCTTTTTTATTCAGATGCTCTGATGTACAAGTATCTATAGGTCATTCTAAGTTTATGTATCTGTGCCTTTTTCCTCTCCTCTTTTTCAAGCTGATTGCTTGTTTCTCTGAGTGGGACTCGCAAAACAATTTGTTTTCAATAAAAAACGTGTGTTATACCATTTCATAAGCTGAAAGCCTTCCCAGATGCTGTGCAGTAACTTCCCTACCCGTCACCTCAGTCACTTACCTGTTCTATGAGTGCTTGGCGTACGCATTCACCACAATTGAGTTGGGTTTTTTAATTTTTATTTTTTGTTACAGCAGCTACTTATTGTGGAAAGAACTGAATGTCTGCAGAATATTTAAACTGCATTTCTCTGGTGCTGCTCTGTGTGTCTGTTTATGCTTTGACAAATAGAGAGGCTTGTTCTGTGGCCTGTGTGCTCCGAAACAAGTTATTTTTTTGAAAGCTCAGGTGATTATAGTCTGTCAGATTTTTATGAAATCAGGTTAGTAAAATCTTATATACCGAAACCAGTCAGCCGACCTAATTGATAAACCATAGCAATTCCAATTGCCAAAAAGCTCTATGATTATTTTTTTTTTACTGTAGGATCACCTAAACAGGTTGTGGGGGTTTTTTCTCTCCTTGTAATAAATACTTCATAAAATCAATTCTGTTATTCTATTTCCTGATCTTAAATTCCTTAATGAACTGCTTTGGCAATAAAAGTCACTATTTGTACATGTGATTTAGTGAGCTATGTTTAAGTGCAGAACCTAGGAAAAACTAATTATGTGGTCTGGTTTTTAATCTGTTTAGATAAATATGTCTGCATCTTCTGGACTATATAAAAAGCCTTAGAGAACTGTCAAACAATATGATACAATGCAAGATGCTGCTGCAGACATACGTTTATGCTTACCTCTTAAAAATGTTTCTGGTTTTGAGCTGGTATTAATATGTGTAGTTAACGAAGCACATGTGTACAATGAAAACATGGGGGAAGAGAAATGAATTGAGGACATGAAGGATGTGTGGAAGTTTCCAAGTATTGATGAGGTGGTCAGATTTACATCGTATATGAGTCCAAGCACTGTAAAAATATCCACTCTTGCATCCTTTCAATAAGGGAACTGTGTGGGGAAAAGCTACGAAAATACTATCAGATTTGTAATAATACAGATGGAGTGTTAACTGATTCTAGGTCTATCAGTTTTTTTAAGTCATTTCAGATCTGGGAAGTGTCTTTAGTTTGCAGTTGCAGCAATGCTTCAAATACTGAATATTTGGCTGACCTGATGTAAAGTTACAGACTTGAACAGCAGGTCATTTAAAGACTGCTCTGCAGTCATCCCTTGATGTACGTACTCAAGATAACAAGTTGATGAATCTGGCTTGTTTCTTAAAGACTTTTCCCCAATGCCTCTTTATTTTGTTCAACCTTGTATGTGTTAAAATCGAATTTGAAACATTTGATTTGTCCATATCACTAATTTTGTGTAATTGTACCTAAGGGTTCTATTGAAATAGTGATGATCTTGTGTCTTAAATACTGGGTTTTTTCCATCCTGCTTTGATAACTTTGGAAAGTTTTCCTTTTTGATATTAATTTTTACCTGATTTAAAATGATGGGGTAAGGAGGAGAGGATTTTTTTCCTTCAAGTTGTCTTTCACATTTCAGATAATGAATTATAATTAATTGATTTGCTTATGCTTAACCTTTACATCAAACAAATGACAGGTCTCCTAAAATGTGACACTTGGTATAAGCTATTCTGTGCTGTTTCCTTTGTTTCCAGCTTTCTTGGCTTCAGATATTTTAAAATGGACTAAAAAGTTGTTCATCTATACTCTGGGAATATGTTGAATTTCTCATGATGATATGCATAGAAATCTATTCCAAATATGTAGGTAATAAAATGTATCTGTTCATCCCCCAGTGCTCTTTAAAACAGTATTCCTGAGCGATGGAGTGTCATGGATGGTAATCATTAACACCTAGTCAAAAACTGATTGATAAAACATTGGTCCATATGCTTTTTTTGTTTAAAAAGTATAAATCTGGTTAGCTTAACTAAACCCATGAGTGGCTCTTCAAATTTCACATGGTAATCAGTAATGTGTATATGGCCAGGAAGAATGTGTATTCCAGTTCTTTAACTATTGAAGCGTTATCCTGAAGAACCTATGAATCTTTGCATAGTGTAAAAAGACTTGTAACCTCTTCTGCCTATTTCCCTCTGAAAAAATGAGTATGAGAAAGGGCAATATTTTTATAGGCAATTTTGGAGCTGCTCCTACATTTCATACTGCATATGGCATGCTTAAAACACGAAAAACAAACCTTGGGAAACAAGGAGCAAATCCCTTAACCTTCTCATTTTGCTGCACAGTGATGTCCAAGAACCTTCACTCTATTTGGTTATTGGCAGACTCCCTAATTTGTGGCTAGAAAAGGCTTATTCTTGTATAAAATCTTATTGCTCTTTACAATTAGAACATAAACTTCAGTTTACAGTGGAAGCTGTAACAAGAAGCTGCTATTTAACTGTTTTATAATAACTGCAGAGTGACACTCTTAAAGGAAGGTTTCTTTACAAGTCTTTGCACTTGCAGAGTCTTTATGGGTCATCTAAAATGTACTCTTAAAAGCTGCTGTTACTTCAGGGTGGGTTAGTTTCTAAAACATGGGAAAAGTTTTGTGTTAGATTTTAAAGTGCTTGTAAGTAAAATTGGGTTTCCATTCCGAGGCATTTGACATAGCTATATGCTAATTGTAATAATGGACAAGTTGATTTCCCTTAGCAGCCTAACACTTCCTGTTCATTCTCCTTACGTAAGGCTTAGATGTAGTTTAGTAACATCTGTGTTCGGATTCTGAGCAACTTCTAAAATATTTTAAGGCCATTGGACTTTAAGAGTAATTTTTAACTTGAGAATATTCCTGCCAATTTTTTTCTTGCTATTTTAAAATGCAACACATACACTTAACCTGAAGTTGTAAATACATGTGAAAAGCAACTGCTTGTCATAAATGGCAAGCATTGAAATAATGTTAAGTTGTTCCATGTGTCAGTGCCCTGATACATGAGCTCATACAGAATTTACTGTGTGCGAGATATCTTCTTCCTGTAGGCTGTGAGTAAACCAACATATTTAGACAGCAGGGGAGCAATGGACTAAAGCAGGTGCAGCAACTGAAATTGTGATGGCCTTTCAGTGATTCTTGCTTAGATCATTAATCTTTCTGTACTTGTAAGTTTCTCAGACAAGGCCAGACTTCATGGTTTATTACTGTTTTGTAAGGTTTAGAACCTTTGACTTAGTGTGAATGCTTACCACTACAATTCAAAAATGCATACACGTATTTTGAGATTGTGTGCGCATCAGTCTCTTCTCACTGAATTTGGGGAATGACAGGTAGTGCCTACTGTATTACCCAGATTCTTTGAAAAATTGCTGCATTCTCACCAATACGATAATGTGAAATTCATGTCATATATGTACTCCAGGCAGGAAGCTCCCTTATTGTAGACCGAGGAAGCTAGAGTCATACTGCAGTTTGTCTAATCTCAGCCATTATAATTAATTGACTTTTTATTCAAATTATGTGCAGTCTCAAACAGTTTTTCTAGCTTCTTGTGATTGCCCCTCTTTTCTACCCATTGGATTGTGGATTAAGACCCACGAGATTTTGATATTTTAAGAAAGCTTGGTTTAAATTTCGCATCAGTGGCTTTGCCTATGATGCTAAATTTGCAGTATGGAGTTTTGTGTGATACCTCTACATGTATACATACATATGAATGTATGTGCAGATATATATATGTAAAAGTCTTGGTATTTCTCATGTTAATTTTTGAGTAGTTTGAATGCTGCATCAAAATGGCACTTAAGATGAGAAACTAATAGTTGTAGTAAGATGTAATGACCTTAGCACATATCGTGCTTTTACATTATCTTCATGCAAATTGGACTTTTTAAAAACCTCCATTACCTTGACACAGCATATAGCTTTTCAGAAGATCATAATGATTTGTTATACTTGCTGTATGCAATGTAAGGACTTGAATTAAATGGTTTCACTAGGAAGACCTGAGCAGTTGGTCTGTGGGTTTTGCACTCCTCAGGGGTGATAAAGGTTATCACCAGAGAAAAGTTAGACTTAGTTTTACTTGGGGTGTGTTTTTAGATGGGGACTGTATCAACACTTGGGGAGGCTTGGAGAGGAGTGGCTGGAGAGCTGCCTGGCGGAGAAGCACCTGGGGTTGTTGGTTGGCAGCTGGCTAAACATAAGACAGCAGTGTGCCCAGGTTGCCAAGAGGGCCAATGGCATCTTGGCCTGTATCAGAAACAGCGTGGCCAGCAGGAGCAGGGAGGTGATTGTTCCCCTGTACTCAGCACTGGTAAGACTGCACCTCGAGTGCTGGGTTCAGTTTTGGGCCCCTCACTACAGGAAGGACATTGAGGGGCTGGAGCGCGTCCAGAGAAGCACAACGAGGTTGGTGAATGGGCTGGAGAATAAGCCCTATGAGGAGAGACTGAGGGATCTGGGATTGTTTATCTTGGAGAAGAGGAGGCTGAGAGGACACCTCATCACTCTCTGCAACTGCCTGAGAGGAGGTTGTGACGGGCTGGGTGCTGGTCTCTTCTCACAAGTGACAGCGATAGGACAAGAGAAAATGGCCGCAAGTTGTGCCAGGGGAGGTTTAGACTGGACATTAGGAAAAATTTCTTTACTGAAAGAGTGATCAAGGATTGGAACAGGCTGCTCAGGGAGGTGGTGGAGACACCATCTCTGGAGGTGTTTAAAAAATGGGTGGATAAGTTTCTTAGGGATATGGTTTAGTAAGGAGACAGGCACGGTTGGACTCGGTGATCTCAGAGGTCTCTTCCAACCTAGTGATTCTATGATTCTATAACACAGTTGTTTGATGCAGCAATGAATATGTTAATTCTGGCAATGGGGCATAAGGATTCTTGGAGCAAACTGTATCTATAGGCAATCTCGTTACCAGTATAGTTCTTTCTGAAGCACTTGTTACAGAGCATTAGTAGGTTCTTCAATTGAAAATGCCCGTATTGGCCTTGAACAGTTTTCTGGACAGCACTGCCAAGAGGATGTCTCCAAGCTCAGCTCATTATTCTGGTTCTGAAATTCTCAGCAGTATCAGAAATGTCTGATTTTGCAGTAGTGTCCTCCCTGCAACTGCTCAGCCGTAGCTGAAATGTTTCATTTGCTGGTGTTAAAACATGGCTAAGGGTTTGTCCAGTCTTAATCCTTCATGGTTACGTAAGAGGGCTGACTTGTTCTCCACTCCAACAGGGAGCTCTCACTGCTTCTCTTTTGCTGGTTCTGTGTCTGGAAAAAACAACCAAGGAAACTTCATGTTGGTTCAGTGAGGTGAACTGGCTCATCAGGTCTGTAAACACCAGAAACATTCTAGGGAGAGCGTGGGACGAGGATCCTTGGAGTCAAGGGCAAAGGAGCAAGGAATGAGATTTTCCCATTCAGTAACAAGATGTTAGATGAAATCAGCTGGCTAGCCAGACCGTGGGTTCCATGTCTTTTCGAAAAGTCTTTCAGATCTGAGCTGTCTGTGCTAATACACATTGAGAACTTGTATCTGACTAGCAAGGAAGCGTTCTGTACATTTTACTCTTCTAACTTTTACATTACCAGATCTGAACACTTTACTAGTACTCCTGAAAATTAAATTTCTCCAGTGTTGATTTAAAAGCATTTCTGTATTAATAAATGCAGGGAATAAGATGTGTTGAATTTCTACTTGTGTTTTCAGGAATCTTGACTACAACAAGAAAATTATAAATAAATATATTATAGTCATGGTTTTACAGTGGAATCTGTGGTATAAATCAAAATATAGACACCTATTTTACAGCTTTCAGCTTAGTGATGCAGAATTAAGAGGGCTGATGATAGACTTGCCTTTGGGCTCCTGCAGCTGTATTTTTACTCATCAGTTAAAAAAACCCCACACCAAACATATGCACACCCTGCCATACACTTTAAGTCTGAATACAGTAGGGTTTTTTTCTTAATATAATGCTAGAAGTCTTTTGATGACTACCTTTTAATTTGATTTGGATTTTTTGAAATACATTTCACAGCTTTTGTTTCAGTTACTGAGGTATTTAAACAAGGTACAAAGGACAAGTAGCTTGAATTCTTTTAGTAATTACAGTTAAAATCCTTTTAGAGCAATCTGCATGTATGTGCATAGTCTGAAATGTCTGAGTGGATTATGCTATTATCACCTGTGTTCTTTGTGGAGGGATACAGTTTAAAATGTTGTCTAAGGAGCCTTCTTTATCTACCATGCTTTCTACTTGGCATTTTTCCTTTCTTCTGTAAATCCATTTCATTTTGGATCACCTGTCGTTTTCCCATTTTCTCCAAAATGAAGAGTCAGAGACTAATTTTGGTTTGCTTTCTAACTTGCTGTCCTCCTTTGCAAGGTGAACAGGTGCTCTGTCACCACATTGATCCTGCTCCCTGCTCTGCATTCAGATGTCAAAATCTCTGTAAAGCAGTAGTTTTTAAAAGCCTGGTTTACAATCTGTGTTGGCACCTTCTGCTGTCTTAGACAAATACAGGAGAGGAAAACAAAAGAGATGGTCAGCACCACCTACAGTGGGAGTGCTCAGTTTTGATACAGCCAGCAGATAGTTGCTATTATCAAATACAATTCAGAGACTGTGGATCCTTCAAATTGTTGCATTACTTTTCTCCAGTGTACTGAAGTACACAAATTCCTTGGAACAAGGAATTACATCTTCATCAACCTTAACTTGTCTTTCTGTGCAGTCAGTGTGCAGATTGTGAAATTAGGTACAGAGTTAACTAACAAAGTTGATACATTTTGTAACTTGGAAAAATGTTGTCCTAGCATAGCGATTTGTCCTTGGCCATTGTGGACTTAATTCTGTATCTGTGTCTTTGAAAAAAATTAGTTTTTACAAAGTTCAGATTTTCTTCATGGGCACCAAAGAAAAATGTAGTATTTTACCTCAGTTGTTTTAATTGGGTTTTTTCCTAAACAAAAATTTTTAGACATCTATGTTTCCAAGCATGTGATAATAATCCATGAAGTATTGCTTGTTTTATTTTAGTAAATGCTATGTAGATGATTTTGAAGAGTTATCTTTTCTTAGAGTAGTTTGAACAGGTGGTCTGCGTTGGGGGAATTGATAAAAACTTAAGTTCTCTAACAAAATGTTGTGACTTGGCACTTTTTGAATGCAGTATCTTCCAGCCTGTTCAGTGTTTGGGCAACTGGGGAGGAGGAATGCATATTCAGAAGTCTGATAAATTCTCTTGGGAAAAGGGGAGAAACAGGCGTGTTAAATAATTGAAAACTTGTTGAAGCACACATAATTTATTATTGAATACTACAGCTGGTACTAAGAGACTCAAGATTTTCTAATAGTTATATTGACACTGCTTTTCTTAGTGAAAAAAGGAAAGAATGAATTGTTCTCTGAGAAAGTCAACTATAAAGCTGACTTTCTGAAAATACATTCAATAATTAAATACCTTTTAACTCCTCAGGGCTTTTGAATCTTTCTAAGTGATGCTGGGATGCAAAATTACACTGCATTATAGGTTTCAAACAATTAGGCTCTGACTTTCACATGGTTAAATGCTTTTACCAGTAAAAGAAACTGTAACTGAATTTTATCTCCTGACCTCAGTGCAGAGCCAGACTTTCCCTTAATGGTGTTTCACTGCAGGATGATCCTGGAGGATCTTTCTGAAGATCTTGGTAATTTGTTTCATTTAATTATCTACTTTTTCCTTTTTCTTTTTTTTTTTTTTTTTTTTTTTTTTCTTTCTTTTTTTAACCTTCCTTGAGGACAAGGATCTCGAAGCGCACTGAGGAAGTGTCACTTCATTCGGCAATGCTGGGCAAGTCTGCTGTAGTTACCTTGGCATGTGCAAAAGGGTTTCGATGCAGCAGCACGGCAGTTATGGAAAATGGAAAGCAGGCAGTCAGGCTTTCTGTAGCTGAATTAGCAGTTATTTTTGATTCTTTTCAGTCGCAATTGAAATACATGTTTGACTCTGTTAGAAGCAGACCTGTGCAGGATACTTCTGTTGAAAGTGGAGAAAACCATTTTCAGGATAAGGTGTCATCTCAGTAAAAGCTTCAGAAAAGAGCATGCTTAATATATCCAACTCAAGAAAATAGTTACCTTGCTATGGTGTGTTGATGACCAAGGCTTTAAAGAATTCTGTCATATGTAGGTGCCTGTCCCTAGTAAATTCATGAGGCCTTAGATGAGTTTTATAGAAGATATATAATTTAAATGAGATGGCCCAGCACCCTGTCTGGGTGAGCCTTAGAGGTGTCCAGTGTAGAGGAATCCACCACTTCTCTTGGGAGATTATTCCGATGTTTAACTGTTCTCATGGTGAAAAAGTTGCTTCTGGAATCCAATTGGAATTTTCCCAGGAGCAGCTTGTACCCATTACCCCATGTTTTCCACATGACTCCTTGTAAAAAGGGAGTCTCCGTCCCCTTGGTAGACACCCTTTATGTACTGGTACATAGTAATAAGGTCTCCCCTAAGTCTTCTCCTCTCAAGGCTGAACAGTCCCTGTTCTCTCAGCCTTACTCTTTATGGAAGGTTTACCAGTGCTCTAATCATCTTAGTGGCCCTTCTCTGGACCCTCTCCAGCCTGTCGATATCTTTTTTTTTTTTTTTTGTAGTGGGCATCAAAACTGAATGCAGTACTCCACGTGCAGCCTGACAGGCGCTGAGCAGAGTGCAATATTGACTTCTTCCTCTCTGATGGTGATGCCCTTCTTGATGCACTCCAGCATCCTTTTGGCGTTTTTGGCTGCTGAAGCACACTCTTCACTCACATTGAGCCCCCAGTCCTTCTCCATAGAGTTGTTCTCCAGTCAGGTGGAACCAAGTCTGAGCTGCCTTCCAGGGTTATGTATTCCCAGGTGAAACTTAGGACTTAATGTTGTCAGGATTACAATTGATTAAAATTAATAGTCAGGCAACTGACAATATTGTCAGGATTTTGATTCACCTAAGATCAAGGACTTGTGGGGGAGTGTCTTTGTGCACATTCCACTTTGATCGCTCAATGTCAGTCAGCGTGTTTAATAGCTTTCTGAAAAGAAGTAAATAACCTCCCTAGGTTCTCTTTAGTTTGTTAGAGCAACGCATTTCTTCTATTGGCAGTGCAGAGCAATGTAATTGTATTTGCTTTGTTTGGCAATATGGACAGCATTCATCAAAAAAGCATCAGAGAAAATGTATTTTAAACTTTTATAGGGAGCTGCTCTTCAGTTCAAAACTATGCAAGATTGATTTACCTATGTGGCTCCCTAGAATTCTCCATGTGCTTTCATTTTGGTTGTTCAGTGCATGAAGCAATATATTCAGCTTATTTGTGTGTGTAATATAAATGGTTTGCTATAAAATACGGGCCCTATTTCAGGAAAGCAGAGTTGTCTTTGTTGTAAAATATTGACTCTTACACAGATGTATTTTAAAATTGTCTTTAGGCGGCATAAGGACAGTTTGTTTATTTTTTTTTCTCTATCTCTCTCTCCTTAAGTACAGGCTGGGTTTGTCAGGACATTAAATGGAAGAGCCATAACTTTAGCTCTTAGTTTATAGCAAAACAAATAATGTGAAATGGTTATTGTGTTTTAACAAATCACTATTTATCAGATGATCCATGGTAACGATGTGCTTGATTTTAGCAAGTGAAAACATGCTTGAGTTTAACTAAACAAATTTTACCCTGAGGAATGTCGGCTGGCATGCAGTAACGCCAGTGAGCATTATTAATTCATTCATGATGCCTGCACCGTAACTTCACGGGCAATAAATACACTCCTAATTCTTACAAACAGATCCTCTAACTTCACTGCTCAAAACAAATACAAGGGGTGTGAAAGGCAGTGTGCATAACATCTCTTTGGTTAGTGCAACAGTCACCGGAGGCTATTAATCATAATTGCTGGTATCTCTTCTTGGGATTAAAATGAAATATACAAAGCTGTTGCCCAGTTTTATGTACCTGTGAAAGACTTTGCAGCAGCATCTATGTGCTGTAACTGGTGTTGTAGGTAATGCATTTCACAGTAGCACAGCCGATATGCAGAATAAATGATGTGTTCTGAAAGGAAGAACCCATCCACCCGTCTTCCTCACCTTTTCTGCATTGTGATGTCAGAGCTTGCTATTTCTAGGGCTTGGGCTAGAGGTGATACAGAATGCTTGTATTCAAAATGACAACGTTTCAACTAGAATCAAAGCTGCACACACAGCTGAAATTTCTACAAAAAGGTTGGAAGAACATAGTAAAATCAGGATTTTGTCTCCACTGCAATGACTATATACTAAAATGCACAGTCCATATATACATGAAAAACAATCTGGGTTGGATTTTTATATATTTAAACTGGCGTATTACTTGGTTTACAATACTTTCTTTCAGTGAGTTAGGCTGAAAAGAGCTGAGGACACCAGTTGACAGTTTAATTTGCTGATTCATCTGTTATAGTGATGGCTTCAGGCCAGAGCTTGGCTTGTGGACTAAAGGCTGAGAGCTGTGAAGATGCTGGGATTTGAAGAAATGTTGGTAAATTGTTGCTGAGTGAAGGCAGTGGAAGTTTTTTTCTTCCTTTTTGAAGTGATTCTAATTTTGTGTTAACAGAAATCCTTCTACCTTGAACTTGCAGTCTTTTTTAAGTTAAATGGAGACCAAGCATTAGAAAGATACAAGGGTGGAACAGCTGGATATTAGTTAAGTGCTGCTTCCACAGATATCTTGTGCAACCAAAAATGCAGCTCAAATAAGCTTATGTTTCAGAGCAATCAGAGAATTTTGGCAAAGGCTTTGCAAATGTCGTCTTTTCCTGGCAGACTTGCAAAATAAACCTGCTGGGTTAAGTAATGAGACTAAAAGGGAAAAAATCCAGGAAATCTTTTCTTGCCAACAAGCAATCTGGAAGAGGGTTATGAAGAATTGATGGTTTCTAATTTAAACGAAAGTCTTAAGTAGATTTAACCCCTTGTGTATAAGAAGAGTTTTGAGTATCTAATTAGAACATATGTGAATTTAGGAAACAACAGTATTTTTTTTTTTCCCTTCTAATCACTAACAATGGAACTAGAAGTCATTTGTATGGACAGAACAAATAGCTCACTGCCTTCTGCTTTTCAAACATTATTTCAGGATAGGATATGCTGTTGTTTAACAGTGCTTCGTATATAACATCACTCTTCTTCCCCATAGCTGTAAACACCAGCAGGTATGCTGAAAGTTATAGGATCCAGACATACGCGGAATATGTTGAGAAAAAACACGAAGAAAAACAGGCAAAGAGAAAATGTACAGAAGATAGTTGGAAGGAGATGGAGAGAAAGCGGTTAAAAACTCAATGCACACCTTACGTTTCCCAGAGTCGATACTACTGTGTCAACAGGTGAGACTTTTCCTGCACTGCCTAACTCTTGTATTTTTATTGCACTTTTATTAGAAGTCTAGCAATTTTCAGGTAGTTCTTGGAACCAATAGGTGACTCTTTATTCAGTACATTTCTTTGCATATAAATCAGTAGTGGTACCTCAGCTGTCACGACATCATAAGTAAAGGAGCAGAGGGAATTTGGTCACAAATGTGATTACACACATTTTTAGAATATTGGGTACTTGAGGGCAGGTCAAATCAGAGCTTCTGAGCTTGATGTAGCAGCACCATCTCTTATAACAGAAATAAAAGAACAAATTTATTCATTTGACTCTTCTGAATGGCTTGTTTCATCTGGAAACTTAGCTGTCATCTTACACATTTGTAAAGGCTGTCTTGGGTTTTGGATGATGCTGCCACAGAGAAGGGTATAAATTACCAACTTGAGTGATCTTGATGAAGTCGTCCTTATGCTTCAGAAACAGGAAGGCAAATGATACTTGCATGGCTTTAAGCTTTTGGAGTAAAACTTGAAAAATATTTTAGTTCATTATTTAAGGACAAAATTTAAGTCAGATGCTGGGTTTGATTCTGGTACAGTAAGATGTGTGTGTTTCTTGTTCCGTTTTTACTGTTTCATATTAGTTACAGGTTTTGGATATAGTTGTAACAGGAGGCTTATTTCTCAGTCAGGTGTAGATGTAAATGGGAAAGGTCTTTTTGTGTTAATATATTTGTCAATGTAACCTATCAAGTTTGCCATTATTTCCCTTCCAGCCCTCTACTACCACCTTCTCATTATTCTATCAATTCCTATAAAAATTAGTTTCAGCAGAGTGCATAAGTCATATTTCTGTACGGTGGTTTTCTGTTTTTATTTGTATTTTGGTTTGGTTGTTTTTTCCTGGTTAGGCAGACCAAATGAGATGGTCATAAAACCAACACTTGGAGGTCTTTCTGCTTTATTTTTCTTGGGAATTCTATGCTAATTTCTAGCTCTTATTATATCTTCCTGTAAATGTTATTTGTTATGTAACAAAATATACTAAATTTGTTCTGTTCGTCTCACATGAGCTTATGATTTGCCTACTTTGCAAAATTAAATGCAGGCGTGTGTTTTGGCTAGCTGCCAAATTTTCATGGCTTTTGTCATGGTGGGAATTCTGAATGTGTTAGGTACACGTATGATCCCTAAAAACCGTATTGAAGAAACCTGGTGATAAAAAACCCATATCAAATGAAGTTAGTTTAATTGAATTATTGTACTTAGGAAAACTTGGGAGTGCATGTTGTGAAGAGATGAGGAGCTCTTCGGATTGTCCTGGCACTAGTTTACATGTGGTTAACGTTTAGGGCTGCAATTAAGTCTTTATTAAATAGCCTGAAAATACTTATCTTGAGTCTAGTGCAAAGAAAATTAAGTCCTAGTTTTATTTCTACCAGAGGAAGTACCTCTCCTCAATGAATATGATTTTTTTTGGGATGTCTCGGATTCTACACAGACAGTAAGAGTGGCAGCTTATGGTTTAAATCAGACAGCTTCTTTTTGTTAACATCTACTTTGGAAAACAGTAAATGCAAAAGCTGATTTGTTACCTCACAAATGAAGTCTGAGGACTACTGCAAATGTGTTATTTGGAAAATTGCTGAAGGAAACATCAGTAAATTCTTTCCTTAAAATTCTGATGCACCGCAGTGAGTTGTATGCACTTAATCTCCTAGAGAATTTTTAATCTATTTTTTCTAGTGTTGTGAAATTCCACAAGAAGCAACCTTGTTTTTAAATGATCAACACTTTGATAGCTTTGGATAGCAGCCTTTATTTTGTTGACAGAAGGTCTTTTGTAATTGGTGTTATGTTAATTTTTTGTTCTACTGTTATTCCATTAATAAAGATGATTTGGTTCTGTCCCAAATTCCTTTTCATGCAGGTCTTGTGGCTTGTTTTTCTTAATTGTATTTGTGTTAGTTACTAGTTAGGTTGTGTTCTCCTGTCAGCTACTCCTTTGTAAATATTTCCTCTTAAGTGTTAGCTGGTTAGGTATAACACGGAACTGAAAACCTTGTGGTCTTTCAGTTCACTCCGGATTAACATTTTCCTTTTGTTTCCAGACAAAGATATCACATAAATAATTATTTATATTTTTATATATTATATATAACCATTTTAATGTAGAATGTAGTAAATATAAGTATTTCTATGAAGCAATTAGGACAGATATATGTGTGTATGTTTGTCCAGATTAATCTGAATCATATTCAGTTAAGCACTCTGTTATATCTAGCAGCTGATCTCTTACAATAGCTGCCTGTTACTGCATCCTTTATTTATTTATTATTTCATAAGTTCACTGTATCAGTTTCTGCCAGGGAGCACAGCTGCCGAATAGCTGTTCTTCTCCATGATGGCAATATTTCTGCCTACTTCTTCATTCAGTAATGAAGTTGTTTAGTATTTCTTTTAAGGATCTTTTGCCTTCAATTGGCAGGTAACTAAGTATGTAACAAAGGTTCTTAAATTCCTGTCTTACTTAAAAAAAAGGTAGTATCGTATTATAGAAGACTAACTTCAGAAAATATAGTGTAATAGAATTCAGTGATTTTACGTTGTGACTGCTATTATGATTAATATATACCCCTTGCATGTTACTGTTACATATCAGAATTTATTTTAATGGAAATATGCCTGATTACTAATGTCAGATGGAGAAGTAGAGAAAAAACTGATATATTTTGCAAAACTTCAAGGAGTTAATAAAATCTCCTTCTCTAAAGCTGTTCACTGTTCAGAATATACTTTCCAAATGGCTGGATCATGGCCTCCTACATATTATACAGTACTGATTATGTTGTGCTTAGCAAATAACTGCCTGCCAGCTCTGCAGTGACTTTTGAATATATGAATTTAAGATCTTTTCCTTAGCAAAACAGTGTTAAACGATAGCATAAAAAAATCAAATACCATGTCTTCCATGTAAAACTAGATATCCTGCTCTACTTAAAATTACTTATTCTAATTTTCCTGATCATAATCTATGAATGAGTTAAATAAAATAAGACCGATGGCAAAAGACTTAGACTAGTATGAAATATAGGGAAGTGATAGTTGTTTTGCCTGACAAGTTTTCTAGCTAAAACCAGGAGTTCTGCATCTTCTGTCATGTCAGGGAGCTGTTTGTAGTACCACTTCCTTGAATGTCTTTATTTTGCTGGAGATGGTTTGTCTAATTTTTGAACTATTCGCGTATTTCTGCTAATGTTTCTCTTGTTTTTTACAGAAATGATTATTTATAGTGGTTTACTACTAAATAAAGGATAAGAATTGGGGAAAGCTGAGTCATTAAAGATATGGATAATAAATATTACAAGCAAATTATTATGGTATGGTATTCTAGTGTTATTTCAAGACACTTCACCTCCTTTAAGCTGAAATGAGAGATCTTATAGGTCAGTAATGGCCCCCTCAATGTTGTTAAAAGTGGTAAGAAAACACAGGGTTTATGGTTCTGTTTAAATTAGATTTACTTGAAGTTGGAGGTCTGTATATATCCAGGCCAACTCAAGATGCTCTGTTAGAAAGGAATTGATCCTTTTAAAAAGTAGGACATGCTTTCCCAAAACAGGAGATATTTAATGATACATCGTTACAAATGTTTTTCCACCTTGCAACCCCCTTCCTTTTGCTCATTCTCTCAAAATAAGTAACCATAGTACTAGTTGGATTGTTGCTATTTAGTAGCTGAAATGATATTACAAAGTTCATGGGTAGTTTAATCAGTGGAGTCTGTGCTCTTGTAGCAGAGGGATATATAAGTCCTCCACATCCTGCTGATTCATCCAGTACTAATGTTGCTACTCATACTGCTGGAATTTAGCAAAAGTACTGTATTTTTTTTATTATACTTAGTAGGAATAGAAATTGAGAATAAAATCTAGATTTTCTGTTTTTACCATCTTCCTCCAGTGGTGTTCATCCTCATCAGGTTTGCCTGTGGGCTGGCGTTAAAATAGGTCAACAGAAGGGAGAGGTCGAGGAAGGACTAGTGGAAACTGCTGTCATTGAATACGCTTGGAACCCCACCTACCATCACTCCCGACTGATGTGAAAGCTGCATTGTGTTCACTAAGTAGAATTGCCAGCTGGCAATATATGATAGGGTTTTCTTGTGGTTTTGGTTTTTCTGTCAGCCCTAGTCCTGTCCCCTCAAACAGTGGCTAGTGATTTCATTTAAAAAATGTGAGCAATATCCTTTTCAATATACAGAAGAAATTTCAGAACCTCACTCAATATATTATTTTAAAAAAAATATTGCCTGGGTAACTGTTGTATATGTATGTTTTGAAACCTAAGTGCTACATTTGTTAATGGATGATGTAATTCTCAATCTCCAAATGGTTTGGGTATCCAAAGAGATGAAGATCCTAAACAAGTATATCTGAATTGGACAATTACTGTTAGCTATTAGTTTGTTTGGTTCTTCCACTTTGTTTAATTGTTTCTAAACAGAGTAAGTCCACAGAAATATGGACATATTCCAAAATAGCTGGTATTATTAGAAAACTGAACTTTGCTCTGAGTAGTATTCTAACTTGTATATACAGCCTTACTGATTTGCTACTATTGCTAAGTGAACAAATAATGTGGCTGCAATCCTTAAATCTTATTTTAGGTCAAAGAAGAGTAAGACTTGGAAAAAAATATCAAGCTGTAGCCATGTAGAATCCATGAAATCAGTAGATGTATGTAGAATAAAATTAATATTTGGGGAGAAAGCAAGAAGTTAACAGTTCTTGATTTGTGCTGCTGTTTTTTGGGCCTTTTTTTTTCCCCTTAGCATACCTGCAGGAATAACAAAAGGCCTAAAATTAGTTCTTATTTTGTACTTTGATACACAGCTAAATGCGTACTGATGGTCAAGAACTTGTTTCTCTTCATTTGCAATAACTTCTCAAAAGTCTAATCTGAAAAAAAAATAAATTCAGCCATAAGACCTTTCAAAAAGAGAGCTTCTTCCTACACTGAATGCAAGATCCCTTCTAAGAGCTAAGTGTTCCTAATATGTCTAAGAAATCCTGGCATCATAGTTTGTCTCCTGAGTTTCTGTTCACTATGTATTTTTCAGAATATCTTTCCCAGAAGTAGAATTGTTACGTACTTTTCTAAACAATGTTTTAAAAATATATGTAGTAGTTTTTCATTTGCTGAATGCTCTTTCTTCACTAGACCTTTTTTCTTTCCAAACATAGCTTTTTCCCGTTTTACAATATTGAAGTGTGTATGTGGGATAAACAGTTCTAGCCAGCTTTTTGGCTTGCATCTTTTTATTGATGGTAGTTGTGGTGTGACTCGAAATGATGATTTGTAATAAATGCAAGAAGGCCTTCTGTGTGTGAATGTTTGGAGGAAAAGCCAGCTATTCATCAAAGTAAATGGAGTTTGTGCTCCTAAAGTGCAAGTAAGAGCATGAGGCGTAATCATATGTTTCATGTTTGTTTATTGCCTTTGGACATCTCAGAGTCTGTTTTAAATTGCAGAATGTTCAGCTGAAAAAATTCCAATTCAAAGCCAAAACTATACAGCAAAATTTAACAGTCCTTTAGCTGAAACCTATTGAAACACCATAATTCCTTGCTATTATTGATTAGGAAGAAAAAATAAAGTAGCTTTTAAAGCTTCGTTCTATAACTTAGTATTAATTTTTAAAGAAGAAAACATGGTTTAGATGCATACAGCCATTTTGTGTAGTTCTTAATAAATAAAGGTTTGTAAGTCTAAAACTACCTTTTTTTTTAATAGGTTTTTCTAAAAGAGCATTAAAATAGACATTTAAGTAGCTGATACTCACACATCTAGAATTTTGTAATGGAAACTTGTTTCTTAGTTAGCCCCTTTGCTGCTGCATTCTTTATTATACTTATGCCAATTTGATTTTAATATTGTCATTTGTCTTCCAAGGACACAATAATGGCATTCCAGCCAAATGAAAATCTGTGCTGTTGTCTCGATGTCTGCTGAATGAAATGAAGCTCTGAGTTCATTTTCAATACTGTATTAGTCAGGCTTCATTCAGATAGTACCTATGAAATGAGTGTGCATTTTTTTTTTGTCCTTTTTATTTTACCAACTAGTTGGATGGTAGGGGCCTTCACTTTTAAGTTTTATTATATGGAGCTCGATGTTTTTCTCTACGTTTTATGTAGTAGAAATGCTTTTAAAAGTGTGTATAGTTCCAGGAGAGAGGCTGAAGTTATTAGCACATAGAATCCTTCAATACCAAGATGTATGTTTGAGGCTTAACAGTTGCAATACCAGAGTGTCTACTGAGAATGTTTTAAAAGATCTTTCATAACTGAGAAAATAGAAACTAAAATTAAGCAGGGATAGAGAACAGATTTAATTACACTTGAGTTGAGTGATCTCATCAGAATAGCAGCTAAACCTGAGACATCTTGTAGTACAAGGAGTGAGTATCTTCATCTGCATAAGATTGGATTAGATAGCCAGCTTATGGAATTTTATAGTTAAGTCAGATCTTCCAGATAACAGAACTTCGTGGTACACCACTTAGTACAGTTTATTCTATTGCCTTCAAAGCATTTAATAGATACACAACAGCTAGTACCTATGTAATAGTTATTCTTGACTTGTTCATAATCGTATTTTTTCTACATTTCAGTTTTACAGGTACCAGTACACTGGGAAAGAGAAGTATGAGTCCTATTCAGGAAGAAACTGGTTCTGATGATACAGAAGAGGGAGAAGGCCAAGATCCAGAATATGATCAGACAGACTCCTCGTGTGTAGAGTCCCTTCCAGATGGTAAGAGGCGAGCCAAAAAGTTCAAAAAGATTAAGACAGAACATGTTCCAGCAGGTAAGTGTGATGTTTGTGTGGATGGGTTTTCTGTTCTCTTTGGAACTACCCTAGGCCTGAACAGAACTGAAGCTGTTTTCTTGAATGCTTTAACTTTTCTGGACATATCTGTTTATGATGCAAAAAGCCACTCTTGTAAGTCATTTTGCAATAAATTATTTAAAGAGAGGATTGCATCATAAAAAAAAAAATTGTAAAACCGAGAAAAACGTAAAAACGCAAAACACCAAAAAAAATCCCTCACAAACTGACAAAACATCACCTGAGAACAACCAAAGGAGGTGAGATATAGTTGATATCTTACTTGCTTACTTTCTTCCTTAAAATAAGGCTCTGAATATTTTTAGCTGTTGTTAATATCTTTTTTTAATATGAATTAGTCATTAGGATTACCCAATATGTTTTGCATTTCATACACAAAATTGAAGGAATTCTGGAAGTAGGATTCTCGAGTAGATTTCCGTGTTCGTTCAATACTGTATTATGAAATGTAAAGCTAACTTTGTGTGGACGTTTTCCCTTAAGCTTGCTTGGTTGGAGTCCTGGCATAATTGAACGCACGTAGCTTGACCTGCCAGATATGTCTCATTAGACAACCTCTCTTGCTTGTAAATGAGTCCAGTTTTAATAAACCTACCTGCTGCCCTGAGACCTGGTATATGTGCCCTTTTAATTAGCACCTTAAGACTATATGTCCTGATAATATTGCACCAACATTGCTATTCACGGTTATTTTTGAGATAAGATATTTCTGTAAGTTGAGAAAACAGTGGGATTTCTCGATCTGGTCAGAATATTACTTACCTCTACAATTAAGCCAAGACTTCTGACAGTCTGCCTGCTGGCCCCTCGCCGCTCCTCTGGCACACCTCTTGCCACAGTGCTGCTTTAGGCTAAGTTTAGTTTCACCCTGGTAGGAATAGAATGCTGCAACTCTAGCAAAACCCTTTCCTCTCTAGAATGCTTCCTGAGAATGTGGTGGGGTTTTGAGACAACTAAGGGAAAGGAGTAAACTGCCAGACAGGTGCTGATCCTACTGCTTTTGGACTTCATGCAGGCCCTTTAGCTTTCTGGGTGCTTTGCATTTATGAATCGGTCAGTTTTTTGATAACACTTTGCAGGATGGTGAGAAAAAGTGAGAGTATTTAAAACCTCTTCCAAATATTTTGGATGGGTGGATCATAGTCACCTGTTTCATTTCTTGCAGTCAGCCATATGCTCTGAGTAAGCCTTTGCTTATTTGAAAGGCTGACTGGACCTTCATAGACTGGTTGTTGTTGAAGCTTGAGGAATCTCAGTTTCAGGAGACGTAGATTTTGAAAAGTAGAAGAAATAGTACTTTTTTATTGTAAAAGTGTTGAATTGTGGATTTGCCAAAGTGATAATTTTTTTCTTTCTTCTGTTATGTATTTTATAAATTTTCTTTTTTAAAATCTTATTTAGAACTCACAATGTAATGCTTGAAAAATCAATGGTGTTTCTAATGCAAAGTCTAAACCCAAATAATCTTCTTTCTTCTAAAACCTATTTTTGTTTATACATTAGTATATGCAATGTTCTGTGTGGTGTTTGTGAGCATAGCCTTTCTTGTTCTTCATTGTTCTTCGATTGAAGACTTTTCACCAAGGCTTGATGTGAGGGGCTTTTTGCAGACTTTAATACCTACGTATTTTTTTGCCAAAGTACTATGGGCTGTATGCCTGACTAAACACATGCAGGTGACAATCAGATTAATATTTTTCACCTGATATTTTGGCTAAGTTGTGTGAGTTATTGCAGCCAGTACCACAAAAAAAAAAGAAGTAGTAATTAAATAACCTTAGGTCACATGAATTCAAAACGCAGAGGACTTGATTTTTATTGATCTATTTTTTCTTGATTGTGTTTCAACTTTTGTTAGTAACTTTTTGCAGAAATGGATTAGACTATATTAAAAAATTAAGCCCTATCTTAATTATTGGTCATCCGGAGCACTGTCTGTATTGACATTTATTCAAATATTAATATTAATAGTTAAAACTCATTTCAGTATGTGCTCTAGCCCTTTTATCCAGAGAGTGGTATTGCATACCAAGCATGTGCTGATATGGTAGCGTAAAATCTGTCTTGGGTGATTCAAAAGCTGTGCTTGGAAATTGCTTTCTTCTTGTAGTTCAATAGAACAATTGAGCCATGCAAGCATATGCAAAATGACAAGATTGTCTACTGTAATTCCAAGTATAAAATTCATGCTCTGTATTTGGCATTGTGAAAATTTACATTATTATTATTAGTGTGATTTATCTGTATTCTGCAATTAATTTGAGCTGGAAAAATTCTTCACTGTCTTAACTGTCTTAGACGAGAATAACTGCAGGTACACTTGGGAAAATAGTTATTATTGAACTTCACCATCCCAGTTATGGCAAAACCAAAATTAGTTGGATTAAAAATACTCACTAATTGCAAAATATAACATGTACTGTTTGTTTAAGAAAGCTGACATGAAGCTTTTCTCCTTGTTTTTCAAGAGCCTTAGTTTTGCCTGTGTAACTAGTGACTTGCCAGTAAGGTATCTAGAACCTTGCTCTAGAGGAGAAAATGTCTTTATATTCTTTGAAAGAATAAAAAGATTCTTTATTTTAGTTTTTATTCCTTTCAGTGTTTGCATATTGTATATTTAATATACTCTTCTGTGACTCTGTCTTTTAGGAAGCCTCACAACTCGTTCCGCTGGGATTTTTGAAGTCCCTGAAACGTGGTAGGAAACAACTGCCTTAACGAGTGGAACTGACTGAAAGCAGTTGCAAGAACACACCTCTTGAAAGCCATACTTTATTTAAATAAAGTGGTGTTAACAAAGCAGTATGTGTCCTGCAAATCAGTTTAATTATTTTAAACTGTTTATCAAACAATCACTGTCAATTTTACTTATGCGTGTATTAACTAGTATATGACTCGTTGTTGATCATGTGAAATCCTTGCTGTTGTAAGTGATATTAGATGTAAGAAGCAAGACTAAATGTATTTTGGTCACCTACTCTGGCATGCTGGCTATGAAATGTACAAAAAGAACTGGCACTCTAATTTCATGCTAGGCTGTTTCCTGTGCTTGGGGGGAGTTACTACAAATCTCCTAGTCTTTAGCTATTTTTTCAGGCAATATCAGTATGCCGGCAGCATTCTTGAAACAGGTAGAACTGCAGTTTCACATATTGCTTTCTACCAGTTACTTTATCTGAAAATCTTTCTTTTCCATTCTCTACCCCCCACCCCCTGTGCAGCCAGTATTCATCTAAATGCCAACTTTACACATACCTTATAGTTCAAAAAAACTATAACTTAAAAGTTTCTCAAACATTAATTTCCTAGTGGGAGGTAGCTTTCCTTTGTTTTCACATCTATTGCTGTTTTCACTCTTGAGTCTTGATCTGTTTCTTCCCTCCTCCTTCCCCAGCTTATGGGGATTTGTAAAACTATTCTTTGGTACCTGTGACGAACCTGCTAACTGCACCTCTATTTGTTTAAAAAAGGATCTGCATTAGATTTCAGAAAATGTTTGATATTTAACATTTTTGTATCATGGAAATAAAGTCAAAAGATGTATTTCCATAAAATGAAAATTAAAGACATTTTCTTAGGAACTGGTTTGGTTTTATTTATTAGCTTCTGAAATGCTTTTAGTGAATGCTTCTTTTTTTCTTGATAATAATACAATTTTTTGTCAGCCTTTGATTAGCAGACCATTTTAGGTAGTAGCAGTCCGTGGTATTTGTGAAATGTAATCAAGAAAATCAAGCCTGTTGTCCGTAGATGTAAATCACTGTGTTTCCCTTGGAGGAGGGAAAAAGAGTTCTGCAAATGAGTTTAAAACTGTGCTGTGGGAGACTGGAATATTAAGAAGGCTTCATCAGATTGTATTTACGTTAGAGTGGGAATCACACAATGCAGTAACCGGTTTGAAAATATGCCAAAGGTGGTGGGGTTTCAGATGTTTGTGAGAGCTATCTTGGACTTGTATTGCAAAGAGCAAAATAATGTAAAGATGTTAAATGTGAAATGCTTTATTTCTAACCTTGGAATACTACCAGACGTAGTATAATTAAGCTGTTGGCTTTTTAATAGCAGCCATATCATCACATTCTCATGCTAAAATGTGGGAAAGAAAACAGCATTATTAGCGATGCAAGGGGAAATTAGTGACTGTGCTCTTCTGCTCTCAAGGATCCAGAGACTTTTCTCCTCTGAAATTCATGACCTTAGGAGTAAATACTTAAATCACTTTTATCTTTAGTATCTAAACCTACAAAGAAACTGCCAATTTAGGTATCGGAATATATACAACACTTTATATAATTTTTCTTCTTTCTTATGGAGATGATTCAGGGAACTTACATGGTGATCTGTCCAAATGTTGGGAGTTTTATTAACTGTGTATCTGAAAGAACTGGCATAACATGATTTGGGAAGGAGCTTAGAGTCACCATGTCAAAAGGATGCAAAAGCATTTACAGGGATTGTCAGAAGTACAGGTTAAGAGGCAAAGAATTTCTGTTCGTAGGCGGTGACCTAAGGAGGAACCGGCTCCACTGATACCGCATCAAACCTCATCAGTCTGTGGGGCTTGGAACACTTCCCTTTGTTTTAAATGAAATCATTAGTTCTAGAGGAGAAGGAATGTTGCTGCTTAAATGAGATCCACATTTGTTTCCTGATGTATGCTTAAAATACGTGCATAGAACTTAGATCTTTGTTTCTGAAAAACAAAGCTGTCATCGCTGCTCTTTGTGGCAGCAGAGACTCCTGGCTCTTGTTCTGTGGCGTTTGATGTATTATTGCTCAACTCCAGAGGTACGACTGCTTCCCTGTGGAGCTGAGGTAGCTGGTGAGTTGCTGAGAGGCGATGTTTTGGCCCTGTAAGAAGTCAGATGCATCTGTGTAATAACTTTGAATGAGGTAGGTGGGCTGAAATCCTGCCTCTTCAGAGGGATGGAAATGTGCTTGTCTGACTGATCTTCAACTTGACAATGACTGCTTGTCAATGGTGATTGATCGCTTCACTGTTTGCATCAGAAAGCAAGTTAAAACTATTTGAAGTAATAATTTTCAAATCCATCTCCAGCACTTACGGGTGAGAAGTGTTAACTTGTGTCAGAATGCACAGGACTGACAGTACGGTGTATAAGAAGTTGCTGGTAGGCAAGAAATAGGGTGAAAAAAGTAATTGTGTAGGATAGAGTAGAAAGGGAAGAGCGTGAGTGTCCCTGTAGCATGGTTTTGAATAGGAACAGGTGAGAGAATGAAGGCTAATGGAGAATGAGCTACCTCACATACAGTGAAGATTGCTGGGAGTGTAACAGCATATTCTTGGTATCAGTTTGGAGCAAAAAGCTAAAGCCTTCATATGATTTAAATGGAGAACTAAATTTAACTGTCTTCTTAGCAGATCGCAGTGGAGTAAGTCACCTTTCGATGGCTTCTTTCTCTATGTCTTAATACAATCAACAGACACTTTGTGCTTTGTTCCTGTTCTCATTTACCATTAACTTAATATTAACATCTAAAGTGGAAGATTACAAATCCCCTTGCCTCAATAGGTATGCATGAAGCTCCTTTAAAAATAATTCTTTTCCCAGCAGAATAATTATTGGCAGCCGTGTGCTTCCATGAGCACTGCAGCAGATCACAGGTCAGTGCCGGCTCAAGGCGAACTCATATGGAACGCATCTATTCATAAGTGCAATATAGAAAGCGTTCAGCCAACCTATGAAAAGTTAGATTTCCCTGCCATCGTATTCATTTCTTAAAAATGACAGTTTGTTGTATTTGTACGTGAGGAATCTGTAGCCTGCAAATTCTTGTGAACAACTTCCTGGTTTATTGCCAGAACCTGTGTGATGCGGTTGGTATCCGTGCACGGTTGAATGTGAAAATCTGGAGGCTGTGGCTGTGCAAAGCCAGACGCATCCTAATCTACCATCTCTTTACAATCCATCAAATGACTGAAAGTACAATTGTGTTAAAGCTGATTACTTCAAATTCAGTGTTTGAAGTTACCAATTCCTTATGTGAGCCTCAAAAAAACACCCTTTGCACTGTTGCTGTGGTAAGAATGGCATTTTTGTTTGATTCTAAAGACTTTGGTGAACAATTTTCTCTCAGTAATGAGTGCGTTCATACATACATACATATATATATTAAATTTTACCTTGGATATCTTTGTCTTTTTCAAAGGTGATTTTAAACTTAGAATGTTCAAGGAAGACTGAACATGTATAGTTTGTGTATATACTTGTCTTTTTTTTCTAAATGCATGTTTGTAAGTGTCTCATTTTAAAATTTTGCATTAGGGGAACTTGCTTGCCACGTTCACCATAAATAACTGATAAATATTTGCTAACAATTCCACAATAATTTAAAATTGGCTCTCCATTTTGTTTGGAAAAAGTCAACACTTAAGTCTTCTCTTTGAATTCTTTCATACACTGAATTTGATTTCAATTATTGTATTTTTAACGTGCTGTTGAGAAGCTATGAGTTATCAGTAGCAAGTTTTTACTACAGTAGTGTAGAACTGCTGAAAGTGGAAAGAATAGTTCAATTGTCTGGTACTATGATGAGCATATTGTTTTTAACTAATAATGCAGTATTACAAAGAGATGATTTACCAGACAATTTCACCTCAATGTTACGGCAGTCCCTAACACGTAGACAAATAACCCTTTCTGATAGATAGTACCAGACTAGCCCTGGATTTTAAAGTAATTGTTGTTACTAAAACATATTGAGGAATGGTTATGGTGGTACCGAATGAACTAAATTAGTCTGAGAAGAAATTAGAGAAGTGTTTGTTCTCCTAGATTTTAGGAGGTAAATGAGGTGTGTCTTGAAATGTTTAATATTCCATTCTTCTAAAACAGATCATTGTATTTTCAGTACTTTAATCAAGTATCTTTAATTAAATTCTTCAGTCTCTTAGAGGGTGGAACTCTAAGGTGTTATAAAGTGCTTTTAATGTCTTAATGATAATTTCTAATCTGTATTTGCAGTTATACATGGAGGAATGCTTGAGATTCACACCTTTGGTTTGAATTATGTCCAAGAATAGGAATATAACATCTTTTAATAATCTCGTGCATGTCTAACATGAAATTTGTGGTAAGTGCTCAGTAGGTTTGAACAGAATAACCTTTTATTCCTGTGCATCACCTTCTCACGTGTTGGCAAAGCAGTCCTGTCCTGGAGTTTTTTGTCTGCAAGCAATGGCACAAACCTCCCCTCCACAACTGACCGGACAGCCTATGCTAACTGGGGGGGTGTAGTCCAGGAGATACAGAACACCGATGTTATATTTTCGTGCTCCCATTCAAAGCCTTCAGCTTAGAAATTTATTAGTCTATAAACTACACGTATATGTGTAAACACAGACTAGTTGTTCAAAAACAAAGCCAAGTGTACAGAAGGGAACACTGCATTTACAGATCGTTAGTTGGATAATTAAAAGATGTTCCTAAAGTAAAGTAGAGATTCAGCAGCAGAAGCACTGGTTTAGCACCTTTTAGGTTTTTTAGGGAAAGAGCTAGAAGAATTTGACTAAATATAAACTGAATATGGAACTATTTTAAACTGACAGTTGTAACAAATACTTATTTACAACTACTCTGGATGTTTTTAAGCACTTCTGATGACAGCAATATTATGCTGATTGAGTATGAGTACTAGCTTATGCTAAAACCTAAATTTAATGTAGGTTATGTTAAAAGCCTTATGATAAAAGCTATACAAAATTAAGAGAAAGAATAGAATGATGCTCAATTTAATATTTCCATACAAGTATCACTCTAAGGTTAACAAGGTGGAGCTATTTTTTTTTTTCAGCCTTGCAAGGAAACTGTAAAAGAAATTCTTCCGAAATTACTGCTCCACCATTTGAAGTAAGTTAAATAAGTAACAGTGGGAAGTAGCACTTTTCTGAGGAAAGTGCGCCATTTTCCATGGCAAAAAAAAGGATGCTGTGTTATGAGAGGATTCCCAGTTGTAGTCTGACAGTTTTCAAAGACTTGATGAATGCACAAATGCAGGTCTGTGTTTTTAGAAGAGAACTTGTCTGGGTTCTTTTTGTGTTTTTGATACGTGATTGTAGGGTATCTGTTATGAGCAAGAGCTATAAGATTTTATATGCATGTTCCAGTATCTTAAAAAGCAGGCTTTCCTGCTCTGCCTTCCCTAACATGCACTCAGTTCGATGTTTTGTAGTGCAACAGAAGATTTTTCTATCAGTAGATGCTTTTCAATCTAGTGTATATGTTCTCACAGTTTAAATAAGTAATTTGGAAGGGTCTGTTTTGCTTCTGCAGGAGTTCAGGTAAGGCAGAGTTGTGATATGTTCTGAATTCCAGTTTCTTAATTTAAGATAGTTCCCTGCTTTCATTTCTGTGCACACGTCAACACTTAATGCACTCCAGATTTAACTGTAACACATTCTCATCTATTTCTATTTACAAAAATGCTTGCTTGTGTTAAACCAAACAATTTCTTGTTCCTTGAATGCTTTCCTGAATAACAAAGGCACACATCAACACAGCTGTACTGCTGCATCCAGAATGCTTTGGAAAATGTTTAATGTTTACACTACATATAGTTCTGCTTGTGTGTATATTTCCTTTATATTTAGGAATAAATTATTGGGATAAAAATGCTCTTGTGAATTGAACATAGAGTACAATTTGAAATGTAGGCATACAGTCTAAAGTAGATTTGTGAACTGTAATCAGTATTTAGATTTCCATTACTCATTTTGGCAAATATATTTCAGCTTGTTTCCCTCTGCAAGAACTGAAATTATCACCGTGGTGTTTTGAAATTGCAGTCTCTTTACCTCTCACAGGCTGTTTTATGACTCAGGCAATCTGTGTAATCTCAGTGCATTAATGGATAGAGCACTCCATTTCCACATGCAGAATATTTACATGAAATGGAACATAAAATTAATAATCTGGCATGGTGACTATTTAACGTACTGCAAAGGATTGTGGAACCAATGTGTGGCTGTTCAGCCATGCTTCTACCAATGCAAAGGAATTCCTGCAAGCCAAGGCTGGAGGCACTGGCAAACTGCTCATATAAGAGCCTGGAGAACAGTACATTGTCAAACATTATAAAAGCTAGAAAAAACTGGAAGCGGTTTTTTTCCTTAGAGGCTGAAGAGCTAAGCCAAAAACTGAAAAATCCTAAAACGTGCTAAAAGAAAATGGAAAAATATCGGTAAAGATGAGAAGTTAATTAGTTTTTAGAATTTTGATAGAACTGAAAAGGTCTGTGCAAAATAAGACCTCGTGCAGGTAGTGTTTGATTGATGCCCTTTGATAAGGAAATGACCAGTGGGGATTTAAATGTGACACTACCTTAAAGTAAGGATAAAGGTGTTTTCATGTTTTATGGTATAACATGCAACTAGTATTAATACTGCCTGTAGGTGCTGAGTATTCAGCTGGACTGCAGGATATAGATGTCCTACACTGGAGCAAAATCATACCTTCTGTTTAGGAGACTTGTTAGGGGCAATGAATACATAATCACTCATATAAAGTCTAGGAAGATCTATAGTTGCTACTTATTTCCAATAGGTTTTCTGTGAAATGCCAGTAGTGTGGTATTTATAACACAAATATTTGCAAATTATTTACATATTCTTAATGCTATCAAAAAGCATGCAAACATTTATTCACATAGACATTAGAAGCTGAAAGAACCAAATGGTTTGTATTATACAAATTCCTTTCCTTGCTTCTTTGTACATTCTTAATAAAACGCTGGGCACCTCACGAAGTCATTTAATTTCAGTTTGTAAAAGTGAGCAATATTTTCTTATCAAGCATTCCTGCTATGTTTACTGCCTGTATGTTTCTCAGAGACAGCTGGAAGATTCTATATATACTCTTCAATTTTCTGCTGATTTTTTTTAGTTTAAACATAATTACTGAGAGTTTTAACAGATTTTGGAGAGAGGCATTGCTACAACACGACATGTTTGTCTTAGCAGTCATCTTTGAACAGAATATTCAATTTCTGTTCCATCCTGGATTTATTTTATTTTGTTGAGAGTTTTTTGAGGGGTTTGATTTTATTGCAAGGCATATTCTATAAACAAAATACAAAACTGTGTTGTCCAGCTCTAAGTGTAGGTATTTGATAACTGCAATCAAATGGGTAGATGATATGAACGAGAAGAGCAAGGCCAAGCATTGTGGGAAACAGAGCAGAGTAAATGATCTTTTTGGCCTGTAAACTTGACTGAAGTTATATTGCTAGCAGCCCAACTGTAGAAACTTAGGGTAAAAAATAGCAGGAAGCTCACACTCCTCTGGATTTCTGAGTAACTGAAGTGCTGGCTAACTCATGTTCAGGAAATTGGGTTTTGTCTTTTTCTTTTACTGCTAAATTGTATTTGCATTTCAGTCGATTTAGAGTTGTGTCTGAGAAAATGGTCAGGTGAGTTTCAAGCTTTATCTAAGAAGTGAATTGCTTTCCAAATTTAAGATAGTCCAACCTAGAAAATCAAAATGTAAAAATGTTTCCTGTGGTGAGATGCAAATACAGGCAAATTTGCAGGACTCGCGCATTAACTTTTACATTTTTTTCCATTGCTGCTCTTGCTCTGTGTATTCTGAGCCCACCAGACATAGGTGTTTCCTCTGTTAGTTAGAAGAGCCTTACTAAGACTTGCCAACATTCAAAATAAATTAAAAAAGAAATAATCATCACACTGTTTTCAAAGCTGTAGTGCGAGCAGCACAGTTATCGTTGTAGATAACAAACTGGCTGAGTGCTGCTGTGCTCCAGACCTTTTCCTGTGTAATAGAAGTCAGAGTGAATGATCTCTACGAGAAAATCTGAACTATGCCACTGATCCCTCTGGGTGGGTGGATCCATTTGAGCATGCTCTGGCTGGCTTTTAGGTAACTGAAATTAGCACTGGAAACTGGAATGGAAAAAATGGCTAATATAAATAAGTTAAAGCATCCATAATCATAGATACACAGTATCTGCTTAATAATAAAACCAAACCAGGAACTTAACAACCCTTATAAAATTCTAAATATCCAAACAGAAGAATAACTGGAGAATTTACATAGCTGAGTTGATAATCTTGAGTGCTTTACTGCTATTTCATTAGAAGATGGTAACAGCTTAGTGAGTAAATAGTATCATTCAAAAGCACAGTCTCCCACTCCTCCTTCATTTCCTGAAGTTTGAGCCCTGTTTAAATCACTGTTTGGCACTTAACCATATTCAGACAAGCAGGTTCATGCACTTCTCTGGGATCCAGCTCACTCTCGCGTCTGCAACTCTTGCCCCTTTCGTGCTCTGAAAGAGTTTCTTTTTTTTAGCACTGAGTTGACTGGGAGCTGCAATTGGAAGCTTCAGAGTCTGAGCGGCTCACAGGTTCCCTTGTCCAGCGCCCAGCTCCCACGCTGTGTGTGCTGTTGAATATTGTATTCCACAGGATCCTATGCCCAGAAGCTGAAAAGCTGCTAGGAATCATTTATCTGAAACTGTAGTAGTTTTTCACAGACTGATTTGTCTGTATTCCATGCTGGGATATTTATCTAAATTTTAACACTGAAATGCACGTTTGGCAGGAATCTGTAAACATTTCAATCTGTTTTAATATGCACTTACATCAGATTTTGCAGCAAATATGAATAATGACTTTTTCTTTCCCTTTAGTTCATTTGTATTTCCACTGCTCTGTGGAGGATTATACAGCAGCAAACACCTTGTCCTGAACAGGTCACAAATGTATCTTCAAAATAAGAGTAAGATACAATTTGAGGGATTCTCTACTTGTCCTTACAGCACTTTTAAGTCTTGCAGCACAATCTCATTCTCAGAAGATAAATATCTTTGATTATTGAAACTATAAGTAAATAGCTACGGTTGGAAGACTTTAGTAAAATAAGTATCTTCTGAGAATAATTACAGCTTGTAGGTAATATTAAAAGCTAAATTGTATCATCAGTATAGATACTGGTAGCTTTAAACACAGGGCTGTTTTTTTTTAATAGCGGTGGTAAAATGTTTTGAGGATTTATTTTGTGTTCAAAAAAGTCAGTCTGATCTCAGAGATTGAAGATTATTTTTTCCAGGGTACCTCTATTGAGCTCTGAATTGGATAAAACCTCCCTCCTGAAAAGCTGTCATGTTAATGCTCTGCTGCTGTAGCAAAGGTCATTTAAGTTAAGGTAATATTTCATTAGTTTGGACTTAATTTTTGTGAATTTCAAATAGAGTTCTGACAGATAAAATCCTTCTGATTTTAACTTATTCTTTATGTGACTGGACTGTATCTCCAGACACTGATTTATGTAGGGTTGGACAGTGCATAGACTGAAGCTCAACTACTCAAACCTACATAGGTTTAAAGTGTTTTGTAAATGTGAATTTAATTTTGTATTTAGCTGAAGTTTCTGGTTGAATTTCTCTCTGTGAAGATTTGCAGCATTATGAAGGGAAACAGTATATCCTATTTTTGTTAGCTCTATATGGAATAATTGCTCTGGCAATTTTACTGGCACTTCTCTTCTTTCAGTTTCCCATAAAACCGTATCACAGAGAACTTTACTTTTTCCTAACAAAATCAAGCCCTGAATTGTAAGGTTTAGACAGATCCCAAGCAACGGTCTGACTCCAGCACTTAATCTGGTTGATATTGTAGAGCTGTTTCACTGCTACAAAGCCAGAAGAGGATGCTCTGCTTAACATTTATGTTTCATTAGTGTAGCATAAGTGTATTCTATTGTTTCATTTTGTTCTGGTTTTCTTCCCTTTAATAGCCACCTAAAAGCATCAGCCAGTGAAATGCTAAGCATGAGGATGAATGACACATTGTAAGGAAAGAGGCTCTTCGCCAAATTCCACACATTTACACTGCCAACATTTATCCACAATGTTGGCAAAGTGGACTAACACTTCTGAGCTGCTCTGTTATTTATGAGACAGATAGGGTGGGGTTTTTTTTATCCTGGTAGGACAGCACTGAATAATCTGACTTTTGTCACTGCTGTCTTAGCCACCAGTTTTTAGTGTGACATTGGGCAACTCACTTTAACCCATCTGTATCTATAGTTTCTCTATAGACACAGGTAACAGTTATGTATCTGATATCAGTACTCTGAAACTGAATTCAGCTAAGATACAGGAGTAGATAGTGTTTTTATGTGAGGCACTGTAACATATGGAAAGAATCATTACTTATATAAATTTAAAGAGTATTTACTTAGGATGTTGTGAACTTTTCCATAAAAGCAAAACACAGGGATTTAACTGGTTTTCCATCTATTGATAAGTGCATGAGAGAATAAGGTATGACAGTTTTCTTCAGTTTCATCTGACAGATATGGCCATACACACGTATCCTGCCTCATTTGTCTCTCTCAACTCATTCCGGGATTGATCTTCACTGTGAAATACTGTGTTTTACTGACCCTCTGTCTCCCCAGTGCTAGAACAGAACTGTGTTATTATGTCTTCTGATTAAATGTATAAGGATGGCGTTATGCTATGGAGTCTTAGTTTATGGAATGACTCCATCCCCTCCTTCCCCTTTCCCTTGTCCTGAAAAGACCTACCATGCAGCTTTCCCTGGTGTTGTAAACTCGCGACAGAGAGCACCAAGTTAGAAACGTGTGTTCATTCAGTGAGAGTGGTAGTTTGAACAATGTGTACTATGGCCTTGTGCATGTGGCAGTTAATTACCATATAAGAGATTTCATACAGAAGTTCTTTCTGGGAAGTTGCCTTAGGCAAAAAAGACAAAATCTTACTTTTTAAAACGTCTTCCCTCCAGTAAGCAATGAAATCCCTCCAGTAAGCAATGAAAGCTTGTCTGAGTTCAAGCAGATAAACACTCAGTGTCACCATAACCTTTGTGGCTGCACTTGCATTCTACACAGGAATAATCCAGCTGGGAGGAGATGGGGAAATGAAGTAAAAGAATAATTACAATAGTTATTATTCAAAATCATATTTCTGTTCTCATCCTGGTATTTGTAGGAAAAGCATTACTTTTTTTAATTCCTTGAATAAATATGCAAAAATACTTCCCAGTGACTTTTAGTATCTGCTACAGTGCCCTTGAAATATTTTCCTGATATAGTTTCAATTCATGTGAGCACAAAGAGAAAGCTTTAGCTTGTTTCACGTGGTCAGTGTTGTTAGACGTTCATTTCTTTCAGTTCTTATGTAGTGCTTTCAGTCTTCCATAGCGGGTAGACCACAACTCTAAGGTCCAGTCCAATTGCTGGTGTTGCTCTAATTACAGTAAAAATAGAGGTAGGTTGAATTTGGTGGGTTGTTGTTGGTTTGGGGTTTTTTTTTGAGGGGTTGTGTGTGTGTGTGTGTTGTTGCTTTGGAGTTTTTTCTTTTCTATTTCCTTGAACTCTCCTGAGTAGAAGTATCTCCTTGCAGCAATCTAATTTGCTCTCTTTTTTTGGTTTTTTTTTTGAGTTTGTGTGGAACGGAGAGCACACCAAGCAGAAACAATGCTTCAATTTATTTTTTTTTTTTATTTCAACTTCTCTTTAGGCTCTCTTTGCATACTTATAGGGGTTTTTTTGAATGAAAATTTCGATATTAATTTTACTTTCAAAATTATTTTTTTTAAAGTTTCAGCAAAGTCTTTGTTCTATTTTATTCCAATACTCCCTTGTGCTTTTGATTGAGCTTATTAGGACTTAAGTAAAAAGTAAAGATTTTATTTTTTAAAGGTCATGTCCATTCCGCCGATTAAGAATATTATTGGTGATCCAAATATCTTCGGGAGGACGCGTATACAGGTGGCTTGGAGATGTCTGAGGTTTAGAAAACATACAATATAGAAACACATACAATACATTATTTCTGCAGAGAGAGTTCTTTGAATCTAAAGAAAAAGTCTTTGGGGCTCAGAAAGAAAGGCAGCAAACTCTAAGAAATATTTTTAATTTGCTCAGGATATAATTCCTCATGTATTCTATGCATTGCCTGCAAAGTGCAGTAGTCAACTCTATAATAGAAGCACCCCAGGCAAGTCATTACTTGAACTTAATTTGGTCCAAAATAATTAATTTAGCTAAACTGAACACACAAGTTGCACTTTTTAAATTTACATTGTAAACTTTTAAAATATTCTGCTGTGATAAATGTTGGATATGTACAGTGACAGGGATTTTTGTGCAGACTAACTTTAGCATTGGGGGACGGCATGGGGTGGAAGACAAAACAAGTGTGACTGAGCAAGACTAATAGAATTTCAGAGTTGAAACACCAGCGAACATGCTTGCTTCAACTCCAGGTTATTTCTCCTTAAATATACAAAGAGGCGATTTGTTAGTATAAAGTAAAAAGACATAGAAATACCTGTTTTCAAACTAAGCATTCGTTAGGTTTTTAGTGTAGATGCCATAACTGGGATCAAGACTCCTTCCGAGATCAGAGAATGAAAAGCTGCTACAAATTATATTGGAGGGACGGTATATCTTCTGTAAGGGAATTACTCCATCTTAGGTGAGCCATTAAAAGGGATCAGACCGACCTTTCACCTGTGCAAACACTAAATTTTATAGATGGACATGCACAACAGTGTTGTGATTGATAATTCACTACTGTGAATTCAGAATGTTATAGGTTAAGGGCCTTCTGATAAAGATATCCATCAACATATGAGTGTAGTTAATATATCAGAGTGACTTAGCAAGTTTTCCTTTTGATTCAAGGTAGCAGACAGTAAAAGTGTAGTACAAAGCAAATTTCCCTTGACAATCAGATTCTTAACAATTATTAAAACATCAAAATATGTAGTCAATAAACAGGAATTAAGAAAATATCATCCTCATTTGCAGAAGAGCTAAATAATGTATAAAGTTACTTTTTATTTCAGGATGACCTAGTTGGGACAGTAAACCCAGGGTTTCCAAGGCTTCATTGGTTTGAACTTCCTGAAATTTTTTACTACAAACACGCGCTGTGTTTAATATTTCTTTCCCCAAAGCACACTTTAATTTCTTTTGACTTTCATTTAAAAATTCTAAAGTGCCTCTTTGTGGACTTTGTATAGACTAAGTAAATAATTTCTTTTTATTAAATGTATTACATGTATTACATTTAATAAATGTATTTTAATAAAAAGACAAAATTAATATGCAACACACCCAAATCAAATGTAATTAAGGTTGAGCTTAATTTTACTTTTGCACAGGCCTATGTAAACCAACAGATCTTCAAAATGACTGAGAAAATAAATAGCAGTATTTAATGAGATATTTGGAAATCAAATCAACTTCAGACAACAAGCTAAGAGTTCGAGCCTTGTTGCACACTGGTGCAGTTTACGTGGCTTGAATGGATTTGATTATTGACATTTCTTCGAAGGCTCAAAGAGGCTGAGAGAAAGCTTTTTGCAAGGCTCTCCACAAGGGAGAAGTCGCCAGTGTGTTTCTCCCTAGAATTTTAGGATATCAGTTTTACCTCCTGGGGAAATTTTCTGTTTCAAATGTTGCAACTTTGCTATTGTTACACTTGCCAATTCTATGTCACATTTGCAGCATTAAATTTTCTAACTTAACGTGCATTAACTTGAACCATTTTGCACGTATACAAGTAGAAATTATTAAATAGGGTTTCAGTTAAACAATTTTCCCTGATGAGCTTAAGCAAAAGTTTTTTTTAGTAAACCAAGCTATTATGATGCCATCTGTTTGCAAATGCTCTAGGACTTTGAATTTGTGTCTACATTGCCTGTTATTGAATTGTTGACTCTTATATTCCTAATTATGTGAAACCCACAAGCAGGGATATATAAATCTTGGGATTTATATACTCACTATAATAAATTTTTGTGATTATTTGTTTGCTGCTATAAATTGGCAAAACAAGAATTGAGTGGTCTTGTGCTGGCAGTTCCCTAAAGAACTATATTGTATGCAGTCTCCATTACTTTACTTTCCTTAACCCATAATTAATTTCTATTCATAAGTGGAGAAATAATGTCATACACACAGCAAACTTTTAAAAAACCTCATGTTTTCTTACCTTTTTGCTTAGCAGTTTCCCATTTGGTACTTTATTTTGGATGGTATATAAAGCCAAATAAGCAGGTGGAAATTGGGTCATAGGAATCTTTCTGGTGCCAAAAACCAACTTAATGGAAAGTGTTGAGCATAGCTGTATTTTCTAAGGAGCTTTTCTGTTCTCATCTAATTCTGGCATAATATTCTGTATTATGTATGTTTGAAACAATTGTAAATTAATGCCTGATCCATGTGACTCTCATCAGCTCCTGTCAACAGCAAACAGGTTTCGTACAGATAAATGTCCACTGGATAGGAAATATTTTATTTGAAATGTTACAGCCTTACTTTTACATTTTTATGATCTTTAAATTTCAATATTCTTAATGTAGACAAGAACTGAAGCTGTAAAGCTCCAGTTCACTGAAGGCTGTTTATTAGGTTAATGCTTGCTTTGAATATTAATAAATAAAACTAGATTTTTAAATAGGACTGACAGCTGAATGGGTAGATTTTATTTATATATATATGTACATATGGGGTTTTTATTTATATTTTTTTGTTTTCTTTACTACCTGCCTGTCTTTCTGCTATCTTGAAAGCTGTCATTAACTATAGCTAATAAAATCTTAGGGTTCTCATTTGGGAAACAGTGAATAGCTGTTGTTCTGCACTGGTCAGAGCGGTCATTATCTCTATGAATTAGGCTCTACCTAAACACCGTATGTTGGCAAGGAGCAGGGAAACCCCGGCTCAGCGGCAGGAGGGGCACGAGCCTTCCCGCAGCAGTCCAGGGAAGGATGGCTGAGTTAAACCTCGTACCAGTGGAAAAGACAGTGGTTTGCCCAGCAGTGGTGTCTCACCTGCAGAGCGCAGCACTGGCTGCCTGAGCGCAGATAGGTCTGTTAGATGGAATTATTGAGGTGTGGGCAGTGGGACTGAAGAAAGTGAAACGTGCTTGTGTTTGTATTACTACCATTACACTTATTTTTGCCAGGGCACATTTTAAAAGACATTCCCCCAGATGGGAAAACTGTTAACATGTGAGCCCAGTTCAGCCTTGCATCTACCGAGCATTTCTATTTCTGATAATTAAATAGTATTTTGAAATAATAACGGTGTACCTCACTGTTAAGTTTAGACAAGTGATAATTTACAATTATATCAACAGATTAGAAAGATACTGATCTAAGAAATTTAATTCCTGCAAATAAACCTTAGGTTATATAACTTTGTTAAACCAAGTAGTTTGTCACTGTAATTTGTCTAAATTGTTTTGGGACAGAGATTAATTTGTTTCTTTCGCAGAAACATTTACCTAGAATAAATGTGTGTCATACAGCATTTTGTTTAGTTACTGGGCTACTTAACGTAATTATATCTTGATAGGATTCCATTGCTAAGAAGGATCAACACTTTAATCTTACCCTCTTTTTGTAATGCATTGTCTAAAATTTAATAAGGACACACTATTACAGCTAAAAGGTGACATGCAGCGCATATGGCAGCGTGCACTATATAATCGTATGAAATAAATTTGTTATATCAAATCCATTCAATTGATTTTTCTTAATCATAATTTTTATTGTAACATAGAGTATTTTTTTTAACTCACTGAAAGAGAAGTTTTGCAAATAAAATCTGTTAATGTTCACAGGAAAATTATAGGTGATAGAAATTCTGCAAGTTAAATCCTTAATTGTGTAAAAGATGAGACTGTGGTAGATTGACTCCCAGCGTTCATTTTCATCATTAGTACAAGTGGAGTATGATGCTGGGATTTGACAGAGCATCTCCTGTCCTACACTGAAATAAGTACATCCATTTATACAGTTGGAATCAAAACCAATTCTACATCTGCAAGTAAAAAAGTGAAATGTTGTAGAGGAAATATTTCTGGAGATGTATTTTATAAACCAAGAATTTGCAAGCAGTTGTCTTTTTTTTTCCATATAGTTTAAAAAATGGTTTGCTTTTAAAACTTCAGAGTAGTTTTGTGTGAAGACATGCAGATCATTTAACATGAATTTGATGACAGTCCTCAAAATGCCTTTCAAAAGAAAAGACAAAGATTTCATAATCTCTGTATTAGAATTTACAGTAATGCAAATTCATTATATATGTTAATACTTCCTTCATAGTTTGCTCTCAAATTTTGCAAAATGTTGAATTTTCTAGGTACTGTGATGATTTGCAATACTTCACATTTTTTCCAAGTAATAAGCCCAAGGGACGATAGAATGCTCTGGAATGACTTAACACCAAACTTTTCAGACTTAGCGACATAAAGGGTTTCTCTTGTTTGCCAGGGTTTGTCTGAGAGGTAGGAGGGAGTTAAATCCCTACCTGGGATTTTAGCATGTGAGTCACACTGAGTGCCTCTAATAACAAATGCTTTGCCTGGGTGTCCCAGGTGGAAAATATTGCCCACTTACATCTCACTGAAGAACAGTTCTATAGTTCTCTCCTGACCTTATTTTTTATTAATGTTTTATTGTTTCCTGTGTGGGTAAAAAAACCCCAACATCCACACAACTTCTTTTATGGTCATGATTCACCACTGTGGAAATCAAGCAAAGCTTGGAAGAATATTGTGTGACAGCTTGCCAGTGCTTTGAAGTGCACGGCAGTAAAAGTTATTTGGACATGGTTTAACTTGAATGTTGTGCTAATGTGTGATTTCCAAAGTTTCTGCTTGTGGTTCTCCACCCAGAAAATAAGAAGACAATAACAATGCACCCTCATACTTTTGTCCTAAGGACACATTAGAAATACAGAATAATGAAGAGAAGCTGAAAATATTAAAAATGTGAATTATTATCTTGAAAAGTTAAGAGTTACGATTCTTATAAGTAAATAAGTCAAGGACAGAATTAATTATCTATAATGTTAAGAAAACAGCTCTGAATGTTGTCCTTATCTTGGTTTTAGTATATCTACAAATGGCTTGAAATTGCAGTTTAGTGGCTTGGGTGTGACTTTGCAATATATTGAAGAATATGCATTTTTATTAGGAACAATTTTTTATCTCAGGCCGGAAATCTTCCTTTGGTATTTGTCCAAGAATATGGGAAGACTATCAAGATAAACAACAGCTCAAAATGTGTTAGAATTATTTAATGAAGAGCATTCAGGTAGTGAAGAGCCATTTTAAGCATGACTGCATGGAGTGTTCTCTAAAATCATCTTAAATATGTTAACTCTTATTGAAAGTGAAAATTGCGCAATTGACCCGTAAATTCCAATTAACACAACAGTGAGAAGAAACACAGGCACACGTCACAGGCTTGATACTGTCTCACTGGCTCGAGATTACTGGATCGCTCTGTTTCAGTTCTAGCTCTCTGTCTATGCACCTTTAAGCTTGCTTTTGTTAGAGCTGGAGGGAGGTTTCTCTCCGGTTTACTTTCCAGACAGGATTGTTTCTCGTCTTTTCCTTGGTAAATGTGAGACTTCACTGGTTACTTGCCCGTGCTACCCTCTCCCAAGGGTGAGTATGGACAGCTGTGTCCCTAGGTTCTATAAAAGATTTACCACATCTTTTCCCTTAGCCCCCCTTTTACTTGCTCAAGGTTTACAGTTCACCTCTTAGAAACACACAATAGCTGAAGTAGATGAGCACAGATGTAAAAATTCTGTAAAATCAACTATTCTTTATATTAGCTGGCACAAAATATCACACAGATGTGAAAACACTAAATATATTGTGTATATATATTCCCTTTCTCAGTTTTCAGTGTTGTTTTGGGCACAGTCTGTGTGCTCCGTGTCACCCATTTCTGTACATGACTTTCCTAAACTATGTTGCATGCCTGTGTCGGAATTCTGAAGCCAGTTCCCTTCCTGCTTGGCTGGCCCACGGTTAGCAAAGCGCGCCTCACTGTTCCTTCTCCACGCACAAGTTTTCTGTCTATCTGTGACTCATCGTTTCCCAAATGCTTTAGCTGTTGAGGTCCAGTCATTGTTTGATCTTCCTTTCAGCTTTCTTGGGAAATTCCCTAGCTCCAGACCCTGGCTTGCAGGAGAAGTTTGGGTGAATTGATTGCTGTCTGGCTCAAGCCTGCCATTGTCCTTCTTTGTTTTCACTCTTGACTGGGAGCTGCCAGGGTGGGCTGGTTTTGCACAGTCCCCGTGTCTGAGAGACACATGACTCAGCCCTGACAGCATATGGTTGATTTCACAGCCTCTGAGGTATTTAATGATACAGCAATTTCATAACCGCAACCAGGATTAATACTTTGTTCAGGGATAGATTTCTCACACTGTGGCATATGCTGTTTCAAACATAGATTCTTAACAGTTGTGTTTTACCTACAAGCTGCGCTGGTGGCATTCTGCGTTCCACACAATCCCTATTCACCTGACTGCTGCTTATGTGCAGAGTATGTAAACTGGTGTTAGAGTGGAATAAAATACAAAAAGTGACAATTGACACAAGATATAACTTATAAGTGAAAGGGTTAGTTACAAAGCCAGGGACTGCTTTATATAAATCTTACAAAAATATAGCCAGTGCTTCTCTGAGCAGAATCTCACGTCGATCATGAATCAGGAACATGAGAAAAAAAAGATGTAACAGAAGCCTATTCCATATCTTTGCAGGTTTTTTTTAACAGGTCAGTGTTTACTCATAAGATAAACTGACAAGAAGGTTTTGAACGTGTCTTGAGTTTTTCCATAACAAACTTGGAGAGTATATCTAAACTAACGTAGATGTTATTTATTGGACAGCAAACATTTAAAATAATCAGCATTTTGTTTTATGAGAATATACATAGGTCTCAGAAGGCAAAGCACACGTGCAAGTTGTGCCTGACCAACCTCACTGGCTCTGTGGAAGGCAAGGTAAGTGATTGGTTCTGTCATAACCAGCACATGTGAAGCTGCATCCAAGTACTGTGTCTGGTTTGAGGCTCCCCAGAGATCCCGAAAAGCTGGAGAGGGACCAGCAGTGGAGTACCTAGGTGACGTGGGGAGTGGAACGAGGCAGGCAAGGAGGCACTGAGGGTGTTTTCCTCCCCAGAAAAGGCAGGGGTGGTTGGAATCTAAACTTACCTAGACGTGTTCCAGAGGAACCTGCTCTAATTTCAGCATTAGTCGTGCTTTGAGCGGGAGATTGCATTAGATTTGCAGTAGTCACTTTCAAACTTTCTATAATTCTGAATTATTCTTCGGTAGACGGTTGTTTGTTTGTTTGTTTTAAAATGATCATTAAGCACATCATAAAGGTATTGAGGAGAGTCAAGCCTAGTCTATCACGGTTTATTTCTTGATGCATTAAGAATAATGTGGCCAGAGACGAGAGAATACCTTTATGTCAGCACCAAAGTCATTGTATTGACTTAGGTTCATCGCCCACTATTAGGTATTTCCAGACTGATATACATATGAACCTATCAGCTAAAATTCAGTGTTATTTTCAAATATCAAATGACTGGGTTTCAAAAAGTGAAGAATGCTAATTAACGTACACAAGAATTTAGAGGAAAAAATTACTAAAAGGCACTTTTCAGTGTTCTAATTTTACATCGGTGAACTTTTTTATATCTACTTGTAATCTAATAACATTAAATATATCTTGCCTATTTCAGAATGAAAGAAATTTAAACTTCACATTGTGCAGGATTAATGTTTTGGCATTTGGTCCAAGCATTTAAATATTCTAAGTATTCCTAGAAGTTATGTTGCTGTATCCAATATCCAGATATGATAGCCTGGACTTAGCCTGGCTCATTCCAGATACCATTGCAATCCCTAGGAAAAAGAATCCAGCAAAACTTACAAAATAAACTTTGACCCATTCTTTGTTTGTAGAATTATTTACATAAATAATACATTAACTACCAAAAAGGAGAGACCATAGAAGAGAGACCTTTTGTGTTCCAGTGTAAATATGGTAAACACTTTTCTTCTTTGTTTAAATTAAGCTCGGGGCCAGGGTTCTGTATTGTCCTCATTAAAAAACAAAGGTCTGGCAACTTTTTTCTTCGAAATATTGGAATGACCCAAAGGCTTGGAATTGAGATTTGATGTTGGCAGGGAAGTGGTCTGTCTGTTAAGCATGTGCTTTTTATTTCTGTGAAAAATCTACATATTTAACCAAGTTTTTGCCCTTTTTGGCATAACTCCTAGTATGAGCTCTGCTTGCTAGGTTTTAACAGCAAAATCTTTGATAATTCTGTCCCCTAATTATTCCCATATCATCTCTCTGCATGCAGCGCATGCATACCAGCTCCACAGAGCTTTTGGGTGTGCTCTGTCCCCTTGGAGGTCTTTATGTGACTAAGCTGCAGGTGCCCTTTAGTGCAGACCCAGTGGCCTAATGAATTTGGTCATCTTTAACTGCTGTTGAAGGTGATTCAGCCGAACCCAGCTGGCTCAGGAGCTCCGTTTCATTCACTGGCACTTGAGGACAGTAACAAATTAGTAAAAGCAGTAACATCTTAAAGCTATGACAGCTGTTTCTGAAGTGTTTGCCCACAGCTGTAGAGCCCCAGTAGATGAATTTCTTGGCAAGCTGGTTAAAAAGCTTGCTGTGTCTGTCTGTCTGCAGCTCAGCTGGCAGTGCCTGTCCCACAACTGGGCTGCAGAACCGAAGGAATGTTGGCTTTGCGGTCATTGCAGTTCACAGCTCTGTATGTTAAAATTTAACAAGTAGCAGCTTAATTTCACATGCTCAGGTAGTTTACCCCCCAGTTATTGTCCTGAGGAACTAGCTTAAGTGACAGACCTAAGCTATAGATGTGGCCAGCATCAAAAATACGGTGTGTAATAGGTCAGCCTTATTTGATGTTACCAACACGTAACAAAGCCTTTGCAGTTAAGCTTTTCACCTGCTGTTAAGAGAGTTATGAGACATGACAGTGAAATCTGATTATGATGGTTTAAGCATATGAAAGACAGAACATTTAGGGGATGATTATTCTGTATTATAAATGCACACACTATTAGATAATACAAATAAAACAGCAGCAAATAACAGAGGTAAACAAAGTTTCAGAAAGCAGAGGTCCCAACAGAGGGGCATTGTTTTGTACATGTGATTTGGGGATATGGAAAAAGAATTCAAATTGAAACTTCTGAAGCTTAGTCATGAATTTGTCAAGTGTTTTGTTTGTTTAATTCAGATGTTTTAATTTTAACTTATTCAAATTTAAAAGCTAGTTCAGAGGCCTTGCAAAAGTATATAATTTCATCAGTAATCAAATGTATAGAAGAATATATCTTTGGTGTCAAAATGGATTAAAATTCATACTGGATATATTTTAGTTGCATAGAGTTTCCAGAAAGGGAGAAACATCAAATAGTTGGGTGAGTACCTGTGAGTTTTAATTTATTTTTAAAATAGGAATATAATTTTAAGGTTAAAAATGAACCTTTGAACAGCTGTGGTATGTGAAGGGCTTGAGTGGAAAAAGGACAAATAAGCCAACAGCAACTGAATATTTGTGAGGATTTTCAGTATTTTATATATGTGTGTGTGTGTGTATATATATATACATAGATATACATAGATATATACATATATAAAACACCTGCTATGTCTAACCCAATGCTACAAAGTACATTGGAGATACCTGGGACAGATTCATAGAGTTACCTTGGCTATTTTTTCCAGTGGAACACTTTCCAACAGTATTGTAGTCTATAACCATGCAAATTGTTTTAAGTCACCTATATATGAGGTGTATATGTTTCCTCTTGAAAAATAGCCATCCCATATAAATGGAGTGCATGCTTTGGAAAGGACCCATCTCTTGAGTACTTCAGAACTGCTACTACCTGATTCTGTGGCACCTTGCTGGTTGTTTTTCTGATTGTATCCACCATGAAGTAGCAGAATGTGTACACAAAAGCTATTTAAATTCAATATATTCTCAAGGGACAAAATACTGTTATAAATTCTCACTAGTAGAGAAAATACGCTACACTAGAAGCACAGTGCTTTTCCTCAAGATTCTCAGGAAATACCTTGCAGGTTTTAGCACCAAGAAGCCAAAAATCAGATTATACAAATTTGTTTTACCGAGACAGTCATGAGATATCTCCATATCAGGTTCAGGTTTGCTATCCCACATTGCTGTTCCAAACTCCACATTGCTAAATGCCATTTTAGCAATCCAAAATGCCATTCTAGCAACCTGGAATTTGTCCTCTTCACTTGTGAAGCCAGATGAGAGCGAATTGACTGTTGTGTTTGTATATTTCCAGTTACCACAGAAATATTTATTTTAAAGAAATCTTTAGAATTCCTTTAGAATTCCCTTTCTTTTGAGTCCTTTCTTTTAGGAAATCTAATTTTTTTAAGGAACCTTTATTTAATTCCTACTATTAGAATTGTATCAAATATAATCATGCTTTCATAATAACAGTGAAATAGTATAATGGAGTAGAGAGATAGTGACAATAACAGGATGAAAAACTAAAGCTAAAACTGTATAAGATGCCTGCCAATTATTTATAATCAGCTTGATGTTATCAGATATTCTCAATACAGAAACTGTAGCAGGATACACAGAGTTGATTTTAACAGAACACATGCAGTCCTTATCATCCTGTATGTTCCTTATAATGCATATTATGAAAAACCAAAATGGAAAAAGATAAAAGAAAAATGTGATATTTTTTAAAATTTTATTTTTAAATGAAAGGGTGGAACTTTCCTTTTAAAAAGATGAAAAGTGTAATAATAAAATAGCAGACTTGTTGAGGCAAACACATTGAAGTCATTCAGAAAAATAACTGCATGACATCATGTGAGAAAGATAGAACCAAAAAAGGGCAAGTTTTATAGCCCAAATAGCTTCTATTCATTCCCAAAGAATTTGTCCTACTGCACAAGAATTGGGAGAGAAAGAAACAAAACCTTCATCCTTGGAAGCTCACAAAACACAAATATGTTGTCCCAGATAGAAAAGGTCAAAAAAAGTAAAAAAAAAAAAAAAAAAAATTAAGATAAAATAAAGCATGACTCTAATCAGGAATGCTTGCTGGGAAACACTGACTTGCTGCTCAAAAAATCAAAGCTGAAAGTTCTTCCCAGTAATCCAAAGAAGTCCTGGAGCCATTGTGAATCACTGCATACTCTTGTTATCTTAAATTTTCAGCAAACTAGTGTTTGCATATAAAAGGATGATTTTTGACACTTTTTTTCTATCCTGATCTCTCAGAGTAGCAGGAAGAGTTTTACACCTTTATGAATTCAGCAAGGTGATTCCCAGGCACTTGCTTGGCACTAGCAAATTTCAGTAACATGAGCTGCTACATAAGCTGATCTGTGCCCTGTAGCTTATCCTGTTCTTAGGCAGATAATGGTGTTGTCTAAACTAACACACAGAGTTCAGGAGGAAATTAAGCATTTGGGTTCAGAAGACTTCCAGGACTAAAGTACTACATAATCTCAGTTTTCATTTCTGTTGACATATTCAGGCTACTTAGAAATAAATGCTATGCTAAATACAATCATGAAAACTTGTTTGAGGTTACCACCCCTACTTTTTTGCCCCAAGCCTGTTTATCTGCCCTGGGCTGTTACCACATGGCAGAACAGAACAAGAACTTGCTCCAGCTGTTTCAGATTCTGACACAGGAGCATAAATCAGTAGAAATGGGCTTCCCTCTTCAAGGTGTGGTCACAGGAACATGTGCTGTACTGCACAGGCTCAAGGCTGTTGACCGTGGCAGCACCTGTAACAGGCATTTCCCATCTCCTGCCCTTTCTTATGTTCAACGTACAGGCAACTAACAGGCAGCACGGCTGTTTCCCATCCGTTATGCTTCATGTTGTCTGGTAAGACAAGCTGTTTGCTCCTCTAGTTCTCTTTGCGTGTTTACTTCTCAGCCATCAGAATCTGCATTGTAAACTTGCTGGACAAGATCTAAAATGTTGGTTAAATAGGCTCTTTGGAGATCACCCTTCAGCCCCAGTCTTTAGATTGGACGCTAAGAAGAAATTCTTTGTGATGAGGGTGGGGAGGCCCTGGCACAGGCTACCCAGGGAAGCTGTGGCTGCCCTTTCCCTGGAGGTGTTCAAGGCCAGGTTGGATGGGGCTTGGAGCAGCCTGGGCTGGTGGGAGGTGTCCCTGCCCGTGGCAGCAGGGTGGAACTGCATGGTCCTTAAGGTCCTTTCCAACCCAATCCATTCCATGATCATTCTATGGCTTACATTCGGTATGCAGCTGTCTGTAGTTCTGCAGGATTGGTTTTAGGAAATTGCTAAGTGAAAGACATTTCATCTCTGATGGACCCGTTCCATGGTAATTTTTGTAACCAGGGCCTGTTCTTCTGATCCTTGCTCAACTCAGAAGTTTTAATCTCTTCTGTGACAATGTTCTCACTTCACCTTTTCAAAAGTTGGATGTTTAGTCTAAGTTAAGTTACTCTAGAGTCCGTCAAGAGTCAGTCTCCGGGAAAGGCACCCTTTTTCCCCCTCCTCAACAAGTGCACACTTCCAGAAGGCAGTTCTGCCCTCTGTCTCTTTCCCCAGGCTGCACAAAGTGTAGATTTAGACAAAACTTTTTTGCCTATCTACAGAAAGCTAATCCCACCCGAATCATGATAGAAACAGTCCTGCTTCTTTTGCCTTGTTGTCATACACCAAAAGAAAACATTAAGAAAATCTTCCAGTTAATATTAGATGAAGGCAGAGTCCTCTTTAGAAAGCCCATGTGAAATGTGCGTGTGGTAGCAACTGAAAAAAGAAAGACCTTTTCTTTTGCACTGTCCAGGGATAATTCCACATATTTGTTTCTGTAATTGACTCTAAAAAAATGTATTTGAATAAGCCTTCAGGTTTACTTAGTAAATTGTCATCTAAATCCATTGAGCAAAGAAGCATTTATTGTAACAGTCTAGAAATCTTTATAAATGTAATAGTTAATCCTTTACTCCCTTGTAATTCAGGTCCAAAACAAATGTGTGCCAATATTACTTTCTCATAATCGAAGCATATTTGTCTTTCTAAACAGATGAAATGCATTTGTCATACTTAACAGGCCATCCAGGGAGAACACATCTGAATCTTTAGTAAGAATAAAGCCAGAAAGGGACAACTCTCTGCGTGGACAGCTCTGTGTAGGGAGGGTTAGGGTTTGGGGCTCCTCGCAGAGAGCTGTCCCTCAGAGCTGGCCATGGAGAGTTGTCTTGAAAAGGGAGGTGTAGGTGGGGAATAAAAAAACCCCAAGAGTCATGACAACCTTTTTTTTTATGTAGATACAAAGAAATCCCTTACTACAAAGGTAGTCATGGCCTGTAGTGAGAGATAGCTTTCAAAAACTTATATTTTGGATTATATCAATTACTGTCACTTTCAAGCCTGATTACCCAAATGAGAAAATGATACATGGAGGAGTGTGTTATTTTTTGGCATCATTAGTCCATTTTACATGGCATTCACTAGTAAAACTCTGAGCAAAGCACTGGAATTTGGCTTAAATTGTATGTTTTATTTTTTCCAACAGAGATAAATTAAAACAAATCCTGTGTGAGCTGGTTTGAGTTCAGCATTTCACAATCAATGTGGTTAAGTGAGCAGCTGAACTAACCTACACACTACGTGTCAAATCTTTTCTCATAAAGTAATGCTTTCGAGTTCAGTATGTAAAAAGCACTTATTGCTGTTATATTCCAACAGCATATGTGGTAATACATAAAATAAAAACCCATGGAGAAAAAAGAGTTTTCCTATCACTTACTTTTGGACTGAAGTTAAAAAGAAATCCAAAACTCTGTGACAACCGATGAATTTTATCTCATAAGACTGATAAAACAATGGCGAGTAACCAACCCTGACTCACAGAAAGATGATTTATTGTCTGTAGTACTCTAGAAAAGCTTGGTGTGGCCCTCAGTCTCAAAGGCAATTCCACTTGTTGCAAAGCTTGTCTGAAGTCCAGATATTTTTGAATTATTAAAACATGCCTTAGATTCAGAAGGTGTATCAATTGGAATAGAAAGAACCATTTACATAACCATGTGACAGTATTAGTGCAATGGACTTTAGATATGCACTGATTTGGTGTGAAATTAGTGATAAGAATGCAAATTTTTAATAAGAATGCAATAAATAACATTTTTAACAAAACAGGAGGTTTAAAAATTGTTAGTAATAGGATAAGAAATTGAATATTGTGGCTGATGATCAAAAAGGAAGGAGACAATGGAACACAAAACTGCTGGAGAAATTAATCTATTTGGGCTGTAAAGAATACTTATGCATGATAAAGATCAAGAAGAAAAATAAAGAGACAAATACATTTTAAAAACACTTGGTTAAATTAGATGTCTTTTACTATTGCAAACTGCAAAGAATAGGTGAATTTTCCTGTAATTTAATTGCAAATATTTCTCTTATTCAGGAACCCTACTCACTTATTTTTCACTAAAAAACACTAAAAAACAGAGGGAGTTGTATATTTTAATTTGAATAAGGCTTTTGAAAATGTCTCAGGTGGCATTCTCATAAACTCTCTAGGGAGTACAATCTAGGTCATACATTGGCAACATTAAGGGCTGTATGCCAGATTGAATTCCCCCTCAAAATTACATGATTAAGAACTTGGTGCAAGTTGGGAGTTGTTACATCTCAGATGAGATGCTTCTTACAGGCAATGTGTCACCTGTAGGAAAGAGAGCGGCTTCTCGTACCTATCCCTACCAACATGCTCTGATTCCTGTTGTCAGGGCAGGCAAAGGAAAAGGGGCAAAAATATATGATGAGAAGGCTATAAAAACAATAGCTCAAAGAGGCTGAGTTCTACTGGCTAGCCAGTTTTATTACCTCTCCTGGTGACAACAGGGGTACTGAAAACATAATATTTACAGAATATAGTCTCCTTCAAACAGGTACAAGTAAAACTCTGCACCTGTCTTCTGGCCTTTCTTGAAGCAACTCAAAATTTATGCATAGATTTTTTTTGTTACTCTTGCTGTGGATTTAGGGGTGGTTGAAAAGAACTCAAAAGTTACCATTTACAGAGGTGTCTAAACTCTCGGACTTTTGTTTTTTTGATGTCTTGAATGCTAGAATTGGATGTTAGAGTATAATTACTAAAGTTCCCCAAGAGGGAGAAGATCTCCCAATATGCTGAAAGACAGGATTAGGAATTAGGCTAGCCTTTACAAATTCAAGAAATAGTCTGAGAAACATAAGATACAGTTTAGCAAGGGAAAACACAGACTTAAATGTTTAAGTATAGATAATTCAACCACAAAGGTTATACAGAAAATAGTCTGAAATTGACTACATCACACTGTTATGAAAAAGTGGGAGTTTTGCCATAGCCTTTTAAGCAACGTTACTGCTGTTTGTTTGCCTGTTCATGTTAGCCTATCAGAAATGCTAATATCTTCTGAATTAGGCACCTCCACATCAGTCATCTTTTTAAATGTTGTGTGGCCTGCTTTCTTCACATATGCAAATTAAGTTTCCTGTGAAGCATATTTTTTAAAACTTACATGATTTTACAGAATGGGGTTTCCACCTCTTAATATGGAATATTTGAGTACGTTACTGAATTTGTCACGATGACACACACGGCGACTATGCTGGTCAAAGGATCTTAGAGTGTCCCCGTTTGCCACTCCTGCTGCTCATCCTGACTCTCAGGCCACCCTTTTTCCTGTGTTGTGCTGGCATAACTGAGGGCTAGTACAGAGCTGAGCCGGGGAATTCATCCACCTGAAAAATAACATCATAAAAACCCACAGCCAAACACAAGACAAAGCCCATAAACAGGCAGGACAGGCTCTGTGGAAATCTTGGGGAACACCTAAGGCACACTACCGCTGGAGATTTACAGAATCATAATCCTAGGGATGCCCACAAAGGCAGCTTCACAACAATGACTTAGTGGGACATTCATCCCGGGAGTCGTTCCATTAATATTTTGTACTAACAAAGATCAAAATGGATTACAAAAAAGTGTTTGATTGGGTTATGAGATATAACATTATGGATAATTTTTTGCTACTTGGTCCATAGCAAGTGGAATTGCTTGGCAATGAAAATCCTGAGTTGCACTTGGAAGTCACTGCTGACAGCTTGAGAAATAACAGGTGATGAATGAATCAGCACCAACAGCTAACTGTTCATTCTCTGCTAAACAAACTGTCAAAAAAGAAAATCTTGGCTTAGAAGGACAAGGATTAATTAGCTGATGTCAGGACTAGAAGCAATGATTGCTAATGTGCCACCTGGGCATGTTCACGTCCACTGATATCAGTGGATACTGCTGATATCATCAGCAATAAAGAGCAGGACAAATTCAAGCCAGGAAAGTGAGAGTGACCTGGCTCAGCTTCTGAGTTTGTTTTGGAGATAGATTAGTAGCAGAGTTCTCTCTGGTGAATGACTCCGATCTGTTGCTTGTCAACTAAACAAGCCAAAACAGAAGAAAAACAAAGCAACTCACCACCTCCAAATGAAGTTGAGTGTGGGTGCAAGCTATGGTCAGCTATTCAATCCAGAGTGAATCTGCCCTCTCTAAACCCACACATTCTGACAAACACTTCTTTTATGTCAGAAGAACAAAAAAAATTCTCCCATCACAGTAATGAGGAAGTGTTCTTCTGTCCACACAGCGTCCTTCAGTGAGTCACAGACCGTATCTTGTCCCACGTAACTTTAGATACCAGTACATAAATTGTGAGCGTAGTCATCTTAAGGTCTTTTGTCGTCATCAGAAAGTTACTTTCAGAGTAATTACCATTTCAGGGTTCATCTTTCCTAGAGTCTGCATTGCCTCTGGAAGTAGCTGTCTTTGTGGCTTGGAGTCACTCAGTGGCTGGAGATGATGCCATCTCAGCTACAGATGCCACCAACAGCTAAAGAAAACCTCCAGCACAAAGGCTTTCTCAGCTTGGTTCCAAACAAACGCAACAGCTCTATTTCCCCTCAAGTCTGTGTCCCAGAGGTGTAGCAGGAGGAAAGGGATCATTGCTAGAATGCACTGTGACCTGAAAATTTTCAGCTCTGGCTATTCTGTGCCATCAAATAAACCTCTGGCCAGACAAGAATGACAAACTCTGTTTGATTAGGTCACCAGCGGAGAGACCCTTAGTCCAGATGATCAGTTTCGGTTATGAGTAGAAGTGTAGTGCTTTAACAGAGTATGTTTTGCTTCATCGACCTGTAGAGAGGATTCTTGATATGCAATGAACAGACTAGCTCAAAACTTATAGCAGCTAGCACATGTGAGAGAGGCCGAGCTGACATCTTTGGGGACTACCTGTAATTTTTTATTTCATTTTCTTTTTTCCCCTACTTTTTTTTCTAGTTTGGCCATCGAGCATACACACGCTCTTCTCAACCAACCTTCTCAGGACTGCCTGGCTAATGGTTGGTCTTGACTCACTGTTAAGGTAACGAAAAGCAATTAATATTGTTCTTGTCTTTGAAGCAATATTTATTTTCTAGAACTATTTCTTGTATTGGCTGGAGAGCAGTCAGGGGAAAGGGACTTGGGAGTGCTGGTAGACAGGAAATTCAACATGAGCCAGCAGTGTGCCCAAGTGGCAAAGAAGGCCAATGGTATCTTGGACTGCATCAGGAACAGTGTGGCCAGCAGGACTAGAGAGGTCATCATCCCCTTATACTCGGCACTGGTCAGGCTGCACCTTGAGTGCTGTGTCCTGTTCTGGGCCTCTCAGTTTAAGAAAGATGTTGAGATGCTGGAGTGTGTCTAGAGGAGAGCGACGAGGATGGTGAAGGGGCTGGAGCACAACCCCTGTGAGGAGCGACTGAGGGAGCTGGGGTTGTTTAGCCTGGAGAAGAGGAGGCTCAGAGGAGACGTTATTGCTCTCTACAACTACCTAAAGGGAGGTTGTAGTCAGGCAGGGGTTGGTCTCTTCTCTCAGGCAACCGGTGACAGAACGAGAGGACACGGTCTCAAGCTTCGTCAGGGGAAGTTTAGGTTAAATATTAGGAAAAAGTCTTCACAGAAAGAGTGATTGGTCATTGGAATGCGCTGCCTGGGGAGGTGGTGGAGTCACCATCCGTGGAGGTGTTTAAAGGGAGATTGGATGAGGCACTTAGTGCCATGGTTTAGATGACGAGTAGGTGTTGGTGTTGGGTCATAGGTTGGACTCGATGATCTCAAAGGTCTTTTCCAACCTTCTGATACTGCGATACTGTCTTAAATTAATTCTGTATTTCACTCTGAACTACATTATATTTTTTAAATAATTAAATAATTTCCATTTTCCAGAGGGTAATATTATACTCTGGAATCTGTTTATTTTTTTTCCCCAGCTTCTGTGTAGAAATAGTCTAAGTGGTGTTATAAAAGAGATAATTTTAGTAAATTACAGCAAAACACTTACAGAATGAGTTTGGTCTGCAAGCAGGCATTTTTACTGCTATTTTCTAAATTTTTCATACAAAATAAAATATTTGGTTTCTTAATTATAGGTAATAAGATAAAGATTGAAGAAACTAATGACTAAACCAAAAAATGTCTCATATTTTATCATTTACATAGAGAAACAAATTAAATTCTTCCTCATACTACAAAAAAATGCATTAAAAATGCCATTATTTAAAGTAGCTCTTAGTTCCATAACATTGTATCTTTAAAAAGAAAATTTGCTGTAGTGGCTTTGGCAAAGTCTCTGGCAAAGATGGTTTAAACAGTCAAACATGGAAAAACGTTCAGTGAAGTGAGCGACCTCTTAAAGGAAGCCGGTCTGCGTTGATTTGGTGAGCTCTGAATCTAGGATGAGCTGAATGGTGTTCATAGAAGCACTAAGACTTTACAGCGATGTTTTTACTTTGAATGGTTTGGAAGTATTTGGGTTGCATAGAGAAAAAGTAAAGGAACTATTGAGTTAAGGAGACAGTCAGGTGTCTTCTACTGGGATGCCAGATTTCCTCTGCTGAATACTGGGAACTGTCTTGGAAGCAAGGGGATGATCCAGACTTTTCTTGATACAGGATTCATTTCTTGTAAGGACTAACGTCTGAGAGGGCCACTGTCCTGTCTAGCACAGCCAACCACACAGCAAAGAACAATTCAACTAAGGAAAGCCAACCTTTTATTGACCCATCAAATGCAAAAGCATGAGGAATGGACAAAAGAAGTCCGAAGTAAAATAAAATTTTACAAGGAGATACCAGAAGACTATAGTGGAGGTGAAGAGAATATAGTCAGCCCTTACGAAATCCTGGCTAAACAACATTGGATTGAACAAGATAACATGTGGAAGGAGAAGTATAGTTGTGTGATCTCATGTTTTATCAACATACCTGTATACAAACATCTTGACTAGCATGGGTAATTGTAATAGCTTAAAAGTCCTAGCAAGGAAATACTACAAAACATTGGAATTAAGAACTCATTTTTTAAATAAAGAAAACAAGAGGAGTCAGCAAGACTCTTGGTATTACAGGATGTAAAACAATAACAGTTAAGACATTTTGTCCTGCACATTAGTATTTTGAACGATGCAAATTACTGTTCTGTGCTTTCCATCAAAGGTCTGTAGGCAACAAGATTTCTCTCTCCAAATGCTAATTTTTTTCTGTGAAGAATCTGTGTACATGATTAAACCAAGCCTGCCCTTCTACCTACTTTTTAGAGAAGAACCATCTTTCTATTGGTGTACTATAGGAATGAAGCTCCCTCCCCCTTTACAGAAGATGGCACAATTCAGAAGATGTTTCAGAACACACTCAGTTTAATTACAGGATCAGTGAACACAGCACTGTTTTCTTGGCAAAAGGTAGAAAAGTTGGCAGTTAATCAGTTTCTCCGGAACGGTTTCTTGGCATTACAGCACTGCAAGAGAAACCTGGATTTCATTTCTTATTTTGTTTTTCTGTTTCCCTGCTTCATTTCCTCTTTATCAGTTTGGGTTTTTTTCCTAGTGGTACATAAAAATAACATGCTGCATTCTTCATTACGAATAAAGCATTAACTCACTTGCTTTTTGAATTTGTAAACAGTTGTGGGATGTGCCAAGAATTCTGCATGTACGTATGCATTATCCGATAATACATAAGGTAGCTAAATGAAGATCATGAACAGCTCAGAAGAGATAGCAGTTTAAAGGGATGTGTTGAATGTTAAACTTACATAATTGTCATTGCTGCACTTATGTATTAAAATGCATTACATGCATAAGAAAAAAATCAGTTGGGTATACAATGTAAAACTAGTACATCACGCAAGAGAAAACCCTTAGGGTAGAAAGAGCACACACGCCAACTTGTGACTTATGTTAGTGTTTAATCGCTGATGGCCATCTAATAAAGTTCATTTCTATTGATCACTGCGTATAAGTTGAATTTAAAACTTGGAAGTAGCTATGATATATTAAGAGCTGTATTTTTCAGAGAAAACATTGTTCTTCCCTTGTCCCTGTGAGAGACTAAACAAAGAGAATTAAATGCTGACTGAAGAGAAAAATGTTACAAGCCCTGCAACTATATCCACACTTGACAGAACATTATTTTCCAAATTTTACAATTCAGATTGCTAGTTTTCTGTACTCTAATATAGTCACGCATAGAGAGTATGAAAAATTCATTGACAATCTGCATTGGATTCATGATGGAGCTATCTGACCAAAGATGAGTCATAAAGAATGAAATGCTTAATAGAACTTTTAGGAAATAATTTGTGTACCTGTCCAGCATTCAAAATTGTCTCACATCTGCTATATTCTTGCCTTCATTTTTTACTGCTCTCTGTAAATAGTTTCATCAATAATTCACTTTTCATAAATAAAAAGTTGTATTTTTTTCTCAGATACCTTGTTATTTTTATGTTTGTACAGCATATGGAAACCATAAACATATTCTTCTTAAGAGCATGCTATGCCAGCACTCTGGCCTTATAGTTTAGTTCTTTTTTGTAACTCTGTGTTCTATGCAAGCTCATTTCATCCAAAAGAAAAAAATCACTGGAAATAGTTTCTGCCTTCTTTTCCACTTACTTGTGTCGTTGTACAACAGTAATTGAATACGGTTCCCATTACTAATTCGTATCACGTACATTATCATGTCTGGTAACAGTTTCTCATTCTACAGTTTATAGTGTGGGATTGGAAGGATTATCCAGATGAGATAACTTTGAAAAAGTTTTTTGTCCTAGCATGTAATTTTGCCCAGTGCTGAAGTAAAATGCTTAAATTCCTATTTTGAGGTCTGCAAATCAGAAAGTAGGGCCAACACTTTATTAGGTTAAGATGTTATATTGTGTTTTGTGATTGCACAGCTTTGGAGTTTTGGAGGTGGTTTTTTAGATGAATTGTCAAACAGGCTTTCTGCACATCTGTACACTTCTATGAAAACCAAATAAGTTAAAATATTTTCTTAGGTAATGAGGAACAGGACAAAATGAGTTAACAATTGAATGGTACAGCTTCTGGAAAATTTTAAACTTTACCTCTAAATATTCATTGCAGCAGTAGCGTAAAATTTTAGTGTAAAGTTTGCATGATGTTATGCTGACTTTGCAATGTTTTTCAACAAGTCCAGAAATCATACATTAATTTTTTTCCAGAAGTATTGCTCACGCATGCCTTGCTCTCAATTGGCTTGTGCTTATCTGTAATAAATAATGTTCGAGTACCCATCAATGCTAAGTTTTCTGCACAACTTTCGTGTTCTGTATTCAGTCAGAAAAACAGTTAACAGAACTAGAGAATGTTTTACTCTTTCTGCAGAGGCACCTTCACTCTGGAGAAAGATTCTGTTTAGCTGATAAAGTACACAGCAAATATTGAATTCAATGCTTAGTACCCTGTGTCTTCAAATACTTTACCAAATCAGGTCGGTAGTTGAAGTAATTTCCTGCACTTGGGTGCAAGATCTTGGAAACAAGACTCAGGTTCAGCTACTCATTTGCTCAAGTATACTACCACATCATACCTCTAAAAAGGGCTCTACTGAACCTTGAAGATACTTTGGTATATTTCTTAAATTTGTAAATATCTAAATATCGTATTTAAATTTAATTTCCAAGGGGTTTTATATTTCTGAAAAACTTAAACTAGAATATTACTTCACTAGTGTTAGCTCTTTCTTGAGAAGTTATTCTTTTGAGCACTCAAAGAAGCATTTTCTATTTAATGCTACTTTTAGTATTCTTGAATGTCCAGCTTTGGAAATAATACTAAGGATGTTGCTTGGATTTGCTGTTTTCATCTTGTTTCTTCTTTTTCTCTTGACTGCATTCTCATACTATAGTTTATATAATGATAAATAAGAGAGTAATGCCTGGTGATTTTGACTCACTTATGATGATAAATATAAGAGTAACCACTAGTGATTTTGACTCACTTCTGACTTCCTTTCAGGGCTTTCTGCTTTTTTTCAAGTTTAATCATGGCAATTGTAAAAATATTTGTTGTCTTCATAAAAGTTCCCAAGTGATTTTCAATAAGACTTGGGTGTGTCCTGTTATTTATACACATATAATGGGCGCATACATGCACACTGTTCAATTAACTGCCAGTTAAGTACAAACTACCTTATTTTTTCCAAATACTACATATACTTTTATCCTGTCACACTGTCCCAGACTTACAACACTGTTTGAGGATTTTACTCAATCCTTATTTAGATGTGCTAACTCTGGTAAAAGATAAAAATATTGTTGGAAGCTAAACTAAATAGGTTCCTATTTGTTCTATTTTTACTAGATTTAGTACATAATTTTGGTGCATGAATATAAAAACTTTCCTGAAGTGCTCAAGATCTTTATGTTTCCAGTTTTAAAGTACTTAGTAAAGTCCATTCTTATCTCAGTGATTTTCTGTACTCTGAATCCAGAGTGAACATTCTGTTTCCACTTTAAAGATATTGTTTGTTTTTTCTTTTTAGGGCCTTGATTTTATTCACTTATTAACAGAACATTGATTTAATAACGTTGCATTTACTATGACTTCTCAGTAGACTGTATGATTCTTTTGCTGGGTTTATAAGGTATTTGCAGAGTAGATGCTTACTATTAGTCTGGTTATCTCACAATTTTCTGATATTACATGTGAGAATAAAGCTTTTTCTGAATTGGGGTCATGGGAATTTATAGCTTACTTTTGAGCCATATAGTGTAGAAAGCAACTGAATTTGTTTCCAATTCTTCACATAGATATTTTTCAGTCAAATTTATTTTTCTCATCATCTCCTTCCATAATTTGTTTTCTTTTAACTGAGTTGTATTATTGCCATTTACAGTATCAACCTACTTAAGAGTGAGAAACAGAGGACAAAAAGGAAAAGTAATAATAAACACCTATAGTCTTAATAATTCTTAATCAGCTACTGCTTTTGATACTTTAAACATGGTGATAATTAATGTGGAAAGCTCTGGAAGCCTTAGTAAGCTAGCTTGATCATCTGAAGAATGCCAGTACTTATTAGGGAAAGTTCATGATTCATACTCAAGGATTAAGCCAAGAGAATCTTGTGACCTAAGCAGCCTGGCTCTCCAGTGGTAAAAATGAGATTTTCTTATCTTCAGAAAAATAATAATTGAGACAGAGAGCAGGGATGGAAGCAGACAGTGTACATTTGATTTAAGAGCTAGAAATACTTAGTGTGTAGGGAAATTGCTGTTCTGGCAAATTGTTGGTGTAGTGATAGAAATATAAAGTTAAACTACAGTTTAGGAAGTATTCCACAGAGATGAATCAGAGCATGCCTGAGAAACAGCAAAGATGAGAACTGTAACATGAAATGTTAGGCTTTTTACCTTCAGTGTCTGAGTTAGCCTTAAGAAATTTTTAGTCATTTGCCTGATGTTCAGGAAATTGTTCTTCCCTGGGTGTTAATCACATAAAACCAAACACATGAATGTGTGTCACATTATGTGTCAGTGCTAGAAGACTGGATGCAAGATTTGGAGTGATGACATGAAATCTAATCCTATTTCTAATAGTAAACATTGACTTGACAGAATTAGTCAGCTTCAATACTTCAATTTCTCCATTTCTACAACTGTGATAATATGCCTTTTGATTTATTTGTTTAGAATCTTGACAGAAAGGCCTTTGAAATGTGAACAATAAGGGATATAATGTGTAAGGGAGCATTGCAAACCAACCCCCTGACTGAGAAAGTCACGTAAACACATGCTTATATTTTTGCAGAGCACATCGACATAAACAATCTTGGTTATATTTAGATATGCATTTAAGTGTCTTGCCACCTCTATCCTTCTCTCATCATCGTTACTTTAGTGATTCATCTTATTATATTTCACAAATTGAAAGGAAAAAGAAAATAAGATACAAAAGCTGTAACCATCATCACTTCTTAATGGAATCTGCATTCACGAGCATGAGAAAAGCAAACCAGTACTGGTTCAGTGTAACTCCAGTCATATTCCTTTCATTTCCTTAGAAGAATGGATGCATATCAGCAGACAAACACGTAATCGTTGTATAAAACTCATGATCTTGGTGATTCCTTTAAAAACCATGCATTCAAATTCCTTAGCATTCACAATGTAGAAATCTCTGGCATGCACTGAGATAAGTTTCAGTGGCAGCTTTTGTGGGAACTGCACAGGTAGGGTAACAGCAAACTCCTTTCTGTATTGTTTTCTGTACTGGCATTTGTATTTCACTCATCATTTATAAGGGGATGATGCTGCGAGGGACATATGCAGGCATACTACTCGTTTTAATAATATATCAGTGGTTTGGTTTAATTTTTGTGGAGGAAATCATACCTTTAAATCTTCTTGGGAGGAGCTGATTTGTAGGGAAAAAATTACCATCATTAATTACACTCCTGTGCTTAGTTGCAACGTCTCAAATTCATGTTTATTCATACCTTCCTTTGCAATCCTGCTGAGTTGCAGTGAAAGAATACAAATTATACAATGAAAAGGTATAAACCATAGCAGTACATAAAGCAAATTCCATCAGTGTTGCCAGAATCTTTGTTCAATGAGTAGTTTGAAATATTTTGTAAAATATTTTGGTGCATTTAGATTTTTTTTGGTGATGTTTTGAGAAAAAGTAGATGATTGCATTAAGGAAATAAATTTCTATATAACAATAGTTCAGGCAATAAAATTTCTAGACAATAATACTTTCCTTTCAGAAATTGCAGCCTAAAACTTTAAAGATTTTTCCTAAATTTTAGTAGTGTACCAGCCCTTGACAAGAGGTCGAAGCAGACCTTTAGAGACATCCTGGACACCCTTTTGTCCCTTTCATTGAAAAAAAGGATGGAAAAATGCTTTATCAGGACAGCAGTAGTTTTCTGTATTACCAATGTGACACGAGAGGATTGCTACTATACATGGAACCACTGTATAGCAGCGCCTGCTGTTCTTATTTTTACAAATATCACCACCTTTATTAGCAGTCAGGAATTTTCATTTCTTCTCATTATAATCACAAAAACTATACACCACTTTTAAAACAAAAAGAACAGTTAGATCCCAAACTGAAGTTTGTTAACAGGGTTGCTAAATGTTATTTACTACATCTGACAAATGGCAAAAAAGAGAGATATTTTATAGTATAAACATAAAAGACCTATTATTCTGCAACGTTTTTCACTGGCCAGGACAAGAAAGCCCTCTATTGTGATAAAAATAAGGACCTAAAGCTGTAACATATTTTTACGTAAATGCTATTAGGAAACTATTAACACTTTAAATGATAATTTTAAAGCGATAAGAGTGTAGTTAAACTTGTCCTTCTTCCTATGCAGTGATTATTTCACATATAAATTGAAACTTGGTACGCATTTAGATCATGTTTTTTAATGTCCATGTTAAAAATTTTCTCCAGCTGAACTTGCAATTCTGACTTCCTTGATTGTCATTTTGAATTAGCATTTAGCATTTACAGCTTCCAATCTATAATTGTGCCTAAGTTTTAGCTTTCAGTTTATATTTTACTGGTTGCCATTGTGATATTATGTAGGAAAATGCATTTAAAATGTTATACTAAGAAGACTTTGTTTTCTGAAATTTCACTTCTAATTAATTCTACTTTGTTCTTGCATATAACTCGCTGTTCAGTGTGGCACAGATGTAGTTTTCTCACGCACTGAAATGAGAGCTAACACTCAGACAAGTTTGAGAATGTGAAGAGCTTAAGTCAGTGCAAGCAGGCGCTGGGTGACTCCCTAGTGCAGCCCTACCAGGGTTTGTTGGTTCCGACTTGCAGAACCAGTCATGGGATTCATGTAAGTAGTGAAGAAAAAGGACTGCTGAAGTGGTACAAACCATGCAGTGTTTGCAAGCAGAGACCAGTTAGCAACCTCCTTTTCCTTTACGCTGTATATGGTGAAAGATTTGACACCATACCCCCAAATCTATCCAAGGCTCCTACTCTTGAACAGAGAGCCTATTCTTTGCATTTTTTTTCGGAAAAGCCTATGATGTGCTAGAACAGTTAAATTGTGGTGAGAGAAACATAAAGAAAATGCATCTCTGCCAATCCCTAACACACTCTTATTTATTGTTCCCTGGAGTAAATGAGTATTGTAGCTACCGATGAGCTACCACTCTGTTGAAGGAAAAAACCAGCAAGGAAGTTATACTTGGTGAACAGGGAGAATGTATAAATACATTTTAAAGTGACAGCTGTAAGAAAGCAAAATGCATATCTTGTTTCAAATGTGTATGTATAATTGATGCAAATATTCTTATATCTGTAACCTGTATTTATATTTTGGTCCATCTCCAATTTCTTCATATGTGAAATAATGCCATTGCACTGAACGTAAGCAAAGCAGAGGGCTTCTCTTGGTACTACAAATTATATCTTTGCTTTTATTATCTAAAGATGCCTCATTTATTAGCATTTACTCCTGTAAGCAGAGAGATTATCTGCCCAAGAGAAAAGTGGGCCCAGTAACATTTATGAATATTAGTCTTTCAAATATCTCTACAGTTTGTATTGGTACAATATTTGATACAAGTTTTATTCTTCTATCAAAGATATACACAGTGTGAATATCTAAAACTCACATACATAATTCTGACATTTGTATGGACATAAATTATCTCCACTTTCAATATAGCTTTGAATAACAGGCTAAAATCTTTTACCTATAAGAAAAGCAATAAGCAAAACAGGGATTATGACAAAATTCAGATATTTTAATTTCCATAGATATTGTAAAACTTAGTGAAATATATTTATTTTCTGCTGAGTAAAAAGAATTAAAAAATCCTCAGTTCTACATTTGTGTTGTATCCAGGGAGTCCGATTCCTGTGTACAGTACTGTCAATTTAATTACATCCATTGCAGATTACAGATGTACTTGCAGAAGTATAGTTTGCACAGGGAAGAATAATACATTCATATGCCATAAATAAAAACTAATTCTATAATGTTATACAATTTTAGGATTTAGATTTTAGAGAGCAAGCCAAAACCACCTCCATACTTAAAACAAGATTTTGACTCTCTGTAGTGAATACCACCCATGCATATGGAAATCAGTGAACTATTTTAAATATTAGATGTAAAGAACAGAATTATAAAATTATTCACAAAATTCTGTTGAGTGAAACTGGTAAAAGTTTACTTGACTTTATTTAAAGTAAGTGTAATTTAAATTTTGCTGCAATGTGGCAAAATTTTGCTGCATGCAAAATTTCTCACAATAAAAGACTGGAAGAGTGACAAGGCAGAGCTCTATAAAAATGCAATAAAAGCCAAGTTTATAACTTTTAAATACAGCTTCAAAGAGAAATTAAGTTGATCAATGATTAAGTTCCTCAAGCAAGGAAAATTGGTTTTCTTTTCAAAAAGAAAGTAAAATAAAGGCATAATATAATATTTAGGAATATTTACAGACCCACAAATCCATGAATGTAATACTTCTCATTTATGTTTTTAACATTCAGGTTCAATGCTCAAAATTTAATATCTGAAGATGTGAGGTTCAACGTACGTTACTGTAATACACCCATGTGTGTTTTCAATTATCTGCATACCGTAGAACAAACCATATTTTCAAATAATGACTTTTTTACTTCTGATTTTGTATGCTTCACTTTTTTAAACGTATTTTCAAATGTATTGAACAGTGACAACTCCCTACTGATGTGCGCTGCAACTGGAAACTGTCCCAGAAACCGATTCTTTTTTCACTCCAGAGTAGAAGATGGTCAAGTCTTCCGAGTGAGTGGGGAAGAGAAAAGTTCAGTGGAAGATGCTTTCAGCCAAATGTTTCTTTTAGAAAACATAGTATCTTTCAAAATATTTTGTCAGTAGAATATGAGATTCTTTGGTATAAACCCTTAAAAGTTAGGTATTGGAATTGTTAACTTAAGTCACTTAATTCCCTGCCCCTTTATGAGTAAGTCCACTATCCATAACTCAAAACTATAAAGGATTTCTTCATAGCAGGAAATTGGCTAAATAACTCAGCTTTATTAATACCTGAAATATAGAGATTATTTTTAAAATAATGCTGTATTTTGCTCAGTTTTTAACTTACAGTGTTTATTTTTATGACATTTACAAATTTCATGTAAGTAACAGAAACCCAGTCTTTATCAACATTTTAGGAATGTGGTGCATGGACTCTGTAAATTCCACTAGCGGCCTTAAATTCCACAAACAGAGTGGGGTTCCAGAGTGCTCTGCAGATATCTAGCAGCTCGCTTGTGTCAAAGAACAGCAGTCTTCTAAATGTAACTTGGGCATTTCTGTAACATGGAACTAGTTTATCTGAAAAATCACATTGTAATGTGTCTTAACTAGGAGATACCTTTTCCCTCAGTTACAAATATTGGTCTAATCCAGGTTTACATAGTTTTGACATACAGCTGAAGTGAGTTTTTCAGCTTGGAGCAAACTTCATTGCTAACAAAACCAAACCTTTCCACAAAGAGAATAGATACCAGAAACACTAATAACACATTCACAATTATTTCAGTAAGAGCTGACGCAAACATAACAATGATAGTTAAAATCAAATGGGTATTTTAAAGACCATTATTTTTAGAGTATAAAATTTTTTTTCAGTGAAATAAATATAAATCTCTCCAGGAAATTGTTGTAATGCTGATTTTTTTTAAAAAACGTGAGAGAGATTTCTCCAGTATTTATATGCTAGTATACATGATTAATGGTGTTAATGCTGCATTTTTTTATTAGCATGTCTTTCCTGTGGTATTTATGACATTAGAGGATTAATAGTACTGGCTGCAGTCAAGTCTAGAGGAGAGAGGCACAATGCAGGCTTCTCCTACGTATTTTAACAAGACCATTACATTTTAGGACAGATTCTGCTAGCCTAAGGACAGAGTTTGCTCAGATTAGCACATACAAAGAGGGTAAGCAGGTTAAAAGTCTAATGCCAAATGGAATAAAAGTCTCATTTGGCACTCATCTGCATTTTCTTCAGGCAAAAGATGGTTGATGATGGTGGGGATAGAAAAGATCCTGCTCCAGCACTAAGCATGCTACATCCCACATAGACCTTTTGACACAAAAATGAATGGCTTCTCCAGTCAGTCCTTCAAAGATTTCAGATTTTAATTTATCCATGCTGGTAAAGACTTGAGGAATTCTGATAGAATTGTGTATCTCTAAGTATTTGTTTTGGTGAATAAGTGGCTATCACAATTTAATCAAGCCAGCGAAGGTTCCGCCAGATAACTTCAATCCAAGTATTAAAAGACCTTTTTATTGCCAAACAGTAGCAAACTGTAGCCAAGTTGTTTTCTGTCACTAGACATTAGCGATTCATTTAAATCATTGTCTAAGGTGGCTCGACTGAAAATCTGCTTTTTACATTATCACAGAATGACACAGAGTCATTATCCATCAGTTAAGCAGTCACTTTAAGGATAAACCTTATACTAGAGAGAAAGATCTATGCTTGAGTTTGGGGGCAAGAATTATATTTTAAATGGGCACACAGGAAGTGTGTAAATATTCAGTGAAAATATGTATTTGTACAACTGAAACATGGAATCAAGTATTTTGTTGTGCACAGTGTGAAATAATGCCTACAAATAATACTCCCGAATGTAAGTTTTCAGCAGAAAGTATAGTTGCCCCAGATGGTTCTGGATTATGCTAGCCATTTCATAATGTGCTGCAGCTCAAAGCAAGTACCTGAAATGTCTTGGGGATAACATGTCACATCGTCTCTTCATTCAATCCAGCTACTGCAACAATGTAAAAATAATTTTCTAGTTATCAGGCAATGTGTTCTTTTATAATGAAGGAAGTTCCTAATATTACAATAACAGTCTCATTTTTGCACAATGTTCCATCTCCCACCCCAGACGATGAGCAGGATGAAGGGATATACAGCTATGCTACATTTTGCCCTCATGCAAAACAGATTCTGATTTGAATGGCAACTCCTGATGCAGTGAAGGAACCTATTTAAGATGATGAATTAAACATATGACTTATGGTTAATCTGTTGTGCTCTCTCCTCCTAAACCAACGGGAGTATTCCAGAAGAATGAGTACAAAGAATTGCCAGCAGTAATCTCTAGAAGGTCATCATCCTCATTTATTCAATGTGTTAATCCAGTTATCAGAGTTTAACTGTGCTCCAGAGAGAACCTCCTCTGGGACAGGCACCAGACATTTTTATCAACCAGCACTTAAAGTCTCCAATGTTTAATTGCTACGCATTTAGAAAGAGAGGGAGCCACACTCATTCAGCACAGTTGTACAATATGGGATTTTTGGTTTACGAATACAGAAAAAACTTCTCATTTTGGTAAATAATTTGGCATGAAAAGGTTAGCATGGAAATTTCATTAATTTCTGTACTAGTTTCTCACAGTTTAGACTTAGTAATACTGCAGATTCTACATTAATCTCTGCCAAAATCTCTCACGTCTCATGTTATTTCCTGTCATTAGTACTAACTTTTTGCAACATTGAAATGAAACCATAAATCAGCTCCGGGACACTGAATGTATTAAAGGGAATTTTGTCCACTTGATTTAAAAGCAAAACCTATTGAAATCAAGACTCTTTTCCATAGATTTCTTTTTGACTATTTCATCTCAATCTATGTGACGCTCAATTTACATAAATCATTTTTAGAACAGACCTATGCCTAGTAGAGAGGTCAGGTGATAGAAATACCTATTTCTGCATTCCTTGATTTCCAGTAGGGCTCTTCTAAATAAAGAAATCCAGTAGTTTCATTGTAACCTTATACTACAAGGGGTTTTACTACATAATGTTTAACGCACACTCTTTTACTCTAGCAAGTTTTATTCTTATGACTATAATGACATAAAAATGCTACTGCCAGTAATTTTCTTTAAGTAGACAATGACAATTTAAGTAAAACTTTGTTTTATCATTTAGACTTTATCGTTGATCATGTTAGTTCTTTGAGAGTCAAATGTCTAGTTGCTTAATTTTTTATGTGCTATTAGACTTGTCTAGTAGAATTTGGAATGTGTTTATAGGCTGAAATTATTTATGTGTGACAAATGCATGACTTTTTCCATATTCATGCTTATTTTATTTTGTCATTTTGAATATCTGTAGGCTGCATAAATAGATTTTGGCAATTTATAAAGCAGAGTCATAAACAGAACAGACAACCACAATGAGACAATATTAGAATAGTCCTCAGTATTTCTTCTGATCTTGTAAGTAAGAAAAATTAATGTGCTGGCTTTTCATTTCTTAATCCTCTAAGGAATGTAGCAGCTTTAAGGAGAATTAGTCTCTCCTTACTTTAGGCATCTAAAACTTGGGCACCATGATGAACAAGATCATTGAGGAGTCCCCCATTATCAGGGAAGAGAAATGGCTATTGGCAAAGCATTATTCATAATCCATATGATAAGCATCTAAGATAGGTAGGACTCAAAGAATTTGCTGAGTTCCGAAAGATTCTACCCTGAATCTAGATTTATTCTAGAAAACCAGACCGCCATCTTTAGGGAGAGTATGCATGGCTACAGCCATGAAAAGGTGGATTTTACAGAAAGAGCTATTTCCTTTCCATCTGCTGAAGTAAAAAATATGTGTGTACATATGTCTATATATAATTATATATATACATAGATAATAGCTGTCTTAACTCCTTAAATGACTGTTTATTGCGGTGTGGCATGACCAGCTATAATACATTACCTGTATTCTGAAATGTTTGTCCATTATTTTAATCACTTTTTAGTTTACACCTTGGCTAAGAATAATCAATACGGCTCTAAATCAGAAAGTCAAGTAGGAAGGGATATTTCAGCTATAGGAGTACAGCTAATGTACTTCCCATTTAATCAAAGATTGTCTAACAGGGATTTGTTAAATTTGTCAAATATGTTACTTCAAAAAGGATTAAATTATTCATGCTCTGCAGGAATTCTTCCTAATATTCTACTTAGTTTACACTTTTCTGTAGAGAACTTATCATTGAGCTCTATAGTACTCTATTATTTTCCATAGAGGAGGACTATATTATTTCAATTCCATTCATCTTTACATTCTGTTTGCTGCTTTACTAGGATTAACAGAGCGTTCCAAATATTTTAACAGGAAAGTAATACATTCACAAAAATTCTCATTAAAGTCTTTATCTTCAAGTTACAAAAGGCTGCACTTTTTAATGATTAAAACCTGAATACTGAAGCAGCACATGCTTAGAGAATGATTCTGGTAGTACTTTGGTTGCATTGATTTGGGAAAATCTCTTTCATCACTACCAGTGATTCTAGTGTCTTGGAGCTTTACCACTGCAGTAATAAATATTAAATTCTAATTCCAGGATGTAATGTGTGGCTAGCAATGGCTGATTAACACACAAAGATCTCTTTTAATAATAAAACAATCCCAATATGGAAAAGTTCAGTTTCAAATTCTAATTGGGTTTGTACAAAGTGATTAATGTTAAGCAGAACTGAATAGCAGGTGTGTGAAAAATGGCAAGAAATTGAAATCAGAATTTGAAATGTTCATCCATTATAGACACAATAATTTTTATGGTATCTGAAAATAATTTGTGCGTGCATGTATATGGGTAGTTAGAAATCTTTTGGACCCTAAACGTGTCTTGCAACATTCAATGTAATGCGCAGTACTATGAAATTTTATGAATTCTATTGTACATTGAGATGCAATATAACTTGGCATTATGCACATCCCTACTGGTATTTTGCTATTGTTCTATGACTTTTCTGTTAGTGTGAAAGAATCCAAAAAAACAAAAGGAAGAGCTGACTATAGAAGAATTATGAATTTGACTGCACGTAGAAATAAAACAACTTATGAAAGCAAGCTTTCACATGTATTAATACATTTAGACATAGAATAGTTCTGATTCTTCTTCATTCATGTATTTCATTTAATAATTTAAGAAGATGTAGATGGACTAGGAACAGTTACACAATTTCCATTTTGCCAACAGGTTTCTTGTGCAAGAGTGTGTGCATCTTGTCTTAAAGTCCTATTTCTGAATGTTTTGCCATTCATTAGCAGTGAATTTACTTTCTTGTGTAAAAAAACTTGGATGTAATTGCACAATCTAGGTTTGATAAGACCGATGAATTTGCCTATAACATGCCTCAAATGTTTTAAAAAACTGAACTTTTTAAAAACATAAAATTATAATTACTACAAACCATGTCAGCTTTGGGAACAGGGTACATACACTCCAAGGTAAGGAAAAGATTTTAACAAATATTCACTAACCATATCTCCAGAAAAAGTCAACTTAGTTGTAAGTAAATCATGCATGCAAATATTACATACTTCGCTAAATCCAAATATCTTCGTTAAAAACAATGAAATATTTTCTAGCTACATTCTTGCTGCATATATTTCAACGTAAAGCTAATGTGCAGATATAATTCTGTGTCCATTCCCTTAACTATTTCTGGAAAAGGTCCTAACAGAGTTCAGTTTATCTGTATCAGACATTCCAGAACTATCTCATGGATACATTTATTTGCAAGAGAGATCTGCCTCTAAATTGTGCTAACTGGTTTTCTTGGGTCCAAGACAATCGGATACAAAACTTCAGTTGATATGAACTGGCATAATACTACTTGACTTAATGCTGATATATACCAGCTAACATGCAATTCTTGTTTTATTCTCTAGACTTAATAAATCAGGGTAGCAGAACAGGTAACAAGTTCCCCATTAAGGTCTCATTTCATTACTCTAAAATTGAACAAGACATTTAAGATCATTCAGGTCAAATTTTGTGTCTAAATCAGTCTGCCTTCTTGAAAGATGATGCCTGTTTTGGGAGACTAATATAACCTGATGACAAAAAATATAATTGAAATCTCCTTTAGGCGGGATAATGACTCTAAAGAGCTTTATCAGTGGTCTTTTATCATAGATGAACTTTACCCTAAACATTAAATCAGTCAGACACAATGTAAGACAAATGTTATCAAACATATTCTTTTCCATTTTAACTTAGATTTATTAGCTCCTTAAGGCCACTTGGGTTTTTGTACAAACTAAGGAAAAATATTCTTAGTCCTCAGAACAGAAATGCTGTCTGTGTCTGTGCTTGCCATATGTGATCTATTTATCTTAAATACCTGCAGCAAAGTTGTTGGTGTGGAGCTGAAACAACTTATTCTTGAAACAGTGTGTTGCTCCTGTAGGCGGCCAGTTGGCTAGACCGGAACATTCCTTCTTTGCTTCTGCATTCTCACAGGTTATTATTTATGTTACAGGCCTAAATGAGCTCCTTTGATCCATAGCTAAAAAGCCTGTGGAATTATGATCCGTTAACATCCTGCTTTCTTCACACCGCAGTCAGGGTAAGTAGTTTCGTAACACGGGTTATCTGCTGATTATCACAATATAGGTTATCACAAGACAGGTCACCTACTCGTCATCACAATATACAGAGGTGTGCTACCATGAAATAGACACTCTGGAGGAAGCTCATTACACTGCAAGAAGCTATTGACCTCACGGAAGACTTAAATTGAAATTTATACCTTATAGGCCATCTTACTAGATTGCTCACATTCTGAATCCTTTAGAGCTACTCTTTGCAATAGTTGCTTAATAGCAGAACTATCTGCTGTATCAAGAGACATTTAATTTCAGTGTGCTGTTTTATGAAGGCCATATCATGTACCAGCTTACATCTACATGTCACTGTCTGGTCTGTTGCTTTAGTTTTAATATTCTAGATTTGAGAATCAGAAGAAATCAGGATAATCAGTTAAATGAACTTAATAAATAACTAATTAAAAATTATTAATTAAATTCTTGAACTTATTACTGTAATTAATTAAAAGTACCTAGCATGCCAATAGCAATACTTCTGTGCTAGTAGTCTGAGAGTAGTTCAATTTGAAAAATAACCCCTAGCTGACTAATATTAATATAGTGAATAAATATGCTACCACTATTAATATAGTGAATAAATATGTTTTCAAGGAAGCCAAGCATCTGCACACAAACAACTTCTGTCTTGCAGCAGAATGTTGTTCAGTGTCTGAGAATACAGAAGAAAAAAAAGCCTTTGCTTTTTCTCCTTCAAAACAGACAGGAGCATGTTTACTTTCACCAAATATCCATGGATGTGTCACACTCTCTCTCATGAGCATTCAGTTGCTGGAAGAGTGAAACTTTATTCCTTTCAATAAACATCCTGCACATGCATCTCCTCTGTGTGTGCCCTCAATAAAGGAGGAAGGAAGTCTTGAAAGAGTGTCTATGTACTCAGTTGTGAGCTGCTCCCTCAGGGAAACGAAGGCAAAGGACACAATTCTCATACAAATGGGCAAAGGTATCTACATTCCACAGTGCCAAGCAACCATCAAATCCAGAAGAATTCCTAGTCCTCATCCTTGCCCTACTCCAAGCATCTGGGAATCATTGAAGTCTTGCAAATAACAGAAAATATTACCACTCTGGTTACTGATCACATCTAGCTGAAGTATACATTTCATCTACCTGTAATAATTTTCTTGTCCCTTTTACCCCATATTGTGAGACAGGATATTAAAATAAGTTCTTCGTATTTCTTTGACAGAGTGTAACAACATTTTCTGTGCAAAATGTGTCACAATTTTCTCCACAGTGTATTACTGTTATTTCTCTAGAGCCATAAAAATTGGCATACCACAAACATCAATGGTGCTTAAAAGCCTGTCATAGTGGAGAAAGGGGCTATAAAAATAGTATGGATGCCTTTGTAAGAAAAAAAGTTAAACTATTCTAAAAGAGTTGTTCAGTGTAATAAATGATTCAAAAAGTCATTAGAATGTAGGATAAAAGTCTTCTCCTGCAAGCAAGGAATAAGGCCTTTTCCCTTATGTATTTATCATCTGTGATTAATATACCCATCTCAATTTTTGCCAGTAAACCTCGATACTACATTGCTGTGGGTTACCTCTTTATTTCTCCTTGTTTATATTATGCTTCATCCCATCACAAAAAGGTAACTAAAAGTGATAGTTGGGGTACATACCGCAGGATTCTTAATATTTTCTTTGGGAAATCTTAGTTCAAATACAGATTTGGTGACAACATCAAGAGCCAAACACTATTAATTTGCTTTAAGGCATATAGGCCTACATCACAAAAATAATCTCGCAAGAATTTAAGGAGCGGTAAGTAGAGGTGTATAGCAGAACCCACCATAGCATCTATTTTGAACCATAACTAAATACACAATATTTAATTTTCAATAATTACAAAAGGCAAAAACATGGAAAGAAGATCCCACATTCACAGTTCATGTGAAAAGATACAGAGAAGAAAATGCTTATTTTTAATCTAATGAAGTCACTAAGCCAAATTCTGCCTGTCGTGCCATGACATTAGCATAGTGCTTAAGTTCAGCAGTGTAGAATTTAAATTCCTGTATTTGTAACACCTGAAAAAGACAGCACCACAATGCAGAGGTGTAAGATGTACAGAGGAGGCAGATACACTGAGGAATTCACCCCAAACAGAAAGAGAAGTTGTCTAGAGCAGTGAAAGCTCCAGTTACTAAGAACAGAAAACCTTTTTTCAGCAGAACAGTTTGGGCATTGACCAATTATTTTTCATTTTTCAGCTGCACTTCAGAACTTCCCGGCACATTTCTATCTTGTTCAAGTGAACTAATAAACTCCTGATACAACTCGTGATACTGCTTATCAACTTGTCACGCATGGCAGTGTTTGTTAACTTGCAACAAGAAAATGTTTATCTCTTTGCTACACTCAAAGCAAGCAGCAAAACTGAAAGTTCCTGTAAGACACAGCTGGCAAGTGGCCTGCAGTCTAAAGAGACTTTGGTTTGCTATTTTATTTTTCATTTTCATGCATTTTTTTAGAACAAAATCTTGTATACTCCTAATGCTAAAGGTTGGTTATAATTATTTACACCCTGGAGTATAAAAGATGTTCCAAAATAAGGCACAGCACCTTAAAATTATTATTTTTTCTTTCCAATCTTTTAACACCCAAGTGTTAAACATGTATATCAAGATTGGAGATGCAGAATCACAGAATAGAAACAAAGTCCCTATCTCCCAAATACGTTTAAAACTCCATGTATTACTGCTGTATGCTGGTACATTAGCATAAAATACTCAAATGGTTTTAAGTGTTCTGCAGGTAGAATGGAAAAATACATTTTTCTATTCTCCATGACAGAAATAAAAGGTGAGAATATGTCTTTGGAATATATAATATATATAATGTTAACACCATCCAAAATTATACTTCATTAGAAAAGTCAACTTTTGTGCAATAAGATGAAATTGCTATTACAGGTATTATCACACACTCTATACAATTTGGTGTTCAAGTATAATGCTCTGCTCATATTAATTCCAAGTGAAATCAGTTAAAACTGTGTAGCTAAACAGCTGATGTTATGCAGAATCAGAGTTGTGGGCTGTTTTTCAGTCCCACTATTAACAATGATAATGCAAATTTTCTTGGGGAGTTAGGCAAGATGAAATTCATAATATAGCAAGGAATGGCAAACTGCTGTATTGTGGATGACTTCTGAGGAAAAAGTCAACAAAACCAGACCCATAAAACAGCACTAATAAAGGCCAAGCGTGGTCTGGTTGCTGGCCAGTCCCAGCCAGCGCGTGCAGCACGAGGGACAGAGCCACAGCATTGCCCTTCAGGTAGAGGACGGCTGATGTCCACCTCCCACCATGCTCCCAGGGTCCTGCCAGAAAGCACCACAGTCCTGTTCTGTCCCATCCATCAACATGTTGTACGACCCCCTGCAACAGCACGTTTGGGACACAACCGCCCCACCAGATGCATGTCTCTGCTGCAGGACATGATGCAAGCAGTGTCCTGCTTTATGAGAAAGTCAAGAGGCTTGAATTGACTAATTGGTGTAATTTTTGCACTCAAACACACCATCCGGGGATGGTAGAGAGAGGTGCATTATCAGGACATTGCAGCTGTGGCTTGTTCTTTACTTTCTGGCAGGAGTGTCTTGAAAAAGAGCCACCTCTGGTTTGGGGGGGTGGGGTGACTTCTTGGAACTTTCTGTTTATTAACTGGATAATCTGCAGAGGAGGAGATAGGAATATGGATGGTACAGAAAGATACTATGTTCAAGGCCAGAGCCGACGTGTCCTGGCCTACTGCTCCAGATTAAAATGTATTCTGAAATTAGCTGGTAGCTGTACTTCTCCCTCCAATAGGTGAAGTGCAGGCAGTAACTTATGTTGCTTAGGTTCTAATACAGGTGGTTTGCACCTTCCTGTGACTGGCTAGAGGGCAAATCAGGGCCCAGACCTTGAATCTGGAATCTCTTGAATTTTCAACATTCATCTTCTAAAGCTCAGACAAAACTCCACAATAATAATTTCAGATAGGTTCTAAGAAAGGGGTTATTTTCCTTTTTGTTTTTAAATATACCCATATATATGCTTTTAAAAGAGTATTATTGGGAAATTCTGGTACAAATTATAATAAATTTATAAGATAATATGATTTTAAATGAATTATCAAGATATCGGATCTAGACTCTAAATGAGCCCAGATCATGTCACAGAGTCTATGTTTGATTCAAAGTGCAATCCGAGGATCCTCTGGACACACTCAGTTCTCTTTACTGCCAACTCCAGTCATGGGATGATTTTGTTCTGGATTAGTTCAGAACTTCAGAAATGACTAGCACAGATCCCTGACTGTATATGTGAATATCTTAGTCCTTCCTCTGATACAAAATTAACCTGCTGCAGTCTAATTAGATATTTATGCTGTTCTCACCATTGAGATCTCTGAAAGCCTCAGAGAGCAGCCAGCGCAAGGCTGTAGATTTCTCTTTCAAAGGAATATACAAATATAATCATTATGTGGCTTTTTCTTAAAAAAAAATTACAACCAAGAAATCAACAAAAAGTCATTTTGGTTAAGAATTCCAGTCGCTCAGTAGATCATTTATTGGGTAATATCACCTGTCAAGTCTAACTACTGGATTAGTTAATCATCTCCAAATATTTCAGCTTCTATTTTAATTGCATAAGTGTAAAATAGGTCATACTATCTTGATGAAAACATGATTATGAAATATGTGATTTCTTCTAATGATCTTTATTAACTTACAATGATCCCTTGTATTTCTACACTGGATACACAGTGGCAAATCTTCTTCCAGCTATAATTAAGATTATGTCAGTACTGTACTTCGTAATTTAACTTTGCACTTGTTTATAATACAACCATAAAGATCCACTTCAGTCAGAATCTTGGCGTGGTGGTTTAAATTTTGGAATAAAAATGCTTATACACATTTAAAATTTAAGGAAAATGAAAACAAAATCATTTTCACATATTTAATCAGTCCTCAATAGCAAAAAATTATCACAATCTAAAGCAGTTTAGTAGAATTGAGAAACGTAGTAGTGACCATTTATTAATGGAGTTTATTTCTGTATGCATTTCTGCTCCCATAACTAACCATTTAAGGAAAAGATACATTGCAGGCTCATCACGAATACTAGTCTGCTTCCTTTACCCTTATTTCTGACCACATTCTTGTCCCCTGTTCAGAAATCCAGTTAGGTCTTTGTTCTATAGATTTACAGCAGCTGATTAGTTGACTTGCTACTCTGTTATAGCTCTTCCCTTTCCCACATTTTTCTCTAACAGTGCAAAATTAGATGGCTTCTCTGAGCTGTTCTGAACAGCACAGTCTGCTTCCTGCACTCAAACTCTATTCTGTTATTCACATCGTCACGTGCCCTACAGGTAACGGTACAGGGAGCTGCACTGGTATCTCCTCAACACTGACTGAGGCAAAATTGGTATTCTCTTAATTCAGTCAGAAAATGGATCTAACATATGATAAGTCCAATAATGTAGTAAATAAATAAATAAGATTAAAATGGATTCAGAACACAAGTTCTGTGTTCTGAATAACATAAACTAATTTAATAACTGTATGTCTTTTCTGCTATTTTCCTTTATCTATTATGAGACTGTTGGTAATCACAAAAACTTTATATATAATAATAAACTAAAATGCCGTTAATACTCTTCCATTTTGTGAAAGAACAAAAGTGGGTTTGTATTACTCATTTCTTGGCACATAACAAACATTTAATATCTTTTCTAATCTGAAATTTCTGTTTGAAGAATATTACCTAGTTGCTACTGTTCTAACTTTTAGAACAACAATGTGAATTTTTTTGGTTCATGTTAATGATTCTTGGTCCTATAATTAAAAGAAACCAAAATCCTTAACTGGAGGCTTATAGAAATCTTCGCTTTGTTCATATTTAAAAAACAACCAGACAGCAAAATTATCTTTTGCAAAATATTTAATATTGAAACCTACCTACGGCCTATTCACAGAAAAAGTGCTGTTAGCTTCAGTGGGCAGCGTTACAGATGGGTTTCGCAGTCCTTCCTCTTGGGCTGTATCAGATTCAGAGGTTTTCGTGACACATTATTTCAAAGCAAAATAATTAAAATACTTAAACAATTTCAAGTAACTACTTGAACTTGAGAGTTTAAGTATACATCTCAAACCATGTGCTTGGCTCCCTTTTTCTAATGCTTATTATTCAGTGATAAAAATGTGTGAAAAATGACAATTGTGTGTCAGGTGATTGCTACTAGATACAAAAGGGATTGGAATAGTGTTACTGATTTTAATTCCCTTCCTTGAAATTAATCTCAGGATTGCTAGGTTTAAGCAAATATTTTTCTTGATAGCAGTGTCGTATGATAAATACATTTTTACATATTTACAGAAGGAATATGACTTTTGCTATGGCCTGTATGTATATAAGAGGGTATGTACAAAATAATCAGCTGTTGAGATCAACAAGTTACACGTGAAAGAAATGTTATAAAATATTGCTTACGTTAGGAAAAAAATGGATGTCAGATCAGTTCTAATGCTCAAATCTATTGCATTATTCTTTACATAGTATTGTGACTAGCATGGCCCCCAAAAGACTTTTCAAAATTAATTACAATTCCAGTCTGTTCATATTAGCAGTGTCTTCTATATAAAGGTGATATAATTTATAGCTCTGGGAGTACTCCCTTCACTGATTCTTAATATTACAGAACTCCATAGAATATGTACAGTCTCACATGTGCGTTTTAAACATTTTCAGTCAAATGCAGAGTCTTTAGCTAGGAGTCTTACTTGGAAACGAAAAGTTTGCTAAACATGCACACAAATGATAAAAAACTTTATTAATAAACATTAGTAATTCGATAATTTAACACCTCATTAAGTAACTTTTATAACTGAAAAGGCTCTCAGCCTATCTGTGTTACACAACCTTTCATTTATATCAGAAGGTGCTAGGAATCATCTTGCAATCAATAGTCCAAATTGGAACAGTAAAGTATTGATATGAAAATTTAGAATTAATATAATGACCAGCTTTCCTACTGCTTTCTGTCTATACGCACATCTGAAATACTATTGCCTGTTGAAATAGTGTGTGTTAAAATGCATATGCCAGCATGTTTTGACCTGTGAATATAATATTGTGCAACACAGCTCATTCTGTCCGTTTAGAAAGCAATTTTCTTCTTATTGTGGTATTTATCTGGGCATCAAAGGTTCTGGGTTCAAGTCATAACAGCAAGCTTGCTTTGTGACCTATAGCACATGACTTAACCTGTAAGATTTTCCTGCCTGAAAAATGAGAAACACTCCTTTAGAAAAATGAAGAAGAGCTTTTCCTTGGAGGTTAAACTTCAATATAAATGGGGCAGGGCGGGGGGAGAACCTATCCAGCTAGTTTTCTTCCTGTGTCACCAAATATTCTGAAGGCTATTTAAAGACATTAGATACTGTCAGAAGGACAATGTGATGCCGTATAGCTATTATTTCTTTAAGCTAGTCAGTGAAATCAAGAGTACATATAACACAAACCAGTTATAGTGCTGTGCTACACACAGCTACTGCAATAGATCTTACTGGCACTGCACATGTCAAACTGATGATACGTTGTGCTGCAATACCCAAACAAAAACAAACCATGTTTACATTTATTTTTTCAGCCTTTTCCTTCAAGAACTGTTGAAATCCGCAGAGCTCAGGGGAACCTGCTGCCTAGCAAGAACAAACTGGGCCTGACAGATCACGCGTGGGCCCTCCAGCCCTGGAGATCTCTTACTCTGCCCCATGGGCTATGCCATCCCACCTTCTGCAAGAGCCCCAGCAAGAGGTATCCCAAACAAAGCCCTTTTGAGCTAAATAAGCACAGCATAGCTGAGAACCCACAATGTCTTTTCTAGGTTTTATCATAAATTTGATTTTTGTGCATTTAATTTAAATAAAAATACAGGGCATATCTATTCATTTGATAAACGGCCTGATATATGTTCTTAAAAGCAGTTAATAGTCTAAGTGAGGTCTGCTATACTTTGCCAAAAGTGTCATGTTTCCAGAGACATACACACTAAATTCTTACTTTAAAAACAAGTTAATCATACCAGAAGAGTGAAGCTCTCGCTCTTAAGCCAAAATATATTCCTCTTCATAATACCATGCAGTTATCGGCATGTCCCTTGGATTTATGACTTATGACATTTGTTTACCAACAGGTGGTTGCATATCTTGCCATTTATATTTTAAGCAACAGTAAACACAACTAAAAATAATATAAGGTAAACAAAATAAAACTCAGTGGTTTGTTTTAAAATGTTTTTACAGAAAAGCTGCACTTATAAACTAGGTCTTCAAGCAGTTCACACAAGGCCCAGCAACACAGAAGAATACTGCAAGAGCAATAAGGATTTTTAGGGGCATTATGATAGTGTAATGGAAACACATCTGCCCCCAAAAGTCCCTCATTTTCCCTGCGGTAAATAGCCATGGAGGAAGTGGTGAATGCTGTAGAACATCAAGAATGAAACTATAAAGAAAAAATTTTTAAGTTAGAATTATTTTCCAACAATACTTCAGGATTTCATAATTTCCTGTTAGCCCACTGCATAGGAAAATTGTAGTTTTGCAAATAGCCTCTAACTCACTTACTTTGGATAAAATGGTTCTGTCTATTCACCAAAGTGAATTCTGAAGCAGCTATGTTAGAAACACCATTAGTGTTGAGGAGCTAAAACCACTATACATAAAGCACAGACAATCCATGGCAATTATTGTTCTTTCAGCTCCCAAAATGAAAAAAACAAAAACATTAAAACAGAATAATCATCATTAACAGTTGACCTGCATCTCTCATTTTTAAGGATTTACTTCAGTGACAGTGCAAACATTAGTTTATAGAATAAAATTATACATAATAAAGTCACATAGCATCTTTCATTTTAAAGAATTTCTAAATATTTTCCAACCAACCATGTGGGCAGTTTTTTGTACCTACAGAAAGGCCACTTGGAGTAAAAACATAAAAAAGAATTCCAATTTAGTAAAGACTGAATACTCCATATTTAAAAATCCCCTTAGTAAAACAGGTAGCACATTTGAACTTTTAGTTGTTCCTGTTCAATTGACATACCTAATGAAAAGTTACTCTTAAAATAATCCACACTAAGTAGCACCTACCGGGCATTTCTTCAACGATTCTTGTAGCATAACATATAAAATATAATAATATTGTTGAAAAAAGCAACGCTCAATTACTCATATATTATTTAATATGGTGGTGCTCTATTTGCTCTTTGTTTGTTCGTGTTATAATATAAAAAATGAATCCAGCTCTTTCCTCAGATTCCAGAAATTTTACTGTGATCTCACACGTATTTTTCATTGATGTAGGTCCAACGATTTCAGTGGAGATACTGCTGACTTAGACTGGCATCCAGGCACCTACCGACAGAGGTGTGTGCAGTTTGTGGGATTTGAAATAGGCCTTTTCTTACAAAAGAAAGCTTCTGCACAAACAGAATTACCATCAAAGAAAAAACCTAGATTACGCTGACATTTTTAACAACAGCAATATATAACAAATAGAAACATTCCTTTAATAAAATTACTGCACTCAATTATTTTTACTGACCCTGACGAGCCAATCCTGAAACACCTGAAATAATTTTTCTCACCCTTTCCTACGTGCCTGGTTGTAGATGACAGAATGCATTTTGTCTTTTTGTTTTGATTTGGTTTAGTTCTTATCCCGACGTACAAAACAAAAGAAAATCCATTATTTAAAAAAAATTGGTGCTTAGCTATTATTTTATATCAGTTCCTATAGAAAGGCCGTTATTCCAGTAAGAGTTTCGACTGTCTGACTGAAACTGAGATACTTGAAACAGCAAAAATGCATCAATATTATATTACATTGGCGAATATAGCCTCCCTCATTAATAGCTAAATTAAAATATTACAGCAGCACTAACTGAAATAGTTTTGTTTAAAGTTATTAATATGTATCAATGATGTAAGCATTCAGTATATTTGGAAATCAAACCGGACTGATGCATCCTTTTTAAGACTTCTTTTGAGCTCAGCTAGGAGCAAGTATGTTCCAAGCAGGAAAAGAAAAAAATCATATTTTAAAACTCCAGAGCCTATCTGTACAGAATTGTGATTTCAATGTGAAAAATAAAATGTTGGCAGTTGAAGAACCTTATATCCAATGGGGGTCAAGAAATCAGTGGTAACCTTCTGAAACCAACTGCTAACACATATTTTGCGAGCTCACAAAGCAAGTTACCTCAATAATAGATGTGGTTTTATTTCTATTCCTATTATCTTTATTTATTCTGTACTCGTTACAGAAATGTCCTTAAAAAAATCCACAAGCTGAATAATGCCTATCCACTCACACGTCACCTACATAAACATTGCCCTTGCACTGCAACCTTGTAAACAGAGATTATTTGGGCATTTTGACAACAGGAAAAAAACGCTGATTCTTTGTTTCTTTTTCCCCAGTTTGTACTTTTACCAAATTCCCTGCATTGTTTAACTGAGAGATGACATTGCAACAAGAGACTCACGTATTTATGAACTCATGTGTGCTGTGAACAGCGCAAATGGTGTCTTAAATTCGTTAATTTCACAGAAATTTCAAGCTGCATGGTCTTAAGTGGATTTGGCAGTTCATGTAATACAACCACTTTTCTTCCACTACAGGTACAGTGTCCAGGCGATGGAAGTGTTTTTTCCCTAATATTTTAAAGCCATCCAAAAAACTTACAAGTTTTTTTTGCTTCATAACCTGAGAAATACGAGGTTTAAAGTGAATAAAAGAGCCTTTTTGAGCAATATCTCTGAAAAATACATTCTGAGCACACTGCTGTAGGTTTGCATAGATTTTCTTTGTGGCATGAGGTCCAGGTTTTACGCAGGAAAACAGTGCTGATGTGTAACATATTAACAGAGTGAAGAACAAGGCACAACTCAAATATCACACCTTGGGTGTCTGTGTTCTTGCCCTGGAAAACATCTGGATAGCCTCACACAGGAAGGGACAACTGATTTTGTAGCCTTTACTATGGCAAAATTTTCAGTTGTTCCAGGTCATGAGTTTCGAAACTCGGGGTCACCACCTCCCTCTCTCTTTTTCTGTGGCTAGATCAGAGGGGAGTCACAAAACTTTTCTGTTGCAACATGAGGTCGGGAGATGTCAAAGGTTGAGGCCCTGCTTCAGAAACTGCAAGCCACCGACCAATCCCCAAACCATGCCACTGGATTCTGGTGGAGATCCTGATCTTTTCACTGCTTTCAATAAAATTTCAGAAGTAAACGGATTAGGCCATTTGATAATCCCCTACTGATTCATTGTTTGTAAGCTGTTTTTTAAAGGTTTGCTTAAAACTGCAAAAAGTAATTCTAAAAATGCATTTTAAAATTTATTTTAAATAGAGACATAGCTAGTAGGGCATTCAATTTTATAAATTATAAATGCAATAAATAATTGGAGTTGATCATTCTAAATATTATTTTTTTCAATAATTCATGACAGTTTTTATCTCAAGGAAAATTAATTTTGATTCCAAACATTCTATCTACTTTTTATTTTCTGTAAATTTTTTTTTAATTTCCAATGGCAAGATAGACTGATCCCAGGTATTTAATAATTAATGCTCTGGATATGCAATGCACTTCAGGAGTCTCAGCTCTGAGGCCACCCCTCCCACGCTGCACGCAAACCTTGTGGGAAAACCAGCGTGAGGGAAAGAGATCAAAATTTTATAACATGTTCAGGGAATCTATCACTGTGTTGTCTAATCATCATTAATTTGGATAACACGTATAAAATGAAAATGCATTTAAAGTTTAATATGTATGCACGATATCCATAGTGGTAGGAAACTGTTTTACAGCACACTAGAGACAAACAGGAGCTCTTTCTGTGAGCTTACTAATGGGAAAAAATGTGAATAAAAATTTTGTATGAAGAAGGCCTACAGAAGTGTAACTGTGTTCTTTAATGGGGCTCATTAATCATTTAAAAGGTTTATTAGTTCTATAGCCAGGTTACTTGCGCTAGAAGGAATGCACGTGGATTTTATACATCTTCAATAGAGAATCAAACAGAACCTATTTTAAAAAAATGTCTAAAAATAACTTAAAGTGTGCTACCTAAAGCACATCTGACTGAAAGCAACTATCCAAAATTACATGTTTTAATTTAAGACCTTTAGAGTAATAGTTGGTGAGAAGCAAGTGTTCTGTCTCAGCAGAGCAGAACTATCTTTGCTGCTGCGTGGATATGTAAGTTTGTTTCTCTTTTCCCTTACAGTAAGATCCTCACACTGATCCACTTTCTAATCTCTGATTCCCTGCTTTTACATTCTCAAAATACTAGTGCAGACACCATAAAAGTTAAACCAATCCAAATCTGACATTTGTAATATTGGGCAGGTCTAGAATGTATGCACAAACTAAGCACTATAATACAAACAACAGATTTCTACAGACAAATTTGTAGCTTAACTAGTTCATGAAAACTTAAACTCATAAATGCTGCTTTCAAACAGCATTATTTCATGCAAAATAATAGCTAAAAGACATATTAGCAGCACGGTTCTGACCTAACCTGTTCCACATCAGACTTCAGTCTTAAATAGGTGAGGAATTTGTTGCGCTGAGGTTTGTGTATGTCCTATTTCACATGTGTAGTGATTACATTGCTATAAAACGTACAGTACCGACTTCCATAGAAAAGTTTTCATAATTCAGCATGATATCCATTTGTATGAATAAACAGATCCTGCACATAGCCATGCGATGTATCACGTGCCAGCAACTTTGTTTTAACTGTCTATCACTGTGTAACTTCAGTTGAGTTTCCAGGCCTTTTGAAATATTCACATTGACCCAGTTGGAGTAAGTCAGCACTTAAAATTAATCTGACTGCAATGATAATGTGACCACAATGTGAATGTCTAGATGTTTATGTGTAACTTAAGCAGGTGATTAGCTGGCAAACTATGACAGATGCATTTACACCGACAGAGAGGATGCTCCTGTATGTATTTTGTGTGCGTATGCTGTATACATGAGCCATTGTATAAATTATATTGTGTGAGTGTCATGCGTTTTGCTCAGACTTAAATACATGTACAGTATATTCAGAACCACAAGAAAGTTCATCTTACCTACTAACAAATTTTCAACACTTACTAAAAGTATATGAGGAAAGTACAACTACATAATTTTAAAGTGAAAACTACACTTAAGATTCTCTAGGATATTAATATCAAAATGTGAAACAGCAATATGAACTTAAACAGCTCTACCAAGCCCAGGTTTACAGTGTCTTACTCATAAGAATACATTTTACAATGTTTATAGGTACAAAAATTAGTAATTTAAATTTTTTTTTCAGAGATACAGACTGTACACATTACAGACACACAAACCCCCACATGTAAAAAACAGCTAGTTGAAGAGATACAACTTTGTGATGAAAAAACCTGAGGAGGGGATTGACAATACAAATGTTACTGGTGTTTATATGTAACATTTCAAAGATTTAAGCTGCCTCTCTTTTCTAGGGACTTGCTTCCTTTTCTCCGAGTTCACCTATATTGATTGAGCATAACTTTTGCTTCAACTTTTGCTGGTTTTGTAAGAGAAAAACACCACCAATGGTTAGAAAACTATTTTTATGATTAACTTTTCAGAATGATAGTATGTTCTATCCACTTTTTATGGCTGAAGAAAACATTAAAGTTAGAATTAATTATTTAAAGTGTATGATGGCCTTTTACTAAGTACAGCAGTAGTTTACTACTAAGTTTAACGTCCACTGTCAGAGCCCTAGTGTACTGGTTTCTTTTGCAGAACAAAGTGACCACCAAAAGCGGGACTTTGTGGGCCAGTTGGATAAAACATAAGCTCATCTCGCCCCCAAAACCCCGACTCTGGAACCACAACCTTCTGAGATTCAATTTGTAAGTCAAGTATCTTTGTCAGATATGCCGAATCAACTGAGAGAATCATTGCCTATAAAATGGGTAATTTTCAGACTAATAGAAGAGAACATTGTAGCCAAGTCACAATACACACTCCTTCACTTTTTAGACAACAGGAACTGCTAAAAGATACTATTTGTTTTCATTGACAGTTTATGATTTATTTAAGCAGGTAAGCAGCATCTCTATAGGCGTGTATAAATTGCCACAGAACTCCCCCAGAACAGCAGTTATTTATTAGACCCAGCACTCAAAATCTCTATTAAAGAGTTCTTCCCAAAGTAACAATTCACTTGTTTATCTCTTCTATATTTCAGACCAAGGCCAACACATTATAGAGAGATGTCTGTCATTATTCTAAATTGTATTGTTCGCACAATAAGCTAGAAAATATTTTCACTTGAGACAGTTCGCTCTCTTCCCACTAGCAGTGGTAGTTCCAAGTGTTCAGCTGAGTGTCTAAATCTTACTACCCTCAGCATTAAGTTTCTTAAGGACTTCTTTCAAAGATGAGAGGAAAAGTAGGCATCTGTAGACAAAAGGAACATATTTTCCTAAATCCTCTGTTTATAATTCCAACAGAATTTCTAAATAAAGCCTAAGTTTAAAAGCTTTATAGTTTACACTTGGATGACCGAGGTAAGGTAAATGCTGTCCGTTACTCTAAAATGAACTCATTACTGTGCTTGAAAAGCCACCGTTACATTTATTCTGCTTCTTATTATCAAAATACAGAGGCAGGGAACGCCGTCCTGGCAGCCCTGCTGTGCTGTCACGCAACTCGGAAGGAGAAGGCAGAGAAGTTGGAAATTCGGGCTAAGTAGAGCTGTTAAAACAAAACGCACGGCCTGCAGAAAGAGGAATCAACCGACTCGTTTACGGGGGCGAGGATTTAGAGGGTTTTCCTTACTGTCTTTCACACGAGCTGACCAGGCGCTGTCTCGACACGCGCTGCACGCCCATTCCGGGCTGCCGGCAGCCGCGGCCCCGGGACGGGCTCCTGGGAGCAGCCGCACCTGTGGCTCCCGAGGGTGCGGGGCGGCCCCTTCCCGCACGCCGCCCGGCCCGGCCTCCCCGCCCGCAGCGCCCCGAGCGCGGCCTGCGGCAGGTGGGCGCGCCCGCGAACGCGCGGCCCCGCGCCGCCACCCTCCGCCAGCGGCCGTGCCGGCTCGGCCCGCGCCCGCCCAGGTGCCGCCCGCGCGCGCGGAGCCGCCCCGTCCCCCGGCAGGGCGCGGCCCCACCTGCGGGCCCGGGCGCGGCGCCACGCGTGTCCCCGCGGGGGGAGCGCGCAACTCACCGCTCGGCGGAGCCCCCCGCCGGCCGCCGATCCCGAGGAGAGGGCGCCGCTCGCTCGGCAGGTTGGCGTTCCCGGGGCGGCCAGCCCCGCACTCGCAGCCGGCTCCTTCCGTTGGCAAAACCCTGACTCATTACATAAAAAGATCACCCTGCCAGGCGCCCAGAAACATTTCTTCATCACGGTCACGCCACGAGCAGAACAAGAGGCCACATCAAGGGGAGGGGGAGAGGGGGGAGCGGAGAGGGGAAAAAAATCCAGAAGGTTTTTTCTTTTTTCTTAAGATCCTCTTCCTTTAAAAAAGGAAAAAAAAAAAAAAAAAAGTGCAGCGGGAGGAAAAGAGCAGCCACCAGGAAATAAGTAGAGAAGATTCACTCATTGTTGCCACAAAGACACCTCTGCGCTTCCCACTCGCTCTCCATGCTTGTTCCTCCGGCAGCGCTGCGAAGCCGTGCGGGCTGCGCCGGGACTTGCTGCTCCGAGCCCTGAGCCCCGCAACTCCGCGGGGGCCGAGCCGGGGGAGCGGGGCTCGGAGCCCTCCGGGACAGGGGCGGGGAGGCCGCCACCCGCCGAAAATTGTTGTGGATTGTTTTTTTTTTTTTTTTTTCCTAGAAACTACCTCCAAATATAGTAACAGGGAAGGGGCATTCCTAGAAATTCGGGAGACGTCAGAAAGGGAAGATTTGTGAAATTCAGCTTCACTTCCTGCAGAGGGCTCCTAGCACAGGGGAAAAAAAAAAATCAAGTGAGCAATAAAGTGCTTTTCATGCTTCTCTGATCAGATAACGGTTAAAAAGGGAGGAATGGTAAATCACTTAACTCACATTTCTCCGATACGATCTAAGAGTTTCATATGAGAAGGCGGCTAATCAGTAACCCTCTTCCCTCATTTTCTACTAATGTTGATGTCTGTCTCCTGTATTTACCTTCCCCCATGTCCTTGTATCAGACCTGTGCACACAGCAAATAAAAGGCGTACATGTGTGAGTGAAAAATGGGCCAAATGATAACCCTCCTGTGTGTCATGGGAATACTAATTAATGTTCGTGTGTTATTTTAAACAGGCTTTGCGGGTTGCATCTTTCACGCTACAGTGATGTGAATAATTCATGTTATTACTGTAGATGTGTGCAATATCGTTACTCGCATGAATGAGGATTTGTAGGTTGGCTTTTATTTAAGGGCCCAGCCCTGAGAAGTGCTGAGCACTGTCCATCCACATTGACTTAACGGTATCTTAGGCTGTTTCAGCAATTCACAGGATGAGGCCCTGACTGACAAATACAAATCAGGACTTGCAGCAGACCCACACACCAATGTGAGCCGCTATTATTCCTCACGTCTCTCTTAAATCTGTATATTTGCTTTGTGCTTGCGTCTGACACCCAATCCTTTAGTCATGTTTTTTAAAAAAACGCTATTTGATACATTTCATAGGAAGCAGAAATGAATGTTTGCAAAGCAGTAATGGATGAAGATGTTATATGCTATTAGTAATATAAGATGTCAATGCATTTGTAACAAAGCATTATTCATCCAGGAAGAGCAAAGGTTTCTATAAAAAACACAACAGCCAGCTTTTGGGGAAAGATAATAGATTTCAATGTGTGCAACTCTTGCAGGTTAATTGAATTTCTGTAATTAAATTCCCCACAGCTGCATGAAATCCTTGAATCCTTTGAATTTCATTATGATTTGCAGAGTCTTCTCTGCCCTCAAATCAAATGCAATAAAAAACACTGGAGTCTGGCTATACTTCAGTATTTTATAAATCCTCACATTTAATCAAAACTTAGTTATAGATACCTTGTCTGTCTGCAGTTTTGAAAGGGAATTGGCAGGGTTCATCATTTGACATGTGTGTTTTAACTGTTATTCCAGTGTTCAGTAAACAACTGCTTCAAAATACAGACCCAGCTTTCTGAGAGGTAATGCCTGGTTAGAAGTAGATTTATTGTAAGTAATCTCTTGGAATTCAAACCAGCTCTAGTTAATGGCAAAAAGGCCTTTCTAAGCTGAGTGGATTACTTACAGCACACTGCTCTACTCTGCCTGTCACTCTTATTTCCTGAGAGAAAAAGTGAATGACAGCTCCAAGTTCAGGATCTTTTGATCATTGAAAGAAATGGATGTGCTGTCCTCTGTTGGTCATACGGGTTGTCACATGTAAGATCCAATTAACTCAAAAAGGCAACAAGAGGCTGTATTAAAATGAGAAAAACTATGAAACTAAATTAAATTTGCTTCACCTTCTGCTTTCACCAAAAAGCACACACAGTATGAGGGATTTCAAAATAATTTTAAAAAATGATGCGATGATGGATACTAGAAGCTGGGTTAAGGAGAGGACTCATTTCACATGACTCCATACGACAGATCCTGCCCTGGGATTCAGCCTCATTGGACTCCAGCTGCTCTTTTAACCACTTGCTGTGGGCCACCAGCCCTGCTGTGCCTGACAGGCTGGGGGACACAGGGAGCTGCAGCTGCCCTCCAGCTCCAGGGCTGCAGTGGGGCTGCAGTGCTGCCAGGCATGTGGCAAGAGAGGAACTTTCTAGCTTAAATTTCCCCTCGCGCAGTCCTGCCTGGGGACAGGGCCATGTGTGCCAGGCAATGTCATGCGATGTGGTGGCAGCTGTGCAGCTCCTTGTAGCACTATAACTACGGCAGCTCAGGCTTCGCTGGGTACGTGTAATGCAAATCACTCGTGGTGCCCTTTTGTGAGTCATGATGTGCAGAAATGCTCTGCTCCACTCATGTGTTGAGAAGCAGCAGCAGCAACGTGTCTGCTTTGGGTCCTGTTTTCAAGAAGAGTAGGTAGCAACTGGAGAGGATCGCAGGGGACTGGAGCAAGGGTGATTGGAGGTGTAGAAAACCTGATCCAAAGGAGAGATTTTAAAATCTGGGGATTGTGTTGTCTAGAAAGGAGAATGCTGAAGCATAGTAACACTTTCAAAGTGGTTTGATGTTGTGTAAATGAATTTATGTTATGGCAGTAAACTTGTTTGGTGTGTTAATTATTTCTACATCTTAACTGCCACTGGAGTTTGCAATTTCTGGTCTGCACTAGCTTCTCTTATGCTGTGATTTCATAGATAGTTTTCTAATTACAAAGTTAATTTCAAGTAAATAACCATAAGACATGTCTTAAAATGTTATTTAGCAAAATTATTGTCATGCTAATAGTTTAGCAGTGTTATTTAGCAAAATCTAAGTTCTGTCTGCAAACTATGGAAAACAAGGCTTTGTATTATCTGATTTCTCTGTGTGTCGTGTAACACACAAACATTTGCAGCTGTAGATCTCATGCATACCTGGCTTAGTCTTATATTTCTGAAAAACAAGCAAGAATTGATGAAAGCATTACTCATCACAGGCAGGGTGGCTCCTCTCTAGGTTTATCCCTACGGTTGTAGTAACAGTGAGCAGTATTTATCAGATATGTGTTTTGTCCTTGAAGTTGATTTTTATGTTTAGTTTTGAAAATGCTCTTATGAAAGCAGCTTCAGGGACAAGGCTATTCCTCACTGTCCCTCTTATCCGTGAGTAAAAATATCTGAGAAAACAGAAACCAATTTGGAACATTTTAGCAATTAGTTTTGCATGTGCTCTGTGCTAAGACTGTCACTGCTCAAAATCAATAATTTATATTTTTCTTCTCTCTGGGGAGATTGGGCAGTGTTGTCATGGATTTCACACTAGAGATTTCAAGTTGAGAAATGAGCTGGAAGGTATGCACTATGATTTCCTCTCTGCTCATGCTTTACCAAAGTTACACCAAATTTGCTAAAGAGGAGTTCTGGAGACTTCTGAATACTGACAGCAAAATCAGTGCAAATATTTTAATTAACTATAATTAATACAGTCAGATAATATTCATAACACTAAATCTGTGTGTGTGTGAAAAAGAGTCTTATATTGAATAAATGGTAACAGCCCTTCTTTAAATCAAACTACAACTCAAGTGATGATTTTGACCTACCAACAGAATTTATGTATTTTATTTTAGAAGATTTTACAAAATCTTGTGTAAATAGTTATTTTTCTTCATACAACAATTGCACATTTTTGATTCTAGACAGAAGTGGTGCAGAATATGAGAGAAAGGTTTGTCAGGAAGAAAAAAACTATGGGCTAATCAAAGGTCAGTGAAACTTCAAATGGTAAGCAAATATCAAACATGAATCAATAAAGATTTCCTTCAGTTTATAGCACTGTTATTAACATTATTTGGATGGTTTTAAGTGCTGTCATCTCCTAAACTGCGTGTGCTGGCTTGGTTTCTGGTCCTATCAGTGTCTGTTTGCTGGACTTCCCGGCTGCTTGTGATGCTGCTGGACCAGCTGTGTTTGAGGAGCCCGGTGTTCGCTTGTCCTTGGATGAGTATCTCAACTTAACCAGCCTGGCCCCTCCTCACCCATTTTCATTGTGACAGGGAGGCTTTCTATTTATAAAGATGTAAAATGTAAAGTGAACCACATTGCAACTAATTCTAAGTGATTAGTGCTACAGATGAAGAAGCCTCTTGATTTATTAACTAGAATGCAAACTAAATCAATCAATAATTAAATTAATTATGGGATCGAGGTGGAAGCCGATGAAAAAAAAAGAGCCAGAAACTACAGAATGACTGTGATAGCTGCAGCCTTCAAGCGAGAGTTTTCAAAGGCTCCACTTGTGCCTCACGGGAACGGATCCGGGCCGTGGTGGATGCCAAGCGCGTACTTTGAGGCCGCTGGGTAGGAAACGGGTGTGACACGGCTCTCCCGCACTCTTTCCCTTGGGCATTTGGTACCACCAGGCTGAGTTCAGCTCTCGACTGCAGAATTGGGCTCCGGGGAAGGCGGTCTGAAGGAAAATGTTTCTATCGTTGCCAGCGTGAAGAGCGAGGTTCTTGCCGCCCGCGTAGGGAGGGAGAGGAGCGCGGGTTTAGCCGGTGTGAAACGCACAGGCGCGTTCGCATCCCCCCGGCCGGAGCGACCCCCGCTAGCGGCGTTGTCGGTTCTCGCCGTACTGAAGCCAAGCGCCGCTGTGCGAGCGCTGTTGTGCAACCGCCGGGCAGGGCATGAGGCTTTCCGCCGCTTTCCCCTAAAAATGAGGGGGAAACTCCAACAGACAAACACCCGCCAAGGCACGGACGGGGTTCGAACCCGTGATCTTCGGTTTACGAGACCGACGCCTTACCACTTGGCCACCGCGCCTGCGTTAATAGGTGTGCCTGAGTCCCGCTATCACTGGCGCTGCTCCCGCCCGCCTTCGCGCCTCCCTGCGCCCGCCTTCCCGCGCGCGCCTGCGGCGGCACCTCGCGGGCGTGGGGCCTGTGGCGGGAGCCGTTCCCTCAGGCGCGGCGGGGCGTTCCCCTTGCTACGGCTCTGCTGAGGAGCCGAGATCTGCGGGAAGGGGCTGAGAGAAGCGCCTCGCTCTGCGGGAGCTGCCCTGTCCAGCTGGGAAAGCGTCAGAGTCCCGGGGCGCTGCGCCAGAGGTTCCCAGGAAGGGCGGGAGCCGGGCTTTTCCTCACCGAAGGGCGGCAGTTCCTGCAGTGGGAACGGTGAAGGTGTTGGAAGCGGTGCAGGCTGCTTCAGGCCCCGAAGAGCAGGTTAGAGTGGGTAAGAAGGCGGGAATAAAACTTCCTCCTCCGAAGAAAGGAGCAAATGCAAAAAGTTGGCATAATTAAATGGCAAATATTAAATTAAACCCAGTAAGTGCCTGGCAGTTGTTCCCTGCAAAAACTTCCAATGTTGTGGAATACAGAAAATACACTAAATACATGTTTTCTTCTAGTTTTCGTCTCCTCGGTGTTTATGAGTCTGACTTGAGAACAAAGCTTTTAGTTCTCATTTACTATTTGTTGTAGTAATCTCTTTAAATTCCCTATGAAATTTGCTGGACACAAGTTACATTCCATGTCCCTGGATGAAAGGAATTTTCTTTATTAACCTGTGGGGGTCAACTATGATCAGTCCTTCAATCCTTTTCCCTCCCCCCTGACAGAAGCAGCATGTAAACGTGTTAGCAGAGGTGCCTTTCTAAAGGTTGAGATCAGAGTTACTCATTTGGCAGTGCTGTAATGCAGGTGTGTGAAAAGATTAATGTACCTGCATCCTTTTGCGATGTTCCCTTGAACTGTAATCAGGAAAACCCATGTCACACAGTATCACAAGGCTGGGAAAGACCTTTGAGATCATTGAGTCCAGCCTATGACCAACGCCAACACCTACTCATCATCTAAACCACGGCACTAAGTGCCTCATCCAATCTCCCTTTAAACACCTCCAGGGACGGTGACTCCACCACCTGCCCAGGCAGCGCATTCCAGTGACCAATCACTCTTTCAGTGAAGAATCTTTTCCTACTATCAAGCCTAAACTTCCCCTGGTGAAGCGAGACCGTAACCTCTTGTTCTGTCGCCGGTTGCCTGAGAGAAGAGACCAACCCCTGCCTGACTACGACCTCCCTTCAGGTAGTTGTATAGAGCAATAAGGTCTCTCCTGAGCCTCCTCCAGGCTAAACAGCCCCAGCTCCCTCAGTCGCTCCTCATAGGGCTTTGTGCTTCAGCCCCTTCACCATCCTTGTCGCTCTCCTCTGGATGCACTCCAGCATCTCGACATCTTTCTTAAACTGAGGGGCCCAGAACAGGACACAGCACTCAAGGTGCGGCCTGACCAGTGCCGAGTGTAAGGGGATGATAACTTCCCTAGTCCTGCTGGCCACACTATTCCTGATGTAGGCCAGGATACCATTCTTTGCCACTTGGGCACACTGCTGGCTCATGTTGAGTTTCCTGTCTACCAGCACTACCAAGTCCCTTTCTGCCTGACTGCTTTCCAGCCACTCTGTCTGATGGTTTGGTTATATGGCCTTTAAAACTTGCCGTTTGTCAGCTTCTCTGTGAAACAGACTGATTCTCAGTAAACAGACTGATTTCAATTAGCTTTACCTGCAGTGAAAAGTATTTAATATAAATTACCTTGCTGGATAATCAGCCCCTGTTAAGTTGGTTAGCTGCTGCCCTGGGACAGCTGTCCTAAAGGTGATTTGTTCGGGTTTTCCAGTTTTTATGGGCATAACTGAGGGCCTGACCAACCCAAATGCTTGCTGGGGTTTACTTGCTTATTTTGTTCATTGCTTGCTTCAAAGCTTCTGGACTGTGGAAATCTGGGAAACCAGAACAGTACTGTCGTATTGATTGTGATCACTGCAGTCCTTCGGAAGTGTGATGATGTGTAGGAGTGGGAACTGCCTCACTCAGCTCTCACACCTGTAACTTTTATGATAAGGAGTGACCTCAGAGGGCCAGATATCTTAGCTGATTGAAGAAGAGTTACTCCTAGTATTACCAAGCTGGCAGTAGGAAGGAGCTAGACTTTAATAAATGATGTTTGACTGATGTCCTTCGATTTCTGGCCTGCTAGCTTATTACAAAATATGCTCATTTATGTGCCATACTTGCCAGGTGTAACTTGTCATCACAGTTCCCATGCAGGTCATGTCTGTGTTTTATTCATTTTTCTACCTTTGTGAGCTGAGAAGTAATTTTCTGAATGGGAGGAAGCAGAGTTAACAATTTGACTTGTGTATGGAATTCATATGAGTTGTAGTTCTTCAAATACAGTACATTTATTCAGTTGGCATCAGAAATAGTGTTTAATTGAAAAGCAACTTGTAGTGCTAAAGTTCTTCCTTAACTGTTCAATTTGAAATCATAAACATCTGAGTAGATTAAGAGGAAATACTTGTTTTGGTTTTAAAAAGTTGCCTGCTCTTTGAGCCTAACTTCCCCAATGTATGTGGATAAAGTGTTCCTGTCTATCTAAACAAAGTGCTGTTTAATACTGAGCTAGTTTATAAAAACAGTAGTTTTCATAACTAAAACCATAAATTCAATTTTAAAATATGTAATTGCCTGTGGTTTCTTTTGATGTCTGGATACTTTTTTTTGAAAGCGTCTTTTATGCTGGTCATTACTGTTGTTTGAACTCCATGTGAAAGCCCTTATTCTTTATGCTGAACGCTCTATATGTAGTGTTCTCTTCTGACAAAATATTTTTAAAACATAACATGAATTTCCTAAATGGAAGTCTCTGGAAGGCTCTGATGCTGGAGAGATAATGCCAGAGATTTTGTTGGAAAGAGAATACAATTACCAGGGTTTTTTTTTCTGCCTTCCCTAAGCCTCACTCTTATGAGATGGAGGTGTTGCTTTAGGAGCTTTGATGTCTGTTCTAATGTACAAAACTAGGCCTTTCTACAGATCTCCCCAACTCTTTTGAGGAGATAAAGGGGAGCAGCCATATTTATGCAACTGTATAACTGAGTTTAGAAAGACTTGCTGTGAAGTTGCTGGAGTGCTCCTCAGTTATCAGTGGCGTGAGCATAGACTTGTCCTAGCTTTGTGAAAGAATGCTTCTGCTCACTATTTTGACTTTTCATTAACAGCAGTTGCCTTGGAGGGATTCAAGACTGATGTTACAATGGAGTGGCCCTGCAGTCCTTGTTGTGCAGAGCAGACTGGATACTCATCTTCAGGTAATTTTTTATGTGAAGGAAAATATTTCTTAGAGTTCCCTGTAAATTTATCGATAAACAGTTAAAGGAAAAAAAAACCCCTAGCTATTGTGTCTCAGATGCTTCTCTAATTTGTTACTTAGATTCTCTTTTAGGAAGGTCTTGGTGGGGTTGTGGACTACAGTATGTGGTGTGAGGAGATGTGTGTGGCTTCTTTGCTGTCAAAGAAATTTCTCTGACTTGGACAATACAAATAGCCTAAGAAGTATTGCTCTTCATCAACATTTGTATAATACACAACAAGCTAATAGGCAGGCCTATGTAGCATTTAATATTGTACAGAGTAAAGACAAATATGATGATGGCTATTTGTAGAACATGGTTTAATATATCCAGGTTTTACTGAAAACCAGGGTTTAGCTTGTGGAAATCATTCACAATGTCACACTTTGTAAGTCCTTGTCTTGGTGTTTACATCATAATACTAATATGAACATAGTCAGGAGCTGAGGGTTATGTGTTTATATTTCTTGATCTTTGTAAAACAAAGCCCCAGGTTGCCACTTGGCACCAAAACAATGCTTTATCGCTGATATATCCTAAATATAAATTCTGTAATGCACCAACATGGTCAAAACCTGTTTGCACTTGTTTTGCAATACGTGTTTGGTGTGTGATATCTGAAGGTAAGTGTGGCATACACAGCCTACAAACTTTTAGAATAGTTACAGTTCATAAAGAAAAGTTATTTTATGAAATTTACATATTAGTAAGTTTTAATTTGTTCAGTTTTATGGGTACTATTTACTTCTGTTTTGTAATATTTGGATGAGTTCTGATGTCATCAGCATAGAATAGACTATTAAGTTAAAGATGCATGACCTAGTATGGGGACTGCCTCTGCAAGAGTAAGCGTAACAGTAAATATTTAAATGAAGCAGCTTCATAATACAAAGAAGTTTGTACATATTGAATGGCTCATAGCTCAGTCTCCTAACAAAATGCATAAAGATGTTCTTCAGTACAAGCTGAGCAGAATACAAAGTGCAAATACAAAATCTGACAATCCAGCACATCTTAAAAACCTTGGAAGAATTCAGAAGAGTCATGAATGAAAGTGAATGTAATCTTCTCTACATCCGAAATAATTTTCTATTCCTTTCTTTGCCTTATTATAGTTCTGAAATATCTCTTAATTTTTCACAGAATAGCCTTATTCTTTTGTACTTATTTGGGTTATTTAACAAATTATTTTTTATTGTTAGAGTTACAAGTAGCTCCTATTCAGAAAACGTGATACAAACACTATTTCCTTTCAAGTTAAATTCAAGGCTAGTACTGTGAAATACCTGTGTTTGTGACAACATACGTCAATTAGCAGCAAAAGTCTGTATTGTGAGGTGAAATACACCCAGTAACCTGTAATGATATTTTAATAGTTTTTGACTTCACTCTGAGAGGCCTTAAAGGTTGATTTGCGTAAGTGATCAAAATGTTGTATTTGACTCACAAATAAGGTTAAACTGTCTGGGGAATATTGCAAAGGGAGAGCTTTCAGAGACTTCTATCTTATGTGGCCAGATCTGAGCAGCTCAATGGAACTATTCCACCAGTCTGCTCCAGAGCAGTGACATTGTTGAAGTTCACAAAAGGAACATGCACCTCTCTGGAATGCCTCATTTATTCTGCATTTTGAGTTGCCTGTTTTACCTCCCTGAAAAAAAAAAAATCTCACTTCGAGTGAGGAAGAAACTCCAGGTTTCTCCTTTTTCACCCTGGTAATGAGCCAGAATGATATCAAAGCCCCTGTGTCCCCTGCTGTTGCTTTTATACATGACTTCAGTGTTGCGGCTTGTTCCCCCCTCCATCAGCAAACCGTGTGGACTAATCCAAGGGACTGTCCTTCAGAAGCTCGAATCTTGCTAGTTGACAAAAATATATACTACTCATACTTTTTTTCCCCCCACGTCTTACCCACAGCATCTTGAGTTTTGATCAGTTTTTCCTCTGCTTGCAATGCTTGCTAGTGCTTGTTCCATGATCTCTTTAGTCCCCTGTGCAATCATACACAGTCTGTGTATGCATTATGTAACCTTAAAATTCTCTCCTGTGCTCAACTCTAGGATTTTAAAATAAAATGTTTTGCTTTTGTGAAAAAGAACAGTAGTTGTTAGTACACTGTCAGAGCTTCTTAGGTTTGTGCAGCCTAGGAAAAGCACTCCCTTCCAAACTGTTCATCCCTTCTTAAAAGTAATATGGCAGGATAGGTATTCTTGGATTCTGGGAAGCTTAGTTTTTTAAAATTGGGCTGATCCAAAGAACAGTAATTTTTCAACAAATGACTTAGTAGATGAGGTGCAGGGGGATGAACTCCAGCAGCTGCACATCATGAAAATACAATGACAAATTACAAAATCAGGACTGTATAGCTTATGAGCTATATAAAAAGATCATTGATTGCAATTCTTAATTTTTATAAGGCCACTTCATTTAAAATATTTTGAAGTGTATATTTTACCTGTGTGTTACATCAGACAGTTACACTTGTGCATATATTAGTATTTTATTTTTTTTAGTGACAAAGTACTGAAAAGTCTGGGTTCTTACCCTGCCTTTTCTTGAGAAAAGAATAAAAAACAGAAAAGGAATTAATATAATAGTATTGCTTAATAAAAAAGTACAAACCTAAGGAGGTTTCCTAGGAGGAAATCTCTATTCTTACAAATTTTGGCTCTGATTTTGAAGACAAACTATTCTTTTGGAGTTTGTCTTACTGCAGATTTTTTTATTCGTTTTTGTGAGAAAGGTGCTTAGTACATAGGCCAGATATTTCTGGCTCATGAAAGTCAGAATTTTTGTTGATTATTATTCATGGTATTTTTCACTTTGAAGTAGTAAGCACGGACAAATGAACACAGTTTTCCTTTTTTATTTGAGACACTTAGCAAAAATGCTGAAATATCAAACATTTCCTCAGTAGCTACAATATTGCCACTATGTACAAAATATTTGATAAATGTAGTACACATATAAAAATACGGTATGCATTACATATATACAGTACAATGTGCAAAACATATGGCATTCAAACATATGGAATTGATTTTAGGGGTGCAAACAGCAAATACAAAGGCATCATGGTTTCTTATAGAAAGGCAATACATAAACTGACGCCCTGATTGCCATAATTTGCATTTAGTAAAGTAGTGCTTAAATGAAGAGGGCCCTAGGGACAGGTGTCTGTCTTCTTCTTTTCACAAAATGAGATGCTAAGACATAATTATGACTATGAAAATAAGAAGAGAAACACCTCCCAGGGTTAGCGTTATTTCTACTGCAAGCAGTACTGTGAAGAAAAATCCTATCTGGAAAAAAGCCTGTGCTATTACTTAATACAAATTTCTCAAACAACAAAAACAAATCTGTACTGTTAAACATCAAAAACATCTTTGAAAATATCTACATCCTTAATTTTAAAAAAGTATGTATAATACTTTCGGGGATTTGATTTCCTATGCTTCAAAATACAAAGTGCCTCCTTTGGCAATATAAATGGCAATGCTTTGGTTCCTGTTTAAATTTTTATATTATTATAATTTGTTTTAGACTGTTTTTTGGAATATCTGAACTGTATTTTTTATAAAAATAGTGTGATTATATAGTTATTAACCATTCCCTGCTTTTTATTGAGAATTTGCTCTCATAGCTAGAATGGCTTTTTTTTGGCTAGATTTCTACAAATACATTTATGCACTTTTAACTTTAAAAGTCTTTTTATTTAGTATTGGACACTACAATATGACGTGGTGTCTCTTTTTTGCACTTTATAGTTATTCTAGCACACCGGTATAAACAGAATTTGAGATTACTTCATGTTTTAATGGATGTTCTTTATTGGCCATGTATATACTATATGCAACTCCGCTCTGTGTATCTCACATGAAAATCCATCTCAGTATGGTGTAGAAGTCATCAAAAGGTGATACTAGAGATAAGTGGAAGAATTTTGTTTCCAGTTTTAATAGAATTTGCTTTAAGGTTATAATACACTGAAGATACCATCCATGACTGTTTACATCGGTGAGCTTTACTTAGTTTTGATTACATAATGCCCTTCCAGTTATATATATTCTGTGACTGCATTTCCTCTGCCTTGAAAACTGTTGAGCAGCTTGTGCCTGGGTTCCAATTACTGTGCCTACTACAGTTTTCAGGCATCTGAATGTTTGAGATTATGTAACACAAAAGGTTATTATTGAAACTTTTATTTTTATCACCTGCTTCCGTGACCCTAACTCCTGTTGGTGCATACCAAAATACCTTGGAAAGAAATTTCAGTAGTAGGTAGTGATTATTTCTAAAAGCTGTGGCCTCGGCTTTTTAAAGGTCTGATTCTGCAAGGCCACATTGCTGGATTAGACTGAATTTCTGTAGAGATCAGCTGCCATAAATTAATTTTATTCTCAGAACTGCTAAATTTATGACAATGTTTTCTTAAATATCTCTAATGTTAAATAAAATTTTGCCACGTTAAGCTTACGTGCCTTAACTCATGCTGAATGGTACCAAAAGTGCATAACAAATGCCATTTCTGTATTAAACGCAGGATGTGACTTGTCTTGATTAACATCAGCCTTGTAAAAGTTATGTCTGAGCTCTCTCCGTGTCCAGAAGTGTAAACACCAACTTTTGATTTTCGCACTGATAGAACGGTATTCTTAATTACTTTAAAGGATCAACTAACAAGACATTTGATAGGATGTGTTCTGTTAGTATACTGCAGCCATGAATGGCAAATTTAGTGCCAGTGCATTCCTTTGCAGCTGTTCTAAGAAATATTCAGTTCTGTACAGTCAAGCTGCACAGTCATGATTAGATTTCTAAGATGTTATTGTATTTGTGTTACAAAAATTGCCATGTAAAACATGCACACACAAAAGTCTAAGCAAAACCTACTTCTGCCATAACAGGCATATATAACTATGGCAAATATATCACATTTCAGAACAAAGTCTAAAGCAAACCATTATATATAAGGTTTAATACACATAATTCTGAAATGTACAAAAAGTAATCACACATTCCCTACACTAGAATATTTGTACTTTAAAAACTAAAATGATCCCTTAATTTTTTTTATTTTAATTTTTTTTGCGAATAGACTTTTAGAGTAGAAAGCTATACTGTACTGATAACAACACTTCTCAACCGTTAGGGTTTATTTCTGCACATAGATTCCTATGGATTAGCTAACATTCTACACTGCCAGTATGGGTAGTTTTGTAGCAAGATGACTTTGCTAGTTTTAAGCTCTATTTACATGCACATCAAAAATGACAGTACAGTTGCTCTAGGTTAATTTGTCCTCTAAAAATTAATTTACTTGCCTCTTATTTAATCAGAAGGCAGAGTCAAAAAGGGGTAAGTCTAACCACATATATGTGGTATGTTGTCTGGTGTATCACACATAATAAATTGACAATACTGCAGAATACTAAAATTTCATTCGAATTTGTTCCTATCAGACTAAGAGTCCTTAATTCTTATTCCCATAACAGCTGAGGGCACTTAGTATCTCAGAGGATTAGCTCCCAAATAATATGATGGAAAGGAATGCAAAAGGTTGAATGTATTTGTTCTATGTTACTGTAGAATCCTATACCATCAAAATTTAAGGCAGACAGTCCACGTGTAATATCGTAGTCAAGTATTGTAGGCACAGTAAGAAGGAATAAAGAAGTATGTCTTTCAGCTTCATCTGTTGTGAAAATCTCCATGGATTGTTTTTCTCTACTTTGTTTCAGATTAAAGTAAATCCTGGCCTGTAAATCTACTGAAGAGATATAATGATTTAAAGTGCTGGTAACTGATATGATGCAAACATATGATGCCAGTTTAAAACCTGAATCAATGATACAATCCGCTATTTTACCTGAAGCCAGTAGAATTCTGTAATATTAGCAAACCAACTGCATAGTATATTGGGAGACATAAATTTGCAGTTAATTCCACAACATTTTCTGGCAAAAGTATTTTGGTTTATGTTAACATGATTGTGTTGTGCTTTGTTTTTTTGAGTTTTAAAAAAATGAGATAAAGGTTGCTAAATAGTTAACAGCTACTTTCTGTTTTAATTTTTTCTTTTATACTCTTCGATACCTATCATTACACTAAGAAGTAAGCAAAAACTTCAGGGCATTTTTTCATCAGTTCCTGCAAAACTTTATTTTTGAAGGTTGGTGGTGAGGAAGGAATTGTGCAATGAGATCAGTTTTCAGGCTAGAAAACACACCATGTTTCCATTGTTCAGGAAACAGGAAATAATTCCAATTTTATGTTTGATTATCAGCCTGTGTGACCTATGGCAACATTTAACAGCTATTACCTGAGAGACAACCATGGAATTTCAAAGTATTTTACTTGTATTTGCATTTTTTTTTCTAACTGCTTTCATAATAGACTGAAAAAAATGACTAAGGGCTTTTAAAACGTAATATTTTCATGTGCTGTGAGGTAAGAGCTTAATTTTTGCTATTCTCTGTTTCAGGTATGAAGTATGCCTTTTTATCACAAAACAGTACATCCTGATACTCAGGATTCTCACTGAGCAGCTTCTCTGTTTAGCCTCCCTGATGTTACGTACTGGTAAACAAAGCTGTTTAATAGATAGTGTTCATGAAGAAATGATGGTTGTCCTGACAGTACTGTCCCCTGCGACTTGGTCTGATCCTACAAACATCTTTGATTGAGGGCATTTGGGAAATTCTTGCATAGATACTTGCAGGATCATAGTGCACAACAGCATTAATTGAATTTTTCTACTTCCTCACATTGTTCTAATATGCTGAGATACTGGATTCAATGATCTAACAAATATCCTCAAACACAAAGTAAATTAGGATATTTATTGTTTCCATTATAGTAATCTCTTGTTCAAAGACTACTGTTCCCCTCTTTTCACAAAAATAAGCTATACAAAGTTAAAAGAGTATACAAATAATGGTCTGATATACACATTAAAACCTAGCTAATAAATCCAGAGCATTGCTATACAAAATTCAGTGTTCTCAATATTACCTGGCATAGCTACAGTGGATTTCTTGCAGTTACACTTAATGTCCCTTTGGGTGCAGTTAAATTCTTCCCACATAATTAAAGAATGGGGGAAGTTTTAAAAACCACAAAACGAAAATATAAAAAACAACTTTAACAGAGACTAGATATATGAAATTTCACTGAACCAGCCAGTGCTTCTACTTGCCTTTGCCCTCTCAATTAATTTTGAACCTGGCTCAGGCTATCCACAGGAACAATGAAGTGCAGTGATACCTCACCCTCAAACATTTGCTCACTGTGTCACTTTTTCTTCTTTAAGTTTAGCCATGTTGCATTGCTTATTTAAGCATTACAAAGTCAGAGGACATAACTTCTTTCTTAAATATCTGTGATGCATTTACCATGGGGAACTTTTGAATCGGTAAGTACAATCATTTCTTGACTTGTGAAATACAGCTTTCAGAGGGACCTGATGTGTATTACTGATAGGAGCATAAAGTAATTCACTGTTGTAAACTTGAAAATCAATAAGGAATTAGGTTCAAGCATCTGTTCTTCCAAACACTACCGTCTTAATTTATCTCAACTGCAATCAGAATGGTATAATAATGGACCTCTGCTGTAAATAGACTTGCAGGTTATGTTCTCATTGGCTCTAGCTTAATCCCAGTGCAACTGTAGATCTTGTGGATCTAGAAAGTCAGTAGAAAACACGCTGGGTGCAGTGGAACTGAGAGGAGTGAGTCCAGAGGAGGAGCTGGGCATTGTAATGTCTAGCCATTCCATATTGTCCAAATTTGTATCGGGAAGGTCAAGTGACAGACAAGAATTAGTAGTGGTAAACTGTGGATCAGATGTTTCCATGGGGGAATGAGAGTGATCCAAAATGCTGGAGTGATTAAGCAGATCATTCTGGAGGTCTTCAATTAAAGAAAATGACTCTCTGTCGTCATTACTGCTCGTCAGTTGAGGAATTTCATTACCTGATGGTAAAGTTCCATCCAAGAGGGCTTCAAGCTGGTTTTCCAAACTTATAGACAAGCTGGTTGTTGGTTCTAAGGACACAGGAGGGGGAGCCATTTGGATTTGTGGTGGTGGGCGGGATATCACTGTATTCACTGGCATTGTTGTGATGTTGGCTGTTACTGGTCTCATTTTGGAAATGGGAGATGGTTCCTCCTTTATTGGAAGGGAAATCTCTGTAATAAATAAATACCCCACAACTGAATTCAGAAAAGATAATGACATTTATCCTTAGGCTTACAACTTCCACCTCTTCCTTGCCCTCTCTGAAGTGCATCCACAGTGAACTCAATGGAGTAAGAGTTATTTTTGTGTTCTGACAATATGAACTCTACATAGATCAGACCATGTCAGGTATTCTAGCAACAACAAAGCATTTTAAAACAAATTACAGAGTTTTGCTTTCAGTAATACTTCAGCCAATTAGAATATGTATATTGATGAAAAAAGGAACCATTTCCTAGATCTCAGCTTTACCTTCTTCATGTTCATAGTTCTTTTAATTATAGTTATGGAACCAACTCATTTCCTCATTTAGAGAGGAATACCTGTACCAATTTTCAGTTCCGTCCCTGTTTAGTACTGTGTGCACCTTAATGAATTAGAATCTAAGAGATCAACTGATGTGATTAGGACGTTTTTATTCCTGATTCTGGAATCTAAAACTACTCTTTTGTCAAGGAGTACCTTGTAAGATAGTGGCAGTAATAATAAAAGGAAATAAAGTTCCAATTAATTTTTATATGAGAATGGAGTCCAAAAATAAGATCAGACAGACCAGAATATGCAAATAAATCCTCTGGCACAGATGATGTTTCTGCCAGCAAAGTATTCCCGACAATAAATTTTGCACTGGTTTTCCAAGCAAACACCACATTCTTAAAACCTGTAGCAGCATCTATTGAAATGATTGCTTAGCAAAAGCAAAGCATTACTAAATGGACTCTCTCACTCTCTTGAAGGACATTAATAAAATAAACATTTTTCAGTGTAGAACTCACTTACGTAAGGGCAAGAGCCCTGAATGCTTTACTTCATTTTTTATAAAGATGATCAGGAAGTGTTTGCTTTTATATGGCAACTTTGCAAATATGGATCAGTTGTTACCTTTAAAATCAAATAGGTTTAGTAATGTAATGCTCAAAGCAAATATTTAAGTTAGCACACCAATGTTTCCTACATCCTCTGTTACAGAGGTAGAACTTCTAATAACCCATGCAATATTTTAATAAAAGCACTGCAAGCAATTTTGAATTTAGCTTGAGTTGTTCACTACATAGGTCACTTATCTCAGTCTGTCACTGTCTACTCCATTTTCTTCAGCTGACTTTGCAATTTGCTTCAAAAAAGAGAAAATACTTTGATATGTAGAATATGGCTAAATTCTTCTAATAGCCTACAATCAGTCACTTATGTCCTGGCATTCACTGCTATCAAGATCCTTACATGACAACAGCACAACACATTAAGTTAATTGAATTGCTTGGCACTAGAACATTTCCCTATATTGTGATGGCTTCTTAGTCTACAAAGCCCCATTATACCTGAAAGCTTCCTTCTTTTATTGCAAAGCTACTTTGCATATTAGCTTAGTTATTTCAGTTTCTTTCTGATAGCTTCCTTATTTTAACTGACATAGGAAGTTGCTATTAATTAATGTCTCTATATAGTTCACACATACTTTTTCCTGTAATGTATCTTTGATGTTTAAAGTTGATAATACATGGCTATATTTAGTGAAATTTTAGTATCAACATGCTTTAACTCTTACCTTATTCTATTTTTTTTGTATAATTTCAATATACATTATACGGACTTGCTCACCTTTCCCGATTTTGGTAAAATACTTCTGTGCTAACGTAAGGTGTTATGTTAAATATTTGAATGCTGTGCAGATTACTGCAAAGGTCTGCCTGGGCTAATTTACAACAGAGAAGTTCTACCTCAGGTTGACTGTATGTTTTTTCATCAATGTTTTTTTTAATTTATAATTGCAAACTTTCAGAAATACCAGTTTCATCCTGGCTGGATAGCTTCTACCTGGCAGAATCCTTTCCTTCAATTATAGCACTGAGTTCTTATTCTCAGGTTTTACATGACTACATCATACAGAAGTCAATTAGCTTACCTCCACTCTTGATGAGTATATCAAAAAGATCATCCATCTGCTGACTGTGCGCACTGGAAATCTGTATGAGAAAAGGGTTATTCTTTTTCATGTAGTATTTCTTCCTAAGCTGATTGATTCTTGCGTCTCTCAATAGTACATAAGTACTAACCTATGATTAAGACTAAAACAAAACTGTCAATCTAGAAAACAGAAATAGTTTGGAGAGATATTTGTAATCATTGTGGCCAGTCTCAGTACAATGAAATAGGGAAAAAAATCTGAAAAGCAAGGCAATCTAGAAGAGAGGTGCAGAAAACAAGGGATAAGAAGTAGAATTACTAGCTCTGTTCTGTACCAGGTTAAGTCCCTGGAAGAACTGCTAGACTTCAAGGGCGCACCCTGAAGTGCTTTCTCTCAGAGATATCCTGCAAATAGCCATCATGTAAGATGCCTGTTGTTAGGTAGTTTTTTGGGTTTTGTTCAATTTGTATATTCATGTTCTTTTCTTTTTAATGGGGGAAGCTTTCATCAACTGTTTATCTGTTTAAAACAAACAGCCACCTCCCAAATATCTGAACCTCAAGCAAAAGGTAGCAACCCCCCCCCCCCAAACCATTCTTTAACAAACAGTTTAGGAAAAGCGGAGACTTCTATGATAGTCTCAAAACTAGAACAGTGTTTTAAAGCACTTGTTATGCACTAGAGATGGGAACTGATTTGTCATCAGGAGATCTAGCTCCTGAAAAGAGGTCAGTGGGAGGCACCTCACTAACTGGTAGTGACAGAGTCCTGTAAGAAGACCTACGTGCCTTCACTGTGAGGATCTCTCACATGCCAGAAACGTACGAAATGGCATTAGGTACCCATAGTTTTGCCTGAGTGTCTGACACCACAAAACCAGCAACCAATACTAAGTTGCTACAAGGCTTTATCTTTTGGGATCGTTCTGAAACACATGAGGCGAGGGATGCCCATTAGTTTTGTTTGCAACTTCCCTCCAACATTAAGAGTATCATGGTAAAATGGCAAATCACTCTGCAGGATTATTCATCAAGCTCACTAAATACAGACTCTCTTGAAGCAAGCATCTGTGCTCACAAATATATATATATATAAAAGTTTCTTTAAGTGTGTTAGAAAATCTTAACACCAAACAAACTCTAAAATGGCTTTGCTAATTCTAAAGGAAAAAATGTTTTTAATAGACTAAACAGGAGAAAATAAGTACCTCACGATGTGGTGTCTGTATACTGCGTGTCTGTTTTATGGCCTCTTCGTAACGAGGAGGATCTTTTGTCTTGGATACTGTGTTGTTGAACAGAGATTGTTGCACAATATAAGGCTGTGCTTGAGATGGAGAGCCAGGCTGCGTGAAATAATGAAATAATGACTGAACAGTATGTTCTATTGAATTCAAGATGTATCAAGTTCTACAGATTATGCTATTTCGATGTACCAATCTACATATTTACAAACAACAACAGCATAGGTAATCAGAGGGATAAAATAATAGTTTCTTACACAACATTCTTCCTCGTTGAATGAACTGCAGTATGTACACAGTCACATTATTTAAGAATAATAATAATACAAAAATGAGCTTTATGGAACATCGTTGGGCTAATCTTACCTTATTAGGAGTAGCAGGTCCATTTTGCACTGAAGCAACTGGATTTCCACCAGTGTGAATGCTAGAGTTTGATGTTTTATTAATAAAAGTTTGCGAAGGTGTTGTAACTGGTGCAGTCTGATAGGAAAATACTGCATTTGATGTGGTAGGTGGAAAAACCTGTAAAGGATTACTATATCAGTCTTAGTTTGTGATTTTTTTTTTTAAATTAGTAACATTGAGTAAATGACATTAATAAAAGATTAGGACTTGTTTTTTTAAAAAAATGCTTGATTAAATTCCTATTAAGGGAATGCTATTTATATTGATTTTTCCCTCCAGTGGAATATAGAACAATTTCTCTTTGGAAGAAACTTTGTGGTGTGACATGCACAAAGTTCATCACTGATATAAAAATATTTTCCCACTATTTTCCAGGAAGCATGAGAAAGTGTAATGTAATTTTTCCAAAATAGAAGAATATGGAACAGTTTAGTACAGTATGCACGATTCCCCCACCTAGTGGACCGTCAATAAAATGAACTTATTTCTGGCCTGATGCAAACTAGTATACGTATCCACACTTGTCCTATGCTGCCTGTTTTAAGACTGAATGATTTGGTTTGTGCCAGATTTCTTTTAACTTCAGATATTGATAAGTAGTGAGGGAGAGGTGAAAGATAAAATTGATGAACCTGGGTGTCAACTGTAAATTTGGTTACTGGTATATAAACTTTTTATTTCTTCAACTAATAGTCCATACACATTGCAAATAATTCCAAGCAGTATCCTACTTCTCATAAAGGGAGAGGAAGAGGAGGTATCAATGTTCCAGTATCACTCCCAGATACCCTTATGACAAAGGTGTGACAAACCTTAGGTCAAGGGTGGCAGAGTACAGTCTGAATAACAAATTAAGTCTGCTGTAAGAGGGCTCAGTACAGTTTTTGTTAGCCACCTGGAACATCTTTATGAAAACTGTTGTACTTTCCAGCTCTCTACCACTGAGATGAATGGCTGTAGAGATGTCTCCTTATTACTGAATGAATTGAAGAACAAGGGCCATGTGGTAGATAGAATGTGAAGAGATACCTCAAGTGTGTAGGACAGTATAAACTGAATAATTAGCTGATTTTCATAAAAGTCTGATCTACCCGAGAAAGTCTAAATGGATGAAACAGGTTCTGGAAAGCAACTATTTATGGCGTTGATCACTATTAGGAAGACTGCGTCTCTAAAAAGTGTTAAATTAATAAGCAGCATTACTCACTCACAGTTCATTAGCTCAGTCTACCTGCTGAAATATCCAGGCCTCATGAAATGTGAACAGCAGACAGGTACATCTAATGCTGAACACACAAAGACTGTCCTGATCTATTGTATCACATCAGTATTTTACATTCTGATGTAAAAACAGTGCAATTAAACTGCCTGGTTTCCTGTGTAAAAGCTGGCAGTAGATGTGTGAGAAAACCAGCTAGGATAGTAGGCTGTTCAGTTCCAGGACAGTCAGATGCAGACTAAAGTCCACTGGGAACTATCCGGTCTCCATGACAACTGATCTGAATAGGGGAAAAGACCAGAGGGTACAATTCTTGGTTATCTCCTGCAATCATTTCAAGGAACTTTTAGACAGCAAAGGAAGCAAACCGCTGGTCTCTGGCACAAGTACATGCCTCAGGATGACTGGAAAATTTCTGTATGGGATCTTGTGAGTTATTAACTGCTCACCAAATACCAGAGAACCCGGATGAAACCTGCTTTCTGGATATATGTCAGTTCTGACTTCTTTAGGATAACCTCAGTGTCCATGAAATTAAACAGATTGAACAAGCAGTCTGAAGAGAAATGATGCTTATTTGGTTATGTTCCCCTTTATTATCCAGCTGTCTAGACAAGGGCAGAGCATAACCATACATCTTCTAATATATATTCTTCTCTGGAACAAGAGTCTTAGCAGAAGCAGATTGGAGGACCCTGCACAGGTAGAAGCCTCTAATCACATCAGAACATAGGTTTTATGATGCATTTCAGTAAACTGAAATATAAACTTTGAAGGCTGAGGTATTTTTAAACAGTTACATAACATAATGTAAAAATTACCCTCTTGAAATTTCAGCTGTTCCTGAATTATCCTTTCATTGGGGCAGGATGAAAACCATTATTCTCCTAACTGATAAGAGTCTTAGATTCGATAGCGCTGATAAGGAAGCAATAAAGGCCCTAAACCAATCTTTGAATTCCTCATAATAGAGGTGAGGCTGGAAGAGTTTCAAAGGAGGAGAAAGCCTTTTGTTTTGTGATGACTGGTGCTAATGGGTTGATACCAGTTATCATATGAATACGACTGGCAGTCATAGCTGTGCATCCAGTGCTGATGAACTTCTGTTCTGGAATTGAAGATAGGATCTGTTTGTTTTGGGCAGAGAGGAAGAAAAAGGATCTCTGAATCATTCACTCATTTCACAGGAAGAGATGTATCATAGGTATGATGGGTTTTTGACTCACTGGAATTGCTATCCTCACTATTCGAGTCCATAGCTTTCATTGAGGGTGAAATCAACAAGGAAAGCGAGAAAGCTAAAAGGAAATCCTGTAAAAGAACAAATCTCTGAAATCATAGAACTTAAGAACTGCCTACAAGAATTTTCCATTTTGAGCCAGTGGCAAATAAGAGAAATTGCCTGGAATACTTGGTATGCCACTTGTGCCAAGCATGAGAAAAAAATGTAGTTAAGAGTGATGCCATAAGAGTGCCATTAAAAGTCTTTAGCCTTATATATTTATTTGCAACTGACAATTTAAGTCCTGCATGGACTAAAATTTTGGAAAGAGAAGGAGTTACAAGCCCATTGCATCACACAGAAAATCATCATATAGAGATGTTAGTTGGCTGGATCATTTATGTTTGACGAAGATGGCACTTGAAAAATTCTAAAAGCACTACCTAGAGTTAGATTACATAACTATTTGTTGTAATGCTTACTGCTATCCACAAACCTTTCTGATTTGTTGGGTCTGAACAAGTGCATGCTGCATGGTGGTATTTTGTTCTGACTGTGGAGTATGCATCTGAGGTGCTGTCTGGACCAGGCCAGAGGAAGAAATAGGAGCAGGTATTTGTGTTGGGGTCTGTATTCCAGCCTGTGATTGAGCCTAAAGGATGAAGATAAAATATTTGCATTATTTGTATCTCACAATAAATTGCATCATGTAAAAATGTATTACATAGATTATACAGAATAGCAATAGCACGTATTCTGGGATGGATGAGCGTGAACTGTGTAGATGAAACATGATTTTTACTCTTACTGGCGACTTCCTAGCTAAAAGGCAGTGGTTATTTTGCCAACAGAGTTTAAGAAAGATGAAAACAAACTAGAGAGGGTCTAGTGAAAATAATAGAGAAAGCATAACCAGTAAGAAAGAACTTTAAGAACTGGGTTTGTGTAACCAGAAAGACAAAACTGATGATGCAAGAAAAAGGTTATTTTAAGAAGATCATAGTAGTTTTCAATGGCCACTGAAAGGCAAGAAGCGCATCTAACCCCAGGAAAGAATTTTAGCTGGTAGTTAGGATTTTAGAACAATTTGGACAAAGACCTGTCTGGGTGCATAGCTTGGAGGAATAGCTCTTGCACTGTGAACTGCGGGGACCATCCCCATCAGAATTTTACAGCCCTCATCGGTATTGCTAAATGTGGTGGTGCACAGGATAGTACCATAGCCTAGGCCCACAACAGCTAAGTACATGCTGGAGCTGAAAGAATACCTTGCTGGCACAATAATCGTGTGAGTGACAGGGGATTTCATCCAGTGTGTCCCAATAATGCCACTGGGAAGTATATGCTTAATTCTACCTTAGACCAACAGGTTAAACTGTTTCAGCTTGGTCAGATTATTCTCATTTCTCTTCACTTATAACCTATCTTGGTTTATGCTGTATTTGTTCACTGTGATACTCCCTATAATCAGCGTAAAAATAAAATATTATTATTATGTAACTTTGGTCTTTTTAAACTCCACTGGAGTTCTACAACCCGGCATTCGCATTTTTAAATATGATGAGCCATCAGCACAGAAGGAAGTTCAAATGCACATTTTGCAAACAGGTATCCCTCAAAATAAAGTACTGGCTTCGTAGCTCCCTGTTACAATTTGGAGTTTACAAGATGGTGTTCTATGTAGATATAAATCAAAAACAGCTGTGCACAGAGGCAGTACCTAATAAGACATTTCAGGAAGGAGTATTTGGGAACAAAAGTTGCAAAGAAAGCAAGCACTAGAAGTTATAGAGATTGGCTCTTAAGTTTTTCTACTCTTTTCCGTGAAGCAGAAATACGCTAAGCCTGATCTTTAAGCTAATGTTACAAGCAGCATATTTACCTATTTATACTAGTATAAACTATGCAAATAGTGCCATACAGTTTACATGATAAAAAATAAAACCACCCTTACCTGCAACTTTATATTTCCAACTGGTACCTGCACTGCAGTGGTAGAATTCGGTCCCTGGATAGACAGTGGAAGGAGCAGCTGTGCAGTTCCTTGGGTAGTTAATAAAGCTGGAGGCTGGGCAACAACTGCAGTTTGTGGCTGCCTCTGTGGATTAACATAAAATTGAGAAATGGCATTCTGAGCTTCAGCTTTGGCCACAGGTATCTCCTGCTTGATAACCACTGCCTTTTTGGCAACTAGGTTCTGACTGCTAGTATATACTGATTGTCCTAAAGAATGACTGGCTACAGGTACAGATGGACTCGTACTAGAGCAGTCAGTAAGAGCATTTTCATCTTTGACAGCAGCATTCAGCTGCTTCTGTTCTGAAGTAGCTGAGTTACCAGAAGCCTGAGCCTGTTGCTGTTGTCCCCGTTTTTCAACCTCAAGTTGCATTTTCAGTACTTCCACAAGTTTTTGCTCTTGTTCCAGTTTCCTTTTGAGCTCTTCAATCTGCTTTTCTTTTTCTTGAAGCTTGCGGTCCTTTTCTGCTACATCAAACTCCATGGCTGAGACGCTTACACTACTGCGATTCTGATTATCATCACTCATATTTGCTCTTAGTGGTGAAGTACCTAAGAACTGGGATGGTGACATCATGGTCATGATTTCTGTGAAAGTATCTGCCATACTGGTATCGTCTGTGCTTAGGTTGGACTGTTCTGAAGGAGAGGGAGATAGGGGCAAAGGAGAGCTAATGCTTTCAGTATTTACTACTTTGCAGGCAGGTCCAGTAGACGTTTTGTCTGGAGAAATGCCGGACATCGTATTAGCTGCTGGTTTATTTAGTGTTGCAACAGGAAACGCCACAGTCACTTCTGCAGTGTTACCTGTGGCACCAGCAGAAGTGGTGACTGTAACAGCGCTACTAGCAGCAACCCCATTGTTATTGAGATCTTGATAGGGTTTCAGACGCTCAATAAGATCTGTTTTTGTTCCAGACACTGGTAATCCCCTTAATTTCAACTCCATTTTAAGCTCTGCTACCTGAAATAAAGCACAATAGTAAAAAAATGAAATATTAAAATTTACTTATAAATGTTCTACCTTAAAACATCTTAGTAGGAAAAAATATTTTTCAGCATATTTGTTGTTATTACACCTCTGGGTTATGACAATACGCATGATCCATGAGAAAGTTTCCATGACCTGCGCATTACTTTCACAGTTTCAGAGGCCCAAGCCTCAGTAGCAGTGTTATGCTTAGTTTTCATAAATATTCAAAATGGGGAAATAAATGTACAGCTCCCATTCTGGGCTAAAAACTTCTGAAGCAAACCTGACCACAATGGCAGCAGTGCAGCTAAAAGCACTGAACACTAGCATGCTGAGCCCCTTGGGTACACTATCAAGACAGACAGATCTGAGAAATTTTATCAGGTCAGTTGGATGATTCAATAGACTAATCAAAGACAAAAGACTCTCTCTAATTAGCAACTGAACAGTTACAACTATGTGCCATCTGTGTTTCTTTTACAAACATAAAAAATATAAGCAGTCAAAATTAATCTTATTTCTCACAGAAAAATGTTCTCAGTTTTCCAAGAAGCTTACAGACAAAGTGAAGTGCAAATGCGTTGAGTGTAAATTAATTCTGTGCTTCAAAATATCACTTATGAATGGCTTCTGTTTATGATATACATATACCGCTTCTAATTATAGAGTGTTTGGGCTATATATATGTTAGAACCAACTCTAAAAGAATAAAAGGTAGTGACTTCAGTAATATTTCAGTGCTTTGCCAGTCTATAATTTTAAATGATATGTCTTCATGATTTAGAAATGATGAAAAGTAACAGCAATCCATTTGCATAACATCTCTAAGAACCACAGCAATTTTATGTGAAATAACTGTCTACATAACAATGATTATCAGTTTCCCCCAGTCTGGTATCCTCTACACTTGCTTCAGAGTGCATTCCAATTTTTCTGGCTTTCAAAAATGCACTCTGAATTCTTAATCAGAACTGATACAGATGATTCAGTGTTTAAACCACCACCAGCAGGTCTGCAAGTATGGCTTATGTTACTGTTACCCCATCAGCAGGAATACCAATTCATTATGCAGAAATGCGTAAGTGAACAGCTTTAGTCACTGTACAGCTATATCAAACACTGTTGTTGGAATTGCATTTTATAGGATTGTTTCATATTAAAAGATTGGCTTTAAGTGATGACCATACATTACTGTCTTGAGAATCTGATCTTTCAAACCCTTTTGTATCCCTTCAAGTCTAAAAATAATGATCACTCCCATCCCTCAGAAACCCAGCACTTTGATAAAAGAAGGAAGAAAACAATAAATTGCCCACTAGATGTCCATACTCCTCTGCTCAAGTTCAGTACATTTACATAGTTGCTGTTAACAGGATCTGAATGTAAACCCCCACAAGCTTCTTCAGATTCATTTTCCTTCACAGTATTACTTTTTGTTAATGTATTTCTGAAGGAAGAAAATTCTGTGCTATGCTTACACAGTTATTTATAACTTCAAAGAGCTTTTTTGAAATTCAGAGTTAATTTTCAGATGATGTTTTGAACTCTGCTAAGATTTCTTATTTTCTATTCTCTTTTACAAGTGCTGTTTCTTTCTTGGCTTATAGCTCTGACCTCTCTGAACATGTTACTTTTAGGGCATCACTTAATTTATTACTGCTTAACTAATTTATATACCAACATTGTAATGAAGAAATTACTTCTCCAGTGTTTAAATCTGCCTGCACTAAAATTTCACACAAAGGGCACCTCACAGTTTACCCAAGGTATCAAATTATGCATCTATATATCTGTGTGAAATTCTTCTTCCTCTTCAAATTATTTGGGAAAAAATGTAATTTCTAGAACACATGCATGTAAGGAGGCTAAATCAAAACAAATATTTAAATCCATAAGAGCTGTGTATGAAAACTCAGACAACCTTATTTCAAACAGTGAAAAGTATTGTTTTCATTCGTAAATAATATGCGGGCTTATTCTCAACAGTAATGTTTTGCAAGTTAGCAATGCACAGGAATGGACAAATGCCTCTGATGTTTTACCTTCAAGTCATCCAAGCTTGAAGGTAGAGGTCCTGGTTTCCGGCTGGGAATATTACTGTTCTGTCTTGGTGAGCTGGCAGCTGATGTTGGGGTACTGTTGTTCAAAGTATTCAGTGGTGTATTCCCGTTGTTATTCTGTTTGTCATTCAGTGGCCTTGGAGTGATAAGAAAGAGGGGAACAATACTGTCAATGCTAAATATGTTATGTTTTTAATCAGGAAGCTGTGATTCTGAATCTAATATCTATCCAGGTTAACTAACAATTCTTTTTTTAATACGTGGTTAACATAAGACATTACCATTAAATATTTTTAGTAAATCAGCACAGAGAAGAAAACATAAATTTCAACATACTACTCTGTTATTTTCTTTTCAGTACTAATTTATGCTTCAGAGTTTTTATTATTGTCATGGTATCCCTGAAGGATACTAGAGATTGCAGAATCAGTTTATTAAATTAATCATCAGCTAGATCATCTAGTTACTTTTTTGTTTGACATCAATAAAAACCCCCACAATGTTGAATTCTGTGTACCAAACCTACATACGTACATGTCCCATGTTTGCATGTAAGGACCGATATGAAGGCAGTTTACTCTGAAGATGATGCATTTTTATCAGCTGTACTTGTAAGAAGAATCTCATACATGGATCTTAAAATAATTGTAAAAAGTTTTAAAATGCCATCATTTACACTAGGTACCATAAGTCAGCTCTTATTTCGTTCAACTGATTTAAGAAGAAATGCTTCTGAAATGTCAGTAAATGGAACATAAGAAGCGTGGGTAAGCAAGCAGAAACATCTCTAGTCCAAATGTTAGGATACATGGTAATTATAAATATAACCACAGATGGTATCTTTAACTTTTCTAGCCTCACTTGCTGAGGAAAAATAACTTGGTGAAAACTCTTTAAAAAAAAAAAACCCTACAAAACCCAAACCAACAAAAAACCCAACAAAACCCAACAGTTAAAAGTCATTTGAATTTAGGGTTGTGCAACTGTGGCATGTTACACTATAAGCACTTCTAGGAAAAGACCATTGGTCTGAGATGGTGAGAGTGAAGTTCTGCAGATAGCTTCTCATTCTGCTACAGGGTACTGGCAGCTCTTTAAATATTTATTTTTCTGGCTGCTTCTATCTATAAATCAGAAAGTGTACTTCTCATTGTTAAAAATGTTGAAGATCCACACTGATGAGGATCTCATGTAAGTATTAGGGACGAGGCTATATACAATATAAAAATTTCACCTAATTTGAGATGACCGTTTCTTCTTATTTGTAAGCTACAAAAAACATGGTCTGTGAAACTGGTGCAAAAAGACAGTAAAAGCACAGCAATAGTATGTGTCTTTGTAAAAGCCATCATCTGTAAGCTTCTCTTCTGCTTTGCCCACATCATATTTGAGCACAAATGGTGTAAAAAACTTCCTTGCTTTTGCACAAACACTTTTGACTTTCAGATATGCATCTGGTCGGAAAAAATGTATTTGATATGTAGGCAGTTCTGTTGCCATGTCACTGGCACAAATATAACCAGGACCTCTGAAAGGCATATCAGACTTCAGGAGCATTTTAACAAGAGGCCCCCCTCATCACCTTGTTAAATGAGGTAAGTAATACCCACAGTGATGCAATTGCCAATTAAGTTTTCTTGGGTTCCAGCCATCTCTTAACATTTACAAAACACATGTACTTCTAAAGCACTAAGTCTATAACTGATCTATCTATCTTTTCTTTAAAAGACACAAACAATGCTTCACATACTTCAGTGGTGCAGGTAGAATTGTCTGGTAGTTGTAGTGTTGTTGTTGTTGGCTCAGGATCTGCAGCTGCAAAAACAGTTGCTGCTGTTGTAGCAGACGAGCATAGTTGGAGTCCATCTGTGGCTCATTTTTCTCACCTTTCTGATCAGGTGGAATATATTGATGATATTTCAGTTTTTTCACCCTTGGCTTAGGTTCTTTGCATTTCTTGCTTCGATGTTTATCATTTGGGTTCTTTGGGTGGCTTTGCTGTTTATGGATAGAAAAGATTGAAACAACTGTAACAGATAGCCATTTACAAGCAGCTATGCAAGGCACAAAGACAAAGCACACAGGAGTGCATTTACTGCAAAGAGTTGCTGAATACAGTTATCCCTACAAACCTGCCCTAAAAGATCGCCTACCATCCTTGAAAAGTTAATGTACTCCTGCCGGCTTATGGCGTGCACAAGAAGGGGTCATCAACACACAGTTAGATAGTGTTATTTTAACAGATGGCACAAATGAAGCCAAGAGCTTCTGCTAGTCATGACCTGTCATTGCAAAGGGGCATTCTTAAAAAGGTAAGTTCAAAGCCTCTTAGTGTTTTGTACAAGTAAATGCTGGTGTCTTAAACCCCATCTGTAAACACCTGCAGGTCAGAAGTACTTATAGGTCTAGATTAAAAGCATGGACAGACAGTCCTGTAAATTACAGGATTACTCTTATGAAACTTTCAACAGCATCCTTTATTAGCAGTACCTGCACACATGGTAAAATTCTCTTCCTTTACAAGCTCTTTGCAATTATTTTGAGTGAAAAGTTGAAGGCAGTTACCTAATCATACAGGAGGTATCAGAGCAGAAATCCTGTGCTGATCCATGCACAATTATTACACACATGGCCTGTTTTGGGGGATATCTGAATTTGTCATTAAGGCCCTGCATTAAGTAAGCTGGTATAAGTTCACTGATTTCACTGGATATAGCCAAATTTATACTAGAAATTGACTACTAAAGGCGATCCTTGTAAATGTAACTAAGAATTAATTTCATCTGGTTAGGTAGATGTTTATGTACCAATAATCATTATTCAGCTGAAGACCTTTGCCAAAGTTGCTGAAATGAAATATTATAGTTATTTGCAAAGGTTTTCCATGCTGCCGGCTAGGTCAGTGCAGAAAAATGAATTGAGTACATTCTTCTGGTATTGAAATACAAGGATACAGTAACTTTTCTCACACAGTGTGTTCTGCTGATAGAATAAATGAACTAAGAAAACAATCGCTGTTCACAAATTTGGTTATATGTAGACTATGAATGTGGTTGCCTTTGTTCTTATGAAATTATTCTCCACACAAAACTAGATTATAAAAGATTAATTCACTAATAGAAAGTAGAAACACAATATTGCAAAAAATATATTGTCCTTAATTCTTAAAAACTTCATAGCAATGTAATGTGCAATTCTGCTTGAAAACCTCTAACTGTATCTATTGAAATAATGAGCCAGTCCCTACAAATGTTAATGGTTGATCTTATCATACAAATGCTTTCAGTCAGCAACCCAGTGTGTTCTCCTGAACACTAATAAAAGTTGCAGTTAGACACAGTAACAATAATGTTAGTCGTGTATTTTTTCATTAAGTATAGCACTGGAAAAGGACAAAGATTAAGAACACAGTCCTTGGGTGCCGTTATTGCAGATACCTACCTTTACTAACGTTGGCCCAGGCTTTGCTGCAGATACAGTATTTGTGGTCAGGGTGGTTGTAGCCGTAGAACGTGTAATGTGCTGTTCGATTGTAGAAGTTTTGAGAAATTCAGGAACTGGAGAGGTTAAAGGTGGATACTAGTATTAAAAAAATATAAGGAAAAAGAGAAACATTAAAAACATCCACTGTCTCAATAATTGAAAAAACGTGAAAAGGTTAAGACAATTTACTATCATGTCAAATTCACAAATTACTTTTAGGAGGAAAGGGAAAACAGGACTCTTTCATGTATATGTCTACAAGTATTCTATGAAGGCACATTTTGGCACGCTTCAAATACAGCAAATAAGATAAAATGGTTTCTTACCCTGAGTTCTTAATTTGCAGTTAAATGTATCCAAAATCTGGTTTTACTAATACAGGATTTACTTCTAGGTTCACCGAAGCAAAACAGTAACTGATTTTAATACTAATTTTTGTAGCATACTGTAATAAATATTTTTCCAGCATTAATTTTTTTTTTATTACTTTTTTTTTTCCGGCACCACTACATCTACCAGAAAGTTCCCCAGAGTGTTCCTACATAATAACCAAAATTCACTGAGCTTAACTTTGTCATATCAATTTTTTCTGTTCCGAAACTGTTGTCTGATTTAAAACCTATTTCTTTCTGTAGCGAATATCCCTTTGATTGGATACAGACTCTGCACATAAACAGATCTCAGCCCTTGTTTTTTGAGCTACACAGATGAACTTTTATTCTTTTCTCATAAAAGACATTTTCATACTCCAATTGTCCTTTTCTTTTTGTGTTACAGTTTTCATCAGTCTTTCTTGGATATAAGCAACTGGAAACACGTATAGGATATTCCTTACTGGGCCTCTGTCCGGATCCTTACAGTGGTATTAACACTTCCACTGTAGTATCTCCTCTGACACACTTGCAGTTTTACAGAGAAAGTACGCAGTCGCTCACAGTCACTTCACTGCTGACTGTTGCACCCCAACTGTTTTCCCCCTCAGTTTTCTCTTGAGCCAGAGTCCCCAGGTTTCCACATTTCTTTTTCATGGTAAGGACAGGTGTTGTGTATTTTTCTTTTTAGGAACTATTCCATTCTATTGGAACTCCATTTCACTCCTTACGGCCAAATCAAACAGTACTTTCTGCGTAACAGCAATCCAACTCTGTGCCGAGTATGCCTTCCAAGTGTTTTCACGTGACCCATTTTTATGTCAAGGTTGTTCGTGGTAACATGAAACCAGAGTGTCCCTAAATCAACTCCTGCAGAGCACTACTACCAACTTGCTTTCAACCCAGTATTTTCCTCTGTCTTATCTCCATCTTCTCCAGTTTTGCAAGCGTTTAATATCCTACATTATTAAATCCAGACAGATGACATCAGCTGCATTTTCATTGGTTAAGGAAGCAATTAGATCACCCAGTACAATATTCCCTTTATAAAAACCCATCTATTTCCCTTATATTCGTATCAGTAAAAACACTTTTTCTTCAGAATACATTCTAAAACCTTGCATTCTTATTCAGTCAGACTGGTACTTCTCCCTAATTAATTTCTTCTTGTGCTCTACTATTCTTCAATGAGATCATACCATACAGGACTTAAATAATTTTGCTACAAACACTTGGTATACATTTTGCAACTGATTCTTTTGTATTTCTGGGATGGCAGTTATCAAGCTGCCAGTCTGCATACACTAAACTCTCCAACTTTTGCTTACAATTAAATTATAATACTTTTACTTCTATCTCTGCTTTTCTTTAACTCATTTTGGTGTGTCTCCAACTATCAGTTGCCAACAGGCAGCTACAGCTAGCTTGCTATAGTGCAGCCATCCAGAGAAAAGCTCAATACAGCTTTCATAAACTGGAAGATTTAGTATGCCATGTCTAGTCACTCAAACATCGCACACGTGCCTGTCTTGGGGTTGTGTCAGTTTACAGTGGCAGGCTCAAAATATAAATGCCTCTATTTTTATATCCAACTTTCAAAGTGTTTGCTCTGGAAAACATCCGATATCTGCACAGTATCTGTTATTCACTGGACTTGCAGAAGAATTGGCAGGAGACTTTAGAGGGACTTACCCTTTAAAAAAGGGTTCTGGATGCTGTAATTCCAACATATTGCACTCCTGTTGCTAGCAAGTTTAAAAGGCTTATTCTTGTTATAGCAGTAACCTTTAAAAAAGCACTTAGTCTGTCTTTGAATTGAAGTACCATGTACAATATTACCATAAAGCACAGAAGAATTCTAATGGTCTCATGATTTTCACTGGTTCTTGCTAAAAGTGTTTCTGATGTTTGATAATTCAGCTTATTCATTACATAATCTTTTACTACTCACCATTTACTACTCACTCACCCCTCTTGAACCCAAACAATTAACTTGACTTCAAACATACTATTTACCAACCTTTTAAAGGCTATGAAAACAACTCCACAATGACAGCACAAAAAATTCTTAAAAGTAATATAAAGATTATCTCCTTTGAGCAGATCATCTATGTCTAGTTACACATAATATGATCTCTGGACTTTTTCTTCTAACTGCAAATAAGTATCTAGCAGGTCAACAAGCTACAATGAAAATATTAAGAGAACAGTCATTATTCCATCTTACCAAGCCAAATACTCCAGCTGTTTTGAAGATAACTTCACTATCTTCAGAATTGTGAACACCACAATTTCATCTGTTTAGGGTGGTGTGGTTAAAATGTCTAATCCCTATCAGATTGCAAATACATTAGGTTCAAGCAAAGGTTCTCAAAGTTATGTTATATCCTCTGAGGCCTGGAAATGTGTAGAGAAGGAAGCCTTGAAAAGAACTCTGGCTGCACTTCACTGTTTTCAAAACATTCTTTGTATTTAATGTCATAATAAAATGTAAAATTTGTCAGAGGAAATTAGAAGAATGAAGGAGCAATTTCCCAGGCACATCTCCCGTGGAGACGTGCTGTGCTGTTATTCTTTATTCCAAAAGGAACAACAAGGTAAGTGTGTGTTTTATTCTGCAGAAGAGCAGCTTCACATTTTAAATCAGAGCACAGGAGCAGCTGTAATGTGTTACGAAATCTGTAAGCAAAGGATTGAAGTTCTATCTGAAGTGCTCTTTCAATCAAGTTCAAGTGCTCTGTTATTTTGTTGCTGCAATCACATAGCTCTCTCTTATACATCCTACTTGAAAAGCTTTTGGCATGTATTGCTTTGAGTATTTTTATTTATCTCTCCATTAGGAACTAGCTCTTTACTTAGGTATCTAATTCCATGTGGTTTGCTTTCAGTTTAATCAATACAAATTACATTCTCTCAACCTGAAACCCAGTTCACATTAATCCATATGTTAGGGAATAATGAAATAAAACGATGTGCTGTACTTTCTCTCCGGCTTGTTTCTGTTATGAACTTTGCAATACTTTTTCCATATACTACAGTAATAAGAAAATCAAGGAGTGATTCCAGACCCTGAACTACTCAATTGTGAAGTATCCACGGTCATTAAGACAATAACATATTTGGAGCACAAACAATATTTATCTCACGTTTAACTTTTTAATTTTACGTTACCAGGTAAAGACTTGCATGAAATGAAGCACGTTTAAGTCCTACGCCTTTTGAACTTCCATCAAGTACACACTTTCTGCTTAAGGAATATTGCTCAAATCAATTCAGCTCATTAAACTATTACCAAAATTTCTGTGTTTGCTTAAACACACATAGTATATTGATACCAAGTACACAAAGCTGAGTGCAGTATTATTAAACCGATGTCATTGTTAAGTCACTTCATATATATAAATACTGTGATAAAACCCCTAGCACACACATGGGTAAATTTGATTCAGCAACTAATTCAGCATTGATACAAGGCAAAATTTTTACTACTCTTCAACACAAACACAAACTAATTGTTCCTTTAGGCAAGTATAACTCAGAATATAAGCACAATTTGCCATTTACTTAGCTCTGTCAGTCTCAAATGAACAAGCTATTAATGAGTAGAGATGAGTACGGTTAAACCCGGGTAATTTGGAGTTTGGTGATTGTTCAAGCTAGTTGCCATCAGACAATGTACGACAACTTTGCTTCCCTTTCCCTCCACTGAAGCCTTAATTTGGGTCTCTTTATCTGGAGAAAAAGTTCCATGAAAGTTGTAAAAATCTAGTTAAAAACAAAGCTGCTTTCTCTTAACTGGGCTAGTTAAAGGTTATGAGTTTAAGTTAGTAGCTGAGGTATGTCAGAAAACATCATAAACAACCTATGTAAGCTAAACATAGTGCTCTTTAAGTCTGTATATCTCATTAATGAATTAATGTACTGATTTCACCTTTGAAGATAAGAACTGTGAAGCAAGTGTTGTACAAGACATTCTAGAAAGCATCCAGATAACTGTCTGATTATGCATAAACTCCTGCATTTTCAGTAGCTAACAGAACATAAAAAAACGCATCATTTGTAGCACATGATGTTGGTTTCATTACAGTTTTGGCAAATTATTTTACAACAGCACTTTTGAAATGTGTTTGAAGACCGAGTAAGCGATGTTACTGTCCATTTCAATCACTAAATTAAATTGGTTTGAGTTCTGAGAGAGAGCTCTTCTTATTTTTGTAATTCTTGCGAAAACAGTCAAGGGTTTTCATTCAAATCCCCTGTTCTTTAAATCTTCACGTGTTTAAATGCTTTACTATAAAGGCAACTTTTTATCTGCCACGGCATACTTAGTTACTTTCCTTTCTTTGTTAAGTAACTTGAGAAAATATTAAAAACTTTGACATAAACTTTATTTTCATTTCTTTCATTTCTGATAAATTCCTTAGGCAGTATTTTAAAACTATAGGAGAGAACATTTAAATTATGTGGGAAACCTTATTTTTATGGACTTTTTTGGAGAAAATGGAACTGACGTCAACTGTTGTGTTTCAGTAAAGTTTAATTCTAAACGAGTTCAAGACCTAAATTAATTCAAGACCTATAAGACCTTGCCCAGAATGAGGACAGACATTAAGTAATCAATAACAGCTGGTCATGGACATGACCTTTTAAACAACTTTAGGAAAACCTGTAGATCTTCTACAGGTCATAATGAATTTTAGTGAATTTATGGCTTTGCTGCAGTCTATGGGAATTTCATCACTGCCAACAGCTAAGCCAGGGTTCTAGTCTATACTCTCTCAAACAGAAAATGGAGTCCCAGACACTCATTTGGAACAGCAAATATGTTAATTCCATTAATGCCCCATTTCCAGACCAGAAAATGTACTGCAAAAATTTTGTTTCAACATTTTAAAACTATACCTGTGTTGATGTAGTAGCATTTGGTGTTGTTGGTGATGGTGAGTCACTTGGTTTTGGCTCACCAGGGGAAGCTGCTGAACCCTGGGATTCTTGGCTGGCTGGCTGATCTGGCGATAAAGCATCACTGCTGTCTTCATCAAATGAATAATCATCCAAAGCTTGAGGATAATTCTCTTGTCCAACTGCTAGAATGTTTACAAAGAAACAGGCATACGCGTTTTTTTTTAGTTGCACAAATTAAATTTAGACATTGGCGGCAGAATTAGCTAACTGCTGGAAAACTATCAGCTTTCAGCACAGTCTAAACATATGGTATGTATTTATTGTGTTTTTAATATAGTGATAGCCATATTAAATCATATTCAAGGAATCGATAAAACTAACTGCATAGTACAAGTTGTATTAATAAGACATTAAAAGGTATGTTCAACATATGTGGAGTGCACACCTATGACAAACTGATTAATGGCCACGTGTTTGAGTATTTTGTAATAATTTTTATTAAGAAACAAGTCTTTTCAAACACAGTATTATACTCCAACTCTAGAATTCTAACTTATTAGTTTCAAGAACAAGGTAACTTTAATTACATGATGACTGAGTTTAGGACTCAGAAGCTGAAAGAATCAGTAGTAATACACTTTGAGTATGTTTTCTTCTAGTGAACTTTACCCTCAAGAGTTAAATTATTATTTTCCACAATGCGATACAGGTAACAGATAGAAGCAGTGGGACTTTTACTTGCCTATAATAGCTTCTTTAACACTGGAGTCTACAGGAAGAATATTTTTCTCTACAAGTTCCATAGGGCCAGGCCTCTGAGCAATCTTCTCATTCAGATCATCTGCCAACCGAGCTCTCTTCAGTTTCATCTGAGTGGCTTGTAGAGAAGGCTCGGCAAAGGTCTCTAAAAAGATAGAATGATTTAAATATTCTGTTGCAACTTTTCTCCAATTGCATAACAAACAACATCGTTTTGTCTTTATCAAAAGCAGCCATTATTCTGAAAATTCTCAAATTAATAAGCAAAAATAAGATTATATGAGTAGATGTTGTTCATCCCTGTGATCATATTTTTCTATAAGTTCCTTCTTAACAGCAGTAATGCTTTTGGTAAACATCTGTATCATCTTCAACCATAAATCAGGGAATGTAAAATAAAAAATGCCAATCATAATCTCAAGACAGCATTTGGTGTCTAATGGTTTACTAATGTGAACTATGGCAAAGGTTTAATTATTCCATTCATTTTTGGATTCTCTCTTGACAAACACCTTAAAAAGTTTACCTTTAAAGATAGCTTCTAGCACAAATGTCACTCTTCAAAATTGTAGTTCCAAGAAAGTATGGAGATACTCATCTGCCAATATGGATGTGATCTATCAATGTGGAGACTCCTATCCTATCTGGGTTTGGTATCTAAATGCATGTTTGGAAAACTAATGGCTATCAAATTGACCTGGATTACGGTGAAACACATTAATACAGCCTCATTCATAAAAAGACTATTGCTCCAAATGACCTGAACATCAGGAAAATAATAAGGCAATGTAAAAGTTTATTAAAGATTGATTGAAAGGGGGGAAGTACAAGGCTGTCAGGTTATTTTAGGGTTCAAGTAGAAACTGAAGCAATATATACACTGCACCATGGTATAATTGCCATTATAGAATAAAAGCAATATGCAATTGCAAACAAATAGACAGTTGAGAATACTTTCACTGCCTTACATGGATCTACTATACAGGTATAGAATACAGATTACAACAGACACTGTAGAAGCAGAGAAATAGAGCATGAAAACCTTTAGAAATAATTCATATCAAAGCCTAATTCAGTCAGAAAACTGAATGCATGACCGAAGTTCCTTCTAACAGTGGCTCAAAAGTACCGCTGGGTATGTACCTTCAAGGATGTGCATTCTGACCAGCTCAGATCGGTCCGGCCTGCTGCGAATCTTGTGCTTCAAAAAATTTTCAGTCTTTAAAGAAATAAGGAAATAGCATTAACTAAGGATTACTAGAAAAATCCAAGTAGTTTGACAAATTGCTGATATCCAGTCAATACTGCAGATATTCATCTGCAGTTGCATCCAGATAGGTGGACATCACTGTTAGAACATGGGCAGTAGAGGGGTTTGGTTTGGTTTGTTCTGTTTTTCTATCAGTTAAGCAGAGCTAATGAATTTCTGTTTTCCCCAAACAAGTTGAGAATGTTTCTGGATTTGATCTCATACCAACCACATAAAATCACAATAGTATAGACTGGCTAGAGAAATATCGCACAAGCATAATTTACCCAAGTATCCCATCCTTAACTGGAGATACCTGTGTATTAAGTTATGACCGTAAGTTTATCCCCCCACCTTGATCTGCAAAAGATTAAGTTCCTCTTGGATTTGACACCCATATTTTATTTTAATGGATTTAAGCATGTTATTACTGAAATGGTAATATTTTTTCATGTACTCAGAGAATTTAGTATTGCATGCAACTGACTATTCATTTCGAGATGCTAATAACAAGTTTCCACAAAGTGGTTTACCCTGGCTCGCTCCAGGCTCTTTATCTGCTCATGGAATGCAGCCGGACTTTTCAAAGCTGTGGAAGGAGAGTAAGAGTTAAATTGACAGGAAGCGATTTCCAGAAGAAATATTCTAATCAGTATGTTTGCTTGGGTATTTAACACCATCTCAGAGTTGTTTGTGTCTGATCAGGCTTACATTTGACTCATGCTAGTTATATTGGCTTACGTTGAATGGAGATGAGCAATATTCCTGTACAGAATAGGTAGAACATTTGATTTTAACAGATATTACCATGTTACAGTTAGTTAACTTTTTCACTATTTCTATTTACCACTACTGTTCCACAGCAGATATTTTATGAGGTAAGGTTCAGAATGCCAAAATGCCAATTCATTTATTCCACTGTATTTACAATCTGTCTATACTTCATACTTTCCGTTACCAGAGAAAACTAGACAGTCCCTTAAGAACTATTTGTGCTGATTTTTAAAAAAGACTTGTAGAAGACTCAGATGTTCAGATTAGAAAACAGAATGACGGTTAGCTACTAAATAGCCAAAAACAGTAAAATCCACTATTTAAATAGAAATAATATGAACTGTAGAGTGCTTCACCTCCATTGGATTGTTGAAAGGAATCGGAACAGCACTAGACATGATCTATCTTGGACACTTTTGGCAGAGATAAGATATCGCAAAACAAAATATTTTAAAACTTTTTGACAGTTTAGAAGTTTTTTCCCCAGGTTTCACTCAAAAAACCCCAGATAATTCCTGAAAATCAGCACTACAGACCCATGAAGTTGAAGATCCTTTAGCGCTAGGCAAGCCTGATGAATCTAATTCATACTCATTTAGATTACCAAAAGGATCCCTCAAGTTTTTTCAGAAATGCTTATCTTCATTATTTTACATATTCAGTTCATCATTAATACCGTAGAGTAATACAGATTAATAGAAATAACATGTCTTACGTGGCATGATGCCCTGGTCCACCAGCTGTTCTCGTGTCCGTCTCTGCTGTAGCCTCAGCTGAAGTACTGACAAAAGAAAACAATCATCCACTCAGATGTAAGCATATGAGCCATCCAAGAGGACAAAAATTCATTCAACAGAAACCAAGTGTTTCAACTTTAGAAAGATTTTTTCTATATGTATTCAGACCTGGCAATAACCTCCAAGACACCTATCACTGGGCATCAACTGCTATGAACACAGTTTGGAGTGACTGCTTCCAATCCCTAGCGCTATCGGAGTTTGCTGCTTTTTGGTCACATCTGATAAGAGACTGTATTTTATACATACATCCACTTTTCCTATACATTGAAATATATGACTTTTATTTTTTCCCCTTGTAACACTACTCTGAGATAACAGATTCAAGAAAACAAAGTGAGGTATAGTTTATACCGGAACCTGCAACATATAGTCATTATGTAGCCTTCCTATGTTCTGAAACCAATCTTACACGACTGCACTATGCTGAAATCAAAATTATGTGTGCAGAACATTTTAAAAGAAAAGCTCTGTTAGGTTGCTGGTTCTTCCTTGAGATATTGTTTAAATAGAAAAGCTTATTGTACATTTAAATAAATCTGTCTGAAACACAAGAAACTGTGGAGAAGCCAGATTTTACTTGTCTTACCTAAAAAACCGAAAAAGTGATACTATCAGGAACAGACTTTATCCTTTCTCCAAACATCAGAAAATGCTGTTTTCCTGATTGAGATATGCATTATCATAATTATTTGAAGGACCAAATATATCCAATACTGTCAATTTTGGAAATAGTCACAGTTTCAGAGGTAACTTATGTTTCAGTACATTTAATAAAATAGACAAAGGTTTTCACCTTATTGTTACTGTTAAGAATAAACAACGTGACACAAAATACTATTCCAGGAACTGCACAAAACCTCAGGGAGGGCACAGAAATAAAGGCCTCGTACTTTCAAAGATTAGGGCATTTTTGTGAAATGTTCTGAGAAAAAAACAGTGAAAAAAAGTAGTTGTTTTACTTCTATAGTTCCCTTCCCCTTGTTTCTGTACAAATTTATCACGTGCTTCATTAATGTGAAATTTCATCTTTTGAACAAGAGAAGGTTAAGATGCTTGGTCAAGAAAGAAATGCATTAAGTATGTAATATTTACATTCTTAGATCGTTCCCTGATAGTTTATTATGGATGTATGATTATGGCATGCTGTTCCCATTGTATTTCCCAAGGAAGAAAAACAAACTAATGCATTGTCCAAAACATCAAAATGAATGTAATTTCTAAAAAATTAAACTAAGGACAAAGTTCGTTGTTTTCTGAATTTAAAAGGAACTGGCTTATTTCCTGTTTTACAGTACAGGAAGGATACTCCTCTGGCTAAAGCGTTAAGACTGGGAATACCAAGTCCTGAAAACAAGAACATTATTTTCTTATGTCACACAAACATGGAGAATTTAAATACAACATTTCAGGGCTGTGGCACAGCAGTTCTGTTTAGACTTTACAATATCGTTACACAAGAATTACAAAGGACAGATACAGGAGAAGACAAAAGTAACAACAGTAAAATGGAAATTAATGGAAAGTCATTTGGAATGTATTGAGTTCCTCTGGAAACACCTGCTTTAAGGAATGAATTGTATTTTCCAAGTAATATTAAATACTAATACCATGTATGTCCAAAGAGGAATACCCTTTGAACACTATGAGTGCCCTGGTATTCACTTGTTGAGTGCAAAGCAAGGGGCAAAGTGCTGTGTCTCCCTCTGACATCACGCTTGCGCACAGCCCTACACCATGGAAGCATCAACACTGTAACAACACCCCACCTGTGTTTGTGGCTGATGTGATTTCTGTCAGTTCCTGAAAATGAATGCTGCTCAGCCACAGTCAGGACAGGTTAGGGTTCGTCCAGGAAATGGGCGAATTTTTGCAAAAAATACTGGTAAGAAGAATGTATGTAGCTTATCTCGTATTTTCCCACTGACTTCAACTAATTCGTTAATGAACATTAAATTCCAAATGCAGATGATGGGAAGCCCTGCTGTGTAATTTATGAATACTATATCTATGATTTGTGGTTTCAATTATGATCGGATACTTGGCTTATGCTTTGCAGGAAGAGTAAAAACCAACCCATATCCTAAACAATGTATTCTCTGACAAGAGAATACACCGTGGACTATAGCAGAAGGCCAAGAAGATCAGTAAGAATGTATCTGCACATAAATGATATGCACTCAGTTGTGAAGCCTTAGCACTTTTTTAGCCAATATATATTTATATATAATAATTAGTTTTTGTCTCTCATAACACTCCTAGCCTACCCATCATCTGTTAACCTACACACAAAGACGTAAATATAGTAAGGATGGATATGACAGGATACAGCTTCCAAAATCTCTAAAACCCAAAGGGATTAGCCAAAGTTATTACACTGTACAATTGGTTAGTGTGTTTGGGGTTTTTGGGGGGGATGTTTTTTTTGTTTTTCCTTTATTGCAAAGAACTGTTTACAGACAAACTGGTGTGCAATCTGGGGAAGGTAGGATTCAAAAGACATGAGGCACTACAAAACAAAGCTCCCCATGGGATGGTACTTGCTCTAACACTATGTTAACGGAGTGTTTTTATCGGGGTAAATCCATTCAACTTGTTGCCCAATAGCTTACCTCTCACCTTTACACTTTTAAAATCAGGCAGTTACTTGCATAACATCTGAAATCATAGGAGATGATCTCAAAAGTAAGGGCCTAGAACTGACAAAGATTTAGATATGTTAATATTCTATTAACGTCAGTAATACTGTTCCTATATTTCACGTGCATGTGCAAAGGAAGGGTTATGTTAACACCACTGAGCAAATCTAGTTGCTAAAAGACAGCACAAATATTTTGCACTTCATATTATCTGGCAGGAATTCCCCTTCACACCACTGCAACTCTAAGAAATTGTCTTTGTACTACATCTGAATACGAGCCATGCACAGAGAGGTCACTCAAACTCCTGTTTTGACTGAGGGGGGAAGGGACAGTATCCTTTTCTATTTGCAAGTCAGTGTATGATTTTAAAATTAACACTTTATCACCACGTAAAGAGATTCCAAAATTTCTGTGTATTTTCTTCAGTTAATAAAACGATCATTAAATCTTAGATAGCTTATTTAATACTTACTGACAAAACAAAAAAGCATAACCCCTCCTCACAATAAGAACATCTGGTTATCTGACTCTCATAAAGGCAGTAGAAGTCTTCTGACTTCACTCGGGGTACAGATTTTTCACCACCTGGAAACCTGAGTGTCAGAGGCTGATGGATGCTCCCACTCTTACAGTTTTTCTTCCTGTGTTAGCACACCAGGGAACCAATGCTTCTAAATAGAAGGGAATGGAGATGATGGTACAAAAAGGAGTGGTTATCTGTTAACTAAGGCACTCTTACTTTGAAACAGATTTCTATATAGCAATACATTTTATAAAATTAATGGCCTCTGTTTTCAAACAGTGACTTCTGTTCAGGTTCACATATACTATGCCCTAAAAAGGCATAAAGATTAACTAAAACAAGCAGACCCTCAATAGCTTGCTGAGGCACTACACTGGGTTGTATGCAAGAAAGCTGGCACAAATAGGCACTCAAGCAAGTGCACATCACATTCTGTGTAAGATCCTTTGCAATGTAAGAAACTGAGAGCAGTCCAGGCAGGTCTTACTTGGTGTGAATAGAGAATAAGAGAAAATAAACTAAATTATTAAATCACTTAGAAATCACTTGCTCAGCTTTGCTAATAGCTGTTCGTTCTGTTACAAATCTGTAATTTGTATCCTATGGAAAAGATGTCTCAGCATAGTACTATATAGTCACCAGCACTGGAATGTAAAGAGGCCAAAAATAAATTGATAGTTGTCCTGCAGGAACAGTGCTATCTGCACTGATTGACAGGCTTTCACCACTGCTTCTTATCTTGAGAAAAAACAGAACATGTACTGTGCACAGTTCCAGCACTAATAATTCCGCATCTAACAGTTACTTATCCTATTAATTTAAAATAAAATATAAATTTAATCTTTTTATACTATGAAACAGCAAATTGATATTTAGCAAACACACAGACGAAACTGCTATTAAACCATTGGGAAGGGGGTTCTTAGTGTACAGTCCTTTCAAATGACAGTAAGGAGAAAATGCCTCAAGATTTTTTTATGTTCTGTATGTAATCAACTACTGTTTCTTCCAAAGTTTAAAAAAATCCAGTGGATATTAACTATTTAAGCCCTCAAAACTGCAAATAAAAATGGGAAAATATAACGTCCAACATTCCTGCGTACTCCCTTGGAATTTTCCAAGGTAGAAACTCCAGTGCAGGCTGCTAGGCTGGCTGCCATGGAAACCGGCAGTGCTGGGAATAGGGCCCTTTCCTTTAAATTGAAAGCTGTTACACAGAAAGCTTCCATTTCTTTCTGCCAGCTTAGAACAGCTTTTGTGCGGCCAAAGTCTCTAACATGTTGAGATTGAAACACAGAACAAGAGATGCTACCAGCAGATGTTGTAGCTGCAAAGAAGCACTGCTGCGGGAGATGAACTGTTTATTCCATTGTACCCTCAATCTGAACTAATTCATAACCAGATATTTGGCACCAGGACTATAAAATTAATAAAAGGATATGCACAGAGGGTGGCAGTGACATAGGAGAGTCTTTTATCCAATGTTAAGTAGACTATACAAGTGATCTGAGCATCAGCTTTGTGTTAGAACTCTGGACCAACCTCACAGCACAGGGCGACAGTTACAGAACTGCCGAACCAGAACTGCAGAAATCGAGTGCCACCACTTCATTGGACCTAAAAGTTTATATGTCATTTTCTAAACAGCATAATTTACACTAAGTTAATTTTCCAGTGTTGCTTTCTCCCAAGTTGTGATTTTTTCTTCCTCAACTCTATGTGGTAGTGTACTCTATTTACATAAATTCATTAAAGGCTTTATTGAGACCAAAACCATTAATCTTTTCAACTAATACTTAATTGTTCTGTGAATAAAACTGCAAATATAATAAACTGAATATTTTGTATAAGAAGTGAAAGAAAGAGCAGGTGACAGGAAAGGTGCATATTTTAGGAAGGTTATGGAACATGGTAGCTAGTTTGCACTGGGCATTACTCATTCCACATGTCTGAAATCTGGTAACGTAGTGTTCTTTTCATTTATACCGCATGTCAAAGAAGAAAGGAAGGAGAGGGAAAACATTTAGCTATCTGTTGGAAATATATAGCTGTTTGTTGGAAGTGATTCTAAATGAGTTGTACAGCATTTTAACGTTAAAATGCATTTAAAATTCTGATACTCACTTCTCATAAGTCTGAAGATGGTGATACAGTATATTAAATACTCCCAAAGTTAAAATAAAAATAATGCATTATTAAAGGAATCAGACATCATCTAAACATGAGTGAAGATGTTATATTGCGTTCAGCCTTCAAACCTTTCAGGTAGGCCAGGATATAATTTAAAAAAGGAAGATATTTTGCTTATTTTATTTGTCCTTGTAAAAAAATCCCTTACTTATTTTGATATACTTCTAATGTTCTTTTTTCCGTTATTGTATATGTGATTTTTGTGCTAAGACTATATTCTAAACAATTAAGAAGAGTGAAACAGCTTCTGAAGCAGTCATTTTAAGCAATTATTCAGTCATACTTTCATTTCGGCTAAGAAATGTTCTGAGTAAATGTAAAGCATGTGAGTGGAGATGACTGAGGGACACTTCAGAATTCTGGAGGGAAGCACTGCAGGACCTCCCTATATTTTAAATGATACCACTGTGATTTAAAGCATTTGTCTGTAAGCCAGTAATAATGTACACGTAAGTGTTTCCAGAAGTATCATCATCATAATTCTGAAAGTAGAAAATGAAACGCTAGATGGGAAGGATAGCTAAATGTAAACTTAACATTTAAAACAAAAACATAAAGCATAACAAAATCATCAGCTGAGAAGCTTAAATGACGACTAGGATATAGGACAATCTGTATTGTATCTTATTGCTATGGAACACGTTGCTTAGAAACGAGCCAGAACATACACAAGCCTCCAAACAAATTAATGGAATGAATGTATATACCATGTACGTAAAAAGCAAAACCTATACTTTTAACAAACTATATATTTAAAATTAAAAAAAAAAAAAAAAAAATCACTGCCATCTTGGGTAAGAAGTCTGCATAAACAAAAGCTTACATTTCAAGTAATCTGTAAAATTGTGAACCTTAGGTATATTAACAATAACTACGTTTTCTAAATCTGCAAGTATTCCCCTGCTTAGTCCAGTCTCCTGATTTTTAAGAAAATAATTTGCATTTCCTCAAATACCACTATCAGCCAAGAAGGAATCTGTCAAGGGATTCATGAAACTAGGGTCTAAATTCTACATCTGCTACAGACTCGCTCTATGATAATTTTGAGCATATTCCATTGAATGATGATAGATGATTTCCAGCCAAGCCCTCTTGAGAAGATACTACCTCCATTTTCCATGTTCTTCCTAAGCACAGGAAAGCCAGCAAACAAAATGCAAACCCAAGCAGATCCTCCCACTCATGAGATTACACATTAATTCAAAACACTGAGGAAGGTGAATTTACACTAAGATGCCTGACTGCAAACTGGGATATAAGCAATGCCATTGTCTCAACTCAGCTATGTAGACAACATCAGATTTCTGCAGATGCTTGCTGGGTGGATGAGTCAGACTGCCTACAGTGACAGTGAAGTTGCTGCATTAAGAAGGAGTTTGCATTAAAAAGGCTGAGGTACAAAGATGTTTTGCTTTCTGAAAGCAAGAAGAAACCTCCAGTGTAGCAACAAAACAGAAGACGGTGGTTTGAGAGTGTGGTTTCGTAACTTAATGTGAACTAAGACAGGATTACTCATGAAAAGACAATGGTCTCTTCCTCCCTCCAACCCCAGCTGCTTCTGTTGCATCAACACTGGCAAAGATGCAGCCTATCAGGTCAGTGCCCTGATCTGGCTGAAAGCTAACACTACTGAAATAAATGGTCTTCGGTAATACCTGTTCACCGATCCTACTCAATTCAGGGTTGTGTAATTACTAATGCCAACAGAATAAAGAGGCTGGCAGTAAGCAGGGTAGGGCTGGATGAGACTACACCTACTTTTGGCAGCAGCAGTCTTAATCCTAGCCTTTAAAAAAATCTTGTTGTTGCCATAGCAAGTTTCCTTAGAACTCTTGGTTAGTCACTGTATCCTGTAATTGTATACAGATTACACACAAGATGAAATGTCTACATTGTGGCCTTGGTTTATTGAAGTGTTTAAGCAGTTTTTATTATAATGGCATTACCGTATGTGTATTATTCATTTAAGTGCTACACTGAAGAAGAAAATTTTGTAGAATAAGTGCGTATTTACTTTTAAGACATGTAACTCTCCCTCCCACTGTCATTAAAGAGACTGTTTATGGTAGAAAAAGTTAAAAATTTTAATACAGCCTTATAGGATCAGTACAATCAATTTATAGCGCTAAGATGACAGGAACAATACTTTTTTCAGTATTTTCTCATTATCTGTGTCTCAAAAACCATAACTGATAGACTGCCATTGATAAGGGGTCATCAAAACACCTCTGAGCACCATATAATATATAAAGCGTGAAAAACAAACAAACAAAATGTCTCAGAAAAAAACAAAGCAAACAAACGAATAGCAGATTCTCTTAGTCTAATGTGCTGCCGCAGGAGAGCAGTAGAGGTCAAGAGTATCATCAATACTCAACATGCCAGCAACAGCAGGAAATCTGTTAAATAAACAATTCTCATGCAATATTGATTTGATTGCAAGGGAGGAAGGGAAGAAATCCTTCCTGACTGAATCTGGCAATCTATTAACCAAGCAGCATAAACACATTTCCAGCAAGCACCTGAGAAATCCCTGTGCTTCACTCGCTCCATCCTGTATCCTGTTTCTAGCACTTGCCAGTCTCCAGTCTCTCACAAAACATTAAGATTAAAAAGCAATACAAATCCAGGAAAGAAATTGTGCTTCAAGATGAAAAGAAAATTTCCTTCCTGGTAAGGTTTTTTCCTTACAGCAACCTGCAGGTAGCTGGTAACTTTGAAGCTTAGATAAACATATGAAAAATTTGGTGCAGACAAACAGGGATCCAATCTTCTTTTAAATCTGAGATAGCACCATACTGATTTGTTTCACCAATACTATGTCTTCAAGAGTCTGTGCATGGTCCTAGAGTCTTGCAGGAGCTCATCAGTCTTTATATTAAAACAATTTAGGGTACAAGGCAAGACTTCCTAAATTCACTTAATTCCTCAGTTAGAAACCTTTTAATATGCAGCCTAAATATATTCCTAACTCCTAATATATGCATTGTTGATAATACTCTTTCCTACTAACTGCATGCACAATGATGCCCTGATTTCATTTAAGGACTTCAGTTGAATTTTGTAAATGTTTTGGCCACACACTAGACTTTAGAAGTCAATGCTAGAGGGATTTTTCAAAAAGCTGTTTAGTTAGCACTAAATGGGTAGTCTCGGAGCCCAACAGTATTCTTGTTCCTTGCTCATACAAAAGGTAAATAAAACAGATAAAATTAAGAACTGTTTTCACAGAACAGACAATATATAACAATAACATATGAGTTACTTAGAAGAAAGCATGGTAATTGAGAGAGGTAATCCTGTGCTATATGATGCTATAATGTGTATCTTCTAAGAGTATTCATTAGCCTAGGCAAAGAAAAAAAATCATCCTTGTCACCTAGACTACCAATGCCCTTAATATTAACTTACTGAAGACAGCATTAGGATTTGCGTTTCCATCAAAAGTCTCCTTCCTTATAAGAAATACTAAGTAAATAAAGAACTGCACCTTACGAGGTACTCGTTGCTGATATAAGCACACTGTGCTATCTCAGGATTTTTAGATTTATCAAACCTGTGCAAAACAGCTTATGAAGAAAATGCTGTAGCACCTTCTGAATTACCTCATCTCCATGTACATCATCTGGATTTGCCAAAAGAATGACATTTTAAATTTTTACCATTCACAGATGGTAACCATAAGTATTTTTGTATTTTAACAACAACAAAAAAAAAAGGTTAATGATTCAGGTGGCAAACACAGTCACATCACTGCTTGAATTAAAGGAAAAAGAACAGGGAGGGGGAGAAAAAGACAGAATGCCACAAGCTAAATTAGAATATACTGTTCTGTAAAAGAAGAAATGTTTTCATGTTATTTGTAGTGTTTTTTTAAAGAGGATGATATTAACAACTGCAATTGATTTTAAAAATCTACAAAATACTTAAACTACACATTTCCTAACATTATAAACTGAAAAGGTGAAGATCTGGTTTAGTCTCTTTAGATGCAGATCAAGCAGATTTGCAGTGATTTCAATAATTCATTCTATATACTACAAGAAAGAAAAAGCTTGGTTTTTCTAAGCTTCAGAAAAAGGAAAGGCTGGAAGAGAAGATCCTGTAGTCATTCATATGCTCCAGAAGAGGTTTATTATTTTATTAGGCCGCCACACTTCAAAGAGATAAAAGGATATGCAATATTCGCTGGGGAAGAGTGAAAATGGAGAACAGGTACTAAGACAGAGAAACGGATGCAAAGATAGTAATTGTGGAAACAATTATATCTTCTTTTATGCATTGAATAATTTGAACTCTAAAAGATTCATCAGTTTAGACTGGGAGAGTGTCCCATAATTGCAGGGGGTTTGCTACCCTTTCATCCACTTTCTACAAAACTGACATATTCAAAGCAGACTGAAGGTAATGATTACCGTGGTTACTTATTAGCCCACCTACACTATCCATCCTAGTCTTTTCACATCTTTCTCCCCTTTATTTATTGGTGGCTTAAATTAGTTATGGGTTTTCCTACAGTGTTTCCCACAACACTGTGCTTACTCCTCTGTCCCTCGCAACTTCCTCGCTTTCTTTCTTTGTCCCTGTTGCCCCACAGAGCTTCAGTTAGCAGCAGCAGGTTTAACTGGGCCTGCTTGGAGCTGCAAGGCAAACACTATGAAAATGAAGCCACTGTTGGCTCTTAATGGTGTTTTAAACAGTCTGAAGAAATCACAGAATCATCAGAAATCCAGCAAGGCAGAGTGCTGTCAGGGAAAAGAAGGAATTTCGTCTACTACAAATACAGTTTGTTTCTGATTAAGAAGTTGGAGTCTTGAATTGCGAAGACCCTGGGATGTTAACATATACCAGTCAAACTGTTATGTGCTGGGCTGGCAGCCAACCTCAAGAGGTCTCTTCATTCTCCTCAGTGACATAGGCCAGGTAGAAGGATACCTCCAGCTAGGAGGAGTAAGACAACTCTCATGTCTCAGCAGTTGTAATACCACAGCCTCACAAATACTACTTTAACTGAAACCAGTATAGTACCATTTGTCAGCTTTAAATAACACTCCAAATATCCTCAGACTACTGCAATTTTAGAAACTGATGATTGTGTATTTTATCACTTTAATGTACAGTCTAAAACAATCACTTAAGGAAACATAATTTGAAAAGCATACAACTAGAAAGCAGAGTCAAATCTAATTGAAAGTATGAAGGGAGAAGGGAATTCTAGAGAAAGACAGCAGGGAAAAGCACAGTTGAAAATGAGGTCATAATACAGGTCTAAAACGAAATGTTTGTGGAGATTTATTTTTAATAATATATTTTAAGATCTTCATTTCATATTTTTTATTTCAATAGTGAGATTCTGAAGCATTTTGTGCAGTATTTACAGGACAACTTCAGAGTATTTAATGAATTCAGCACTAAATGCTACTTTGAAAAGAGTCCTTAATCATCCATTTTTTTTCATCAAGCTACCAAGCTATATTTTAACAGACTCAGGCAAATTCTAAATTTAGCTTTTTAGTATTTTTAAGAAGGAAAACAATATCTGATTTAATGTACAAAAATTTTCCTGACATACAGCATGACACCACAAATGCTGCTGAACTGTACCTGCCCAGCACTTTTGCATTTTCTGTCCCCCAACCAGCAAGTGACTGACCTTCCTTGAGACTTTTCTGGCTGTTCACCTCAAGGCATTCCTTCTCCTTCAGTGGCTTAACATCTCCTGCAGGTAAAATCTCAGAAAAGCCCTGTTGCTGCTTCTTGGAGCTATCGATCATGATGAGAATCCTTTAGAATATCCAGCATAGGAAAAAAAATATTGCTTTGTCCCCAAGCAGTACTCTGCTCTCCCAAACACTGCTTCCAGGTCCTTGCTCCTAATACAGGAGCAACTCTGCCTCAGCGCAGCCGAATGCAGCCATCACCCATCACTTTCTAGGCTGCCCTGCAGCACGCTCAGCCTGCTTGGGAGCCTGTAACTCACTCAGGCAGCAGGCACGGAGCATGTGAAGCAGAACTCCCAAATCCCACCTCTCTTCCTAGACAACCACTCCCCCTTTTCCTTTAGTTACGCTTGCTTCCTCTGCACATTCGTGTTTCAATATGCAGCCTGACGGTCAATCATCTGACAAAGAATGAGTCAAGCAGTTAAAAATAAATCCAGCAGTTGGTGAAGGAGCAGCACTCGCTGATACCTAAGACAAACTACTGCTGAGGGTTCTCTCTTCCCCCTTTCCTTCTCCCTTCCCTTCTCCCTTCCCCCACTACTCTGAACACTGCTGCCGGCAGCAGAAATACTTTATCTTTGCCTGACTGGCACATTCATTACTCATTAAAGTATCGCCAGTAACCAGAGCTGCACAATGGCATTTGAAAAAGTTACGCTGAGGAACCTTCCCACCCACCCCAGCCCTGGGTCTTGTTTCAGAGACATTTATCTGGCAGAGGTAACTGGGTAAACCAGTGATTTATTTCCATGTCTTTCCTTGCAGTATAAGAGATTTTCCTCCTTATTGTAACTATCTAAAAAAGGAAGTATTTCATTATTTTCCTTTTTGCATTACAGTTACACATCTGATTATTCCCAGCAGTTTTGGAGTAGTTCCTCCCACAGGTTCTGCTCTGCCACTCTCTCCACCATACCCCATCTATCTTACGTGAGTCGACTGCGCTGTCAGCATAGAAGGTCTGGGGAAATGGATCCCCTCTAATTATCTGGCATTGGCCATTAGTGAATAGCAGACTAGTTTGCATTTCATATACTTAAGAGAAAATAAACTACACATAATTTTAAGTAGCCACTACATGTTAACAAGCAACTCTAGCAGGTGCACTTTCCCTTCCCTTTAGCCTAAAAATGCTATCATTATACAGATTTTTCCACAGCTCTACTTCATATTTTAAATCTTTCAGCCTGAAATCGTAAAAAACATCTCCATTCAGAAAAACTGTTTCACTTTTATTTCATCAGATTTGAAAAGATCTATACACAATAACGAACATCTGATGCAGAATTTTAAAAGTAGAAAGCAGAAAAAAAATCATCTTGCCTCTTTGGGTCTTTCTACAAGAACCATTCAACACCAACTCTTCACCTGAACAGTGCACTCCCAGGGCAAGCAGCTGATACTAGTGGGTGTGAGGCTGTGTGGCACAGCCAACAGGACTTGAAAGCCTATTGTTACTGCTGGGAGAAGGGAGACCCTAGATCTACTCAGAACTGCAGATTCAAAGGAGATGTGAGTTTACTAAGACATATCAGCTTCTTGACACCTAAGGAGCTGAAAATACTCTTGCCTCATAAAAGATCTGAGACAGCTCTCCCAGCCTAAAGATTTGTTGTTTGCACATCATTTGTATAAAAATAATCATGTTAAATTAGATTTTACTTTAATACAAATTATAGAATATTTCAATACATCTGCCTTTGCAGTGATTTTTACTGAACACAATAAAAAAATATTACTGTGGAAGAAATCCTTCGTAAATCCAATGAACTTCCTCACTGCCTGCTGCTAGAACACTTACTATGGATAAGAAACAATTACCCTTGAGAAACTCCACATCCCGGCAAACATAATACAGACACATACTGCTGAAGAAACCTCTATGAAAATCTGACACCATCAACAAACAGAATCTTACATAGTTACAGATATCCCATATTATAACTCTACATTTTTCTTGTACCAACAGAGAAGTTTAAAGAGCTGGGATGGACTAATGATATTTTAACAGTGTAACAATATGTAGCAGCAGAAATGGGGGCTTATGAGGAGGGTACAGTGTACTTCTCACACTTTCTGAAAAATTGGTACTGAAGCAATTTCAAAATTATTCAGAGAACAGAGTATTTGGAAATTAAAAAATCAACATACTAATAAGGAAGTCTGTAATTCAAAAACCCAAGGAGTAATCCATTTTCCTTCAAATGTCATAGTTCTGAAGGTAGTTTTATCCATTCGTATCCGTCTGTAGTGCTTTATATAAACTAAGAGCATCCAGTACTGCTGGATCACAGTAACAGCAGTTCAGGGCTTCATAAGTATTTCTAACCAGTTCAGAAAGATTAGCTTTAATCATATGGAGTTCCTGCTAGTCACTCTTCCCCTTTTCAAGGCTACAGACTCCACTGCAGAATTTACAAAACAAAGCTTATTTACAAATAAGCTTATGCTTCAGCCATTTGGAGTTTAGCCTAATATTTTGCTTCAAATTAATCTCCCAGTTCAATACAAACAGATTAATATTTCAAACTCCCTGTAAGAAGACTGATCAGTGATAGAGATGATGGGTTGAAACAATGCTGCATGCTTTCCATGTAACCAAATACTGCAGCTGCCAAAAATGCTATACAACATTGAATAGCTGGGGCAGGGGCAGAGATAACAACTGAAGAGGAAGAAAAGATAGCTTGGAAGAAGAAAATAATTTTTGTTCAGATTCAGTTATACCGTGAATACTGAGAATGCTTGGATGCTCTGTCCAGGAACAGTTTCTCTTAAATCCCTGAACAAAGAATGACATTTATGCCCCATGTCATAGAAGACTCATTTCTACAACATCTTCTTTTCCAGCAGCCTTGATATAACTTAAACCCAGCTCAACTAACAATCTGGATGTATTGGTTACTTGAGCGATCAACAGTATAGTTCTACTATTTTTAGTGATGAGGCTTCAAAAAAAAATAATCACCACGTCTCGACATTTGTCAGAAAAGTCTAACATCCTGAGGCATTTTCACAGGCACCTGGGGGCACCCCACAACTGCCGGTTCAGAGCTGTAGCTGCAGCACTGCAACAAGGGTAAAGCATGTTTTTATGAGGGACTTTCTCATATTCCTAAGACTCTACTGGAAGGAACAGAAACACCATCAGCTGATTAGCACGTTCAAGTGCTAAATGCATCTGCTAACAATATTTAGTTGTTCAAAGACATCTTCCAACCACAAGCAGGTCCCATGTGAATCAAGGCAAGCACCTCCCCATGATCCCCAGAGAGCCAATCCACCTGCCATTTCAGAGTTCCCTTTTCCCTGCTAAATAAAATAAATTTGTAACTCTCCTAGAACAGTTCACATATGTTTTTACCTTTTCCTGCTAAAGCACCAGACCTACATCTCAGATTTACTTCGCATTTTCAAATCCAAAGTAATTTTTAAAGCTCTTGCAAAACAGCAGAAGCCCTGTCATCAGCTACCAACACCATGGGGATACTTAAAACACGCTTCTATTTGGACAGGATTCTTCTTGAAGGTTGTTGAAGCTTAATTACTCAACATTTTTTCATCTTGGCTTTATGAACACCTTGATGAATTTCTTGATCCTTTACTGTTGTGTTAGAATAATTCAGTTGTTCATCATTGTGTAATAATTTCTTTACATAGGAAAATAGTGCTCTGACTACACAAACTAAAACATTCATTTAAATATTCCCTATTAAAATTTATTCTATTACTCCTTTGAACAGTAAAAGTGTTGCCTGAAACTGTTAACTTAAGGGTTTTTGCTTTAGGGTTTTTTTTGTACCCCCAATGGCCACTTATTCCATCTTGTTTTGTTAAAAAAACCTTTATTTTTCCATGCCAGTGTGTGAGTTCTTTGCTTTGATCACTTAAGATGTTTGTCAAACAACTCAACAGTAACTGTCATACAGACAGTCTTATATTTGCATTTAAGATAAATATTCAAACCACAAACCATTTAAAGTCTCTCATCTTCATATTCTGTTGCTAGTAAAGCATCAAATGTATCTATGTTTTTTTTCAAAAAGCCAAATGAAAATTTTGAGCAATTTTTTAAATAGTTGTTTATTATGGTGTGACTAAGGAATTGCCTCAGAAGGACTGGAGACTTCTGCCTAGGTTCTCCACCATTGTGGGAACAAAAACCCAAACAATCCAAATTATCCAAATTATGGTCACCATCTACCTCACTTACGCTTCCTAGAAAAATCCCAACCACTTACAGTGATAACAGATTTATGAGACTGCATTTTCTACTTCTCTAAAACCTGCACAAAATGCCTTTTAAGCAAGGTCACAGGTTGATCATGTTCACTGTTTAAATGAAAATTCAGTCTTGCCCATACGTGCAGCTAAGTAAATAAATATTTTAAAAGTGCATATAGGTGTATATATAAAATAGTTTAATATATTTGTTTAATTGCATATATGTAAACACTATATATAAAATTTATAATTTTTAAAGGACAATACTTCGTCATCCATCGTACTACCTATGATTTGCAAAAGGCTCATATAATTACTGCCCATGAATTACAGTTATGTTTGCACTGTGTTACCTTCATGTAGTGGCTGTATCACAAACTACAATTTCAACGATAACACACGCAGCTAGGATTTAATTCTAACAATTTGAAACAATTACACAGTGGAATTTAAAATTAACTGAACATTCTTTTCTCGCTATGCATTCAGTTATCCACAAAGAATTTCAGGGAAAAAAATCGGAATAACGCAGTTTGATGAAGAGATGTCTTTAAAGGAAAACATACTTTCCATATCTCCTGTAATCACTCAAACACCAAGCCCTCTAACAGGATCTTTTCATATATAACCAGCTGCCTTCAATTGAGTCAGTCACAGTTCATGTCTCCCATGTTAATCTCTTCACAATAAGCAGATAATTAAAAAAAAATAAAAATCTATAAATCAAACTAAAATGACGGAATGTTTGTTTAGAAGTTTACCAAATGGAATGACCCTGCTGGAATTCTTTCATGTAGCCTGTGAAAATGTCAGAATATATTCCCTTTAAGAGGTTGCAGTCCCTAGAGAGCTCTGAGTTTTGGCCTGTATGTCTTTTCACATGCTTTAATATTTGAAAATTGTTCCTTGTAGACACTGACTGATGCCCTGGGAATGCTAGGATTGTGGGAACTGGCAGTACCGATGACAAAGACAGACTTACTGGGAAATCAGTACCTACTCAGTTTGCTCTCTCACCTCATAACAGATAAGACAACATTCAAATATTTGCAAGGAGACCAAAAGAATCCACACATTAAAAGACATTTTTCTACCGACACTGTTAAAACAAACAAACAAAAATAAACTCCCTAAAAACCTTGGCCAATCCAGCCCACAGACACAAATATATATTGATTACAATGTGCTGTGTGTTCTGACAAAAGATTATTTAATAGAATATTTGCACTGGATGTTCCAAGGACTATTAAAACCTTAAAGTAAAGACAAATCACAGAACCTCTTGAGACCACCTAGCCCAACCCCTGCTCAAGCAGGATCAGCTCGAACAGACTGCCCAGGTGTGTGCCCACTCAGACTTTTATCTCCACGGATAGAGAGTTCACAGACCCTCTGGGAAACCATTTGTCTACACACACACATTATATACACACTTCTACTGAAAACTTATATAAATTGTATACTTCTGTATCTAGTAAGTCTTTTATAATACGCTTACTTTGGGGGTTTTGGGGTTTGTTTTCGATTTTGTTCTTGTTTTTTTCCTTCTTGTGGGGGTGGTGGTGTTAATCTGTATGCTGTTTGCCACATCTCATTGCTTTCAGCTTAGTGCCTGTGAAACTGCTGAATTTAAGTTGACATTTCCAATTATTTTCTGTGCCAATCTATGATTTTAATCAGAACTAAGTTTTCCATTTGTTGTTCTGCAATCTTCCCACTAGCCATCTTTTCTCCACTTTATCTTTTCCAACCCTCTCAAGAAAACAACTTCTAAGCACAGTAATATACTTATGTACCATTAGGAGAGGAAAAAATTGCAGATCTCAAAAGAATGGAAAAAACCTGCTGTACACAGATACAAGGAGAATGTCCTAAATTTCACCTGATTCCTTAGTATCAAATTTGCAGCCTCACATTTATTAACTGCACAGAGGATTAAGAATTTGTTCAGAAGCCATAAAGCTATGCCAAGAATGCTTGTTACCACTGCTACATAATAAGGGAGTGGAAGATAAGAGATAACAGGCAAACTAATATACCCACAACTCCTTTTAGATGCCAGCAAAATTCCCTTGGTTCATCAAATTTATTTTAGTAATAATCATTAGGTTAAGCATGATGTAGATTTCATTCAGTTATTTTGGGAACTCTCTGTCTCCCAGCTGGCTCAACTGGTCCCTTGGGAGGACTCAACAGGCACCATCTGGAGTATTTGGTTTAGTTTTTGTTTCAGTTTTAGGATTTATGGTTTTTGGTTGATTTGAGGGATGTGCGTGTGTTGCATCTTCACCTTAATTCACTACAGCTCCCCACAAGCTCTAGTGGCCCCACAGAAAGCCATCATTCTCATCAGGTCTTTGCTCCTGAACGTCACTGTTCTATGCAGCCAGAGGAACTAATTTCTTTGGGTTAATTTCTTCTAGCAAAGATTTTGCCAGCCTTGCTTTTACTTTAAGATGTTCATTATCGAATGGCTTTTCTTCTGACAAAACACCCAAACTCTTAGCTCTTTTCTCAATTAGCTCAATTCTGCTGCGGGATATTAACTGCTTGCCATCAAAGAGCAAGATCTAGCAGATCGCCACATCACAACCTTTTCTACTCTCCTCCAGTACAAGACACACAACCCCAAATAGGACCAGAATGCAATCCTACATCTACACCGGTTCTGAGATTAGAGAAGCAGACACTCATTAGCTCTCATTAGCTGCCACAGAACTGTTTCTCCACACAATGCAGAGGATAAAGAACAGGCACACTCGCATGTGGAATGATTTATAGCCGAGACAAAGAGCTGAAGCAGGCCTAGTGGCTAAACGACAGTCAATGGCTCGTACAGGAGTCAACCCTGTTTCTCTACCCATTTCACATCTCTGGATCACAACTGTAACAAGAGTAACTTGCATATGTCCCTTTATCAGAAACTGGTAGCCACTGCAGCAAGGAGATTCTGGCACAGTGGGATAGTCAGGAAAGCCACTGCAAAGCCAAGAGAGATTGCTATAAAACATAAAAGCTAGGACCTTTTCATCTTACAGGTACTTGAAACAACTATGACTGTCTGGCTGCTGACACCCAGACCTTCACACCTACCTCTACCAGCCAAAGTGACATGCTCACCATTCTAGGAAAGTACTAAAAGCATGCAAAAAGCTTTGCTCGTGCAGTCCTTCCTTTTTTTGATGGTATCTGCATCTGCAATCTCTTCCTACCCTTTGGCTCCAAAATAGTAGGTTGGAAGGCTACAAGCAGCATCATTGCCATCTACTTCGCGCTGTCAGCAGCAGCCTGTCCTTCCCTCCCTTGCACTTCCTGGCTCTTAGACAGAAGCTTGAGAAACTGTGGTACAGTATGTGGGTAACATATTGTTCTGACTAGTACTTCAGCTGTGCCATGCTGCCTGCTACTCTGCCATTCTCCCTCTGTTGCAGTGTAGCTAAACACCAACCAGTCATCTATTTTCTCCCTCTTGCTCCTAAAGAAGAGCTTCAGCTGTGTCACTTCTCCCCCAGACACTGTACCTCCTAGGGACACAAAAGCTCGACTAAGAAAGCAAATACAGCATTAACAACCAAGCATTCTTCAGACAGGGACAAAAATCAAGAGCTTCTTAAAGCCACAACATTCTGCTTCCCAACCTCTCTATCTATGTGAGGAGCTCAGCTGCTCCTGGCAGACATGGACTATACACCAGTGGTTGCCATCAGACTGCCAGAATCACAAGCATGTCTTTGGTGTGCACTCAGCAGGTGATGAGCATGAAAAGCAGAACCAATGAAAAGGTAACTTTTGCTGCTTTTTGGCAAGTGGAACACAAGTTGGCCTCCAGAGAACAAGCATAGTAATATGCTGCAATAGACAGGGCACAAGTTTACATGATCAATACATGATGTGTATTGCTTAATTATCCAGAAAGATGCAGACTAATGAGAAACAAATTAACTTCATTAGTAATCTAGTATAGCCCACAGCCATTTACTTTAAAAAGATTTAAAAAGGGAAATCTTAAAATTCTAACAGTCCAGAAGACCGACATACAATATCCCGGAAAGATAATTCTTGGTCACCCAAATACAAACACAAAGCTACCTTCTATGAACAGCTTGTTATTCTAACCCCAAATTATTAAACTGTTTGCTTTAGGGATGGTTCAGCAGAAGTATTCCAGCCCTGCAATAAAACCTTTATCTAGCAAATCAGCTTGAAAACTCCCATTACTTGCCCTGTTATTAAATTATGAAATGTTAATTGGTTAATATTTGTGTTTCATAGACTTACCATAGAAGACATCTGTCTGAAAAATTATGCTTGAGATGACAAGAATATGATGCTTCTCTTTCTCCCTCTCACTCACTAAAGAAATCATCCATTTGCCTTTAATCAGGGACTAAACACCTGCATAGCTGGAGAAGCTTAAGATGCTAATGTTCTCCAACTGTTTGTTACTGAACCTCTACTATAAGTTGCAACCCCTTCAAAAGGGCTGACAGAGCATGTAAGTGTTCCTTTTTCAACTCCAGGATACCAGTTCCAGTGCAGCTTTATCGAAACCATAAGATTTTGCACCAAAAAATACTGAGCTATGCTCCCCATGAATGCTTACGCTAGTTTTGCTGTATGACTGTGATCTCTAGGGGCAGACTGGGCAGAGGAAGAGGAATAAAATGTAAAAAAGGACAAAGTAGTAACATCTCCAATGACTGCTGCCTCACCAGGCATGCGTGTGAATTTCATTTTACATGTCTGTCACCCTGCTGCAATTACCTCCATGTAAAACCAAACCGAACCAAAGCATCAGCCTCTCACACTTCAGTGTCACTGGAAAAGCTTGAACTCAGTTTCTATACTAACTTGTGCAAGCGAGCTAGACAACACACCACAGAACAACACAAGAATAATGCAGCTTTCTGCTGGACCACTGCCAAAAGACTCATTCAAGTAAACAAAAGGTTTAAAGGATCATTATCAAAGCTCACAGTAATCATGCTTACTGTATCAAAACACGCCTCCTGCATAAAAATATTCAACAAGAAAAACCTTAATAAAAAAATAAAAATCCAAGGTGTTTAAGTGCCATTATACTTCTGCGTACTAAAATCTTTAATACTTACAGACTTTATAAAAAAGTGACATCTTAAAATACTCCTGAAGAAACCCAGTTTTGGCAAAAAGTAAAACCAAAGACTATTAAAGCTACTTTTTATATGAATCCATCAAGTTCAGATTTTATGCTTACTAATTTTATTCTGACTTTCATTATTTCTACAAAAATTTACAAAATACATCTTTCTTTTGCTTCCTTGATAAAAAGGTAAAATGTTGCAAACTATTTTAAAACAAGCTTCTGGTATAGACATATTTGTTATTGATCTAACATCAAATAGCAGACAAAAATCCCTAATGTCTCCCAAGTACATTTTTTTCTGCCTTGCAAATCACAATTCTTAAGAGTGTAGAGCCAGAATATTAATAGGTTAGCTACAAGTCCCTTAGTTTGGAATACTTTTAATACGTTATAGCTGTTAATGTAGTATTCTGTATTTCAGGATCTTCATGCCTGGAAAAAATAAGGAAGCAACTGTAAAAGACACGCTCAAATATTCAAAGAGGTTGCCGTTCCACATCTAGCTAAGTCTAAAGTCTCTCCTTTACCGTATTTTCCATTCATTACATTTTTCTTTCTTGGAGTGCTATATATTGCTGGGGGTATGCACACACAGCATCACAGACTCAGTCCCTCTTTGTGTGAACAGGAGCATCTTGGTCATAGACAATATTCCACGTCTTTCTGAATCACAGAATACTATGACTTGGACCTGTTACCAAGAATCTGATATACATACAGCCTAGTATGTATACATCCCCCTTTTTTTACTTTAAAGCTGGGATATTTAAATAGTTTTCTTCTTATTTAATAATGCTTATACTATTATAACTGAAATAATAGCTAAGCTGATTTAAAAAAAAATGCTTCAAAACATAAATACTTCATGTACATACTTTCAGTTTTTCCACTATTTACTACAAATACTGGAAATAAATCTTCATTATTAGGAGATAATAGTGTGAGAAAACAAATACACCACAAAAAAAAAAAAGAAGAAAAGTTCCTAACTTTTCCTCAACAAAAACCTTACATTTGGATTCAGACCTAATTCTTCCTGATGTTTACTGTAACAATAGAAACACTTTTTCCTAAGTTGCCATGCCAACATCAACATTGACTGTAAAGATTACCAAAATGCAAATCTTAATTTTCTTCCGTTGTTCAACCTTAAATTATATGGTGAACTACACTTTCTGGGAATCAAAGTGAAACTTCAATTCTGTATTATTTTTGCAGATAAAAAAACTTCATAATTATTCCAACTCTCAAAAATATTTAATTAATACTTCTATTATACACTAGCTGTGGTTTTAAAATCATTTAAAACTATAAACAACTCCATTCTGTATGCCTCAACAGTGTATTTCAGTTGGGGTTTTAAATTCAGACTCACACGCTGCCAAGAGAGGTGAAGCTGATTGGGACAGTGTTTGTAACAAACACTGTGGCACTTAAAACTCTACATAACATGGTTTGGGAAGAGCAAGTGAAGAGAGTTAGTTAATGTTAACTGAACAAAGCAAACAAACATCATTACTCCCTTAGACAACATTTGAGCAATGGTAGAGAAAATGAGAACGGCCATTTGGGCACTCACCATTCTTCCGTTCATTGAGAGGAGGTAAGTACTGAGTGGGCTGCAATGAGAGCTCCTTAAACTCATGTGCAACTGCTTCGCTGTGAGGACTGGGCGCGAGCCGTGTTAGTGATCCAGAGTCGTCCTCAGCATCCGCTGTCCCCAAGTGATCCATGGTAGTAAATCGTCTGGAGACAGGGAGAGCAAGCGGTCTCTTAATCACCCTACAGTTAATAAAAATAAAACAACAAAAAAATCATATTACTTTTTTTGTTCATGTTTTAGGTTTGGTCAGTTCCTTTGCAAACAAAATTCAAATTTAAAATGATATATACATTATCTACTATTTTTCCACAAATATAAGGGGTTTGCAAAAATACAGTTAAGCAATGTATTTACAAACAATTTAACAGACGTGGTTCTGAGAAGCAGGAGAGTTTCTCTCCTGACTTTGACAGACAAATTCACAACATTAACTCTGAATAAAGATGTCTGCAAGCTCCTGTGCCTTACGCTCTAGCAAGTGACCCAGCCCATTTACCAGCAAACCACTTTTTCCTTTAGCAGCTTACACAAGAGCACCTGAATTAACAGACGATAACATACAAATGGCTGGGCTTTTAATACTTTGAAGCACTACAAAACCTTCCTTCGAATCAAAAACCAGCTTTGGTATTAACACAGGACTTCGTACCACCAAAGAACTATATAAGATCTAGTTAATCTTCAATTTCTGCAGCAAGGAAGGCTTTTTGCCATGATTTTTTTCAAATTAATTTTATTGCATACTAGCTACTTACTGTAAAATACTCTACAGAGTGGAATAAATGTCCCCATTTATTATTTCTTTCTTTTCTATCACTAATGCGGTTCTTCATCTACTGTGAAGAGAGACAGAAGTATGAAATACTGGCACAGACTTTTTATAGCTCACAGAATTCTATCAAGTCATTTCAATAAATCAATAAGGACTTTGATGAAGTCTATCCCTGGATTCTGGAAACTCAAATGATATGAAATATTAACAATTCATGAAGATCCATAAAAATAAAGAAATGTCTTATTATTGTTAAACTGTTTGGTTTAGTTATTTTTCTTAAGAAAAACCACTGCTGCCCACAATCAACTTTTAATTTCAAACTTCATATACAATGAATATAAATACTGCACGTGTTGGGATGTGTCTTTAAAGGTTATTAAAATGCAACATGTTTCAATCACCATACTCAAAATATTTCAAGTGTTACCTGATATTTTAAAAATGATCAAGATGACAAAAAATGATCATGACCACCAAAGAACGGCCTACACTACAAAAAGGGGTAAAGAATCATGTTGCTGAAAGTGACAATTTAAAAATAAGAAATATAAGCAGGTAAAGCTTGATACGTACCTTACTAGAACAATTATAATGCTTAAGTGCCTGTTTTCCATTATTTTCCATAGTTACCAATTGGTGCTTTCACATTAAATGAAGACACATTAACTTACTATTACGCAAGACTTTTTTCCTTTGTTCTTAGCTTTTATAAGCATAATTTACCCAGCTCTCATTCGATTTCCTGACATGGCACTCTCCTCAGACTCCCACTCACCCATACAAATTAAGTACATTATTAACCAAGCAAATCTCTTCAGAGCAGAATTTAAGTGAAAATTTAGCTGCTTATCTGTTCATACTCACAGCATTTTATCCACAATTTATTAGCTATGAGTTATGCCTTGGTGTCACTTTTCAAAGAAATGAAACCATATTAGCTGTCTTCGTGCCTTTAAATCCATATGAAATTAAAAGAAACGCCTTCTTGTACTAAAGGTCTAACATTTATTATGATGTGTGTTAGCTTTGACTAACTCTCATCCCCATGACAGATAACTAAATATCTTGCTTTAAATTAAACCAGTTTAAATTCCATCACTTCTATAACACACTGCTAAATTAGTTACATGTCCATTTCTTAGTTCTCATTTCTGGAGTGAACGTAAATGTGGTTTTATTGTCTGGATTCTTTTCTCAAGGCTGGACAAACCCCATTCTCTCAGCCTTATAGCAGGCTTCCCAGTCCTCTGATGATCTTTGAGGCCCTTCCTGAAGCCTCTCCAGCCTCTCTGCATCTTTTTTGTATGGCAGGAACCAACTGAACACAGTATTCCAAGTGTGGCCAGACAAACACTGAGTGGGATGACTTCTTTATCTCTGCTGGTGATGCCCATGTTGATGCAGCCCAGCATCCTGTTGGCTTCCTTTGCCACGGCAGCACACTGCTTGTTTGTATTGAGCTTGCTGTACACCAGGACCCTTGGGCCCATTTCCACAGACCTGCTCCCCAGCCAGGTAGATCCCAGCATGTGTTGCACCCTGAATAATACTTTCCCAGGTGCAAGACCTTACACTTGTCATTGTCGAACTTCCTAAGGTTCTTGTTAGCCCAGTCTTCTAGCCTATGCCCCAAAAATAAAACACACACTTCCACCCAACGTTTAAAAAGTGCTTTAGGTTGGGGAAGTCTGTGACATCGTCAAGATCTGGCTCAGATACACTGTGATCAGTGACAGGTCTTTACTTAATCAATGACCAGAACATCTAAACAATAAGATGACAAATTGCAGGCTTGTAATAATAAAATATAAAGAATTAATTTGATTCTTCTCTTTTTTCCTTATAATCTAAAGGAGAATCAGCTGTTCAACTTCCTAAAAAGAATTTCTAAACTTGGAATCCATGAAATTACTGGTTTGTCTTAGGAATAAGATTTTCCTTATTGATTACAAAGTAATTCTGAAACTTAAATAAAATTGATTTGATAAATACATTTCCAAACAACAAAAAAGAAACAGACAAGAGAAAAGACATCTCCCTGTACACAAATCTTTTTACACTGTTGTATATGTAAGACAATAAACCACTACTATTTTTTAGCACGCTCATTTTAACAGCTAGAGAAGACACACAATAGCTGCAGGTTACAATCAGCAGTATTTACTTCACATGAAACTAGATTTAAGATATGCAGAACATTTCCTAACTTCAGTTTTTAAAAGTCATATTTCGTTCTGACATTTCTAATACAACTAATCATTATTAAACCATGTACAATAAATCCTTTTCCAGTCATCATGTGCAAAAGTGAGACACCTGATTTACAGTTTAATATACCACTATACTATCATATTTTAAATTAAAGATAACAGATTTGCCTTCCATTTCTCATTTATCTGAAGCCTCCTCAATCTTGAAGAATTATTTCATATTTGCCATCTGTATTTACAGATGGTAACCATTATCTGTGCATCTCCTCACTTTAAGCAGACCTATACCAAAAGTGTTTTAAAAAGACATAACTGAAACATACAGGAAAAATACAATCTTTTTTTAAAAAAATATACAATTAAAGTCTCAAAATTCTACTCTGCATAATCCAAGAAAGCACCATTTTATATAAGGCTCATCTCACTGACAAAAAATCAGTTGTCACTTCAGGGATTTCTGCTCCCTTCCTTGAAACTAAGACATCTAAAGTTTCATTAGGTTGTATGAATCATCACTCTATTTGGTGTGAAAAATATTTCTACTTAGAAAATGTTGGAAAGTATAATACCATCTTATTTGTGGCAAAGAAAATAAAACTACACCATTCGTCCAATAGTCCCAAAGGATTTTAGGTTTGGGGTTTTGTTCATTGGTTGTTTTTTCGTTTGTGGGTTATTGTAGGGGTTTTTTTTAACATTCAGTAAAATGTTTGAATTGTAAAGTGACAACTAGAAAAACATTATTTTTCTATTTAACCTTCAGAATAGATTATCAAAACAGAATATGCACCTGCACTGCAAGAGAGGCTTTGGTTCAAATTTATCTGACAACCACACAGAAAGTGTGTTCCAGTACTGGTAAAGGAGAACTCCTGAACAGTGTATGAGTCTTATGTAAGTGTTCTCACAGACTGTAGGTGGTTGCTATCTTTCTTAACTGCTGAAGACAAACGCTTCTTTTATTTTTAAACATTATCTTCAAAAGACAAAGTATATTTCCCTAGAAAAATCTTAGAGGGGGGGAAATAACATACTTCCCTGCCACCTGAGACACTAGAACTGGTATTTTCTTGGCACAAAACCGTGACATCTGGATGACACTTAAGTAGTAAATCAGCTTTTATTTTAGAAATCTGCTGGGAAAAAAGCCAAGTTCAAAAATCACAGTGCATTCAAACTCTAGCCGTCAAATGGCTGACCTTAACAATGCTCACTCATTTACACCTGGCAAGGAACCCAGGTCACTGTACACAGTGCAGTAGCAAATTATTAATAGTGACACCAGATTAGATGTTAGCAATACCAGGCTCCAGTATAGAATTTATTACAGAATAACAGCGTGAATATCAGCAGTCAAATCACCTAGGCTTAACTGTCACCATTTATAAAACTCAGCAAAATTTTAAGTAATATAGCTAGCAGTTTGTGAAACACCAGAATCTTCAATCGAAAGAATACCAGAAATGCAAAATGTTGGGTTTGGTTTGTTTTCTGTACCTTCAATGTGTTAGGAAACACTAAAAAAGACACATAGAAAGCCTAAGCACCACATCCACAGTTGTCAATGAGGGTCATTTGCATTAAGCTCTTGGAATCTCCTTGTCAATGCTTAGAAAGACTTGAAAATCCACAAGTGGGATGATGACCTCTAACTCTAGAGTGGCAGTAAGCATTTAAGGGACCATTAAGATTTCAAACATCACTTGAACAGTGACCATTAATGATTTGTATCTGAGATAATGTGTGAATTCACAGTATAAGACTCACTTGGCAATTCCCCCTTCCACCTCATATAAGAAGGGCAAGGACTACGCTCTCAGAAAGCAGCTGGCCCTATCAAGTGTACAGACAGACCTACAGCAAACTGCCTTGGTAATCTTCACATTAGTCCCAGCGGTCAGACTCTTGGAATGCTCGGTACTTCCTTTCTTCCACAGGATCAATACAAGTAGGACTCGGACACAAATATTCAAAATATAAAGGAACTTTTACATTGCTTACAGTTAGGGTATTGTTCAACTAAGAGAGTCATTTCCCAGAGGCAAGAACTGGGGATGAAATACCTGCTTCAAAGAGAGAAAAAGATGCAATGTTTTTAAAGCATGACTCCTCTTGGCCTGCTGCTTATCAGCAAGAGGTAAAAAGAAAATTAAGAAACAAGTATTAGGGTTGGCTGCAGGAAATCCAACTCAAGTCAGTTCCTGGAGCAACACCAAACCTAGGTGTCTGCTACCAAGACAATAATGGCCCTCAGTCTAGCGTATAATGGTTTCTCTGTGACCTCTAAAATGCAGCATGTTCTATTTGGTAGTAACGAGCACATATTGTATATGCACAATCTTATTTCAGCTGTGCTTTCATTCTATTACATGTCTGACAGCTTATTAAATTCCTATATGAAAAGCTAGTGGGGCTTTTTCTATGTATGCATGCACATTCTTTCCCCCAAACTCTGAAGACTACTAGTATTTCATTACAAAATTGAAAGTAGCAGTAGTACTCGTATTAATAGTAATAATAACAAAAACAACAACAAAGTTTGGAAACACAAAGTATCTAAAACCAAATTGCTCCAAATCACTAACCTGTCTTTTACACTGTCTCATATTTTTTTTTTTTTAAAATAGCAAAGACATAAACCACAAAAGGTAGCCTTTGGCATTTAGCACTGTAATTATAACAAAAAACTCTTACAGAAAAGGGTTTATGTAACGGTTGTTGGTTTTCTTTTTTCATTTCCTCAGTAGGTTTCAAATCCACTTACATGTAGAATCAGTAAAGCTGAATATATAACCAAGTTCAAAATGAACACAACATGGAAAAGTACTTGCTATTAATAATCATCCAGATTAATGGTAAATTAACTGAGTATGTTAATTGAATTAATTTTTGACATTTGTAATTTCACTGATTGGAGAAAATGTCTAAAATTAAGTTCAGCACTGATGCAAGAATGCTTATTCTGTTGAGATTCAGGCCACTTATTATTTTATGTACTCCGCAGTCGATTAAGAGACCAAAAGACACTTTTCATTAAGAAAATGTCTTGAAAATATACAACCATTTTAGTATTCCACTTGACGCAGAGTAATGCTGTTCCTTCTCCCAAAGAGAAGCAGCACCAACACTGCCGACAACGTGGTGTTGCTTGCAACTTCTGCCATTAGTTTCTCACACAGCCTCTCTCATTAAAAGTATTTTGGATATAGCATATGAACTTTGAAATTAAAAATGACAATTATTATATTGAAAGCAAAATTGCAGTTCTACAATTAAAATACACAGTAACAAGGACAAATCATGCAGCTATTTTTGAAGTTAATTAGACAGAAGCAGGAAAAAGATAAGAAATATCAACAGCTGACTAACTATGAGTAATCATCTTGGATTATGCATTATCAGAAACTCACTGTTACTATTCATTTCTTTAAAAACAGCATGCAGAAGTATATCTGAAGTGAGAACTGAGATCCTGTCATGCTTCTCACCATATCAATAATTGGAATGACATGATTCTTGAAGGACCATGGAGTCAAGACTGGACTGAAATATTTCAGATAATTTATTAAACAGAAGAAATCTATTGAGAGTAATTTTTTTAACTATCTAAATGAATACCACTAAGCAGACAATGGAAGACTTCCAGAAATTCATTCAACTTTTTCTCATATTTCAATGACAATACTACACTGAGATTCTCTTTACTAATTTTTAGGAAATCTTTAAATCTTAAGTCACTGGACTGATTAAAGTTTGAAAAGAAACAAGCTACGCTAGCAAATGCACACTACAGAGTATGAAAGTTTAGAAAAACACTTTGGATGGACAGAGGCAGGGGATGGGCTAACAGAATACTCACTGACACATTCCTTCCTGTCCCATCTCCAGGCAAAAAAAACCCAAAGGCACCTCAGATACTGTTTTCAACAATTCTTTAGTTTTATTCACCTTTTGAGCAGACAATTTTATTTATTCTTTTTTGTGGATATCCTTAGTCAGCAATGCTCCTAGTGAGGGTCTGCTAAGTGATGTTACGCACACGCACACACTGCACATGACAACGTCATCTGCAAATGCTCAGAAAAATCTCAACATAACATTCGTATTTTTGAGTCTATGAAGATGACGCTGATTGTCATCAACATTTTGCATTTGTTTTAACACTATTAAAATTTAAAATGCCTGTATTAACACTGGCAGCAAATAAATTTAGACTCAGCATAGAAAACAACATAAGGTCAGTTTTGTAACACCTAAATACAACAAGACATTTAAATAATGCACACTATTAGTGTGATTGATGTGCAAACAAATGATGCTTCTAGTTTCTCATCCTATAAATCTGTACATGTTTAAATAAAATCTCTTCTTTCCAATAAAAGTGACACATCATTTAAACAGCAATTTATTTGAATCCCAACTAAAAAGAATCAAAAGTATGTAATACCAGTTTTAACACGAAAAGCTTAGCAGTAATGTTCAAATAATTTCAAGATCAACTCAGATTTACCTGCAAAAAGCAAATTCATTTCTTCTGCACTATGATAGAACTTTGTGGAAGAAAGCATTTGCTCCATCATTTTCTGTGGCCAGCAAACATAGATTCTGCTGGCTACATTGTTTATTTAAATAATTGAAGTTGACAACATATGAAAAAATCAAAACATAAATGTTTATTTTGGTATTAGAAAAGTACTTTATAGCTCAAGTCTGGAGTAAGGGTCAAATATTTATATGAACACATAATACGATTGCTACACATTTTAGTGTCATGTACTAGAAGCGAACATTTATTAAAAATAGGAAGAAAAAATATACAGAGCTTTCTACAAGAGGTGTTCTGACAGTTCAGAAAATCAATTAGTAACTTTTATCAGTAAATTGGATGGTAATCTTTAACAGTTCCTCTACCTGTTCAGAGTCCTTTGATAGCCAAAATGCTGATCTATTTTAAAACCGAATGTTGGCAGAGCATCAAAAGCATTTCGGAGAAGGTTAAATTACTCCACGATTCCATTTGTTTGCTTAGCTACTTCAAGATGTTCCCATTTATGACTAAGCTGCAGGTGCTATTCTGTTTATTTTAGTGCTTGAATTGAACAAAACAAGGAAAGCATTAGGATTCAAGTCAAAGAGGAAGGAAATGCAGGACCGTTTCCAATTAAACATGCTACCTTCTACCTTCCTTCATAAGCATGACTGGACATAACACAATCATTTCTATAAATTTCTTGAAAAATATGTATTTTGCTTCTTTTATTTTTATACATTGCTATGGAGAACAGCAAAATTTTATAGCTGGTGTACCACAGATTGGAATCTGACCTCTTAAAAAAGCACAATCTACCTCTATAGGAGAGAAATTCACTTATAATTCACATTCAGCAATAAACTAAATACTGATTAGACATGAATTCAAAATAAAGTAGCATAATTAGGGATCACTAGCAATTTCAATTTAGGGGATCTTGCAAATATCAAAATGATGGTATCTAAACTGCAATCCAGTGCACACCTGCACGTGACACGCAGTTAAGCAGTTCCTACTCATAACCTTAGGACAACTTCAAAAAATTTCTTTCACAAACCTTTTCCTGTATATCGACTTGTATCAACACAGCTACTTTCAGATATTAACAGTGCAAACAATAACTTGAATTAGCTCCCATGGAAACTAGTCAACTTGTTGATCTTAACTTTTGAAACAACTTGTAAAATTTAACCCGCTAATAGACAAAAGAAAAACTTAGAATGTGACAGATTAATGTTTAAATGAGATAAAAAAATTAACATTCTCTACATCTTAGGCAGCAGCAATTTACCATGCGTTAGTTGATTTACATTAAGTGCTTAAGAGTACATCTAAAGTATTCTCTTCTCTGTTCTTTTCTTATTTATGATCATGTAACCTCCCTGTAAAAAGCATGGCAGAGCATTATGATAGGTATTTCACTGTCCCAAGTGACTGGTCTGACTTACAAGTTCATGGGAACATCTTGTCTTTTCAACAATTCAATTCACATTGGATGATGTGACACATTTCGAATAGCAACAAAACTACAATTAAGGGCTAATTAAAGAAGGTAATGGAAGTTTTAGGATGATTTTGATACAGTACTGCTGTCTGGCTTAGACAAAAGCACTGGGTGATCTACATCCTTAAGACTGTGAAGGCTCCTCTAGGGCTCCACAGAATAACTCACAGCTAGCTACATAAATACATCTATTCATCACATGCATGCTGTGTGGGTACGAATGCTCATCTTTCTCAACTGAACAGAGGCAGTGACACAGAATTTTGGCAGTCCTGTAATACCACCTCATGCTACTGCCAACATTACTCAATACATGTAAATGATTCTCCATTTGTCATTTGTCATTATCCTAGAGTTAGAATGAGGTCAATATGCTTTGCACTTCTTATAGCCAAAGCTGCTACTGGAACAGGACAAATACATTTAGGTGTTTGGCTTAGAAGTAATATTTTTACTGCAAACTTTAAAAAGCACTTAAAAAGGAAAGAGCATAGTTGTGTCATCACTTATACAGCAGCTTAGATACATGTCTTCAAGAAGACAATCTCTTCCCTCCTCAGTCTTCAACCGATGCTTTCTCCAAGATGCACCTACTGATACAGCAGGGTTAAAAAAAAGTTATTAAACCTCATCTGGAAGCAAACAGAACGAAGTTTCACATTGCGTTTCTGAACAGTGAACTCAACTGCTCATATCCCACATTGTACTAAGTGACCTAATTTTTTATACAACAGTGACAAAAGGTCAGAATGCAAATGCAATTACACTGATTGCTCTAAATTTACACCTTGCAGTATCTTCCCAAGAACTTAAGTGGGAGTTTATACAGATACAATAAGAATGCATACTAAAATATTAAATTCCAAGCATTTAAGCGCAGACTTTCAGGTAGGAAAAAACCCAAAGCACAACCCTCAGCTTCCTGAACAATGGAAATTAGGCATGAAGGTAGATCACAAATGTAATATTATTACTTGAACAGAAAAATAAAAATATTTTGTTAAAGACAAAACAACACTCTACTAAGCAAAAGCCAAACTTTTACTTCTCAAATTCAGAAAACTTCTTCTAACAAGGTGAATAATGCTCTCTGTGAACAGTGTTAAGATCACAGGAAGAAATATCAAATATTGTTTCTTTTTAAATACAGATTCAAGGCTATAAGTGATCAAGCTTAATCCCCAGATCAACACCCCTATTCTTAAAAAAACCCAGGAAAAGTATGTTATTAGTGTGGTGCCTGAAAACTCTGTTATAAACAGTTTAATGCTATAATCCACAGACCATGCCCTCAGTACTTTAAGAACCAATTTCTCACGATCTCCAAAGCTGAAACAAACTTGAGATCTATTTTCCATACTGAAATTAGCTAAAGACTAATAGGGCAGAAACTCTGGGTCAAGAGAGTTTATGTTGCCTAAGGTCACTTTCAAAGAATCCTTATCTGTTAAACCATTGTGTGTTCCAATATTCCACTGCCTACAAAGCTGCTTGTTTAAAAAGAAATAAATAAAACAAAGAGATGGTAACCATAAAATTGTTTACAGTAGACTTCTGCAGAAACTGCTACACTTAACAGCTGTAACACATCTATATCCTGTATTTCTTGGAATTTTCTCTTAATACAACTTAAAGTGAAAAAAGCCATTAAACCTTTCCCTTATAAAACAAGCATCACTCTCACCTCTCTCAATTATAAAAGAGAGTCCTCTCTTTATGAAGAAATGGCAGTAGCCAAGCATAATATGATCAAGAAACAAACATAATGGCCTTCAGAACTATGTCAAATCAAGAACAACTCAACAGAAATTCAATAAACATAGAAAAAGGGTCTCTTTTATTCAAAGATACAAATTTCATGTGTAGACTTAGAAATGAGGAAGTTTGACTGCAACAAATTATTTCCTTCACTCAGTTAAGCCTAATTATTTCCAAAGATCAACCTTAAGCACCATAATATTTAGAAATTTATAATTGATATAAAAACACAAAGAATAAATTTAACACTGACACGATGAGTGTAAAAAACCCCTGTGTCATCCCCCCAATGTAAAGAACAGGATATTTCTGAATTAAAAAGGACAAGACACCATTAATGAAGTCTGCTATACTAATATAAAAGCTCCTGTGCGACAGCACCTTATTTTTACAAAACTTAAGCAGCTCTTACTGAAGGTTATTCCTTAATAAACAGAAGGCCTGACACCACTACAGCATCTAATAAAAATGTATAATTAAACTATAATTATTGACTAATTAGGTCCAAAAGCACAGTGGTTAAATACAGGGCATTTCTGGTAGAACCACCAAGACCACTTGCAATTGTGCTGGCTGACAGAATTACCTGTTTCTCAGATGATTTTCACCACCCAATTTCTGGTTATGATGATGCTGTCCATGCTGCTGGGCTAGTTGTTGGCATGGGTGCTCCTTATCCACAGAGAGCTCAAATCAGCCTAATGAGCTTGAACAGTGTTACCTTTTCTAACTTGGCTGACCTTAACTGAAATGGTTTGGGAGAACAAACCTGAACATGGAAAACTCTCTGGTAGCGGTGGAATGTGAGACTCCACCTAAGACAACGTGTATCATCTTAGTCCTGTTTCAGTAAGTTATGTGGCTGAATAGTTCTCTTTCCTCAGTTGAAAATGTACTTCAAATGTGCAGTAAACTTCATGAGCTTCAGTAAAATAATATTCTTAAAACACAGGCTGAAATATTTTTAATCTATTTCCCCAATATCCTGCATAATGCTAATGAAAAAGCTGTTATTGAACATTTCCTTTCATGAACACATCAAAAAAAGAACACTCAATTTATAAACTCTTGAACCTAAAAATACTTTAAGTCCTAATTTCTCTCCTACATAATAATTTTAGTTTTATTTGTATATCAGCCACTTTTGGTCTTAAGCAGCATAACAGAAAATATAGTTGCGTTAGTAGTCCTGATACACAAGACATTTCTATCATTTAACAGTCATCAAATGTAATTTATTAGGGTATATTTCTTTGGTTAGATCCACTTTTTAACACTAAAACATACGATGTATTTAATCATGAATACATCAGTAAAAAAGACTGAAAAAATCTATGTGATGCCACTCTTTCTTCAAAGATGTATTTCTTGAACAGTATTAAAAATATTTTTACAAGAAATATACTACAAAGTTTGTAAGAATCCCTGTTGGAAAACTACTGATCATCTAATGAAAACAAGATACTTATTAAATATTATCTGGTCAGATATAATTACTATAGCCCAGGTTTCTCTTTCTCTTGCGTATTTTCATTATTTCTTTTCTGGCATCAGATCATAGTTCATTTCTTCCCTAGGTCATTTCTGCGCCTGCTCTCCTTCTCAATTCCACGTCCTGAATTCTGTATTTCTTCAGATCCTCCATGCATCATTAAACCACTACTCAGTTTCTGCTTTACCCATCAGAAACACTCTGTATACCATCTTCCCTCAATATATCCTTTCTTCACTTGACCAGCCAGCACACGGCTTGGCTCAGGCTTTCAAAACCCTACCTATAGATGCCAAGAACCCACAGACCCAGAAAAGATGCTATGGGTTTCACTCTCTTTGTTTGCCTTCTGGCTCTATTACTGCCTTAGATATTTGAGCAACAATTAGATTTAGAACTGTGCCTGTGTTCCAGAGCCTGCTGTCAACTATCAACCTGGTTTGGTCTGCAGAAAGAGAATGGTTATGCAAGAACCTTCTAGTGTTCTAGCCACTCTCTGTTCCAGATGTCTAGTTTGTCTCCTTATTGCCCACCTTTGCTCCTGCTCAAAACTTTCTCAGGGCAGAGTAAGATGAACTGCTGGCTGGAGTAGGTTGCTGCCGTCTGCACTTCACCCTTTCCCGGGGACTCCACCTTTCCGTTTTCCCAGCTCTGAACGAGTTTTTAAAAATCAGGCATATTTTACCAGACCTGGTAAAAGAGTAGTCAAATGGTTAAAGTGGCAGAGCAGAGGAAGGGTGGAACACCTGGCAGAGGAGGGAGTCATTAACCACTCAACTTAGCTCTACAGCAGCCAGAACAGTTTGCCTTGCCACGCTGATCCAATTTCCAGAAGAAATCACCAATTACACTGTATTATTCACAGAGCAAAGAAAGCTGGTTGAAAAGGTCTACAGATGTGGAGTGAATTATTTAAAGTTTGATTCACATTGGAAGATCTATAATTCCTATAACCATAAAGATGGTTTACATTTTGCAGAAACTGGTAGCATTTGCTCAGTGTTTACCTCACATCAAGTGAAAAAGTATGAGTGCTGCTCTATGCTGCTCTATTATTTGACACTAATGTAAAGAAGCATTACTGTAAATGACCCATACAAATGCGGAAATAATAAAGCAGTAAATATTTATTAGAAACCAAGTTAAGTACTGTCCTCTTAAACTGGCTATTAAAATCCTGCTGGACATAAACTCCAAATGAAATCACAGTGTATAAAATACAGCTAGAAAATGTTGAGGTTTTCACTTCAGGCACAGTTGTGACCATTCCCAATATTTACCTAAACTATATAAGCCAAACTATAGAAACATCAGAATTTTTTAAAGACATAAAAGCAAGTCCCAAACAAATGACCTGTTACCTGATCAACTTTGTTTTTCAGCAGTTCCTCAGTATGAAGTGTTGGCAAGTATTATCAGCACTTTCACTACTTGCAAATTGTATTTAGGTTTTGGACTTCTTACCCAAAAAACCTTACTTCAGGCTTTGCAAAAATATATTTATCATTATAAGTACACCTACTCCTCCAGAGTACAAGCACTAAATTCTGCAATTTTACTAAAAGCCCTCTACTCTGTAATAGTGAAAAACTTAAAAGTGAGAACTGACTTGCAAAGACACAGCTTCATTGTCAATTTTACTTTCAGTTTTGTAGCAAATGCTGCTGCACAGTGATATGAAATCAATTAGATTCTGGATGCACCTATTTTCAGATTTTTTTTTACTAGAAGTGTATTTAAATCTGTTTCCTTTGTTGGATGCAAAGCAAGCATGAGCGTAACTGAGTAGAAAATGTGGGAACGAGCATAAGGCCATCAAAAAAAAGTACTGATTCAAACTCAAAGAAAATCTGACACATTACTTCTAAATGGTGTTGAGAGCTGATTCAAAAGGATTTTTAAAATTATTTTCCAACTTACACAGTTTACAAGTCTTGAACAAAATCCTTATAAATATACCAAGCATATTTACAGAGTATAGCTGTACAAAAAGTACAACTTACATATTGAAAATCATTAGCTAAACATTAAGACATTCCTTGTGGTTACCTATCAAGTTGGTTTTTTCCACAGAAATATATTTTTAAGTTTTTTTTTTTAAATGTGTTTTTGAGAAGATTTTTTTAAAGAGAATATCCTAAAAATTAACCTACCAAGTAGCATATCAAAATGAAAAAGAACAAATGCTTCAAAATAATTGAAAGATTTATTAGTCCAATAAAAAACTCCTAATACACAAATGGTACAATTCAGACCAACCATAATGAATATAAAGATCCCATTAACTGCTATATAGTAATCTCAGCATATACAAGCAGCTCTGTTTTTAACATACACACATTCAAGGCCCTCACCTGTCTGGCTACCATCAAAGAAAGGTTACAGAAGTGCACAAACACTGTTTTGCTTTCACACTTCCAAAGTTCTTTACATAGAAGAATGAAATGTGCTGAGAAAGATGGCTGATTCACAACAGACACAAATATTGGTAACAAAAACAGCTGAGATTAATGGTGACATCACGTGTTCTCTTAGGTAACGTTTAAGTATAAACACTAAGACCATAATTCACAGTTTACACTGAGTACCCATCAATCTAAAAGAGATTATCCACACAAAATTGACTGCATCTAGAACACTGGGATGCAAGAAGGAATGCATCCACCACAATGACATTCACACACAGATTTCTTTGCTTATGTTAAATCACAACTATTACTTTCCTAAAGCTTTACTAACATGTGGTTCTAAATCCTGAAAAGCTCTAAGCATGTGTTCAACTTTGTGCAACCCATTTAGTATCATAAACACACGCTTAAGGCTTTGCTGGATCACAATTTTACCAAATAATACATTTTCATTTTTATAAAAGAGGAACAAAATTAAGGATTGTGCTAACAATGTAATTTGAGAGAATGCCAGTAGCTGGAATTCTGTGTCTCCATAATTTTTTTGTGTACAGGAACACTGAAATTCACAACTTTATGACACATAAGAACCATTTATGGGTATTAACTGGAATATGCTAATGATCTGAACTCTATTTTAATGAGTTTCTATGCTAATTTTTTCAAGAGCTATCGCTTTTGCGTTTATGATGCATAATGACTGGTAAACTATTTTTAATGTGCCTAGAATTTTTAATCAAGTTTTCAGCAACTGTTCCCTAATCTTCCAGCAGACTTCTAACATCAGAAAAACCATGGCAATAAAAACACAATTGTCCATCATTTTCAAGGATACAAATTACAGCTAATTATCTCATAAATTCACAGTTGGAAAAGGGTAGAAAACCAGGAGGTTTTGTCTTTATTTTCAGTGTTTTGTTCATTTGTGTTTCACTAGCCAGTGCGAAGATCAAAAATGAGCTTAACCATGACTTCTCCCTCATTTTGTTGCTTTTGGCATTATGCCTGGGCTTAAGCCAGTTTTCAAACATTTAATTAATGTCTTTAGCGAAGTATCCAAATATGAAATCTTAAAATATTGTCCTACTGAGTCAACGAACACAGAGATTTATTTTATTGCACAAGTGCAAAACTCTTATATTAACATCTGGATTTAATAACAGTAATCTGAACACTATTTAATAAATTCTGTAATGCGCATTTGCTTTGGAGTTTCAGGATATGGAAGATTTTTGTGGCTGTGGCTTCAACAGAGCCTCAACAACGCTGAAGAGTAGTTTTACAGCAACTGTCAATCTTTATCATGGAAGAAAAGTTTGAAAAAGTTTTATTCCATAATTAATTTTATTCAATTTAGGCACTTGAACTTTAGGTAATGAAAATGCTTAAACACCACCAAGAATACTGGTTCACTATGCTCAGTGCAGCACAGAATAGTTTCATTTAAAGAAGAAAATATGAAACATTCATGGTTGTCAAGTGCAAATAGGCTTAACTTCAGTTGTTGATTTTTTTTTTTTAGGCATGGTGTTCAAAAAGTAGCAGATATATTTGCAGTAAGAAGGAAAGGTTGCAGATTTACTAATCCAGAACATGAGGTGAACCCATCTGCCAAGTCTAATCAAACTTGCTCTTCTTCATGTAGCCTGAATACAACCCTAAACCACACCTTACTTTCAGCCTGAAGGAAGCTCTCCTATCTTGAAGTGTTTCCAGTTGCTATTTTTTTACCTACCACCACAGTTCTGGGGTTTGTTGGAATACACCAATGTTCCAGATACACATCACAGACACATACATTCCGTGTGCATACAGAAAGTTTTGTACGTCTCGCTGTTCGTCCATTCTCTGGAGCAGTTCTTAATCATGGAAGTTGTGTGCGGTGTCTGGCTTTTTGTGTGGAGCCAATACTCTATTTCATCTTAGATAGGCCTCAGCAGGAATTATCACGGAGGCTTTAAGCTTGATGCTCTGCATCTCAGTTACTCTGAAAACAAAACAATCCTTCCCAGCCCCATAACAAAGCCCTTTTTCCCATACAAAAGATGGGAAGGAGGGGAGCAGGATCAAAATTTTCACCATTTTGGTACAAGTTGAACATCAGAGGTGCACAGTTCCAAAACTAAGAATGTTTTAGTTGACATAATCCAAGGTCTGTAAGTCACTAAGGTGCTTGAGTCCCTTCCTCGAACCTATTGAAATAGGATTCTGTCAGCAGCCATTAAACATTCTTAGCTACTCCCTTCCAGAAAGAAGTTTCCTCTTCTTATCTATAACTCGATTTATTTAATCAAAACGCGTTGGGTCTGGTGGTACTTTGGAAGTGCTGTGCTGTTAAGTGCTCTGGCGCTAGGCTGGTACCTGCCTGAGTCACTACAGAATAATTATTAAAAATAAACAAAATGCTCTATAGGCCAAAGTTTTACCTAGCAATGTCAAAACTACTAACATTTAGAAAAAGTCTAACATAATCTGTGAAGGCCTGCAAGTGTGCCAGTCCCTTAAAAAAGGAGAAAGTATTATTTAAACAACACAAGAATATTTGTCAAAATTCTAAGAGGCGATTAAAAAACACTCATATCAAATGCAAAGCAAAACCATCACAATAACACGCTGTCCACTTATGTAACATAGGAACTACATAGCCTCAAATTCCTGTTTGTATGAGAACATCTCTCTTGGAAAACCTTCCATTTTTACGGGATTATAAACCTAGCACAATTTAAAGTGATACATTGCTCACTAAAAAAGCGGCAGCTTTATAAGAAAACTGTGTTTAGAAAGTTTTAATTGTTTTAAGATATAGCACTTACCTTGTATTACTAGCTTCCTCCTATAGCGTCTGTTTCAGCACATTTCTGGTCAATTGGAAAGTAAAGATAAGAAAAAAAAAAATCACAAAAATGTCACAAGCATTCTTTATTTTAAGTTACACAAGTTATTCTTCCTCTGTTTTCACAGTTTTGTAATGTTAAAAGTATCTTATTAAAAGTTAAAAATCCTTAAACTAATTTCAATATGCTCTAAGCTCATTTTTCGCACTCTTCATATTACTACTCAAATTGTAACACTGATTATTTGTCTTTCCAGTTACCTCCGGCAAGAAAAACGGTGCTTGCGGTGCATCACCCACTCCTTTTAACTCAACTATACTGTCTAAGAACAGTCACAGCTCCTTCAAACTTAGCTTGTGTAATTCCTTAGAGCTGGAATGTCTTCACACTTAGAATTAAATGTCAATTATATCTATGCACTACAACTCCATTTAGAAAACTAAAATACATTTCTCTTATAGATTCCAATACGAAGGAACCTTTACAAAAAACGGGAACTCTTCACAACCACATACTGGCTTTTTGCTACGACAACTCAAACTTATTTATTACATCATCAACATTTCACTTGGTCTGTTCAGCCTGGAGAAGAAGAGACTTAGAGGGGATCTCATAGCTGTTTGCTGCCTTCTCACGAGGGAGGGAGGTGAAACAGGTGCTGATCTCTTCTCTCTTGTGATCCATGATAGGACTAGAGGGAATGGCAGGAAGATGTGTCAGGGGAGGTTAGACTGGACATTAGGAAAACGTTGTTCACCCAGTGGGTGGTAGAGGGAGGGCTGGAAGAGCTCCCCAGGGAAGCAGTCATGGCACCAAGTCTGCCAGCATTTAAGGAGCATTTGGACAATGCCCTCAGTTGCACAGGGTGAACGTCTTGCGTAGGGGATGGGAGCTAGACTCGATGATCCTTTTGGGTCCTACTCGGGTAATTGTATGATTTCATTTAGTGTATTTTAGAGTATATGTGTACATACAGACACACACGATTATGCCAATGGAAACCTCCTACATACTACATTTAGAAAAGTTTATCTTTAAGGCTACCACTTAGTAAATGCTGTTTCATACCACATTAATGAGGTTTTCCAGCTTTGGCTTTGAAACCACAGATATTGCCTAAAAGGTCCCATACATTGCTCAGCCACACAATGTTGCTTTTGTCCACAGCGATGACTCCTAATGGATAGGGTCTTCTTTTTTTTTAAAAGGTTTCCATGCTCAAAGGCTGAAGCTGATGTTATGGTTTCCACTCAGTGAAAGAGGATAAAAATTGAGAAAAAAGTAAAAAACCAAACCAAAACACACAAGAGGAAGAGGTGGAAACATCACAAAGGCCTAAAAAAAGAAATGGCCTAAATAAAAGGTATTCCCGCTTCCCTCCAATAATTATTTATAAATGCCATTTAAAAAACCCCAGAACCTCAACTAAGTACATTTCCTATACAATAACATATTAATTCATAATTTCATCAATTACCTAATTTGATTTTTGGGCTAACAAGCAAGAGCTCCAATTTATTCAACATTTTAGGTTTATAGACACTAACTTTTGCTGAACATTTGTGTATTATCCTCCACCTTTAAAGTTCCTGAATACCTCATTAAACAGAATCCCACAAAGTAAAAATGGCAAATACTAAGGTAATTTTCAAGTCACTGTATGATTGCTCCTAAAAATTCACCTGTCTTCCAAGTTTTTGGCATTTCTCCAAATACAGCTAATTTGTGAAAGTTGTTCTGCGCTTCCAATAACGTACTTAGGATTTTTAGCTACCAGATGTTTTTGTTTTCTTAATAACTGGTTTGATTACCAGACGGCACTCTGGTTTTAATTGCAAGTTATACTCCCCCCAAAGAATTGAAAACAAAAATCACAATTTGCCTTAACTAACTGCACAGGAAAGAAAACTTCAAGAAAACTTCAGGAAAGAACTACGTAAAATGTCAAATATTAGAAAATAATCTGATGAAATGCCAGTTGTGCCTTTGTTGAGAGCTTTACAACATCAACTAAATCAAAACCTGGGCATTTTTCCATCATGAAAGGAAAGATGTGGTGTAAGGAAGAAGTGTAATCAACTTCCCATAAACATGAGCTGCAGAACGTGCCGTACTCTGTGCAGTGCAAACTGCTTTTTCTTAAAAGTTGACTAGTGTTCGTTTAAATCTTTTAGACATACTGACAGCACACCTGGGAGATTTCACAGTCCATGAGATATGCGTGAAAAGGCAGGTTTCTGATATTTACTTCATGGTTTAAACGAATTATTCACTTTATTTTGAATCCTGTACGTTTTTACTTCAGCGACACTGCCTGCGCAGCCCTGCTGTGACCTCTCTCCCAGCAGTTTTCCGCACTGCACACTTGGAAACCGACGCAAAACCCGTACGATCAGAATAAAGGGTAATGGATTCGGGGGCACGGAGGAAAGGCACTGCAGCAGCTCCTCAGCTCCCAGGAACGCCGCCCTCACGGGTGTCACCGAGTCCTGTGCGCGGAGACACAGCCCCGCGAGCACAGCCGCCTTGTGCATTTCCCAAAGAGCAGCCCGAGCCGTCCTTCCCCAGGAGCATCGGGCTGAGGCCAGAGCTCTCCGCTCCCCTGCCCTGGACAAGGAAAGGCTTCCCTTCTGACAGGCCCGGTACTGCCGCGGCTCCTCTGCGCCCCGCGTGCCACCGTCACGTACCCGGCCCTAGAGGCGCGCAGCGAGGGGCAGCCTTCGCACCACGGCCCGACCCGGGCACTGCGGGGCGGGCGCACCCGCAGCCTCCACCTGCGCGCTCCGCGCGCCCCGGAGCCGGCCCTGCCCGCACGGAGGGGGAGGCGCCGCTCCGACCCCTCAGCGCTAGGCGGCCGCCCCTGCTGGCGCCGGGCCCGAGCTCTCGCACGCCGAAGCCTCCTCCAAGCTGGTGCGGCCGTGCAGGAGCCACCGACGGGCCCCGCGGCAGCAGCGGACTCGCGGCCACCGCTCGCCGCCCGCCATCCCCTCCCCGGCGACCCCGGTCCGAAGCCGCAGCGCCGCTGCCGCCCGCCCCTCCCGTCACGTTACGCGCGCTGCCCCGCAGACCCCGCGCGGAGCGGCCCGGCTGGGAGAGCAGCGGCGCCCTCCGCCCCGCGCTCGCACCCCCTCTCACCCTCGCTCGCCGCCGCCGCCGCGGACGCGTCCTCTCGCGAGCGCTGCGGCCGAGACCGCCCTCGGGGGCGCGCCCCAGCGGTTGGCCCGCAGGCGGAGGCGGGGAGGCCGCGCGCGCGGGCGCTCTGCGGCCACCTCACACGTGTGGGAGGCGGGGCAGGGCGGGGGAGTGAGGGGGCGGGGCGGCTGCATCCGGGCACTCGCGCTCAGCCGCGTCCCCTCGCAGAGGGTGGCTGAGGGGTGGAGGTGGTACCTCGCGCTGCTGCCTGGACGGGGGCAGGGGGGGCTCCTGTAGCGCCCTTGGGGTCCTTCTCTGGGTCTGAGGTAAACCACCCTCTTCTGGTGTCCCTTGGGGGCAGTGGAACCGCGCCGAGGAGCCAGGGGTGAGGTGAGGTGATCCGATCCGATCCGATCCCAGCGCCCCTCCCCGCGGGCTTCCTGCAGGTGCTGCCGTGGCTGCAGTCCCGCGACTTGAGGGGATTGGCTTCAAACCTCGGCTGTGCGAGCCCCGCAGCTGGTGTGGTTTCCCTTCAGGCCCGTCTGAGGTGGCTGAACTTGATCAAATGTTAATCAGGGGGAAGAAAAAGCTTCTCTTGGAGGGGGTTGGAAACCTGGGGGTGTGTGCATAGGAAGGATGCACCTCTGCTCCGCCAGCGCGGCAGCGCTCATCGCAGGTGTGCAACGCCGAGTGTCTCACGCGTGGGCCAGTCCTGCCCCCTAAGCACACGCACCGGGCCTGCAACTCGGCTCCTGTTCGGCGGTTTTTTAGCTGACCGGTTAGGAACTGAGCTGCCACCCACTTAGTGCAATGGCCTAGTACAGCTTTTTTATTATTTGCACTTTGCTGGTGTCCAGGAGCTTGCAGGGAGAGGACATCTCTGCCTGTGCTACGTGGTAACAAAGCAAAACAAGGTTCTGGCTCCAAGAGTTTGGGTGCAGTGGCTCAGCAGCGATACCACAGGTGAATGGAGCATGTACGTGCATTAGAAAAAAAGTTAGGTATTAATTTCTTAAAATTTGCTTTACAACATTCTGATATGATTGTAGACTGATTGGGCATTTAAAGAATTAATTGTTATTTAGATGGGTTGGAAGGGCAGTTATTTATTTTTTAAAATGGGGTACATATCTCTCACATTCCTTGAGATTACAGTTAGCTAATCAGATTTTATCCAATTTCAGAAACAAACTAAAACCAGCAGTGACCCGGAAGCTTAGCAATGAACTGTGTAAACATCTCATTAAAACGTGTAATTTGCTCCAGATTTTCTTCCATTAGCCTTCCAATAAAATAGTTTGGATGTGAGTAAGCTGTTCAAATCAGAAATGTGAACAACTACAAATGTGTAGTATTTAATTAATCGTATTAGGATTATAAGACAATTAAGGTGAAAGTGAATAAAACTAATTTATATCTGAAATTTCAGATTTCTAAGAAAATGGAAAAAAGCTGATCGAAGCACAGATTAATCCTGCTTTGCTATTACATTATTTGGAGAAGGTCCTAAAACTTTTGAAGCTTAGGCAGAGAAATGATAAACATATGAATTCAATGGATGTCTATTGTGTCCAAACTGAATTTTCTCCAACTGAGAGAAATGGTACTCTAAATTCAGCACGAATTATTACGTAAGACCAAACAGCTCCTGCTGTTAACAAAAAAGGCAGAAAAAGTAATGAAGGTGTACGGAACAGGGAAGTGTGTGAGACTGATAAAGAGAACTGTGCAGTGGAACAACTCCTGAGACACCTTTAGGTCAAGGCATTTTTGCATGGAAAGATGCCTTTAACATGGTCAGAGATTTGTAGGGATTAATTAAAGATGTTTACAAACTGTTTCTTTTTCAGCAGTATTTGTTTAAACAGAAACCAGGGATTCAACCAAATATAACTGTGTCTGTTTTTTATATTTGGTCTCTAATTACAAATCAAGGAGGCTTCGTCAAGTATTCCAATCACCATGCCTAAAACGTGTATTATCCTTCAAAATTACTAAATATGTGATGCTGCCCTCTCCTGTAAAATTCTCTATTTTTTTTTAATGTTTTTGGAGTAAAAAGTTGGTCTAGAGAGTTCTAGGAAAGCGAATAATTAAACAACAAAAAAAATCCTCACTTAAAAATCCAATAGAGCGGACAAAACGAAAGGTAATTGAGGAAGAACAGTTTTATAAGGTAAATTCTAGCAAAGAATTCTGGGTGTGAATGGTACTGAATATGAAATATCAGGTAATTAAGCCAAAGAAATTATGTTGTGACTTTTTTTTCTCCTTCACATGTACTGAATAACAGGAATATTTTCTGTATTGATCTTGGAATGGTTTCCATTCACAAATAATTCTTTTTTTTCTGTTTTCCTGAAAACAAGACACCCCTTTGCTACAGAGTGATCATGTTGATGTGATTCAGCCTGTCTCTTCACCTTTTTTTCCTTTAAGTTAGACAATACATTTAAACACATTCAAAAACCAGAAATGTGAAAAAACTAGGTGTGATTTCAGATGATAGTAACATATAAATCATGTTTCTGTCTTGTGTATAAGAATTGAAATTACGTAATTAGTGCAGCAAAGCAGATTACCTCTTCACAGAGTGTACAGAATATGGGGAAACAAGCACGTACAGGAATATTGTGCAAGAGGCAGAAAATCACTTCAATGTCACAACGCAGTCTAGATTATTCTAGTTATTTCAACTGCTGCATGTATTAAGGCATTGTCAATTCGTTGATTAGAAGGGTATAGACATGGTTCATATTATGGGATACCTTGAGTATTCCGTGATAAGGAGTTCTACAGAATACTAAAAACCTGAAGGAAAAAAGTGTCAGAGACAAAGATGTATTAGAAGGTTGACATTAAGCACAGATGGTACCTGTTTCTTGAACCTATTTGTTTCTAAAACAAGGTAATAATAGCCAGTGAAAAGGAAGATACCTTTAAAGCTGTAAATAACTGCTTTAAAACAATTTCTTCCAGAAAAGCACTCTATGGAAATTGTCCAGCTCCACACAATAGCTCTTGTCTTTTGAGCACCACCTTTCCTGTCCTGGGCATGAACATGTGCAATACTTCCTTCTTATTACAGGAAAGTTCAACTAGAGCACTCAGCATTTGCTTCCAGGAATAACAATGAACTCTATATTGCTTTTCTTACAATAGAAGTAAGCATAAGAAATGGAGGTACAATGTTTTTAACTGCTGGAGTAATGTTGCTGTTTTAAAAGATAGACTTAACTTTGTCTCTGTTGCTTTCAAACTGATGTCCTGCTGTTACAACCAACCAAACATGAAAAGCAGACAAATGACATAATATCAGTATTTTGATATCCAAAATAATGCACAAATAAAAGTATTTGTTGTGGTTTATGACAAACATGTATTTCATCATGCAGTTGTAATCTGTATATTTTAGAGAAGAATTGTTTTATTTAGTGAAATGAGGCAAATTTTCTTTTGAAGTTATTTAGAAACTAAAGATGCTTTTAAGTTCTACTACAGGCATTATAGGAATATTTGATTGTTCCGGGAATGTAAACACTGTGTCGAGTTGTTAATAAAGACAGTCAAATCATTATTTAAACCACAACGAAATATTCTATAATTAAGTTAGCATAAGAATTAACCAAATTCACCCATTAGACTTTTCTGCCTGATTTCCCTCTTGTGTAGATGCAGCCCCACCTTTGAACACATTTGTATTCCATCTCTGCTGCCTTCTCATTCCTCAGCTGCCTGTTGGAAAAGACCTTAGGAAAAGACCTGCCGTAAATATTGAATATGTCTGTCCTTGGAAGGCATCTTCTGCTCCAGGCTGTGTACTCCACAGAACTGCCAGTGTCCTTCTACGTTAGAATTTGTTCATTTAATGAATGTCAAAGGAGATGGAGGTAATGGTCAACTCACACTTTCAAAGCGTTTGAGGAAAGGGGGTTTGCAGTGCGGATGTTTGGTATTTAGTTTTGGAACGCTGGCAGCCAGCCATTTACTTCTAATTAAATGAGAGAGATAATTTCTCACACTGAGGGGTAGTTGGTTTAGTTTTAATTTTTGTCAGAATGCCCGGAGCACTGAACCGGTGTCTGAGTATTGGAACAACATCCTTAGTACAGATTGAAAGAATTAACACAATTAATTCACCACCACCACCAGAAAAATTCTGGGATTTTGTTTATGCAGGTTGAAACTGATGATGAATATACCAAACTAAATGTAGGATGCTCTTTCCTTTTCCATGATGCAACTTCAATTTGTCATGTAAAGCTCAGGCCTGGGAGGCAAAAAGCACTTACTTGGGTACGTGAGAGATGGAGGCTCTCGTAATTCGTTATTGGACACTGGAGAGTCTGTGGGCTACTTGTCCCAGGTGGCAACCGAGACCTTTTCCCAATGGATGCAGATATCTCAGTGCTTATCTTATTTTGTTCTAGAGCATTTTGAAATATAATGAAAGCTTGGCAAAAGAACAGTTTAAAATGTAAAAATAGCAAAATGTGCGGAGGCTGCTGTTCATTTTGTAAGTCAAAGCTTGTGACTAAAGAATGCTGCTTAGCAACAGATGGGGAAAATCCGAAGGTGATCATATAATTTTGCAGTCCCTGAAAATTAATTATTCATGTTCATCTTACCTTTTAAGCACTGTCATTTTCGTGTCCCTTTTCTGCTTGTTCCTTGGGATTAGGACAATGTGACTAGCTTAGTCATGGAACCCAGTTTTTTTAATACCTGTACTCATGCTGATGCAGCTGTGATTCAGCTGCAGAGCTCTAGCTCTGGCTTCTTCTGTTGTCCCACTATGCTGTCCATAATGTGTGCTGATCTGTATGGAATAGGACATAAATTGTCATAGGAAGGAATGCAGGAAGGAAGGACACCACAGACAGTTTCTGTAGATTTTGCTTGTTTAATTAGGCACATTCTTATGTCTCAACTAGCACCATTCAGCACCAACCCTTGCTGTAACTCTTCTGCAACTTCTCACACCTAGTTCACGAACAGTTTGACTTCATATATCTTTTTTTATGCTTTCAAAGAGCAGAGGGTTGCTTGTCTTTCTAAGTCTGATTTTCCTTAGGAAATTAATTAGATCCCATTTGAAAAAATTATTTTATAAATATTGCTAATGAAATAATCTCAGACTATGTCATTTGGGAAGTTGTAAAGTTCCCATTTGATTTACTTGCTGCTGCCATCATTCAGCATGCATAGGGTGGAAGCATAAATATAACATTATAAATTGACAAATAGCATTGGATTTATTTATCTGCAGATGCTTTCCGTGTGAAACAAGACTTATGTTGACCAAGTTATTAATCAGTTGGGTAGACCTAAAATACAGGCACCTCATACCCAACTGAAAAATTAATTTACATAAGCAGTTGAGGAAGCAGTGATTTGCGTTCATATTTAACTGGAATAATGCCACCAGATGAAATCTTGCCTGACAGGTGGTGAACAGTCTTTAATGGGATGTTTGTACTCTTCACTGGTGTGAACTTCAACTTTTAAAATGTAGTTTTGACATAACGTAGCGTGGGAGTTACTGGGAAAGTTTTCTTTGTTTCTTCTTAGTCCTAAAGCAAGGCACCTTTAAATAAGATGCTGGTTTTCTCTACATACAGAGCTGAGAAAACTTCAGGGTGAATTTTCAAGCTGTTGATTAGGGATAAAGCGGCAGGTTATAAGATTTTTTGTAAAGGCTGTCATCATATATTGATTATTCTTGTCAATAGAAGTATGTTTAAAGACTTGAGTTTTCAAAGCCTAGAAGTTACTATCTCTGTCATTGTATGCCTTAGTGGTATACAAACCCATTTAAACAAACAGAAAAGACAGTCCTTAAAATCCTTTTTATAAAGAGCGTAGAAAAGCATTTACCGGTATGTAAATGGGCACTAATAAAATAATGCATATTTAAAATTTCTGAAAGAACACACCATAAAAAAAATCATCTTCCTATCTGTTTTGTAAGAAAGATACACTTTATTTTATGTGCCATAATGATTTAAAACTGCATACAGAGGTCAAGTTTTTTTTTTTGTTTTTTTTTTTTTCCAACTGGCATAATAATCATGTAGCAGTGAAGAAAAGCGATCTGTACACATCTGCTACATGATTCTGTTTTAAGAGCTTCAGAGTGAAAAGTGGAGTTGATCATGACTTTGTAATCAATGCACATATGAATAGCTGTGCTGCAAAGGACCAGAGATCTGACTTGCCTGATACTGTTTCTCTGAGACTGGATCAAAAAGTGGATGATATATTTCCTGGTTCCACCAGTTTGTATCCTATGGCCTTTCTGAATCAGGTGTGGTGTGGAAACATGAACAAATAGTGTATGGTGGTGTGAGCTATTCAGAGTGAAATAGTGGTTCCAGTGAGGAAAAGAAGCCCATGTTCTTCCCTTGGAGATCATACAGGCCCATATTAAGAATTTTAGACCTCTCTGCCATAGCACTGATTGGCAACTAAGGTGGATTTGCAATTATAAAAGTTGGGATAGTTTTGATGAGCAAGTAGTCAGATAAATGAGTACGTTGCAGAGTGATATTACTTGTTACTTATAATGGGTTCAGTGAGTCCCACCTATGTGTACTATATTTGGAAAATATTTAGATGTTTGAATGCTATTTTAATATAAATGAATTAATTTTTGGTATCTATGCAAAATCCTTCAGTGTTAGCAACAGTTTTATGCTTTCTCCATGTTAACAGATAGCTTGAAAGGCAGAGCAGATGTTAATAAGCACAGTTACAGAAGTAAGTTTAACATTTACAAGCAATGAAAAAGGCCTGGGAAATACTAATTCTTCTGAGGCCGATTATGCTTATAATGCGCACTCATAAAATGAAAGAGAGCTAGAATCTCAGCTGCTGATTTGTAAATAATTGAATATCTAATTAAGTGCTTATTTTATTTGCTAATAATCTTGTTTACTGGCATTTGAATTTATTTCCTTGCCTTTTTTTTTTTTTTTTACAGTTAGAATAAAATAGTCTGGTGTATGGATTATTTGCCTGCATTTCAAGAAAGATTTTGACTCCTAAAAAGGAACATTATAAGAGCTGCTAAATAATTAAATAATAGATAGCTAGTGCAGTATGCATAGGTTTTTACATACTCTAAAATATAAAGAGGTAAACCAAAATTGTTAATTTAAGAAGAGGTTCTAGGACACAGGTCTCCTCTGCTGAAAAGATTCTTTTCTCCTTCTCTTTCCTGGGTTGCATAACCATTTCTTCCTCACAGTTTCCCCTCTTCCTTGGCTGAAGGTGATTAAAGAGTTCTCATTTCTATTTGATGGTATTTTATACTGTACTTATAAGAAGCCTAGATACTTTAGTTGGCATCTACTCACATTTGAGAAAAACCCCATCATATACCTGCTAATTTGAGCTTCCAAATTGAAGGTTTGGAGGTTCAGTTAAGATGCAATTAGTTGAAAATGAGGCATTATCTACCAAAATCCCTGTGTCAACTTTGAAAGTTAAGCTTATGATGAAATAAGACATTTCAAAATTGAAGTTATGACTGCATTCTCTCTTCCTCTGTAGGCCAAACATGTGTTCATAATCCTTTCTATTTATTCATTATTTCTTAGCACACAATAGCAAATTAAGTCCACATGAGCCCTTTAGATAAATAAAAGCAGATCATAGCTGATTTGGCTCTGATCTTATTTTGGAATCTGCCAGTTTGAGCAGTGTAACCCTAACAATGAGGGTCAAACTAGTTACAATTGCTTAGAGATCCAGATTTTCTCGGTCTGAGCTGGATCCTGCCTGCAATCCAGAATTCCTCTGTAGTATTTGAAACTCACTCTTTGAACACGGTCTTGATCTGAGGGAATCGAGCAGCAGAAGAGTAACTTCTTGGTTCTTCACTCTGTGCCACCACTTGATCTCTAGCTTTCCTCTCTGCAAGGCAGTTAGAGACCACCCAGTAGGTAAGGTGAAACTGGTTTCTAGAAAGGTTTTATTGGTATGTTAGTGCCCTAGGACAGGTGTCGTATTGGGTCCCAGAGCTACATCAGAGGAGGCAGAACCTTTCTGTGCGTGGCCGAGACTGGCCTGGGGTGAATTAGTGCATCAGTCCTAGTGTATCTAATCTATGAGTCAGTGGCTAGTTTCAATTTCACACTTCATCATAGACTTGCTTTGTCAGCTTGGGCATATTCCTTTGCCTTTAGTTTTTCTGGCTTCCCATTTCTGAGATGAAATAAATACATCAAGTATATGACAGAATTAAGCTCTTGATTTTATAATCTAACAGGCACAGCACTCTCCTCATAAGGACAGTTTGGTATTTGACTAGAGGTTGTATTCTTTCAACTACAATGGATCAAGTTATGAGTTCCACTTGTGTCAGTAGTCATTAAAAAATACAATTACTTTATCAATACAGTTACTAGCGAGCCTGAGAGCAAGCCTACCCCGTTACTGTGCAGTGATTTTACTTGACACTGAAATTTGTATGCTACTTTTTGCCTTACCTATGTGTTAGACCAAGAACACAGAGGAGCCATGTGTGCCTCTGATACATTAGAAGAAACAAAGCAAAATTTGATAGAAGCAAAAATAGATGGGATTTAAAAAATTATTATCAAGCCTTTATAACCTATTACAGCTAAAGAGTTAAAGAAAAGTTGAAAAAGAAATTACTATACCTGCATAAGTTTTTAAAAATATTTTTTTTTCCTGATACAAAATTTGTATCTAAGTTCCTAGTTTAAACTGTTGTTACTCAAGGTAAATAAGACCTGTACAATGCTTGGAAAAAATCTGATGGTTGTTTTCCCTAATTGAGAGTACTGGAAGGAACTTCATCTCCAGTGTGGTTTCAGCATCCTTGATGCAGTTTGGGGATTTCAAGAGTTTTTACATTCAGTAAGCAAACATTCCAAACCCTCCCTTATGTGCAGAATGCAGAAATATTCCTAAAATTGCATTTAGATAAAAAGCTGTTCATTTTCAGACAGTGAAACCATTTAAACACTGCCACCTCGCCAAAACAACAAAGGAGAGGAGATAGCTCTCACTTGCAGAAACAATCCCAGCTGACTGTTCTGGGAATGATCTTCAGAATTACCTCACTATTTATTCCTGGTGCAGTCCACCAATTAAACAAACACTTTTCTATATAGAAACAGGGATGGGCTTGGGGTAATTTTCAGGGTTGTTTTCAGAGACACGGACACTGAAGATGTGTGGGCTTGTATTACCCAACACAGTAGATACTTGTTGTTTGTGCTTGTATGTGCATGTGCAAGCGTGTATGTGTGATGTTACACGCTATTGGCAAAGTTGATAATGAATTAAGGAAAGTCAGGAGATTCGTGGTGGATTTTGGTGGAAATGCCTCTATTTGGGTGATAATGCATGTGTTACTCAAGACACTAGAATTATGTCAGGGATCCCTAAGAAGCTGATGGGGCTGAGAAGGATAAAAGGCACTGCGTTTTAATATCAGTAACACTTTGTGGAAAAATTCAGATGACTTAGTATGGGATCATTCAAAGCTTCTGTCAAGTAAATATTAGAGTGAAAATCTTACTACTTCTGTCAGATAGTGATGTGCAGTATAATGCTAATATTAAAGAAAATCCTAATTTACTGTAATAGTTACACAAACTCTAGTAGAGCAGATTTATTGCTGCAATTCAACGCTCAGTTGAGACATCCTCACTATATTCAAGACTGCAGAGATGAATAGTACCTCATGCACCAAGATTTGCTGGAACATGCCTCAGAAGTTTCTAAGTATGTTTTTCATATTTGGTATGGGCAGGACTCTATTCTTGAAGCATCTCTGAAGTTTTGCTGTTGTGGAACAGCTGAAGGTGATCTGAACATTTACTCACTAGCCGTCTCCGTATGAGGAGTGTCTCTCGTCTCCAATGAATGCTCATAATGTAATGGTCCCAGACTGCAAGCATTGCGAACACAGTGTGACATTCTGTAAGTTACAGAAAAAGTGTATGGATGCACTTCAGAATGTGTCCATAACAAATAAGTGGATTACGTAGACTTTAGCAGTTAGAATCATGTGATAGTTTAACACAAATATATGTTTATTTAAAACCAAAGTTCTCTCCAACGGTCAACATTCACAGATTTTAAAGGTGAAGCAGAACAAAACATATCTTGACAGTGGTAAAGAATTTGATGGGGGATTTTGTTAAAGAAAATTTAGACAAAAGTAGGAGACATGACATTAGTATTTTTGCTGCTGCAGATCTCCGAACTCCTGATATAAATGAATGGAATCTGAGTTTTTGCAGGCTTTGGAAACTTGACGATTCTGTTACTGCGATGTGTTAAAAGGGCCATGAGATACAAATGTCACAAGAAAGCTTGCAGTTTCTGCTATCTATGCGTAAGATCCAAAGAATGTTGTTGTGCATAAAAATGCTTTGAAAATTTCCCAGGGCTCAGAATAATTTATAAAATAAACTGATTATAATTTTATTGTATCTGTATTTGTTTTAATCTATTTGAAAAAGAAAAATCCCAAGACAAACCCAAGTATTATATGTTGCAAGAACTGCTCAATAGACATCACAAATTGTAGCAGCCTTCCTGAAGGCAAACAAATGGAGAAGAATACAGACAGACATCATTATGATAAGAAAAGCAAAAGAGAAATAAACTGGAAAATTCCAGCGGAAAAATAGAAGAAAGATAAAAGTTGAATGGACAATTTGAGAATAATGCAAACACGGCATTATGAGAGAAAAGTTACAAAGAAACAGTAAGATGTTACTTAAGTCAGGGCTAAATGATGCTGTGGGTACACAGAGCTCCCCTGCACTGCGTTACTGGTGTTCAGAGGGAGGATGATAATGTGCATGTCCCACTGCATACCCTAATGGGAACTGAGTAGCTTTATGCAAATAACTCAGAACTATGCTGCCTATTTTTAGGGAGGACTGAAATGCAGCAATTTAAAGTTTAGGCATTATGTGCCAATTTTGTTGGGCAAGCTCCTGGGCTTTATATGTCTTAGGAGATCGCTTTATGTGTGTTTGAAATTTGAACACTGGTATGTTTTTGTGAACAATACATAATAGTCCCTAAAGAGAGAGAAACCAGAACTGTTTAACTGAATCTACAGCTGGAAATCTGTTTCTCTTCTTTCTAAACCAGTTAAGGAATATTCCAGCGTATACTTGCGAGCTTTATGAGTTAGGGTTGATGGAATTTGAATTCAGTTGAACTATAATTCTCAAAGAGAAGCTGGAGCTGCAAGGAATGGTGATTTAAAATTAAAACTTTTATAAATTGATAGTATATATGTGATAGATTTAATAGAAATTTTGAAAATCCTACCCTCAAAAATTATAAATTTATTCTCTGGCATTCTTGAAAAATTCTCCTGCAAGGCACCTGTGTAAAATCATTTAATAAATAGTCCGAGCCGTGGTTGCTAGCTTCATAGTTGTGAAACTGTGTTTAGTCTTCTTTGGACCTAGTTCATAGTAAACCTTACCGTCTCAGAAAGAGGCTCATGTATAGTTTTACTTTGAGTCTGCATAAAAAGACTGTTATTATCTGCTGAACAAACTTAGGTGGGAAAGGCAGCTATTAAAAAGGCAAGTCACTTGCAAAACTGTCTTTTCGCCACCTGACCACTGTCTTTTCATAAACAGAAAGAAAGAATAGAAATGAGAATGTGAGAATGGTCTCAGTGCCATTCTGAAAGTTGAGGAAGAAGCTGGGAGCTCAAGAACAGGACTGCATTGCCAAATAATAATTCTGGTTTGGAAACAATGTCAGTTGTTTACTAACTACAGTCTATTGCTTTTTGATAATGGATGATGAAAGAAAAAGAGAAGTAGCAATGAAATTGATGTTTTTATTCACAGCAGGAAGCTCTTACAAACAGAACTATGGTAAAATGCAAGCTAAGACTAAGAAAACAGTATCTATTTAAGTCCAATTTAATATTCCTAGGAAGACTGCTTTATAGCAGCTGTGAATTAAGATGATGTTGCTATGCTCTAAAAAATCACACTAAAATGAGTCTGTATGCAGCCAGTTTTGATATATTGCAGCAACAAATCACCACAGCAGTGTAGTAGCCCTGGTTACCTTTACTAACTCAGTGTGATTGAAGAATTCATCTCTTAGCTAAGTATTGTCTGGCCAAGTTACTGAACATTTCTTCCCTGTTTTCAAGACTCTGTGGCTGAGAATATTTCTTCCTTTTAATTTATTGTGGAGAAGCTCATAAAATACAGCTCAAAACTCAAGTTAAAAAAATGGCCAGCCTATTTATACTGAAAAGTCTGGAGATGAACTCTTAACATTTTGTACTCAAAATAAAAAATGGCACTGAAGCTTTAAAGCATTTGAATATTTCCTTGCACAACCTTATCAAAACACTTAGTCATGTACATTCTCTCTCCCTCTCTGGCCTTTCACCATGAAGCGAATTTTTCACCCCCTCAGAACGTACTGGCTGATTTAAAGAATAAAATACAAGGGAATATGATAGTGCCAAAGAGTTTGTTTTCTACAGGAGCCTCTTTGTTCCCCCTTATTTACTATCAGTTTTTCTGAGCCTTCTTTTATACAAGTTAATGGTGGAGAAAACCTAAGTGTTTTTGTTCATTCTGATATTGGTTCCCTTAAAGTTGTAGGAGAAGCTAAAGCTAAGAAAAGAACAATTCCAAATGTCAGTGATTCGTCAAGTGAAGCTATGGAGGGGACAGGCACTCTGAATTCTCTCTTGACTACATTCTGGATCAAATTTGACTGTGACTCTGATCCATTTTCAGAGCTTGTCAGGGGGCAGGAAGGTTTAAAGGTGCTCTTTGTATTACCAAATACTTACAGCTTTGCCATCATTCTGTACCACGTGAATCATATTCATACACTTTAGAACTTGAACCTTCAGATTACATGAGATATTCCCAACAACTACACATTCCTAGCCTCCTCAAACTTGCTGTTAGCACAGTTAAGTAATTTTTAATTGATAGACATCAAGAAAGATTCTTGGATGTTTCAAGTCTTCACTCCCATCTTGGAAATTTTGGAAAAGATTATTACAGAAAAAAATGAAAAGCTTTGGGAGAAAAGTGTATGCAATTGCAAATTAAGAAAAATGAGTGCCTATATTACCAGTGAGTGTATTTTCAGTGCAAGAAGTTAGCTCAAAGTTAAGCAGATATTAAGGACTTCATATAAGAAACAAAATGGTTTATGCTCAGTTTGAGTTGATTCTGTAAACATCTAGAATTCTTGCTTTTATGTCAAGAAAGAGTGGACACCTGAAATAAGTTACAGTTACAAAGTATTACAAAATCCTGGAGCAATAATTTCTGAACTTTTTGGTTTATGACCCTACTTTCATTTCTTAAAAAACACATATTGTAGAAAGCAGATCAGTTGACTATTAATTTAATTTAGTTCTTATTCAAAAATAGCCTAAGGAGAACTTTATCCTAAAATGTCTTCTTATAAGAGGACTGTAAACCCTGCTAGCACCCACCTTATGGAGCCTGAAATAAAAATTGCCAATTAGTAAGCCCACACATGAAAAATTTTTCTCGACCTTCAGTTAAGTTTCTTTATGCTGTTTGGCACATAGATAATGTATTAATTTAATAACTATTTTTTTGGCAGATGTTCGCTTTTGGATTCTGTTTTACAGTCACAGAAATGGAATTTTGGATGACTAAGGAAAGATTTAGACACAAATGTTCTTATTTTTACAAATTAAGTTATTTGTGGTTGTACTGTCACTTTAAACGAAAAAGCCTCACAATCACAAAGATCTTTACATTTAAACTTTTGCACTTTTTTAAGAAAGTTACCGTTCCTTTACAGTATAGCTGCACATTTTATAAGCAGTGTAGATTTCTGGTCAGCTGGTTTGCATTTAAGTTTTGCAAGCAGAAACTTGAAAGTGATCAATACAGCCAGTACTAGAAAAGCCCCACTATACCGGTTCATGCAGAAAAAGTAATTTTGAGGACAAAGTTTGGTTTGGTTGGGGAAATGCTCACAACCTGGCAAGCAAAATGTCTCCTCTGCAACTGCAGCAGGAAACTGCAGGTGTCACCACTAGCATGAATAGGATTCAGGTAACTGAAACATAGAACCACAACTCACTCTATCCTGCGCAGAATACATTTGCTAATATAAGCTGCATGTGTTCCTAAGAGATTTTTGGTTTATGGTTATTCTAGAAGAAACCTTGTACAATCAAAGCCTAGGACAAACTGGAGGAACAAGCAGCTTACTAACTTCCCAAGAGCAGATGAACCTCACTGGTTTCATGTTTTAAGTGACCTAGAACATGCAGTCTTGGTTTGGGTGTGAGAAGGAATCCAAGATACTCCCAAACTGAAGGCAGCAGGTTTTTTTAATAAAAAAAAGCACGAACTTAAACCACAAAGCAATGACAAGAAGATAACATTTCATTAATGCTGATGAAAGCAAGCTGAAGAACATGGTAAGGGCAGGGAATGCATCTCCTAAGAATTTTCGTCATTTACCCACACATTCTGGTGCAAATGCAATGGGCAGACTCTTGGCTTGGTTATTTCAGGGTCTTCTTCCATTTTTGCTCACATTTTGTATCTGCTGCCCCAGAAGGACACATCACTAACTTGCAACCTAACCTAAAGTAAAATGCCAAATCACAAATAAGCAGTAACTGTGTACAATGTTACTTGTGGTTATTTTAAAGAAAAACATAGATTCTGCATTGAACGAAAAACCCAGCCACAAAACCAAAAATTCCACATATATAAACAAAAAACAGCTTAATCTAAATATTTAGCAAATATGAATCATTTAATTCCATTTGTGACTTTGATCTAGCATACAACACAAACTACAACTTTATAACCTCTCCATATACCCTTCATTTTCACCTTACACAAATCTAAGCAAAAAAACCCAAACAACCCAACAGTGACAAAGTCGACATGTAATACAGCTGAAAAAACACAGTTCATGTAACATCTTAACGATGCAAATGCATGAACAATACATGTTCTCAAGAGTTGTTAAGCTCTCCTTTTCTGTATCTGGCTTAGGACAGTTATGTCTTACTCTGATTTTCAATTCTCTTAGCACCACTTCACAGGCATTCTCAGCCCTGAACACTTCTGAGCTTATTGCTTTGGATAAGCAAGTCTCATGGAAAGAGTTCTTTTTATTAAATGAAATAAATTAGAATATACAGCAATAGAAACCCTAAGATCTGGATTACAAACCACACACTAAAAAGAAAAATGTTCTGCTATCAATACAGTGATATTAGAAAAACAATAATCAACATTTTTTAACTTTATTACGCATGTATTTCATGGAAATTTCCATCTGCAGAAAAATGTTCTTTGGAAGTCTGTCACAGCTCAGTCTTAAGACTGTAAGTTAACAAATTCATATTTCACTCATAAAATGCACAAATATTAAAAGTGCACAGCACAGTTTTTATTGAACCTGAGTACTGAAAAATCAATACTTTCTCCTTTAATGATGGAGATTAGATTGATCTCTTGTTAGCAACAGAATCATATAAATACATATGTGGAAGCCATAATAGGTAAGAGATTTTGTAAATAGCTAATGTAAATATATTAGCATGTAATGACAGAGGACTGACCCTTTTGGCAATGGCAGCTCGTTACATAGCTGTCATATCAAAGTTCAGTACAGAATATGTTTTTAACAATACAGACCTCAGACTACCAAAAGAAGAATAGTTTTTCCCAGTTTTATGCAACACAGGATGCTAAGAGTTTTATCTTCCACGTGACAATAGCTTTACTGAATTTATTGACTGATGGTCTATTTAAGAATTTAAAATACAAGTGCAATAGGACACAAAAAGTAGACAACCCTGGAAGAACTGTTAACACTTTTGGTACTTAAACTATTGCACTTCATAAGAGGAAATGTGCTCTAGTATAAAAGACTAGTCCCAGTGGTATACCTAAATTTTTCTGCTTTCAGGTGAATGAAGTGAAAGTGCTATCAAAACTGATTAAAAAATAAAGCATTTAAAAGTATAAGGCACGCTGAGAATTAAGTTGTATTGTACCACCACATAATCTCTATCCAGGCTAGACCAAAGGAATGCACTTTGCAAAATCTAGCAAGACAGAGCTGTACTGACTTTGGAATGTCAAAAAACCTGGTATAACTTCTAGTAAAGTAAGCAAATGTACCATACAATTATCGTTTACTGTGACGAAGGCTTATCATGATGTTCTAAAATTCATGATTGAGTCCATGTTCTCCTAAGTGAACTCCTGAAAAAAGATCACAATGTGTTTCAAATAGCTCCATCCCTATCAATTGAAAATTGGCAGTTTCCAGAGAGCAAGATGTTAATAAAAATGGCAAAAGCAAAGTGATATACATGCAGCAGGTCACATGTATTAATGAAAACACAGTATATTTTCAGCTTTAACAAGACCTTATAATTTCCAAAAGAAAACATCTTTATCAATTAGTCTTACCACTTAATTCCTATGGACTTGGTGAAGAAATTAATTTAGTTCATTCAGGGATATTATAGAATTGGTTAAAGTGCTGTAGAAGGAATTAAAACAATTTGCATTTTTCTTTTAAAAACATTTTTTATTCCTCTTGAAACTTGCCTCCGCTAATAATTAACTCAAATGTTAAGACTGATGGACCAGCATTAGCAAGAATCAGCTGGTTATCTTGGAAGGCATTTATTAAAATATTTCATGTACTCTGCCAAAGAACTGTGCAAGAAAAGCTTATCTACACCCTATGTTGAACAACCTAATTCGTCATCTTCTGCTTTTTCCTTTAGCTACTGCCTCTGTGTATGTCAGGTGAATAAAGTCGAAGAGTTGTGTGGCATTGGCAGCATTACCCAAAATTTTGGAGAGTTCGTCCTTGGACAACGTCACAAGCTCTGCAATGCTTTTAACGTGGTTCATTAAGGCACGGCAGTTTTTTGCATTAATACCAGGCATTTTTAATAGAAAGTCCTGAGGACCAGGGTTATACTTGTCTGACTCAGGAAGGGTTTCAGAATCTGCCGTGACAGCCATTGCTATTTCTGCATCAGGTTGGGGATGGTTTTGTTTTAACTCTTCAAACAGTTCAGCAGTCGCATGGGGAGAGGGACACCACAGGATACGTAACTTTGGGAAATGGAGTGTAAGAAGGGTTAGTTTAGAAGTAATGTCATTACTGGAAATTTCCTGATGTAGAGAGCCTCGTGGAATCAAGGAGAAAGGCTTGTTAGGATCAAATTCAATCAGGAGAATTGGTCGTTTATAGTAACGGGACATAGAAATGCATTGTGTGTACAGTCTTCCGTTATTTAAGGAACCAATCAGATCACTGATACTCTTCCGTTCTACACAGATATCAGGAGTTAAAATATAATCTCCAACTTCCAAAGTAACAGGCTCAATGTCAATGCCACGACGATGAATCAGTGATGGAAGCTCACTACGAAATTCCCGCATATCCACTATTATAGTTTGCTGAACACTCTTCTGCTCCTGTCCACCTAAAAAGCAAAATAAATACAGTTAACTTAATACTTATGACCTCTGACTCTGGTTGCACCGTTTTTCTGTGTGCTGCCAAAGTTTCTGTAATGGAAGGACTTCACATCTCGCAGATCTTCACAAATTCACCAGTACAGTAAATCTAGACTTTGCTTAATTTTTCAGTTTTAGACAAAAATCTGTTGCTAAATTATATACTCTAGTTTAGGAAGCATGCTCTGCAGTGTAATAGAACCATCACACTACCTGCTATAAGCTTTGTATATGTGACAATAAAATAAAACTACAGACGAAAATTATTTAAAAGTAGCCTGGAAAACAAGATTCCTTATTTCCATCTGTTTCTACAGAAATATGGCATTTTATCATAGGAGTTATTATACTTTAGCTTCTTGCAGATCTGTAGAAGGACCCATGAAGAGACTGCAACATCAAGGCCACAAAAGACATAATAGCAAAGATTATACAGCACACGCTACAGGAGAGTGGGATTACAAAACTGACAGCAAAGTAAAAAGAGAGGCAAAGCTCCGAAGATGAAAACTGAGTATACATGTCAAAAGAAAGGAACAAAAATGTGGTTAGAATGTCAACAAAAGAAAAAGATGCTTCATTGCAAAGAAAGGAGACAAAGCCCACAATCTGAAGTTGTTAACTCAGGCAATCTGTTCTGCCAAGATCAAAAGAAGTCCCCAGCATTTACCAGCTCAAGGACAATGCTGCGCTTGATCATCTGTAGACCTCAGTTTTAATGTTTTAACTTCTCTCCACCTCACTACAAGCAATACCAGACAGTCTCATAACCAACAAGCTGCCCAGAAACAACCAAAACAGCATCTGTCTTAATGGTAAAATACTTAATTCATTTATAGTTTCTTTTGAAAGAAAAACAATGCATTGTGATTGCACAGAGAGAAGCACATGGACTAAGGGAGGACTGCAGAGTCAAAGATGCTTTGGATGGGGTTTAAATGCAATAGTTCTAGGTCTTTCAAAGCTTAGAGCTGCGAGCCCAACTTGAGGAATTGCTCACCTGCTTTGCGTGTGTCAGTAGTAGCAGAGGCAGGTTTAGCATCTCTCGCTAGGTACAAGTTTGTGTCATCTCTTCCTTCTCTTTCTTCAGGAATAACCATGCTGGCCTTCTCTCTAAGGAACCACAAACAAAGAAACATTAAAAACTGCAATTATGTGAGAAAAATAGATCAAAATACTTTCATACCCTTCAGGCAGATGTAAAATTATATGAAGTTTAATACTAATTGCGAACCTGATCAAAAATGCAATTTAGTAGGATTTCCAGATTGTTGGGCTAGATGCTTTATTTTTATTTTCAATTGTTAGCGCTTTTTGGCATCTGATTTTTTTTTATTTTTAGAACTTAGCAGGGCATATGGAACAAAGAAACTAATGACTAGCAATAGTGACTAGCAATAGCAGTATAACCTGGTGAGAAGACAGTGTCAGTAAAAATACTGTCCTACACAGTATAAGAAAATAATTTTGTTCCCCAAAATGACTTAAGTCATAAAAGCCTTAGAAATACCTTCAAGAAATGTTACCTGCAGACAAAAAGACATTTACAGAAATGAAACTCATAGACAATTAAGGAAAAAACCCAAATGGTGCTGGTTCGCCTTTGAAAGTTGATGTTAAACCCCTAAAATGAATAAAATATCAGGGGTGCTTTGAAAAGAACGGTTCTGACTTTTTGTTGATTCTCAATGGGAAAATTCTCTTAAAATCTGAAGAGCAATTTAATTAAAAGTTTATTTAAAGTCCTCACACAATTCAGAACATCACTTTGCTTAAATGTAAGCATAAGGGAATTATAGGAAATATTACTAACAAGTATTAAACCCATTTTGTTACCGAATAAGTTTTTCAAAGGCCTCCTTCTCTTTTCTCAGAGTTGTGAGATAGCGCTGTTCTTCCGTTGAGCCCCCATATATAAGGAAATAAACCCTGGGAGTTCAAAGGAAAAAAAGAAAAAAAAGAAAAAAAGGAAATTATTTTTTCATGCAGTGCATCTCCTCCCCCCTACCTGTGTAACTGGATATGCCTTTCCTGCTCTGAAGTGTGAGAAAGGGATGCTGGAGGCAGATACATATGCCTATTAGGTAATTAAAAATAAGTTGTACAAATAACCCAGTAATTATCCTCATGCAATAAACTTTGTGAGTTCTGTCATTTATATGGCCACTACAGAGCTCTCACCTGGGAATCGGGTACAGACTCAAAATACTGCCATACTGATACCCATTTTCAGTTACCTTGCACACATACAAATCTCTGACTGGAAAATTACAACTGCTCTGTTGATTTCTGCAAATAATTTGCATGATGTGATTAACACAAAGTGCTGTAATTCAAAAGATAATAATTTTATATGCCAATAAATTGTGTTTCAACTGTACTGAATAAAGTGTGTATATTCTGACTTACAAGTACAGATGCAGGTGTAACTGCAGTTTACTGTATTCAACAAATGCTGTACCTGGCAGCTGTATAAATGAAAGACAATGCAAACCCTCATAGTATATTAAATTTTAAGTTTTCTATATTTTTAATTAATCTGTAAAATCTATTCATAAAAATGAGGTTTGCAATTTTAACGAGTACACATATACAATGCCAAAATCTGTAAGGTAACACCAGAACGGAGTAGAACTGCAAATACTGAGTAGAACTGCAAATACTTCTCATTTTCTTTATTGTGTTTCCCTTTACTTGTTTTCCTGTTACAGTTTCTGAATTGGTGGTCTTCGGCACGACCAAAGATCAGGAAATGTGACAATTAATTAAATCCAAAATGAAGCTTATTGTGTAAAAATCATATCTATAGAGATGGTTTAAAAATACAACTACAGCACCTCAAAATGGATCTTGTGCCACTAAGATCATCTAAACAGAGGCCTGGAAGAAGATGGAATACAATTTTTTTTACAGTTACGTTTCTATTAGGGTCTAAATACCTGCTCGGAAGTAAAAATTACCTTTTGATTAAATCAGACATTCTGCTTTTGTTTAAAATTAAGAGGGCTAAACAGGAATTCAAAGGTAGCTGAAGAAAAATTACTAGACGCATGTTCTGCCTTAACTGCTGAAAGTGCATTTTTTTTTTTATCTTTTAACACTAAAGTTAGACTGACCGAGCCAACTTGCCTCAAAGGTTTCCCAGGCCTGCTTGCCTTGTAGATTTCCAGCTGCCGAACAAAAGTTAGTTTGGCATCATATAATACAACGTATCTTGGTTCTACTTCATGCAGTACTCGAGTGAGTGCATAGGGATCACCGCAGCCCTGCAACGGATGAATAATTGTGAGTGGGTTCTTGAAAATACCGTAGTAACAATCTGAGGGCAAGTTCATATGGAAATCTTCAGGAATGGTCTCTTCAATAATGCTTTCTTGGGTACTGCTAAACTCTTTGTCCTCTTCCATCTCCATCTCCTCTTGCTTTACCTCCTCAGTTTTCCCCATCATTTGGATTATAGTCCGGTCTTGCTGCTTCTTGTGTTTATTTTGTTTTGAAGAAGCCGTGAGTTTGGCTTTTTTGGCCTGAGGCCCTGTGTCAGTTCTGGCATTTCCTTTGGACTTGGCTGCTTTTCTGTCCTGAATCCACACTTCTGCAGCTTTCTCATCCTTTCCGAAGGTTTTATTATAAAGCCTTGCTAAAAAAGCTTCTGGTCCAGCAATAATATATTCCCTGAGCTGTGCACAAGCTCGGTCATCGCTGGCACAAATAAGCACTTGCCCTGCAGTCAAGAAACAATATCAAGTTTAAAATCTGTTGTGCTGTACTTCTTATCCAGCTACAAGACATCTCTTGAGCAAATTGTTTTTAATGATCCTAGAAGCAGGCCTGCCAAACGCCTTTACATCTGATTGTCTCAGTTAGTCTGGGCTCTCAGGGAGTCTAAATTGCATGATGCTTTGTGCCAAACAAGATTAGAGAAGGTTAATGAAAGTTCAGCATTCCTTATTCTTACACCATCTAGATTAGTGAGGTTTTCCTTCTGGCCACCTGAAATGAGGCAGATACAGCATGTCTTAAAACCTACTCGTTTTTTCTAAGGTGGAATAAGCAAGAACATAATTTAGACCATTCTAATTTTCAGCCTTTGTCAGCTGTGTTAAGAGTCTAAAAAATACATGTTTCTCACAGTATTACTGACATTTGTGGGCCTTGAATAACAACTCTCCACAAGCTGACTCAGATAAACTCCTACAACACTAGCGGAAAGAGCCAGTTCTTATCCAGAGTCAGAACACTGTGGGTGGGAGAAAAGAGCACTTTTTTACCCTTACTATTTCCTAAAATAAAGCTTGGTGAGATTTAAGGGGATGGAAAGCTCTAAAATAGGAATGGCAGCAAATCAGTTAGGTTAGAAACACACTTGCCTTCTAGTTCCTACCCCATTTAGGTGCATCTCCTGGAGAAGCAAATTTTCAGGTGCATAAGACTGCATGAGATACAAAGGGCCAAAGACAAAACTCCTGTCTTTTTGAACCTGAACTTGATAAATGAGTGAATGGTACCTTGACTATTACAAACTTCCACATTATTAGTTTTATTGGTTTGAGACTAAGCTATCAGTACAATACTGAAATGTAAGGGTTCTTTCCTAAAGAATATTGCATAGTAACCTACAGCATTTCTCACTTAGAGCAAGAAATAAATAGGACTTTACATAAAACTATTTAGTTTTACATAGTTCATGTACAGATGTACATACACTCCTTGTCTGAAGTCCACAAATTATTACATTTTAAACTAGCTCTTTAATAAAACAACAAAAAAGCATTAGGCTCCTTAAAAGTCAAGTAGAAGTTAAAACTATCTGTACTATGAAAACTTACATAATTTAGTATTCTCTCACCTGGACCACCAAGGTCTTCACTGTTCTTATTCTCATTTTCAATCTCTTTCAGTACTTGTCTCAAAGCTTCCCATTTTGGGTTACTTTCTAGAACCAATTCCCTTTTCAGTTCTGAAACAAAACCAGATCGAACACTTTAAATTAGTCGTTAGATGTCAATAGTTTGATGGTTGTTGGCAAATACAATGTTAAACAGCCTATATATGCAACTTGTTATGCTGATGGGTTGGAAAGCACTCTCACAGAAACATTTAAAAATGGGGATAATTTTTCAGTTCTGAAACTCTCAACTATATTTTTTTTAATAAAAGCAATGGTAGCCTCCTCATCTCTCACATAAAATAAAAAAGATCAAGCTAATCACCAATGTAACTCAAGAACAATTCCATAATATGCCTCCCAGTGATCAACTGAGCAAGCTCAGAAGAACCCCTTACTTCTTCATGACTCTGCTTTATGTTGTTTATTATGTGCTTTTAGAACTAAGACTATGAATCAACTTATTCCAGCTAACAGAGGGAGATCTTGAGCTGTGTAAGAACATGTCGGGAACCACAGCACAAGTAATAACATGTAGAGCGTTTGAAATCGTGTGACACTTTCAAACTTAAAATTAGGAGTGATCAGTACCGTTTTCCTTCTTTACATCACTTTTTTCAGAGACTTTGCCTTTCTGTTTCAGTTTCTCATCTGCAATGCGATAAACTCTAGCTCGAGCATTTACAAACATTGAAGTACTGGAGTCAAGAAACAGCCAACCTGAAGAGAAAAAGAAAGCAGCAGTAGTTTGACATTTGCAATGTGTACGTGTTTCAACCCCTTTCCAGTAAAATCTCTCATCTGGAATACCTGTGCTACCTGCTTGCTGTGTAATTACTCGCTTAATAAAAGACAGAAATCTGGTGCAGATCTCATGCTGTTAAGTAACAGCAGTTAAGTGGGAAGATGAAAGCATTATGTGTCAATAAAAACCTACGTCCTTATGGCTGGTTATATAAAACCTAATTAGATACCTTCGTATGTTTGGGAATGTTAATTAAAAACATCAACATTTCACTGTTTCATGCATTAATTTGTATGGTGTTTACCTGAATTCTCACCAAAAGCTTTTTCACTTGCTTTCAGTGACTCCAGAAGATTAAGGAAAGTGACACAGTCATACTGAGTTAGATACAGGAGCAAAGTACGCAGTATCTTCAAATCCTGGACCAAAGACTTTGTCTTAGCTCCAAGCTGATGCCAGAGGGGATCTAAATAGTGACGTATTGTCTAGAAATAAGAATTTGGAAATATGAACTGGAAAGCTCAGAATGTCAAATACATAGTATACTAATCAAGACACGAATGCACTCTTTTCTCTTTGCAGCAGATGCCACTGGTTTCCCAGCGTTATTCAACACAGCCAATTAAAGATGCGAGGATAAGCTGTTTTGTCTTGCTAAGTAATCATATTTTCAAAGTTCATATAATTTAGATGCCTTTACGTAAAACATTTCAACAATTAGCAGATGGATATAATTTAATGTTTTCAACACGTATTTTTCTCTTTCTATATAATAATAAATACCAATAAAATAATTCTTCCCTCCTTATTTTACTTGTACTGGCCTGTGCTGTTAGTATCTAGTACCCTCTACTTAGGTGTAAAAAACATTATAATGCTATTTAATTTTCAAAATAAGACGAGTACCACTCAGATGTGCGACCTACAGAGCATAAAGAAAAACCTTCCAAATATCTGAAGTACAGAAGGCCTTACATCAAGATGAAATCACAGTTAACAAATAATCATGTTTTACTATGATGGTTAAAGTTTACGAATTTACCCTACAGAAAGCATACACATGCCAAACATTGCAGATCTGCTAAATATAACAATGCACACACCATAAATGATACATACAATTACTAAAAGATAAAATAGATGCACGTATGTGCATGTTATGTATTATATGCAGTGCTTCTCCTAACAGAGAAAATAAAAAATACAAGCAAGAAATTCAAGAGGAAAAAAGGGATGCTGGAAATAACTGTGTACTTATCTCTAAAGTATTATGAGCTGAAATCACAGCCATCTTAATAACAACAACAAAAAAAACCCCGACCATGAATCAGGATGTTCTTACTGCAGGGACTTTGGAAGTGAAGGAAGAACAATAATACCAACGCATCAAAAACTCTACTGGCAGCTCTGACATCACCATTACAGATTAACATAGTTTCTCTCCTTGTACCAGTGATAAACACGCCATGGGTGAATACCAGTTACTGCTGGTTATCGATTTTATAAATAGTCTTCTTGTTTGCATGGCAGACAGTTTCAAGATCTGCATCCCTTTAGTTAGATACAGCAAAACAATCAAAATGGTTACCTTGTCAAAAGCTTTGCCAATAGCATTTTCTAAAGATAGATCTTCTACTTCAAGAGCTGGGTTATAACGTTTGAGTTCTCTCAGACATGCATTCAGAATGTCCAGGATTGAAGTCTGGATAGCAAGCATAGCAGGAGTCATTGACACATGTATTTCCACCACTTCGGGCTTATGCTTCTCTAAAAATGAGTTCACTGCTATATGAAATCTAAGAGGAAAACAGCTTAGTAAGATTCACATGGGTGGTTTGCTTGACCTACAATTATTCAAGTTTGTATAAACTACAATTACAATTGTTTTAAATGTAAACAAATAAATTAATTGCAAAATAAGTCAGTTTCTACAGACACGAAGACTGCAATCTTACTAACAGCCTCAGAAAACCATCTATTCCACAATCATCACTGTAGACATTCTTGTCCACATGAGCCTACACAGTGCTGGTGAATAGTCCACGGAAAATTACTGCACTAGATTCTACATCATTGTGACACATAAATATTAAAGTAAAACAAAAAAGTCTCGTAAGAGAGAAACTGGAATGGGTTCATATATCATTTAGAATGGCCTAGATCCACTAGTAGATTTTGTGACATTCCAGGCTTCTGATTACACGCAGGAGGTCCTTGCTAGAACACTGCCCTTACAGCAAATCCAGCTAGCGTCTACGTGCCTGTACAGCCGATCTTTACTAACAGAACAGAGCTACGTCTGCTGACTTCTGAAACTCAACGAGCACTTCCCCTACTGCATGCTGCACCTCCAGGTCTTTTCATGGCTCAGAAGCCAAGAAAGAAAATTTAAAGAACTTCTATTTAACATTTCCTAGCCTAGTTATATCCATTTCTACTTCTTTGTGCTACTGAAATAAAGACTGTTAAAAGCTTACAATGTAGCATAACAGTACATTGAGATGGGGTGGAACACATTCTAGACTGGACTGAGGGAACCAATGGGCCCCTCCTGCCCCAGACAAGAGCACAGAATGCATAATCAGCTAAAGGGCCCAGCTCTGTTTGCAGCTCTGCTCCTGAAAGACTTAACGAAGGTTACAGACAGTGATTTGATTTCTATTGGTCATTAAGAAATATTCTTCATACACAACATACGTGGAAAGGAAGATTAAAAAAATCTGACATGTAGGAAGAGATCTACAGTTTCATCACAGCTGGAAACAAAAACCTCCATGAATGGCAGAACTGAGAGCCTGTATCCTTGTTAATTTGTGGCTTAGATAATCTGTTTAAGAAGTGAAGTTTTTCTTAAGCTATTAAGAATGTCACTTTCTGCTGTGGATTCTATTGGCTAAAAGGACAACTATACCATAAGATTCAAACTCTCATGGGTTTAATTTGGGTCTATTTTCAAAAATACTTCCAGAAATTTAGCATCTTTAAGATGACCTCTGTCAGAAACTGAATGAAATTTCTTTGGGGGTACAAGCGGAAACACGGATTAGCAGTGTGACTGCATGCACCCCATTTTCTGAGGAACCCATTGTAACATCCTTCATCTTTTCCTGAAATTTAACTCTCCAGTGAAGTGAAGAAGTGACTTACCTTGGCCACAGGTAAAGTTTTCTGACGAAAAGATTTCTCATCACTCTTTCCACATGGCAAAAGCCAGTGTTAAATGCAACTGCATTATCTGTGAAAGCTTTAATGAAGCCTTGCTTGTTCTTCTGGCGAAAAAGGCGCAAGATAAATGCTTCCTGACATGACTCAATGATTCTGTGTGCTTTGTATACCAAAATGCCTGAAAAATAAAAGGTTTTCAAGTTACAAAAAAAGTAAAGAAAGGTCCAATTTTGTATAGATTTTTCCTCTAAACTGTCTTATACTTTTAATGTTTTTTCTTAAAGAAGTACAGTAGGAATGTACATCTTCTAAAGCGATGGTTGAACAAACTTCCTGGGGTTCAAACCAAGTGATTCCCCAGTTTCAGTACCATGGGATCCCCAAATAACAGAACTGGGTTAATGACACAACTTTAGCAAAAAAACCCCCTTGTGCTTGAGTGGCAGGACTTAACTGGCTTAGAAAATTCTTTACTTCTAAGGCAAAACTTGAACCTAAGCCTTTTAAAAGGAGTAAAAGTGAATGAAAGATGCTATTACAGCAAAGCAAATTTGGTATGTTCAAGATCATGATATTTGAATTATTTTGTTAGAGAAGTTCTGAAGTCATATACTTGTCAACTATGTTTCATTGGTAACAGTTCCGAATGTTTACATAATCCAAGAACTTCTGAAAACATTTATTTTGCTTTTCTGCCCCTTCTGATATTCATATTCATACTCAAGGACAGAAAGGTACCAGCAACTTTATGAATACACCACCAATTTTCTTCATGGCTATGAGTGTATTAGGAGAAAAAAAGGTTTATTATGCACATTTTAGTACAGAGAAGTGAAACAACAGGCTGTCTAGGTTAAGCATCTGAGGTGAATTCTTCCAGGATTTACACTTCACTCAGCCAAGACCTGTTAAAACCAATGCTTTTTTTTCCCCTTCACACTTAATGGTGTTAAACAGCACATCACATTTTTTTCACTCTCTCCCTCATGACAAGGCCTATGTGGTACTTCTATCTCTTCACAGCTTCCAGTGGAATAATAAAAGACTTTCTAAAATGGAAGGCAAGGACAGCAAACATCGCAGGTTCTACCTTGTACGTATATAAGCTGACAAACTTACAGTGCTTCTCTAACAAGTTTTTTCAATTCAGCACCCAGTCATCAATTTCAATATGCCCCTGCTTTGTAAGTCAAAATGAATCTATAGTAAAACCACTTCCATATAGCTGCTAGCCATTCATGTTCAAGTCATGGAATAATCCACTAAAAGGTCTTTTTCTATCTGGATATTGTCCTACGAAGCAAATTTTTCAGGACACAATTATGATCATACTCCTGAACATCTTCCAGTTTGTCAAGATGTGACTCTTGAGAGGATGTTATAGGAGATACAGAATTTGTAATAAGCCAGTAAGACTATGCGTTTATCACAACACCTTCCTACCTTTAGTCAGTATTTCTCTGCTTATGAAGTGAGTTCATATTGCTGCAAAAGCCTTGGTAGAAACAACTCACCACTACTTACTACACCACCTTGCAACAGTTTTACCATGCTATTAATACATTATTTCTCTTCGGCCAAAACCACCAGGAAGAATTCTTATTTACTGCAGTGATAATTTCTTATCTCAATTTAGCTGAATTTATGAGTTCATCAGATGCTAATTCACATGTAATTCTGCACTGATTTTGTAAAAATTTGTAAGACCTAGAAACATTCCACTGTATTTCTTTTGCTATGTTAACTCCTCAAGAAACACTATTACAAGTTTTTGTCCTTCAAGGTCACACACAGATAACACGTTTCCAACAGAACCGCAGGTTACCCAAGTTTTAACGAAAGCAGCAACTCATCAAAGCTGCTGCCACACCGACCTCTAGTGGCAACGCAAAAACTGTAACAATTTTGTGTCCTCACAGGGGACAGGACTAATTTTTACATCTTTCACGTATTTCTTCTTTTCATAATAACAAAGTCCAAAAGTGTGTTTTCTTTCTTTTTTTTTTTTTTCTGTTTTATTCTTTGGTAGGGCTGAAAGGTAGAGAGAAAGGGGTCAAGGGGAAGAAGAAAAATGAAAATAGGTTGCCCAGAAAATGTGTTTGCTTTTTTTTTTTTTAACCTAGAAATATCAGAATTGACAGATCTGGTGTCCCTTGGCTCTAGCACAGAACTGGTTTACAGATTAGAGATTGTTATACAGTGACTAAAAGGAAGGGCATGCAGCTTCTGATGCAAAACTTTCCATTTCTCTAAGCAGTCAATATCCAGTTATGTTTACCCATTAAGATGTTAAGACTCAGATAACAGTAAAATATTCTTATATTCCTTTTAGATATCTACTTTACTAACTCTCCAGTTTAGACAAGACCATAAAAAACAACGATGATTGGGGAGGACAGGAACTAAACGTCAGAGGAAAAAGAGAACTGTAACTTCTTTCATGTGTAACTTCCACATAACAACAAAAGAGGTCACATGCTATTCCCAAAATCTTTACAACTACAGTAACTGCCTTGCTGTATAATACTGCTATTTGGACAGTGTCCAAGGTGTGTCAAAACAAAGATTTGTAAGGTATTCCTGTTTTATGATGGAAAAAGTCATTGGGAGTAATTTGTTAATGAACAACAACAACAAAAAGGTAGCATGCATGATTGATAAAGCATGACGTCTAAAATCAGTTTTAATCATAGGCCACTTAATCACAGGCCAGACCACCGGACACTATTTCACCAAGTGCAAACAACCATTCTCCTTTGAAAGCCAGTCTGAATTTTATGTTTTCTATGTCAGTGGCACAGTTTAACTGCTGATTTGCTTTCAAACCAGTTATGGATATCAGAAAGTAATTTTTAGATACTGCATTATCAATTTGTATAACATGGATGTTTTCAAGCTGCATGACTAAAAGGCAAACAAGCTCAGAGCAAAGAAAAACATTAATAATAAAAAAAGAAAGAACTACATATTTACTCCTTTTACTTCAGTCTTTGTGGAAAAAGAAGGAATAACTCTTCAATCTCAATACTGGTAAGTAGAACCCTTCATCAGGATTAAGCTTTATATATTTTCAAACAGCACAGTCTTACCTTTATTTCATTAAATTCTTACCAGTAATGAGGTTTGCAGGAATTCTGTCAGTAAGGAAATCTACCACAAGGATTCGACTTGTTGCAAAGATGACTCCTCCTTGTGTGTAAAATTCATATCGAGTATTATTTGTAATTTCATTGGTAACACGCCGAGGAAGATGCACAACTCCATCTGACCTCAGCTGATCAATAAAATATTCCTAAACCACATACAAAAAAACCAGAAGATACCATTGCACTAACTGATGAAATGGAAGTAAACCCCCTTATAATTACACATACTGTCAATTCTGAAGATCTGTCCAAAACAAATTAAAAGCATGATAATATAAGATTCTACCTAAGGAAGTTAGAATTATTGTGATTTTTTTCTTCTTACATAAACTTTATTCATCCAGGTGACTAAAATCTATGTATTTCCAGTAGTAGCCAGACAACACTTGAGCAAATACGAGCGTTTTACATCTTCTTATATTTTAACAGCACTTTTCCAGAGAATAGGCAAACTTAACACTTTCTTAAGAGCGGAGAATTGGGAAGAGATCACCTTGTAGTGCACTCTCCCGCTCTCAAAGACACCTCCAGCAGGGAGGCCACACACACCAGGTTTAATCTCACCAACCAGGGCTGCAATATTTACTGACCCACGGTCATTTAAGGGTCCCCACATCCTCAGCTCCCTCACAGCGGGAGATGTCCCGGGATCCAGGGAAAACAGCGGCTTTTTCCCGTATCTGCTAACAACCGTCCCCCCCTCTTTGATGTGGGGCTGCTCACGGACTCCTGCGATTTACACGCGCGATGCTTTAGTCCCTTGTTACCGCCACCAGGACCCCCCTGCGCTGGGGCCTTGGTTCGGTCCCGGACGCGCCCGCTCTGCGCGCGCCCCCAGTAAGAGCAAAGCGCGGGCTCCGCGACCCCCGCCAGGCCCGGGAAGAGACGGGGCCGCCGGCTCCGAGCGGCGCGGGGGAAGGGGCGGGGCACGCGCGACGGACAGCGGCTCCCTCACCTCCTCGGCGGCGCTGGTGTTCAGCACCAGCACGAGGCTGGCAGGCTCGCAGTAGAGGCGGAGGAAGCGCAGCAGCAGGCGGTCGATGCCGAGCCCGCGGGCGCAGATCACCAGCCCATCCTGGTGGAAAAGGTCCAGGAAGACCTGGTTCTCGTGCTCCAGCAGTGCCGCCATCACCGCTGGCCCCGCCCGCCCCGCCGAGCGGCGCATGCGCGCGAGCCCCGCCCCAGCCCCTGCCGCGGTCATCCGCGCGTGCCCAGACCCGCCCCCGCCGCGCGTTCCTCGTGTGGGGGCGGTGTACGCCGTGCAAATGTGAGAAAGGTGTCGTTGCCTTTTTTTTTGTTAGAAATTATTTATTGTTTGTCACTAATTTCTTGCATTTCTTAATCAACAGAACCAAACCTGTCCGACTTTCAGCCTGCACTCCTCACAGGAGGCGTCAGTACCCCCGTATTTCTTTGGTTGCTCGTTTTCGGTGCCCCCACCTCAAGTGTCGAGAAGACTTTGCTCCACAGAGGTGAGAGACTTAAGACCTGCTTTCAGAAGCAGCTCAAAATCACGTAGTCATGGAATGGTTTAGGTTGGAAGAGACTTGAAAAATCATCAGGTCCCAAATCCCCCTGCCATGGGCCGGGACAGCTCCCACCACCCCAGGCTGCTCAAGGCCCCATCCAACCTGGCCTTGAACACTTCAGGGAGGGGACATCCACAGCTTCCCTGGGCAGCCTGTGCCAGTGTCTCACCACCCTCATCGTGAAAGCGTTTCTTCCTAAACCTTGCACCTTCCAGTTTAAAGCCATTCCCTCCCATCCTATCACTACTTGCCCTTGTAAAAAGTCCCTCCCTAGCTTTCCTGTAGCCCCTTCGGGTACTGGCAGGCCACTATACGATCTCCCTGGAGACTTCTCCAGGCTGAACAACCCCAACTCTCTCAGCCTGTCCTCACAGCAGAGGTGCTCCAGCCCTCTGAGCATCTTCATAGCCTCCTCTGGATCCATTCCAACAGTTCCATATCCTTATGCTGGGGATTCTTGAACTGGACACAGTACTTCAGTGAGATAAAGAATGCGGTGAACTGCTTATAGGAAAGAAAAACTGTCTGACTGAAAATGTGATGTATAGAAGCTATACAGAACAATGTCACTATTTTATTATAAAGTTTTCATTTTGGGCAGCTTACAGTGATAAATGATGCTACTTCCTATCAGTATTATATTGTTTCAAAGGAAATAGTTCAGGGATTGTGATGCTTTCTCTTTATGTTGGTAATTGTCAGCTTTTACATCCTTGTTTGAATGTATCTCATTTCCCAGAAACCGATCAAGACAATTAACCTTAAGTAGTTAATAGTATCTCAAACATCTCTGGCGCGTTTATAAGCTTGAATGAATTCCCTAGGAATTCTCATGCAATACAAAGGTCAGAATTGGAATCTACATCTCCACTTGCATTTCAAAGCAATACATCTTTTCTGCTCGTTACTTTTAGTAACTATATCTGAAAAATTAAATATGTATCAAATTATCACACCTCTCAAATTTCTGTTTTAGTAAGATAGTATTATGAATGTGTGATCTGGTTCTATTTTTAAAGATGTTTTAAACTCAATTTAAAGTAGAGAGGCAACTGTTGTTTTATGTTCTTCAGAACCTGTAGGAAACCTCTAATTATGAAGCAGCAATAATAATTTCATAGTTAAAACCGAAGCTGACTTCATATTTTAGTCCCAAACAGTAAATTGTGTTTACTGAGCTCCAAGAGTTTTTTGAAGTACTTCTAAACTTTGCATGCTGCATTTTATCCTGGAGTGTATGTTTCTAGGGAGTTGAGGGTTAGTCAGATAACGTTTTACAAATACAACACTCAAATTTCATCTGAGTGTTGCAAATTTTCTTAGATCCTTGAAAGTGTGAGGCCTAGAGATGTCCTAATCATTTATTTATTTTCTTGCTAAGAAAACAAGTACATTGTTTTAGAGATGTAATCTTTTATGTTTATGGGGAATTATACAAATAAAAAATCTCAACATATGCAAAATTTAAAAAAGTCTTAAACCACTTTCCAGCCAGGAAAGCAAACAGAATTCTACACATGGAAGTCCGTGTAAGTAAAGATGACATAGATATTGAAGAGGTACGGATTAGATGAATCTTAATAAAAGTGCAGTTTTAACCTGCAGCATAAGCATAGTAATATCTACGGTGAGAGCTGAGGTGGCCGCAATATCTGCGATGACTGATCTGTACTGATGTCTCACTCTCAGCAAGAGCTGGAACACACATAGGAGAGCTCATAATATAGGCATACTGGTGATAACATCCCAAGGATTCTCAAAATTCCCGAGAGCTGTTGGAATTAGCCGGGAGGAGAAGGGGAAACTGTAAGCAGGTGCAATTACAGACCAACCCCAGCAGAGGATGCTCGAAGTGCGCAGATGCCACCGCCGCTGCGGTTGGCACTGCCAGCTCCCAGTGACTTTATAATACCATACATCAGTGCTAGGCAACACAGCACAGCGAAACCTGTACCGCGACCCCGAGAGGTGATAAACCGCATATAAACACTAACAGACACCGTATATAGCAAGTAATGGGCTGCTAAAGTGGATGGCTTTGCAACAAGCCTTAAGAATGAGACATTGCTGTGCCCAGTGAGAATGAACTTGGCATAATAAACACTGCCTGTTTCTATTTCAACCTTTCGAGACCCTCAGATAAAAATCTAAAGCTCTACCAACTGAGCCAGCCAGACCCCTTCGTGCTGCAGCCAGCACTCAAACCACAGACATAGGGTCTAAAACTCAGCTCTGAAGCACTCCCAGTGGAGCTAGGCCAGCAAACTAGCCTAGGTGCCTCTCTGGAACTCGTCGAGCCACACTGGGTACCAAAATAACTGTCCCGGCTTAGTGCCTTTGGGTTGGCAGCTAAACCATATAAAGCTTCTCTAGGCTCCTTCCCACTCCCCAGGAAGGGGAATCAGAGAGGGAAAAGAAGACCCGAAGGATGAAATAGAAACAGCTCTAATAAAACAATAGCACTAATATCTTTACTACCTCTGCTCTAAAGTTAATAATATATGGAATGCCCAGAACCCAGTCACAGAAGGCGTGCCCTGAGCAGCACTCGCCACTTGGTGTGGATGTCCCAGCCGTTGCAGAGAGAATTTGAGGATTTGAGACAGCAGGGCGAGCATGTCCCCAAGTGGCAGCAGCCATAGGGAAGAAAATTGTGCTCTCTGCTCGTGTGGAGTGCTTCCTCTGGGCTGGTCAGGTCAGCTCAGCTCTCCCTAGCTCACTCCTCCCAGTGCTGTGCTCCTGGTTATTTTGGAACTGCGAAAGTCCCTGGGTTCTGCAGAAACTGCTTTCCATGGCTGACTGCAATGCTAACCCAGAACGTCTTATCACCTTTGTTCTGTGATACTTGAGCTCCTTAGAAATGTAACTTTCTGTGAAGAAAAAGGATTCTATCCCAGTTAAAACCGGGACAGAGAGCGCAATGGGGTGGGATGTACCTGAAAAAAGAAAAGCGAGTGGTTAGTGTTTGAAATGCAATGTGTTTCTCAAACAGGTAGTGAAGATAATATTCTTTCTGGAAACTATATACCTAGAAAGAATAAAGGCTAATACATCAGAAGTAGCAATTTTTCAACATGATTTGGAGTAGTAGGTGTAGGCATATTGCATTTACTAATTTTATTCAGCAAATGAATTTGAAAAGTGGTACACTGAAACTCAGAAACAGGTGTTGAGGTCACTTAGGAGCAATTATGGGATCACCTCTGGTTTATCAGCAGGCAAGGAAACAAGGTGAAATGTTGAAAATATTCTGAACAACCCACTAACACATTCATGTGGTACAAATACAATAAATTAAACTGAGAAAATTTTGAATACAAACTAAGCAGCTATTTGGGAAGCCCAGGCAGAAAACAATACCGAAGAGCTCATCCACATAAGAATGCTCCAAAAAGAACGTGGAAAATGGGAATGAGAATGCTTTTCCTACATGGTGGTTTAATTTTTTCTTTAATTTTGAACTTTGAAGTTTTCGGCAGTATTACACTTTCTTTTGCTGTCATTTTATCATGATTTGCCTCTGATGCTTTGAGACAAAGACTGAATTACTAGAGATGGTTTCCATAGCAATTACAACTATCTGAATATGCATGGCACTGCTCTCTCATTGTTTCCATTTTCCTAAGGATTTTTATTTACCAGATGCAAGATAACCAGTGCAAGTTATAACTTTATCCAGAAGCTGCAAGGGGGGATTTGCTGATTTTTTGAGGGGAAGGGAGCAGCTATCTTAATCATGGCTTTACTGAGTTTACCAAAACCATAGTGAATAATTCAGCAATTTAAAAAAACACCATTATTATCTCCCCACTTTTGTTACTTAATCAAACATGTCCATGTGCCACAGCCATTTCAGTTAACACGGCATTTTCTTCATGCAAGTAGTGACTGGTTGGGATGTGTGGACATGCTTAATTTTTCTGTCTTTTCTTCATTCAGACTGGAGTCAAGTAGAGTGAGTAGTGGCATAGTTTGTCACGTGACATCTTTAAAAGCTGTTGTTTTTTGTTTGCAGACTAACAAAAGAGAATCGAGTGCTATTTGGGATCTTCAGACTCTACTGTGATATGAAAAGTGAGTACTGATAAGTAGATTTGGTCCAGTTACAAAAGAAAAACCCACATAATTTGTAAGTTAAATTAATTCAACACTGAGTAGTTCACTGGGAAGTTATAAAAACAAGAACACAGAGGCATGTATCATACATGGAAACTATTCAAGTTCTTTATCAGAAATTCACGGCTGTCTTGACTCTTCTCACACTTTGTCAAATTTAATTCAGTGGATTAATTGTATTACTTGCTATTTCCTGGCAGATCTTCTACTATGGAATCTCTCTTAGTCCCCCTAGTTCTTCTATTTTGTCCTTTTCACTTGCCAAGCCTCTGTTGACACTTGATTTGTGGTTTCTCCTAACAAAAGGAGGGCAATAAATTTCTTCTTGAGAGTTATGTCTTACATCTGATTATTTACAGTTTATTTTTTGTCAAGTGCTTTTGTATTCATACAGCCAAAAAATAGCGAGCTATGCAGATTTGTTATGAGGTAAAATGTCTACTCTGTATAGTTTCACAGATGGAATAGTGCTAGTTTCACACTGGATGTGCTACTGAACTCAAGCTGTACTTCTTTTTCAGACTCTACTGTGACAGATATACTAAATTTTCTTTGGATTTTTAAAAAGTTTTCTTCTTAAGGGAAATTTAAGAAACAGTTATTGCCTTAGATCTCTATAGAATTCCCGCTGAAGTTTGTCAGCACTCTTGAATGTAACCACTCACTTTGCAAAAACATTTTAGACAAGAATTTAGAGTTGAAGTCTAGCTTTTGCCATGAGATGTGCATATGCTACTCCTGTGGATCCTAAAGAATCAAAGTTAATTGCAGTAATTTACTGCTGAGCTGTGTGGCGCATATAATCAAAATATATAGATTGACAAATCTACAGTCAAGCATATTCATTTTAAGAAATGAATGGTACAATTTCAGTACATTAATAGCTCATTATGGGTAAGTGTTATTTCTTCTGCTGTGCCTTCTTTGACACACTCTTAATGTACCAAATTTGCTCTCCCGTCTTTCTTTGTGCTGTTATCAACTACTGTCTACTTTGGAGTTTTTTTCACAGAACTTATCAATCCCCTCCACCCTGTAAAAAACCCCTATTTTACTTCAGAAAACAACTACTGGGAGGCTCTCCTCTCAGAACATGGTATGTATGGGGTGAGAGACAAAGGACAAAACATATCTAGGGTTGCATGGCTCAGAAAGGAAAGAAGTGAAACACTCATTGATGGGTTGTCTGACATTCCATACACATGTGCAAATCAGTTAAGTTTGAACTAATTATTTTTCTGGTTTTCACTGTACCTCTTTCATAACACTGTTTTAGACTGTGGTAGCTTACAATGTGCCCCTTCTGCGCTGTCAGCATGTGTGCTTAATGCTAGCTCTTACCTTCCTGGAGAGCGCCGTTCACTTACGGATGGAGAGATGCAGATGGAAAAAATTTCTGCCCCGAGTCTTTTTGGATCCTTTTCTTCAAGAAGTGTTGCTACTCAAATCCCTTTCTTTCTTTGCAGTCCTATCCCATTTATTCTCTCCTTTTGTAATCTCTCCTTTTGCTGCTCCAATCTTGCCTTGCTTCCTTCAACTTCCTAGCCTCCTTTTCATCTTGAAGACAGTGGATGTAAGAAGTTTACATGGGTTTTAAAAAAGTAATGGTGTTATGAAACACCCAAAGCTGTGAAATACCAGGACCTAAGCTCTGAAAGGAGGAGCTCCTCTTTAGGAAGTCTCACTATGTTATAACTGTTCTTTCACTCTTCCTTAGGCATCTACAAAGGTTACTGTCAGAGACAGACTTTTTACTCTGATCTGGATTGACTGCGCTTGTGTTCCCGACTGCCAGTCACACCAAATGTGAACACATATATGTTGACTAGAAGGCTTTTTGCATACCAAAACCCTGGATGTAAACCTAATGATTCAGCCTTTAGTATATATAGCTTTTATTTTTGTAGCTTTATTTTAATTTTATTTAAATGAAACTCTTACTCTTGGGTAAAGGTGTGCTGATGTGGTCATCATCATAGGAAAACAGTGGGGGAGGGAGAACAGTAATAAACATATTAAAAAAATATATTGCTAAATTTCACAGAGAACACTAACACTTGGAATGTGGCAATGTATATTGGGCTGGGCTGCTGATTTTGAAATATTTTAAAGAGTTTTGGAAAATACGTCTTGATCTAATTTTTAGCCTTTGAAGCATTACTACGTGACCCCATTTGCAAATGTTCATAATCCTATAAAAGAGATATATAATGAGGTTCTTAAAACTCCTTGAACATTGATTAAAGTACTTTAGAATCCAAAGAATCATACTCGTATTCATGCATAATAAAACAAGAGCCTTTATATTAAAACTGGTTACCTGCCAAGTCTTCTAGGCTTTTTAGTTTTAATTGTCTCTGCCCTAAGTCTGAAGTTTATTTCTCCTGCAGTCGAATCTCCCATTTAGATTACCAAGGAAGTCAGGATTACACTTTCAATGCCTTGCTCAAAATACACATCTGTTGAAAAGAATAGATAAATGGATGATTGGGAAACACTGCAAATTCAGCTGATGGGTGACTCCACGTCATAAGAGACTTGGTGATTTAATGCCTCAGAGAGAGAGCGTACAGTCTTTTGTTATCTGTCTCATGCACACTTTTGACCACCTAAACTTGCAAAGTCAGTGAGGAAAAAACCTTATAAAAAGGGGCAATTCAGCCACAAGTCTTTGGGATCCCCTCCAGCTGGTCTGGATGCTTTGCTTTACTCTTGTCGCTATACTGGAACCTGGATGAGTATGACTTTGCTTAGTCTTGCTTCTGCTCTATACTAACCTACCTTATTAGTATTAGTGCTGCACTGATCCCAAATAATATAGTGTATGATTTTAGTAGAGATATTGCTTTAGCCATTTTTTGGTGAACTGTTACTGAAACCCAGTTAGTAGAAGAAAGTAGTGATTCCTTTCCATTGCTGCCCTGTTTGCTTAATGCATCCCCCCCTCAATGCCCCCCTCCCGCCTCTGTTCCACTCGGCTGCATGACAGCAACACAGAGTATCACTGTAAATTATTATTTGTAGAAGTTCTAATATTCAGCAACTCTTTTGTTGTTTGGCTTGTCTTGTAATAATGCTTTAGTACTTTCTTAGTATTTATCCTAATTAACATAATTATTAATCCTCTGCTTTTGGGGAATGAAATAATTGTAGCCATTTGAGCAAGTTACTTTATCTTTCAAGCAGTAGTCTCTTGGCACTTTCTTGAAAAGCCTAAGAGTCTTTTCAACTATAAACTGCAAAATGTAGTATTTTTTATGATGAAGGAATATGTCTTTCATATCTATAGATTAATATTTCAACCTGGCTAATCTTGGTAGTAACTGAAAGTTACAAAGTCATACAAAGGCTCTTTAAATACAGATGCAAAGTTGATTGATAGTGTCAGCCCAATTTCTCTTGAATAGGTATCTGTATCACAGAAGAACTTGCCGTGATTGGCACTAATTGGCAACCTTGTTGGCAGATTCTGGAATGCAGTCCAAAGACTGATTGGATAAACAGGATGAACGGTTGCATCCACCTACATTCAGGGATGGCTGTTTCTTGTCAGGATTGGCAGCTATTGGTGCATTGGGCTGTGCAACTTGGCAAGTCTTTTCTTTTGGTTCTTTTTCTTCATCGTTTCTGTAGATTTTGGTTTTCAGTGTTTCAGAGAAATACTAAGACTTCTCAGAGAAACGAAAATCACTTCAAGACTTAATAAACAGAATGGAGTTGATATTGTTCCTGAAATTTCATACATAAAAAAATGTTAGCAGAAGAGTTGAGTTATTTTTCTTGTCAGTCCTATGTAGAGAGTTACTATTTTGACTTCTACCAGAAGAGAGGAATGCCATATCATTTCTCAGTACGGAAGGTGAATTCAGGAGAGTGTAATGGTGGTGAATCATCTCAGCAGGGGCATGAAATATGCCTTGTAGGGAAATAATCAAGAGACCATTCTGGTTTTTTCCCCTTTAAGTCTTGGCATGTTAGCTAAAAATACAGCTTTTGAATGATTTTTAGGCGATTTTTCTCTATTGCATTTTTTTTCCCATATGTATTAATTCAGATAGTCTCTGACTGTTGTACTATGAAACAGTATTTTAATAAGCAGCTGGTTTTGGTTATTGTGTTGACATTCATCATGCAGATTTAGTACATCTGAAGATCAGCAGATGATCCTGTGCACATTCCTTCCTTTTTCTCTTAGGAATTCTGGCTCTCACATTAATAATTAATTTAAAACTAATTAAAAAAGATGAAAATACTTAGGATCATTTATCCTTTTAATTAAATTAGAAGACTGGAGGGAATGTTTGTGGTCATTTGTGACCACTCACACATTTCAGTTGTAAATTAATGGGAAGTATGTTCTCAGAATTGCCCGCAAATACTCCCATGAGTCATATTACTTGCTGCTTTTTCAGAAAACTTAAGTGAATGTGGGCTGGGATCATCTAATAGAGAAGTATTACATTAGACTGCAACTTATGAAAAATACCACCTCCTCCAACCATAAAGTATTGTTCTAAATATCAAAATATGTTGTGACGTCTTTATAATGAGTTACATATGAAAGACCAAGGAACATTTTTCTTGATGGATTTCAGTTTGTAGACCTCTGTTGATAGACACATTTTCCCTAAATAAAATCTATAGCCAAAAATATGAAAAGTAAAGTTTTCTTGATAGCATGGCATAGAAGTTTATATCATTGAATGATTTATGATTTTTCATTTACAATTTGGTTAACCACTGCTTAATAATTTTTATTAGTATTAAATTTGTAGTTAGCCTTTGAGTCTTATCTTTGAGGCTTGTTCATGTTAATGCAGAGTTTCATAACATTTGGATCGTTTGTTAAAATTCCTTTTCTGTTGTTCATTGAGAATGTGATAGTGATGACTTGCACACTGTATGCATGAATGGTGAATGAAAAGAACGTGCAAAACTTGGTGAATAGTTGCCAGTAATGTGGTTGATAGAGGAAATGAGTATGTGGTGACAGACTAGATATTTGTTTAAGCATAGAGGGCAGGTTTTTTAAGGTTTCTCTTAGTTCCTGTAAAATTCTCACTTAATGACTAAAGAGTTGATGGAAAATGTTATAACATAAGAAAATAAATGTCATTGTAAAAAGAAGCCCTTTTTGTTCAAAAATTTTCCAGTTCTTTGTGTTTTTGTCACTCTGAAAGTCTTAGTTGCACTCCTGACATCATCTTAAATTTGGAATTTATTATCCCTTTTATGGTAAATGGTGCCATAATGATCTAAGAAGTTGCTGGAGAGAAGCATGAAGAATAATTATAAACTTGTGTTTTCTGAGGACTTGCAAGCTCTGTCTCCCTGTAACCCTGATCTTACCACAGAAGGGTGGAGGAAGTAGGAAGATACAGATTACACTTCACAACACAACAGTAATAGAATTGGCATCTGTGGAGTGCATATGGTGACGTGTTTTTTTCTGATCTACAGTCCCTTCCAAAGCTCTCAGTGGGACAATGAGAATGCAACAAAGGAATAAGGATCAATCCTACCATTGTTCCCAGAATCCAGGAAGACATTTTTTGTAATGTTGTGGAAATTTACCTGTTTTATCTGAGTTAAAAGTTGCTATGATTTGGTTTACTTTAATGGCGTTAGATTATGGAAACTTTATAGATTACAGTTCTGTTGTTTTACATGAATGAGACAAACTCTGCTACCTTGTACTTTTGTGCTACCTGAACTGGATTGCAAATGCTTCCTGCTAAGAAGTACAGCTAGGCTGAAAATCAAATATTGTTAGTACTACATCTGTGACGTGTTCACTGAGGTGCTTCTTTAAGATGTTGAACTTTTGCAGGACAAAGAAAGAGGACAGAAAGAAAATTAAGTAGCTGGTTCTGCACCATTTGGTACAAACATGAACTATGAAAGTGTGGACCTGTTTGAGAGAAAGTCATGGGAAAAGAAAATGAAGCATAAGAACATAAATGAAAATGCTAGGTAGATTGTTCCTGCCCTTGATGAAGTTGGGTAAATAACACATTAAAAACAAAATCTGCAGTTGGTAAAACCGTGTAGATAAAAACATCTAAAGCTAAATCATTAAGAAAGGCAGAAGTCAGCTCTAGGGCTTGAACTGTGCTGTGACATTACACATGGAATTGTATCTTCCACAAGATGGAGCTGTGTGATTTCTCCTTGTGGAAGTAATTCAGTCTATTAGTAAATTATTCTTTGATTACTGTACAAGGGCAGGAGAATCACAATGTTCTATCATTGCTTTCTTACTCAGATGCTAAGGAACTGCTGCAATTTAATTCTAGATGGTCGTGTGGGTGCTAAAAATATTGAAATTAACATGAAGGCCTCTGAATCTAGAAGAAAGCCTGTATTTAAAAAAAGAAGAAAAAATCCATTACTTTTCTCTATGAAGATCACAGTGATTTGCCTAGTATGTGGTGTCCTGTCAGCTTTTCTTTATTTACTCTCTTTGATGATGACTGCAATGCAGATTTTTTTTGAACGATTTCTTACGATTTATACTCTGTAACATCTGGACGAAGGAGCCATACGATTGCTTAAATGATATTTCAAACAAGTGTTTTCAGTAGCATTGATGGACCTCCAGTTCTGGAGTGTTTTATTAGGTCTGAACAGATGTAAGTAAAGTACTTCATCAACAGAATGGGATGCTGTCTCTGAAAGCAATGACTGGAAAAGACCGAGGATTCGCAGTAGAAAAATAACATGTCCTGTTGTGATGCCTTTGCGTAAACAGGTAATGTAATCCTTTTCCTGAATAAACAGGGAAAGTAAGCAGGATTAAGGTATCGAGGGGCTTGTCTTTCCTTCTGTGTGAGGTGAGACTGGGTGAGGAGACTGGAAGGAAACAGCACATTCAAAATTTGGGAAAGCCAGGGGCATCATCAGAACTGAAGCAAAGAGTAGGCAACATTGGTATTCTCTCCATTAAATGTGGTCCAGAGATCATCCAGACAAGGGCCTGGAAATATAGAAGAGTTATTCCACAGTATAGCAAGGGTCTTAAAAGATTCAAGTTATTGAGATATTAATAATCTAGGATATGTCCATACGAACCCAGTGCCAACTGTGTAATTACTGACAGAGCTCGTGCAGACCAAGCTAAAAGGGATGTGATTACACATGGCCTCCTAGATCAAGTGGAGCTTGCATGGAAAGATTCATGAACAGTCTGGGATACCGGCCTTCTTGAATTAACACTGCAAAATATAAAGAGCAAATTGTTTGCAACATTGTTAAATCACAGGAAGCCTGACATTTCCTGATCTTTACCTGTTTTTTATTGTTTTGGATTATAGTGGGTTAATAATTGGAAACACTTTGCAAACTTCAACAAACTTCAACAAATTTATCTGATTACAGTATATATACTGAAGCTTAGTTTCAAATTAGATTATGTCCAATCAAATTACAGCTCCCTTCTTCATTCGTTTCATTGTCAAAACCTGTCTTCTCCACTGATTCCAAAATATAACACCAGCCACTTCCCTGGTCCCTACCTTGTGGCTGATTGAGAAACAGAAGACCTCAATTGCTTCTGAATTACATTCAAGTGGATTGTGTGGCTGATACATACACGATGATCGACTTGTGGGTATATCAAGCATATTAGATAATTGCTGAGCTTACACAGCAATATTTTCCTCACTGGGAAGACTCATGTCAGTCTTTAGCTCCTACTCAACTGTCAGTTCTCATGGAAACTTGTTGGAACTTCATATCTTTGAGACCAGGTCCTTTTATCAAATTTGATTAAATTAGCCAATTCATTCAAAAGTTATGAAGGAGGAGATGGGAACTGACAGGCTGGTAGTGCATCTGTATAATTTATTTCCTTGCAAAACCAGAATGGAAAACAAAGTTTTCTAATTTTTCAAAATAGACAATCAGAATTCAATAACCTACATTGAACTGAATATTACAGAAATTCACATGCAAGAGTTGATGTGCTTAGTATTGTAAGTCACAATGTTGAGAATCCATATAATTTTGGATTTGTGTGTGTATGGGTATATATAAGCTGATATGCAAAGCACATTCACTACAAGATAACCTGAGGATTAAAACTAGATAATCTAGAAGATTTTTTGTTTGCTTAGCACAAGCCAGTTTTGGAAAAATGCTCATTCCAGCAGCGTTGATTGTCTACCTACTTTTTTTTTCCTGTGGCATTTTGCCAAAAGAAGAAAGCTGAAGTAAACAGCTGATAGTAGTTGACAACTATGTTTTCAGATACTGTTACGTTCTAATATGTTTTTTGTTATAGTGCACAGACCTGTCACATTTTTAAAATAGGACTAAAGAAAAATATTCTATGAACACTGTGTGGATGAGGAATATCATATACTTACTGAGTTTGAAGTCTGTGGTTAAAACTTTGTTACAGAGTTAGATGTTAGACAACTTACTGGAGTTGTCTCTCCTTTAATTTTACATTTATGAAAGCACGTAGAATTAATGACTTATTTTTCAAATAAATTTAAATATTGTAGGCACAATATAAGGAACACAGAATTACAGAATCTTAGAATGATTTGGGTTGAAAGGACTTTAAAGATCATCCAGTTCCACCCCCCCCTGCCATGGGCAAGGACACCTCCCAAAGCCCCATCCAACCTGGCCTCGAACACCTCCAGGGATGGGGCAGCCACCACTTCTCTGGTCAACATGTACCAGTGCCTTCCCACTCTCACAGTAAAAAATTTCTTCCGAATATCTAATCTAAATCTACCCTCTTTCATCATAAAACCATTCCTCCTTGTCGTATCTCTGCACTCCCTGATAAAGAGCACCTTCCCAGCTTTCCTCTAGGCCCCTTTATGTACTGGAAGGCTGCTATAAGGTCTCCTCCAGGCTAAACAATAATAAAACATACGTCCCAAATCTGTGCATTTTTAATTTATATTAAATAAAATGAGCCATGCAGTTATTTTGTTTACCTATTTTACTTTTTTATGTGTTTGTCTTGAGACGTTTGAGATGTAACTCTCTTCAGTTTATAAAAACAGGCCTATATTTGAAGAAGTCATGAGAAATGATCCTGTGATCTTGTGGTAGGAAACAGATTTTACTAGGCACAGTAGCCCATCTAGATACAGATCTTAACTTCAACAAAATTGGTTGGGAAAGATATGTTTAGATATATTCTGTCATTAAATCATATATATCAAAGGATGGAGACTCTGTAATATGATTCTTCCCCTCATTTCAAGAGTAGAAAATGTAGGAACCTGCTTGGTTCAGGCATACTTCAAAGATTTTCAGAAATAAATAATGCGCATCAATAACGTGAGTTGAATTGCATCCCATGAGGGAAAGCATGAAAAAAAAAGCAGGCATTACTAGTGAAGTTTTACTTTTGTGCCACCAATAAACAAGATTTTAAGTGAAACACAAAAGCAGTAAAGTGTGTGAAATTCGTAATATGAAAAAGGGGTATGTAATAACAGGGAGAGCTTCTGAAGTAACTTAAGAAATAAGTGAAGGTGCTTTATTTGCAGGTAAGTATAGTGCAACCTACACACTTCAATCAAGTCAACAGTAGGCTTTAATAAGTGATAATAAAGTGTGAAAGGTGGTTTTCTGAGAAGGATGGAAAGATGCAGATGCTTGGTGCTTGTAATTATGTATCCAGTAAACAAGACACCAAAATAGATGCACCGTGTTGCCTTGCACTGTGGCACCCAAACTTATTGGTGTCCATGGGCTCAGCTGAAGCTGGATTTGCATTTTTGAAATGGTGAATTCAAAGTTCATGGTTAACAAATGTCAAGTATGATAATCTGGCTAAGAAAAATATATATGTAGGTGATTTGTAGATGTCTTGGCAGTTATCAGGCTGTATAATTAAGAGACGACAAAGTGCCTGAAGGTGGTGTATTGGAATGTAACAGTTTATTTAACTGAAATGAAGTAGCTTGCTTATTTACTTGTAAATGAAATAAAAAGATCATTTCGTTTTGGGACTCAAGTGTAGAATCCTGACACTTTTGATATCTGACTGTTCATGCCTATGTGGGGTTGTATTTCAGTCTCCCTGGCCTATTTCAACTTATTCTCACATCAATTACTCCTGAAATACTGTAGAAATGAACAGAGGCAAAGACCTCTTATTCTGCATATAGATAATAACTCTATATCCAAGCCAAGATGAAATGTACTCCTAATCAATTTAAGACAAGCCTGATATGCAGCAGAGCAACTTTTTTGTGCAGCCAGGTTCTACCTGCAATAAAAATGTGATTGAGTAATGCCTGCTTTTATCTTTGTAGATTCCTTAGGGATGTCTGTGGTCATTTTATTACATACTCTTTTTGTTGAAGGCAGAGATGTCTCCAACTCTTTTACTCCAAAAGTAGCATTTAAATGCTGTGACACAAAGAGAGTCAGTGATTTTGTAAGTCACTTCTTCCAGAACTTTTAGGTAGCTTTTGCCTGAGGTGTGCATCTGGTTATTATATTCAATATATTTTTTCATTTGGAGAAGCAATATTCTTGATTTACAACATCCTGCCCAGTGGGCACTGAGGTTGGATAACTATTCTTAACACTAGTTGTAATAAGAATTTCTGGCTTGGATTAAATACTGGAAGGAGAATGAAGAGTAGAGAAAGAATAAAATGGCACAATTCTAATTGTTACATGTATGCTAGAGGCCCTAACTTTTGTCTTGTCCTTTGGTGGGAGGAATTTTGTCTCTAGACTAATTTTGCACTGATATTGACCCAACAGGAATGGTGGAATTTGCAAGGTAATGGGTGAAAAGTCTTCTTAGGATCTCTCCTTTATATTTTTTTCATGTTTAGCATTGTGAACTGAGAATTCCTTTTCTGCAGGCTGAGGCTTAGAAGATAGCTCTGTCCCACAACACATTCCTCTTTTTTCTAGAATTTACTCTTCTTTAGACTTCATAGGAGCTCTTTGGGAGCCATGTAGTGTAGGAAATCCATCTTCTTCCATAAAGAACAGATGTAAAATATGTATTAATGTGCAGCGGATACTTGTTAAACTTTGTAGTTAAGCCCTTGATGTGCCCCAAAATGATCTGTAAATACAGTGAAGCCATAATGAAATGTGTCAGCTTAGAATAGAATGTCCCGGCTGAGTACCAGGGCTCTGTCTCTGGGAATCAGTGTGCTGTTGTGTTAATATTACAGGCTCATGAATGTTTTAGCTTGAGTAAATGCAAAAATCCTTCAAACTCTGTCCTTTATGTATCTAGTGGGCTAGAAGAATCTGCTGCAGGGTTAGTTGGCTTTCTACTGTGATTCATAGATCTGCTTTCTCATCTATATTATTCTCTTACACAGTGAATGTTGCTATGTTATCCTTTCTTTGAAATGAAATGCCTGTTGTTTAGAGTACTAGAACTTACATATTTTGAAAAGTATAATTAATTGCCGTCAAAAGAATATATAACTTCTTTTGAGGGGTGATTCCTGCTCAGCAGTACTTGTTTGCCTGTTCACTCAGCATGAATTAATCGGATCTTTATCTTCTTTCCTTTCTTTTTGTATTTTGTCTTCCTCTTTGTAGAAGGGGAAAAGCTCAGCCTCAGAGATCCAGCTGGAAAAAATCTCTCTGCATATAGAGAAATGATAACCATGTGGTATAGAACAGGAGGGAAATATGAGGAAAATGTAAGATAAGGAGTACTTTACTCCGATACATTTTTACCAAACAAGAGATACACATCTAAAAAAGTAAAGAAAAAAAAGACAGACATGCACAGTCTGTCTCTTGTGGAGAATTCAGCTGTACATTTTGATAAACTCTTTTCTGACTTTGTAGGTGTGCCCTCATTTTTTTGAAGTATGGTAATGACCCAGGGTACACATGACAAGATATTTCTGACAAGAAACATTGTTTCAATCCGGAAACAGAAAATGGCACATGCACAAAATTGTGGTACTTCTAGGAATATTTCAACAGGAACTTGTATGTAGATCCATATTTTTAATCACAAGTACTTAACTACTCTCTTAAATATAAGTTATTTTTAGGTGCTTCACTTCGAAAGTGCTAAGTGGCCAGTTGCTTTTAGCAGTGTAATTTGAGAGCTAGAAGATGCTTAACAATTCTAACAATTAGGTAATAAATGTTTAGTATTGAGTTAACCCTACTCCCATGGAAGTCAATGTGAGTTTCTGATCAAGTTCATGGACTCATAGAATGTTTCAGATAGGAAGGCACCTCAGAAAACTGTCTGGTCTAATGTGCTGCTCAGGGATGGGTCCACTGTGCATCTGCTTAATAGCGCATGATTTTGGATATTGTTCCTTAAAACAGTTCAGAAAAATACCTGACAGGTAAATGCTAATCTGAACCAACAGCTATGTCTGAAGCACTTGCCATGAACCTTTCACTCATCAGGTCTGAGACTTTGAGAGCCTTCAGAAGCCAGACCTTCTTATCAGTAGCACAGCCAACAGGGGTTTTTGTTTGTTTGTTTTTAAAATCTATTTTAATTTAAAGAGTATGTAGTCTCATTCACTATATATGAATATTAACCACCTTTAATTGCTCCAGTAGTATTCATCAGCAGTAAAAGTAAAAAATTATTCTACTTGACAGGAAAGCATAGGAGGGAAAGGTCAGGGGGCAAAACTAAAACGTGCAAATAATTTTGAATTACTGTTTAGAAAACTGTGTTTTTATAGTTAGCAATTTTGCAGGAGGAAAGAAAAAAAATACAGAACTCTACTTCTGCAAAGTATTCCAGTCCCTTGACAACTGCAAGTGCATGGTGAATTATGGCTGAAAATTCTGTAAAAGGCAAAAGGAAAATGGAGAAGTAAGTGCAGGCTACAATACATGCAACATGGTGGTTTTTAATCCAGAAAGCATATTAAACCTGTGCACTTCGTGCAGGAGTTTAAAGTATTTTAAAGTTAACAGTTACAAAGGCGACTTTGTAATTGGAAAGGGAAGGATATTGTATGGAAGATTTGAAGAGCTTGCTTGAAGGTATTGTCTGTGAAGGAAGCATTTGGCAACTTATCTAAGCAGGAAAAATGAGCCTTTTTTGAATGTGCAGGCATGTAGATGTGCTGTGGTGACTCTCCTGTGGTCAGGCGCTCCATTTTCCTCTGATACGCTGTGCTGAAGAATAAAGTATTTTGTTGGTTTTGGTTGTTTTGTATGGGGTTTTCCTGTTTGTTCTTTTTGTCTTGGCATTTTGCCAATATTTAATGAATTGTTTACGTTACCAGGAAGCAAATATAAACTGTCGTTCTTAAGGAGTTTAGGCTTAGCTCTGAACAGAAGGGAATAGAAGAATCATTTTAAGGAAACTCTCCGTGCCTTCTCAGTTCACAGCCTTGCTGGGATAATTGCCTTTCAACCTGCTAATGAGAACAAAAAAGAAGAGCAGAGCGCTGATCACAGATGAGTTTATTAGGGAAGATGGAATCCTGAGCTCTTTGCACATATGGATGAAACTGCTTTTCTGAGGAGAGATAAAAAAAGAAAGTAACTTAAATAGTAATTTGGGAGATCAGAATATCCTCCATTAAACAAAAGTGGCACTCTGATAAGTGATGGGCTTCCTCTTTTTTTTTTTTAGTTTAGAATAGAAGAGCAAATATATCAAATTTATTCAAATGATGTCTTTTCAATCAAATTAGATAATCTTCTGGGCAGTAAAAATACGCATGGAGCGTACCAGTGCTATCCTCCTGTAGAAAACTCTTCCCTTTTTAGCTAAAGGTATTAAATCACTAATTGGAGTAATGCTGGGCAGTCACAATGTCAACATTTCATTGTTTTCATGTATCTTGCTGCAGACTATTACTTGAGTAACTCAGCTCCTTTTTTATAGAAGAAATTTGCAAGCCACTAAGTTTTTACGTGTGAATTCATGAGGGTTTTAAATGCAGAACTAAGGGAAAATATTAGGAGAGATTAATGTAAACTCTGTGTCCGAGTTTAGTACATAAGAGGACTTGAGCAAAACCAAGTTGTTAGGATTTTGGATTTGGCCTTTCAACATTTTTTTTCCATAGTAAAGCTTACTTTCTAGCCATTTGCTGTTTTTATAGCTGTAATTATACTTCACATCTCCCCATAGAAAAGATTTGACACAGCTACTTTGAACAGTCATCTAAGTCAGTCACAATATCCATTTACTTGGAGTAATAATGACTGTTGAGCCAAGGAGGAAGAAGAATAAATGGGCAGGAGAAGCTCCCCTATCTGTTTCTTAGTGTCAGACTTTGGTTGTACTTGTATTCTGGATGCATTACCAATGTCAGCTACAGATGCTTCTCTTCCTGCAGCTCTGGAGGAGCTCCCTTTCTCCTGCAGGCTTGTATAACTGCCTGTTCTGAATTAGATGAGTTGCTGAAGGACATTAACAAAGCCAGAATAGTAAGAAACAGAAATAACTGATGAACGTCTTTCGCAGATGGTATTTGTGCCAGTGGATTAGGAGCATCTCCAAATAACTTGTCTTTATGAAATTTGCAAAAGAAATGCATTACATATTTCACTATTGAAACTGGAAGCTTTACGTTTCTACTTAGTACAGCATAAACTTGCTGAAATATGGATATGCCTTCAGACATGGGTTAAGCTTAAAAGTCACACAAGATGAATCTAATTTGTTTTTTTAATGACATTCACTTCACTGTAAATGTAGATGTGTGGTGTGATTTTGCTGTTTTCCTTTTTTTTATTTTTAAGCACAGAACACTTCTATGTGTGTGAGCAGTGGTACAACCCGTATTGCTGAAAATGATGGGACTCTAAACAAACATTTATTTATTTAAACAGTTGGTGATATGAGAAAGTAAAATTATAGCAGCAGTTTCGTATTCCGCTGTACATAAAAGTTTGGTCTCTGGTAAATTTTAGAAAAAACATGTAGTGCTATAAATAAGAAAGTTTTAAGGACTAGCTAACAAAGAGCCTGTGTTAAGAATGAAAAAGAAGGTTTAGTAATATGTTCCTTTAGTCTGGTATAAATCAGACAGATAAAAATGTGCTTAAAGTTTTGTAGTTTACCTTGTCTCCCTTTTTTAATCCTTCCAAAGTAAAAAAGTTGAAAAAGCAAAAATATGAAGCTGAAAGGCATGAATCTATAATTCCTTGAGTGTATTATACATATAAATATTTTGAATTTCTCTGTGTTCCTGTCCTTCCACAGAGAAGCAGTAAGTATGTGCTTAATTAATTTTCTCCTTTTCCTTTCTATGATGGTGACATGCTTGTGTTCTTCCTGATGTTTTTCTCAGACAGATGCAATATTCAACGCTATGTTTTAGCTGTGATCTAACAAACATGATTAAAGTTGCTGACTTCTTTAACTGGGTATGATAACAGAGTTTTTATAAGGAGTCCCCTTGTTGCATCTGAACTGAAAATTGAACAGTTTATACTAAGGAACTGGTTCTATATTGCATGATTATAGTGTAGTGCTCCTTGCATGACTTGGTGCTGAAATTTGTCATAGTCTTGGTATATAAACTTGTAAAAGATGCATTCTAAGACCGTGCCAAATGAGATGCACATACTGATTTCTACAGTTGCCACCTCCTAGCCTTCAAACAAAGGTCTTTGTCAAGGTAACTGCACATGTAAACACCCAAAATTTTCCATGTGCACAAATATACGTAGTAAAGCTTACATGTGTGCCCAAATGAAAGTATGCATGTATGTTTCTTGAGATTACTTCTTCACTTCTGTGATAACAGAGTTTTTCTTCTAAGTATGAATCGTTCTAAGATGTCTCTATTTTTTTCCTGTTTAAGAATCATTATGTTAGTTTTACAAGCTTAGACACCAAACTCTTAATAGTCTGTAAAGGTAAGTGGTAAAGTATATTCTCCAATGTATAAGGAGGTTCTGCAATGAATAGATTGAAGTTGAAGTTCCAGAATGCTTTTCCTTAAAAGCCTGCAATGTCTACAGTTCAGTCACTTTTGTTAATAACTATATTTATGCTCCCTTTAAAGAGTAGAGATGGCAGTGTGCTACAAAGAAATATTTTTAAAATTAATCTGTGTCCAGATGCAAAACATGTTCAGAGGATATGAGGCCATACCTCCTCTGTCTAATGACACGGATGCTTACCACAAACTGACGTACAGTTATGCATCTATACTGTAAGTCAGCCAGACATTAGGCTCCAGTCGCTAAAAGAGCAGGTAAAGGCCTGGAGCCTGCTGACAATCGCAGCCCTTAATTGCCCTGGCTGGCCCCAACCAGGACCTCAACTCACCCACTCCGCTTCCTGACCCAGGAGCTCCATTTAAGCTCTGGCCAGCCCTGTGCTGTGTGGATGCTGGAGGACTGTGTTCTTGGGGGCGAGACTGCTGCCCTGGTGTGTGCTGTGGTCACCTTTACCTTCAGACTTCTCTCCTGGTAAGACAGGCCTGCTCTTGCTGCTCCCTGTGAGTGTATTAGTACAGGCTTTGTGTTGTCTTGTGACATGGTTTCTGCTTTGTGTCTTTACTCCATGAAAGGATTTTCTTGTTCTGAGTGCTGGATATGTTTTTTCTTATCGTTTTTCCAAAGCAGTGTGATGAGTTTCTGTGGACAGATTGGTTTGAGTGGCTCACGTGCATGAAGGAAGTGTAAGTCTCTATAATAATATTAAAACCCAAGGAAACTATTTAAAGACTGTCTAAAAAAGAGGTGCTTTTGCAGCTGAATCTATTTTTATATGTTTTCAATTGATGTAAGGAGGAAGGTGCCATCCATATTTATGCTTCATTAAATAAGCATAAGAAGACCTGAAAAATGAAAAGGAAAACTGCAACTTTCTTTGTCAGCATGAAGGAACTTGTCAGTAAGAGATGCACTATTTAAATTGTGCCAGTCAAAAATGGGGAACAGGAATAAAGCACATGGATACAGTTTGTTTCCCAGACTCAGAATAAAGAAATCTCAATTATTCAAATCAGCAAACACCTAATGCTTTTCTATGTGGTTCTCTATTCTGACTTGAAGAGTTAAAATCACCTGCTACTAGACTGGTTTCATATTTTGAGTGTTTCAGAAAATGGAATTATTAATTGTTTTTTCCTTTCTGTTTTTGGGAAGAACTTCTTTTTTTTTAAATGATGGCTCTAGAAGTTCTGGTTTTGTCTCCTTTATAAATACTGTTACTAAAAATGTTTAGTACCTAAGTATGGGCAATGTATCTTATTACACCATATCACAAATAATATTCTGGTTTTTTTCTGATTCTGTTGCATACTTTTTGCTGTGACTTTATCATCAGTTCTTTCAACAGGCTGAAACTTCATAAAAGAGATCCTTGAATTGTAAGGTTTTATAGGATAAAAATACATTATATACAAAGAGCATTTTCTTGATACGTATAGAGAAACTGCAATGATGGTCACTTTTAATGTTTATTAATGGTAAGTAATTAGGGGGTGAGGAATGCTGGAGCTAAATCTCTTTTGTAATACGTTCCAACTTCTGTATCATACCTTTCTAGAAGTACTGGTGAACCACTGCAAGTTATCACAGTTGGACTAGAGTTCTATAAAATTGACTTCTGTGTGGCAATGGGACGTATGCTTGGTGAACAGCAATAGATTCTTCGTATGTAGATAACAGGAGAGAACACCAACCAGATTTTTTTGATTATTTGTGTGTTTTAATTACTGATGGTTCAGTCATCAAAGAATAATGTGGAAAACACTTTAAACAGTAACTGATTATGCAAACCCTTGAGCTCATACAAACGTATGTTCTATATTCAATTCCTTGTATCATTATGCAACGTCTCTTAAACTTGCTTCAGTGTTCTTTGTCTTTAAATTCTCAATTGGCAGAGTTAGTTTTAGTTTAGTCTCTTATGTTTCAGATGAGTGAATGTCAAGCTATTTACTTTCATATCCGGGTACCCTTTGGTTTTGGAAGTCCATCTACTAAATATCTTGACTGGTTTTAGGTTCCTGTCTTTACTGGAGTGTGTAATTGGTTGTTTCTGAGTGTATCCATTCCTGACTATGATTTAAAACTTCTCACATGGGTCTCTGCAGATTATTAAAACAGAAGCTGATGGAACATATCAACTACTAAACAGGCTGAAAAAACAACATCCCCCTCCTTTCCCCTGAACAAAAAACTACAGCCCCCCCCAATCTTATGTTGCTGCAATGTGCTAATGTTGTTTGTTGATTAAGTATGAGGGAAAGGCAGGAGAATATATCAGAAAAAGTGTCCTCTCTGATGTAATGAAGTAAGCTATTATCAAATAGTCCTTGTCTTATTGTTACAATGCAGGTAGTATTTCCTGTTGTTTTAGGCTGGGACTTCACTGACTCAAACTACTACTAAACATTCTTCCACTCCCATTTATATAAGATGGCTCAAATAATTCTTTCTCCGAAGCGTCTCAAAGCTATTAATTAACTATGGAGCTGCAGCATTAACTATTTAGGGAAGATTACTGCAGGCACGTATAGAAAATTGCTCTGTCAGTAAGTGATAGAAAGCATTCCTTAAAAAAATCACAGTACGGAATGTTTGCCTTTTTCATCTTTTTCGACATATTCTTTCTGTTTCATTTGCCGAAAGAAGTTCCTTTTGTAGACTCTTGCCATCTTCATGTTATGCTGCTATTGGTAAAAAATAAACAAGATTTAACATGAGCTATTGTCTTCTTTGCTGATTATGTTTATTCTTAGTGTATGTGCTCTCAGGCTCGTCTATGTGTGTGCTTATGTATCAGTTATTCCACTTTTTACGTAAGTCACTGAAGAAATTTTACTTGTTGCAGACTAATCCATTACTCACATGGTTTATAGCGTCTTCGAGAATTTATATTCCGCATTTACCCTTGAGAATTTATTTTAGGATAAGCTAACATTTTTATTTTAACCTGCCCATTAACAGACTTTTTTGAAGATTACTTTCAATGTATTTCGAACATTGAAATGGGGATACATTAATAGCACCAGTGTGATGATGTACTTAATGGAAGAGAAGGCTTCAAATAGTGCACTTGCTGGAAGTGTAATTCTCAGGTGGACACTGATCAGGCTGCTCCAGATGAGCTTCTTTTCAGTGTGTCTGGTCTGCACTTCTCTGATCTTTCTGCTCTTTCCTTTCTTACTGTTCCTTCAAAGCACCAAGTCTCTTTCTCCTATTATGGTCTGTTAAGCCTCTTTGTCAGTTCTGTTCCTTTTTCCTGTATAGTATCTCTGCTGTTCGTCTCCCTCTGTGGAGAAGTTGGAGTAGGAACTTGAAGTTGCTCCAGTTTTTCCCAACTGTTTGTCCCAGAATGGTCCTGATTAAATCAATCTGAGCTAGATAATGTAAGCACCTGCTTCATTTGATGTCACGTTCTACCTCCTTATAGAAGCCCGTTAGAGGTACAATTATCCACATAACCTGCCAGTCCTAATTTAGCTGCTCAGGCAGCTATGGTTCATTTTACTGTTTTGCAACATGTTTATCACATACCGAGATGCTTCAGCAGCTTCATAATGTTAACCAAAAGCTATAAAATATATGTAACAAGAATATAGCCTTGAAATAGAAGGTAGTATTGAAATGAGTTTGATTGGCGTTTTCCACTAATTGAACTTCCTTGATATGTTATGCACTGTGGATAAGTCATCAGTTTCCCAGATGCTCATGTCAACTTAATTTCCAAATTTCTTTCAAACAAACTTTTTGTGTTTTTCATGTTATCCTCAAAGAAAGACATTAGCTTTCTATAGAAATGAGGAAATCCTCCAGGGAGCTACCTATTCTTTGTGCATTTTCCTTTACAGAAATGATGATCGTATGAAAAACAAAAGTTTGAGTTGATATAATGCCTGAAATGTAGATCGTCATAAGATTGTTTATTAGGTATTATATATTTGAATCTAAATCGCTCAGCTTATATTATTTTTTCAGTCATAATATCTCTCTATTCTCATTGAAAAAGAAACAGATTTTCATAAAAAAGAAAGGAAATGGGTAGTTATTGCAAACACACATTACCAATGTCATGCATGATTAAATGTTATACAATATTTCAACAGTATATATAAAGAAATTACAATGCATTGGTAAACTAAGTAATGGGGAAACCTTATATAGGAGGGTAGATCAACTCCTTACATTTATATTTCACTGTTAACACCATTCAAAAGAACAAAATCCTTGTACTGTCTGCTGTGATAAGGGGGAGTACTTTGTGTCATGGTAAAGAAGGGGTATTTAAAAAATAAGAAGTAGTTTGTATGCTACTTTTTTTTCCTTTAATTATCAGGACCAGTTCCAGGAATATAGATTGGCAGCATTTTAAACAGAACTTAAGATACTTCGGAATTCCTGTGAATGTGACCTCTTTCCTCTCTTCCTTTGCCAGTGCCCCATATCTTACTGTATACTGAGCTATTCCAGGAAACAGCAGCAGTGAAAAACATGCATGTGGTGCACTATACTGCGAGAAAAGTTCACTTGCCAGCTTATAGTAGGAGGGATGCATAGTCAAAAAGGCAGGCTACAGCTAGCTCCTGCTCTATACAACTTTTTAAACTTTGCCTTTTATTGTAATACCTTTTAATGAATCTAATTTCACAGAAAACTCAATTTGGTGTGACCTAAGATTACAGGTGTTTTTACCTTTCTACTACTGTACAGTGGATACACCTGTGCTATCCAGCTTTTGCCCTGGACACTTATTGCCACTTCAAGTCTGTTCCCTGTTACCACGCAAGTTGATTTCCCTGTCTCACACAACCAATGTATTTACTTTCCCTCATGTGATGAAAAATATGTGCGTATTTGTTACGTGACCCTATATCACTCATAAATACACTCCACAGTGTGTCACAATGGGCGCATTTAAACATCTGCTATTTGGAAAACAAGTACTTGACTCTGAGGAACCTCAGAATAGTTGATGGCAAGCACTGAAAGTTTATGAAAGGCTCTGAGTTGTTATTTTTGTTTCCTCCCAAGCAGGAGGATAGCAAATCTTACATGCAGTAATAAAAGAACCTTATAATATCTGCCAACATATTACATGCTGTCATCTACACTGTTATTTGGAGGGTTATTTCTCAAATTAAGACATGTTGCCTTTTTTTAATACGAAGATCACTACTCCTTTTGTGTCTTGATTTTGCATCTGAGGCGATTTCTCAGATATATGATGATCTGCCAACAGTGGGATTTCCTTTATATATTTGGATGATATTTGTTGCATTCCTTTCATGATAGATCTCTGGACGACTTTGTTTCAACATTTGATAAGAGGAGAACCAGATGCTGATGAAACCTTTCCTTGTATTTAGTGAACCATTGTCTTTGCTCACCTATTCAACTTCATGATCTCAGTTCTGTCTTAAGATGTTTCATTTGGTTGTTGCTTTGACAGCTAATTAGAAGATAATATATAAAGCTCCTATGAGTCTAATTCTTTTTTTATAAAGCCATATTTTACCTCTTCAGTAAGCATCCTTTCTATATCAGACTATAATGTCCATTTTTTCCCCCAGTAAAACTAACATATCAAAAAGATTGTCCTACAGAATACTTGGAACTTTTTGAATTGTGGAGCATGTAAATACTATGAGATATAGATTATTTTACATTGCACATTGTGTATGTGCACGCATGAAGAAAGGATTATGCCCAAATCTTGCAAAAGAGTACATTAAATTGTTTTTTTGATGTCCAGGTAGCTACAGGTTTTTGCCTTTGCGTCACCATTTGATACCTGTTTCACTGCTACAATTAATGTCAAACTAGAGAATATGGACTCTAGCCAATCTGGAAGGTCCATTGTCATTAAAGAAATATGTGATTACTACAATTGCATAGGCAATTGATGAGCATGAAAGGAAAGAGGTTAATGATTTATCTGAGGTCTTACCTAGACTTTGAAATAGACTCTTAAGTATTCTGCTTCCCAGTGCAGTGTCTCTTTTGGTGGACTGGTGCATGACTTCAAAATTGTATTCAAATAGTCTGCTGAAAAACTGTGCAGCCTGAGTGTTGCTATGAAATGCTCCTCCATAGAAGTTTCTAATGATTTTAAAATCAGGCTAACTTTTGATTAATGTACAAGAACATAATTATTGTATTTGCAAAATTTTTACATCTTTGAATAATTTTCTGCATGACTGGGAAATGCTGAGATATAAGTTGTACTCTAGGCAATTGTTTATAAACTAAGTTTGTAATTATTTAATAAATAATAAAGTTTTATAATTTTAATAATCCTCAACCCATGTTGCTCCATTACTCGATATGAGTATGAAATATTGTATTTGAGAATCTTTGTGTTTGCTCAGTTATAAGTTTTAGGACACATTTTTATCTGATTTAATATCCATAAGTCTAGGCTGAAATTAGCAGGATCTGCAGGTAGACAATTCCTCAAAAGATCACATTTTTCATTTGCTAGATATATGACAGTAAGACCAGAAAAATAAGCAGATGGTCAGACAAATCAAGGTCTTGACTGACAGCAACATGGGACCTAGTTAAATTTTTTATTATGGAAATATTTAATATCATTTTGAACACTTGCCCAGAAACCTCAAGGATTTTCCATTTTCTTATGGCTCAGAAATAAGCACTTTTTCCAGGTTTGCAACAAGGCAAACCTGAAAAGTAAGGCAAGGATTTGAAGTAATAGAAGAGGTAACGGGCAAGACAAAGGAACTGAAATAAAACACCAATTTAGAAACAGCAAAGGCCAAAAGACCCAGGTTTCCTGTTCAATGCCCTTGAAAGCCATGCTCCCTGCTAGTTATTCTCACTTGCTTTTGCTGGATTCCCCTAGTGTAGTTAATAGCTCCATCTGTTAGACAGCTAGCAGTTTTTCCTTTGCTCTTGTTTGACTCTGGTCTGGTTCGCAGCAGCCTCTACACTTCTTCAGAGAGTTCAGAATAAGATAAATGACAAATCATGTATTTGCTGAAGTCTTTGCTCCTGGATTGGAGCTTTTTCTTACCTTAATTTACACACACACACACACCCCTCAAACTGAGCCTGTTTTGCTTGTAATCTCACTTACTAATTTTGAAAGATCTGCATTTAGCCAGAATAATAATTTCCTAATGACACTTTACCGGAAAAATGGGTGCCCTTTTATTTCCCATCCTTGAATCGTTCTGTATTGTATTTCCCTCTGCTCTACAATTTAGCTGTTATTTAAAGAAAGGTTCAAAAATACACTGTGTATCAATTAGGCCTGTTCTGACCTGATCCTATGTCCCACCCACTCTGGTCAATGTGGAGTGTTTTCATGGCTTTTCAGATCTGCTTGGAACATTCCTACCCTTTGGAGCTCCTCCCTGGTTTTCAGCAGCAAGTATGAATAACTGAAAGATCTGCAGTAGGCAGCAGTGTCACATGGAGAATGCTTTCAAGCTCTACCTGGGTGAAAGCACTTCCTCTTCTGCTGTAGGCAATTCAGTATCTTAGTACGGGTAACCCTGTTTTGAACATCTTAAATGGTTTTATTTAATTTTCATGTCTTTTTATGATTCAAAATTCAAAACTTTTACAGAAATGAATTGAACAAATCACTGACTATTTGGATTTCACCACAGTTCTGTTTTCTATAAAAGCCCTGTTTTCCTACAACCCCTGAACAACAACAAAAAACTGTCAAAGGTTTGACATTATAAAATGTATATAAGTACAGTAGCAGAGGAGAATTTATTTGTCTTAATTTATCTGTAGCTTGTTATCTCTTGGAGTATGCAGAGAATCCATTTACGCTGGTGAGCAACTGTGAGAGTAACAGATAGAATAGCCTGGTTACAGCAGTCTGTGCTATTAAGGGTACGGGAGAAGAGGTAGAGAGCTATAACAACAGCTAGATGGGAGTGTAATTGTAGAGAGGCTCAACACAGGAGTGCTTTACAGCTGCTGGTGAAGTGTTTTGAGTGGGCGCACAGGCCAGAGCTGAGCAGCTATGGTAAAATTTCATATGTTAGAGCAATGCTTCTCTTCTCATTTCCTTGAGCCTGAGGGATCTTCGTGCCCAGATTTGAATTGTGCTTTTGTATCTGCTGGCCTACCCTTTTCTCTGATCGTATTTAAACAAGTTCTACTTTGAATTATTAGTGTTTTTACGTGCATTTGAAATGATGCTGTCAGGAGGAAAAAAAAAAAGAAAATGTTTCTGGGTGGTAAAGGATGGTATAGAAAGTTGATTTAAGCTACTTTAATGCTGGAATAAAGACTAAAATAAGAGGAGAGGAGTGGCAGGCTGGGGAAGGTCTCATTCACTTTTACACATGAGAAGGGAGAGGCTGATGTTCTCTAATTGTACATTTGTAGCTTCTTGAATAATTGTGTGGTAACCACCTAATGAAGGGCACTGGAGATTATTATTTATTGCTCAGTAACAAAACCAACAAAAATCCAAACCATTATATACTTAATGTCTCATCTCATCTCATTGTTTTATTGGGAGATTTTATGTGTCACTGAGCAGGAAGCACATCCCATAGTTGTTTACATAAGGTGATTATTGTTGAACTTGTGAGCATCACCAGCCAGGATCAATTGTTTTGCTTCTACAGATTTCAAACTATAATGTTTTTAATCAGGAGGGGGAGGAAATAGCAAATTGATTCTTTGCAATAAGTTAAATCACAACCTGCATTAAACCTGCAATTACATATTCATAGAAAAGAGCTTAACAGGAAATGATATTATTCAAACAACATGATACTGCCTCTTTTCCTCCATCCCCTCACCCTCCAAATCTATCAGAAGAGACTACATTTTTTCTAGTGGTTTCCTTACCAATTTTTTTTCTCTTTACCCATGATGAAATTTTCAGAACTGATCCCACTTCTCTTTTCAGCTGCACATCTGGTGACTGCAGGATTTAATAATAACATTTTAATGATCAGCTCTGTCATTTCTTCTTAAAATACACAGAAAAAACCCCAGGACATGGGCACCGAAGAGTTTTTTTGTAATTTCCTTTCCATCATTCAGTAGCAGCAATGCTGAACATTGCAGAAGTGAAATATTAAACTAGAAAGCATGTTAAGAAACTGCATTTTTTTCTTTATTTTAAGATCAGTGCTCAAGTGTTATTTCAGGATGACTTTTTAATCTTCTGCCACTTGGTCTCAAGAGGTTATTTTTCTGTGAATGTTAAAAAATTAAAGGAATTCACATCCCAGACCCTGCAATGTGAGAACACAATGGAAGATTCCTTTTAGGTTTCTTTCTTCTCTACTCACTATTTCTTTTGTAAAGAAAGTTTTACACATATTGATCACCTGAAGATTTTTAGTGTTGTATGAATTTTTCTTTAATTTGCTGGAGGGTTCTGTCCTTGTGACATGTAGAAATATTACATTGTCTGTTGAACTGATTATATGTAGTACCTGATTATGTGCGTATTTGGGAGGACTTAAACCTTATCTTGAAGATAGGGGATGTTATAAATTACATGATGTATCTGCCAAATTATTTTCACATATCAAGGTCATTAAGTTCACCTGTTCTTCAGAAGAGCAGAGCAAAGTTGTGTTTCTTCTTATCTCTTATTGATAAGTGGAGACTTATTTTACGGCTGGATTTTTGGTCTGGAAAAACAAAAATCACTTCTGGAGACTCCAGAGTGCCAGAATATCAACAAAATGTAGAAGTAGGTGTTTACTTAGGGTACTTTATGAATATCAGGACCCTTTTTCTGAGAAACACTGGTTATTTCTGCACAACTTTACCAGAAGGATCTAATTGATTTTTGTTCAAGTTTTCATTTCTCAAAATAATAAAAGAGCTTAGTGTTGGAGAAAGCATGACGAAAATGTCTGTCTTCCTTATGCTGTTTTATTACCTTGCTTCTTTCAGTGCTCTTTTTCTAAATCTAATTTTCCTATCGTTTGGAATGTCTGTTTCTTATTCCAGCAATATTGGTATCCCGCTGAGTCTGCGGCAACTTGAATAACTTTGTCTCTGTCCCTGTTTTTTTTTTTTTCCCCGTTCCAGTCGTTCTCCTCCATCGATCTCAGTTCAAGTTAACTACAGCAAAAGCCCCTTTCATCTTTACAATTTGGCAATACGAAATTTCTTTGACAGTTTGTTTAAAGTTGTCCTTTCTCAGTTTTGTTGTTTGCCTGACAGTTTTGTGGCTATTGATGACATTTGCTGCTGCTTCCACTTTGTACCAGTGACCTGAATCTTGAATCGATTTAACTTGATCTTTCTTTGGTTTTGTGTCCTCTAAATGTTATTTCTTAGACTCTATTCATGATGCCTCCAGATCAGAGTGGGTTACAAGAGTTATTGAAACACAAACACAGCAGTGCAGTTTGAACTTTTGTTTTATCATTTGAGGCGATGCTTCTCCTTTGCTAGTTTTTTTCCTTGATCTTTTAAATCTCTTTGCAGTTGATTATGAAGAATGCTACTGAGCGATGATTGTCCCTGTAACTGAGTAGCAGTTAAAAACGCTTCCTATTGGTACCCGTCAGTCTGAGCCTGCACCAGGACTTGGTCTACAGTTTTATGGATGTGGTTTTGCTTCTGACTTTCAACAGAAACAAAGGGGTTCCGTATTCTTTCCACAGTATTTATGGGTTTTGAAAATGTTTATTTATTGTACTTAACACTTTATCATAGCTTTGAGCTGGTAACTGACTGCATAAAGGTGTTGTGCATGACTTTTTAAAAAATATTTTTCATTATGTGGAGGCATCCTCTTTTGATTGCTGAAACAATGTTTTCTCTTCTCATGAGGACAATGTCCAATATAGTGGTGAATCTTCAACAAATGCTTAAACATCAGAAGGCTTAATTGCTGTATAGCAGTTCTCTAGGGAATATATTCCTCACCATAGTTCTCCATTGTGCATGAGATTTTATCCATCATTCTAATGTATTTAATAGAACAAATATTTGCTGAAAATAGAGTACTTTGGATGTAGCTGAATGCACTCAGGTTAGCAAAATGGGAATCTCTCATACTTTAAGATATCTGAAAGAATATGACAATAACTGAAGTAATGTCAGTATAAGCACCTGATTTGTTTGCACTATATTCTTATATTTTTAACATTTATTTAACAACGAAACTCCATTAGCAGACCCATCAACAAACACATACATATTAAGAACATGTGCATAGACCACCCCCATGTATAAGGGCTCTTGGTAGCATGAATAAAATTATATTGATTCATCAGTTTTAAATGAAAAGTACCAGTTCCAAATCTAGTGCTGCTGGCATGCTTTTTGATTCTGATGCCTGTGGTGTAGCTCCAGAACAGAAAGATTAAAGTTTCAATAGTTACTTTATTTAATGAGATAATTTGATTTATTCTAGTTATATTCAAAAACCCTAATAGTTTAAGGCTTTTCTCCTGGTTCTGTCAAAAATGCTCTTACATTAAATGCAAGTACATTAAAAATAAGATACTGAAAATGCTTAGGTTTTGGTAACTTTA